>CM034150.1:849466161-852206214 GCA_019776745.2 Taxus chinensis
TGTTGTTCCCTTGAACCCGTGAATATTTACATGGGTATTCTAGTACCTGTGTGAGAAGCTTATGATTGGTATTGTGCTTAGAACTTGTATTGTTGAGCTCTGAGCTATTAGTATTTTCAACAAGTTTGATTTGGTTTTGGTATTTGATTGGGATTTAACTTCGTAAGAGTTAGAAGCTAAGAACTCGTCTAATTGAACTACTTAGTCAAGGAAATCCAAAAGAGTAGATTAATTAGAGTTGTTTGAATATTCTTGGTATTTAAGTTGTGTTTCAGTATATCTTCTATTGTGCAGTTTTGTGATATGCAAGTTGTGTTTCCTACATAATTCCCTAATGTATAAGCATAGTGATGAACAGTAGCACTAGAGTAAGTCAGTTCATGGATCTTGAAAGGGTTTGTGGGAGGATCCAGAAAACCACACAAGGTCGACAGTTGATGAGGTTCCTGTCACTTCAAGGTTTGTGGTAAGCCTGTTTAAAACCATGGAAGGAGCGAGCCTTTCTTTTGGATCAAGGTCATGAGTCACAGAGTTGGACATGCCACAGGGGTGAGCATACTCCAGTTGAGTGTGTGGATGTTTTTTACCATGTAAACACTAAGGGGGGGAATGTTAGGAATTAGTATTCACATGGTTTATTATAATTGGTTAGTATGTTTATATTGTTATAACAAATGTATAACAATATATTAGTACGTGAAGGTTATTGTTTTGTATACTTCCTATTTTATAGGAAGTTATTCAACAACATTCCTTGCTATATAATAGCCATTGTATTAGCATGAAATATATAGAAACTATAATATTATTTTGTGTTATTCCCTGTGTAAATTTGTTGCTGCACTTTCAGAGTCCTCATCAAAGATGACATAAGTACTAAAACCTATCAAATCAAATTTCCTGAAGATATCGGTAAGGGGAAGGTTGGCTAGATGACCATCACTTTGAAGACTAATTTATTTTGTATATGATTCCTCTTCTCTGGTGATCATAGTGTGGGAATCCTCAAATCCTGAGACCACTTGGTCTATTATATGTTCTTTGGAAAGGGGTTATGATAATACCTTCATCTTAGATCCATACTTGGTTCACAGAATCAGATGGGACCAATCGAGAGACATATAACCTCCTATATTAATTATGAAATCATGGGAAATACACAGTCTGAATACTGGTGGAACGTTGATTACTACTATATCTTATGGAATGGTTATGTTTAGGTAGGGAATAGAGCTACAATGAGAGTTCCTTGATAGCTCCTATGGTTTGGACTAATTTTCCATCTAATTGCATGACTCTTCTCTTTAAGGGTTCATATTTAATTCCTAAGGTTTCTACAATTTTTTTAGACATGACTATAATGCTTGCACCACAGTGTATCATGGAATTATGCAATAATTTCCTACATATGATAAGAGTCATAAAAAAGGGGTTGGGCCTTGGTTTTCTTACTTCTCCCTTTTGATTCAACATCATTGTTTTTGTTGAGGCTCAAATCACTTTTACCCATTCCTTATCTTTCCTAGAGGTAGTTGAGTCATCATTTGTTTTATGTGTTTCTTATAGAAACTCCTTTTGTTCTAGGATGCCCAGAAGATCCCACAAGGATGTGTTAGCTGGAACTTTCTTGAGTTTTTGAACCACATTAATTTGTCCAAACACTGATATTTTAGATGATTACTGGTGTTTTATTCCTTCAACCATGAGATGGAGAGTATCTTGATTCTAGGAAGTTCTTAGATCCTCTTTTATGATCATCAGTGGTGAGACCATAATGGTTGGAGATTACTTTTGCGTCTTTCTATTTGTATTTGGTATAGGAGTGTTTGTATCTATCATCCTTTTTTTGAAACGAGTGTTGTAATTAAATTGAAAAAGCTTGGAAACAACTACCTCATTTGTAAATACGAATTCTTCTCCTTCTATCCAAGAGAAAAGCACATGTTCTAGTGTGATCTCTACTTCCTATTCCAAGGACATCCCTTGAGTTTGTGCAATTAAGGCCACATTTTTTACTTCCACAAACTGATAAGGTCTTGATGCGTTAACATCATAGATCTATCTTGTTCTTTTTTTAGCTACCTTTTGTTATGAATTACCTTGTGGGTATTCTTTTGGCATGTGATATGTATTACAAGGGAAGCACCATGCATTGGGATCTTCTACCAAATTTTTTTCCCATGTACCATTTCTCTTCCATTATTGGGTGGGATAGTTTCGAGTGGTGTTTGCACCATGAAAATTTGGTTAGATGGCTGCAGAAATGGTGGGTTATGGGTATTTTGGTGTTGAGAAGGATAGAGAGGCCTACCACCTTGATAATTTTTCCTTAGGTAAGCGCTTATATTCCTTTTAAGATTTACTATCTCATTAGAGAATTTTCTAAGGATAGTTTTAACTTCCTCCATTTTAGGAGTAGAGGATGATGATGTTGTACTGGGAATTAGTTCCAGATGAGAGGATACATAATTATACAAAGATATAGGTGCTTGATTAGATATCGGGGCATGTTCTTATGGGATAGGAGTCATTTCAGGGTATATTGGCAAAAGGGCTCTCGAGGGAAGCTTACCAACATCTATTAGATTGTTCTCATCTTGGATCACAATATTATATGCTTGTGGTAAATATTCCTCTCCTAATGATTTAATCATTATAATAATATCCTAATTCAGATCTTTTAAGTAAAAAGCAATATCCATACCTTCATCTGGCCTTGCTAGAGCAAGAATCCTTTGTCATGTTTTGTGAAACCTAGTGTTAAAATAAATCATAAGCTCTTACGAGACCTTCTTGGTGTTGATAATTTGTTGTAGGAATGAGGATCTATCCCCTTTCTCACTGAAAAATTTCTAGAAATACATTTCCCAGTTGATCTAAAGTGTTGATAGTATTAGGAGTTAGGGATCGGTACCAATCCATAGCCTTCCCCTTGAAGGAAACACCAAACAACCATAAGGTGACATCTTGTTCCCTAATATAATGTATTATGCATATTTATGCTACATCTTGGAGGTGTTCCTCCAAAGTTTTGAAGTCTTCTTCACTAAATTTGGGCAGTAATTTTAGCGCGTTAGCCGAAATAGGATTCCATACCACCGGGGGTGTGGGTAGGATGAGCGGACTCCCTTGATTCCATGAAAAAAACTTCCTTGGGGGTTGAACATAGAGGAGGTCCATCAAAATAGGTCTAAGGGTTATAATTGACTGTAAGAAGGGGCTACCTAGTAGAGGTGTTGAGAGAGTCTAGTTCGGATGATACAGAGACATTTGGATCTATCTATCTCTTCTGTTGTGTGGTGTAGATAACTATAAGTATTCAAACACACCTTCTTCCCTCATCCTCACTCTTGTTTGAATTCATCTTGTAAACTAGAGTAGACCAAAATTAGTACTGTTGAAATTAGTATATTTTCAACAATGAAGTATCAAGATGAGTAGATTTTTCTACCACCCGGAGTGTGCTAGGAAAACTATTGATGATTATATTTGTGGATGAACCATCCGAGTGTTGGGATACCTTAGGATAGGGGGACATGCACCCTAATATAACCTCCAAATTTTAAATAAACTGACTCTTCTTAATGGTGTGAGATAAGGTTAGAGGAAAAATGAAATAAAATGTAAAACTTAACTAAGGCGATACATTGAAACAGATCTTAAAATACACAAAGATGGATCCTAGGAAATTACTTAAAATAGTTCAAAGAGAATATTAGCATGATCTACTCATTTTAAGAAGCATATTATATTATCAGAGGTCGAGAAGGAGTAAAATATAACAATATGCAGATGATAGATACATAAAGAAAACCCAAGGGTGTATAACATGATAGATCTTCAATTTTTTGTAAAAATTACTAACAGTGAAAGAAGAAAGAAATAGAATATTGAAAACTAATATGCATAGAACAAGAACTCTTTATTCATAAAAGAAAATAATTCAAAAGGATGATATGGCATAGATTATGACTTCCTTCTATAGCAAAGTCTTGTTAAGGTTATCCAATACAATACTTAAGTCTAGAATCCTTTACACGGCTCCAATCTATTTTCTTTTCTATATTCCTCCTCCTTTTCTCCTAGATCAAAACATTCCTTTATAGATCTTCTTGTCTCTCACTTTAATGTCTGGAATCAAACCTTCCACAAACAAAATTCAATTTTCCTATAATATTTTTCATTTTTGGATCAATATCTCAACTGCCTATTGGTGATATTTCCTATTGTGTTTTATTCATCCAACTTACATTTATTCAGTCGTTGTTGATCCTTTTCTTCCATGTGGAGGTTACACACTTGTTTAGAGGCCTTCACTGGGACTCTATCTTCCAAACTACACTTGAGAGACATGTGGAGGGCCCACACTTGTTTAGGGGCCTTCTTCTTCTTCTCAATTTGAAATTTCACTGAGGCGATGCATGGAGACGCAGTGCATTTTGTACTATGTTTTTGAATTTTCAACCCATTGGGGAAAATTTATTGGGCCTGGGACATGTGGACGATGCAGTGTAAGTTTGATAAAATTCCTTCTCTAATTCATGCCCCAAGTGTACCAAAGGGATGCGTGGACACCTTCCACATTCAGATTCATACTTATTCAATTTTAGGCTCAATCAAATAAAATAAACTAATACAGGAGTGATAAAATATGGTGGCTGTTAAAGATTCTTATATAAAAATAACTTTATATGGGCATAGCATCTAACACATCCCCCTCCTCATGTTCACATAGGATTAACTCTCATCTTTTCATTATCATACATTCATATAGGAATATTCATCACACATTTTAGCATCATCATAACATGATGACACGCTCTTGTGCTTCGGTTCACACTTGAATTTTGAGGGCATGCTACACATGAACCCCACACACTACACAATAGGTACCAAAAAATTTCATATCTTTACACATCTTGCATCATATGTCTTACATATTAAATCTTACATTCTACATTTAGTCTACATCATTCGTATTTCAACATTTTCACATCTACACATCATACCTATCCTACACATCCTACCAGTAGTCATCACATATACATCATAGTCCTAGTGTAGATGACTCTAGCATCATAAACAACTCATCTTACATACTGCATTACTAGTTTATCTACACATATTACTTAGCATATTATACATTGCATATCTACTCATCACATAGTTGTCTTTCATCAAAGCATATAATACATCATCTTATATGTGTTGCACTAACTACCCTATGATGCACTTTATTTCCTCATTCCATGCTCGAATGTTGAGGGTTTACTAATCAAATGAACCTTATCCTCATTAATTCTTTCTTCATGCGACATTCATAGGTTAGTGACATATGCTATAGGCTAAATGGTCACATATTCCCATCAGCTTGTCGTGGTATACGCTTTAGGTTGCATCAGCATTCCCTCTATTCATCTCATCGTGATATACGCTTTAAGATACATCATCACACACTTCATCACTAGGTCACATATCATCACTATATATACACACTCATCACATCACGTTAGACACAATAAACACAATTCAACCATTGCTCAATGATGCACTCTCATTTACGATTCATTCTTGATTACTGAGGGGGAAAACCAAATGAACATCATTGCATACATTTCCATTCACCTGGGGGGCACATTGATCCTATCATTCATCTTGCATTTCATTCTATCCATCCACATCAAACTGCATATCATGGTTATTTTTACTCTTGCTTGCATTCTTGTTCATGGTCACTTTATTACACATGCTAGTTTGATCTATTGTATTTCATTTGTCTTTAGCATCCACACATGTGCAGTCACGATTTTTTTAGTTGTGATCATAGATAAAGATTTTTTTCATGCAACACAGATACTCACCTTCTACCCCCTCCTACATTGGTTGCTAGGGGCATCCACGTTCATCTCTCACATGTGTTATTGTTTCATTTTGTACTTAGAACTTTACTTTATTTGGTTATACATGCTTTTTACATACTAGCTATCTTTATAACGTGCTAACGTGTGCTTCATGTGCAACATTTGTTATGAAAATATATTTGAATCCATACTTATTTGTTACATTATCTGTTATTTATTATTTTTGTTTACGGGCCTTCCCCTATGTTTGTTGTATATGGTCATGATGGCCTTACATTTCTTGTAACATTGTGAGTGATGTCTGATCTTTACAACCCAATTTTTGTGGATTATTTTTCCATCTTGTGTGTTTACATTACTACTTTTCTTGGTAGCTTTTACACTATTTGTGTAGATTACACATTGTCTTATACATGCATGTTTGTTCGTACTAACACTTTTCTTTGGCTAGCCTCTTGTCTGTGTGCACCTTGGTCTCTACAAAGCGCATTTCTTTCCCCATGTAGGGAAGAGTTATATATTTCATGTGGTCTTTCATCTTTTGGTGTCTCATTATCCTATCAATGACGTGGCATGCATCCCAAAGACAGGGGGCATCATTTAGGGTTTTACATACTACATAGAAATTTTACATCGGTTCAGTTTTGTCAGTTTCCCCTACTAGCACTGTGGGTTTAGACCAATCTACGAACCCCATACATAGTGGTTTTTACATGACATGGTTGTCCTTAGAATTATGGGGAGTAGTTATAAGATAGATGATACAACAGAATTCCTCTCTACACTACTTCAGCCAGTGTCGTCGGATCACCTAAAAAACCAGGCAATATAGAGATCTCTTCACACATATTCAGGGAAGTAGTTGTAGGTCGAAGAATAATGAATATTTCTTCCTACACTTCTTCTCCCTATGGTGTCAGATCACCAAAAAACCCCAAGATAGGATATCCTCTTTCTACACCCTTTCTCTCATCATGGATCAAGTACACATGTTCCTCTTACACTTTTCATACTTTCATTTCAATCTTTTCATTACATATTCATGTGTATTTTACATGTGGTTTTGACATATATACATGCATATTTGACTACTTGATCATCTTATCCTTACAGGTCTAAACTTATGAGGAGTAAACAATCAATAACAAAAACTAAATTGATTGGGGCAAAAACAATGACATTTTGTGGGATCACACACCATACTAACCATGTAGGTACATTACACATATCGGCAAATACACACGCATTTCAACCCTAGGTTCACTCTCATCTCTTTTTTACACTTTTTCATATTTAGTTTCTATTACCACCAAATTACAACACCCCTCAAATGACCTAGTTGTGGACTGAGCATTCGATGTAATTTGTGTAACATTGGGGTTATATCTCAAGTTGTGGGACTTGTGGGCTTCAGATAAACCTCCATAGAATGTTGGTTCTTACTCCTAAACCTACCTACAATAAATGAATTCTAATGCAGAAAAGAAAACTATCTAATAATATTATAACACTCCAAAGAGATAGGGAGAGAGATGCATTAAATTAAACCTACACTAGGTATAGACACAATTTTTTGTGTAGCTCTTCTCCTTCATCCCGCATTTATTCTACTTCATTCAACTTTCCCTCTTTCTTTTCTTTTTCCTAAATTTGAATAAATCCCATCCATTTACTCACCCAAATTTTAATTAAGTAATAGGCTCCATGTAAATCCATTTAATAACTAAAGTTTGGCATTATTTCACATATCTCAAAATTATTCAAATCATCGATCATATACCCTTCTAAATCCACTCCTAAATTCAAAATGGGATGCATTAGTTTCAACCCAATTTTTTGTGGATTATTTTTCCATCTTGTGTGTTTACATTACTACTTTTCTTGGTAGCTTTTACACTATTTGTGTAGATTACACATTGTCTTATACATGCATGTTTGTTCGTACTAACACTTTTCTTTGGCTAGCCTCTTGTCTGTGTGCACCTTGGTCTCTACAAAGCGCATTTCTTTCCCCATGTAGGGAAGAGTTATATATTTCATGTGGTCTTTCATCTTTTGGTGTCTCATTATCCTATCAATGACGTGGCATGCATCCCAAAGACAGGGGGCATCATTTAGGGTTTTACATACTACATAGAAATTTTACATCGGTTCAGTTTTGTCAGTTTCCCCTACTAGCACTGTGGGTTTAGACCAATCTACGAACCCCATACATAGTGGTTTTTACATGACATGGTTGTCCTTAGAATTATGGGGAGTAGTTATAAGATAGATGATACAACAGAATTCCTCTCTACACTACTTCAGCCAGTGTCGTCGGATCACCTAAAAAACCAGGCAATATAGAGATCTCTTCACACATATTCAGGGAAGTAGTTGTAGGTCGAAGAATAATGAATATTTCTTCCTACACTTCTTCTCCCTATGGTGTCAGATCACCAAAAAACCCAAGATAGGATATCCTCTTTCTACACCCTTTCTCTCATCATGGATCAAGTACACATGTTCCTCTTACACTTTTCATACTTTCATTTCAATCTTTTCATTACATATTCATGTGTATTTTACATGTGGTTTTTGACATATATACATGCATATTTGACTACTTGATCATCTTATCCTTACAGGTCTAAACTTATGAGGAGTAAAACAATCAATAACAAAAACTAAATTGATTGGGGCAAAAACAATGACATTTTGTGGGATCACACACCATACTAACCATGTAGGTACATTACACATATCGGCAAATACACACGCATTTCAACCCTAGGTTCACTCTCATCTCTTTTTTACACTTTTTCATATTTAGTTTCTATTACCACCAAATTACAACACCCCTCAAATGACCTAGTTGTGGACTGAGCATTCGATGTAATTTGTGTAACATTGGGTTATATCTCAAGTTGTGGGACTTGTGGGCTTCAGATAAACCTCCATAGAATGTTGGTTCTTACTCCTAAACCTACCTACAATAAATGAATTCTAATGCAGAAAAAGAAAACTATCTAATAATATTATAACACTCCAAAGAGATAGGGAGAGAGATGCATTAAATTAAACCTACACTAGGTATAGACACAATTTTTTGTGTAGCTCTTCTCCTTCATCCCGCATTTATTCTACTTCATTCAACTTTCCCTCTTTCTTTTCTTTTTCCTAAATTTGGAATAAATCCCATCCATTTACTCACCCAAATTTTAATTAATTAATAGGCTCCATGTAAATCCATTTAATAACTAAAGTTTGGCATTATTTCACATATCTCAAAATTATTCAAATCATCGGAAATAATATACCCATCTAAAATCCCAGCTCCTAAATTCAAAAATGGGATGCATTATTTCACCTAACCATGTAAATCATACTCCCCACTCCATATCACATCCTTATCTCTTCAACCTCATAATTAAAATTGTGATCCCCGCTGGGTCACATCATATCTCTTAACCAGGGTTACTTTACCGAACCTTGATTACCTAATAACTCACAGTCTAACCTCACCCTTAGGCTATAAATATTGGCCTTCCCCCTCATCCAAATAAGTTGAAAATTTTGGGGAAAATGTTTGTTTTCAACTTTTAGCCTCTTGTTTATCATAGTATCCTCATTATCGGTCCTTGTAATGACACTATAATCCCCACAATATTCTTCTCATGATTTGGTGTTTCACTTAGTGTGGTTCATGTTACATGTTTTGTTTGGATCAAATCAGTAGCTCCATCTACATACCAACATCTTCAAGTTTCTTTGTTTTTAAGCTTGCATTTTATCTGCTTATCTTGCATTTTATCATTATTCTTTATCACATAGGGGTTGACAACCACCGAGGAAGTGAATTCTTCTTGCGTCCACTTTTTTAGGAATCCCCTCCATAAAATATCTAAGAAATTTTTCTCTAGTGTCTTTGAGTTGCAGGTTTTTTGAGATCATAATGAGGAGCTCATCATCTACTTTACTCTTGCATCAATCATCACCATCTCCAAGGTATTAAGCCCTTGCATATTTGACATAATTTTTTGTTTATTGATTTCTTATACACTAATCTGGATAGGAAGCATGAAACTTTTATCAACATTTGGCACGCGCGGTGGGACAAGACCCAAGTTTTGATCCCTTTTCTTTTTTCTCACCTTATATAGGTTTTGTAAGTATAACAGTTATTGTGTTTCATAGTTCTTGACAATCGAGATATATGTTACGCATTTTCCATTTGTAGACTCACCCACTTGTAGTATCTTTGGTATTTTCTCCATCTATCTATTTTGGTTCGTACCTTTAGTAATTTATGTCAGCATTGGGGTAAGTGGATTTTTCATTTGAAATGGTCTATTCTTGACTTGTTTGTAATAGGTGTAAAATTTTATTGTTATTACTAATAAATTTAAAAAAAAATCCTTAAAAAAATGATACTAATAAGTAATTAAAAAAAATTTATTTTCATTATCCTCAAATATCTCATCTCCTTTCCACTACATTCAAGCTCACCATCCCTCATCCCACACCAAACTCTCCACTTCACCCACATTCAAGCTAGTAACTCCCCCACCATTACCGAGCTACCATCTCCCTTCGCTCCCTTCGTTCCCACCTTCCCTACTCTTTACCCCACACCCAAATTACTATTACACTTCATCAACCCCATCTGAATCCACTCTCTAAGCTACTTCTCACACCCAACACATCGCTCAAATCCCTCCACACACACAACTCTTCAACTCCCTACTGAGCTCCCATCTTTCTTCCCTCACCACTGAGCTACCATATCCGTTTTCAACTCCCCCCTCATCCTTATGAGATCCTACCTTCCCAACCACTCAACACAACTCCCCAACTACCCTTCACATTCCCATATTTCCATCTATGAGTTGTAACCATCGACACTCATTCCCCATCCAAACTTCCTCTCCTCTCACCATGACATAATCGACCATTTTCATTTCTTAGCTCTTTAGGCTAATAAATCACACCTGAGCCACAACTCAACCTTCTATCTAACTCAACCCCTTACAATCCTTATCTACACTATAATTTGAGCTATTGTCTCCCTTTCTCACTGCTCCACCCCACTTGCAACTCTCCTTTCCCCAAGTGATCTCCCATCAACCCAAGCCCACGTATGACATCCACGATAGTCTAGATAATACAGAGAAAGTGAATATCCATGTACACTCACAAGATTCCAATTATTATTGCTTTCACCTATTTCTAGCATGGTTTCAAATTCACACAAAATATTTGTGGGTCATGACTGTGAAGTCTTTTTTTTTACACAATTATCAAACCTTTTCACCATGTTTATAAACAGTGCATGTAGCACCATAGTCATTTATAAATTTCCCATTTAAATTTTCTATGATTCTCATTATTTCATCATGAATTTAAATATCCCCATCCATGTTCAGTATGACCAACCGCAAAGAAATGTCCTTGAAGAAATTCTAGTAAGATATTCTCAACTTCACACAAATTCCTATCTACCACTGTGTCCACTACTCAATCCCAAATCCTTGGTTCTTCTTCCTTCTTGAACTCGGCTCTCTCCCACTCACTCATCTCCCATCTCATTTGTTGCCATCTTCCTCCCAACTTTGTCCTATCCTCCCTCCTTGTGGGTCACTACACTCACTAGAGTCTTTTGCACTACCCACCAAGCTATACAAGTCTTCCCTGAGATCCTATCTTCCTCTTCCCTGTGGAATACCAAATCCAACGTATTTTTTTGTAACTCACCACCCTATCCCCAATTCCTTACACCCCTCTACTCTCAATCACTAATATTGTCACTCACCACTCTCTCACCCACAACATACCAACTCCCCTCCTCGAGCATTCATCCTACTTTCACTTCTTAACCAATTTCTCCCCATCACTCAGCTCACCTTTACACAACCCTCTTCAGCCTCAACCACTCACACTTCACTCTGAGATTCCATTGACCTCCTGATCCCCTACCTTCCTTGCCAATTCCTCCACATTTGGCACACCTCATTTCTCTATTCATATTCTACACCATGCACACTCGTCCTCGTCCCTACCTACGACTCTCCACACCACCACATAACTCAAAACAGTATCTCCCAACCACCTCCCTCACCGAATATCTCGACCCCTATCACACTTCATCCCACAATACATTTCCTTTCAATCTCCAATTGACATGCACCGACCCACATGAGCTCCACTTAGCTCGACCACATACAAGTTGACTTTTGGTACCAAAATAATTACATCAAAACATCACATTTTCAACACATCACATCCATGAATCATATTAGGATAATATAATTTATTTTTTCACATAAACCTTTTAGTTAGAATATAGTATTATTTCTTCAGTTAATTTTCATTTAGCTAACCTTGGTTAGTACATTTAAATCAATTGATTCCTTATTTAATTTGTATTTATCCGTCAATTAATTTTGATTTTTTATTGTCATTGCCTTGTGAATTTATTTGTGAATATTAATACTTCATCAGTATTAGTTAGACACAATTTGTTAATGCCATTGTGAAATTAATTAAATTCCAACATTTCAACTTTAGGTGGTTTTTCGAAACATAGTTTTTATTTTTTGGTAATTAGAATAATTATTTTTATAATTAAGCTTTGTTTTTAACACATAACAATGTTAGGACTTTGAAATTACTTTTTTTTTTTATTTTTTCAATCACATCTACTAATTGTATTATTTTTATTTTACAAGTGAATTCCATAATGTTGCGACCATAATAGTATGTTGTCAAATCCAATTAGTAAAAAAATGACACACCTAAAATCTCTTTCACCAGAACCCTCCTATAATTGTGAACGGTGCAATTTTAAAAGTACCCGGACATTCCAGGCCACTGATTGGCACTTTCAAAACATGTCACTATTAGGTAAAATCGAATAACAGGGGGAAAGCGTTCTCCAAGTATTCTTTATTTTTCTTGTATTTTCTCCTTTCTACATTGTAATTTCCCTTTCCTGGGTGAAAATCTACATCGAACTCCATATTTCACATTTGGTTTAAAATAAACATCGTGCATCCTACCTGCTCACATAGCTTAAATAGGGGTTTGAATCTATGCATCACACATTTTACCACGCACTTCTTGAAACCTCACAAATTAATCAACACACCAAGACATTCCTTTCACCTGGTTCACGGATTGGGATTTGATCACCCAACAGAAAACTATTTCAAACATTTCCCAACCACAAATTACCTAAAACCAAATATAGTTTACCTTTTTATAGGTCCTCTTACAGCCATTTTATTTTTCTTCATGCACGTGTTCTTAATCAAACCAAAAAAAACAAAGGAAAATATTGTTTTCCTAACTTATGTGGTTACTATAACAGGAATTTTATTTTTATGCCTGTAATCACTCGATCCACCACTAATAAAATGGAACACAACCTTGCATTACATAATTCTTCATCCCAACCAATTACCATCTCAACAACTTCTTCATCCATGCCTCTCCCTACCTCCCTCACAAGAACTCATTCTCTCGCCAATATACCTCATCCAATATCTTTCGGTCATACTTTGGTATTATACCATCATTCCATCCCAGCCAGGCCAGCCACTCCACCTTCTGTCATATCAGAGCCTATTGGTACTCTCATCATCCCTCTCGATGATCCAGAATTCCAAAAAATTCTTGACACCAATCTTGTAGCTCTTCAAGACTATCTTCTTAAAATATACATACGAATTCCTCTAGATGGCCCACCACTTCAGCAAGTTTACCCTTACTATACTATTTTTTAAATTATGTTTTCCACAACCATATGTGATTTTACTTCATCCTTTATCAATCCATTAGCCCACCAAAATACTCAGATAGTCACACCCATTGTGACTAATCTTCCCCAAATCAACACAACCATTGTAGCTACCATCCCCATCACTACTGCAGCTACAACTATCACCAGTACTCTTATCCAACCTCCCCATGTATCATATCCTTTATCTAAATAACAAATTCCTCTCACATCACAAGTCTATTCCATTACTTCTCAACTTCCTCTAATAATCCCTTTACAATGTGCAGTTTCACTTCCAGTCTATCAACCTATCTATACCCACATCCCCACTCAACAATTTCCACAATGATCTGCCCAGTCCCAATAATCATACCATGCTCGTATTCCTCATGAACAAACATTATTTCATTCTCCACCTCAACCATAACCCATAATTTACACACACCCATATCAATTTCCTCAAACACCCACACATCCACGAGTTCAACAACCACATCTCATTTCTCAACAAGTGATTCCTAATGATCCCATGCAAATCTTAGTAAATCGGTTAGCCAACTTAGAGGCCACTACTTTAGGGTCCAAAGTCACACTATCTTATAAAAAACTATGTAACTAACCCATTCATCCATCTGTGCCAATGAAACCCTATCCTCTACATTGGGAATTGCCAAAGTTTTCCAAATTTAACAATAAAGAGGACCCACAACATCTCTGAGCATTCAGACATGCATGTTATCTTATCACACATGACCAATACTTGATGCTCCATACATTCCCCATGTCTTTGGTTGGACCTGCCTTAGATTGGTATAATAATATTCCCCAATATTCCATATTTTCTTTCTCTCATCTTGCGTAATTATTTCTCAAACATTTCTCAATTAATATTACATGCAAGGTAACCATCAAAGATCTGTATACCATCCAAAAATTCTAAGATGAATCCATCACGGATTTCATTGCATGATGGCACAATATTATAAATCAGTTATCATTTCCTCTTCCTCAAACTGACTTAATTGAGCTCTTCACATGCTCTTGTGTGAAGCATATTTCATCAACTTTGCAAATTTGATCATTTTGAACTTTTGAAGAATTTTTCACCATGTCTCGCAAGCTTAAGACATGTACCCTTGAACAAGGACATTTAAAATTAAAATCAAATAATCCCAAAACAAAATTTATTAGACCATCTACATCAAATGATAATTCAAATAACAACGGCCAATGTTGTCATCATTAAATCATCTCCTACATCTACATCCACTACAGTAGCCCAAAAATGATTCACATGACTAATGCCCAATTATACTCCTCTAAGGGAACCATACGGTATTATATTTGATAAATTATTAATAGCACATATGATCACACTTCCACCTATCTGACCAATTGACAAATCTAGACCAAGACTTATGTGGTATTGTGAGGACCATTACTGCAGATACCATCAATTCCAAGGACATGACATAGAGAGATGTCGTACTTTCAAGGATTTGGTCCAAAGAATCATTGATCAAGGAAATCTTCAAATTGATAACCCAAATGCTTCACCTAAACAACCATTTCCAAATCATACACCCACATCGACAAGTCAAATCAGCACTGCTTCTATATCTCAAACTCCCAATACCCACACCATAAACAACATCCACGTTGGTGATAAAGATCCATCTTAATCCAAAAATTTACCTTCTCCATCAACCATTTCATTTGTCCCCCTAGACACTCTCCTTACATCCACAAGCTCATCAACACTCATCTTCATACCAACATTTTTCATGTCTCCGTTCACTTCGACACCTCTTCGTACACCCACACCCATTTGCACACCTACCACACTTTCCCCATTTAAAAATATTATTCTTGTTTCGTCACTTCTTATACCTATATCATCAAATCTGATTACCTTACTAGAAATCATTCTACCTTTACCCATTATCCCATCCTTAGCATCACTTCTTGTCCCTCTTTCCACACTTTTACCAACACCTACTACATCTACTATTGTACTCACATATATCTCATATTCCTCTTCCATGGCCATGTCATTACTTGACAAATTTTGGAAATCATTTCAAATTTCCCTAAATTCAAATTATTTTCCCATTTCCTCTATACAATAAAATACTCACACATCTAATCAATCCCCACTCATATCCACGACAATATCATCTTCAATTCCTCCTATAGAAATTTTTATCATTCTTTCCAAAGATCCCCATTCACAGACACTATTTGGACCCCCATTTCCCAAACGTCCTCCTTCACATCCCCATCAAAAATTGGACCTCACTATCCCCTATACCCATCCCCTTGAAGCCACACCATCTTCTTCTATTTTAGGACCACACCCCTTGTCATCCTCTTCCATTTTGGGAGCATCCATTTCATCAATAACCTATGCTAATAATATAGCAACACAATGACCCTTTCCCAACCAATATCTCAAAACTGAGTCAAAGGCATCTATATCCTCCACCAATATCTTGCATCAAATGCATTCATCTCCCCTTCCCAAATATAATACAATGTCAAATGCTATCATTCCACCACAACATGTCTAGGCATCATCCGAAAGTCCTCTATCGATGACCCTAGGGTATTATACCACCATGTTTCATCAATTACTCCAAGCCTCAAAAATCACCTTACCACCAATTAAATATTTCGACCCAAGCACGGCAAGGCAGTCATGGTTTGATTCTAATCTTGTCTGCACATTTCACCATGCCCCTAGATATGACACTGAAAAATGCAAAGATCTCCAAGCCATTGTGCATCACTTTGTCAATGAAATTCTTAATGTCAAAAAACCAACTCTTTTTTAAACCCAACCAACCTCCACATCCCTACATGCATCCGTTAAAACATCTAGACCACCCCTTTCATTAAGATATCCCGTCACTACTCCACCACCAAAAGAATATACAACTAATGACACCAAAAATGTAATACCAAAGGAGGATGATCCTAAGGATTTTCTTCCCATTTTAATCAATGTTGTTTAGATAACCACATATTCAAGACCGTATAATCCTAAATCCACCTCACAACCCACTCCAAATACTTTTGTCGCTATCCCTCCTCCTAAGGAACTTTCTACCTCCACAACCCAGCCATGACCAAAGGTTTTCATTGCTGCTCATACCACTCATCCCACATCAGCATCTTCGTCTTCTTCTAAAGATAAGGTATCTATTCTAGCCACCTCAAATCCTGATTCCATCAAACAAATCATTATTAAACAACTTCATCAGGCCATGGTCAAAACTTTTCTTTATGATCTCATTCAAACCTCTCCACACCACAAAAAAGATCTTATGGAAATTATGCAACACCTCCTGGTATCATCTGATGAGCCCCAACCTTTCCCAGGTTTATCTCATGCCTTTGCTGCATCTGCCATCGTGTCATTTGAGAGTTCATAAATCCCCAAGATACCACAGGAAGAGTGTGATCTACCTCTATTCATCATAGTCCACATCAATGACACATGTATCTGATGAACCATGATTGATAATGGTGCCAGTATCAATATCATTTCTTCTCATACCTTCAATCAGCTCAAACTGCCTAATACCATTGTTGATAAGTCTCCTACCATTCTTCGTGGATTTAATGATATTGTGACTCCCCCATTAGGAACATTTTTCCTTCCCATCCATGTAGGCCATAAACTCCTTCACGAGATCTTCTACATCATCGAAGGAGAATTCCAAAACAATATTTTACTTTTACATCATTGGATTTGTGCCATGCATTGTGTCCCATCTACTCTCCATCGATGTATCAAATATGAACATGAAGGGGCCATTTATGCTCTTCTGGTTGAAGTCCCTCCTTCAAAGACATGACATAATGAACTATAGACCTAAGGATGTCCTTGTCCCCAAAACAAATTTTCTTCTGTTGCATCCACTAGTTCTTCAGTACCTCCATCCACATTACCCCATAATGGATCCTCTGATACTATAATGCAAAATCTTACTTTAGGGGAATATCGAACTCCTCACTCTCACTACCCTTCCTTCTCCCAACCGCCTCAGCCACCCTAATAAGGCACCTATGTATCAATCAAATGCTGGGAAAATTGTCTCATTTGGCCCTTCTTCTCTCAAAACTAACTTATTCTATGGACAGTCCTTGATCAATCTTCTTCTCATACTGAGGATCACCTTCATGCCAAATGATATACAAGTGATTTCAGATTTCTTAGTAAACCATCCTTTTCTCATACATACCTCTATCATTGTGTATGGAAGGGGTTTGGCTTGGGATGTTATGAAAAATGCCCTCATGGCATTATCTTTACCCAAACCCATGAATCATGTCAAAACATTTGGCTTTGGATATAAAGATTCCTCCATCCCTCCTTCCAGCACATCTACATCTTGTCCCATCCACCTTGATTCTCCCACTTCTTCACCATATAGCTACCTTACTAATTCAAAGGACACTTCTTCTCCATATGGCTACCTTACTAATTCAAAGGAAACTTCTTCTCCATCTGACTATCCTACTAATTCAGATAATAGCTCATCTCCATCTGACTATCCTACCATTTCAGATAATACCTTCTCTCCATCCAACTATCTTACGGATCCAGATCTAGATGACACTATCCCTATTCCCCCTAACTTGTATTTTACAATTTCCACCATTTCTCTTGGACTAGATTTCTTACGAAGTTGAAAATGAAACATGGTATTTTCCCCTTAGGCTATCCAGATATGGTAGAGGAAGATTCCTCCTATCATTTAAATTCTTCAATGTGATGATGATACTTCCATTCTTTCCTACATGGGGGCTAGACGATTCTCATATCCAGAAAACCCTTCCTCCTGATATGTCCAATCTCCTAAATGAATCCACTATTAACATTACTATTGGAACTTCTCAAGAGCCTCTGCATCCTTAAAGTAGGACAGTCTTTGAAACCTCAAGAACTCGAAGCCTTCACCTCATTCTTATCCAAACATAGCTCAGGATTTTACATGGTCATACTCAGAAATTCTAGGTCATTGATCCCTCAATCATTGTTCATAACATCAGTTGTCATCCCCAATGTTAAACCAGTTAGGAAAAAGATTTCACTGCATGCATCCTCGAATTGCTCTTCTTGTGAAAGAAGAACTGCAACATCTTCTTTCTGCCAACTTCAACATCCGTATTGATTATCCTCAATGGGTTTCTAACATTTTACCCATCGCTCAAAGCATAGGGTAAGTCTTTTTATGTGTACTGACTTTCGAGATCTTAACCTCGTTTTCCCTAAAAGATGATTTTCCACTTCTAAATATTGATCAACTTGTAGATATTACCATGCGGGACATGAGATGCTTTCTCTAATGGACAGATTTTTCTGGCTACAATCAAATTCTAATTGCACCAGAAAATCAACACAAGACATTCATTTATCACCCCATGGGGTACCTTTTGTTATCAGTGTCATGCCCTTCAGTTTACATAATGTTGGGGCCACATATCAATGAGCCATGACATATATCTCTCATGACCTCCTACATCAAACTGTATAAGACTATGTTGACGACCTATTGGAAAAAACTAGACATCGATGTGATCACCTCTCAATCCTTGAAATACTTTTTGACGTCTCATTCGTTTCTTCCTTTGCCTCAATCCAAAAAAGTGTGTTTTTGGAGTTCTTACAGGGAAACTCCTTAGCTTAATCATTTCTATCAATGTAATTGAGGTTAACCCCACAAAAATCAAAGAAATCCTTGAAATACCCCCTGATTCCAATCTCAAATAGCTTCACAGTCTTCAAGTGCGACTCCAATCTGTTCACCGTTTCATATCGCAATTTTCCAATTGATGTCGGCCCTTTTATCACCTTCTTCAAAAAGACATAAATTTTGATTGGAACCACAACTGTCAAAAAGATTTTGAGGATCTTAAAGGATACCTTTTTTCTCCGCTGGTACTCACACCTCCACATGAGGGGGAGGCCTTCTTATTTATATATCTTTGTAACTGATCATGCTCTAGGAGCTATGTTAGCACATCGTGATGGCCAAGGACATGAAAAGACCATTTATTATATCATTCGTACTCTTCATGACTATGAAACATGATTCATTGAAGTTGAAAAACCATGTTGTGATATTTTATTCGTTACATCGAAACTTTGACACTATCTTCTTAATCACAAAACCTATATTATTACTAACTTCCAACCTCTCAAATTAATGCATTCTAAGCCATATCACAATGACCATATCACTCGATGGCTTCTGCTCATGACTGATTTTGACCTGGAATTCATTCCTCAAAAAGTAATTAAGGGTCAAGCTATCGCCAACCAATTAATAGAAGCCCCTCTTCCCAATACACAACCTCCTCATGATCACTTCCCAAATGAATCAATCAATTAGTTTCATCATTATCCCCTTAAAATGGCTCTTTTCTTCGATGGTTCTAAATTCCATGAAGGGGGAGGATCAGGTGTTGTTTTCATTCCCCCTGGAGATGTCCCTATCTCCTTAGCATTCAAACTAGATTTTAAATGTACAAACAATATGGAAGAATACGAGGCCTTTATACTAGGACTAGAAACTACTGTGTTTTTAAACATCCATATTCTTGACATCTATGGTGATTCTGAACTAGGAATAAAGAAAGTCACATGTGAATATTAGTGTAAAAGTGATATTCTACAAAAATATCATGAAATTTCTCATCATTTTCTTAAAGCCTTGGATTCTTACACTATTCAACCTATCCCTCGATCGACCAATCATTCAGCCAATACAATGGCATCCCTTGCGGACCTTATCCCTTGGACAATGCAAAAACCTAAGATTTCAGTCACTATACACCATCATAAACAACCATTCTATGACATACTTCAGATTCATCTTGTCGAATATAATTCATCATATCTCTGGTATTCTCAAATCTTTGATTATTTATCCAAATCCATCACTCCTCTTGGTCTTTCTAAAAATGCTAGGAGGTCTTTTATCTAATGCGCTACTCATTATGTGATCCTTGGCAGTATTATTTATAAGCGCGGGTTTGATGGTATCCTTCTCTGGTGCCTTAAATACCATGAAGCCTCTCTAGCTATCCAATAAGTCCACGATGATATCTGTGGTGGACACTTTAGTGGGTTATTTGTTGCCAAGTGCATTCTTTACCTCGACTATTATTGGCCTCCTCTTAACCATGATGGTTGTGAGTATGTCAAGGAGTGCATAAGATGTCAACAACGCTCCAATCTTATCTGTATTCCTATCCAACCTTTACAAACTTCCCAAGACATAAATTTTATCACCGTTGCTCTTGTCACCCACTTCATCCTTCTCCATTGTTTCTTCGATCCTTCACCTATCCTCCACCTAGATAATTATTGTGTTTTTCCCCTAATATCCTTTTACTGGCATCTATTTTATAATTCCGTTTCCATTTCATTCTTCTTTCGACTTGAAGATCTTACTTAATCACCCATTTCACACAGAATTATTAATTGAAATATATCCCTTTCTTAAGATCCTATCACTGTAGAAACTCCTCCACCCTTTTCCATTCCATTGAATGAAAATCATCACTAGAAATGTCTTCTTGCTCCATAAATTTTTCTTACCATTCTAACATAATCACTCGCACAACATGGGTATCCTAATTAAGGATTCCCCTCAAACTTTCCATCCTACACTACATACATTCCTCCATGCATTTGTGTTACACTCCTTTGTTTCCTTCTCTCCTTATTATTGTCTTAGTATCCATCTTCTACTTGATCATTTTACTTACACACTTTCATAGTATGGAAAATATACTTGAGGGTTCCCCTTCAGTCCATTTTTTCATACACTCTTGCCATCAACCATCTGATTCTTTTCATCAGTCTTCTTCTTCTTCAGCTTGGCAATCTTACTTAACCATTCCTTTGGCATGGTGATCTTACTTAAGAGTCTCTCTTGGGGATGATTTGTCTCCTTGCCTTTCCCCTTCGCTCCACATTCCCACTATCCACATTTTATCTTCATTCCCCATAAACACATCGTCTTCCCTCCTCTTTCTTCCTCACACAAAATATCTCAGACCCCTTAAAATATCATCTACGACCATCATCCCTTGTTTGGAAATCTAACTTAACCACTTCATACCATTTCTTACTATGTCTCATTCCTTCATCTTTACTTCCTTCATCATCATCTCCACACAAATCGTTATCCCTCTTTTTATATACACTTTCCACTACAATGGATATTCCTATTACATTATTTCATCATCATCTCCCATTTGGTGAGAACCCCATAATTATTACATCTTGTATCACCCTCCTATTAAC
This sequence comes from Taxus chinensis, assembly GCA_019776745.2. Taxonomy (NCBI): domain Eukaryota; kingdom Viridiplantae; phylum Streptophyta; class Pinopsida; order Cupressales; family Taxaceae; genus Taxus; species Taxus chinensis. The sequence continues at coordinate 849,488,105 of CM034150.1, forward strand.
CTTGATTCATCCAAAGGGTCCAGGGGTGTCTCTTGTAAAGTCATCCTCCCATCCTAAGTGTTCTCTTCCTTCCTTTTCTTCTTTTGTGCCCTTTGATCATTATCGGAGAATTTCTCCCAACATCCATTCACTGGCATTGCCTTTCTATCTTCCTTTTTCCTTCTTCAATATATCTTTTGTCTTCATCATACACCCTCTCCCTATTTTCTCATAGTAAATTCTGTGTATTTTCCAATCTATGTCATTCCTCCCCTCCAACTTCTCTTTACATTCCTTATAATGCTCACTCTTCACTTCTTATCTCCCATTTTGGTTTCCTTCCATTTGCATAATTTTCTCTATTGTCCTCTCCTCCTTTCTATTCCTAGTTTTCTTTCACTTCCTTTGTATCATATTCATCCCCTCTTCCCCTTGCAATTTCATCTTACTTCCCCAAATAACCTGGCTCACCAACGTTGTCCCATATTTTTTATCGTCCCATTCTAAGTTACATCTCGAGTCTGTTTCATATTCTTTACCTGGGTTTTACTGCTAACACTGTCATTCAAATCCCTTCCCATTTTTGCTCTATCATCTCTTATTTCTCTCTTATTTCCACCTTCCCATTACCAAACCTCTTTCTCTACCACCCTTACCTTATTCCATCACTATCTTATCAGTTTCTTTTTCTCTACAGCCTCCTGTCTCCTCATTGTTCTTTTCTTTCTCTTCTCCATTCATACCTCCTCTTATCATAATCACATTCTTTAACTAAAATCTTCAAATCATAAATCTACATCGCCTTCATCTTTCCATCCTAAGGATGTCCTTTTTCCTGATAGCGTTATCCCTGACCCTCATCACATCTTATTGTTCATATATCATATCATCACTCTCTCTAATGTTCTTCACATCTTCCTTTGTCTCATTCTACTTGAGAATCTCTTTCATGATAGCATTCATTATCATCTCCCTTTATTTTTGATCTCCACCATGACCAATTTCACCCTATCCTCTATGTCCATTTTCTCTCTTCTTGTTTTTTCCTCCTTCTCTTCTCCCTATCAAATTATCCTATCTCTTATACCCTTCTCTATCGCTTTCATCCTTTATCTCCTTCACTCTTGAATTTTAGACGTCATCTTCTTCACCAATCCAATATTGTCTATCCCCAGTCTGGCACATCCACATAGCTACCCATATTGCAACATTTTTCTTCCATTTTCACCCTTGACTCTGTCATTCTTCGCTAGGTCTCATTCGTAATCACATCTGTTTACTTTTCCTTTCTCATTCCACTCACTATTATCTATCATTTTCTTGTCCTCTTCTTCTTTTTCCTTCATCATTTATTTCTTCCACTATCTCCCCTCTTTATTATATCTATTATTTCTTTACTATGGCACATATTTGTTTCCATTCTATACGTTCACTATCTCCTCTAATCTCTTCCCTCTTCTCATCTCATCTTCTTCTTGTTTTTTCTTCCTCCTCCCCTTCTGTCTCCTATTCTCTTTCTCTATTTTATTTTTTCTCTAGGCCCATCATGTCTTCTCTATTTCTTTTCCCCTTATCTTTTCCCACTACCTTCATATTAACTATCTTTCTCTCTCTTTTGTGATTTCATCTATCTTCTCTCCTCTCTTATCTTATCCTTCTCTATTATCCTCTTCCTCTTCTTTCCATCACAATCAAGCAAAATTCATAATCCTCATTATCCGTGAAAATGATGGTTTCTCCTGTCCTATTACACCTCATCCCCTTTATTCTCTTTAATTTTATTGTCCTCCTCCACCACGTCCACTCTACTCCATTCAATGTACTCTTCCTCTTCTCTACGAAGTTTATCTCTTCTCCTTTCAGGAGTGAGTGTCATATCTTCCATTCTTGTCAACCCTCTCAAGGAGATATCATCATATATATCCCTCATCACATCTTCCTATGGACATTTTTGTCTTGGAGGATACCATAACAGCCACCACCTATATGATCTTGTCTCTCTTCCATGAATGTTTGCTCTGTTTTTTTTTTTTTGCAAAAGTAGCTTGACTTCTTATCCTACTTACCGAAGAAGTGGGACTTGCTTTATCTTTTTCTCCTACTAATTTTCCGTCACTTATGAATATTTCCTATGAAACATGATTACCATTATATTTATCACCCTTTTAGGTTATTCTATCTCACCCTTCTATCCTATCCATTCATCAGCATGTCCACATTTATGATTACTTTCACCCTTGAGGACATTTTGTACTTACATATCCACCTTCTATATCATGCCCTGTGTCCTAGGGCATCATTATTTTCATCCTCATCCCTCTTGCAGAACGCATGATTTTTCACTCGATTCCTCATGTATGAAGGATTTCGCACACTATTCGCATTGAGTTGCGCATGTTTTTATGTTTTCCTATGACCCATTGGTTAATACGTGATTTGCATCCATACTGACAGTTGTCTCCACCCAATGACTGATCCATAGAACGTTGTTTCCCGTCTCTGTTGAGACCACAATTGTCCTCTACCGATGTTATATTGGAGTCACCGCCAAATTTTTCATTGTTATTGCTGATCATTTTTTTCCTGGGGCATCTTGCCTTTGGTCATGTCTTTATCCATCCTCAGACACATAACTTCATCCAATCCTTTTTGTTTTTGTCCTTGTGGCATGCTATCACAAACCACTCCACAAAAAGGGGAAAATGTAGACACCAATTTTTGGTGTAACTCCTCTTCTTCATCCGTACATTTATTCTCCTTCATTCAAATTTCCCTCTTGCTTTTATTTTTCCAAAATTTGAATAAATCCCATCTATTTACTCACCCAAATTTTAATTAATTAATAGGATCCATCTAAATCCATTTAATAATTAAAATTTGGCAATATTTCACATATCTCAAAATTATTCAATTCATGGGCAATAATATACCCATTTGACATCTCACTCCTAAATTTAGAAATGGGATGCATTATTTCACATAACCATGTCAATCATACTCCCCACTCCATATCACATCCTTAACTCTTCAACCTCATACATAAAATTATGAACCTCGCTAGATCACATCATATCTCTTAACTAGGGTTACTTTACCCAACCTTGATTAGCTAATAACTCACGGTCTAACCTCACCCTTGGGATATAAATATGGGCCTTCCCCCTCATCCAAATAAGTTGAAATTTTTTGGAAAATGTTTTTTTGAATTTTTAGCCTCTTGTTTATCATAGTATCCTCATAATGTCTTTGTAATGACACTGGAATCCCCACAATACTCTACTCATGATTTGGTGTTTCACTTAGCGTGGTTCATGTTGCATGTTGTGTTTAGATCAGATCAGTAGCTCCATCTACATACCAGCATCTTTAGGTTTCATTTTTAATCAGCTTGCATTTTATCCACTTATCTTACATTTTATCATTATTATTTATCACATGGGGGTTGACAACCACCAAGGAAGTGAACGCTTCTTGGTTCCACTTCGTCAGGTAGCCCCCGCATAAAATATCTAAGTAATTTTTCTCTAGTGTCTTTGAGTTGTAAGTTTTCTGAGATCATAACGAGGAGCTCATCATCTACTTTGCGCTTGTATCAAGCATCACCATCTCCAAGGTACTAAGCCTTTGTATATTCAACATTATTTTGTGTTTATTTATTTCTTGTGCACTAATCTGGATAGGAAGTAAGAAAATATGATCAACACTAGGAGCGGTGATACACCAAGAAAAGGAGGTGCTAGACACAATCCAACAACCTAAAATGGAGAGAGATGAGTAATGGAAGAGGGTGGACAAGATGCACCACAGACCGAATATGAACTCACACAGAACACCATTTTTTTCCCATAAAAACCAGTCCCCACAAACCTGAAATAAACATCAAAAATATGTACATTATACCCTTCTATGAAGAGAGGCATGTAGAAATGAAAACCATGCAAAGTATGGATATAATGCATCACAAAACTTAGTCTATTACTCCATTAAGTTTGAAAAACACAACATTAGTGGGTAAGAGGAAAGAATATTAAATTTTATAACTTCGTAAGGAAGTTGAAACCTCTAAATTCAACCCAATAGAGAGGAAAGAGAGAGGGGGAAGAGGAAAAATGACTAACTCCTTTACAAATGAGCCCCCATGTTAAAATTTATAGAATTAGAGAAGAGAGAGAATGTAACTCGGATTTGTCTTTCCCACCACTTATAACTTGCCCAAAGTAGGGGGTAAGTGCAGGAAGTTGATGGACAAATATAGGGTCATCCGTGGACATCATATTGCAAATAACAACATAATATCAACTTGTAGGGATTATTAGCAATACATACACTCAAAATTAGACAAAATTATATTGATATGAATCGTAGAATATGGAATCTAGTTTCTAAAATACTAATTTTTGTAAAAAATGGACAAGATTAGCTATATTAAACACTCAAAATTCAATGACTTGGTATTTTTTTTTAAAAACGCCGATAAGATTATAGTCCATTTGCCCACAATTTGGATGACCAAAAATTGATATATATATTTTTCCTTTAGTGAGAAGTTTTATGCCACTATCTATCTTGGGATAGATTTTATTTTGTATTTTTTTGAGAAATATTTTATTTTTTATGATTTTAAAATTCCGTGAAAGTGGTATGAAAACATAAAGAAAACAGAGCACTTTCCATTTGCCTGCCATAACTTCATCAAAAAATATTGAAATCAAATAATTTTTTTTTTAACATGTATATAATTTCACCATGGTTGGGATGGTATAAGTTTTATCACATTCTGATAAGTGAAACAAATTTTGCAGTCTTAAACGTAGACATAAACATTCACAGGAAAAAGTGTCTTAAAGACCTACTATTAGTAAAAAATTATAAAATGATATTTATCCTCTTCTATTCACTTTAAAATCAGTATTTCTACAAAGCTAATAGTCTCCCCTACGCAATGGTACCATATTTATGACATAGTTTTTACTTTTTGGCATGGTTCAAGTCTGCGAAAGACTAAATTTGATGTTTTGTTGTTTTTAATGTAAAATTCAGGATTTGATGTCCACTTAATTGTCCCCCAACTTGGTGCACTTACCCTAGGTAAAAATCATGGTGTACAATCTCCAAAATTCATCCCACATTGATTTATAACTTCCAACACAAGAAAATGGCTTTCATGCTCATTAATTACGTCCCCAACCACCTGGAGGTCTCTATTTGGAACTGGGTTTTTTCTCTATGAAATTCACTATAAAATCTTCATCAACCACAAAATTTATTGATCCTTGTGCAAAAGGTCTTGGAATCATGGTTCCAAAGAGACCAATTTTTCGTAATTTTGTTGAGAAATTATCAAGTTATGAGCTTCTAAGCACAGGCAGTTGTTTTGAGATTTGCCTGGGTTACTTGATATCCACAGGACTGTGAGTCAATTCTTGGCTGGAAAAGACATTTTTAAATATTGTTTCATTCTCCTAATGTTTCGTTATATATTTTAAATGATTTTTCATTTAAATTTTGGTGGGCCCATCATTTATTTTTCATTGTTTTATATGGGGGTTTTGGTTTTAAAATTTGGCATTTGAAATAATTGCCAGCTCAGCCTAGCTAGCTTTCTTCTCACATCCCTGAATTCTTCTCTCACATTTCTGACCTCCTACACTATCATTCCACCACATCATTCTAGTTTTCTACCTTAAATTTCCAGCTTAACTGAGCTAGCTTGAGACAAATTCATTCCCCTCATTTTCATCTACCTAATTCCTTCATCCTAGCCACTACATTTATCTTAGCTCACCATTTCCTTATCCTCTATGAACTCGGTGATGATCTCACATTAAAAATTATACTTTACCCTCCAGATGAGTTTGATACGGAGCTCGATGGCCATTGATATCAAGTTCTTCGCCATGATATATCGAGATGGCTTGATCCTCCAACTTGGTGTCTGAAGAACTGTTTCTACCATTCGACTTGCCAAGCCTAACTTTATTTTTCTTGAATTTGAATGGTTTAACACTCCAAATCAAACTTGCTGATGAATTTATTTTGTATTAGCTCATTTTCCATGGCCTTGGTGCTATCGAGCTATATTATCGATCATGTTTTTCTTGATAGGGCCCTGATCATGATACATTCACTTGGCCTGAAATACCATGCCTTATTCATTAGGCTCAACTCGCTAATCCATACAATGGCTCATCCCACACTCCTTCAACGTGTCTACCATCACTGCTTAGAATGATATCGCCAACATTATATGCATGTGAAACCATCTTGGAAGCCTTACATTGACTCCCTTTGTTGTGAAATACAATTAGGGGCTCGATATAGCACAACTCTTCCATGTTGAATTTCCCCATTACCTACAGCTAGCTTGACACCTCTACATTATATAACTTGACCTTCCACTAGAGATTTCATCACTCAATGAGCTCGACACCTCTCAGCAGTTCATAGTTCGTTCCAAGATCTCGTACTCCAACAATTTAATGACCATGCTTAAATCATTTGAGTAGCTTGGTCTTCATCTAGATGACCCGTCCTTAGATTTTAGAGCTCGGTCTCTTCAAGTTAGCTCGGTAGATGATTTTTTATCTCATTCCTTTAAAAATTAATTCCCCATGGACCTCCCTTTGATAAGTGATGATATCTCGGGCAATGGAATGTAATTTGGTCTAGTTGATCTCAGTAACTTATATAAGAATCTTGACCACTACAAATCAACTTGTATATGCATAATAAAATCGGTTATGAGCTCAATGAGCTGACCTTAGAGTTGGGAGCTATTCCTTCAAAATCTATAGTTTCCTCATGCAATTTTTTGGATTTTTGAATACCAAATGGTGTGTAAAGGTATTGAGAGTGCCCCATACCCTAACACTGACCTTTGAAAAAATTTCTACTTGTAGTCCCACCTTTCTCGTTGCTTCTTGTCTTATCAAAACTTTGAACTTTATGAAGGTCAAGAAGAGAAAAAATTCCTCTTGCAATTTTCAACTCTCCCAAAGACAGTGATTCTTTATCAAGTACTTAAACATGCCTGCATCCTCCAAGTTGGGCTATGAGATATTCTTGATGAGTGCTTTTCGGCCTACCTGGTTGTCCAATTTCAGCTGGGGGTGAAATTGGATAGCAGTTTTCATGCTCCATCATATTTTTTTCATTCCATACATTGTCTAGTCCTTCAGTGCATTTCTACATCACTCTACATTGATTATCAGGTACGCATCTCTGTCTACTTTATGTTACTGATATTTCCACTCACATACTACTATTCATATGGTTTACGAGTGAAGAAAGTACTAATTAACCCCCATCTTTTGGCCATTTTCTTTACTTTCTTCCATTACTACCGACCTCTCGCACATGCACGCCTAGTCTTTTTCTATTGTTCTATGTTATTTTCCATTTGAATGGGGTGCCAACTGGCACCTTGGTCCCAGTCAAGGAACCCTGATCCTTTTTACACTTTCCCGTAACTTTTTGGGCACTTTCTATCCATTTAAATATTTCTTATTTGTTTTGGTCGGAATTTTCAGGGTTAATTAAGAAATTAGAACAATAGAACCATATAAATATAAAGTTATGTGACAATAATGAGGGACCAATAACTAGTCACTACTATCATCATCTAAGTTTTCATCCATCAAAGGTTTCATTTTCATCTGTCTAGATCCATCACAAGATGCAAGGTTGGTTCATCTACATCACACAAGCATATGAGGGAAGTTTATTCTATTTCATCCACCATTTATTACATTTTCTATGCATAGTTATTTCTCACTACTTTTACAAAGTGTAACTGACACAAGAGCACCTAGGGCATGATTGCACACACTTTCATATAAAACTACATCAGGTTTGAGATGTGGTGTAGCACTCAATTAGTAAGTCCACCATTGTGGTAGTTGAGGTAAGTCAGAACCCTTCATATGCATCTTTATTTTTATAGGGTTTGCTACTTTTCTTAGGGTTTTGCATGTTTTTTCTTCATCACTTACTATCGGTAACATCTAGCACAATTTCAATACATTAGTGTGATAGAAAATGAAGGCTTCAGATCATCTAGTGACCCTACAAATCTTGTTTTTGGACCTCATACACATACCAAGGTGCTCATAATTCAGACTAGGGTGCCCACAGGTGCCTTGATACTCTCCTAAGTGCCCCAGTCCATTAAAATTACCTGAATCTACAAGTTTCTGGACCTTTGAATAGTCGTTTCTGCCTCCTTTTTCTCCAGTCAACTCTGTGACATATTCCAACAAGTTCACCAAATCAGCTAAGCTCCATCCAACCCTTCTTTGCATATTAGGGTTTCTATTTTCATTAGCCTAGTTTCTTGGGTCACTTTCTATATTTATTTATTTATTTTATCTATTATTATTTACTGTTGTTCCTATTTATACTAACTAAAATTTATCCACATTTTAGTTAATCATATGTGAAGGGGAGATCCAAGAGACATAACTGATTAAAATTAATGGGGTGATGGTTGGAATAACATAAATAGGATGACATGAAGAACATAAAATTAAGAAAATTACATAGTTCACAAAGACAAGATTAAGATAATTAAGGAGATTTAGCATTTTAACAAGAATAACTAAAATGAGGAGGATGGAAGAGAGAGAAAGGATAGCTACAGAGGAGTTGGAGAAGAAGATAGGAAATAATATTTTAGTGAGGGAGGAAAGAGAAAAGAAACTTAATGAGAGAAAAGAAAAATTGAATAAAATTCATAAAGTAGTAAAGAAAGAAACACCTACTTCAAGTAGAGGCCAGTAAATGGCTACCCTAGAAACAGAGGTAGACACACAAAGTCTTACTATAATTTCCACACCATGTAAATACCAGCAGGTTTATTTTACACCATAGAATATTTTAAATAGTATGATACAACAAGCATTATCAAAGCATGTGATATTAGTATGAGATCTATAAGAATTAGTAGGAGGATTAAGACCAAGGCTTATAGAAATAGTCTACACAACAAGATGGGAAGAGAGGAAGGAAGAAGATCCATTATTAATTAAGGAGAAAAGAGAAGAGGAAGAAAATGTTACTAATATGGAAGAGTTAGTTGAAGAATTTGTATAAAAGATAAAAATAATAAAGGATAAATATGAAGAAAAAGATAAGTCAGAAAAAAAAAGAGAAAGAGGAGGGAAAAAAATAAGAAGAGAAGAAGTTAAAAAAGATTAGAGGATAATTATAGATTAAGGAATAGTAAACGAAGGAGGATATTCATGGAAAAATGTAATTAGAACTAAGGATGCATCCCCCAACCACCACATAAGCCCAAAGGAGATGACCCCCCAGAACGGTCTCCATTCCAAGTGTTGCTTCAAACACCAATTTGAAATATAGAAAAGGGATAAAGTTTAATAGAAAGATATCGTCAATTGAAAAAAGAAAGTAAGAAGTGAGAATAAGTTATAAGAGGATTTATAGAATTGTTATGAGAGTTATATTTTGACATTGAATTAGAAAGAGAAAACAGAAAGAAGAGTAACTTGGAAAATTTTCATAACCAATTGAAGAAAGTAAAACCAGTGAAGCGGCAACCAATTAGTCAGCCCCACATACATTATCAACTAGTAAGAAATATGACCCAGAAGATTAAGTTACCAGTGTTTGAAAAAAATACCAGTAATGTTGCGGAACATTTATTTATATTCGATTCATACTGGAAGAGTAACAACATCACAGAAACACCGTGAAATTATATGATTTCATAAGCACTTAGAGAGATGATACATTATAGTGGTATATGAATAAAAATGAACAAGGAACCAAGGATTGGGATAACATTGAAAAGGATTTTAGGACATATTTTCATTATCCTAAAGCACCATTAGAAGGAGTGAGTAAAATGAGAGACCTTTTTCATGGAGAAAATGAAACAGTCAAGGAGTTCAGTCACAGATTCAAAAATTGTAACTAGGAAGTTGGAGGAACCTCTCATAGACAAACAACATATTGAATGGTTCACTTCAGTACTCCTCCCTTATATTTGAGTAATATTGGATGGAAAACCCTTTAAAACACTATTAGAGGCAATATAGATGGCCATTATATTAGAGGCCTAACCATGATGTAGAGAGGGAGAGACCTCTTAAAAATAGAATTGGAGAGAGTATAATTGGAGTTTTCCAAGTTAAAACTTTAACATGAAATCTAGAGAAATGAAGACTTTAACATCAGTTTTCCACCAAGGAGTAACATAAGGCCTAAGATTTAATGCACAGTGTGCTATGTGAAAGTTCATAGTAATACAAACTTCCCTTATTTATAAAAGGCAAGGAGAGCCACAACCATTAGACAACACTCATCATAGAAATCCTCTTCTACTAATATACCCCAAACAAAGAGAACATGGTGCAGAATTTGTAGGTTATGGGGCCAACACACTTAGGATACTTGTCCTTTATTAAAAGAAGCTCCAACCACTAATCAATTGAAATAGTGCATAGCTTGTGGATCCTACAACCATTATCACCATACATGACCCTCTATATAATAACTTGAAGACCTAAAGGAATACAATACCCATAGAGTGATGGCAACAAGATAGAACACCACAACTACTTCTCCACCATCTTCACAAAAAAATCCTACAGCTAACCCACCACCTTCACAACCACCAATTATTGCCCCTCAATATCCAAATTAGCAAGGTGGATAACCTCAATTTTGAGGCGGATATTAGGGGAATAAATACAATTCTAATTATCAAGGATACCATGATGGAGGATACCACATATGCTACAGAGGAAGCTACAAAGGAGGTTATAGAGGAGGATATAGGGGTGGATATGATATCTATCAAGGAGTAAGAAGATACCAAGGAAGAGATAACCAAGGAGATGGCTATCAAGATAGAAGACCCATGAATTTCTACAAATGTGGACAATATGTACATCTAGCTAGAAATTGTATAGAGCTTGACCCTTACGGTTTTTGCCATGAATAAGGAGATGATTCTCTTAGTTTTCCCAAAGTATATCAATTTTATAGGAATGGAGGCAGAAATATATAATCATTAGGAATATATTCTCAAAATAATGTCCAACATATCACAAAGATACCATGGGATGATGAGGAAATAGAAAAAGACAAGGAAAGAACATCTAGCACAAGGAACAGATCAAAAAATGAGAACAAGAAGGAAGAAGATAAAGAAAACTATCTTAGGAGGAAAACAACTTAATTAGGTATGAGCATTAAAAAACCAAAATATAGAGCTAAGTTTACAACTAGAAGTGTAGCAAGAAAGGAGTTTGTACCTGCAAATAAGAAGATAATCAGGCTACCTCATGAGGAAAGTTCCTCTAGCGGTGAAGAATGGGACTTTAAGGAGATTAGGCCAGAATTTCATGAGAAAGTAGTGGAGAAAAGTAGAGTAGTAATAAAGAAGGTGTAATCCAAAGAAGAAACAAAAAATAATTTCTTTCTGGAAGATGAAATCACTACTCTCAAGGAAATATCCATACTAGCAATCAAACACAGTCTTGCAGATAAGTTGAAAAAATTAGTAAGTATTAGAATAAGGATGATGATAAATTTCATGTTTGAATAATTGAAGTAGAATGAGCAAGAGAAATTTCTTCCCCACACAACACACATGGTATAAATATACCATGTACTTATATGTTGAGATATTTGATACCACCATTACCATAGTGCTTCTTGATATTGGTGAGGATGTGAATATGATGTCAAAAACTACTTGGGAGAGACTAGGAAATCCTCCCTTGGAACCCACAAAATATTTTATTAGATTAGTAGATGGTTCATCAAAAACAACCCTTAGGAGCACTAAAGAATGTTGAAGTTAACTTTATTGGAATCAAGAAGCTAGTTAACATTGAGGTTGTTGAAAATGTAGCTTTGTACCCATCATATAATGTTGTTTTATCTTTCAAGTGGTTTGTGGATTGTAATGGCACATTAAATTCAAAATAAGATGAAGTAACATTACAAGAAGATGCAATTTATATACACATACCACTACATGTAGGGATGAGTGTTTTATGGGCTGAAGAAGTGTGGCATGATACTGAAGGAGAATATTTTGACAATATCCAGAGGGTATATGCTTTGAATAAATTTTCTAATATCTATAAGAATTTTGAATCAAATTTAGATGGAGAAATATCATTCAAAATTGAATCCACAACTAAAATCTTAGATAATGTTGTTGAAGCATGACACATCATACTAACTTATCTAATCATCAGAAATTCATCACCACCTCTCAAACTCTCTTGACACTAAGACTTACATAGGAACCCCTTAGGGTTTTACACATTAAAATATTGATTCAACTAGAAAAACATAATAACTCAGCATGAAATCTCTAAAAATTACCCAAACATACCTGGTACACCATGATACACATGTATGCATGCATTCATGAGCTTATATAGCTCCAAATCTCATCCTCATACCTTCTATCACTCATATCTACTCCAAATGAACACATAAAAGATGTCCAATCACCTATATATGCACCCTACAACTGATGTGAGTGCAAAATCACTCTCCAAACATGTCATTCATCATGCCAACATGATTCTCATGCAGCCAAGAAGTTCATACCATCATGTAACATCACTTAGGCACCTAAATGGGCTTGCAAGAACAAGTGATCCTCAATCAATATCCCTATATCATGAAGTACACATTTAAAACATCATGGAAACATCATACTCAACATCATTTCACCCTACTCCATCATTCACTTTTTCATTAATGTCATTTTACATTAATGACAACACCTATAAGACCACATGCCAATGATCCCCCCTTTGTCATTAATGGAAAACTACTTAAACTTCTCCCCCTTTTTACATTAATGAAAAAGGAATATCAGTAGAAACATGTTCTTCATCTTCCACAGCTTCATAACACCATACTTTAGTTAGAAACATCAACCAAATGACTCAAACAAGCCCAAGACCTTGAAATTCACACTCAAACCTATTTTTGCCTTTATTTTAAGCATGTAACCACCATGTTACCCCTAGGATAAGCATCAAAACCATCTTAAAACATCAATAAATCTCATTGAAAGCACCAACTTACCTTTCTTGGAGCTAAGAATACAATTTTCAACCTTCTAGGCATGCAAAAACAATTTGTTTTCTCTTCAACCCTGTGTTAGGCTTCATGAGTCAAATGTAGAAAACCATCATTTGAGCCATACATACTAAGAACATGCTAATAATTTCATGAAAGATCATACCAAAACATTATACCTTCATTATTGAGTATTCATCATCTTGTCTAGGCATAAGACTAGCTTTACAATTCACTTTCTTACTCTTCATGCCATACTTAAGACTAAGATCCCTAATTAGTATTCTCAATGCATTTAGCATCAGCTTTATCATGTTACCGAATTCTATTCATGCATTGAATCATGAAGAAAACACTCCTTGTGGACTTAATATCATTATATCTAGCTCAAAGGAACAAGTTTGAGTGACTTGCCTTGAGTTCTTGCCAAGAAATAATTTGAGACACTTTAGTTCAGTCCTAAACAACTCTCTTAGTTCTTAATAGTCATAATTGACTGTGATCATGCATACAATGAAAAAAAATCCAAAGAATTTTTTAGGAACCCAACACTTACCTTTATTTCCTTGATACCACCATCTAACCTTCTAGAAATCTTATTCAAGCTCCCTCAATCATGAAGAGACTTTACACACCTTTAGGAGTAACATTTTGACCTATAGATGCAATCATCTAGACCATTGTGACATTGTTTAACCTACTGAGAAAAAATTCATACCCTTCATGACTAAATACTGATCATCCATACACATAAAAACCATGATAGGGAGTGACCATAGTCTCCATGATAGGATCAATCATACAAACTGAGCTATGAGACAACTCTTTCAACATTTCATCCTTATCTAATACTACATTTTGATGGTATAGTAACATCTAGTCAAACAATTTCAAGGTCATGATCTAATGATTTGACTTAATTTTGACTCAAGATGCAAAGTCACGCAAATTTTAACTAATTCATCACTTTTACATCTTTGGAAATCATTCAAGCCACCATATCCTTCTAAAATTGGTGACTCGGGCTAGAAGGGGTTGAATGTTTTCAAGTATAATTGTATTTTTTGAAGGTCTTTTAATATAATTTCACAATGTACTTTGTATTAGCCAATTGTAGTCAGTTGTTGAAGAATAAATGATAATTTAGCTATCTCTAATTCAGTTCTATCATGCAAATTAATAGAAGAAGATGTCATAACTGTAAAAAAATTAAAATAAAATTCACTTTAAAACACATCTTTAGCTACCTTACACCCATTTCTATGATAATTTCATGTTTTTAACTTTATTTTAAAAAAAATTGAAAACCTCCCCCCTATTTTTTATTTTTGAAAGGAAACAAAAAATTAAAATTAAAATGAATGCCTGATTTGCAATGATTTTGAGGTGGTTTGGACAAGCTAGTGTTCAGGAAAAGCTCTTCGGTGCATTATCAGAGGGAAAAGTTGTGACCTTAGTGCCACCACCATTATATATATATATAGGGGATTCACCTGAAGGTGGTTCAGGATAACCCCCTTCGGACAAAGGGGGTGTTCACCTAAACCCCCTTCGAGGGATTTCATTGTAGTTCTCATAAAGGGGGTTCAGGTGAAGGGGGTGTTTATCTGAACCCCCCCTAAAATCCTAATGCTCCCAATCTATAACTCATGTTTTTGGAACAAGAAGTGGGATATTGTGCTTCCACCCAATTGTAGATATAAATCTACTATTGACTCTAGTCAAGGTTCTTCCCAATAAGCCAAGGAAGGAGAACCATTAGACTTGGAGAAGGCCATAGAATAATGAATATTTATCATCATCAAAACTACATGAAATACCCAACCAATAGTCAAGATAGTACAATTTTCGAGATACCCACTAAGAGAAGGAGATGGGGCTTCAGTTTTCCTAAAGGAATATTATTCAAACTTTAAAGATTTAGGGTCGATAAGTGATATCAATAATTATCGAAGATTAGTTGTTGATGTTTAGAATTTTTTCTAGTATTATCATCATAATCATTTGTTATCATTTTATCATTATTTGAACTATCACATGTTAACACTTGATTTCCATAAAAACATTGCAATGCCATATAGATTCTCTCCCAGTCAAAATAGTCATCTTTACATGTAATAAGAAAGGTTAGTAGGATGATGAGAAGGAGGGAATCACACTATATTAATAAATATATATTCAAAATATTTTACTTGTAACCTCCTTACACCTAATGAAAAGTAAGGAAAGAACTTATATCAATCCTTATTCATTTGATCAAATGTGTAAATATTACTCATAAAATATTGCAATCAAGTATAAAGAAATACGAATGAAAAAATTGGAGGGATTCCTACAACAAAAAATCTACACATGAAGCACCCGTTAGCATGTTAGGAAATATAAATAGTATTGCACAATGTAATATATGAATATATCAATGAAAATGTGAAATATTGCGATGATAGAGTCTAATAGAAGGTAGGAAAGGGTATATGTCCCAAGGAGCCTCAGTGGGACTGGTAATTAATAGGGTCAAGCATCATATATCATGTAATAACATCTAAGTGACCTGCATTCACCTCAAGATATGATGTGAACCTACATGTGTGAATTAAAATTGATAAATCATACTATGAACCCAAGTATCATGATAAGAAAAGGTGAAACATATAGTAGTATAAGGAATAAATAATACATCGAATAAATATCTAAGAAAACATGTTTTTAGATTTTTAATTACAAACATGTGAAATAGAACAACTAGAAAGGAGGAATAAGGATACCCCCATGTGTGTGTGTGTGTGCATGTGTGTGCACGCAAAGTGAGGTCCATGTATAAATTCCTTCAACAGTCAAGTATGAACTAGGAACAAGAGTGCATCATCGGGTGGTGTGGGCGAATTAGGATTCCCCCAAATGGTAATGATAATTTATAAATACAATGAAATTATTGGGCAAGGGCCCATGATTAGGTGATTAAAATAAGCACACATGTGAACATGTTCTAGGACTCGATGGTCACATGAGAGTGCATGAGGGAAAGTTGAAAGCACCCTAAACTCTATAAAGAAAATTGCATGACTAAACAAGGAAAGGTAACACCATTTTCATCCATCTAGCCATGGTTCTAAGTATGGGAAAGTAACATTAAGATAGAATTTAAATGGAATGCTTAACTAGTATGAAAACAATGCAAGATCTAATTAAACATGCCAACTAATATGCTTGAATTACCTAACATGGGCCTAAATAGACCTAAGAGGGAAATCAAATGGTTATGTTTTCTATTCCAAACAATGGTGAAATAACCTCTCCAAATGACTTGTTAATTCACTTTAGATTATTCATCTACTAACCTTATTGAAGGCTTTAGGAAAGGTTTTGAACTTGACTATGAATCATATGTATTATATGATATACAAATCAAAGCATGGTGTAAAGTATAAAGGAATGAGGTGAGTTGTTTTTATAGTTTTCCTTTTGGGAGAAACTTGTATTTTGGTGCATGTGGGACTAAAATCCTGAAATTTGATTATAATTGTTAATCGTGATTATGCCTCGTTAATCAAAAATAGTGAATTACCAAGTGATTAAGAGGTATGGAGCCTTAATCAACCACTTAGGGTCAAATAGAAGGCTAGGATAAGATTTTGAAGCTTTCTGAGATGTTGGGGAGATGAATGGGGTGATTTTGAGTGGTTAGAAGAGGGGTTTGAGTCAATACTAGGGTATATTGACCAAATCAAGGTCAAAATAGGCTTAATTAGCATATAATCACTAATTATTTGTTTCAGAGAGGATTTTGGCTTATGATTCATCGTAAAGTGGCATCCTGAATGCGAAAGGGGTTACACAATCAACAATGTGGTGTTAATTGACTAGTTGGTAAGGAACGTTAGTTAATTAGTGAAAACCACTAATTATAATGGATTTGGCAAGAATGAGAGTGATTTGTGTGTATTTTGGAAATAAGATTGCAAAAGAAAAATTTAGGTGTCTACATTTGCCCTTGTTTGAAGTGAAGTTAGTGAATCCACTTAAAATATAGTAGACAAGCATAAACGAGTAATTTTTTTGAAGAAAAATTAGTGGAATGAAGGATTCTCCCTCAAGTATCAAGTGGGTGATAAAAGAATTCAATCGACGATCCAAAATATGATTGAAATGGATTGAAGAAAATAGGTTAGAACAGGTGTGAAACCCTTAGGTATTAAGAAGGAATAAAGATAGGAATAAACGTGGTTGTTTATTTCCCTAGGTGATTTTTTAGAAGAAAACTTATTGATGGCAATAAATGATAATGGAGAAGAAATGATTAATGGAGAAATATAGGACAAGCCCAATCTTTGCATCCAACCTTGCAATAAGCAAATTGTTTATACCATTTTTCCCTTAGCTCTACATCATCGGCCTTTATTGAAATGAACAAAAATGTAAAATAACATGAAAAGTTAAATTATTGAACATTTGTCCATTGCTACATAACTCCATGCAACATACATAATGCAATGTAATACGAGAAAGTAAAATGATATCTAACTCAAATGCAGCATACACAATACAATGTAATACGAGAAAGTAAACCATCTAACCTAATAGAGAAACCAGTATAATCACATGTAATAAAACAAACAACATTTAAGACAATTGCACCAATGTTTTTTTTATCAAACTGCAGTTCCCGAATGTTTGTGTTGTAACGAAAAGGGTTAAAAATGATGCCCCAAGAAATAACACATGTGAGGGTAAAATGGAGGACACAAGTAGTCCCATGGAAATAATTCATTCATTATGATACAATACCTAACAAATCACTATTGCACGGGAGTACCGACATAATAATCAAACCCAAATTTGTTAATGGAGGTAGATCATGATGATCCACATGTTGTTTGAGACAAGAACAAGCAAGAATGTCAAAAGGATGGTTTTGTAGGAACAATTTTGACGTTGAGGATAATGCAAGTGATACAGGCTTTAGCTGTATGTAAGCCATTTAAAAAATGAAAAAACCATAATTTTTTTGTAAATCTAAAGCCAAAATTAATGTTACCATTGTGTATTTTTCTTCAATACCTTTCCAATGCAAAAACAATGGAGTCGTTTCAAGGTCAGGAGCAAAATTTATGGCCTGTGTAATGTTAGATGTGCCTATGCACTCAGGAGAGCACCTGTGATAACCCTGTTTGTGGTTTTTTGCATTTTGTGAGGTAGCATGGGCATCTAGGCACTTGTGCTAGCCCTAATTTTTATTTTTTTACATTTTTTGAGGCAACATGGGCACTTGGGTGCCTGTTCTAGCCTACATTTTACATTTTTTGGATTTTTAACTGCAACATGGGCACTTTGGGTGCCTGTGTTGGCAGTGTTTTACATTTGTTTTGGATTTTTGCATACAACATGGGTGCCTGAGCACCTGTATTGGCTTCCTTTTGGGATTTTTGTGGATTTTTGCATACAACATGGGTGCCTGAGCACCTATGTTGGATTCCTTTTTAACTTTTTTGGATTTTTACATCCAACATGGGTGCATGAACACCTATGTTGGCAGTGTTCAGCATGTAGGCCTAAGCACCTGTGCAACACTGAATTCACTACCTATCTTTTGGAGGCCATAAATTTTTCTCTCAAACTCAAAATGACTCCATTTATTGTGCATTAGAAAGGTATCGAAGTGAACTACGCAATGGTAAGATAAATTTGGGGTTTTTTAATTTTTTTACTATTTTTTTAGGATTTTTAGTTTGTTTTACCAATTTCTTTGGGTTTTTGATGTTTATTTGGATGTTTTAACTTTTCCAACTGACATATTTGAATGTTTTTCTAATTTTTGAAACATATTTGCATTTTTTTATTTTCAAGAATTTTTCTGAAGCTATGTACATGAAACAAAGAAATGTGGATACCTTAGTGACAGATGGGATGTACAAGGGTAGAATGTCATGTGTATGTGCAAGAAAGTGAAGATGCAAAATTTCTCCTAGTGTTAGATGTGAATATTCAAAGGAAAACTATTCATGTACAGACTTTGGACCAAGGACAATATAGATAGGTTAAACATGTTCTTGATCGTAACTCATTAACATGCTAGGAAGGAGGAAGGATGCCCCTAGCGTAAGCTGGCCAAGAAGCACATGATAGAAAGAAATAGAAGATTGTTTTTGTGAAAGGGGAAAAAGGTTCCCAAAAACATGGAAAAAATGAAATATTATACATATGGATGCTCTGAACTAAGTAGAAGAACGATGTGAATTTTTTGAATGTATCTTAGAAGCCTCATGATGAAAAAGAGATTAGCCAAAGACATGAACCGTGAGACAAGATACAGACTAGAGTAAGAGTATGAACAAGGTCCAAAAAAAGGACACTTGGTAATATACTAATCTTGTTTGTTCATAGAGATCCAGTGTGGGCATGTGGAAATTTATTACCTCTTGGAGGGAATAATTGATAGATAACAAGTGAAGAAACCCTATCCAATGTGTAGGAATGATTTATTTTTCAAATTTGATGTTTTTAATGGATTATGGAAGGAGAGTTGTACATTTCTCGGTTGCCAACCAAACATCCATAGCCCCAACGAAGATGCATTTGATTCTAATCACAACATTTCTCTATTTATAGTCAAGCATCCATATTCCTAATAGAGATTATTGGAAATACCCCAAGAGAGAGATATATATCAATTCACTTTTTCTTTTAGCATTTTCTTTCAGCTTTTTGCTTTTTCATTTGATTGATTATTTTTCTTTCTGAAAACTTATTTCAGCTCTCTTATTTGACAAGGGGTTAAGAACCACTAGTGGATTAATGCAAGGAGGTGGAAGTGATTATGATGACAAAATTAGATATTTTCAACAAATATATCCAAAATTTCTTCGTAACAAGTTTTTTATATGCGTATTGTGATAGGATCTCTAAGAGGTCAATCATTCTTTAATTTACCAAGGTGATAAAAGACCAAGGCCAAATAGATACCATAGAGATAACTATTGTAAAATGTGTGTGAATAGGCTACCTAAAATATCACTGAAGGAACGAAAATGGTAGGAACACTTGTAGAAGAAAGAACATCCATGTGTATGCAATACATGATTGCAATGTGTGTTTGTTTACCTTTTATTTTTTGAAATGTTTTCTCATTTTTTTATTTTTTTGAAAGGTAGGACTAGCAAGGTATCTTTGTGTGATAAGATCCAACAACAATGTTAGAAATTTACTTAATAAGGAATACTAAGTATGTTTACTTATCAAGAGTCGTATTATCCCCAATCTCAATTATAGTGGTGATCTCATACTCAATAGATGACTGGGTTTTATCATGAAATGTGTATTTTTTGTGTGGTAGCTTTAGGTCCCTATCCAAAGGTTTCTACACTTTACATCATACTTGATGGGTACGTTAAAGTGCATTTTTGAAGTGTGTTTGATTCTAAACTTTAAGTTTTTTTAAGTTGTTATGAGTTTTAGAGCTCTTGGAATTATTGATCTAAGCCTGATGAAGGAACCGTTTTCGTTTCCTATAAGCTAATTTATGACTTTTCTGATCCTAAGAAGTAGGAGAAGAAAGTGGATGAATAAAATTGATGTGAGAAGTGACGATGGGTTCGCCACAATCATGGATAAAAGAACAATCTGATGGATGTGAAGGATACAGTCCAAGAATTGAATAGGATGGGCTACCAAGAGGTTTTTTATAGACTGAAGATAAAGGACTACTAGAATGTGGCCTTAAGATCAAATATGAAATACTACTTGGTGGTGTCCCATATATAAAAGAAGATGGGCTAATAGAACATGGCCCAAGAATTGAAGACGAGGGACTTCTAGGATGTGTTGTCAGTATAGATGAAGATGGGCTACCAGGAGGTGAGCCACATATATATTATGTGGGGCTACTTGGAGGTGGCCCACATATAGAAGAAGACAATGGGATACCAGGTGGTGACCTAAAGTAAGAGTGCAATGGAGTAATCCTGATAGATAAAGAATGATGTGAAGAAAATATAATATCTTCTTCAATGGTCTTAGGATCTTCCTTAGTATTCTGAAAAAAGGAATCAATTTCTTCTTCCCAATACGCAAGTGTATCAAATTCAAGATTAAATCCTTAATTGTAATCCTCTAGGGGAATGCCATCATGTGACCCTAGGAATTATGTGATCATCTCCTCATCATGAGATGAATCGATCGGTAGGAGTATTTTTTATTTGACCATACAAGGTTGAGTGGATGAATTCAACATGGGAGTCAAGTTGGATTATTGATTAGAATCACTTTGAATCAGAGATACCTTCAATGGAAGAAGGGGTTGTTGAGGCAACTAAGAAATGGGGTCCTATAAAAATAGGGAGGACCGTGACTTAGGATTCGTATTAGAGGAATAATTTGGATTGGAATATTTAGAAGAGTTAGAAGACTTAGAATCATTAGGATTAGAATATTCAGAAGAGTTAGAAGAATCAGAATCATACCACTTACCATGAGTTGAAGATGGGGGAAGAGGTGAGTTAACAAGTTCTTTAGCGTGAAGAATCAAATGAGGTCTAGTTGTGATAATCATCCTTTGATGGGAATATTGAAACCTAGGTTCCTTAATGTCATAAGTATGTGGAACTGCATGATAATCCTAAACATGGACAGTCTGAGGGATATCACATGGGTTATTGTGTTGACATGTTCAACATGTGTATTTACATAACCGATGAGAGCATAAAAATGATTCTCCTCATTAGACACATAATTAACATTCTTTTCCTGATTATGTTTAGGAAAAGTCTTTGTATTGGGGGATTTACTAGGATTGGATGAATCCATCTCCACATTGCCACTTTCGATTAAGTCTTGGATGTAGTGTTGTAACTTCAAACACTTTTCTATTTTGTGACCTTTAATGTGGTGAAATTGGCAATATTCGTTATCTCTAAACCACGATAGTTTAGGCATGTCATCTTCATAAGGCATAGTTTCAGGATATCTAACCATATTAACTGCCTCTAGTTGTTTTAGTATTGATGACATTGAGTTAGATAGAGGACTGAAAGTTTGATGCTTATACTCCATAGGCAGAGCTTCCTTTGCAAGCTTCAAAGGAGTGTTGTTTTCAATGGCTTATATTCATTTTCCCTTTGAGGTGGGCTATGTGACCTAAAAATGCAATGATTCCTATGAGTAGGATCCATTTGTCAAGAAAAATGAAATGGATGCAAAAAATTTCTATAGGAGGATTAATCACATCAGATACCATAGGAGGTGTAAAGGATAATGAGCCATCATGATTAGGATAAGATGTACTAAGTGTAGGATCAATTGAATATGTTATGGTTAGAGGAGCCAAGGACAAAGGTTTTCACTATGGAATACCTCAAATAATAATAAGATGGCACTCATGGATGAATTTAAGGCATAAGTGAATAATAAAAGGCGTGGATTTTGCATCCCATAACAAAGGAAGTCCTAATATCACGTCATAAATCATAATTGTAGATCTACTAGTAAATGAAATAGCAAAAGTAAGAGGGCCGAACAGTAATGGGTAGAATAATATGGCCATGAGAATTGGGATACATGTGTTTCATATGAGATGAAGGGAAGCCAATTGAATGCAAGAAAGATAATGATCATGCAGTGTGCTTGAATGTAGGATGTACCATAACATTGTTGACAACATGAGGCCTAAAAAAACATCGACATGTAACCTATGGGAAGAGAATGAGGCATGAAAATCATCATCGGTGAAAGTGATAAC
This sequence comes from Taxus chinensis, assembly GCA_019776745.2. Classification (NCBI taxonomy): domain Eukaryota; kingdom Viridiplantae; phylum Streptophyta; class Pinopsida; order Cupressales; family Taxaceae; genus Taxus; species Taxus chinensis. Next base: position 849,510,888 of record CM034150.1, read on the forward strand.
AAGTGATGGGAGATCATTAGCACTGACAAGGAACCCAAGGTTATGATATGAAGAAGTAGGAGGAGGCACTGCGTGGTAGGTATAATTAGAAGATGACTTAGGGGATGAATTTTCATGCTTAGGTAATGGTCATTGGATATTTTTAACTTTTTAATTTCTTTAGTAGATTTGGAAATAGAAGTAGTGGATTCAAGTAACTTCATAAAATGAGATCTTGAATAAAATGGTGTATCTTTAATTACATGTTTCTAGAATGGCCATTACATCTATGATAATAAAAATGTGCATGCTCATCAAAATTCTTTCCATGGGTCCTATTAGGATCATACTCAAGAGGAGGTGGAAGAGAAATATGATTACTTTCAAACGAGTTAGGGAAATTTCAAAAATGATTTAACAAAATTTAAATATATGTAAGGACATTGCTGATTAGATAAATATTATTCAACCAATATCTAGCTATATAAATACAATAAAAAATGATATATAGGGTCTAGAGAATTACTCAACTTTCCTATGTAGTTTCGAAACCGATTATGGGCTGGTGACTAATCTAGAAAGGATAATTCTAGACTGTGTAGGATCTTATTCAAAAAATAGAATGTGACAATCGCAATGACATAAGCACCTAGAAGAGGAAATACTTAGGACCATGCTTGAGAGGAGGTAGAAGAGAAATTATATTGCTTTCAATGAGTTGGGAAAAATTCACCAAATGATTTAACAAAATCTAAATCTATGTAAGGATATTGTTGATGAGATAAATATAACATTATTTAATCAATATCTAGATGTAGAAATATAAGAAAACGTGATAGGTAGGGTTTTTATAATGAATAAGCTCACCTCTATAGGTATGAACCAATTCAAGGCTGGTGACTGATCTAGAAAGGATAATTATGGACTATGTAAGCTCTCATTTAGAAACTAGAATGTGACTATCTTAGGGATAGAAGCACCTGGGATAGGACATGGCCACCTTGGTACTAGCGCATGTTTTGAGCGTTGGTGTCTACGGTATATTTTTTATTCTTTATTTCTTATGTCACTTATTGTCTCATTGATTTCATTGTAGGTCACGTCAGGTTCTCTACACTACTTCTTAGTTTCACCTGTACCTACAAAGGAAACCCTAACTATATGCACAACACTCAATTACACATTATATGAATAAAATATGCATATGCTTCAGTTACAATGATCTCGATTGTCACCCCAATGTTATTTTCACCATGCACTACACTACATTATTAGAATCCATGTATTTTTGGTGTGTGTGTGTGTGTGACTACGTGCGTGCATGATTGGAATAGTGTCCCTTGAGCTAGGTTTCCCTAGTGCCAGTGATAGAAAGAATAACATGCTACAACTACTTTGTCCCAATGCAAAATGTGTGTTGTCGAATTCAGAATAGCTCCCCGTATATAGTGAATAATTCAATCCTTTGATGATGTAGTATTGCAAATATTTAGCTCCTTGTGGTAGTAAGTTGTCTTATAAATGATTTCCCCCTAATGAGGTTAAATAATTCATATGTGTGTGTGTTATGCCCTTAGTCCTATAGCTTATAATGGATATGTAGTGTCAAATTTTGGATTATATAATCTTTCTTGTTGTCATATGTTATTCATGTATCCCTGCATATGTTTAGTAGGTCGGCCTTGGTGTTGGCCATAACATAGGATTTGTATATATAGGTGGTAGTGAGGAGTAGTTAGCTGTCATATTGAGTATTCAAGTTTTATTATATGGTTTGTAGGTTTACCCCTTGAATTGGCTAAGCTATTCTAATTACATATTTCTATTATTTATCTACAATCTTGTGTTCTTTGGTGTTTTATTATTACTGATATTTATATTTATACAAGTCATTTCATTAGAATTGGTATCAAAGCCTAATCTCGGCTAGTATTACGTCAAACCCTAATTTTCAAGGTTCAGCTATATCTCAAAATTGGTAGTAAATTTTTCTGAAATTTGTTTTTGGTATGGCACAATTAGTCAATTAAGCTCCTCTCCAAATTTCAAACATTTTGGACTTGTTTTGTAAAAGTTATAGTTGTTTTATATTTTTTCATAATTCGGATACCTAGGGTGCAATTTTTGGAAATTCTCTAAGTTTATTCTATTTTAGGATAGGTTTCCAAAAATTAGCTAGGTTTTCTTCTTTATGATTTCCTCTATTCGACCAATAAATTTGTGAAACCCCAAACCCTAAATGTTTTCCCTATTCCATATACCCCAAGTCCCAAACCCTACATCATGATTGGTAGATCAACTCAAGGCCATGGGAAAGGTCAAACAAATCTAGGAATGACCCAAAATAATGAAGATATGGATTTAGAATATTCTAGCATAGGAGCATCTGAGGTAGTCATCCAACTTCAAGAAAGGGTAAATTATATGGTAAGGATGACCTAAATAATGAGCTTGTTTGTCTGAAAGGTAGCCTTAGCGGTAAACTTCAGACAGATTTTCAATGAATAAAGCAAGAGGTGTTGCTCACTCTTTCAAAAATAAATCCCAATTCCAGTCATATGGGTTCCTCTAGCAATGCTCACATCGGTCCAAATCACTCCAATCAAGGACAATATCCTCACCAATGTGTTAGGAAATAAGGGATAAAATATGTGGAACAATCCCTCACAGAATTGCAATAGTAGAAACTAATAAGCAGAAAAATATTATAGATCTCAAATAAAATTATAGAATAAAATAACACAACACAAAGAGACAATATTTAACGTGGTTCACCCAATTTGGGCTACATCCACCAAGAATCACTTGCTCATATTTTATTACAAGCCACCACTCTCTCAATACAACACCTAGATCTATTTAAAGTTATGCTCAACAAACTCTACAAAATTCACACCCGAATTCAAAACACATTTGCAATGTTACATTGTACCTACCATATGCATAAAACCATATGAGTAAACAAATGCTTAAGCAGTTTTACAAAACCATGGATATTAAAACTATGGGCCAAAACCGTCCCATAAACCTATGGGTCAAAAATCTTGCCCATATGAGAAAAGCACATTTCCTGATATATCGGGCACGTTTTAAGGCCAAAAAACAAATTTGGGAGATACGCCTCCAACCCCTGCTACCGAGGGCTACTGCCCCCAGACCCCCGCTCAGGGCTCAGCCCGACCCCAAACCTCAGTGAGACAACTGTGGAAAGTGTACAGTACTCTTAGTGTACAGTCTTCAACACATTCTCACATGAAAACAAGCTTCACAACCTAACAATCTCCCACTTGGAGACTAGTTTTCCTTTGAGCAAGCTTCTCAACCCTTCACTAGTTTTCGTGAAGACCAACCAAAGATGAACATAGATTCATTTTTTCCTTGTGACCACCTTAGTCATCATGTTTACAGGATTCTAACTAATATGGATCTTCTCCAGCTTCAACTTCTCTTCCTCCAAAGTTATCCTGATGAAATGGTACCTTAACTGTATATGCTTCATCCTAGAGTGGAAAGCAGAGTTCTTAGCTAGGTGTATAACACTCTGACTATCACTATGTAGCTTTCCTTCCTCCTACTTATGCCCTAACTCCTCAATTAATTGTTGTAACCAAATCATTTCTTTGCTTGCCTTTATGGCAAAAACATACTTAGCCTTGTGGTCGATAAAGCCACCAACTTCTGTAGTCATGAAATCCAGCTCACTATTGTCCCACCTGCAGTGTAAACATAACCTGTCATGCTCCTCCTATTTTCTAGATCTCCAGCCATATCTGAATCTACATAACCACACAAAGTGGTTTCTGATCCACTGTAGCAAAAAACTTTCCCCATGGTCCCTTTCAAATACTGAAGGATCCACTTTACTGCCTACAAGTGATCTCTACCTGGATCACTCATAAATCTACTCACCACTCCCACTACATGGGAAATATCGGGCCTAGTGCACACCATGGCATACATAAAACTACCAACTGCTGATGAGTAAGATACCTTGGACATCTGGTTTCTCTCCTGCTCTGTCTTGGGACACTTCTCCTTTGATAACTTGAAATGGCTTGCCAAAGGAGTCCCAACTAGTTTAGCATCCTGCATATTAAACCTCTCCCAGACCTTCTTAATGTACTCTTCCTAAGATAACGTCAGATTTCATTCCTTTCTATCCTGAGATATCCTCATACCAAGGATTTTTTTGGCTTCCCCCAAATCCTTCATAGTAAAGGATTCACTTAGCTACTTCTTGAGTACTTTTATTTCCTGCATGTTTTTACCTACAACCAACATGTCATCCATATACAGACATAGGATAATATAATTTCCATCCTCAAATTTCTTTGTATACACACAATGGTCAGAATGACATCTAATATAACCTTTCTCCATCATGAAGCTATCAAATTTATTTTACCATTGACTTGGAGCTTGTTTCAATCCATACAATCTCTTCTTCATTTTGCACACCATCTCCTCTTTACCTTTGACCTCATAGCCCTCTGGTTGCTGCATATACAGTTCCTCCTCTAAATCACCATGGAGAAATATAGTTTTTACATCAAGTTTCTCTCAGTGCAAGTATTCTACTGTAACTATTCCAATAACAGTTCTAATAGAAGTCATTTTTACTATAGGAGAAAAAATATCATCAAAATCTATACCTTTTTTCCGTGCAAACCCCTTGACCACCAACCGGGCCTTGTATCTTTTCTTGCCTTCTTCTTCCTCTTTGAATCTAAGCACCCACTTGTTTTGTGATGCTCTTTTTCCTTCAGGTAGCTTCAGCAAATCCCATGTCTAGTTCTCCATGAGAGCCTTATGCTCCTCATCCATGGCTTGCTCCCACTTCTTCCTGGCATCTACCTACATTGCTTCATCAAAGCTCTCTAGCTCTCCACTATCAATGAGTAATAAATAATAAAGAGAAGGAGAAAAGCGTTTAGGTTCTCTTCTTACCCTAGAAGACCTCCTCAATGTAGGATTTTGGGGTTCCTATTGAGGAGGTTCCTGAACTGATTCATGTCTCACTTTTCCATCTGGAAGATCCTCTACCGCTGCATATTCTTTCTTGGATTCTTCTCTATTTTCTTGCAACTACTACTTACACATGACTTTATCATTAAAGACCACATCCCTAGATCGAATGATTTTCTTGTCCTTAATACTCCAACATTTATATCCAAAGTCATCACCACCATAACCAATGAAAGTACATTTTTTTGATTTAGCCTCTAGCTTGGTCCTATCATCCTTGTCTATATGAACAAACACCTCACATCTAAAGAATCTAAGAAATGAATAATCAACTTTCCTACCATACCAAGCCTCCTCAGGTATGCCTCCATCCAAGGCACTTGACGGTCTTGTGTTTATCAAGTACATAGTTTTGCTTACCGCTTCTTCCCAAAAAGAAAGAGGTGGTCCTACATGTAACCTCATGCTCCTAGCACATTCCATTATTGTTCTATTCATCCTTTCTGACACCCTATTTTGCTGTGGAGTTCCTGGAACTGTCTTTTTCCTACAGATTCCATTCTTAGAATAGTAGTCATCAAATTCATTTCTGTAATACTCCCCTCCATTATCTGACCTGAGACATTTTAGCTTAAGACCTGTTTCATTCTCTACCAAGGCTTTTCATTTAACAAAAGTGTCAAATACATCAGATTTTTTTCTAATACAATAAACCCAAACTTTCCTTGTTGCATCATCAATACAAGTAACATAATAAATTGAACCCCCAAGAGATGATACCTGAGCTGACCCCCACACATCAGGATGTACCAGCTCTAACTTAATCTCTTTCTTTGTAGGTCCAACCTTGAGAAACATTACTCTCTTTTGTTTCTATATATATGAGAAAATCCTTCTTTATGATCTCCATGCCCTTATGGCTCATATGAATGAGGCTATAATGCCACAATGTCATATCTACTTCTAAAGCCACAAGATTACAAACATTAGTGCTATAAGTGGTTAAATACAAGGTTTCAACCTTCTTACCTCTTGCCACCACAAGAGCACCCTTGGTAACCTTCCAAGAGTCCATTGTAAATATCACAGTATAACCATCACTTCCCAACTATCTTGTTGATATCAAATTGTGTCTTAATGTAGGCACATGTCTGATATCCTTCAATAGCCAAGTATTCCCATTCTACATCTTAACCTGAACAAAACCTTTTCCAACTATGCTGCAAGGCTCATCATCACCAAGAAAAACATGCCCAAAATATCCTTGAACATAATCAACAAAATAATGTCTATGTGGAGAAGCATAGAAAGAAGCCCCCGAATCTAAAACCCAAGATTCAATAATATTGTGCAAAGAAAGAATCAAAACATCCTGACATACATTACCTGTTGCCACATTTACCTCCTTGTTTTCTTCTTGTTGTTTCTTCTTGTCTCGAAGCTCCCAATAGTCCTTCTTTACATGCCTAGACTTTCCACAGTGCCAGCATACTATCTTGCTTTTGGATTTTGACCTTGCTCGATCCTTTGATTTTCCATGGCTTCCTCTATTCTTCTGTCTCCCTCTAGTTTCCATTGTCAACACATTCCCTGAAGTAGAAGATTCACCAAAACTTTTTCTTGCATTTCCTCACTTAGAATCACCCCTACAACATCCTTAAACTTCAACTTTGAGTCAGCTAGAACTGATTTGCTTACCGTCATTACCAAGCTATTCCAACTCTCACGTAAAGAACACATAACTAATAAAGCCCTAACTTCTTCATCAAATTCGATTGTAACTGAATCTAGCATATTTACAACCATATTAAAATCATTTAGATGATCTGCTACTGAACCATTCTCAGACATCTTTATATTAAACAACTTTTTCATTAAAAATATCTTATTATAGGTAGAGATTTTTTCATACAACTTCCCTAATGCATACATCAGTTCTTTTGTAGTCTTTTCCTTTGAAACATTAAATAATACCGAAGATGCAAGACATAGCTGGATTGTCCCAAGTTCCTTCCTATCCAGTAAATCACATTCCTCATTCATCATGCTTGAGGGTTTGTTCACCTTCTCAGATGGAAAAATATAAATATCCTTCTGATAAAGGTAATCTTCCATTTGCATCTTCCAAAGACTGAAATTCTACACGTTGAATTTACAACCCTAGATATTTCATCATCTATCATAGCTCCCACTCAAGATAAAAATTTCCCTATAATTCAACACTTCGGAAAACCAAACCTCTCTCTGATACCAATTGTTAGGAAATAAGGGATAAAATATGTGGAACAATCCCTCACAGAATCACAACAGTAGAAACTAATAAGAAAAAAAATATTACATATCTCAAATAAATTTTCAAAATAAAATAACACAACACAAAGAGACAGTATTTAATGTGGTTCACCCAATTTGGGATACATCCACCAAGAATCACTTGCTCATATTTTATTACAAGCCACCGATCTCTCAATACAATACCTAGATCTGTTTGGAGCTATGCTAAACAAAATCTACAGAATTCACACGTGAATTCAAAACACATATGCAATGTTACACTATACCTACCATATGCATAAAATCATATAAATAGACAACTGCTTAAGTAGTTTTAAAAAACTGTGTGTATTAAAACCATGGGCCAAAACCGTCCCATAAACCTATGGGTCAAAAAACCTACCCATATGATAAAATCATGTTTCCCGATATATGGGGCATGTTTTAAGGCCAATTTTTTTTTTCCAAGGGTAAGTCTTAATTTCTTGAAAATGCCTTCAAATATCATGCAAATTCCTCGTCCCACCGGGAAAGCCAAAATTATTACGGTGAAATCACATCACCTCTGACTATTTTCAATTCGAAGGATTGAGGGATTTATTTTGATTTGTCAAACATTGAGCTATCACAAAGTGTGGGACTTCACAAATGGAATAACCCTCTGGAGAAAGGTTGGATACTTTTTCCTCTATTCTGATGCGCACATCCAAATTGTAGAGGATATAATCTAAAACCTACTCTAACTTTCCAAGGAGACGGGGTTAAAAAAGATTACAAGAAAAATAAACCTAAACTAAAAGAGGTGATACACCAAAAGGAATGTTGAACACTTGTGTTTTATGAAAATGTAAACCACAATCAGATTAAGGGGGATGAAAATACACCACAGATCAATCCACTGATGAGAATCCACTAACCTTTAAGCACAAACCATTAGACATGTAATACAAAAATCATACATAGATAACCAAGATTGTAATGAGAGATTATGAGAAAGAAATGAACAAAAAGAGAGGGCTGAAACTCATCCACATGCTTCTATTACTGCTCCACATATTTTATACAATGCATTACAATGGCCAAGAGGAAAGATTACATTTACAATTTAGATGGGAGGTTTGAAATCCACAAGATCACTTACAGATAAGAGAGAAGGGAGGGTGCAAAGCACAATTTTCCAAAATAGAGCACAACACGACCATTATAAAAAGAACCAAATTTTGGTAAAAATAAAGTGATCTGGGAAAAAAATTTAAAACTGAAAATAATACATAGGAACAAGCTACAAAGAGAAACCCCAACTCACCTTTTCTTGGAAACATTGCAGCAAATGCGACCAAGTTTGAATAGCTCAAAAAAATAGATGGCCATGGGATAAAAAACCAACTCATTTTATTTTCAAAACACATAGGGAAAAACTTACAGTCATGGCCATACAATGCACTAGAAAAGATAGAGCAAGGAAGTGCGAACCCACCAAATACAATCATGTATGTTTTTTACAAAATCACATGCTTACCTTCTAAACATTTCCAGGGAAGGCTCAAATTCTTTCAAAATAGCATGGCCAAACAAACACAAAATACAATGCCATCCAGGAAATCTCTTCATAGTAAAAAATGGATACCTAGGGTCACATTAAATCTTGTGCAAAATCCATGAGAATGCTAAACTGATAACTCAAACCATACCTTTAAGTATTTCATAGTGATTCCCATATTCCTTGCACAGAGAAGAAAGAAAACACAGACCTCCAAACTTCAATAATGGCATCATGAATCAAAATAATGGGTTGAACCAAGGTCTCCAAAGCCAACAAACAAACTAGTAGCTCAAAGAATGAGCTCGAAATTTCATCAATGGTGGCCTGGAGAAATTTTGCTAGGAATTAGCCAGCACCAAATAGAGCTTGAAATGATAAGAAAGGATTAGGCTTGGAGGTCTTTTGTTACCTAACTCGACATGAGTTACACCTAACTCAACCACAAGAGTGAGAATGAGCACTTTTCCATCACAGAGAAACATTAAATTAACCCAAGGTTAAATATCTTCACCAACAAACATGATGGGTCATGGCCTCATGGGCAAGGGGGACTAAATTTTCCACATGAATGATTATTTTTTTAACCTTAGTCTAAGTGAACATATTATCAAAGGGGTAAATCTTATAAAATTAAAATATCATGTGCTTAATGATTAAGGGGGTGGCCAAAGCTTTTACATGGTTCAAAGTGTACATGGAGATTTATTGTACCCCCTTTCTACTATCACCCTTTTGCTAAGATGGAGAAGAATAATTTCCTTTGGCATATGCAAAGGTAGCACAGAAACATCATTGTCACTATGTGATTAGAAAAGGACAAGATATTGATTATTTTAATCATTAGGCATGAATAAAATAGGAGAAAGGTGTCACAATCATCATGCATAAATGTAGGAAAAACATTAGCATACACTTGATAAAGGTTACTGTTAGTGCAGAATCACAGGACCCCTGAGTGCCATATAACTAGATAAGTTTAGACTCTCGGTGTTATTGCACAACATGGAGCATCTCTCAAAGTGTGGGACCTTGTGAGTTGAGAGAGCTCTCCGGATTAAGGCTCGGTTCCTATTCCTCTATTCAGGTGCACACAAATAAATTGCAGAGGATCTATTCTAAACCTACTCTATCTTACCAAGGAGATAGGGTTGAGAAGATACGAGAAAAATAAACCTAAGCTAACGAGGTGATGCACCAAAGGAATGTTAAACACCTCGTTTTGCAAGCTAACACAAACCATAGAATGCAATACGAAAACCATGCACAGATAACCAAATTACAATGAGAGATCAGAAGGAAACAATAAACACATGAAAGGGTTGAGAATCATCCATAGACATATATTATTGCTCCAAAGTCGATACAGTACATTACAGTGGCCAAGAAGCAAAAAATCTTGCATTACAACTTGAATGGGAGGTTTGGAAAGCTCCACAAATTCTCTTATAGACAAGGGAAGAAGGGAGGGTGCAAAACAAAACTGTCCAACCCTTTACAATGAACCCAACTCCTTATTTTATAGATGCAACACAGAGAGAAGAAGGAGAGAGAGGGGAAAACTAATTTGAAACTCAGCTACCGCCATCAATGCCCCTACAAATCCACCCACAATCTGTCAAGTCTTGCCTCGATTGTCTTGTTCGGTGCATTGAAGGAGGAAGAATGGTAGATAAGATCAAATCCAATCTAGTTGTTGGAGCAAATGGATCCTACATTAATGGCACGAAGACATTTTTCCCATTTTTTCCCACCTAACTTCATCAAAATTAAAGTTTCAGGTCTCCATGGTGTAGACGAGGTTGAGACCTTTCCAACAGTGCCAAATTTGTTGGATTTTGGGCACTGGATCAGAAGATATGCCCATTTGAATATTTGAATTAGGTCCTGTACAAAAATGGTAGAAACCAGTTAGCAGAACAGGTTTGGGCCCTGAAATTCACTTTTCCCCTCCTTTTGGCACAAAAATACAAAAATGCAAAATTTTCCCTGCAGCCCTGCAATACCTTTTTGTCAAAAAAAAGCATCCTCGGGCCTTCCGGTCCACATTTTTCATTTGGGAAAAAAATCACTCCAAGGCCCACTGGCCCGCATGTAATTTAGGCCTGACACGTGGCTCCTTGGGCATCGATGGAGGCGCGAACTCATTTTTATAATTTATAGGCTTTTGGAAACAGAAGATAAAAAGTTAAAATTAACTCCTGAAGACCACCTTCCCGCTTTGACTTGGAATATGGCCACGTGGAGGGCTGCTCAAATTTGGGAATTGCTTTTGGATTTTGCTTTTGAAGTTGCACCGGGATACGTGGCCAAACTTTTCTTTGTTTCTTTATATTTTTTGACTAATTCCTTTTTCTTGACAGGGCCGTATATCTGAAAAGGACATGTGGATGCTTGGCACTTGTCTAAGGACCCACTTTTAGATTTATCTTTGAAGATGCATCGGGATGACATGTGGAATCCTTGTGCTCCTTTGAGTCTCCACCACTCCTTTGAAGGTGTGACTGTTAAGACATGTGGAACCTTTCACGCTGCACTCTTATACTTAACCGATTTGGGAATGAATAAACTTTAGAATTTGACCTCTATTGACCCCTGGCCACATGGAGGGCTGAACGCAAGTTTGAATCTCCTACCTTGGGCTCCCATCTTGAAATTGAAAATGCTGAGCTGACATGTGGTTCCTTCTTACGCTTGTTTGGACATTTTCAACAGCTGGCTCGTGAAATCCTTTTTTGGGCCTGGAACATGGAAGCTTCATGCCTTATTTGGAGACTTCTTTTTGAGTTTATCTTGGAGATGCGGATGAGGCTGATGGAAGCAATTCCACTGATTCCTCCATACTTAGCCAAGTTTTGGGCTCATTCTGAATCATTCGTAAAGCCTGAAGACTTCGGGTTTTTCTCCATTTCTTTTCCTTATGAGCTCTAGTTTTCTTTGACACTTTTTTCTTCCTGTTGACCCTGTTCCTCCATTGTAGAGTCCCGGGGAACTTGTTTCTTTAGATTTGAAATTTGGCTCTCGACGTTTAAAAGAACCGTCCCTTGAATTTCTTCTTACACAGGGTCATGTTTGATCAATTTAAGCCCGCATCGGAGGGAAAAATTGAGATAACAATTTGGCGACTCATGGGGACATCTACCTACTAGATGAAGAGATTTTGAGCCTTGTTGTATCCATTGGGCATGGAGTCATGGGTGGTGGCCTAGTGACTGGTCTTGTTCTTTTGGAAATGAACACATTTTGAGACCCCAAAATTTTAGTTGCTGTTGTATTTGTTTTTATTAGAAAATGAGCAAAACTGTAAACGGAAACTATGGGTCTCCTTATTGTAAATGCTGAAGGGCCTAGTGCATTCACCTAGAGGCACATTGAACTGTATAACGATGCAAACCTGGAGCAACAAAAAACTGTGCCATAACACTTAGGGAAACAAAACCTATGCTACAACAAAACAATGTGCATACGCACTTAGGGAAATTAAAAACCCTATGCTAATATTTACAAGGGTGGAACCTTTTCTTTTCAGTAGCAATGTTTGAGATGGATCCCGTTAACTAGGATCTACAATTCTTCTGCCATCCAATTGTAGCTAGCTTGAAGGCATTGCTACTTTTACACCTTGTGATCATGTCAAGGGCCACTGCAAATGGCATCAAATTTGGAATGCTTTCCTAGCTTTTCCTGATCTACATCCCACTTTAGAACTAAGTCCCCTTCTTGAAAGGTCCTCGTTCTTTCTTTCTTATCAAAACTCTTCTTGATCAATGCTTGATCCTTTTCCATGCTCTGCATTGCATGCTCTCTTACTTCTCCTAAACTTCCATTAGCTCTGCATACCTGATTGCCATGGGTTCAAACTCGGCTAGTTCAACTATTTCATGAGCTCCAAAGTGGGAAACTCCAATGATATGGGCAATAATGCCTCTTTTCCATATACAAGCATTGTATAGGGAGCTACCTGTGGATCTTTTGGATGTGATCCTATCAGCCCATAGAGCTGATTTGAGATTCATACAAAGTTCTATAATTTTCATCAAGAGTCCTGATAATCCTTAATAGGTTCTTGTTTGTGGACTCTTCTTGGCCATTACCTTGAGGGTAATAGTTTGATGAAGTGCTGAGGTATACACAATTTCTGACTACCCATTCAGTGATCCTTGTAGCTAAAGAATGCCAATGCATTATTTGATATAATAGTTCCTAGGGACTCAAAAATTGGAGGGCTGGTGGCTATTCCTTCAGGTAGAAATCCAAGATGTTGGATTCATTTTCTTGCGCAAGGATGAAGTGCCACTTCCTCAGTCCACTTGGTGAAATAGTCTGTTGTTGACTAAGTATCCACTTGTGGCCATATGACTCTGAATTTGAGGTGCATAATGGAAACTTTCTAATGACCCACTAATAGATTATACCATGAACCTGCATCGGGTTGATCCACGTGGAAGCTTTGCAATTAATTGCCACAATTGAGCAATCCTCTACTTTGGGTTCCCATCCAATTTTAAATAATGCAAGCCGTTAAACATGTGGCCACCTTGATCATCATGAGAACAACACCGACAATTACCTACTGTCCAATTTAGTTCGTGGTCATGAACTTTCCAATTGTAAGTTACAATAGTACTTTCCAAGCCTGTGGATCAACAAGTTATTTAAACTCTCCACCTTGGGTTCCCATCTTGAGACACAAGGGTGAAAGCGAGCACATTTGCGGTTCCACCTTCCGTTCATTATCAAGCTCAATGGCTCCAGCTCTGTCTATTCAAAATCCTTCTCGAATCTTGATCGGCCTTGTGGAACACTTTGTAACACCCTATGGCTCAAATTTGATTCTATTTTTTGTTGATTCAAAATGACTAGAGTATGTTGCCAATGAGGCATGCGAAGGCCTAGCCTGAATATTTCCATCCTTAGCTTTTGGTCTCTCTTAAACATTCGTAGTAATAGGCCTAATACACTTCGGTCTTATCAAAAATGAACGCTCCTCTTGCTTTTCTTGGAAATATTCCTTCTTCCAGACCCTACTTGCCTGAAAGTAGATCCCACCTGTAACTTGTCTTTTGATTTGATGCGTGGGCTCCAATACTATGGGGTCTTCGTCCCTTAATTTCTTTTTACATAAAGATCCAATTTTTCAAAATAGGGCCCTTAAATTGAGATAATGCAATTTACCATCGCGATCCTAAGGCTGCTAAATATGAATAGACCAAGTGTTCATTACCTTTTTCCAGATTTGGGATAGAGTCTTAGTGTCCATTTGGTGGGACGATTTGATCCATTTTTTGGTGAGTATATTTGAGACACATTTTTTGAGCTCTGAAATTTTTCCTGATTAGAAATTGAGTCCCATATTTGGCAGACTATGGGTCTCCATATTGCAAATGCTCAATTAAGCCTGGTGCATTCACCTAGAGGCATTTTGAAGGTGTCATAAGACCACTGTTGGAGCATAGACTCAACCTCCCACCTTGCATACAAAAAAACTACATAGGAACTTAGGGATTTCCAAAATGGCTTATTTACAAGGGTGGACCACCACTTCACTTAGTAGAAATTTTGGAAGCATAACATGTTGCGGCTGGTATCTACAATTATCTCACATATAATTTAGCCATCTTAAAGGCATTGATACTTCTTATGGAATTTCCTATCATTATAAATGGCAATTGGGAATCTAACCTCCCTGCAGGTTCCCAATAGACTAAATTCCATGTTCCATTATAAGGCCACTCCATAATGGCATCAAAAGTTTGAAATTAGAAATATATCCCACATGAAATCTTATCAAAGTCCTTCTTGACCAATGCTTAGATCACTTTGGAATGCTCGAATACCTAATTCGATGAGTGATTGGCAAGCTCATCTTGGTCCAATTGTTTCATGAGCATCTTAAACCACAGGCTTGATGATATGGGAAATACTACCTCATTTCACTGGGCTACCCCCGTATGGTACATACAAATTTGAGACCTCTTGATCCAATGCTATTCCATATCAGACCAATAGAGCTGATTTTGAGATTTTTATAAAGTTATCTTAATTTTCATCCAAGAGTCCTTTGATAATACGTGTATAGTTCTTGTTTGTGGACTCTGCTTGGTCATTACCTTGAGGGTAATAGTTGACTTGAAGTGCTGAGGTAGACATCATTTCTGACATTATTCCACTAGAGATCCATTTGTACCAATTTGGAGTTCTAATGCATTATCTGATAGTAATTAGGGAAGCTCAAACTTGATGGCTATCCCTTCATAGAAATCAAAGATATCTGGATCTTATAGGGATAGTTTCACCACTTCAATCCACTTGGTGATAGTCTGTTGCTCTAAGTATCCACTTCTCCCTAGCTTGAATTTGGATTAATCACCCCAATGAAGTCTAGTCCCCATTGCATGAATGGATGATCCACTAAAATTGGGAACAAGGGGCAGGCTGCTAACTTTCTTTCCCTATGTGAAGAATGCACACTTCTTGCACTTCTTGATCCATGAGTAGCAGTCCCTGAACACTTGTAGGCCAATAATAACCAGCTTTCATGATCTTGAGAGTTATTACTCGAGGAGAAAAGTGGCCTCCTACTTCTCCATCATGGAACTCATGCAACACCTTTTCAATTTGGCCTATCCCAATGCACCTCAATAGAACACTATTGATATCCTTCTTAAACAAGACACCACCAACAAGCACATATGGGATGGCTTGTAGTCTAAAGTATCTCCTCTTTTTTCTTTGTTCCATTCTGGAGGGCACAAACCTGTTTGGAGATAATGCACCAAGGCTTGAGTCCAACATGGAATAGGTGCATCATTAGCTGGTTTTCTTGATCATTCTGTAGTAATAGGACAACCTCTTTTCATCCACTGACTCAACTTGTTGCTTGGAAGTGAGCTTCTCACACAGACCCTTGCCACAAACCAGTTTGGTCACCTTGATCTCAATGTCATATTCCATTACCCGAGTGATCCAACCTACTCTCTTCTCATTCAAGTCCTTGTTTAGGAGAAAATCCTTGACACCAACATGAGATACTAGCAGTTGAATCTTATTGTTTGAGACCAAGTGTCTGAACTTCTTCAAGCTCCTAATAACAACAAGGACATGTTTTTCAATGAAAGAGTACTTTACCTCGTAGTCCTCCAAGCTCTGACTGAAGAAGGCTATGGGTTGTTCTGAACCTTCCTTGTTGGGCTGTGGACCAAGATGGCTGAGATGGTGTCTGACCCTCCAAAAGCATACAACATGAAGTCTTTTGAGAAGTCTGGGTTAATAAGAGTTGGGGCTTGTGATATTGTGAGCTTGATGGCCTCAAAACTCTCTTTTCCTTCTGTTGTCCATTTAAATGCAAGACTCTTCTTTAACATCATTGTTAAAGGCTTCACAAGAGTGGAAAAATTAGGTACAAACCTGAACAAAGTTTATCCTCCCCAAGAAGCTTTGGAGAGACTTTTTGTGTTGTGGCAATGGAAGTGTTCGGATGGCTTCAACCCTTTCAGGATCAATTGTTAACCCTTCTCTTGAGACAATGTGGCCCAACAATTTCCCCTCATGTGCCAAGAACACACACTTCTTTGGGTTTAATGACACTCTGAACCTTCTACACCTCTGAAATACCTGTCTGAGGTGGAAGAGATGGTCTGCAACATTCTTTGAGAAAATGGTGATATCATCTAGATACACCAAGAACTATATTGTTGATTAAGCCTTTGAATGCCATGTCCATAGCTCGCTGAAATGTTGCTCCAGCATTTGATAGTCCAAATGACATCTTCTTATAAGCATATGTACCCCATTTGGTGGTGAAGGTTGTCTTGAACTGATCTTCCTCTTTCACCATTATCTGGTTATAGCCTGAGTATCCATCTAGCAATGAAAACCTCTCAGAGCCAGCTACAACCTGTAAGATCTGTTCCATTGATGGAAGTGGATAGTGATCTTTGAGTGATGCTCTGTTTAGATCATGAAAGTCCACACACAGTCTGATTTCTCCATTTCTTTTCCTCACAGGCACCAAGTTTGCAACCCAACTTGAGTGCTTGATAGGGAAGATGATGTTGGCCTCAATTAGCTTGTTCAACTCTTTTCTCATGAGAGGCTCAATGTGAGGATTTACTGGCCTTTGCTTCTGTCTGAAAGGCTTAGATCCTGGATCCAGCTCGATAGTGTGTTGTGCCAACTTTGGGTTGAAACCTCTTAAATATTTGTAAGTCCAGGAAAAGACATCTGGGAATTCTTGACAAAGTTGAATAAACTCATATTTTTCTTGTTGAGTGCTTACCTTGCCAATCTGCAACGTTTTTCCTTCTTCTATGAAAATGGGCTCTGAATCTTCACCCTTTACCTGAATATTCACCTTCTCCTTTTCGGAATTGGTCATTTGGGTTGAAGATTGATTCCAAAGTGACAAGACCCTTTGGTAGTTTGTTGGTCCTCAGCTGCACCACTTGATCGCCATACTGCTGCTCCAGTTTGTCTTGGTTCCTGGAGGAGAACTCAGCTTCTTCTTGTAGAAAGTTGACAATTTGCTGATCATTTTCGAAGACTTTCCAACTTGTGTTGTTATCAGGGACAGCTGGTCTCACAACCAACTTTGATATGGGGCTGAGACTTATCACTCTTGATACTCTCTACAACATCAAATGCTGCCCCAATTGCTGCCAATCTGTCTGTCTGCTTCATTCTTCTTCCTTGGGATGGAATTGATGTTGAATGCTTCAAAATCCTCGATGAGGTCCCATACCCAGTTCTTGTAGCTCTTTAACAGATCATTCTTGGCAGCATTTTGTCCTCAGACTTGATTAGCAACTAGCTCACTATCGCCAAACACTTGCAAGTTCTTATTCCTCTTTTCCTTGCCCAATGCAGTCCATGGACCAAAGCCTCATACTCTGTTGTGTGTTGTTTGAACAAGAAAATTGGAAATGGAAAGTTGAGTAGTATTTCATACCTTGGGGGGAAACAAGCATAGCTCCTCCTCCGGCTCCTTGTCTACTTCTTGAGCCATCAAAGAATAACTGCCATACCTCATTATCATCTTTGTGGTCTGGCTTAATGATGTCAGGAAGAGGATGATTCTCCTCATGCAAACAGTAGACTCCTAGCTCAGATTCCTCCATCTCCTTATAGGGGTCAAAAGCATGCCTCTTGTTCACCCACTCATCGAGGGTCAAGTCTGGGATACACCCCACCTTGGTATCTGCTTCACAAGTGCTTGGGAGGTCCTCCTGATCAAAGGCTGAACAATTGGCATTGATTGGGCTGGGTACATAAGACTCAATATGGTAATCTGCAATGGGCTCAGATCTAATTGTAGCCTTAGCTCCATACCTTGTTCTAAAAATCATGTGTGACCAATCAACAGACAGATAGCCTCCAATCTTAGCAGTGAAGTCTCTCGACAAACACAATGCAAAATGTGGTGGCAAGTCTATGACTGATACATTTTGCAATACAGTCACATTGGGGCAGGCGTGCAGTGTGAGGCTCAAATCTTTGATGACTCCAACAGTTGTTACCGTTGTCCCATCCAATTGCACTACACCCCTGGAGATGACTTCGTATTGAAGACCCAGTTGATCGGCTATTTGTTTTGGCATTACAGAGCTACTTGCCCCCCGAATCAATCATGCAATTATGTACCAATTTGTCTCCAATGATCAATGAAACATAGAATGGAGGGGGCTTCAGATTCTTACCTGTTGTCCTCCATGGTTTCCCTCAGGCTGAACCACATTGGTAAACACTTTCTCTTGCTGGTTAGGGGGCTGATTTGAGCTTGACCAATTGGCCATAGCAGTCTGCAACAGATCTCTCTGTCCTGGAATGGCCAATGACTCCCACATTGAAATATTCACATTTGTCTTCTTCATTTGTTCAATGATGTTAAATGAGCTATCCTTTTTCTGCCCCTTTCCTGGTACATTTTTCTCTTGCACATGGGTCATTACAACCGGTGCCTGAGTGGGTTTGGAAGGTGGCTTGGGCTGACTCTGCATATTGGGAGTTGCATTCTGAGTGCCAATACCTTGTGGAGTAATGGAGGGTTGAGGATTACCTGAGTTTGGTGATTGTCCCTCTCCAATATTCCTTTTCTTGGACCGTGTATTGGTAGCTACACTTTGAGAAGGGGCTTGATTCATACCACAGAAATCTTCAGCCTGCCAATTGACAAGCATAGTCTCACTTGGAGGTGCCTCTTGCTGAGCTCCTTGCTGCTGATTTTCCTCTTGACTAGACTCTTGGGACACACCAATGGTCTGTACCATCAAGGCCTAGTTTAGTGCACCATTAAAACACATTGATTGGTTATGGGGCTGATTGCATGGGAAACACCAATCATATTCTTGTGCCATATTGTTTTGTGTTGGAACCAAGGCCCTTGATGTTGAAGTTGTGTTTGGATCATATGACTGGAAAGGCCTAGCAGCTTGAGGTTGTCCTTGGTTTTGGTTCTGATTTACAGCCTGAGCTGGTGGTCTATTTTGCTGATATGGGGGTCTAGCCTGATACTGAGTTTGAGGCTGATATGGCCTAGAACTCTGAGCTTGCTTGCCTTTTGATAGTCACTAGCTCATTCCCTAGGTTCTGCAGTTGTTTCATAACTTCTTGAAGCTCTTTTGAAGTGCTAGAAGATGAGGTGGAGGCTTCAGCTGAACTCTGATTCCTAGGAGTAGGTATAGGAGCTAATGTGGGTGTCTGACTAGTGCTTGGATCTCCTAGTTCTAGGTATAGAGGCATGGGTGGCCTAGGAGCAAGTTTGCCAGCCTGAATTAAACAATTTTCAGCTCTAATGGAAATGTTATAGGCTGCAGGTAAGGTGGTGCCTCCCATTGATTGAATCATTAAAGCAATATCAGAATTTAGAGCTCTAAGAAAGTATAAGAAAGCACCTTCATCTGTGGGCCTTACAGCCAATGGAATCCTGTCCCATGTCCTTTGGAATCTGAAGTTGAAATCTGTCAACTACTCATTAGGGGCCCTCTTGATGGTTGTCAAATGCTCCAACAAGGATAGTTATCTCCCTTTTCTCCAAATTGGTTGTGGAGAGCTCTGCACAGATGGTCCCAAGTCTGAATAGAGCCTGTTGTTAGACTCCTGAACCATTGTGAAGCTTTACCCTTGAGTGAAGAAGCTAACAACTTGACTGCAATGTCCATCTCAGTGATCTCATGAATTGCACAGACATTTGCAATGTCTTGAATGTGGTCACTAGGAGAAGTCTGGTTCTCTCCAGTGAAATGGGGAATGCTCTTTAATGCTGCAACTGGGACTGGATTTTGTGCATTGAGAGCGAGTGGGCTGCTGCCAGTGAAGTCGACATAGGGGTTGGGTGGTTGTGCCATTATGATTGGCCTGAGAACCCTTGTTGATTGAATGAATGGCCTACTAGGAGGAGGTGTTGACAAGGTTCTATTTGGTGGAGATGGAGACCTCTGGGCTCTTCTCCCCTTCTCCCTCTATCTGGGGACAAGTGCAGATAGAACAAATAGTCCCTCCTCTCTAGTTCTTGACCTTGTTTGTATTCTTCTCATGAACTTGACAAGCTTGGACTATTGAAACTAGTGGATTTTGTCTCTTTGGAGTCACCAGATGTGCAATTTCAGAGCTTCTTAAAAGCTAAAACTTACAGCAAGTGCACATCAATCTTGCTGCAATAAAGATGGAGACCTCTTGGTCCCACCGGGCATGCCAAAACTGTTAGTGCAGAATCACAACACCCCTGAATGTCCTGCAACTAGATGAGTTGAGACTCTCAGTGTGATTGCACAACATGGAGCATCTCTCAAAGTGTGGGACCTTGCGAGTTGAGAGAGCTCTCTCTAGATTAAGGTCGGTTCCTATTCCTCTGTTCAGGTGCACACAAATAAATTGCAGAGGATCTATTCTAAACCTACTCTATCTTACCAAGGAGACAGGGTTGAGAAGATACAAAAAATAAACCTAAGCTAACGAGGTGATGCACCAAAGGAATGTTAAACACTCATTTTGCAAGCTAACACAGACCATAGAAATGCAATGCAAACACCATGCACAGATAACCAAACTGCAATGAGAGATCAAAAGGACAACAATAAACACATGAGAGGGTTGAGAATCATCCACAGACATATATTATTGCTCCAAAAGTTGATACAGTGCATTACAGTGGCCAAGAGGAAAAATCTTGCATTACAACTTGAATGGGAGGTTTGGAAACTCCACAAATTCTCTTATAGACAAGGGAAGAAGGGAGAGTGCAAAACAGAAATGTCCAACCCTTTACAATGAGCCCAACCCTTCTTTTATAGATAGCACACAAGAGAGAAGAAGAAGAGAGAGGTGGGAAACTTAATTTGAAACTCAGCTACCGGCCATTAATGCCCCTACAAATCCACCCACAATCTGTCAAATCTACCTCGATTCTATGTCTGCTCGGCATGTTGAAGAAGGAAGAATGGTGGATCAAATCAAATTTGATCTGGTTGTTGGAGCAATTGGATCTACGTATTAATGGCATGAAGATGTTTTCCCATTTTTCACCCACCTAACCTCTTCAAAATTAAAGTTTCAGATCTCCATGATGTAGACGAGGTCGAGACCTTTCCAATGGTGCCAAATTTGTTGGAATTTCGGGCACTGGATCAGAAAGATATGTCCATTTGAATATTTGAATTGGGTCCATACAAAAATGGTGGAAACTAGTTAGCAGAATGGGTCGTGGGCCCAAAATTCACTTTGTGCCCTTTTGGCACAAAAATACAAAAATGTAAAATTTTCCCCGCAGCCCCGCAATACCTTTTTGTCAAAAAAACCATCTTCGGGTCCACCAGTCCGCATTTTCCATTTGGGAAAAAAATCACTCCAAGACCCACTGGCCCGCATGCAATTTAGGCCTGACACGTGGCTCCTTTTGGGCATTGGTGGAGGCACGGCTCATTTTTATACTTTATGTCTCTTGGAAACAAAGCCAAAAAGTTAAAATTACCTCCAGTGACCCGCCTTCCCACTTTGACTTGGAACATGGCCACGTGGAGGGTTGGCACTCATTTGGGGACCGCTTTTGGATTTTTCTTTTGAAGTTGTGCCGGGCTGACACGTGGCTTCTTCCACGGCTTTGCTTTGTTCCTTTATGTTTTTTACTAAGTCCTTTTGCTTGGCAGGGCCATATATCTGACCAGGGACACGTGGAGGCTTGGCACTTGTCTAAGGACCCACTTTTAGATTTATCTTTGAAGATGTGCCGGGCTGACACGTGGAAGCCTTGCGCTCATTTGAGTCTCCGCTTTGGGCCACGCCTTTGAATGTGTGCCGTTAAGACACGTGGCACCTTCCGCCAAACACTTTTATACTTAACCGATTTGGGCCCGCTTTATTTGACCTCTGAATTTTTTTGACCTGCCCACTTTTAGATTTGCCACATGGAGGGCTGGCGCAAGTTTGAGTCTCCACCTTGGGCTCCCATCTTGAAATTGCGTTGAGCTGACACGTGGTTCTTTCCACTTGTTTGGAATTTTCAACGGCTGACTCTATCCCTTTTTGGGCCTAGGACACGTGGAAGCTCTGCACTCATTTGAGTCTACTTTTTGAGTTTAGCCCTTGGAGATGCACCGATGAGGCACGTGGAAGCTTCCACTGATTCTCTTCCATACTTAGCCAATTTTGGGCTCATTCTGAATCATTTGTAGAGCTTAAACATGAAGACAAATATTCAAATAAAAATTAATTATTTTCCGAAAGTTAGCTTTTCTCTCCAAAGTACACCATAAACATTATTCAAAATTGGAGATAGTCAACTCAGTTTGACTGAGCATAGTTTGAGAAAAAATATTGCTTTTACCATTTGTGTCAGCATGTTGTTTTAAGCCTTGTTTATTATTTATTCATTGTAAAAGGATAAAATTATCATGCAAGTATAGTTAGACTACAGTTCTAGTTTTAGGGGTTTGGGTGAATTTTTTTGCTATCTATTGTGTTCATTGGAAAATCATGGGAGGGAGGAACTTTTTATGTACTGAGTGTTAAAGCCATTAGATAGAATTTCCCTTAAATGAGAATAAGTTAATTTCCTTTCCAATAATTTGCTGTGGTGTGTATTACAATATTATTTCTTATGAATCTTATTCCTAAATTAATTAATCTTGTTTATTCTATTTACCTTACTGTAAATTGGTGTTTACACTAGTTTTAGTTTGCAATAATTGCCTTGTTATTGTGAAAAGTCCCTTGGCATAATAGTGTTTTTTCCTTGAAATTAGCATAACTCCATTTTATCGCATGTTATTCAATTTATTATCAATATATGTGCATGTTTCTCAGTCATTCCCTCACAAATTTTTATGAATCACCCCATTTATTATAGTTTTATCCATCTCTTAAACCCTCAAACCCCATAGCTTTGTTTAGTTTAGAGAATCCCCAAAGAAGGAACTGGCCTTATAATATCATAAAATCACCTCACAATAGGGAGACCCAAACTCATGAGGTGTCTCAATTGTATCTACAAAAAGTGAGGGAGAAAAAATTTTATCAAATATGCCAACCCTCAACAAGGGTGCACTTGTAAGAGATAACAATGTTTGGCACACTCGGTGGGACCAAAACAATTATTGATGAGTTCAGAAAATTGAATATCAAAAGAATAACTTATCTGGTGACTGCATGAAGTTTATTTCCACTAGTACAACACTTTTCATCACTACGTGACATCAATATTTCAGCTACAACCTTTTGAGGTATTTTTCAAAAAATCCAAATCTGTAATTTTTTCTATTATCAACATATTTTCATGAGCAGCAAACCTATTTTTCTATTTTCACATCTTTTATGAGGTCATGCAATCATGACATCAATTCCTCAGTGTAATTATTCTATCCAAGAGTTGTATTCGTCACATCCATAGCTTGTTTACCCATATTCTCCTTCAGATCAGTATTATAACCCCTATCAAAATGAATATCCTTATGACCCTAACCATGCATATAAGTATGATTATTAGTATGAAAATTGTTATGATGTTCAAGATCAAGGCAACATAGAAAATTATGCCGATTATACACAAGAGGAATAGAGATTGAAGGCATAATTCATGAAATGGAAGCAGATCATGCAAGTACTGAAAGAGAAGATGCACATTTTGCAAGGTAAACAACTTGGTCTTAGGCATCCCTGTCAATGGGGAAATCCTACACCTAGTTGTCTTAGTTTGCAAAAGGCCTTGAGGTAATGAGAGAAACTATTACTCAAATGGTTGGTTTTAGTTCATCTTTACAAGCATTAGAGAATGATGGGAATCATTTTGAGGAACCATGTCAATGGGATGTTCCCACTTACCTTCCCAATGAAAATCCAGTACCCCCATGTCTTCCTTGCAAACCATTGCATCACATTTATTAAGTTTCTAAGTTTTTAGGATGTTACAAATTTTGTCCCTTCTATCCCAGAAACACATACTGAAAGGACCTTTAAGTTTCCAAGTTTCCTTTCTTTTTTGTCCTAGATATCACTTCCTCATATACAACAATCATACCCTAATCATTTGTAAAAAAATCCAATTCAAGATGAGGCCCAACCCACCTCTCCTACTTCATTTGTAGTATCAAATCATGAAGATAAAATCAAAAATTATCGAGGAGGTATAGAAAATTGAAGAAAACAAAAGGGCTGGACTTTTTGGAGGATTTGCAACAATGGGTTTCAAAGTTTTAGTTTGATCGTATTCCAAAGTAGAGAAAGAACTTGTGGAATAGGTATAGTTTGATTTTGTACAAGATCAATAATAAGAGGGAGATGATCAACAATCTTCATGTTCTGAGTGAAGTGTTCATGAAGGCACCATACTCATACCTATTATTGATTCATTAGAACTTGAAAAAATTGTCAAAAAGGGAAGATCAGTTTTAAATGAGGAGGATTTACAAGTCAAATTCATGAATGAATCACCGAACTTTCATAGAAGAGGAACTGTAATATTCAAGATGCATGGTGGATCTAAAATATGGGAATAAATTTTGATAGTACTGTTAAAAAAAATCACAATAGATGTGATACAAAATATTTAAGAGACTAATGAGGTACAAAATTTTTTTTAAAGGAAAAACACCTTTTAGATCAGTCTCAGAAGGTCCCCTAGGATGAAAACATAACAATAAAACTGTAGAAGCAAAACAAACATCAAATCAGTCTTAGAATATGTGTAAAGACATAAAGGAAATCAATGAAATAGATCAAATCAAAACAATCATTTTTCCAGGGTTAGGAAGTCATGTCCTATTCAGTATTTGCTACAAATTACAGTAGCACTAGAATTCACATCTATTTTAGAGCACAAGGAAGAGTATAATTTTCTCAGGATTCAACCCCAAATACCTCTAGAACAGCTTGTAGATGAAATAAAGGTTTTTCTCAACTATTCGACTGATCTTTTGGACAAATCAAAGATTTACATATATTATTCAAGTTTCGTCATGTTATCTGTTTTCCAAACTTAATTTATGGCCTTGGTTTTTTGAGAAAAGGAATTTATTTTTCGCTGTCTGTTTTAGGATTTGTTAGCTTCATTTTGCATCTGGTTATAGTAGTTTAGATTAGGATTTCCATTTTAATAAGTGAATTCACATACAACAGTTATAATTTAATACTTACATTACATGAACATGGTATGGTTTATCAAATCTTTTCCCAACTTTTGTTTTGTTTTCGTAAAGATTGATTTTTAGAAAGGAAAATTTTTGGCATTAGGATTTTACTCCATGCCAAGTGGATGAGATTAAGGCACTGGTCTTTATGCTAGTAGAAAACTTTACCCCATAGGATCGCCAGAAATATTGACATTTTTTACACTTGTGAAAAAGCTCAACTCGAAACTTCATTTCAAATGAAAATGATTTATGTGATGGACCTAACTAAGGAAAATAAATATAAGTGAACATCAATGCAAAAATGCAGCTATGTGTGTGGGTTATAGAATACAACACCTCACATATGTAGCCATTCCATGTTCGTCTTCATCAAAGTTATGAAAAATCCCCGAAGGACTAATGTACGACAATGATAAAGGCCTGGGAACAGTAGTAGATATGAGGAGTTGGACTCTAGAACAAAAAATACAGTTGTTGTTTGCATGGCTAAAGGTACATCTTTAGTTACATGTACATTAATGTCATGTTGTTTATTTATGTTTGAATAATATTAATTATGTGTTGATTTATTGATTTCATTCTAAAATCATCATCTATGTTATATGAATGCAAAAGAAAAATAGACAACTCAATTACAGAATCTAATTTCATTTATTCATAAACAGATACAATCTCAATTTTCCACACAAGACGTGGGATGTAACTTATGTGAACTGAAATAAATGGTAAATCTGCATGAAACTATAAGCAAAGTAAGATAGAAGAAACCCATAATTTCCTAATTTGGTTATTTTCTCTTGATCTTCACCATCTTCAATGCACCATCTTCATCTTCATCATCCACACCTACATCATCTTTAGCTCCTAGCATAAGATACCTATGAACATACAACAAATTTTTGTTAGAGCTCTGGGATTAATATTCATTATTTTATTTATATCTTCAGGAAGATGAACCTTAGAAAGTAAGCACTGATAAGATACATGAAAGGAATTAAAGACACAATCATAAAGTAAATCTTACTTTCATTCAAGGGTATTCTAGTATTGTTTTCAGAATAAAGATATAAAAAGAGAATTATTGATGGTGAATCACAGCACCCCTAAATGTCGCAACTCGATGGGTTGAGACTCTTAGTGTGATTGCATAACATGGAGCTTTTCCCAAGTGTGGGACCTTGTGAAATCAGAAAAGCTCTCCGGATGAAGGCCGGTTCCTATTCCTCTGTTCAGATGCACACATAATAAAATGCAGAGGGTTTTCTCAAAAAAACCTAATCTAACTGCCAAGGAGACAGGTAAGAAGATGCATATAAAATAAAACCTAAACTAATAAGGTGATGCACCGAGGAATGAAGAACACCTGTCTTGCCAATAAACACAAACCATTAAAAATGCAATGCAGATCATGCACAGATAAACAGATTTGTAGTGAAAGATCAAGAGGATGCAAATGAACATAGAGAGGTTTGAGAATCATCCACAGACATGCATTATTTTCTCCAAGATTGATACAATACACTACAAAATGCCAAGAGGCAAAGTTGCATTACAGTTTTAATGGGAGGTTTGAACTCCACAAATTCACCTGCCAAAGAGAAGAAGGGAGGGGCAAAACAAGAATGTCCAACCTTTAGAAAGAAGCCCCTCCTTACAATTTATAGGAAGAATGAGAGAGGAAAGAGAGAGGAATTCCAAATCTACCCCAACCACCTCCAGGTTGCATTTAATTCATCTCATTATGGTGGTAGGTGAGAACCCTAGCAAACCCAAAAGTGGTGAACTGTATTTTGCATTTTTAAGAATTTTTCCCACCCAATTAAAGATATCCAGTCGTAGTTGGACAGAGGACCTCGTAAGCTTTCCAAAAAGTCCAACCTTGCATGAATCCGAGCTCCCTGTGAAAAGTTATGGCCATCTGAATATCTGCGCCAGGGTTTGCTGCTTCCTGTCAGCGCTCAAATGTTGCGCCTCCTGAAACGTGCGCCATGGCGCATCCATCCTTATGTCGACATACTCTTACATGCGCCAAGGAGTGAATTTTTTGTGTCGACACTCCGTGTCATGCGCCCTTTTCGTGCGCCAAGGCGCGACTTTTTCCATGTCGACACTCCGTGTCATGCGCCCTTTCGTGCGCCAAGGCGCGACTTTTTCATGTCGACACCTCTCCGTCATGCGCCCTTTCTGTGCGCCAAGGCGCGAATTTTTCCATGTCGACATATCATGTCATGTGCCCTTTTTCCTGCGCCAAGGTGCCATCCATTTTTCCATGTCGACACTCCGTTCATGCGCCCTTTTCGTGCCCAAGGCACGAATTTTCCATGTCGACACTCCCGTGTCATGCGCCCTTTCTGTGCGCCAAGGCGACTCCTTTTCCATGTCGACATATCATGTCATACACCCTTTCTGTGCACCAAGGCGCATCCATTTTCATGTCGACACTCTTTTCCGTGTGCCACTTACCTGTGCCCAAGGCACATCCATTTCATGTCGACACTCTTTTCTGTGCGCCTTTACCTGTGCCAAGGCGCATATGTCCTTATGTCAACATCTCTTTTCCCTGTGCCACTTACATGCACCTGTGGCTTGCGGTGTTGGGGGTAAATGAATTTTCTTTGATTTCCATATTCTTCTGCTTGTCTATATATCTACCGGGGGGAAGATATTTACAACAATTTGGTGACTCAACGGGATCACCTGCCTGCTAGGTAGAAGATCAGTGGCCTTTTAGCAATCCATTGGGCATGGAGTCATAAGCAATAACCTGAAACCAACCTGATATCTGATCCCGAGCCTGATACCACAACTCCTTCTCCGAGCAGCATGTTGAACTGTAGAAATTCAACCTGAGAGAGCAACAAAACCTGTGCCAGAGCACTTAGGGAAATTGAAACCTAACTACAAACAAGACAATGTGCATACGCACTTAGAGGAAATTGAAATCTAGGCTAATATTTACAAGGGTAAACCTTTTCCTTTTAGTAGCAATGTTTAAGATAGATTCCGTTAACCGAATCGGGAGTTCTTCTCCATCCAATGTAGACAATTGGAAGGCATTACTACTTTTACATCCCGTGACCATGTAGGGGCCACTCCAAATGGCATCAAACTTGGAATGCCTTCCTGGTTTTGCCCGATCTGCATCCCATTTCAGAACTAGGTCCCCTTCCTGGAAGGTCCTTGCTCTTGCCTTCTTATCAAACCATCTTTTTACTAAGGCCTGATCCTTTTCAATCATCTGAACTGCATTTTCTCTTATTTCTTCCAATTCCATCAACTTGCATTACTAGCCTCCATTGGTTCGAACTCATGCCAACTCCAACTGCTTCATGAATTCTAATGCAGGTAGTTCTAATGCTATAGGCAATACTGCCGTCTTTTTCCATAGACCAACTTATAAGGGGAATTACCTATAGACCTCTTTGGTGTTATTCTGTCAGCCCATAATGCTGATTTTAGCTTCGTATGCCATGTTCTTGATTTTCATCCAGAGTCCTCCTGATGATTCTTAGCAAATTTTTGTTCGTGGACTCTGCCTGTCCATTACCCTGCGGGTAATAATTGGAAGAGGTGCTCAAGTAGATTCCATTTTTAACAGCCCATTCCGTGATCTTGGAACCTACGAATGCCAATGCATTGTCTGATATAATAGTGGTCGGCACACCAAACCTGGTCACTATTCCTTCATAAAATTCTAGTATATTAAACTCGTTTGCCTCTTTGAGCGCTACTACTGCTTCAGTCCACTATGGTGAAATAGTCCGTTGCCGTGAGAATCCACTTATGGCCTTGGCTTGAGTTTGGATTGATGACCCCGACGAAAGTCCAATCCCCATTGCATAAATGGTTGGTCAACCAGAATTGGGTGCAATGGAAGTACTGCTTGTCTTTCTTTGCCTGTGAAGAGTGCACATTTCTTGCACTTTCTATCCATGTATAGCAGTCACTGAAGACTGTCGGCCAATAATACCCTGCCTTCATTATCTTGAGAGCTGTTACTCATGGGGCCAAAATGTCCTCCATAATCTCCATCGTGAAATATCGTAACACCTCTCAATTTGACTTATCCCAATGCACCTCAATAGAAACTCATTGATGTCTTCTTAAACAACACCCATCAACAGCACATATGGAATGGCTTGTAATCTGAAGTATCTCCTCTTTACTTTGCTCATTTCTGAGGCATGGAGGCATAGGCCTGTCTGTAGGAAGTGTATCATATTTTGAGTCCAACAAGGAGTAGGGCACGTCATCATTTTCTTATTCTTGATCATCCTGTAGTACCAAGGTAGTCTCCTTTTCATCACCAGCTTCAACTTTCTGACTCAAGCTAGCTGCTCACATTCGCCCTTCCCACGTACTAGTTTGGTGACCTTGATCTCGTGTCATATTCCCATGGCACGAGTTATCCATCCTGCACGTTTCTCATTCAGATCCTTGTTAGAAGGAAGTCCTCGACTCCTGCAATGAGAGACTATAATTGGATTTTGTTGTTTGAGACTAGGTTGCTATGAATTTCTTTAAGCTTTCTGATTACCGCAAGGACATGCTTTTCAATGAAAGAGTACCTAGTTTCGTATTCCTCCAAGCTTTGACTGAAGAAAGCAACTGGTTGTTCTAACCCTTCTTTGTTTTGTTGTACCAGGATTGCAGAAATTGTGTCTCCACCACCAAAGGCATATAGCATGAATTCCTTAGAGAAGTCTGGATTGACGAGAGTTGGGGCTTGAGATATAGCCTCTTTTATTGCCTCAAAACTTGCCTTGCCTTCAGATGTCCACTTAAATGCCATGCTCTTCTTTAACATCAGTGTTATTGGCTTCGCAAGAGCTGCAAAGTTTGGAACAAACCTGCGGACAAAATTGATCCTTCCCAAGAAGCTTTGAAGAGCCTTCTTGTGACTTGGCAATGGCAATGCTTGAATTGCTTCAACTCTTTCTGGGTCAATCACCAACCCCTCCTTTGAAACAATATGGCCTAGAAGTTTTCCCTCGTGAGCCAAGAATATGCATTTTTTGGGATTCAATGATACCCCAAATCTTCTACACCTCTGAAATACTTGCCTCAAATGATAGAGGTGATCCGCTGCATTTTTTGAGAATACAGTGATGTCGTCAAGATATATCAAAACTATTTTATTGATCAACCCCTGAATGCCATATCCATTGCCCTTTGGAAAGTGGCCCCAGCATTTGATAGCCCAAATGGCATCTTTTTGTAGGCATAGGTCCCCCATTTGGTGGTGAAAGCTGTCTTGAACTGGTCATCTTCTTTCACCATTACCTGATTATACCCTGAGTAGCCATCTAGGAGAGAGAACCTCTCTGAACCGGATACTACTTGCAATATTTGTTCCATTGAAGGAAGTGGGTAATGGTCTTTAAGAGATGCCCTGTTGAGGTCTCGGAAGTCCACACACAACCTGATTTCTCCGCTCTTCTTTCTGACCGGAACCAAGTTTGCAACCCAGCTTGAGTGCTTGATCGGAAATATAATGCTTGCCTCTATTAGCTTATTTAGCTCTTTCTTCATTAGAGGCTCAATGTGAGGGTTTGAACGGTCTCTGTTTCTGCCTGACGGGATTAGCATCTGGATCCAATTCTATGGTATGTTGTGCCAAATTTGGATCGAATCCTCTCAAGTATTCGTAGCTCCAAGCGAAGACATCTGGAAATTCTTGGCAAAGTTGTATGAAATCTTGATTTCTCCTGTTCAGTGGCCACTTTTCCAATTTGAAGTGTTTTGTCTTCCCCAACTGGAATTGGCTCTGAATCTTCTCTCTTGACCTGTATGTTTGCCTTTTCCTTACAAAACTGGTCGTTAGGGTTGAAGATAGACTCCAATGTTACCAAACCCTTAGGAAGCTGTTTGTCCGCAGCTGTACTACTTGATCCCCATACTGCTGCTCTAATCTGTCCTGATTCCTAGCTGAAAAATTCAGCCTCTTCTTGTAAGAAATTGACGATCTGTTGATCGTTCTCAAACACCTGCCAGCTTGTGTTGTTATCTGGAACTGCTGGCCTCATAACCACATGGATGTGTGGCTGCATTTTTTCTCTCCTGATGCTGTCAACCACATCAAATGTCGCTCCAACTGCTGCGAGCCTATCTGCGGCTTCATTTTTCTTCCTAGGTATGGATACAATGTTGAAAGCTTTGAAATCCTCAATGAGGTCCCATACCCTATTCTTGTAGCTCCTTAGCAAGTCGTTCTTTGTAGCATGTTGTCCCCTAACTTGGTTGACGATTAGCTCGCTATCTCCAAACACCTGCAAGTTCTTTATGCCCCTTTTCTTGGCCCAATGAATTCCATGAATCAATGCTTCGTATTCAGCCGTGTTGTTTGAACAGGAAAACTGGAAACGAAAAGCTGAAAAATATTTGATGTCTTGTGGTGAAATCAACATTGCACCACCTCCAGCACCTTGTCTGCTTCTCGAACCATCGAAAAATAATTTCCAAACTTTGTTTTCATCCTTTTGTTCAGGTTGAATGATGTCGGGAATGGGTGAATTTTCTTCGTGTATACAATACACGCCCAATTCAGATTCTTCAATTTCCTTGTATGGGTCAAATTCATGACTCTTGTTTGCCTATTCATCCAAAGTTAAATCAGGAATTCCCTCGACCTTAGTACCTATTTCTAGATCACTTGAACACTCCTCCTGATAAAAAACCGAGCAATTTGCATTGATAGGATTTGGTACATGAGGCTCAATATGGAAATGGGCAATTGGTTCTGACCTGATTGTTGCTTTGGCTCCATACCTTGTCCTAAAAATCATGTGTGACCAATCTGCAGATAAATATCCACCGATTTTTGTAGTGAAGTCTCTTGATAGACACAATGCAAAGAGTGGCGGAAGGTCAATCACAGACACATCTTGCAAGACTGTAACATTAGGACATGAATGTAGTGTTAGGCTTAACCCCTTGATGACCGCAACTGTTCCCACTACTGCTGTTCCATCTAGTTGCACTACTCCTTTCAGCACTGGCTCGTACTTCAGACCCAGTTGATCCGCTATTTGCTTTAGCATCACTGAACTACTTGCTCCTAAATCTATCATGCAGTTGTGTACAAGTGGTTTCCAACAATCAATGAAACATAGAATGGTGGAGGCTTTCAAATTTTTCCTTGTCTGGCCCCCCATCATGTTGCACTGCATTAGTGAGAACTTTCTCATGTCCTTGGTTTGATACATTTGTGGCAGACCAATTAGCCATTGCAGCTTGCAAAAAATCTCGTTGCCCTGGGATCGCCAGTGATTCACACATGGAAATGTTCACATGTGTCTTCTTCATTTGACCGATGATGTTGAAGGGGGATGAACTGTCCTTTTGCTGCCCCTTACTTGGTGCAAGCTTTTCTGGAGCTTGAACGGGTGCATGTGTTTGCTGCAACAGGTACCTTAGTCTGGTATTGCGCATTTGGGGCTACGTTTGGTCTACTGGCCCCTTGTTGTGTAAGAGCGGGTTGAGGAACAACTGATTGGGCGGTTGTTCCTCTACTATGCTTCTCTTCTTTGACCGTGTGTTGGCAGCCATGCCTTGAAAAGCCTATTGGTTAACTCCACAGAAGTCTTTCGTTTGCCAATTTGCCAATGTGGTTTCTGTCAGAGGTCCCTCTTGTTGCGTTTCTTGCTGCTGATTCCCTTCTTGGCTTGGTTCTTGAGGCACACCAATGGTTTGCACCATCAAGGCCTGATTCAGGGCACCATTGAAACATGCTGACTGATTATGAGGTAGATTGCAAGGGTAACACCAGTCGTACTCCTGTGCCATGTTATTTTGTGTCGGGACCAAGGCTCTCGAGGATGTCGTTGCATTTGGATCATACGGCCGAAATGGCCTGGCAGCTTGAGGTTGTCCTTGGCTTTGGTTCGCAGCCTGAGGTGGTGGTCTATTTTGTTGGTATGGGGGCCTAGCTTGGTACTGTGCTTGAGGCTGATACGGTCTAGCACTTTGATCTTGCTGTCTTTTGATAGTCACAAGCTCATTTCCAAGGTTCTGTAGCTATTTCATAACCTCCTGCAATTCCTTTGAAGTATTTGAAGAAGTCGACGCCTCATTATTGCTTTGATTCCTAGGAGTTGAATGGGATTCAACTCTGGTGCTTGACTGGTTGTAGGATTTCCCATGTCTGGATAGAGAGGCATTGGTGGCCTTGGTGCAAGCTTGCTGGCTTGGATCAAACAGTTCTCTGCTCTGATCACTATGTCATAGGACCCCTGGCAGCGTTGTTCCTCCCATTGATTGGATCATCATGGCTATGTCTGAATTTATAGCCTTTAAGAAATAAAGGAATGCTCCTTCGGCAGTTGGTCTAATAGCTATTGGGATCCTGTCCCATGTCCGTTGGAACCTGAAGTTGAAGTCTGCCATTTGTTCGTTAGGAGCCCTTTTGATTGTTGCAGCTTTTCCAATAAGGACAAATTGTCCGCCCTCTCCCCGAATTGGCTACAAAGAGCTGAACAAAGTTGGTTCCAATTCGTAATAGACCCTGCTGCTAGGCTCCTAAACCATTGTAAGGCCTTGCCTTTGAAAGATGAAGCCAACAACTTGACTGCAACATCCATTTCATTTATTTCGTGGATTGCGCATACATTAGCAATATCCTGGATGTGATCAATAGGAGTAGTATGATTTTTCTCCTGTGAAATAGGGGATATTCTTTAGCGCTGCAACTGGAATTTGATTCTGAGCATTTAGGGCAAGTGGACTACTTCCCGTGAAATTGACAAAGGGATTTGGTGGTAGATGCGCCATTATGATTGGCCTAAGAACCCTGGTTGATGCGAGAAAAGGTCTACCAGGTGGAGGTGTAGACAAAGTCCTGTTAGGTGGGGATGGCGATCTTTGTGATCTTCTTCCTCTCCTTCCCCAACCTGGTGAAAGTTGCAAAGTGGACAAATAGCCCTTCTTCTCGAGTATTAGACCTGGTTCGAATTCTTCTCATGTGCCTGGGCAACTTGTGCTGCTACACCACTGAACTCTATCCCTTCGGAGTCGCCAGATGTGTTAGAGAACAAGCCTCTAAAAGGCTGGATTTTGCCAAGTTACACACCAAACTTGACAATATTGAAAATATAATTTTAAAATTTGAAGGACCCAGAGGAGACAATCTTCAATCCGGAATCTTCGGCCCTTGTTGTGCAGCTGCGGATTCCCGAAAGCTACAGGCGGAACTCAGGTCATGCAATGCAATTCACAAAAACCTGAATTGCCATGGTCGGAACTTGGGACATGCTCGACATCCTTCAAAACCCGAAAAGACTGTTGTCGTATAGGTATAGGACCGTGCAATGCATCCCCCAAAACCCGAAATCACTGTTGGGTCTGCTTTGATGTTTTCGGACCCCGAAAACCCGAAATCACTGTTTACCCAAAAATTTTGGAAATCAAAATATCAAAAAAACTAAGGATACCCTTTTGAAGATTCCCCTCAGATCTACCAACTGGTGAAATTTTGACCTGTTTTGAGCAAGATAAACCCTTGAAAAATGATTTCGGAGTTCAGTCTGGACGGAGCAAAATCTAAATTTTAAAACTTGCAATTTTTGAGTGAAAAACACGAAAAAAACTCCTTTCAAATTTTGATGGAATGACCTCTTGGTCCCACCGGGCGTGCCAAAACTGTTGGTGTCGAATCACAGCACCCCTGGGACTCTGCAACATGATGGGTTGAAAGTCTCAGTGCGATTGCACAACATGGAGCTTTTCCCAAGTGTGGGACCTTGCGAAATCGGAAAAGCTCTCCGGATGAAGGCCGGCTCCTATTCCTCTGTTCAGATGCACCAATAAAATGCAGAGGGTTTACCCAAAAAAAATACCTAATCTAACTTGCCAAGGAGACAGGGTAGAGAAAATGCATAAAAATAAACCTAAACTACGGAGGTGATGCACCGAGGAATGTTGAACACCCGTTTTGCAAAATTAAACACAGACCACATAAATGCAATACAACACCATGCACAGGTAGCCAAAATGCAACAAGAGATCAAAAATGACAGCAATAAATATATGAGAGGGTTTAGAAGCAATCACAGACATACATATATTGCTCAAGGATCGATTCAATACATTGCAGTGGCCAAGAGGCAAAAAACTGCATTACAGTCCATATGGGAGGTTTGAAAACTCCACAAATTCTCTTGCAGGTAGGAGAGAAGGGAGGGTGCAAAACCAAAAATGTCCAACCCTTTTTTAGAGCCTCTCCCGGCCATTTATACAAGAAAAAATGAGGGAGAAGAGAAGTTCGGAGCTCCCCCAACTACCTCCAAGGCTGCATTTAACTCATTTCTTCATGGCGGTAGGTAAAACCCAACAACCTCGGAAAAAAAAAAATGGCGAACTGCCCACCTACGTCAGGATTTTGCGCCTGTTGGATTCGGGATTCCCTCGCGCATTTACATTGGGCTCGGAGATGGCCTCGACATGCTGCTTAATGTTCGCGTTCTCCCGAAACCCGCTTCCCACGTGATTTTCGAGCCTTCCTTTGTGTCGGGGGTGGAAGATGAACTCGCATGCGCATCAGATTCGGAGGGGTGCTCGACATGCTTGTTTTTTCATGTTCTCCGGACGTGCTTCCCCGACGCTAAGACCCGATTGCTTTGATGTTGGATGTTGGAGACCCGACGACATATTCCTTTGTTGGCGGGTTACGGAGGCCCGAAACACATATTTTCTTTGTTGGTGGGTTTCGGAGGCCCGAAAACATATTTTCTTTTTTGGCAGGTTTTTGGAGGCCACTCGACATGTCCTTCCACCATGTTTCCACCCTGTAGACCCGATTTATTTTGCGTCGGGTTTTTGAGACCACCCGACATATCCTTTGCTGTCGGGTTTTGAAGACCACCTGACATGTTGTTTCACCATGTTTCTCCGCCCTGTTAACCTGATTTTGTAAACCTGATTTCCCTTCGTTTATCCGTATTACCCGGGGGTAAATATATACAATAGGGCATACTAAAGATAGTTGTCCTCATAAATCAGTGTGCGCCATGTTTCTGGACTGCGAGATTTGTCACTTGGATCATGATTCAAGTCGGAATACCTTGAACACATCCACCTAGCCATGGCCCCCTTCACCCCACTATAATATTAATTTAATTAATTTAATTAAATTAATTCATTATCCTCACCATATTTATTATTTAAATATCCTAATTGGGATAATGCCCACATATCCACCTCACCTAGACACCTCATCTAGCCACCTCACCCTAAGACCTATTCTTAGTAAGTTGCCATAACTAACTAAGACCTACCCAAACCCTAAAAATCAATGCCTACATTCCCTCTAACCACATTCCCACCATGTTAGAAGGAAGCTTCCATGCTAATCCGTGGAGTAAATGAAACGAGATCCCAAAAAATCAAGGGGATCTGCCTAGTTTAGTAAACCTAGGAAATCCCACCCTAACCGATGCCGGTTACCCTTAACCACCACCGGTTAAGCCGGAACCACCGTCGGTTACCATTTAATCCCAAAACAACCTTATTTTGAGGTTGGCACATTTCTGAGAGAGAATCACATCTTTTGAGAACAAGTGACGAAACCAGAGCTGCATGCAAGCAGAACCAACATTAGTACAAGCATCAGAACATCCATAGCCAGTACCTGAAGCAATCACACAAGCCATTTACCTTCATGGGAGCATCCAGGGAAGCACCAGCACTACACCAAGTTCATTCCATTTGATCACCCACCATTACCAACCAGGCATCAAGCTCGTACAAACAGTAAGTTTGTTAACCAACATTATCCATTATCATTTGGTAGATCCTTTTACATTTGTTATTAGTTTCTGCTCTCATTTCCATTCCCCCACCATTTACCTCCATGCAAACTTGACCATATTTTTATCCACACCCTTACACTTTCCCATACCTGGACCTTAATCATTCCTGTGCATACCTCAGGATCCATATGAATCTTGCCATTGCCCTTCCATCTTCATCTAACCTCAGATCTATCACCCAGCCAAGTTTTATTGAGTTTCCTGTACCCCGACCATACCGATGCCGGTTACCCACAACCATCACCGGTTAGCCTAAACCGATACCGGTCATACCAGACGATGTCGGTCTCTGTGTCTTTTACCAGAAAAAAGATCAGAGCCTAAAACCTCCACCAAATACCCTAAACTACCCAGAACCTGACCCTGACCAATACCAATACCTTGACAGTGACCTTGACCTTCAGATTCAATCATAGCCTAGCCTGTTGTGAATGAATTTTCTTATTGTAGATGAATGAGATACCTAAATCATTTTAACTACAGTAGGATTTACTTTATTTCTCACATTAAGTTTTTTAAATAGTGGATTGACAGCCATCTAGGAAGTATCACACTTCCCGGATCTAGCACACACTAGGCAGTCCACTGCATATATTGTTTAACTTTTATTTGGTGGTCTTGTGTTCCATTTCAGGTAGTTCCTCCAAGAAAAAAGGAAGCTCTCACGATCAGCTGTGGATTCAGAAGTCATACGCATGTGCAACAACCTACAACCAACATTTCAACAGGTATTCCTCCTAGCCCATTACCCTTATTTGTTTCGTCAACATTCGAAGAAATGATCTAGAATCAGGTGAAACATTTTGGCACGCCCGGTGGGACCCATTCGGGGTTCTTTGCATTCTTTCATTTCTAGGTGAAAATGTTGTATGTTTGTTTCTTTTCTAAAAGGTTCTTACATTAAAATTTCTCCCCTGGAATCTTCTTCTCTTCTATTGTCTAAAAGCAATCGTATTTTGGTGCTTAAAACAAACATTTCTTCCCTTTCATTAGTATCACATTAGTGAAAGAGCATCCCTTCTCCTGTTCATCTATTTGTGGCATCGAATTCTACATTTTGATTTGGGTTTAAAAATCATTGCATTTCATTCTACTTTTCTGCATTAGCTCACATTAATTGAGGGCAACCTATACGCTGGAAGTCATTCCCAGCTGATGGTTGACAAATGAATCATAGAAAGCACTTTCTTTCTCTTTTCTCTCTCTCTCTGAGTCTTATCCAAACTCACAAAAATTGAAAATATACACATTCTTAAACAACATCTTTCCTGGAAGAAGCTGTAGGTGATCACACGATCATGACACAGTGGGCACCCAGCTCGTTTACTCTGTCGAGTCATACTTCAGAGAAAAGCCACCCCCACCATAACATACCTGAAACCTCTCCTTGTAGATCTCCTTCTTCGTAGGAAGCCATCCTCACCAAAAAAACTCTATTCTACAGTTCATGAGTCAGTCCTTAAATAGCATAAGCTAAACAAACATAATAGAAAAAGCACTCTTAGGATCATATTTTTCTTAGTGTTTCTGCTTGGCTTGCATTTTGAGGTGAGAGGTTTCTCTTCATTTTTCTTATTTCTCCTTGCATGCTCCTCATCACAGTTGGTGTATTCCAGCTTCATCTGAGTGTGCCTGGACCATATTCTCATCATTCTCAGAATTCTGGGTTTGATTCCACATTAAATTTTAACTCACAACCACATTTTCTTCATCATTGTTTCAATTTCACAGTAACCGGTGTCGGTCCAGTGACCATCGTCGGTTACCCTCTGACCATCATTGGTTATACCCAACCGGTGTCGGTTCACTGTTCTTTTGGTTAACCTACCCAAAAGGACACCTATTCACCTTCTTTGACTATTCAGAGTCTCTGTCACTCTTATCATATTCATTGACCTGGTAAGTCCCATTAACATCTTGCATACCTGGAAAATTTGGCCTTATACCTTGTTTTTGACCAACTGTCCACTTTCCACAGTGACCGACCGCGGTTACCTGTGACCGGCGTCAGTTTAACCTAACCGGCATCGGTTAGCCTGTGTCATTTTCCAGCTGACATTTTACCCTAATCCACCTACTACCACCTATTTCTCCTATTTTTGTGTTATATTTCTGTGTCATTTACAGAAAGTAGTCCAACCTGATCAGTACCTGTTCACATGGTGCTGACCTGAAGCCAAGTGAACGCCCTCATATTCCATGCCAGTTGTCAACCACTCCCACCTAGTCCTTCACCACCTTCTATTTTATCACCCATGGATCCTACCCAACCTATCACTATCGCTACCAGGAGACGAGGAGTTCACATGACTCCTTGACCAAAATCCTTGCCGCCTTGTAGTTTTACCTTTCCCACTCATCCACTCGAGATGCCTCGGGTCAGTTGATATACGACATGCCCGTATCTATCCCCCTGACTCTCATTCCCACTCCTGCATCAGCCCCATCTGGCTCGCACTACCCGCATCTACCTTACCCCCAGTCATTTCACAGCTAGGCCCTATACCCGCTATGACTTGCCACATCTGCTACATCCGTTGCACCCACCACATCCACTATACCTTCGCCAACCACCCAGAACACAACCTCATCCACCCCTATTGTCTCGCATATACCCGTAGCTACACAACCACCCCCCGGTGTCGGTGACCCCTACCCCTTTTCAAAATGTCATCCTTTCTATTCCACAATCTTTAGCCCCCATTGCCACTAGGGTCACCACGACCCTTCCACCTCCATATACGTACTATCAGCAGCCTCCTGTTTCATCTATTATTCACTCTGGGTACGTACCCCCTATTTCACTTCCTTCTTCTCAATCTACCTATACGGCAGCACCATATACTGGAATGCCACCCTTGTTACATGCCCAACACCAACCCTCTTATGCTACAGG
This sequence comes from Taxus chinensis, assembly GCA_019776745.2. Classification (NCBI taxonomy): domain Eukaryota; kingdom Viridiplantae; phylum Streptophyta; class Pinopsida; order Cupressales; family Taxaceae; genus Taxus; species Taxus chinensis. The sequence continues at coordinate 849,550,962 of CM034150.1, forward strand.
AGGCACCCATCCATCACAACCTACCAATGACCTAATCAAGTTAATGATGGACAAGATGCAGACATTGGAGGCATCAGTTTCTGGCTCCCGCAACACTCTCACCTACGATGAGATTTGTAATGAGCCTATACACCCATCCATTCCTATCCGTCCATATCCCATGCATTGGGAAATGCCTAAATTCAACCATTTCAATAGCAAAGAAGACCTGCAACAACATTTGTGGTCTTTCAAACATGGGTGTTATCTGATCACCCATGATGATGCTTTGCTCCTGAGGACCTTTCCCATGTCTCTGACTGGACCCGCATTAGATTGGTATAGTGGGTTACCTAGACACTCTATATTCTCATTTAATCAGGTAGCCCAAGCCTTCTTGGATCACTTCTCCATTAATATTGTTAAGAAGGTTACCATGACTGACCTATACTCTACGTGTCAGTATGATGATGAATCTATCACAGATTTTGTTGCTCATTGGTGTAGCCTGATCAATCAACTCACATTCCAACTACCACAAACCAAACTCATCAAACTCTTCACATGGGCTTGTGCTAGACATATCTCACCGACCCTGTAGGTCCAAACTTTCTGAACCTTTGACGAAGCATTCACCATGGCACGAAAGCTAGAGATTCGGGCCATTGAAGAGAAGAAAATCCAATTACGCAATAAGAACTCGGCATTCAAGTCGAATGATACCTCTTCTTCTTCAAAACCACAGAACAATTATTCAAAGGCCAAGGGGACCACTAATGCAGTGGTACTCAAAGCTGGCCCAGCTCATCCGTCAAATCAGGCTAGCCCCTCATCTAATCTCTCACCCATTCAGACTTTTCAATTCAGATGGGAACAATGGAAATATACCCCAATTGGGGAACCTTATTCTTCTGTCTTAGAAAAGCTCATCAAAGCTGGGGCCATCACCCTTCCTCCTATGAAACCACACACTGGTTTTGACCCTGCTCACCCCACACCGCATGGTATAAAGAACATGACTTCTGTAACTATCATCGAGTAAAGGGTCATAGTGATGGCAATTACATCACTTTCAAAAACATTGTCCAAGAAATGCTCGAGAAAGGTGAGTTAACCTGTGGATAATCCTAACGCACCTGCCAATCAAAACCTACACATCTTCAAGAAACCCTTTCCTAATCATGCCCCTTCTTCTGATCAAACCGGAGAGACCTCAACTCATGATAGCCATACCCGCGAGGTCCATGCTATTTTCAGTGATGCACCCATTGCTTCCCAATTACCTCATATTCCTTCCATAGAGGAAATTCTAGCCTGAAGTCCTCCTTCTACATTGAACCCACCTCACCTATTCCTCCACCCATAGAGGAACACCTTTCACCTCCTTCTCACCCGTGGAGGAGCCTTCCCATTAATATCGAGACTATTTCACCTTTGGCTTCTCCACCTAGAGAACCGTCACCCACAGTACTTCTTCAGTCCATGGAGGATACTTGTTTATCTCCTCCACCCACAGAGGAGCACCCATCATCTCCTCCACCTACAGAGGAGCACCCATCATACAGAGGAGCACCCATCTCCTCCACCTATCAAAGATCCAGTAGAGATACCTTTACCTCTAGGTGACCATTCTCCATCAGCTACCCAAGATCCTGCAGACCTACTTTTGGCTCTCTTACCCACAGAAGCTGAAGCTAGCAAATTCCCCATCTCTAAGACACATTTTATGGGAATTCCATTAGGTCCTCATCAACCTCACCTACAGACATGTGTCATTCTCATGCTTAGCTGATCGCTTAGATTATGTGGATAGAGCCTTACTTTGGGGGCGTCTTCTGCTTCCTGTCTCAACACAAATGCAGATGTCACTTGCTGACACTTCCACTATCTACCCAAAAATATTTCAACCAATTGAACCAAGCACAACCACCTCTATCACAACTTCTTCCATGACACCCATCATAGCTCAACACACACCCTTACCCATAACCCAACATACATCTAAATCCAAACCCACACCTACATCATCTTCCTTGACTAAACCTATTACTACCTTAGGGGTCACCCCAACCACCAGCCTTACTCATCCACCTATCAAACTAGATTTAGCTACATCCTCCAAAGTCAACACCAAACCTACTCCGACACCCAAACAGAAGAACCAAGCCCATAGAACTCATACCCCAGTTGTGCCAATCACACCTTCATCACCTTCACCCTTTCTGTCTGTCTTAGGACCTCAACCTCCCAACATGGTTAAGAAACCTCCACCCATCAGTAAACCAAAAACACAACAGCCCATTCCTTCCTTGCAAACCTCTAACATACCCAAGCACCCTGACATGACTTACACCCACACCTGCAACATCTTTACCACCCATACCTCCAATACCATCAGCAACTTCTTCACTACCCACTACACTTCAGTCTCTGTCCCTCACACCCCCTGCATGACCTGTGTCATCTACCTTCACAGCACCTCCATTATCCCCATGGGTAACTCACCCTCTTCCCCCATCCACTTTTCCCTCTAGATCTCATACACCCATATCACCTTTACCCAAGAAGGTGCAACCCAAAGACAAAAATCCACTACCCTCCAATAAGGTAGTCAAAACAACCATACACCCTCTTGCCAGTTCATCTACCATACCCCTACCCAAGAAAACATGACCAACACCCAAGACCATGCCAGCACCCAAAACCATAGCTCGACCCACTCCCCCTCCTGCAAAGACCGTTCCTCAACAATCAGCCACACCTACGCCCAAACCCACTTTCACTTCCCATTGTGACCCACTAGCAGGGTCCTATGCCAAAATCTTAACCAACCTCCTTGAGACTTCTGTCATCACATTACCACCACTCAGACCTTATGACCCTCTCAAACCCAAGCCAAAAGGGTTTGATGACACTAAAATTTGTGCCTACCATCGTGTGCCAGGGCACGATGTGGAGAACTGCAAGGCTTTGAAAACCATCCTTATCCAGTTGTGTCCTCCTGAAGAAAACTTTGACGATGATGACCTTCTTGATGAGGACCTCATTTCACCAACACCCATTCCCATAGTCCTTCCCTCACTACCTACTCAACAACCATGACCTCCACCCCCACAACTCCTAGAACCACCCCGAGATTTGAAATTAACATGGTTTGCATCAAGAACTTGCCAAACCTCCACCCAAATGTCGATGTGCCCAGCTCACTTCACAAGGATTCCTTCCCCCACTGGGTTTTTTCCCTTCATGTCATTATACCTTTCATGGCTCACCTACCTCCATTTACCTCCCCACCTCAGATCAACATGATCCATGTTGCTACCCATGCTCAGAAGGACAAAGGCAAGGAAAAGGCAACTGACTCACCAACCAATCCTATACCCAACATACCATCTGCACACCCACACCTAAAATCACTATCCGGCCCCACATATCCTATTTCTAATGGGGTCACACATCCGCCATGCTCAAACAACTACACCAATCCCCCCTCAAAATGTCCTTATATGACCTCATCCAAACCTCAGAATCCCATCGTCAAGCTCTCATGGAGGTCCTGTAATCTATTGAGGTTTTACCCAATGACCCTACACCCGTAGCCTCCATTATCACACCCCATCATGTAGCTCTCTCACCAAATTACCACCTTTATCCACACCTCAACCTACTCACCAAGTAGCCTCCCTTAGCTTCTCAGAGGAAGAGATCACACTACACCAAACTGATGACCTAGACCCAGCTCTCTTCATCTCTGTCCACATCGATGATATATGTGTACAACGTGTAATGATCGATGGGGGTGCAAGCATTAATATCATTTCATCCCATGCATTCTCTCAAATAGACGCATACCTGAGAATTACATGCATAAACATCCTGTCATGTTGCATTCAAACAATGACGCTATCACCTCTACACTAGGCACCATCATCCTCCACATTTGCATGGGCCCCCACACTATTCCAGAGTTATTTTACATCTTGGAGGGGGAATTTCAATATAACCTGTTGCTTGGCAGACCCTAGATTCGTGTCATGGGTTGTGTTCCTTCCGGTGAGGATACATTTACATACTCTTGTGTAAAGTCTTTGAGCATCACAAGGACACACCTATACAATTCCTACTTGGAGACTCACCTTTTAAAACATGCAGTAATGCTTCTCACCCACTTCACTAGTTTACCCATGAAGCGTCTACAACCAACCACTAGCACTTCACCTACAACTTCAATTTTTCCCTACAGTCACTACCTCCACCTTGGTCATCATACCTCCTAGGATTCTAACTGGTATGAATCTTCTCCAACCTTCAACCTTCAATCTTAGCTCCACCTCCTGATGAAATGGTACCTTTACACATCATATATTGCTACCCACATCCTACCGATCCCTTGGAAAGGATTTTTCAAGCCTCACTCTGGGGGAGTATCACTCTATATAGTGTCAACACATTCCTTACTCCACAAGAGTATGGAAGTCTTCACCAACACCCTGCTATGATCACCACATAAGAGAATTTCACAAATCTCCTTGCTATGGTCCTCCTGTGGCAGCATACCATATCTCAGCCTCCGTGGACTTGATACTAACTTAGCACACCAACTTCACCAGTCGTGAAATCTAGCATTTTACTGTTGTTCCACACTCACAGTGTCAACCCACATAACCTGTTGTGCTCCTCCTGCTGTCTACATCTCTAGCCATATCCATGAATCTACATAACCACACAAAGTGGTATGCTTTTGATCCACTATAGCACAAAAATGTCCCCATGGTCCCTCTCAAATACTGAAGGATCCACTTTATTGCCTGCTAGCGATCTCTACCTGGATCACTCATAAATCTACTCACCGCTCCCACTGCATGGGCAATATCAGGCCTAGTACACAAAATGACATACATCAAACTACCAACCGCTGATGAGTAAGGTACCTTGGACATCTAGTTTCTCTCCTGCTCTTTCTTAGGACATTGTTCCTTTGATAACTTGAAGTGGCCTGCCAAAGGAGTCCTAACCAGTTTAGCATCCTGCATATTAAACCTCTCCAAGACCTTCTTAATGTACTCTTCTTGAGATAAAGCCAGCTTCTATTCCTTCCTATCCCAAGATATCCTCATACCAAGGATTTGTTTGGCTGCCCCCAAATCCTTCATAGCAAAGGATTCACTTAGCTGCTTCTTGAGTACTTTTATTTCCTACATGTTTTTACCTGCAACCAATATGTCATCCACATACAAAAAAAGGATAATATAACTTCCATCCACAAATTTCTTTGTATACATGCAATGGTCATAATGACGTCTAATATAACATTGCTCTATCATGAAGCTATAAAATTTCTTATACCATTGACATGGAGCTTGTTTCAAGCTATACAAGCTCTTCTTCAGCTTGCACACCATCTCCTCTTTACCTTTTACCTCATAGCCCTCTAACTGCTGCATATATAGTTCCTCCTCCAAATCACCATGGAGAAATATAGTCTTTACATCAAGTTGTTCTAAGTGCAATTCTTCTGCTGCAACTATTCCTAGAACAGTTCTAATAGAAGTCATTTTTACTACGGGAGAAAAAATCTCATCAAAATCTATACCTTTTTTCTGTGCAAACCCCATGACCACCAACCGGGCCTTGTATCTTGTCTTGCCTCCTTCTTCATCTTTCACTCTAAAAACCCAATTTTTCTGTAATGCTCTTTTTCCTTCAGGTAGCTTCACCAAATCCCATGTTTGGTTTTCCATGAGAGCCTGATGCTCCTCATCCATGGCTTGCTTCCACTTCCTCTTGGCATCTACCTACATTACTTCATTAAAGCTCTCTGGCTCTCAACTATCAGTGAATAATAAATAATAAAGAGAAGGAGAAAAATGTTTAGGTTCTCTTCTTACCATAGAAGACCTCCTCAATATAGGAGTTTGGGGTTCCTATTGAGGGGGTTCTTGAACTGATTCATGTTTCACTTTCCCATCTGAAAGATCCTCTACCGCTGTATATTTTTTCTTCAATTCTTCCCTATTTTCCTGTAACTGTTGTTTATACATGACTTTCTCATTAAAGACCACATCCCTAGATCGAATGATTTTCTTGTCCTTAATACTCCAACATTTATATCCAAAGTCATCACCACCATAACCAATGAAATTACATTTTTCTAATTTAGCCTCTAGCTTGGTCCTATCATCCTTGTCTATATGAACAAACACCTCACATCCAAAGACTCTAAGAAATGAATAATCAACTTTCTTACCATACCAAGCCTCCTCAAGTATGCCTCCATCCAAGGCACTTGAGGGTCATCTGTTTATCAATTACACAGCTATGCTCACCGCTTCTACCCAAAAATAAAGAGGTAGTCCTGCATGTAATCTCATGCTCCTAGCACATTCCATTATTGTTCTATTCATCCTTTCTGACACCCCATTCTGCTGCGGAGTTCCTAGAACTGTCTTTTTCCTGTAGATTCCATTCTTAGAATAATAATCATCAAATTCATTTTCTGCAATACTCCCCTCCATTATCTGACCTGAGACATTTTAGCTTAAGACCTGTTTCATTATCTACCAAGGCTTTCCATTTAACAAAAGTGTCAAATACATCAGATTTTTTTCTAATACAATAAACCTAAACTTTCCTTGTTGCATCATCAATAAAAGTAACATAATAACTTGAACCCCCAAGAGATGATACATGAGCTAGTCCCCACACATGAGAATGCACCAGCTCTAACTTACTCTCTTTCTTTGTAGGTCCAACCTTGAGAAACCTTACTCGCTTCTGTTTCCCATATATGCAGTCCTCACAGAACTCCAAACATGTTTCTTTATATCTGGGGAAAATCCTTCTTTATGATCTCCATGCCCTTATGGCTCATATGACCATGAGCCTATAGTGCCATAATGTTGTATCTACTTCGGAAGCCACAAGATTACAAAAATTAGTGTTATAAGTAGTTAAATACAAGGTTCCAACCTTCTTACCTCTTGCCACCACAAGATCACCCTTGGTAACCTTCCAAGAGTCCAGCTATAAATATCACAGTACAACCATCACTTCCTAACTGCCCTACCAATATAAAATTTCATCTTAATGTAGGCACATGTCTGACATCCTTCAATAGCCAAGTATTCCCATTCTGCATCTTAACCTGAACAGAACCTTTTCCAACTATGCTACAAGGCTCATCATCACCAAGAAAAACATGCCCAAAATTTCCTTTGAACATAATCAAAAAAATAATGCCTATGTGGAGAAGCATGGAAAGAAGCCCCCAAATCTAAAACCCAAGATTCAGTAATATTGTGCAAAGAAAGAATCAAAACATCCTGACATACATTACCTATTGCCACATTTGCCTCCTTGTTTTCTTCCCATTGTTGTTTCTTCTTGTTCCGAAGCTCCCAACAGTCCTTCTTTGCATGCCCAGAACTTTCCACAATGCCAGCATACTATCTTGCTTTTGGATTTTGACCTTTCCCGATCCTTTGATTTTCCACGGCTTCCTCTAATCTTCTGTCTCCCTCTAGTTTCCACTGTCAAAGCATTCCCTGAAGTAGAAGATTCACCAGATATTTTTCTTCACATTTCCTCACTTAGAATCACCCCTACAACATCCTCAAACTTCAACTTTAAGTTAGCTGGAACTAAGTTGCTTACCGCCATTACCAAGCTATTCCAACTCTCAGGTAAATATCACAGAACTAATAAAGCCCTAACTTCTTCATCAAATTCTATTGTAACCGAAGCTAGCATATTTACAACCGTATTAAAATCATTTAGATGATCTGCTACTGAACCATTCTCAGACATCTTTATATTAAACAATTTTTTTCATTAAAAATATCTTATTAAAGGCAGAGGGTTTTTCATATAACTTCCTTAATGCATCCATCAGTTCTTTTGAAGTCTTTTCCTTTGAAACATTAAATAATACCGAAGATCCAAGACACATCCGGATTGTCCCAAGTTCCTTCCTATCCAACAAATCTCATTCCACATTTGTCATGCTCAAGGGTTTGTTCACCTACTCATATAGCAGAGTATAAATATCCTTTTGATAAAGGTAATCTTCCATCTGCATCTTCCAAAGACTGAAATTTTACCCGTTAAATTTATCAACCCTAGATCTTTCATTATTTTCCATAGCTCCCACTCAAGATAAAACTTTCCCTACGATTCAACACTTCAGCAAACTAAAACCAGGATTTGATACCAATTGTTAGGAAATAAGGGATAAAATATGCGGAATAATCCCTCACAGAATCACAACAGTAGAAACTAATAAGAAAAAAAATATTACATATCTCAAATAAATTTTCAAAATAAAATAACACAACACAAAGAGACAGTATTTAATGTGGTTCACCCAATTTGGGATACATCCACCAAGAATCACTTGCTCATATTTTATTACAAGCCACCGATCTCTCAATACAATACCTAGATCTGTTTGGAGCTATGCTAAACAAAATCTACAGAATTCACACGTGAATTCAAAACACATATGCAATGTTACACTATACCTACCATATGCATAAAATCATATAAATAGACAACTGCTTAAGTAGTTTTAAAAAACTGTGTGTATTAAAACCATGGGCCAAAACCGTCCCATAAACCTATGGGTCAAAAAACCTACCCATATGATAAAATCATGTTTCCCGATATATGGGGCATGTTTTAAGGCCAATTTTTTTTTTCCAAGGGCTACGCCCCCCAACCTCTGCTACCAGGGGCTACTACCCCTGGATCCCTACTCGGGGCTCGGCCCGGCCCCGAACCCCAATGAGACAATTGTGGAAAGTGTAAAGTACTCTTAGTTTACAGTCTTCAACACTTTCTCACATGAAAATAGGTTCCACAACCTAACACAATGGTTAGGCATCATTCCAAAAGTGGAAATGCATAAATTTGATGGAAATGATACTCAATTGGATTACCCAAATGGATAATTTCTTTGATCTTCATCAGATCCCATCGAGAAAAAAGGTGAACATGGCATCCTTATATCTAGAACTTGACCAATTCATCGGGTATCATTGGTTATGTGCTCAAAGGAAGAAGAATGGTCTAAGTGTAACGTGGACAATTTCCACTGAAGAGATTCAATTACACTATAGTTCTAGTGTGTAAGAGAATTACTTCATCCAATTAGCAAAATTACGACAAACAAGTTCAATAAAGGAGTAGAGGATATTATAGAAGAATATATGAATGACTTATTTCTTAGGGGTCTTAAGGACCACATTGAGTATGAGGTGTGCATGTTTATTCTACTCAAGTTTTCTAATTCTATTATCATGGCGTGTAGGGAAGAGGAAAAATTTATTTCTAGTACAAAGTAGACCTTCACTAACATAAAAAATTGTAGGACCTTGCCTCTATTGTACCCTCTTCCAGTACGACTGAAACCTCGACAAATTGAAGAAAAAAGAGCAAAAGGGTTATGTTTTAAATATGAAAACAAATATGGATTAGGTCATAAATATTCTGAGAAATTTTTTTACATGAAAGGGATCAGTGCTGAGGATGAATATGAGGAAACATCAAGCGAGGAAGTGGAAAAATTATAGGAAGAATATGAAGATACCCAAGCCACTATTTCATGTAATGCTCTATCAGGTATTGTAGTCATTTTTATGCCCTCTCAAAGAACAAGGAAATCCCATGTGCAGCGGCCTATCACCCAGTTGGCATTGGGTGCTCACCTAAGGCATGCGCGGGTGTCGAGCCTCTCCTTTATGTGATTTGTGTGAGAATGCATTAGTTATGATAGAAACTTAAGTGAAGGAACTAGAAATGAACCATACATTCATCTTAGAGCTCAATACGGCTTCTAGACCAATGTGTTCATTCATATAAGAAAAGCATTACATAATATAGATTTGAATCATAACATAAGGGAAATACACAGGGGTTTACACCCACTCATGTGAAATATATATAAAATTGATCCATACAAAGGTAAGTGAAAATGGAACCACACATATATTCATATTAAGTATGTTGATAACCACATTACATTAACTAAGGCAATCACAGATCCATATGGTAGTGTAGACCAATGTCATGCATCAGAACTGGACTTAAGCCCTTCATAGTACAAAGAAAAAATACTTAGACCCATCCCCTTGATACAACATATTCCTACAGATCCTCTAAACCAAACCCATGGAGCTCTCACAATATTCCTACATGGCTTCGCCTCTCTACAATTCTCGATCTCTCCATCTCTCTCTTCTCTTCTACCAAGTGCTCATATATATAGCCTTATCAAGCACCATCATGACTTTTTGAAATTTTAGATTGCTTTCTAGGTGTCCAAGTGGTCCGCCATGGGAGCATGCTCCTTTAGATGTGATCTCTCCATCATTCACCATGATGACCTTCTAGAATCTTCTATCACAAGGTATATTCCTTTTGTGGGCACCAAGTTGCTAGGCTGGCACCTTATACACTCCACATGCGTAGTCAGGTCATGCTTTCCTCATGTTCTTACCAATATGCCAAATATGTCTAAGTCCCAAACCCTTGCTCTACCTTGTTTGCGTGTGCCACTGGTTCTTCTAAACCCTCATAAAACCTTGTCATGTGTGCTTTCTCCTTGCATGCCCACATGCCTTCTTGTACTTAGCTAATATTTTAGGGGCTCAACAGGTAATAACACTCCACAAACCCTTCAGGTTGTGGGTTATCTTAAGAAGAAGAAGGTGATAATATTGATTGATTCAGGGATCACACATAATTTCATCAATCATAAGCTAAAAATAAGGCTAAATTGTTTCATCTACCTAGCACTTGAATTTCATGTAATGGTTATAGATGGTGGCACAGTCCAATATTTAGGTAAATTCCATAAAATAATACTTATGATGGGTGATTACACATTAGGATCTACGATGTTTACTATTCCCATGGGTGGAGATGATATTGTCTTAAGTGTTCAATGGTTCACAACTTTGGGCAACATAGAGCTAAATTTCTAGTAATTTTTTATGCGCTTTCATTCTAAGGGTAACGGTTTGAAATTCGAGGACTACAGGTAAAAAAATCCTTAGGTGGTTAGTTGTCACCAAATGTAGAAGATTCTTAAAAAGGGGGATGAAGGATTTGTAGCATGATTTTTCTCTATAGAAGTTCAACCACCAGCGATGGTAGTGCATCCTTATCTTAAAAAGGTTATTGATCAACATAAAATTGTTTTCAAGGATCATATAGGATTGCCTCTAGAAAGAGATCATGATCATTTCATTCAATTAATTCCAGGAAGCCAAGCTCCCAACACCAGGCCTGATAGATACCCATATGTGTAAAAGAGTGGGATCGAGAAGATGGTGGAGGAAATGTTGGAAATGGTAATTATTCTTCACCATCAAAGTGCTTATTCTTCTCTATTGGTAATGGTGCACTGTAAGGATGGAAGATGGTGCATGTGTCTAGACTACAGAGAACATAATAAGTACACTATCAAAGATAAGTTTCCTATTCATATCATTGATTATTTATTATATGAGTTACATGGTGAAATTTATTGTACAAAACTAGATCGACCTTTTGGGTATCACCAAATTAGAGTAAAGAAATAATATATTTCTAAGACAACCTTCAAAACTCATCAAGGGCATAATGAATTCTTAGTGATGAATTTTGGTCTTACTAATGCACCATCTATATTTTAGAGTTTGATGAATTCAATATTTAGACCATTCCTATGGAATTTTGTCTTGGTATTTTTTTGATGATATCCTCATCTACAGAAAATCTTGGGAGAAACATTTACAACATGTCAATAAAGTATTGGAAGCCCTAGAGAAACATCAATTATATTTCAAACCTTCAAATTTTTCTTTTGGGGTAAAGGAAGTTGAATGCTTGGGCCATATTTTCTTTAATTAAGGTGTTAAGGTGGACTTTCACAAGATCCAAGCCATGGTGGAATGGGAAGTCCCAAGAACCCTCAAGAATTTACGAGGTTTCTAAGGTATCACATGGTACTATTACATATTTGTAAAAAGCTATGGTAGTATAAAAACACCACTCACAAAATTATTGAAGAAAGACTCCTTTCATTGGAGTGAGGAAGATTCTAGGGCATTTAAAAAATTAAAGATGGCAATGTGCACTACTCCAGTATTGGCAACCCTATATTTTTCCAAGACCTTCATAGTTAAATGTGATGCTTTGAGAAATGGGATTGGAGTAGTACTCATGCAAGAAGGACATCCAATAGAATTTGAGAGATGGAAACTAAAAGGAATGAATTTGTTGATACCCACCTATGAGAAGGAAATGTTGGAAATATTACATGTAGTCAAACAATGGAGACCATACATGATGGGTAGACACTTGAAGGTAAAAACTAATCATGATAGTTTGAAATACTTCTTTGAGCAAAGACTATCTTCAATAGAAAACAAAAATGGCTCACGAAGATGTTGGGGTATGAATTTGAGATTATTTATAAGAAAGGGAAGAACAATGTGGTCGATGATTCTCTATCTAGAAGGGATGATTCCATAGAAGAATTTTAATGGGTCATCTCTATACTAAAGGTAGATTGTGTGGATCAAGAAAGGGAATAATGGAAGAAAGATGCGGAAACACATACTCTCATTCAAAATCTCCAGATAGATTCAACCATATCATAACAATTTATATGGAAGAGGGATACATTGTGGTACAAGGATAGGTTATATTTGTGTAATAACTCTAGACTTAAACACCATGTTATTTAAGAACACCATTCTTCTCCACTAGGTGGCCATTCATGGTTCTTGAAAACTTATCATTGAGTTACGTAGGATTTATTTTGGGATGGGTTGAAAGCAAATTTTCAAAAACTTGTGACAAAATTTTTGGTGTGTCAACGTAATAAGGGAGTGACCATTAAGACACCAAGTCTCCTCCAACTCTTTTCTATTCCTAGCGACAGATGGGAAGAGGTATCGATGGATTTCATCACATGATGTCAGGACCACTTTAAACACACACATTAAAAAAAGTTTAAAAAAATACCAAGATGATTTTTTTTTTACTTACAATGCTACTACACAACACCACATGGCTCTAAGAAGAGAGATTAAACACTGCATAAGACACTGACATAAGTCATCGACTCACATAGACACATGAAAAAAAAAAACCACATACATGATAATGCCACAATTTCCCAAATGAACAAAAGCTATCAAAGACCCAACACTAGAAGAAGGGACCCAATGGATGGATATCCCCCAGACACACATTTCCATAAATACATCTTAGTTATGATTAACAATCCAAGATAATCAATTTGCAAGGATAATTTGTACTTTCTTCACCTAACACTTAAAAATTCATTTCACATACAACTTACATTTCAACCGTTTAGGTTAGCTTTTTATCCCTTATGACAATCTCCATGATTAACATAAGTACTTGCCGTATTTCAAAAAGCATACAAGTCCCCCATTCTCTCTTTCTTAGGATAATAGTATGCTTTTCAAATATTTATCCAATGTTTAAATTTTTATCCTTACTACAAAAGAAAATATGACGCGATGTCGAGTAAGACATCTTAGGAAAAAGGGGGATTTAGGTTCATGATACCTTTTCCCCATGACAATATTTAATAACGGAAAACTTATTTCCCTACCGTAGTTAATATAATTCAAATTTTTTTTGAATCCATTCAAAATTTCCACACCAAGATATTTTATTTAGATTTATATATATAAATATATACATACTTCATTTTCTTAAAAATTGTTCCCACCAAGGGATATTCATAATCTTTATAACACATGAAAATGTTTAATTGAGTTATAAGGACTCCAAGAGTGTCCTTGGTCCTAATAAAAAAAATCATTTTACACTTTAATTATTGCAATATGGTTTCATTATTAGCATTGTTTTAAAATGAAAAGAGCTACAGAAGTATTTTCCTAACATCCTAAAGAAGTATAAGATTGGAAACATTATAAGCTACTCATGAACCATAATGATTTGTGTTCAAGGTAAGATCCCAATTATCATCATTTTTGATCCCACATGTGAAATTGTCTTTTATTCTTAATGCTGTAAAAAGGGCATAACTCAAGCACACCTGCAAACCTCTAAATTACATAATGAACTAGCTCCAATACTCTTACACGGATTGCTAATTTGCCGAAGTCCATGGAACATAATTTCTTGTTCAAGACATGGTGACTTAAAGGTTAAGAGTTGATCCAGTCCATCTCCTTACCACAATAATGATATGATGCAATGACCTATGCTCCTTATCATACATTAAACAAATAGGGTGGTCTAAACATAATATATAGTAAATGAACATTCGCACATTCACAATATTGGGATGAGAACCAGATAGGGAGATACATACAATATTCAGTTTTGTGGCAATTTCTCTTTCATTAAGGGCTTAAGATGGGTACAACTTGGGTAACTCAAAACAACAATATTATTACTTGTACATAACCCTGCTAATATTTATACTCATATAAATTCTCTGATAAAAAGGATTCTATTTTTCACTAACTAGGTCCATCATGGAATCTTGCAACTATATTTATTTTTATCAACCAAACAATTTCATAATAGCTAACTCATTGTTAGAAATAGAACGATATATATTAGTATAATCACATTTATACTTCAATTTCTATCTTAGCATAGACTTTACAACAATCATAATATCACCTACTTTATATGTTATCATTATGTACATTATTGCATTTAACGGAAGAACGTCTCAAACATCTCCTCATATAAAAATGGATCATGTCCTTAATTTCATGCTCAAAAATGAATTTAACAAGTCTTACATTGTCAATACAATTTCCAAGTATCAAAAGGTTGTTGTTATGTAAACAAAGTCGCCTTTCTTTTTACAATAATCTTCCTAGAGTACAAAAGAAACTAAAAATATATATATTTCCTTAGATCAATCAAAGTTACAATATTTTCATTCATGAAGTTTGTATGAAAATTCAAATTCAAGGCTCACTGATCTTGCCACCTGCATGATTAGAACATGGTCAGTTTCACGGAAATTGACATGAATCTCCATCTCTTATTCTTATTGCATTGACTAGGAGCAAGAGATATTTTTCAATCTACTATTCTTCCTGTCAAAAATTTTACATTCACATTACTATCGTAATCAAATGCATAACTCTTAACATGTTATAACAGCCAAATGAATAGTGATCAACATAGCTCAATTTACTTCCCAAACAAGTAAAGACATTTTTTTTCTACAACATCATTTAAGTTCATAACATTCATTATGCTATAGTAGTCAATGAAGAGCATTAATAACAATTAATTTATCAACTAAGACAACTCAAATTACCCTCCAAATAAAAAAAACGTCTTTAATCTTCCATGAGCATCTATCCATACCTAGAACCGTATAAACTATAATACTATTGAACTTATTTCCTTCTCATAAATGTAAGTACATAGTCAATATTTAAGATATACAAGTAATAAGAATATATATATATTCTCAGTGAGAAAGCAACCTGCACACATCTCAACAATTTTAACCTGTTTGAGATTCTAAATGATGAAGGTAGTCAATAGCATATCAACATTCACTCGACATTAGGGGGATATAGATGGTTACGGTCATGTGAAGACCATTAATCAGTATAACATGTAAAAACTGTTAAATTCTAATGACTTGGGACCTTCCTCGTAGATTTCATACAAGACACGAAATTGGCAGGGTGTAAGACGCCTTTTTTATGTGATTTTAACCGTATATCACAAATGCAAATATACCAAAGTCATAGACAATGGAAGGTTTAAATATATTATATAAAAACATAATACCTGTTTATAGATATAAGATATGGTTATATATATCAGAACATATTTTATTATATATATAAAAATTCTTAAAAATTTGCACCCCCCTAAAAGAGCTAAGTTGTCCATGAATTTTATTTAACAGGCATGAACAATTGAAATTCCAGGTCTGAATTCATATAACATTTCCCTTCATCAATTCCTTAAAGCTACCATATCATCTCATTCCTCGTATGATAAAAGATTTGACATAATTACTTTCTTGAGGTGCACATTTCTACAATTAACATATCACAATTTATGTTTAATTAAAACATTTAAGATGTGAGTAACAATAATGATGACCTTCATGATTCATAATTTTACAAACATAGATAATTAAGGAGTTCAAAAATTAATAGGCAAGATGCTTTTTTTTTCCAACCTAGTTTACATCATATGCATTTTTGTCTATGCCTTAATACAAACTCACTCTCCAACAAGGTTTAGTGACTTAGATGTCACGATATCAATCCCAGAATTATCATATTGACCGTACAACACTGAGTAAGGGCTACACACCCATGATACATCTATTTATTATACAGGGTCGACTTAGGAATCTTACTTTCATTAGACCAGTTCTTGCTCTGCAGTCAACATGGGTTCCTAGCATGGCAGAAAAAAATATGTGCATCCTAATTTCAATGCTCAGATGTTTTTTTTTTTTATTATTTAGAGCAGCATCTAATAAAAATGAGATTGCCCAGAAAGGGTAAAATTTTGACCCATAACCAAAACTCATTTTGTTAATAGATTTTCCCTCTAAAGCCAATGTACATGATCAAGTTTTGAGTGAGAAGCCAATGGAACACCATCATTAGATTATATAACCAAACACCCAATTATAGGCATTACCTAGATCAATATTCATGCATTTTCCAGATAAGATTGAAGACATACATTTAAAAGGTAACAAACAGAAGCGATACAATTATTTTGAGTGAAATAATGTTGAAAATGCAGGCAGTAAAAAATTCTCAGAGTGCTAAGGATACACCACATAAATATCAATTTATAGGATGCTCAGAAAAAGGGTAAAACAACTCTATTCTTACTTTTAGTCAAAAGGATTGTCAGAAGAAACATAATTTCTTTTATCAGTGAATTCACCCGAAAACTATTCTATTCATTCATATTGAATAAGCAAGACAGAGAAGGGCTCAAACATGCATTTAAATGTCTCTAATTTCAACATAATAGTAACCTGCATAATGGTTCTTGCTACAAATGAATACAAACAGAGTAAAAGGTGGAGATCCATGCCTATAAATTTTTTTGAGAACCCTCTGCTACTCTCTCTTGAAATATTTTGCAAAACATCTTCCAAGTTAAGTAAAACCAAACAAAATACGAACCCATAAATTAAAATGACAAAGAGAAACACTCCACCTAAAATGTGGGTTAATGGAGTCACTATCCAAATTCCAAGGCCATTAAAGAATTTAATGCATCATTTATTCTTCCACAACCCATTCTCCCTCTAAGTTGGTGCCATGTAAAACAAGGCATGATTAAATTCATAGAAAAATTATATCCCATCATTCCACATCTCCATCTAATATAATCCACATTTTATTAAATTTCACCAAACCAATTTGCCAACAACTTTAAATGCCCCCGTCTAATTACTTTACTATTTTGTTGTATTTTATTTTATTTTTTCCCCTTTTTTGTTTTGAAAATATTATGGATCATATTTATTTTACATTCATTTAGTTTACTCCATTTATCTTTAAAATATTTATATTAGATTCAAACATTATTATGTAACTATCATTATTATTATCATGTTATATTTAAATGGTATCGTACTTATATAATTTACATATTATGAACATGTATAATATTGTTATTAAGAATACTATCCAACCAAACCCGATACAGGAGAAAAAATTCCTTAATTCATAGATGACATTCGACACCCAGATAGGTATCGTTTTCCTTGCGTAGGTTGTGCCAACAACCGAGGTCTAACTTGTGCCTTGAAATGATATAGAGTCATCTCATAAGATTTACATAAAATACAGACTAGCTCAGGTCCCCCACAACGTGTTCGAGGCAAAGGTGAACTATGTTCTCAAGTATAATAATGGCTAGGTGCGAAGTTGGTACCTGCACCTCGATGATTGGGAGAAAGGGAGCATGGCATTACATTCTCCTCCCCTTAATAAAGCATCGTCCTTGATGCGACATGATTAAAAAGAAAGCAAAAGAGGATAAGCAATAAATGACAGATAAAGACAAGGATTCTTCCAATGGTAAAAAAATTACGTTTTTAAAGCACGACCATAGGGTAGACTTATAAAATTTGACAGATTATTTAACTTTCATTTTTTTGTGAAGATTGAAAGTTCTTTCTTACTTCATTATTTAATTAATCTCTTTTTTTTTACATTATTATTAAACCCAAGTCCTGAAGATTTTTGTTGAAGGATTCTAGTTTACTTATTTTTGTGGGTGCCCAACATGAACAACTACCACAATACTATACCCGGGTCATACACAACACTAATGGTTTATAGGAAAATTTCACATATTTTCACGACTATACTACACCATAAGAGCTTAACAAAACCATGGAAGATAACATACAATTTCCACATAACATAGTACTTGTCACACATCTATGACTGACATATAATACTCAAACAAAAGTGTACTACAACAACAAGAAATTCCCATAATTTCACAGATGAATATTTTACATAACTCAAAACAATAACTGCAGATGCATAGTGTCAATAAGGGCATCAAATCCATATCCAGAACAATAAAAAAACATATCCAACTAACATGAGTAACTCATACATCATAGAACAACTCACAAAGCATCACAAAAACTCAACATATCTCCCGAAACATCAGTCACACACACAAATCTCTTATACCTCCCTCAAATCCCTTATGTCTCCCACAATCTCTTATGCCTACCTCAAGTCTCTTATGCCTCCCTAAAGTCTCTTATGCCTCCCTCAAGTAGTAATAATAAAATAAAATTCCTTTTCACTCCCTAAAGAGGTTGGTTTCCCTATGGCCCTAGGAACATAGAGTCTAGGCACCCCTAACCCAAGTGACATAATAACTCATGGTTCAAAAACCCACTAGTTATCTGTAACTCCTTGGGGCGTACCCACATACAATGAAGTAGGTCCATAGGTAATACCATTAAATGGTACATCCCATGACCCTATTCCACACATCACAACAATAGAACAAAAATAGCTATCAGATCCAAATACCAAGTGGAAAAGTAAAAGCCTTGGGCAAGGTGGTGAAATCATAAAATTTAAAAGAATATCCAAAACCAAGCAAAAAAAATGGCTAAATAGCCATAGTTAGTGTCAAAATCCACATGTTAGTAAAACAAACCAAGGAAATGCCCAAAAATGTAAAACATTGCAATCAAGAAAATTGCTGGTCCTTGCAAAAATAAAGTAAAAAGTTAAATTTACAAAGAAAATACACATATAAGAATAGCACATCATGATGACTATGTGGCCTTCTCTTGCCACTAAGGGGGTACTCAATGAGTTTCTGGCACTTGGAACATCGATCCTCAGCTCATAAAAAAACAAATCAATACTACAACTATCATCATCTCAATCTGAATCATCTCGCCACCACTTCAACAAGGCTAAACACAATCATAGATACACTTAGGTTGCATCCATACAACAACCATGAGGAGAGGGGGATCAATGAGCATAGGTCATCATCTACAAAACTAAGGGTCAACTCAAGTTATTGTCCATGATATGCAATTCCTCACTCCAAACATACAGTTTTACCAATTTCCCTTAGGGATGGTTAGTGTAAGGTTCACAACATAACATAAAACTACATCACTAACATAGTGGTGGTTCACACACCTTACCATAGCATGTTACGCATGACACCAATACAGGGTATATCACATACATTACATTCACGGTTTACAACACACCACATTACCACATGCTATATATAGAGTGCAATCACTATACAATAGGGATCATATACTCACCATATGTTCCTAAATCATGACATTAATCATTACATATTACATGAATTTAAATTATGACAAGCACCTTTACAACATACACTCAACTTCCATATAACATGGGAATACACACATTTCAACACAATTGATAATGACATCATTAAGAAATCCAATTCACTACCACCAACCTTGTCGTACAACATATCGACACACACACACACATAAAAAATGCCAAAAGGATCCAACACTCTGAAATAAACAATCACATTTCTTCCACACACATAACAATACAATGTTTCACTCTCAAATTATTGAAAAGAAGGAAGAATAATCTCATCTCCAACACATAAAAATTCTAACAGTTACGTACTAAGTGACATACATAACATGTACACTCACAATATGACAATTGCAACATAACTAACATCACACATAATTCAAATTACTCTTATGATCATCCCCACCACCACCATAGAACATCATCACCACTCCAATCTTTCCCAAAGTTTTCGAGAACATGAACCTCTCCTCTGATACCAAGTATCAGGCCCACTTTTTAACACGCACATCAATAACAATAAAAATTCTAGGATGATTTTTTTTTTATTATAATGCTACTACACATCACCACAAGGCTCTAAGAAGAGAAACTCAACAATGCATAAGGCACTTACATAAGTCATTGACTCACATAGATACATTACACAATTATATACATGATGATGCCACACTTTCCCAAATGAACTAAAGCTAGCAAATACCCAACCAGGAGAAGAAGGGACACAAGGGATGGAAAGCCCCCACACACACATTTCCATAAATACATCTTAGTTACAATTAGAAATCTAAGATAATCACTTTGTAAGGATAATTTAGTAATTTTTTCCCCCTAGGAGTTCAAAATTCATTTCGCAATCAACTTACATTTCGACCATTTAGGTTAGATCTTTATCCCTTATGACAATCTTCATGATTAACATAAGTAATTTCCATATTTCAAAAAGCATACAGAGTTCCCCATTCTCTCATTCTTATGATTAGATTATGCTTTTCAAATATTTATCCAAAGTTTAAATTTTACCCTTACTAAAAAAGTAAATCTGACATGATTCCGAGCAAGACATCTTAGGATTAAGGAGAATTTAGGTTCACAATACCTTTTCCCCATGACATTCTTCAATCATGTATTATTTATTTCCCTAGCATAGTTAATATAATTCAATCTCTTGTTGAATCCATTCAAATTTTCCACACAAAGAAATTTTATTTAGATTTTTATATATAAATATATGCATGATTTTTGTTCTTAAAAAAATTATCCCACCAAGGGCAATTCATAATCTTTATAACACATGAAAATGTTTAATTGAGTTATAAGGACTCAAGGAGTGTCCTTGGTCCTAATCACAAAACTCATTTTAATCTTAAATGATTGCAATATAGTTTCACTATTAACATTGTTATAAAACCAAAGGAGTTATGGAAGTATTTGTCTAACATCCTGAAGAAGTATAAGATTAGAAACATTATAGGCTATACATAAACCATAAGTGATTTGTGTTTAAGGTAAGATCTCAAGACTCAAAATTTCATGATCCAACATGTGAAATTGTCATTTATTCTTAATGCCGTAAAAAGGGCATAACTCAAGCACACCTATGGACCTCTAAATTACGTAATGAACTATCTCCAAAACTCTTACACAAGTTTGCTAATCTCCCAAAGTCCACGGAACATAAATTCTTGTTCAGGACTTGGTGACTTAAAGGTTAAGAGTTGATTAATTCCTTCACTTTACCACAATAATAATATGATGCAATAACCTATGCTCCCTATCATGCATTAAACAAATATGGGTGTCTAAACATAGTATATTGTAAAGCAATATTCGTACATTCCTAAGATTGGGATAAGATCTAGATAGGGAGACACATATGATATTCATTTTTGAGGCAAGTGCTCTTTCGTTGAGGGCTTAAGATGGGTACAACATGGGTAACCCAAAATAACAAGATTATTACTTGTACATAACCCTTCTAATATTTAAACTCATATAAATTCTCTTATAAAAAGGATTCTATTTTTCACTAAGTAGGTCGATCATGAAATCTTGCAACTATATTTTTTTAACAACCAATCAATTTCATAATAGTTAACTCAATGTTTGAAATAGAATGATATATATTAGTATAATCACATTTATACTTCAATTTCAACCTTAGTATATACTTTACAACAATCATAATATCATCTACTTTATATGTGATCACTAAGTACATTATTGAATTTAATAGCAGAAACGTCTTAATCATCTCCTCATATAAAAATAGATCATGTCCTTAATTTCATGCTCAAATATTAATTAAACAAGTCTTACATTGTCAATACAATTTCCAAGTATCAAAGGTGGTTGTTATGTAAAGAAATCCCCCTTTTGTTTTTACAATAATCTTCATAGAGTACAAAAGCAAGTAAAATTTTTATCTTTCCTTAGATCAATTAAGGTTACAATATTTTCATTCATGAAGTTTGTATGACAATTCAAATTTAAGGCTCATTGAGCCTGCCACCCTGCATGATTAGAACATGGTCAGTTTCATAGAAACTGGCATGAATCTCCATCTCTTATTCTTATTGCATTGACCAGGAGTAAGAGATATTTTGCAATTTCCTATTCTTCTTAATAAAATTTTTATGTTCACATTACTGCCATAATCAAATGCATAACTCTTAACATGTTATAACAGCCAAATGAATAGTGATCAACATAGCTCAATTTACTTCCCAAATAAGTAAAGACGTCTCTTTTTTTTACAACAAAATTCAAGTTCATAACATTATATATGCTACAGAAGTCAATGAAGAGCATTAATAAAAATTAATTTATCAAATGAGAAAATTCAGACTACCCTCCAAATAAATAAATAAATGTCTTTAATCTTCCACGAGCATCTATCTATACCTGGAACCGTATAAACTATAATATTAATGTTGTTATAATCTTCTTCTCCAAAATATAAGTACATGGTAAAGATTTGAAATATATAGGTAATAAGAGTATATATTTTCTTAGTGCGCAAGTAATCTTGCACACATCTCAACAATTTTTAACCTCACCGAGATTCTAAAAGACGAAGGTAATCAATAGAATATCAACATTCACTTGACATTAGGGGAGATTTAGGTGGTTATGGTCATTCGAAGACCTTTAATCAGTATAATGTGCAATAACCCTTAAATTATAATGTCTTAGGACCTTCCTCGTCGATTTCATATAGGACCCAAAATTGACAAGGTGTTGGCCATTTTTTATGTGATTTTAATTTTATATCACAAATGAAAATTTACCAAAATTGTAGCCAATGACAGGTTCAATTTTTTTGAAAAATAAAAACATAATACCTCTTTATAGATATAGGATCAGGTTATATATATAAGAACATATTTTATTATATATATATAAATTCTTAAAATTTATAGCCACCTGAAAGAGATAAGCCTTCCATGAAATTTTATTTAATAGGCATGAGTAATTTGAAATTTCAGGTTTGAATTCATATAACGTTGCCCCTCATCAATTCCTTGAAGCTATCAGATCATCTAATTATTCCTATGATAAAAGATTTGACATAATTACTTTCTCAAGGTGCACATTTATACAATTAACATATAAAAACTTATGTTTAATTAAAACATTTAAGATGTGAGTAACAACAACCATGACCTTCATGATTCATAATCGTATAGACATAGATAATTAAGGAGTTTGAAATTAACAGGCAAGATTCTTTTTCCCAAACCTAGTTTACATCAAATACAATTTTGTATATGCCTTAAAATCCATAAAAATTTAATGTGAACTTACTCTCCAACAAGGTTTAGTGACTATGATGTCACGGGCTCAATCCTAGAATTATTATATTGACCGTCCGCAACACCCAGTAAGGGATAAACACCCACGATAAATCTATTTCTTATACAAGCTCAACTCAAGAACCACCATTTATTGTTCATCACACAGTCAACATGGGTTCTTTGCATGGTAGAATATATTTTCGTTCTAAATTCAATGCTTAGGGGGTTGGGTTTTCCATTATTTTAGAGCAGAATTTAATAAAAATGAGACTGCCCAGGGAAGGGTAAAATTATGACCCAGAACCAGAACTCATATTGTTAACAGATTTTCCCTCTAAATCCAGCATACACGGTCTAATTTTGAGTGAGAAGTAAATGGTGTAACATCGTTAGATTATTTAACCAAAGACCTAATTATAGGCATTGCCCAAATCAATATTCTCACATTTTCCAAATAAAATGTAGACATACATTTAAGAGATAACAAACAGAAGCAATACAATTATTTTGAGTGAAAATAATCATGGAAATGTAGGGTGTAAATCATTCTTATATTTCTAAGGCTACACCACCTAAATATCCATTTATAGGATGCTCCAAAAAAGGCTAAAACAACTCTATTATTACTTTTCGTCAAAAGGATTTTCAGAAGAAAGATAATTTCTTTTATCAGTGAATTCACCCAGAAAGTATTCTATTCTTTTGTATTGAATAAGAAAGAAAGTGAAAGGCACAAACATGAATTTGAATGTCTCTAATTCCAACATAATAGTAAGCTTCATAATAGTGCTCACTACAGATTAATACAAGTAGGGTAAAAGGTGGAGATCCATACCTGGAAATTTGTTTGAGAACCCTCTGTTGCACTCTCTTCAAATATTTTGGAAAACAACTTCTAAGTTAAGAATAACCAAACACCATACGAACACAGAAATGAAAATGATAAAGAAAAATGCTCCACCTAAAATGTAGGTTAATGGAGTCACTATCCAAATTTGAAGGCCATTAAAGAATTTAATCCTTCATTTATTTGTCCACCCTCCATTCTCCTTCTAAGATGGTGTCGTGCAAAGAAAGGCATGATTAATTTTCATATAAAATTTCTATCCTATCACTCAACGTCTCCATATAAATTAATTCACATTTCATTAAATTTCAACAAACCACTCTGCCAATAACTTTAAATGTCACATCTAATTAATTTATTATTTTGGTTTATGTTATTTATTTCTTTTTCCCCTTTTTTATTTTTTTAAAAATTTATTGATCACCTTTTATTTGCATTCATTTAGTTTACTCCATTTATCTTTAAAATATTTTTTTATGTTCATACGTTATTATGTAACTATCATTACTATTATCATGTTATACTTAAACAGAATCATACTTTATATAATTTACATATTATGAACATGTATAATAATGTTACTAAGATTACTATCTAACTAAACCCGATACGGGAGATAACTTTCCTTAATTCAAAACCACATGAAGCAATAGGTTGATCAACATCGTAGTGAGAAACACTTTGAAGAGGGTGAATTTTTTTTTGTACGGTTGTAACCATATAAGAATTTATCATTAAAAAAACAAAAAAAGGATAATAAGCTTGGTCCTAAATACTATGGTACTTACTGAGTGTTGTAGAAAATTGGTAGTGTGGCATACAAGCCGGAGCTCCCTCCAGGAAGTAAAATACATCTAGTATTCCATGTTTCTTGCTTGAAGAAAATTATTGGGCAACACATTTCCACCCAGTTAGTGCTTCCTGAACTGGATGAGGAAGGAAGGGTCGTATTGGAACTTAAAGGTATTATTCAGACACGCACCAAAATATTGAGGACTAGAGTCATTACCGAGTACCTGATCAAGTGGAAAAATGTGAATATTGAGGATGCATCATGGGAGGATGAAGCATTTATGCAACAACATCCAGGGCTTCCCAACATTGGGGACGATGTTTCTTTGAATGGGAGGGACATGTTAT
The DNA here is from genome assembly GCA_019776745.2 of Taxus chinensis. Lineage (NCBI taxonomy): Eukaryota > Viridiplantae > Streptophyta > Pinopsida > Cupressales > Taxaceae > Taxus > Taxus chinensis. The sequence continues at coordinate 849,576,596 of CM034150.1, forward strand.
GCATGTAGTCCTATATCTTATATTGGATATGTAGTGCTAACTTGTGGCTTACATAATCTCTCTTCTTGTCATATGTTATTCATTTATGCTTTCATTTTTTTAGTAGGTCGGTCTTGATGTTGGCCACAACATAGGATTGGTATATATAGGTAGTATTGAGGAGTATTTAGTCGTCATATTGATCATTTGAGTCTTATTGTATGGTTTGGAGGTTTCCCCCTCGAAGTGGCTAAGTTATTTTACTTGCATATTGACATCATTTATCTACAATATTATGCTCTTTGGTGTTCTATTGTTGCTGATATTTAGATTTATACAAGTAATTTCATTACAATGTGTGTGTGTGTGTGTGTGTGTGTGTGTTTACATATATGTGTGTGTGTCTATATATGTACACACACACACACACACACACACACACACACACACACACACACACACACACACACACATGATACCTTCACTCAAGGTTTGTCATTAACAATATAAAAACCAACTAAGGGTGATAAAAAAGACAAGAAAGAAGTAACATTCAAAAAGTTGGCAAAAGAGAGGAAAAGCACAAAAGTGCCCATTGGGACAACAACGTCTGAGGGCTCCTCTCCCTAATGGGAGGTTTTATACAAGGTGCCTAAAAGGATAAACAATAAAATCATAACATGTTAGGATGTCAGTTGGTATGTAAAGTTGTTAGTTGTAAATTAAAAAAAAAGCTCAATAAAGATTAAAAGGATAAAAGCAAATGTCAAAGCAAATTAAAGGGTTGTTAATGAGTAATTCTCTTGCTTAGGATTCGAGCATATAAATGACATATTTAGAGGTTAGATATAAATAGTAAGTGTGTGATCTAGTGACTAGAGAAAAAACTCATATCGATCCTTATTTATTTGATTTAATGTGTAAACATTACTGATAAAAGATTGATACCAAATATAAACAAATACGAATGACAAAATTATACATATTTGCATAAAAAATATTATTGAAGCAATAAGAATTGATGACATGTGGTTTTAGAAGAATATATAATTACAATAAATTTACAAACAACCATCAGAAAAAGACAATGTAAAGTAGGTCTAGACATTGAGTTAAAGAAGCCCTAGAAAAATTAGTGCAAACAAAGAACCTTTTTGATAAACATTACATTAACCTCCATATTTTTAGTGGACAATTTTTGGGATTATTATCTATGTCAAATTTATTTTGACAATTATGTTTGTCAGTTTCAAGTCTCTGAAAATCATGCTTTCTTTTCCAACATTTTATGGAAACCTTTGGAAAATTGATGTCGTTCCTTAGATCCCTAATAGAACATCATAGAAGATGAGGATGTTTGGGGGAGCTATGTTATTCCTATTTTAATATGAAGCATCTTGATTTGACCATTTTTTGAAATGAGTACACAATATAAAATGCAAGTTCAATAGGTATTCTAGTGTCATGCAAGGACACAAACTTTTCAGTGATCTAATAAATGGTTAATGCTAGACATAAAAAATGGTAGATGCTTTCAAATTTGTTTAAATATATGAAATTACTTTCAGTATGAGGATGCTCTTGTATCGCTCATCCTTTTTTATCTCTCAAATTCATTGTCTTAAATCGTACATCAAAACACGTATGTATTTGTAGATTTTTTGAATTCAAATTAGCACTATATTAATATGTCACCAACATAAAATGAACAAACAAAACTGAGTAAGAAATCTAAAAACCTTGAATGACCAAAATATAGGAAAAAAGGACTAAACAAAAAAAAAGACAAATAAAAAAATAAAAAAATAAAAAGAAAAATGGAAGAATATAAAAGATGAAAAAAATGAAGATATAAACGCAAATAATAATAATAAAAAACTAACAATAATGTTAAACATTAAAACAAATATGTATATAAAAATCAATGTGAACCAGTATTGAAGACACACTTTATAAAGAATGCATTTTTACTACCTACTAGCAATCACATGTGTACAATGCAATGTGAACGCCGAACGGTATATATTATTTGATTTAGAGGGATAGTTATTACTTTTGTAGTTGTTGCTAAGGGGTGTGATTGATTTCGTAACTGTAGAAATATAGATGGGCTACTTAATTTTAAGGTTGTTTCTGCATTTCAAACTTGTTAAAAATTTGTACATGACTATATTTGATACCGTTTTCAATAGTTAATTTATTTTATAGTTGATGTTATATGTATTTAATTTGGGTTTATTGTGTTAGTTGTGCATCGGTTGTTCAGTTGGTGTTTTGTTGGTGGCAGTACACGATGTATGAATATAACAGATATACATGATGCATGAATGAATATATTTCAATATTGGGTTGGAGGCCATCATGAAGGAGAGCATTAAAACTGTGGATGATTTTGTCTATAAGATCATTCAAATTAGAAGGCAAAAGATTTCTGCTCAAAACAACAATGTAAGGAAATACTCACATCAACCATAATGGCTATTGAGAACTCTGCATAAATAATAAGTTAGCCCTTTTCATCATTACTTATAACCACGTTGTTTTTCACTTCACTGGGTTTGAAATTGTTTACAAGAACAAAACAGATATATTGTCTCGCTTCATTGGTTTAAGTGAAAAGGAGCCAGAAAAGTTATATGACAAGTATCTACGAGATATATTGTTGAATTTCATGATTGCTGGAAGGGACACAACTGCAGGTACTCTATCTTGGTTCTTTTTTCTACTCTACAAGAATCCAGGTGTTGAAATTCATGATGACAACTCCTGCACACACGTGGTAAATTGAGATGGCACCCATGGAACCATTGCAAGACGAATATCTACAAGTTTTGTCTCTGCGCTGTACAAACCATGCCATGAAACCCTAAAAAATAACCAAAACCCTAACACACATTTTAAAAGAAAAGACTTACCAGGCGAAATCTTTTTGAAGATGCCAAGAAATCGCCATAGGAATACTCTGCTTCAATGTTAGCTACTTGCTTCCTGTTCAAATGATTCACCATTTCTACCCTGAAAACAATATATGGAGAACACTCATGAAAAACCTATACGAAAGTTTTAAGGATTCCGAGTGGACTGAATTAATAAGAAAAAAATCTGGGCTGTTAAAGGAAAGAGGGGTTTCATCAATTAAAAGTCACCAAAATCTCAAATAAAAAGAATAAAAAGAATCATGGGTGAAAAAAATATCAACTGTTTTGAACAAAGTCTGCATCATATATGAATTTGAAACCTGCAACCCTCTGACTAAGTGGTTCAAAGCAAAGGGAAAATAAAAATAGATGGATTCGACCACTAAAATTAGGGAAAACTGTAAAAATAAATGCAACAACACAATCTAGAGAAAAGATTTGAAAAGGGTTCAAATTATCAAGATGTTGGGTGGTGTGTACGGGGATTTGTCCCCAGCGCTCTTTGGTCTCCATGAAAAGGGTTCAAATCATGAAGACGTTGTCAATGCTACTGTCATCTCCAACACCACCAGTTCAATGTGATCGAGCAACAAAACTAAAAACAAATTTAATCGCGTGAAAAAATGTCCAAAAAACTGTCAAGACCTCTGATCTGTTTGCATGCTTTCATGGAAAGCAAAAGCAGCAGCAAAGCGAAATAAACATTAACATAAATATGTATATAAAAATCAATGTGAACCAGTATTGAAGACACACTTTATAAAGAATGCATTTTTACTACCTGTAACTAATCCTCTACCGAAATCCTACGCAACAACATAATATCGGTAAGTGGATACGAAAAGATGTTTAAAAAACTCAAAAACAATAAAAATTTATGAGTGTTTGACTGAGATAGCATCTTGACCATTTGAATAACAAAAGTCGTTAGGCACGCACGCAAATAAAACATGAAAAACGAAAATGAAGAGGAAAATGTGCGATCCGCACCAGCAATAAAATAGTTGGTTGCATTCTGCTGCCACTGCTCATTCATTTGTTTATATTAAAAACGAAAATAAAGGCGTGCCATGCCCATGCCAATGCCAATGCCAATGCCATCATCACCGGCCATTACTATTTTCCTTTGAAATGGAGCCCCACACTCTCAATAATACCTCGGATTCCAAATTTGATGAACCAGCCAGCAATTTTTCAATAAGTCAGATTCCTTTGTTTAATATTGGTGTTGTTCCAGAGCACGATGCTCTCATGGAGGAGCATGGCCCCTCCTTATCAGATCTCGAGTTTGAAGATGCATGGCCCTGCTTTTCTACGGATAATTACTTGCCACCAAAACAGACAACTCCTCCTCACAAATCCTCTAAAATCAAAGGGGATTCATATTCCGAGGACGACGGGTCGGTTAAATCCACTCATTACGGCCGCTCCTCCGACAAGAGGACGTTGATTTCTGAAAGAAAGCGACGCGGCCGTCTGAACCAGAGGCTTTATACCTTACGCTCGCTTGTTCCAAAAATTAGCAAGGTATTTTTATATATTTTTTAAATGTTGTGATTTTTGAGTAGTTTGGAGTCGAAAGTTGTTCATTTTGAATTTGGGGATTTTGAAACTTTTTTTTTTTTTTTTTTGTTTATAATATATATAGATGGATAAGGCATCCATTGTTGGGGACGCAATCAGCTACGTACAGGAGTTGCAGAAACAGGTGAAGGACGTTCAGGGCGAAATCGCCCAACTCGAACTCGAATGTAACATGAACCATCGCGAGTCTTCAGTTGAAATGTTGTCAAACGGAAATAGCCTCTCTCAATTCAACGAAATCAACAAACCAGCTCGGAAAATTGTTCTCGATGTAAAGCTCTCTGTTGATTTTAGTGTTTTTTTCTAATCGGATAGGAAGTCCCCCTAATTTTGAATGTAAAAATCCCCTATTACCTGCTCATCGTTTAGTTTGGTGTAATTGCAGGTGGATGTTTCCGAGATGGAGGAAGGGACGTTTCAGATACGTATACAGTGCAAGAAAGGTCCAGGCGTGTTGATTAAATTGACAAGAACTCTGGAATCCCTTCAACTGGATTTTCACAATACAAATCTCACATCCTTCGGCGGCCAAATGATTAAAACGGCCACCATAAAGGTAATTAGAGATTTGACGATTCCTCCTACATTACAGACCGCCCATTTCTTATTCCTTGATCAATGTTTGATTGCAGATGAAGAACTGTGAGGAGGAAAAGATGGAGAGTGAAACGCTGAGACGAATCATTATAGAGGCTGCATTTAACTACGGCTTTCAATCACCCACACCCTGACCTCACAAAGGAAGGCACATGCCACTTGGCAGTTAGGAGAGATGGATGTATATTAAGATCAGATGAAACCATCTAAGTTGAGAGCTTATTTGACTACAAATTGATGTATGTGAAATGTCAATTTAAATTTTTTTGTGTTTAAGCGGAGAGATTGCTGTATTTTGAATTGATTTTAAAAAAGAAAATTGAATTACAGTTTTTAAAAGTTGGTTTTTTTTTTTAAATATGAAATTTGGAGTCAAGTTTTTATTGACATAAATTTTATGACCATTTCATATGAACAAGATCCACTTCACACTTGTTGTATTTAATTGAGCTCATAATGATGAAACTTCTAAGTAGAGCTCCTATCCCAACACTACTATAGCTCAAATATTCTTAGTTTATCTCACCATTTCTTGTTGTTTCTTTTACAAAATCTTTCACCACTAATGTACTTTTTCATCATTTATTATGGAGCTTTGTAGCTTAATTATTTATAAAAAGTGGTGTATCCATTTTGTGTATGGGTGTGGGTGTGTGCATGTGTGTTTGGAGAGAGAGATTCAAATGCGTGTTTTAAAGCTACTCTACATGACTCGTATTTCATGGGAAACGGTTCATAAGAACTTCATGACTATGAGTAGTCCACTTAGCATTTAAGTGATGCTTGCATAGGTGAAGCACATACACATCCTTATAGGCCACCCATCCTAGTTATACTTCAACCAAAGAGTGCTTAACAATGGAGTGATCTCAATGTAACATCACTGGATTACAAACTCAACTTAAAGACTTTGACCTCCCCTACCTCGCAACAACGTGTCGCCCCACCTAGATGCAATCTTATAATAATCTTGTAGTTTATGTAATGACTTGTAGTATTTTGTATACACCTTTTGTTTCACTTACTATCAATTTCTATTTGCAAGTTGTTGGAACATTAATTATGTTTACTTTAAGCCTTAAGGAGTACACCGACTATTGTAGCACCTTGTGGGAGATTATTTTGGCACTTCTTCTTACTATCATCGCACCACCATTATATACCTTTGTGCTACCTCCTCATAACAACATCATATATCCTCTTCATCACATGTCTTCCATCACCCTGCCTTTCCCTCCCTGTTCTTTCACCTTTTTGTCACCTATTTTGAAACTAATGTCATCGACCCAGTCAATGACATTTTACAGACTCCTTATCCCAACTAATGGTGTTGGTTAAGTGAGACCCATAAATTTAGGTTATGTCCCTTATTTATATGTGTCATTATTGTCATTTCTTAACATGCATCATTGAATAATTTACCCTATCTTAGCTTGCATATCTTTTCATGCCCACATTTTAAGACCTAAAAGCAAAGATAAAACCATGGTAGCTAATTGTATGTTAAATTTAAATTAGAGGATCAATGAAGAACTTCTCCAAATTTAGAGGGGATGGAAAACAACACTCAGATGAACACAATGCCACCTTCATTATAGCCTATGGTGTGTTGGGAGTGGAACATGAGGATGTGTTCATCCACTTGTTCATGGAATTAGTGCAAGATGTCATTGTAGATTGGTTTTATCACCTACCAAGAAGGTCAATCACCAACTAGAATCAAAGTTTGAGGCTAGGTTTAAACTTGTTGAAGATGATCGTGCATTGCTCACACAATGGTCCCAATTGATGAAGGAACCATATGAGGCTATGAGGGGTTTTGTTGCCAAGTTACACATAATACTTTATAGAATTTCTAAAGTTACAAGTCCTACTGAAGATAACCAATTGAGATACTTCACAAATGCTCAATTACCGGAAGTTGGATTCATTATGAGGATTTCTCAACTCAACACCTTAGACGAGGCTCAAGAAATTGCAGTAAATGTAGAGGACGATCTCATTATGTTGGGAAAAATCAGGAAAGGGCCAAACAAAGATAAGGCTCAAAATTTTAGTTTTATTACTACGGATCCATTACTCAAAAATAGCTCGCTAAGAACGCCCCATAGAAATATATCCCAAGGAAAAATTCTCAAAATAAAAATAAAAATCAGAACCAAAATAGGATTTTTAGAGGAGAAAGAAGGCTTTCACTTGAAGCTCCACCTATGAATACCACTTGTGAGACTCATTCATTTGAGGAAATGAGGAAGAGGTTGTTTCAGAGAAAGAAGGTGTATTGATCATTGAATAAATATGATCCATAGAAGTTGGTTTTTTTGAATATGTAGCTTCATATGAGGATAATTATGAAGATATTGTAGCTGACCTAAACAACCACTGTTGTGTTGTTTTCACACGCTCCAAATATTTTGAGAAAGAGAAATCCTCTAGGAAAGCAGAGAAGGAGAAAGAAGACCTCCAAAAGGTGACTCTATAATCACCAAAAATAATAATCAAGAATGGTTATCCACTTCCAACATTGATGGATTTGACTAAGAAGAATCCCGAATTAACATCCCCTCTCATGAAATATCCTATTATAGGTAATTCAAACAATCTTGCTCATTCAATTAAACATGTTTCGACCCCTGCACCTAAAAATAGCAATGAAAAACTCACCTCCTCTATTTCTAGAATTAGTCAATATCTTGTTGCTTCTAATGCTGGAAATAGCCAACCTACTGTTATTGTCTCCAATTCTCTTGAAGTTTCATCATCTACCTTTGATATCATTCTTCATGTGAAGAAAGCTAAGGTTGATATTTCTGAGTTGGAATAGTTATAACCCATCTTGAACAATTTGATAAGTTGGTCAAATTTAGCAAAGTTAGTAGATCAAGATCAAATGCCTTGCCTAATTCCAAAGGTTTACTTCCTACTCCTATGCAAAACAAAAGTTAGAACCTCTTATCTTCTACCCCTTCATTAACCAAAAATATAGATCCTTTTTATGTTTCCATATTGATCAATGGATACTAATTGAATAATTATACTATTGACTCTATTACATATGACAATGGCATGCCCCCGACAGTGGATCAATCTCTTGGCTTAAGTCTCACTGGAGAATTTGGTCATTTCTACTCAATGGTAACTGTAGACACCAAAATTAGGACACCATAAATCCCATGGGTGCATACGCACCTTACGACACCCCTTTTTAATTCACGTGGTCATTCTCATCTTTTTATTGACTTAATTTTACCCCTTTACCACTTGTAACCACTTATAACCATTAAAAAACTAAAATAAATAGAAATTAAATAATCAAAATAACCTAACAACCCCTCCCCTGAACTCAAAACGATATTTACGCCATTACAAAACCAAAAAATCCACAAAAATAAATGGTTGAAACCAAATCCTATAATCAATGTTGATTGGTGCAGATTGGCGGTGATCTTTTGAAACAAAATCGAGTCTATATAAACTAGCTCACACTATTTGCCAAGGATTCAAAATAAATCCTAACATATAGCCTCTAATATTTCTCGTGACAGGTCCAAGGTCTTTAGTTTCACATGTTGAATGGATGTGGAATGATCAAGACCTCTTGTTGTCGTACACTCCTTTAGAGAAATCTCTTTCCTCACAGTCAATCATCCTTGTTTCATCCTCATCAAAGGTATGTCCTTATATTTAAAATATTAGTCACGCGTTCTCAAATTAAAGCACTTTAACCTAAGATTTGTCATTCAAATGAATATTCATCTTTAATATAGGGTCATAAGACCTTACAAACCATATCTTAATTAACCCAAATTTAGCAAAAATTAATATCGATCACCTAGATTGACATTGATCTATTGGATTGACATCGATCCTTTCTAAAAGTCTCCTCTTTTACCTTTTTGTCATATCTTGACATATTTTTCCCAATAACTTGTAATCATGCCTAATCATTTGTTGTTTGTAAGCTTTGATTTCTGTTAGATAATCCTTCTAAAAGAAACCTATCAATGAGACACCGTCTTAGACTTACCAATTGTACAACAACCATTTATGTGGGAACAATATGGTATCGACTGCGAGTTAAGTCTATGCATCATCACCTTCACACATAACCCAGACAACATCACTAAGCATTTATAAGTTCTCCTTGAGTAGAGTGATGAGGCCAATCTCTACTGGGAAAAATTTTTCAACCCTCCCCATCCTATCATTGAGGATCTTGATTAAGTATTGACATCCAAGCATTACATATATATCATTCATCATCTCCATCATTTGATTATCAACATTGTTATCATTATTTCCTACTTAATTTTCGCACATGTTAAAGGAATCCCTTTAGTTTCTAGGTTTGACATTTGTCAAGAAACTTGTCTCATTATTAACTAATATGTTTCTTTTTAAATATATATGTTTGTGTGTAGGATCTCAAATCTTTAGAGTGTGTGTGTTCAAATCTACCTTTTTCCACTATTATCCACATAGGTATCGTTAAACCATGGCATTTCTAAGTTTTAGTGGTTTTTTTCACTTTAAAAAATTGAATCCTAAAATATACTAAAACATTCTGACACGTGTGGTGGGAACTTCATCCCTTCTGATACAATTATGCATTTCCATATTAGAATCAATTTCTTGTTTTCTCTTTGCAAGATTGACTAAATTTTTAGCCCAGAGTCTTCTGGTGGCTTTTTGGAAAGTGTAAAATAAAAAGGAATATTTTGCGAATAAAGGTATTTCTTTCTTTTTTCCTTTCAATCTCTTTTTAGTGTTGCATTAAGTGTGTTGTCCTCATCTGAAATAAACCTTTTTTGGGTTTTAAAACGAAGTTGTAGTTTCATTCTTACATGATCATCTAATTAAGTAGGGGTTGAAATTTTACATTCATTGTTTCTGCTCACAAATAACCAAATTAGGTACAATAAAATTTACATTCTAAAACACTCCCTTTCAGGTCAACCTACTTGGATTTCATCACCAAGGGGGAATCCGACTCGATGTTCTGGATGAGTATAAATGATTGGTTAGTGGTATATCGGCTAAAACTTGACACCCTTATCACTGCAGGACCATGAAGTGAGGGGATTGGCCCCAATATCACACCTCATACTGACACCAAAATAGATTTGAGATTTTTGTAACTTCAGGTATATCGAGGACTCCAGCCTTAACATGCCCAAAACCATCCCTAGAGAGACTCATTCTTAGTACCCTTTTGTTGGGTAAAATGAAATAAGAGGGGGGTTGAATAAGTTCTTTACACCTTTAAACAATTCCATATTAACTTGCATGCACCATTAACATTTAACCATCCATTAATGTGAATTCAAAATCATGAAACAATCAACCTCATAAGCACAACTAAGAGAGAGTACACATGAACACAAGATATAATTGGGAAACCCTCATAGGGAAGAAAAACCCACTAAAAAATCTACTTTATATTACACAAAGCAAAGAGATTTAGTGAAGCACCAACTCCAAATGGAGGCTACAACCCCCCTAAGATGATCAAGTGCCAACCTCAAACACTTTTAGATGAAGATCTATGATATATTGTTGCTTCCACAACTGATGGAGATCACTAATTTAGCTCACACACCTTTAAACCCTCTTTCTCCTACCTTGTTAAAAACTTGGAATTCCATGAACTGATTTTGATCAATACACTTTCACACTAGCTTTTCATCACTTTTTTACATTTTTAAACACATCCTTAGATCTATCTTTATGCCTTTAATCCACCTTCACTTCCTCACCTTGTTCACATTTTTCCTTCTTACTTCACTATTTCAAATTTGAACCAAAACACTTACTTTATATGCTTCTCAATTAAAAATCATAACATAGGCCAGTCATGGGTGGTAACAGAGTGAGGGTGGAGTATTTGTCCTATTCGTCTATGGAAAGGGATACGACGATCTGGGGATATTTTTAAAAATAGGGGAGTTACTCATTTCTTTCAGAAGCTTCAGAGTTATGATGAGAATATTTCAAAGAAGTTTACGTAGGTATGGGATAAAGGGGTTGTGACTATGCATGGTGTGAGCCTGCTGGTTTCAGAGGAATTGATTGGTAAGGTTACTGATATGGATTGTAACAGATATAAGATTTTTAAGGACAAGAAGTGGTTTCAGGAGGAAGTTTTCAATTTCCTTGATATTGATGAGAAGATTGTTCATATGGATGATGGTATAGCCCAAAAAATATCTTTTGTGGCCTTGGCCTGAGGTTTGTTTTATTATTATGAAGTATTTCACTCTTTATGGGAAGTTTAGGAATCTCCATACCCAACATTTCATGTTTTTAAATCACTTCCGTCGAAATAGGAAGGTGAGAATTCCTTTCTATTTTTTTTAATTCTTTGTAAGCTTCAGTGAAAGATTTTTCAAGCGAAGACTATGGATTTTTTCATTGCACCAAGGGTTGATTCTTCTACTTCTTAAAGCTGGTACCCCCAATTCCTACCAAAAGTGTTGGAATTATGTATGGTGAAGATTGGGAAGAATATTTAACTCTGAATGATAGATGTAGGCTCAAAGTTTTGAAAGAGAAAGCTAAGAAGGAGCTAGATGCGACATCTGCTCTTTACTTTTTTGCAGGGAAGAATCCAGATGCGAGTACTTCAGAGGGTTGAAGTGAGGGAAATGTTTTCATAAATTTCCTTTCCATTAAAATTTAAATCCTTGAAGATATGGTTACTCGCTTGAAAGTTGAGAATAAGAGTTTAATCAGAGGAGCTCAACATTATGGCACAGAGCTTCAGATGCTTAGCAATAGGGTGGATATCCTTTAGGAGATGGTAGCAGCTGAGAAGGGGAAGAAAATGATATGGGAGGTTAGCAGATTTGAGGATGATGATGATTGTGCCAACAAGGGTGGAGTTGCTAGACCGAGTTCGAGGACTTAGGCCAAAAGTTCCTGAGGGGTCGTTTGTTGCTAGGCTCGGTAGTCTTGGTTTCTCATTGTGCTGATCGTGTAGAGTCAAACCCTTCTTGATTTGAGTAGGGTTTATTTTTTGGCTGGGTTTTTTTTTATAGATATTTTTGAAGGATTTGATCTCACCTTGTAATATCTTTATGTATATGGCCCTACGAGCCTTTCCAAACTTTATCTATAAAAAAACATAGTCTGGTCTATACCAAGGATCTTAACCAATACAACATTTAAAAATAACACCACACTCATACAAATTCATAAAATGGACCCATGTAGGTCGGCCATGCACCAAGGCAACCAAACAAGCCAAGAATAGCTCAAAAACCCATAACCAAGCACATTAAAGACCTCCAAACACATCACCATGCTTTTTCAAGCCTCAAAAAGATTCACACATGTCAAATATACCATAAAAAATCATCCATGCTTACAAATTACCTTGCACCAATCATTATCTTCATAACTCTATCAAGTAGGACCATTTCCTAATCAAAACATTTGTTTCCAGGAACCAGTCTTCACCAAACATGCTCAAGACCACCTACGAACATATCAACTATACTATGCAACCACTAATTGGAAATCCAATGACCTTTATAAAAAATCCATGCTTTCTATACCTTATGAAACATCCATCAATGCAAACTACACCTGTTTTCCACTTCACCAAACTGAACTTCCTAGAAAGCAATTGTTGTTGCAAATCAGCAGCACCCCTGGATGCAAATCAAGGTTCTAAATGATGTTTAGAGCATCCAGTGTGATTTCACAACATGGAAACCTCTCTCCAAGTGTGGGACTTGTGAAAATGAGAGAGGAATCTCCAGAATAGAGGCTGGTTCCTCAAACTCCTCTGATTTAGATCTATATTTTGCACAACTATAGAGGTTCTAATCCTAATTCTACCCTAGATTGCAAGGAGACAGGTATAAAAATACAAAAATGAAACTAAACTAAAGATGGTGATGTACCAAAAGGAGTGGTGAAACATTTCTTGCCATATAAATAGACACAAATTCATGAAATGCAACAAGGGAAAACATACACAAGCCGATAGATGTAATTAGAGGTCTTGAAATGAAGTAAAACAATACAAACAAAGGACTGAAAGCATTCACAGAGTTTGCACTGTCAATTTCATGAAAAAATCTCTTGCATTCCACCATCAAAGAGGTATAAACCTATTACAAACTGTGAAAAAGGTCTGATTCTTACAACTATCACTTGCTGGAGGTGAAAGAAGAAGTTTTCAATGCCAAAAAGTGTTCAACCATGAAGAAATGAGCCAAATCTGGCTTTTACAGTACATGGGTCGAGCCCAGGAGAGAGAAAACATGAAAAACGCATGGGAACCATCCCTCATTGAATGAAACTACATTAAAACAACATGGAGGTCCTTACAAACCCATGCTCTAACATTTTTGACCATACTGGAGAAGAATGCGACCCATTTTGTATTAAATTTGGTTGTTGAAATGTCATTTCTAGCCATAGACACATACCAGAATAGTTTTTGAATTTTATCTCTCCAAATTAAACCAAAATTCAAAATTGACCATGGAATCATGTAGAGAATTTCATAAGCTTTCCATTGATATAAAGAACATGAAAATATGAGCTCTGGATCAAAAGATATGATTGTTTGAAGATTTAGGGCAAAAATGGCCCAAAAACGGATCACTTTGATATTTTTGACCTGGACATGTGGCGAGTTCTGATTGGCTGCAGACCTTGCAAGGGAAAATTTCCCACAAAAACTCTGCCGAGCCATAACTTGAAAAATACGTGGAGTTAGGAGGAAATATTTACCTTTCTAGAAAGCTGAGAAAGAGCTCTATCTAATGGTGTCATTTCCAGAAGGTTTTGAGTGCCTAAAAAGTAAAAATTTATGAGTGAGGCACAATAGAAGGAAAGAATGAAAGGGAGTTAGCCAAAAAATGAGCAGGGGGCACATTTGGATAACAAAAATTTTAGAAACTCAACTGGTTTGTACCCTTTTTATAACTTTCAAGACCACTCAATTCCTTAAATAGGAACAAAATTCATCCCTCATCACTCTCCAATAGATTACAATCATCAACTAATCCAAAACACGAGACATCTACATCAATATTCTCACCAAAATAATTGTTTCTTGAAACAATCAAACTTGGTCTTCCCAAACTAAGATGGTTCACCTATCAAAACACCTCATGAGGAGAAAAACCATATACTATTGGAAAGGTATCTGAATATAATTTCCATAAAATATTACATTTCCTTCCAAATCTAAGTGGAAGGCTTGCAACTAAGTCAATCTTTGAAACTTCTCAAAACTTCCCTTTTAGGCCCAAAGAACAGGCTTCGCAAATAGGGAACAATTTACCCTCTAGGACATCAACCTTGACGTAAAAATATCATAGAAATCTAGTACAAATCCTAATCATGGATCAATTTTGATTTTTTTGTTGGTTTTAATGGAAGAATTTTCCACAAACTGAAAACCTTCAAAAACTTTCCCATTTGAGTGGGGTCCACATACTGTCACAAGATATATCATACCTTTCTAAAAATCTAGAGGAGTCCTCTATAACAAAAAAATATTACATTTGCAAAACCAATCAAAACTATTTCTACCTAGATTGTCTTCATTGTTTGCTTCCCAAGGACCTCATACATGCGCTATACCTATGAAAAATGACCATATAAGCCTTTTACACTTCATATAAGGTGTCACAATATTGATCCCATGATTAAATATTACTTCCTTTCTCCATCTCTCAAGCTACCATATGATACCACATGCTCTAGGTCTAGGAATAGGCCTATAATGACCTCTTCACACCATAAAAAACCATTAATTGACATTTATGAATCAATGAAGACACTTGGACACCTATAATACACCATATGGACCATGATTGAGCTCAAGAAAACCTTTAACCATCTTAAGAGAGTACAAACTATGAATATCCCTACTAAACCATGCTGCAAAACACCATATGACTTCAACAATCATGGCACTACCAATCAACCTTCATGTTTGACATTTGAATAACACCTCATGGAGACTTATATGATATCTTCATACTCTTTTTCATAAATGGATTTGACATAAATAACAACGCTAAGACACACTAGCCAACAATCTCCCCCCTTTTTCATTGATGGAAACCACCTTCAGAAACATTGATGTCAACCATAAGACAACACATATTTGAATATTTTCCATGTTTATGATGCTTCTCTCCTTATTTTAGATCTATGATAAAGGAAATAATAACAATTAGACATCGAAAAAGACAACACAGGACAATACATAATGGAAACAAATCACAAAACAACTTACTTACTTGACTTGACTCCCTCTTTTGGACTGAAATCTATTTTCTTACCTTCGACAGAAGCATATAGGATCCATGGACCTATATACATCTTGCACATAGATCCCCCTAAACTGAAATCCTCTAAAAATTTTCTTCATACTAGTTTTGTAACTTCTTATAGGTCTTTAGCATGCCAAATCCATTTGTTCTGCATCTCATACTGATAAATAAAATATATAATTTATAGATACCTAAATCTGATTACAATCTAGTAGTAAATGAATAAGAAATGAAGTAAAAATTTTGATATAAGAAAAATAAGATAAAAAATATGAAACCCTAGTTGCAAAGAAGAGATATAAGGATGTAGTTGATTTTCAATAATCTTGTGCTATGCTAAAGTGATGAACTGGTGAATAGAGAGGGAGAAGTGTTCCACCAAAGCTCAGAAAATTATGCAACCGTAAGATCTTCCTAGATTGGGGCACTTGGAATGGGTCAGGGGGGCTATGGGTGCTATAGACTTGCTATGGGCACCTGTGACTACTTATAACCTCAAAAAAACCTCCTTTGGAAGGTCACAATCTATTCATTGTCATTTTCTTCCTATCATTAGTATGTCACATCAAGTCTGTCGATGTCACTGATAACATACAATAAGGAAGTGACCTACAAAACCCTCAAAAGCACATCGAATCCCAAAAATAAAATAATAAAAATGAAGGGTCAAAACGTCCTTATATGTCAAACGAGTGATCTTATGAATGAGCGTTGCACTATATTTCAGATCTAATGTAGTTCTGTGTGTGTGTGTGTGTGTGTGTGTGTGTGTGTGTGTGTGTGTGTGTGTGTGTGTGTGTGTGTGTGTGTGTGTGTGAAGATATTGTGCCCTAGGTGGCTTTTGTGTGTATCGCACTTGATAGCAAACACGTAGCTAGATGTAAAAGATGTAGATAGATGTGTACATGAAATAATGAAATTCCCCACTTATGAAGTGTATGCAGAAGAATGCAGTCCTTTTCCCTTATGTGGATGTTAGATGGATGCCTAAATGATCTTGTAGATGCCTTTGGATACAACCTTAGGTGGTGATAGATAATGCTTAGTGCTTGGTCCTTCATTATGGTCACATAAATTTATATTCATATGATTCCCTTGCTTTAATTTCATAATTAACCCTAAAAAGGCTAACTACCAAAAAGATAAGATGTCCAAATAGCTAAAAAGGACCCAAAAGAGGTGAGAAAAGTAAAAAGAGTTCAGGGGCACCCAAAGGGGATGGGGGCACCTAGCGCTCGTGTCTTGGATAGGTGCTGGTGTCTAGAGTGAAATATGTTGAAGTGTGAAAAGATAGAATGAGCTAGAAGGTGTGTAAGATCAACAAAGGCAATAAAAATCATTCAAAGGTGGCCAAAGACATGAGTTAATTAGTACTTTTCTTACATAGGAATCATATGAATTGTAGTATGTGATCAAGACTAAATATATACCCAAGGTGCATAATTTAGTGTTTACATTTGCCCCCACTCTATGTTGTTGATTGAATTCTCGATAACATAAAGTAGATAAGAGATGTGTACCTGATAACCTTGTAGATCGATAGAAAAAAACATACTGAGAAATAAGTAAAAGTGTGGAGTGATACAAATGCGAAGCATAGAAACTAGAGAAGAGGAAGTGAAAAATAAGTGATGATAATGATGATGACCCTAAGGCGAGAGTGCATGTGTACCTGTTGTTGATGTCAATGATGATGTGATTTATGTTGTGCTTGATGTTGTGTGATCTCACTATTGCTTGCCATAAGGATGAACCTACAAAGGAGAAGAACGAACAGATAGTCAAATCAGTGAGTATATATGATCAAAATGTGTAAAAAGTGTGTAAAATAATGCAAGAAAATTAAAAAAGAATATGTGCACCTGATCCATGATGAGGAAAGAGATAGAAAGGATCCTGTAGATGATGTAGAACAACGAGGTTTTTAGGTGATCTCACATCAGTTGCATTGTGTGTGATATTTTTGGGTGATCTCATGCCAAGACATGGAATAAGTGTAGGAATGAAAGTATAGTGTCATCCTCCATCCTTTAATTGCTTCCCACAATGTAGAAAACCTCTACAGATAGTGTATAAAAATATGATCCATTTCAAACATTTATGATCCAACGTGAAAGTAGAAAATGATGTGTAGTGCATGCATGCCGAGTGCTAAGGAATGTGTGCCCTGTAAAATCCATTGCATCAAGTGCTATATTCTGTGATGAATTGAAAAATGTTTTGTAACTTCTCCTTTTTCATGGGCATCTAGGAAGGGTCAGGTGAGCACAGGAACTTCTTTCCGGATGTGGTCACTGGTTACTATGATGTGTTGAGGACCCAAGTCAGGATCTAGGTCGTTGTTGTGACTGATGAGTGTGATGTACCAGTACTAAACTATATTTTGTGATGATAATGAACTATTTTGTGGGGTGAATGATTCACCTAAATGATTCCCCCTCGTTTGGGGTGCATGCGACATCACTGGGGAGTATGTAGCCCAAAGGAGAATTGACTGTTGTGTTGTAACTATGCGCTGCATGGGGGGAGGGAGTGTGCTTGGTAGAGACCAAGACACATATTAAAAAATGTCTAGGAAACAAGTGTTAGTACAATTCAGATAAACATGCATGTAAAATACAATGTGTAAGCTAAGCACGTAAAAATATAGTGTGTAAGATAACACACAAGAAGGCAATATGCAAGAAGGCAATATGCAAGAATATAATGTAGACCATGGAAATCAGGTTTCAAACATGGTACATCACTCAAGATGTCACAATACATGCAAGTTTAATATTTCCAAAAGAAGACAATGTGCACATAAGACAAAGGGAAAATACCGTAAATAATGGAAAACAATAACAAGTAATGTAATAGATAGCCATGGAAGAAAATAGACCTATAAGAGAAATGTTGCACATGAAGCACCCATTAGCATGTTAGAGAGATAAAAAGTATGTCAAAGTGTGTATAATCCAATAATGATGTACTATGAAAAATGAAACAATAACACCTAAAGTGTACGAAATTGGATGCCCCAAGGAATTGCTGTGGTATTGGTAAGAGGTAATGCCCCAAAAATCCATGTTCCATGTATCGATCTATAAAATATGTGATCACAAATAGAAATAAAGTGAATGTTGATGTGTATATGGAAAATATAATGACATACAATGTATCTAGCTAACATAATAAGTAAGATGTATCATGTAAGTATAAGTAAGAATAAATGCAACCAAGATATGCAGTATGTTGTAGATGAGATAGAATGGAATACAATGTGAGTGTGATAGGATATGTTGGCACCCAAATTGATTCTCCCTTGGAAGCCAAGAAGCATCACAAATTCAATAAGATAATCAAAGATAGATGAATCATAAGTCATTTTGTAGCTGGGGAAGGGATTCAGCTGGTTCCTTGTCACTCGGGCATTGGAGAAATGGATAACACCATATAAAAGGATTTGATCTATCCTCACTAATTTAGGTCATGCCTTTCAACTAGGGTGAGAGGACCTATTTTTAACCTCTGTTGGTGAAGGAGAATGAAGATATCCTTCTTTGCACAAATTTGAAGGAAACCTTGAGAAAATATGATCAATACACCACAATTTAACTCTCATGAGTTGTCACTTCTAAAGAATGGTGATATTTTCTAAACAAGGTTAAGGTTACTAAAGACATTATGGAATCCTGATTGCTTATACATATTTTGGCAGTAGAATTTATTCATTTGTGGACATACAGGGAAAATAGGGGTATTTCAGGTAGGATTCATTGTTTTTGAATAATTTTTGGTGGGAGATTAAGTAGGATAAACTTGATTTTTCTAGATCTTTGATAACCTTCACAACAATTGGAAAACTAAATGACAGAATGCTTCATAATATCTAAAATATTCCTTCAACTAGAAGGTGTGCATCAATAGAGGCCTATATTTTCATGGTTTCACACAATCTCCAAGAATTTAACACGAAGGCTCGAGCTAAAGAATAAATTAAACATTAAAGACCCCTGGTTCCTCACACCTAAGATACACTCAAAGGCTTACAGACAATATTTATCAACAAAATGAAAGTAAAGTGATTTTAAATTGTTTATTTCATTATAGGATGAAGACTCTTCTCATAATGAAATTGCAAATGCCACTAAAATATCATAGGGACAAGATCTTATGTGATTTAGAGGGATTTTAACACAAGATTGCAATAAGAAAAAGAAATACTATTTGGAGACATTCTAAAATAAAGTAGACACAAATTTGCCCAAGACTAACATAGATTAATTTGAAGTTGATTAGATTCATACGTAGGGGAAGGTTTCTTGAACAATCTTAGAGCTTTTCAATGGCTGTACACTTGCAACCAGCTTGACACAATCAAATATAAAACATAAGAAATTAACAGGTTTCTTAGATGGTCTCTCAAGAAGATGGGATTTCTCAAATTTTCTTGTAATAATTCAACCCCCGACCATTTGCATGACTAAAGCATGATTTTTATAACACTCAATTTACATCCAAGCTTTCCCCCCAAGAAAAAAATATTTGAGGAACCTTTGTTTGTTACATGTTTGATCGTGATTTCTAGAAAAATGACGTTTAACAGGTTTCCAACAAAAAGTTTCCAGTTGTTCAAAAAGGTGAATCATTGCAAATATCTCCATTATTACTTTTAACTGGGGCACCTAGTCATCTCCTCTGGCAACATGTTTTTTATCCTTTGTGCCTACAACCTCCATCATTTTATCCTTTTCCCATTCTTTCCTTTGAAACTCTGCTCTACATCCAGCTTCTCTGGTAATTCACTTTTTTGCAAGTGTCTGAGCAATCCCAACTTCAAAATATCAACCTTTACATTCCTTGGACTCACAAATTAATCTCTAAATCCATTCAATTTCACTTTGTAGACAAAAATGACAAGGAATTTCATAAAAATAAATGATGAAAAACAATGCGTATTTGCATCTCCAGGTGTCTTGGAGAAAAAATGGCAGCAAAATCAGATGCAATGCACAACAACCGTTGATTCTTCCCTTTCTCAACTTTAGATTAGAGTCATCCACGTGGAAAAATATGGTTTCAAAGCGGGCCTGGGGTTGCCTTTTACATTTTATGAATTTTGGAGAAAATGTGCAATTTTTACATTTTTCCCCGCCCCTCCGCCTTTGAAAATTTGGCTTGACACATGGCTTTATCTAGGCCTTTGATGGAGTCGCAGGCTCATTTATGCAATTTTAACCTTTTTAACAAAAAGGAAAAATTTCCAATTTTCCTGCCAACCCGCCTTCCCGATTTTATCTTTTGATGTGGACCCCAGTAGAGTTGGGTCAATTTATAACTTTGATCCTTTTTTTAAAAAAGGGAAAAAAACTTCAAAACACCTCGGTGACCTGCCTCCCACTTCTAACTTTTGAAATATGCCATGTGTCCTTCTTTAGGGTCAAAGTAAGACTTTTTTCCCTGTGGGGTTGTGGGTCAATTTATAACTTTGATCCTTTTTATAAAAGGGAAAAAACTTCAAAATGCCCCAACGACCTACCTCTCACTTCTAACTTTTGAAATATGCCACATGTCCTTCTTCGGGGGGTCAAAGTAAGATTTATTTTTCCCTATGGGGTTGTAGGTCAATTTGATATTTTTTACAAATGTGACCAAAGTGGAAAATTTCACCAAAAACTACCCAAAGAGTTGGGCATCCAATCAAGAATGAGCACATATGTGAAGATTTTGAGATATAATTTGATGGAGAAAATACGCTTGTCGAATAGTAAGATACATGGGAACTTCACCATTTGTGCCCAGATTTGAATCTTTCTTTAAGGACAAAGAATTTGGAAATGATACAAGGCCTAAATGTGATCGACGACCATGGAGAAGGATCTTCAAAAACATACAAATGAAGAAAACTTTTCACACATCCATTTGGGGAAAATAGAAAATATGACAGAGCCCGCAAATTGAAGAATTTTTAGAGCAAATGGGGTGAGATCAAATTGAGCACCAACATCGGCTCCGACTCGGGGATGGACACTCCCTAGTGAGTGCCACAAGAACAAATAAGATACCAAGTGCCAAAAATAAACCATTGGGAAATGGAGTCACAATCCAACCCTCTAGGAACAAACTTAGAAACCAACAAAAATGTTCGCCAAGGATCCAGGATGAACCAAAATAGAAAAACACGAAAGAAGAAAGAAACTAAAAGACTATACACTGTACAATGGTGCATACCTCGATTCTGAGAAATCAATCAAGGAAATGTTTCAAATGCTTGTTATTAATAGGAAATTCAAGCAATTCCCCATCTAGGTCTTTTAAGAAGAAGGTATGTTCACCAATTCGAATGTCAATTGAATAAGGGCCCATCCACAATGCATCAAACTTTCCATGTTTTCCCTTATCCTCATGCCTACTATCCCACAATAGCACAAGATCTCCCACACTGAAAGATCTTAGAGTTACCTTCTTATTAAACAACTTCTTCAATTTCTCTCTAAATTTTACATGCCTCTGATGGGATGCCCTTCTTTCTTCATCTAACTCAACAATATGATTGATGCGAGCATCATAGGGACTAACCTCTTGATCTTCCAGTTGTTGAAGAAATTGAAATGAAGACAATTGTGTATGCAGGGGCAACAGAGCTTTAGTTCCATACACCAACTCAAATGGGATTTTTCTAGTAGCTCGTTTAACAGTGATTTGATCAGCCCAAACAACAAACTTCAACTACTCACCCCACTTCCTTTTGTTCAACTCCAAAGTTCTTCTAATTATCTTCAATAGATTTTTATTGTTGGACTCTGCTTGTCCATTTCCTTGGGGATTATAATTGGAAGCATATGTCAAATTGATCCCATATTCATGGCACATGGCCACCAAAGGTTTAGCCTGGAAGCTCATGGCATTATCAACAACTATCTTAATAGGCACTCCAAACCTCCAAATGATATGATTCATAATGAAATCCATGAAAATTTGGTGAGTTTCTTTCTTGGTGGGGATATCCTCCACCCACTTGGTGAAGAAATCAGTGGATACTAAAATCCACTTATGGCCAACACTTGAAGGATTTGAAATCTCACCAATGAATTCCATTCCCCATTGCCTAAATGTGGCTTCAATTGATACAGGATGCAAAGGAAGGGAGCCTAAAGCTTTCAGTCTTCCAGAAAAGCATTGACAACTTTCACATTTTCTTACTAACAGAGTTGTATCTTTGAAAAGAGATGGCCACCAATAACCATTGCTTAAGATCTTATGTGTTGTGACTCTTCCAGCAAAATTGCTCCCCACAAAATCCTCCTTGGAGATCAGAAATTATTTTAGGGGCTTCATCTTCAGTAATGCATCTTAAGAGAACTCCCTCAGGGTTCTTCCAAGCTAACCTAAAATCAGTAATGACATATTTTTGGGAAGCTAACTTGAGTGCTCTTTTCTGATTCATGCTCAAATGTTTAGGGAACTGTAGATGTTTGAGATAAAAAATGATGTCCTTGTACCATTTAGAATTTATCATTTTTTCAAGGACATTCAGCCCTTCTTCTTCAAATTCATTTACCTCAATTGTCTACAGATTTCTCTCTACCATAAGTTTTGCCAGGCCCAAACCTCTGACCAATTTTGTTGTTTGGATATCCATATCATACTCTTGCAATTTGTTTACCCATCAACATCTCTTACTTAAAACCTCCATTTCTGATAGGATATCTTTCACCATGTGTGGGGAACATAAACAATGACTTTGGAACTCAAAATATATGGCTTGAAGACCTTTGTTTCTTTTACCAAAGAAAATTCTTGCTTCTCCATGATAGTATACTTTAGCTCAGCTCCTTGTAATGCCTTACTAAAAAAGGCAATTGGTCTTTCAGCTCCCTCATCATCCTTCTGCAACAATACATATGCAATAGTACTTTCTAAAGCAAAAGAAAACATTTGGAAAGCCTTCTTATAATCTGGAGCTACTAAAACAGGGGCATTCTTTAATGCTTCTTTGATCCTAGCAAAATCTTGAATAATTGCTTCTTCCCATTTGATACTTTGATCTTTCTTCAACATGCTAGTGATTGGGATAGTTAGTTCAGAAAATTTGGAGATAAATCTCCTAATAAAATTAATCTACCCAAAAAAGGATTGAATTCCCTTCTTGGTTCTTGGAATAGGGACTTTGTTGATGGCTTCTACCCTTTCAGGATCAATCATGACCCCTTCCTTTGACACAATGTGTCCAAGCAGATTTTATTTCTAAACTCCAAAATGACACTTCTTGGGATTTAATGAATTACCATACTCCGTGCATCTTAACAACATTTTTTCTAAGTGTTGCAGGTGGTCACTCCTTTTTCTAGAGAAAACAATCACATCATCTTGATATACAACAAGAAATCATTAATATAGCCAGAGAAAGTGACATCCATTGCTCTTTGGAAAGTGGCTCCAACATTCATTAGACTAAAAGGCATTCTGACATATACATATGTTCCCCAAGGAGTGGTAAAGGTAGTCTTGATTCACTCTGAATCCTTCATAACTACCTGGTTGTATCCAGAAAAACCATCCAATGTGGATAACAATTCTGAACCAGTAACCAATTGTAACATATTGTCCATATTTGGCAGAGGGTAGTTATCCTTCATTGATGCTCTATTCAAGTTTCTAAAGTCCACACATTGCCTTATATCTCTATTCTTCTTTCTAACAGGTACTAAGTTTACAACCCATGATGAGTACCTTGTGGGCTGTATGATTCCTCCATCCCTCAATTTTTTCAATTCTTCTTGCATCTTCAGGGAAAGGAGTGGATTAATCGGCCTTTGTTTCTGCCTAAACGGCTTGGAAGAAGCCTCCAAGGAAATTTCATCCTGGAAAATATCCTCTTTGTATGCTTTTAGTTCAAAATAAGACCATGCTAAGTAGTCATGGTATTTCTTCAACAATTGGACATACGACTGCTTTTCTTCCTTGCTCAGATTTTTACCTAGCTAGATCTTACGTGGTTTATCCTTCATGCCCAGGTCATGCTCTTCAACATCCCTCGAGGATGACATGTGTCTGTTGACAATACAATCAATATTATCAAATTTTGATTCAAGTGTTACCAAACCTCTGGGAATAGTATTAGTCTTTAACTGAATAATGTCTTTGCTAAATAAGGTGTCCTTTCCATCAGCCACATAAACCATTGGCTCCCAATCTATACGTTGATCAAAAAATTATCCTTGGTTATGTAAAAACCTTTGCACCTAGGCATCATCTTTGAACACTTTCCAGTGTTTAACATTGTCAGGAATAGATGGCCTAATTAATATCTCAATATTATACTCACAATAGGGGATATAGTACAATTTTCAAATCTGGACCCCAATACGGCCAATTTGTCTACTAGAGTATTGTAATCCCTATCATGATGTATTATGTTGAAGGAGTCAAACATTTCAATGAAATCCCATATTACATTCTTATACTACTTCATTCTCTGATTTTTTGTTGCATACAGTTTTCTAACTTGCTTGATAATTAGCTCCAAATATCCTTTAATAATGATGTCTCTAATACCATATTTCTAAGCAATTCATAAACCCAACAACAGTTCTTCATATTCTGTAATATTCTTAGTGCACTCAAAGTTGAGTTTAAAATAAAAAACAAACTCTTCCTGGCCTGAAAATATCAAAACAATACCAGCACCATTTCCAAATTTAGAGCAAGCCCCATCAAAAAACAAAGTACAAGGAGAACCTACTTGTTTAAGAGACTTGCATTGATCAATTTTGTGCTCTTTACCATCAGCAAATCCAAAAAATTTATCAGCATCATTGTCAGTGTATAACACTTCATAGGAAGCATTATTGGTATCCTCAATGTGATGTAGTATCTTCTTTTCACCATACAAATCTACAAGGCTGCCCTCAATAGGTATAGTGGAAAAATACATATCCATTTGCACACTCCCACCCACACTAGGAGCCCATTTTATTGATAACAACATTCCCCATTTGCTAGGGCAATCAATAATAACAACATCTAGTTTTAAGTTCTTTCCTGGGTAGGCTACAAGTTGCACTATCAAACCCTTGACACATCCAACCACTGGCACCTCTCTGGAATCCATGTCAATGCACTTTCCATAAGCTGTTGTCACTTTGATATCTAATTCATTCATGACCTCAAGAGGCATAGCATTGCATGATTCTCCAGAATCAAACATACAGTTGTGTAATAGCCTGACCCTAATAATCAGAGTAGTGAAAAATGGATCTACATTCAGCTGGGACTCAACCAAGGATGTTCCCAAATATACTTCAGGTGGCTCACTTAGTTTTTCTAGTACTTGGGGTTTTTCCAACTTTGCAATGGTAGGAGGAGTCTCAACATTGTTTACATTTCTACCTTGGGTAATATTTTCTTCTTTCAATCCCAAATACTCAAAGGCCCTTTTCTTGTGCTCAGGAATCCTAAGAAGCTCAACAATTGGAACATAAATCTTGATATGACTCAAGAATTAGGAAATGTCATAAGGAATGTATTTGGGCAAGACAACATTTGGAGGAAGACTAACAAACTCATCTGACAACAAAGGGATTTTCACGGTCTGAGCATTGGCAGGGATACTAGTTTTGCTTGGGGAAACAAGGCATTTTCCAGATGTATCTTTCTTAGGAGTTTATTTTGGGATATTGGTGAGAACTGGAGCTTTTGGTTTGGCTTGAGACCCTACCCCTTTGACAACTTTACTCCTAGTGTTATATTCTTTTTCTTGGGAAACCACAACATTCATTAACAACTGCCTATCCTCATCAGAAGGGATTCCTCCATCATACTTTTTAATCATTAATTCCCTTAAGTATTCAAAATCATTATTACAAAAGTCAAAAGCTTGTACCATATCTATTTCAAAAGTATGAGAGGGAGGAAGGGTTAATACCTGGTGAATGAAATCCTAGAAATCTGCAGTAAAAATGGCACTGATTAATTCAGTCGAAGTTGTTCCTTGTCATGAGCTTGTAGAGAACCCCATCATTAGTGTTATCATTAGCTTTCTCAACTTCTTTTCTTCATCACATGGGGCATGTGGCAAGAAAAATCTGTCACACCACTCAATTTCATTGGCTTCTTCCACAACAACAAATTTGACAATCAAAGGATCAGGCATGATTCTATTTTCACGAGACTGGGACTGTCTATTTCCTGACCCCATGGGTCATTTGCCTCTTTCATCAGATCTCTAATCACCCCTAGGATGATTTGAAAATATTTCTTGACCTTGTGATTTATGCAGACCTTAGGAACTTTGTCCAATCCCCTTCTCTGCTATGGTTAGTTTATAGGATATTTCCTTAACAGCTCCAGCCAAAGTTTTTACAACCTCCTCCAGATCCAAATATTTACTTGACTGAGGCTTCTCTGGATTGATCAACTTGATACATTCTCTCTTAGGAGGTATACCAATTGCCTTGATGTTATTTTCAATCTGCAAAGCCATGGTGAAAGCCTACCTCAATGTTGATGGGTTTTTATCCCTCAAATAATAGGAAACCTTATTATCAAAAGCGTCAGAGTATTTTATCAGACAGGAAACATCACTTGGCCTCAGGATCACAGGTAGCTTATTCAGGGTCTTATTGAACCTTGTATTGAAGTCATGAAAAGATTCATTAGGATTCTTTTTAATATTTTCCAATTCTAATAAAAGAAACCTAGGGTCTATTTTATCTCCATATTGCAATCTAAAAGCATTATTCATTTCTATCCATGAATCAATGGAGTTATCTGGTAAAGATTTATACCAGTCATGTGCATCCTCCTCAAGAGTATGAATAAACAATTTTATATACACATCCTCAAATTCAATCTCAAATTCTTCCATCATATTGACAAAAAGCTTTAAGTGCTGATCACCAGTAATAGCATTATTTCCTTGAAATTTAGGTAGTCTATTTCTAACATCTTGGGGCACAAAATTTGGATATCTAGCCATACCCCTAAAATATATAGGACCAAAAGTGTTCACAACAAACATAGGTATGGGTGGGGGCTGGGCCATATTTTTTTGGGGAGGTGATCTTACAAGAGAAACAAAATGATGAGGAGTGAGGGGTCTATGGGGCACATGAATGCAATTATCAGAATGAATGTTATCTAAAAACTCTATTTCTTGGAAGATCCTATTATATTTGGAGAACACAAGGATAAAATGAGATGCACAATTTTCAAATATAGATGAAGGACTCTCTCTAGTTGGAGAATTCAGATCTACAAAAAGACTACCTAATTCAAAAGCACTTGAGGAAGTATGAAAATCTTCAATGAAAGGCTGATCAGTTTCCACAATTGATAACTCTTTTCTTGATTTTTGATCTCCAACAACTTTCTAGATTCTTCTTCCTTCAGAATTTGTCTTTCCCAATCATGGAAACAACCTTCTAGTAGGTTCTTTAATGAAGAAAGATCTTCTTCCTTCTAGATTTGCAAATATTAGTGATAAATTTCAATTGACAGAGGTTAAGACACTGACATTTATCAAAAATTAATTCAACACGTAGTCGCCACTAAGGATTTTCACCTTAGTTATGTAAATGCACTAAAATTGATCTATCTAATGTCTATCAACACTAAATTCATGTAAATATTCACATATTTGACCTTCCTTTACCCGTATTTAACATTGATGATGTAAACTTAGTCCAAAAAACCTACAGAAATTGGAAATATTGCACACAGAACTTGTAACTTGCACAAATCTTACAGATCTCAACAAAGGATGACGTTTAAACAACGTATTTGCACTTAGATCATGTAAGAAACATTACCAGGGTCAGTATGTGTACACCTTTGTTCAAATAGTCCCCTAAAATGCTAATAAGTCCTCGGAAATGGCACCAAAATTGTTGTTGCCCACAAAAATGGGTCCTAGAGTTCAAATAATCCCCGACAACACTAATAAGTCCCCGACGACGGTGCCAAAAGTGTTGTTGCCACAAAAATGGGTCCCAGAGTTCAAATAATCCCTGGAAGTCATGCCAAAAGTGTTGTTGCCACACAAATGGGTCCCAAATTTCAAATAATCCCTGGCAACAATGCCAAAAGTGTTGTTGCCACACAAATGGGTTCCAGAGTTCAAATAATCCCTAGAAACGCTAATAAGTCACCGGAAATGGTGCCAACAGTGTTGGTACCAAAAGTAATTCTCCCTTGGAAGATGAGAAACATCACAGATTCAACAAGATACTCAGAGAAAGACAAATCATAAGTCATTTTGTAGCCAGGGAAGGGATTCCGCTGGCTGCTTGTCACTTGGGCGCTGGAGAAATGGATAACACCATATAAAAGGATTTGATCTATCCTCACTACTTTAGGCCGTGCCTTTTGACCAGGGTGAGAGGACCTATTTTGTAACCTCTGTTGGTGAAGGAGAATGAAGATATCCTTCTTTGCACAAATTTGAAAGGAAACCTTGAAAAAATATGATCAATGCACCACAATTTAACTCTCACGAGTTGTCACTTCTAAAGAATGGTGATATTTTCTAAACAAGGTTAAGGTTACCAAAGACATTATGGAATCCTGATTGCTTCTACATATTTTGGCAGTAGAATTTATTCATTTGTGGAAATATAGGGAAAACAGGGGTAGTTCAGGTAGGATTCATTGTTTTTGAATAATTTTGGGTGGGAGATTAAGCAGGATAAACTTAATTTTTCCAGATCTTTGAGAACCTTCACAAAAATTGGAAAACTAAATGATAGAATGCTTCAGAATATCTAAAATATTCCTTCAACCACAAGGTGTGCATCAATGGAGGCCCATATTTGCACATGGTTTCACAAAATCTCCAAGAATTTAACACGAAGGCTCAAGCTAAGGACTCAATTAAACATTAAAGACCCCTGGTTCCTCATGCCTAAGATACACTCAAAGTCTTATAGACAATATTTATCAACAAAATGAAAGTAAAGTGATTTTAAATTGTTTATCTCATTACATGCTTAAGGCTCTTATCATAATGAAATTGCAAATGCCACTAAACTATCATAGGGACGAGATCCTATGTGATTCAGAGGGATTTTAACACAAGATTGCAATAGGAAAAATAAATACTATTTGTAGACATTCTGAAATAAATT
This sequence comes from Taxus chinensis, assembly GCA_019776745.2. Taxonomy (NCBI): domain Eukaryota; kingdom Viridiplantae; phylum Streptophyta; class Pinopsida; order Cupressales; family Taxaceae; genus Taxus; species Taxus chinensis. The sequence goes on from CM034150.1 coordinate 849,606,083, forward strand.
AGACACAAATTTTCCTAAGATTAACATAGATTAATTCAAAGTTGATTAGATTCATCAGTAGGGGAAGGTTTCTTGAACAATCTCAGAGCTTGTCAATGGTGGTACACTTGCAACCAACTTGACATGATTGAATCTAAAACATAAGAAATTAATAGGTTTCTCAGATGGTCTCTTAGGACGATGGGCTTTCTCAAATTTTCTCGTAAGAATTCAATCCCTAACCATTTGCATGAATAAAGCATGATTTTTATAACACTCAATTTACATCCAAGCTTTCCCCCCAAGAAAAGAATATTCAATGAACCCTTTGTTTGTTACATGTATTATCATGATTTCCAGAAAATGAACTTTAACAGGTTTGCAACAAAAAGTTGCCAGTTGTTCAAAAAGGTGAATCATTGTAAATATCTCCAGCATTGTTTTACCTGGGCACCCAGTCATCTCCTCTGGCAACACATTTTTCATCCTTTGCACCTGCAACCTCCATCATTTCATCCTTTTCCCATTCTTTCCTCTGTAACTCTGCTCTGCATCCAACTTCTCTGGTAATTCACTTTTTTACAAGTGCCTGAGTAATCCTAACTTCAAAATATCAACCTTTACATTCCTTGGACTCACAAATTAAGCTCTAAATCCATTTAATTGTACTTTGCAGACAAAAACAACAAGGAATTTCATAAAAAAATGATGAAAAACAATGCGTATTTGCATCTCCAGGAGTCTTGGAGAAAAAATGGTGCAAAATCAGATGCAATGCACAACAACCATTGATTTTGCCCTTTCTCAACTTTAGATTAGATCTGTCCATGTGGAAAAATATGATTTTGAAGTGGGCGCGGGGTTGCCTTTTGCATTTTATGACTTTTGGAGAAAATGTGCAATTTTCACATTTTTCCACGCCCCTCTGCCTTGTAAAATCAGGCTTGACACGTGGCTTAATCCTTGGGCCTTTGATTGAGTCGTGGAGTCATTTATGCAATTTTACCCTTTTTAGCAAAAAGGCAAAATTTCCAATTTTCCTCTACCGACCCTCTTTTTGGATTTTATGTTTTGATGTGGGCCCCAATGGATTTGCGGGTCAATTTATAACTTTGCTCCTTTTTACAAAAAGGGAAAAAAACTTCAAAACAGCCCCAGTGACCCACTTAGTCACTTCTAACTTTTTGAAATATGCCATGTGTCCTTCTTCGGCGTCAAAGTAAGACATTTTCCCTATGGGGTTGTAGGTCAATTTATAATTTTTCTCCTTTTTACAAAAGGGAAAAAAACTTCAAAACACCCCGCATGACCCGCCTCTCGCTTCTAACTTTTGAAATATGCCACGTGTCTTTCTTAAGAGGGGTCAAAGTAAGACTTTTTCCCTGTGGGGTTGCAGGTCAATTTGATATTTTTTACAAATGTGATCAAAGTGGTCTTAAATTTCACCAAAAAGACCTGCCAAGGCTGCATCCAATCAAGAATGAACATGTATCTGAAGATGCTGAGATATAATTTGATGAGGAAAACATGCCTGTCGAATAGTAATATGTAGGGGAACTTCACCATTTGTGCCCAGAATTGGATCTTTCTTTAAGGAAAAAGAATTTGGAAATGATACAAGGCCTAAATGTGATCCATGATCATGGAGAAGGATCTTCAACAACATACAAATGAAGAAAACCTTTCACGGATCCATTCGGGGAAAATAGAAAATACGACAAAGCCTACAGATTGAAGAATTTTTAGAGAAAACAGGTCGAGATCAAATTGAGCACAATAGGATCCACTTGACCCTTGATCTAATGTGAATTAGTTTGTATGAGATGAGGTTAATTTATACATGCCCCCTCAGAAGTCGATAATGAACCATAGAACAAGAGTGTGTCATCGGGAAATGGTTTAATTATGTCTGCTATAAAGATATTATTGATAAATCATAAAGTGTAGAGAGTGCACAAGTGAGTGAGGTGAGTAAGTATGTGAGTGAGCTAAGGTTTATTTTAGATTTAAAACCTCAACAGTCAAGTATGAACCATGAAACTAGAGTGCATCATAAGGTAATGAATGCAACATGTAGAAGTAGATGCCATAAAGATATTTTGTGAATGCGTAGAGTAGATTTTTCATAGAGATGAATGCACAAAATGTGATGTTTATAGTGTGTAATGTGTAGTGTGTAGTGTGTAGTGTGCTCTCAACAGTCAAGTGTGAACTGTAACATGAGAGTGCGTAATCGGGTAATGATGATAAAAGAGTGTATCAGAATGTGCATGATGTGTGTGAAAGACTAGACAAATTTTTTGAGATAATGGTGAATATTATAAGAAGGGGGGTGTAAGCATGATGCCCCCTAAGTATATGAGTATGAAAAAGATCATGTAATATCATCTAGGAGGTCATCATTGTTGTGGTCAAATCCAAATGGAGAAGCGTTAGTGACATGATAAGAAATAATATTTGGTTGATCATGTAAGGAGCCATTGCGGTGAAGTTTGTACATGCCCATTGCATATTATTCATCAGTGAAAGGAGCTAGTGGACAACCATGTGCATACCGACATGTAAGATTTTGTGACTAGCCAAGAAAGAAATCATTCTAAATGAAAACACAGTTAAAAGGTGTAGCAAATGAGATGTCAATATGATTAGGATCTAAGGTACCCCAAATATAATCAATCCAAGATTGTCCAAGTGTAATTGGAGAATCATGAGTGGATCATGTAAGAAATAATTTGAGATGAAAGACGTGCAGAGGATATAAGAAGCAGTAATGTGGATGAATCCATGATAAAGATGAGGATCATGAGGTGGAGATAATATATCCTCTACTGTGAATCCTAGATGAGTCAAGCCATCATGCGTAGATATAGTATTGAAGAAAGTAGGATCAAATGGAATGTGTTGGACCAATAAGATTCATTCATGAAAAGTGTATATGTGAAATAAGTATGTGCTAATGGTGGTTTCTCATGAGAAGATGAAGTAGGTATAATGTCTTTCAACGTTTAGATAGGCCCCCGATAAAACACCATAGCATTTGTAGATGTAGGATGTGGCAATGATGTGGATGACATAGTGTCTAACATGTAAATAACACCTTCAAGTGGTGGTAAGTGAGATGGAGAATCCATGGGTTGTGGGTCATTAGTAGTTACTGATGTTGGAGTAGAGAATGTATTGATGGAATCACAGTTGCAATATTTGAATGGTTTACAATCACCGGGGACTTTATATTCTACACCCTCATGTAAGAATTTAACATATTGATGCACTTTAGAAGGTACTTCTTGCATAGCATGAAGCCATGGCCTATCAAGTAAACAATTATATTGAGCTAGGAAATCAATGAAAAATAAAATTGTAGGAAGGGTTTTTAACCCAACGGTGATAGGTAAGGTGATATATCCTATGCATAGATGAATGGAACCATCATATGCACAAAGAGAGATGGATGAAGGAATAACATTAGTAGAAGAAAGATCAATATCTTTAATGAATGATAAAGAGAACAAATTAATTTTAGATCCATTATTAACAATATTTCATTTGACACCCACATTTCGGATTTGAATCATGATGTACAAGGGTAGATCATTGTCAAAAATAGTAAGATCACCGAGAGGATTAGATGGAAAATTGATGTGCTTAGAAAATGCATCTACAAACGTGTTATAGACTACATTTGGATGAATATCAGAAGGAACACAAATAATAGAAAACAAAGTAATGATTTTAAATATTAATTTAGGGTGGACGACCAATAAATCATGAATAGATATATCCATGATGAGAGGATCCTAGAAGAATAATAAAAATAAAAGTATGAGGACCTTAAGAATGTTTGAATGAGTCGGGTTCGCCAAATGATTAAGAAAATATAGAATTTATTTTGCTTAAATATTATTTCAATGTAGTAGTAAATGAATAAACAATGAAGCACATAATTTGAACCAAACACAAAAAGATAACAAGTATGAAACCCTAGTTACAAAGAAGAGATGGAAGGAATTATCTAATTCATAAATAATCATGTTTTGTTTTAAAGTGAGGAACTAGCAACAAAGAGGGAGAAGTGTCACACCAAAGGTCAGGAAATTATGTGACCATAAGATCTTCCTAGATTGGGGTGCCTAGAATGGGATAGGGGCACCTGCGGGCATTGCAGACATGCTCTAGGTGCCTGTGACTACTCAAAACCTCATAACACCTCCTTCGAATGGTTACAATATGTTCGATCTCCCTCACCTACCTGTCACTAGTATGTTGCATCAAGTTCACCGATGTCATTGATAACCCACGATAAATAAGTGACATGCAAAACCATCAAATCCTAGAAATAAAATAATATAAATGAGGGGTCAGAATATCCTCCTCAGATGTCAAACGAGTTATCTTATAACTAAGCGTTGCACTACATTTCAGAACCAATGTTGTTCTCTCTTTGTGTGTGAAGATATTGTGCCCTAGGTGGCTCTTATGCACGTCACACTTGATAACAAGCAAGTAGGTAGATGTAAAAGATGTAGATAGATTTGTGTATGAAATAATGAACTTCCCCTCCTATTAAGTATATATAGAAGAATGCAGTCCCTTTCCCTTGCGTGTATTCTAGATGGATGTTTGAATGCTCTTGTATATTCCTTTGGATGTAACCTTAGGTGGTGATAGCTAATGCTTAGTGCATGGTCCTTTATCATAGTCACATAACTTTATATTTATATGATTATCTTAATTGAATTTCATAATTAACCCCGAAAAGGTCGATTACCAAAAATATAAGATGCCGAAACATCTAGAAAGGACCCAAAAGAGGTGAGAAAATTACACAGAGGTTAGAGGTGCCAAGAGGGGATGGGGGCACATGGTGTTAGAGTCCTAGCTTTGCGTTGGTGTCCAGAGTGAAATATGTTGAAGTGTGAAAACAAAAACTAGGATAGAAGGAGTGTAAGATCAACTTAGGAAACAAAAATTAAGAGAAGGTGGCCAAGGACATGGATTAATTAGTACTTTTTATTTAGGAATCATATGAATAGTATTATTTGATCAGGACTAAATAGACACCCAAAGTGCGTGATTTAGTATCTACATTTTCCCCTATTTTATGTTGTTGAGAGAATTCTTGATAACATAAAATAGATAAGATATGCATACTTGATAACCATGTAGATCGATGGTAAAAAGAGTGACGAGAGACAAGAAAAAATGTGGAGCGATACAAATGTGAAGTGTGGAAACTACTTAAGAGGAAGTGAAAAATAAGTGATGATAATGATAATAACCCTAGAGTGGGAGCGCATGTGTAGATGTCACGTGTGTAACTATTGTTTATTTCAATGTTGATGTGATTGATGTTGTGTTTTATGTTGTGTGATGTGACTATTGCTTCCCACAACATTGGACTTGTAAAAGAGAAGAATGAACAATTAGTCAAATACATGAGTATATATGATCAAAACGCATAAAAAGTGTGTAAAAATATACAAGAAAATGAAAAAGGAACATGTACACTTGATCTATTATGATGAAAAGAGATAGAAAGTATCTTGTAGATGATGTAGACAGAGCAATTTTTTTGGGAGATCTCACACTACTTGCATTGTGTGTGAGTTTTTTGGGTGATCTCACCCCAAGACATGGAAGATGTGTAAGGGTCAAATTTTTGTGTCAACCTTTAACCTTTAACTACTTCCCACAATGTAGAACATCATTGTAGATGGTGTGAAAAAATAAGATCCTTATCAAATAGTTATGATCCAATGTGAAAGTAGAAAATGATGTGTAGTGAATGCGTGTCGAGTGCTAAGGAATGTGTGCCCTATAAAAGCCGTGATGTGAAGTGTTGTAGACTGTTCTGAACTAAAAAATATTGTATAATTACCCCCTGGTCATAGATTTCTTTGAAGGGTAAGGGGCACCCATGCACTTCTGTTTAGGTCTGGGCATTGGTGACTTTGTTATGCTGACGACCCAAGTCAAGATCTGGGCTATTTTTGTAACTAATGACTGTGGTGTAACAGTACTAAACTATGTTTTTTGATGAATGTGAACTATTGTGTGGGGTGATTGAATTCACCCAAATGATTCCCTACCCCTAATTTTGGGTGCATGCGGCGTCGATGAGGAGTATGCGGCTCAAAGGAGGACCAATCTTTGTGCTGAAATTGTGCCCTATAGGGGGAGGGAGTGTGCTTGGTAAAGATCAAGGCACACAAAAATAAAATGTCTAGGAGACAAGTGTTAGTATAAGAAAGATAAACATGCATGTAAAAGAAAATGTGTAAGCTAAGCACGTTAAAAGATAATGTGTAAGCTAACATGCAAGAGGGCAATATGAAAAAAGACAATGTAGACCGTGAAAAGTGGATTTCAAATATGGTACATAACTCACAATTTTACAAAACACACAAGCTTTATATAGCAAAAACTAGACATTGTGTACACAAGATAAAGGGAAAATCCTGAAAAATAATGATAAACAATGAAAGACAATAACAAACAATGTAATAGACAGCCATGGAAGCAAATAGACATACAAGGAAAATGTTGCACATTGAGCACCCATTAACATGTTAGAGGGATAAAAAAGTATGTCAAAGTGTGTATAATACAGTAATTATGTTCTATGAAAAATGAAACAATAACACATGTCGTGTACAAAAGTGGATGCCCTCAGGAGTCATTGTTGGACTAGTAAGAGGTGTTGTGAAAAGAATCCCTGTTGCATGTATCGATCTATAGAATTTGTGATCACAACTAGAAAATAAGTGAACATGCATGATTATATGGAAAATATAATGAAATAAAATGTATCTAGCTAACATAGTAAGATATATGTATCATGTGAGTATAAGTAAGCAAGACTAAATGTGACCAAGATATGCAATATGTTGTGGATGAGATAGAATGTAATCTAGTGTGAGTGTGATAGGATCCACATGCCTCTCGAGCGAATGTGAATAAGTGTGTATGAAATGAGGTTCATTTATACATTCCCCTTCAGCAGTTGAGAATTAACCATAAAATAAGAGTGCGTCTTTGAGAAATGGTTGAATTGTGTGTACTATAAAGATATGATTGATAAAGCGTAGAGCATAGAGAAAGTACATGTGTGAGTGAGGTGAGGTTATTTTTAGATTAAAAACCTTACCAATTGCAGTATTGTAGTCACTTTTTCACCCACTAAGAACAAGGGAACCTCATGCGTGTCAGGCCTATCACCCAGCGAGCACTGGGCACTCACTTGAGGTGTGCGAGAGGGAGCTCGAGTCTCTCCCTATGTGAGTCTAGTGGAAGGCATAGTTCATGATTCTAACTTAGTGATTTAACAGAAATGAAGAGCGATAGAGCTTAGGAAGGCTTCTATATCCCTTCAGTCATAATAGAACCAAAGCATGCAACATAAATAATAGAACTAAGAGGTGTAAATCCACTACTATACTTAACCATTCAAGTAAGATTCATGATTATATAAGAAGAGAAGTACAATAGAACTATGAAGATAATACAAAGAAATAGTATTAATACATTTGTCATGGTACCCTTATCACATTCATTCATAGTTTTACTTATAAAAGATTATAGAAGGCAGACCGTAGTCATGCACCATGTATGGATCCATACATGTATTCTCACAAGAAAAAAATTTCATTCCCCATTTCCCCATTACATCCTTACTTGAATTCAGTACCCATTTTCATCCCATAGTTCTCGCAGTAATTCTGTAGAGCTCCTCTACCTCTCTTCTTCTCCTCTTCTTTGCCAAGGGTGCTCGTATAAATAGGCCTCTGAGATCTAACAAAATCCTCTGTAGCCTCAGATCTGACCCCAAGTGTCAAGGTGTGGGTCACCCTGGGCGCATGCCTCTCCATGTCATGATTAAATTTTTGGATCTTTCTATCACAAGGTATATTCCCTCCAGCAAACCCTGTCACCAGGATGGAACCTTATCCAAATAGAACACGTTCTTCATGTGTTCTATCCCAAAGGCCAAAAATGGTTAAGTCTCGAATTGTTCTTCACGTGCGGCGCACGCATCCTGGGTTCTTCAAGAAGCCTTTTGATCTCTGCCTTGTGCACCTTCACTTGCGCACTTCCTCTGGCCATGCACGCCTACGCACCCTTAAGATTTGGAAGCTAAATTAGGGGCCCAACATTACCCCACACTTCACCTGTTCTCCACCCTTGGGAACCTTCTCAAAGAATGCAGTACAAAAAGAATGCAGGGCCTTGCCCTAGAAAAGAAATGGGGGGGGAAGAATAAAGAAAGGGGAAGAGAAAAAATAGGGGGGGAAAATTTCCTAAAGAAGGAGGGGAAAGTTTTGCTAGAGGTCAGCCTCTAGTGGACTCCAAGTGTTGACTTCCTTCTGCGCTTTGATGCCAAATGTCACCAACCAAGGTGCTCACCTCGTCAAAAGTTAGCCCCTCCCATTGTGTGGTAATGGCTTCCACCACAATCTCTAGTTCTTTAGTGTGATCTTCCAGGGCATCCATCTTCCTTGTGATGACCTTGTAGAGCTCTTTTAACTGGGTTTTGATTGAGACTCGCCAGTTCTCAATGGCTTCAGTTTTCTTTTCTACTTTGGCTATGATCCTTTCCCACTTGGATCTATTGCCCTTATTATTTTCTCTGAGTTCCTTCAACTTAGCTTTGTCGCTAGCAAGCAGTATGCTTGTCACTTTATATTGATCTACGTAATGGTCGTAGGTGAACCCCATGGTTTGTGCAGCTGTTCATACGTTGGCGAGCACCTTGTTGTATTCAGGAACGAGCACGATGACCTTCCACTTGTCTTCTTTCTCCAAGCATGCCACTACCTCTTCTACTGAATCTAATGCCAAGGGCTGCCTCTCCATGGTGAGGATCCAAGTCAAGTCCTCTAGGCACTCCAGGGAGGATCTATAACTTTACGTAGGAGGGTTAAGGTCCAAGTGCTTCACGATAATCGATTAGGAGATGAGTTCCACCTTCTTGGAAACTTCGCATACCCTGGCCTTTTCCTCCTGAAGATCCCTCTGTAGTTGAGCACTGATTAATTTTTCCAAGCTAAGATCCTTCATTAGCTTCACCACTTCTTCCTTCCTCTTCTCCAATAGGTCCTCCAAGACTCTAACCCTGTCATTTCTACCGAAGATCCTAGCCTCTATTTCCACGGAGACTTTGTTGAGCACGTTACACACTTGCTCATCTAATAGTTGCTACATGTTTATAATGGGGTTGTCCCCCTTTCCTTCGGACAGCTTCAGTACCGCTCCTTGGTTAATCTTGAATTCAGGATCATCGAGGTGAGAGTCGAATGCCCATGAAAGCATCTTCCTCGTTCATGAATATCCACCCTCAGGATCAAAAGAATCCATGGCAGTGAGCTCCTTGGTGGGCATGGTACTTTGGAAATGAGCACGCAAATTTTTTTTGGGATCATCAATGTAACCCATCATTGTTCTTCCCCCTTCTGCAAATTTACTTCCCATGCACACACCCTTAGAAACAATTAACGAGAGAGTTGGGCCTTTCGTGCTACTTCCACTCTTCTCCCTCTGCTCCTTCTTGAACTCATCAAGCATGAGCTCCACGCTGCGCCCCAACTCTTCATTGACCAAGGCATAAATTATCCTCTCTACCTCCCTTGTTTCCTTTTCATTCACCTCCTCTCTGAGAGAGCTTGGGCATATATGGCTCCTTGGTACTAGCCCCTTCACTCCCCTCTTCGCTGCGTGCACCTTCCTCCCTTTGGGAGTGTTTCCTCCTTACAAAGATGAAGGCATCATTTGCATCCTTAGCTTCCTCTCCTCTCGAGTAATGGACATCAATTGGCTCTTGATCCACCTCTAACTCTTCCCCTTCATCATCATCCCTTTTACCTATATAGGTGTTTAGGTCGTCTATATCTTCAGACCCCTGTTCCTCCGTTGCTTGTTCTTATTCCCTTGTAGAAAACTTCGGAGTCGAGGATGCTGTCTGTTTCTTCATCTGAAGGTTATTCAAGGGATGGTGGCTTTGCAGGCTCTTGAGGTATTTTCCTTAACCACCGTTCTTCTCTTCTTCTGGACATAGGTACTCAGCCCCACGGGTACCTACATTCTGCCTTTCCACCGCCCCTTATTCTTCCTCTTCTTTTTCTTCTTTCTATTTTCATTTTGGCACTGGCTTCTTCCTTCCCATGGGTTCATTTGGGATAGATATTTCATTCTCTACATTTGTACCCTTCTTCAAACTTTGGCCTTATTCGCAAGTAAATTTTTGGGCAGCAGCACTCTCAACAATTGGTAAGGTCATTTGGCCTTATGATGTGCACGTCTTGCGACACATACCTTTTAACATACGTGTGCTTCCCTAGGTAGACCAACTTCTTTCTCATCGGTGGACAGGTTGAGTTTTAACTTCTTCGACTCCTTGTATCTGTTTACCCCTTCTTGGAAGAATTGGGTAGTAAATGAGAAGGGGAGTTTACACCAGGGACTCTAATTGCCATCCACCAAGATAAATCTACCAATGCAGAAGTGTTGGTACACCCCGAACTCTGCTTCTCCTTTAGTTGCTGCGGGGGAGTTGATCTGGGATCTACCATTCTACCCCGAATGCATTCCTAAGGTGCGTATACCATTTATCCAAGCGCACCTTATGCACCCCCATCATTGACTCACAAGTATACTTCTAGAACCTATCCATGGGCGAAGGGTCTTCATCGGGGTACTCCCATATGAACTTATCAGATGCATCTGACACCCCGATTTTTGAGAACACAATGGTTAATAGAATGTTCCCAAATAATATTTTTCCCCCATTCTCTATGCTGCTTATGATTTTGTCTACTATGTACTGGGAGATATTGTACATGGTGCCTTCCGCAACCTTTCTGCAGACATTCAACTAGGGCTTTCTCACCTGGGTCCACCTCTCTTGTCCATTCAACTTGGAAACGAGGTGTGTGGCCATTTTCATCACCAGATCACTGATATCCATGCAACGTCGTAGTACCTTGATCCCTTCTTATAATCCTGGGATGTAATGGTTTCCTTAATTACCTCCTCATCCTAGAGGTCATCTAAGATCGTGTCCCCTTTATAGCTCAGGCCTGTAAAGTGTGAGATTAACTGTGGAGTTATGTGCATTTTGCACCCTATGAAGTAGAAGAAATCTTCATGCACACATGTCATTAACCATTGGTATAGGTGCTCGGGCTTCCCGAAGTAGGGAAACTCGTAAAGCTGGAGAATCCCTGCCTTCTCCATTTTCACCTTGACTACATCACTATAGATTGGCATCCTATCAGGTGTTCATTTGTTTGTGGGGGTGCACTAGCTCCAACACCATTTCCTTCACAATTATACTCGGCCAGTGATTGTAATCGATTACGGTCATCTGTCTGATGTGGGACTCCCACTCTTGCCCTAGAAAAACCCCATCCGGGTATTGCATCTCTGAGTACCATTCCTCATTGGTATCCAAGGGGATTTCATCTTCTTTCTTCTTTCCTTTTCCCTTCCCCTTTCCCTTCTTGGATTGTACTACAGGCTTATCAACTGGTTTCGTGGCTATCATTTTACCCTTTTCTTTCATTCCCTGGTTACCTTCGAGTTGTCTGAGAGTTTTCTTCATGCGCCCCGTGCCCTAGAGTTCAAACCCTAATTTCTGACTTTCCTCCTTTGATCACAGTGCTCTTTCCCAACATTCCTCACACCCGTGAATCACTTCTACTCTAGTTTGTAGATCAACCAGACTGATTGTGTGTGAGTTTCTGAGATTCTCCTTCACACGAGTTAGCTCTCGAACCCTAGCTCTTGAAAGAAAATTGTTCTCCTTATTTTCGCAAAGTAAAATAATGAACTTCCCATCCTTGTATTTATAGCTTTTCCCACTTTTACACATTAAAGGCTAGGCTACCTACCACTGTATGACAATATTTAATGTGGCATTTTCAAACAAACCTGACTTTAGTGCTTTTCCTCATGTGCCCAATCATTTTGCATCCTTGCGAAATGTTTTTCACCCGCGCCCAATCCTTGCGCGAAAAACTTTTCCAACCTTCTGGCATGTAGACAATCCATCTTGACAGAAGACTTTTGCGTGCATGTTACCAGTGCCAAAGGCACCTCTTCCATCCTCATGATTCTTGCTTTCACCTACCTCATGTTTTTGCACTTTTTCTCCTTTGTACGTGGATTTCCAATGGAACTCTATTTTGTCATCCATCTGTCTTCCTAATGCATCTTTTCAACAGGGCCAGTTCAAATGGTCTACCAACTCAATCTTCCTGCAGAATAACTTCATGCCTCTCTTAATCACCTCACCCCACACTAAATTGATGCGCGGTCCTCTGTGCAATCATAAGTTTAAAAAGTAATAAGGTTTCTGGTGCCCAAGGCGCAAAACAAGACAACAACGTGAAAGGGAAAAACAAGAAAGGAAAAGCATAAAAGGAAACTCTAAACTAACTGGCAGAACTACCTTATTTACAAACACCAAGAAGCATTATTTATAGTAGGGCTTTAGCCTACTCCCATTGAAGTGTCCAGGTAATTTTGTTCCATCCAGCGCTTGTAGCTGGCATGCGCCCGAATCAAGGATGTATGAAATTACATAAGGACCCAACCAATGCACCTTCAACTTTCTAGGATGGCAGTAGAAATTTAGAATCATATAGCAATACCATCTGGCCAACCTCAAACTATTTGTTTTTAATGTGGCAGTCATGCCATGCCTTTTGTTTAGCTTTTTCAGTTGTTTGGCTCCATCTTGCTAGTGAGCACCTTTCATCCAACTTTATCAATTCATCAATTCTTTCTTCCAGCACTTGTTCATCGTCCAACCCTCCTGCGTGCGCTATACGTAGTGATGGTAGCATAAATTCAACTGGAAAAAAAGCCTCCGCACCAAACACTAGTTGAAATGGTGTGGCCTTGTTCAACCTTTTATACATTGTTCTGTATGCCCAAAGGACTACTGACACCTTGTCATCCCAATCCTGCCTACCCACATCACATATCTTGGTCAATGTGTGACTAAGGATTTTGTTGAATGCCTCTGTGCAGTCCCATTTTCCTGAGGGTGATAAGGGGTAGTCTTGTGATGGGCTACCATGAATTCTTCCAATAGAATCCTGATTGTTTCATTTAAGAAGTGAGTGCCCCTATCACTTGTTAAACTTAATGGGCACCCATACCTATGCTGATAATGTTCTCCCACAAAAATCTAGCAGCCGTGGCTTTGGTGCAATCCCTAGTGGGCGCGGCCTCTACCCACCTTGTCAGATAATCAGTACAGGTAATGATATATCGTGAGTTAGTCCTCCGCGCAACTGGTGAGATTGGTCCAACAAAATATATTGCCCACTTTTCAAAAGGTTATGCGCTGGCGATGGGGCACAAGGGCATCTCATCCCTTTTTCTAAGTTTTTCAAGGTGCTGGCAGTGGTCACAGGCCTTGCAGAACTCAATACAATCCTGGTGAATCATCTCCCACCATAGTCCAGTGACTAGGATCTTACGCGTGGTTGCGTTCCCTACATAGTGTCCTCTGGCAATCCCACCATGGGCCTCTTCTATTATAGCTACGCGTTCATGTTCTAATACACACCGGTTGCAAAACCTCATCACGGCCCATTTTATACAAATCCCCATTGATCAACATGAAGGGCGTTGCGCGTATGGCTAACCTTTTCCTTTCCAAAGCATTCATCCCTTCAGGCACCACACCTTCCTTGAGAAAGATAGCAATGTCTTCTAGTTCTGAGGGCATGCGCCACAACCTAAATAGTTGTGCATCCGGACATGGTTTCCTTGATACTCTGCACATCCTCTCCTGAATCAATCCTTGATAAATGATCTGGCCCACAATTGTTCTTTCCTGGTTTTACCACCACTTTGAATTCAAATTCCTGAAATAGAAGAACCCAACGGCATATGCACCCTTGCAACACTGCTTTGTTTACCAGATACTTCAAGGCCATATGGTCAGTGTAGAATATGAAAGGAGTTACCAGCAGATATTGCCTAAATTTTTGGAGCACGTAGATCATTGACAATGCCTCGCGCTTAGTCGTTGTATAATTCTGTTCTACTAGTGTCAACTTTCTACTTGCAAAACACAAAGGATGATCAACAATCCCCTCTCCTATGGTTGAGCAAGAATGGCTCCCATTGCTGTACCAGAGGCATCCATGTGGACATGGAAAGGTTTATCCCATGATGGGAATCATAGAATAGGTGCGGTGATAAGCCTTTCTTTTAGAGTGTCAAATGCCCTCTGTTGCGCCTCTCCCCACTGAAAGGCACTCTTGTGTCTGAAGCAATATTTCCAAAGGTGTGACGATCTTGGCATATCCCTTAATGAACTTTCTGTAGTACCCAGTGTGTCCAAGAAATCCATGCACGAGGCACTTTGGCTGGTAGGCTCCCCTAACCCCACAATAACTACAACCTTCGCGAGGATCCACCAGTAAGCCCTCTTTACATATGATATGCCCCAACAATGTTCCAAAAGGAGTTGCAAAGATACATTTCTTGATGTTGAGGGAGATCCTCAACTACCGACATCTTTCAAACATCAACCTTAAGTTGTCACAATGGTCCCTTACTAATCCATACACTATCCAATCATCCAAATATACCTGAAGGAACTTGTGGATGAAGTCCTTAAATGCTTGTACCACTATGCGTGAAAATACAGTGGGCGCATTCTTCAGCCCAAAGGGCATGACCATGTATATGCAAAATTCCCCACTCGGTGGCAAAAGTTGTCTTTTCTTGGTCTTCCTTGGCAATCCTTACTTGGTGATATCCCAAGAATCCATCCGTAAAGGAATAGACCTCGTGCCCAACAACTCCTTCCAAAATATCTTCAGTAAAGGGGGTGGGAAAAGGATCTATGATACAAACAATGTTTAATTCCCTGTAATCCACACATATCCTAATCCACCCATCCTTCTTTATGTTGATCACCATTGGACTTATCCACTCTGATTCCTCCACAGCCTCAATGATACTGGATGCTATCATCTTGTCTAGTTCTTCTTTAACCCTTACACGCATGTTGGGATTCATCCTGTAAGGCCTCTTCCTGACTGGGCACGCACCATCTTTCAACTTTATCCTCATTTCCCCTAATGAATGGTGGATGCCTTTCAACTCATGGTATCCACGTGGGAATAAATCCTCAAATTCACGTAAGAGATCGATGATCTTTGATACTTCCTTTGTCTGACCAGTAGTCCCCCAATGATAGCCTCCTTAGGCTCCTCTTCCGAGCTGATGTTAACTTTCTTGGTTTTGAGTGGTTCATGATACTTACATGCACATGCATCCACACTGTCAACTACTTCACGTGCGCTCCAACCATGAATGGTCGACATTCAGGCTTTCTATCTCCTCTCCATCAACAAGGTATACCATCTTTCCTTTCTCCTTTTCAGCACACGCGTGCTTGAATTGTATGTCTTCTGGTTCCTCCTCTTCGAACTACGCTTCTAAGCTAGGTCCACCGAGTAAGTTTACTAACCTATCTTCCACCATGGCACAATCCCCCAGAGTGAGGTGCTTGATAGTCTGCAACACCTCATCAACTGGTTGCTTGGTACTTCGGTACTCGAAAGTGTGAACCAAGTCAGCCACTAATTCCTGCCAACTTCCCGTTTGGTGGCGTGTTTCAGAATGGATATACCAAGCAGCGCGCACAACCTTGTAGTGTTGAATACAACTTGTGCACCCAAAGAGAGGGTGGTAAAGCTTCTGCGCCTTCTCCCCAGACCCTCTCACATGCTTGGATGTGGGAAGAGGTGGGTCCATTGCCATTGTAATTCTTAATAGCGGTGGGTATGTTTCTTTTCGAGAATCAGACAGTGAGTGCAATTCAAACTTCATGCCATTCCAACAAGTTTTCACTATGCGTGGCCCACCACCTTGCTGCTATGCCTATCAAAACATAACCTAGCATACTTCATCACTTGTCCTCCCTCCAGCGAGCTTCCATCTCTCTCAAAAAGACCTCAGGGTATGCATCCCCAGAATACTTTGTTATTGCCTTCCCTCCCAGGCGCCGAACTATATGCACTGTTGTTACCTTGGTTACTGATCCTTTCAGATGTCACCCAATCAATTCATAAGTCCCATGCACCCAATTATCACATGCTATACTGGTAGTATCACTGACAGATTGAGCATCATCAAACTGGATGACTCCTTCTGTAGGGTGGATGGTCTCTAGATCTCTTATGGAGCACACATATATTCTGTCCAGGACTTCCTCCCTAAGGGGTTCAGTATAGGGGGTGGACTTCCCATCAACCAGTGGTATAACTACCCGCTCTTCCTTGTTTTCAAAGCTTATGTACCCCTTGTTAAACTGAGAGATCTGCATTATTCTTATAACACCATGGGTGCCCAAGTAGAGCTGGGAAATTATCTACCTCGGCAAGTGCCAAGACTTCAAAATCCCTAGTGAACCTAGTCCCCTGAATTGTAATGGTTGCATCCTTCAAGACACCTATGGGCATCGCCTTTGTCTTATTTTCCATATACAACACATTTGAAGATGGTTGTAATGCAGGTCTTCCCATTTGATGCCAGGCATCCAGAGTGAGAACATTAACCTCCATGCCTATGTCAATGAGGATGTTGCTAAGCAACCATCCATCCACTACTGCGTTCAGGGTAATCTCTTTGTCATAATCAAGGCTATGAGGTGGGAGGTTTTCATGCAGGATCTACCTTTCGTGTTCTTCCCCGGTGTGTGGCACCTTTTCTCTCAACCATGCCCCTAGCAGGGGAATAATATTCTCCTACCTCAGTAGTTTACACACCTCCTTAACCTCATCCAAGTCATCCCTTGGTGCTTCTACGGTTCTCCTTTGCTCATCCTTTCTAGTCTGCTCTTTTAAGCATTGGATCTCCCCTTGTAAACTTTGAATTATGTCCATGGTTTCCTGGTAAACTTCTTTCTGGTGAGCCGGGTTTGGATACTTCCCATGTACTACTTCTTCTCTCGAAACCAGAGGTCTCTGCCTAGGTGCTTCCCTTGCGTGCACGTGGATTCCACCCTCATTGTTACCATAACAGGCTCTAGTTTTGATTCTCGTATTACTCGTGGAAAGCCATTGCGTTCAGCCTTCTTAATACTCACCATGGCAGTGCCCTTATCCTTCTGGTACTGCTGACTCATATGTTCGTACAACTCTGGGCATTCTTCGTACTTATGTTTTTTTCCACACCAGGAGCATTGTAGAAGATCTGGACATTCACGCTTATAATGGTTTGTGGCTCCACAATTAAAAAACATGTCCCACACGGGAACTCACTTCTTCCTCCGTGGTTACCATGACCATGAAATCCTCCACGAAACCCTCTTCCATGTGCATCTCCATCTTTACGCTCCTCATACCGACATTCATCTCCTTTGGAACTGCTGGCAATGCCAGTCTGGCGCACACCAAGATCAATTGCCTCATGAATCTGGTCAATCAATCTACAATCCTTGGTGTCATGTGTGGTTGAGGTACATATCTTGCAATAACAAGATACATTTTTGTGGATCACGCTACTGCAACAGGGGGCACCTACTTGCATCATGGTCCTCGTGACATATTTCATAGTTTACTACTACGGCATGTACCGCCTTCTGAGTACATATCCCACCATTATCCTTTGTGTGTCCTTCCATGTTACAATCCATGCACCACATCCCTCCGTGAATCTCTGGAACTGTGTTGGTAGACAATTTCTCCAATTGCTTAGCCATGGCAGCAATCTGAGCCTCTAGAAATGGGCTAACACTAGTGTCAACACTACCAACTGACTTCAGTGTAAAGTAGCTTCCAATGCTTCGCATGGGTCCGTGAATGTTTTATGAGATAAGGCCCTCCTAAAGGGTGTGATCAACCCTCTGAAAAACCACTGAGCATGTTGTGAAGGGTGGATATCATAAGATAGCTTAGACAAAAGAGTTTTAAAGCACATGCATCATATTCCTGCACGCTCTCTGCCATTCCCTACTGGATTTCTTTGAGAGAGCTAATGCTCTTCTGTTCAAACTCAGGTATGTGGAATTCCACCAAGAATGCATTTCTCAGTGTGGTATAATCCACAACAGTCTAATGAGGGTCATACTTTCTATACCAACTATGTGCACGTCCTTGCAAGGTCATCACAAATTGACTGGCCTTTCGATCCTGGGTCGTGATTCCCTTCATGTGCCATAGCAGCTCGCACTTATGCACATGCTCTGGCATCTTCTATTCCACTGTAATCTGACAAGTGTAGAGACATCTTGAAAAAGACTTGAGGAGGTGGCTGAGGCCCTTGCCCTCTCGATCTAGTCCCTTGGTTTCCTCCGGTGTTTCCTCCTCCACCGGATCCACTGGATCCTGAGCCACCAGCTCCACCACTTCCACCTCCAGATCCTCCTATGTTAGGTACAGGGCCTGTGTTTGTTCATGTCGAGTGCTCCCGTTGTTCCACTGAATTGCGCACCGATAGTTTGTGAACTAGTACCACTCCTAGTCGTAGTTCCTCCACCACTTCCTAAAACACTTCCAAAACTAGCCGTATATGTGCCTTGCACAAACATTCCACCAAATACTGGAATAGTGTGTGAAGCCATAGAAGTCCCAAATGAGAAATTGTATGTTTTAGGCACCAATCGGTTGCTTTCCATTGATATCAAATGGATCAACTATACTTTTCCCTCATTCAAACAAACCAAGTGCCAAGGTTCGGTCGCTAGGTGGGGTCAGATGCATGCCAATGAATCTTCTCTCTCTATGTGACAGACTCTCATCAGAAGCCACAAGGTTTTCTCTTCCACGCTTACCAAGATGGGGTACCACAGACTGTTTGGGTTTGACATCCTCCACGTGAACCTCAACTCCTTTCCACCATGTCTGGCTCCATAACCCACTTGTAATCCCACGTTGTCTATCGATCTCCTTTTCACATGTGCTTCATTATACTTGAGCTGCCTCTCCTCCCTTTCCTATTCAGTCGTTAGATCAGCCATCCTTCCCCAACCTGGCTTCCTCACCTAGTGCTCAGGGTGGTTTAGCCGGCCATAGGAATGCCTCTAAACCCATGGTTACCATCAAGGTTTTTATCACAAGGGGAATAACACGTAGAAATGATCCCCTGGGCTCTGCAAGAACTCAAACTCAGCAACTTCTGGATAGGAATACATGGAAATGGCATATTCCAGAGTGTAGCTAGTCAATACTCCCTTCCACCAATGATCTATAGCATGGGTCCACGTTAGATTAGCATCTTGCAGGTTCTGATATGTTTCTTGGGTCCAAGGGTGTGATCTATAATGCCACCCTGATCTAGATGTATAAGCCGAGAGCCATTTGAATAACTCTACTGGGAAACAACAGAAGAAGGTTTCGTACAACTCATGATAAAGAGTGTCTTCCACCCATCTTCATGTATCAAACCCAGATCTGGTACTAAATCTTTGAGTGAATTCATCCTCCATGCTCTTAAACCAATCTTCAACACCTTCAAGTGTTAAGTGCTCCACCATCACTTTTTACAGAGATCATGATATATGCCATGTTCCACTACAACTTCAAAAAGAGGTCCCAGCAATGGAACCAAGATGTAGTCACTTTTGCACCCACTAAGAACAAGGGAACCTCATGCACACCGGCCTATCACCCAGCGAGCATTGGGCACTCACCCGAGGGCACGTGAGAGGGAGTCGATTCTCTCTTTATGTGAGTCTAGTGGAAGGCATAGTTCATGATTCTGACTTAGTGATTTAACAGACATGAAGAGCTATAGAGCTCAGGACGGCTTCTATACCCCTTTAGTCATAATAGAACCAAAGCGTGCAATAGAAATAATAGAACTAAGAGGTGTAAATCCACTACTATACTTAACCATTCAAGTAAGATTCATGATTATATAAGAACAGAAGTACAATAGAAATATGCAGGTAATACAGAGAAATAGTCTTAATACATTTGTCATGGTAACCTTATCACATTCATTCATAGTGTTACTTATAAAAGATTACAGAAGGAAGACCATAGTCATGCGCCATGTATGGATCCATACATGTATTCTCACAAGACAAAAATTTCATTCCCCAATTCCCCATTACATCCTTACTTGAATTCAGTACCCATTTTCATCCCATAGTTCTCGCAGTAATTCTACAGAGCTCTGCTACCTCTCTTCTTCTCCTCTTCTTTTCCAAGGGCATGCATATAAATAGGCCTCTGAGCTCTAACAAACTCCTCTGCAACCTCAGATCTGGCCCCAAGTGTCAAGGTGTGGGTCACCCCAGGCGCATGCCTCTCCATGTCATGATTAGCTTTTTGGATCTTTCTATCGCAAGGTATATTCCCTCCAGGACACCCTATCGCCAGGCTGGAACCTTATCCAAATGGAACACGTTCTTCATGTGTTCTGTCCCAAAGGCCAAAAATGGCTAAGTCCCGAATTGTTCTTCATGCGGTGCGTGCGTCCTGGGTTCTTCAAGAAGCCTTTTGAACTCTGCCTTGCGTGCCTTCACTTGCGCGCTTCCTTTGGCCATGCGTGCCTATGCACGCCCTTAAGATTTGGAAGCTAAATTAGGGGTCCAACAAGTATGAACTATATGAGAAACTGTTGGGTTTTAAATGGAACATGGGTTGAAACCATAGTCAGGGGAAACAAGTCCCTCCTCTTTAATGGGAGATGTTCCCTTATTAAAAACAAGAAAAACAAATGTACAAATATAGGAAAATCTCAATATTTGGACCCTGATAATTCTGGAATGTTTTCATGAATACTTAAAATATTAGTCAATTATGGAAGAATATAAGGATGGGAAAAGTTAGAAATCTAAAACAATGCTTTTGGGAAATATAGATACACAAGTATCTCCCTACTCACATGGAAGTTGTGAAAATTATGGGAATCAATTTGGAGATCTTAAATACCTTCTACCTTCGATGCAAATTTCTAATTACTTCAAATGTTCTAATGTAGATTACTATGTGGCCTATATGGATACAAAGACTCATACTTAATGCCAATGAAATAGATCCATTGTAATCGAGCACACTTCAGAGAGAGATACATCTAGAGGAAAATGAACTGAGACATTTCAATTATGTATTTTTACTTCGTGGGACATTTATATACTTCCCAAAAATCCTAGATTCCTAGCCATTACATGACTTTTAAACACATTTCTTTTATCAATTTGTATTATCCTACTTGAGACATATCCACCAAAAAACCAGCGAATTTCCCTAGCAGGCATTATGGGATAATGCTTAAGATCGGATGTATGGAAAGTGACACTGAAACTAATCGTTGGTTACCACTTGACTGACAAATCTAGAGGTTAGTCAAACATTGAAAATACCATTCTATCAGTTTTACCATGATTACTATAGAATGGAAATAGTCTCATGATTTTCTTCTCCATAGCTTGAGGTCCTACCATTTCCACCTTTTAACCACTTTCATAGCATTCAAGTATCTTGCTAGTAAGTTTTCTCCCCTTTTTATCACTTATGCTCAGATAAAATCCTGTTTTCTGATGATTAGACTTTGCATCCATTTAAACTTAATGATTTACGTTCCATAATAAACAAAAAATTCATAACTCATGGAGAAGTGACAAGGGTATAGAGAAAAAGAATGAAGAATGATCCATTGGTTAATGTTTAAAAGATTCTGGTTCATTAATGGCATTAAAAATGTAGATGAGTGTTATTTAGCTGTTCGGTTTCGCCCCTTTTACCTGGGTCAAATTTGCAGACCCTACACAGTGGCAAGATACAAGTGCAACGACAGTTTTGGAGAAATTTTATTGTAGGCCTAAAAACATTGAAAAGTAAAAATCCCTTCTCATTTCCTTACTTTTTTAGATCAGGAAATTTCAGACCTTGAAGGGAGAAATCTGGACACGTGGTGTAAACAATTGAGTGGCTTAGGAAACTTGCAAAGGGTTCAAACTTGATCAAAGGACTTTTCAAACCCTAAAGTTAGCAAATTTTTAAAAACCTTCCCATTGGCCCACTTTGAATTATCAATGCCTGAACATGTGTCAGGAATAATTGGAAGTGGCTAAGCCACATGTCAGATTTGTATCAAATTTTAACACTATTTGAAGTGCTAAAAAAATGGTTCAAATATTAGTCAATTTCTTCTGAGGCTCAGCCTGCTTGGGTTTCATACCTTCGTAAGATTTTGCAAGAGACTTAGGATTTGGAATACAAAAAAGTGCACCTTTCAAGTGCACATACAAATCTATGATTTAAAAGGGGCAAAAACGACAAAATTTATGGGAAAGTGGTATTAAGTTGTAAAAAATTTTCAACGTAGCTCGATATGTGCCATACTTTTTGCAAAAGTTTAAAGGTTTTGGGATATTTCAAAGAAATGGGTGGTTTACAGTGTGATTCATCTTTTAGTACAAAAAACTCAACTTTCACCCTTTCAAGACATAATTTCTTAGAGAATGCAAAAAGTGAAGGTAATTACAACGAATTATGAAAACTGACTATTTCCAATCATGGACTAAAATGCGGTGGTTTCAAATCTGGACATTAATAATTTCTTCCCAAATATTTGTTTCACATGCAAAACCTGATAATATGTGACAAAAAGATAACTCATTTGAGCCAATTTTAGGAAGAATAAAGGGTTGTAGCCTTTCACAATTCTAGAAATGAATTTATAGTCAAATGCACATAAAGTATGTGGAAATTGAAAATACCATTTGGATGCTCAATGCATATGGTATTTCAATTTCTCTACCAAGTGTATAAAAATAGGAAACTCCTTTTTCACATGTGTGACACATATCCAAATGCCTAGTGTCTGATTGGTCCGAATTTCTTAGAAAAATTTCTCATAATCCATTAGGGGTCAATAGCATAGAAAAAAATTATTTGCTCACCATCCTGAATTTAAAACACATAATGGAATATTATCTGTGACACCTAATGAAGCCATGGTAATTTAGATTCGAAAGAATGTGAGTTCAAAATTGAGAAGCAACAAGAACTAGAGTGCAAATAGGCTAATGCTTCACAATGTGTAACCTAGATGCTAGAAATATATGTTGTGAGATGTGTAGAGTAGATGGTCTACATAGAGATGAATTCAAAATTTGACAAAGTGTGTCATATTAGCACCTAAAATCCCCTTACGAAGTGGGTGTGATTGCTAAAATTGAACAACTAAGAATCTTCTTGAGAGCATATCATTCGTTAGTAATTAGTGATTAACTAATTAACTAAATTTCAACATTTTCAATTAACTGACACCAAATTGTGAAATCCTCTTCTATTGATAATTAATGATTATCCAAGTTTTAAACCTTTTTAAAAAGATAATAAATCAATAAAAATGTTTTAAGATAGCTAAAACCCTCTTTCAAAGTCTTTGAGAAAACTAATATCAAATTGAAAAATAATCATTCCTAACATACCCTAAAAATATTATTCTAGCCTATTACAAATCCTAGTTGATTAATAAATCATCTCCAACCTATGAAATGAGTTGTTAATCACTTGTTAATTCCTCTAATCAAACTTAAAAGTTAAATCTAATTCTATCACTATACTTCATATTCATTGATTCAATAATCTTCAAATAGGAAATCTATTAAAGACCATTTACATCCTTCTAAATACTTTACATTTACAAACAATATATTTGGGTGCTAGTATTTCATATAAGACATTGATCAATAGATGATTAACAAAAAATAATGATCTAGTGGCCTAGAAGGGGACACTTAGGGTATTAATGTTAATCTAATTAGGAGGACTAAAACATTATAAGTAAATAGATAAAACAATATGAATGTAAATGCAAGTAAATATTCTAAGATGAAATGAAACCCTAATCATTAAGAGGGAAAAGAAATCAGACTTATCTGAATATTGGAAGTGACTGTCTCACTTTGTCACAGATTCTTAGAAATAGAAATCACCAAGTTCAGAGATACACTATGACCCTGTGAAGCTAATGAACAAGGAAGATATAAAATGATTGGGCATAGAATGGGAGTGTACCTGGGAAACCCCTCCACTGGTAAGGAATAGTTTGGGCACCTTTTATTATTAAATGCTCATAACTTGAATCTACTTCTAGTCCAAGGTCTCTTGGAGTTTTCCATGTCTGCCACACTATATTTATTTGGATGATTATAAATGACATACAATATCAAAAAGAAGTATCAAGCCCTATAAAAATATAAGATACAAATGAATGGGTCGGACACCTCAACCATGCCAAACTATGGAATTATTGTTAAGTGATATCAACACCAGACATGTGGATGTGGTAGTTCTAGTGTGTGTGTGTCACTTGTCTTGCCCTGGTGCTCTCATTTCAGTCGCACTTTGTGAAGTCTGAGGAATAGTTACTATAGAAAAGGTAAATTCATGTGTGCATGGAATATAATAGAATCCCTCCCCCTATGTAGCATGTGTGATGCATGAAGATATCCTAGTCCTTGATTCATGGCCTATGTGGATGCAAGTGATAATGGTTGCAACTCTAGATGGAGTGATAGTAGTAGTGATGTTATGACCTAGGACCCTTATTATGGTATTTCATAACTTTATATTATAGGGTTCTCTTGCTTAATTTCATAATTAATCCCAACAAGGCCGACTGGAAAAAGGATATAGACAACAAAAGGATAGAAAGGCCCCAAAAATAAGTAGGAAAGGAGTGCATTAGACTTGGGGGGAAAAGTGGGACAAGGGCACCAAAGGGTGCCCCATATCTAGGTTGGAGGAACCCAGATTTTAGCCTAAATGATGGGGTAGATGCCAAAATGGGTGGATAAGTGCTGTAAAATGGGTATGGGAATTATGAAATAAAATATAAAATAAAGATGGCCAAAAGGTGGGATTAATTGGTATTTATTCACTTGAGAACCTTCTAAATAGTAGTATAAGACTGAGCTAAATAATGTCTAATGCATAATTTTGTGTCTACATTTTCCCCCACTTTATGTTAGTGAGTGGAAATCTCAGTAACATAAAGTAAATAGAGATGTGTACCTGATATCCATGTAGAGTGTAGAAGAAGATGTGTCTATGGACTAGACTTAAGATTGGAATGATAAAAAGAAAATGTGGAGGAGTGTGGATTCTAAAGATGAAAAATGTACATAAAAAGTGATGAGAGTGAACCTAGGGTGGAACATGTGTGTAGTTATTGCTATGTGTAGTATACCTGCATGGTTAGTAAAGGTAAGTGCCTATAGTGTGTGTTGTTGTCATTGTCGTTTTTGTTGTTGCCCCCAATTTGACTGCTTGTTTCTCATACGGAAGGACATGCAAGGAGAAAATGATCAAGTAGTCAAATATGTATGTATGTAAAAATGTTGTGTAAAATACGCATGTGTAAATATGCAAATGTAAAATAAACTTAAAAAAAGTGTAAATGAAACATGTGCACCTGATCCATGTCGAGAAAAAGGGTGTAGAAGGATATCCTATACTGTTGTGCAAGTTTTTTGGGTGATCTCATGCCACCCTGGCTAAAGAAATATAGGGAGGAAATGTCTTGTGCCCTCCAATCTTTAACCACTTCTACTTGAAATGTGTGTGAAGATATCTCTGTATACTATCCTAGTTTTTTGGGCGATTAGATGCCACTAGACTAAGAAGTGTAGAGAGGCACACCCAATGTAACCCCCAAGCCTGTACAACTGCTCTGTAGAATTTATAGTTGAAGGAAACCATGTCCTATTAAGGCCACTATGTATGGAGTTTGTAGACTTGTTCTAAACTCACTTGTTGTGCACTATTGAACTAGTGTAAATATGATGTGTTAGTATAAAACCCTCAATGATGCCCCACTCTTTGGGGGAACATGTGGTACGACCCTGGAAGGAGAATGCGGCCCCAAAAGAGGACCAACCACACTCTGAATTGTAGAACTCTACCCTGCAGGGGAAAGGGAAACACTTGGTAGATACCAAAGGCATGCACAAAAGGGGATGGCTAGCCAATACAAGTGTTTTTATGAACACACATACATGTAATAAGACAAATGTAAAATGCACAAACAATGTAGAAACTACAAAAACAAAGTAGTGTAAACACGTAAGAAAACAAGAAGACCGCATAAAGTGGGTTTCAAACATTTGACATCACTCATGATTTCGCAAGACACTCAAGGAATGTCATGACCACAAATAGAAGACAAGTGTACACACAAGAAAAGATAAAATCCCACATATAATGGAAAACAAAATAAATAAGTAGACAACAAGAAAAAAGTAGTCATGGAAACATGTAACATGAAACACCCGTTAACATGTTAGAATGATAACCAATATGTCAAAGCATGTATGAGCAAGTAGTATAAAATGCTAAGTATAAAAATGAAACAATAGCACCTATGGATAAAATGATTTTGGATGCCCCCAATGACTGGTATAGGAAGGGTAGAAGATAAGAATCCATGCTGCGTGTAGAGACCTATACCTATAATCACACTAAACAAAGATGTGAATGCACTTGTGTGTATGATAATGACATATAAGAAATAAATATAACATGTGTAGTAAAGTGAGCATGCAAAACACTAGTAAGGAAAAGTAAATTCCCCCAAGACCAATGCAATATGTTGTGGATGGGGGAATGGAACGCAAGATAGAATGATAAGAGCAACGTGCCCCATGAGTGGATGGAAGTGTATGTAGTGAGGTTTGTTTTATTTTCCCTCAGAAAGAAAGAATGAACTGTAAACAAGAGTGCATCATTGATAAATGGTTGAGTAGTGTTGGTTTCATCTAGCGCACTGTGATGAGTGTGTATGTGTAGTGGTGATGAAATGCGACATGGGGAGAAGATGTGTGTGAACCCTATAGATGAAGCGTATATCATGATTTTGTTGAATGGAGGAGTAATGATTTATCCCTAAGTTTATATCACTATAGGATGAGTGTATGGGGATTATACATATGGAAATATATGCATGGACCCTATAGCCTAAGCGTATACCACGACTTGATGGAATGACAGAGTGTTGACTTAGCCCTAAGTGTATATCATTGTGAAATGAAAAGGTGATGAATGGGTGATGATTT
Organism: Taxus chinensis; assembly: GCA_019776745.2. Taxonomy (NCBI): domain Eukaryota; kingdom Viridiplantae; phylum Streptophyta; class Pinopsida; order Cupressales; family Taxaceae; genus Taxus; species Taxus chinensis. Next base: position 849,633,102 of record CM034150.1, read on the forward strand.
AGCCTAAAGCATATGTCACTTTGGGATGGACAAGAAGGGATTTTTTGATGTACCCTAAGTTGTAGGCCACTACCAAATTATAGAATGGGGGTGGTGATTTAACCTAAAGCATATACCACTACAAGATGATAAGAAGGGGTGACAATTTAACCTAAGGTGTATGCCACTAATGTGAGAAATGGTGGATGAGGAAAATGTCGCATTGGTGAATGTAAGGTCCATTTGATTGGTAAAACCTTGGCAGTCGAGTATGGACCGAGGAACTAAAGTTTTTCATAGGGTATAAAGTGCAGCGCGTAGAAGACAACGTATTACAAACAAACAAGTGATGAATAGGGTATGTAAATACGCGATGTGTGTAATGCAATGTAGGATGTGTAGGATATGTAATATGTGAAATGTAATAATAGGTGTGTATAAAAATTAAATATGTAATGATGATAGGTAGAACTAGACCCCTATGTAGTGGAATCTAGCGTAGTGTGTAGAATATATATGATGTATAAATGCACCATGTGAATCATGCAATGTAGTAAATGTGGGGTGTGTGGATTATGTAAGATGTGATGATAGGTGTAGATATAAAATATAATATGTAGTAGTAAAATGTAAAGCTAGACCCATATATAATGTAACCTAGTGTAAATGTAGAATTTATGGATGAAGTGTGGAACTAGACTCATATGTAATGATGACTAGTGTAGTATATGGGAAATGTATGATATGAATATGTGTGATATATAATGTGACTATAGAAATAGGTGTAGGATGCATGGTGTATAATTCTCAATTTAAGATGAATAATGGAATCTGTAGTGTCTATGGTATAGTGTGTGGGGTTCAGTGTAATGGTAATCCCTAAATAGTCCAGTGTGAACTAAAACACAAGAGTGTGTCATTGGGTACCAAGGGTGTGATGTAATACGTGAAGTGGATATGAGATGAAAATAAGTGATAAAGATGAATTTTAAGATGTAAAATCGTACAATCATGCTAAGAGAGGGGGGAAGTATGTCATGTGCATGCCCCCCAACACTATGTCATGTCATGGAAGGCTATGTGAACTCATCAAGGAGATCATCATCCTCTGGGTCAAAGGCAAATGGATCGGGATTGGCAACATGGTATGCTATAGTATGAGGTTGAGCATGTAATAATCTGGTAAGGCATAAGTGATACATGCCCATAGCGTATTATTCATCAGTGATTGGGGGATGTGGGTAACCGTTTGCATACCATCGAAGGTAATTAGGTGAGTAGCCAAGAAAGGAACTATTGCAAATGAAAACATGACCAAAAGGCATAGGGAATGAAACATCAATGTGACTAGGGTGTAAGGTACTGCTGATGTAAGTAAGCCAAGAATATCCTAATGTGAGTAGAGAACCACAACGGGTACGTAGGAGATAGACTAGAAGATCAAACAGACGTAAGCCATAAGTGGTAGTGATAGTGACAAAACCATAATATAGGTGAGAAGAACGAGTAAAAGGCTGAAGGTCCTCGAAACACCAAGATGAGCTAGGTCAGCATGGGAACATATTGTTTTATCATTGATAGCATCGAAGGGGACATGTTCCTAGTACGAGTCATGAATGAGAAGTGTGCAAGTGAAGGGTGAGTGAACTGACATTGGAGATGAGGATGGGATAATATTTTCCATGGAGGGAACATGTAGCTGATGTAGAATGATAGATGTAGAGGGAGGGAGTGTAGAAGGGATAGCATCGAGTAAACAAATAGTTCCCTCAAGCGGTGGAAAATGAGGTTGATCATCCATAGGCTGAGGTTTATCTACAGTATCAATGTGGGGAATAGGGAGACTAGTGTGAGGGTCATGGACATAATATTGGAATGGATCACGATATAAGAATATAGTATACTCAATATGATCATGTAATAATTTGACACAACGATGGTGTTTCACTCGGAATGTTTCGTTCCTTTTAGAAATAGATAAGGGTTGGGGCTAGGAGGAATACCTGTAGAATGTCGAGATGGTGTGCGCGTACCGTAGAACAGGCTGACTGCGAAGGAACTCCTTTTTGTCTTGGAAGGACTACCTGCAAATAACAACACAAGACCACAAGATTTTAATTAGACAATAAATGAGGAAACTGCCTTGGGCCCAGGAAATATAAAACTTCCTTTCGAAGGTGGTCAGTTCCCTTGCTAATATGAATTAACACAAAAGACTATAAAATATCAATTAAATTGCTTTGTTGAACTGGGTAGGGGAAAGGCTAGTTATTGGTTATAGTCAGTATAACCGATGGTGGTTACTGATAACCGATGGCGGTTACTGATGACCGATCTCGGTAGAGTCTAGGATCTAGTTGTTTTGTGGGGTGGTGGTGTTATTTGGTAGTTGTGTTATTTTGTAGGGCTGTATATTGGTAATATTAGGAAATAGGGTGATCAGATCTAGATGAATGACAGTTAGATGCAATGACACGTTGGGTAGTGGATCCAAGAATGGATTTGTGAGGACTTATGATTCAAAAAGTCGAAGAAAATGTTATTAAAGAGTACATGCAAGAAGTAGCTTACTGATTATTCGTGGAGATGCAAGTCCAAGAGTTCTGATGGAAAGGCAGAACTGAGGTAGGATGGTCTGGCACACAACAGATCAAATCAGCTGAGTATCACAGGGCTCTGGTATCCAGTTGCAGTCCTAGGCTTGCTCTCCCTTACTGCTAACTCTCTTTGTCTCTTCACTTGTCTCTACTCAGTCAAGTAAAGATCAGGGTTTTCCTCGATCGCTCCTGATGCTCTTTCTTGATTCAAAGAATCCTTTTCTCTGATCCAAAAATGAAATTCCGATCCTTTGTTTTTGGTTTGGGGAGGCCATTTATAGGGAACCGATGGCGGTTACGTAAACCGACGGCGGTCGAGTAGGAACCGGCATCGGTAAGGAAAAAGTAGGCTATTTTTAGTAAAAACAGCCCACCTTCCCTATTTTTCCCTCCCGAGAGATTAGTTGCGGGCTTAGTCAAGTGACTAGAAGGTCGGTTTTAGGTGCGAGAAAGGGGTCCTTAGTCATGGGTGTAGGTGTAGGCCAAGTTTTAGGTTTTAATTAGGTTAGTTTAGGATTAGGGCTAGGTCATGATGAGGTGGCAAAATGAGGTGGTAGGTGAGGTGATGGGGATTTATCAATTACAAGGTAATTAATAAATAATTGTGTAAGGTTTAGGTAATGAGGTTAGGTTGCGAAATGGGATGCGGGTCACAAGGGGTCGTAAGACATGAATATGTGTCTACAGATGGATGGTATAGGCAACAAAATTGCATGACATGAAGCCATGGTGTACCTAACAAGTAATTATAGGTGATAGGAAAATAAATGACAATGAAAATAGTAGGGAGAGTCTTAGGTCCTACAGTTAAAGGAAAGGTAACATGGCCTAGACATGGAAGGACATAACCATCATGAACACGAAGCAAAATGGAAGAAGGGCTAATGTCATGGGAAGAAAAACCTGAGACTTGGAGAAAGGACATAGGAAACAAATTAAGCTCAAAGTTATTATCAATAAGAGTGCACTTGACAACAAAATTGTAGATGTGAGACATGATATAAAGTTGTGGGTCATTATCAAAGGGGTGAATGTCAGCTGGAGGATTGGCCCAAAATGAAATATCTTGGGAAAAGGAATTCACAAACATATCATAAATGGAATCTTGATGCATGTCAATAGAAACATCGGTAGTAGAAAAGAGGGTTTGAACTTGATGAAGAAAATCATGGTGGGTAAGTAGATATTCAGTGATAGAGATATTCATAATGGGAGAATGAAAATCCCTAGAAGGTGGTAGAAAGGGACATCAGGTTCACCAAAATGATTTACAAAACATAATGATCTAGTGGCCTAGAAGGGGACACTAGGGTATTAATGTTAATCTAATTAGGAAGACTAAAAAATTGCAGTAAATAGACTAAAAACAATATGGAATAAGTGTAAGTAAATTATTCTAAGTGAAATGAAACCCTAATATGTAAGAGAAAGGAAATAAATGGATTAGCTGATTAGAAGTGATTTTCGTAGGCTGTCATAGATCTAGAAATGTAATCAAGAAGTGCATGAAAAAATATGTTGAAGAAAGTTGGAGTCTTGCAGTTGTATGAGCTGCCATATTTTGGAAAACCAAAAAAAATATATTAGTGGTTGATGTCCTGAGTCCACAAGGACTTTTTCTATTTCATAGGGTGGTGGATGCAACTCACCACACCCTTGATTGTGAGTCTGAAAGGTTTGAGAATCTTGGGAAATGAGATTGGAAGTGACGTCAACAATGATGAGGTCGTAGAAGAAACCTCTGCTGCATTGACATATACGAAGGGAGGGAACCCTATGGATATTAAAAAGCTAGCATATCACCCTATGATCAAGGCTGTTGCCCACTTCCTCACCAAGTTGAATAACCAGGAGCACTAGAGCTAGGTAAATAAGAGGTGGCTCCATATTTCTAATAATATGTCTACGGGAGTTGAATACAATTTATCTACTTTCATTATTGAAAATATCATTGAAGAAGTGCACCAAGGAGACAAGATAACTTTTAGTGCTATTTTTCTATCACTTGTGTTTATGGAGATTAGGGTGCCTTATGGGCTGAAGGTAAAAAATTGGTAGTTTCTTAAGGAGAAAAGGTCACTTGCAGTTAGATTTTCTAAATAAACTTGTGATGGATTGATGAGTTGCCCAGATAAGCAAAGGATGGAAATATGGTATAGGATAAAGCACAAGTATTTTGGGCACAAGTGGAGAAATCCTAAGGAACTACCTGTTGTGGTGGATAGGCAAACTTAGTTTTATGTCTTCCAACAATTTTGTATTTGAATATTTGGTATGAAGGATGGGAAGTGGAGCTCTTGGTGTAAGCTTCCCTACACCTTCACAATGTGCTATTTCCAACCTTCGGTAAACAAATTTTCAAACGCGCGTAGATTAAGATTTGATGTAGAAAAAGTGAATTGTGAGTATCATATTCTCAGTAAAACATTTATATATCTAGGTAAATCTACTTATATTGAAAAATTAATCTCTAATGATATAAATATCAGTTTTATGATTCTAGCAGTTGGGAAGCTTGGCACAGTTAAGGTATACATTTACCTTAAACCCAAATTGGTTGATGGTAAGTATATTGAAAATGAATTTAAATTTCCTGAAATGCTTTAGGGGGAAGCATACTATGGGAACCTTATAGGATGATGAGCCTAATCCTCCTCTCATAGATGAGGAAGAGCTTGAAAAAGAACTAAAGGAAGACATTGGTGGCCTGTATCATGGCTTTAGGAAACAACTAACTATAGGGAAAAAGAGAACACATGAGGCAACTCCTCTGAGACAGGAAGAAGGTGGAGAAGTGAAAAATGAGATGGGCGCAATGGATATGGAAAATGGTGAGGAGAACTAGAACAAAGATTATAGGTTCATGAACTTCACAACTATCGAGGAGATCACCCAAAACATTTCCTTTGAATATTGAACCAAAGAAGAATAGGCACAAGTATGTTCCCACTAAGGAAAGTGAGGAGGAGAAGTCAAATGAATGTGTGCATATTATTAAAGAGAATCATGTTATTGATGTGGACACAAAGGAGCCCCAATATGAAGAGATGCATCATGATACAAAGGCATATGAAGACCATAAAGAGGTAGGTGGTGATACAAGAGAAGAGTAAGAAAAAGATAAGGGTGAACCATGCGGTGATCCTACTAGTGAACATATAAGTAAAACAGGTGGAGACTGGATTTTGGATACCGAAGTGTGCATTCATAAGGGTTGCCATTCTCGAAGGAATAAGAATGGAGAGATGTATAGGATGCCTACACTTGGGTACGTTGGTGACCCCTATAAAATAATTTATGCTAGGTTTTAGAGTATTGTGGAGCCTGAGAAATTATATGGGTGGGAGTTAATGAATCGAGAGGCAAAAAACATGCACATGTGGAAATAATTATCATAGAGCATGCAAAATCACATAGATGATCCTAAGTTTCATGTAAAGGATGACGTGTGTATAATGAGGAAGATGAAGAATATGGCTCACGCTATGCACTGGATAATTAGGCCAACAAATTTTATATATGAACAAACAAGTAATGCCTTGACCAAGATGGTATCTTAAGTGGTGTATAAGAATGTAGATAAGGAAGCTGTAGTAAGGAAACTGATGGAAGATAATAATATCCTAAAGGAACAAGTAGAGAAGATGACTGAGGGGAAGAAAAAGGACAAGGAGAAACGAAAGGAGATTCTAGATTTTTTGGTGGAACTGGGGAAGGAAATTATAGATGCACATCCAAATATTGATGAGAAGACTAAGGAGACATGTCTGTCATCCTTTCACTTCTTATAGGATTGTGTCCACTTGTTGAATAAGAAGAAGTTAGTAGTACATGTAGAGACTAAGGAGGATGAAGTGGCTAAAGGGGAGAAACAAGTTGTAGTAGATCAAGAGAGGAAAAATAATAAAGTCACACAAATAATAGTTGAGTATGATGCTTTACTGCAGACCATAAAGGATGAATCAAAGTGCATAGAATTGGCTCTAAAGGTATGTGAATATTTAGGGCATATAATTAAAATAAGGAAATTAATAGAAGAGAATGAGGTCATTGTTGCGAAGAAAATTAAAAATCTAGGACATGAGGAGAGGATGACATTGCTTCTAGAAAAATGTGATGCACTCAAGGCAGCCCGTGACCTTCATAATGAGAGAATAAAGGAAATTGGGAAACTGATATCACAAAGAATGGACATGATGGATGATATGGTGTTATGGTTGGAATATGTATTAATAGTTTTGAAGAACAAGGGTGAAGACATGACCCTGAACGAGATGGATGGGGTGCTTGGAAATATTCCTGCTAAGGAAAAGAAGGGACTCAGTGACTAGAATGAACTATAAACAAAAATCAAGAATGATTACTCAAAACTTTTGTTTCCTACAAAATAATAACACCCAAGATGTCAAAGTGTTCTTACATTCTTTCATGTACAATCATTATTTACCTATTTATTCTTTATTATTTGGAGAGATAAGGTATGAGTACCTATTTTTGGGGGTAGAAATGACATTAGTGTGGGATAATATTGTCTGGATGAATTATTGCATAAGTATCAAAGGTGCATGAGTAAATGGCACATAGTAAACGGGCACGTAGGTGCGCACATAAGTTTAGTGAAATAATGGCACGCACATGAGAAAAAAAGTTCAGGCCTTATCCATTTTTGCATATTATGGGATAAAAATATGTTGGAGTGTGGAGCACGCTTTGGATCAAGACCTAAATACTTCAAGGCTATGCAAAGGATATATTTGGAGTAATGGGAAGATCAAGAGTCATGCAGAGTCTAATGTAATAATAGGTTTAGAATTGGAGTTAATTATATATGATCTATTATTAGGTGAAGCTTGCATGGTGCTTTAGTATCTTTATAGCGGCACATGGCTATTTTGAGCATGCAACCTATTTTGAGAGTGCATGGGTGGTGAAGGGAAAGTCCCCACCCCTATATTTATGTATTTATTTGCATAAATTAGGGTTGAGAGAGACCATGATTTGAATTGTAACATAGCTATACTGTTGGTTAATGAGTGTGCATGAATTATGACAATATTATGTATGTATTCATGTACTAGTTTGTGATGATTGAATATAATGGATCATTATGGATGGATACTGATTATTGATGTATCTTCCCGTGGTTATTATATAGTGAATCTGGTATTAATATTTATGTGATATATATGTTCTTTATTATGTGTGTTTCCAAATTGATCTCATAGATCTGATTGATAGAATGGGATATGCACTTTGATTATGGCTATTATTAACATGCATTATAAAACCCTTGTAAGATAGTAATAAAGAGGAACTTGGTTCCTTTTTGTTCTTCAGGTGAGTGCTTATATTTTTCTGAGTGATGTGCAAGCACATATATGGTTTTAAGTGGGAAAATAAGACTATAGATGGATCCTTTACCTTCCATGGTTTAGGAGTAGGAGTTATGCTTATCACCCCTATGGGTGATCATAATCCTCAAGCATTCTAACTTGGATTCCCATGTATAAATAATATAGCAGAATATGAATCCCTTATTGTAGGGATGAAACTGACTATAAAGTGGGATATTAGACAAGTGAATGTAAAAGGTGATTCTATGCTGATCATAAAACAAGTAATTGACGAGTACAAAGTTAAGGATGAAAAACAATTTCCTTCCAAAAATGGTTGACACTTTGAAAGAGTTATTTGAGTAAATTACATTTTAGCTTATCACTAGAGGACAAAATCAAGCAATAGATGCCATGGCTATAGTTGGGTCTATTTTACGCATCCCACCTGGAAACAACAACATATCATTCTTCATCAAACATCTACGAAACACCAACATATGACATGCCAGAGTCTTGTTTAGTATGTGAAGTTGTTGGTCCCTTTTCCCCTTGGTACCTTGACATATTCAATTAACTTCATGAAGGAACCTTACCTCTAGAAAATTCCCATTCTGATAAAAGAAACCTTATCTAGCGCATAGCCCGCTACACCTTACTTGGAGAACTCTCTACTGTAGAGGCTATGACGAGTATTTGTTGCATTGTCTTAACTCAGACGAATCTATCTTAGCGGTTAAGGAGGTGCACAAAGGAATCTATGGATCCCATACAAGTGGGATAGTCATGGCTAAAAAGATACTAAGTTTGGGCTATTATTGGCCTACCATGGAGACTAATTGTTGCAAATATGTAAAGAAATGATTGTTGTCAAAAATATGGCAACTTGATACATGCGATGGCATAATCATTGCAACCTTTTACCACACCATGGCCTTTTTCAAAGTGGGGATTTGACCTCATCAGTAAGCTTACCCCTACATCCTCTAATGGCCATATCTTCATTATTACTACCACTGAGTACATCACGAAGTGGGTAGAGGTTGTTCCTCTCACCTATGTCACTAGTGCACAAATATTCAAATTCATAATGAACCATATCATTTTCTGGTACGACATCCCCTCTGCCATTATAGTTGATAATGGTAGTTAATTAAAGAAAAACACTATGAAGGCATTATGTCAACGCTTTCAGATCCAAGTCAGGTATTCAACCCTTATTACCCTCAACGTATTGGACAAGTTGAAGCCTCAAATAAAACCCTTTTTCATATTATGGAGAAGATGGTGAATAAAACTATTCGTAATTGGAATTTTCATATTCATCCCACCCTCTAGGCTTATAGAACATCCATCCGCACCCCTACTGGTGCTAATCCATATTCCCTAGTTTTTGGCACAGAATCCGTATTACCCCTTGAGATCAATCTCCCCTCTTTGTGCATAGAGCTAAGAGATTAATTTGATAAATAGGATTACTATAGAGTGGCTTGACTACCAGATCTAGAGCTATTAGATGAGAAGTTCCTTCATGCCCTTGATCACCTCAAAGTGTATTAGAATTGACTGCGTTTAAGTTATAAAAAAATAAGGATACCTTACCAATTTGAGGTAGGAGACCTTATTCTAAAGGAAAATTAGTTCAATAGCACCATGGATCATGAAAAGAAAGGTAAGTTTGAGCCTAACTAGTTGGGGCCTTATATTTTGGTTGCTAAATTTGGTTCAGGTGCATACACGCTAGTTGACTCTAATGGTGATGAACTTTAGGAACCCATGAATACCATACATCTCAAGAATTTCCATGTTTAACTATGGGGTTTGTCAAATATCAGAAAATCCACAAAAATATATAATTATAATAAGTAAAGAGAAATCAATGGATCCAAGTGTCAAACCCTTGCAATTTTGTCACTTTGGACAAATCCATTGGTGAAAAATGGTTTCTGGCACCATTGGAGGGTTCGTTGTTCACATGCAGCTCATATCTGTTAGGGTAAACATATTAATTATGCATTGTAATTAGGTAGTTTAAATTATTATTTTGTATGGTTAGGATTATATAACCATTATATTGTTTTATTGCATTCATGAAGGTTCATTGTTGCATTATTGTTGCAACAACATATTTGTTTATACCTACTTCTTGAATGTATATTAGAAGCTTATGTAATTATGTTGTACCTGTGAAACATATTGTTTATCTGTACATTGGTTATCCAATAACTATAAGTATTCCATCCTGCACCATTGTATTTGATTTGATTGATTATTAATAAAAGTGTTAGGCTTCTATCCCTTTTATACACTTTTATTTGGCACCATAGCAGGTTGAAGCTATTGGTTAGGTTAGAGAGAGGTTACAGAAGGTAGAAGCGTCTTGGAGAAGAAATATGCATTCCAGGAGAGTCTGTGTTACCTCCAACAGCTTCCCAGACATCCCTGCATCCCCACAATCCCCTGTTCAATTCCATATGTTTGGAACACAAATTGTTTTTGCACTGATGCACCTTGCACCATGAAAAAATTTTCTGCAGGAAAAGAATTAATTTTTTTCCCCATTAGGGGGTTTTCAGCTAAATCTAGCTGCTCATATTTTTATCTTATAATTGGTAGACTACTAAATTTGGAGGGTATCTGAGCTCCCTCAACATGCCCTGATTGAGCTTCCTTACTCATTACAGGTGAGTTGAAGAGCTCAACATCGAGATCGACATATTGGAGGTGAGCCAAACATCAAGCTGTCAGACCTCCACATTGAGCCCTTGACCGAGCTCTATTATGTCTCTACATTGAGACCCCATTGTGTTGTCCACATAGCTCATACCAAGTGGTTTTTGCATAGTCCAAGTCATGTGGCAAAGGCTGAGTTGGTTACATTGATAAAGCTAAGTATTTTTCATTGAAACCGTGCCAATCTCTGGTTATCTATCAATACTATTTGTTGTTGATATCTATTGGCTTGTATTGTTGGCAAGTTAAAAGCATTGATTTACCCTATGAATGGTGCTCAACATCCATTGCCAATTTGCATGTGAATCGATCATTTCTCAATGACCGAGCTCACATAGAGCCTATGTATTTGCAAACAAAGAAGTGACCAAGATCATCTTTTCACTGTGGTGAGTTACAAAGGATCAATATCCATTACAACCAACTTTTTTTTTTCATTAAAACGGGCCCTTCCACAAACAAATTGGGCCGCTAAGAATTCAAAAAACTTCTATGACCTGCATAATTCAACAAACAATGATTGGAAAAATAATACAACAATCAAAAGCAAAGAAATCAAAAATAACAAATCAACAACAACAGATTTATAAACTCAGATTCATTTTGCAAGCAATGAACCCTAAAACCACTGCTCACCTAAGCATTGGCACATCGATCTCCAACAAGGTAGCTAAGTCAATTTTCAAAGGTTACTTGAATTTGTTTTTATTTAAATACAAATTACTTCACCTTATTTCCTAAGCACATCAACCGTCATTGTGGTTAGTGGGAAATCCTTAGAGTGGTGAGGTTCATGGTTCAAACCCCCCTAAAACATAGTTTTACAACTATATGGTTGAGTGGCCTGTTTATTAGAACTGCCACAGCTAGAGGTCCTTTAAACCCCTAACTATAACTAAAGCTACAACTAAATTTAGAGGAGAAAAACCTAATTTTAGGGTAATTATTTTTCTCCCACTTAGCTTCATTTTTTATTCTAAACAACATTTTCCAAAGGAGGGGACATTAAAAATTGTATTTTGAGCTAATTTTTTTGTATTTTTTCACACAAAGAGCTGTTTTGAGCACTAGAGGCCACCAGGGCCGCGTAAAACAAAATAAAATTTTCCTTCCATTCAATTTTTTAGAATATTGGATGAAATTGTAATATTTCAGCATATTTTAAAGTACATTTTACTAACTTGCAAGTTGTCATATTCAACCGCAAACCATTGTAATTAATTTAAAACTAACAGAGATTTGTACTAAAAACTAATCAAAAATTTGGTTATGAATAAGTCATGAGATATTTAGATCTCATTCATAGCGTTCGGTATAAACAATGCATTTGGGAAGTGCTTACGGGTAAATTTGTCACGACTACTACTACACTTAATGCCTAATATAACTACAACAACGTCATCTGGGCATTGAACCTTTAAATTGATGGGGATTAATAAGGACAAAATGCACACACTTTGAGCCCTCCCATCCATCTGTGAATGATTGCACAACTTAAATATGAAATGAGAAATTATCCAAGTATATAGCAAAGTTACGCATTTGTATGAGGATATTTATTTGAGCCGATGTCAATAATCACACATACCCCTTTCATTATTGTCTTAGTACCACATATCAGATTATTTCACATACATTAATGCCTCTTTCACATACTGCCAAGTATATAGAAAGGGTGAGCTTCTTCCACGTACCGACGAGTATATCAAAAGGGAACATATATAGAAAGGTTTGATATATTGGACTAATGATATATATATTGGGATACCATATACCTGGAGTGATAACATCCTTATCGTTTTTCAGTTGATTCTATAAAATGGGAATCAATTCCCCCAAGTTATTTTTTCCATATTATCAACTTCTAAGAGGAAATAACTATGCAGCATGGAAGACAAAAATCAAGACACAACTTGAGTTTGAAGAGATTTGGAATGTTGTGGATGGTTCTGTAATCATATCAACAACTGATACATCTCAACAATGATATTTTGATCAATCCAATCAGAAGGACAAGATGATAATCTTGTTTACAATGTCTGATAATGTGCAACCCCACATTCGAGATGCTAAAATAACCAAAGAAGCATGGGATAGTTTGAGAAAATTGTATGAGGCCAAGAACAAGAATGTCATATTGAATTTGTAGAGTCAGTTACACACAATGAAGTTCAAATAAAATGAGAAAATAAAATCTTTCTTAAGAAGATTTGCAGATTTAGGGGCTTCACTTCTAGCCCTAGGAGAGGAGGTCACTGACACAACTCTCATTCCCATTTTTTTGAGAGCACTCCCTCCTTCATACCGCATTTTTCTAACAACACTCAACTTGGCAGATCATACAATTTCTTTTGACAAGTTATTGATCCTACTACAACAAGAGGAAGAAATGTACAATAAAGATGATGAAGAGGAGTAGACACTATCTTCTCATCAGAAATGGAAAGGAAAAGGCAAACCTAATTCCTCTCAAAAGTCCCAAAATTAGAAAGGGGAGAAGCAACAAAAGAAGAATTGTCCTATCTGCAAAAGGGGACATGAGTTAAAATATTGTTGGTTCAATAACTATAAGAAAGGTTCATCTAGTAATTCTGGACCTCAACACCAGAAACCTCACAAGGTACATTCAAACTACAATCAAGGTCAAAATAAGGGGAACTAGAAAATAAAACCCCATCAGTAAGGAAATATAGTTGAGTAAGAAGAACATTTGGATAATGAAAATGTTTTGTACACCGCTCAATCAAGTGAACCCTCCATGTCATCTAGTGATGTATGGTATGTTGATTTGTGAGCCACTCGACACATGACTGGCCACATAGACTAATTTACCACAATGAGGAACATGCCCTTGAAAAATCATGTTTCATTAGGTGATGATTCTTCATATACAAAATAGGGGATTGAAAACATTTCTCTACCTCTTGGTTCATACAATTGTAGACTATTAGATGTAATATATGTCCTTGGGTTGACAAAGAATTTTTTGTCAGTCAGTCAAATCCTAGATCAAAATTTGAAAATTGACTTTGATAGTCATTCCGACAAGAAATTCTTTTTGATTCAAGACAAATCACGAGGCTCGAAAATAGTTGTGAAATCCTCTAATGTGGGACGTATGTTCCAACTTGATTTTGTCCACAAAGATGATCAGGTACTTGTGGGTAAGAATTCTACCTCTGCACAGTTGTGGCATCAGAGACTTGGACACATCAGTTTAAAGTATCTCAAAATGCTTCACCAGTATGTAAAAGGACTTCCATCTCTCTAGAAGGATACAGATAAGTGTCCTCACTTTCTAGCAAGAAAACAACACAAAGCTTCATTCCATAAAAGTAGTTATCAAACTCATGGTAAGCTTGATTTGGTTCATACTGATATTTGTGGTCTGATGCAACCGACTCATTATAAATTTCAATAATTCATGCTTTGTGCTGATGACTACTTGAGAAAAATGTGGATATATTGTCTTCGTAAGAAATTTGATGCTTTTGGGACCTTCAAAAAATTTAAATTTTTTATAGAGAACAAGACTAGTCATCACATCAAATCTCTCTACTCAGATCAAGGGGGGGGATTCACCAGTAACGATTTCAAATCCTACCTGCAAGCTCACAAGATTCGTTGATAATGCCTCCTCCACACACCATAATAGAATGGTGTTGTTGAGAGAAGAAATTGTACTATCATGGAAATGGTGTGATGCATGATCAATGATTATGAACTAGCAAGGAAATTCTGGGTAGAAGTGATAAAAACAATAGTTTATTTGTTGAACAGAGTGCCAACAATTGCTCTTAATAGAGTAACACCAAAAGATACATGGTTAAAATAGAAACCATGTGTTTCACACCTCAGAGTATTTGGGTACAAAATAAGTACGCACATACCCAAGAAAAACAGAAAGAAGTTCCATATGAAATCACAAAAACTCATCTTCATTGGCTACAATGAAGAAACTCTTGGGTATAGATTGATGCATCTAAAGACCAGGAAATTCTACACCAATGGAGATGTTGAGTTATTTGAGAAGAAGGAAGCAGAAACTCCTCCTCCAGACTCACCTGACATATATTTTTCACCAATTGTAAAAATAGAAGCTGATGTTCCCTCAGATGATGAAAGTGATGGTGATGATCAGATAGAACCATGAACCATGGGAGTAGTTCATCATATGCCCAAGTGGTATACTAGCATGATACTAGATGTAAAATTGGATGCTCCATCAGATACATCTACCACTGGACCATAGACTCACAGTAAAGCATGAGAAGAAGTAAATTTTACTTTTATGAGTAGAGTTATTGAATTTGATGAGCCATCTACATTATAGGAATCCATATAGTCAAAAGCTTAGAAATATGTTATGGATGTTTAATATCAGTCAGTGATGAAAAATTACACTTGGCAGCTTGTTGATATTCCACCAGGGAAGAAATCCATTAGTTGTAGATGGATATTCAAAACAAAGTACAAATAATATGGGACCATAGAAAAGTACAAAGCATGACTAGTGGAAAAGTGGTATGCGCAAAAAGAAGGCATAGACTATGAGTAGACATTTTTTCCTATAGCTAAGATCAAAATGATCAGGATGATCTTTGTTCTAGCTACACAGTTTGGTTGAAAATTCCATCAGATGGACTTAAAACATGCCTTTCTAAATAGAGATCTATAAGAATACGTCTACATGACTCAACCTAAGGGATATGTTGTACCTGGTCAAGAAGTAAATTTATGTAGACTCAGGAAATATCTTTATGGCCTTAAACAGGCACCCTGAGCTTGGTACATCAAAATTTATGAGCATCTCGTACAACATGGATTTGTCAAAAATCCACACAATCCCAATCTCTACCTCAAAAATCAAGGGGCGGGGGGAGATTGTGATTTTTATTATTTATGTCAACGATCTAGTCATCATTGGCAGTTCACTGAAGATGATTGATGTAACAAAGAAATATCTTAAATTATCATTCCACATGAAATATCTCGGGCTGATGCACTATTGTATTAGATTGGAAGTATGATAAAAAGAGAATCACATCTTTGTTTCTCAATTGAAGTATAACAAGAAGACACTCGAGAAATTTAGGATGATGGAATGCACACCTATTGCTACACCTTTGAAGAACAAATTCTAGTTATCTCATTTTAGATCCATCTCCTGTGGTAAAAGAAACTCTCTATCGGCAGTTGATTGGGAGTCTCATTTACTTGGACCTATAGTAGACTAGATATCAGCTTTGTAGTGAGCTATCTATCACAGTTCATGCACGAACCCCAAGTTTTTCATCGGAAGGTAGTAAGGTGAATATTGAGATATCTCAAGGAAACAATGGATATTTTTCTAGAATACAAGAAGAATGATCAATTCTTCTTGACTAGATATTCAAATTCAGATCATGCAGGTAATATTGATGACACAAAATCCACTTTAGGATTTGTATTATTTTTGGGATCTAGACCAAAATCATGGGGAAGAAAGAAACAACACTTTGTTTCTCACTCTTCTATAGAAGCCAAGTATCATGCTGCAGATGAAGTTGTCTATGAAGCGATATGGCTACATCACATACTCAAAGGACTTTGAATACCACAGGAAAAATTGACCATCTTGTATGTTGACTATGAAGGTGTTCTCAAACTTGTTCACAATCGAGTTTTTCATGAAAGAACAAAGCACATTGAGGTACAAGTACATTTCATATGTGAGCATGTCTTGAAAAAAAAAATATAGCTTCAGTTTTTCCCAATATATGAACAATGAGTAGATATATTCACAAAGTCACTTGCACGTGATAAGCTCAAGTTATTCAGAGATTTTCCTCTCCTCATCTCTTGAAACAATACAAAATTAAGGGGGGAATGATAGGGTAAACATATTAATTATGCATTCTAATTAGGTAGTTTAAATTATTATTTTGTATGGTTATGATTATATAATCATTATATTGTTTTATTACATTCGTGAAGGTTTATTATCACATTGTTTTTGCAACAACTTATTTGTTTGTACCTGTTTCTCAAATGTATTTTTGAAGCTTATGTAATTATGTTGTACCTATGCAACAGATTGTTTATTTGTACATTGGTTGTCTAATATCTATAGGTATTGCATCCTGCACCATTGTATTTGATTTGATTGATTATTAATAAAAGCGTGAGGCTTCCTTCCCTCTTTTACACTTTCAATATCTAGGATTACGATGGCTTTATCCTAAGCTATTATTTTCCTGTGTCTGAGATAATTTTGAGGCTATCCCTCTAGGCCTTGCTCCAATTGATACTACTTATGTATGCAAGGATTTTTCCTTTGTACATTCCCATCTAACGATGAGGGAAATTTTGCATCTGAACTTCTTACGCATATGTATGGTAGTTTGTCCTTTTACATCCCATCTGTCACTGGGGGAATCCACGTTTCTTCATTTTCTTACACATAGCTTTGGAAAACTTCTAGAAAATCACAAAAAAATCGTATAACGTTATGAAAATCCCCAAAAAATTCAAATATCTTTATTTAGAAAAATGAGAACATTCAAATACATCTCATAGAAAACTCAAAATCAATATAACATTGTCTCGAGATAGTACCAAAAATAGTTCAAAACATTTCCAAATTGTCCTGAAAAAACAAAGTATTAGTTTTATTACTTTAGTTCTTTGTTGTATATAGTTTTGTTGGTTTTCCTTTTCATATTTTGTGTATTAAATTGGATGAATTTTCTTTCTTTGATTAAGTGTTACTGTTATCTAATTTCACTACTCTGGTGAAATTGGATAACTAAATTTTTTTGCATTGTGACCACCTGCAAGGGGTATACCTAGTGGGAATAGAAGGAAAACCTCCAAATGTGCCTAAGGAAATCCAAAATATTGAAAAAGTTCAGAGTATATATCCGGTTTATTGGGTATGTTTTAGGCCAAGTTTGTGCAGAAATGACTAAAATCCATTGCAAGATCATGCTACATTAACAGAGGGAGCTTTCAGATCTTAGGATAGCTCATCAAGCTAATAAGCACAACTGAGATGGTTGTGGAAAAGCATGAGCTATGCTTTACAACTGTACTCTTTTTGAAAGGTGGGGCTTATCCATCTGAGGTGGGAGGCATCTTGGTTGAAAAAATTGCCAAAACCAAGTCATGGTTCAAAGAAAATGAGTTTATTTGAATGAGATGATGTGGCTAGTAGTCCACCAAGCTCATTCCTATGGGACCGGGTCGTTTGGAAACAACTTTGTGACAAACCAAACTACACTGTCTCATAGGGCAAGTCATGGCCACTAAGTTGTTACAGTTCCAATTATAAGGGTTGAGCTATGCACAGCATGGAGGGGAAAGTCATTTCCATTCTAATGGGAAAGAATAAAGTTGAACCATGCAAATCCCGCAGCAAGCCTTGTCAACTCAGGGAAAGTCGAGCCTATAGGAATTGAAGGGAAAAACTATTTTGCAGGTGCCAAAGGAAAACTAAGCTATCGAGCTCCGCAAGAACATGTGGAGTGAGTCGAGCACTTGGTAAATGTGGGGAAAATTTATTTCCTTAACTCGAGGTGAATCTCGTTACAAGGCCCATGTGAACAAAGGTGGAGTGTCCCAAGGTTGCCATGTGGACCCTCGGCATAACTCCAAAAAGGTCAAGAGGGAATTAGACCTTAAAGTTGCACGGGGCCTCCACATGGAGTGAGGATCTCAGCGACCCATGCAAAAGGACTCGATGGTAGTTAAAGGGTGTAGGAACTAAAGTAATAAACAACTTGATTCCTAGGAGGGAATGACTCGGCACATGAGGAGTTCATTAAATAATGCAAATGATGTTGGATGTTGGATAATACCCGTCGAGTCGGTAGCATAAGAATAAATGAGGACAACACGAGGCTTGAAGAGGAAATGCAACATGGTCAAAGTGTAAGCAAAAAGTATGGTTTTCCAAGGAGAAAAGGTGAAGTCAAGTTGGCATTAGAGGAAATGAGGATGAGTTGGTGTTGGTGGGTCAACCTGATACAAAAGGTAAGTAGGCATTGTACGTGGCAATGTAAAAGGGGAGATCGACACACGTTGAGAAAGGGGTCATCATGGTGGTTGTAGATGGCTTGGCATGGAACGTGGGTAAGTCAGTTATTAAAGTACCAAGACGAAGTGGTCAACAATGTAAAGATAGAGCTAGCTTGGCCAAACTGGCAAGTTTTTTAAGGACCAAACATTAAACCCCCCCAATGTGAAACAAAGGAAATATAACAATGGGCCCACCTATGATTTAGAAAAAATTCCAAACAATTAAATGATGAGGAAACATTAGAAAAAGAGAGAAATAATTAAATTATGATTTCAACCAAGAAATTAAATGCATAGTTCCGTGACAGTCAAGAAAAGCATGGCAAATCTAAATTACACCCTACCTGCACTCATGAGCTCATACCTTGAGCATTTCTCAACAAAATCACACAAAATTGGAATCATTGGAATCATGGTTCCAATATATAAACAAAATTGTCAATAAATTCAAAAATTGATGAATATTTGGAGGTGAAGTTTACAGAAAAATAACCCAGTTACGTTTGGTTGTTGGAGAGTGGTTGAAAGTGTAATTAATGGGCATGGGCATCATTTTCTTCATCTGCAAGTTATGGGACAACATGAGGGATATTTTATAGATCAAATGCCATCATTTCACTTCATTTATTATGATTTACAAGTGGTTAGAAAGGAAATTTTGGGATTACACTCCTCTCTCCTTCCCATTCTATAAATTATAATATTGGGTTCATTTGTAAAGGAGGTGGTCATTTTTTCTCCTGCCCCTCTCTCTTTCTTCTCTGCTAGGGTTGAATGTAGAGCTTAAGCCTCTTTTCTAAGCTCTGTAATGAAATTTACTTACCTTTTTCCTATTGATTTTGTAATATGCATACTTATTTGAGTAATATAATGTGTTTTGTGATACATTTTGTCCATCCTTTACATGTTTTTTATCTCTACTTGCCTCTCTCCATTGCAGGGTATATTATGCATACATCTAATTTTTATTACCCAGTTTTGAGACTTGTGTTTAATGGGTATGAAGTGGTGTTCTGTGTGAAATCATATTTGGTATGTGGTGCATTTTTTCCATCCTCTCCATTACTCACCTCTCTCCATTTCAGGTAGTTGGACTGTGATTAACTACATCCTTTCTTGGTGTATCACCACTCTTAGTGTAGGTGTTATTTTCATGCATTCTCTCTCCCTGGTCTTTTGGAATATTAGGATAGGACTAGATAGTCTTGCATACATTAGGAGTAGATTGTGGTAGGTAGTATAGGAGTAGGAACCATCCTTCTCTGGAGGGTTATCTCAAGCCTGAAAGTCCCACAGCTTGAGAGGTAACCCAATGTTACACAAATTATGTAGAATGTCACATAAAAAATTAGGCCATTCAGGGGTGATGAAATTTGGTGATAGCATTTCTGGTATGCCAAGTGGGAAAAGTAGGTGAAAGATGTGTATTTCACATGTATCCCATTGCAACATCTTAGCCACTGTGCTACCAAAACTAATAGTTCTAGCATGCCCAGTGGGACATCACATAAGTTATAGTTTCATATTTCAAAGGTGTTCCACTTCAAGCAAATCATTAGCTAGAGTGCAGTTCAATCATTAGCAGTAGACTCCATTTCAATAGGTTGGTGTGTTATTTTTTAAATTTCAGCTTTTGGGAAGTATTCAAAAATGTACCTGATGACTCCATTTGGTCCAAACAACCCAATATCTAAAGTTACAAACTTTCTGTCTTTCCACTTTCATCCATTTTCATTCATTGCTCTTTCCATATTTTTCACTTTCTTCCATTATTTGAAGTTGTGCAACCATGAATTCATTCTCACAGTGGCATTCACAATTGCAGCAGTGCAATCAACATCTGATGAGCTTCACAACTCCTCTAGATCAACATTATGATCAAATTCAAAACCATTATGGTTACCCATATGAGCAATGCCAAAACCAGTTTGGCTATGGAGCCATTCAAGAGAAAGGGTATGCATATGATGACAACAGTTATGTGAAGAACACTAATTTGTAGGAGAAAATATAAGTATTGGATGCTATAATGGTGTAGTCAAGAGCTATGTCTCAGATACAAGTATTCAAAGTTAGATTTTGGAATCCTTGTCTATAGAAGGTCCCTTTTCCAAGACATTATAGCCCAGAGAAAAAATTATACTTCATAGTTGAGATGTTTCTAAGGCTCACACAATGGATCTAGGAGATAGTATCTTTTACAGCCAATGTTAGTCAATCTTGTCAATGGGAAAACCTAACATTTCCAACTCACAATCCTTTACCCACTCCCCAATTAACACCATCTTAGTTGGAGCCCCAATTTCCAAGATTTTTGCATGCTCCCCCCATTATGGAATCTACTTCCCAATCTTCTAGTCTTCCACCTCATCTCAATTCTTTTGCCCTTTTCTCTTCTAAACCCAATTCTCCTCCAAAGAACAAGAATTTTCACCTCCTTCACTACCACAAATAATTGTAACTTCAGTTGTAACCCAACCTAACCCCCCTTTTGTTGTCTCAGGTCCATCTTGGGAAGAAAAAATTCCTAAAACCAACCAAGCAAAACAAGAAAGAGATTCCAATCAAGAATAAATGACTGAGAATTTAAAAATATGGGCTATTAGGTTTGGTATTGAAAAGATGCCCTTGATGGTCAAGCCAAAAGAGGAGGCCAAATTTTAGGGACAAGTGGTGAAGACTAAGATTGCAACAATGCAATAGGAAGAACAAATTGATGAAGATCAATAGTCCATTTTCTCTGAATGCAGTGTCCATGTTGGAATTTTGAAGGGATTTTTGATCCAATTCAAGCTGAAAAATCAGTCATAGAGGAGGGGAAATAATTATCTCCAAGTCCCATTGAAGAGGATCACATGGAGGAAAACAAATCAGGTTTAGAGGTTCTAGATGAAGACGATATCATTGAAAGCTTCTTTCTTTCTTTCATTGAATCTGATGTTGTTGATGAACCTACCATGGATGAGGAGGAAGATTATGACAACAAGGCCAAATCAATCATTATGGAAAGGGAAGTTTTGGAAGTGGAATTTTTTTTTGTAGAGGTAGATCAACATTCAAATCATCCTGTAAGAAATCACCTTCTTCTAGAAAGTCAGTAATATGCCCCCATTCATGGGGATGAGCTCCAAGGGAATGGGAAAATCAAAAGGATCAGCCAATTTGTTCCTAAGGACCCATGCCCAATCAAGTATTTGGATTCATTAGAGTCAAAGGAGGAACCAACACTAGACATGCTCACTTCAGAGCATGAGGATGATCTTCAATGCACCAAGGATCAGCTACAACACCTCTGACCAAATGAAGAACTAGGGGAAGTATTCATTTTTTTTTTGATACTTTGGGTGGAAGGGTGGAATTCAATTTAATACTCTTATAATAGGCCACATCTATTGTAAAATTAATTATATAGCCATACTTTGTAAAGAAGGGAAGTTATTTCTCCCTACCTATTGTAGGATTTTTTTATTTTTTCCTTGTCCAGGCTAGAGTAGTGAGTAGGTTTTATTTCAGTAGAACAAGTGCTTTTGCACACTCTGCATGTCTTACTTAAGGCATGTATGATTTATTCCTTTATATATATTTCATTCGTGTTTCTCCAGGAAGCGTAGTGCATCATCTTCCTAGTTATTGCAACAAAATTTCATAATTTCTTGTAATGGTTAGAAATTCAAATCAAAGCAAATGTGGAGAAACTAAAATAAATTAAGGAGGAAATATTGATGATTCTCTCAAAGAACAACTGCATCAAGCATCTGCACCCCTATAAGTAATTAATGGATTGACTAGAAGCCTAATTCTGAAAATCATCCTCGGCTATTCACAATTGGTGAAGATTAGTTGTCAAGGTAGCAATTATAGGCATTCATCATCTAGCCTCTCAGATCACAGCTATGAGAAATGGATGAAATTCAATTTTTAAGATAATTTTCCACTCTCACAAAAAAAATTCTAGATTTCCTTATGAAAATTGAGAGTGCAAGCAGTGACATGTGGATCTAGATCCAAGCAACAACATTCATATGTCAGGGTTTTTAGAGTTCAGATCAGTTCATGATGGTCACATAGACTGCGTGCCCAATGGATAGCTACAAGAAACTGGTCATAACCCATTTAGCAAGAAAATGGCCCCGTGAGTCACCAAATTTTTATCCAATTTCACTACTCTAGTGAAATTGGATAACTGATAATTTTTGCATTGTGTCAGAAAGGGGTATACCTAGTGGAAATAACAGGAACACCTCCAAATGTGCCTGAGGAAATCCAAAAGATTGACAAAGTTTAGAGTAGGTATCAGTTTTACTGGATATGATTTAGGCCAAGCTCATGTAGAAAGGACCAAAATACATTGCAAGATCAAGATACATTGATAGAGGGAGATTTCAGCTCTTAGGATAACTCATTGAGCTAATAAGCACGACTGAGCTCATTGTGGAAAAGGGTGAGATACTCTTTACAACCAAACTCTTTTTGAATTCTCGGGCTTATACATCTAAGGTGGGAGGCATATGGGTCGAAATGTTTTCCTAAACCAAGTCATGGTTCAAAGAAAATGATTTTATTTGAATGGGTCGAGCTAGCTAGTATTCCACTGAGCTCATTCCTATAGGACTAGGCCGTTGTAAATATCTTTGCAACAAACCAAACTACACTAGTCTAATAGGGTGAGTCATGGCCATTGAGTTGTTCTAGTGACAATGAGAAGGGGAGAGCTATGCATAGATGGAGGGGCAAGTCATTTCCATTCTAATGGGAAATAACGAAGTAAAATAATGTAGATCCCATAGTAAGCCTCGTCAACTCGGGGAAATTCGATCCTATAGGAATTGAAGGGAGAAATATTTTGTAGGCATCAAAGGACCACTGAGATATCAAGCTCTGCAAGAATGTGTGGAATGAGTCAGGAAGTCGGTAAATGTAGGGGTGAGTTCTTTCCTTAACTCAATTTTTTTTTTGCGAGCCCATGCAAACAAAGGTGGAGTGTCTCGAGGTTTCCACATGGCCCTTCAGAACAGTTCCAAAAGGGTCAAGAGTGAAGGAGACCCCAAAGCTTCATGTAGCCTCCACATGGAGTGAGGAGCTTGGAGACCCATGTAAAAGGAATTGATGGTGGTTAAAGGGTGTAGGCCCTGAAGCAATAAATAACTTGGCACCTAGGAGGGAATGAATCGGCATGCGATGATTCTGTTAAACAATGCAAATGATGTTGGTTTGGATAATGCCTGCCAAGTCAGCAACATAAGAATAAATGAGAACAACACATGGCTCAAAGAGGTAATGCAGTGTGGTTGATGTGTAAGTGAAAAGGATGGTTCACTAAGAAGAAAAGATGGAGTCAAGTTGGTACTAGAGGAAATGAGGATGAGTCGGTGTTGGTGGGTCAACCCAATGCAAAAGGTGAGTAGGTAATGTACGTGGTAATTTAAAAGGGGAGATCAAAACATGTTGAGAAAGGGGTTGTCATGGTGTTTTTATATGTCTCGAAATGGAATGTGGGTAAGTTGTTGGTTAAAGTGCCAAGTTAGAGTGGTCAACAATACAAAGATAGAGCCAAATCGACCGAGATGGCAAATGTTTTAAGGACCAAACATTAAACCCTCCACCAATGTGGAACAAAGGAAATAGAAAAATGGGCCCACCTATGATTTTAAAATAATCCAAACAATTGAATGATGAGGAAACATTGAAAAGAGAGATAAGTAATTAAATTGTGATTTCCAACCAAGAAATTAAATGCACAGTCCTATGAAAATTAAGAAAATCTTGGAACATCCAAATTACCTATCTACACTCAGAAGCTCATAACTTGAGCATTTCTCAACAAAATCGCACAAAATTGGACTAGTTGGAATATTAGTTCCAATATTTACAAAAAAAATTCAAGAAATTCAAAATTTGATGAATATTTGGAGGTGAAGTTTATGGAAAACTAACCAACTTCAGTTCGGTTTTTGGAGAGTGGTTGAAAGTGCAATTAATGGGAATGGGCATCATTTTCTTCAACTGCAAGTAATGGGACAACATGAGGGAGATTTTACAAATCAAATGCCCTTATTTTCACTTTGTTTATTGTGATTTAAAGGTGGTTGGAAAGTAAATTTCGGGATTACACTCCTCTCTACTTCTCACTTTATAAATTGTAATCTTGGGCTCATTTGTAAAGGAGTTGGTCATTTTTTCTCCTTCTCCCTCTCTCTTTCTTCTCTTCTAGGGTTGAATGTGGAGCTTAAGCCTCCTTTCTAGTCTCTGTAATTGAATTTCCTTTCCTTTTTTCCCACTAAAGATGTATTGTGCATAATTATTGGAGCAATATAATGTGTTTTGTGATGCATTTTATTCATCCTTTGCATGTTTTGTTGTCTCTACTTGTCTCTCTCCATTGTAGGGTATATTGTGCATACCTCTAGGATTTATTGTAGGTTTTTAGAGTTGTGTTTAATGGGTATGAAGTTTTGTTTTTTGTGAACTCATATTTGATTTATGGTTCATTTTTTCAACCCATTTCTCACCTCTCTCCAATTTAGGAAGTTGGACTGTGATTAACCACCTCCTTTCCTAATGTATCATCGTTGTTAGTATAGGTTTTATTTTCATGTATTCTCTCTCCCTGATCCCTTAGATTATTAGGATATGATTAGATAGTCTTTCCTGTATAAGGAGTAGATTTTCACAGGTAGTTTAGGATCAGGAATGAACCTTCTATGGAGGGTTATCTCAATCCCAAAAGTCCCACATCTTGAGAGGTAACCCAATGTTACACAAAATACACTGAATGTGCCATCCATAATCAGGGCATTTGGGGGTGTTGTAATTTGGTGATAATAGTTCCTTTAATTTGTTATAGAGTTAATTGGGTTCATAATTACCTTGCATACTTGTTTATAGTTGTGTTATTTTGAATAGATTTGATTAACTTGTGCTTGTCTTGTTTGCTTGTACAATTTGTTACCAGGTCATCATCTGTATCATCACCTCTAAACATAATAACACATCAATAAATGTTAAGATACATCAACATACAAATGAATATTACACATGTATACTAAGCTTACATCATATAATATCATCAAAGAGGGGCCGGAGGGATTATCTTTATCCCCCTCTCATCATAGACCATAACAAACACATGGGCTAAACGTGTTCCCTCATAAACACAATATGTGATAAAATAAACAACTCCATCATCATATATCCATATCAAAATCAATGTCCATGTATAATAGTGTGTCTCAATATATGATCCAAAACAATATAAGCCATCCTGGGCATGGATCAAAAAAGGGGGAGGCATAATAAAAATCAATATATAAACATCTTATCAAAACTCTTCCTTCATCATGAGCCATTCTTCAAAAATAAATACATGAATAAGAGAGTTAACCATGACTCTCTCCCACACCATGAATACCTCATCGTTGACTCAAAATGCCTAGCCTAGAGCCATGTGGAGGCGTCTATTGAGATGGACCCTGTGGCGGTAGTATCTACTATATTGAACCTCCTTGCTGAGGTGATGACATCTGTAGTGACTTAGATGACCAATATGGCATGTAATATCTAGATGTGTACTTGTTATTAGCCATATGATTGAAGGGTATGACCTGTTGTCCCTATGGAATGGCCCCATGGTATAATGCTCTATAATAGGTAGCCTCACCAGTGGCTTTAGAAAAATCAAAGACTAAGTCCTAAGCACCTACTGTTGTGGCCGCATGCTAGAGCATGTCACACTCTCCTATTAATCTAGCCACATCTTCTTGAAGTTGTGTATGCTCCATTGTTCCTTGTGTCCACTCAATGGCCAAATGATCCCTCTCAGCTATGAATTTTTTAGTTGTTTCCTTAAGGCAACCTGATCTCATGCACCCTGGTCAATTTTTCTAGGAGGGGATCTCTACGATGGTCTAGGGGGTAAACCCCATTATCTACCTACTAGAATATATGGTCAAGATCCCCATATGTCTCCTTCATCCCCACCTACTTCTCTACATGGAATCACTACTAGAGGTGGTGAGGCTAATAGCTATTGTACCAAAGGTATCTAAACCTATGGTTTGTTTTTACGGCTGAGGCTATGGTTTTGGTGACATATGCTCCTATGGAGGAACCTATAGAGGAGGACCCTATGGCTATAATGGAACCTGTACACGGAACATGTGTTTGGGATATCCCCTATACTCTTACTCCTACCTTAGCCTCACACTACCCTAATCTATCCTGATCTCTCAAGGCTCAAACCTGTAAGCTTTCAGTTGTTATGGCTATGCCTACATCTATGGCTTCTTGCGGTATAGTAATCCACAGGGGAAGCACTGTGGCATACCAGGGACCATAATCGGGTATGGTCCTAGGGTCTACAATCTAAGGTCATGTTACCAATGGTTGTGGGGCAACACCTTTAAAGCTACCACCGACTCGCCAGTTTCTAATTTGAGGCCCGAAATCCAAAGTATCTCATGCTCTACGTGCATATCACATATCATCACCTGGAATGCTTTGAATGTAGCCCAAATGACATTATACTTGGTTAAATCTGTACCACTCAGTGAGATGACTATGATTGCCTATAATGAATTGTTCCACCTCTGCAATGCTAAGCTCTACAACATCCTCTCTCCACTGATATAGTATGGAAGGTCAACAAGTGATCATACAGAGCTACAAATCATCAAATGCTCACCTATAATATGTTGTATCACCCATGTGCAAGTGAACATCCTCACCAAATCACTGATAGCCCATGCAAGATGGCGCATCTAGAGCCCTAACTCGTAAACACTCCATGTGTGTGACTAATAGAAATTTTTTCTGAGGCCTATATTTGCAACAATGTAGATGGTCCCACACTCCTCAGAAGTTGATATGCTATCAAATTTAGGTCAAAGTACATGTGGGCCAGTATGCACTGACCCAAAAAACAATACCTCGCCATCCATACACCTGTGTATAAATCTTTTCATTCCAGGTAGGAAGTGCATACCTGTCTTTTTAGGTAGTAAGTAGCCACTAACAAGAGTCATTAAGTATACAAGAATGCACACAATCTGTTTATCTAAAAAACTATTTAGAGGATTACTGTCATACCCTTTTTTGGTATGTCCCGATGTAAAAACATGTCCCATATACAATCCAGAATTTGGGTGCGATCCCTGTCATACTCCACTAAGATGCCCTATATCAGCACTCGGAGGATATGACACACATCCTCTAAGGTGACCACCATCTCACCAGTCGGTAGTCTAAAATTATGGCTCTCACTTTTCCATCTCTCTGTTAGGGTAGTTAGGAGGGTGTGATCCAGTGTAATCTGAGGCATTTGTGTAATGTAACTCAAGCATGTGGCCTCCAAAATCAGAGTTAAGAAAATCTTCTCTCATTGTGTGAATGTCTTCTCATATGCTCTAAGGTTCCCTTGCCACTCATGTATATCCAAGTTGCGTAATCTCGCCTAGAAAATTTCACAACACCTTATTAACATAATTTTCTTCTAATAATATCTTCCTAAGATATGTTATCTACTTATGTATTTTTCTATTCATTGCTAGGTTTTTAGAAAAATCTTACATTTCTTCTAAAAAATTTCTAAGGCCTAAGGACTACGCTAGCAAAAGGGATTTTACACTAACACAAACCCTTCAACACTAATGCAAACCTTCTCATGATAATGTTCTCATTTTTATGCTAGCGTAACCCTAACCTTGCCCTAAAAACAATTCAACACTAAATTTCTTGTTTTGATTCAAGCACATGCCCTTTGCGTAGTGCAAGCCTAGTTACAGTACCGCATCCTAGGGCTTGCGCTAGTGTCAACCCATGCATTTTCCCTAGAAATAAATGCTAATAAATGCACTCAAAATTAAAAAAAATTGTTTTATATACTGGAGCACCATTTGTGGGAGGCCTCATGTACTCTTAAACTCAGTCTCCATAATGTCTACACCTCAAAATTTGTGCCATATCTCTCTAAGGTAAGAGAAAATGCCTTGCAGAGACTCAATAGGGTAGGATCACAATACTCATTATGATGTGTTTTAGCTCTCCTACCTCGTTATTTATAGCCATTTCCCCCGGTTCTTCATTTTGTGTATCCCCGAGGGGCTATATGCGCACTGTGATTCTTCTATATTCTTCTACAACCAGTTATGATGATTTTTTTAAATAGTCATTTTTTGACCATTTTTCGCTACGCTCAGGCATATTTTGCTTCTCGATGACCCTTTCTGCTACCTGGGGCATATTTTTTCTTTCTAGAATTTTTTGATGATGTCCCGTGATATTTTCATTCTTCTATATCATTTTCTTCCCAAAATTCAAAATCCAAATTTTTTTTTAATAAAATTCAAAAGAGCCAAAAAAAATTGTAAAATTCAAAAAATTTCAAAAATTGTGAAAAGCATGCATGCAGCTGAATTTGGTATTAGATGAATTTTCCTCAAACATCAAAATTTTTCCTACAAAACATATTTCTTTGGTCCTCATTTTTTCTTGCAAACGAATCACAGATCATTTGGATCTATCTCCATTAAACAAAGAAAGTTTGTTTACTATGTCTGTACTCCCTTACACAACGAGTTTCTTGGTACTATTTCATAGTGCATGATTTATTTTTCATAGGACCCTTATGTCCTCCATTTATTCACCTTTCTTGGGGTGCCATTTTAAATGCTTGTTGTTAACTCAAACATTTGGGAACTAAATCTTGATAATAAAAACATTGGTGAAACTGTCT
This sequence comes from Taxus chinensis, assembly GCA_019776745.2. Taxonomy (NCBI): domain Eukaryota; kingdom Viridiplantae; phylum Streptophyta; class Pinopsida; order Cupressales; family Taxaceae; genus Taxus; species Taxus chinensis. The sequence goes on from CM034150.1 coordinate 849,662,531, forward strand.
TGAACATTATTTATTTAAGTATGTGTGTTTGTAATTATTTCCCTGTCCATTTAGCTTGTTTAATTTCTTGTATTGCATTATGTTATGTATGTTGCATTGATTTAATGTTTTAGCAATGAAAAAATGTTAGTATTATAGCTTTTCATGTTATTTTTCACTTTTTTTGTATGCGTATATTTTAATAATATCCAATGATGTAGATCATATGAGATGAAAGAGGGATTCACGAGAACCGATGTTGAAAACAATGCACCACAATGAAGTTACACTCTAATGGTAACATCAATCTCCAACATAATAAAAAAGATTCGAGCAATGGAAAGAATATGTAAATAAGAAAATAGGTCTTCTCATGCTCATAGATCAAAAAAAGAAATTACAAATAGGGGTGTTGTGTAACCCCCATGCCTAAACAAGGAACGAATATCAATGACGCCATTAACGCATATGACATGACTGACGCATATGACACCACTAAAGGAGGATTTATAATTCCAAATAAGGAATGTAACTCCTATGACGCACTGATGCAAATGACAATGAGAGATTCTATGACAGAATCTGACACTTGTCATTTGACTTCCTAAGACCTATAAATCTCGCAAGGCAAGATAACTCACCAGGTGATGTGGATGATGACTAGGCATGTCACACACACCAACACCCCCCTTCATCAAAGCCAAGGAAGAGGTCAAGGTAAGCTAGAATAGAAAGGAAGACTCCCCTAGACAAATAAGAAATATGTTTCAATGGGCCCCGACAACTAAAGGCCTGATAAGGTGCCCATGTACAAACAACATCTTTCTAGAAAGAAGAAGATGGAGATGAGAGGAATGCAGAAGATACCATGGATAGATCTGAACTCTGCCACTCTAGGAGGTCTCCTAGAAGAATGTCGATGAAGAGATCCTCTGTGTCTGGACTGAAGAAGAACCACCTACACCAAACTGTGTGCCTACCCTTAGGAAGGACAAAAATGACATGTTGGAAGTCTGCCCACTCCACAAAGGAAACCAAAGGTAGCAACATGAAGAACTCTGAGTTTGGTCTATGAAAGTGTGACATAGGTATAGTAAGTGAGTGTAAAGGAACCGAAGGTAATTTCATGAGTGTAGAACTATCAGAGTATGAAGAGTGAACACCTTTAGAAAGGATTTCCAACTGATGTGAAGGAAACAAAACATCTCCCACAATAGAAAATGGATCCACAAGCAAGGGTGGATCAATGAAGGTCTCTGGAAAACTGGAAGTGGTAAGAGTCCCAGAAGGGGCACTCCCAACAATGGAGATGACAACAACAGAGATGACGAACTCCTCTGAAATACCTGTAGATAGATAAGGAACCTGTAGTACATCATAAGTGTACTATGTGAAAAGATGACTAAGGTCAGGTAGATACTTGTCCCAATAAGGGGGCTCAACAAACAGAAGAGCGATGTCAGATAGGTATGAGTCATCCAATGAAGGTAGAGGAGTAAAAGGGGCCTCACACACTAAAGGAGGAAAAGAGGCGGGTGTGATGACTATATGAGATTGTATAGGAGACTTCTTGATATCTGATGAGATGTGGGATGTGTCAACACTCTTTGGAATAGTGAGAGAAGGGGGAGAAGAGTCCTCTATAGTACGCTCAACATCAAACTTTGGTGCACAATCCTCGTCATTAGAAGTAGAACCAAGTGAGTCTATGTCAGTGGAACTATCATCAGATGAAGAAATAGAGGAGACAACTAAATCAACATCAACAACGGCGGTGACAGTATGTGAAGGGTCTCCATAGAGGGACTAAAGAATGCTCCAGACATGGTGGGGTGGATTTGAGTTTGCCACGTGAAAATAGAGAGATGAGGATGTATGTGTCATCAAGTGACCAAAAAATGGTTGCAAGTGTTGAGAAATTCATTAAGATGAAGATGATTAGTGGGTGTAGGAACTGGCCCAAGCAAGAAGTGTGAAAGACCCTTGTAGGAGAAGTAATGTTCCATAGAATCATGCTAAACTAAATAGTTATCTCTCCAAGTAAGAAGTCGTGGAGGCAGTAAAGTGATCCTATGATGCTAGAGTATGGAAATAGCACCCTCCATGATGTAGAATCAAAAGTGCAAGGTACACAAATGCAAGACGTCGGACTCAGCTGATAATGCATCTACGTATGAAAACCCAAGAGTACTAGTGAACCTCCCCAGAATGCAGCAATTTATAAAGTAGTGAATTTACAAAACTGATAATCCCATCATGTAATGTGTGAAAAATCATGCAACATTGACTAAAGAAGCTCTCAAAATTGAGTAGCGAGTCAAAAGCTATAGCAAAAATATAATTCCCACAACTGATGGAAAATGCCAATAAGATTTACAAATTGATTAAAAAAGTTCCTGAAATGAGTGCAAAGGGTGTCGTGTGGGTACTCGTTAGAAATGGAATAATTTTTTAGGTAGAGTTTGTTTCACTTGTGACGGGGGATTAGCCTCCTACCAACCCCAGACCTCTCCCTCCATCTCCGACACACAAATGAAGGAAATTACATACAAGCAAAATAGGTCCTAAATTATTACAATGCCATAAAAGGAATGTTTTTTCCTTCAAACATAAAAAAAGGATTTTTTTAACCATGAAACAATTCTGAAAGGGATACGCCCAACTAAGGTGTCAAGCCATGGATGCACCGGGATGGAAGCTACCTCTATTGGCGAGCTGAGAATAGCTCTCTTGATTGAGCTAGGGTTGTAACCGATGTGTCATGCAAAGTCCACTTGCCTGCAGATCCTAATGGAGGAGGTAGTTGAATGATTGAGCCAAGTCCATGTGCAATGTCATGCAGGTCTACAGAGCTGGCAATGTGCTTTGTAAGTGTCTAATGATGAGTGATCCTAGGCAATAAAACTATCATGCAGGCTCGTTTATAATGGTGAGGCTCAGGAATATTGTAGCAGAAAGACATGAGGTGGGGTAGTGGAGATTCACAGTAGCTACCACAAAGCCACCATGAATAGGAGCAAGTAGACCAGAAGGCTAAGAAAAGTAGTCACAAGCACGAGAAAGAGCATCGTAGAGTCGAGGAAGGTAGGGCATTCACAGAAAAGAGCATGAGCTGACCAGTGAACAAGCTATGCAAGCCAAAGACAAAGAGGTTTTAATGCAGTTTGAGATGAATTCCAAAGTAAAAAGTGACCATACAAAGTGAACCCCGATTTTCTGACTGTGCACAAACAATACGATCAAAGGATTTGCAGTGAAACCCAAGCTAAAACATGGGATGTAATGCAGTGCAGACCTAATGCATGAGCCGAACGATCATGTCAAAGGTTCCCATGAGCCATCACACCAAAAGATCGAACTGATAGTGGAGAGGGATCTCATCGTGTTAAAAAATTGCTACGCCAACACCCTCTAGCATGATGGAGCCGGGTATACACCCAATCACGCCCAACAACATTAGGAAGCAATGACACTGGCAATTTCCTTGGAGGTCACACATCCCAGCACTACTCAAGGGTTAGTGCACTTAACTACATGGTATCAAAGCTTGGGGATTGGAATCATCTATCTCACTTCGGTTTTCTACTACTCACCATCTCATAGTTTCTTATTCAAGCTCTCATCTTACTTTGTGCAATCCATGCATTGATTCTTGTTCTACGTTTCTAGTCCTTTGGGCTTTCCAAGACTTGCTGTAGTTTAGGGTTTCAGATAGTCACACACACCAACATGAGAAAAGTGGTGAAAAAAGTTGTTTATTGAATGAGATGGATGTACAAGCTATTTCCATATTCTTCACTATCATGTCTTATCACTATCAATTTTTCTTCTAAAACACATGGGGCAATAGGGTTCATTTTTGTTCCCCCTCCCCCACCTTGTTTCTTCTATTTCTTTCCTTCATTTTTTTTATTGTCGATTGATCTCTTCTATCACCCCATCGACACTCGAGGGGGCATCCTTCATTCTACTAATTTCTCTTCAAAATTTACTTGTTTTTACTTGTATACTATCTTGTAAGTGGTATCGCTTATGCCACTCAAAAGAGGGGACAATGTCGACACCTAAAATATGCTTATTTAGTTTCATTGATAGAATTGTACTAACTATCTGATTTCCTATCATTTCCATTATAAATAGTTATTTACCACTAATTAACTAATGTTTCCCTCTATTTTGATCAATTTTGATCAAAGAATACTTGTCTAAGATCACACAAGGAGTCTGCGCGAGATAGAAGGCCCGAAACTAAGGGCACGGAAGGACCCATATGTGGAAGGAAAGTTCAGATTTAAGGACTTAGTCGATTTTGAGCATGAAGACCTATTTTGGAAGATGGCGTGCTGACCACATCAATGATGCAGAGACACGTGTGCCAAGCATTATCTATATTTGGAGAAGTGGTTCAAAGTGTTTATGGATGGAGACAAGCTAAAAATAGAATTAATACTTCAGTTAACTACAAGTGGACTATAGATAGCACAATTGCATGTTTGGTTATGATCGTAAATGGTGTGTGGCTATTAATAGCATGCGACCTATTTATGGAATAGATAAGCGTTAAAGGGAAAGTCCCCACCCTATATATATGATTTCAGTTGTATAGTAGACAAAAGGAGGGTATGTTAGAGAGTTGGATGTATGTATGTGTAATAGAGAATATACGCATATGACTGAATTAATGTATATGTTCCATACTCACATTGATATAGATTGAAAATACTGTAGGGAGATTCTCTATTTATTAATAGATGGAAGATATTGGCTGAATCTAAGTGTTGTTCTGTGTAATTGAGTAGTACATGTTATTAATTCAATCATGATTACTATTTAAAGCTTGTTCTTTCATAGATCTAAGGATGGCATGCATTCTAGAATGATGGATTCTTTATGAATCTATATATTTCTTCCTTTGTCACGTTAACATCCTATTATAGCAACCATAAAGAGGGACTTGGTACCTTTGCACGCTTCGGGTGAGCGCTCAGTCTAGGCTGAGTGGTGTGCCAGTATGACTAGGGTATTATCTGGTAAATTTTAGTTTACATCATTGGTTCCATTGCCAGGGCCTCTTTTTCAGTTGTTTTCAGGATGGTTTGTGATGAAGACGTACTGGTTAACTCTAACAAGTATTGAGGAATGGATACACGATCTGGAGGAAGAATATGCATGACAGTTTGGCAGTGGATATATGTTTAACACATGCACTTGGGTAGAAAATAACCTATATGACAACTTATATGAGAGATTTTTTGCTATCTTTCTAATATAACTATACGAGTGGCTTACTGCTTATGCATCTCAGTGGAATTGGAGGTATCACACACTTGTCTGGAGATAGGAAGAATTTCAGGCCCTCTATCATGTTGATCTAATATGGACTTGCATGGTGGATATGTGGTTTCATGGTGTTCTAAACAGTTATATTTTGGAATATTCAATTTTAATGTACTCTTGTCTAGAGGAAGATGAATTCCAATTTTTGTGGTATCCAAGAGGAACATATTTGCACAGTATTCCACTGGCTATCAATATCTTAATGGTAACTTTGAACCTAGAGAGTAAATTGATGGCTAACTAAACTTCACCACACGCAAGGTCAGGAACAGGTTTGGTTTAAGATGGAAGACCTAACGATAGAGAAACAAAGAGAGGAAAGGCAGCTTGAGTATAATGAGGTGCATGAGAGGGAGATAGAGAAGCAACGTTCCGTTGTAGAGAGTATAACATCGAGGAGAGAGATGGCTCATGAAGGATTTACATCTCACGTAGAATATGTGGAGCCAAAGCATCAAGAACTCCCCCATCTTCGAAAGCATGATAGAGATATTTCCTTGGCCTCACATGGAAGTGTGCTAGTAGAGACTACTTAGGCCATAGGCACGCATCTTAATCCACATGGTGACCTAGCCTTTGCGCTTGGTTTTTCAGTATCTAGTATGACAATTAACCAATAAACTAACTTGGGAAGTAGGAAATGATTAAATCAGGGATCAAGTACATCAATGGTAGGACAGACGAATTTAATGACATTTGGAGAAGCATTATTAAGCTCATCATCCACACAAAAAGTGAGCATGCAGAATGTTGGATTCACCTCTAGAAGTGGAACTAGCTCACAAACTATAGGGGTACAATATAGTATTATTATCGGAGCACAGGGGATTACATCTATATGCCTTATTCCAACTACAGGTGGTGGATCAGGAGGAATAGGTGGTTCTAGTTCCGGTGGGTCTCATGGTTCTGGAGGTAGAGGGAAAATAGGAGGTTCTGGATCAGGTGGTCAAGGTCTGCAACAACCACATAATATCTATATGGAGATGTCTCTTCATCTCCTGGAGTATAGAGGTATAGAGGATGTTGCCGAACATGTGCATATGTGTGAAATATTATGGTGCACTAAAGGGATCGTAACTGCTGAACAAAAGGCAAGTCAATTTGCTACTACATTATAGGGGCATGTGCACAGCTAGTATAGGAAGTTTGACCCTGATCAAACTTGCATGGATTATGTAGCATTGAGAGATTCTTTTTTGAAAGAATTCCATATCCCTAAGTTTGATCAGAAGAGTATAAGTGGGCTCAAATATATCAAGAAAGGCACTACTGCAAGTGTACGTGAGTATGATGCTTGTTTTAAGACACTTCTATCTAAGCTATCTTATGATATTCATGCTAGTCAGAATGCACAATGGTTCATTGGAGGGTTAATTAAACCTTTTAAAAGGGCATTGTCACATAAGACATACACTGATCCACATGAAGCACTGGAAGTAGCTTTGCATTTTGAGGCCATTGGGAGTATTGAAACTAGTGTTAGTCCATTCCTAGAGGCACAAATTGCAGCTATAACAAAGCAGTTAGAGAAGCTATCAACAAATTCAGCCCATGAAACATGCTTAGGATTTTTGTGTACAAATTGTGAAGTAGAAGGTCACACCAAGGATATTTTTCCTCATAGATCTGTATGCTCGTTACTATTAGACTATGAAATTTTTCATTTGAATCATGATTCTAGTCATTGTCCTTTGTTGCAACACGTGATAAGGAAGAATGTATCTTGCTTTTTAGAGATTTGTAGGTCCACGACCCATAATACTAAGGATTATTGGTTGATTGGTCAGATCCAAGATGCTATAGACATTGGAATACGACAGAAAAGTTTAACAGATAGTTCCAAGGGTAAGAATGAGCACCAGGATCAGGATCATAATCAAATGCACTATGACAGGAATGAGGGGCATTTTGAAGGCAGTTGTGGAAGGGGACGTGAATATCATGGTGGATTTGGAGGATGAGGCTGTGATGGAGGAAGAAGAGAGTTCCCTCATAGAAAATGTTATACGTGTGGATATCCTGACCACTATAGGTGCGAATGTCCTCAGAATATTACATGTTCTTTCTATGGGAAGAACCATAGCTATGAAGAATTCCTGGACTTATATGAGCATTTGAGTAAGTAGCATAAGGAAGAAAACAAAGGTATCAGGATGGTTAGAATCTAGTGCGCAGTAGAAGATCAGTGGATTCCCAAGATAGTAGAAGGACCTGAGGCATTGACAGTGACAATTACTACACATGCTGAAGCAACACGCATGAGAGAGGAATTACACCAGAAGCCTACGATCACCAAGGGGGAGATTTTTCACATGAGGTAGCCAGATCCTGCTCATCAAAAAGAAGTTTACTAGGATACCATGGAAGTACTAAGGAATCTTTAGGGTGAGATACAGTACCTAAAGGTGCAAAAGAAAGCATCAGAGATAGTCCAAAATGATATCGATGATCTACGAGAGGTGTACAAGATGTTACGCTAGGAGAACATTATCCCGCCTATTAGGAGGTTGGTTAAAAGGAAAAACTCCATGCGCAAGTCTATAGACTGGATGACAGATTCTGCATACAAATATTCCCCTTGATAGCATTGACTATGATAAAGAAATTACTCTGAATGCTATTGTGGATGGGTGGTTGTTGAGCAACATATTGATCGATACAGGTGCGGAAGTAAATGTGCTGACATTAGATGCATGGGTACAAATGGGGAGGCCTCAGTTGTAACCATAATCTAATGTGTTATTCATGGAAAACCAGACTAAGGCCACTCCCATAGGAGTATTAAAAGATGCATGTATAACTATATAAGGGGCCAAGTTCACTCGGGATTTTGAGGTATTAGCACTTGCAGAAGAAGACAATTTTCCCTGCTTGGACGCCCTTAGTGTTATGCGAATAATGCTGATTTGAGATTCAATAAGGGGTATATCATCTTTGAAAACAAGGAGGAAAGGGTTGTGATACCTTTGACAGATGGGAATTCTACACCATATGTTGAGCCTCTAAGTGAGGATGACTTAAAAAAAGTTTATGTATGTGTTATTCAGGATCCAGAGGTCAACGAGCCATCAAAGGATGACATCCTACAGTGGGAGGATTATCATTCTATTAGTGATACTACGAGTATTGCTTGCGATAATTGGGATCATGGTACATATGAATTAGTAGGGTGTGAGGTGAAAAGTGTGGTTACGCACAAGAATGGATTTCGTTCAATTCGATAGATAGGTAGCACAATACCTTGGTATACAGGGACATAAGATCTTCCTACCTTTCTGAAGGCCATGGAAACATAATGGGTGGATCAAGTTACAAGGAGAGATATGTTAGTATATACACTATGCAGAACAACATCACACTGGTGGGTAGTCCACAGAGATAATCTTATAAACTGGGAAGAGATTAGAATAGCTTTGTTTACCAAGTTTATAAGAAATAATGCACCTGCTCAAATCTTCACTTATCATAGTGATCAACCTGTTCAGCATCACATTCAGCAGTGTCAGAGACTCAGGAAAGTAGGACAGGAAGTATTACCACCTTCACTCTGGGTACATATATTGTATTCTACGCTACAAGGATGCGCACACACTTGGTATGTATATGCATAACTGCATCGAGAAACTGGAAACTGGCAAGAGTTGACTGTAGGTATGAACCAGATTTTTGACTATTTCTTGACTAAACCTCTTATCACAAATGCATTAAAATTTGTCAAGCACTTAACTATGGGAGATAGTGCAAAAGAAGAAAGGAATATTCAGAAATTGTTTGGTGAGGTAGAGTTCAGGGCATGTTTTGAAAAGGAAGAATAAATGGACTCCATACTACTTGAATGCACTTGCCTTGAGAAAGAGAAAGGAAAAATAGTTTACGTCATGGATGACAAGGAAGTTGAGAACCTGGATATTGAACATTCACATGGGGTGTGTGAGGTCTTAGAAAGTGTAGACAAGGATATGCACTCCTACCATGAATCCATGAAGACAAAGAAGGTGAATATAGGTTCGGAGGATGAGCCTAAGAAGGCCTTAATTGGATATTACTGGTCAGACTTGGAGGTAGAAAAGATCATCGAGTTACTCAGGGATTATCAGGACTTATTCCCTTGAAGATATCATGAACTTAAAGGCGTGCATGAATCACTTGGGGAAATGAAGATCAAATTTAAGGACGGTGCATGGCCAGTTAGAAAGATACCTTATAGAATGAATCCTAATTTACGTGAAAAGGTAAAAGAAGAAATTGATAAAATGTTGAAATCTAGAATTATCAAGACCCTTGATGAGTCAGAATGGGTTAGCCCATTAGTGATTAGTACCAAGAAGGATGGATGAATTAGGATATGTGTGAACTACAGGGAGATGAATGCTACATGCATCAAAGATCCATTCCCTATGCCATTCACTTAGTAAATACTAAGAGTTGTAGGGCGTAAAATATATTCTTTCACAGATAGATTTTTCATGTATCATCAGGTTAGGATTGCTCAGGAGGATCAAGAAAAGACAACATTTACTACTGAATGGGGCAGTTTTGCCTATACTTTGATGCCTTTTGGATTGAAAAACATGCCTACTGTATTCTTGTGCATACTTGTTTAGGAATTCAAGGATTTTAGTCACAACTTCTCACAGGTCTACCTAGATGATTGGACAATATATGGGCTTGTGAAAGATCATTGTGACAATCTGCGCCTAATGTTTGAATGATGCAGACAATTGAGTATCTCTTTGAATATCAATAAGTACATATTTTATACACCATTTGGGATACTGTTAGGCCATATAATCTACAAGGAAGGTTTGCTAGTTGATCCAGCCAAGGTTGCAGTCATTTTAGGCCTGGAAGCACCTACCAGTCAAAGTGAGGTTTGTGGATTTTTAGGTTATACAGGATATTATAGAAAATTCATAAAAGGGTATGCCAAAATTTTCGTACCCTTGGAAGAATTACTGAAGGGGAAAGGTACATTTTATTGGAGAGAACCACAACAACTCGCGTTTGAGATATTAAAAGAGAAATTGACTACCACACCCATTCTATACTTTCCCTGGTGGGATAAACCATTTCATGTGCATGTGGATGCTTCTAGTATGGCCATTGGCACTATGTTATCTCAACCTAGCAAAGGTAATATAGATCATCCAATCTATTTTTCTAGTAGGAAGATGACTCCTGTTGAACAAAATTATACAACTATAGAGCATGAAGCTTTTTCCATGATCTATGCATTGTACAAATTTTGACAATACTTGTTAGCAACCCCATTTGTGTTTTATACAGATCACATGGAATTGAAGTATTTGGTAAACAAACCCATCTAATAGGGGCATATACGTAGATGGCTGCTCCTATTTAAAGAGTTTGACTTCACAGTTGTGGTAAAGCCAAGGAAAATCAAATATGGACTAGATCATTTATCTATAATTAATTCAGGGGAGGATGCATAGATAATTAAAGAGAGAATTCTGGATGCACAGTTATATAGGTTACAACGAGCACCCACATAATTATAAGCCATTGTTGTCTTTCTATGAACAGGTGTGGCACCATAAGGAATGAAAGAATTAGAAAAGAAGTAGCTTGTTATATGCATGACACCTTCTATGTTAATCAGTGGTGACCTTTACAAGCTAGGCAGAGATGAAGTATTACACCATTGTGTGTTAGAACATCAGTGCAAGGATATCATGGAAGATGCTAATGGTGGGATTGCAAGAGGCCATTATGTAGGTGATGCGACTACCTAGAAGATCCTACTTGCTAGATTATGGTGGGAGACATTATATAAGGATTGTAAAGAATATTGTAAGGTGTGTGATCATTGTCAGCACCTAGGAAAACTAGGGAAAAGAGATGAGATGCCTTTGAGACTGATTACTAGTTCTGAACCATTTGAGAAAAGGGCTATTGAAATTTGTAGGACCTATTTTTCCAGCCACGTGTAGGATTGGATTGTGCTATATCATTACTTGCACAGATTATCTCACGTAGTGGGTAGAAGTAGCACCTACCAAAGACTGTACGACAGCTACAACAACTAGATTTCTTTTGGAGAATGTTCTTACAAGATATGGATGTCCCTTAAGCTTGAAAAGTGATTGAGGTAGACACTTTTTGAATGAGACAATCAGGATCCTATTAGATGAGTTTATGTTTATACACCATAAAACTACACCTTATCATCCTCTGGAAAATGGAACTGTTGAGGCCTTCAACAAGATTTTGAGCCAGACCTTGACAAAAACTTGTGATGTTGGAAGAAAGGATTGAGATCAAAAGTATTGACTGTGCTCTGGGCATATAGAACAACTTACAAGAGATTGAACAAAGCCACACCCTTTCAGTTGGTGTTTGGCGCAGAAGCTGTTCTCCCTATAGAATTTATGTTACTTTCTTTGTGCACTGTGCATGCTGGAGGTCTAGCTGATGAACAGGATTGAGAATAATGTATTGAAAATATGATTCAATTGGATGAGCGCTAAGCCATAACATGATGGATTCAGAAGTAGGAAAAGGCTAGGCAGAAGGCATGGCATGACAGAAACATAAGGGATAAGAAGTTTGAGATTGGAAAAATGGTACTTCTTTATGACTCAAATTTCCTACACCATCCACAAAATCTCAAAGTACATTAGTTGGGGCCATATATTATCACTTTTATACTTAAATTAGGTTCTTGACAGTTAGAAGCCCTTGATGGAACATGGCTACCTAGTTACTTTAATGGGAGTAGGCTAAAGCCCTACTATAAATAAGTCTTCTTGGTGTTTGTAATAAGGCAGTATTTTCATTCAGTTTAGGTTTTCAATTATGTATTTCCTTCATTGTAGCTATTTTTTGTCAATTTAGTTGTTGTTCTTGTGTAATAAGTGCACTTGCGCACCTTAAGCTAATTATTTTATGAAGAATGTTTATGTGCAGAGGACTGCACATAATTTTTGTGTGGGGTGGTTGAAGTTATCCAAGAAAAATACTATGGGAATTGAAAGGTGAAAGGAATAAGCTACTACAGGTGTGCTTTAAGTCAAAAGAAGATTGCTTCCCAAAAGTAACCAAGGATGGAGATGAATGAAAGAATAGTTTAACATGAGGTAAGTGGAGGCCATGATAGATACCAGGAGAAGGAATAATGATGAGGTACTCGAGTGTAGGAGCGCGCATTGAAGAGAATTGTATGACCAAAGGGTAGGAAGGTGCGCTGGAAGGTTATAGCTGGGCGTGAAGATGTACCACATGGAATGAATGGATTTGATAAATGAATGATGAGATATTTGGTAGGTGAAGGAGTAATAAATGCATCAAAATTTGAAAAAATTATATAAGGATGGGATGTGGATTCATTTTTACCGTTGAGACTAAGATTATTTGAGAGAAGAGCCAAGTGTGAAGAGCTGAGATATCGAGTTAAGGTGTGAAGGGTGTGAAACATAGAGTGAAAACCATATATGTGTGACAAGAAGCTTTTGTCCCCAGTGGTGAAGGGTTTGAGTGAAGAAGGGAGATAGAAAAGAGTTAGGTTACAAAGTTTCCACCTAGGGCATAATTGAATCGAGAGAGGGTTTTATTCACAGAGTTAAAGAGGAGACATTTGCAAGGTATAAATGGCACCAAAGAAGGCATCTGTAGCAGTGGTAAAAGGAAAGAAGAAGGTATTCGTTGAGGAAGAAGATATGGCACCCGAAAGCCATTTTTTAGAGATGCAGTATCTAGAAGGAGTCATCATCGATCAAGAATGGGATTCACCAATCAGAAAGAGAAAAGTGAGTGAATATAATTGCAAGACTATGGAGAATAAGAAGGAGCTTAATTCCTTGCTCAATGCTATAATGAACAAGTGCACGGAAGATGATATGTTGGTGTATGACGATGCAGGAAAGAAGCTCCTAAAGAGAATTAGGTTCTACCAGTTACATGAGCTTTTGTGTTTTGGGAAGTATGAGCCCTTGTATCAGTGGCTCATGAGCAGGGTATACGAAGACTTCTTATACTTTACAAGACACAGAGTTAGAATTTCATCTGCGCTTCTCTCATCAGTTACAGATCTAAAGGCCACAAGAGAAGACATAAAAGGTGACCTTGCAGATAAAGCCATGATTATAAAGACCAAACAGGAGTTGGGGTACTTGAAGGGTCCGCACAGAATGGCCATAGACAAATTAAATAACTGTCCAGTTGTATAAGCTGCAGTACACCTTGTTACCAAGTTGAATGATTAGGAGTGGTGGTCACAAGTGAATACTATGTGGTTACATGTGGCACGTAAGATGTCAAAAGGGACAATCTACAACATTGTAAGGTATATTGTACAGAGCAAATAGTCAAAGAAGCGTGCACAGGAGGGAAGATCAGCTTTGGGGCTGTTCTGCTATCACTGGTGTTCATGGATATTGGAGTACCAGATGGACCAAAGGAGAAATTATATGAATACCCCATGGAGAACAAGTACCTAGCTGAAAGATTAAGAAAGTACCTATGCAAGGGGACCATGATAGATGAAGTAAAGCAAAGGGTAGATAAGTGGTATGACAGGCTCTGCGTGACATTTGGGGAAGAGTGGTGAATCCCAAAGGACCTATCAACAGTGGTAGGGAAACATGTTTAGTTTGTTTTATATCAAAATTTCTACATCGTGCACTTCCTAATGAAAGATGGAGTCTAGAGCCCTTGGTGCAAGTTACCTTACGCATTCACTGCAAGGCATTTTCAAGAATCTTTTCATATATTTATGGACTCATGTTGACTGATCTTCAATACAGATAAGGTAAACTGAGACTACCATACATTGAGGAAGAAGTATATGTATCCTAGAAAAAGCTCTTATACAAAGAGAATCAATTTAGAGGTTCTGAATATCAAACCAATAAGCTTGGTTGTAGTAGTTGTGGGGGTAGCATTGGTGTATCTCAAGCTGAAGCCAAAAATGGAGAATAAAAAATATGTGGAAGGTGAGTTCGCACTTCTAGCACCACCAAAGGGAAAGCATATAGTGGAGAACATCCCAGCGCCTAAGCCCATAGAGCTAATTAAAGTGCATGATGAGGAAGAAGAGCGCGAAGATAGTGGTGGTTTGGAGCAGAGGGGTACGAGACATCCTACAAGTCAGGGTGAAGCTGAGTGCGCCATTACCCCACCTCAGCCACAAGAGGGGGATGAAGAGGAATTGACTGTGCTCCAAGGGGAGCACATGTTTAAAAGGGTGTTTAGGAGAACAAGGACCCAAGGTGCTACTCCAACCACTATGCAAAAATCACCCAAACTCTCTCCACAGAAGGAGGCTACCGCACAGAGAAGGAGGAAGCTAAAGTTGAATGAGGAGGTGGAAAAGTCAGAGGAAAGCACACCTAATTATACAACACTTCCAGAGGACACAAAAGAACAGGGTGAGGCATTGAAGGAAAAAGAAGAGGAAGAGAAAAGGCCAGAAGAGATAACTGCAGAAGGTGTTTAGGACATGGAGACGAAAGTCCCAAAGTTGGAGGCTAAAATTCCTAAGTAGAAAAGTTATAAAAAGGACAAGTGTAGAGAAAATTCCACTGGCCATGGGGTATGTAGAGGACGCAGGAAAAATTATCTGTGCCTGCTTTAAGAGCATGATATTAAAAAAGTATTTATTCGGCTAGGAGTTGATGGATGAGGATATGATGACTGTGCACACTAGGAAACAAATATCATGGTCAATGAACACCCACCTGGATGAGCCTAAATTTGATGTGTGTGAAGATTCATCTATTTTGAGGTGACTGAAGAAGGCACCTCAAGCTAGACACATGACAGGTAAAGCCTACTATCATGTCAGATGAGCAGGTCAGCAATGCATTGGTGAAAGTTTCTACTGAGGTGGCTAGAAGAAACATGGAAAAAGATGCCACGATCAAAGAGTTACGTAAAGATTTGAAGAAAAAGGACACAGAGATAACACACATAACATAGGAAAGGGACTTCACACAGAAGAATAATGAGGTGTTCATAAGCATCACAGAGGAGATTGGGGATAATGTAATCAAATCAAGGCCACACTTAGAGCCCAAGGTACCACAGACATTTCCTTCAGTGATACACTATGTGGAAAAGTTGGTGGACTTAGTTCTTGAAGATGAAAATATGCGTATGCAAGTGCCAGGAATATCAGAATAAGATGCTGAATGGGAGAAAGAATCAGTGATGATAAAAATTGCATCTTATGAAGGGTTTTTTCAGGCATTACAAGAAGTATTGAAGAAAGTGGACCAAGATTTAAACATGTGCACAACTCTAGAGGTGCTTATCAACATTAAGACCCTCGAAGAGAATAATGAGGTCCAAAAAGTAATGAAAGTATGAGACATTGGGCCACGCATAAAGGTTGTCAATGGTTAAATAGAAGTGCAAGGCGTTGATAGTAGTATAAGAGCCGCATAAGACTCGACTGGAAGAACTTGGAAAGCTGATTACGTAAAAGATGGACCTTTTTGAAGGAAGAATGACATAAATGTTGAGTATTGTGTCGGTTCTACAAAATGAGAAAGGAGAAATTACGAGGGATGAGTTGGAATCCATTGTTATGGACATCCAAGAATAAGTAGAGTAAATACTCACTGACTGACATGTATTAGAGGCTGAAATAAAGGAGGATTATCTAGAGTTGATACTACAAACTGATACAGAGGAGGTTTCCTAATAAAATCATAAAAATTATTTAATTATCCACATTCTTTCATTCTTATTCTTTCCTTCAAATTTTTGGAGATACCCATTTTTCGGGACGACACTGAGATTAGTGTGGGGTAATGTTGATAAAAGAATACTTGTCTAAGATCACACTAGGAATCCACGTGGGATAGAAGGATTGGAACCAAGGGCGCGGAAGGAAAGGAAGGAACCGCGTGTAGAAGGAAAGTTCAAATTTCAGGAATTAGTTATTTTTGAGCATGAAGACCTATTTTTGGAAGATGGCATGTGGACCCACATCAACGATGTAGAGACACATATGCGCCATGCATTGTCTATATTTGGAGAAGCGGTTTGAAGTGTTTATGCATGGAGACAAGCTGAGAATAGAATTGATACTTCAGTTAGCTGCAAGAGGACTATAGATAGTGCACTGGCATGTGTGGCTATGATTGTAAACGACATGTGGCTATTAATAGCATGCAACCTATTTTTGGAAATAGACAAGCGGTGAAGGGAAAGTCCCGACCCTATATATATATGATGTTAGTTGCATAGTAGAAAAAAGGAGGGTATGATAGAGAGATGGATGTATGTATATGTAATATAGAATATACGCATATGATTGAATTACTGTATCAGTTCCATACGTGCATTGATATATATTGACAATACTATAGGGATCTTCTAGATTTATTAATAAATGGAAGATATTGGCTGAATATAAGTTTCATTCTATGTAATTGAGTAGTATATATTATTAATTCAATCATGATTACTATTTAAAGCTTGTTCTTTTATAGATCTGAGGATGGTATGCATTGTAGAATGTTGGATTAGTTATGAATCTATATGTTTCTTCCTTCGTCATGTTAACATCCTATTACAACAACCTTAAAGAGGGACCTGGTACCTTTGCGTGCTTTGGGTGAGTGCTCATTCTAGGCTGAGTGATGTGCTAGTGTGACTAGGGTGTTATTTGGTAAATTCTAGGCTACATCATCAATTAACAAAACTTTGTTAATTAACTAGTTTTTATCACATTCCAGATGCCAATTAATGACACTTTGTTAGTTATAACCCTCTTCCAATTGATTAATTGACTATTATGAGTTAATAAATAACAATTTATTTAATCAATAAACCCTTTTATTGTCTAAATACCTCTTTCAAATGCTTTCAAATTCATATCAATTTCCTCCTAAATCACTTCAAAATATCCTAAAAAGCTTATTCTATCATGTTAATTAAACCTAGTTGATTAATTAAATCATCTCCAACTCCCATGAGTTACTAATCACTTGTTAATTCCTATAATCAATCTTCATAAGTCTAAATCTACTTTATATTTTATCCCACATTAATTGGGATTCAAGATTCTCCCAAATAGGAAAGGTATATAAAGGACCCTCCTATATCCTTTACACCTTACACCTTTACAAACAATATAATTTTTGTAGTATTTCATATAAGACATATGATCAATAGCCTTCTCCATTATTTGGAATAGCCAATTCATCGTGTGGATCCATTCTACCAGTGTTGAGTAGAAAGGAAGGTCCAAGATTTTCCTTGTAGCCATTTCTTGGTGAGATCCTTCCCTCTCTTTAGTAATCAAACATACCAATTTGATTACTCATTCTCTAAAGGGGCTCATGTTGTAGAGTAATCATACATTGATAGAGTAGGAATGGTTAGCATTAGTTGATTTAATTCATGTATATGAAAAATAGCTAGTTTTTGTTAAGCTCTAATCATAATGTTAATGGTAGATTTAGATTTGCTTTGGAACTACTATGTGTTAGTTCCTTTCAATTAGCATAGTAAATTTAAGATGAACACAGTGTGTAGTATGTAACGTGTACTATGTAGTGTATGTGGTTCATGTGTATAGGATTCCCTCAATAGTCAAGTGTGAACCATAACACAAGAGTGTGTCATCAAGTAATGAAAATACAAGAGTATTTCAGAATGTGAATGATGTGTGAGAGAGGCTAGATGCAGAGTGTGAGATAATGGTGAATATTAAAAGAAGGTAGGAGAGTAAGCATGATTCGCCCATGTATGAGTATGAAAAAGATCATGTAATATCATCTAGGAGGTCATATGTAGACACAAAAGTATGAACTTTAGACATTATTTAGTCTTGATCTCATACTACTATTTAGAAGGTTCTTGAGTGAAAAAGTACCAATTAACCCCCATATTTTGGCCATCTTGTTTTATTTTACTTCGTCATTACTGACCTCTTACACCCATATGCCGAGTCACCTTCTATCATCTTGTGTTATTTTAGCCTCAACTGGGGTGCCAAGATTAGTATTGGGGCACATGTCGGCGCTCCGGTCCATTTTGCAGCCACTTTTTGGGCTCTTTCTAGCCATTTTAAATATTTATTTTTTGGGGGGTTGGTCATTTTGGGATTAATTAAAAAATTAGATCAAGAGAACCCTATAAATATAAAGTTGTGAGACCATAACGAGGGACCTAGCACATTCACTATTATCACTCACCTAGAGTTGCATCCATCTATTGCATTAGAGATCACTTGCATCCACATAGCTCCATCACAAAGCACAAGCTAGGACATATACATCACACACTTCATAGGGGGAGGATTCTATTATATTCCATGCACACATGCTATTACATTTTCTACATTTATGCATTGCTCACTACTTCATAAAGTGTGACTGGAACAAGAGCACCTAGGGAACATTATGCACACACTCACCTAAACTACATTTTTTTTGAAATTAAGTACACCACTCAATTAATAAGCTCATTGTTGTGGTAGCTAAGTCTAGTCCAACCCATTCATTTGCATATTTATGTTTTTAGGGTTTTTATATTTCTCTTAGTATTTTGCAGGTCTTTACATCATATTAGATTATTGGTGACACTCAGTACAATACAACGAATCTAATGTGACAAATAGTGAGGGTTTTAGACCATCTACCAATCCTATGAAGATGAATTTCAGAGTTTTTACATAGACTAGGCCACCCAGTTTATAGACCAAAGTGCCCGTAGGAGCCCCATTCCCTTCCCAAGCACTCCTGTCTAGGGAATCAATATAGATCCACCCTTTTTGGAGCTTCTACACATTCATTTCCACCTCTAGATTTTCCAGTCACATCTGCGACACAGCCCCACAAACCTCTATTATTTAACTTGGTTTTTTCCTCTTTTATCTTGCACATTAGGGTTAAAATTTCTGTTTGTATAGTTATTTAATTCATTTACATGATTTTTTATTACATTTATTTATTTTATTTACAACTATTCATAGTTTATATTTTTTGGAAAAGGAAAAAAGTTGAGGGTGTTGAAAGGACCCATATCCTTGTACAAGGATCCCTTAAGTCCAAATAAACTAACATAGCAAGGAAGAGAAGATGCATAAAAGAAAAGGAGGCAAAGGGAAAGAAAACCCCTAGTGAAACAAATAGAGGAAAAGAAGCACTATAGAGGAAAGAGAGGAGATGGAACTGTCTAGAAGCAGGAACAAGTTACAACAAGCCAGAAGGAAAAACAACAAGACTAAAACTGCTGCAATCAGTAGCAGCAGAAGGAAAAAAAATAAAATAGGGGAAGTGCATCCTAGGGGGTCTACCATAATGAGAAAGAGAACAACAAGAAAGAAAGGGGAAGAGAGATTCCAGGGGATTCAATGCCTTTGCTTCTTTCCTTTCTTGGAGTGCACTAATTACCATTTATCTTGTGCAATCATTTCTGAAATAAGGGGATTATATTCTATTAATTCCAAGGATGAGGAACCCACATTGGGGAGGCCACAATATTTATGAGAATTAGAGTTTTCATATTCATGAGGTCATTTTGGGGCCAACGATGGACCTTCCAAAGGGGCAATAGTAACTAGAGACTACCTAACTTCTGTAGGAGAAGCATAAATAGTAGGGTTTACAGCTGAATGAACATTAGTTATAACAAAAGGTTTAGTATCTATAACTGAGGGGATTTTAGCTGTAACTGAAGGAGTTGTACATGGAAATATTTGAGATTCCAAGTTATCATTTTCCTCTTCTTCTGAAGAGTCTTATTCTATTAAATCTGGTGTTTTCCAATGCTTAGGAATCACTCCTTTCCTATGATGATCTTGGGATGTATTTTTAGGGAAGGAAGCATAGAGATGACCCGGTGTTCTAAAATTATTACATTTGAAGGTATTATTTTCATAGTCTAAAATCTATGAATAACTAGTGTCACCCATTTTAAGGGACATCCTGCCTGAAAATCCTCTACTGAGATCAACTTCAACATAAATCCTAACAAAAGTATACAAACCACTATGTAATCTATCAATATCTACCTTTATGAACCTTCCAAGAAGGTTTCAAATCTCTTTCAGAGAAGAAGTAAAGTGAAGGGGTAGATTTGGATACCTGACCCAAACTGGAACCCGCATGATGGAGAATGTGTTAGGGTCGAAATATGGAGACCATGGGGTAGTGAAGAGTCCTGTTTTTGTCACCCTCAAATCCCCCCCTCATTTTTTAAGTAAAATTCAAAAATTTTGATCTCACACCCTCTATAAGTGTTCAAGTAAAGTTGGAAGTCTGAAAAGATATAGAAATTCATGCTTTGAAGTTGTTTAAACTCTCCAGTCTACACGTTTCGATAAATTTTCTGTTTTCCTATCTGGAAGTATGAATATTTTATTATTGTCCTCATTTAAATGAAATTTTCAATCTTTCTATGGCCATGGATCATCAAACCTTGTATTGTTTTCAATCCCTTGGTTTGCAAAAGAAATTTGAAAATTAGGCACGAAATGGTGGAGTTTTCTTCTTCTCTACATTTTTCCACAGTCGTGAATGATGAGTGTTTTCTTCCTCGTCAAATTTTGGCCCCATTATCCATGAGTACATGGATATCTCTAATTGGATGTGGCATGGCCATGTTTCAAGTAATAGTAGATGCCTCCACGTGTCTAAATGGTGTAACCCTAAGGGATAGTCCATAAATAAGCACAAGCTTTCCACATGTCCAGGGTCCAAAATGAAGACAAAACAAGCCCAAATCGGCTAAGTATGGAAGGTTCAGGGGATGGTGCCACATGCTTCATTGGAAAAAATTCAAGGTTCAAAGCTAGGGACAGTTCTCAAACTTGTGCTAATCATCCACATGTCCCAGGTCTAAAAAAGGGGACATAGCCAATTGCTTTAATTGACTAAGTATGAGCAGGTTAGCGGAAGCCTCCACATGCCTCAACGACACAATTTCAATAATGAAATCAAAGGGATAATCTTCAAATGAGTGCCAATTCTCCATGTGTCTAGAGGTCAACATAAGTCAAGTGGGAAGTAAGCCTGAATCAAATAAGTATAAAAGAACCGACAGAGCTCTCCACTTGTCAGCCTAGCGCAACTTCAAAAGTAAAATCCAAATACAGGTTCCAAATGAGCACAATCTCTCCTCATGTCTAGGGTCAGATATACAACCCCGCCAAATAAAAGGGATAAATTCAAATATTAAGCCCGAACAGAAAGTCAAGGTGGGGAAGTGGGTCGGTGGAGAAATTTGAGGTTTTGAGCCTTTTTTTAAAAAGGGCTAAAATTCATAAAGTGACCCGCAACCCCGATCATCCTATAAGGGAAAATTCAAATACGAATCCCGCATCCAAGGTCAAAGAGGGGAAGCGGGTCAGTGGAGAAATTTGAGGTTTTGAGCCTTTTTGTAAAAAGGGCTAAAAGTCATAAAGCACGCTGTGATTTTTTCGCCAATCAAGTGAAGCCACGTGTTAGGATTATATCAAAAGTAGAAGGGCAAACCAAAAATGTAAAAAATTCCAAATCTCTATAAAGTCACAAAATGAAAAAGGAATCCTCCACGCCCGCTCCAGTAAATTCCTCCCACATGGACGACTCTAGTTTAAAGTTTTAAAGGAAAGATGAATGGTTCAAATTCAAAGTTACAAAACGAGTGTAACGACTGCATTATGAAAAGTCTGGTTTTTCTACCATAGGTGTTTCTTCGTGAATCAATAATCTGAATAGATGTCAATGATTGAAAATATTGTAAAACATTTCTTGCTAACAAAGAATAAGTTGTAACTGTTTCTTGCAGGATATTTAATGGCATCTTCACACCATTGTAAGGGGCTGGCAATTGATCTTGTAAAATCACGAGTGCATTGTACTTAGATAAAGCAAAGGAGATAAGCATTTTATTCTACTTTCCTCCATTCTCAAATTTTTTCCATCCCCACATTATGTACAACTTCTATTTAAGCATAAATACAAGAAGAAGGAGTTTCTAGATTTCTTTGAATAAGGGATTTCATGATACTTTGTGTTCATCAAATTCTATTTGGTCTTGTTGCCATTTGTAGTGTTGTTTCCTCTAAATTTAGTGCATGTGATGAAGCTTCTAACTAGTGTGGGTGTTAGAATCTAATTTTCTACCTGCAACATTAGTTCTCCTACCTCAAATCTCACTCCTTTCCCATTTTCAAACAAAGTCTTCCCTAGCAAGAGATTTCTAGCTTTTTTACAGGGTCAATGGAGTGCCCCTGTTGAATTCCTGGTCAAAATGCCACCATCGAAATCCATATTTCCTCACACATACATATACGGTAGCTGCACTGGTTAAGTAGAGGGACTTAGATTCCTAGAGCATTGGCAAGGAATTCATTAATTTTTCCACTTGAAAAATTTCCTCACCAACAGTTTTGATGCCCATCGTGGGGTAGATTTAACAACATCTGCACTTGAATGAGACCTCAAGGTCAGCAAATTCAAAATTCAAAAAAGAGAAAAATTTCTAGAATTTGAATGGTTATATGAGCCACATGGATTCAAATCATGGCTATTCCAAGAAACCATCTTATTGAAAGACCCAAATTTCTCTTCCACATATAAGAAGACATTGCTTCATATTTTAGGGAAGTTATTTAGCATAATAGAAAAAGTGTCAATCACTACTTCATTACCTGGAGAATTCTGGACCTTGAAGAAGAATGTGCTGCTGAATTGGAGAGGCAAAGCCAAATTCCAACACCGTAAAGAAGAGCATAGAATTTCAAGCTGGCAGATAGAAGATACACCCGAAAACAGAGACAAGGGGGACAAACTGATCCCATTTTTTAGGAACTTCAAAGGAGACAAGAGCTACTCGAAATCCATAGGCTTCCTTTTCAAGTAGCCAGTCACGTTGGGAACCTAAGTGTTGCCAATACTTTAGACGGTGAATTTCCATACATAAACAAGAACCTTGAAGACTTCACTAACGTGGAGATTTAAGAAGAAGCTAGAGAAAGAGAGGTGAGATCTGAAGAAGAAATAAGAGATCAACTCGAATAAATCGAGAGACTTCAAGATGAGGTAGATGAAAGAGCAGCAACAAAAACCATAGCCTTAGCAAGGTTGGAAGCTAGAAATAGAAATAGAATGGGGGATCATGATTGTGAGCATGAACGTGATCATGAGGCCTGTAGGACTAATATACCATGGGGAGGAAACACCAGTCTACTAGCTCTTTTGCAACCACTCCATGAGCTACCAAGATTCTCTAGAAAAAACTTCCCAAAATTTAGAGGGGATGGTTCTAAACTCCCTAAAGAGCATGTAGCAACATTTATCACTGCTTACAATGTGTTAGGTGTTGAGGATGAAGATGTGTCAATTTGACTCTTTGTGGAGTCACTTCAAGAGAAATCTGTCAAATTTTTCTACATGCTAACCCTGAGGTCCGTCCCCTGTTGGGAGGATATAAGAAGTACATTCGAACAGAGGTTCAAGAGCATAGAAGATTTTTAGGATATTTTGGTCCAATTCATACAAATGAAGAAAGAAACCTTTGAGTCAATGAGATACTTCATAGAAAGATATTATAGAGTGATAAGAAGGATCCCTAAAGATGTGGTACCTCCTTAAAATAATTTGAAGAGGTTTTTCATCAGTGCTTTACCATCAAAAGTAGGTTTCTTCCTCAGAAGAGCCTAACCAAGAACATTGAGGGAAGCCCAGGACTATGAAATAGAAACTGATGATGATCTAATCCTTTCTAGAAAGTTGAAAGGCCCCAATGGAAAGGAAAAGGGTTAGAATTCAAACTCTATCACCACAGATCCGATGTTCCAAAAAATGGCGAATGAATTGGTTGCCTTGAAGAAGCAGCTATCTTAGATCACAATGCAGAATGCTTTAAAGAAACCAAACCCTCTAGATAGGCCAAGGATTTCTCCACCTCCTCATTGGATTTCTCTTGAAGCACCACCATTCAATGCCATCTCTGACACCAAAGAAGCGGAGGAGGAAGTAGAAATTTTTGAAACTGAAGAAGAAAATATGGAAGACTATGAAAACTATCTTGAGGTCGAGGAAGTTGATATGCACAATGGCCTAATTGAGTACATTGATGATGAAGATGAAGCTTCAAGTTTCTCATGTCTTGTTTTCACTCATGCATAATCAAGGAAAGGTGCTTCATCCTCAATGGTTGTGGTAAAGGATAAGAAGAATAAATAAGATTCTCCTCCACAGGTCACACAGAATAAAATGATCAACAGAGGATCACCATTACCACCTTCTATGGAGTCAGATAAAGAAAAACCAGAATCACTGGTTGTCAGGGATCATGATACTATGCTAAGTAATTCATCTATTTATTCTCCCAGATCAAAAGTTACTAAGAACAATTCTCCTTTAAATGTTGTTCCTACAAAAACATCTAAGGTTTAATCAAAATCTACACCCTCACCCCATTCTAAGCCAATTGCTACACCCGAAAAGGAGAATTCAACACCCAAATTAGCAAATCCTCTACCATGTAAATCTTCCTCCATTTGTAGAACCTCTTCCTCACTCACCATAACCCCATTTGACTTTGTGGAACATGCAAGCAAAACCAAATCCCAACTCTCAGAAATAGAATACCTACAAACACACCTTGCCAAGCTTGACAGGTTCATTAATGTAGTTCTTGGTGGTATCCCTATATCCTTGAGTCCTAATTCTAAATACTTACTCCGCATACCATCTACACCACCTTCTTAAAACCTCCTAGCCCCCAGTGCCCCCAAAACCAACAGGGTTGAACCTTTCTACCTATCACTCCTCATTAAAGGCTTCCAGCTAAATAATTGTATCATAGATTCTTGAGCCTCAGACAATGTGATGCCAGCCAAAGTTGCAAATGTTTTAGGCCTCACCTTGACCTGGGTAAATGACACCTGCTACTCAATGTAATCTAAACAAGTTCCATTGGTAGGAAGAATCAAAGATGCATAGGTAGCACTAGCTAATTTTCCAGACAAGAAGGTGTTCCTAACCATACTGGTAGCAGACATCCTAACATCCTTTGGTATGCTATTGAGTAGGATTTTATATAGAGACCTAGGTGGAGAGATAAAAATGGATTGGTCATCTGTAAATATCCCAATGAAAGGATAGATGAATAATTTACTACCAGTAAGAAAGATGAAGTTCACAGTACGAAATTCTAATGATCTGAAAGCAAACATTCTCTTTCAAGATTGTGGGCTAGGAAACTACTTCCTCACATAAAAAAAGAGGATAACTTTCCACTTCTCATGGAGGAAGAGGAAGGTAAAATTTGGGAAATGGAATTCGATGGTATTCATTCTAGTGTGGGTTTGGGAGTTGCTATAGTATTGTACTCTCCTTCCAATGAGTTGTACCCATTTTCCTACAAGTTGCAATTTGATAATGCAAATAACACTGTAGAGTATGAAGCACTAATATTAGGCATGGGTGTAGAAGAGGACATGGGAATCGAGAAATTGAGATGCTGAGGTGATGCAAAGGTTATAGTAAAGCAGGTCTGCCAATAATATCAGGTGAAGAATCCAAGACTTCGATATTACAAAAATAAAGTGTGGGACTACATTGAATGTTTTGATGCATTTTCCATTGAAGCCATTCCAAGGGAATAAAATGAAAAGGCTGATTCTCTTGCATTTTCAGATTCCCTAGTGACACCTCAACCTTGTTTTGGTAAAGAAAAATTGACCATTGAAATGGTATTCAAGCCTAGTGTACCAGACAATGCAAATCATTGGCAAGTCTTCAATGATGATAACCAAATTCTATCATTTTTAGAGAAAAGGGATAATTTCAATAATCTCTTCTTCGAAGGAGGTGAAAATCCACACTGAGAAGAAGTCCCCAAAGAAGGGAAATAAGGAATTGAAGGGATTGATGATGATGGAGTAATAAAATTTAAAGAGAACAAAATTTCCAAAGGCCTAGTCTCTTTAGAATACCTATTTGAAAAACATGGTAGATTCATTCAAGAGAAATAAAAGCAATATTCTCGGTGCCCAGCTGATTTTGATAAAGAAAACATTGGTACCCTAGAGGAGCCAAGGATGGTAAATAATGGAAAATGTTGCTCACCTGAAGAAACAAAAGGTTTGTTGCATTACTCAAGAAATAATATATGTCTTGGCCTACTCTTATGATGAACTCAAATCCTTCTATTCGAAGGAAATACATCACTCAATTCCTTTGAAGCAGGGTGTTAATCCCTTCAGGTAAAAACAAAGGTCATACAACTAAAAGATTTCTGATACCATCAAGGAGGAGGTACTGAAGATGCTTAATGTAAGGATCATCTTTCCCATCCACCATTCAACGTGGGTGGCTAACATTATGCTAGTGTGAAAGAATAATGGTGAAATAAGGATATGTGTATATTTTTGCAACCTGAACTAGGCATCACCAAAGGATAATTATCCTATTCCTATCATGGACCATATCCTACAAGTAGTCACTAGATCTGAAATGCTTTCATTACTTGATGGATTCTCAGGATATAATCAAATCAAATGGGCAGAGGAGGACTGCACCAAGACAACCTTTACAACACCTTGGGGCACTTTTTCCTACAACATAATGTATTTTAGCCTAATCAATGCAGGTGCTACATTCTAAAGGGCGATGGATTTTTCCTTCAAAGATATGAAACATTACATTGTCATATATCTTGATGATCTCACAGTATTTTCAAGGAAGAGGGGACATCATATCTATCACTTGGAACAGGTACGTGCAAGGTGTAGGAAACATGGCATATGACTACATCCAAAAAAGTGAATTTTTGGAGTCACAGAAGGTAAGTTATTGGGGCACATTGTGAACAAACATGGAGCACACATTGATCCTAAGAGGATTAGGTCCATTTAAGCATTATCCCTGCCCACAAACAAGAAATGAGTTCATTCATTCTTTGGAAAGGTGAAATTTCTTCGTCGTTTTGTGCCTGAATTTGCTGAGTTGATGAAGCACATCACTTACATGATGAAACCACAAGAAAACTTCAAACGTGACAATGAAGGGAAGGCAACATTTGAAGAGATCAAGAAATCCATTTCCAAGGCTCCAACTCTTGTATCTCCAGATTTTAACAAAGAATTCATCATGTATTGTTATGCATCAGAACATACACTCTCTACCATTCTCATTTAGAAAAATGATGAAGGCGTGGAAGAACCTATTGCTTTCATGAGTTGTCCTTTAAAAAAGCATGAGCTAAAATAAAGCCAATTGGATAAGCATGCCTATATAGTGGTCAAGGCTATAAAAAACTTCAGGTTTTACATCCTCAATTCCCATATGGTGGTGATGGTCCCCAACAGTGCAATCAAGTCCATCTTGACACAAAAGGATCCCAGATCTAAAAAAGGAAATTGGATTGCAAAGACTCAATAATATGACTTGGAGATTCAACCCTCCAATATGGTAAGGGGAAATGGCTTGTACAAGTTGATTGCTGAAGATGAAACACTCAAAGTTCAACATGGCGAAGAAAACTGTGATTGCTCAACTTGTTCAGAAGACAACCCACAGGTTATCTTTGTCACCACTATTGATGAGTGGTATGTTGATATTTCCTGTTACCTGACTTATGGATAATGCCCCCCCATCTTGATTACAAGAAAAGGAGAACACTTAAGATGAAGGTATCTAAATTTGTAATCTAGAATCATGCGCTTTACAAAAGAGGCCTGGATGGTTGTTTCCTCAGGTGCATAGATAAAGAGAAACAAGAAAAGTTGCTTAAAGCATACCATGACCAAGCATGCGGTGGACATTTTTCAGCAATGGTTCATTTCACACAAGATCCTTCGAGGAAGGTATTATTGGCCCACCATATTTGTAGACACTCAAGATTGGGTTTCTAAATGCAAAGCATGCCAACAGTCCATTGGAAGACCACAAATTGTTGTATTACTACTCAGGCTTGTGGTTATTGAAGAACTTTTTCAACAGTGGGGGCCAGACTTCATTAGTGTTGTGAACCCTCACTCAAGTGTGGGGGACACCTATGTACTCACAACAATAGAATACTTCACCAAATGGGTGGAAGCCATTCTGGCCAAACAAGCCAACACTAAAACAATATGCAACTTCATCAAGGAGAATATCATAGTCCATTTCAGAGTGTCACAGAAGATTGTAACAGATAATGCTACCTATTTCTCTTCAAGAGATTTGAACGAGTTTTGCTATAGCTACATAATCTCCCTATCTCATTCTTCTAACTACTATCCACAAGGAAATGGACATGCCAAATCAAGCAACAAGAACATTGTGACCATTGTCTGTAAGCTTGTAAATGAGAATCAATGGAATTGACACAAAAGGTTATACGACACATTATGGGTGGATAGGATTACTCCCAAGAAGGAAATAGGTATTTCACCATTCTAACTGATGTATGGAGTCGAAGAAAAAATTCCTCTCATGATCGAGATGCCATCTCTCAAGCTGGCTCTCAAGCTGCTATAGGTAATAGAAGATGGTCACTATAAGGATTCCATTGACAAGAGGATCCTCTTTCTTGAGAAGCTAGAAGAAAATAGACTCCAAGTGGTGGATTGTATTAAGGAGCAAAAATTGAAAGTAAAGAAGATTTTTGATAAGAAGGCCAAGGCAAGAGAATTAAAATTTGGATACTTCATCCTACTATGGGACAAGAGAAGAGAACTAAAAGACAGCCATGGAAAGTTTGATTCATTATGGATCGGTCCATTCCAGATTCGTGAAGCTTATAGTGAGAACACTTTTCTTCTCTCATATTTGGATGGAACATCACTGGAATTTACTCGGAGTGGGAAATACTTGAAATTGTATCATCAGTGAAAGGGGGTTGTTCCCCCACCTTGTACAACATGTGTGTTTCCCTTTCCATTGTGTGGTTTTGTTTCCCCTTCTGTCGCGTGTCGTGTGTTTCCTTCCCGTTGTGTGCTTGTGTGTTTCCTTCTTCTGATATTTCTTTCTCAAAGTTGTACATGACTCTACAAGGCCCAATGGATAAGGTACTGGTCAATGAATTACAGGGTCTAGAGATTGAGATTCTAGATTCCCATGTCATATCTTCACTATGTTAAGTCCAGGTCATTTCCCCAAGCTAGAGCCAGCTATTGTCACCCTCAAATTCCCCCCATAATTGTTTGAGTAAAATTCAAAAATTTTGAGCTCACGCCCTCCAAAAGTGTTCAAGTAAAGTTCGAATTCCAAAAAGATAGAGAAATTCATGCTTTGAAGTTGTTTAAACTCTCTAGTGTGCACATTTTGATAAATTTTCTGTTTTCTTATCTAGATGTGTGAACATTTTATTGTTGTCCTCATTTGAATGAAATTTTCAATATTTCTATGGCCATGGATCATCAAACCTTGTATTATTTTCAATCCCTTGGTTTGAGAAAGAAATTTTAAAATCGGGCATGAAATGGTGGAGTTTTCTTCTTCTCTACATTTTTCCATAGTCGTGAATGATGGGCATTTTCTTCCCCATCAAATTTTGACCCCAATATCCATGAGTACATGGATATCTCTAATTGGATGTGGCATGACCATGTTTCAAGAAATAACAGAAGCCTCCACGTGTCCAAATGACACAACTTCAAGGGACAGTCCACAAATAAGCATAGGATTTCCACCTGTCTTCGGTCCAAAATGAAGACAAAACAAGCCCAAATCAGCTAAGTATGGAAGGTTCAGTGGATGGCACAACGTGCTTCATTGACATAATTTCAAGGGTCAAAGCTAGGGGTAGTTCTCAAACTTACGCCAATCCTCCATGTGTCCCAAGTCCAAAAAAGGGAACAGAGCCAATTGCTTAAATTGACTAAGTATGAGCGGGTCAACAGAAGCCTCCACGTGCCTCAACGACGTAATTTCAGTCATGAAATCAAAGGGTCAATCTTCAAATGAGATCCATTTCTCCACATGTATATAGGTCAACATAAGTCAAGTGAGAAGTAATCCTGAATTGGCTAAGTATAAAAGAACCAGCGGAGCTATCCACGTGTCAGCCTGGTGCAACTTCAATGGAAAAATCCAAAGGTGGGTTCCAAATGAGCACTAGCTCTCCATGTGTTCAGGTTCAGATATACGGCCTTGCCAAAAAAAAAGGGAGAAATTCAAATATTAATCCTGAACACAATGTCAAGGTGGGGAAGTGGGTTGGTGAAGAACTTTGAGGTTTTGAGCCTTTTGGTAAAAAAGGCTAAAAGTCATAAAGTGACCCACAACCGCGATCATGCTATAAGGAAAAATTCAAATATTAAGCCTGCATCCAAGGTCAAAGCGGGGGAAGTGGATCAGCGGAGAACTTTGAGGTTTTGAGACTTTTTGTAAAAAGAGATAAAATTCATAAATCCAGTCGCGATTCCTTCGCCAATCAAGTGAAGCCATGTGTCAAGCTATTATCAAAAGTGGAAGGGCAGACCAAAAATGTAAAAAATGCCAAATCTCTATAAAGTCACAAACTACAAAAGGCATCCTCCACACCCGCTCCAGTAAATTTCTCTCACATGGATGACTCTAGTTTAAAGTTTTAAAGGCAAGATGAATGGTTCAAATTCAAAGTTACAAAATGAGTGTAACAGCTGTATTATGAAAAGTATGGTTTTTTCTGCCATTGGTGTTTCTTCACGAATCAAGAATCTGAATGGATGCAAATGATTGAAAAGATTATAAACTGTTTCTTGCTAAAAAAGAAGAAGTTGTAACCATTTCTTGTAGGATATTTAATGGCTTCTTCATGCCATTGTAAGGGGTTGGTAATTGATCTTGTAAACTCACGAGTGCATTGTACTTAGAGAAAGTAAAGGAGATAGACATTTTCTTCTACTTTCCTCCATTCTCAAATTTCTTCCATCCCCACATTATGTACAACTTCTATTTAAGCATCAATAAAATAAGAAGGAGTTTCTAGCTTTCTTTAACTAAGGGATTTCATGATACTTTGTGTTCATCAAATTCTATCTGGTCTTGTTGCCATTTGTAGGATTTTTTCCTCTAAATTTAATGCATGTAATGAAGCTTCTAACTAGTGTGGATGCAGGAATCTGATTTTATACCTACAATATTAGTTCTCCTACCTCAAATCTCACTCCCTTTCCCACTTTCAGAAAAAGTATTCCCTAGCAAGAGATTTCTAGCTTTTCCTTAAGGTCAGTGGAGTGCCCCTGTTGGATCCCCGGTCAAAAGGCCACCACATAAATCCACATTTCCTCACGCATGTATATACAGAATCTGCACCGATTAAGTAGAGGGACTTAGATTCCTAGAGCATTGGTGATGAATTCACAAATTTTTCCACCCAAAAATTTTCCTTGCCAACACCTGCCAAACCCCAAAACCAAAGGCCATCTTCCAAGTCTATCTGATAATATCATTGTTCATTAAATTAGACAATGAAGAACCCCCAGATGTAGAGAAATTATTTACAGTGTCTATCCATTGGGTGTGAATCCACTATATCACTACATTTGATGATGGCAAGACACCATTAAATCTACAAATCAGGGATTTTGCTTTAATTTCCTATAGCAGATTTAGATATTCTTCATCCTTGATCCCCAGGATTGGGGTTTTAGAAGCTTACTTGACTATATAAGCAAGGGGAAGGATAGGGGGGAATTTTTGGGGATTTCAAGGAAGAGGCATTTTTAAATAGTGCCTCTTTGAGAGAGGAAAAGTTACGATTCTTGGTTCCACCTAAAAGGAATCTAATCATATAGATCAAAGAATCACGAGAAATTCCATAGGAGGAAAGAGGTAAATCCTTCACAAACAATTTTCTTGAGAAAACGAAGCTAAAAGAACCATTTTGGTAGCCTAATTTTTTGGAAAGAATATGATTCGGATCTAGAGTATTAGCAAATCAATGGAGCTGTCGTGACATAGTATTACCGGCCAGAGTACGGAAAAAAATGTTGGAGATGCTGAGCACTAGTAACAAGCTCCTGGCGGCAATGAGTGTCAGTGTGTCATACTTAGTAGACTGGGTATCTGTAAAATCCTTCCCTTCAATGTTATCAAATCCACCACTGATCTTGTTGATGTTTCTTTCATTCTAAAATATCAGGAATGAATCTTCCTATTCTGATGTAAAAAAATGCTAGGCGTGACTAATGGGAATGGAGGCTTATGAAAGAGATATGCATGTGCCCCATATTCCCTATGGCTCTCCCCAATGTTCAAATCATCCACCACTCACAAACAAGAGGTCCCTGAACCATAACTATCATGAGCATGGCCGTGGCTGCCGAGAGGAGGAGGGAGCTTTGATATCAAGCAAAAAAACTAAGGGTTTGCAAAAAAAACACCATCACTATATTTCTCTATTCTTATCTTAGATTAACTATCTCCATCTACCAAATATTTGTTATTTTATTTAATCATCATCTTTGTCATGGTCAAAGCAAAATGGAGAAGCGTCAAATATGTGATAAGCAATAGTATCTTGTTGATCACATAAGGAGACATTGCGGCTAAGATTGTACATGCCCATGTATATTATTCATCAATGAAAGGAGGTAGTGGACAACCATGTGCATACAAACATGTAATATTTTATGAATATCAAAGGAATAATTACAAATGAAAACACAGTCGAAAGGAGTAGGAAATTAGATGTTAATATGATCAAGATCTAAGAATCCCCCAATATAATCATGCTAATATTTTCCAAGTGTATGTTTAGAAGCACAAGTGGCTTGTGCAAGAAATACTATGAGATGAAATATGTGAATACTATAAGCAATAATAATGTGTATGAATCTATGATAAATATAAGGATCATAAGGTGGAGGGAAGATATTATCTACTACAAATCCTAGATGAGTCAAGACATCATTCATACATATAGTATTAGAGTAATTATGATAAAATGGAATGTGTTCCAAATAATATTCATTCATGATAAGTGTGTATGTGAAAGAAGGACGTGCTAATGGTGGTTTCTCATGAGAAGATGAATTAGGTGGAATGATATCCAACATTTCAAAAGGTCCCTAATAAATCACCATAGGATTTGTAGGAGGAGGTGGAAATGATGCATATGAGACAATGTCTAACATGAAAATAACACCTTGAAGTGGTGGCAAGTTAGCAGAAGAATCCATGGGTTGTGGGTCATTAGTAGTTACTGATGTTGGAGTAGGGAATGTAGTGGCAAAATTGTTTTTGTAATATTTAAATGGTTCATGATCACTGGAGAATTTATGTTATGCACCATCATATAAGAATTTAACACATATATGCACTATAAAAGGCAATTCTTGCATGTCATGAAGCCATGGACTACCAAGTAAAAAACTATATTCAAACTGGGAAATCAATGACAAAGAAAATTGTAGGAAGAGTGTTTAGCCTGAAAGTGATAGGTAAAGTGATATGGCCTATGCATGGATGAATGGAACCATCATATGCATGAAGAGAGATGGATGAAGGACTAACATTAGTACTAGAAAGTATGATAGATTTAATGAATGATAAAGGGAAAAAATTATGTTTAGAGCCATTATCAACAATAGAGAATTTGACAACCAACATTTTGGATTCAAATCATGATGTATAAGGTTACCTCATTATCAAAAACATCAAGACAACATTAGAATTAGATGGAAATATAATGTGCTGAGACAATGCATCTACAAATGTGTTATAGACTACATCTGGATGAATATTAGAAGGAATGCGAGTAGTAGCGAAAAGAGTAATGACTTTAGCTCTTAATTAAGGGTGGATGAGAATGAAATCATGAATAAATATATCTATGATGAGACTATCCTAGAAGAATGAGAAAAATAAAAGTATAAGGACCCTAAGTATGTCTGAATGAGTTGGGTTCACTAAATGATTAAGCAAATATAGAATTTACATATGACTAAATATGATTGCAATGTAGCAGTAAATGAATAAGCAATGAAGTATAGAATTTGACCCAAGCAAAATGAGCTAACAAGTATGAAACCATATTTATAAAGAAGATATATAAGGACTTAATTTATTCACAAATAATCTTTTGTTATTCCAAAGTGACGAGCTAATGAACAAAGAGGGAGAAGTTTCACATTGAAGCTCAGGAAATTGTGTGACCGTAAGATCTACATGAACTGGGGTGCCTGGAATGGGTCAGAGGCACCTGCGGCCACTGTAGGCCTGCTCTGGCCACTTTTGACTGCTCAGAACCTCAGAAAACCTCCTTTAGAGGGTTGGAAAGTTCTCATTTTACTTTACTGCATGTCTCTAGTATGTCATATCAAGTTCATCGATGTTGCTAATAACCTCCAATAAAGAAGTGACATGTAAAACCCTCAAAAGTGCATCAAATCCCAAAAAGAAAATAATGCAAATGAGGGTTCATATTGTCCTCAACCGTTAAATGAGAAATCTTATGAGTGAGTGATGCACTAAATTTTAGACCCAATGTAGTTCTATATTTGTGTGTGAATAGATTGTGCCCTAGGTGGCTCTTGTGCATGTCACACTTGATAGCGAGAAAGTAGCTAGATGTAAAATATGTAGATAAATGTGTGTATGAAAGAATGAAATTCCTCTCTGATAAAATGTATGTAGAAGAATGTAGTCCCTTTCCATTGTATAGATGCTATATGGATGTGTGAATACCCTTATAGATGCATTTGGATGCAACCTTAGGTGGTGATAGCTAATGCTTAGAGCTTGGTCCTTTATTATGGTCACATAACTTTATATTTATATGATTCCCTTGCTTGAGTTTTGTAATTAACCCTGAAAATGGAAAATACCAAAAAGATAAGATGCCCAAATGGATAGAAAGTACCCAAAAGTAGTGAAAAAAGTACAAATAGGTCATGGGAACCCAGAGGGGAAGGGGGTGCCTGACACTGGCATCCTAGCTAGGTGTTGGTGTCCAGAGTGAAAGATGCCAAAGTGTGAAAAGATAGACTAGGCTAGAAGGAGTGTACGATAAACAAAGGCAATAGAAAGAAAGCAAAGGTGGCCAAAGACATGAGTTAATTAGAAATTTTCTTACTCATATGAATATTAGTATGTGATTAGTACTAAATAGATACCCAATGTGTGTGACTTAATGTCTACACATAATTGAAAAACCTCCTTTAGAACCATTTTCCCTAAACCACATATTTTGTTCATCTTGTTCAAACTTCATCTTGCTCTAGAGGCTCACATACATCTTGAATTAATCCCTTATACCCCTAGGTTTGTACCATCCTACTCTAACTATGAATATAAAAATAAGACTCATACCTTTTATAATTGTGATGAAAATTGGACCAGTGAAAATATCACATTGCTAAAGATACTTTTCAGTGTTCTTAGTCTTCTTTCTGAGCTAAAGATGTATTCTTAGTCATTTTAATTATGATCCTTGCCATTATACATGTAATCACTCATTATTTTGTTTTATCTACCTTATTTTGAACTTACCTACATTATTTAGTGTCAAACCTTTCTCCCCCTTCTCCAATAATCTCCTACAGACATGTAATTCAATTATATAGTTCCAATATACGTATACAACACTTTCGGAACTTAAGGGGTAAACATAGAAACCTTTCAACCATACTTTTCTTCATATCTCAATGATAAAGGGAACTTAATCTCCCCCTCAACCTTATCCACCATCACCACATATTATTAATCTTTCATACGTAGTCAAAAAAGTGATATACTTCATATTGCTACTCTACAACTTTTTCAAAGATTGAACTGAGAGATCATATCACATATTATGATAATTTTTTTACAAATTTGGTAGTATTTTCATTAAGATATCAGTCCTTACTCTAAGTATAGTCCTGAAAACCTTATTTAAAAAGTATATTTATATTTTAATTTCACCTTTTGAGAGTACTCATCTTCACACAATTGTAGAGGAACATCTTGATGCAACTAATCTCAGACATTCATATTGTAATATTCTTAACTCAATCAAAACCATACAAACATAGAAAATTGTCATGGAAATATCATTATGGACCACATTATTCTTTTGAGATCATATGCTTCTCTTCACCCTTAGGATGATCAATTAAAATGTCATGGATCTATCTACAAGTTTCTTCAATAAGGTCGCATCCTTCTCAATACTTCTTACACAAACTACACACCACTTAGGACACACTCAGGCTTCAAACCTTCTACTATCTGACTTCATTTTTACATGATTAAGACTTTAAGAACTCACATTAACCATGAAAATTCTTATGGAGTTAACAGACACCTTCTTAGCTCAGCCATAGGTTCCCCTACTTCTTGATCCTTGCAACTCTTACACCCTCCATTCTTGAAAATAATATTATAACTTAGACTCAGAGATATGAATTTTATAAATTCAATCTTAGGTACTCAACATGAATGAACTAATAGTGAGCATAATAATTTCAAGATTCATGAGATGATGAGTAACTTATCCTTTTAACCATGATATCAATTTCAGATCTATTTATCTTGTAGAAACATTCTTGTCAACTTTATACGTATGTTAAACTTCATTTACACACCATAACACAGATTACTCGTATCCTCTAAAAAATCACTTATGGTCTACAAACATAGTTGAATGATTTAAAAAGACACTAATATTAATCTTTGACATGACCCATCACTTTCATATATTAACAAAGCTCTGTACTGTCTCCTAACTCCCACTAAGATGAGCACATCACCATAGAAATTTGAGACCTTAAAAGACAAGATTATATCTCTTTAAGACTAAACATGAACCCTATGACTCCTTCATGAATTATGACTTATTTCTTAACTCTTAAAATGTATGACTAAGGATAAAGACTCTTAAAACATATGTTTTAATTTTCCCTCTTGAATACCATTGAGTCAGTACCATCACAAACCTTGATACATAGATTATCTTCAAGGCTTCAACCTTTAGGTACAGACTTTAAAGAAATTGACCATAAAATTTTGATTACAACACAAACTCAAAAACCTAATGAGCGAGGACTAAAAAACATGTGGATAGATCACATCACATACCTTATTACTCTTAAAGTATCCAAAACTCCTAGCTTTCTCAACTTCTCATGTCTTAGAGACTGAATGGCAGTTCGACACATATGATTTTATTCAGATCTTTCTTCTTCAACTAAAAAAAAAATACCTCCTATGATGAGGCAAGAATATTCTTGATAAATGCATAATAAATGATCTCATCTTACTCTCCTTTTGATTAAGTATAACTGTATTTTGTGACTTTTGTTTGATCTGATATGAGTTAGGATGTAATTTTCCTTCTTTTGTTGATTATGATTCTAACGTTTAAAAGCTCTGTAATTCCTAACAAAGTGTTTTAGAACTCACTTTTGTAATAAAGTAGGTCACAATCAGGAAGAAGCACGAAGTATAAATCAGTCAGCATGTTTTTAGGGTATTTTTTTCACTACATCATAGTTCTGGAACTTCTACGCTAGTTTCAAAACTCCATTACACAGTCACAGGCTTTATCACTTAGTTCTGGAACTCTAGTATTTAGTTCCAGAATTATCAGAATTAGCTCCAAAACTCTCTTGGTTAAACCTGGAATGATTTCCTTTATTTTCAGAAATCTTCTAGAGTTCTGGAACTGATAACAATCTATTCCAAATGGCCGGCGATTTGTCAAAACAATGATCCTATCAATTTGGAGTAGACTTGTAGACTTACAACTCTCCATACTTGCAAATCTAGGATAATTATCACACAACTATACATCCAGCCATGTTTCAATTCAACATCTATTCTGGGCCCGATTCAGTTCTTGTTGTATATATCTCCCCCCCAGGTAGATATAGACAAGCGGAAGAATATGGAAACCAAAGAAATTCAAACCTCAGCCCATGGCGCACAAAAGGGGCGCACGAAAATGAGTGTCGACAGCAAAATGGATGCGCCAAGGTGCAGGAAAGTGGTGCACAGAAATGGATGTCGACAATGTAAAGGATGCGCCCTTGGTGCACGGAAATGGCGCACGACAATGAGTGTCAACAGGGAAAAAGTTGCGCCTTGGCGCACATAAGAGGATGTCGACACAAATGTAAATGCGCCCTTGGCGCACAGAAGAAGATGTCAACATAGAAATAGACGCGCCCTTGGTGAACAGAAAGGAATGTTGACACAGGAAAAGTTGCGCCCTTGGCGCAGGTAAAGTGGCGCACGTAAACATGTGTCGACATAAACATATTTGCGCCTTTGGCGCACAGAAAAGAGTGTTGACATGTAAATGAATGCGCCTTTGGCGCACAAAAAGGGTTGTTGACACAAACATATTTTCACCTTTGGGCGCACGACAATGATTGTCAACATGCATATGGATGCGCCAAGGCACACCTTCAGGAGGCGCAACATTCTGAACGCTGACAGGAAGCAGACCCTGACCCAGATATTCAGATGGCCATAACTTTTGACTGGGAGCTCCGATTCACACAAGGTTGGACTTTTCGGAAAGCCTACGGTGTCCTCTACCTACCACCATAACGAGATGAATTAGATACAACCTGAGGTGGTTGGGGTAGATTTGGACTTTCTCTCTCTTCTCTCTCTCATTCTTCCTATAAATTGTAAGGAGGGGCTTCTTTCTAAAGGTTGGACATTCTTGTTTTGCCCCTCCCTTCTTCTCTTTGGCAGGTGAATCTGTGGAGTTAAAACCTCCCATTTAAAACTGTAATGCAGCTTTGCCTCTTAGCATTTTGCAGTGTGTTGTATCAATCTTTGGAGCAAATTAATGCATGTCTGTGGATGATTATCAACCCTCTCAGTGTTTATTTGCTTCTTCTTGATCTTTCACTGTAAATCTGGTTATCTGTGCATGATCTTGCATTACATTTTTTTTGGTCTGTGTTTATTGGCAAGACAGGTGTTCTTCATTCCTCGGTGCATCACCTTTGTTAGTTTAGGTTTTATTTTCTGCATTTTCTTACCCCTGTCTCCTTGAAGAATTAGATTAGGTTTTGAGTAGACCCTCTGCATTTTTACGTGTGCATCTGAACAGAGGAATAGGAACCGACCTTCATCCGGAGAGCTTTTCCGATTTCGCAAGGTCCCACACTTGGGAAAAGCTCCATGTTGTGCAATCACACTGAGATTCTCAACCCATCGAGTTGCAGAGTCCCAGGGGTGCTGTGATTCGACATCAACAGTTCTATCATATTAGTGGAATAGTTACGGCCATAAATGCACCCCTAGAAGAAGTATATACATATAGACCTACAGATAGATTAATATATATATATAGAAGGAGATAGAAGATATAAATATATAGGATGAGATAGAGATAGATTGATACACAGATCTAATAAGTTTTTGTAATGTAGAACATTTGATAAGTAAAATATCTATTCCTATTTTGAGAGAAAATTAAGTTGTCAATCATGTTTCAAGGCGGATCAAGGGCCCACTCCTCTAAGAACCAGGATCCTCATTTCTGTTGGTATTTATATTTTTAAAGAAAATAGTTTAGATATGTCAATTCTGTATCACTTTCAATTTAAAATCTGTTATAGAATTTTCCGTACAAGTGTTCTAGATTAAGTTCTTATTTCTTTACGATAATTTTCCGAGCATTCTCAATTATGTGTTTATTAATGTAATGTTTGTTTTCAGCAATCTATTTCATTTATGCAAAGTGTGTTTACTTCCAAGCAATTCATTTCTGTAAAGTGTGTTTACTTCCAACATGTTTTCATAGTTTCATTCCAATATAGTTTTTAACCAAGAAGTCCTTAAGACATTGAAAAGATCCCGCAGAAAATACAAAATACCTACAATCAATTACTAGATTGTTAAGATTCCTCTTATTGCATATAGCTTTAGACACACCCCTGGTTTGAATATGACATCAACATAAATTTGATTAAATGAAGGGAATAATGACACCCATTATTTTTGGCACCATTTCCAAGGAACACTAGTTAGAATTTTCTAATTAAGTGTCTGCAAGAGCAATAATCATACATCTAGTAGTTGAAGAAATATTCCATAAGCTATCACACAATTTATGAGTAGGCCAAGAGACTCCAAGGGTAGATTTCTCCCAAAAATATCTGAACAAGAACTACCATCATCCTATAGTTTAAATAAGGAAATTGATCAAGAGTTGGAGGCACTATTATCCCCTGTAAGACAAGAAGCAAAGTTGCCACCTTTGGAATTTTGGGATCAATCACCAGAGGGAACTAGAGCCTTCAGGAAAAATGTTATTTCTCAAGACCCATTTAGAGTAAGTTTTGATTCACAATTGAGTAGTCAACCTCCTACTCCTGAATCTTCGCCATCCCCAAAACAAATCACATACCACATTGATTGGGAGAAAGGGCTAGAGAATACTAGAGAGATGGAACGAGAAGTTGAAAGACAACCTGATAGGACCTTTATCTATCCCATTAAGTTGGAGGATGATGAAACCACTATGAACAAAATTTCACTTGCACATTTACCCACATTTAGAGGGATGTCATCTAAAGACCCTGATCAATTTATATTTGAATTTGAAATACTATGTCAGACCTATGATTACAAGACAGATAGTAAAAATCTCAAGTTGTTTCCATCTACCTTGAATGATGCAACAATGAGGTGGTTTATGGGATTAACATCTGATTCT
Source organism: Taxus chinensis (assembly GCA_019776745.2). Taxonomy (NCBI): domain Eukaryota; kingdom Viridiplantae; phylum Streptophyta; class Pinopsida; order Cupressales; family Taxaceae; genus Taxus; species Taxus chinensis. The sequence continues at coordinate 849,703,388 of CM034150.1, forward strand.
ATTACCAATTGGGCACAAATGGAAACTACCTTCCTAGACAAATATCAAGATTACTGTAGAGGGAGAAATAGGAAGGAAGAGTTTTTCAAAATCAAGCAGGAAGAGGATGAGAATATAGAAGATTATTTGGACAGATTCCTCTTTGTGAGTAAAAGATGTGGATTTGTAATTCAAGAAGAGTTGAGTAGAACAATCTTTCTCAAAGGTTTGGAAGATGAATCTAGGGAAGCTATTAACTTGATAGGAGGTAGAAACATTGATCAATTAAGGATGAATGAAATTAAAGAAATTTGTAGAAGCTATTCCAGAACAAGGGGTGGACCTAGGTAGGGAAAATCAGTGAAAAGTTTGAATCTAGATATGAACAAACTAATGGATGAGTTAGAAAACTTTAAAACATACATTTTAGTTCAATTAGCCTCTACTATGAATGGATTACAAGCTAAACCAAATGCCAAAACTGACCCATTAGCAATGTATTGTCCTAGATGTAGGAAGAAGCATGCAATAAGGGAATTTCCTCTAGATAAAACAAAAGTATGTCTTATCTATGAATCAAAGAACATGATATTCACACTTGTTCTCTTCTACCACTTCTAAATAATCAGCTCAAAAAAACTAGTACATCATCCACATCAGAAGAAATTAAATTTTTCTAGAGACAACCTATCCAAGGACAGTTCATGAAAAAGTCATCTCCTAATCCTTGGATGATGCCATGGGCTGCTCAAACAGTACCAAAAAGTTGGGGACAACCACCATGGGCCCCTCAGCCAACTTGGAATCCCCAGGATTGGACATGTCAATCTTGGTATGCATAGGGACATCAACAACCATGGATTGGTCAAAATAACTAGTATTCTTGGCCACAACCTAGATGGGGCCCTAGTAATTATGATCAAGGGAAAACATATCCTAATCAGAATCAACAAGCCATAATGGGCACCCAAAACAAAATTCACAAAATGAGAATGTATTCCAAATGTAAATGCCAACACAACTAGTAGCAAACCCAAGAAACAAACAAACAAATCCTGTCTACGGAACAAAACTAGAAAAATCAGTTGATCTTAACGCCATGGATTGTAAGGATATTCACACTAGATCTAGAAAAATAGTTGGCAGTCCACCTGTTATCATCACTGAAATGATAGAAGAAACTGAAACCCCTAGTCTGGTTTCCCCCAACAAAGATGAAAAAGAAAGAGATAAGGAACCAGAAATAAACTCTACTAAAACTCCATTTCTAGAGAGGTTCAAAGAAGCTATATAAATCAAGGAATTTGAATTGGTACAGGAACTAAGGAGACTGGATATTGAATTACCACTGCTATAAGAAATTAAGGACATTCTAGAATTAAAAAAATTAATCAAAATGACATGTTTGAAAAATCCTAGAAGAAATAAGTAGTACCCCAGGATTATAAAAGTAGATGGGAAACTTGCTGATTTATTAGCAGGAAAGCTCCTAATTCCCAAAAATGGAGATCCTGGAAGCCCTGGTATTTCTGTCTCTATAGGGAATAAAGATATACATAACGTTTTGGTTGATTTGGTAGCAACTATAAATGTAATGACAGTGGACACTCTAAAAACATTTCTGTTAATAGGTATACAAACTACTAACACCATATTATAGATGGCAAATCAGTCTATAGCAAAACAAGGAATTATTGAATATGTGGTGGTTATGGTGGAGTCATGGGAGTATCCAGTTGACTTCCTTATACTGCGGCCAAAAGGTAAAACATTGGGTTATCCCATTATTTTGGGAAAACCGTGGTTAGTTACCGTTGATGCCTTAATTGATTGCAGGTCAGGTGATATGACTCTTTAAATGGTAAGAGTTCTAAGAAAATTTCATTATATCCCTCTACATGACCTTTTAGTGATAATCAAGAGAAATTATGAGTTGATAATCTTGATATTAATGAGAAATTTTTTTCTTCGTTGGCCATGATCACATTACAAGTTCACGTATGAGAAATAAAATATATGATTAACCCACCATTGAATGTACACCAATCATCCTTGGAGTAGTTGGGAATAGTTCTGGAACCTACAAAACTAGTTCTAGAACCTGTAGAATTTTTTCCCGAACCATCACAGCTAGTTTCAGAACCATCATAGTTAGTTTCGAAACCATCACAGTTAGTTTTGGAACCACACAAACTATAATTCCCTACGAATGAAGATAATTTCACTCCGAAGGAATGGGATTTCTCTTGGGGAGAGGAATAATCTGTAGCTTCAGCTTCACATATATTAGGAGATGATGAAGGATTTCTGGAAAGCAGCAGTGATGAAGAAATCGACCTACAACAAGATAAGTATCATAATTCTTCTTACTATCCCTTGTCCAACATTTTGTGTCAAGGAAATTTTGGAGATGTTGCTACATATCATATGTTGTTGCCACATGCATGTCCACTAAATACTTTAATGGAACCCTTTCAACAAATCATTTCATCATACACTGGAACCAAACACGTTGAAATTCAACTAGGTAAAACTTTGAATATTAATAGCTGGTTGAAGAACGATGAAGAAGCTAAATTGTTTGATTTTATGAAAGAGCATACTAAATATTTTTCTTGGGATTACCAAGATATAAAAGGAATCCACCCAAGTATCTACACTCATCACATCTATACTGAAAACATTAAACCAGTTAGGCAACCTCAGAGAAGGATTAATCAGCCTTAAGGGATATAGTCAAACAAGAAATTGAAAAACTATTACAAGTAGGTTTTATCTACCCTATCTTAGATAGCCAGTGGGTGTATCCTCTTGTAATTTTCCCTAAAAATAATGAAAAATGGAGATTTTTTTTTGACTATAGGGAACTGAACAAAGCCACATTGAGAAATTATTTTCCCCTACCATTCATAGATCAAGTCTTAGACATCCTTTCAGGTAAACAATACTTTTCCTTCTTGGATTGATTTAGTGGGTACAATCAAATCAGATTTGCTGCTGAGGATCAGGATAAAACTACATTTACATGTCCATGGGTACCTCTTCCTACAGTTTATTACGATTTGGATTATGAAATGCTCCAGCAACCTTCCAAAGAGTTGTGTTAGTAATTTTTGTAGACCTAACAAATGACTGTGTAGAGGTATATATGGATGACTTCACTGTGCATGGAGATACATTTTATGATGCCTTAAAAAATTTGGACAAAGTATTGACAAGAAGTGAGCAACACAAATTGTCTTTTAGCCATGAAAAATGTTTGATGACGGTTGATGAAGGGATTATATTAGGACACCATATTTTAAAAAGAGGGATTCAGGTTTATAAAAAAAAAAATATTTCATACTTACCTATTCCTCAAACCACCATAAATATCAAGTCATTTTTAGGACATGTTGGGTACTGTAGATGCTTTATCAAGGATTTTAGTAAAATTGCTTCCCCCATGTTTAATTTTCTTACCAAGGAATGTGAATTTATTTGGGATGAAAAGTGTCAACATGCTTTAAAAGAAATTAAATAGAAATTAATAAGTGCCCCAATATTGAGAGGACCTAATTGGGAGAAACCTTTTCATATCCAAACAGATGCCTCAAATAATTTCATTGGTGTTTTTTTGGGATAGAAAGATGAAGAAGGGAAAATGTATGCTATCTATTACCTTAGCAAGAATCTTACTACAACTGAAAGAAATTACACCACCACTGAAAAATAATTTCTTGTTGTGATCTATGCAATTAATAAGTTTAGACATTACATTATAGGGTACAACATATTTGTACATACAGATCACTCAGCAATTAAATATTTAATGAACAAACCAGTGGTTGGAGGTAGAATAATTATATGGTTATTACTTTTAAAATAATTTTATATTACCATTGTGGACAATCTAGGTAAATCTAATGTGGTGTCAAGACTAACCACTACAAGGGAGAAGGATCCAGTCAAGGATAACTTTCTAGACAAACAATTGTTTGTTATTTCAGTTGATACACCTTGGTTTGCTGATATGGAAAATTATCTTGAAACAAGGAAGTTTCCTCCTTATTTCACCAAGAAACAAATAAAGAATTTAATCAAAACTAGTGCACAATTTAAATGGTTAAATGGAATGCTATTTAAGTGTGGTCCTGATTTGGTTTTACGCAGGTGTGTAAGAGAAGATGAAATATTTGACATCCTACGGGCATGTCATGATGAACCAAGTGGAGGACACTATTCAGTGAAAAGAACAGCTCACAAGATACTTGGCACTGGTTATTATTGGCCATCTTTGTACAAAGATGTGAAGAGATATATTAGGTGGTGTGATCCTTGTCAAAGGATGGGACAACCAATCTTTACCAATGAAATGCCTCTACAACCTCAAGTAGTGATTGAACCATTTGAGATATGGGCGTTTGATGTTTTTGGTCCCTTTAGTCCTTCTTCACAAGGGAAGGAACATATTCTAGTGTGTACTGATTATGTGACAAAGTGGGCAGAAGTGCAGGCTTTAACAAATGCCACTGAAGAAGTAGTTATTGATTTCCTTTGGCACAAAATTATGGTAAAGTTTGGAGAACCAAGGAGCATAGTTTCAGACCAGGGACCAAAATTTATGTCTAATATGATCCAAGATTTCACAATGTATTATTAGATCAATCATATAAAGTCATCTCCCTATCACCTACAATCAAATGGACAAGCTGAAGTAACGAACAAAGAATTGGAAAACATCCTTACCAAAATAGTTGAAGCAGGAAGAAGAGATTGGGTAAAAATACTACTTGAAGCTTTCTGGGCTTACAATACAACCTAGAAAACTATGATAGGGTTTTCACCATATGAGTTAGTCTATGGGAAAAATCCCTTTTTTCCTATTGAGTTTGAACTACAGACATTGAGGACAATAGTTAAGGTGGGTATTGAGTTGGATGCAACGCAAAAGGAGATAATCCTTCAACTCAATGAGTTGGATGAATTGAGAATGGAAGCACTTCAGCAGATAGAGATAATCCAATATCAAAGGAAATAATGGCATGATACACATATCAAGAAAAGGAAATTCAAAGTAGGGGACTGGGAATTGCTGTTTGATTCTAAGTACCAGTAATTTAAAGGCAAGCTATGAACCAAATGGTTAGGACCCTATCAGATTGATAAGATATTTAACAATGGTTCTATTCAAATACTTCCCATTGATGATAGTATAAGAACACTCTTGGTCAATGGATATAGGCTAAAGCTTTATAGGAAGCATCCTACTAAGGATGAATTCTTAAAGAAGATTCAAGCAGATAGAGAATTTGATCATATGGAAGATCCCCGTTCTTCCAAAATGATCAAATAATCAGATGAATAGATCCAGAATAAAGGGAAGAGAATGAAAACTAGTAAATGGCATTCTCTTCCCCCCAAAAAATAGTTTCTCTTAGAGATCAATTGAAAACCAACAATGGTGGTTGATCTTCCCAAATAAATGGCTAATTCAAAATAAAAAATCTTTATAATTCCAACTATTTTTCTAACCATTTTCCTTTTGTTTCACTTTTTAGGAATGATGAGTCACCATGACAAAGGGATTACATCATCAAGGATGGTAATTATATCTTTAACTCATTAAAGGTTAGATTAAAAGTTTGCATGTGTGATTAGATTTGATTTAAAGGTTGATATGATGAGTCATCTATTTTACATCATAATTAAAGGTAAGTACTCATGAGAAAGATATTAATGGAATAAATCAGTGGAATAGTTATAATGAGCTATCATTAGTGTGGAACCAACAAAGTGAAAACTAAGTTGCAGATAAACTTCAAGAAAGAAGCAACGAATTAGGTTTGCATTCCATAGTTACAACAAAGAAGTTTTGCAACTAAGTACAATAATTCCACAACTAAGTACAATGATTCCACAGTTAAATTAACTAGTTCCACAGGTAAGGGAAGAGTTATTCAGCCAACTCACACAAATTAAATAATAATGAATTTGAATCAGCTCGGTATCATGGGGATTAAGAAGAAGTAAAAATGAGAGGATTATACCCAGCTCATTGCAGATGAAGAAGTGGTGGCTATCTTCCATCAGGAAGGATGGTTGGAATTTCTAAGAAATTTCTCCAAGTATAAAGATGAGTTGGTAAGAGAATTTTTTATAAATTTAGAGAAATCCAAGACAAAGGTTAGAAAAAAAATTATTCCTTTTCCTGTGAATACAATAAGTAATGTATCTAGAGTGTGAATTATGCATGTCCCAAACCCTATCAGAGGGACACTAAAATACCTGGTTGAAATCTTTCTGAAAAAGGGGGAAGCTGAACCCCAATATATTTACAACGTGAAGAAAATCATAAAAGGGGTCAAAAGGGCTAGCTTTCCCAAACCCTTTGACAGAGTGGCATTTTGGATAGTTAAGTATTTAACCTATGATGGTCAATCTGGGTTGGTAGGAAGAGAAGTTCTGAAGATCCTCATATACCTTAGATATGGAGCCACAAAACTAGAATATATGGTAAACCTTCCAGGGTATCTTTTTGAATCCATCCATACAATGGCCTAGAGGTATTCCTGGGGTGTGGGAACAATCAGAGATCATGGGTTAGTGCATTTAGTGTGTTAGCACCACTTCCTTCCAAAGAAAAATGGAGAGGAAAAGTGGGAGAAATTTATTAGCAGGTTTAAGAAGAGCCCTGATATTCTCATGAGAGTAATAGCAACTCCTTCTGCTCCTACATTTAATTTGGAAATGGATGCCACTTCATAGAAAAAGAAAGAATTAGGTGGAGAGGAAATACCAAAAAGAAGAAGATATGAAAGAAGAACTAAAAATGCAGAACCAACTGTGCCTCTTGAAGAAAATCCTTCCTCTGCAGTAGCTATAAGAGAGCTAATATCTGTCTCTGACAGTGACAGTTCACTTAGGTAAGAGCAAGAGCTGAAAATTAGAAGAATCTCTGAGAGGAGACCCATTTCTATACATTTTTAGGCTCCTCAAAGAAGTAAAATTCATAAAAAGTATAAAGAAATTCCAAAGGAAATGAAAGATCAAGAAGGGATGGAAAAGGAAGCTACTGATATTTTGGGCAGCATGGCCATGACTCCTCCTAGACCAAGCCAAACAGAGATAGCAAATGAAGATGAGAGATTTGAAGAACAATTTCTTCAAGAATTGAGTAAACTAGTAGCATTGTCACATGAAGAAGAAGAGTTGGAATCTTAGAGGCGAAAAGGGAAATTCCCTTTGGTAGAATAGGAATGCTCAACTCCCCAAGAAAATTTAGAGAAAGAAGAAAAAAAGCAGGTGAAATAAGCCCTATTTGTTTTCCAGAGAAGAACTCATTATTAGAGAAAAGGATGAGGATTTGAATTTTCTTAAACTTAAATTAGAATAGAGAGAAATGGTTATTGAAGAATTAACAACTCATCTCACTGACAAGACTGAGAAATTAAAAAGAGCTAAACAAAAAATACTGGAGAAAGAGGAGGAATGTCAAAATTCTAGAAAACAAACTGCTCTGTCAAAAGTCTCTGCACAAACTGAATTAACTTATTGGCTACTTAGACAGCTATGGGATGACACTTGTAGAGAACTCAGTGAAGCCAAGACATCCAATGAAGACTTGAAAACAAAGATAAAAGAAGAGAAGAAAATAAGAAAAGGATGGGAAGAAAAGTTTTACAAAGAAGAAAATGACAAATTTAAATATCTTGTGAAAATACAAATGGTTTGCATGATGAGTGAGAAATTGCTTGCATGCAGGAGACCTTCTCCTGCATATAGTGTGTTTTTGGAGGAACAATTCATTCACTAGAAGTTGTCAAGGATAACATGTGGTCTTCCACATGAAATAAAAGATGAAGCTGATTTCACAGCAGCTTATTCCTTAGCCAATATAGAGTAGAAAAATCTTCTCTATGAATTCTATCTCTGTAATTTCATGCTAGAAAATAACTTAGGTTTTATGATCAATTTGTATGTAGGGGAGAGCCAGTTTAATGCATTTGTTTCTATTCTCCAAAATCAGATTACATGGAAGGAAAGGGAGTCAGAGCATCTGTTAAAGTTTAGTTCATCTGGTCTCTATATGAGAATTCATTATGGTAAACCATTCACCTTTGCTACGCATTTCAGATCCCATGCATTTGATAAAAGGTTCAAGGAACCTTATCTTGCCAATTTGTAAAGAAGTATTAATGCCTTCACCTGTTATGAAGAGGAAAATTTTGAAGATATTTATGAGGCATGTTTGAAAAGATGGGAATTTCTCACGATGGCATTGAGAAGAAGGGAATTAATATCTCCTACAAAATTAATCTGGAGTTTACATAGAGAAAAATCCTTATGTATGCTAATTCCTCATATCAATGAAAAGCACAAAGGCATATGGATAGGAATGATAACAAGACCCCTACTCCTTCTCACCCCCATGCTGCCATGGAAAAATAGAGAACGACAGGATTCCACTGAATTTGATACATGACAGAGGAAAGTAGAAGTAGGAGTAGGGTATAGTACATCTTAACTAAAGCATTTGGATATTCAGTATCAGCCATTTAACCTAAGCAATCAAATGGAATGTAGAATATATAACCACATATTTGAAGAGTAGAGTTTTTAAAGGGACTTACAAATAAGTAATTATAGGGGAAATGATGAGGCAAGAATATGCCCGATAAATGTACAATAAATGATCTCATCTTACTCTCCTTTTGATTAAGTCTGACTGTATTTTGTGACTTTTGTTTGATCTGATATGAGTTAGGATGTAATTGTCCATCTTTTGTTGATTATGATTCTAACGTTGAAAAGATCTATAATTCCTAACAAAGTGTTTTGGAACTCAGTTTTGTAATAAAGTAGGTCGCAATTAGGAGGAAGCATAAAGTATGAATCGTTCAGCATGTTTTTGAGGGCATCTGTTTCACTACAATAGAGTTCTAGAACTTCTAAGCTAGTTCTGGAACTCCATTACAAATTCACATGATTATCACTGAGTTCTGAAACTCTAGTACATAGTTCCAGAATTATCAGAAATAGCTCCAAAACTCCTGTAGATGGCTCTGGAACTCTCTTAGTTAAACCTAGAACAATTTCCTTTAGTTTTGGAACTCTTCTAGAGTTCCAGAATCGATAAGAATATATTCCAAATGGTCAGAAATTTTTCAAAACAATTATCCTATCAATTAGGAGAAGATTATAAGACTTCTGACTCTCCATACTTGCAGATCCAGGATAATTATCACATAGTTGTACATCCAACCATGTTTTAAATCAACATCTATTCTAGGCCTGATTCAGTTCCATCATATTAGTAGAATAATTACAACCATAAATGCACCCCTGGAAGAAGTATATACATATAGACCTGCAGATAGATTAATATATATAGAAGGAGATAGAAGATATAAATATATAAGATGAGATAGAGACAGATTGATACACAAATCTAACAAGTTTTTGTAATGAAAAACATTTGATAAATAAAATAGCTATTCCTATTTTTAGAGAAAATTAATTTGTCAATCTTGTTTCAAGGTAGACCAAGGGCCCACTCCTCTAAGAACCACGATCCTCATTTTTTTTGGTATTTATATTTTTACAGAAAATAGTTTAGATCTGTCAATTATGTATCACTTTCAATTTAAAACTTGTTATATAATTTTCCCCATATGTGTTCTAGATTAAGTTCTTATTTCTTTGTAATCATTTTCTGAGCATTCTCAATTATGTGTTTATTTATGTAATGTTTTTTTGCAAAAATCTATTTCATTTATGCAAAGTGTGTTTACTTCAAAGGCAAAGTGTGTTTACTTCCAAGCAAATCATTTCTGTAAAGTGTGTTTACTTCCAACATGTTTTCATAGTTTGATTCCAATAAGGTTTTTAACTAAGAAGTCCTTAAGACATTGAAAAGATCCCCCAAAAAATACAAAATATCTACAATCAATTACTAGATTGTTAAGATTCCTCTTGTTGCATATAGATTTAGACATACCCCTGGTTTGAATATGACATCAACAAAAAGTTGATTAAATGAAGGGAATAATGACACCCATCATCCTAGATTTGAACTAGGCCTTTCTTTGAAAAATGTTATTGGTTTAGAATTGGTGATATGCATTTCATACTGATATTCAATTGTCTTGACCTCTTTGGATTGATCAACATCCTTCTTGACCATAGGAACAATCTTGACCATTTCAAATTCATTCTTAGTATTGGTTTTACTCTTGAACTCTTTCTTCTCTTGTCATTTCAATGCTTGAAACTTGCTATTGACTCTTGGAGATTAACCTTGGTGGTAAATCTAGTAATGTGTCCCTGTTTGTGACACTTATAACACACAAAACCATTCCAACTTCTAGGATCATATAAACTAAGGTTCCAACCAAAATCCTTAGCCTTGTGACCATACTCACAACATGAGTAACATTCACCTTTGAAGAGACTTTCACCATTCCTAGAGGACCTTCTATTACAATATGTAGCTCTGTGACAAAAATCATGAAAAATACAACAATAACCATTGAAGGAATCACCATACCTAGCTGCATTAGGTTGTATAATAGGATTATACCTTATTAAATTAGTCCTCTTTGTCTCTTTCTTGACAACTTGAAAAATTGGTCCAACTTTGTCCTCATTTTACATTTTTTATTGTTAGAAACATAGGCATGTCTTGTCACTAGCAGCTCTTTGAAATTTTAAATCCCATCAAAATATTCAATGATATTTTCTAACCTTTTATATATATCCAACCTGATAAATGCACCTTCTAAATTAGATTCCAGGGCTTTCAACTTTTCCTCATACCTGGAACAAGCTTCTTCTTTATCCATTAGGGATTTAGTTAATCTTTAAAATTTTGATTCCAAACCATTTATGGATTGACCATGCTCTATCTCCATACAATTGATATGCTATTGGAATTTATGAATCAAGGACCATGTAGGTTCATACTTCCATCTCAAGCCTTCTTCAACATCTGAAGACTTAGCCATTGCTTGTGCTTCAAGAGGATCTCCTTCAAGTTGCCAAATTTTCTTCACAATAACCTACTATGATACCAATTATGGGAAGAGAAATAAACAAGGGGGTGAATCAGTTATTTAAAACTTTAAACAATTTCATATTAACTTGCATGCACAATTAACATTTAACCATTCATTAATGTGAATTTAACATCATGAAACAATCAACCACATAATAAAAACAAAGAGAGAGTAAAAATGAACACAAGATATAAGTGAGAAACCTTGAAGGGGAAGAAAAACCACTGAAACTCTGACTATATTTAATAAATAAAATAGATTTAGTGAAGCAAGAACTCTACAATGAGCACTAACCTATAGTTTAGTATAACACCAACCCTACAAGGAGCACTAACCCCTAATTTAGTGAAACACCAACTCCAAAAGGAGGATATAACCCCATAAGATGATAAAACACCAACTAAAATACCTTTATATGAAGATATATGATATATTTTTGCTTTCACAAGCAATAAAGATCACTAATTCAGCTCACATACCTTCAAACCCTCTTCAAGCCTTCTTTCTCCAACCTCACTCAAAATTGTATTTTCATGAACTAATTTGGATCAATACATTTGAAAACTAGCTCCTCATAAATTTTCAAATTTTAAAATAAATCCTTAGCTCTATCTTGATTCCATAAATCCACCTTCAGTTCCTCACCATGGTCACATTCTCCCCTCTTACTTCACTAGTTCAAATTTTAACAAAAACACTTACTTTATATGCTTCTCAATTCAAAATCATTACATAGGCCAGTATAGACCAAAGAGATTGACCAATGAAATATTAAAACATAACACCACACTCATACGAATTCATAAAAATGGACCAATGTAGTTTTCCCATGCACCAAGACAACCAAAAAATCCAATAATGGCTCAAAACCAAATCACAAACAACATCAAAGACCTCTAAGCACATCACCATGCTTTTTCAAGCCTCTAAAGGCTTCAAACATGTCACATATACCATAATAAAATCATATAAAATTACACATTACCTTTCACTAATAATTTTCTTCATAAATATATCAAGTAGGACCATTTCCTACTCAAAATAGTTGCTTCCAGGAACCAATCTTAACCAAACGTGATAAAAACCACACAAGAGCATCTCAACTGCAACATGTAACCACTCATTGGAAATAAAATGAAATGTAGAACACATAAATTCTTTCTAGACCTCATGAAACATATATCAATGAAAACTACACCTCTTTTCCTCTTCACCAAACCGAACTGCCCAGAAAGTAGATTTAGAAACTCAATTGGTTTTTGTAGACATTAAACCAGGAACTTGGGTACATCTTTGGGTCCTAATCACATACTACTATTAATACGATTCCTAAGTGATAAACCTAGTAATTGACATCTATCTTTGGTCATTTTAATTTCTTTCTTTCTTTCTCTATGGTCTTGCACACCTCATTGCCTAGTCTGATCTTCATTGCTTTATCTTTCTTTTCTATGGACACCAGTGCCCAGTTATGACACAAGCACCTAGGCACCCTCATCCCCTCTAACTACCTCAACCTATTTGTATCTTTTGGGAATATTTTTTCTAATGGGTCATCCTTTTAGTTGTCAATTACAAAATTCAAACAAGGGAATCATATAAATACAAGGATATGTGACCATAATAAAGGACCAAGCGCTAATAATATACTATCACCACCTAAGGTTGCATCCAAAAGCATTCTAAGAGCATCAAAGCATCCATCTATCTATCATTCAAGGGACAAGGGATTCTATATTTGACATACATTTCATAGGAGGAGAAGTTCATTTTTTCATACACACATCTATTTACATTGCTACATCTAATTTTTTTCACTATTCAAGTGCATCTTTCACAAGAGCTTCCTAACACACGATTCTACACACACACAAAACTACATGGAGTCTGAGATGTAGTGCAATGCTTAGTAATAAGTTCACTCTACTAGGTGATTATCAGGGTTAGTCTGACTCCCCATTTACATCTTTTTATTTTTGGGATTTGATGTGTTTAAGGGTTTTGTAGGAGATCATTTGTTTTGTATATTACAGGAAAACTTTGCAATGTTCCAATGGCATATAGGAAACAAATAAAAAAGTTTAAAAACACTTGTGTGACACAACAAAAATTAGTTTCTGAGTATTTTCATAGTCATAGGCACCTACTAGAGATCTCTAGTGCCTAGGCTCCCCTGACTCAGTCCAAGCGTCCCATTCTAGGATTATCTATAAATTACATAATTTTCTATGTGTGGTTACGATAGTTTCCTCCTCCTGTTCATCAATCTTCTAGTCCAACATACATTGGGATTAATTATGAAATCAGCTAAGTCCTCTATTCTCTCTCTTGTACCTAGGGTTTTATGTTTCTTTATATTATTTCTTATGTCTGATATGTACTCTAATGTTTATTTATTACATGTGACTCTGAAATATCTAGGGTTTTACAAAAAGGACTTTAGTTTTTTAATCATTTGGCGAACCCATCTCATTTGAATGCTCTTGGGTCTTCATTTAGTCACTTCTTTCATTTTTTCTAGCATCCTCTCATCATATTTATTTCCATTCATGATTTCTTGCTAGCCAATCCTAATTGCAGAGCTAAAATCATTTCTCTCTTGGATAATACTCACATTCCTTCTACTACTCATCCAAACATAGTACATCATACATTCCTAGATATTTTATCTCAACAACTTACTTTTCCATATGATATAGCTACCAATATTTTTGTTTATGAAAATGATACTCCCCTATATATACATACATGCATCAATAACATGGGTATTAAGAGAACTCTAGTCGATAATGGATTTGAGCTCAATATTTGTACTTTATCATTCATTCATAATATCATCCTTTCCTTAGCTAATCTTATCCCAACATCCATTTCTCTTTGGGAATATGATTCTTCTACACGTCCATGCTTATGCACTATTTATTTTCCTACCATTGTTGGGAAAAAAATGGTTCTCACAGTATTATTTGTTATCTACATCCTAGTTCAGTATAATTACTTACTTGGTAGGCCATGGCTTCACATCATGTAGTTAGTGCCTTATACCTTTCACTGGTGTGTTAAATTATTACATGAGGGCCTCAAATATAAAGTTTTTTTTGATCATAACCCAATCCAATATTTCCACCTAGATCCAACCAGTGCATTACCTATTCTAACTTCGGCTACTATGCATCTTGTTGTTGATCCACAACCCACAAACTATTAGGATAACTTGTCTCCACTCAAAGGAAGTATTTGTGCATTAAAAAACCCATCTCATCCACTTCATCCTCACCCTCCTTATACTAATTCTATGGTACTTTATTAGGGATATGTCAATACATTAAACGTCATACTACCTTCCTCACCCTCTCATGAATAACGTGTAACAGAGCTTATGCCTTTCATATGCACTCCTTTCATTAATAATTATTATTGGCAACACATTCCATTTGATCCTACTAGTTCTGATACTATTAGCACACATGATGGCTTGACTTGTCTTGGATTCAAACTATATTATCTCCTCCCTCCATTGGATTCTCCTCATCTATATCGTGGATATGTTCATATTACTATTGCTTATGACCTATGTTTTCTCCATCTATCAATATTTGTTGCATGTAATCCTCGCATATCTTCGTTTACTCTTGGGAATTCTTAGATTGACTACATTGGGGGAATTTTAGATCCTCATCATAATGATATCAAATTTCCTATGCCCTTTGGCTTTTTTTCTATTTGCAATGATTCATTTCTCAGCTATTCAAAAAATCTAACTCGTTGGTATGCACATTGTTGTCCATTACCACCTTTCACTAACGAATAATACAAAATGAGCATGTACAATCTATGTCAAAATGGATCCTTATAATGCTTATTTCTCTAAATCTGGACATATTCTGGTAAATATGGACTCCATATTTCATTTATTGGAATAAATCCATCTCTGTTTTTTCCTATTTGGATTCCATTTTTGTCTATACAGGATTATATTATTACTATAATTGGAATCCATTGGTAGCAATATTGGATTCCAATATTAGACTTATTCTAGTTCCAATTTCACTATTATTGGATTCCAATATCGTTGTTATTGGATTCCAATTTGGATAATATTGGATTCTAATAGCGTTGTTATTGGATTCCGATTTCACCATTATTGTAATCTAATTTATAAATATTGATTTTTGGATTTTAGTTTCACTATTTTAGGATTTCTATTTTGTTATTATTTGAATCCCCCACATAAGCCAAGAAACCACTATCTTACATAAGCCTAGTGGTTGCTAACTTACATGATGAAAGCACATGCTAGGTGAAATAATTGTAATGGTCTCAAAGTTACATTTTCCTTTTGACCACTAAATAAGATTTTCCTTGCAGCCACTAAGTTACATAAGCCTTATAGCCTCTAAGTTATATAAAAGGATGATAATCCTAGCGGTCACTATCTTACATAAGCGTATAGGTTGTTAACTTACATAATCCTAATGGATGTTATCTTACATAGGTATATAAGTTGTTAACGTACGTGAGCATAGTGGTTGCTAATTTACACAAGAGTAGATTCATCTAGGTGAAATAACCCTTGCTACTGGAAAGTTACACCAGCCCACCGGTAGCAAGTTTCATAAGCCTACCCACCACTAAGCTACATAATCCAAGCAACTGCTAAGTTACATAAGCCTACGTGCCATAAAGTTACATCAGCCCAGGGATTAAATTTAACGGCCACATATGCATGTCAAACAATTTTTAGATGACGTTAATTTTACAATATTTCCCTTAAAAAAAATACAAAATAGTGGTTATTTAAATACTTAAATTTTATATTTTATGTATATTATATAATGATATAATTTTTATATAAATATATATAAAAATGATGAGGATGTTGTAAATATGAAAGTTACGTGTGATATTGTCAACTACTTTTATGATTTTCCATTTTGTTAATCATAAAAAACAACAAAGAGTTAAGAATTAAATTAAATAAGTTATTTTGAGGAAATGGATTTGAAAATTTATTTCCATAGGCATTCAATCCTTCGAGAAAATTACATAAGCATTGATCCCTCACAATGGTATTAATTATTGTTCTTCTTGAATTTGTGCAAGGTATTGTTGGATAGCTTCATGACCCTAATTCGGTATTTTAATTTGATCTCCTTTCCACATTTTTCTTGGAATCCCTTCCCAGATGATGTTGTCTATATCAATATCTGATGTGTCCCTTGATTTTTGCAAATATTTCATTTTCTTTAATAATTCCTAGTACCTTTATTTTTATGTATTTCCTTTTCCTATGGGTTCCCACTAGCTTACCCTTATCTTTTGAGTGTTTGTGTGAACATTCTGTATTAGTTTTACTTCTTCCTTGCCAATCCATATAGGTAGAATATCATTAGCTAGTCTCACTAGTATCATTTGCCCGATATTCACATCCACTACTGGGTTCAATTCCTCTCAAGGTCTATCAAAAATAGGCCTAACATATATATACTTATTTGAAATGACATTTTGACTATAGTATTTATTTATGTCAAGACATGGTGCACCCACTATTTGATCATACATTGCACTATCCTGAATTGTTTTTGACCAAAACAAATCTCTCCTCATCATGCTACAATTGAAAAAGGGATTCTCTAGGGCACATAGAATATTTTTCCAATATGCAATCTTTGGAACCCATTATGCTTCTCCACCATCAATTGAACTCTTTTCCCAGTATGTGATGTATGCCTGAATGCCTCTCTACATGTTTGCCATCTCTTTTAGTTCTTTAAAGGGTGCCAATGGAGGATCCCCTCTAGGAAAGAAATGTTTCTCATCCACTATTTTCCAAATCTTAATTGAGCACGACCAATTAGAATCCATGATTCATGATTTGAACTCCATGAAAGGAATGTTGTCTTTGACATAAAATTTAAACATCTTTGGTTTGCTAATACCCATGATCTTATGGTTAACATCTACCAGGTGTGGTATCAAAAAAGTCCTTAAAGTCATAGAATTCCTCGATAGTGTACAAAATGAATGTGCTAGAATCCTCTTGGCATGTTATGTAAGTGTCAATTATTTATGGAAAAGAGAAAGTATCCACTTTTCAAAATGTTGTTGATAATCTACCGAATGTCCCATCTATGTCTTCATGCATGTTACCCACTGGAAGGAAACTCACATTTGTTGTGTTGAAAACCCTTATAGCTATTAGCATTGATGCAAACGTAAAAAATGTATGATTTTTTATCACTTGCAACATTATCTAGTTACAAGTAGAGAATTGGTGGTTGTTTTCTAAATGAATTTGAACATATGCGTACAGTATTAGCTATATGAGCACCCTCATTTTTCTTCTTGTATTCCTTTCACTTGTCATATACATCATTTTACAACAGTGCATCATGTAATGGGTGTTTTGACGTCCCACTACTATATAACAAATCACAATAATAATCTATAAGTGGTTCTTATAGTTTCCGGATACATAGTACCAATGATGTTATTGTGAATTTTTCTCCTTGCTTAACAAAAGGGAGACCAAAGTACCTGAAACACGCCATTTTCTGCCCATGTGTTAGCATAGCAGTCAAAGTGATGGGGAGATTAATAGCATTACTTATTGGTTTTGATTTTTTACCCATCCTTAGTATTGCATTTTTCATCTTGTTCATTTTGTCATGTAAAATGCTCAAATAGATCTTATGATTTTGTTGTGATTGCACTCTATGTGTATAGTAATTTACATGACAATTTTGAATGTAATCATAGTTCCATTTCTGGCATTGATCTATTTGTGCTAATGTTTCTTGACATGAGCTTGCTGCACATTTTTTTTTAATCTCTGTTCACTCATCACATTTGGTGAAGAAGTTTTTCTTGGTGATTGAAGCATGGGAGAAATGTTCTTGCCATATTTTGCTGAGATTTGAGTATGATGTTGGAGGAAGGTCCAATAGTTCAAGGCCCTAATTACACTTTTGTAGTATGTAAGAAAAACTATAACATGCATGCAACAGTCTCATTGTTACTTTAGTACCATCTTGTCCCTTGAATGAGGTATGTGTGGGGATATATCAAAATTCTTCTCCACCATTTTGGATATCAATGCAATAGTTTTTTGAAAGGGACTATACCCTTGTAAACAAAAGAGGGCCTAGAAACCAGAATAGGAATGAGAACCATTACAAAAAGGATCAAGATCCAAATGAGACATAGAAACCCAAAGTATTCCAAAAGTAGTTACCCCAACACAACAAACCAATTTGAACACTACAGAAGAGTAGCCAAAAAACAACAAAAAAACAACAATAATTACAGAGGAGTACAACAAGAGAATCCACATTTACTTCTTGGCGGCTTTGTCGATTCTGGATTTGATATTCTACCAAGAGGTGAACATAGCAAATGTCATCATGCAGGTAGAGTCAGTAACATCCAGCTGTTCCATGGTCTTTTTTATTTCCTTTTCCGTGCCCCAAAGATTTGCTAGTATTTCGCTGAGATTAGAGATGTTGCGGACATGCTGCTTAATAAATTCTTCAATCACACTAAAAATAGCCATATTATGGTCATGACGAGTCTTGGTTTTCCCTAAACGGTTGTCTAAGGAGTTTAACTTTTTGTATATGTCTTCAACCTACTTATTATCAACAGTAGCCTCCTCCTCCTCCTTCCTCTTACCTTTTTGCTTTGCCAAGTTTTTAACCTCTTCTTTCAACAGCAACATGTCAGCTTCTAAGACATCCAACCTATTTATGGATCTCTCAATGTGTGCCTCCTGTGAACCAGTACTACTAATATGCAGGAGGTTATGGGAAATTTCCAAGTCCTAAGGAACATTCCCCGAAACAGGGGTATCAAGTTTCAGTCTTCTAGAAG
Organism: Taxus chinensis; assembly: GCA_019776745.2. NCBI lineage: Eukaryota > Viridiplantae > Streptophyta > Pinopsida > Cupressales > Taxaceae > Taxus > Taxus chinensis. Next base: position 849,722,272 of record CM034150.1, read on the forward strand.
ACCTAGTAACAGGTCTGGTCGAAGTGGAAGCAAAGGGGGTGGGAGTAGAGGTGGGGGGGATGATAGAGGGAGCCGAGAAGGAAGGCAAAGGGGTGATAATAGTGGTGAAGGGGTTAGAAGGTGAAGAGATGGGGGTAGCGGCAATGTTGCTGGGCAGAGGAGGAACAAAGACGAGGGAGGATGGGATGCCTGGAGACCTAAGAAGACAAAGCTTATGTAAGAAGAAGATGAGACCCTGATGCAGTGGGACCACATGTGCATGCTTTTGAAACTCCAAAATGAAGCACTCAAGAGGGTTAAGTAGATAGTGAGGGAAGCATACTATGAAACTCCTGCAGAAGTGATTGAGGAACACAAGATGCTTAGAGGGCACAATGATGAATATCTCCTCCAAAGAGATGTAACACACCATCATACGGGTGACCTCATCAAAAGGTGGAGGGATAGAGCTGACCTGCAGACTTGCCATGATGAAGACCAACTTCTCATTACCCTCAACAAACTTCCTCTCCTCAGCACCTCTGTCAATCCTTTTATTAAAAAAGTAGTACCCATCCATGCCAAGGCTAGTAGCTTCAGCTATTAACTCCTCATTGATCAAAATATTCTACCCGCCATAATCCACAATGTGATCCTTCCAATCCTTCGCAAAATGAATGGAAATACTTTGGTCATGACCCTGAATCTTTTCAATAAAATTAGTGATGCCTCCCTGGCTGAGAAGATTCCAAAGCTCTTCATTATTTTTCCATTCCGGGTCCACGCTGGGATCAATCTGACAAGGGGCACCTCCCATTATCACCATGCATAACTGCTTGCAAATAAAATTTTCAAAATCCTTATGAGGAGTTCTATAGTAGCCGTAGTTACCAGTCCACCTTTCTCTGTCATTTTACACATGATGAGAATGATGACTAGGGTAGTCGTTGCTATTCCCACGAATATCTAAGTGACTACTACTATGTACCTGGAAAAATCCACATGTGTGAACTTCAGTCCCTTTAGAAACCCACTCCAGATCATCATCATCCTTATTACTGACTTGGGAATTCATAAATCCTTGTTTAAAAGCTGTTGAAAGCACAATATTTCCCACATGTGTGGCTTTACTCTTCATATATATCCACTTTAAGTTCTCATTATACTTCCTATAACCTTGATTGCCCATCAAGATTTGCTTGGAGTGTTGTTTTAAAATCAGCATGTGTGGGAGTCTTATTTTTAAAGTTCCACTCCCAATGCTCATATCTCATACCCTAAATTTGCATGCTCATAAGTATCCACTTGTATGCTACTTTGAAGTTGTTCAGGAATGTTATCTTTATTATCCCAAATAATGTAATTAACATTTATGCCATAATTAGCTAATGCATCTACCACCTTGTTACCCTCCCAGTAGGTATGCTTGATCTGAATGTTATTGAAGGTTTGGAAAATACTTATGGATTCCAAGATGAATTCCTTGATGTTCCAACTTGGATGTGAACACTAATTAAGATGATTAATGATATTAAGTGAGTCCCCTTCAAGAATGAGGTTTTGGATATTATGAGTTTGAGCAATTCTAAGGCCCCATAAAGTAGATAATGCTTCAACAAAATGATTAGTTTGAATTCCCATTTTTCCAGCATATGCAGTAATAAAAATGCCTTTATGATCCTAGATCACTCATCCCCCCACTGCAATTCCAGGGTTACCCTTAGAGGCCCCATCAAAATTCAACTTATACCAGTTAAGATCAGGAGGATGCCAATATATCAAAGATCTATCAATACTATTATCAGAATTATTTTGGATATTGTCAGCTCCAATCTACCAATGGGACAAGATATGTTCTTCATTTTATGGATAACTCTTGTTCTTGGGGGGTTTAAATCTAGCAATATTTTCTTTAATATCATTATAAATTTTCCCAATACTGAGCTTAGAATTATGTTTTTTTATTTCTAAAGATAATATCATTTCTATCTTTCCATATCCTCCAAATAATATGAGGAATAACCAAATTCCAGAGCCTTCTAACAACACAATTTTTATAGGGTGGGCTCCATTGGGTCAAGAGCTGACTGAAATCCTTCAGAACCACCCAGAAAGCTTTAAAATTAGAGAGGGAAAAACTCCATATTCTGGTAGCATAACCAAAATGGATAAACAAATGAATGATATCCTCAGAGTCATTTTTACATAGATGACATCTATTAGGCATTATGAAACGTTTTCTTATCAGGTTGTCAGTGGTAAGAATTCTACCTCTTAGAGCCAGCCAAAAGAAAAAATTAATTTTAGGTGTTAACTCAGTCATCCAAATTCTACTCCATTTAAACTCAGTTTGACTATTGTTAAAGAAAGTATTATACCCAGTTTTGACAGAGTAGTCCCCATCAATAGAATTTCTCCAGACCAATTCATCCTTAACATCCAGCTGACTTAAGGGGATAAGGTCTAACTGATCTTGTAGGGAGGAAATATTTTGGATCAGACCATCTCTATTCACAGAAAGTTTTTTCCATTTCTTTTTGTTGCCATTTCTCTCAATATAATCATTGATTCTAGTGCCATACTTGTTTTCAAGACTATCTTTTACCACACCAAATCTATCCATAAGGTTGCCATTAAACCAATTATCATCCCAGAATTTTATATCACAGCCATCTCCCACTTTCCATTTACTACCTTGTTTAGTGAAATTTCTGCTCTTCACTAAATTATTCCAAAACATGGAACCATAGGGAAGGTGCTCATCTTGAAGAAAATAAAATACAGCTTGTTGATTAAGGTATTTAGCCTTAATTAAATTTATCCATGGTTGCTTCTCAAAAAGCATTCTCCATCCCATTTTTGTAATGAGAGCCTCATTCATTTTCTTGATGTCTTTTATGCCCAGTCCTCCTATAGATTTTGGAGTACAAACCTTATCCCAAGAAACTAAGTGAAATTTAAACTTCTCCTCCATGCCCTGCCATAAATTTTTTTTCTGAATCCTCTCAATTCTTTCTCTGAAGGTAGAAGGGATCTTATAAAGAGACATGATATAGATAGGTAGATTTTGAAGATTTTTTTTTATGAGCAGGCAGTTACCAGCACTAGATAGAATAGCTCCTTTCCATCTAGCCATTTTTTTTTTGAAATCTCACCAATAGATCATCCCACACCTTGTTAGAGACTTTTTTAGTGCTGAGAGGGAGTCCTAAGTAAGTGGCTTGAAGCGCACTTATTTTACAGCCCAAAATTTTAGCAATTTTAAGTTGTCTTTCCTCAGGAGTGTTGAAGAAGAAAATGGAGATTTTATCATAATTGATCTCTTTCCTAGAAGCAAATTAGTAAATTTGTAGAATAGCCTTGGTGGCCTTAGCTTCAATGATGGAATCCAATAAAAGGAGTATTGTATCATCCACAAATTTTTGATGAGAAGTAGCTAGGCTGATGGAAGTGGGCTTTGAGTCTTTCAAAAGACTGTCAATGACTGCTTTACCAATTTTTCTACTAAGAATGTCTGCCATAAGAATGAAGAGTAGGGGGGGAAATGGGGTACCCTTGCCTTAGTCCTTTGCTGCTTGTGAAAAAGCCCACTGACTCACCATTAACCACCACTAAGAATCTGATCGTAGAGATGCAAGCCTTAATAATTTTTCTGAATTTGGCTGGAAAACCAAATTTAATTAATAGTTTGTCAAGAAAAACCCAAGAGACCTTGTCAAAGGCTTTATTCATATCAAGCTTAAGGACCATATTCACTTTTTTATTATTCTCCATAGAGTGTATGGTCTCATGAACCATAATCACTCCATCTTGGATAATCCTACCTTTAATGAATCCACTATGCTGCCTTGAAATTAAATCATTCATAATTAATTGAAGCGTGGTAGCAATGATTTTGGTAAAAAATCTATAAATAGCATTCACAAGGCTGATGGGTCTGAAGTATTTGAAGTCTTTAGCATCCATTTTTTTTGGAGCAAGCACAATGTGGGTGTTATTCATATCTTTCAAAAGATCCCCAGTTCTATAGAATTCATTCACCACTCTGAGAAGATCATCTAAACATATTTCCCAAAAATTTTGGAAAAAGTTAATGGAGAAACCATCTAGGCCTGGAGCCTTGTCGCCTTCTAAAGTAAACACAGCTTTTTGTAGCTCTTCAAGCATGACATCTTTAGTGATATATTTATATATCTTCTCCTCAATTTTGTCTTGGGGAATAGCCTCCATTATGAAAGAATTTTCCTCAACATTAATGATATTCCTCTCATTAAGAAGTTTTTTATAGAAATTTAGAGCTTCTTCTTTGATGTTATTGGGATCTTTTATAATATTTCTGTTACTTTTAGCCACTTCCATGATCCTATTACAAGCTTTGTGCTTCAAAGTGGTCATATGAAAAAACTTCGTATTCCTATCTCCTTCTTTAAGCCAGATAGCCCTAGATTTTAGTCTCCATAAGGATTCTTCTCTGCTGCAAATCGTATGCAGCTCTGAGAGAATATTCTTTTCATCAGTTTAGTCTTCAACAGATCTTCCCATTGTATTCATTTTGATTTCCAGATCTTGGAGCTTTTGTTTTAACTTCTTTTTTTATCAAACACATTGCCAAAAACTCTTTTATTCTAGATTTTAACTTGTTTTTTAACATTTTTGAGCTTTTGAATCAATCTAAATTGAGCAATGCCTTCACCATTCCAAACCCACCACTCTCTAATTTTGGCATAGATGTTGTCATGCTCCATCCACATATTTTCAAATTTGAATGAGCTTCTAATGGCCTTAGTCCAATTAAGAAGATTTAAAGGAATCGGATTGTTGTCCGATCCAATTCTGGGTAGGGAAGAGAGGTGGAAGTCTTGACTGAGAATCTAGCTAGCAAAAATCAGAGCTCTATCCAGTCTAACCTAGATAAGATCTTTTCCCAACCTTATGTTCTTCCAAGTGTATTTATTCCCATGGAGATCAACATCTAAGAGATTAAGCTCAGCAATAAAATCAACAAAATCCTCCATACCTGTGGAAAAGCTAGAGATTCCTCCATATTTTTCACTTGGGTTTAGAGGAGAGTTAAATTCACCCATGATAAGCTAGTTAGCTGTACTATGTTGGTTTCTAAAGATCTTAACATCAGTCCATAGTTTATGTCTCCCACTAACCGTATTAGGGGCATAGATATTAGAAAGGATCCATTCACCATTGTTCTCAATAGCATGAAATTTAATAGCAAGATGATTAGTGCTAGAATTAAGAACCATACCAGTATAGTGTCTTTTGTCCCAAAGAGTAGCCAAACCTCCAAAGGCTCCTTGAGAGTCCACCGTAGCCATTTCAGAGTTTTCTCAAAAACTCTTTTATTAATTTCAAGGATCTTAGCTTTCATCTTAGTTTCCTGCAAAATAAAAAAACTAGGACTACTAGAATCACGTAACTCCTTAATGATTCTCTGTTTGGAGTTTCTGTTTAGACCTCAGATGTTCCAAGAGATAATATTCATTTAGTAGGAGTGGGAGTTGGGATTTCCTGATGGCTCAATTGAAATTGAATGCCATCTGCAATGTTTCTTTCTGTTCTCTTGGATCTAAGAGCCTTTTTTGAGGGCCTACCTCTTTTAGAACTACTTCCAAAATCTACTAGCCTTCTAGCAGAAGATCTAGTAGTTCTGGATGTTGAAGTTTCCCAGTTGTCCATTTTCTTTTTCTTTTCACTGTAGAGCAATTCTAGGATCATTTCAAATCCTTTCATTCTTTTTTTTTTTGAGATGACCTCTATGAATCAAGAAGTTATCTCCTCATCTTCCTTGAATGGCGTTACTTCAATGCAATAGTTACAAAAGTGTTTTGCATTTGTTTTTTTTTGTATTTTAATTTAATTCCCTCCTCTCACCATTAATCCAAGATTGTTTGTATCTGTAATAGATGATTTTTGGGATTCCATGACATCTGTACCGTGCATTCTGGCATACATCCCTTCCACATAACTTCAATTTATCTATATTATGTTCTAAAGTTTGACCTTGATCAAAATTTCTAGCATTTGTGGTGAATGTATTAAGTACAAAGTTTTTGATGGTAGGTTTGTTCATACCTAGAGTTAAATTCAAACTATGATTGAAAGCACTAAGAGATATATTGGAGAGACATCCTTCTTTGTAGCAAGGTTTTTTCTCAACTTCAGACAAAAATTATTCTCTTGATTTTTCATCATTTTCCCTTTCCTTTGGTGTACTAGATGGATTATAATTTACCTTTTGGCATTTCTAGGCATTGTAAGGTATTTTTATCAATTTTTCATTACTACTACATATGGATGATTCATATGAATTTGGGTATACTAGTTGAGGAAATGGATCTTCAAATGCACTCCACATTTTTACCAGAAATTATTCTCGAATTTCTTTTATCCTTACTTCCATAACTGAACCATGTTGATGGGCCATCTGGATGGAAAAAAATTGGATTAGAGATCCTTCTAATATGGAGAAAACCTTGCAAAAACGCATAATTAATGTATCAAAATGCACCCCAAATGTATTTCCATCTATATTTTAAATTACACCATTTCTCCTTCACAAACATTTGTAATTGTTTCTTTTGCAAAAAATTTGTGTTCTTTTGAACAAAAATGTATCAACTTGGTAGTAACCCACTTGAACTTCAAATTGAAGCCAGTGTTTGATGTGGTGGTTGTTTCTTGGAGTTCACAATTTCCATTCACATGAAGTGCAGTTATTATTTCTAGATAAACTAGGTTTTTGATTCGCTGGGTAACTTCGTTGTTGCGTTGTAGACTTTGATAAAAATCATTGTATGTAGTTATAAAATTCTCCACAAAAAAAACCATTTTTTTGGGTCCCAACACTATACCTGAAATCACATGTTCTTGTACTAGGGATATAAACCATTTAGCTATGTCACCTTATTTTTGAGGACACTTATGTTTTAGCACCACGTAGTTTGTAGCAAATTCATCCTTGTCTTTAGGAGTTGTGAAACAATGGCTATCATTGTTATAATTCAAAGCCTCGTCCTCATTAAATGTATCCTCTGAGTCACTGCTCATGATGTTTTGAATGTCATCACCCCACACATGTAAAACATTTGAAATCACATGCTTAATCATTTTCTTCCTTTCTAATAGGATAAAATATCACATATTTTAGATTTCTACAAGGGTTTCAAAATCGTCAATTGTGTATGACATCCTTGCTCTGCCATTGAATACAATAATTAATTGTGATAATTAATAAGCTAGACCCAACGTATCTGTAATGGAGTGTGTATTTGGATTCATAAACTAGTCCCTCCGCAACTTTCACACCTTTGGATAGTAAATCCACATGTGCTCCATCTTTAAAAACAATGTTCATTTTCATCTGTATACACAAATGAAAGGAGAAAATTAGTACTAATGACACTTAAATCTTTAACATTAGTATGGAGAATTGAAATCACAATGAGAAAATAAAAATATACATCTTATATGAACATCTTTAAAACCTCATTTAATACAAATATTGAAACATATAACAAATATTCACCCTTAGATCCCACTAATGTGTGTATAATTTTATCCATAAAACACATAGTGTAGGGAAAAGGAGTCAATGCTCATGAATCTTAATGTAGGAGGCTATTAAAGTTACTTAACTATCTTTTTTTAAATACCCTTTAAAATATTAAGATTTTTATAATGCACACATTTTCTTTTGTGAGTTTAAATTTTGTTGAAAAAGTATTTGTAAGGGATTTATAATAGGTACTTTTTAGTACAAAGAAAATTAATACTGGCCCATTCTTGTGAATAAAATCACCTTTTCAGGATAGCTGATGTGTCACCTTTTTATTGGTTGATTTGTACATGTGACATGATTTTAGTTGTGTTATTGGCTACCTTTTTTCTAAATTTTTAGTATAAAAGTTATAAATGTTTACTTCAATTTTTAAAACTAGTGGAACTATACTTCACATTACCACTCACATCCATTGGCTTATGCACAATCATTGGCTTCTTTCCCCTATGGCTTTCAAAAGTTGTATAGTCTAGTGGCCGCTATGACGTAATTTTTTTTTATTACACACTAAAATTAAAATATTGACTAGAATGGGAGGAAAAAAGTTGGTGATCACACTTCAATGTGCAAGCAAGAGCAATTTCAAGTTCAAAAACTTGCACTTAGACGTGACAGTGATAGCTCATTGTAGTGTGAGAGAGTCGTAGCCTCATAAACCTAAAAAGTGTGATTCCTCACACGATAAAGTGTGATCCCTTGCATGTCAAAGTATGGTCCCTCATAGATTGAAGTGCAATCCATCACACGATAAAGTATGAGAATTTTCAAGATGAAGTGATAACATTCACAGTTGGAATAACGATAACTCGTATATCGAAGGGCATATTTTCACCTATCATTCTAGTAAAAAATATTCTAGCCTAGCAGCCTCTTGGAATTTAATTTAAGGGCCATTAATATTGTTTCAAAGTAAATCATTCATGTATTTAATTCTCTAATTATATATCTATGTTTATTTTATGGTATAGAGTTTAAGTTTGGTCTATATTTGATTAACGATGGTGGTATATGCTTTGATTCAATTATGTGTATCAATAGTTTCTAAGATTTTTATATCTTACGTACTCTTTTAACAATATGATTTTATTTTTTAATAGTTTTATATAATATTGAGTAGAAGTAACCCATGATACGTAGTTTCTTTTAATAATTGTCAATATTAAAGACTTAATTTCAACTAAATATATGTATGTCAAATTTAAGTTTTAAATAATGTCAAATTTTAATTTTCATGCATTAAAAATTATGCTATAAAAATGTTACCTTGATTCTTTACAATAACAATTACACTTTTTGTAAGGTCAAATATTACGTAATTAATATCACATTTCCCCAAACATTAAATGTCCATTAAACTATATGATGTAAAATCCGCCACTTGAGAGTATTTTTAATTTTTTTTTGTACTGCATTTAATGTTAAGTGGTAAAATATTAAATTTTAATCAACACAAACTTTGTTAATGTTTGTATTTAATGAAATAAAATGGAAAAATTAAAAGAGGTAAAGCATTGCTATTTTATTTTGACAACACCAAAACAAGGAGAACATATACAAATGGGGGAAGAACAAAGTTATAGAAAATTAAAAGAGGTAAAGCATTGCTATTTTATTTTGAAGAATTTCATTTTATACATCCATTTCACATTGATTGTAAATATTACATTTGTTCATAGGTAATTAACCAATTTTCAATATTTCTCCGCATGTTTTGATTATGTGAATTTACAAAGCATAAGACACTTTGTATATTTATTATGAGAAAATGAAAAATTAAATTAAATTGAAATAAAAGATGGAGTACGTAAATTGTTTCATTTATGAATGTTTATAGTAACTAATAAATTTACATTACATGAAAATATCACCATTTTCCTTGTTTTCGTTTTTCGAATCCCAATTTTTCAAATCAACTCTAAAAAACTATGCAAAAAATATGGTTTTTTTTAGAACAACTAAGAAACTACCATGTAAAGGACTTCTACATGCAAAACTTAGATGGAAATAGTGTTTAAAGTTTGCAAGAGAATACTAGTGGCGCAAAGAAATTGGGTCCTTGCTTTCCACATTCATAAATTGATCTAAATTTTCAATATATTGTTGATTATTGAAAATTAGGAGAATTTTTTTCAATAACCCATGCATATGAAAAAGATAGAAATAATGAGAAGCTGATGAAAGAATACAAAGAAGAGTTGTGGTCAAAATATGATGTGAAAACATTTATTTCAAAATATGAAGAGGTGTATGAACATTTAAACCATGGAAATATAAGAAAGAAACATTAGGATAATATAACAAATGCTTTAAATCAAGTTTGTGGAAAAAAATTCATTGAGATGCAGTGTAAATACAAGATGAAAATGTTAAAAAAAAACCTCAAAAAGGAGAAATAATTGGAAAAAACAACATTTGAAACACATCGACCTGGAATTTCTATGAAGATATGGATCACATTACACAGAAAACACACAAGGTTATTGGTTTTAATGGAAAAGAGAGGGTTAATATAACCACTTATACTTCTGAAAAAGGCACAAGTGGGAAATCATAAATCCCTTCTATCAACATTGAAAATTTGGAAGGAGAAAAGATAGAAACCCCTTTGCATTAAAAATGGAATTTAGAGAAAACATTTGAAGAGAAAAATAAACTCTTATGGAGATCTAAAATAGTTAATTAAAAATAGCATGCATCTATTCAGTTAGACATTGAAATAAATTGAAAAGGGAAGGCTTCAAATTGAGTTTGAAATAATGGAACAAGAGAGAAAGCTAATGAAAAAAGTATTGGATGTACAAATTCAAGTAATAAGTCTTTTTACCCAGGTAAATTATAGTTTTTTAACCATATTAATATAGTATTGCATCATTCATTCCATTATAAAATATGGTATACATTGTGTAAGAAAAAATACCATGCATTGGAGTTAGCTAATACTTCTCTATTTTGCATTCTTCCTTTAAATTTCAGAACAATTCCAACAATTAGCATCATGGGCGCCACCAATATTATTGACACTCACATCCTAGGATATTTTTTGTGTATCAAAACAATTTAAAAATTATGTTGGTAAACATGTATATTTTTGTTGAGGACAATATGATAATTCAATGCGTGAGACATCAATTGAACCACATATCATTGGTAGTATAGTCAAAATATGGAATACTTATATGCTCTCTATGTAATTTATAGATGATAATATTGACAATGAGAATGGTTTTATTTTTTTCATAATGTTGATAATTTTGATAATATTTGTGTGTTCCATTAAACTAAAAAATGTAAAGTTCCTGCAATATTCGAAATATGATAATTCAATATGTGAGACATCAATTGAACCACATATCATTGGTATTATAGTCAAAGTATGGAATACTTATATACTCACTATGTAATTTAAAGATGATAATATTGACAGTGAGCATGGTGTTCTTTTGATGATATTGTTCTTAATATTGATAATTTTTGCATGTGGCTTATATGGTTAATATTGGGGTTCCCCTAAAGTTAGTTCTCCATTAACCAAACAAAGTAAAGTTAATGTGATATTAGAAATATGTGTGACATTTGATAGCCATTAATTAGTCGTTAAATATAAAGAAAATTAATGGAAATCACGTGTATTTTGTAATTCATGCGCTGAATAAAGTTGTGGTTGGAAGTGTCAGTTCCATGTAAATATATATTGTCATTTATTAGTATATTTCAAGGAAACTTAAATTTTTGAAGCTTCTAGTGAGAACATTGGCATAAGGAAAAAACTTTGTAAGCATAATAATCCATTGGAAATTTTGATCACGGTTTGATTGCCAAAATTTTGAGCATAGTTTGTTTTTGTGAAGGTGTCAAAAATAGGTATACATTCTCACCTTTTCTCCCAAATTTTTAAAATTCTATGAATGTAGAATTTTCTATAGCCTTTTCAATGAAACCCTATTTTTTCTACTTCCAGTAGTCAAATCTGTCTATTCTTTAACACTATTAGACAAACACTTCTCAACCGATAGGGTTTGACATCATTTTTTCATTCTATTTTCTGATATGTAAATGATTTTATAAATATGTGTGTACCCCACTTGCGAGTAATGTAAAACATGTTATTGGTTTTTTTTGCACAAGAGGACTGAGAAATGATTCATAAAATACTTGATATGGACATCAATGATTACTGGAAGTCAAAAAAATGGGTGTTGTTGAAAAGGATAAGGAAAATAGATTTTGTTTAGTTATGGTTGTTAATCATTTAGGTATTTTGGACCACTAGTGGCCGATTTCTATAGAAATTTCGTTGTAAATTAAATTTTAGTAATCAAATAATGATAGTAACTTCTAGTAGATGAAATAGTAATAGTAACTCAAATAATTGTTTTCTTGTTTACAGTAATTGTTTGATTACATAAGAACATTGTTAGAAATAAATTTAAAATATATATATATTTGTCTACCAAAGCAAAAATGCAAAGAGTTTCATCTGTATAGGTTCTTCTTTGAAAAATAGTGAATCATGGAATTATAAAACCTAGTATTGGAGAAGTTACGCTAAAAAAGATTTTGAATAATGTTTCAATTAATTGATAGTTCTGGAAAGACATATACAACATTTTGAGATTAAAATTACAGACTCTAGTTGTTTTAGTTAAATTAGCTAATGATATATCAACACTAAAAATAATAAGATGTCATGGTTTTTCTATCTTAATGTGACAATAAGCATAGGAAAATAGGGAGATTTGATATCATGGAAAATTATGATGTTTAATGACAAGGGAGATTATACATAGGGTATGGATTTTGTATGTTCATACTAACACTACAAAGAGCGTGTTCATTATATTTATTAAAATTATACCATGACCTTTGAGACTTCATTTACTAACTAATTATAGATCACCATTGCTTTTGATATTTCATTTATAATTAAAATGTGGAATTTTTCCTTTTAATAACTTATAGTAAATAGTATGAGAAGTACATAAGGCTTGATCCCTCTCAAGGGTATGTAGTGCAAAACTTGGCTCAAACAAATGCTTGGAAAAAACTAATGAGAGCTAAGAAAAGCGTAACCCCTAAAGAAAACATGTAATGTAAATATTTTCTTAGTTCAATAATAGATTTCTAGTGAATGATGTCTGGCAAACACAAAGTTGAAAATATTTTGTCGATGTTGATCATATTGACGGCTAAGCTTGTAAATGTCTTGTTGTGGCTGACCATAGAGACTTCTAGGAACAAAATTTTGTATGTGTTTACTCCTTGTTGGAATATTTAATGACCTAGGAGATTATATAATTATAAATAATTAAGGAGACATCCATTGAATGGTGTTTATCTAACACTAATTGTAGTCATGTTGATAGTCATTTTGGGCCCATACGCGCAATCTATAGTACCAGCTTGATCTGGATGCGTATGCTAAAAGCCATTCATATAGTTATACTGGGAATCAACAAAAGAATGTCTCATACAACTCATGGTATCGGTTCTCTTCTACCCATCTACGCGCATTGAACTCAGGTCTAGTGCTAAATCTTTGAGAAAACATATCCTCCACACTCTTGAACCATGTTTCAATAGTTTCTAAGTTCAGGCAATCTATCATCACACATCACAGGGAAAAATATGCATGCCATCTCTCATAACAACTTCTAAAATAGGTCTCGTCAACATAACCAAAATCTAGTCATGTTTTATACCCTTAGACCAATAGTTTAATCCCATGCATGTCAGTCTATCACCCAGTGGGCGTTGGGTGCTCACCTAAGGCACGTGTAGGAGCTGAGACTCTCCGTTATGTGAGTTTTATCAGAATGCATCATCTTATGACAGATATTTAAATGGAAATGAGCAAAAATAACCATGCCATATTCTAGAACAAGTTATCTTATTACATCCAGAAAAGAGAAATACCAAACAACATAAGGAATCAGTTCATATAGAAAGGAAATACATAAAGATTATACTCCTGATTAAAATTGATTTATAACAAAGAATTTTATTCATACTAACAGATTCAATAACTCATATTACATCCATTGAGGTCATAACAGATCCTCATATAACTATGCAGAGCCAAGTCATGCATTAGATCTATATTATGCTCATCATACTACAAATAAGAATGAAAACCCATCCCCGTAAGCATACCATCGCTCAAAGAGCTCTCCTAATCCCTACCCCATAACATCCTCCATTTTTTTTCAAGGCTTCGCCTCTTTTCTCTCATTCACCTTCTATCTTTCTCCTTATTTTTTCTTTCTCTATCGGACACTTGTATTTATAGCCTTAGCATCCACTGCCATGCCTTTCAGAAGTTAAAACTTGGTCTTCAAAGTGTCGAAGTGCTCCTCCATGGAAGCATGCCTTCTTAGATCTGACCTCTCCACTCCTTGCAATGATGTCTTCTGGAACCTTCTATCGCATGCTTGGGATATTACCTTTTTGACCCATAGTCACCAGGATGGCACCTTATCCACAAGGGTCATGCTTTTCTCGTGTTCTACCTAGGGTGCCGAATACAGCTAAGTACAAAACCTATTTTTCCTTGCACATGCATGCCATTTGTTCTAAAAACCCTGCTAGAACCCTTCCCTATGTGCCTTCAACCCATGTTCCCTTCTTCAACTAAATCCCGTGCGCCCATGCACCTTATTGTGCTTAGCTGATATTTTGGGGGCCAACGTCACCCCACACTACGCCTGTTCTCCGTCCTTAGAAACACTCTTCAATAAATAAATAAGGAATTGAAGATCCTTGTAAATGGTTGGGGTGGAAGAATAAGGAATGAAATAATAGGGAAATTGTTTATTTCTGGAGGAGAGGGAAATCCTTCCTTAAATATGCTTCTAATTTTCCCCGAGTGTTGACATCGCTTTGAGCCTGCTGACAAAGGTTCCTCAAGAGGGCTCTTACTTCTTCAAAACTCAGCTCCTCCCCCTTATCACTCATTATTTCCACAATCTCCTCTAGTTTTTTTCCCAAATCTTCAAGCGCGTCCATCCTCTAAGTGATTTGAGGGTACAATTCCTTCATCTGGTTCTTGATTGAACCCTGCAAGGTCTCAATGACCTCTAATTTCTTTTCCACTTCAGCTAGGATCTTGTCTCACTCAGCCCTATTCCCCTTGTTCTTTTCCTATAACTCCTTATGTTTCACTTCATGAGTGGAAACCATGATACTTTCCACCCTATCCCTATCCGTGCAGTTATCATAGGCATCCTCAACAACTTGCATGGCAGCTTTTACATTGGTGAGGATTTTGTTATACTAAGCAACAATTTCCACAACCTTCATCTTATATTCATTCTCTTAGCACGCCAATGCCTCTTCTTGTGATTCTAAGGTAAGTGGCTGCCTCTCCATAGTGAGTATGTAGGTCAAGTCCTCTAGGCATTGTAAGGATGATCCATACTTTTGTGTAGGCGGTATTAAGTTTGGTTGCTTTAAGACAATGGCATCCATGATCATTTCTATCTTCTCATACACCTCGCGCACTCTTTCCTTCTCATCCTTTAACTCACACCTTAAATAAGTGATGATTAGTTCCTCCTACTTCAAGTCCTTGATTTTCTATAGCATCTCATCCTCCCTTTTATCCAACTCTACCTCTAGTAACTTCACCCTGTCATTTCTACTGAAGATCCTCGATTCAACCTCAACTGAGAATTTGTTCAGTGCATTTTAGATTTTTTCATTCAATAATCATTGAGCATTCACGAAGGGTTTATCATTTTTTTTGTCACTTTCTGTAGACACTAAAATTAGGTCACACTCCCCTTTTATCCCTCGACAAATAAGCACCCTTCATCACAGTCACCTAGCCATGGCCCCCTTCACCTCACTATTATTAATTTAATTAAATTAATTCATTGTCCTCACCATATTTATTATTTAAATATCTTAATTTAGATAATATCCACACATACAGTTCACTTAGACAGCTCACCAAGCCAACTCAACCTAAGATCTATTCTTAGCAAGTTACCAGAACTAACTAAGACTTACCCAAACCCTAAAAATCAATTCCTACATTCCCTCTAACCACATTATCACATGCTCACAAGAGCTCTGAGTCTAATCTGCGGGATAATGACACAACATTCGATAAAATCAGGAGGATCTCCTTAAGTTTGGTAAACCTAGAAAATCCTTCCTTGACTAACATCGGTTACTCCTAACCATCGCCGGTTAAGCCGTACCGCCATCAGTTACCCCTTTTTAACCCAAAAAAACCTTATTCTCAAGGTTGGAATTTGGAACCTGGAAGTTGGAAGCAAGAAAGTTGACGAGCAAGAATGAGATCTCAAAAGATAAAGCATCTTCAGAGAGCCAATTCCAACAAGAACTCACATCCAAGGAAGGAGATTGAGCATCTTCTCTTGCACAACCATCCCAACCACATTCGGAGCTATCTAAGCAAAGAGGAGCATGCATGCAGCCCATGTAGAAGCTATTTTTCAAATGGTGATCACTTATAGCCTTTAAACCCATCATCAGCACCTACACCTTTCACACATAGACCTTCAGGAATGAAATCTAAGTACAACATCATACCTTCCTGGTTGTTTCATTTTATCATCATTTCATCATCCATCATTTATATTGCTCCCTATTGACCATTTCTAACATTTTGTATCTCCATAGACCCATCAAACCTCGTAAAAAACCTATTTCGGTCACCCAATACCTCGTCCCGACCAACTAAATCCTTTGTGTAGCTACAAAGGAGACCAAAATCCCATTCTGTGACATTTTAAGATCTCACAGTAACCGATGCCAGTTATACCTAACCACAGTCGGTCACCCCTGACCGAAGCTGGTCTCTGTGTTTACCTACATAGTCTTAAACAGAGACCTACCCACCTAATTTTACCTCACCCTCACTTACCTATGACCTACCTAAGACCTTTATTAGACCTACAAAGACCTTGAACCAATCATTTGACCTTTAGATTCTATTCTAGCTTACCCTGTTAGATTAGATCTATCTCTTATTGTGTTTTTAAGTGAGATACCAAATCATTTTAAAATAACAATAGGATTTACTTTGTTTACAACATTAATTTGTTTAAAACAGTGGACTAACAACCCATCTAGCAAGTATCATGCTTCCCGGATCTAGCTCACGCTAGGTAGTTCACTTCCCATATTGTTTAATTCTTTCTGGTGGTCTTACTTTCATTACAAGTAGTTTCTCCTAGATAAAAGGAAGCTCTCACGGTCAACTATGGATTTGGAAGTCATACACACGTAACAACCCATCAACCAACATTTTAATAGGTATTCCTCCTACACCCGTTACCCTATCTGTTTCGTCAACAATTCAAAGAAACAATCTAAGAAAAAGGTGAAACATTTTGGCACGCCCGGTGGGACCCATCTGGGGTTCCTTGCATTTTAGTCATTCCTAGAAAAAAATTGCATGTTTGTTTCCCTTTAAAAGCATACACACTAATTTTCTTCCCTGGTAATCCACTCCTTTCTATTTGCTCTAAAGGAAACTTTTCTTTTGGTTTATTTAAAAAGAATCATTTCTTCATGTTTTCTACATTTTAGTGAAAGAGAATCCCTCTTCCTCTTCATGTTATTATGTCATCCAATTTCACATTTTCAATTTGGGTTTTAAAATCATTGCATTTCATTCTGATTTCCTGCATTAGCTCACATTAATTGAGGGCAACCTATACGCTGGAAGTCATTACCAGCTGATGGTTGACAAAAGAATTGTAGAAAAGCACTTCTATCCTTTTCTCTTTCTCTAAGTCTTACCAAACCACACAAAACTCAAAATACATACATTCTTAAACAACAGCTTACCTAGAATAAGTTGTAGGTGATCACACGATCATGGCATAGTGGGCACCCATCTTGCTTCTCTATTGAGTCATACTTCAGAGTGAAGCCTGCCCCCACCACAACAAACCTGAAACCTCACCTTTTAGATCTCCTTCTTCGTAGGAAGCCTTCCTCACCAAAAAATTCTATTGTTCTAGTCATAACAGTCAATCCACACAAATAGCATTAGTTGAACAAATGTAATAGAATACGCACTCTAGGAACATTCTTTCTTAGTGTTCTGCTTGATTTGCATTTTGAGGTGAGAGCTTTCTATCATTATTGTTATCTTTCCTCACACACTCCCAATCATAGTTAGTGTATTCTAACTTCGTCTTAGTGTGCCTGGGCCATATCACTATCATTCCTAGAATTCTAGGTCTAATTCCACATCAAATTCTAATTCACAACCACTTTTTCTCATCACTGTTTCAATTTCACAGTAACCGTCATCGGTTACATCTGAACGCCATCAGTTAAATCCAACTGATTTCGGTTCCAGGTCCTTTTGCTAACCTAATCAAAAGGACATTCTCACTTCACTTTCTTCCACTTTCCACAATCTCTATCACTGTCACTTTTCCCATTGACATTTTACACATCCCCAGATTGGGCATACTTATCAGATTTTGCTTTCTGCCTCACTAATTACTCACTGCCTATTCTCCATAGTGACCAGTAGTGGTTACCCATGACCGACGTCGGTTTTCCCTAATCGGCATCGGTTAGCCTGTTTCACATTCGACCCACCATTTGTTACTTCATCCATTCTTTTTCAACTGTTCTCCGTACCATTTACAAGAAGCACCCCCACTTGATTAGTACAGGTTCACATGGTACTGACCCAAAGAAAAGCGAATGCCCTTGTGTTCCATGCCAGTTTCCAATTGATACCACCTAATCCTTTACCTCCTTCTATTTAATCACTAGCTATGGATCCTATCCAACCTACTAATATCGCTACTGGAGATGAGGAGTTTGCACAACTCCTTGACCAAAATCCTGTCGCCTTGCAGTTTTACCTCTCCCATTCATCCACTCAAGATGCCTTGGGTCAGTTGATATACAACATGCCTGTATCTATCCCCTTGACTCTCGCACCCACTTCTGCATCAGCTCCATCTAGTTCAGTGTTGCCCGCTTCCACTTTACCCCTAGTTTTTTCGCAGTTAGGTCCTATACCCGCTATGATTTCCATGTCTGTTACCTCTTTAGTACCCATTACATCCACCATACCCTCAGCGACTACCCCAAACACGACCTCATCCACCCCTAATTTCTCATACATACTCGTAGCGATATTACCACCTCTAGTGTCGGTGACTCCTATCCCATTTCAAAATGTTGTTCTTTCCATTCCACAATCATTAGCCCCTATTTCCACTAGGGTTACCATGACCCTTCCTCCCCCATATACATACTACCAACAATCACCTGTTTCATCTATTGTTCATTCTGGGTACATACCCCCTATTTCATTGTCTCCTTCTCCACCGCCTTACATGGCTGCCCCATACACTAGAATGCCACACCCATTATATACCCAAAACCAACCTCCTCACATTATAAGAGGCATCTAATCATCACAACCCACCAATGACCTATTTAAATTGATGATGGACAAGATGCAAACACTGCAGACATCAGTTTCCGGCTCCCGCAATACTCTCACTTATGATGAGATTTGCAACGAGCCTATTCACCCGTCCATTCCCATCCATTCATACCTTTTGCATTGGGAAATGCCTAAATTAAACCGCTTCAATAGTAAAGAAGACCCACAACAACATTTGCGCTTGTTTAAACACAGATCTTATTTGATTTCTCATGATGATGCCTTACTTTTGAGAAATTTTCCCATGTCCCTCACTAGACCTGCATTAGACTGGTAAAGCTGGCTACCCAAACACTCCATATTTTGATTCAATCAGGTAGCCCAAGAATTTTTGGATCATTTTTCTATCAATATTGCCAAGACAGTTACCATGACCCCCGATCTATATTCCACACATCAGTACTAGGATGAATCTATCACATATTTTGTTGCTCGCTAGCGTAGCCTAATCAATCAACTTACCTTTGAATTGCCATAAACTGAACTCATCGAGATCTTCACATGAGCTTGTGAAGACATATCTCACCAACCTTGCAGGTCCAAAATTTCAGAACATTCGATGAGGCATTCACTATGGCACAAAAGTTAGAGATTCACACCATAAAAGAGAAGAAAATCCAATTACAAAATAAGAATTTGGCATTCAAGTCAAATGAAACATCCTCTTCTTCCAAACCTCCAACCAATTACTCAAAGCCTAAAGGTACCGCTAACGCAGTGGTACTTAAGGCCGGCCCAGCTAATCCATCCAATCAAGCTACACCCTCATCTAATCTATCACCTGTACAAGCTTTTCAATTCAGACAAGAACAACAAAAATATACCCCAATTGGGGAACCTTACTCTTCTATTTTAGAAAATCTTATCAAAGCTTGGCACCATCAACCTTCTACCCATAAAACCACACACTGGTTTTGACCCTGCTCGCCCTATGCACGTATGGTATAAGGAACAAGATTTCTATAACTATCACTACGTGAAAGGTCATAGTGACAAAAATTGTATCACTTTTAAGAACATTGTCCAAGAAATTCTTGAGAAAGGTGAGTTAATTGTGGATAATCCAAACACTTCCCCCAACCAAAATCTAAAAATCTTTTAAAAACCATTTCCCAATCATGCCCCTTCATCCAATCAAACTGGTGAGACATCCACACACGATACCCATACCCGTGAGGTTCACGCAATCTTTAACGAGGTACCTGTCGCATCTCAATTACCTCACATACCTTCCATAGAGAAAATCCTAGCCTAAAATCCTTCTTCTGCTTTGGAACCAACCGTAACTCTTCCTTCACCAATAGAAGAACACCCTTCATTTCCTGCATCACCTATAAAGGAGTATTCTACTGACATTGAGACCATCTCACCCCTAGCTTCTCCACTTAGCAAACCTTTACCTACCATACCTCCTCCACCCACAGAGGAGCAGCTATTGGTTCCTTCACTCATAGAGGAACTCCCATTGTCCCTTCCACTCATCATAGATCCAGTGGGGATACCTTTGTCTCTTGGCGAACATTCTCCATCAGCTACCCAACATCCAATAGACCTACTTTTAGCTCTCTTACCCACATAAGCTGAAGCTGGCCAATTCCTCGTATCTAATATGCATTCTACAGGAATTCCCATTAGGTCCTCACCAACTTCACCCACAGATGTGCCATTTTCACGTTTGGCTAATCACTTAGAGTATGTGGATAGAACTTTGTTATGGGGACGCCTCTTACTCCCTATCTTAACACATATGCATAGATCCCTCAACGACACTTCCACTATCTATCCAAGAACATTTCCACCCATCAAACCACATACAACCACTGCTGTCGGAACCCCTTCCTCGATATCTGTTAACACTCACACCACACCCTTACCCATAACTTGACCTATGCCTAAACCTAAACCCATACCCACAATATTTACCTCCACTAAACCTATTACCACTTTAGGGGTCACCCCTACCACTAGCCTTACTCATCCACCTATTAAATTGGATTTAGCTACATCCTCCAACGTAAAAACCACATCTACTCTGACACCCAAACTAAAGAAACAAACTCATCAACCTCATACCCCTATCACACCAATCACACCTGAACTTGTCCCATCTGCCTTAAGACCTCATCTACCCAACATGGTCAAGCACCCTTCACCCATCCTTTAACTAATAACATAACCACCCATTCCTACCTCACAAATCTCTAACCTACCCAGGCACATGACACAACACATACCCATGGGGCTAGCTCGGCGGAGCTGTAACCATGCGGTACCACTTGCTCACTTCAAGTTCCTCCATGGGAATAGAACTCTACTAAAGCTATGAACTACGCCTTCAGTGTTTACCTGCACAAGAACACTCACAACACAATGGAATTCTTGCAAATACATGGGTTAATTTAGCAGAAGCACAAAACATCTACATTGAAAGGAAACTCACTCTAACACAAGAGGAAACAAACAATGCAAGATACAACTGGGAGAACGCATATGTCTTATTAACTCATCTAGGAAAAAACAGCCCAAAAGTACAATATGGAAGGCCCTAGGCCAAGTACTGGTGACAGACCTAACCCAGCGCAAATTCTTGTACACCAATGCAACACTAGACCAGATGGGGACATTAGCTGAGCCTCAGACTTCTGCTGGGTAAGAGAGCTCAGAAGTAGGTACTATTGGATAATCCGGGTAGCTAGGTCTGGACCACTCTCTTTCAAGTATCACCAAGAGGTCAGAAGTATCTACAAACCCACCAGGGTCTATTATAGGTGGAAGGGATAATAGGAGTTCCACCCACTTTATGAGTTTTCGAAGGAATAAATGGTGCACCTCTGTGGGTGCTAGGAGGTCACATGGGTGCTCACTCTACTGGGTGGAGGGAGGTAACAGGGTGCTGCCTCTACGAGTGGAGGAGGTATGGTAGGTCAAAGGATTCCGCCTAAGTGGAGAAGCTAGGGGTGAGATGGATCTCCACCCATATCTGGTAGAAAAAATCCTCTAGAGGTGATCCGCCCGGGTGTTATTTTTTTGGTGAAGGAATAATGACAGTTTTTTTCATACGTGGAAGGAGGGGTTTCGACACTAGGAACTTCCTCTATGGTCAAGGATGTGAGCACTAATCTGAGATGCAACGGGTACACTCGTTACAATGAAGTTGCATGAACCTCACAAGTACGGTGTATCATGAGTGGTATGTATCACACTGTTTGACTTGCCATCCAAGGGGGCATGATAGCTTGCCAATGGTTTTTTAAATCATTTGTAGATTTTTATTAGGGCTGAATTAGGATTATCCACAGTCATAATCTTCCTTTCTCGAGCATTTCGGCTACGCACAATATTCTTAAAAGCCGATGTAGTTACCCATCACGCATGTCCATTCACTTGGTGGTCCCCTATTCAGAAATCATTGTTCCTTATAGTCACACGGGACCATGGGGCGAGTATTCTTCACAAGAAAATACCTGACCTTGGTTATTATGGGTGGAAGGGTTGACTGACACCAGCTATTGATCAGATAAAACTAAAATAGACAGAGTAGAGTTCTCCAATTGGGTTCATATTGCCACAACCCTGCAATCTTCATCTCCAATGTGAAACTCCAGCTCTCAATCTGGGTGATAAATTAGATGAGGGTGTTGGACTTGATTGGATGGCATACACCATCCTGGGACTTACCTTGAGTCAACAGACACAAACATTCAAAGTGGTACCTATATGAAAAGCCTCCATGAATAATTGAGTTTGCTCGGTTTAGATACAAGTCACAGAAGTTTCACATATGACTTAAATGTCAAATTTTTATTTTGTAATTGGACATTTCTATCTCTTCAGGAAGAGCCATGAAAATTTCTGACTTTCATGCCATAGTAAATGCCTACATCTGAATGTTTTAAAATTTTGGACCGTACAAGGTTGGGGAGATATGTTTGATGCAATCTACGTGCATGCTAAGAGCTTGCTACTCGCAAGTTCAGTTTGTGAAGATCTGATTGACTCTTACCAATACACCAGCGAGTGACAAAATCTGCGATAGATTGATCCTTGTACTGATGTGTGGAACTTCTATAAGATCAGTCATGAACTCCACACAAAGCCTTGGTGATGTTGATAGAAATATGATCCATTGAAATAGTACTGGTACTACCATACATTGAATGTAAAGGATGATGGAGTGTCTTGACCATCAACAACACTATCCAACCACCACTTTAATGTTGGTCTACCACAGGGGCATGGGAAAAGTTCTCAAAAGTAAGGCATCATCATGAGAAATCACCAATGGACATCCATGTTTACAATGAGCACAAACACTATTGTGGGTCTTCCTTACTATTGAAGAGGTTGAATTTAGGCATTTCCCAATGCACATGCGGTATGAATGGTATGGGTGAATTGACGCTTCATCCACACTATCTTAGAGTAAGTGAGACATGTTGTCCCCTCAAGATGGAAACCAATGCCAAATCTAGTGCTGCTCACATACTTGGATCCATCATCAATCTAACTCTAGGTCATTGGCTCCCGTATGCTGATGAGTTGGATGCATCACTTATAGCATGAGGAGGTCTGTCTTCTTGGGTGTACTAATGGGTGTGACCATTCACAGTGTACTCAGGGGCTGACCATGTACCACGGTAATGGAGATCAGGAAGGTAATGAAATCAGGGGGTACCATTCCTGAAATGAACTAATACCCATGAAACTAGGTCAGTTGTATGGTAGTATGTATCATGAGGGAGGACTAGGGTTCCTGGTCCACCATTTGACTTGCCTAATGCAGGGGCTAGTAAAATTGTGGAATGCGATGAGAACTACATTCTAAGCCAATATGGTAGGGGTCACTGAGGACTAGAGGTGGGAATCGTAGATACCAATATGAACTATGAGACCATTAGGGGTCGGACTTGAGGTCACAAGTGCCATGGGTTCTCCTTACCCAGATCACCACCTCGAGGGTATGGTGGACTTGCTAAATGGGTGCTACCAGGGGTAACAGATGTGGCTAGGACTCAAGCTAACGGGTATCATTGAGGCCTAACTTAGCAAACAAACCTGGGGGTCACACCGTGGATCTGGGTCCTCCATCTGGACTGCTGAGACCCCTGGGGCTTGAGGTGGAATCTCAGGTGTGAGTGTTAGGGGGACTAGATATCTATAATGCCATATGATCAACTAACTCCAAGGCATCTGCTCAAGTCCTACGATTGGGAGAGGTAAAACTGCTGAAGTTCAATAGGGTTCTGGTCAAGGAGTCATGGAAACTCCTCATCTCCACTAGTGATATTGGTAGGTTGGATGGGATCCATGGTTGGTGATAGAATAGAGGGTGGTGAAGGACTAGGGGGAGTGGTTGGTGATTAACATGGAACATGAGGGAATTCACTTTTCTTCAGGTCAGTACCATGTGAACCAATATGGATTAGGTGATGATGCTTCTCTGTAAATAATACAGAGAATCCATCTGCTTTCCCTCATAGACCTCATAAACCCACATCACCTTTACTCAAGAAGGTGCAACCCAAAAACAAAACCTCACTACCCCATAACAAGGTAGTCAAAACAAAACCACACCCTCCTACCTGTCCATTTACTACAACCCTACCCAAACAAAACTGACCAACACCTCAAACCACACTACGCCTAAACCCATAGATCGACCCCTTCCTATAATTCCAAAAACAATTCCCCAACAACCAACCACACCTACACCCAAACCCACATTCACTTCCCATTGTGATCCACTAGCAGGGTCTTATGCCAAAATTTTAACCAACCTCCTCGATACTTTTGGTATCACATGACCGCCACTCCGACCTTATGACCCCCTCAAACCCAAGCCAAAGGGGTTTGATGATACCAAAATAGGGCATGATGTGGAGAACTGCAAGGCCTTGAAAACCGTCCTTATCCAATTGTGTCCACCTGAAACCAATTTTGATGACGATGACCTTCTTGACGAGGATCCTAATTCACTTACACCCATTCCCACATTACCCACTCAACAACCACAACCTCCACCCTCACAGCTCCCAGAACCACACACAAAGTTTGAAATTAATATGGTTCACACCACCCAAATGTTGTTGTGCCTAACTAACCTCATAGGGATTTTCTCCTCCAGTGGGTTTTTTCCCTTCATGTCGTTATACCACTTACCCTACACCTTCTCCATTTGAAAAATTCCCTCAAATCAACATGGTACACGTCACTATGTGTACACAGAAGGGTAAAGAAAAAGCAACTGACCCACCAACCAATCCTATACCCAACATACCATCTGCACCCATACCTAAGATAACTATCTGCGGCCCCACATACCCCATTTATAATGGCGTCACACATCACACCATGCTCAAAAAACTACACCATCTCCCCTCAAAATGTCCTTATATGACCTCATCCAAACTTTGGAATCCCATCGTCAAGCTCTCATGGAGGTTCTTCAATCTATTGAGGTTTTACCCAATGACCCTACACCCGTAGCCTCCATTATCACACCCCATCATGTAGGTTCCCTCACCAAATTACCACCTTCATCCTCACCTCCCCTTAATCACCAAGTGGCCTCCCTCAGCTTCTCAGAGGCAGAGATCACGCCATACCAAAATGATGACCCAGACCCAGCCCTCTTCATCTCTATCCACATTGACGACATACGGGTGCGCCGTGTGATGATTGATGGAGGCGCTAGCATTAACATCATTTCATCCCATGCATTTTCTCAAATGCACATACCTGAAAATTGAATGCATAAACATCTGGTCATGTTACATTCATTCAACGATGCTATCACCTCCACACTAGGCACTGTCATCCTTAATGTTTGCATGGGCCCCCACACTGTTCTAGAATTGTTTTATGTTTTGGAGGGGGAATTCCAATATAACTTGTTTCTTGGTAGACCCTGGATCCGTGTCATGGGTTGCATTCCTTCCACTTTGCATCGTTTTGTAAAGTTTGAACACGAAGGACATACTTATACCATTCCAGCTGACCCATCACCTTTCAAAACATGCAACATGCTTTATCAACCCAACAATGTACTCATACCGGTCAAGCCGTCCACTTCTGCAACCAATACCACTTCACCTACACCTACACCCACACCTACCAGTACCATCGCTACTTTTTCCATACATACCTCCTCCATGCCTACCACTGCTATAACCTCCACGGCTAACCCATTAGCTTCCTAATCCATTAACACCACCTCCGCATCGGCATTTGACACATCATCCATACCATCTACCCACACACCAACCACTGATCCCTTAGAAGGTGTTTTTCAATGCCTCACTCTGGGGGAGTACCACCTATATAGTGTCAACACCTTCCTTACTCCACATGAGTATGGAAGCCTTCACCAACACCCTTGTTATGATCACCACATAGGGGAATGATTCCTTTATGGTCCTCCTCATCTTCGTACTAGTCTCACCTATGGGGGACTTGATACTACTATTTACACACCTGAACCACCATCACAACCCCACCCATTTTCCATTGACTTCCAATCACTTACCAGTCAACATTTTTCCCACACCTTCCTTTACCATTGTGCGTGGAAGGGTTTTGGTTTTGGATTTTACGAACAAGGCCGCCATACTATTATTCCATGTACCACCCACAAACATAATGATCATAGTGGTATAGGCTTCCCTGAACCTCGTACGAAAAAGGCCCACATTGAACTCATTAAAGACCTTAGCCCTCCACCTTCATCTTCATCACTACCTTCAACCACTCCACCTTCATCACCACCCTCACTGATGGAGTCGATGGATCCTGAATCTATCCCTCCTAACTTCTTTTTTCATAAACACCATTTCCTTGGGACCTTTGACTTATCAACACGAAGGTGAGGCCCCTTTCACTCTCCCATTCCTATATCCTGAGATGATCGACAATGACACACCAACCATTAATGTCATTCAATGTCAGGATGATGAATCCATACTCACCTACCTTGGTGTAGAAGACTCATATATTCATCAATCGTTACCTTCTGAGACGTAAACTATGTTGAATGAATTGACTATCAAGATCAAAATTCATACTCAAGATGACCCAGACATCCTAAAGATCAGACAATCTTTAGATGTTGCTGAACAGGAAACCATCACTTCCTTTCTCCAGGATCATAACCATGCTTTCACTTGGTCTTACACAGACATGCCTGGTATTGACCCCACCATAGTGGTCCTCAATATTGTAACCATTCCTGATGCCAAACCTATCAAAAAAAAGTTGAGGAAAATGCACCCTCACATTTCTCTTCTCGTCAAAGAAGAACTTCAGTGCCTTCTTTATGTTTCCTTCATCTTACCCATTGATTATCCTCATTGGATTTCTAACATTGTCCCCGTTACTAAAGCAACAGGGGGACTTTGCATTTACACGGACTTTCGATACCTCTATCTCACCTACCCAAAAGATGACTTTCCCTTGCCTGGTATTGACCAACTGGTGGACCTTACCATGGGTCACGAGATGCTCTCACTCATGGATGGTTTCTTCGGTTATAACCAAATTTTTATTTCCCCAAAAGATTAGCACAAGACCGCATTCATTACCCCTTGGGGAACCTTTTGCTATCGATTCATGCCATTTGGCCTTAAAAATGTTGGTGCTACATATCAGTGTGCTATGACTTACATCTTCCATGATATCATGCAACACATATTGGAAGATTACATGGATGATCTCTTGGCTAAATCTAAATTCCATGGAGAGAACCTCACTGTCCTCAAAACCATTTTTGATCACCTCATTAAATATAGCATTTGCCTTTAACCTAAAAAGTGTGTCTTTACGGTTATCTCAGGAAAACTCCTGGGATTTATTGTTTTCCTCCATGGTATAGAATTTTACCCTACTAAAGTCAAGGCCATTCTGGAAATGCCTCCACCCATGAACCTCAAACAACTCTGTAGCCTGCAAGGTAAATTACAATCCATTCGCCGTTTCATTTCACAATTATCAGATCGGTGTTAACTATTTCATCATCTACTTCGGAAGGATGTCTCCTTTAAATGGGATGATGACTGTCATAAAGATTTTTAGGCCGTCAAACAATACCTTCTCCAACCACTCATAATCATTCCATCGAAAGATGATCAACCTTCTTACCTATACATATCAGCTACCGATTATTCCTTGGGAGCCATGCTCGCTCATCCCGATGAACAACATAGGGAGCAGGTGGTTTATTACATAAGCCATACTCTTTTGGATTATGAAACCTGATACAACCACTTAGAAAAGGTTTTCTTAGCCTTAGTTTTTGTTTCCACCAAACTCCGTCATTACCTACTCAACCACAAAACCTATGTTGTGACCAACACCAACCCTTTACACTTCATGTATGCCAAACCATATCAAAATCAGCACACCACACGATGGCTTATGATTTTAGGTGATCTTTACCTCGAATGCATTCATCAAAAGTTCAATAAGGGCAAGGCTATCACCCGACCAACTGGCTGATACACCTATTGCCAGGGGACCAACCCTGAAACTTTGATTTCCCTAAGGAATCCATTACTAACCTCTCTTTGGATGACAACCCTTACCAAATGGCCTTATTCTTCGACGGTTCCAAATTTTCAGCATGTGGGTGGTGTAGGCATTACTCCTCATTCCTCTTGATGGTGAACCCATGCCCTTATCATTTAAACTTGACTTCGATTGCACCAAAAATATTGCCGAATACAAAGCACTTGTATTGGGTCTCATGACTGCGTATGCCTTAGACGTTAAGTCCATTAATATCTTTGGTGATTCTTAACTAGTAGTAAACCAATTCAATGGTGTTTATCAGTGTCATAATGAAATACTTCAAAAGAATAACATCATGTTACGTTGGCATCACTGTTGACTACCTTTGACTATTATAAAATTCAAACCATTCCATGATCCACCAATAAATTTTATGGATACCATTGGCCTGCCTCAGCTTCTCAAATACCCACTTCCACCTGACCGATTCCAGACATCTTTGTTACCATAAAATGCATACCATTTGACCTTCTTATTTAAATCTTGATGGTATTAACCTCAATCCAAAACTGACACTCACTGTAACACACAAGTGACCTTTGGTATAAGTAGCAATATGCAGACTACCCTTTCCCTTTCCTATATTGCCTCCTGATCTCACCACGTAATGGACAATGCTCCTTTCTTAAAAAGGTCATCCCTTGTTATGTCATCCATGGGTGGAATTCTCTATAGACAATGTAGATTTGATAGTATTCTCTCACGATGCCTCACCAGCTCTAAAATCCCCTATACCATTAAAGAAGTTCATGATGGGAATATGTGGAGGTCACTTCAGTGGCCTTGATGTTGCTAAGCTTATTATTTTCCTACGCTATTACTGGGTCGACCCTTAATCATGATTGTTGCGACTATGTCAAATGCTGCATGAAATGTCAACAAAATTCCAACCTTCATCATACACCCAGTCATGCCTTACAGGTCACTCGTGACCTTTGGACCTTCTTTCAATGGGGTTTGGATCTTGTCAGATAAATCAATCCTCATTCTTCCTAATGCCATCAATGGATCATAACTACTACTGAATACTACATAAAATGGGTAGGAATCCATACCTCTCATTTCCACGAAAGCTGAGAAAAATATGTGATTTTATTAACCATCACATCATTTGTCACTTTGGTGTTCCTCATCACCTCATCACTGACAATGGAAAACAATTCAAAAATAAAACACTGCAAAAATTTTATGACGCCTTCAACATTTAGTTTAGTTTCTCCTCACCTTATTACCCGCAAACCAACAACCAAGCTAAATACACAAACAAAACCCTCAACAAAAATTCTCATGAAATTGGTTGATGATATTGGGAAGGATTTTCATACGCACATTACCTTTCGCCCTATGGGCATACCGCACTAGTATTCACACCTCCATTGCGGCCCACACCCTTTTCTCTAGTCTGTGGTACAGAGGTTGTTTTGCCTCTCAAAGTCTAGATCACCCCTCACTCCACATTTCTCTCCATGACATGCTTACTGATGATGATTTTTTTTAGGACTGCTTGGCACAACTCGAGTTATTAGACAAACGTCATCTTAACACTCTAGATCACCTTCAAGTTTATCAAAAACGTATCAAATGTGCTTATGAAAAAATGTGTTCATGAATGAACCTTCCAAGTTGGTGACCTTGTTTTGAAATAAAATCAACATGTAACCAAAGTAGAGAAAAGTAAACGGGGAAATTTTTCTCCTAATTGGCTTGGACCATACATCGTAACTCATACCTATGGATCAGAGTGCCCTGTCATTTGTCCCTTGCTTGAGGGTAAAACCCCAAACCTAAGCCCCTTAATGCATTACATCTTTGAACCATTCTACTATTGACCTCTCAGTCCTACATCACTATTTATCTAGTTCATGCTCATCCCCTTGAGTGCCATTTACCTATTCCCACACCTCCTCTCCAATGACTAAACGCAGGATCATGTGATTACCCCGTCACCCTTGTCTGCCTTATCTTTCATACGTACACCATGTCTCTGCACATGGCATGATTCTCATGGATACTTTTCATCTTCTTTTAGATGAGATCCCATGGTCATTCACCCTTCCCTTCTCAACAAGATCCAAATGCTTCGTTATAGTCTCATCCATGACTTAAAAGCCAAAAAACAAAAAAGATGAATTCCCTCAGAAGGACATCTTCCAATATATGTGGATAAAATCCTTGAGTCAAACTTCCAATATAAAAGATGAATCCCTAAAAAGGACATATTCTTCCACCTTCAATTGTCGCTATAAGTAGACTACACCCTCAAAGGAAAGCTATAAAAAGCTCACAACTATCTACATAGTTTTTCCAAAAAAGAAGACTATTGTTTCTTAAAAATCAAAAATTCAGAAGCTCACCCACATTGATTAGTCTATCGCAAAGACCTCAAGGAGACATATACTCATTCCCATGTAGACTTCCCATCAATCAATCAGTCTATCTAAAAAAAAAATCTTTTTTGTCATGGACTTGCCTATTGTGATCTTGGCTCTATTACCCAAGGCATTCTACTTCCCATATTATGACCCAATTACCTATACCTCTCTACCCGTTGTCTTTTCACTTCATACCTCAAGGGACCTTCTGAACCTATGACATTTGGTGATCATGTGACTCTTCGTCACTGCTTAGAATTATCAATCATGTAATGTCTTTAGGGTCTTACATTCATTATCTTATCTATATGATGTGTTTCATACATTTTGATCCTTGCCACATCGGGTGGATTTTCTTGCCCCCTCTTATCATTTTCTCTTCTTTATCCACCTTTTGATTTTCTTATACAAGACTTAGTCCCTCGACACTTAACTTTTGGGGGTCATCATCCCCTTTTTCCATATTCGCCATCACCTGACAACATTTTTTTTACTATCATTCAACCTCTTACCTATTGAACCCAAACCCATAACATGACCACAAACCTACCAACTCATTTTCATCTTCTTCCCTAGCTTATGGGAGAACTACATCAGTCTGAGGTCCCCTTTTCACTAGGACTATGTAGGCAAGCACTTCCAGGGACATGGGGCCCTAGAAGGTTAGCTCAGGCCACTCTTTACCCTAACCATTTTCCTCACCATTACCTGATTTCTTGTTCATCTCAAAAAACCTTGACATTTAAACCATATACCACATAACTTTTACCACTTATATTATTTCACATTTTCATATATAACCAGACATTTTCCACATTTTTACACTATCTCATGCATTTATATTACCATTTGTTATCAAAATACCATCATAACTCAACCATGCCTAACAACCTAACTGAACCATGCCTGAACCAACCTGACTTAATCCATGCCTAAAACAACCTGACTCGATCCATGCCTAACAACTTAACTCAACCATGCCTAACAACCTAACTCAACTATGCCTAAACCAACCTGACTCAACCATGCCTAACAACTTAACTCAACCATGCCTAAACCAACCTGACTCAATCCATGCCTAAACTAACCTGACTCGATCCATGCCTAAACCAACCTGACTCGATCCATGCCTAAACCAACCTAATTCAACCATGCCTAACAATCTGACTCATCCATGTCTAAACCTGTTTCACACAGAAATGCTTCCATTCCCAGGATAGAGTTGCTTCTATCCTTTAATTCCTTTGAGAAACAGATAAGGGTTATGGCTAGGAGGAATACTTGTTGAATGTTGAGATGGTGTGTGCGTACCATAGAGAGAGATCAAATCGATTGCAAAGAACTCCTTTTTGTCTGGGAAGGACTACCTACAAGTAAGAATACAAGACCACCAGATTCTAATTAGATAATAAGTGAGGGAACTGCCTTGGGCCCAGGAAATATGAGACTTCCTTTTGAAGGTGGTCAGTTCCCCTGCTAATATGAATTAACACAAATTCTAACAAACAAGCTATTGTCCATTTACAATTTATTTACCTTGTTAGAACAATAGACAAAAGGTTGGTCTTGGTTTTGAATCACAGTGACCGATACCGGTCACTGTCACTGGTACCGGTTGATGATAACCGATATCGGTAGGGGTAGTGATTTAAGGGGTTTGGTGAAGGTTGGCTATAAGATGGCTATATGATGGCTATGGTGTTTATAAGGCTGGTAAAATGACTGCGGATAGGTAATGAGGTGGTGGAGAAGACTCAGAGAGTATGGGGGTTATTCTTGGGGCAATGTAGGGGTAGAGGAATGTAAGTTAGATGGGGAGTGTTACCGGGTAGTGGATCTGGGAGTAGACTTGTAATTACCATGATTCAGAAATCCAAGAAATATTATTAAAAGAATGTATAAGACTTACATACTAGTTCCTGATGAAAAAGGAAGGGTTCAAGTAGGATGATCTAACAATCCAAGATGAGCTATCTCCTCTCCTGATGCTTGGATGAGTGTCAGTGGGCATTGGTTATTCCGTTGCAGTCTTGGGCTTGATGTCCTTCTCTGCAAACTCCTCTCTTTCCTTCACTTGTCTCTGCTCAGCCAAGTAAATTTCGGATTCTCCCAATGGCTTCTCCTTCAGATCAATGAAAAATCTAACCCCCTTGTTTTTGGTTGGGAGAGGTCATTTACAGGGAACCGATGGTGGTTACGTAACCGATGCCGGTCGAGTAGGAACCAGTATCGGTCGGGTGAAAGTGGGCTATTTTTAGTAAAATAGCCAACTTTCCCTCCTTTTCTCCCAAGGGTTTAGTTGCGGGCTTGGTCAAGTCATTATGAGGTTGGTTTTAGGTGCGGGTGAGGAGTCATTAGTCATGGGTGTGGATGTAGACCAAGTTATAGGTCTTAATTAGGTTAGTTTAGGGTTAGGACTAGGTCATGATGCGGTGGCGAAATGAGGTGGCAGGTATGGCGATGTGGATTTATTAATTATAAGGTAATTAATAAATAATTGTGTAAGGTTTAGGTGATGAGGTTAGGTTATGAAATGAGATGTGGGGCACAGGGGGTCGTAAGACACAAATTGGTGTCTACATTAGCCCCTTGTTGTCATGTAGCTTGTCTTGTAAAGCTACACGGACAATAATAAGAAGTGGTTACCCCTGTTAAGGGTATAGGTAATCCCCCTCAAATCTATCACAGATTGAGGTAGCATGAAATCAGGGATAGGGTTGATAAAGGTTAAATGGTGTTGAGATGATGGTAAGATGGTGGGGTAGGTCCAAGAAAGTAGACGCACGTTGAAATGCAGTAGTGCGACCAGGGTACATGATTTGAAGAGAAAACAAGCAATTCATAGGCAAAGGTCGATAGTTTATCCAAACAAGGGTGATATAATCCTGGTATCCAAGGCATAGGAAGTAGCTCTAGGGGATATAACAGGTAAGGTACAGGAACGTTTAGGCATGTTCGGTAGTACCAAATGGTTGGTTTGGTTGAGATAAACGTCACGGTCTAGGTCTAGGCAAAGTTGGTCAACTGAGCAAGTCAAGTACCCCAATCATGCTAAAACATGAATAGGTGAGCTCGATTAAACAAAAAGCTACATGACGGGTGGATAAAATTGTAATTTGTTGGTTTTGGGTGAGGTATTTGAGTGGTGCGGCCTTGGGTCGGGCCGATTGATTAGTGAGGGCCATGGGTCAGGTCTGATTGGTTGGTTACGGCCTTGGGTCAGGCCAAATGGTTGGTTATAGCCTTGGGTCGGGCCAGATTGGTTGGTTATGGCCTTGGGTCAGGCCAGATTGGTTGGTTGCGGCCTTGGGTTGGGCCAAATGGTTGGTTGCGGCCATGGGTGAGGCCAAATGATTGGTTGTGGCCTTGGGTCGGGCCAAATTGGTTGGTTACGGCCTTGGGTCAGGCTAGATTGGTTGGTTGCGGCCTTGGGTTGGGCCAAATGGTTGGTTACGACCTTGGGTCGGGCCAAATAGTTGGTTGCGGCCTTGGGTCAGGCCAGATTGGTTGGTTGCGGTCTTAGGTCGGGCCTGATTGGTTGGTTGCGGCCTTGGGTTGGGCCAAATTATTAGTTGTGGCTGTGAAGTGGGCCAATGAAGTCAACAAAGGCTTTTCAGCAAAGGAGGGTATAGGCGATGTGGTGAGAAAGGGAGATTAGTAAATAAGGGCAGAAATTGGGGAAAAGGTGGGATTAAACCAATATCGATTCTCTATGACCGGTATCGGTTAGATGACTGATACCGGTTCTGTAGGGCATAATATAACTGATATCCGTTATAGGTCGAAAACCTATAAAAAGAAAAATATGGCCTGTCATTATCACATTGTCAATTTGAAAACCAATTTTAGTTGTCTGATGCGTGTTAGTGAGATTGTTGAATTTTTCAGCTGAGGTGGCACTATTTGAGTGGAGAAGTGAGTGGTTGGTAGGCCCTAGCGAGTAGGAGGTAGCATTTGATTGGTGGAGGACCCAGTAGAGGAGATTTAGAGCCATGGCACAACCAAGAGGAGCAGGACGTGCTAGAACCACTGGACCGCCACCACCTATCCCTCCACGATGATGTGTCGTCATACCGGTAGGTTTGAAACCTCTCATTATGTGAATTTAATGTTGTTAAGCTAGATTTGGGTTTTGGGTAGGAATCAAAGTTTTAAATAAAATAATTAATAAATGGAAGTTGTTTGGAAAATGGAGAGGGTAGGTAGGTTAGTTAGGCTAAAATGGTAGGGTGGGTAGGTTTTTAGGGTTTTTCAATGGGTAAAAGTGGAGTAATAGGAAAAAAAATGGGTTTGGGGGGGCCGCGTCGGGTTCAGCTCCGCGATTGTACAGTGACCGACATCGGTCACGAATTCTTCGGGCAAGGTGGGTTTTTGGTTGACCAGCGGTGGTGGACAGATTCTGGGGAGGGGACCGGTGGCGGTCATGGGTGACCGGTACTGGTCCTTGGTTAGGATTAGTTATTTTGTTGGTTTGGTTTTGTTGTGGTTTTGGGTGTTGTGTTTATCATTTGGTTTTGTGGTTTGGGGGTGAAGAGGGAAGGGGTAGAGGTTGATAGTAAGGGTGATTGCTAGTTGGGGGGGAATGGGGCGGTTGTGTGGTTGGTGCGGTTAGGATAGATTAAGTGTTGGGTATGAATGGGGAGGTGTTAAATTGGTAGGGGCATAGGTAAATGGTGAGAGTAGATCTGGGTGATTGGTAGGGTGTGAGATAAGGAAAGGGGATATCGTAAATGTTTTAGGGTAAAATAGGTGGGTGTAGGTGTGTGTTATAGAGTCGGGGTGTGGTCGGGTGGGTAAAAGGGGGTATAGAGGGTTAAAGTAGTTGTTGTTTGAAAGGGTAGGTCTAATGAAGTGGGTTATTTGTGTAGGCATGCCAGCAGCTGACTATGCGGGATCAGATGCCCCCGTTATTGAGACGGATGTGGCCACATGTGTCCACAGCGCACTGGGCCATTATGCGCGAGGTGGGACTCGGTGGAGTCTAGCGGTATAGGGCTATGGAGAGGGACCACAGTCTTATGGTTGCCCTCATCGAGAGATGGGATCTGGCAACCAATGTTTTCCATCTCCCGACTGGAGAGATGACTATTACCCTGGAGGATGTATATCGCATCCTGAGACTGCCGATCATAGGAGAGGTAGTATTCCAGATAGATGCAGAGATGGCTATGGACAACATTCTTCATGTATTTGGGGATGCAGCCACGTTATTGACCTACCATAGCACGAGTATTACTTATGGCAATATGTATCACGCCCACATACATGAGACACGGCTTACCATGTTGATGATAATAGGCATCACATGCTTCACCCTCCCAGACTCAGAGGGAGGTTGCTTTCCACGGGCGTTGATGGGGGTGCTGCACGAGATGGTGGAGGAGCATACATGCTATGCTTGGGCACTAGTATACCTGGTGCAGCTATACAGAGAGCTGTGGGGTTATCACTGGATGAGGTGATTCGGGATTTGTTCCACATTGTTGTTACACTGCTGGGCATATGAGCACATCATATGTATTCGACCAGTAGGGCTGCCCCAGCAGCTAGTGCCATAGGTGATATACATGTATGGCTTTCAGAGGTGGTTGGGGATCATGGGCTAGCCATGAGCGGTGCTCGCAGGACGGGACGTAGCTTACTACCGTCATATGCTAGAGAGCCTGACCGCATTGGATATTGTATGGAGGCCTTACAGAGGTCATCAGCCCCAAGGAGGAGCCCGATCACAGATGCGCTGGATCCAGTATACTTTCTAGATAGCTGGACGGAGGCCCGGAGAGCATGAGCGGATACCCCTGGAGAGGGTATGACGGTAGTTGGGGCTATGACAGGATGAGCCACCTCCCTTCCCTCAGTACCGAAGGGATGATGTAGAGGCCCCACTGCCTACACCATAGCCCATGGACCCAGATTGGGTAGCAGAGAGGCCGGCAAATGATACCGTGGACGACGCTGGCTGCACAGGGTCATTTTTGGTATGGTGGGTAGGGGAGAGAACAGTGAGGAGAGCACAGCCCGCACAGCCAAATTTAGTGGCTGTTATAGCAGAGAAGGACTAGCTCAGGGGATAGGTGTAGTTGTTACAGGGGCAACTTTCTATTGCACAGGAACATATGGGTGTCTTACAGGGGCAGCTAGCTCAAGCACAGGCTCAGATGGGTGTCCTACAGGGGTAGCTAGCTCAGGCACAGGCTCAGGCACAGGAACCAGCACCGGCGGTGGCATAGCCACAGGCACCACCACAGGCACTAGAACCTCCGCAGGCATAGGTACAGATACCTCTACAGGCATAGGGTGCACCGGCAGGGCAGGGTTTGCTATTAGGAGTTGGGGGACCAGCCCCAACAGCCATGGTGGCACGGGCCCATTATATGGAGGTGAGAGTGGAGGCCCAGTACTATCAGGACGTCCTTGATGGTACCCAGGGGCTGACTATCAGCCATATGTGGCGTACAGAGCCGAGACCTCACGGAGCCAGAGATCCCAGGGGGGTGCAGCCACAGTCGGTGGGTCCGTTACAGGGAGGAGACGAGAGGCAGCATAGGGACCAACAGGGAGACAGGCTGAGGGTAGTGGAGAGAGCTGAGGTATCCTTGTAGAGGAGATAGTTTTTGTTTTTGGATATTGGATAGAGACACCGGTCTACGAACTGGTTATGTATAGAGAGGCCTGCGTGCCCATATATGATTCTTTTATTCATTTTTGTTATATATACCGGCCTGCGAGCCGAGTATATTTTTGATATGAGAGACCGACCTGCGAGCCAAGTTGAGATTTTGATAGTTATTGCGGCCTATGTGCCGACTGTGTATTATTTTGAGATCACAGAGGCCCCTATGCAGGGCAAGTTGTATATTTGAAACCTTTGATATATATATATGATGATTTTGACCCACATGGTGTATATGAAATGTTTTATGTGTTTTTTCGATGGTTTGTGAAATTTAATGTATGATGAGTTTGATCCACATGGTGTATATGAAATGTTGTATGTGTTTTGTCGATGGGTTGTGAAATTTAATGTATGATGAGTTTGATCCACATGGTGTATATGAAATGTTGTATGTGTTTTGTCGATGGTTTGTTTTATTGTAGATAGATGATGTTGATGAAATTGTGATAATATATTGATGTGATTTTGATGACAAATATTGGTAATGGTTTTGTGATGCAGGAAAAATAGGCGGGCGCCACAAAAATTTGTAAAAACAAAGAAACGGCCTAGGTTTAAGAAAAACAGGGCACATGACCGATATCGGTTATATAACTGACGTTGGTATCTATATGACCGATAGTGGTTATGTAACCGATATCGGTTATGCCAAAATTATATTTCCTAAAAATAGAACTACTTGGTTGGCGACTTAAGTTCTTATTTTTAGAAGCATGCAACAAGTTAAATACAAGAATACGACGCTGCTTGACAACTAATACAGGTAATTGCATGAGAGAATTGAGTGATAAGGAGGAAAGAGATAGGAAAAGTGAGTAAGGGCTGAGATTCAGAAGGCAGAAAGACAAGTTATATTTGAAGAGGGTGGTGAACATGGCTGAATGAGGAGAAGCATCCAGCAAGCAGAGATGAGAGGGAAGACAGGTTCCACCTCAAGCTGCTGCATCCCAAGAGGTAAACTGTTTGGTTGTAATTTGATTCTTGCATGTTTTATGAATAGGATGAGAGAGAGTAAGTGGGTAAAGATGAGAAAGAAAAGGTGATAGGCAAGGGTTTGGGATGGGGGTGAGTGCTATGGGGTAGGTAAGCAGGGTGTTCACGTATGTTTTTAGGTATAGAGAGGAGTAAACGAGTAAAATAATTATCGTAGGTGTATGTTTTTAAGTAGGCTGTATATTTTTGACAGTGACCGGTATCGTTTAGAGATAACTGGTATCGGTTAGTAAACCGGTATCGGTTATCTATAACTAATATCGGTTATTGTAGGAGTTTCCCAAATTTGGAAAAAAAAAAAACCCGTGGAGATTTGTTTTATTGAATAATTGTGTGTCGTTTTGATGTATGCAGGTGGAAGCAAGGTTAAGGATGAATGATACTGTGCCAGCATTATTGTCACGAATCTGAGAGGATGTAACACCAGCTGAATGGGCATTGATAAATCATTTGGGGTTAAGTGGAATCTACTATTATTCACGAATTGCACGTAACCATGCTATGCTGCAGGCGTTGATTGAGAGATGGAATCTAGAAAAGAATACCTTCTATCTGCCAATAGGGGAGATGACAGTGACGTTGGAAGATGTGTTCTGTATTTTGAGACTCCCAATTACAGGAAGACTAGTATATCAGGCATTGCCTAGCGTGGTGTGGGGAGCGATAACATCAGTATT
This sequence comes from Taxus chinensis, assembly GCA_019776745.2. Classification (NCBI taxonomy): domain Eukaryota; kingdom Viridiplantae; phylum Streptophyta; class Pinopsida; order Cupressales; family Taxaceae; genus Taxus; species Taxus chinensis. The sequence continues at coordinate 849,761,555 of CM034150.1, forward strand.
TGGTCCATACGCACGAGAGTTGACACAACGAGGTTTGACATTCACTTATGGTATAATGCATGCAGCACACCCTGAGGAAACAAGGTTAGCAATAGTATTAATGATAGTGGTGGGGTATTATTCATTACCAAGGGTGGATGGCGGAAGATTTCCAAAAGCATTGATGAGTGTTATTTGGGAAATGATAGAAATGAGCTTGAATTTTGCATGGGCACCCGCATATCTGGCAGAGTTATATAGGGGTTTATGGGCCGACAGGTGAAAACATAGGACGACACTAGATTGTTCGTACTTATTACATTGTTAGGCCTATGAGCACATTGTTTGTGTGCACCCAATAGGCCGACCCATCGAGTCGGGAGAGATAGAAGTACAGAGGTTGGGATTCAGACGATGGGTCCAGACAAAACAAGAGGCGAGATCCCAGGGCCTTGATAGATGACATCGAGTATTATAGACAGGTATGGGAAATGGTGATGATTGCAGATATTTGTTGGAGGCCTTACGGGAACTATATGGTAACAGAGAACATAGCTGAGGAGTTGAGGGGTGTAGAGCGATTGAGGTGGATCGCGGGGCACAGGCCAGGTGAGTATGAGAGGATTCCTCTAGATCGCGTGCGGTGACAATTTGGATTCGTTCAGGATATACCCCTATAGATCATACATGAGGATTGACGCGGAGGCATCATTCTCACCTCCCCAGCCAACACCTCCAGAAGGACCAGAAGAGATAGTAGCCGATTGCAGGGTAATGGATGTAGGAACGACAGAGGCTTATAGATTATGGTGGGTAGCAGAGCTGCAAGGTGCATGTGAGCACCCTGACATAGATGTGATTACAGCAGAGAGAGATCATCTATAGGATTTGGTTCACCAGCTTCAAAAACAGGTGAATGAGACAATGGTATTTTTAGAGGTTTCAAAGTTACGAGTGGAGAGACTAGAGGCAAGATTCCTCCACGCGAGAGGACGTATTCGTATGTTACAGGAGATGTTGGCGGATCAGTGGAAGGAATCAATAGTAGTGGTACCTTTGAGGATGGAGAGGCCAAGTAAGGGGCGTCGACGATCATGATCACCACCTGATTCGGGAGGAGGCACAAGGGTCTAAGTGAATTTCATAGGAATATAAGAATAAATAAGGATGCCGACCTACGCATCGATGATAGAGAAGATGTATTTGTTGAACATCTAAATAAAACTAAAGATGTATGTTGATCTGAGTTATAATAATAAGAATGGTTGTGTTTTGAATGTTTGTTTTGAAAAATGATAAAGATGAATGTTGGCAAAAAAAAAATACACAAAAATATGTATACTTACAACACATGATAGGTTATGGTAGGGGATGGTCGAGCTAACCTTGGGAGACCCCATGTCTCCTAAGTGCTGCCTACATATCCCATTGCACAAAGCAAGGAGGGGCCTCAGACCGATGTAGTTCTCCCTTAGGACCAGGGAGAGGTGAATTCAGGCAATTTAGGTATGGTTAGGCAATTTTTTGGTTGGTTAAAATATTGATATTGGTAGGGTAATGTTATTGGTGTTGGTAAGGAATTAGCAATGTTGGTATAGGTATAGGTGAAGTGAAAGTTAGCCTACCCAAGTGGTAGGGAACCATATCCTGATTAAGGTCAACACATAATCCTAGATTCGGGTAAAAGAGGGAAAAGTGTTCTGTAGTTGAAAAGAGCCAAAAAAAACCACATAATAACATAGAATGAGCTTGAACCCCTAGGTACCTTGCATAGACGAGAAGTCGATAGGTGAAAAGAGTTGTATAATCACAATATATCGGGTATTAGGTCACGTCCCTTGAGTTTTGTTGTTTAAACAAATGGTGAGGTGAGGTGGATGGTGTAGCTGAGGCGTAGAGAACTTGTTATAAAGTGAGTATCCTGACGAAAGAGAACCAAACCTAAATAGACAAGTCCATGACTCAAAAGTACTTTTGAATGCGGATTTAATTTTGCTGAATATAGATTGATCGATGTGGGAAGTCTACAAGGGATATGTATTTTGTTACTCTTGAGGTCTTCACGAAGCTGATCAATGTGAGAAGCTTCTGATAAAGGCTAACTATGTATAGCTGTCCTTCACGGGAGCAGTCTATTTATAGTAGTAGATGTGGTGTTTGTGTATAGCTGTCCTTCGGGGGAGCAGTCTATATATAATAGTAGCAATAGTTTGGCATATAGCTGTCCTTCGAGGGAGCAGTCTATGTATAATTTCAAGGTCTAGATGTCTGTTGGGCATAAAACATCTAGTTTTGTAGGAAGTTTGACTCAAGAAAATCCCATAAGTGTTTAATTAAGAATGTGTCATTTTGATACTTTGAAGTCATGGACTAGACTAAAAAGGGGAAGGCATCTTTAAGGGGAGGTGATAATCAAACCATGTGATCTTGATTTGATTTTGAGATGTAGGAAACAAAGTGTATGCGGTGGTAAATGAGCTCAAGGGATGAATGCAAGGTGGATAAGAAGTGACATAACACTAAATTCAACAGTAGAATGGTCGAAGATGTAAGGCATTAAGGGGTTCAGGCTCAGGTTTACCATTAAGCGAAGCTAAACGATAAGTGCCTGATCCATAAGTGTGTGTGATAATGTAAGGCCCAATCTAATTAGGAGAAAATTTTCCATGTTTGCTCTTTTCTAGTTTGGTTACATGTTGATTCTCTTTGAGGACAAGATCACCAACCTTAAAGGTACGCTCATGAAGTCGCTTATCATAAGCATGCTTGATGCATTTTTGATAGATTTGAAGGTGGTCAAGAGCCGTAAGACGACGCTCGTTAAGAAGCTCTAATTGGGCTAACCGCTCCTGGCTGAAATCATCATTGGTGAGAATATCCTGAAGAGAAATTCTGAGGGAGGGTATTTGTATTTCGAGAGGCAAGATAGCCTCGGTACCATATACCAAATAAAATGGTGTGGCATTATTGGAGGTACGAATGCTAGTACGATAAGCTCAAAGGGCAAAGGGGATGTGATCATGCCAATTTCTTCTAGAATGGTTAACAACTTTCATGAGGATTTTGGTTAGGGTTTTATTAGAAGATTCAGCTTGACCATTGGCTTGTGGATAGTAAGGTGATGAGAAGCTAAGTTTGATGCCAAAGTGGTCACAAAGGTCTTGTGACAACTTATTTTTGAAAGATTTACCATTGTTTGTTATCAGGCGATGAGGAACACCAAAATGACAGATAATGTGATGGTTAACGAATTCGATGATTTTTTCTTTTTTGGTTGAAATGAGTGGAATGGCTTCCACCCATTTAGTGTAATATTCAGTTGATGTGATTATCCAACGATGACGTTGTGAAGAGGGTGGGTGAATCTCACCAATAAGGTCTAAACCCCATTGTGAAAAAGGCCAAAGATCTCGTGTGACTTGTAGCGGATGGCTAGGAGTATGTTGAAGGTTGGCATGTTGTTGACACATGACACAACGCTTAACATATTCGTAGCAATCGTTATTAAGAGTAGGCCAATAATATCCTAGGCGAAGGATCTACTTGGCCACGGTAAGGCCACTAAAATGTCCACCACAAATACCGTCGTGGATTTGCTGGATGGTATAGGTGACCTCCGCACCAGTTAGACATCGAAGGAGGATGCCATCAAAGCCACATTTATAGAGGAGTCCCCCATAACGACATAACGAGAAACACTTTTAAGAAAAACATGTTTTCCATTACTCGTAAGGTCAGGTGGGAGAACAGAGGTTGTAAGGTAGTCGTGAAATTGGTGATACCAGGTATCCTGCGAATTAGCAGACACATTATTTATCATACAAACAACCGGGGCTGAGTAAGATGGAGAAAAGAGTTGTTGGGCCAAGACGAATTTGTCAGAGTCAGTTGGTGAGGTAGGAATTTGCGAGGCTAAGCAAGCCATAGTATCCGCAAATTTGTTAGTGGAGTGGGGAATGGTTTGGATAGAATAACGAGTAAATAAGGTCAGAAGTGAATCCACGTAATGTTTGTACTTTTGAAGTTCCTCATTTTTACATTGGTAGATGCCCATAACTTGGTTGACTACTAATTGAGAGTCACCAAAAATATTCATAGATTTGACACCTAAGTGTAACGCAACCTGGAGACCTAAAACAAGGGCCTCGTATTCTGCTGTATTATTAGTGTAGGGAAATCGAGCCAGAATGAAAGAGGAATAGGCTCAGCATCAAGAGGAATGAGAACAATGCCGGCTCCTCATCCACCCTGGAATTTGGATCCATCGAAGAATAGGGTCATTGGATACGACTCCTCCCTAAGTGAAAGAGTGGTGATGAGTTCGTTGGGGAAATTAAAATTGGTAAATTGTTCCCCAGGTAAAGGGGCCTCCGCGAGTTGGTCTGCAATTGTAACACCCCGAACTGTTGTTACTTCCTCCTGAGCATACAAGTGTTGATATGTGATTTCTTGTAAAAGGATGTGCTCCTCGATTACGAAATCATGCTTGATATGTACTGTATTTTCTTTGCAGATCTTTGACTGAGTCAGAATTTGATTAGAATCTTTTATTTATTTCATTTTGCATCTGAGTTTAATCTAATCTCGGAATGAATTATAGAGTTAGCCACCTATAAGATCTAGCCTTGGATCAGTGGAATTGATCCAAGTATTGCTTTAAGTTTGTTCGTGATGAATTAAAATTACAGACCTTGAACAGGTTGCAAGGTCTAGAAGCATTGAATAAGCTAGTCTGGAGTATGACTCAGGTTGATCATGTGAAATGAATTGGTTCCTGATATCGAAGTATATTTGGAAGGTCTCGATCGTAGATCAGGTAATAATTCAGTTGCATACGATTCTGCAGCCTAAGGCAAAACAGGAGCTAACCCTGTTCAAGAATGTATGATGTAGGTATTTTTCTGAGTGTACGGGATGTAGACCTAACTGGAATTATTATTGATTAGTAATCTAAGACTAAACCTAACCTAGGGGTTAGATTAGTGTTAATCTAACCTAGACCTAGGCTATGTGCTAATGTCCTAAGTTAGTATCTATGTTCTTTGAAGTTAGAATGAGAATTATCCTAAATTCTAACCTAAGTTACTAACCTAACTAATGAGCAAGAATGTAAAGGGACCTATGGAGGGGTGTGAACCATGGGCGGATTTTTCTATGTTATTTAATGCAAAGGATAAGTGTAAAGGACAGATTTTGGCGGAGGTTTTAGAAATGGCTAATTGTGCTGACGTGGCAGGTCGCCAAAACTGAAAATGGACTGGAAATTTTATTTGACTGTCGCCAATTTTGGCGGTCGGTGGCAGTGGAGTTTGAGCGGGAAAGTTGGTGTAAATGCATTCAATGTGCTCGGTAGTCGAGCTTCAAACTCGCGTGAAGGCATGCAAACTGGGAAGTTGTTGGTTTGTTTGGCTTATCGTGAATTTCGGTTTTCCATCTGCCTGTTCACTGGTTCTTCGCACCAGTCTTCTTGGAGTTGCATGGCGAGTATGAGGGTATCTAGCTCTTTTCTCTGGTAAGGGGAATATATATGTCATGGAGATAGCAAAATTTTGTTGGTCGTTCTAACTTGGGAAAGGAAAAGGAAGTCCGAGCTCTTCCAGTGGTCTGCTTCAGAATTTTGAGTAAAAATCCAGGCATGTTAGGCCCTAACCTTTAAAAATCTTGTTGTCTTTCAAGTGATTTCATTAGAACAACTCTGTTCAAATGATTTATGGAATAGATGATTTTCTATGGTTGTCTTGTGTGATTTGGTACTGTATCTTTATGCTGTTCGTTTTTCAAATTTAACCCTTAATGGGTGTGTGTTGTACGTCGAACGGTTCACTGTTTTATTGTGCTTTACATTCTGGCGTACGTTGTGAAACATGTGCTTGAAGGGTATCTTCCTGATCCGTGAGAACCCGTGCATGCTTCTCTTGCTGGGTTCAGGATACAGTAGAAACTTGTTGGTAGAAACTTGCTGATAGAAGTTTGTTTATAGAAAATTGTTCATTGTAACTTGTTGATGAGGCTTGTTGTTGATTCTTGTCGGAAGAGGTACTGTTGGACTTCTTTGCAAATTTGTGGTGGTTATCATTGGTGAAGGATACAGAACCTAGTAGGGCTTCGCTTTGGTATTTAAGTTATTTTGAACGAATAACTTATTGTGTTTCTGTATTTTGTTGCGACCCTTTTTGGAAATTGTGTATTCATTGCTTTGTGGTTCTGGGTTTCAACCCGTTAGCAGTATGCAATATGTATATATTCATATTTTTGTTGTAATCAGAATGACTCTGTGGAGTCGATTGAATGATTTATTTATACTTGGACCTCTGCTCAAGTTAAATATAACTGAATAATGGTGATTGATGAGCCAGTGACTTAAGGGAATAACATGTACTAAGACCTCTGTTATTTATAGGAATACATTCGTGTTACAAGGATTTTGTGGTACAGATTCTTTGGGTGTATTTTTACGTTTACATTCTATGCAATCTTGTTGGAAGAATTGGCAAAGGTTCAGTCGGGTTTCTTGTTTTGAAATCAGTAATTAAAATTGCTTTTGCCTGATTTATATGTACACCATTGATTTGCCCAGATGGAATCATTTGCAATAATTTGTCTTGCCACTGTTGTTCGGGTTCAGTTGAATTCGTGGAAGTTAACCTGTATTTTATTTTGCCTCAGTTAAAACTTGACTTGGTATACTGTTGTTTTGACATTGTGGGATTCCCTGAGTAATGATTTATATCAAGTAACGTCGCTCTGTATAAATGAATCGTGAATGCTATATGTCTGAGTCCGATTGCGTACAGATGTAAATTCAGGACAATATGTTTCCTTTCTGATTTTCCTAGTTGGATGAGGCTGTGTATGTTACGGTATTTGTAAGATAATCTCTGCATGGTCTTATGGAAACATCAAATTGCTTAATGCGATGAAGTTGTTGATTGGCCGCGATATAATAAAAGTTCTTGATTTCAACCTTGGGTCGAAAAACCTTACTGTGTTTAGAAGGGACAAGCTTGGGCTATAGGTTTCTGTGTGGGATTGTTAGTGTGTTAGTCCTTGTTGCATGGCTATCCTGTCTTAAGCTAGACTGAACTTAAGCCGTCGACTGCACCTCGACAGGCAATGTGGTGATTATCATGTTGTTTAACGCTTCTTGTAGATTCTATTTGGTTGATAGAATTCACTATTGACGTGATTGCCACTGTACAGGAGTTTTTGCTGTGTTCGATTTTTATTAAGATAGTGATTCTTCTTGTGGTTTGTCGGACTTGTTCGTATACATACTAAATGATTGCTTTCCATATGTGGAGACGGTACAGTAGTGAACTTGTGTGAAGGGAAAGGAGAATGATTTGTTTCTTTCTCTTTAATTATATCAATGCATGCCGATATCTGTTTAACAGTTGGAATTGTTTTTGTATCTTATTGATTTGCTATGATTTTCCTTATTCTGATGAAAGTAACGATTTCTTCAATGTTGTGGATCTTGGATTCAAGATAATTGTTTGGATACTTTCATTCTTTGATTCTTAATATTTGATGAAATATTTGAGAAGTGTTTAGGACTATTCTATAACAATGATAGAGTTACACGTTTGTAGTCATTTTTGTATTACAAAGGCATAGTCTGCTTATGTTTATTTGTTTGGATAATTGATCTCATTTAAACAGGGTGTTTAATGAAAACAATTGATGGATTGCAATTGTTTTAAAAGTTAGTGCTTATCATGCTCAGTTCATTGAACTGACTCATGTTGACTATTTTTGCAGATGGTTGCCGTAAGTGGTAAAAGCAATGCAGATTTGACAGGATGATCAGATTGTTTTATTTCATTTATAATGAATTACAGCTTGATTATCTAAATGTACAAGAAGTGGAAAGATGTTTCTTTTCCATTAAGCATTGTATCAAGTATGCTGCTTGCATAAAATGTAATTGTATAGTTCTGAAAGGAATTGAAATAAGTATTTGATACTTATGTGTTGTATTCTTATTCTGATAGTTGACCTTCTTCGGTTTATATACCAGAGTGCCAATGTTATCTTTGTGTAATTTGGATGTTTTTGTGATTGTCAATAAAAGCTTTAAGAAAATGTGATAGAATTCTTATGAGTGTTTAGTAGTTCTCATTTGTTCTATCGAAAGCTAAATTAAAGTTTAAATCATTGTCTTTTTTAAAAAGATAGGGTTAAAATGAACCTAAGCAGAACACTAATCAAGCTGAGGTAAATTACAAATCCCTAGTCCTGAGTATGATAGGACAACATTAAATTGGATTCTTAACCATTTATATCTTTATACTATTAAGTATGATATAAATTCAGTTAAGGGAAATGAAATAAATCTAATAGGGTTCAGATGGCAATCTCATATGTAGGTTATGAGATATTGTCCAATTTTGTTGTTTTTAGAATCATGTGTATTCTAATAACTCCTTGATGAGACCTTAGCCTTAATATCTCCACCATGCAATGGGTTTTATTGAGGAAGGTCATCTTAAGACGAAGAATCCAGGGATCAGGAAAGACTAACCCTGGGGAAAAAGTCTTTAAGTAATTTAAAACTCAAAGTGCGTAACGCATATTATAAAGTAGATCTTTTCGAGGCGGATTAAAGGTTGACGACACAAGTCAACTGCAGGGTTGTACCTCCGAGAAGATTAGGATCTTCTCGAAGTTACAACAATGCAGGGGACTTATGACGACACCCTTTTCATTGATCGCTAAGATCTACACCTTGTTCGAACGAGTTACTCAAGGACCGATTAGGAATGTGATCAGGTTATAAGGTTGCCTAGGAGGTTTGGGGTATCTTGACACACTGGTCTAACTGCAGGGTTAAACTAGTATGTCATCGTATCCCTAATACTTGTGGTCATCCCTATAACAGTATCACCTTTTTAATCTGTCTCCGAGTGATTAAGTTGTGAAAGGAAGGACTGACAGTAGTCGGTATAAGACATTCTATATAACATAAGAATGGGGTGAAGGGCGTATTCCAGATTGACGAGTATGTCGTTAAGGAATACGAGACATAAACAGTATGTTTCAAATCTTTGGCCAAAGTATCGCAAGCTACTGATTGCGTTGTCCTAATTCACCTAGTCTAAGGGATGAGATGCCGATGAATAATGGTAACAATTATTTAGTTAGGTTCCTTGGACAGAGCATTCTGAATCCCAAAGTAGGGAAGAGAACCGCAAGAGTAAAGTGTTAAATAAAAACACCAACTCTTATTACTCATGAATAGATCAGTAGATTACCGAGTCATGGAATGAATAGATCGGAGGTACTCCGAGTCATTACAGCTGCATATGGTTGTCTGTTATAAGAATGGTTATTTGATTTGTGAGTTCTAAATTATGTATTTAGAACTAGAATGAAATTATAAAAATAAAAATAAAAAATTCACTTGTTCTAAGTTATAAAATGAGGATGTTACATCTTGGTATCAGAGCTGAAGGTTGCAGATCTTGGACCTATTGTGTCCATAATCTGATAAAAACCTGAATTTTCTTGTCACAGAAAATGGTTAGAACAAGGGGGAACGTTGCGAATAATGCTCCACCTGAAGGAGGAGCAGCAACAACCCAGAAACTTGATGAGATCCTTGCTGCCCTGTTGGACATAAGAGATCGCTTAGTTGTACTTGAACAACAGGTGATGGGAAATGAGGAGGATGAAGAAGCTGATAATAATAATCAGCAACCTCCTGAGGACAACCCCGACATGGGTGTTGATGTTAATGCTGGGAATGCACCTGTCCAACCAGAAAACAAAAAGGCCAGTTTGGCAGCAGAACTCACTAATGATATAAAAAGGATAAGTCCACCTAATTATGATGGCACCACATTAGGAGATGGAGCTGAGAACTGGCTCAGCGAAATGGAGAAGTACTTTGCAATAAGGAACTTCTCAGAGGAAACCAAAGCTATTTGGGGAGCCTATCAGCTTTCCCATGAAGCATCTTCATGGTGGGATAGCCGTAAAGCTGAATTAAACATTGATGAGACCAATATTACTTGGGATCAATTTAAAGGCTATTTTAGGCAACGTTGGCTGCCACAACTTTTCTATGATCAGAAAATGACAGAATTTCAGAACTTAGCTCAAGGGAAGATAACGGTAACTGAATACTGGGAGCGGTTTACAAAACTCCTCAAGTATGTACCGCAGTATCAAACTGACGAGAAGTTCAGAATATGGAAATTCATCATGGGATTGAACCCCGTGATAGGGGGAGAGGTCGATGTTCACAGTCCAACCACTATGGAAGGAGTTGTTGAAAAGGCCATAAGGCAAGAATAGAAATTAAAGGCTATTTCTGCTCATAAGGAGGAAGTGCGGAAGAAGACTGCAAACCCTTCTTCAACCTCTCTTGCACCTAGACAATGACCATGGAAAAAGTTTGGAAACAAGAGTAAGTTTCCAGGAGATAGCAATAAGAAATCAGCAGTAAATAAGCCTACTGGAAATGCAAAGGATAATTTTGTTAAAAATTATAATAATGGGCAGAAGCCCTATGGAGGACAACGTGACAATTACAAAACTGGAGGCAACTTTGAGACAAAAAAGGGACCTGTAGGAGGCTGCTACAATTGTGGCAAAGATCACTACGCAAATCAGTGCCCTTTAAAGAAGGATGATCGTAATCAGCAGCATAAGATACATGCTGCAGTAGCGGACAAGCAAGCTGAAAAGCAAGTGACACCTATAGAAGTTCCGGGTAAGTTATTCGGCATACCTGTCACTATTCTTTTTGATACAGGAGCTACTGAATGTTTTATATCTAATAAACTTGCTTCTAAACTTAAAAGAAAAGCTGGAAAAATGGATAAATCTTGGACTGTACAGTATGGTAATAATTCTGTTCATACAGTGAGTATGTGTCTTTTTGGGGCAGTCCTTGACTTACCTAACTTTTCCACAGAAGTTGATCTCTATGTCACACCTTTAGGATCATATGACATTGTCATCGGTGTCAATTGGTTAGCTGACCATAAAGAAAAGGTAGACTACTATGAAAAGAACATAAAATGTTTAGATGATCAGCTGCAATCAGCAGAGATTCAAGGTGTGAAACGGGAAATTTCAGTTAGAAAACTGTCAGCTATGCAGCTTAAAAAGGCTAAAAATAAAGGATGTACCCTTTATGCCGTGAAGATATCTGAATCTTCAGAAGAAGATGACGATCTCATGAAACAATTCCCTCTGTTACAAGGTTTCAGGGATGTTTTTCCTGAGGAATTACCAGGGTTACCACCCAAGAGAGAATTTGACTTCAGCATTGAAATCAAGCCAGGAACAAAACCTATTTCCAAAGCGCCTTATCGGATGACTATTACAGAGTTAGTCGAGCTTAAGGCACAGTTGCAAGAGATCTTGTCTAAAGGTTTGATTAGACCAAGTGTTTCACCTTGGGGAGCGCCTGTAATATTTGTGAAAAAGAAGGATGGAACACTAAGGCTATCTATTGATTATCGAATGTTGAACAAAGCAACAGTCAAGAACCGATATCCACTTCCTAGGATCGATGATCTGTTTGATCAGATGCATGGAGCAGCGGTTTATTCTAAGATAGACCTTCGATCTGGTTACCATCAGTTAAGGATTAGAGAGGAAGATATTCATAAAACAGCTTTCCGAACAAGGTACGGACATTATGAATTCACAGTTCTACCCTTTGGATTAACCAATGCACCCACAGCCTTTATGAATTTAATGAACAATATCTTTCAAGAATACCTGGACAAGTTTGTACTTGTATTCTTGGACGATATTCTCATTTATTCTAAAAGCGTTGAGGAGCACAATGAGCATTTGAAGATAGTTTTGAGAATTTTGAGAAAGAGGAAGTTGTATGGTAAGTTATCCAAATGTTCTTTCTTTGATTCAAAAGTTCACTATTTGGGTCATGTCATAAGTAATGAAGGAATTGCTGTAGATCCTTCAAAAATAGTGGCAATAACTGAGTGGCCTGCACCAAAGAATGTGCATGAAGTAAGATGCTTCATGGGTCTTGCTGGTTACTATAGAAAATTTGTAAAGGATTTTTCTAAAGTAGCTGCACCAATAACTTCATTGCAGAAGAAGGATAAGAAATTCATATGGAATGATAAGTGCGAAGCGGCTTTCAAAAGTTTGAAAGACCAGTTGACTTCTGTACCTATACTAGCTGTACCAGACCCTAATGGGAGTTTTACTGTTGTAACGGATGCTTCTGGAGAAGGACTTGGGGGTGTTTTGCTACAAAATGATCAGGTCATAGCATATGAAAGTAGAAAAATTAAGTTACATGAGCTTAATTATGCCCCTCATGATTTGGAACTTGCTGCCATTGTGCATGCACTTCAAGTCTGGAGACACTATTTACTTGGGAAACCTTTTGAGTTGAAAACTGATCACTTAGGACTGAAATATATTTTTACTCAGCCCAATCTGAATGCCAGAAAGAGAAGGTGGTTAGAATTTTTATCACAATATGACTTTGATATTAGCTATATCAAAGGGAAGGAGAATAGAGTAGCTGATGCTCTAAGTCGTAGGAGGCACATTTCTGCTCTTATAACATTAAGAACTCACTTTAAAGATGAGGTAAAAAGTGCCTCAGAATCAAATGCATACTTTAAGCAAGTAAAAGCAGCGCTTGCTGCAGAACCTAAGGATATAAGGTATAAAGGTTTTCATTTTGATAATGAAGGAATCTTGCGTTATGAAAATAGGGTATATGTACCTATGCTGAACGATTTGAGAAATAAATTGTTAGTTGAATTTTATAATTCACCTTTATCTGGACACCCAGGTATCACAAAAATGCTTGCTGATTTAAAACAACAATACTTCTGGAAAGGTATGAAAAAGGATGTAATTAATTTTGTGACTCATTGTCTGGAATGTCAGCGGGTGAAGGCGGAACATATGCACCCTGCTGGACTGCTATATCCTCATAGCATACCGCAGTACAAATGGCAAGTAATAACCATGGATTTTGTACAAGGACTACCTATGTCCAGGAATAAACATGATGTTATCCTGGTAGTTGTAGATAAACTGACCAAGGTAGCTCATTTCATCGCTGGAAATCTAAAGGATGATTCACCAGTGCTGGCCAAAAGATTCGTACTAGAAATTTTCAGATTACATGGTGTACCAGAATTGATTATATCTGATAGGGATCCTAGAATGACGTCAAGGTTTTGGCAAACACTTAACACAACTCTTGGAACGAAACTAAAATTCAGTTCTGCATATCATCCGGAAACGGATGGACAAACTAAGAGGGTAAACCAAGTGTTGGAGGACATGTTGCAAATGTATTGCATGGATCAACAGTATAATTGGGAAGAGTATCTTCCATTAGTTGAGTTCGCATACAACAATACTTATCACTCATCTCTTAAAATGGCACCATTTGAAGAACTTTATGGAAGAAAGTACAGAACCCCTGTTAGTTGGGATAGTGTTGGAGGATAGAGTGATAGTTGGACCAGAGATTCTCACTGGAATGGAACAGCAAGTTAAGCTGATTCGTGAACGACTAAAGGAAGCAACGGATAGACAGAAGAGCTATGCTGACCTTAAGCGGTTTGATAGAAGGTTTGAGCTAGGTGATAAGGTTTTTCTTTGTGTTAAACCTAGAAAGAGTTCTATAACTTTTTGGCAAGGCTGCCAAGTTATCACCCCGATTCGTGGGACCTTTTGAAATTGTCAAAATAATCAATCCTGTAGCTTATCATTTAGCATTGCCACCTTCTCTATCTTGCATGCATGATGTTTTCCATATTTCTTTGCTTAAGAAATACGTTTCAGATCTGTCACAAGTTTTAAATTGGAATTCCTTGCAGGTCCAAGACCTAGGAATAATCGTGGTTAAACCCACACGAGTGCTGGAAACTCGCCAATTGCATTTAAGAAATCGTGAAATACAGCAATGTAAGGTCCAGCGGGACCAGTTTAACGAAGAAGAAGTACAAGTTGGGAAAATCTGGAAGAGATGAAAATTGCTTTTCCTTCTCTTTTTCAACAGAATGAAATCTGTTGACAAAACATACTTTTATGAACTTATTGTTTTTAAGTATTTATGAAATCCTGATGAAGGCAGACATTATTCAGGTTGAATAAAATGTGTTGTGACATTGATTTCTGGAACTATTCAAATATGAAATAGTCACATTATTTGTGTACTGATAAATTGATTGACCTGAAGGTTAATTTAATATGTAATTCATCGAGACAATGAATCTTTTTAGAAGGGAAGCATGTAACACCCCGAACTGTTGTTACTTCCTCCTGAGCATACAAGTGTTGATATGTGATTTCTTGTAAAAGGATGTCCTCCTCGATTAAGAAATCATGCTTGATATGTACTGTATTTTCTTTGCAGATCTTTGACTGAGTCAGAATTTGATTAGACTCTTTTATTTATTTCATTTTGCATCTGAGTTTAGTCTGATCTCGGAATGAATTATAGAGTTAGCCACCTATAAGATCTAGCCTTGGATCAGTGGAATTGATCCAAGTATTGCTTTAAGTTTGTTCGTGATGAATTAAAATTACAGACCTTGAACAGGTTTGCAAGGTCTAGAAGCATTGAATAAGCTAGTCTGGAGTATGACTCAAGTTGATCATGTGAAAATGAATTGGTTCCCGATATCGAAGTATATCTGGAAGGTCTCGATCGTGGACCAGGTAATAATTCAGTTGCATACAATTTTGCAGCCTAAGGCAGAACAGGAGCTAACCCTGTTCAAGAATGTATGATGTAGGTCTTTTTCTGAGTGTACGGGATGTAGAAATAACTGGAATTATTATTGATTATTAATCTAAGACTAAACCTAACCTAGGGGTTAGATTAGTGTTAATCTAACCTAGACCTAGGCTATGTGCTAATGTCCTACGTTAGTATCTATGTTCTTTGAAGTTAGAATGAGAATTATCCTAAATTCTAACCTAAGTTACTAACCTAACTAATGAGCAAGAATGTAAAGGGACCTATGGAGGGGTGTGAACCATGGGTAGGATTTTTCTATCTTATTTAATGCAAAGGATAAGTGTAAAGGACAGATTTTGGCGGAGGTTTTAGAAATGGCTAATTGTGCCGACGTGGCAGGTCGCCAAAACTGAAAATGGACTGGAAATTTTATTTGACTGTCGCCAATTTTGGCGGTCGGGTGGCAGTGGAGTTTGAGCGGGAAAGTTGGTGTAAATGCATTCAATGTGCTCAGTAGTCGATCTCGGAAGTCGCTGTGAAGGCATGCAAACTGGGAAGTTGTTGGTTTGTTTGGCTTATCGCGAATTTCAGTTTTCCATCTGCCTATTCACTGGTTCTTCGCACCAGTCTTCTTGGAGTTACATGGCGAGTAT
Source organism: Taxus chinensis (assembly GCA_019776745.2). Classification (NCBI taxonomy): domain Eukaryota; kingdom Viridiplantae; phylum Streptophyta; class Pinopsida; order Cupressales; family Taxaceae; genus Taxus; species Taxus chinensis. Next base: position 849,776,888 of record CM034150.1, read on the forward strand.
GAGGGTATCTAGCTCTTTTCTCTGGTAAGAGGAATATATATGTCATGGAGATAGCAAAAATTTGTTGGTCGCTCTAACTTGGAAAAGGAAAAGGAAGTCCGAGCTCTTCCAGTGGTCTGCTTCGTAATTTTGAGTAAAAATCCAGGCATGTTAGGCCCTAAACCTTTAAAAATCTTGCTGTCTTTCAAGTGATTTCATTAGAACAACTCTGTTCAAATGATTTATGGAATAGATGATTTTCTATGGTTGTCTTGTGTGATTTAGTACTGTATCTTTATGCTGTTCGTTTTTCAAATTTAACCCTTAATGGGTGTGTGTTGTACTTCGAATGGTTCACTGTTTTATTGTGCTTTACATTCCGGCGTAAGTTGTGAAACATGTGCTTGAAGGGTATCTTCCTGCTCCGTGAGAACCTGTGCATGCTTCTCTTGCTAGGTTCAGGATACAGTAGAAACTTGTTGGTAGAAACTTGCTGATAGAAGTTTGTTTATAGAAACTTGTTGATTGTCACTTGTGATGAGGCTTGTTGTTGATTCTTGTCGGAAGAGGTACTGTTGGACTTCTTTGCAAGTTTTTGGTGGTTATCATTGGTGAAGGATACAGAACCTAGTAGGGCTTCGCTTTGGTATTTAAGTTATTTTGAACGAATAACTTATTGTGTTTCTGTATTTCGTTGCAACCCTTTTTGGAAATTGTGTATTCATTGCTTTGTGGTTCTGGGTTTCAACCCGTTAGCAGTATGCAATATGTATATATTCATATTTTTGTTGTAATCAGAATGACTCTGTGGAGTCGATTGAATGATTTATTTATACTTGGACCTCTGCTCAAGTTAAATATAACTGAATAATGGTGATTGATGAGCCAGTGACTTGAGGCAATAACATGTACTAAGACCTCTGTTATTTATAGGAATACCTTCGTGTTGCAAGGATTTTGTGGTACAGATTCTTTGGGTGTATTTTTACGTTTACATTCTGTGCAATCTTGTGCGAAGAATTGGCAAAGGTTCAGTCGGTTTTCTTGTTTTGAAATCAGTAATTAAAATTGCTTTTTCCTGATTTATATGTACACCATTGATTTGCCCAGATGGAATCATTTGCAATAATTTGTCTTGCCACTGTTGTTCGGGTTCAGTTGAATTCGTGGAAGTTAACCTGTATTTTATTTTGCCTCAGTTAAAACTTGACTTGGTATACTGTTGTTTTGACATTGTGGGATTCCCTGAGTAATGATTTATATCAAGTAACGCGGCTCTGTATAAATGAATCGTGAATGCTATATGTCTGAGTCCGATTGCGTACAGATGTAAATTCAGGACAATATGTTTCCTTTCTGATTTTCCTAGTTGGATGAGGCTGTGTATGTTATGGTATTTGTAAGATAATCTCTGCATGGTCTTATGGAAACATCAAATTGCTTAATGCGATGAAGTTGTTGATTGGCCGCGATATAATAAAAGTTCTTGATTTCGACCTTGGGTCGAAAAACCTTACTGTGTTTAGAAGGGACAAGCTTGGGCTATAGGTTTATGTGTGGGATTGTTAGCGTGTTAGTCCTTGTTACATAGCTATCCTGTCTTAAGCTAGACTGAACTTAAGCCGTCGAATGCACCTCGACAGGCAATGTGGTGATTATCATGTTGTTTAACGCTTCTTGTAGAGTCTATTTGGTTGATAGACTTCACTATTGACGTGATTGCCACTGTATAGGAGTTTTTGCTGTGTTCGATTTTTGTTAAGACAGTGATTCTTCTTGTGGTTTGTCGGACTTGTTCGTATACATACTGAATGATTGCTTTCCATATGTGGAGACGGTACAGTAGTGAACTTGTGTGAAGGGAAAGGAGAATGATTTGTTTCTTTCTCTTTAATTATATCAATGCATGCCGATATCTGTTTAACAGTTGGAATTGTTTTTGTATCTTATTGATTTGCTATGATTTTCCTTATTCTGATGAAAGTAACGATTTCTTCAATGTTGCGGATCTTGGATTCAAGATAATTGTTTGGATACTTTCATTCTTTGATTCTTAATATTTGATGAAATATTTGAGAAGTGTTTAGGACTATTCTGTAATGATGATAGAGTTACACGTTTTTAGTCATTTTTGTATTACAAAGGCATAGTCTGCTTATGTTTATTTGTTTGGATAATTGATCTCATTTAAATAGGGTGTTTAATGAAAACAATTGACGGATTGCAATTGTTTTAAAAGTTAGTGCTTATCATGCTCAGTTCATCGAACTGACTCATGTTGACTATTTTTGCAGATGGTTGCCGTAAGTGGTCAAAGCAATGCAGATCTGATAGGATGATCAGATTGTTTTATTTGATTTATAATGAATTACAGCTTGATTATCTAAATGTACAAAAAGTGGAAAGATGTTTCTTTTCCATTAAGCATTGTATCAAGTATGTTGCTTGCATAAAATGTAATTGTATAGTTCTGAATGGAATTGAAATAAGTATTTGATACTTATGTGTTGTATTCTTATTCTGATAGTTGACCTTCTTCGGTTTATATACCAGAGTGCCAATGTTATCTTTGTGTAATTTGGATGCTTTTTTGATTGTCAATAAAAGCTTTAAGAAAATGTGATAGAATTCTTATGAGTGTTTAGTAGTTCTCATTTGTTCTATCGAAAGCTAAATTAAAGTTTAAATCATTGTCTTTTTTAAAAAGATAGCGTTAAAATGAACCTAAGCAGAACACTAATCAAGCTGAGGTAAATTACTAATCCCTAGTCCTGAGTATGACAGGACAACATTAAATTGGATTCTTAACCATTTATATCTTTATACTATTAAGTATGATATAAATTCAGTTAAGGGAACTGAAATAAATCTAATAGGGTTCAAATGGCAATCTCATATGTAGTTTATGAGATATTGTCCAATTTTGTTGTTTTAGAATCATGTGTATTCTAATAACTCCTTGATGAGACCTTAGCCTTAATATCTCCACCATGCAATGGGTTTTATTGAGGAAGGTCATCTTAAGAGGAAGAATCCAGGGATCAGGAAAGACTAACCCTGGGGGAAAAGTCTTTAAGTAATTTAAAACTCAAAGTGCGTAACGCATATTATAAAGTAGATCTTTTCGAGGCGGATTAAAGGTTGACGACACAAGTCAACTGCAGGGTTGTACCTCCAAGAAGATTAGGATCTTCTCAAAGTTACAACAATGCAGGGGACTTATGACGATAACCTTTGCATTGATCGCTAAGATCTACACCTTGTTCGAACGAGTTACTCAAGGACCGATTAGGAATGTGATCAGGTTATAAGACTTCCTACGAGGTTCGGGGTATCTTGACACACTGGTCTAACTGCAGGGTTAAACCAGTATGTCATCGTATCCCTAATACTCGTGGGCATCCCTATAACATTATCACCTTGTTAATCTATCTCCGAGTGATTAAGTTGTGAAAGGAAGGACTGACAGTAGTCGGTATAAGACATTCTATATAACATAAGAATGGGGTGAAGGGCGTATTCCAGATTGACGAGTATGCCGTTAAGGAATACGAGACATAAACAGTATGTTTCAAATCTTTGGCCAAAGTATCGCAAGCTGCTAATTGCGTTGTCCTAATTCACCTAGTCTAAGGGATGAGATGCCGATGAATAATGGTAACAATTATTCAGTTAGGTTCCTTGGACAGAGCATTCTAAATCCCAGAGTAGGGAAGAGAACCGCAAGAGTAAAGTGTTAAATAAAAACACCAACTCTTATTACTCATGAATAGATCAGTAGATTACCGAGTCATGGAATGAATAGATCGGAGGTACTCTGAGTCATTACAGCTGCATATGGTTTTCTGTTATAAGAATGGTTATTTGATTTGTGAGTTCTAAATTATGTATTTAGAACCAGAATGCAATTATCAAAAAAAAAGAAAAAATCACTTGTTCTAATTTATAAAATGAGGATGTTACATCTTGGTATCAGAGCTGAAGGTTGCAGCTCTTGGACGTATTGTGTCCATAATCTAATATAAACCTGAATTTTCTTGTAACAAAAAATGGTTAGAACAAGGGGGAACGTTGCGAATAATGCTCCACCTGAAGGAGGAGCGGCAACAACCCAGAAACTTGATGAGATCCTTCCTGCCCTGTTGGACACAAGAGATCGCTTAGTTGTACTTGAACAACAGGTGATGGGAAATGAGGAGGATGAAGAAGCTGATAATAATAATCAGCAACCTCCTGAGGACAACCCCGACATGGGTGTTGATGTTAATGCTAGGAATGCACCTGTCCAACCAGAAAACAAAAAGGCCAGATTGGCACCAGAACTCACTAATGATATAAAAAGCATAAGTCCACCTAAATATGATGGCACCACATTAGGAGATGGAGCTGAGAACTGGCTCAGCGAAATGGAGAAGTACTTTGCAATAAGGAACTTCTCAGAGGAAACCAAAGCTATTTGGGGAGCCTATCAGCTTTCCCACGAAGCATCTTTGTGGTGGGATAGCCGTAAAGCTGAACTAAACATTGATGAGACCAATATTACTTGGGATCAATTTAAAGGCTATTTTAGGCAACGTTGGCTGCCACAACTTTTCTATGATCAGAAAATGACAGAATTTCAGAACTTAGCTCAAGGGAAGCTAACGGTAACTGAATACTAGGAGCGGTTTACAAAACTCCTCAAGTATGTACCGCAGTATCAAACTGACGAGAAGTTCAGAATACGGAAATTCATCATGGGATTGAACCCCGTGATAGGGGGAGAGGTCGATGTTCACAGTCCAACCACTATGGAAGGAGTTGTTGAAAAGGCCATAAGGCAAGAACAGAAATTAAAGTCTATTTCTGCTCATAAGGAGGAAGTGCGGAAGAAGACTGCAAACCCTTCTTCAACCTCTCTTGCACCTAGAAAAGGACCATGGAAAAAGTTTGGAAACAAGAGTAAGTTTCTAGGAGATAGCAATAAGAAAGCAGCAGTAAATAAGCCTACTGGAAATGCAAAGGATAATTTTGTTAAAAATTATAATAATGGGCAGAAGCCCTATGGAGGACAACGTGACAATTAAAAAACTGGAGGCAACTTTGAGCCTAAAAAGGGACCTATAGGAGGCTGCTACAATTGTGGCAAAGATCACTACGCAAATCAATGCCCTTTAAAGAAGGATGATCGTAATCAGCAGCATAAGATACATGCTGCAGTAGCGGACAAGCAAGCTGAAAAGCAAGTGACACCTATAGAAGTTCCGGGTAAGTTTTTGATACAGGAGCTACTGAATGTTTTATATCTAATAAACTTGCTTCTAAACTTAAAAGAAAAGCTGGAAAAATGGATAAATCTTGGACTGTACAGTATGGTAATAATTCTGTTCATACAGTGAGTATGTGTCTTTTTGGGGAAGTCCTTGACTTACCTAACTTTTCCACGAAAGTTGATCTCTATGTCGCACCTTTAGGATCGTATGACATTGTCATTGGTGTCAATTGGTTAGCTGACCATAAAGCAAAGGTAGACTACTATGAAAAGAACATAAAATGTTTAGATGATCAGCTGCAATCAGCAGAGATTCAAGGTGTGAAACGGGAAATTTCAGTTAGAAAACTGTCAGCTTTGCAGCTTAAAAAGGCTAAAAATAAAGGATGTACCCTTTATGCCGTGAAGATATCTGAATCTTCAGAAGAAGATGATGATCTCATGAAATGATTCCCTCTGTTACAAGGTTTCAGGGATGTTTTTCCTTAGGAATTACCAGGGTTACCACCCAAGAGAGAATTTGACTTCACCATTGAAATCAAGCCAGGAACAGAACCTATTTCCAAAGCGCCTTATCGGATGACTATTACAGAGTTAGTCGAGCTTAAGGCACAGTTGCAAGAGCTCTTGTCTAAAGGTTTGATCAGACCAAGTGTTTCACCTTGGGGAGCGCCTGTAATATTTGTGAAAAAGAAGGATGGAACACTAAGGCTGTGTATTGATTATCGGATGTTGAACAAAGCAATAGTCAAGAACCGATATCCACTTCCTAGGATCGATGATCTGTTTGATCAGATGCGTGGAGCAGCGGTTTATTCTAAGATAGACCTTCGATCTGGTTACCATCAGTTAAGGATTAGAGAGGAAGATATTCATAAAACAGCTTTCTGAACAAGGTACGGACATTATGAATTCACAGTTCTACCCTTTGGATTAACCAATGCACCCGCAGCCTTTATGAATTTAATGAACAATATCTTTCAAGAATACCTGGACAAGTTTGTACTTGTATTCTTGGACGATATTCTCATTTATTCTAAAAGCGTTGAGGAGCATAATGAGCATTTGAAGATAGTTTTGGGAATTTTGAGAAAGAGGAAGTTGTATGGTAAGTTATCCAAATGTTCTTTCTTTGATTCAAAAGTTCACTATTTGGGTCATGTCATAAGTAATGAAGGAATTGCTGTAGATCCTTCAAAAATAGTGGCAATAATTGAGTGGCCTGCACCAAAGAATGTGCATGAAGTAAGAAGCTTCATGGGTCTTGCTGGTTACTATAGAAAATTTTTAAAGGATTTTTCTAAAGTAGCTGCACCAATAACTTCATTGCAGAAGAAGGATAAGAAATTCATATGGAATGATAAGTGCGAAGCGGCTTTCAAAAGATTGAAAGACCAGTTGACTTTTGCACCTATACTAGTTGTACTAGACCCTAATGGGAGTTTTACTGTTGTAACGGATGCTTCTGGGGAAGGCCTTGGGTGTGTTTTGCTACAAAATGATTAGGTCATAGCGTATGAACGTAGAAAACTTAAGTTACATGAGCTGAATTATGCCCCTCATGATTTGGAACTTGCTGCCATTGTGCATGCACTTCAAGTCTAGAGACATTTTCTACTTGGGAAACCTTTTGAGTTGAAAACTGATCACTTACGACTGAATTATATTTTTACTCAGCCCAATCTGAATGCCAGACAGAGAAGTTAGAATTTTTATCACAATATGACTTTGATATTAGCTATATCAAAGGGAAGGAGAATAGAGTAGCTGATGCTCTAAGTCATAGGAGTCACATTTCTGCTCTTATAACATTAAGAACTCAGTTTAAAGACGAGGTAAAAAGTGCCTCAGAATCAGATGCATACTTTCAGCAAGTAAAAGCAGCGCTTGTTGCAGAACCTAAGGATATAAGGTATAAAGGTTTTCATTTTGATAATGAAGGAATCTTGCGTTATGAAAACAGGGTATATGTACCTATGCTGAACGATTTGAGAAATAAATTGTTAGTTGAATTTCATAATTCACCTTTCTCTTGACACCCAGGTATCACAAAAATGCTTGCTGATTTAAAACAGCAATACTTCTAGAAAGGTATGAAAAAGGATGTAATTAATTTTGTGACTCATTGTCTGGAATGTCAGTGGGTGAAGGCGGAACATATGCACCCTGCTGGACTGCTATATCCTCATAGCATACCGCAGTACAAACGGCAAGTAATAACCATGGATTTTTTACAAGGACTACCTATGTCCAGGAATAAACATGATGTTATCCTGGTAGTTGTAGATAAACTGACCAAGGTAGCTCATTTCATCGCTGGAAATCTAAAGGATGATTCACCAGTGCTGGCTAAAAGATTCGTACACGAAATTTTCAGATTACATGGTCTACCAAAATTGATTATATCTGACAGGGATCCTAGAATGACGTCAAGGTTTTGGCAAATGGTTAACGCAGCTCTTGGAACGAAACTAAACTTCAGTTCTACATATCATCCGGAAACGGATGGACAAACTGAGAGGGTAAACCAAGTGTTGGAGGACATGTTGCGAATGTATTGCATGGATCAGCAGTATAAATGGGAAGAGTATCTTCCATTAGTTGAGTTCGCATACAACAATACTTATCACTCATCTCTTAAAATGGCACCATTTGAAGCACTTTATGGAAGAAAGTGCAGAACCCCTGTTAGTTGGGACAGTGTTGAGGATAGAGTGGTAGTTGGACCAGAGATTCTCACTGAAATGGAACAGCAAGTTAAGCTGATTCGTGAACGACTAAAGGAAGCAGCGGATAGGCAGAAGAGCTATGTTGACCTTAAGCAGGTTGATAGAAGGTTTGAGCTAGGTGATAAGGTTTTTCTTCGTGTTAAACCCAGAAAGAGTTCTATAACTTTTGGCAAGGCTGCCAAGTTGTCACCCCGATTCGTGGGACCTTTCGAAATTGTCGAAATAATCAATCCTGTAGCTTATCGTTTAGCATTGCCACCTACTCTATCTCGCATGCATGATGTTTTCCATATTTCTTTGCTTAATAAATACATTTCAGATCTGTCACATGTTTTAAATTGGAATTCCTTGCAGGTCCAAGACCCAGGAATAATTGTGGTTAAACCCACACGAGTGCTGGAAACTCACCAATTGCATTTAAGAAATCGTGAAATACAGCAATGTAAGGTCCAGTGGGACCAGTTTAACGAAGAAAGTGCAACTTGGGAAAATCTGGAAGAGATGAAAATTGTTTTCCCTTCTCTTTTTCAACAGAATGAAATCTATTGACAAAACATACTTTTATGAACTTATTGTTTTTAAGTATTTATGAAATCCTGATGAAGGCAGACATTATTCAGGTTGAATAAAATGTGTTGTGACATTGATTTCTGGAACTATTCAAATATGAAATAGTCACATTATTTGTGTACTGATAAATTGATTGACCTGAAGGTTAATTTAATATGTAATTCATCGGGAGGATGAATCTTTTTAGGAAGGAAGCATGTAACACCCCGAACTGTTGTTACTTCCTCCTAAGCATACAAGTGTTGATATGTGATTTCTTGTAAAAGGATGTGCTCCTCGATTAAGAAATCATGCTTGATATGTACTGTATTTTCTTTGTAGATCTTTGACTGAGTCAGAATTTGATTAGACTCTTTTATTTATTTCATTTTGCATCTGAGTTTAATCTGATCTTGGAATGAATTATAGAGTTAGCCACCTATAAGATCTAGCCTTGGATCAGTGGAATTGATCCAAGTATTGCTTTAAGTTTGTTCGTGATGAATTAAAATTACAGACCTTGAACAGGTTGCAAGGTCTAGAAGCATTGAATAAGCTAGTCTGGAGTATGACTCAGGTTGATCATGTGAAATGAATTGGTTCCCGATATCAAAGTATATCTGGAAGGTCTCGATCGTGGACCAGGTAATAATTCAGTTGCATACGATTCTGCAGCCTAAGGCAGAACAAGAGCTAACCCTGTTCAAGAATGTATGATGTAGGTCTTTTTCTGAGTGTACGGGATGTAGACCTAACTGGAATTATTATTGATTAGTAATCTAAGACTAAACCTAACCTAGGGGTTAGATTAGTGTTAATCTAACCTAGACCTAGGCTATGTGCTAATGTCCTTAGTTAGTATCTATGTTCTTTGAAGTTAGAATGAGAATTATCCTAAATTCTAACCTAAGTTACTAACCTAACTAATGAGCAAGAATGTAAAGGGACCTATGGAGGGGTGCGAACCGTGGGCGGATTTTTCTATGTTATTTAATGTAAAGGATAAGTGTAAAGGACAGATTTTGGTGGAGGTTTTAGAAACGGCTAATTGTGCCGACGTGGTAGGTCGCCAAAACTGAAAATGGACTGGAAATTTTATTTGACTGTCGCCAATTTTGGCAGTTGGTGGAAGTGGAGTTTGAGCGGGAAAGTTCATGTAAATGCATTCAATGTGCTCGGTAGTCGAGCTCGGAACTCGCGTGAAGGCATGCAAACTAGGAAGTTGTTGGTTTGTTTGGCTTATCGCGAATTTCAGTTTTCCATCTGCCTGTTCACTGGTTCTTCGCACCAGTCTTCTTGGAGTTGCATAGCGAGTATGAGGGTATCTAGCTCTTTTATCTGGCAAGGGGAATATATATGTCATGGAGATAGCAAAATTTTGTTGGTCGCTCTAACTTGGAAAAGGAAAAGGAAGTCCGAGCTCTTCCAGTGGTCTGCTTCGTAATTTTGAGTAAAAATCCAGGCATGTTAGGCCCTAACCTTTAAAAATCTTGCTATCTTTCAAGTGATTTCATTAGAACAACTCTGTTCAAATGATTTATGGAATAGATGATTTTCTATGGTTGTCTTGTGTGATTTGGTATTGTATCTTTATGCTGTTCGTTTTTCAAATTTAACCCTTAATGGGTGTGTGTTGTACTTCGAACGGTTCACTTTTTTATTGTGCTTTACATTCCGACGTAAGTTGTGAAACATGTGCTTGAAGGGTATCTTCCTACTCCGTGAGAACCCGTGCATGCTTCTCTTGCTGGGTTCAGGATACAGTAGAAACTTGTTGGTAGAAACTTGCTGATAGAAGTTTGTTTATAGAAACTTGTTGATTGTCACTTGTTGATGAGGCTTGTTGTTGATTCTTGTCGGAAGAGGTACTGTTGGACTTCTTTGCAAGTTTGTGGTGGTTATCATTGGTGAAGGATACAGAACCTAGTAGGGCTTCGCTTTGGTATTTAAGTTATTTTGAACGAATAACTTATTGTGTTTCTGTATTTCATTGCGACCCTTTTTGGAAATTGTGTATTCATTGCTTTGTGGTTCTGGGTTTCAACCCATTAGCAGTATGCAATATGTATATATTCATATTTTTGTTGTAATCAGAATGACTCTGTGGAGTCGATTGAATGATTTATTTATACTTGGACCTCTGCTCAAGTTAAATATAACTGAATAATGGTGATTGATGACCCAGTGACTTGAGGGAATAACACGTACTAAGACCTCTATTATTTATAGGAATACCTTCGTGTTGCAAGGATTTTGTGGTACAGATTATTTGGGTGTATTTTTACGTTTACATTCTGTGCAATCTTGTTGGAAGAATTGGCAAAGGTTCAGTCGGGTTTCTTGTTTTGAAATCAGTAATTAAAATTGCTTTTGCTTGATTTATATGTACACCATTGATTTGCCCAGATGGAATCATTTGCAATAATTTGTCTTGCCACTGTTGTTCGGGTTCAGTTGAATTCGTGGAAGTTAACCTGTATTTTATTTTGCCTCAGTTAAAACTTGACTTGGTATACTGTTGTTTTGACATTGTGGGATTCCCTAAGTAATGATTTATATCAAGTAACGTCGCTCTGTATAAATGAATCGTGAATGCTATATGTCTGAGTCCGATTGCGTACAGATGTAAATTCAGGACAATATGTTTCCTTTCTGATTTTCCTAGTTGGATGAGGCTGTGTATGTTACGGTATTTGTAAGATAATCTCTGCATGGTCTTATGGAAACATCAAATTGCTTAATGCGATGAAGTTGTTGATTGGCCGCGATATAATAAAAGTTCTTGATTTCGACCTTGGGTCGAAAAACCTTACTGTGTTTAGAAGGGACAAGCTTGGGCTATAGGTTTATGTGTGGGATTGTTAGTGTGTTAGTCCTTGTTGCATAGCTATCCTGTCTTAAGCTAGACTGAACTTAAGCCGTCGAATGCACCTCGACAGGCAATGTGGTGATTATCATGTTGTTTAACGCTTCTTGTAGAGTCTATTTGGTTGATAGAATTCACTATTGACGTGATTGCCACTGTACAGGAGTTTTTGCTGTGTTCGATTTTTTTTAAGATAGTGATTCTTCTTGTGGTTTGTCGGACTTGTTCGTATACATACTGAATGATTGCTTTCCATATGTGGAGACGGTACAGTAGTGAACTTGTGTGAAGGGAAAGGAGAATGATTTGTTTCTTTCTCTTTAATTATATCAATGCATGCCGATATCTGTTTAACAGTTGGAATTGTTTTTGTTTCTTATTGATTTGCTATGATTTTCCTTATTCTGATGAAAGTAACGATTTCTTCAATGTTGCGGATCTTGGATTCAAGATAATTGTTTGGATACTTTCATTCTTTGATTCTTAATATTTGATGAAATATTTGAGAAGTGTTTAGGACTATTCTGTAACGATGATAGACTTACACGTTTGTAGTCATTTTTGTATTACAAAGGCATAGTCTGATTATGTTTATTTGTTTGGATAATTGATCTCATTTAAATAGGGTGTTTAATGAAAACAATTGACGGATTGCAATTGTTTTAAAAGTTAGTGCTTATCATGCTCAGTTCATCGAACTGACTCATGTTGACTATTTTTGCAGATGGTTGCCGTAAGTGGTCAAAGCAATGCAGATCTGACAGGATGATCAGATTGTTTTATTTGATTTATAATGAATTACAGCTTGATTATCTAAATGTACAAAAAGTGGAAAGATGTTTCTTTTCCATTAAGCATTGTATCAAGTATGTTGCTTGCATAAAATGTAATTGTATAGTTCTGAAAGGAATTGAAATAAGTATTTGATACTTATGTGTTGTATTCTTATTCTGATAGTTGACCTTCTTCGGTTTATATACCAGAGTGCCAATGTTATCTTTGTGTAATTTGGATGCTTTTGTGATTGTCAATAAAAGCTTTAAGAAAATGTGATAGAATTCTTATGAGTGTTTAGTAGTTCTCATTTGTTCTATCGAAAGCTAAATTAAAGTTTAAATCATTGTCTTTTTTAAAAAGATAGGGTTAAAATGAACCTAAGCAGAACACTAATCAAGCTGAGGTAAATTACTAATCCCTAGTCCTGAGTATGATAGGACAACATTAAATTGGATTCTTAACCATTTATATCTTTATACTATTAAGTATGATATAAATTCAGTTAAGAGAACTAAAATAAATCTAATAGGGTTCAGATGGCAATCTCATATGTAGGTTATGAGATATTGTCCAGTTCTGTTGTTTTAGAATCATGTTTATTCTAATAACTCCTTGATGAGACCTTAGCCTTAATATCTCCACCATGTAATGGGTTTTATTGAGGAAGGTCATCTTAAGAGGAAGAATCCAGGGATCAGGAAAGACTAACCCTGGGGAAAAAGTCTTTAAGTAATTTAAAACTCAAAGTGCGTAACGCATATTATAAAGTAGATCTTTTCGAGGCGGATTAAAGGTTGACGACAAAAGTCAACTTCAGGGTTGTACCTCCGAGAAGATTAAGATCTTCTCGAAGTTACAACAATGCAGGGGACTTATGACGACACCCTTTGCATTGATCGCTAAGATCTACACCTTGTTCGAACGAGTTACTCAAGGACCGATTAGGAATGTGATCAGGTTATAAGGTTGCCTAGGAGGTTTGGGGTATCTTGACAGACTGGTCTAACTGCAGGGTTAAACCAGTATATCATCGTATCCCTAATACTCATGGGCATCCCTATAACATTATCACCTTGGTAATTTGTCTCCGAGTGATTAAGTTGTGAAAGGAAGGACTGACAGTAGTCGGTATAAGACATTCTATATAACATAAGAATGGGGTGAAGGGCGTATTCCAGATTGACAAGTATGCCGTTAAGGAATACGAGACATAAACAATATGTTTCAAATCTTTGGCCAAAGTATCGCAAGCTGCTGATTGCGTTGTCCTAATTCACCTAGTCTAAGGGATGAGATGCCGATGAATAATGGTAACAATTATTCAGTTAGGTTCCTTGGACAGAGCATTCTGAATCCCACAGTAGGGAAGAGAACCACAAGAGTAAATTGTTAAATAAAAACACCAACTCTTATTACTCATGAATAGATCAGTAGATTACCGAGTCATGGAATGAATAGATCAGAGGTACTCTGAGTCATTACAGCTGCATATGGTTGTCTGTTATAAGAATGGTTATTTTATTTGTGAGTTCTAAATTATGTATTTAGAACCAGAATGCAATTATCAAAAAAAAAAAAAAATCACTTGTTCTAAGTTATAAAATGAGGATGTTACATCTTGGTATCAGAGCTGAAGGTTGCAGCTCTTGGACCTATTGTGTCCATAATCTGATGAAAACCTGAATTTTCTTGTAACAGAAAATGGTTAGAACAAGGGGGAACGTTGCGAATAATGCTCCACCTGAAGGAGGAGCAGCAACAACCCAGAAACTTGATGAGATCCTTTCTGCGCTGTTGGACACAATAGATCACTTAGTTATACTTGAACAGTAGGTGATGGGAAATGAGGAGGATGAAGAAGTTGATAATAATAATCAGCAACCTCCTGAGGACAACCCTGACATGGGTGTTGATGTTAATGCTGGGAATGCACCTGTCCAACCAGAAAACAAAAGGCCAAATTGGCAGCAGAACTCACTAATGATATAAAAAGGATAAGTCCACCTAAATATGATGGCACCACATTAGGAGATGGAGCTGAGAACTGGCTCAGAAAAATGGAGTACTTTGCAATAAGGAACTTCTCAAAGGAAACCAAAGCTATTTGGGGAGTCTATCAGCTTTCCCACGAAGCATCTTCCTGGTGGGATAGCCGTAAAGCTGAACTAAACATTGATGAGACCAATATTACTTGGGATCAATTTAAAGGCTATTTTAGGCAACATTGGCTGCCACAACTTTTCTATGATCAGAAAATGACAGAATTTCAGAACTTAGCTCAAGGGAAGCTAACGGTAACTGAATACTGGGAGCGGTTTACAAAACTCCTCAAGTATGTACCGCAATATCAAACTGACGAGAAGTTTAGAATACGGAAATTCATCATGGGATTGAACCCCATGATCGGGGGAGAGGTCGATGTTCACAGTCCAACCACTATGGAAGGAGTTGTTGAAAAGGCCATAAGGCAAGAACAGAAATTAGAGGCTATTTCTGCTCATAAGGAGGAAGTGCGGAAGAAGACTACAAACCCTTCTTCAACCTCTCTTGCACCTAGAAAAGGACCATGCAAAAAGTTTGGAAACAAGAGTAAGTTTCCAGGAGATAGCAATAAGAAAGCAGCAGTAAATAAGTCTGCTGGAAATGCAAAGGATAATTTTGTTAAAAATTATAATAATGGGCAGAAGCCCTATGGAGGACAACGTGACAATTACAAAAATGGAGGAAAATTTGAGCCTAAAAAGGGACCTGTAGGAGGCTGCTAAAATTGTGGCAAAGATCACTACGCAAATCAGTGCCATTTAAAGAAGGATGATCATAATCAGCAGCATAAGATACATGCTGCAGTAGCGGACAAGCAAGCTGAAAAGTAAGTGACACCTATAGAAGTTCTGGGTAAGTTATTCGGCATACCTGTCACTATTATTTTTGATACAGGAGCTACTGAATGTTTTATATCTAAAAAACTTGCTTCTAAACTTAAAAGAAAAGCTGGAAAAAAGGATAAATCTTGGACTGTACAGTATGGTAATAATTCTGTTCATACAGTGAGTATGTGTCTTTTTGGGGCAGTCCTTGACTTACCTAACTTTTCCACGGAAGTTGATCTCTATGTCGCACCTTTAGGATCGTATGACATTGTCATCGGTGTCAATTGGTTAGTTGACCATAAAGCAAAGGTAGACTGCTATGAAAAGAACATAAAATGTTTAGATGATCAGCTGCAATCAGCAGAGATTCAAGGTGTGAAACGGGAAATTTCAGTTAGAAAACTGTCAGCTATGCAGCTTAAAAAGGCTAAAAATAAAGGATGTACCCTTTATGCCGTGAAGATATCTGAATCTTCAGAAGAAGATGACGATCTCATGAAACGATTCCCTCTGTTACAAGGTTTCAGGGATGTTTTTCCTGAGGAATTACCAGGGTTACCATCCAAGAGAGAATTTGACTTCACCGTTGAAATCAAGCCAGGAACAGAACATATTTCCAAAGCACCTTATCGGATGACTATTACAGAGTTAGTCGAGCTTAAGGCACAGTTGCAAGAGCTCTTGTCTAAAGGTTTGATCAGACCAAGTGTTTCACCTTGGGGAGCACCTGTAATATTTGTGAAAAAGAAGGATGGAACACTAAGGCTGTGTATTGATTATCAGATGTTGAACAAAGCAACAGTCAAGAACCGATATCCACTTCCTAGGATCGATGATCTGTTTGAGCAGATGCGTGGAGCAGTAGTTTATTCTAAGATAGACCTTCAATCTGGTTACCATCAGTTAAGGATTAGAGAGGAAGATATTCATAAAACAGCTTTCCGAACAAGGTACGGACATTATGAATTCACAGTTCTACCCATTGGATTAACCAATGCACCCGCAGCCTTTATGAATTTAATGAAAAATATCTTTCAAGAATACCTGGACAAGTTTGTACTTGTATTCTTGGACGATATTCTCATTTATTCTAAAAGCGTTGAGGAGCACAATGAGCATTTGAAGATAGTTTTGGGAATTTTGAGAAAGAGGAAGTTGTATGGTAAGTTGTCCAAATGTTCTTTCTTTGATTCAGAAGTTCACTATTTGGGTCATGTCATAAGTAATGAATGAATTTCTATAGATCCTTCAAAAATAGTGGCAATAACTGAGTGGCCTGCACCAAAGAATGTGCATGAAGTAAGAAGCTTCATGGGTCTTGCTGGTTACTATAGAAAATTTGTAAAGGATTTTTCTAAAGTAGCTGCACCAATAACTTCATTACAGAAGAAGGATAAGAAATTCATATGGAATGATAAGTGTGAAGTGGCTTTCAAAAGTTTGAAAGACCAGTTGACTTCTGCACCTATACTAGCTATACCAGACCCTAATGAGAGTTTTACTGTTGTAACGGATGCTTCTGGGGAAGGCCTTGGTGGTGTTTTGCTACAAAATGATCAGGTCATAGCATATGAAACTAGAAAACTTAAATTACATGAGCTGAATTATGCCCCTCATGATTTGGAACTTGCTGCCATTGTGCATGCACTTCAAGTCTGGAGACACTATTTACTTGGGAAACCTTTTGAGTTGAAAACTGATCACTTAGGACTGAAATATATTTTTACTCAGCCCAATCTGAATGCCAGACAGAGAAGGTGGTTAGAATTTTTATCACAATATGACTTTGATATTAGCTATATCAAAGGGAAGGAGAATAGAGTAGCTGATGCTCTAAGTCGTAGGAGGCACATTTCTACTCTTATAACATTAAGAACTCAGTTTAAAGACGAGGTAAAAAGTGCCTCAGAATCAGATGCATACTTTCAGCAAGTAAAAGCAGCGCTTGCTGTAGAACCTAAGGATATAAGGTATAAAGGTTTTCATTTTGATAATGAAGGAATCTTGCGTTATGAAAACAGGGTATATGTACCTATGCTGAATGATTTGAGAAATAAATTGTTAGTTGAATTTCATAATTCACCTTTCTCTGGACACCCAGGTATCACAAAAATGCTTGCTGATTTAAAACAACAATACTTTTGGAAAGGTATGAAAAAGGATGTAATTAATTTTGTGACTCATTGTCTAGAATGTCAGCGGGTGAAGGCGGAACATATGCACCCTGCTGGACTGCTATATCCTCATAGCATACCGCAGTACAAATGGCAAGTAATAACCATGGATTTTGTACAAGGACTACCTATGTCCAGGAATAAACATGATGTTATCCTGGTAGTTGTAGATAAACTGACCAAGGTAGCTCATTTCATCGCTGGAAATCTAAAGGATGATTCACCAGTGCTGGCCAAAAGATTCGTACATGAAATTTTCAGATTACATGGTGTACCAGAATTGATTATATCTGACAGGGATCCTAGAATGACGTCAAGGTTTTGGAAAACGCTTAACACAGCTCTTGGAATGAAACTAAACTTCAGTTCTGCATATCATCCGGAAACGGATGGACAAACTGAGAGGGTAAACCAAGTGTTGGAGGACATGTTGTGAATGTATTGCATGGATCAGCAGTATAAATGGGAAGAGTATCTTCCATTAGTTGAGTTCGCATACAACAATACTTATCACTCATCTCTTAAAATGGCACCATTTGAAGCACTTTATGGAAGAAAGTGTAGAACCCCTGTTAGTTGGGACAGTGTTGAGGATAGAGTGGTAGTTGGACCAGAGATTCTCACCGAAATGGAACAGCAAGTTAAGTTGATTCGTGAATGACTAAATGAAGCAGCGGATAGACAGAAGAGCTATGCTGACCTTAAGCGGGTTGATAGAAGGTTTGAGCTAGGTGATAAGGTTTTTCTTCGTGTTAAACCCAGAAAGAGTTCTATAACTTTTGGCAAGGCTGCCAAGTTGTCACCCCGATTCGTGGGACCTTTCGAAATTGTCGAAATAATCAATCCTGTAGCTTATCGTTTAGCATTGCCACCTGCTCTATCTCGCATGCATGATGTTTTCCATATTTCTTTGCTTAAGAAATACGTTTCAGATCTGTCACATGTTTTAAATTGGAATTCCTTGCAGGTCCAAGACCCAGGAATAATTGTGGTTAAACCCACACGAATGCTGGAAACTCGCCAATTGCATTTAAGAAATCGTGAAATACAGTAATGTAAGGTCCAGTGGGACCAGTTTAATGAAGAAAGTACAACTTGGGAAAATCTGGAAGAGATGAAAATTGCTTTTCCTTCTCTTTTTCAACAGAATGAAATCTGTTGACAAAACATACTTTTATGAACTTATTGTTTTTAAGTATTTATGAAAGCCTGATGAAGGCAGACATTATTCAGGTTGAATAAAAATGTGTTGTGACATTGATTTCTGGAACTATTCAAATATGAAATAGTCACATTATTTGTGTACTGATAAATTGATTGACCTGAAGGTTAATTTAATATGTAATTCATCGGGACAATGAATCTTTTTTGGAGGGAAGCATGTAACACCCCGAACTATTGTTACTTCCTCCTGAGCATACAAGTGTTGATATGTGATTTCTTGTAAAAGGATGTGCTCCTCGATTAAGAAATCATGCTTGATATGTACTGTATTTTCTTTGCAGATCTTTGACTGAGTCAGAATTTTATTAGACTCTTTTATTTATTTCATTTTGCATCTAAGTTTAATCTGATCTCGGAATGAATTATAGAGTTAGCCACCTATAAGATCTAGCCTTGGATCAGTGGAATTGATCCAAGTATTGCTTTAAGTTTGTTCGTGATGAATTAAAATTACAGACCTTGAACAGGTTGCAAGGTCTAAAAGAATTGAATAAGCTAGTCTGGAGTATGACTCAGGTTGATCATGTGAAATGAATTGGTTCCTGATATCGAAGTATATCTGGAAGGTCTCGATCATGGACCAGGTAATAATTCAGTTGCATACGATTTTGCAGCCTAAGGCAGAACAGGAGCTAACCCTGTTCAAGAATGTATGATGTAGGTCTTTTTCTGAGTGTACGGGATGTAGACCTAACTGGAATTATTATTGATTAGTAATCTAAGACTAAACCTAACCTAGGGGTTAGATTAGTGTTAATCTAACCTAGACCTAGGCTATGTGCTAATGTCCTAAGTTAGTATCTATGTTCTTTGAAGTTAGAATGAGAATTATCCTAAATTCTAACCTAAGTTACTAACCTAACTAAGAAGTTAGTATCGGCGTTGGTGATGACAAAAGTTTTGTGATTCAGGAGGTAGTATCGGAGTTTGGTGGCTACAAATGATAGGGCTAGGCACAATTTTTCTACATGTGTATACCTAGTCTCGTAATCCGTGAGAGTACGACTTATATAATAAATGGCTTGTTCTCGATGTTCGGAGTCACAATGTGTGAGCATGGCTCCTACTGCATGGTCAGTGGTAGAAAGGTAAAGGTAGAAAGGGCTATCGTCCTGAGGTGGGATAAGCACCAGTGGCTGTAAGAGATAGGATTTGAGAGCTTCAAAGGCTTGGTGGCACTCTTCGCTCCATTGAAAGGCAATGTACTTTTTAAGAAGGTGATGAAAAGGTTGACATCGATCCGAGAGTTGGGAGATGAAACGCCAGATAGATTGGAGTTTACCTTGTAAACTACGCAATTGTTTGAGGTTTTTGGGTTGGGGAATTTCTAGGATAGCTTTGACTTTAGATGGATCGACCTCAATGCCACGCAAAGAGATGATAAAACCAAGAAGTTTTCCCGAAAGGACACCAAAGACACATTTATTTGGTTGAAGATGGATAGAATATTGTAACAGGTGATTGAAAATAATGGTTAAAACATTGAGATGTTCACTACGATGTTTATATTTTCCAAGAAGACCATCGACATAATCTTCACGGATAGTGTGCATAATGTCATGAAAAATGTAAGTCATAGCCCGCTGATAGGTTGCACCAGCATTCTTAAGGCCAAACGGCATGACACGATAACAGAAGGTTGCCCACGGAGTTATGAAGGAAATTTTATGTTGATCGGCCGGGGCTACCAAAATTTGATTGTATCCCGAGAAGCCATCCATGAGAGAAAGCATCTCATGACCGACAGTGAGATCAACAAGTTGATCAATACTTGGTAGGGGGAATTCATCCTTTAGGCAAGCGAGATTAAGGTCCCAGAAATCCATTCAAATCCGAAGTCCTCCCATTGCTTTAGTGACAGGTACAATGTTAGAAATCGATTGAGGATAGTCAATAGGTAAAATGAAGGAAACAGAAAGGAGTCGTTGAAGTTCTTCTTTGACCAAGAGGGCAATGCGTGGATGCATTTTTATCAGTTTCTGTTTAACTAGTTTGGAATCGGGTTTCAGGGTAATGTTATGGACAGCAATGTCAGGATCGATTCCTGGCATGTCAGCGTAGGACCAGGTGAAAGCTTGGCTGCGAGCACAAAGGAAGGTAGTGAAGGCAGTTTGTTCTGATGCAGTAAGAGATTTTCTGATCTTCACAATGTGAGCATCATCCTCTGTGTGAATGTTGATTTCTATAGTTGACTCATTCAACATGGTTTGAGTTTTAGACGGTAAGGCGCGTTGAATATAAGAGTCGTCTGCACCAAGGTAAGTGAGGATGGAGTCGTCATCCTCGTACTCAACAACATTAATTGAAGGTGAATCCTCTTCGATCATGTCTGGATACAGAAGGGGAAGAGAAGATGGGTTCTAGTTATCACGTTGATAAGTGAGAGGACCCAGGAAGATAGCATTTATGAAAAAAAAAAGTTAGGAGGGATAGATTCAGGGTCTATTGACTCTGTGGGTGACGATGGAAAAATGGATGATGATGGTTCGGTAGGGGTGACGTTGTCATCTTCCAAGATACAACTGACACGAGGTTCCTTCAGTGTAAGTGTTTCAGGAAATCTGAGACCACTACGATCATTGTGCTTACGTGTAGTCACGGGAATGATTGTATGTCAGCCTTGTTCATAAAGACCAAAACCAAAGCCTTTCCAAGCACAGTGAGTCAAGAAGGTGAGGGTGAAACGACGATTTGTCAAGTATTGAAAATTGGATTGGAAGGGAACCACACCAAGAGGAAGTTCAGGGGTAACGGAGGATGCATCGACACCACCATACGTTAGGTTGGTGTGGCAATTAGGTGGTCTGTAAGAGATTACCTCCCCCACGCGACGGTTGTAGGTAGGATGCGCATGTAATTATCTGTACTCCTGTGGGGTATGGAAAGAGCTAACGTTATATAGGCAATACTCCCCCAGCGTAAGGTGTTGAAAAACATCTACTAAGGGGTCTGAGGTTGGGATTTTGTCTGCGGGAAAGGAAGTGGTATTTGCAATGGTGGTTTCATTGGTTGAAGGCGTAGGTGCGGTTGAGGTGGATGGTTGAGGTGCGGTTGAAGTGGATGCTTGGGTTGGATGAATGGGTGTCTTGACTGGTACAAGCACATCATTAGGGCGATATAACATATTGCAGGTTTTGAAGGGGGGAGGATCATCTTTTACAGTGTAGGACTTCCCCTCGTACTGAAATTTTATGCATCTATGTAAGGTGGAGGGAACACATCCCATAGCCCGGATCCAAGGGCGGCCTAACAACATATTGTATTGGAACTCTCCCTCAAGGACATAGAAGAGTTCGGGTAAAGTATGTGGTCCTACACGAATGTTAAGGATCATGGTGCCTAAGGTAGAAGTAATAGCATCATTGAATGACCGCAACATGATGGGGTTGGCACACATGTAGATAGAAGGGATATTCATTTGTTGGAAGGCTTTTGAAGAGATGATGTTTAGGCTAGCGCCCCCGTCAATCATAACACGACGTACCCGAATGTCCCAGACATAAGCTGAGATGAATAGAGCAGGGTCAAGATCTTCTGCAACAAAGTCGACAATTTTGTCTTTAGAGAAACTGACAGCAGCGGCTTGCTGTACAGAGACAGAAGTGGTTGGGGAGATAGGTTGTTTGGTGAGCGAAGCAATGTGATTGGGTGTTAGAATGGAGGTAACAGGCAAGGTTTCATTAGGTAAGACCTCTATCCCTTGAAGGATTTCAACGAGAGCTTGTCGATGAGATTCAGAAGTTTGAATGAGATCGTACAGTGTCATTTTTACAGGTGATTGGTGAAGCTGTTTGATCATGGTACAGTGGGCAACTCCATCAGAGATGGGGTAGGCAGGTCCACGAATAACCACTTTAGGTGGTGGTGTGATCGGGATGGTGGACGGAGGAAAAGAGGCCGCAGGTGTGCTTCCTTTAGCTTTCTCATTGTTTTTCTGCCCTTGAGTAGCAACACTGATCATGTTGATCTCGTGAATACGAGAGGAGGAAGATTTTAGGGATAAATCATGGGCTTTGAGAGGTGGGGTTATAATAATGATAGATCTTGGTGAAGCGGGGATAGGTGGTATACGAGAGGAGATTGAAGCTAAACGTTTCTCCCTTCATAAGTTATCTTTTTTAACCTTTCTATCTGAGAGAGGTGACTGATGAAGTATGGATTTCAATGCTTTACATCCCTCTACATCATGTCCTGGTGTGTGGTGGTAAGCGCAGATTTTAGACTCATCATAACCTATAGGTCGAGGTTTAGATGGATCATAAGGTCTAAGTGGGGGTAGGGAAATGGTCGCATTCTCCACCAACATAGCAAGGATTTTTGTGTAAGACCCTTTGAGTGGTCAAAGTCAAAGGAATATGAGGCTATTGACTGGGTAGTTTTTGGTAATGATGGGGTATGGTTGATTTGTATGGGTGGTGGTTTAGCCAAGGGGTTTTGATAATGGGATTTAACTAAACGTGGCTTCTTTGGTGCAGAAGCTATGTTTAGCTTGTTAGATGATCAGGCCATAGATGATGTGGTATCAGAAAACAACCACGGAGCAATAGGAGTGACAGCAAACAAATATTTTGATGATGGAATTTATTTAGGGTTGATAGGCGGACAGGATACGTGGGGTGACGGTGTTGATATACCCTTGGATCTTTGTATGGGTGCAGAAGGCGTAGGTCGTTTTAAAGAAAACGTAGGAGGTATGATATATTGATGCAAGGTGGTGGGATGAGGTCCCAATATGGAAGGTAGGTGTGATGATGATGATTTTAGTTGTGATAGAGGCATAGGTTGAGGAGATTGAGTCTATCTCCTAAGTGGATGGACGGCTTTATTTTTGGATAAATCTAGCCATTTAGGTGGGTGTGTTAGACTGGGTATTGGTGAGGTCCCAAGCCTAGGGGAAGATTTGGTTAGACTAATAGAGGTGGATGAGGTATTTGGTAGAGATGAGGGGGGTGAAGATGAGGACATAAGCATTTTAAGCTTCTGTAAACACTTCGGGTATATAGTAGAGGCATCTGGATCGATCATCTGCATTTAAGTAGAATATGGGGTACTCAAACGTTCCCATAGGACTCGTCTATCTTCTGAGGGATGACAATCCTCATGTGTGAATAGGAAATTTTGTATGGAAGAAAGGTGGGTTGTGATTCCGGTCCACTGTGGGTGTGATACAGGGGGTAGATGAGGCACTGTATCAATGGGCGTTAAGAGATCAACCGGTCACTGAAAAGATTTAGGCGATGAAGAACTAATAGGTAGGAGGGCATGCTTGAGAGGATCCATCATGATTAAAGAATTTGGTGATGTCGGTGCAAGAGGTATCTCATCTAAGGATGACAAAAGAAGTGGTGAGCCTTCCTCTTGTGCAACAAGAGTGGTAGAAGGAGACGTTTGGGAAATAGACAAGTTAGATAGCATCCGCTCATAGTCTTGCAAGGATGTGGTGTAAGAAGGCTCATCTATGAGAAGAGACCTCTGGGCAGTTAATTCCTTGATGGGTAAAGGAATGGCAAGGATTTCATCTTGTCTTGATGGTGATGAAGGGAGTTCGGGTTCCTGCGTTAGTGAAGAGGCTTGATTCAGAATTTTTTCGATAGAGGCTTTTGGCTGAGAGTCGAAGACTGCATGGATCTCATGAACACTCTCCTCGGCTAAGATATCTTGGTTTATGTTACTGTTAGAAGAGTGATTTGGGAATGGTTTGTTGAAGATTTTCAAATTTCGGTTAGCAGGGGCATTAGGATTATCGAGAGTTATATCCCCTGCATCAACCATTTCTTGTACTATGTTTTTCAACATCTTGCAGTTTTCATGACTGTGTCCCTTTACGCGGTGAAAGTTACAGAAGTAATTTTCTTTGTACCAAGAAGGTATAGCATGGGTGGAGTCAAACTCGGAGTGAGGTTTAACAGGAGGCAAGGTGATAGCTCCGGCTTTAAGCAATTTTTCCAATATCACACCATAAGTTTCTCCCAAGGGAGTGTAATTGATGGGCTCTGCTTTATACTTATAGGTGGTTTTTGGTGGGGTATTAGATGGTGCTTGCGATTTGACCATCACCACGTGCACAACTCCTTTTGATTTCGAAGTAGTCGATGTGTGAGGATTGGTGGTGTTGGGTTTGTTGGTGGGGTCTTGGGTCCGAAAATTAGGGTTTTTGTTGCGCAATCGTAATTTCTCTTCCTATAAGGCTCGAATCTCTAGTTTTCGAGCCATAGTAAAGGCCTCAGCAAATGTGTGGAAATTTTGAATTTGGAGGGTAGGAGAGATGTGCTTAGCGCAAGCCCACGTAAAAATTTCAATAAGTTCAGCCTGAGGCAAGGCATACGTAAGTTGGTTGATAAGGCCCCGCCATCGTCTAATGAAATCTGTGATAGATTCGTCTTCAAATTGTCAGATGGCATAGAGGTTGGTGATAGATACTTTCTTGGCAATGTTAATGGAGAAATGATCCAAGAAATATTGGGCTAGTTGGTTAAAAGAGAAGATTGAGTGCTGGGTTAAAGCACTGTACCACTCCAAGGTGGGTCCTAATAAGGACATGGGAAAGGTGCGGAGTAGTAAGGCATCGTCATGAGAAATTAGATGGAAGGCATGTCTAAATGAGCGCAAGTGTTGTTGAGGATCCTCTTTACTATTAAAACAAGTGAATTTTGGTAATTCCCATTGAGGAGGATATGAGTGAAGAGGGACAGAAGGGTGGATAGGCTCCCGAAAAACTTGCTCGTATGTCAGGGCGCTACGACTTCCTAAAACAGAAGCCTCCAGATTATGCATTTTGTCCATCATTTGTTTGATTAAATCAGTAGTTGGATAAGATGATGTTGCGGTTGCGGTAAACAGAGGAAGATTGGGCCAAGGGCCACCACTAGACAATGGTGGGGTTAAATATTGATAAGGTATGGAGGACAAATGTGTTGAGGCGACCGAATAGGGATGCCCTATATAAGATGTTGAGGTCACCGAATACGTGTGTGGAAATGAAAAGGTGGGTGTAGCTTGAGAAGGAAAGATCATGTGGATAGGTGGCAGAGAGCAAGTCATGAAAGGAGCAGTCTGCAAGAGAGATGAGGTAGGAGTGGTCGGTGGTAATGATATGTGGGGCCCAAGATTAACCAAAGGAAAGCCAATCTATGTTGTATGAACCCCTAAAGCCACTGGATTGGGAGACGGGGCTAAGGATGCAGAAGGCAAAGCAGAGTTATCAGGCGGAGAAGGAGCTAAATGAGCAATTATACTAATAGGCATGCCAACAAGGAGTTGACTATCGGGCGTACGGTCAGGGGCATGAGACAAATAGTATTGTACAATGCTAGGATTAGCATCCAAAATTTTTGCAAATTCCTTATCTCCTACGGGGATTTTGGGAACCTCACTGGTGTCCGTAGGGTTCCCCATAGAATGTGAAGGGGGCGATTTAGGCAAAGGCACAGAGTAGGCATGTGAAACCATGGCGGCGGCTTGCTTCCAAGTGATAACAACCATGGACAAGAGTACACAGTAGGGTTACAATCTATCAGGAACAGAAACAACCCTAGAATGTTGAAATTGGTAGGTTGTTGGTTTTTCAGGGACTGTAAAATACTGTAACCGATATCTGTCTGCTAACCGATGTCGGTTATACTGTAGCCAGTGTTGGTATAATAGGACTGGTATAAGAAACTGTAAGAAGCTGCTAATTTGAGTTTATAACAATTCTTAGTACATTTATCAAACTGTTCTGAAGCGATCACTGACAGTATAGGACAGAGAAACAAAGCTTAAAACAAGCAAGATGCACACACAAATCCAAAGACTAACCCTAGGATTAGTTTTAATTATTGTGGGCTTATACCTTAGACGCAAGGTGATGTCAATCCTAGACAAAATACTTAGGGGAAATGTCAAGTTTGTTTTGGCTTATAAGGTTACCTCAATCGGGCGGAGGAATACTACGGAAAAGGGGGGATGTTTGAGCTATTGTGTTGATTATGTCGTGATTTGGTATGTGTTGTGTAGTGAAAGTAAGATTAATTTCTTGTCAATACCATAGATATCACCCCCACGTGTACGACCTGTTACTTAATCTACGTTCACTAGAATTGAAAACAACACGCAAAAATGGGATGCACATGTTTTAAACCCAAATCGAAAATGGTATTGGATGAAGCAAAGAAGATGACTTTCACTAATGCAAAGTTGGGAAAGCAAGACAAATTCTTTTACCAAATATAACAAAATATCGTGTGAAATTTTTAAAATAAGAAAACAGCAAGTATGCTCCCTATATGAAAGCAAGCAAGAAAGAAAGAAACCCGAAATGGGTCCCACCGGGTGTGCCAAAATGTTTCGCATAGAAATGCTTCCGTTCCCAGGATAGAGTTGCTTCTATCCTTTCATTCCTTTGAGAAACAGATAAGGGTTAGGGCTAGGAGGAATACCTGTTAAATTTTGAGATGGTGTGTGCGTACCGTAGAGAGAGATCAGATCGATTGCAAAGAACTCCTTTTTGTCTGGGAAGGACTACCTGCAAGTAAGAATACAAGACCACCAGATTCTAATTAGATAGTAAGTGAGGGAACTGCCTTGCGCCCAGGAAATATGAGACTTCCTTTCGAAGGTGGTCAGTTCCCCTGCTAATATGAATTAACACAAATTCTAACAAACAAGCTATTGTCCATTTACAATTTATTTACCTTGTTAGAACAATAGAGTAAAGGTTGGTCTTGGTTTTGAATCACAGTGACCGATGCCAGTCACTGTCACCGGTACCGGTTGATGATAACCGATATCGGTAGGGGTAGTGATTTAAGGGGTTTGGTGAAGGTTGGTTATAAGATGGCTATATGATGGCTATGGTGTTTATAAGGCTGGTAAAATGAATGGGGATAGGTAAAGAGGTGATGGAGAAGACTCAAAGAGTATGGGGGCTGTTCTTGGGGCAATGTAGGGGTAGAGGAATGTAAGTTAGATGGAGAGTGTTACCGGGTAGTGGATTTGGGAGTAGACTTGTAATTACCGTGATTCAGAAATCCAAGAAATACTATTAAAATAATGTATAAGACTTACTTACTAGTTCTTGATGAAAAATGGCGGTTCTGGGACTATGATGACGAAGGCAGGGTTCAAGTAGAATGATCTGACAATCCAAGATGAGCTATCTTCTCTCCTGATGCTTGGATGAGTGTCACTGGGCTCTGGTTATTCATTTGCAGTCTTGGGCTTGATGTCCTTCTCTGAAAACTCCTCTCTTTCCTTTACTTGTCTCTTCTCAGCCAAGTAAATTCTGGATTCTCCCAATGGCTTCTCCTTTAGATCAATGAAAAATCCAACCCCCTTGTTTTTGGTTGGGAGAGGTCATTTACAGGGAACCGATGGTGGTTACGTAACCGACGCCGGTCGAGTAGGAACTAGTATCAGTCGGGTCAAAGTGGGCTATTTTTAGTAAAATAGCCAACTTTCCCTCCTTTTCTCCTGAGGGATTAGTTGCGGGCTTGGTCAAGTCATTATGAGGTTGGTTTTAGGTGTGGGTGAGGAGTCATTAGTCATGGGTGTGGATGTAGACCAAGTTATAGGTCTTAATTAGGTTAGTATAGGGTTAGGACTAGGTCATGATGCAGTGGCGAAATGAGGTGGAAGGTATGGCGATGTGGATTTATTAATTATAAGGTAATTAATAAATAATTGTGTAAGGTTTAGGTGATGAGGTTAGGTTGCGAAATGAGATGCGGGGTACAGGGGGTCGTAAGACACAAATTTGGTGTCTACAAAACTGACCTGACTCTATCATACCTAACTCATTTATTTTCCATCCATATCATAATAAAGTAAAACTCATACACATCACAACAGCATCACCTGCATATCATCTATCTCCTCATATATGTGTGTGTGTGTGTGTGTGTGTATCAATACAATGTACACCCGTATCACATAAATGTGTATCTCGGTAAACATGTTTGTCTCATCATGGCTATCATCTCAAAAATGTCGGCACGCAAGCTGATATACTATAAATAATCATCATCGGCTCATAGGCCACTACCCAATACAAAAATGTCTTCGGCTCATAGGCCGGTATCATGTACAAAATCATACATACAAAAAAATATTCGATACACAGGCCGGTCTCATATATACTACATACCAAATGACTCGGCACGCAGGCCAGTCCACAGCAGGTCAATCGTCTCCCCATCTAATGTCGGGGAAGGCTCCTTGTGACTTTGTCTCCCCCAACCCCTCTACCACACCTGTCTGGGGTCCAACACCTATCCCACCTCCTGCTGATGGCCCCTCACTTGGGGCTAGCCTCTGCAAACTAGTGACCTCACCACAACCCTGTCCTTGGGCTCGTTGGCCCCCTGTACTCTCCACACTGTGAGTGCAGGATCTAGTCCTCTCACTAGAGGCTTGTTGTGCTCTATACTCAACATAGGAGGGCACATCTAGCCCAAAAGCTAAAAAATGATCCTAGTAATACCGTTCCTCTCCTAAGGCATCTCTAAACCTAGCCATGGGCACTGTCTATGGAGGTGCCATGGGTCCTACTACCTGCGTGGGTACTTGTACAATGGGACCCTGTCCCTATACCTACCCTAAGCCTTATGTTGGTCCTAGAGCCTGAGTCAGCCCCAGAATCTATGCTTGTGCCTGGAGCTGGGCCTGCAGGTTAATAATTTGTGCCTGTACTACTATCAGCTAGCCCTGTAGACCCATAACCTGCCCCTTCACTATGGCCAACTGGCCCTGTAAATCCTACACCTGCGCCTGTAGGGTGACTATCTTCCCTACATCTCTGCCTACCTCCTCTCCATCTCCATCTCCCCCTACCTCCACCTATGTAGGTACCTGTCCCTGCCCTTCCTAAGCCTACAATGTCACTATCTGGGCCTATAATGTGGTAACCTATGCCTCTGTACCTATCAGCTGCCCCTGTATGATCCCAAGCTGCTACACCAAAGTAGCTACCTACCCCTGTAAGGTGTCTCTCTGAACCGTGATGGTAGCTAAGTTTGGCTGCCCTGGCCTCGGTGGTATGGATCTCAGCTGTGCTTCCCACCACTGCTTGTACCCATCTACAACCCCAGCATCATCAATCTGTACATCTACTGGCTACTCCTCCTGCCCAATCGGCACTGTGGGTCATGGTGGAGACATAGGTCTCTCCACATCATCTCTCTGGTGTTGAGGGAATGAAAGCGGTACACGCTAGACCAATCCAAACTAGCATATAACCCACTCTATGGGTATCCACTCATGCTTTCCCACTCTCCTACCCTCTATCCACAGATGTATCTATAGCCCAGCTAGTTCCATAGCCATCTTTCTATATGAAGGGAAGCCCACATATGGCCTCCAAATGACGTCCACCCCGGACAGTCCCTCTAGCAACCTCATGTAAAAAGCTACATCATGTGTAGGTCTGGCACCTCTTGTCTCTCCCATGGCTGGTACCCACCACCTGTACCCCACTCTCAAAACTCTCCATGGGAATGCATCTACCCAGGGCATCCCCACTAGTCAAACACAAACAATGTGCTCGTACGCCCAGTAATGTAGTAGTACGACGCAACAGATGTTGAACCTCCGCAGTCACCTGTAGGCCCATATCTCTCTATTCACCTATGTCAGCAATGTAGGTGCCCATGCAAACTGTGTCCACTATATCATCATGCCATGGAGGACTCCCATCAGTGACCTCAGGAATCTTCCACCCTTTGCATCCGGCAGTGCAAAGTAGCACATTACCTCCATCACAAGCATCACTAACCTCATCACCTCTAGATGAGCTCTATACATCGCTCCATAGCTCATGATAGCACTATGGAACATCAGGTCTGTTGCACCCTCACCAAAAATGGGTGCCAGTAACTCCTCAAATGCCTTTGAAGAGATAGAGTAAACATGTGCCCCCAATATGGGCAACCGCAAGATCTTGTAGACGTCCTCTAGGGTGATCATCATCTCACTCATCAGAAAAATGGAAGGTATTGGTCTCTGAGTCCCGTCTATTGATGAGGGAAACCATAAGACTCACCTCCCGGACTCCATGCTGGTAGCATCTCACCCCTATCAACCCCACCTCTGCAACATGCTTTTCCTGTGTCGCCACTACCGAAGATCTCATCCACAACTCGTCTCTAGCTTGCATCCCATAAAAGTGTTGTATTAGTATACCTTTCCCAACTCACCTATTTTACCCACATCCTGACCTCATCTACCTTAACCCATCCACCCAAACCTATCTACCCTAACCCTCACCCACACCTACCCAAATCCATCTACCCAAACCTACCTACCCTAACCCTCACACAAACCTACCCAAATCCATCTACCCAAACCCATCCACCCAAACCTATCTACCCTAACCGTCACCCAAACCTACCCAAATCCATCTACCTAAACCTACCTACCCTAACCCTCACCCAAACCTACCCAAATCCATCTACCCGAAACTACCTACCCTAACCCTCACCCAAACCTACCAAAATCCATCTACCCGAACGTATCTAACCTCACCCTCACCCTAACCTACCCAAACTTAAGGTTAACTGACCCTGATTATCCCTTGACTGACCACGGTCTCCCCTAGGCCGACATCGGTCACTGTTCTTGTGACCGATACTGGTCTCTACCCACCGACGTCGGCCATAAGCTGACCAACGTTGGTCAATGTTATGTCACCCGCCATGACTTCCCAACCCTACTTTTTCCCTTCCTAGACATTCTACCTACCCTAATCTCCCTTTACACCCTTATTTGTTCCTACTTTACCATTTTACCCTACCCCTGTGCTTCCCCATGCCCATAACCTTCCACGTTTCACGTTTTGAAATTCTCCACCCCCAAAAAACCCCATTTTTTTCATTTTTTCTACATTTTACACCACATTAACTCAAAAATCAAAACCAAAGGTTCAAATCTTACCTGATCTCATTTTTGCCATCATCATGGAAACTTTGACCTCCACACTATTGGTACCAAAACTTAATCTCCTTCACAACTCAAGTAGCATCATGGATTTGCACAAGACACTCAGAGGCAGATAAATGATTTGTATGTCGTTTGTAGCCAGGGAAACACCTATCTAACTTGTTAGCACTCAAGATTTGAAGGAGTGGGTAGCACCTCAAAAGGATTTTGATCTGATCCTCACTATTTTAGGTTGTGCATATCAACCAAGGCAAGAGAACATATATTGCAGCCTTTGTTTGGTGAACGAGGTGGAGATATCCTTGTATTTTGCATATTGTATGGAAGGGGCCTTGGGAAAACATGATCAATTCTCCATTATTCAAACTCAAAAGACTTGTCACTACTAAATGATGGAAATGCTTTCAAAAAAAGAAAGAGGTTGCAAGAGACATAGTATTATCCTGATTTGCTTTATGCATTTTTGTAAATGGATTGTATTCTCTTGTTAACACACAATGCAATATAGGGGTAGTATAGGATAGGGTTAATTATTTTGAATGAAATTTTTTTGGGAGATGTTAAACAAGACCAACCAGATATTACCAAACTCTTTGAGGACCTTTGTAATAAATTTGTAACACCTAAATAGTAGGAATGATTCAAAAGGTTTAAAATACTCCTTTAACTAGGATATGTGCACAAATGGAGGCCCAGATCTGCACTCTTCCACACAACCTTTGATAACCTACCAACAAAAGCTTGAAGTAAAATACCAAAAAAGTATCCAAGAATCCCTATCTTATCATGACCTAAGGTGCACCCAAAGGTTTACAAATAATCTCAAGATTCAAGGATAGTTAAATGATTTTAAATCTGTTTATCTTTTATCAGATGAAAGCTCTTCTGAATATAAGATTGCAGATGCCATCAAACCATCAACAAGAAATGAGACCATGTATGATCAAGAGAGATCCCAAACACAATATTGCAACATGAGAAAGAAACACAAATTGAAATCATTCTGAAAAATAAACATATACAAATTTTTCCAAGAGATAACACCAAATAATCCAAAATTTGATCGAATACATCAGCAGGGGAATGTTATGAAAACAATCTCAGAGCTTGTTGATGGCTTTACAACTGAAACAAACTCAACATGATGAAATATGATATAAGAGAGAATTAAAAATGGTTCTCAAGTGGTTTTCTCCAGAGAAATGGATTTCTTTCAGTCTTTTCCTTGAAAAATTCTACGTCCTTTTTTTTCTCTCAAATTCTCCAATGATATATACTCTATGCCAGCTTGGAGCCTTTCTTCCCAAACAAATAATATGCTTATGGGATCAAATTTGTTACAAAAACTTCATGATTTCATGAAAATGACATCAAAATGGAAAACAACTCAGAGGTTTCTAGGGATGCATAAAAATTATTACACAAATTTGGATCCTTATCCATCCCAGGGTCACGTTTTTATCATTTAGGCATGCCAGCATGTTTTATGAATCATTTTTCACCTTTTCAATTTTCACCTCTGCAACTTCCAGATCTGACTTTTACACTTTTTATCGGGCCTGAGAAATAAATGTATCAAAAACATCATAGATCACCATATTATGTCACAAAAATGGTGCCATTGCACTCAGAAAGCCGAGACGATGCAAAATCATATAAGTTTTGAAGAAATTTGATGAAGAAAACATGAATCCAAGTTTTTTGGAGCTCCCATGGCGGCCAAAAGGGGGAATGCATAGTAACAGTCAATTATGGATAACTTTAAATACCAGTCCTCCACATGGAGGATGAGATCCTCGTATACTCCCCTTTTGACCTTTGGATAAGGTGGGACACGTGTCCAAAAATAATTGGATCGGGCCCACACCTTTAAAAATGCATATGCGACCCTTTTTGAACCTTGGGCAATTTTTCAACATTTCTTCGCATGTCTCCTGGGCCCGCCATGTGTCCAAAGGTGGGCCCCATTCAAAAAACAGATCAATTCTATAAATTTTTCCATTTTTTAGATTTTGGAAAAAATTTCCAGCTTTCCCCGCGGGCTTGCACCCCGTTTTTCTTCTTTTCCACATGTCTTCTCCCTATTCACTGTGGGACCAAGCATCCTATTCTGCCTTTAAACCTCCCTACCAAAATTGCAAAGTTTCAAAACTCTCCTCGGGCCCGCGCTCTCCATTTGACTCCTTTGAAAAGTGCCACGTGTCCTCCACAGATTGGCTGTGGAGGCACACCTTTAATTTTAACTTTAGCTCCATTTGCCAAAATTGGTTAAATTTCCAAAAGTTTCTCCAAGGCCCAAACCTCCACCCCCTCATACAAATTTTTCCCATGCTGACAAGGCAGACCAAACTTTACATTTGAGATTTTGCCTCCAAAGGCAAAAATCTCAAATTCTCCCCAAGCCCCGCTTCTCCATTTTGCCTTTTGGGACACGTGTTGGCCCTGGGTTGGAGCAGAAAAACATTCACAAAATTTTCCTTCGGCCCCCTTGCTTGATTTTTTGCATTTCTGGACACATATCCACTTCTCATTGGTCGTGGACATTTAGGTAAAAATTTAACTTTAAAATTTTGAAGTTAAAAACTTCAAATGCACCAAAACCTCCGCTCCCTCATATTGACTTCTTCCAGACACTTGTACACCTGTGATTGGGTGAGGGCTTTCAGGTCAAAAATTTACTTTGAAAATTTTGCAAAGTAAAAGCCAAATTTCTCAAGGACAACCTACCACCCGCCAATCATCCAGCCAATCATATCATGCCACGTATGCACTTTACTGTGGAAGGCAGATCCATGGATCAATTTTTTCCATTTTGCTAAAATTTTAAAATGACAAGTTAGAAACATTTTTCGCATATCCCCGGCCAATAGGAACCCGCCACATTGCCAATACATTGTGATGATGAATTTGACGGGAAGATGACACACGTATGACCGTCAAAACATAAAAAATTCACAGGATTCCCTAGAAAATGAAATTTTTGACAAAGAAGGTAGATTTTTATAATTTTAAACCAATTGAATCATTTTTGAAATTTATTTCAACCTTGGGATTGGAAAATTAATTGCAAACACTTTAGATTCGATCAATTTTGAGTTTTTGCATGATTTGACAAAGGAAAAATGACACAACCTGACCATTTGAAAAAGCTAGGGCACAAAAAGGGGGGAACTTGGATTGTTGTTTCAAATTAGGGAAATACATTAATATCTTGGGCATCTTCAAAGCATTCAATTGGGGTATATGAACTACAGACCACCAAATCGAAAAATAAAATGTTTGTGAGCAGATTTGGGCACGAAACAATAGGGCACATTATACAAACTGAGAATTAGCACCAACATTGGCTCTTTCTTAGGGATGGGCACTCCCAGTGAGTGCCAAAAGGAAACAATGTAGACCAAGTGCCAAAAATCCATTAGGCAAGGAGTCAAAAAAGCAAGGCAGCCCAAAAAACTAGAACAACCACCAAAAATAGACTGAAAAGACAACAAGAATTACTACCAAGGATAAAAGGTCAGACCACACACCAACAAATAGCCAAAAACAAATTAAGAACAAGGACTATACAAATATACAATTTGTGCATACCTTAATTTGGGGATTTAATCCAAGAAATATTTTAAATGTCTACCATTAACAGGTTGCTCCAGCAACTCCCCTTCTAAATCTTTAAGAAAAAAGGTATGTTCAATAATTCTTATATCAATGGCATAAGGGACCATACATAAAGCATCAAAATTTCCATGCTTTCCCTTGTCTTCATGCCTACTATCCCACAACAAAACCAGATCTCCAACACTGAAGGCTCTAGGAGTGACCTTCTTATCAAACAACCTCTTCAATTTCTCTCTAAATCTGGCATGCCTTTGATGGGAAACTCTTCTCTCTTCATCTAACTCAATGATCTGATTAATCCTTGATACATATGGGCCTTTCTCTTGATCTTCCTAATGTTGGGAAAACTGAAATGAGGATAATTGCAGGTGTAAGGGCAACAAATTTTGAATTCCATACACCAATTCAAACGGGCTCTTACCAGTTGCTCTTTTAGGAGTTATTCTATCAGCCCAAACTGTAAACTTCAATTATTCTCCCCACTTCTTCTTGTTCATTTCCAAGGTCCTCCTAATGATATTGAGAAAATTCTTATCAGTGGACTCAGCTTGTCTGTTCCCTTGTGGATTGTAGTTTGAAGAATAAGTAAGATTTATACCATATTCATTACACATTACCATTAAAGGTTTGGCTCTAAAGCACATAGCATTATCAAATACAATCTTAACTGGAACTCCAAATCTACATATGATATGATTCAACAAGAAATCCATTACCACTTGGTGTGTTGCCTTCTTAGATGGAATTGCTTCAACCCATTTCATAAAATAATCAGTGGCTACAAGAATCTATTTATGACCAGCACTAGAAGGATCTGAAATCTCACCAATGAAGTCCATTCCCCATTGTTTGAAAGGGGATTCAATTGATATAGGATACAAGGGAAGGTAGCCTAAAGCTTTCAGTCTTCTAGAGAAATTTTGGTAACTATCACACTTTCTAACAAGCTGGGTTACATCTTTAAATAGAGTAGGACACCAATAACCAGCTCTCAAAATCTTATGTACTATCACCCTCCTAGAAAAATGTCCTCCACAAACTCCCCCATGGAAATCAGCAACTATCTTGGGAGCTTCATCTTCAGTTATGCATTTCAAGAGGACAACCTCAGGGTTCTTCCAAGCCAGCCCAAGGTCTGTTATGATATATTTTTTAGAAGCCAGCTTGAGGGCTCTTTTCTGATTTTTATTTAAATGACTAGGACAGCATAGGTATTTGAGGTAGAATATCACATCCTTGTACCACTCAGAACTCATCAATTTCTCAAGAACATCTGCCCTTTCTTCCTCTAGCTGATTCGCCTCTACATTTTGCAAATTTTTCTCAGCGATGAGCTTGGCAAGACCCAAACCTCTT
Source organism: Taxus chinensis (assembly GCA_019776745.2). Classification (NCBI taxonomy): domain Eukaryota; kingdom Viridiplantae; phylum Streptophyta; class Pinopsida; order Cupressales; family Taxaceae; genus Taxus; species Taxus chinensis. The sequence continues at coordinate 849,813,193 of CM034150.1, forward strand.
ACTAACTTTGTTGACCCACCTACATATTTTACTTGAGATCTCCATTTCTGATAATATGTCTTTCATCATGGTGTGGGGAACATAATAAACAACTTTTGAACTAAATATATAAGGCCTGAAAGCTTTTGTTGCTTTCACCAAGGCAAATGCTTGTTTCTCCATGATTGTATAATTCAACTCAGCTACTTGTAAATCCTTGCTAAAGAAGGCAATAGGCCTCTCAGCCCCATTTTCATCCTTTTGTAACAAAACTAAAGCAATGTTATATTTAGAGGAAAAGGAAAATATTTGGAAAGGCCTCTTATAGTTTGGAGCTGCCAAAACACGTGCATGCTTAAGTGCATCCTTTATTCCTTCAAAATCCTAAATGGCATCCTCCTCCCACTTGATAACTTGATCCTTTTTTAACATTCTTGTGATTGGAATAGTTAGCTCATCAAAATTGGAAACAAACCTTCTAATAAAATTACTTTGGCTAAAGAAAGACTATATGCCTTTCTTTGTTCTTGGGATACGTACTTTGCTGATTGCATCCACTCTCTCAGGGTCTATCATAACACCATCTTTAGATACAATATGTCTTAGCAAGTTGGCCTTTTGAATGCCAAAATGACACTTCTTTGGATTAATGGAAATTTCATACTCCCTACATCTAATCAGCATCTTCTCCAAATGTTGCAAATGGTCACCTCACTGCCTTGAAAACATAGTCACATCATCTTGGTAAACTGCAATAAATTTATTGATGTAACCAGTAAAAGAAACATCTATTTCCCTTTGAAAATTGGCACCAACATTTATCAATCCAAAGGGCATCCTTACAAAAACATAAGTCCCCCATGGAGTAATGAAGGCTATCTTAAGTCTTTCTGATTCTTTGACAACTACTTGATTATATCCGGAGAAACCATCCAAAGTAGAGAGAAATTCTGATCTTATCATAAGCTGCAACATATTCTCCATGTTGGGAAAGGGGTATTTTTCCTTCATAGATTCCTTGTTTAGATTTCTAAAATCAACACAAATTCTGATATCTCTATTCTTCTTTCTAACTAGCACAAGGTTTGCAACCCAAGATGAATATCTAGTGGGCTGAATAATACCTCCATCTCTCAACTTCTTTAATTCCTCTTGCATTTTCATGGAGAGAAGTGGATTAATTGGCCTTTGCCTCTATCTGAATGGTTTTTCATTTGCTTCAAGAGGGATATCATGCTGAAATAAATATTCTCTATATGCTTTGAGCTTTGAATAGGACCAAGCAAGGCAGTCTTGATATTTTTTCAACAATTGGAGGTAGGACTATTTTTCTTCCTTGTTTAAATTGCTGCCCAACCAAAACTTCCTTGGTTTTTCCTTTATTCAAAAGTCATGCTCTTCCACATCACTTTAAGTAGACATCTTTTTATTTATGATGCAATCAGCATTATTAAAATTTGATTCAAGTGCAACGAGACCTCTAGGAATGGTGTTTGTTTGCAATTGGATGATATCTTTTCCAACCAAAGTTTCTCTTCCTTTAGTCATACACACCATTGGTTCCCACTCAATATTCAAATTTACAAACTCACGTTGGTTTTGCAAGAACCTAAGCACTTGAGCATCATTATTAAAGATTCGCTAATGTTTTACATTATCAAGGACAACTAGCCTAGTCAGGACTTCAATGTTGTATTTAAAATAAGGTGAAATGGTGAAATTTTCAAATCTAGAACCTTGCACCGCCAACTAATTAGCAGAAACATTAAGACCTCTATCATGGTAAACAATGTTAAAGGAATCAAACATTTCAATTACATCCCAAACTACATGCTTATACTATTTCATACGCTGAATTTTTGTAGCATACAGTTTTCTTATTTGTTTAACAACTAGCTCTGAGTCTCCTTTTACAACAATATCCTTCACTCCATACTTCCATGCAATTATTAACTCCAACAACAATGCCTCATACTCAGCAACGTTGTTTGTGCATTCAAAATTAAGTTTGAAGGAAAAAGAAAACTCTTCCAAACTAGGAGAAAGCAGAACTATACCAGCACCATTTCCAATTTTTGAGCAGGCTCCATCAAATAGCAAGGTCCAAGGAGAACCTACCATATCAAGGCACTCTGATCTATCCATCTTTTGTTATTTTCCATCAGCAAAGCCAATGAAACTGTCAGCATCTATATCAGCAAATAACACTTCATAGGAAGCATTGTTGGGATCTTCAAGCAAGTGCAACATTTTCTTTTCACCATAGAGTTTGACCAAGCTGCCCTCAATGGGAATAGTAGAAAAAGACATGTCCATCTGAACACTACCACCAACACTTGCAGCCCATTTTCTTGACAAAATCAAACCCCATTTGGTAGGGTAGTCAACAATTACAACATCTAGTTTCAAATTCTTACCTGGGTAGGCTATAAATTACACTACCAAACCCTTCACACAAGCAACCATCAGCACTTCCCTTGAATCCATGGTAGTACACTTCCCATAGGCAGCTGTCACCTTGATATCCAACTCATTCATGACTTCTAGAGGCATGACATTACATGATGCACTGGAATCAAACATGCAATTGTGAAGCAACCTATCTTTTATGAGAAAAGTTGTAAAGAATGGATCAACATTAAATTGGGAATCAACCAAGGATTTCCCCAAATGTACCTCAGGTGCCTCTCCAAGGTCTTCCATTGTTAGTAGTGTTTCAAGGCTAGCAATTATTTAAAGAGGAGTCTCAACAACATTTACATTTCTACTTGGGGTGATCTTCTCTTCTTTCAACCCCAAGTACTCAAATGCTCTCTTCTTATACTCAAGAATTATAAGAAAATCAATAATTGGAACTCTCACTTTAATTTGGGTCAATACCTAGGATATATCATAGGGGAAAGTCTTTGGAAAAACAACATTGGAAGGGATACAAGAAGATTAATCAGATGGCAAAGGATTCTTGGCAGCCTGGGCATGATGAGGACTGCAATTTTTGCTCAGGAAAATAGAGTTTTTAGCAAGTGTTTCTTTCCTAGGAGCTTCCTTTGGAATTCTTGTGAGCAATGGTGTTTTAGGTTTGGCTTTAGGCCAAACTCCCTTAACAACTTTACTTCTAGTGTTATAGTACCTCTCTTGAGCTATAACAACATTAATCAACAATTGTCTATCTTCCTCCGAAGGGATACGACCATCATACTTCTTAATCATCAAAGCTCTAAAGTATTCAAAGTCATTGTTAGGAATTTAAAAAGCTTTCACTACATCAAATTCAAGAGCATGAGGGGGGAGAGAAAATTATACCCGCTTGATGTAATCCCAAAAGGTAGCAGCAGTCCTAGCACTCATTACTTCATTAGATGTTTCTCCTCGTAAGCTTGAAGAACAACCCACCATGAAAATATCATCATCAGTTCCATCCTTATTATCAGCTTCATCAAATTGTTGGTCCACTTCAAATGGAGGATGAGGAAGAAAACATCTATCACACCAATCCATATCAGCAATTTCATCAATAGCAGCAACCCTGGTAGTTAGAGGATTAGGGACCAATCTATTTTCACGTGTTTGGGGTTGTCTATTTGTAGACCCAACAGGCCCTTTACCCTTTTCATAAAACCTCCACTCATTCCTATGGTGATTTCCAAATCTATCTTGTGTCTGCTGCCTATGCTGACCTTGTGAAGTCTACCCAATACCCTTCTCAGCTCTTTCCAACTTGTATGATATTTCTTTAACAGCCCCTACCAAAGTCTTCACAACCTCTTCTAAATCAGAACCTTTCCTAGCTTGAGGATTTGTAGGGTTTATCAATTTTACACCATCTCTCTTCAGAAGTTTCCCAATAGCCTTGATTTTTTTCTCAATTTCAAGTGCCATGGTGAAAGCTTGTCTTATATTGGTTGGGTTCTTGTCTCTTAGGTAATAGGCTACCTTTTTATCAAATGCATCTGCATATTTGATTAAACATGATTCATCACAAGGCCTCAAACCAACAGGCAACCTTCTCAAAGTTTTGTTAAACCTTGTGTTGAAGTCATGGATTGATTCATTAGGGTTCTTCTAGATATTCTCAAACTCAGACAAAATAAATCTAGGATCATTCCTGTTACCATATTGCAACCTAAATGGATTTTTCATTTCAGTCCATGAATCAATAGAGTTATCAGGTAGAGCCCTGTACCAATCCCTAGCATATTCTTCTCAATTGTATGAATAAACAAATTAATATACACATCTTCAAACTCTATCTCAAAATATTCCATCATATTATCAAAAAGTTTGAGATTTTGATCACCAGTAATGGCATTGTTACCTTGGAATTTTGGCAACCTATTTCTGACATCTTGTGGGACAACATTTGGGTAACCATCCATTCCTCTAAAATTTATAGGACCAAAGGTTTTAACAACAAATGGAGGTCTAGGCTGAGCCATATTTTTTGATGGGGGTGATCTTGGAGGTGAGGCAAGCTGATGAGGATTGCTATGTCTTTGGGGCTCAAGAATGTGACTCATAAAACTGGTATCCTCTAAGTGCTGATTTTCTTTGAAAGTTTGACTCAAATTAAAACACGGAGGTGTAGATTGGAGAAGGAACTTACCAGGTATAGCAGAAGGACCTTCACCAGCTAAGGCAAACAAGTTTATGAGAGGATTACTTGAATCAAAATCACTTGAAGAAGAGTGATAGTCCTCTACCAAAGGCTGATCTCTCTCACCAATGGCTATATCTTTTCCTGATGTTTGACCTTTAAGCACTTTCCAAACTCTTCTCCCTTCGAACTCTGAAATTTCTTAAGTCTGAGAACAATTTCTTAGCAGATTTTTTAAGGAAGAGAGATATTCTTCCCTCCAGTTTTGCATAGATCAAAAACACAAAAATAGATGATAGAAAGTTTAAGACACTGGTATTTCCAAATTTAAATAAACATGGAGTCACCACTAAGAAATTTCACCTCAACTGTGCAACAATGCACTAAAATAATTTTGTCAAATGTTTGCTAGTATTGACAACTTTGCAAGGCTTTATAAACCAGACCTTATTCTTCTTAAATCAACCAAACATAATGCAACAAAGTGTCCAAACTGCTAGGAAAAGAAAAAGGGAAGGATAAGCTTGAAAAATTTAGTTTAAAACTTGCAGATCTGAAACATAGGATGATATCTTGACAATATTGTAGCTCAAATACCTGAATACACCTCAAAAACACCAAGAAATTCCAATAAGTCCTAGGAAATGGTGCCACTCTAGTTTTGGTACCCAAAATTAATCTCCTTCACAACTCAAGCAGCATCATGGATTTGCATAAGACACTTAGAGGCAGATAAATGACTTTTATGTCATTTGTAGCTGGGGAGACATCTATCTGACTTGTTAGCACTCAAGATTTGAAGGAGTGGGTAGCACCTTAGAAGGATTTTGATCTGATCCTAACTATTTTAGGTTGTGCCTATCAACCAAGGCAAGATAACCTGTATGGTAGCCTTTGTTTGGTGAAGGAGGTGGAGATATCCTTGTATTTTACATATTGTATGGAAGGGCCCTTGGGAAAACATCATCAATTCTCCGTTATTCAAACTCAAAAGAGTTGTCACTACTTAATGATGGAAATGTTTTCAAAACAAGGCAGAGGCTGCTAGAGACATAGTATCATCTTGATTTGCTTTGTGCATTTTTGTAAACGGATTGTATTTTGTTGTTAACACACAATGCAATGCAAGGGTAGTATAGGGTAGGGTTAATCATTTTGAATGAAATTTTGTTGGGAGATGTTAGAAAAGACCAACTAGATATTACCAAACTCTTTGAGGACCTTTGTAAGAAATTTGTAACACCTAAACAGTAGGAATTCTTCAATTTTTTTAAAATAATCCTTCAACAAGGATATGTGCACAAATGGAGGCCTAGATCTGCACACTTCCACACAACCTTTGATAACCTACCACAAAATCTTGAAACAAAATACCAAAAAAGTAGCTGGGAATCCCTATCTTATCATGACCTAAGGTGCACCCAAAGGTTTACAAATAATCTCAAGATTCAAGGACAGTTAAATGATTTTAAATCTATTTTTCTTTTATTAGATGAAATCTCTTTTGAATATAAGATTACAGATTCCATCAAACAATCAACAAGAAATGAGACCATGTATGATCAAGAGAGATCCCAAACATAAGATTGCAACATGAGCAAGAAAAACAAATTGAAATCATTCTGAAAAATAAGCATATACAAATTTTGCCAAGAGATAACACCAAACAATCCAAAATTTGATTGAATACATCAGCAGGGGAATGTTATGAAAACAATCTCAAAGCTTGTTGATGGCTTTACATTTGAAACCAACTCAACATGATGAAATCTGATACAAGAGAGAATTAAAAATGGTTCTCAAGTGGTTTTCTCTAGAGAAATGGATTTCTTTCAGTCTTTTCCTTGAAAAATTCTACGTCCTTTTTCTTCTCTCAAATTCTCCAAAAATATGATATATACTCTATGCCAACTTGGATCCTTGCTTCCCAAACAAATAATATGCTTATGGGATCAAATTTGTTACAAAAACTTCATGATTTCATGAAAATGACATCAAAGTGGAAAAAAGCTCGTAGGTTGCTAGGGATGCATAAAAATTATTACAAAAATTTAGATCCTTATCCATCCTAGGTTCACGTTTTTATCATTCAGGCATACCAAGTATGTTTTATCAATCATTTTTCACATTTTCATCTTTTCAATTTTTACCTCTGCAACTTTCAGATCTGACTTTTACACTTTTTATCGGGCCTAAGCAAAAAATGTACCAAAAACATCATAGATCACCATATTAGGTCACGAAAAACTGTGGCATTGCACTCAGAAAGATGAGATGATGTAGAATCATATAAGGTTCGAAGAAATTTGATGAAGAAAACATGAATCCAAGCTTCTTGGAGCACCCATGGCAGCCAAAAGGAGGAATGCACAGTAACCGTCAATTTTGGATAACTTTAAATACCAGCCCTGCACATGGAGGATGAGATCCTCGTATACTCCCCTTTTGACCTTTGGATAAGGTAATACACATGTCCAAAATTTATTGGACAGGGCCCACACCTTTAAAAACACATGTATGACCCTTTTTGAACCTTGGACAATTTTTCAACATTTCTCCGCATGACTCCTGGGCCCGCCATGTGTCCAAAGGTGGTCGCCATTGAAAACATGGATCAATTCTATTAATTTTTCCATTTTTTAGATTTTGGAAAAAATTTATAGCTTTCCCTGTGGGCCTGTACCCCACATTTCTTCTTTGCCATGTGTCATCTCCCTATTCACTGCGGGGACCAAGCATCCTATTCTGCCTTTAAACCTCCCTGCCAAAATTGCAAAGTTTCAAAACTCTCCTTGGGGCCGCACTCTCCATTTGAATCCTTTGAAAAGTTCCATGTGTCCTCCACAGATTGGCTGTGGAGGCACACCTTTGATTTTAACTTTAGCTCCATTTGCCAAAATTTATAAAATTTCCAAAATTTTCTCCAAGGCTCGAACCTCTGACCCCTCATACAAATTTTTCCCATGTGGCAAGGCAAACCAAACTTTTCATTTGAGATTTTTCCTCCAAAGGTAAAAATATGAAATTCTCCAAAGCCCTGCTTCTCCATTTTTCCTTTTGGGACACACGTTATCCCTGGATTGGAGTTAGCAAAACATTCACAAAATTTTCCTTTGGCCCCCTTGCTTGATTTTTTTGCATTTCTGGATACATGTCCACTTTTCATTGGTTGTGGACCTTCAAGTAAAAATTTAACTTTAAAATTTTGAAGTTAAAAACTTCAAATGCACCAAAACCTCCACTCCCTCATATTGACTTCTTCTAGACACTTGTCCACCTGTGATTGGGTGAGGGCTTTCAGGTCAAAAATTTACTTTGAAAATTTTGCAAAGTAAAAGCCAAATTTCTCAAGCACAACCCACCACCCGCCAATCCTCCAACCAATCATATCATGCCACGTATGGACTTTACTGTAGAAGGTGGAGCCACAGATCAATTTTTTCCCTTTTGCCAAAATTTCAAAATGAAAAGTTAGAAACATTTTCTACATATCCCCGGCCAATAGGAATCCGCCACATTGCCAATACATTACGATGATGAATTTGACAGGCATATGACACCCGTATGACCGTCAAAACATGAAAAATTCACAGGATGCCCTAGAAATTGAAATTTTTGACAAGGAAGGTAGATTTTAATAATTTTAAACAAACCGAATCATTTTTGACATTGCTTTCAACCTTGGGATTGGGAAATTAATTGCAAACACTTCAGATTCGATCAATTTTGAGTTTTTGAATGATTGGACAAAGGAAAAACAACACAACCCGACCATTTGAAAAAGCTAGGGCACAAAAAGGGGGGAAACATGGATTGTTGTTTCAAATTAGGGAAATACATTAATATCTTTGGCATCTTCAAATCATTCAATTGGGGAAGATGAATTGCAAACCATCAAATCGAAAAATAAAATGTTTGTGAGCAGATTTGGGCATGGAACAATAGGGCACATTATGCAAACTGAGAATTAGTACCAACATTGGCTCTTGCTTTGGGATGGGCATTACCAGTGAGTTCCACAAGAACAAAACATATACAAGGTGCCAAAAATCCATTGGGCAAGGAGTCAAAAATGCAAGGCAACCCAAAAAACTAGAACAACCACTAAAAAAAGACCGAAAAGACAACCAGAATGGCTACCAAGGACAAAAGGGAAGACCACACACCAAAAAATAGCCAAAAACAAAGTAAGAACAAGTACTATACAAATATACAATTTGTGCATACCTCAATTTGGGGATTTAATCCAAGAAATGTTTTAAATGTCTGCCATTAACAGGCAGCTCCAGCAACTCCCCTTCTAAATCTTTAAAAAAAAGGTATGTTCACCAATTCTTATATCAATGGCATAAGGGCCCCATCCATAAAGCATCAAACTTGCCATGCTTTCCCTTGTCTTCATGCCTACTATCCCACAGCAAAACCAGATCTCCAACATTGAAGGCTCTAGGAGTGACCTTCTTATCAAACAACCTCTTCAATTTCTCTCTAAATATGACATGCCTTTGATGGGAAACTCTTCTCTCTTTATCTAACTCAATGATCTTATTAATCCTTGATTCATATGGGCCATGCTCTTGATCTTCCAACTATTAGGAAAACTGAAATGAGGATAATTGCAGGTGTAAGGGCAACAAAGCTTGAATTCCATACACCAATTCAAATGGGCTCTTACCAGATGTTCTCTAAGGAGTTATTCTATCAGCCCAAACTTCAAACTTCAATTGTTCTCCCCACTTCTTCTTGTTCATTTCCAAGGTCCTTCTAATGATCTTGAGAAAGTTCTTATTACTGGACTCAGCTTGTCCATTCCCTTGTGGATTGTAGTTTGAAGAATAAGTAAGATTTATCCGATATTCATTGCACATTGCCATTAAAGGTTTGGCTCTAAAGCACATGGCATTATCAGATACAATCTTAACTAGAACTCCAAATCTGCATATGATATGATTCAACAAGAAATCCATTACCACTTGGTGTGTTGCCTTCTTAGATGGAATTGCTTCAACCCATTTCATAAAATAATCAATGGCTACAAGAATCCATTTATGACCAGCACTAGAAGGATCTGAAATCTCACCAATGAAGTCCATTCCCCATTGTTTGAAAGGGGCTTCAATTGATATAGGCTGCAAAGGAAGGGATCCTAAAGCTTTCAGTCTTCTAGAGAAATGTTGGCAGCTATCATACATTTTTAACCAGCTGGGTTGCATCTTAAAAAAGAGTAGACCACCAATAACCAGCTCTCAAAATCTTATGTGATGTCACCCTCCCAGCAAAGTGTCCTCCACAAACTCCCCCATGGAAATAAGCAACTATCTTGGGAGCTTCATCTTCAGCTATGCATTTCAAGAGGACACCCTCAGGGTTCTTCTAAGCCAGCCCAAGGTCTGTTATGATATATTTTTGAGAAGCCAGCTTGAGGGCTCTTTTCTGATTTTTTATTTAAATGACTAGGACAACATAGGTATTTGAGGTAGAATATCACATCTTTGTACTAGTCAGAACTCATCAATTTCTCAAGAATATCTACCCTTTCTTCCTCTAACTGATTCACCTCTACATTTTACAAATTTCTCTCAGCCATGAGCTTGGCAAGACCCAAACCTATTACTAACTTTGTGGTTTGGATATCCATATCATACTCCTATAGTTTTTTGACCCACCTACATATTTTACTTGAGATCTCCATTTTTGATAAGATGTCTTTCACCATGGTGTGGAGAACATAAGAAACACCTTTTGAACTCAATATATAAGGCCTGAAAACTTTTGTTGCTTTCACCAAGGCAAATGCTTGTTTCTCCATGATTGTATACTTGAACTCAATCTGCTTGTAAAGCCTTGCTAAAAAAGGAAATAGGCCTCTTCAGCCCCATTTTCATCCTTTTGTAACAAAACTGAAGTAATGGTATATTTCAGAGGCAAAGGAAAATATTTTGAAAGGCCTCTTATAGTTTGGAGCTACCAAAACAGGTGCATGCTTAAGTGCATCCTTTATTCCTTCAAAATCCTGAATGGAAGCCTCCTCCCACCTGATAACTTGATCCTTTTTTAACATGCTTGTTATTGGAAGAGTTAGCTCAGAAAAATTGGAAACAAACCTTCTAATAAAATTGATTTGGCCAAAGAAATATTGGATGCCTTTCTTGGTTCTTGGGATAGGTACTTTGTTAATTGCATCCACTCTCTCAGGGTCTATCATAACACCATCTTTAGATACAATATGTCCCAGAAACTTGGCCTTTTGCATGCCAAAATGACACTTCTTTGGATTAAGAGAAACACCATACTCCCTACATCTGATCAACATCTTCTCCAAATGTTGCAAATGGTCACCTCACTGCCTTGAAAACACAGTCACATCATCTTGGTAAACTGCAATAAATTTATTGATGTAACTAGCAAAAGAAACATCCATTGCCCTTTGAAAAGTGACACCATAATTCATCAATCCAAAGGGCATCCTTACAAAAACATAAGTCCCCCATGGAGTAATGAAGGTTGTCTTAAGTCTTTCTGATTCTTTGACAACTAATTGATTGTATCCAGAGAAACCATCCAAAGTAGAGAGAAATTATGATCCTGTCATAAGCTACAACATATTCTCCATGTTGGGCAAGGGGTAGTTGTCCTTCATATCTGCCTTTTTTAGATTTCTAAAATCCACACAAAGTGTTATATCTTCATTCTTCTTTCTAATTGGCAAAAGGTTTACAACCCAAGATGAATATCTAGTGGGCTAAATAATACCTCCATCCCTCAACTTCTTTAATTCCTCTTGCATTTTCATGGAGAGAAGTGGATTAATTGGAATTTTACTCTATCTGAATGGTTTGGCATTTGCTTCAAAAGGGATCTCATGCTGAAATAAATCTTCTCTATATGCTTTGAGCTCTGAATAGGACCAAGCAAGGCAGTCTTGATATTTTTTCAACAATTGGAGGTAGGACTATTTTTCTTCCTTGTTTAAACTACTGCCCAACCAAACCTTCCTTGGTTTTTCCTTTGTTCCCAAGTCATGCTCTTCCACATCCCTTGAAGAAGACATCTTTCTATTTATGATGCAATCAACATTGTTAAAATTTGACTCAAGTGCAACGAGACCTCTAGGAATGGTGTTTGTTTTCAATTGGATTGATATCTTTTCCAAACAAAGTTTCTCTTCCTTAAGTCATACACACCATTGGTTCCCAATCAATATTCTAATTTAAAAACTCACCTTGGTTTTGCAAGAACCTGAGCACTTGAGCATCATTGTTAAAGAATTTCCCATGTTTCACATTATCAAGCACAACTGGCCTAGTCAGGACTTCAATGTTGTATTCACAATAAGGTGAAATGGTGCAATTTTCAAATCTAGAACCCAGCACCGCCAGCTTATCAGTAGTAGCATTAAGACCTTTTTCATGGTAAACAATGTTAAAGGAATCAAACATTTCAATTACATCCCAAACTGCATGCTTATACTGTTTCATACGCTCATTTTTTGTAGCATACAATTTTCTTATTTGTTTGACAACCAGCTGTGAGTCTCCTTTTGCAACAATATCCTTCACTCCATACTTCCATGCAATTTTTAACCCCAATAGCAATGCCTCATACTCAACAACATTGTTAGTGCATTCAAAATTAAGTTTGAAGGAAAAAGAAAACTCTTCCAAACTAGGAGAAAGCAGAACTATACCAGCACAATTTCCAAATTTTGAGAAAGCTCCATCAAATAGCAAGGTCCAAGGAGAACCTAACATATCAAGACACTCTGATCTATCAATCTTGTGTTCTTTTCCATCAGCAAAGCCAATGAAATGGTCAAAATCTACATCAGAAAATAACACTTCATAGGAAGCATTGTTGGGATCTTCAATCAAGTGCAACATTTTCTTTTCACCATAGAGTTTGACCAAGATTCCCTCAATGGGAATAGTAGAAAAAGACATGTCCATCTGAATGCTACCACAACCACTTGTAGCCCATTTTCTTGACAAAATCATACCCCATTTGGCAGAGTAGTCAACAATTACAACATCCAGTTTCAAATTCTTACCTACGTAGGCTACAAGTTGCACTACCAAACCCTTCACAAAACCAACCACTAGCACTTCCCTTGAATCCATGGTAGTACACTTCCCATAGGTGGCTATCACCTTTATATCTAAATCATTCATGACTTACTAGAATCAAACATGCAATTGTGAAGTAGCCTATCTTTTATGAGAAAAGTTGTAAAGAATGGATCAACATTCAATTGGGAATCAACCAAGGATTTCCCCAAATATACCTCAAGTGCCTCTCCAAGGTCTTCCACTGCTGGTGGTGTTTCAAGGCTAGAAATTATTTGAAGAGGAGTCTCAACAACATTTACATTTCTACTTGGGGTGATCTTCTCTTCTTTCAACCCCAAGTACTCAAATGCTCTCTTCTTATGCTCAAGAATTCTAAGAAACTCAATAATTGGAACACTCACTTTAATTTGGCTCAATACCTGGACTATGTCATAGGGGAAACTCTTTGGCAAAACAACATTGGAAGGGATACAAGAAGATTCATTAGATAGGTAGCCTTCTCAAATTTTTGTTAAACCTTGTGTTGAAGTCATGGCTACAACAACACTGATTCATTAGGGTTATTCTTGATATTATAGAACTCAGACAAAAGAAATCACAAGGCCTAAACCAATAGCATCAGTCCTATCACCAGATTGTAAGGTAAATGCATTTTTCATTTCAGTCCATAAATCAATAGAGTTATCAGGTAGAGCCTTGTACCAATCCCTAGAATTTTCTTCAAGTTTATGAATAAACAAATTAGTATACACATCTTCAAACTCTATCTCAAAATCTTCCATCATATTATCAAAAAGTTTGAGATACTGATCACCAGTAATGGCATTGTTACCTTGGAATTTTGGCAACCTATTTCTCACATCTTGTGGGACAACATTTGGGGTAACCATCCATTCCTCTAAAATTTATAGGACCAAAGGTGTTAACAAAAAATGGAGTTCTATCCTAAGCCATATTGTTTGGTGGGGGTGATCTTGGAGATGAGGCAAGCTGATGAGGAGTGTTATGTATTTGGGGCTCAAGAATTTGAATCACAAAACTGGTATCCTCTAAGTGCTGATTTTCTTGGAAAGTTTGACTTGAATTAAAACATAGAACTTCATATTGGAGAAGGAACTTACCAGGTACAACAGAAAGACCTTCACCAGCAGAGGCAAACAAGTTTATGAGAGGATTGCTTGAATAAAAATCACTTGTAGAAGAGTGATATTCCTCTACCAAAGGCTTATCTCTCTTATTAATGGCTATATCTTTACCTGATGTCTGACCTTTAATCACTTTCCAAACTCTTCTCTCTTCCAACTCTAAATTTCTTAAGTCTGAGAACAATTTCTTAGCAGAGTCTTTAAGGAAGAGAGATATTCTTCCCTCCAGTTTTGTAGAGATCAACAACACAAAAATAGATGACAGAAAGCTTAAGACACTGGTATTTCCAAATTTAAATCAGCATGGAGTCGCCACTAAGGAATTTCACCTCAGTTGTGCAAGAATGCACTAAAATAATTTTTTCAAATGTTTTCTAGCACTGACAAATTTGCAAGGCTTTATAAACCAGACCTTCTTCTTCTTAAATCAACCAAACATAATGCAACAAAGTGTCCAAACTACTGGAAAATGGAAAAAAGGCAGGCTGAGATTGAAACCTTTGCTTTAAAACTCACGGATCTGAAACATAGGTTGATATCTTGATAATGCAGTAGCTCAAATACCTGAATACACCTCAAAAACACCAAGAAATTCCAAGAAGTCCCCAAAATCGGTGCGACTCTGGTGTTGGTACCCAAACTTAATCTCCTTCACAACTTAAGCAGTATCATGGATTTTCACAAGACACTAAGAGGAAGATAAATGATTTGTAGCCGGGGAAACATCTATTTCACTTATTAACACTCAATATTTGAAGGAGTGGGTAGCATTTTAGAAGGATTTTGATCTGATCCTCACTATTTTAGGTATTTCCTATCAACCAAGGCAAGAGAACCTATATTGTAGCCTTTATTTGGTGAAGGAGGTGGAGATATCCTTGTATTTTACATATTCTATGGAAAGGGCCTTGGGAAAACATGATCAATTAGCCATTATTCAAACTCAAAAGATTTTTCACTACTAAATGATGGAAACATTTTCAAAACAAGGCAGAGGATGCTAGAGACATAGTATTATCCTAATTTTCTTTGTGCATTTTTGTAAATGGATTGTATTCTCTTGTTAACACACAATGCGATGCATGGGTAGTATCGGGTAGGGTTAATTATTTTGAATGAATTTTTTTGGGAGATGTTAGACAAGACCAACCAGAGATTACAAAAACTCTTTGAGGACCTTTGCAAGAAATTTGTAACTCCTAAATAGTAGGAATGCTTCTAAAGGTTTAAAATACTCCTTCAACCAGGATATGTGCACAAATGGAGGCCCAAATCTACACTCTTCCACACAACATTTGATAACCTACCACAAAAGCTTGAAGTAAAATACCAAAAAAGTAGCTGGGAATCCCTATCTTATCATGACCTAAGGTGCACCCAAAGGTTTACAAATAATCTCAAGATTCAAGGACAATTAAATGATTTTAAATCTTTTTATCTTTTATCAGATGAAAGATATTCTGAATATAAGATTGTAGATGCCATCAAACCATCAACAAGAAATGAGACCTTGTATGATCAAGAGAGATCCCAAACACATGATTGCAACATGAGCAAGAAACACAAATTGAAATCATTCTGAAAAATAAGCATATACAATTTTTTCTAAGAGATAACGCCAAATAATCCAAAATTTGATTGAATACATTACCAGGGGAATGATATGAGAAACAATCTCAGAGCTTGTTGATGGCTTTACAACTGAAACCAACTCAACATGATGAAATATTATATAAGAGAGAATTAAAAATTGTTCTCAAGCAGTTTTCTCTTGAGAAATGGATTTCTTTCAGTATTTTCCTTGAAAAATTCTATATCCTTTATCTTCTCTCAAATTCTCCAAAAATATGATATATACTCTATGCCATCTTGGAGCCTTGCTTCCCAAGTAAAGAATATGCTTATGGGATCAAATTTGTTACAAAAAATTCATGATTTCATGAAAAAAACATTAAGCTAGAAAAAAGCTTGCATGTTGCAAGGATGCATAAAAATTATTACAAAAATTTAGATCCTTATCCATCCTAGGGTCACATTTTTATCATTCAGGCATGCCAACATGTTTTTTAAACCATTTTTCACCTTTTCACCTTTTCAATTTTTACCTCTGCAACTTCTAGATCTGAATTTTACACTTTTTATCGGGCCTGAGAAAAAAATGTATCAAAAACATCATAGATCACCATATTAGGTCATGAAAACGGAGCCATTGCACTCAGAAAGCCGAGACGATGCAAAATCATATAAGGTTCGAAGAAATTTAATGAAGGAAACACGAATCCAAGCTTCTTGGAGCTCCCATGGCAGCTAAAAGGGGGAATGCATAGTAACCATCAATTTTGGATAACTTTAAATACCATCCGTTCATGTGGAGGATGAGATCCTCGTATACTCCCCTTTTGACCTTTGGATAAGGTGGGACGCGGGTACAAAAATCATTGGATCGGGCCCACACCTTCAAAAACGTATCTGCGACCCTTTTTTAACCTTGGATAATTTTTCAATATTTTTTGCATTCCTCCTGGGCCCACCATGTGTCCAAAGGTGGACCCCATTGAAAACACGGATCGATTCTATTAATTTTTCCATTTTTTAAATTTTGGAAAAAAATTATAGCTTTCCCCGTGGGGCCGCACCCCATTTTTATTCTTTTCCATGTGTCTTCTCCTTATTCGTTATGGGACCAAGCATCATATTCTTCCTTTAAACCTCCTTTCCAAAATTGAAAAGTTTCAAAACTCTCCTCAGGATCCGCGCACTCCATTTAACTCCTTTGAAAAGTGCCATGTGTCCTCCAAAGATTGGCTAAGGAGGCATGCCTTTAATTTTAACTTTAGGTCCATTTGTCAAAATTTGTAAATTTCCAAAAGTTCCTTCGAGGCCCGAAACTCTACCCCCTCATACAAATTTTTCCCATGCGGCAATGCGGACCAAACATTACATTTGAGATTTGGCCTCCAAAGGCAAAAATATCAAATTCTCCCCTAGCCCCGCTTCTCCATTTTGTCTTTTGTGACATGTGTTGGCCCTGGATTGGAGCAGCAAAACATTCACAAAATTTTCCTTCGGCCCCCTTGCTTGATTTTTTTCATTTCTAGACACATGTCCACTTCTCATTGGTAGCAGACCTTCAGGTAAAAATTTAACTTCAAAATTTTGAAGTTAAAAACTTCAAATGCATCGAAACCTCCACTCCCTCATATTGACTTCTTCCAGACACGTTTCCACCTGTGATTGCGTGAGGGATTTCGGGTCAAAAATTTACTTTGAAATTTTTTCAAAGTAAACGCCAAATTTCTCAAGGAAAACCTGCCACTCGCCAATCCTCCAACCAATCATATCATGCCACGTATTCACTTTACTGTAGAAGGTGGAGTCACAGATCAATTGTTTCCCTTTTGCCAAAATTTCAAAATGACAAGTTAGAAACATTTTTCGCATATCCCCAGCCAATAGGAAACCACCACGTTGCCAATACATTACGATGATGAAT
The DNA here is from genome assembly GCA_019776745.2 of Taxus chinensis. Taxonomy (NCBI): domain Eukaryota; kingdom Viridiplantae; phylum Streptophyta; class Pinopsida; order Cupressales; family Taxaceae; genus Taxus; species Taxus chinensis. The sequence goes on from CM034150.1 coordinate 849,830,470, forward strand.
TTGACGGTCAGATGACACCCGTATGACTGTCAAAACGTCAAAAATTCACAGGATGCCTTAGAGAATTGAAATTTTCGACAAGGAAGGTAGATTTGTATAATTTCAAACAAATTGAATCATTTTTGACATTGCTTTCAACCTTGGGGATTGAGAAATTAATTACAAACACTTTAGACTCTATAAATTTTGAGTTTTTGCATGATTTGACAAGGGAAAAATGAGACAACCTGACCATTTGAAAAGCTAGGGCACAAAAAGGGGGCAAACTTGGATTGTTTTTTAAAATTAGGGCAATACATTAATATCTTGGGCATCTTCGAAGCATTCAATTGGGGAAGAAGAACTGCAGACCACCAAATCAAAAAATAAAATGTTTTTGAGTAGATTTGGGCATGGAACAATAGGGCACATTATGCAAACTAAGAATTAGCACCAACACGTGCCGCTCTTATCAAGCCCTCTCCTACCTCTTCCATCCTCAACTGATCAACCAATCGTTAGCCACACAAATTATGCCACCTGATCTCACAGCCCCACCTCTCACTCAACTACTCTCACCTATGTGACTCGCCAACGAATCTCTCTACTGTACTCTTTTGACCTCTTCCTCTGATGCTCTCTTTTATCTCTTTCTCCTTTTCACAATGCATAAATGAATTTTCAAACACCGGTTTTCCAATTTTTATACCCTACCCCGACTCAATTCATGTCAGTTACCCTTGACCGTTTCCGGTCTGTTGCCCTCGCTAACCGTCGTCAGTTCCCATACAACCGTCATCGGTTCACTTTGACCAGTGTCAGTTACCCGGCCTTCAGATTGACCATACTTTTCCATTTTACCCCACCCTCTACCTTTCTCTTTACCCCATACCTTTACCCAACCCATTAGCTTACCTTTCCTGACCTCATCACTTCCTACCTCCATTTTTCCTCCTTTAAGGACTCATTATTTTACCCTTACTTCAGCCTTACCCATTCTATGACCTAGATATTTGGACCTAGACCATCACTAGTGACCTTTGACCTCATGTGTTCACCATACCTTGTGGCACTGTTACATGTGCTGATTGACCTAATGACCTTACCTAGCCTATTATCGTGATTGTTTATCCTGACCCTACCTTCGGTGTACCAGAACATACCTAAATGTTCTTGCACCTAACCTATGTTTTGTTTCCTGACCATATCTTATACATTGGATACTGGATTCACTTCACCCTTGTTTGGATAAACCTATCGACATTAGACGATGTAGAGTTTCCCAAATCTTCAACCCGGTAGTGTGATGTAGTTTATACATGTGCGTGTGTTTGACTGTGGCTACCTTTGACCCTAACCCATTACCTAGATTGCCCAAGTAGACATTTCACCCTCTTCCCCTACACCCACTTCCCTTTTCCTCACATTTACCTTTTTTCAAACCACTCACCGCTTCAGCCTACTGCCTCATTAGTTCTTGGTTTGAGGGGGATCACCTTCACCCTCACATGGGGCAACCACATCTTATTTTTGTTAGCATCGCTTACAAATACAAGATACACAACAAAAAGAGGAAAAATTTAGACACTAAAATTAGGTCACACTCCCCTTTTGTCCCTTGAAAAATAAGCACCCTTCATCAGATTCACCTAGCCATGGCCCCCTTTACCTCACTAGTATTAATTTAATTATATTAATTCATTATCCTCACCATATTTATTATTTAAATATCTTAATTTAGATAATATCCACACACACAGTTCACTTAGACAACTCACCAAGCCAACTCAACCTAAGACCTATTCTTAACAAGTTACCATAACTAACTAAGACATACCCAAACCCTAAAAATCAATTCCTACATTCCCTCTAACCACATTCCCACATGCTCACAAGAGGCTTCGAGTCTAATCCGTGGGATAATGTCATAAGCTCAGAGAAAATTAGGAGGATCTCCTTAATTTTGGTAAACCTAGAAAATCCCACCTTGACCGACGTCTGTTACTCCTAACCATCACCGGTTAAGCCGGACCACTGTCAGTTACCCCATTTTAACCCAAAACAACCTTATTCTCAAGGTTGGAATTTGGAACTTGGAAGTTGGAAGCAAGAAATTTGATGAGAAAGAATGAGATCTCAAAATATAATGCATCTTCAGAGAGCCAATTCCAGCAAGAACTCACATCCAAGGAAGGAGATTGAGCATCTTCTCCTGCACAACCATCCCAGCCACATTCAGAGCTATTTAAACAAAGAGGAGCATGCATGCAACATATGCTGAAGCTCTTTTTCAGTCAATGATCACTTGCAGCCTTCAAACCCATCATCAACACCTCCACCTTTCACATACAGACCTTCAAGAATGAAATCTAAGTAATTACAACAGCATACCTTCCTGGTTGTTTCATTTTATCATCATCCATCATTCATATTTCTCCCTATTGACCATTTCTAACATTTTTTATCTCCATAGACCCATCAAACCTCATAAATACCTATTATTTTCACCCAATACCTCATCCCGACCAACTAAATCCTTTGTGCAACCACAAAGGAGACCAAAACCCCATTCTGTGACATTTTCAGATCTAACAGTAACCGTCGCCGGTTATACCTAACCGTGGCCGATCACCCCTAACTGATGCCAGTATCTGTGTTTTCCTACACAACCTTAAACAAAGACTTACCCAACTAGTTTTACCTGACCCTCACTTACCTGTGACCTACTCGAGACCTTTATCAGACCTGCAGAGACCCTGAACCAATCATTTGACCTTCGGATTCTATTCTAGCTTAGCCTGTTAGATTAGATTTATCTCTTAGTGTGTTTTTAAGTGAGATACCTAAATCATTTTAGAATAACAATAGGATTTACTTTTTTTACAACATTAATTTGTTTAAAACAGTGGATTGACAGCCATCGAGGAAGTATCATGCTTCCTAGATCTAGGTCACACTAGGTAGTTCATTGCCCATATTGTTTAATTCTTTCTCGTGGTCTTGCTTTCATTACAGGTAGTTCCTTCTAGCCAAAAGGAAGCTCTCATGGTCAGCTATGGATTCAAAAGTCATATGAATGCAACAACCCATCAACCGACATTTGAATAGGTATTCCTCCTACGCCCATTACCCTGTCTGTTTCTTCAACAATTCAAATAAACAATCTGAGAAAAAGGTGAAACACTTTCATCAATTCCCCTTGTCTTACCTCAAACTTTGGATCATCAATGTGGGATTCAAATTCCCATGATAGCATTTTCCTTGTCCGAGGGTATGCACCTTCATCATCAAATTAAGCCATGGCTAAAAGTTGTTCTATTGGCACGGTGCTCTGGAAATGTGCACGCATCACCTTGTTTGGATCATCAATGTAGCCCATTTCTTGAACTTGTGATGCTTCTCTGCTCTTCCTCCCTGTGTGTGTGGCCCTTGGAAATATTACAGCTAGACTGGAATCTCCTCCCATGCTGCCATCTTATTTTCCTACACTCTCCTCCTCAGCTTCCTTCATCACTACATCCGTGCTACATTCAACCTCTTGTTCTAACAAGTCATTAATAATTTTTTCCACTTATTTCTCTATGGCATTATCTATCTATTCCTTTGTGAGGCTTAGGGTCCTTTGATATTTTTTAACTTCTTCCCTAACTACCTCCTTGCGTTGGGTATCAGCTTCTTCTACATCCTCCTCTTCATCTCCCTCATTATACTCATCTCCTTCTTTTTCAGAAACATGTATCTCATAGACAGGATGGTCTTTGCCCCCTTCTGGCTCATCATCATCATTCTTTTCACTAATGTAGGCATCTAGACTCTTTGTCTCTTCTAAATCTACCCCATCGGTCACCTTCTTCTTCTTCCTTACTGGGGATTCCAGTACAAGAGATTCTTCTCTTTATTTTTCTCTGGTAGGTGATATCTTCATCGGTGCTTCCTCATGGGTGAGGAAATCTTCGTGCTCTGATGCCTCTTCTTCTAGGGTATTCACCTTGAAAGGAGAATTATTTCTCCACACATAAGTACTAGGCTTAGTGCCTATCTCCAGCGCGCTCACCGTTTGTGTGGTTTGAACACTTGGTGCCTTCTGTACCTCTTCTCTTTCTCTCTTCCTAGGCACAGAATTCTTCCTCCCCATAGGATCTTCAGGAATGGAGACATCATTCTATAAGTAAGAATATTTTTCAAATTTTGGCCTTATGCATAGATATAACTTTGTTGTGGTCCTTCCCATAATCGGTAGTGTTAAAGGATTCATCATCTATATCTCGTGGGAGACATATCTCTCCACGTACATGTGCTTATTTAGGTAGACTAGCTTCAAGCATAACTTGTGGTGGTATATATCTACCTCACTAAGGTTGAACCTTAGTCTCTTTATATCCTTCAAATGATTAACCCCGGCTTGGAAGTATAGCGTGGTGAAGGAGAAGGATAGCTTGCACCATGGACTCATATTCCCATCTGTCAATATAAATCTACCAATGCAGAAGTATTGGTACACTAAAAATTCTTCCTCTCCACTCATGAGTGCAAGAAAATGATCTAGGATCCTCCACTCAGCCTCGAATGTGTCAAGTATTCTCTTATACCACTTCTCTAGGTGTGCCTTGTGAGAGGTCATCATGGTTTCACAAGTATACTTCGTAAACCTCTTTACGGGAAAGGGATCCTCTTTTGGATACTCCCAAACAATTTTTTCTAAACCATCAGGAACTCCAATCTCTAAGAACACAATAGTGAGGAGGACGTTACCGAAGAGTATCTTCTCTCTCTCCTACGCGCTGCTTATAATTTCATCTGTGATGAAAGCGGAAAAGTTGTAGATGGTTCCTTCTGATATCTTTCAGCATACATTTAGCCATGCCTTGTTCACTTGTGTCCAACATTCTTGTTCATTGAGCTTGGTGACCAAGCACACGGCTATCCTCATTACTAGGTTTGGTATCTCTGTGATGTCAAATTATTGCAAACACTTTTTGTATTCATACACGGATATAATCTCCTTTATGGATTATTTATTGCTTAGATCATCATCAATGCTATCTCTTTCACAATTGAGGCCTATGAACTTGGATATCATTTGTGGTGTGATGCACATCTTACACTCTGTGAAATAAAAATGATCCTCACACATGTGCAACATCAACCATTGATAAAGGTGCTCATGCTTGCCAAAGTAGGGCAACTCGTACAATTGCAATAGTCCATCCTTCTCTAATTTGACCTTCACCTCATCATTGTAAATGGGAATTCTGTCTTGCGTCCTATTGTTAGTTGGTTAGACTAACTCTAGTGCCATTTCCTTCTCCATTGTGCTCATGCGATGGTTATAATTTCTTATGGCCATCTTTTGTAGGTGTGACTCCCATTCTTTTCCTATCAATACCCCACATGGGTACTACATTTCCATGTACCATTCTTCATTGGTGCTCGTGATGGAAGCAATTTTCTTTCCCTTTCCCTTAGCCTTTGTTTTCTTTAGTGAAATGGTTGGTTTTCTTGGTGCCATTTTTATGGTTGGGATAAACTTAAACAATCCTCCCTCTTGCTCTGCTCTTCTACCTTGCTCAATCCCAAACTCTTGAATCCTTTTTTCTTTGTGCCCTAGCTGCCAAACCCTAACCTAGAAATCCTTCCACAATACGACACTCTTCACACAACCTTCCTCACACCTATTTACTCCCTCCTTCTGATTCACAGATTTACTCTAGATGCACACTCGTATTTTCCAAATTCTCCTTTCTTCACAAAAATTTATCTGGATTCCCTTGTTCGCAAGAGATTTTTTCAATTCATAATCGCAAGGTAACAAATTAATTTCCTGACCTTGTATTTATAGTTTTTCCTACTTTCTAGCATTAAATGTTATACCATATACCAACGTACTTTAAAATTTAATGTGGATTTTTCCACTTATCTGATTTTAAGTGCTCTTACCTATGCGCCACATCCTACGTGAAACACTTGACAACATTTTGGCCCGTAAAAATCCAAATAGACTGAAGACTATTATGTGCATGTCAACAACATCGAAGGCACTTCTTCTGACCTTTACCTGATTTTTTCCCTCGCCTACCTCATGTTGTTCGTATTCTCTTCATACTTTCTATACGTGGTTTCTGTAAGGCCTTTTTGATACCAACCATTCTCGTTCACCTCTCTTTTACACACTTTTTAACCTTATGCACTTTTATCCTTCAACCGGGCCATTCACCACAACTTCTTCTACCAGTTCAAACTTGTATTTGTAGGCCCATACTTCACATCATTCCACCCCACACTAAAAAATATGTGCGGTGCTCTACGCATACACAACCTTGGAAAAATAATGCGGTTACTGGTGAACAAGGAAAAAAACAAAAACAAAAATAGAGGAACAAACAATGAGAAAGGGAAACACAAGAAAATAAAATGCATAAAGGGAAATTCTAGACTAATTGGCAACATTGCCTTATTACAAACACCAAGAAGACTTATTTATAGTAGGGTTTCAACCTAATCCCATTGAAATGACCTAGTATTCTCATCCCATATAGTGCTTGTAACTGGAAATTGCATGAATCAAGAATGTACGAGATGATGTAAGGTCCCAACCAATGGACTTTCAACTTCCTAGGATGGCATAGATACTTGGAATCATACAGCAGCACCATCTACCCAACCTCAAATTTCTTGTTCTTGATATGATGATCATGCCATAATTTTTTCTTTCTCTTTCTGTCTTTTGAATCCATCTAGCAAGTGATAGCCTCTCATCTAACTTCATCAACTTATTAATTATTTCTTCAAGCATTTTCTCATCAACTAGCCCTGTTGCGTGCTCTATATACAGTGATGGTTATATGAATTTAACTAGTAAAACAGTCTCCATGCCAAACACCAATTGAAATGGTGTGCCCTTGTTCAACCTTTTGTAGGTTGTCTTATATGCCCATAGAACTGTTGATACCTTATCACCCCAATCTTTTCTTCCAACTTCATAGATCTTAGTTAAGGCATGACTTAGTATCTTGTTAAATGCGTCAGTAATCCCATTTTCTTGAGGGTGATAAGGAGTATTCTTGTGATAGGAAACCATAAATTTTGCTAACATAATCCTAATCGTTTCATTGAGAAAGTGTGTACCTCTATTGCTTGTTAAAATTAAAGCATAACCATACCTTTTGATTATGTTCTCCCATAAAAATCTAGTAGTTTTTGTTGTGGTGCAATCCTTCATAAGCACTGCCTCTGCCCACTGTGTCAAGTAATCAGTGCAAGTGATGATATACCGTGAACCAGTCCTTCGCGTGACTGGCGTAATTGGCCCTACAAAGTCGATTTCCCATTTTTCAAATGGTTCAGTGTTGGCTATTGGTCGCAAAGGCATTTCATCTCTCTTTTTAGGTTTTCCAAGGTGCTAGCAATGGTCATAGGCCTTTCAAAACTCAATACAATTCTTATAGATGGTTTCCCACCAAATCCCTAATAATAAAATCTTCCATGTGGTATCATTTCCTACATATTTTCCTCCTGCAATCCCACCATGACCTTCCTCCATAATTTCCACGTGCTCATACTCTAATATACATCAGTGAAAAACCTCATCCCGACCCAACTTATATAGGTCTCCTCTAATCAACATGTAAGGTGCGGTAAGAATTTCCAACTGATTTATTGTAAGATCTTTTATCCCTTCTAGAACCACACATGTTTTTAAGAACACTACGATATCTTGCAAGTTTGAGTGTGCACCATAACCTAAATAGTTACATGTCTAGCATGGTATCTTTATGTACCCAAAATTGTAGGGTACTGCACCATCAGAACAATGTTACACGTACCCCAACGATGATACAGGTCTCCTCGCAAGGTGTTTGAGATCTAGAAAATCTCTCCAAGTGTACATTAACATCTCGCATACCCCACTTAGCCTCCGCATGCTCTGTTTTACTCTCCCCCACTTTTCCTTTGCTTTTGGTCTTCAGTGACAAAACCACCACCCAGGCAAGGTGGTGGTCCTTCATGCGTTTTCCAGAATGTTATTTTTATCGCGAATCGTGTAAATTTTCAAATTTTACTAACCTTTTCATCTGTTCTACTTGTATTTATGATTCTGGTTCCCTGTAATAGTGTTTCTCCATTATTTATCGTAAAAGAGTTCAAATTGGATTTCACCTTTGGGTAAATGGGAATTCTATAAATAGCTGGTTGTTTTTCAAGCAAATGGCCACTCAAAAATTTCCTCTCATCTTCTCATTTCAATAGTTTAGTCTTTCAGTTCTTGTTTAGGAATTCAATATTTTTCTTTTGTTGCATGTATAGCTAGTCTTGTTTTTCTATTTAGAAACCACATGATCTTCTTATTTTAGTGTTATTACTGTTTCATGTAATCAATTGAGAGAGGATAGTTTCATTTTCAGTCTGAAGCCATTAGAGTTGCAGGTTTTATTTGTTAAGAAGGATAGCTAGGAATTACATAAGCCAAGCTCTGTTCTCTTGCGCTATCCCTCTCTTACTCACATTGTATTCAGTCTACATCCAAAGCTATCATTATTCCAATATCTACTTCTGTTGATGCTAGCATTACACATTTTTCTGGATTCACGTGAACATGAAGGAACGAGGAGACCACACTGAGGGGACAAAGCCACACACAATTGGATTCACCACTATTCTGCAAAATCCAGGTTCAAGCTATCAAAGTTTTAGTTAAAACATATCAAATAGAGTAATAAATAATTTCATTTCAGTTAATCTCACTTTTGATATTACAAGGGAAGCTATGGGGATTGATAGTTTCTGAGAAACTATGATTCATTCCTCACTTATGAGGTAAGATCGGGGGTCTTTCAAATAAATTAGATCACTTATTTAGTTGTTCAGAATAGATTCACAACTGCACAGAAAAGTAGCTATACTCGGCTACCTTCTTTGTTTTAAATTTTGTTATTAGATTAGTTGTCGTTTCCTAGATATGTTAAATAGTTGTTATCTTAATTTTATTAAAAACTCTATCAAAAACACAAAAATAGAGAATTTATATATGTTATAGATATACTTTATATGATTAGCTTGCTTTGCTTTAGTTAGATTTACATTATTTCCTTTTGTATGACAATCACGGGACCTAGGGAGCCCATAGAATACATATTCAAGCTAATTGTGCTGCAACCCAATCTTGTTACAACAATAGCTGACATAGACCAAAATCTCAGAATCCAAGTCTTCCAAACAGCAACAGACCTACAAGAAATCAGCCTGCAATTAAGAGGATTATACATAGAAGACGACAGGACACACACGTTTTGGTCAAACTAGCCAAACTATAGATTACCCTAGATAAATATCTGGATGACTATAGAAGGGCTTGAAAGAGAGAAAACATTCGGTTGTGATCCTTTGGTCCCATAACTAGATGCATGAGACATTCTCATTGACATAGACACTAGCTTAAGAATTCAAGTTGCCAGAATGCCTGTAAGGTACTCTGAGAAGATTGTGTAACTTTTAGCTCTAAACATAGAGGCCAAAAATGCATATGACTACTAGATATCAGGGATTATAGATTGATTCTTCACATGACCATAGGAGGTCCACAACAACCACAAATCTATAGTTGTGATTTACAGATCCCACAACCCAACGAGCCCACAGAACAATCAGATGTTGATGCTGGTTTACGCACATTAGTATTTAGATCCTCTCCACTTCCACCAATAATTATCGCACAATTATCCTCACTAGACATAACAGCTAATCTAGGTAAATATTTCTGGAATAGACCAAAGAATCGACCATAGAATCCCATATATACGCCTTCCATTTTCATGACCTTGTCGAGAGACATATACGAAGCACCCACAGGTTATCTTCCGCATATCCCACAACCTATAGATCAAATCATGCCAGAGCTCGATACTAATTGGAGCCTTCAAGTAGTCATCCTTGCCGACTGATCTATCACTCTAGTTTAGGTTAGAAGGGCCTTCTTTTCCTTAGATTCGTAGATTCCACTAGTGCGTGTCGAAGACATAAGATTTCCTAATTAGTTTGTTTATACTCCACGTATATTCCATCCCCACTGGTTGTCTCGGCACAACCTCAGGAGGTCGGGTGCGAGGAAGAGTTACCTATAGATTCCCATGCTCGCTTGTCACTTTTCCATCACCAAAATTGGTGAACCCGACATGAAAGAAACATTTCTTCCATCCACCTTTGCTCTTTCCCATTATTATGTGGGTATTCATATACCCCTCGAATATGTCAGGATTCGATGCATATGGCAAACATCTCCTAGGTCTTGAAGTAAACTACGATCAACTGAATTGACAGCCATCACCCTCGCTCTTAGCATGGGGTGACAACTATTCAACTAATCGGTTATCAACACAAACTCCACCTCTAAGGACTAGATATAGTTCTTCTTTCTAAATAGAGGAGTTGGATCAGCTCACTCAAACGCAACAACCAGAGCCTTCAAGCTCAAACAACATGATGTTTACGGGAGAATCTGGTTCATCTCCTCAGGTGTTTCTTAGACCACAAATTAGTAAACAATCAGATCCATATCTATTTTTAGATGATGAATATTTAACGCGTTATGCCAGGATTGGAAAACTCTCTCAGAGTATGTACCCACCTATAGGAAGTTTACAAACACAACCCGAGGTCTCTTTTCAAGAAAACACCTCCATGCCACTACCTATAGGAGGTGTCCTTGGTGAAACTTGGTAGGATAACAACCAATTCATAGTAGGGTATCATACCCATTTGCATCCTCAAATGACACAACAAACGCCCGTAAGGTGAAATACTATGTCTTCACCAATGGAGGTCATTTCAGCCTTGGCTAAAAAGGTTAGAGGGCTGGAACTTGCTCAAGAAAATCAAAATCACGTTTTAGACAAGTAGGAATCCCCAACCCTCCACATCATCCTAGCTAAGTAGACCTCCTCACGGGAACAGGCACGTTGGGAATTCCTCCTCAGTATTTGCAACAAGCACCAACTAGAATTGTGTTCACTAACGCCACTCCGGTGGAAAATATGATACCTCCCAATCTAGTAAAAAATAATCCATTCCTGGGCAATACTCCTCCATACTTAAACATGTATTCTAAGTCACCACAAGGAAATATGTTCTCTTCTCCCGGCATGTTCTCTCAACCATAGGGATTTCCTTATGCCCCTACAAATGCATACGCTATGCCATATCAACAACCCATTCCACCCCCCCAGCAGGCACCATCAATGGTCAAAACCTATGCGATAGGAAATTATTCATAATATTTGAAAGAGCACTTAGATTTCACTATACAAAGCGTCATGCTTCCAAAATCTCTTCCCGATTTGCCCAAGTACAAAGGGGAGGGAGACCTGAATACACATATTAAGGCCTATGCCACAACCATTCGAGAACTACTCCCTTGGGATGAGGTTGTTGCTAAAATATTCCCCAAAACTTTAGAGGGCATTGCCCTCGATTGGTATTACAGAATACCTGAAGCTTCCATCCATTCATTTAAACAACTCGTTTCAGAGTTCATCAAGGCATTCGACATGAACAAACTGTTGAGAATAGGAATCAGGGAATTCTTGCATATTAAGTAAGAACACAATGAATTGGTTTCTCATTTCATCCAAAGATGGCGTATAGTCCTTTATTCTTCGGCAAGTGCTCCAAACATGGATCAGATGGAACTATGTGATTTATTCCTTCATTCTCTCAGCAAAGAGATAAAGGAAGAAGTCCAGAAGTTCCCACTAAGGACTTACAATGAAGTACTTGAGAGCATCCTCCAAATAGATCAAGCTGTAATAGATAGCGGTCGTAAGACATATGGAACAAATGGGAGGTTAATCACCCCCAACCAAAATACTATGACTTATCCTACTACCACAAACGGCAATCAGGGACCTAAAATCCTTAACAAAAATCGTGGCATAACAACAGATGGAGTAACTGACTAAGCAAAAAAGGAAAATGTTGTAAATGCTCCACCGTTGGTTAACAATCAATGAAACAACAATTTTACCCTGACAATGAACTCGGTGGATTTTAATCATCCACAACAACAACAACAATGGAATATCTAGACACAGGGTCCAAGTCAAAACTCAACTAGATATTAAAACCAAAGGCAACAAAACTTTAATCCTAATAGTCAACGGTTTAATCAGAGTTTTGGACCACAACATGTGCTAACCCAACAACCTAGGAATTACAATCCCAACTCACATTGTGGTTTCCACAAATTTTGAGGCCATGACACTAGAACTTGCTGCAATTACAATAAGTTCATGTAAGATCTGCCAGAAGAACAAAGACAAACTTTTCATAGATATGTTCTTGGCAGATCCTGCATCACCTGTGCCAAATACTTTCATGGGAGTCAGTCTCCCCTCAAAATTATCCCCTCAAGATCTTCAATGATCCTCTCCCAAATTACAATAAATTAAATCCAAATGGGACAAACAAAGTTGTAATGATAGGAAATAATGATCATGAAGCCTTGACTTCACTAAATCCACCTGTCACACCGTAATTAGGAAATCAGCTACAACCCAAGATAGTCAGTTTAGTGGAGTTAGACACTGAGCTACACGTGGAAGACGTAACAAGGACATGAGAGTATTCCTCTTAGCCAAATCCAAGTTACCTGCTAGAGACAGATAACATTCAACATACCATTAGTAAAACCGGTAGGTTCCTATGATTTAATTAATGACCTAACAAAGACCTTCTCTCACATCTCCTTTTTTGGACTTGTTGAAGAAATCTCCTGCCCATAGGGCTGCTCTTTTAGAAGCATTCAGGTTTAGGTCATTTAATTAACATCACTCCATCTCTTGAAACACAAGTAAACCATATAGACTTTGATATTCACCCTCCAGGGCAGCCAGATAGGGATACTGAGTTTATATTTGACATAAAAAAATGCCAACAGACATTGAGATTGCACATAGAGGTGATCTAGCCTTACACTTACAAGTGTGGGTTTATAAAAATTACATTAAATGCATGTGATGATTGATGATGGGGCAGCAGTTAACATAGTCCCCTTCTCTTTTGTCCAAATGATAGGGTATGGAGAACCAAATTGTTCCACAACTAGAAATACATTAAGAGGCTATGATAGCCTTAAAGCCACTTCAATTGGGACTATAATACTACCAGTCACCTTAGGACCCAAAACAATCCTAACTAAGTTTTATATTATAGATCAGGAAACCAACTATAATATGATCCTCAACCGACTATGGATACACCGTATGAAGGCAATCCCTTCTACGTTATTTCAAGAAATAAGATTCTTGCACTTAGGAAAGATATTCGTAGAAAAAGGTGATCTGAAACCATTCGATATACACCTAGCAGTTATGAAGAAAAGGCCAAGTTTTCACTCTGAGTTTGAACTCCCAAAAAAAAACTTAACAAGCCAACCGACTCAAAATCTGGAAGAAAAATTGATACCTACAATAGAACTAGAAATTACGAACCTAGTCAAGAGCATCCCAGCCCTCAAGGATGAGGCTGACGTTGTAGAAACAATATCATTAGGAACTAATGCAAAATTTTTTGAATTATTGGAACAAGATCTACCAATTTTCCTACCATTTGATTCCACAGGTATGGGATGTACCCTAGGAGTTGGTTCTCTTCCAGCAGAGGAAATTTGCATGGTAAAAGTAATTGAAACAGAAAGAAATGGGCACGAAGAATGTCTCAGCATCCATCTTTCCTAGTAAATATTGGAATCTCAATTTCAATGGAGCTAGATGTCGCTATGGGGGTGGGGCAGGTGTGATCTTTACTTTACCCGAGGGAAAGATCCTACCATTCACCTTTAAGTTAAATTTCAAATGTACAAATAATGGTGCTGAATACGAAAGCCCTCCTCCTTGGCCTCATCATAGCTAAAAGGCTCGGTGTTAATGACATCAGAGTATTATGAGACTCTCAGTTAGTGGCAAACCAAGTCTCTGAGGTATATAAGACTAGACCTGAACATTTACAGCTCTACAAAATAGCAGTATTAGATTTGAGCAAAGGATTTAACTTCATATCAATTGAAGCAATCCCGCAGAGAACAAAACCTTCTCATAGATTCAATAGCAACATCAGCTTCATGTTTCACTCCAAACAGTGAGCTGAAGGACACCCATTTCATGGTATCCCTTTGTACTGAACCGTTAGTAAAGAAAACATCAACAAACCCTCTTATAATGCACATAGTTGAGAATACACCTACTACCTTAGGTCATGTTGATAGTGATACAACCACTCTTGATTACTTAAACGCCTATGCAGAGTTACATCTCACCCATCATGTGGTAGATTTGTCCTTAATCCCACATTCGTCTTCTTACTTTGGAAATCCCATGATAGAGCTTCCCCCATAAAAGGAGCTCGACATATACGCGGTAGAGAATGGAGAAGATATGGAACTACCTCCAACCCTCGCCTGAGTTTGAAGAAGGTAATGCTTCTTTAATCAAAGAAACAATTGATATTAACATTAGAATGGAGGAAGAACCAAAGATCTTAAAACTAGGATCTTCATTAACTCTAGAAGAGAGAGAAATACACACTCGAATCCTCAGAGAACATCAAAATTATTTTGCATTTAATTATAAATAAATGACAGGAATTGCACCACACATAACAGTACATAACCTCGTCACCAAATCAGATGCAAAGCCAATTAAACAAAAATCGAGACCAATGAAACCCAAGGTAGCTCTCATGGTGAAGGAAGAAGTAATGAAACTTCTCCAAGTAGGGTTCATCAAACCAGTCGATTACTCTTAGTGGGTATCTAATATCGTTTCGGTTCTCAAAAAGAATGGGAAGATACGCATCTGCATAGACTTTCGAGACATTAACAAAGCGTGCCCCAAGGATGACATCCCGTTACCATCCATTGACATCATCATAGACACAACAACTGGATTTGAGCTTTTGTCTCTCATGGATAGATTCTTGGGATACAATCAAAGTCAGAATATCTGAACAAGACCAAGCCAAAACCATTTTTATAACTCCTTGGGGAAATTATTGCTACGCTATTATGTCGTTCAGTCTCAAGAATGTTGGCGCTACGTACCAACTGTCAATGACATACATATTTCACGATATTATTCATAAAATCATGGAATCCTATGTAGATGACTTTTTGGCTAAGGCCAGGAAGTGTTGTGATCACCTGGAAGTACTCTGCATCATCCTTTCATGTTTGATTGAATACGGAGTCACACTAAATCTAGAAAAATGTGTATTTGGTGTGACAGGAGGGAAACTCCTAGGTTACATTATATCATCACGAGGGATTGATGTGGACCCAACCAAAATCTAGGCTGTTCTTGAGATGGTCCCACCATCAAACGATTTTGGCATTAGATCATTTCTCGGAAAGCTCGGTACAATCCGGAGATTCATTCCAGACTTAAGTTTTGATGTTCATCCAATCAATAATTTGTTGAAAAAGGATTGCTGCATTATTTGGACAAAGGAATGCCATGAGGCCTTCAAACCAGTTAAACGCTTCTTACTGTCTCCTCCCATGTTAATGCCACCTAGACCAAATCATCCTTTGATCTTATATTCATGAGCTACAGATGTCTTGTTAGCCTACATGTTGGCTCAAGAATACAACAATAAATGAGAACGTGCAATCTATTTTATTAGCCAAATGTTTCTCGATTATGAAATGCGTTATACGTAGGCAGAACGAGAATGCCTTGCCATAGTCTTTGCAACCAAATGCTTAAGACATTACACGCTAAATCAAGAAATAAGGGTCATTGTAAAAACAAACCATTTACGAACTTTCCTCACGCAAGGGTCTTTGTATAAAAAGGTTGGACACTTTATAAGCTTAATGGGTGAGTTTGAATTAACTTTTGTAAACCAGAAGTCCGTTAAGGGACAAATAATTGCTAGATTGGTTGATTGATAACCCATTAGATGGAGGTGATCTAGTAGATCTAGATTTTCTCGATGAATGCATATATTACATCGAAACCAGACCTCCCATCTCTGAATGTCCTTGGTATACTGATATTATCAATTTTATCATGGACCATATGTATCCAGAGGGTGCTACACCACAAAAAAGAAGGCAATTACACATTATTGTAGCTAAATATGTTATTATAGAACAAGTTCTCTATTGTAAGGCTTTCGAAGGAAAGCTCCTAAGGTGTGTTGACACAGAAGAATCCCAGAAGATTCTCTACGAATCTCACAGTGGAATATGTGGAGGCCACTTCAGTGGTCATGCCACTACTCATAAAATACATTGAATGGGCTATTTTTGGCCCACTCTCAAACACGACGTAGTAGAGTTTGTACGCAGATGCCATAAATGCCAAGAATTTTCCCATGAGATTCACATGCCAACACAAGCTCTATAACCAATCGCGAATCCATGGCCCTTTTCTACATGGGGCCTAGATATGATAGGGAAATTCTCTCCCTCATCAACAGATGGCCATAACTTCATAATCACGGCCACCGAGTATTTTACCAAATGGGTAGAGGCTATGCCTCTTACCAATGTACTAGGTGCCATGATCACCAAATTCATTTTAAACTAGATCATTTATAGGAATGGTGTCGCACAAATTCATTTTAAACTAGATCATTTATAGACATTGAAAGTTATTCTCCTCAAAATGGTAAAAGAAAACAAACGAGATTGGAATTTAAATTTATATCCGGCCTTGTGGGCCCACTGAACCTCAATAAGAACACCAATAGGAGCAACTCCTTTCTCATTGGTATTCGGAGCAGAAGCATTTCTCCCACTTGAGGTTGAAATACCTAGTCTCCGCATCTCACTACAAGGTATTCTGGAGGAAGAAGCTTACAAAGAAGCACGCATCTCCCAACTAGAAAGCCTAGATGAGGCTAGATTAGATGTTGAACAATGGTATAGAGTCTATGCTGACCGGATGTGCTGACAATATAACAAAAAGGTCTATGAACAAGAAATATATGAAGGATATCTAGTTCTAAGACTAGACAACCGGATCGATAAGAAGACCGGTGAAGGAAGGAAATTCTGGCCCAAATTGTTGGGCCCATACCGAGTCATGAAAGAATATGGAAATGGTGTGTATCTCTTATGTACACTAGAAGGCACGAAATTCAACAAAACAATCAATTCCTTGCATCTTAAATGATTCTATGAATAAGCAACCAACACTATTTGTATAACTATATCTACATTGCATCTTCATGTAGTTAGGTTTATTTTGTTCACTCATTTTCATAAAAATTTTATGATCAAGGAACTTATTCTCAAGAAATTCATTACAAACTTCTGATGGTATTGGCATAAGCATTCGAATCATACTTCTTCATTTGTCATAACATCATCAGCCATTTCAAAATCATTTCATCAAATAAAGCTAGATATGACAAAGTCTTAACAGTAGCCATGCCAAGGCCTGCATGCTTGTTGTCACTTTTGGTTTCTTCTTAGGGTAGGTGTCTTGCCTATGGTTTGTTCTAGAAGCTTCATGGTGTCACATCTATCCCGTATATAGATCTCTTTGGAAATAAGAACATACTGACATTTTTCTCAAATAAATAAGTCAAATATAGATCAAACAGAAAATTTTACTTTTACACATTCCCTTTCCCTACCAACCTTCAGTAATGAGCTTGCATATCTTACTAGTTACGTAGGGTTAGGAATGGATGGGAATGCCCTTACTCACCTATGCTTTATCTATGGTGATAATCCCATGCTTCCTACTAGTAGCATGGGGCAAGGTGTAGGGGGTCCTCTTGACAATAAATGTTGAAGGTCATAAGCTAATAGTTCAAATAAACCTTTGAAATCTTGAGTCAGAAATAAATGAATCAGATGTCCAAAAATCCAAGAGAGTTCAAAACCCTGAAAACCAGATTTTTTCAACCATGTGGCCATCTACGGATCTAATTCTAGATAAACCGCAAAGCAAGTTGCATTCTAAACTATGGAGTCACTTGAGTAGAATAGGTTTGTAGCGTCTTAATTTGGTTCCACCAATTCTTTTTCTATCTCTCATCACTACCATTCAACAAATTTCATATCTTGTGCCCTTTCTAGCTCTCGATGGTGAGTCATCTCATCTTACTAGTTACATGGAGTTAGGAGTGGGGAAAGTACATATGCTCATCATACCATTTTATTATTACACGTTGTCAAAACAATATGAAATACCAGAAAGATTGCTTATGAAAGCTAAGTTCAAAATCAAATTGTGTATGCATTATCATATATCAGCATTACGAAATATAAAAAGAAAGAAAGAAAGCATTTGTATCATTTGTTCTCCATTGTATACAGTATGAAAAGCATATAAAAAAAACATTATAATTTACATGTGGAAACGAATCACCAAATCCTAGACACCAAGAGTCTGATTCAAAAATTAGTATATATATATAATCAAGTTTTATGTATAATGCCATCATGCGCTAGACATGGTCAAAATGCTCAATGAGCCAGGGAAATACAAAATAAATCATATAAACAATCTAAGACTCACTACAAAAAGATCCAGGTGCCCTCTCAACCCCTATGATACCCCTTTGAAGGTGCACAACCATGTCTAGGACTCCAGCTACGTTGGCGCTTTGAATGCATTGAGGGCTCATGGTCCCAAGGAGCAGTTGTAGCCTCGCTATGAGAGAGACTCCTCATCAGGCATTCCACTATCTTATATCTAGCCAACTCGGTACGGAGGGTAGTCACCATCTTGGCCACATGCCAGATAGGGGCGAATACATCACTATGCCTACCAGCTGTTGAAGGCTCCCCTGCATCCACGGATAGCTCGACGTGAGTCCTCTCCATGGGGATCATAAAGGGTATCAGTACATACCTAGCAAATCAAGTATCGCCACTCATTAACAAGCTCTGCAAGCAAATGATAAAGGTAAATTAGAAAATAACCAAAAGATAAAAACAAGAATGAACAAAAGGAGAGATAGCAACTAAGACAATCCTCGCTAAAAAAAAATATTAAAAAAAGGGGGTGACAACTCACTTGGATCTCCGGGCCTCCAAGAGGGATCCCTAGGATCAACGCGTGCCACAGATGCTGCCGCTGACTGATGTCCTCCTCCTATGCCTAACACAACATAATGTCCTACTATGGACTCATCCTCTCCACCTAGATCCTGAGAGGGCAACTCCTCTGAAACTAGGGTCACCCTCTCCCCACTCTACTCTACCCTCTCGGCCTGTAGGATCTCCTGAGTGTCATGTCACTCAGGATCGCTGTCCTCCTCTCCACCTAAATCACTGACCTCCATATCCTTAGTCTCCTCCTCTGTCTCTCCCCCTGTGAACTCCGTAGACTCAGATTCTATATCAATAGGATCGTCACTGGTGTGGGCAGGGCCAGCGGTGATCCGAAGTAAAGGTGCTTGAGGAGCACCATCTCTCCCTCCAGCACGTACCATGCTCTTGGCTGCAATAGGGATGCCAGGAGTAACAACAGTCCAACCCTGGCCTCTAGGACCTCCCCTAGCCTCTTGAATTGATTCTGAACACTGACACCACTGGGGGTAAGCATACCAACATAGGCAAGGCCAAACTGTTGAGGCACTCAGTCAAAAGGGTGTGTCTCTACCTTCCCCATCCCAGCCACAAGTTTCCTTGTAGTAGAGTAGGAAATCAAAGTGAGGGTCTCCTCGCCCCACAACCCTATCATGGCCTGATAAGGTGTGGCCTCCATATCATTCAGTAGTCAGGGAAGCAACTGGTTGTTGATGTGCTCTAAGCACCGACATCTTTGTCCATCTAGCTACCCTCACAACTCTATGGTCCACCACCTCTATTCCTCTCCCATAAGGGATGATACGCTCATAGACACAGCTCATAACCAGGGTCAGAAGGCTCAAATATTTTCCCTGTAAGTGAACCACCTGGTACAAATCATAATAGGTGGTCCCAAGAATGTCGGCTCCCCAGGCATAAATCCGGCCATGTGCCTCAATCTATGTAATAATAGGGGACCAACAGTAGAGTAAGGTGTCCCCTCCCTTATCCTCGATAAATCTCAAGGCAAGGATCCCCATAATAGCCTGACGAATCAAAGGGATAGGCAAGCTAGGAAATGAATGGACCCTCACACCCTTCTTTGAATCAATGGAGACAACTGCGTCTCCCATATATGTATCCCACTGAGCTATCTGAGCCCACGACCATGTTGTCTCAAGTGTAAGTCATCTCCTGATGATCGGGACTCCAAAGATGTGGTAGACATCCTCTAGGGTGATAGTCCACTCACCCTTGACTCCTGGAAAACGGAAAGTGTTCCGATCAACATCCCAATATGAAAACAAGTCACAAAGTATGTGACTAAAAGGTGCAACATGAGGAACCCATGATATACGTAATATGCCGGCCCTCTGGAGAGTATCCTACTCGGCCTGAGAAAGTGCATCTAACACTGCTGGAAGCCAGCCACACTCTCTCTCTTAGCTCCATTTGATATATTCCTCCTTCTGCATACACCCAAAAACACACAAAATAGAGTAAGTTAGTATTCAAATTACATTGGAAAAATCATTAAAACATATAAGAATACTAAAAATGTAAAATTGGGCTAAAAATATTGTTATTTTTGGCATTCTGTAAAGGACCGCTACCCTAAGCAGGGCAGCGATTCCATAACCGCCACCTTAAATGGCGGCGTTCCTATAACCGCCACCCTACTCAAGGTGGCGGTCATGTTTCGCATTTCCAAATGGGTCATGTGCCCTAAAAATGCCTAAAACATGAAAAAAATGACTGTTTTGACTAAAACAAAGCCTACCCATTAGGTACCCCCCCTAAGTGACCCTATTAACACTGAAATTTTCAAAAATAATTCCCCATTGATAAAGATTTCATCATTTTAACATTTTGTGGGTAAAGACGTTAAATCAAGAAGAACTAACCTATGATCTTGTGGGTCAATGTTCTACACATGGAGGCATGATCACTATCTCGTCATGAACATTTTGACTATACTCTTATAAAAAACCGTCACCGTGGGTCCCAGAGCTCAAAATCAATCAAATCGACACACACAAATGAATAGGAAAATGGGCCCATTTTTTACATATTTAGCATCTTGACTCATTTTGAATGCCCTTTTCACAGGTTTAGAGTGCCGACAGAGGTAAGTACTTATCCCCACACAAATGGTAAGTCCTCATTTCATGTTATTTTAGTATTTATTTTCGGCTTATTTTATCTATCTGCACTTGAGTCTTCTTTTCATTTTGCAGGTAGCGGGAATTTTGGATGGCATCATTTCGACACACAGATGTGTCAGGTATAATTTCTAACTTCCCATTTTGGGACTGCCATACTCAGACCCACCATTTTACACCTCTTCATGGCTAAAATGCTACTCCAAGGAGGCAATATGTACGTACCAAAAATTGTATGGTACTACACCATCGGAACAATGTTACACGTACCCCAATGATGATACAGGTCTCCTCGCAAGGTGTTCGGGATCTAGAAAATCTCTCCAAGTTTACATTAACATCTCACATATGGCACTTAGCCTCTATGTGCTCTGTTTTAATCTTCCCCCCTTTTTCCTTTGCTTTTAGTCTTCAGTGATGAAACCGCCGCCCAGTGACGAAACCACCGCCCTGCCTGGGCGGCGGTCTCGTGACTGCCTCCCAGGCAAGGTGGTGGTCCTATAACCGCCACCTTACTCAAGGTGGCGGTCCTTCACGCATTTTCTAGAATGTTCTTTTTTATCACAACTCACATAAATTTTCAACTTTTACCAACCTTTTCATTTGTTTTGCTTGTATTTATGATCATGGTTCCCTGTAATAGTGTTTCTCCATTGTTTATTGCAAAAGAGTTCAAATTGGATTTCACCTTTGGGGTAAATGGGAATTCTATAAATAGTCGGTTGGTTTTCAAGTAAATGGCCCCTCAAAAATTACCTCTCATATTCTCATTTCAGTAGTTTTCATTTGTTGCATGCATAGCTAGTCTTATTTTGTTGTTTAGAAGCCACATGATCTTCTTGTTTTAGTGTTATTACCGTTTCATGCAATCAATTGAGATAGGATAGTTTCATTTTTAGTTTGAAGCCATTAGAGTTACAGGTTTTGTTTTTTAAGAAGGATAGTTCTAGGTTCTAGATGTTTTGTGTTGCATGACTCACGATAAATCCCGCTAGGAATTTCATAATCCAAGCTCTATTCTCTTGTGCTATCCCTCTCCTACTTGCATTGTGTTCAGTCTACATCCAAAGCTGCCATTGTTCCAATATCTACTTCTATTGATGCTAGCATTAGATGCTTTTCTGGATTTACGTGAACAGAAAGGAAAGAGGAGACCACACTGAGGGGACAAAGCCACACACAATCAGATTCACCACTATTTTGCAAAATCCAGGTTCAAGCTATCAAACTTTTAGTTAAAACATATGAAATAGAGTAATAAATCATTTCATTTCAGTTAATCTCGCTTTCGATAATGTCGGGGGAAGCTTGAAGTTTCTAAGAAAATATGATTTATTCCTCACTTCTGAGGTAAGATCGGTGGTCTTTCAAATAAATTAGATCGGTCATTTAGTTATTCAAAATAGATTCACAACTGCATAGACAAGTAGCTATACTCGGCTACCTTGTTTGTGTTAAATTTTGTTTTTAGATTAGTTTTCATTTCCTAGATATATTAAATAGTTGTTATCTTAATTCTGTTAAAAACTCTGTCAAAAGCGCAAAAATAGAGAATTTATATATGCTATAGATATACTTGATACGATTATCTTACTTCGCTTTAGTTAGATTTACATTATTTCCTTTTGTATGAAAATCACGGGACCTAGGGAGCCCAGAGAATACGTATTTGA
Organism: Taxus chinensis; assembly: GCA_019776745.2. Classification (NCBI taxonomy): domain Eukaryota; kingdom Viridiplantae; phylum Streptophyta; class Pinopsida; order Cupressales; family Taxaceae; genus Taxus; species Taxus chinensis. The sequence continues at coordinate 849,853,305 of CM034150.1, forward strand.
GGACAATCGTGCCTCAACCCAATCTTGTTACAGCAATAGCTGACATAGACCAAAATCTCAAAATCCAAGTCTTCCGAACAGCAACAGACCTACAAGAAATCAGCCTGTAATTAAGAGGATTAAACATAGAAGACGACAGAGCACACACATTTTGGTCAAACCAGCCAAACTACATATTACCCTAGATAAATATCTACATGACTGTAGAAGGGCTTGAAAGAGAGAAAACATTTGGTTATGATCCTTTGATCCCACAGCTAGACGTAGGAGACATTCTCATTGACATAGACACTAGCTTAAGAATTCAAGTTGCCAGAACGCCTGTAAGGTACTCTGAGAAGATTGCGTAACTTTTAGCTCTAAACATAGAGGCTGAAAAGGCATATGACTACTGGATATCAGGGATTAGAGATTGATTTTTCACATGACCATAGGAGGTCCACAACAACCACAAATCTATGGTTGTGATCTACAGATCCCACAACCCAACGAGCCCACAGGACAATCAGACATTGATGCTGGTTTACGCACATTAGTATTTAGATCCTCTCCACTTCCACCAACCATTATCACACAATTATCCTCACTAGACATAACATCTAATCTAGCTAAAGATTTATGGACTAGACCAAAGAATTGAACATAGAATCCACCATATATCCACCTTCCATTTTCATGACCTTGTCAGGAGACGTGTACGAAGCACCCATAGGTTATCTTCCACGTATCCCACAACCTATAGATCGAATCACACCAGAGCTCGATATTGATTGGAGCCTTCAAGAAATCATCCTCACCGACCAATCTATCATGCCAGTTTATTTTAGAAGGTCCTTCTTTGCCTTAGATTCCTATATTCCACTAGTGTGCATCAAAGACATAAGATTTCCTAATTAGTTTGTCTATACCCCACGTATATTCCATCCCCACCAGTTGTCTCGGCATGACCTCAGGAGGTCGAGTGTGAGGAAGAGTTACTTGTAGATTCCCATGCTCACTTGTCACTTTTCCATCATACATTATCCTTAATGCCTTGCACATCCTCTCCCAAGTTAATCCTTGATAAGTGGTCAGGCCCTGAATTTCTTTTTCCTGGTTTTATGACCACTAAAAACTCTAACTCTTGAAACAGCTGGACCCAATGGCATATGTGCTCTTGCAGAAGAAGTTTGTTTACTAAGTATTTCAACACCATGTGGTCCATGTAGAATATAAATGATGTTGTCAACAAATACTATTTAAATTTATGCAGCATGTAGATCATGGATAATGCTTTGCACTCAGTAGTTTTGTAATTTTGTTCTCCTGGTATTAATTTTCTACTTGCAAAGCACAAGGGATGATCAATGATTCCCTCACTAGGTTGTGCTAGCATTTCTCCCATAGCTATCCCTGAGGCATCAACATGCACATGGAAAGGCTTATCCCAAGAAGGAAATCGTAGTATGGGCACCATAACAAGCCTATCCTTCAAAGTGTTAAAGGCCTTCTGCTGCACCTCACCCTAATGAAAGGTAGATTTGTGTTTTAACAATTCCTCCAAGGGCACTGTGATCTTGGCATATCCCTTGATGAATTTTCTATAATACCCCATATGCCCAAGGAATCCATGCATTGCGATTTGACTAGTAGGTTCCCCTAATCCCACAATAAATGTAACTTTGGTGGGATCCACTAGTAAGCCCTCTTTACATATAATGTGTCTTAATAGGATTCCAAAACGGGTAGCAGAAGCACATTTCTTAATGTTAAGAGATATCCCCAATTGCTGAAATTTCTCAAACATCAACCTTAAGTTGTCACAATGGTCTTTCACCAGTCCATATACAATCCATTCATCTAGGTAAACTTGAAGGAACTTATGGATGAAGTCCTGAAATGCTTGTACCACAATGTGAAAGAACACAACAGGTGCATTCTCCAATCCAAAAGGCATAACCATGTAGGAAAAAATTCCCCATTCAGTGGTGAAATTTTTCTTTCTCTGGTCTTCCTTTGTAATCCTAACTTGCTGGTACCTTGAGAATCTATCTGTGAAAGAGTAGAATTTGCACCCAGCTACTCCCTCCAGATTTTCTTCAGTAAAGGGGGTTGGGAAAGGATCAATGATACATACTGCATTCAGATCCCTATAGTCAATGAATTTTTTTATCCTACCATACCTTTTGATACTGATAACCATTGGGCTTATCCATTCTAACTCTTTCACTACCTCAATGATACCAGATGCTATCATTTTTCTATTTTTTCCTTAACCCGTACGTAAAAATTTGGATTCATCCGATAAGGCCTCTTTTGAATCGGGCGTGCACCTTCCTTCAACTTGATCTTCATATCCCCCAAGGAACGGTGAACACCTTTGAGTTCATGGTACCCATGAGGGAACAAATCTTACAACTTGCGCAATAAATCAATAATTTTTGAAACTTCTTTTTTTGACCAATAGTTACCGACGATAGCTTCCTTGGGTTCTTCCTCCATCCCAATGTTAACCTTATTTGTTTTCAAGGGCTCATGGTAGGTGCATACTCGCTCATCAGCATTTTCTATGACTTCGTGCATGCCCTCTGAATGGTTAACATACAAAGTCTCCATTTCTTCTCTTTCTATTACATAGAGCATTTTTCCTCTTCTTTTTCCATGCACACGTGCTCAAGCTTTACTTCCTTCGATTCTTCTTCATTAAGGCGTGTCTCCAAATAAGGCTCACCTAGTAATTCTAGTAGCCTATCCTCTTCCATAACACTACCTCTCATCATAAGGCACTTGATCAATTGAAATTCCCTATCCACTATTTTTTTGGTACTCCTATACTCAAAAAATTGAATGAGATCATCCGCCAAATCTTTCCAATTACCCATCTAACAATACATCTCCAAATGAACGTACCAAATATGCGTTAAAACCATGTAAGGTGGAATACAACTTATGTACCCATAACAAAGGTGACAATGCTTCTGCGCTTCCCATCCAATCCTCCTCGCATGGTTGGATATGAAATGAAGTGGTCTCTTTGACATGGTAGTCTTGTATGACCGTGGGCACATTGCTCCTAGAAACCCTTATAAAAAATGTGATCCTCACCTTGTGCCATTCTAGAAGGTTCTCTCGATGTGTAGTGCACTAGTGCACTACAGTACCAATTAGGTTAATAGCTGAGCATTCATCTTCTCTTGTCCTCATTTTTCAACTGAGCTTCTATTTCCCGCAAGAAAATTTCAGGGTATGCCCCTTCAGAGTAACTTGGCAACTTATTTCCTCCTAGGTTCTTAACTGAGCTCGCCTTTGTCACCCTTTTTACAGATCCTCTTAACTATCACCCAATTAACTCATAAGACTCATGCACCAATTGTCGCATGCCACACTACTGGTATCACTCAAGGACTAAGCATCTTCAAACTAGATAACTCCCTTCATGGGTTGAATTATCTCACGATCTCTAATGGAACACACATGAATTATGTCAAGGAATTCTTCTCCTAAGGGCTCAGTATAGGGCACCAAATTCCCATATGTTAAAGGGATGATTACCCTTTCTTCCTTGTTATTAAAGCTGATATACCCTTTATTAAACCACAGATCGGCATTGTTCTTGTAACACCATGGGCACTCAAGCAATGTTGGAAAGTTTTCTGACTCAGAAAGCACTAAGACTTTGAAGTCTACAATGAACTTTCCCCCTTGAATGGTGATGACTGCATCCTTCAGGATTCTAATGGGCATTTCCTTAGTCATGTTTTCCATATAGAGAACATTCAAAGACCATTTTGATAACCTAAGGCTGATGTTTAAGAAATGTTCTGAGTTTGCAGTCAACTTCAAAGTAGAAAAGTCCCTCCACTTCAAACTTTGTACACCAAAGCCCACTACAAACCTCATGTGCCAATTTTTTCAGTCAGCTTCTCTAACTACTTGGCCATTGTAGAAATTTGAGCTTCCAGAAAAGGAAAAACACCAGTATCAATGCTCCCAATAACTTCAACATGCAGGGAAACTTCCAATGCCTCGCGTGGTTCTGTGAAAGTATTGTGTGACAAAGCCCTTTTCAATGGTGATATCAATCCTCTGACAAACCATTGAGCATGTTGAGAAGGATGGATGTCATAGGATAGTTTTGACAAGAGAGTCTTGAAATGCACATCATATTCCTGCACACTCTCTTCTATCCCCTATTGGATATCCTTTAGAGCACTAATGCTCTTCTAGTCAAACTCTGGGATATGGAACTCTGATAGGAAGGTGTTCTTCAATGTAGTGTAGTCTACCATCGTCTTTATGGGGGTCATACTTCCTATACCATGTGCACACCCTTGAAACATTGTTGCAAACTGGATTTCCTTCCACTTTTGGGTACTGATCCCCTTTACACACCATAATAACTCACACTTTTGCACATGCTCTATAACATCTTCAATACCCCTTTAGTCTGGTAGTAACAAAGATATCTCAAAAAACACTTGGGGAGGTGGCTGGGGTCCTTTTCCTCCTGATCTAGAGCATTGGTTCCCTTCGGTGTTTCCTCCTCCACTAGATCCAATGGATCCACCAGGTCATATTCCTCTTGACCCACCAGATCCACCTCCTATAGTTGGTAAAGGACCAAAAGTGGTCGTGCCTAGTGTTCCAAACATCCCACTAAACTATGCACCGATGGTTTGTGATATTTTCCAACTACTAGTCGTGTGTCCCATGCCACTCTCGGATGCAATACCCAAAGATTTCATACTTACACCTTGTCCAAATATTCCTCCAAATATGGGATGGATTGTGCAGCCATGGATGTTCCAAATGATAAATTATACCTCCTAGGCGCAGATCAGTTACTCCCACCTATACCAACTGGCTTAACAATACTTATCCCTTGATATGGAAAACCAAACACTAGGGTTTGGTCACAAGGTGGGTTTAGATATGTGTCAAAGGATCTTCTCTCTCCATGTGATTAACTCTCATCAGAAGTTGAAGGGGCTTCTCTCCCGTGCTTGCCAAGATGGGGTAGCACAAACTTCTAAGATTCCACGTCCTCTACATAAACCTCAACTCCTTCTTGCAACGTCAGCCTCCATAAATCCATCACACTTACAACCTCACATTTTATAGTCATATCCCTTTCACGAGCTTTGTTTACTTGATTCATCTCTCCTTCCTTTCCTTTTCAATCGCAATGTCTGTCATCTTCCTCCACCCTAACTTCCTCTCCTAGTGCTCAGAGAAGCTTATCCGGCTATGGGGAAAAGCTTCTAAACTCAAAGTAATGATCAATATATTCATAGCCAAAGGAGTAACATGAAAAATGATCCTCCTAGGCTCCCATCAGAAACTTGAACTCAGCAACTTCTAGGTAAGAATACGTCAAAATAGTGTATTCTAGAGTATAACTGGTCAACACCCTCTTCCACCAGTGATCAACATCACACATCCAAGTTAGATCTACATCATGTAGCCTCTGATAGTCATCTTGGGTCCATACATGTGATCTATAGTACCATCTTGATCTAGATGTGTATGCTGAAATCCATTCATATAGTTATGCTGGGAAGAAAAAAATAATGTCTCATATAACTCATGGTATAGGTTCTCTTCTACCCATCTACACGCATTGAACTTGGGTCCAATGTTTAATCTTTGAGAAAAATCATCCTTTGTACTCATGAACCATGTTTCAACACTTTCTAAGTTCACGCGCTCTTTCATTGCACATCACAGGGACAAAGATGCATGCCATTTCTCACAACAACTTTGAAAAGAGGTCCATGTAATGGAACCAAAATGTAGTCATGTTTTATATCATTAGATAAATAATATAATCACATGCACGTCGTCCTATCACCTAGTGAGCATTCAACACTCACTAGAGGCACGTGTAGGTGACGAGTATCTCATTTATGTGAGTTTTATGAGAACAAATCATCTTATGACAAATATTTAAATGGAAATGAGAAGAAATAACCATGCCATATTCTAGAATGAGTTATCTTATTACATCCAGAAAAGATAAATACCAAACATCATAAGGAATTGGTTCATATAGAAAGGAAATACATAAAGATTATACTCTTGAACACAAATGATTTATAACAGATAAGTTTACACATACTAACAGATTCAATAACCCACATTACATCCCTTGAGATCATAATAGATCCTCATATAACTATGCAGAGCCAAGTCATGCATTAGAGCTATATTATGCTCATCATATTACAAATAAGAATGAAAACCCATCGCCCTAAGTGTACCATTGCTCATTGATCTCTCCTAATCCCTAACCCATAACATCCTCCATTCCGTTTTTGTAGGGCTTCACCTCTTTTATCTCCTTCACCTTCTATCTCTCTCCTTATTTTTTCTTTCTCTATCGGGTGCTTGCATTTACAGCCTTAGCACACACTACCATGCCTTTAAGAAGTTACAGATCAGTCACTAAGTGTCGAAGTGGTCCTCCATGAAAGCATTCCTTCTCAGATCTGAGCTCTCCACTCCTCACAATTATTTCTTATGGAAACTTCTATTGCATGCTTAGAATATTCCTTTTTTGATCCATCGTCGCTAGGATGACACCTTATCCATAAGGGTCATGATTTTCTCATGTGTTTCCTGGGGTGCTGAATATGACTAAGTACAAAACCTATTTTTCCTTGCATGCTTGTGTCGTGTGTTTTGTAAAACCCTACTAGAACCCTTCTCGGCACGCCTTTAACCCGTGCACCCTTCTTTAACTAGATCTCACGTGCCCACGTGACTTCTTGTACTTAGCTGATATTTTAAGGCCCAACACTAAGTTCAAAATATTTTGACGAGGTGGCTTTTATTAACCACTAATATTTATATATTTTCTTGTTAATGTATTAGTATTTTTCTTGTTAATGATGCCTAACGACTGCTAAGCTATAGGTATATCCTTGTGGCTGATTGTAATAATTTTTTTGCAAGGATTGACATTCTTTTTCTCATTGCAATAACTATTGTGCTTTGAAATGATCCTAGATAAAGAGAAGGTCTTAATAGTTCATTGTGGCTGAACTTAGCAACTGTTAGGATTAACACTACATATATCTTGACCCCCCACCAGTTCAAAAATTGTAGAATTTTTTCTCATTCTAATAATAGTTGTCCTATGAATAATCTTAGATATGGAAAATCTCTAAATATTTCATTATTGATCAACTTAGCAACCACTAGGATCTTAACTACGTAAGACTTGAAGCCTCAACAGTGCTTGTATTGACAGAATTTTCTCATTGCATTAATATTTTTACTAGAGTGACACCTAGTGAACACCATGGTTAAAAATACATATATCTTGACCCCTCATTAGTGCATGTACAACATTGTTTCAGTCATTACATTAATAATAAGTATGTGAATTATGCCTAGTAACGAGAATTATTTGTGATCTTGCAACGAACTAATCATACCTAAGTAAAAGTTGATCCCTTACGAATACATGTATTACAACAATTTTCTCAACTCAATAATAGATGTCTATTGAATGGTGTTTAGCTAACACCAAGTTTCAAATATTTTATCAAGGAAGATATTATTGACCACTAAGCTTTATATATTTTCTTATTAATTCATTAGTATTTTTTTGTTAATGATGTCTAGTGACCGCTAAGCTATGGGTATGTTGTTGCGGCTGATCGTAGTAATAGCTATGATAATAAGTATGTATTTATTTTACAATAATTCTTATAAACCATTAAGATCTGAATAATATGTCGTGGTTGATTGATGAGGCCATAAATTACAATTATTTTTTCCTTCCAAGTTACCTTTGAAAGTGGATTTAAATGTAATCTAGGAACTTATAGTTTTCTTAAGATAGAATATAGGATATATATCTTGTTCATTCTTTAGAAATATTTTGTTATCTATTTTTTTGACTAATCCTATTGAGAATTTGGGAAAAGATGCAAAGTCTTGTGTATATAGGCCATAAAGGAAAGATAATGCTAGTATTGGGAAAAGTGGAATTGATCATGGATGGTATATCTAAACTCAAATTTGATTTCATATTCATATTCCTCTTGAAAAATTATACAAGTTCAAAAACAAAATCATCTCAATCTGAGATCATATGCAAAAATTATAGCTATTTTAAGTTAGCTCTGGAACATGTAGGCTTAGTTATGGAACTTTTAGAATTAGTTCCGGAACTTGTAGGCTTAGTTTTGGAACTCGCAGAGTTAGTTCTGGAACTCGCAGGTTTAGTTTCGGAACTCATAGATTTTGACAGTTTTTGAGAAATTATGAAAGATCAGATAATCCAATGGAAAATATGATAGAGGTTTTTGTTCATAGAAATGTGATTAATAAAACCTCAGTCATATTTGCTACAGGTATTACCAATAAAGAGAGATCTAACTTTTAGTGAGATGCAGTCTAAGATAAAGTGTATCAAACGAGCGCTAAAAGTTCCATAAATAGAAACCAAAAAGTAAAATAGAAAATATGAGAGAGGTTTTTATTCATAGAAATGTGTTTAAAAAAACGTCATTTATATTTTCTACAAGTTTTACAAATGAAGAGAGATCTAACTTTTAGTGAGCTACAATCCAAGGAAAAGTGTATCAGATGATCACTAAAAGTTCCATAAACAGAAATAGAAAAGTCAAATGGAAAATATGAGAGGTTTTTGTTCATAGCAATGTTTTTAACAAAAAAAAAAATCATATTTGCAACAGGTTTTACCAATTAATATAAATCTAACTTTTAGTGAATTGTAGTCCAAGGAAAAAGCGTATCAGACAAGCATCAGAAGTTCCACAATCAAAAACAACAATGTCAAATGGAATATCCGAGAATGGCATTTGGTCAAAATCATATTTTGATGAAAACACTCCTACCAATAATGTAGAGGAATAAAATCATTATGATTCTTGTTACCGAAAATCAAGGAGAATATTTGGGAGAAAATCTTCCTAAAAAAAGTGAGATGAGCCTTTTGACTCCAATAATATATCTCTCTCCATATTTTGTGGAGATGGAGATCTTAGTTGTTAGGATTGGAATAAAGATAAGAACAGATTGTATTTCCCAAAATAAGGAGTTGGTTGGATGCATGAATTATAAATGCAACCTTCCACACTGAGATATGTAATTCTTTTCTCCCAAGAAATAAAGATCTATTCTTTCTTTCCAATCTTTTGAAGTAAAATTATTCTATAAGTTCTGAATCAAAATTATGAATTAAGTCCTCTTCTAAGGAATGAGTTGGCCACTCATTACAAGGAAGATGGATCCATGTGTTAATGTTTATTTCTTTATTTCTATAGTTTTCCTTTTGTTGTAAACTTCTAATTTCATGTTATGTAATCCTTCTTTAGTACAATTTTTGTTGTGAACTTGCAAGTGTCTTTTTATCTTTCAGTTATTTTTAATTCAACAATTTTATTTATGCAAAGTTTCATTTCTTTCATGCAACATTTATTTATGCAAGTGTGATTTCCTTTATGCAAGCGTGCCTTTATATTCCTGCAAGTGTGATTTCCTTTATGCAAGTGTGTTTACATTTTTGTAAGTGTGCTTTTAAATTTCTGCGTGTGTGATTTATTTTATGTAAGTTTGGTTTGTGTTTAAAGGAGCTTCTTTCCAAGATATTCTTCTCTTAATGCATAGATCCTTCGGACACCAACCTGGATTGACATTATTAATGTAAAGGATTGATGACCCTCATCATTGATCCTATTGATCTCCAGGATCAGAAATACTTATGTTTGTACCCATCAGTAGTGCAAGGATTGGCATTCTATTGTTTATCGCTACGGTGAATCTCTAAATAATTCATTGTGGCTCAACACAGCCACCACTAAGATCAACACTATGTATATCTTGACCCCCCACCAATTCAAATATTTGAGAAATTTTTCTCATTCTAATACTAGTTTTCTAGTGGATAATACATAGATATGGCCAATCTCTAAATATTTTGTTGTGGTTGAACTTAGCGATCACTAGGATCTAAACTACGTAAGTGTTGAAGCCTCAAGAATGATTGTATTGAAAGACATAGATCATTGCATTAATTTTTTTTACTGGAGTGACACCTATCAAACACCATGGTTAAAATTACGTATATATTGACCCCTCAGTGGTACATGTACAGTCGTTCTTTTCTCATTCCATTAATAGTAAGTTTGTGAATAATGACTAACAATTGCTAAGCTCTAAATATTTAGTAATTGCTGACCCTAGAAACCAATAAAATCACAATTTATTTCATTTATTTGGAGATTATTTTCTATCCTTACCTAATATTCATAATCAGGGACATGAATTTTTTCATAAAATGAATTACATCATTTGTCTTAGTAATTGTTTCTATTGATGATGTATGTAACTTTCGTGGCCCTTTAATTTTTCAACATAGCGAGAGAGCAGGTGATGTCGATGGTAGATGATTATTTATATTCCAATGAGGATGATAAAGAAATAAGAGATACCATGTTCAATCCATCTACCTTACATGATGAATTTCAGCATTACTCAGCTCTATTTTCCATAATTCAAGATGAAAGTGTTGATGTTGATGTCGTAGAAATAAAGGGTATGCTAGAAGAGAAAGCGCTATGGTTCTGAGACATTAGGGAGATACAAATAGTTAGTCTCCATTTAATTCCTTCTAAACCAGAGGTGCTTCCATTTCTGACAGTGATCGCTTCCTATCTACTTCATCTAAAGTCCAAGGTTTTTTCATTATTTTCTAAATCAGGGAAAAAAAGAATATATTTGTTTGTTGGGAATGCATCTAAAATTTATTATAAAATTCCAGAGATGGAATCCTTATACAACTCAAAAATAGTCAAGGCGTGGATGACCTAAAGGAGAGTAAGAGATGTTTTGGAAATATGGGAATTTGACCCATTTGATAATATGGATGATTCTAATATGTTTGATATACTTATTAAAAGGTTTATACCATGATTTCATATTAGCATGGCAGTTATGAACAAGATATATGGAAATTATTCAATCTCTAAGGTGGATGTTTCCTGGATCCCGTTACATTCGTTTATTATTAATGATGTCGAAAATCCCTACTTAGGTCAGGTGCTATGTTCCACTTTAGTGAGACAAAGAAATTATTTCCTCCACAAAGGGAAATTATGAATACCTCTTCAGAATACCTCTTCACTCTTACAAAGAAAAGGGTCAAAGGCTCGCAAGTGGTGCAATATGAGGAAGATCCAGAATACTTGATAAGGGCTATAGCAGAAGCATTCGTAGAAGTAGTGAGGGGAGTACTTGCTAGAAATAAATATCTTAAAACTCAATTAAAGGCCATATTTCCTTCTAGCATAGTTTCTGATGTCGAAAAGGAATTGCATGGCTTATAAAATAATATAAAGGAGTGCATCGCTACAAAGGAGCATGCATAACCATTGTTGAATAAGAATAAAAAACTCATTACAACACTGATTGTTGGGATTAGCACACCAGTTGAACATATTTATTAATCAGATATAAGCATAAAAGCAATCAATACAGAAATACAAAAGAAGAAAAAATACACAAGATTTAACATGGTTCACCTAGTGTGGTCTACATCCACTAAGAAACAATCCAATCTATTATCCAAAGCTTTGACAAGATATACAGTTGAAGATTTACAATCTTTGAGACCTTCTCAGATGTACAGTACTTGTCTTCTCTACCCAAGCTTTACTTCTTCTCCAATAATTTTGTCTCTCACAATTATTCTGACAACTAATCATCAATTTTTTATCAAGTTCTTAATTCTTATCTTCTAAACCCTATCTTTCATGCTTATATAGGCATATAAAAACTTAGGGAACTTTAGCCATACAATTACAATCAATTGATATTCACTTTAATACTAAAAATAAATCTAATTCCCATGAGTTAATTAAAACACCCATGCACATAGGTACACCGACGTTAGTTAGCCCTAACCAATGTCAGTTCCTCCTTTCCTATACCGATACCGTTGTTCATAGGTGACTAACGCTAGTTGGTCAACTGACGTTGGTTACTAAAAAATTTCTATACTGTCATGCTAAAGCATGCCAGTGAAGTAATTTAGCTCTATAAGTTAACAATCTCTCACTTGCGAGATTAATTATTGCACCATACCTATACAACGTCATTCCTCTGGATACTTTCCTTAGCTTTATTTCTTTCTCTTCAAGTCTCAAACTCGAAGACCAATAGAAGTGGAGTGTACCTCCAACTTATCCTTTGCTAATGGACTTTGTTAGCATATCTGTAGGGTTCTCACTTCGTATGAATCTTCTTCTAGACTTCAACTTCCACATCCTCCAATATCCTTTCCTATAAAGTGATACCTCAACTGGATGTGTTTCATTATTTAATGAAATGTTGAGTTATTTATCCAAATGAATTACAATTTTACTGTCATTAAAAAATTTGTAATCATCTTTCTCCTTTCCCAACTCTTTCATGAAACCTACTCATTCATATCATCTCCTTACTAGTCTTCTGTAGCTACAACATACTCTGCCTTTGTAGTAGACAATGCCACAACCTTCTACAATCTTGAAATCCATGCTAACAACCATCCCACATATTGTGAAAATATATCCAGTAGTGCTCCTTCATACCATCCAAGATCTCCAGCCATATTCTGAATCAACATAGCCACATAATGAAATATCCTGAACCTCCAAAACATAACTTCATGCTAGAATGTCCCTTTCAAATACCTAAGTATCCATTAGACTACATTTTCCAATTTTCTTTACCTGGATTAGTCATACATCTACTCATAACTCCCACTGCATGTGCAATGTTTGGTCTAGTACAAGCCATAGCATACATAAAGATTCCTAACTGTACTGAATCATATGGCACTCTGTGTCATGAATTTGACCTCCTCATGTGATGTAAGGACACTAATCTTTACTCAATATGAATTTTCCATTCATAGGTGTACTAACAGGTTTTAACAGTTCTACATCTTGAACCTTTCTAACACCCTATAGATATAATCCTCTTGAGACAAATACAATTTCTTGTTCTTCCTATCTCTATGTATTTGCATGCCAAGTATTCTTTTTTCAGCTCCTAAATCCTTCATAGAAAATTTTTTACCTAACTTTCCCTTAAGCTCACCAATTTTCTTGCACATGTTAGATCCTACAATAAGCATATCATCCACATATAGTAATAATATAATATAGTTCCCACTTTCAAGATCATCTTGAAATAAACACAATGGTTAGATTCACATCTCACAGTAACTATTGCTCATATATAAAAACTGTCAAACCTCATGTATAGCATTGCCTTGGATCTTTCTTAAGCCCATATAATCTCTTTTTCAACCTATTTACACTAATTTATCCTTACCCTTGACTTCATACCCAAGTGCCTGACTACATATAAATCACTTCATCTAAATCACCATGAAGAAAAGTCATCATCTTCAAATCATAATTTCTCTAAATGCAAATCATGTACTGTAACTAAACTCAATACAGTATGAATAGAAGTCATGTATGTACAACAAGAGATTAAATATTTCACCAAGGCCTTCAATACCTAATGTCTATGAAAATCCCTTCAGATACAGGTCCTTGTCCTTATAACGTTTTTAGAGTCAACCCTCTAGAAAAATCCTTGAGGCCTGTAAACCCACTTGTTCTTCAGATTTCCTCTTACTTGGTGGTAACTTAACCAAATCCCAAGTATGGTATTGTGTTCCAAGGATTCCAGGGGTCCTCATCCATGTCATGCTCCCACTAGACATGGCTCTAATCCTACATTTCTTCTTCAAAAATGGATTTGATTCATCCATTAGTCAGATCAATAACTAAGGTAAGTTAGAGAAAGTGTAAATGCTTTCTGGAGGTTTACTTACCCTTTGGGACCTTCTCACAGGAATTTGTGGTACTAGAGGCATCATTCTAGACCTCTTGAGGACATTTTTATCCAAATCTATCAGTGACTGGCACCAGTCACATATATTAGATACCAGTTCTGCTAACCGATGTCAGTTTGGATCTTCTGTAACTGATACCAATTCATCTGATCGATGTCAGTTAGGGTTCAACTGACACCAGTTACTATGTAACTCTGTCAGTATTTATTTTAAATATGAGAGTTCATTTTCCCTCACAAACTTCTCAACAAGTTCATCCTTGGCTACTAAAATTTGATCTCTGTACATTCTCTTTTCATTCCATTCAATGTCATGACTCCTAATAATTTTAGAATTATCTAAATCCCAAAAACAGAATTTAAAAAAAAATTGTCACATTTTTGGGACGTTTGTTTGTTTGTTGCGGCGTCGTCATTGTCGTCGCCGGGAGCGCGGCGTTCATTTTTAGGGCGTTATAATAAACAGATATCGTCGGACATACCGAGATTGCAAATCGATTGATGCTTCTACGCTGCATTTTTTAATGACCATGGGATCTATTTATAGTCCCAGAGGAGGTTAGTGAGATATTCTTTCGCCAATTAATAACTAGTATTCTTATCTGATTATAAAGTTTTAATTACATTTAGCAAGTAACCTACCTATTAATAGCCGCCGTTCATATTTGAGGACCAAATCATAGCCACCCTTCATTTTCTCTATCATAAATATATGAAACAAACCTCCAGTATTGTCACCTTCAACGACCCCATCAGGTATAAAATTTGAAGGGTAATTGACATCCTTCCTTTTTGAGGGAGTCATCTCTTTGATAAATATAGAAAATAAATCTTACTCATTGTCACCTTCAATGTCCCCATCACAGATTATTTTTGAGAGAATTATCTATAATAAATATATGAAACAAACCTCCATTATTTTTGAGAGAATTATCTATATCATAAATATATGAAACAAACCTCCAGTATTGTCACCTTCAACGACCCCATCAGGTATCAAATTTGAAGGGTAATTGACATCCTTCCTTTTCGAGGGAGTTATCTCTTTGATAAATTATAGGAAATAAATCTTACTCATTGTCACCTTCAATGTCCCCATCACAGATTATTTTTGAGAGAATTATCTCTATGATAAATATATGAAACAAACCTCCATTATTTTTGAGAGAATTATCTCTATCATAAATATATGAAACAAACCTCCAGTATTGTCACCTTCAACGACCCCATCAGGTATCAAATTTGAAGGGTAATTGACATCCTTCCTTTTTGAGGGAGTTATCTCTTTGATAAATATAGGAAAATAAATCTTACTCATTATCACCTTCAATGTCCCCATCATAGATTATTTTTGAGAGAATTATCTCTATAATAAATATATGAAACAAACCTCCATTATTTTTGAGAGAATTATCTCTATCATAAATATATGAAACAAACCTCCAGTATTGTCACCTTCAACGACCCCATCAGGTATCAAATTTGAAGGGTAATTGACATCCTTCCTTTTTGAGGGAGTTATCTCTTTGATAAATATAGGAAATAAATCTTACTCATTGTCACCTTCAATGTCCCCATCATAGATTATTTTTGAAGGGATGGTTTGAATTTTATTATAATGAAAAGTATTATGAATGTTTAATACTTCATAAAGACAAAAATTAATCAAGTATCCATGTCACTAAAATTAAGAATAATTTTTTAAATGAGAAACTATGTGTTTTATTAATTCAAGTACAAGTTCATTGACACCTTAAAGGAAAAATTTAGTAATTCAAACAAAATGACACCTCAATCAAAATGGTGAAAATTGAGATGCATTTAAACTGTTAAAATAATCAAATTATGATGTAATGAAAGCCCAACTTTGCAATATTCAAATTTTGTAAAAACAATGATAACTAAGCTAATTATTAAATAAATTTAATAAATAACAAACAATTGAAATTAGACGAGAAGACATGCAAATCAATAAACACGTAAAAATCATCAAATTGAGTGTGGGTCACTGGAATCTCTTATAAAAATCATTATGACAAAAAATTGTAAATAATAAAATAAATAACTTTATCTTTTACTTGGATTTTAGTGCTAAAACTAAAACCCATTTAAATTCTTATCATTTTAATAAAAATTCGTTTAGAATTCAACCAATAAAATTAAAATCCTCCCATGAAAATTTTAACTAGTAAAATGCATTGAATTATATTTTTTTCAATTAAATTAAAAAAAATGTGCTTGTATACATTGAAACACCCACACCAACTATGTCAGTGACAGATATATCGAGATATTTTTGGTCAAATTTAAGAGCCAATAGCTTTACCTTGTGCACAATATGCATTAAGATCTACTAAACACAAATGATGTATTACCAAATTAAACTACTCCATTAAATCCACTCACCCTTCATAATCCTTGTTGAATTTGTTGACAACCCTCTTTCTCAACTCCTTAGGCATATAGTTGAGGCACATTATCTTGAGCATAACTATTCTTATTGGTCTCCACATCACTGCTATTGAAAAATGGTTAGAGAAATATACCAACCTCTTGATTACTTGGAGGGGTTATTTGAATGGAAAAAGAAGGTTATCTATGCCTATTCACCTCCTGTACAAAGAACTCCTCTCCTCCTCCGTGCATTCTTCCATCTTGGATAATTCCAATCAAACTTTGCATTAGGGAGTAACTCAGATAAGGTCTTCTTTGCAAGGGTCATAATGTGTGAGCCCCTCAAGTGATTCAACCTTTATTTTTGCTGAAAGCATACAAATTGAGCTAATCCAACAATCTTGGCCCATAACTTGTCTACACACCGAGCTCGCATTGATATGAGTGATTTGGACCAAGTCCATTATAAACCCATCCCACCCTTTGGCACCAACATCATAGAGCCTACTCGACACGCTACATTGCAAGTCATGAATTGAAGTTACCCTTTGAGACTTGTTTGACACTTTTCAACAAGTTATACCTCGACATCAGATATGATCCATCTCAACCCATCTCGAGCTCGTGGCCACTCTTTATGCTAAATCTATTCCAAATCATGTTGGTCATGCTCCCAATTGGGAGTGTTTACCTCTCAAGGTGTCCTCCTGTAACAAAGAAGTAAAAAAATATAAGGTGATAGATAAAACATTTGAATGAATTCCTAAAAAATCTAGAACCCTAAATTATAATATTAAATATTTGGTTTTTTATGTGCTCCTAATTGGGAGTCTTTACCTCTCAAGGTGTCTCCTATAAAAAAGATGGTAAAAAAAATATAAGGTGATAGATAAAACATTTGAATGAAATCCTAAAAAAGTTAGAACCCCTAAATGATAATATTAAATATTTGGTTTTTTATGTATTTATTCTCAAGTATTCATTGAGATAGAATCACCAACTTGGTAGAAACTTGGGATTTGACATTAATATTATTACAGTTGATGTGGATCCAACTGCAAGAGTTTGAAATACCTCCAAAACACAAAAAAATAGTTTGTAAATAAAATCAGAAGCTTCAAAATAGCTTTCTTATCATTCCAAATTCCACACTAATCTTTTACACAATTACGCTCTTCCTTTTATTTCATATCTACTCTAAAAACCCCAAAAATGAAAAAAATTACCTACAATAAAAACACCTCATATGGACGCCTAAATTTTCATGCCAAATATTCCTTCATAAATTAATGCTCACAGCAAAATTTTGAGTTATTATAAAAAGAAAAAAAAAAATTATTTAAACTTTAAAACCTAGTTAAAAGCGAAAAAAACATCTGGAGCCAATTCCCGACCACTAGATGAAGGAATTCGGCCTCAAAAGTATGTCAGAATGCCTATAACATAATAGGAAATGTTAGCCACATTATAATACTAATGAAGATCTACCACCTTGGAAAATTTCAAGACGATCCAATGCTTAGATCAAAATTTATGGCCTTCACAGGATATGCTCCTGTATCATTCTCGCCTGGTTGAAAATAATTCCGGTCTTTGCAAATATAGTTGGTGAAATTCATCTAATTTTACATTTTCAATTTTATTCAGCTCCTACTCAGGATTCAAAGTATTTTCTTCCTGGTGCAAACCTTCCCTTTGCACCAAATATCTATTGTAACTCCCATGTCTAGTAGTGACTGTCTTCTAGTCTAAGACACACATTACCGTTTTCTGTTTCTTCTTCGGTATATGTTGTTACCAATTTATTTATTTCTCCAAAAAAATTTCATCATGACCTAGAAACTTAAATAAGTCAGAAACATTAAAAACAGGTGAGATAGCAAAGTTGTCAGGTAGCTCCATGTTGTAGGCATCATCACTCAATTTTTTCAAAATCCTAAACGGCTCAATCTTCTTATACTATTGTTTATTATATGTCCCTTTTGGAAACCTCTCCTTTAAAATATGAACCATCACCATATCTCCTTCTTTGAATACACTTACTCTCCTACTGACATCTGCAACTACTTTATATTGTGCATTACTAACTTTCAATGTTTCCCTCACTTCATCCTGGAACTGTAGAATATGTTCGACAAATGCTTCTACATCATCACTAGTTTTATCTTCATTGGGTAACACAATCAGATCTAGGACCCCCTTGGGATTCCTATCATAATTATACCTCCCTGTTGACTGATTTACCAAGCTATAATAAGAAAAATCAGCTTACAGTAAAGCTAAGTGACATTGTTTTAGCTTTTCTGCAACTGTGCAACACGATATTTCCAAAGCGTTGTTCACTACTTTCGTCTGCCCATTAGTCTAGGGGTGATATGAACTACTGAAATATAGTTGTATCACCAGTTTCCCTCAAAGAGTCTTCTGAAAGTGACTCAAAAACTTCGTTTCCTAATCTCAAGTGATTGTTCTTGGAACTCCATGCAATATAACCAGTTCTGAAAAAAAACCAAATCTGTAATTGTGGAAGCATCATTATTTTTTTTACAATAAATGAAATGTGTAATCATAGATAATATATCAACCACTAAAATGATAGAATCATTCCCTCACTATTGTGTTAGGAAGTCCTAACACAAAATCCATACTCAACTCAATCCATGGCTCTTTAGGGACAAGTAATGACATATACAATCCAGTATACTTTGCATTGTCGTTAGCCATTTGGCACACTCTACATCTTGCTACAATTCTAATTATGACCCTATTTACCTTTGACCATTAATACTTTTCAACAACAAGAGAAATTTTCTTACTTATACCAAAGTGTCTAGCCAACTCACTAAAATGTAATTATTTTATGATATTTTCTCTTGTTGAACTAACAGTGATGCATAATTATTTCCCCTATATAAATAACCATCACGCATTAAATAATTAGAAGAACCACTACCTACTGTAGGGTCCTTAAGTTGTCTCAAAAAATCCCTAAAAATATAGATCAACTTCATATAATTCCTTAATTACCTCAAACCATATTAATTCATTTTCGATTGTTGTCAAAATTTCTACATGCCTACTCAAGCAATAAACAACATGGCTCTGCTTACCTGACTTATACTTTAAGAAAACATTAAATATTATTGCAAAAATTGAAACACTTTTTTATGCCCACTATTTATTTTCTTCAGTGTGTTTACATACCTCAAGGTTTCATGGTTAGTAAAGAGTTAAAATTCCTTAGCTACCAAGTAATGTCTCTAGTTCCTTAATGCTTGAACAACAACATAAAATTCCACATCATAAGTAGAATATTTCTTCCTAACTTCATTTATATTTTAACTGAATAATGCCATAGGTTGTCCTTCTTGACTCAGCATAGCTCGAATTACGAAATGTGAGGCATCCGAGTTAACCTCAAATACCTTGCTAAAAGCAAGAAATACCAAAACATGTGCTTCAGATACTTTCTTCTTAAAAAATTAAAAACTATCTATTGTTGATTTGGTCAATACAAACTCCTTCCCCATTGTACACTTTTTTATGGGTGCAAAAATGCTAGGGAAATTCCTCATAAAATTCCTATACAAAATTTCCAATCGATGAAAACTACGAACCTCTGTCACATTCCTTGGAATAGGCCATTCTAAAATCATCTTTACTTTTTCCTCACCCATCCTCTGATATGAATAACCCCCAAAAAAACAAGAATCTTATGAAGAAATCTACACTTCTTTAAGTTTTCATGTAGACTCTCTTTAAATAACAAGTCTAATACTAATTTCATATGTAATAAGTGTTCGTCCACTGTCTCACTGAATATTAGAATATCATCAAAATAGACAACAAAAAACTTACCATTGTATTCTCAGAGTACTATGTTCATCAGCCTCATGAATGTATTGGGTGCATTAGATAGCCCAAATGGAATCACCATCCACTCATACAATCCTTCTTTTATTTTTAAAGTCATTTTCTAGTCATCCCCTTCATGGATTTGGATCTAGTAGTACCCACTCCTCAAGTCAATCTTGCTAAAATATCGGGCTCCTGGTAGCACATTCATCATATCATCCAATCTTGGAATTAGGAATCGATACTTAATTGTGATCTTATTTATGACTCTACTGTCTACACACATTCTCCAGTCTCCATCTTTTTTACAAGTCAATAACGCTGGAGTTGCACATGGACTCATGCTTTCTCTCACTAACCCTTTCTGTATTAGATCTGTCACTTGTCTGTTCAACTCTTCACTCTGTGTCGGACTCATCCGATAGGCTGCCTGGTTTGGAAGGGCCGATCTTGGGATCAAATCAATATGGTGTTGAATATCTCGCTTTGGGGGTAACCCATCTGGTAGCTCATCTGGTATGACATCTTTGTATTCTTTTATTATCTTTTCTACTGCAATAGGTATATTAAAGCCTTCTTTCTCCAGCTTCTTTGACATTAGTGCATAACAACATCCAGCTTCTTCCATTTCTATAACAAACTCTTTTGTAGCCAATAAGCCCTCACTCTTCTCTTCTTCCTTGAAGGGTAATAAGACCACCTTTACACCATCCTTCCAAAAGGTATATGTATTTTTCCCTCCATCATGTGTAACCTTTCTATCATATTGCCAAGGCCTACCCAGTAATATATGACATGCATCCATTGGGATAACATCACACCACACCTCATCCCTATAGGTATTCCCAATTGAAAACTTTATAAGGCATCTTTTATCTATGGTTACTTCATTTCCTTTCTTGAACCATGATATACGATAGGGATATGGGTGCTTGTCACAGCTCAGATTCAGTTTATCAACCATTACAGTTGAAACCATATTTTCACAACTACCACCATCAATAATAATTTTACATACCTTTCCTCCAGAGGTGCATCTTATTCGAAATATATTTGTTCAAAGCCGCGAATCAGCTCCAGCAACATCACGTTCTTTCTCCTTCCTTGGGACAATCATTGTCCTCCTTATCATGAGGGTTTCACCCAAGTCTGCAGCAACCTCCATTTCTTCATCCTCTTCAGCCTCAACCAGATTTACTCGTGGTTTTTCTCCTTGCCATCTATCTTGTGTAGGATAGTGCGGACACTCAAAAGCTTTGTGCCCCTCTTCACCACATCTGTAACATGTATATTGCCTTTGGGGGCTATTACAGCCCCATCCTCAATTATAACCTCTTCCCCTCTGAAATCCCCTACCTCTTTAGTAGTTACCATGGCTTTGACCAGAATCTTCATGCCCTTCTGTATTAGAGGATTCACCTTTTGTAGATTCAAATCTACCCCTGCCCCTCATTGGAGATGATGATGGACCTCTCTTCACACCTCTTCTAAAATTATTCCTCTTGTTCTTTTCCTCTGCCTTTAATGCAAGTTGATAAGCATCATCTAGGCTATGGATCCGGAGCATACTCAGCTCATCTTGTATGGTGTAACTCAACCCATTTATGTACCGTGTAGCCTTTTGTTCTTCAGACTCTCCCTGTTCCACCCTAATTGATAACTTGTAAAATTCATTAGTATACTCCTCAATGCTGAGATCCTTCTGCCTTAGGTTTTGGAACCTTCGAAAGAGTGTCTGAGCATAATCTACAGGAAGAAACTTTTCTTTCAGCTTCTTTACCATTTTATTCCAGTTTCGGATCTTGCCCTTTCCATTCCTTTGTCTTTCATTTTGTAGGTGATCCCACCAGATCAATGCATGTCCGGCTAACTTAGTGCATGAAAACTTAACCTTCTTCTCCTCTGAAAGGGTTTTCCACTCAAAGAATTTTTCCATGTGATTTAACCAGTCAATCAACTCCTCTGGTCGTAACCCTCCACCATAATCAGGAACATTAATCTTGATGTCATCATTCTTTCCCTCTAAAGCCTTGATCAATCTCTCCTCAAATGGTCTCTCATTCAAGGTTTCTTCATCTCTCTCATTTTCTTCTTCATCTCCTCCTTCATTCATTAATGGAGTCTCTTCTTCAATATCACTATCTGGGTTTACATCCCCATTTGCATGTCTCCTTCTAAGGCGGGTAACTTCCCCCGTGAGCTCAGCAACTTGTCTCTGTAGCTCCTGCATATGCCTATTCATCTAGGCATAACCTCCCCTCCCACGTCTAGCCATGGTTATATAAAATAGAGGTAAAAACTACACATAAAAATGTAATATGTTACCTTAACTATTTTTGCAAGATCAAAATCCAGCTTTGATACCAATTGATGTGAATCCAGCTGCAAGAGGTTGGAATACCTCCAAAAACACACATAAACAGCTTTGTAAATAAACAAGGAGTTTCAAAATAGCTTACTTCTCATTCTAGAATTCACACTAATATATTACATCATTACAATTATCCTTTTATTTCAAGACTACTCTAAAACCCTAAAATGCCAAAAACCCTAAAATGCCAAAAAACCCTAAAATTCAAAACAACTCGGATTGACCCCAAAATTTGCGTGCCAAATATGCATTCATAAATTAGGGTTCACGCGAAATTTGGACTTATTCTAACAAGCACAACAAAAGTTATTAAAGTTCTAAGACCTAGTCAAAAGCGGAAAAAACATTCGGAGCCAATTTTAGGCCACTAGATGATGGAATCCGAGCCCGAAAACGTGCCAAAATGAGCACAACCTTGCAGGCAAGTTGTCCACATCATAGTACTAATGTATATCTACCACCCTGTAAAATTTCAGGATGATCCAACGGTCGGATCAAAAGTTATGGCCTCTGCAAGTTATGCTCCCGCATCAGACAAAGATTAGGAAAGAAGACAAATGAAGAGAATGATTCTTACTATATGTTTTTTGTTTTGATGTTTTTAGGAGTTTGTTTTCAAACTGCTTAGTGGTAGTTTTGTTACTATTTAGATCTTTTGGTATAGTTCCTTGGTTAACTATAGTTTTTCATACATGTTTTTTCTAGATGTTGATCCAAACTTGATGTTGTTACTACTTTATCTAGCTATGGATCCTTTTCTATAAAAGGGTATAGTCCCTTCAAAACTATGTAATGTTCTTTTCTTCTTTATCTAGATTTTGAGCACATTTTGTAACAGGGTATAGTCACTTCAAAACTATTTACCCCTAATAAAAAAATTCAATACAGTATAAATAGAATTCATCTTAACAATAAGAGAAAATATTTCACCAAAGTCAACACCTAGTTTCTGTGAAAATCCCTTTACTACAAGTCTTGTCTTATATCTCTTTTATCCACCTTCTTCTTCCTTGATCCTGTAAACCCATTTTTTCTACAATGCTCTTTTACCTACTAGAAACTTAACCAAATTCCATGTTTGGTTTTTCTCTATGGAGTCCATCTCCTCATTCATGCCATGATCCTATTGCTTGTGGGCTATATCCTAGATTGCTTCTTCAAATATTTCTGGTTCACCACTATCAGTCAATAATAAAAATGAAAAGGAGGGTGAAAATATTTTTGGAGGTCTAATTACCCTTTGTGACCTTCTCACTAATATTTTGGGTGTTGGAGGCTCACTCTACTCATCCTGTATATTTATATCTACTTATGACAATGAATGATTTCGGTCACCTTCTGTCAATTTCGATTCATCTTACCGATGTTAGTATGTCTCTTCTATAACCGATGTCTGTATAGGGGACTGATTTTGGTTAGGGGTAAACCGATACCATTTACTATGTAAACATATAAGTGTTAATTTCAAATCCAAGATTTCATTTTCATCCACAAAATTCTCCACTGATTCATCTTTGCATACCAAAACTTGATCCCTGTACATTCTCTTTTCATTCCAATCAATTTCATGACTTCTAATTATCGTAGAACCTTCTAAATCCCAAAATCAAAATCCGAATTCACCAAAGCCATAACCAATGAAAATACATATTTTTGATTTAGCATCCAATTTCTTTCTATTTTCCTTATCAATATGCACAAAAGCTTTTGAGCCAAATATTCTAAGAAAAGAAAGATATACCTCTTTTCTAGTCCAACATTCTTCTGGTATTCCACCATCTAGTGCACTTGAAGTTCCATGGTTAATTAAATAAACCATCATGTCTACTGCTTCTGCCAAAAACTATGAGGGCAATCCAACATGGATTCTCATACTTCTAGTACGTTTGATGAATGTCATGTTCATTCCCTCTATGACACCATTCTCTCATGGTGTTCTAGGAACTGTTATTTCTCTATGTATTCCATTTATTGAACAATAATCATTAAAATCCTTGCTGCAGTACTCACCACCATTTTCATATCTAAGGCATTTTAATTTTGAATTTGATTCATATTCCACAATGTATTTCCATCTTTCAAAATTTTCAAAATCATCAGATTTACATTTAATAAAATAAACTTGTACCTTTCTTGTGGCATCATCAATTAAAGTAACATAGTATTGGGATCCTCCATGAGAAGCTACCTAGGTTGGTCCCCACACATCTGAGTATACAAGCTCTAATTTATGCTTCTTCTTTGTTTACCAACTTTGAGAAATATCACTCTTCTTCTTTCCAAAAATAAAATCCTCATAGAAATCAAGATCTACATGTTTTAGATTTGATAACTTACCCTTTTCCTCTAAGATTTGCATTCTCTTTTCACTCATATGCCTAGCCGATTGTGTCACATGCTTGTATCTGAATCTGAATTAGATAGAATAGGAAAGGAATCAGTAATATAGGTAGATAAATACAATGATCCTACCTTCTTGCATCTTTCTACAAGAAGATATCCCTTGGTAACTTTTCCAAGATTCGGTTGTGAGTGTAACCATACAACCAATTTTACACAATTGTCCTGCAGAAATTATATTTCTTTTGAGGCTTGGAACATGCCTCACATCTTTCAATATCCATGTGTTTCCATTTTGTAGTTTAAGATGAATTCACCTTTACTAGTAATATTACATGGTTCATCATCTCCTAGATAAACATACCCAAAATTACCTTGGACATAATTTCTGAAATAACCCTGATTAGGGGTTACATGGAAAGAAGATCCTGAATCTAAAACCCATGACTCAATTTTATTATCCAAGGAGAGAATTAGGGACTCTTGCATTACCTCTTTTGCGTAAACATTTTCATCTTTACCTTTCTTTGGTACATTCTATTTTTTTCCTTGAACCAATAATCCTTCTTTGCATGTCCTTTCTTTCCACAATTCCAACAGGTTATTCCTCTACCTCTGGATTTAGATCTACCATTCTTAGAATTTGATTTCCAATTATTCTTGCTCTTAGATCTCTCTTTCTACCTTCCCCTACTTTCTACATTCAAAGCATTCCCAGATGATGATTCTCTTATAATTTTCCTGTGTATTTGTTCATTAAGGATTATACTAACTACATCATCAAACTTTAAAACATTAGTAGCAAATGTTGTATTACTAACAACCATTACCAATTTATCCCAACTATCTAGTAAAGATCATAATAATAAAAGTTCTTTCACTTTATCCTCAAATGGAATACTAACTAATTTTAATTGATTTACAATAGACTAGAAATCATTCAAATGACTTGATGCAGATCCACCTTCTTGCAATTTTAAATTAAACAATTGTTTCATCAAATAAACTTTATTTGAAGCACTAGGTTTTTCATATAGATTCACTAAATATTTTATCAACTCTACCGTAGATCCTACTTCAGTAATATTCAAAGCTACAGATGTTTCCAGGCTCAATATTATAGATCAAAGAGCCTTTCTATCAAGGATTTTCTGTTCTTCATCAGTCATCTTTGCATGTCTTTCCTTCTCATCCAATGATAAGTATAGATATTTATGATACAAATAATCCTCTACCTACATCTTCCATAACTGATAATCATGGCCATCAAATTTCTATACTCTGAATTTTCCTTCTTCTCCCATTTCTTTGATCTCACTCAATCATAAATCCCTTTATGAGTAAATCTGTCAACATACACAACCCTAAAAAAAGAATTTTTGGTACCAATTTTTGGGGTTAGCACACGGGTTGTATAGATATGTGAATCATGCATAAGCATAAAATTAATCAATATGGAAATAAACAAGAAGAAAAAATACACAATATTTAACGTGGTTCACCCAGTGTGGGCTATGTCCACTAAGAAACAACCAATTTATTATCACAGAGGAAATATAATGAATATTTGCAATCTTCCACACTTTCTTGGATGTCTTGTACTTTATTCTCAACCAATTTCTCTTTCTCTCTCTAAATGACACTTCTCTTAATTCTTAATTGAATTTTATCTTCGAAACCCTATATTTATGCTTATTTATGCATCTATAATCTTAGGAAACTTTAGCTATCCATTTACAACCATTAGATTCACTTTACAACTAAAGATAGATCTAATTCCCACAAATTAATTATAGTAGTCACCCAGAGACAACTTATGTCGATTAGCCTTAACCAATGTTGGTTCCTTCTTTCCTGATCAATACCGGTCCATGGGTGACTGATGTCGGTTCGTCAACTGAAGCCGATTACTATGTATTCCAGCAAGTCTATGAAATCATGCCAGTGAAGAAATTAAGCTCCACAACTCAACAATGACATTGTTGCATAAAACAATAATAATGGGGTAGACCATTGAAAAATGAGTTTGTAAAGAACCTTCAATTTTGACCATGAACGATATTGGTATATGACATAGATATGCTATTTATACAAAGGAAAGACTAAGGGAATGAATTTAACGGGTAATAAGACTTTCTTTGTAGTTTGAAGAAATTATTTCCAGAGGAAATAAGGTTTTCACAAAAGCTTAGGTCATGGAAGTATTTAACCAAAACCATGAATTGGTTTCTGATAAATATTCTGTGACATCAGTTAAGCAATTCTTGGTTAATTTTCAAAGGAGAATAATTAAGGCAAATGAAGGGGAAACTTCACATGTCGTTGAGATAGTTTCAAAAATAAGGGAAAAAATATAGAAAATAGAGACACTGAAGGAAATATGTAAAAAAGTAATTGGTAGTCAAAAGGATTTTCTTGACAAGTTTATTGTGCTATATAGAAGCATGATTGTTGACACAAAAATGATAACCAAAGATTCTCATATTTTTAAAATAATATATTGAGGAGGCAAGAAAGTGAGATGGTAAAACAGATCCCAAACGAGAGCAACTAACCCAGGAAGTAATTGTGCCCGTGGAATCAGATCAATGGTAGCATGTAGTTAAGGAAGAACTACAACAAATCATAAATAGTAGTATCTGAGATAGGTGGGTAAACAATGTAATATACATGACATGTTAATTGATTGAATTTTTGTGTATATATTCTAGATTTTGTACTCGCCTAAACATGCATTTTTTGTTTTGATACGCTAAGCTCCAAACATGTCATTGTGGCATAAACTAGTGTAGGTTATGCTCAAATATCCATAATTGATATCTGTATCACTTCATAACCTAGCAACCGCTAAGCTTGCAATATATTACTTGTTTTTATTTGAATCCTAGTGACAACATATCTTCAAATAATATGTTGCAACATAAGATAGCAGACTCTAAGATAAAAATTTAATTCTTGGTCTTGTTAAATTCTTGAAACATATAATATTGAAATATTCTATTGTGGAAACAACTAGATGCCATGTAGCTCAAAATTTGTATAATTTTATTTTTTAAAGCATACCGTCTGACAACTTGAAAACATTATGAGTATGCATATTCTAGTGGATGCTAGCCTCCTAGAATATTCATTTAATGTATTAAATTCTTGAACCGACTGTTATGCCCCAAATATTATGTGTTAAATCCTAATGAATGCTAAGCTTAAATTATTACATCGTTATAAATGCTAGTGGACTGCTAATCTCAAATTAATTTCATTTAAAATGTTAAATCCTAGTCGAAATATTTTTTTAAAATATTATGTTATTAGTAGTATATAGAGGCCACTAATTTCATACTACCTTACTTTAATTTGTGAAATCCTAGTGACCGCTAAGCTACAAATAATATGTTACGGCAATACCTATGCTAGACTCGATGCTAGAATTATATAATATGTTTATTTATTTTGTTAAATCCTAGTGGCCACTATGTTACAAATATTTTGATGTGGAAGTGTCTTAGCATGGCCTATAACTTCATGATATCCATTATTGAGAACCGATTGCTAAGCTCATAAAAAAATTTTTGAGGCATAACCTAGCTGCCAATAAGCTCACAATATTTACTTGTTTTTAGTTGAATCCTAGCAACAACATATCTTCAAATAAAATGTTGCAACATAATCTAGCGGGTGCTAAGATAAAAATTTCATTCTTCATCTTGTTAAATGCTTGAGACATCTAAGCTCGAAATATTCTATTGTGGAAGAAACTAGATGCCATGTAGCTCAATTTTTTTTAATTTGATTTGTTAAAGCATACTATCTGACAACATGCAAACATTATGAGTACGCATATTCTAGTGGACGCAAGCCTCCTGGAATCTTAATTTAATGTGTTAAATTCTTTGTGACCACTATGCCCCAAATATTATGGGTTAAATCCTAATGAACAATAAGATTAAATTATTACATCGTTGTAAAGGCCTAACGTCCTCTAAGTTCAAATCAATTTCATTTAAAATGTTAAATATCTGGTCGAAAGTATTTTTTAAAATATTATGTTGTCAGTAGTACGTAACAACCACTAATTTCATACTACCTTAATTTAGTTTGTGAAATCCTAGCAACTACTAGGCTACAAATAATATTTTACATGGAAATACCTAGCAGACGCAAGACTCAAAATATATTTATTTATTTTTTAAAATCCTAGCATATCTTCATATGTTCCAACTATTGTGATGTGGTAGTGTCTTATTGGCATATAAATTCATGATATCTATTATTGAGAACCGATCGCTAAGCTCAGAAAATGTTTTTGAGGCATAACCTAGCGGCTGCTAAGATCACAATAATTTACTTGTTTTTTAGTTGAATTCTAGCGACATCATATCTTCAAATAATATGTTGCAACATAAGCTATCAGAATGCTAAGGTAAAAATTTCATTCTTTGTCTTGTTAAATGCTTGAGACATCTAAGCTCGAAATATTATATTGTGGAAGCAACTAGATGCCATGTAGCTCAAAATTTGTTAATTTGATTTGTTAAAGCATACCACCGACAACATGAAAAAACATTATGAGTACACATATTCTAGCGGACACTAGCCTCCTAGAATATTAATTTAATGTGTTAAATTCTTGTGATTGACTATTGCCCAAATATTATTGGTTAAATCCTAATGAACGCTAAGCTTAAATTATTACAATGTTGTAAAGGTTAGCATCCGCTAAGCTCAAATCAATTTGAGTTAAAATGTTAAATCCCATCGAAAGCATTTTTTTAAATATTATGTTGTTGCAGTACATACATAGTGACTGCTATTTTCATACTACCTTAACTTTAATTTGTGAAATCCTAGCGACCATCTAGGCTATAAATAATATGTTGGACCAATACCTAGCTGATGCTAGACTCGAAATATATTTCTTTATTTTGTTAAATCCTAGTGGCTGCAATATGTTCCAAATATTATGATGTGGCAGTGTCTTAGCAGCGTATAACTTCATGATATATGTTATTGAGAACCGATCGCTAAACTCATAAAATGTTTTTGAGGCATAACCTAGGGGTCACTAAGCTCACAATATCTTACTTGTTTTTCATTGAATCCTAGCGACAACATATCTTCAAATAAAATATTGCAACATAAGCTAGCGGGATGCTAAGCTAAAAATTTCCTTCTTCATCTTGTTAAATGATCAAGACAACTAAGCTTGAAATATTCTATTGTGGAAGCAACTAGATGCCATGCTAGCTCAAAATTTGTTAATTTGATTTTTTAAAACATACCACCGACAACTTGCAAAAATTATGAGTATGCATATTCTAGTAGACGCTAGCCTCCTAGAATCTTCATTTAATCTGTTAAATCCTTGTGACCACTATGCTCCAAATTTTATGGGTTGAATCTTAATGAGTGCTAAGCTTAAATTATTACATATTTGTAAAGGCTAGCGATTCGCTAATCTCAAATAAATTTCATTTAAAATGTTAAATCCAGTTGAAAGCATTGTTTTACTTTAGTTTGTGAAACCCTAGTGACTGCTAAGCTCCAAATAATATGTTGCGGAAATACCTAGATGCTAGACTCATAATATTTTTCTTTATTTTGTTAAATCCTAGTGACCACTATGTTCCAAATATTATGATGTGGCAGTGTCTTAGCGGCCTACGACTTCAAAATATCTATTATTGAGTACCAATCGCTAAGATACAAATATGGTATTGTGTTATACCCTAGTGTCTGCTAAGCTTGCAATAGATTTCTTAATTTTGTTAAATCCTAGTGGCAACTAATATCCAAATGATATGTTGCAGCATAACCTAGAGGACACTACACTAAGAATATAATTCATTAATGTGTTAATTATTAGCAACCCTAATGTTCAACATATTAGATTGTGGCCTTCCATATAGACTACTAATATTGTGGACTTCCATAGAAACCCTAATGAATTAATATATATGACAACAATCTATCTTCCACCAATAATATGTGGCCCTACTGATAATATTGTTTTAAAAGAATTATATCGTCATGACTAAAATACATAAATACATGGTGATTAAAATATTTAATAAATAAATTTAAATACATAGTGATTAAAATATTTAATATATAAAATTTAGCCATATATATAATATGTTTACCTTCCATTACATAAAAATTTATCTCACAATTGAAAACTTAATATGATTTTACAGTTTTAAACCATTTTTTTAACCTCAAATATCTTCTCACAAATTCAAAGTGGAAACCATATAAAAAATGTACAATGAAATATTTACCTCAGATTGTTTCTATCATCATATTAAAAGGAAAAAAGGTAGACGTAACAAATACCAAAACAATATTTTGAGTCTTGCTAAACATTACAATTTTAAAAACTAGTGATTATGTGACTGACCATCATTATAAGGAAAAAACAATCCAGATGGGGACATAGATTGGTAGAAACTTGAAATCATTCAAATGAAATAATAACCTAGAGCATGAAAAGGGATTAAATTTTCTTCAGTTGGGGCAAAAAATTCCTTGTTTTCTTGAAGAACAAGGTGGTGTGACAAAATGATCAGAAGGAAGTGGTAAACAGAACTGGGCCATGGAGCACATTTTCGTAGGGAAAAGCAGGGCTAGAGTGACGTGAAAAAGATAGGAACTAGTAAGCACAAGGTAGTTTAAAAAAATGATCAGAAGGAACCAGTAAGTAGAGTTGGGCCACAGAGTGTGTTTTTGTAGGGAAAATAAGGGATGGATTGATGTGAAAAAGACATGATTTGGTCGAAGATAAGAATGACTAAACAAGCCCACAATTAAAAAGGTGCACATTTAGTATAGTATACATTTTTGATAAATACCTTATTTAGATATGAGATTATTTTGTGTTTGGTGATGTCATTCAAACCACCGTCTGCTACATCGAAATAACTATCTGCACTATTTTTCTACAACCCCTTTTGCTTCCCCAGTGTTTGTGTGCACCCTTTTTGTTACTACATGATTGTTCCCTTTTTGTTAATCCACAAATGAGATTATAATTACTTCTTGATTGTTCCCTGGCCAAAACGATCGGGATTCTTGCATTTTTCCCTGCAATCTTTGACTTTCTTGTATTGTTTCTATGATTTCATGAGTTGTTGTTCTGTAAGACCAAAAAAATAAAAACCCTAAAAACTAGTTCTCTGGGGTATTTAATATTTTTTTTGGCACAATCCACATTAGAAATTTTGAAAATATAAAAAGTGTGGGATATGGAAATTTGAAAATTAGAGCTGCGAGGAATTTGTGTTAATATTGAAATTTTAAATTCTAAAAAATGTGGGGGAATTCACAATTCGAATTTTGAATTTACCACTCATTAAGAAAAGGTGTGGGATATCAAAAAAATAAACAATATTGAAAACAACGCCTTTTGTTATTGGCTATAGCTTAAAATAGTTAAAACATAATAAAACATATAATATTATAATAAAACATAAGAAATAAAGTGTATGAATGTATAGGCACATTTATTTTTTATTTTTATCAAAAATAGACAATGTTAGATGTAGTGCGCTAATGAAAAATAATTATCCAATTACTTTGTGCCACATGGCATGTTTTGAATGTTGATAATTAGAAAACATTATAATTGACACATTTATTATGCAATTTATATATAAAGAAATGATTATAAAATATATTCGAAACTATATGAAACTGTGATATTATAATATAAATAGCTACTAGTAAAATGATGACACGTGGCATGAAAATTATAAAATCCCAGAAGGTGTTTTTTGCATTAAAACAATGAAAAACAATAACGCCTCAAAGCTGTAAAGATAGTGTTTACAATGACAAGAGGTATTGGTATATAGCTAGCGGCCACTAAGTTATATCATGATTTGTTATTTTATCACTATTTCCAAATTAAGTAATTATTGTGCCCAGTGGACCATATGTCATTTCAATCAATAAATAAAGTAGCTTAGCAGTCATTATGCATTTTATTTGATAAGAACCGATGTGAATTATATGTTGCAATGATTTATCTTATCAAAAATTCAAAAAATATCACTTACTCTCAGGGGTATATATGGATTCCAATTTACAAAGATATATCTTATATGAGATAAATATGTAGTGCAGAAATTGGGGCTCCCATGTAAAGTCCACCCAAAACGATACAATTACAATCAATGAAAAACACTATCGATCCAAAGTAGAACAAATAGTGATTACAATGACAAGCGATAATGATAGGAGCCTAGTAACCACTAAGCTAGACCATTTTTTTATTATATAGCTATTCATAAATTAGAAATGGTTGAGCCTAGTGGCCACTACGTTATTCCTTTCAACTAGTAATGGAGCTTAGCGGTTGCTAAACATTTTATTTGATATGAACTGAAAGTATTGATCCCTCTCGATGGAACGTAGTTCAAGAATTGACTCCACCAGGTAACATGCAGCCAATTTGATACAATTATAATCATTGCAAATTACAATCGATCCAAATGATGTAAAGATAGTGATTACTACGACAAGAGGTAATGAAAGGATCCTAGCGGCCTCTAAGCTAGACCATGAGTTGTTAATCAATAACTACATGGAAATTGATAAATTGTTAAGCCTAGTGGCCACTAGGATTTTTCTTTGATACAAATGAATATGTTGATTATAATTTACAAAGATATATCTTAGGAAAAATAAATAAGTCTTGAATCCTCTCGATAGAATATTGTAGCAATTGGGTTACATGTAAATCCTCCCAATACGATACAATTACAATCATTGAAAAAAACTATCAATCCAAAGCAAGACATATAGTGATTATAATTAACAAATGGTAATGATAGGATCCTAACGGCCGCTAAGATAGACCATTGTTTTTTATTATATACTTATTCTCATATTTAAAATTTTTGAGCCTAATGGCTGCTATGTTATTCCTTTCAACTAGTAATGAAGGTTGGTGGTCGCTAAGCATTTTCTTTTATAAGAATAAAAAGTCTTGATCCACTCTGATGGAAAGCATTGTAGGAATTGGCTCCACCAGGTAACTGTGCATATAATTTGATAAAATTATAATCATTGACAATTAAAATCGATCTAATTTTTTACAGATAGTGATTTCTATGACAAGAGGTAATGATATGATCATAGTGGCCGTTAAGCTAGACCATGATTTTTTATTCAATGGACCATTTTGAAATTAAGAAATTGTTGAGCCTAGCAGTTGATACCCTTTTTCTCTGATACAAACAAATATGGATTACGATTTTCAAATATATATCTTGTGAGAAATAAATAAGACTAGATGCCTCTCGATGGAATGTAGTGCAGAAATTGGGTCTTCCATGTGAAGTCTACCCAATATAGTTACACTTACAATCAATGAAAAGCACTAACCATCCAAAGTTGAACAGATAGTGATTACAATGGGAAATGGTAATGATAGGAGCCCAGCGGCCACTAAGCTAGACCATTGTTTGTTATTATATATCTATTCTCAAATTTAGAAATTGTTGTTCCTATCGGCCACAACATTATTCCTTTCAACTAGTAATGGAGCTTAGTGGTTGCTAAGCATTTTCTTTGATACAAAGAGAAAGTAGTGATCTCTCTCGATGGAAAGTAGTACACCAATTGGCTCCATCAGGTAATGTGTGGATAATTTGATACAATTATAGTCATTGATAATTACAATTGATCTAAAGATGTACAACTAGTGATTGCTATGACAAGAGGTAATGAAAGTATTGTAATGACCGCTAAGCTAGACCATGATTTGTTATTTAATAGTTATTTTGAAATTCAGAAATTGTTAAGCCTACCAGTCGCTAGGATTTTTCTTTGATACGAACGAATATGGCTTATAATTTACAAAGATATATTTTAGGTGAAATATAATGTCTTTATCCGTCTTGTTGGAATGTAGTGTTGCAATTGGGTCTGACATGTGAAGTTCCAACCAATACGATATAATTACTATCATTGAAAAACAATATCGGTCCAAATTTGAACATATAGTGCTTACAATTTGAAAATCGGTAATCATAGGAGCTTAGTGGCCACTAAGCTAGACCATTGTTTTGTTATTATATAGCTATTTTCAAATAAATAAAATGTTGAGCCTAGTCGCCACTATGTTATTCTTTTCAACTAGTAATGGAGATTAGAGGTCCCTTTTTTCAAATTGAGAGATTGTTAAGCCTAGCCATTGTTATGTTATTCCTTACAATTAGTAATGCATCTTACCAGTATCTACACATTCTATAATATAAGAACCTAACTTAAATTATATGAGCATAAAGAATATATCTTATGAGAACAATATAAGGCTTCATCCCTCCCAAGGGCTTTGTAGTGCAGGACTTGGCTCTGTCAGGAATAGTCAAGCCAATATGATAAAGTTATAGTCATTGAAAAACAATATCGATTCAAAAGTGTAGAGATAGTGGTTACAACCACAAGAGGTAATGTTGGGAACCTTGAGGCTGATAGCCTAAGACAATGATTTGTTATTTTATCTCTCTTTTTAAATCAAGAACCAAAATCCTAGTGGTCTTTATGTCATTCCTTTCAATTAGTAATGGAGCTTTGTCACTGCTACGAATCATTTTACTTGATACAAATGAGATGTGAATTACGACATACTCCAATGCTTGATTTCAAATAAAAATCATTAGGTCTTAGGGGGGACTACGTTATTCTTTGCAATAATGTGTTATGGGACAACTAAACATTTTTATGTTTAACAAATTTTGTTTAGTGACCTGAACCCATTATTGTGTTTTGTTTCTCACACACTCTGCTCAAAATTGACAAAATTAAATCTTGATGGTATTTGCTCTAGTCCATTTAATTGGTTTTAATTACCAATAAGTAATGTTAAAAATTTTCCATTTATATGTCAACTTAAATCCTCTCTCTCTCCAACATCTATGTTTTCAAATGTTCCTTTCATGCTATCTACGCAATGTGGATGGTTGTCAGAATAAGGATAATCCTTCCAAAATATGTTGTGTGTTAATTATCAAGAAATTTTTTGCATAGTTTCCGGTATTAAATATGTGATCCAAAAAATATGATTTACATCAACCAATTAAAGGTTAGATATCATGTTCGGTCGAATCCTAGCAGTCACTAACGTTTACATTGATTACTCACCAATGATAAAAAGTAATGTATTATAGAGATTGGTGATCACAAAGGCTAATACTTACATTCATTATCATATAATGGGAAAAAACATTACTCCATATGTGAAGTAATTATTAATATATTCTACTCCAATTATAGGTACAATGTCTTCCATTGGTTGCAATCCATTCTTGGCAATTCCATTCATTGAAGGCAATGAGTGCTAGAAAGAAAAGAGATGAGGAATGGTTTGTTGAAATCCATGGCCCTGACAACTACTACAACGACATGTGGTTGTTTTTTGTTATAGATGAAGGACATGAGGAAGTCGGAATGGTTATATCCTCTATAGTTGTTGATTCGAGTACACTGCGTGTTTCAAGTGGAACACATTGACTATGAAAATAATAAGTGTCTTATTATGGATATGGAGTTGGATGTTTCTTTATTCAGGATACATGGGAAATGAGGGCCTCAAAAGATAAAACACAATGTTCATGTTCAATATATGGTTGGGATTTGGGGTTGTTAGTAGATAAAGATAAAACTAGGCTATGTTCAAATGCAAAATACATTCACAGTGGCATGCTTTCAGTACTTAGAAAATTGTATAGAGGTGATATAACCTCTTCTGTTTGTCATTTTTTGAATAGAAAAGGTTTGCGTTCACTGCTTAAACATGCCAAGTTGTTTACTATGCTGAGGAGAACATATTTGGATAAATTGGAGCTCAATCCATCCAGATCAAAGCTGCAAGGGTTGAAAAAGAATACTAAATCAGCTGCATTGTTGAAGAGAGAAACCACTATATTCACAAAAACAGAACCTTCAACTATTTAGTAGTTTAATTACTTTTTGTTCAATGGTGAAGTATTTTCAATTATTTTTCTAGGTGACATGTAACACCTTCAGAGTACTAGTATCATCCTGTAGATGATGAGAATGTTTGACCTTCTTTTGCACTCCATGTTGATAAATGTTATTCCTACACAAAGGGACGTAATTATTCTTCCCTTCTTGGAATCTACGAATAAATTTTGTGGAGCTCCAAGATCTAAAAGACTTGGAAAGGGATGACGTTAAATTTTATATACTTGATGACCAACATACAATATGTGCAAAAAAAAATGATTTTGGGCTCAGATACTTACAAGTCTTTACATAAGAGGCTACAGTTTTGAAGGGCTCACATTCTTTCTGTAAATGCTACTAACGAAGCCATTACTAATATTTTTAAACAATGGAATGAAGTGAATAGAACTTGGATAGAAACCAAGTTTATTGATTTTTTGTACAAATCTAGATTGGTTTGGAAATCACTTAGATGTCCTCAATATCCTATATTGTTAAAAAAATAAAATAGAGGAGTGGAGGGTAATGTATTTTAATTTTATTACATTTATTATTAACATTTATCTTCCTTATATAAAAATATAAAACATATGATTATCCTTTGAATGCAGAACTTTGGGAATCAATGCCTTTTGATTTTCAAAATGGATAAAAACCAATAATCTATACGACAAATGGACTTTTCTATTATTCTCGGATGATATATGGACTAAATGGACTACAACATTTGAAGTTGTTTAGATATGGTGGCCTTGCTTGTTCACCTATTAAATATAATCAGGATAACTTTCAGCCTAATTCGTTATCAAGATTCATAGCCAATTCATTCGGTTGATACTAGAGGAATGAACGATGAAAGAACTATTAGTACTAGCAGATAAAGTACAATCAGGGGATGTCTGGTTAATTGACCACTGTTCAGGCAGGCGTAATAGCATAGAGACATTTGATTCTTACTATCTAGAAGAATAAAAGGAGACAAAAAATGAGATAAAAAGTTCTATAATATTTTAAAGACAAACATCCAAATATTGATCTATTGACATCCTGTAGTGAATCCAATGTAATTGAAAAAGTTAAATTGTATGAATCACACTACCACCAATTGTTTGTACTATTGGGTGAAGAGAGAAAAGGAAAGAGAAAATATGATTCCCACATAGGGGAAAAAAATCTAAACAGAAAAAAGGACCAGGTGGCGAGAGAAGTTCTTCCTATTGAGGCTCAGACAATATTAGACAACTATGTGGTGTCAATGGAAGACAATATACTGGAAAGGATGGAGGACACAAAAGAATTTACTTTTCAATGTGCATACCCATTCTAGCTTTCATCAACTCTAACAGTTATTCCTACCACCAAACCTTTCAATGCAGAATGTGTTATCGCTTATTTTTGTAATTTGTCTAGTGATATTTCTTCTGAAGTAATAATGGAGCTGCTAACAATTATTGGAAACCAGTTTTCTGGATTGTATTATTATTGTTTTCATACCAATTGAATATTCAAAAATGTTGAGAGAAACATTAAAAAATACATGGAAAAGGTTAAAGATAGTGAAGAATCGATTATGGATGGATGGTACAAACTCTATGATAGCAATGGGCAATTTAAAAGTTTGTGTCTTATGTACACAATAACTGGAGTGCACAACTACGATGATAACAATGATGAAAGAGAAGAATTAACTAGGGATTGGATGGAAAAACTACCACAACAATTGATAATTGTAAAGGAAATTGGGCTAAAAGGAAACAAACATCCTTTTCATTGTGAGCGATCATATGAGTTATGGTATGAGATGTTCACTCAATGTTGTTCCCATAATTCTTTAGTATTAGTGTCTTTACAGTGGCAGTTGTGGCACTGCGTGCATTAGTTGAATCCAATCTATCTGTTGTTTTTAATTGTTGAGACACATAGTCAGGAAATGTTTTTGAAACATTACTATTCTCATATGAAGAAAGGTTCGTACCAGAATACAACTCAAACATGTGATTATGTTAAATGTATTTCAACCAAAAAAATATACTTACACATTTCTTATTTACACAGACAACCAAAGAACAATAGGATTTGATGTAAAAACCTCTCAACTTGATTCTACATGATTAACTCAACATGGTGATTGACCTTCAATCATTTTATAAATATGTTTAATGAGCTCTGTTTTCAATTGCCATTGTTTTTCATTTTTTTGACAATACTCTATGCTCACTAGCCCTAATGAACAGATGAGGAGAAATCAGCCACATCATGCAAGAATATGCAATCAAATCCTGGTATGTTAGTCATGTGCATTTATAAATAAGAACCACTACTAAGCCCCAAAAATTTATAAAAATTTAATGGTTTATGTAGACGACCAACAACTGGAGAAAGTAACAGTGGAGTGCGTGGTGGTAACCAACATGAATATGCAAACAGACCCAGGTATGTTAGCCATGCATATTTTTAAACATAACCATTTTTAAGGCTCACAAAGTTATAGAAAATGATATCAGCTAATTCTAGAAGTGGAAACATTTTCAAAGAAGGAATTACCAAGTAACCTTTTTCAAAATTTCATGGTGGCATCTAATGTTACATAGTTTTTAGTTACCAGGTTGTTGGTTGTCTTCATAAACCACTAGTATTGAATAATGATACATAACATTAGAATCGATGCTTATTCTAGCCAATGATGGCATAGCCTAGCGGTCGTTAATCCACATCAATATCTCAAAAGTGTTGTTTATCAATGGGTGGTTTAAAGGATATAAAAGAACTCTAGTGGTTGTTACAATTCATTCAGAATACATAGAACATTTTGATTTGTGCTTACCATATTACCATGAAGACCAATATGCTTTTCAATTATTATTTCATTTTTGATAGCATGAAATCATTTATGAATTGATTACTAGTTTTTGTAATACATCTTGCATAAAAAAAACCCAGCAACAAGTAAGGTCTATACAAGCCAAGCTGAAAGCTCAGTTGGTAAGTGATAGCCACCTAAAGTGCTAATATTGAATTTACCATTTTACTATGTAGAGAACTATGTCTTTTTCAAATACACTTTTGTTTTTCATAGCAATAGATATATTAATAATTAATATATTGATGTTTGTTTGAAACAGATCTTACATCAAAGGATCTAGTTGTGGTAGCCACAAGCTAAAATGTTGATTTTTTCCATTGGTTATAATTGATATGAGACTGATTAAAAAAATTATTTACTTCCCTAAAGTTAGCCACAAAAATTACTTGCTTATTTTAGATTTTGAGGGATTTTTGTATTAAAAAAACT
Organism: Taxus chinensis; assembly: GCA_019776745.2. Lineage (NCBI taxonomy): Eukaryota > Viridiplantae > Streptophyta > Pinopsida > Cupressales > Taxaceae > Taxus > Taxus chinensis. Next base: position 849,893,390 of record CM034150.1, read on the forward strand.
AATCTCCCTCTAGGGACATGTCATTCAAGTTCCACAAGGAGACTATCAACATGTGAGGTGGCCTAAAAGAGTTTATAAAGTTATTATCAATAAAATTTGAAATGGGATTCTGGTCAGAAAAACTCACTTTCGTTGATGTTGAAAAGTTGAAAAAGGCCTTCAATAAAAAATTATCGACTGAATTGAATCCAGTACTCACCTGGGGAAAATAGCATTGCAATATAGTCGATAGAATTGCAATAAAAGATCTAGAAAGAAATGTTTTTCCCTACAATTCTAAAGACATAATGTGTATTACATTAGGTAAAAAGGGAAATCCTCTAGCAAATTTTATGGTTGGGATGAAAAGTAGAGGAAACAATTACTCAAAAGATATGTGGTTGATAACCAATTTGTACAAAGGCTTATCACTAATAGTGTCAAAGGGATTGAATGTGGTAGAGGGCATACAATATTTGGAGTGAGTGAATGATAAATAAAAGTTAGCATTTAAAAATTTTGTTATGATAATACAACTTAACATTGTAAATAAAATACATTCATATGTTTTAGTGATGGTTTTGCATAAATATTTAAATCACGATTGTACAATTATAAGTTGGGAGAATTTAAATTTTCCCTAATTATAAGTTCATAGTGTGAATGTATAAGTTGCAAATTTGAATTAACAAAAAATCTTTAATGTAACAAATATTTGAGCAGTTTTAATTAATGAAATATGTATTCCTAAATTAATTTCGATCATGCTTAAATACTAGTTTTTACTTTGATTTATAAAACATATACCACTTTCCAATGCAATGAAATAACTACAATATGCTATGTAAAGAATCATCATGCTGAAACATTACATTTTATTCTAATAGATTTTGCACACAAAAAAATTCCTAGTACAACAATAAGAAATAAGGAACACCCTTAGATTTTACCTTCGTCACCACCTACAACCATTTGATTTTTTATATAACAACATCGAAAGGGCCTTATTTTTAATTTTTCAATTGATTCACCACCCTCAACCACTTGATTTTGTTTTCATTTGAAAATATGAACACATGTAACATAAAACTGATCATATTTGATATAAACAGTGTTTTGACACACACCCTCCACAAGGCTGATTTGACATTTAAATAGTAAAAAATGTTTGGTGGCATCGAGCTCAAAAAAAAAATATTTTCTTAGACCTAATGTGAAAGAGTTCTTACAATGGTGCAAATTTTTTTTCAAAATAACAATATGGACATCGACAAAAAATCCAAATGTTGATGACATGATGCCTTCATTCCTTGAAAACATTGGATTGGAGGTTGCAAGCGTTGATTTCATATTTACACAGGAATATTGTTTCAAGACCAAATGCTTTGATTATGAAGGTTCTAGGAATCCCAAATTATATCTCAAGAATCTTAACTCTATTTGGTCACAGTTTAATTCATTGTACAATTGTAAAAATATAGTGTTTGTAGATGACTCTTTAGAGAAAAACAACTTCAATAATGTTGTGAACTACATAATTTCTTTAAAATAGATTCTAAGTTAGAAGGAAAATACTTGTTAGATGTATTGTGTCCTTTGTTGTAACCATTGAAGGATGTCGAAGATGTTCGGGATTATATTAGATCACAAAAATAATTATAGGGAGATTTACTATGTTTTGTATTGTTGATTTAGAAGCCCATCTTCGGGAATAGTGTTACATTATAAATTCAAACTACTATTCAAATGATTTACTGTAATTCTACCTTTAGTACGGGAATTTCAATTTATTTCATAGCTATATTTAAATACTAAAATATATATGGGATAGTTTTACAATTAATTTTAAATAATTTCATATCCATATTTGAATATGAAAAAATTTATGCCATGTCTCTTACAGTTGATTTTATATCTAAATTTAAATATGAAAATATATTTGATATGGTTTTACAATTAATTAGATTCTCCTACACTGGATCATCTCCCTCTGCTAATTTCTTCACAACATCTTTAGAAATTCAATCACACCATAATAAATGAAGTAAATTTGAGATCTAAATTTAAATATGAAAATATATCTGGAATTGTTTTATACTTGATTATATTATCCTAAATTAAATCATTGCCCTCTTTAAGTTTCTTCATAACATCTTCAGTAATTCTATGGTTTCTCCAAGTTTCAATCCAACCATAGTAATTGAATCTAGAAATGTCTCACATCTCATGAATGTCATTAGCCTAGTACCCGTTTGGCCAATGGCATTTGAAATATTTAAATTTTCATAGTTTAATCTTAAAAACATCTTAAAACTAATAAGAGAATTATTCCAAAGAAATCACTAAGTCTAACAACTGCTAGCCCTTATAAAACATAACATGTATCTATTATATACGAATTAACAGTCTCCAAGCATTATTTCTCAAATCAATGTTGGATTCCTTGAAATCATTAAACGTTTTTTCACAGGTTCATAAATTTAATTTGTGACCAAATCCATTGGACTTTGGAAGGAGAATTAATAGATTCCAATATTTTGATTTTCAGATTCCAATATATGTGATTTTGGAGTACAGTTAATTCCAATATAGGTGATTTTGGATTCCAATATATGTGATTTTGGATTCCAATAAATGCGATTTTGGAATCCAATATGTGCGATTTTGGAATCCACTATGTGCAATTTTAGAGTGCAGATAATTCAAATATTTGACATTTTGGAATCAAAAAATAGTAATATTAGATTCCAATATTGGCTGTATTTTTTAGCTGCTCGGAATGGAATAAGGCCATATTTAGTGATAAATTTGTTTTATATGATCAACAACATACTATCACTTACCAAGTCTCTGACACATCTACATTCAACTTCAACCATGATAGTGATGATCTCTTCTATGACATTACTAGATTCTTCTACACATCATACAGTTAGGGGGCATTATGCTTACTTTCCCCCTTTCTAGCATTCTCAGGTGTCTCACATTTTTACTATCATGCTTTGTATTTCACATATAGTATTTCTCACTCATTATACACACATTGATACACATAAATTGTATCTTCATTACTCTATGACGAAATCTCATGCCAAGGTTCACACTTGACTATTGATGGCATACTACATCCATGAATCTCACACACTACACATTTCTACACTCACAGCATTCACGACACATCTTTCTAGTATCACATTTTCAAACAACACACTACCCTATGATGCACTCTAGTTCCACATTTCTTTCTCAAATAATGAGGTTCTACATATGAAATGAACCTCACATCATCACATTCACACTCTCTTATGCTCTATTCTTCATTGATCTATCTATCTAGCACAACAATTTTAAACCATTTCCTGATGACGCAATCTTGTTCTATGGTTCATTCTTGACGTCTAAGGGGGAATTTATAAATGAACCTCACCTCATAAACATTAGTACACATCCACTTGGGGGGCACGCTTCTCCTATCACACTGACTTTGCATACCATTCCATTTCACCTAGCCACAACATATTGCATATCTTGGTTGCACTTAGTATTTCTTGCTTATACTTATATGTACACTTTGTTTCACATGCTAAAAATATATTTCATATGTCATTATATTATATATATATATACATGTCCATTCACTTGTTCTCTAGTTGTGAATGCAACCTTTACACAGATATTTATATGTAGTATGTATGCTTGGTGATATACCTCTTACTATCAACATTGAGGATCCCAGGGGCATCTACTTTCATATACACTACAGGTGTTATTGTTTCATTTTATACCACTTTCCTATTATTACAATCACATTAATCTCTATCAATATGTACACATCTTGACATACTTTTTATCTTACTAACATGATAACGGGTGCTTCATAAGCAACATTTTCTTTACAAAGAACTATTTTCCACCATGGTTTTCTGTTACACTTTGCTTTCTCTTGTCTACTATTATATTTCACTGTTTTCAGGATTTTCCCTAAATATTGCTTTGTTTATTTCTTGTATGATCTTCGCCACTTCAACCCTAATTGTCTTTCATCATTGTAAGATATTTCCCCATGTTTATAACCAAATGTTTTCAGTCTACATTGTCTTCTTTCTTGATAGATTACACATTGTCTTCTATATGTATATTTGTCTTTCTTGCACTAACACGTGTTTCTATCCACTTTGCTTGCATGTGTCTTGGTTTTTACCATGTACATTCCCTCCCCCTTCAGGGTATCCATTTCAGATCAGTATTCGGTCCTCTCCTTTGGGTTGCATCCTCCTAGCAATGTCGCAAACACCTAAAACAAGGGGGGCATACATTAGGTGAATCAGTCACCCCATTCAGTAGTACAAAGTCACATTTCATGCTTGCACATCATTGGAACATAGTAGTATTTAATTATAGAAATAGTCCAGAATATGATTAATTTCCTTAGCAAAGCACAGACTCTAGTGCCCAGATACAGACACTAGTGCCTGGGCACTCCTCACCTTTCCTGGGAACCTATTACCAGTGGAAGTTACAGTTACTTTCTCATATCAACATAGTTTTTAGAATTAGACAGAGAAGTTTGCACAGTACAAGCAAAGTCCTCCAAAAATTAGAATGTATTCTATCTTATTTTTCTACTTAGATCATACTTAATCAAACTATATCAAACTAAAACAAATAAGGATCACAGTATTTGCAGTGGTGTATAAATTTAGGAAGAAATTAGGGATGGAGAATAAAACTAGACCTTTCTCCCCAAAATTTCTTCTGACATGGTGTGATATCACCTCAAAAACTCATTCTTTGTGTGATATCGCCGTAAAAAATAATTCCTTGCATGAGATCACCCAAAAAAATCACACTTGGCATGAGATTACCCCAAAAAATCATTCTTGTACAGTGTTTTAGGACACTTTCTATCATTTTTACTCATCATAGATTAGGTGCACATATTCCTTTTACTAATTTTTCACATTTTTACACACTTTTTACATATTTTGATCAAATTTTTCATATACAGATATTTGACTACTCTTTTGATGTTCTTTTATAGTTCCATCCTTATGAGAAACAACAATCACATAAACAAAGACATCAAGTGTGACAACGACAACATGTACAACATGACACATATGCTTCACCCCTAGGGTCACTTCATCTTCCTTAGTTTCCACGCCTCATTTTATCACTCCATGCTTTTTCTTGTATCCTCGGCATGATTTCACCATCAATCTACATGGTCATCAAGTACAGATCTCTTATCTACTTTATGTTATCAAGTAATCACTCAACAACATAAAGTGGGGGAAAATGTAAACACTAAATCACACACTTGGGTACATCTCTGGGTCATAATCACATACTACTATTCATATGATTCCTAAGGGAGAAAACTAGTAATTGGCATATACTTTGTCCTTTTTTCTTTCTTTCTTTCTTTCTTTATATGTAGTATTTCACACCTCACTCCCCAATTTGATCTTCATTTATTTATCTTTCTTGGATCTAGACACCCACACCTAGCCAGGATGATAGTGCTTAGGAACCCCTGACCTCTTTGTATCTTACTCTCCCATTTTGGGTCTCTTTTATCTTTTGGGAATCTTGTTTTCTTATGGGTTGGCATTTTAATTTTCAATTACGAAATTCAAACAAGTGAATCATATAAATAAAAATATATGTGACCATAATAAATGACCAAGCTCTAAGCATCTACTATAACCACCTAAGGTTACATCCAAAGACATTCTAAGAGCATCAAAACATCCATATAACTATCATTCAAGGGACAAGGGACTACACTTTATGTATATACTTTATAGGAGGGGATGTTCATTTTTTCATACACACATCTATTTACATTGCTACATCTAGTTATTGCTCACTATTCAAGTGAATATTGCACAAGAGCTTCCTAGGGCACTATTCTACACACACAGAACTACATGGAGTCTCAAATGTAGTGCAACACTTGGTCATAATTTCACTCTGTCTGGTATGCAATGGTCAGTCTGACTCCCCATTTACATCTTTTTCTTTATAGGATTTGATTTTTTTGGTGTTTTAGAGGAGATCATTTCTTTTGAAAGTTACATGTGAACTCTACAATCTTCCAGCGACATACATGTGACAAACAAAAATTCTAGTGATACTTGTGTGACATAACAAAAATTAGTTTCTGAGTATTTTTAAAGTCACAAGCACCAACTAGAGGTATCTGAAGCCTAGGTTCCGTTGACCCAGTCTAGGCGCCCCAGTCCAGAATCATCTAGAATATAATATTTATTGTGTACGATTGTGAGAATTATCTCCTTTTGTTCATCAATATTCCAATCCATCATACTTTGGGATCAATTACAAAATCAACTAAGTATTTTATTGTCTCTCTTATACCTTGGGTTTTATGTTTCTTTAGATTATTTCTTGCATCAGATGTATAATTTAATGTTTATTTATCACATGTGACTCTGAAAATTCTATGGTTTTATAAAAAGGAATTTTTTTTTGTTTAATCATTCACCCTATTAAGTAGTACAAAGTTACAATTAAGGTCTGTATAGTATAAGAACATAACAGTCTTTAGTTGTAGAAACGACCCAAAATCTAACTTGGGTCCTCAACACAACACAAATGTCAGTTCCAAGATATAGACAATAGCACCTGGGAACTCCTGAACTTTCATGGGCTCCTATGACCAAGGGTTATTCATTGTTACTTTCTTATATCAACATATTTTTTAGCATTGCACAAAGTAGTTTGCACAGTACAAGCATAGTCCTCTAACAATCAGAATGCATTCTATCTCCTTTTTATTTTATTTTGACTTGGATCAAACTTGATCGAATTGGAACAAAATAGGATCACACCATCTGTAGTGGTGTATAAATTTTGGGAATTAGTCAAGGATGGATAATAACACTAGACCTTTCTCCCCAACACTTATTCTCCTATGGAGTGAGATCACCCCAAAATTTCATTCTTGGCATGAAATCGCTCCAAAAACTCACACTTGGGATGTGATCGCCCAAAAAACTCATTCTTCTACAACATTTCAAGACACTTTTTATCCATTTTAATCATTATGGATCAGGTTCACATGTTCCTTTTACTACTTATTCACATTTTTGCACACCTTTTTACATATTTGGATCAAAATTTTCATATTCACATATTTGACTACTCTTTTGCTCTTCTTCTTGTACATTCATCCTTATGAGAAATAACAATCACATAAGTGAACACATCAAGTGAAAATGACAATGGGTAAAATGTGACACAACACATATAATTCACCCCTAGGGTCACTTCCTCTTCCTTATCTTCCACGCTTAATTTTATCACTCCACATTTTTTCTTATCTCCTTGGAAAGTTATTACCATTTATATACGTGGTTATTAGGTATGCATCTCTTATCTATTTTATGTTATTGAGTATTCACTCAATAACATAAAGTGGGGGAAAATCAAGACACTAAATCACACACTTGGGTACATCTTTGGGTCCTAATCACATACTACCATTTGTATGATTCCTAAGCAAGAAAACTAGTAATTGACATCTATATTTAGCCTTTTTATTTCTTTATTAATTGATGTGTGGTATTTCACACCTAAATTCCCATTCTAATCTTCATTACTTTATATTTCCTAGCTCTGGACACCATTTCCCAGACAAGATGCTAGTGCCCAGGCACCCTCGTCCCTTTTGGGCGCCCCTAACCTCTTTATATCTTACTCGCCCCTTTTGGGCCTCTTTTATCATTTGCGCATCTTGTTTTCTTATAGGTAATCCTTTTAGCTGTCAATTATGAAATTAAAACAAGGGAATCATCTAAATACAAGTCTATGTGACCATAATAAAGGACCAAGCTCTAAGAATCTACTATCAATTCCTAAAGTTACATTCAAATCCATTCTAAGAGCATCAAAGCATCCATCTAGCTATCATTCAAGGGACAAGGGACTACATTTTTTTTATAGACTTTATAGGAGGGGAAGTTAATTTTTTCATACACATTTATTTACATTGCTACATCTAACTATTTCTCATTATTCAAGTGCAGCTTGCACAAAAGCTTCCTAGGGCACGATTCTACACACACGCATAACGAAAAGGAGTTTGGGATGTAGTGCAATGTTTGGTAATAATTTTACTCTATTGGGTAACCACCAGGGTCATTCTACATCCCCATTTGCATCTTTCTATTTTTGGGATTTGATGTGTTCTAGGGTTTTGTAGGAGGTCATTTGTTTTGTAGGTTACATGTGAACTATGTGTTCTTACAGTAACATACAAGTGACAAACAAAGAAGTCTAGAGACACTTGTGTGACACAATTAAAATTATTTTCTAAGTATTTTCACAGTCACAGACATCTACCAAATGTCTCTAGCACATAATCACCCCTAACCCAATCTAGGTGCCCCAGTCCAAGATTATCTATTAATTACAAAACTTTTGTGTATGATTGGGATAGTTTCCTCCTCTTTTTCACTAGTCTTCCATTATAGAATACTTTGGGATCAATTTCAAAATCATATAAGTTTTCTAATCTCTTTCTTACACCTAGAGTTTTATGTTTATTTAGTTTATTTATTGTGTTAGATGTGTACTTTAATGTTTATTTATCACATGTTGTAGACACCAAATTCGTGTCTCACGACCCCTTGTGACCCCGCATCCCATTTCGCAACCTAACATCATTACCTAAACTTTACACAATTATTTATTAATTACCTTGTAATTGATAAATCCACATCACCTTACCCGCCACCTCACTTTGCCACCTCATCATGACCTAGCCCTAACCCTAAACTAACCTAATTAAGACCCATGACTTGGTCTAGACTCACATCCATAACTAATGCCTCCTTACTCGCACCAAAAGCTGACCTTCTAGCCACTTGACCAAGCCCGCAACTGATCTCTCGGGAGAAAAGCAGGGAAGGTGGGCTATTTTACTAAAAATAGCCTACTTTTTCCTTACCGATGCCGGTTCCTACTCAACTGCCGTCGGTTACGAAACCGCCATCGGTTCCCTGTAAATGGGCTCCCCAAACCAAAACAACGGATCAGAATTTCATTTTCAGAGATCAATCAAAGGATTTCTGGATGAACAGAGAGCATTGCGAGCGAGGAACAGAGTCCAGATCTTCACTTGACAAAGCAGAGATGAGTAAAGAAACCAGAAGTGTTTGCAACCAAGGAGATCAACTTGCATCTCGGTCAAAACCAGTAAGTCAGATCTTACATGTCCTTTTGTCATAACATTTCTTATGTTTCTTGAATCTCAGTCCTCTTAAATCCGTTTCTGAATCCACTACCCAACGTGCCATTGCATCGAACTGTCATTCTTTTGCTTCTAACCATCCCATTTCCTAATACCATCCAAAAAACCAGCCATTACAAACACCATAACTGCCAAGAAGACCATAGAACCCACCGCTATCGGTTATCAGTAACCGCCATCGGTTATCAATGACCGCCATTGGTTATCAGTAACCGGCATCGGTTCCTTTGATCAAAAACCAGAAAGCCAGCCTTTCCCCCTACCCAGTTTAACGAAATAATTTAATTAATATTTTGCAGTCTTTTGTGTTAATTCATATTAGCAGGGGAACTGACCACCTTCGAAAGGAAGTTTTATATTTCCTGGGCCCAAGGCAGTTTCCTCATTTATTGTTTAATCAAAATCTTGTGGTCTTGTGTTCTTATTCGCAGGTAGTCCTTCCAAGACAAAAAGGAGTCTCTGCAGTTAGCCTGATCTTTCTCTACGGTATGCGCACACCATCTCGACATTCAACAGGTATTCCTCCTAACCCTAACCTCATCTGTTTCTAAAAGGAATGAAAGGATAGAAGCAACTCTATTCCCAGAAGCCGAAACATTCCGAGTGAAACATTTTGGCATGCCCGGTGGGACCCATTTTGGGTTTCTTTCTCTTGCTTATTTTCATTTTAGGAAGCATATTTGCTGTTGCTGTTTTTGTTATATATTTAGTAAAGAATTTGTCTTGCTTTCCTGGTTTCGCATTAGTGAAAGTCATCTCTCTTGCTTCATCGAATATAATTTTTGATTTGGGTTTAAAACACGTGCATTGCATTCCTGCTTGTTGTTCTCCAATTCTAGTGAACATAGATTAAGTAACAGGTCGTACACGTGGGGGTGATATCCACGGTATTGACAGGAAATTAACCTTAGTTTCACTGCACAACACATACCGAATCACTTCACAATTAACACAACAGCTCAAACATCCCCCCTTTTCCGCGGTATTCCTCCGCCCGATTGAGGTAGCCTTATAAGCCAAAACAAACTTGACATTTCCCCTAGGTCTTGTTGTTTAGGATTCTGACATCATCTTACGTCTAAAGGCATAAGCCCATGATAAATAAAATTAACCCTAGGGTTAGTCTCTAGATTTGCATGTGTCTCTTGCTTGTTTTCAAATCCTATTTTCTCTGTCATACTTTGTCTTCTGTGATCAATAAGTTGCTAAACATACTCAACGTTGCTAAAATCAAATCAGTAGCCTTTTATATCTTCTTATCCTAGACTTTTGACACCGGCATCGGTTAAGGGACCGACGTCGTTTGATCTGTGACCGACACCGGTTACTAAACCGATATCGGTTACTGTCTTCATCAGCCCCTGACAAACCAGCAGCTTGCCAAATTCACCATTCAGAGGTTGTTTTTGTTCTTGATAGATTGAAACTTTCCTGTGTGTTCTGGTCTATGGTTGTCATCACTCGGAAGCAAGCCACCGCCATGGTTTCACATGCCTGCTTTGTGTCTTTGCCTAAATCACCCCCTTCACATTCTATAGGGAACCCTACGGACACCAGTGAGATCCCCCAAATTCCTGTAGGAGACAAGGACTTTGCCAAATTTCTGGATGCTAATCCCAGCGCTGTACAATACTATTTGTCTCATACCCCTGACCGTACGCCTGATGGTCAGCTCCTTATTGGCATGCCTATTAGTATAGTTGCTCATTTAGCTCCCACTCCTCCTGATAACAATACCTTACTTCCTGCATCACTAGCCCCGTCTCCCAATCCGACAGCTTCAGAGGTTCATACGACCCCGATTAGCTTTCCTTTGGTTAACCTTGGACCTCACGTATCGTTACCACCAACTGCCCCTATCTCATCTCTCTTTCAGACCACTCCATTCATGACTTACTCTCTGCCACCTATTCACACGAGCTTTCTTTCTCAAGCTCCGCCTACCTTTTCATTCCCATACACGTATCCAGTAACCTCAACACCTTATATGGGACATCCCTATTCTGTGGCACCATCACCGCATCCAACCACAGATTTCATCAAACAAATGATGGACAAAATGCAAAACCTGGAGGCTTCCATTTCAGGAAGTCGTAGCGCCTTGACATACGAGCAAGTTTGTCGGGAGCCCATTCACCCTTCTGTCCCCCTTCATTCATATCCTCCTCAATGGGAGTTGCCAAAGTTTACTCGTTTTAACAGTAAAGAGGATCCTCAACAACACTTGCGATCATTTAGACGTGCTTGTTATTTGATTGCCCATGATGATGCCTTGTTACTCCGCACCTTTCCCATGTCCTTATCAGGACCTGCCTTGGAGTGGTACAGTGCTTTAACCCAGCACTCAATCTTCTCTTTTAACCAACTAGCCCAATCTTTCTTGGATCATTTCTCCATTAACATTGCCAAGAAAGTATCTATCACTGACCTCTATGCCATCCGACAATTTGAAGACGAATCTATCGCAGATTTCGTTGGACGATGGCGGGGCGTTATCAACCAACTTACGTATGCCTTGCCTCAAACCGAACTCATCGAACTATTTACGCGGGCCTGCGCTAAGCACATCTCCCCTACCCTCCAAATTCAAACTTTCCACACATTCGACAAGGCCTTTACCATGGCTCGGAAGCTAGAAATTAGAGCCTTAGAAGAAGAGAAATTGCGGTTGCGTAACAAAAACCCCAATTTCTGAACTCCTGATTCTACCAACAAGCCAAACACCACCACTCCTCATGCGTCCACTTCTTCTAAATCAAAAGGAGCTGTCCACGCGGTAATGGTCAAATCTCAAACACCGTCCAATACTCTGCCGAAAACCACTTATAAGTACAAAGCCGAGCCCACCAATTACACTCCCTTGGGAGAAAATTATGGCGTCATCCTGGAGAAATTGCTCAAAGCAGGGGCTATCACCTTGCCCCCTGTTAAACCTCACTCTGGGTTTGACTCCACCCGCGCAATACCTTCCTGGTACAAAGAAAATGACTTTTGTAACTTTCACCGCGTAAAAGGACATAGTCATGAAAACTGCAAGATGTTGAAAAACATAGTGCAGGAAATGGTTGACGCAGGGGATATAACCCTCGATAATCCTAACGCCCCTGCTAACCGAAATCTGAAAATTTTCAACAAGCCATTCCCGAATCACTCGTCCAATAGTAACGTGAACCAAGATATCTTAGCCGAGGAGAGTGTTCATGAGATCCATGCAGTCTTCGATTCTCAGCCAAAAGCCTCTATTGAAAATTTTTTAAATCAAGCCTCTCCACCAACACAAGAGTTTGAACCTCCTTCACCACCATCAAGCCAAAGTGAAATCATTCCTTTACCCATAGAAGAGTTAACTGCCTGGACTTCTCTTCTCATCAACGAGTCTTCTTACACCACATCCCTACAAGACTGTGAGCGGATGCTATCTAATTTATCTATTTCCCAAACATCCCCTTCTACCACTCTTGCTACACAAGAGGAAGGCTCGCCACTCCTTTTGACATCCTTAGATGAGAAATCTCTTACACTAACATCACCACATTCTTTAAACGTGACAGATCCCCTCGAACACGCCCTCCTACCTATTAGTCCCTCATCACCTAAATCTTTTCAACGACCGGTTGACCTCTTAACATCTATTGATACAGTGCCTCATCTACCTCCTGTGTCACACCCGCGATGGACTGGAATTACAACCCACCTTTCTTCCGTACCAAAATTACAAATCACACCTGGAGACTGTCATTCCACAGAAGATAGACAGGCCCTATGGGAATGTTTGAGTACCCCTTTTTCTACTCAAATGCAAATGACTGATCCTGATGTCTCCACCATATACCCGAAGTGCTTACAGAAGCTTAAAATGCCCTGTTCTCGCCTTCACCCCCCTCACCTCTACCAAATGCCCCGTCCACTTCTATCAACTTAGCCAGATCTTCCCATATGCTTGGGACCTCACCAATGCCCAGTCTAACGCACCCGCCTAAGCGACTCGATCTATCCAAAAATAAATCCGCTCCGCCGCCTAGGAGACAAACTCAATCCCTACCCCTATCACAATCAAAACCATCATCGTCATACCTACCTTCCATATTGGGACCCCATCCCTCTACCCTACATCAATATATTATACCTCATGTGTTTTCTTCAGAACAACTTACGCCTTCCGCACCTATACAGAAATTCCAGGGTATAGCAACACCGTCACTCCGCGTATCCTGTCCACCTATCAACCCTAAACAAATACCATCATCAAAAGATTTGTTTTCAGTTACTCCTATTTCCCCGTGGTTGTTTTCTGATACCACGTCATCTGCGGCCTCATCATTCAACATAGCTTCTGCACCAAAGAAATCACGTTTAGTAAAAACCATGTATCAACACCCCTCGGCTAAACCGCCACCCATACGAACTAACCACGCCCAAACATTACCAAAACCCACACAATCAATACCCTCATCCTCTTCCGATTTTGACCCATTCAAAGGATCTTACGCCAAAATCCTTGCTATGTTGGTGGAGAATGCGACCATTTCCCTACCTCCACTTAGACCTTATGACCCGTCTAAGCCCCGACCTATGGATTACGATGAGTCTAAAATCTGCACTTATCACCGCACACCAGGACATGATGTGGAGGGATGCAAAGCTCTAAAAACCATCCTTCGCCAGTCACCTCTCCCGGATAGAAAGATTAAGAAAGAAAACTTATGAAGGGAGAGACCTTTAGTTTTCATTCCCTCTCCTATACCATCTGTCCCCGCCTCACCAAGATCTATCATTATTACAACCCCACCTCTTGAAGACCATGAGTTATCCCCACCATCTTCCTCATCTCAGGTCTACGAGATTAATATGATTAGTGTCGCTACTCGAGGGCAGAAAAAAAATGGGAAAGAAAAAGAAAACACACCTACGGCATCTCTTTCTCCGTCAAACATCCCAATTGCACCACCACCTAAAGTGGTCATTCGCAGACCCACCTATCCCGTCTCTAATGGCATTGCCCACCGAAATATGATTAAATAGCTTCACCAATCACCCGTAAAAATGACACTGTATGATCTCATTCAGACTTCTGAATCTCATCGACAAGCTCTCGTTGAGATCCTTCAATGGATAGAGGTTTTACCTGATGAAACCCTGCCTGTTACCTCCATTCTAACACCCAATCATGTTGCTTCTCTCACCAAACAACCCACTGCCCCAACCACTTCTGTCTCTGTACAACAAGCTGCTGCAGTCAGTTTCTCTGAAGATGAAATTGTCGACTTTGGTACAGAAGATCCCGACCCTGCCCTTTTCATCTCCGCTTACGTCCGGGACATTCGAGTACGTCGGGTTATGATTGACGGGGGCGCTAACCTAAACATCATCTCTTCAAAAGCCTTCCAACAGATGAACATCCCTTCTAGTTGCATGTGTGCCAACCCCATCATGTTGCGGTCATTCAATGACGCTATTACTTCTACCTTAGGCACCGTGATCCTCAACATTCACGTAGGACCACGTACTTTACCTGAATTCTTCTATGTCCTTGAGGGAGAGTTCCAATATAATATATTGCTGGGTCGTCCTTGGATCCGAGCCATGGGATGCGTTCCCTCAACATTACATAGATGCATAAAATTTGAGTACGAGAGGAAGTCTTACACCGTAAAAGCTGACCCTCCCCCCTTTAAAACCTGCAATATGTTATACCGCCCTAACGATGTGCTTATACCAATCAAGACACCCATACATTCAACTCAACCGTCCTCCTCAAATGTATGTCAACCATCCACCCCAACCGCGCCTACGCCTTCAATTGATGAAACCACCATCGCAAAAACCACTTCCCTTCCCGCAGCTAACATTCCAACCTCTGACCTCTTAGTAGATGTTTTTCAGTGCCTTACGCTGGGGGAGTACCTCCTATATAACGTTAGTTCTTTCCCTACCCCGCAGGAGTACGGACAATTACATGCACATCCCACCTACGACCGTCGCGTGGGGGAGATAATCTCTTACGGACCACCCTATTGCCGCACTAACCTAACGTATGGGGGTGTTGACGCATCCTCCATTACCCCTGAACCTCCTCTTGGTGTGGTTCCTTTCCAATCCGATTTTCAATACTTGACAAATCGTCGTTTCGCCCTCACCTTCTTGACTCACTGTGCGTGGAAAGGCTTTGGTTTTGGCCTTTACGAACAAGGCCGACATACACTCATTCCCATGACTACCCGTAAACATAACGATCGTAGTGGTCTCGGTTTTCCCGAAACACCTACACAGGAGACACCTCCTGTCAGCTGTATCCTGGAAGAAGACGACGTCGCCCCTACCAAACCATCATCACCCACTTTGCCATCATCACCCACAGAATCTATAGACCCTGAATCCATCCCCCCTAACTTTTTTTTTTTCATAAATGCTATCTTCATAGGTCCTCTCACTTATCAACGCTATAATGAGGACCCATCTTCTCTTCCCCTTCTGTATCCAGACATGATCGAAGAGGATTTGCCTTTGATTAATGTTGTTGAATGCCAGGATGACGACTCCATCCTCACTTACCTTGGCGTGGATGATTCTTATATTCAACGAGCCTTACCATCTGAAACCCAACCTATTCTGAACGAATCTACCATAGAAATCAATATCCACACGGAGGAGGATCCTCACATTGTGAAGATTGGACAATCCCTTAACACATCAAAACAAGCCGCCTTTACTACCTTTCTCCATGCTCGTAACCAAGCTTTCGCATGGTCTTACGCTGACATGCCAGGAATTGATCCTACTATCGCCGTCCATAACATCACCCTAAACCCCGTTTCCAAACCAGTCAAACAGAAATTGAGAAAAATGCATCCACGCATTGCTCTCTTGGTCAAAGAGGAGCTCCAACGACTCCTTTCTGTTTCCTTCATCTTGCCTATTGACTATCCTCAATGGATTTCTAACATCATACCTATCACTAAAGCGACAGGGGGACTTCGGATATGCACAGATTTCTGGGATCTTAACCTCGCTTGCCCCAAGGATGACTTCCCCCTCCCAAGTATTGATCAACTTGTTGATCTCACTGTGGGCCATGAAACGCTTTCTCTCATGGATGGTTTTTCAGGATACAACCAAATTTTGGTTGCCCCTGCCGATCACACAAAACTTGCCTTCATAACTCCTTGGGGAACCTTCTGTTATCGTGTCATGCCATTTGGCCTTAAGAATGCTGGTGCTACCTATCAGCAGGCTATGACCTACATTTTTCATGACATTATGCACACTATCCTTGAAGACTATGTCGACGATCTTCTCGGCAAGTCTAAACATCGTAGTGAACATCTCGATGTTTTAAACCATTATTTTTGATCGCCTGTTACAATATTCTGTCCGCCTTCAAACCGAAGAAATGTGTCTTTGGTGTTCTTTCGGGAAAAATTCTTGGCTTTATCGTCTCTTTGCGTGGCATTGAGGTCGATCCATCTATCGAAAGTCAAAGCTATCCTAGAAATGCCCCCACCCAAAAATCTCAAACAATTGCGTAGTTTACAAGGTAAGCTCCAATCTATCCGACGTTTCATCTCCCAACTCTCGGATCGGTGTCAACCTTTCCATCACCTCCTTAAAAAGGATATTGCATTCCAATGGAGCGAAGAATGTCACCAAGCCTTCGAAGCTCTCAAATCCTATCTCTTGTAGCCACCCGTGCTTATCCCACCCCAAGACAAACCGCCCTTTCTACCTTTACCTTTCTGCCACCGACCACGCTGTAGGAGCCATGCTTGCACATCGTGACTCTGAGAATCACGAACAAGCCGTTTATTATATAAGTCGTACTTTGGTGGACTATGAGACTAGGTACACACATGTAGAAAAATTATGCCTTGCCCTATCATTCGTGGCCACCAAACTCCGACACTACCTTCTAAATCACAAGACTTTCGTCATCACCAATACAGACCCCATCCATTACATGTACGCCAAACCTCATCTGAACCAACGCATTGCTAGATGGCTCATGCTTCTCGCCGACCTCGACCTTGAGTTTATATCCACCAGAAATCAATCAAAGGACAAACCATCGCAGACCAACTTGCGGACGCTCCTTTACCGGGGGAACAATTTACCAATTTCACATTTCCCGACGAACTCATCGCTACTCTTTCCCTCACAGAGGAGTCGTACCCAATGACCCTCTTCTTCGATGGATCTAAATGCCAGCGCGGCGGAGGAGCCGGCGTTGTTCTCATTCCTCTCAACGCTGAACCTATGCCTCTTTCATTCCGACTTGATTTCCCTTGCACTAATAATACAGCGGAATACGAGGCCCTTGTTCTGGGTCTCCAAGTTGCATTACACTTAGGTATCAAATCTATCAACATTTTTGGCGACTCTCAATTGGTAGTCAATCAAGTTATGGGCGTCTACCAATGCAAAAATGAGGAACTTCAAAAAATACAAAACACTACGTGGATTCACTTCTAGCTTTATTTACCCACTATTCTATACAAACCATTCCCCGCTCCACTAACAATTTGCGGATACTATGGCTTGCTTAGCCTTGCAAATTCCTGCCGCGCCAACTGACTCTGAATTATTCGTCGTGGTCCAACAACTTTTTGCCCATCCTATTCAACCCCCGGTAGTTTGTATGATAAATACTGTGTCCACTAATTCACAGGATACCTGGTACCACCAATTCCACGACTACCTTACAATCTCTGTCCTCCCACCTGACCTTACTAGTAACGGCAAACGTGCTTTTCTTAAAAGTGTTTCGCGCTATGTTGTCATGGGGGGACTCCTCTATAAACGTGGCTTTGATGGTATCCTCCTTCGCTGTCTAACTGGCGCGGAGGCCACTCATACCATCCAACAGGTCCATGACGGTATTTGTGGTGGACATTTTAGCGGCCTTGCCGTGGCCAAACGAATCCTTCGCCTTGGTTATTATTGGCCTACTCTCAATAACGACTGCTACGAATATGTTAAGCGTTGTGTTATGTGTCAGCAACATGCCAACCTTCAACATACTCCTAGCCACCCGCTCCAGATCGCTCGAGATCTTTGGCCCTTCTCACAATGGGGTTTAGACCTTATTGGTGAGATTCACCCAACCTCTTCACAACGTCACCGTTGGACTCCTCCAGCGACCGAATATTACACACAAAATGGGTGGAGGCTATTCCACTCATTTCAATCAAAAAAGAAAAAATTGTCGAGTTCATTAACCACCACATTATCTGTCGTTTTGGTGTTCCTCACCGCCTGATAACAGATAATGGAAAATCTTTCAAAAACAAGTTGTTGCAAGACCTTTGTGACAACTTTGGTATCAAACTTAGTTTCTCATCACCTTACTATCCACAAGCCAATGGGCAAGCCGAGTCCTCTAATAAAACACTAACCAAAATCCTCATGAAAGTTGTCAATGAATCTAGAAAGAAATTGGCACGATCACATTCCCTTTGCCCTTTGGGCTTATCGTACTAGCATTCGTACTTCTACTAATGCCACACCTTTTTCTTTGGTATACGGTACCGAGGCTGTTTTGCCTCTCGAAATACAAATACCCTCCCTTAGAATATCTCTTCAGGATATTCTCACCAACGATGATTTCCGCCAAGAGCGGTTAGCCCAATTGGAGCTTCTTGACGAACGCCGTCTTACAGCTCTTGATCACCTTCAAATCTATCAAAAACGCATTAAACGTGCTTATGATAAGCGACTTCATGAGCGTACCTTAAGGTTGGTGATCTTGTTCTCAAAGAGAATCAACATGTAACCAAACTAGAAAAGAGCAAACGTGGAAAATTTGCTCCCAATTGGATCGGGCCTTATATAATCACTCATACCTATGGATCTGGTACTACTTATCGTTTAGCTTCGCTTAATGGTAAACCTGAGCCTGAACCCCTTAATGCCTTGCATCTTCGACCATTCTACTATTGAAATTAGTATTATATCACTTTATCTACCTGTCGCTCGTCCCTTGAGCTCACTTACCACTACATACACTCTGTTTCCTACACTTCATAATAACAATCAGGCTCACATAGTTTGATCCTCACCTCCCCTTGATGATGCCTTCCCCTTTTTAGTCTAGTCCATGACTTCAAAGTATTAAAATAAGCCGTATTCTTATGGGATTTTCTTGAGTCAAACTTCCTACTAACTAGATGCTTCACGCCAAATGAACATCTAGTCATTTAAATTAAATATAGACTGCTCCCTCGAAGGACAGCTATATGCAAACTATTGCCGCTATTATATATAGACTGCTCCCCCGAAGGACAGCTATGCATTACAATCATATCTGCTACTATAAATAGACTGCTCCCTCGAAGGACAGCTATACACAGTCAGCCTTTATCAGAAGCTTCTCGCATTGATCAGCTTCGTGAAGACTCTCAAGAA
Source organism: Taxus chinensis (assembly GCA_019776745.2). NCBI lineage: Eukaryota > Viridiplantae > Streptophyta > Pinopsida > Cupressales > Taxaceae > Taxus > Taxus chinensis. Next base: position 849,913,044 of record CM034150.1, read on the forward strand.
TAATACAATCAATCCCCTGTAGACTTCCCGCATCGATCAGTCTACGTTTCAAAAAAGAAAAGCCTCATTCAAAAGGACTTTTGAGTCATGGACTTGTCTATTTAGGGTAGTTTCCTTTCGTCAGAGCACTCACTTTGTAATAAGTTCTACGTACCTCATTATATCATCCACCTCACCTCACCACTTGTTTCACATCGGGATGTGACGTATATCCGATATTTGTGATTATAACAACTCTTTTTTCATTCTACCTTCATCACTTCTCGCCTATGCAAGGTACCATAGATTCAGCTCAGCCTAATTGTTAAAATGTGGTTTTGTTTAGCTCTTTCTCACTACGGGGACACTCTTTTCCTCTTTGCCTCCACTAGGATTGTGTGTTGATCTTATCAGGCATGGTTCCCTTCGCATTTGGGTAAGCAACTTTCGCTTTACCTATACCTATATCTCATCATTCGCCCATACCTTACGCAACCAGTCAATCTTATCAACCAACACTTGCCTAACCAACCCAAATTGCCCCTGAATTCACCTCTCCCGGGCCAAGGGAGAACTACATCGTCTGAGCCCCTCCTTGCTTTTGTACATGGGCTTATTTAGGCAGGCACTTCGGAGACATGGGGTCTCCCAAGGTTAGCTCGACCATGACCCTACAATAACCTATCGTGTGTGTGAATTAAATATTTTTGTGTATTTCTATTTAATCGCAGTCCTCTTTATCCTTTTTCAAAACATCCGAAAATCAAAACACCAACTCTTTTATTATCGTACTTAAATCAAACATACATATGCAGTTTTTTATTTATATTTAAGACACATACATCTTCCTGCTATCATCGACACGCATGTCGCAGTCCTTTATTTAGTCTTATACCTTGCGAACCTGTACTCAGCCATCACGCTCATCCCGAACTAGCTGCTGATGTGATCGTCGACCCCCTCTCCGCCGGGCCTCTCTGTCCTCAAAGGTACCACGGCTTTGGTACCGAACCATGGCTAGAAAGAAAAGCCCATAAGAGGCCCACTGATCATGGGCTCTGCCATCTCTCCTTTAACATATAATACGTAACGCCCGCTCGCATGGCGGATTCAGCCTCTAGGTCCCCGCCCGTGACTCAGCAACCACTTAACATCCCTCTTTGTCCTTCACGCTGTGTTTGGAGCTGCTGAACAAATGCTGCAGATGAATCCCCTCTCTGCTGTAATCACCATTATGTCAGTGCGCTTCCTCACGCCAACCTCGCCGTTCTGCTAACCCACCCCACCATATCTATAGGCCTTTGTCTTCCCGCATCCGTACCCTGCGATGGGCTGCTACCTTCTTCATTCCCTCTGGAAGTGTTGGCCGGGGGGTGGATAATGGCCTGCCCGCGCCTCTGCTCGATCCTCCAATAATGGTCTTACGCTAGGGGTATATCCTCACAATCCAAATATGTCAGCACGCAGCGCGATCTATAGTAATCCTCTCATACTCACCCAGCCTGTGCCCTGCGTCCACCCAATAACGCCTACACACCCCTCAACTCATCAGCTATGTTCTCTGTTACCATATAGTTTCCGTATGGCCTCCAACAGATATCCGCAAACCGTCACTCTCTCCCATACCCTGCCTGTAATACTCAATATCACCCATCACAGCCTAGGATCTGGCCTCTTGTTCTGGTTGGACCCATCGTCTGAATCCCAACCTCTGTACTCCGGTCTCTCCTGCCTGGATGGATCGGGCCTATTGGTCGCACACAAACAATGTGCTCATAGGCCACCAACAGTGTAATAAGTATGAACTATCTAGTGTCGTCCTGTGATTTCACCTACAAGCCCATAAACCCCTGTATAGCTCCGCCAAATATGCAGGTGCCCATGCAAACGTAACGTTCCTTTCTACCATCTCCCAGATAACACACATCAATGCCTTTGGAAATCTTCCCCCTTCCGCCCTCGGTAATACATAATACCCTACTGCTATCATTAATATCACTGCTAACCTTGTCTCCTCAGGGTGTGCTGCATACATTACCCCATATGTAAACGATAACCTCGCTGTGTCAATTTCGTGCGTATGGACCCAATACTGCTGTTATCGCTCCCCATGCCGCGCTAGGTAGTGCCTGATATACTGGTTCTCCTGTAATAGGAAGTCTCAAAATCCGAAACACATCTTCCAATGTTACTTGTCATTCACCTGTTGGCAGATAGAAGGTATTTGTCTCGGGATTCCATCTTTCAATCAACGCCTGTAACATACCATGGTTACGTGCGATTCGTTGAATAATAACGGATTCCACTTAACCCCAAACGATTTATCACGTCCATTCCGCTGGTGTTACATATCCGCTCGGATTCGTGACAACAGCGCTGGCACACTATCATTCATCCTCAATCCTGCCTCTGCCTGCATACACCAAAACAACAAACAACCATTCAATCCGTCAGGGTTTTTTCAAACATTCTGGAATTCTCCAGTAACCGGTACCGGTTATACATAACCGATATCGGTTAAGTAACCGATACCGGTTCTCCCTAACCGCGACCGGTCACTGTCAATTATATACACCTTCCAAAAAAAAAAACAACCACCTACGACAATAATTTTCTCGTTTTATTCCTTTTTATACATACAAACATACCTGCAACCCCTGATTGCCTACCCTGTAACACTTACCTCACCTGCAACCCTTGTTATCATGTTTTCTTTCTCATATCTACCCACCTACTCTCCCCCATCTTATTCACAAAACATGCAGTAGTTAAATCACAAACAAAATGATACCTCTTGGGTTTGCAGCAGCTTGAGGTGGCCCTTGTCTGCCCTCCTGTCCTTGCCTGCTGGATGCTTCTCCTCGTTTTGCCATGATCACCACCCTTTTTAACTTTGTCTTTCCTGCCTTCTAAATCTCGGATCACATTCACTTTCCTTGTCTCTTTCCTCCTTCTCACCCAAATCTCTCATGCAAATACCTGTCTCAGTCATCAAAAAGCGTCGCGTTCGCGTATTTAACCTCTTACATGGCTCTAAAATTAAAACTGAAGTTGCCACCCTAGCTTTTCTATTTTTACAAAAGCTCATACCTAAATAACCAGTATCGGTCATATAACCAATATCGGTCATATAACTACCGACATCGGTTACTAAACCGATACCGGTTACACACCCTGCCATTTTGAAACAGGGTTCTTTTCTTCATTTTCTCATCTAAATTTTTGTCGCGCCCGCCTCTTTTCCTGCATAAACAAACAGAATTTACCACATTTGTTCATCCACCACACATAGCATTATAATTTCATTAAACATCATTTATACAACTACACAACCATCGACTACGAATATCAGGAAAACTATCAATCTCTACATCATTTGGATCCAACTCATCAGTTACATATATCACAATGTCACAAAACCAACAATTCATCACATCACATATCATTCATACATACGTACAACAAAAACAAAAACATCAACATCATCCATCTATCAACATATCAACTAAACTTATCATACATTACATATTACCAACCATTAACAAAATATTTAAACACATTTTGAATACTGCATGAGGATCAAAACATCGTCTCTATATATATATACCAGTTTTCAAAAATACAATGTGCCCTACATCGGGGCCTCTGTGATCATCATAATATACCAAAGCCGGCACGCAGGCCGCAATACCTACCAAAAATCTCTACTCAGCTCGCAGGTCGGTCTCTCATATCAAAAATATACTCGGCTCGCAGGCCGGTATCAAATGTACAACCCGTACTTGGCTCACAGGCCGGTATATAATACATAAATGAATCAATACAATGAATAAGTGTCGGCATGCAGGCCTCTATCAATACAACCGGTTCGCAGACCGGTGCCTGTGTCCCTATACAAAACCATGTCGGGGATCTATCAGCTCTCCCCACCGCCTCGGCACCTCTCCCGCCTGGTCCCTGTGGTGCCTCTCGCCTCCTGCCCATCACGGACACGCCAGCTGTGGCTTGCCCCTCCCTGAGATCTTTGGCTATGCGAGGTCTCTGCCCTATGCGCTTGCATACGCCTGATACTCGACTCCGGTACTATCAAGAATATCCTGATAATATCGGGCCTCTGCTCTAACCTCCATATAGCGATCTCGCGCCACTGAAGGAGCTGGGGCTGGTCCCCTAGCACCTAACACCAATACCCCCTGAGCCTGTACCTGCACCTGTGGCCACGGTGGTGCTGCCTGTGCTACTGCCTGTACCTGCACCTGTGGCTGTGGTGCTGGTGGTAGTGCTACCTGTGCCTATACCTGCACCTGTGGCTGTGATGCTGGTGGTGGTGCTACATGTGCCTGTGCCTGAGCCTGGGCTAGCTACACCTGTAAGGCCCCTATCTGTGCCTGCGCAGCAGCTAGCTGCCCCTGTAAGAGCTACACCTGACCCCTGAGCTGATCCCTCTCTCCTATAACCGCAGCCAAGTCTGGCTGCACAGGTGGTACTATCCTCGCTGCTCTCTGCCCAGCCCACCACACCCTGTATGCTCCCGTGCACCCGGCATCATCCACACCCTCACCTGCTGGTCTCTCCGCTACCCAGTCTGGATCCAAAGGCTGTGGCGCTGGCAGTGGGGCCTCTACATCATCCCTCTGGTACTGAGGGAAGGGAGGTGGCTCGTCCTGTCGTAACCCCATCTGCCTGCGTACCCTCTCTAGGGGTATCTGCTCGTACTCTCCCGGCCTTCGTCCTGCTATCCAGAATGTATACTGGATCAGGCGCAGCTGTACGCGGGCTCCTCTGCCAGGCTGATGACCTCTGTAGGGTCTCCATACAATGTCTACTGCTGTAAGGCCCTCTAGCATGTGTCTATAATAGGCCACATCCCGACCTGCAACAACTGCTCGTGGCTGGCCCACGACCCCTAACCATCTCTGAAAGCCATATCGGTATACGACCTGTGGCCCTGGCTGCTGGGGTAGCCCTACTGGCCTGATGCATATGATGTGCTCGTATGCCCAACAGTGCAACAAAAATGTCGAACAAATACCAAATCGCCTCCTCCGGCGATAGCCCCATAACTCCCTGTATAATTGCACCAGATATACTGGTGCCCAGGCATAACAGGTGTGCTCCTCCACCATCTCCAGCAGTACCCCCATCAATGCTCGTGGGAAGCGGCCTCCCTCTGAGTCCGGGAGGGCAAAGCAGGTGATCCCAACCATCATCAACACCGCTAGTCGTGTCTCGTGACGATGCGCACGGTACATGTCACCGTACCTGATACTCGCGCTATGGTAGGTCAGTAGCGCGACTGCATCCCCAAAAACCTGCAGTATGCTATCCATCGCAGTCTCTAAATCTACCTGGAAGACTGCCTCTCCCTCGATCGGTAGCCGCAGGATGCGATACACATCCTCTAATGTGACTGTCATCACCCCGGTCGGTAGATGGAACACATTGGCCGCCGGATCCCACCCTCGATAAGGGCGACCATCAGGCTGTGATCCCTCTCTATCGCTCTGTACCTCTGGACCCCGCCAAGTCCCACCTCGCGCATGATGGCCCAATGCGTCGTAGATACGTGTGGCCTCATCCGACTTAATAGTGGAGGCATCCTATCACGCATCGTCAACTGCTGACGTGCTTGCAAAAACCAACCCACATTCTTAGACCTACTCTTTATTATAACATCTACTTACCATCTAAACCCCCTTTTGTAACACCCAAAATCTAACCCACACCTAACCCTTCTCTACCCCTAAACCAACCCCCCACACGCCGACCCGCAACCCAACCCCAAAACCCAAAACCCAACCCAACCCAAAAAGCCCAAAATCTAACCCACACTTACCCCTTCTCCACCCCCACCCAACCCAAAAGCCCAAAATCTAACCCCACACCTAACCCTTCTCTACCCCTAAACCAACCCCCACTCACAATCCCACCCACCAGCCAAAAAACAATCCACCCAACCCCCACTCCCACTCCCACCCACAACCCAAAAACAATCCACCCAACCCAAAAACAATCCACCCAACCCCCACTCACACTCCCATCCACCCAACCCCCACTCACAATCCCACCCCACCACCCAAAAAATAATCCACCCAACCCCCACTCACACTCCCACCCACCACCCAAAAAACAATCCACTCCACCCCCTACCGACGCCGGCCGATACATAAACCCGACGCCGGTCACCAACAACCCTCCTTTCCCCTAAAATTGAGCGACCGATGCCAGTCGCTTAGTGACCGACATCGGTCACTGTCCACTACTCCGAGACGAACCCCCCACGCATGGCCCCCCAAAACTCATTTTTCTACCTATTTTCTACCCATCTACCCGCCCCAAAAACCCTAAAATTTTACACACCTAGCCGCCTTAGCCTATCTAACCTATCTACCCTCTCCCTTTCTCAAATTACCTCTCCATTTACCTCATTATTTCCTACAAAATACCAAGTTCCTACCCAAACCCCCCATTTAACCTACATAACTCATTTCAAATGCACCAAATTAAAGAGTTTAGAACCTACCGGTACGACGACACGTCGTCGTGGTGGGGATGGGTGGTGGCGGTCCAGCTGGTCCAGCTCCTCCGGCTCCTCCTACCTGTGCCATGGCTCCAATCCTGATCTGCTGGGTCCCCGGCCAATCACCTGCTGCCTCCTCAACTCATTCGGGGCCCCACTATCAACTCTCTCCGCCAATCAAATAGCTCCACCTCACTCAATACCCCTCCAAATCAACTCTCCACGTCAGACAAGTCAATTGTGGATTACAAAAAACAAAAGTGACAATGACAGGTCGTATGTTTCTTTTTATAGGTTTTTTCGACCTAAACCGATGTCGGTTTCCTTTCTACCCTAGGAAACCGGTATCGGTCCCCTTAACCGATATCGGTCATAGCATGAATCGACGTCGGTCTCGATACCCAACTTTTACCCCATTCTTTGCTGTTCCTTACTCCTTGCCTCTTTTTCACCAATATCGCCTCTGTCCGGCCTTTGCAACCCAAGGCATTCGTTCACCTGACCAATTGGCCCGACCCAAGGCCTCAACCTACCTATTCGGGCCCGACCCAAGGCCTCAACCTACCTATTTGGCCCGACCCAAGGCCTCAACCTACCAATTGGCCCCGACCCAAGGCCTCAACTTACCTACTTGGCCCGACCCAGGGCCTCAACCTACCATTACCTATTTGGCCCGACCCAAGGCCTCAACCTACCAATTGGCCCGACCCAAGGCCTCAACTTACCTATTTGGCCCGACCCAAGGCCTCGCCCCACCTATTTGGCCCGACCTAAGGCCTCAACCTACCTATTTGGCCCCGACCTAAGGCCTCAACCTACCTAATTGGCCCGACCTAAGGCCTCAACCTACCTATTTGGAGCCCGACCTAAGGCCTCACCCCTAACCCTATCTGGCCCGACCCATAGGTAATCCTTCCACCTACCTATTATGAAATTAAACCTAAGGGAATCCTCTAACCTACCAGTCTATGTGACCCGACCCAAGGCCTCAAGCTCTACCTATCTGGCTATCGATTCCTAAAGTTACCTCCACCTACCTATTCTAAGAGCCCCACCTAAGGCCTCAACCTAGCCATCATTCAAGGCCCGACCCAAGGGACTACATTTTCGCCCTAGACTATTATAGGAGGGCCCGTTAATTTTTTCATACACATTTATTTACATTGCTCCACCTACCTATTTGGCTCATTACCCAAGTGCAGCTTGCACAAGACCTACCACTAGGGCCCGATTCTACACACAGGCCTAACGCCCTACCTAGTTTGGGCTCCGTAGTGCAACGTTTGGTAATAATTTATCCATCCATCCTGGGTAACCACTTGTGTTCAATCGAGCATCCACATTGTTCGTGTTTTAGCTATGATTAGGGATCCTTGACTGTGATCTAGTCGACCACCTTTGCCTAGACCTAGACCGTGATTTGTTTATCTCAGGTTACCAAACCAACCTTTGTGTACTTGCCGTAACATGCCTAAACGTTCTTGTACCTTACAAAGTTATAGTACCCTGGAGACTACTTCCTATGACACAATTGGATACCAGGATTATTTTCTACCCTATGTTTCATAGTCACAGACTATCGACCAAATGTCTCTAGCACATAATGCACCCCTTTGCTCGTCAAATCTATGTACCCTAGTCCAAGATTATCTATTGCATTTCAACATGCGTCTGCTGTCCTTGGACCTACACCATCAGTCTTACCATCCCTCTACCCCACTTAGTCTTCCTTTATCAGACCCTATCCCTGGGATTTCAATCGTTCACTCAATCTGTGATAAGATTTCTAGGGGGATCTACTTTCTATACACCTTAACAGTTTTATGTTTAACCACTTCATATTATTGTCCGCGCAGCTGTGTACAGAACAAGTTTATTTATCGACAATAAGGGGCTAATGTAGACACCAAATTCGTGTCTCACGACCCCTTGTGACCCGCATCCCATTTCGCAACCTAACCTCATTACCTAAACTTCACACAATTATTTATTAATTACCTTGTAATTGATAAATCCACATCACCTTACCCGCCACCTCACTCTTGCCACCCTCATCATGACCTAGCCCTAACCCCTAAACTAAGCTAATTAAGACCCATGACTTAGTCTAGACTCACATCCATAACTAATGCCCTCCTTACTCGCACCCAAAGCCGACCTTCTAGCCACTTGACCAAGCCCGCAACTGATCTCTCGGGAGAAAAGCAGGGAAGGTGGGCTATTTTACTAAAAAATAGCCTACTTTTTCCTAACCGATGCCGGGTTCCTACTCGACCAGCCGTCGGTTACGTAACCGCCGTCGGTTCCCTGTAAATGGGCTTCCCAAACCAAAACAACGGATCGGAATTTCATTTTCAGAGATCAGTCAAAGGATTTCTGGATGAACAGAGAGCATTGCGAGCGAGGAACATAGTCCAGATCTTCACTTGACAAAGCAGAGACGAGTAAAGAAACCAGAAGTGTTTGCAACCAAGGAGATCAACTTGCATCTCGGTCAAAACCAGTAAGTCAGATCTTACATGTCCTTTTGTCATAACATTTCTTATGTTTCTTGAATCTCAGTCCTCTTAAATCCGTTTCTGAATCCACTACCCAACGTGCCATTGCATCGAACTGTCATTCTTTTGCTTCTAACCATCCCATTTCCTAATACCATCCAAAAAACCAGCCATTACAAACACCATAGCTGCCAAGAAGACCGGTAGAACCCACCGCTATCGGTTATCAGTAACCACCATCGGTTATCAATGACCACCATTGGTTATCAGTAACCGGCATCGGTTCCTCTGATCAAAAACCAGAAAGCCAGCCTTTCCCCCCTACCCAGTTTAACGAAATAATTTAATTAATATTTTGCAGTCTTTTGTGTTAATTCATATTAGCAGGGGAACTGACCACCTTCGAAAGGAAGTTTTATATTTCCTGGGCCCAAGGCAGTTTCCTCATTTATTGTTTAATCAAAATCTTGTGGTCTTGTGTTCTTATTTGCAGGTAGTCCTTCGAAGACAAAAAGGAGTCTCTGCAGTCAGCCTGATCTTTCTCTACGGTACGCGCACACCATATCGACATTCAACAGGTATTCCTCCTAACCCTAACCTCATCTGTTTCTAAAAGGAATGAAAGGATAGAAGCAACTCTATTCCCAGAAGCTGAAACATTCCGAGCGAAACACATGTGACTTTGAAATATCTAGAGTTTTACAAAACAAACCTTTATTTTTATATAATCATTTTGTAACCTTGCTATAAATTTCAAGACCAATAAATTCCTTCACTAGTAAAAACTTTATCCATCGTCACTCTCTAATAGATAGAATTAGTTAATCCAAAACATGAGACATATACATCAATCTTCTCACTAAAGCAATCGTGTCCTGAAACAATCAAACTTGGTCTTCACAAACTGAGCTACTTCACCTATCAAAACACCTCATCAAGTAACAAATAATATACCATTATAAATTTCCCTAAATCTAATTTCTATTAAATCTTACAATTTCTTACAACCCCAAGTGGAAGGCCATCAATCAGGTCAATCCCTACAACTACTCAAAACTTCCTTTTAGGAACAAAAACTAGTCTTCCTAAATAGGGCACAATTTTCCCTCTAGGACCTCAACCATGACCTAAAACTATCATGTAAATCTAGTAAAACTCCCAATATTTAATCAATGTTTATTTATTCATTGGGTTCAATGGAAGGATTTTCTAAAAAATGAAAACATTTATAAAATTTTCTATTTCAGTGGGGTCCACATAGTCTCACAAGCTCTATCATAGCTTTATAGAAATTAGGAGGAGTCCTCTATAACCTCCAATCATAAAATTGTAAAAACAAATAAAATTTGGACTTGTATAATATTTTTTCTCTAAGTCAGTTTGAACTTGGGTTTAAGTAGGGTTTTAACACACTTAATATTTTTAACAATCATTCATAAAAACATGACTATCAAACCACCTCATGATTTTTAGAAATTATTATTATCTCAATGAAAAAACATCCCCCAAAAACTTTGAGTCGCATTCAAAGAACACAATTCACAAGAAGCATCAGGTCTAATTTTAGCACAAAAACACACTATAGAAAAACCCATTTTACTAAAATTGTTGTATCTTTCAAAATCTTCTTCACTTTGACCTCAAAATTAGCATGAAGCATCATGAAAACATCCTATAAATTCCTATACTCACCATCTAGCTCAAATATTCCTATAACTTTCCAACCACATTGACTTACATGTATCTACCTAGCTTTACTTCATTGTCTTGCTTCCCAAAGACCTCATACATACACTATACCTATGCAAAAAGACCTAATAATCCTTTTGAAAATCCATATACAATGTCACCCATGCTTCTCCAATGCTTAACCATGAATTCATTTCTCTATATCTCAAGCTATCACACCATACCACATGTTATAGGTCTAGGAATATTCCTAGAATGACATCTTCATGCCATGAAAAACCATGAACTGACCTTGAAAAATCAATGAAGACACTTGAATACCTGTACTACATAATATGGACCATGTTTGACCTCATTACAACCTTCAACTAGCTTAAGAGAGTACAACCTATGACTATACCTACTAGACCGTGCTCCAGAAATCCATAAGACTTCACCAATCATGACACTACAAATCAACCTTCATGTTTTCCAATTGACTAACACCTCATGGAGACTCATATGGAATTTTCATACTCTTTTCCATAAATTTATTTAACATCAATGATAAAACTAATACCAAAATGGTCAACACCTTTTACATGCTATCTTTTCTTTTCACATATTTTTAATTAATCAAGATAGTAATAAACCTCTTGATGATTGTGTGGTTTTAATTTATATATAACTATATTCTTTATATCGTCTAACTATTTTTTCATGGTTTTAACTAGACAACACTCTTGTATCCATAACATCACATACATGTCAAAATCATTACAAAAAACCCATAAAAAATCATAGAGTTGTTGCGCTCTCCCAGTGTTTGGTATGCCACATCAGAAACTCTGGAACCCCCCGTACTCTCCCCCATATTTCTTTTTTAGTGGAAATCCTACCTTAAAATAAATTTTATTTACCAACCATGTTTGAAGGATAGTCATTGAGAGGTGATGTGAATCGGTGTATTTAAATTCTTTTATTTCAGCTATCTTTATAAATTCATCAAACCATCATCATATGAGTAATGTAAACTTAGTTAAGTGCATCATCGAAGAAAATTATCAAACATTCACATAAGCATGTACGAGTAGAGAACACATGAAATAATTATTTAGGTGGGAAACACTAAAGGGGAAGGAAACCCACTAAATTTTGCTTATGTATAAAAAAAATTAAATATTTAGTGAAGCACAAACTTCACAAGGAACACGAACCCATAATTTATCTAGTACTTAACTAGACTTTAGCAATCACCCAAATTACAAGGAGGAACAAAACCCCTAATTTATTAAAAACCAACTTGAGTTTATAAATCACAAAATTGCAAGGAGGAACCAACCTCCTAGGCTTTTAGTGAAGCACAAACTCACAAGGAATACAAAACACTAATTCAACCACCTAAGAAATTTTTCCACCTCTTTTTGTTGATATCTTGTCTAAATGCGAGCTCGATTTACCCAAAAACTTCTCAATCGTACTAATCCTTTGGAGTATCTCTATCTCTTACTTTACTCATGCCTCTAGGAAATACTCTAATCCTAGAATATCTAGTGCGATTTCATATCATTATCTCTGATACTGGGGTTGCGATACAAATAAATTTGACTCTGACTTGTAGTGTACTCACTCATCTAGTCAATTGGGTACTAGGTCAGAGCGCTTCCTCATTTCAAGTTCCACGAGGTTACTGTCAGATGTGTGGAGCTAATTTAGGGTTCCTGGAACCACCCCCATAAATTGTAAGTTTAAGGTGATTATGCAACCAAAAGGCTAAGAGGATTATGTTAACAACTAGTTGAGTGGATAAGGACATACACTGTATTCATTAGTAAACTTTAGTACATAGAAATGTACCCAAGTGCATAGATGGTGTGTTTTCTATCTTGCTTAACTTAATGTGGTTTTAAGTAGCACACTGTTTGGCAACCTAAAGTATGATAGAACATGTGTACCTTATAAGTTTTTGTTTTGTCTCGAATTCTTTCTTTGGATAACATGTATTAGTGCCCTATGTGAGCATGGAAAGTAGTGGAATTTCCCATCAGATGGTATTGATGGTCAAGAATTGAGATGTTTTTTTACGTCATTTTGTTTCCATTTGTTTGGCTTAAGATCTTCTAAAAAAAGGCATGAAGGAATAAGCATACATTATGTTGATGGTTGATTAAAGCAAGCAAGTCACACTAAAACAGTTTTTTTTGTCTGGAAATTACTCTGTAAACGATGCTTCCAAAAGATATAAGGGGTTTGAGGGGTAACCAAATTTTGAAAGGCTAATCTAATTAAGAAGTGTAAAATAAGCATTGATTTTAACTATGGAGTCCAAAAGTTTTTTTAGAAGTTTATGTTGAGTCTCCAAGATCTACCTAGGTGGTGCGAGGAGACCAGAATACATCACTGGTCAAAAAATCCCCTTTCTATTGGCTGAAGAAACTCAAAACACTTAAACTACGTTAGTTAAAGAGTGCTTTGGATGTGTAACATCAGTTTTGTAATTACTTGTGTGTGATGGAGTGACCCTGCAAACATCATTAAGACCCCCTAGTTAGAAATGATCTTCTACAGCTCAGAAGGAGAAGGGTTTTTTTTTGATCCACAATGACACATGTGCGTCCAGAATCGATGCCTACACATCCCAGTCCAATGAAGGATAAGCCCCAACCAAAGTGAGAAACGCATAAAAAGAGGAATAGTTTGAATATGATTGGTTACCATTTACCTATATAGTTCAAATCGAATAATCAAGTGTACGCAATTCCAAGAAATCCAGGTTGTCATGCAAAGACTCCTGCAGTCACAATCTAAAGCATGTTACTGTCTTGAAAGGTTAATGGGAATGGAACAAAGTATGTTAATATGACACCAACGCATCCAAAGAAACAGGATTCACCTGAAAGTCAACGTGAGACACCGACTGGGCATGCCAAAATGTTGATCACGCTACTTTGTTCCTGTTCAGATTAGTGAACTAGTTCTAATGAAAAATAATGACTCAAAAACATGAAGTGATGTTATCAGCTCAACGCCTAGGGATGCTATGGATGGTTCAACGGATATGTTCCACTCCATGAACTCCACATCACGTGTGATCCCCTAAGTAAACCTGCAAAAGTCATGGAAATGAAAATTTTCAATAGTCAAATAGGTTAAAATGTTATTCAGTAAAAAGCCTATGTGTTTCATCATTTGATTCTGGAGCGTTTCTTCAAATGTTGATGAAACAGATAGGGTAATAGGCCATATGAGGAATACCTGTTGTGTTGGTTTAGAGGTTGATGCGCACGTTCTGACTTCTCGATCACGATGTTGACCATGTGAGGAGATTCCTTTTGGCTGGGAGGAACTACCTGAAATAGAAAACAAGACCACCAAAGAAGAGTTAAATAATATATGACAGTGGACTGCCTAGCATATGCTAGATCTAAGAAGTGTAATACTTCTTAGAAGGCTGTCACATCCACTATTTTTATAAAACAAATATGAAATAATTGAAATGCGTACATAAATGAATCTAGTGCTAGTATTCTGATTTGGGTACCTCAGATCACTATCAACATTGATCCAATTAAATACTAAAAACTATGCGGGTCAAGGTCTTTGGGTCAGGTTTGCAGGTTGTTCAGGTGGTCTGTAGGTCATAGACAGGATCTTAGCAATGATTGGGTAAGATGATTGGGTTATTTTAGTAGGTAGGTTGGTTGCTGGTTTACACAGTGTTGGTAGACACAAAGACCGACATCGATCGAGATATGACCGATCACAGTTAGGTAAGAATCGATGATGGTCATGGGTAACCAACGTCGGTAGAGGTGGGATGATAAGATTCAATAAGATTTAATAATGTGGTTTGAGTTAAGGTCAAGAAGAGATGACAGAGGGCATAGGCGAGGTGTATGGGGATCTTAGGAACGCTCATAAATGTGCACAAGTCTGGGTATAGGTGGTTTTATGGTGTGGGTGGAGGAATGGTTGGGTTTACAAAAGGCAGGTAAATGGTAGGGGAAAGTGAGAGGACCAGTAGCAATATTGATAACAAATGTGAGAAGAACCTTTAAAATAGATTAAGGCTAGAAATAGTTACATGCAGGTTATACAATATACTTACTATGCATTGCAGGTTCAAATGGTTATGAGATGGTGATGGCGGTTGATCAGTAGGAATGGATGCTTGGGTACCACGAGTGGTGCTTCCTGGAATGTTACAGTGAATGCAAATACCTTTGGATTTGTCCTTGTGCTGGCTATGGATGTCTGTAGGTGTGAAAAGATTCTGGTTCTGCTTGCATGCATCTCTCTTCCCTTTTCTTTTCTTGATCTCAGAATCTGCCAACCAAAAAATAAGGTTGCCAAGGTGAATAAATGGTAACTGACGACGGTTCAGGGTTGATTGATGTCAGTTTCGGGATTACCGACATCAGTTAAGGTGGGATTCCCTAGGTTTACTAAAAATGACATATCTCACATCATTTGGGTCAGGTTTGTTCATTTATTCATAGATCATAATGGATGTTATGATTTTTATCAGTGGGAAGGTGGCTAGAGGAATAATAGGCCTTGATTTTTAGGGTTGAACCAAGTCTTATTCATTCATGGAAACATGCTATGAATAGGTCTATGGTGAGTTGCCTAGGTGAGGTGTGCATTCATTTAATTAAATTAATTAAATTAATCATGGGGTGAGGATGGGTATTAATTTAATTTTAAATAATTAAATTAATATTAATGTGGGGTCATAAGGGTCATGGTTAGGTGAATGTGTTTAAGTTGGTTATTCAAAAGGGGACCAATGGGAGTGTGACCCAATTTTGGTGTCTACATTTTGCCCCTTTTTGTTGCATGTGGCTTGTATTGGTAAGTGATGCTAAAAAAAATAAGAAATGGTTGTGTCGAGTGTAAGCGAGGGTGGTGTTGCCCCAAACATGGGTGAAGGTAACCCCCCTCAAACTAGGAACTGATGAGGTGAGAGACAGAAGCAGTGAGTGGCTTGATAAAACGAGGAGGTGGGAAAATGTAGATCATTGGGTGCATTGGGTAAAGGTAAAAGGTCAAATTGGGTAAACATGTAAAGTGGGTTAGGGTCAAAGGTAGTGGTAGTTGAACACAGGCACACATTGGAAATTGCGGCACAGTACCAGAGTTGAGAATCTTTCAAAATCTACATCGTTTAAGGTTGATAGGTTTATCCAAACAGGGTTAAAGTGATTTTGGTATCCAAGGTATAGGATATGGTGTGGAAACACAACAGAGGTCAGGTGCAGGAATGCTGAGGTATGTTATGGTACACCAAAGGTTAGGTTAGGATAAACATCATAGAAATAGCAAAGGTAAGGTCAGTAGGCCAAACAACACTAGTAACCACGTTGTAAGGTACAACAAGCACAAAGGGTCAAAGGTCACAAAAATTGGTTGAGGTCAAGGTATATAGGTAACGGCATGGGTAAGGACAAGCTAAGGTCATTAGGATGAAAAACATGGGTAACCACGTCGCAAGGTACGACGAGCATGAAGGTTCAAAGGTCATAAAAAGAGGCTCATGTCAAGGTATATAGGTAATGACACGGGTAAGGCCAAGGTAAGGTTGGTAGGCTAAAGAACATGGGTAATAACGTCGCAAGGTACAACAAGCATGGAGGGTCAAAGATCACAAAAAGTGGCTCAAGTCAAGGTATATATGTAACGGCATGGGTAAGGCCAAGGTATAGGTAAAATAACAACTCCTAAGACGCCAGCAAAGGCAATGTAGGGGTAGGTTAGGTTTGTAGGTATGGGTCAATGAGTGTCTGGGGATGATAAAAAGGGACATGGGCATTAATGGTTACAGGCAAAAGGAGGTTTTAGCAAAACCAAACAATTATAAGTCGTTGACTAATGTTGGTTATAGGGTGACTGATGTCGGTGGGCTAGGGCACAAATAGGACCGGCATCGTTCAGGTCGGGTTTGGTTTATAAAACAAAAATTCATGTATTTTTTAGAATCATTGTTTTATTGTACCAGTTAGAGAAAATGACAGAGCCGTTTGAATTTGATGGTGATTGTCAAGAGGAATAGTACGAGGGACTATACTCTGGCTGAGGTGGAGATATCTGGTTGGTGAGAGGATCTAGGTGGACGGGGTCCATGAGATTGGGGGGAGTGATCTGATTGGTGGAGAGATTCGATGTAGATATACGGCATGGTAAAGGTGAGAGAGGGTTTGGGTGGACCATCGGTGTAGTCAACCAGACATGCCCCCACAGTAAATGACATCGTGACGAGGTTAAGATTCGATCCCCTTCCTGCATGTTGGTCAGGTGAATTCTTTGGTAGAAAGTGGGTTAGGGTAGAAGTGGGTTTGGGGGGGATTAAATTGAAGTTGGGAAGAAAATGGGTGAAATAAGAATGGTAGGAAGGTGGTAGTGTAGGTGAATGAGGGTGTGGGGAGGGGTTGAGGGGATATTTAGGTAGGAATGGGTGGGGTAGTTAGGGAGAAACGGGGAATTTTGGGAGAAATAGGGCAAGGTTTTCATGGATTTTCACCTCGACAGTGACTGACGTCGGTCAAGGGATTCGGCCGACGTCAGATGGGAGGTAGCTAGGTATCAGGTCATAGTATGGGGGTGACTGATGCCGGTTTTCAGAGACCGGTGCTGGTTAAGACAGAACTAATGCCAGTTGGCATTGAGAGAAAAATGGGCTAGACAGATGAGTAAGGGTGGTTGGGTGAGATAGGAAGGTATTGTTGAATGAAAATAGGCAGGGTAATAGTTATAGGTGTGGGGGTAAAGGGTGAATGCAGGTATAGTCAAGGTTTAATAATGTGATGGTTTGTTGGATGTAAGCGAGGGGAGCTAACTACGGATGTGTGATAGGGTACCACCCCTGTTAGTAGTAGTATGAGGGAGTACGACAGCTGAGGAGTGGTAACATACTGGCCAGAGGTCAGGCTTGATTAGGGTTAGACGCTACCGACATGTAGCCCGGGTGCTGAGTTTGATGGTCACCCTCATCAACAGATGGGATTTTATGACCAACACATTTCATTTTCCAATAGGTGAGATGACCGTCACCTTGGAGGATGTGTATAAGATCCTGTGGCTGCCAATAGTAGGGATACATGTGTATTCAATTTCCTTCAGAGGCATTTGAGGAGCTGATGCTGACAGTGTTTGGTGAGAGGTTGTCGGAGTTGAGGTTCCATAACACCAACATGAGTTATGGAGATATGTACCGAGCCCATTTGGAGGAGATGAGGCTAGTAGTTCTAATGATCGAGGTAGTGTGCTGTTTTGCACTACCAGATGAAGAGGGTGGGAGATTCCCATGGGATCATTGATCGAGGTCCTACACGATATGATGAAGGAAAAGACCCATGGTTTGCATGGGCACCAACCTTCTTAGTGTAACTGTACAGAGAGTTATGGGCATATGGGTGATTACGACAGTCCAGTTTAGCCTGTTGCTGCACCTTCCTATCTACACTATTGGGTGTAATGAGCACATCGTGTCTGTGGGTCCAGTGGGCATGCCTTGAACCTGATGCATTTGATATAGGCATGTGTTTGAGTGGGTTATAAGCGATGGGTACCTGCGGTTAGAGATCGCCAAGCTGTCATGGCTGACACATGATGTAGCCTACTATAGGCATCGTATTAGAGGGGTTATCCGGTGTGGACATCATTTGGAGGCCATATGTGGGATTCCCTTCATATCAGGACAAATGGCCATGGAGCTAGATGGATTACATCTAGTGAGATGGATTGAGGGGCAGCGTGTTAGTGAGCATGAGATGATCCTCATTGACAGGGTGAGGAGACAGTTGGGATTGCCTCAGGATATACCTACCACCATTTCCACAATACAGGAGGGATGACGTGGAGAGGCCTATGCCTCTACCGCATAGCCAACGATGCCTACAAGGTAGGAGGAGAAGGTAGATAGACTGGACAAATTGATGATGCCGGAGTTACAGACAGGTACAGACATGG
Source organism: Taxus chinensis (assembly GCA_019776745.2). Taxonomy (NCBI): domain Eukaryota; kingdom Viridiplantae; phylum Streptophyta; class Pinopsida; order Cupressales; family Taxaceae; genus Taxus; species Taxus chinensis. Next base: position 849,931,677 of record CM034150.1, read on the forward strand.
TGGTGGGTAGTACATAGCTGCGAAGCAATACCACCAAATCTAGGGCAACTGGACCTAGATACCATCATAGTTCAGAGAGGTGCCCTATAGGGGCAGGTGGCGACTCTAGCCACACAGTTGGCGATAGTGCAGGGACAACTTGATAGGGTTAGAGGTAGAATTTTCCATGTTGCAGGCACAAGTTACAGGGCTGCAGGGCCTAGTAATGGCCACTACAAAGGTAGAGATTGTGACTTTAGAGGCCCAGATACAGGCACAAGTACAAGCACATGTACCTACATAGACTCAGGGACAAATGAGGACCTGCATTTTGCAACCACATAGGAGTCAGGGAGAGGGTCCCTTGGTACAGGTACAGGGTCAAAGGCCGATGACACCACTGTAGACAGTACCTATGGAAAGGTTCAGAGGATTCCTTAGGAGAGGCGATAGGTATTATCAGGATCATCTTGATGGATGTAGGGATAGATGTCCCATTATTATGTTGTGTATAGAGCACAACAACCCTCGAGTGAGAGGACCAGGTCCTACACTCATAATGTAGAGAGTACAGGGGGTCAGCGAGCCCAAAGATAGGAGCAGGGTGAAGCCACTAGTGTATGGAGGCTAGCTCCACATGAGGGGCCATCATAGGTTAGATCGAGACCCATGGTGGGTGGGGAGATGCTATCGGGATGCCGCACATGAGCAGAGAAGGGGACAAGTGAGACTGGCCTAGAGCATATCAAGTGGGGTGACGATTAGTCACTGGAGATGGTCATTATAATGATTTTTTTATATATACATTGGCCTGCATGCTGAAGATAGTGAGGATGTATATGAAATTTTTGAGATATTTTTATGGATTCAGTATCAGAGTATGCATTGTATGGACACACATATTTTGATGATATATATGTATAAAGATGATGATACTTGTGGTATGGCATGTGTACTTGTTTTTAATTTCTGTTATTATGTGTGTACGTGATGGAAACTAGGTGAATTAGGCATGATTGAGTCAAGGTTGTGTAGGCATGGCATAGTTAGGTCAATTTAGGAATGGTGGATTCAGGTTTGTTTAGGAATGATTGAGTTAGGCTGATTTAGGCATGGTTGAGTCAAGTTGATTTTAGGCATGATTGAGTTAGGTCGATTTAAGCATGATGGAGTCAGGTGGGTTTAGGCATGATTGAGTTAGGTTGATTTAGGCATGATGGAGTCAGGTGGGTTTAGGAATGATTGAGTTAAGTTGATTTAAGTCTGATTTAATTTCCAAGTTTTAGGTAATATGGGGGGAAATTGGTGGTGTATATGTGGGTTATGGTATAAATTTCCAAATATGTGCTATAATGGAAATGTGAAAATGATAAATGAATGATTTGATGATGTGGTAAAAATGTGTATTAATTGATGTTTGTTTGGTTTAATTTCCAGTTATTGATATAAAATGGAAACTAACTAAGGTATAATGTGAATAGGAAAGTGAAAGTGGGAATTGGTTAGGGTAAACAGTGGTCAAGCTAACCTCTAGAGGCCCCATGCCCTCTAATTGCTGCCTACATAGCCTTGGTGAAAAGGGGCCTCAAGACAATGTATATATTCTATAAGGTAGGGAAGATTATGATGAATTAGATGAATGGGTTGGTAGGTGTTAGGCATGGTTGAATGTAGGTCATAGGCATGATTGATTGTAGGTCATAGGCATGGTTGAGTTTAGGTCACAGGCATGGCTGAGTGTAGGTCACATGCATGGTTGGTATTAGGTCATAGGCATGGTTGAGTGTAAATCACATGCATGGTTGAGTGTAGGCCACATGTATGGTTGAGTTATTTTAAATATGGGTGTCAATAATTTGGTCATGTATAGGATAATCAATAAGTAATGAGGAAGGTGAATGGTAAGAGGTGGTAAAAGAGCCACTTAATTAATAAGAACCCTAATGAGTCTGCCATACCCAAGATGGGATTATGAACGTAAGACCCTAAAGGCATTGCATACTGGACTATTCTAAAGGTGAAGAAATTCACATGATCACAAAATGTTGAATTTGCAACAAGTCCCCTTGATTAGAGAGAAAAATAGGGCACAAAAGGAAATAACGTGAAAGTGGGTGGTTTAGCGTAACCTAGTGTACGACTGCATGTTTACTTAACAAGAAACCCACGATCTAAAAAATAGGCAAGTCCATGACAAAAATTTCATCATTTTCTCAATTTGTTTGTTTTAATAGAATGATCAATGTGGGAAGTCTATATGGGATGATTATATTATCTTCTTGAGGTATTCATGAATTTGATTGATGCGGGAAGATTCTGAACATTGTATTTTATTTTTTCAATGACTTTATATATCTTTCCTTCAAGGGAACAATCTATTTATAGCAACGAAATAGAGAGAAGAGATGTACCTTTTTCAGGGAGTCATCTTTTTGTAGAAGTTTGACTCAAGGAGTTGAATCGCATTTTGTTTTTTTTGGACATTGTAAGTCATGGACAAGACTATATAGGAAGATTAGGTTCTTGTTTAGAATACAAGACCATAGCACACAGAGGTTAATTGTGAAATAGGTGGTTTTGATTGATGAACGACCATGGGATTCCATCTTTAAAAAGACAAAAAGAATCCATGAGAATCCTGCTATGAGTAGAGCCATGGTAATCTCATGAAGATGAGACTGAAAGGTGACAGGTAGTCACATGATTCTTGTTTAGTAATGTATCCTCAAAAACGTGTAATATGGAAGGTGAACAACACTTAAGGGACAAGAGATCAACTGACAGAAAGTTATATAGGACTTTATGTCAATAATAAAATAGTCGAATATGCAAGGCATTGAGAGGATAAGGTTTAGGTTTACCTTCCAGTGAAGAAAAATGAGATAAGCACTTGATCCATAGGCATGGGTAATGATATAGGTTCCAAGCTAATTAGGAGAAAAATTTCCCCTCTTACTTTTCTCTTCTTTGGTTACATGTTGATTTTCTTTCAAGATGAGGTCACCGACCTAAAAGGATCATTCATGAACATGTTTTTCATAGGCACATTTGATATGTTTTTCATAGATTTGGAGATGGTCAAGAACATTGAGATAACATTCATCTAATAACTCAAGTTGCGCCAAATGATCTTGGAAAAATTCATCGTCGTTGAGAATTTCTTGTAGTGAGACGTGGAGAGATGGAATCTGGACTTTGAGAGGTAAGACAAACTCGGTACCGTAGACCAGAGAAAAAGGTGTGGCAACAGTAGAAGTGTGAATACTAGTATGATAATCCCACAAGGTGAAAGGAATATGCGTATGTCAATCCTTCCTAGTATCATTGACTACTTTCATAAGAATTTTGTTCAAGGTTTTATTGGTTGATTCTGATTTGCCATTGGGTTGCAGGTAATAACGTGATCAGAAACTGAGTTGGATGCCAAAAGTGTCACATAGCTTACATAGGGTTTTTTTTTAAATTGCTTTCCATTATCAGTGATGAGGTGGTGTGTGATGCCCGTTAAAAACAACCTAGGGTTAGTTAGAAAATTATGGAATAATTTATTTTTATTAGAAGGGTCCACAACCAAGTTGTAAGACAACAGTTGACCCTATTTGGTTCCAGAACAATTCTAAAATTACTAGATCATATTTTTCCTTCATTAACAAATATCAATTTCACATGATTCAAATTTTAGGGTTAGAAGTTTCAATTAGGTTCAGGGAGAAATTTATCCCCATGTCCACACTCTAACAGGCTTAGAGTTTCAACTTGATTTTTCTCATACTTAACTCATTCAAAATTTCCCTAAATCATTCCCATTAGATAGGAAATTTTCTCACCTTTCCAGTGATATAAAGAAGTCCTCATAACTCCTTCAGAAACTCAAGATATGGGGCAAGCGGACTTTAGGGGTCATTTTCCCCAAAGGGGACACGTGGCGAGAGGAGAAGAAAACACCTTTGACAGGTTGGCGGGTTGCAAGGTGGCATTAGCAATTTTTATTTTATTATTTTTCACAGGAGAAATTTCCTAGTTGTGCCTGCGCCTCCGCGGGTCCTCCAAGGACACGTGGTGTCCTCTAAGTCATCGTCGGGGAAAAAGGCAAGGGCGGAGGGCGGAGAATTTGGGGCATTTTCACCAAAGGGGAGAAAACAGCCAAACAACGCCCACATGCCTGCGGGTCCACAGGGACATGTAGTACTCAACAATTCACCATAGGGAGAAGACAGAGGGATAGGCATGGCGGCGGGGTTTTTGGAACAACAATACCAAAGGGGAGAAAGGGAAAAATTAGGTGTGCGGGTCCGCGCGTCCACGGAGGAGAAAATCCCAAGGCGAGGGGGGGGGTGAGGGACCGCGGAAAGTTTAAGAATTTTTTTCCAAAAACAAAACTTCAAAAGATAAAGTCTGCAAAGGTTCCACCCCTCTATCGTGCCATGTGGCTACCTGTGATAGGCCGCGGGCCGATGGGGCGGAATGGAAATTTTTTCCAAAATTTTCGAAAGGTCAAAGGGCAAAAGAAAATGTCGTGCCTCCGCCACTGCCCCATGAGGATACGTGACAGATTTTGATTGGCTGCGGGCCGGTGGAGGAAACTTCACAAATTTTCCCAAGCCAAAAGTTTTTTTCAAAAAATTTTCTAAGGATTTTTAATGGGAATTTTTCGGGCTGCAGGCCCGCTAGGGAAAATTTTCCCCAAAATTTCTTGCCAAGGCAAAAAAACTTCAAAGTGTCATAACTTGAGCTAGAAATCTCAGTTTTGGGTAAACAATGACTTTTGGGAAAGCTCTCGATGCCCTCTTTACACAGGAATAATAAATTTCAATTTTTGGTAAATTTTAAGGGGTAAATTTTATAAAAATGATCTGCAGGATTTTAAAAAGCCAACTGGTAATTTCTAACTTTTCAATTTGATTAAATTGGATCTCCTCCTTCACTCAACATGCCAAATAGACATGGAGGATTGATCTAGGAAGGATTTAAAGTGTTTTAGGAAGGTAAATTTTGTTCAATTGATTTCAATTTGTAATTTTCCAACAGTTGACAGAAAAAGACTGTGAGAAGGATTTGGCTTGAATTTGCAATGTTTAAACTTGTTTTCTTAAGTGTTCTTTGTCAATTGAGTTCCTTAATATCTTAGCATGCTAAATTATATCAATTCCAATTTGATTGTTAAGTGCATGTCCGAACTGTACATTTTTATTAAAATTAATTGCCAGTTTTAAGTTTGTAACAGAAATCCCATTTCTAGAAATTTGTTAATCAAATTCATCCTTCAAATGTGGCATTTCATTCCTAAACTATTCAAATACATTCAATTGTTTATAAACAAACCATTTCAAAGCTAAATTGCAAATCTAACTTCCACTTAAATATATTTCAAAAAGGAAACAATGCAATATAAATCCCTCGTACGTATTTCTTCTTCTTTCAATTTTCAAAACAGAGATTTCAATCACAATTTGATATTTCCAACTTCATCACAACAATGCAAAAGAGAGATGAACTTGCAATTCTTTATTAATCCAAAAGGAATACATCTTTACATCTTTCTATATTTTGGGTACAAATAACACATTTCTAATTCTTTCTTTCCAAAAACCAATACATAATAGACATGTCTTTCACAATTCAAATATTTAACTTCATAATCAAATTACATACATCTTTCTTCACAAAATACATATTACAATTTCATCCACTTCAAGTGGAAAAGGTTACAAATGAATGTGTTTTAACAAGGGACTGTCAAACTGTATTTTTCCTTAGCTCCAGGACAGCAACATGCACATTTTCTCTTTCTCCAAGTTGATCACAACAAAAGAGGGCGAAAAGCAATGCTCTCCACCCAACCAAGACATTCAATGAAGGGAGAAACCTTCCTTCATCATTGGCCCCCAAGCCCCAACCAGAATACAATAAGATATGCAATTCAACCCATGGAAACAACTAGCTTCCACAACACACAACATTCTTTCAAACATGCACATTTCAATATAAAACATCATTCAATACAAAATAGTAGTTCACAACTGCGATTAAAAACATTCTAATCAAAATCAAGCTTGATCATGCAAGCCAAAGGAGAAAGGTCTATGGGGGAAACTATTTATGCCTCCCAATTGGGAATTGGGCATCCACCAAAATAAACCGCCAATAAATTTCACCACACATATCCTTATGCCCCCCACAAATCCCTCCTTATGCCGCCCACAAAGTAAGAAATGTAAACTATTTCTTTTCCATGGTGGATCCCAAACCCAAACTCCCTCCACAAAATATGATGCCAATGGCATTTCCTTATGCCCCCCAACAAGGATTCCCCATAGCCTTCTCCTACAACTTCCTTAAGGCAGTCTACCTAACCAACCAACAAATAAAACTAAAACATTCACCATTCAACAAAACACAAAACAGAAAATAACAAAAATAAAAGGAGAGTTAAATTCCTTCGTCTCCATGGTTACTTTGGTCTCTAAACAACAATTTTTCCAAGATCCCATAACACAGTCCCAAAACATCACAGCTCCTAAGCATGCAAAGCTATTTCTAACACTTTCTCCACAATCCATAAGAGCTCCAAAACAACAAAAATGCGCTCCCAAGGAAGTATCCAAAAAGGTTCAACAACCCAAAACAAGAAAAGAGTTTGAAATATAAAGAAGAGGGAAGAGAAGAGGATGATGTGGAGCCTTGTGGGATGCCACATCATACACATCCTCACAATTCAAATGACAAAAGACAAACTCCAAACTTCTAAGGCACAATAAAGAGGTGGGCGAACAATGACAAGTTACTTGCACACTCCAAAAGAGCCCACACCTCAAGTGACAACAAATTAATTAAAATGTAAGAAAGTGCAACTAAAAACATGTAACATGACTGAATAAAATGTATTATAAAAAGTCAACAAATCACATCCCCAACCATAAGTATGGTTGGTAACATTAAATTTAGAGGCATGGGACAACTTTTACTTGTCCTACAAGCCTCCAAAAACAGCCCCCAAGGTCAAATTCAAATTTTCCATGGAGGTGGAGTATTTCATCACTCTAAAATCTAACTTACACAAGCTCTTACACATCTTACATATCCCTTACAAATTCAATTACAAACAACCAAAAACTTCTAATAATTACTTTCCTATATCCCAATTTAATTTATTTAAATTTTAAATCATATGATCTCCTCACATTAATTCTATCACAACTAATTAATTTAAAATAAGAGGACACATTACTAATAAAATACATACAACAATAAATAAAACATTTAACCACATATCAACAAAAATACACAAACCCATGGTCACATATAAAGATGATTCCCCCCCATGGTAATCCCTAACAAAACAACACACATACACAAAAACAAGTTGCCATGGTGATCTTGTCGAATTCACCTAGAATTCTATTTTGATTGGTCTCCGATCCCCCAATGTTTTGTTATGATTTTTTTAACCTACAAAATACAAATACCTCCTTCAGCCTCGTGGCCATATCAAAACATCCAATATAATAAAAATAGAATCACTAAATCAACTATAGTAAATGAATCAAAACAATATCAAAGTAACAACTACATCATTTGCATTTTTAATCCATAAGTATATCAGTCATCAATAAAATATCCATTTTCTAGATCTATTCATAATATTCAAATCCACATGTCTAAACAACATCTATAAAATATCCATGTCCAATAATATATCATCATCCACATGTGAGGTGTCTCTAGTAATCACCATGCATCATAGTCAAGTCAAGATCGGCAATAATCCATAATCTAATGTCTAACAACATACTAAATAAAAAAATAGTAATGTTTATAATGAAATCAATAGTATCAACATAAGCATCAAAAGGTGTCAAAGGGAAGTGGGCACTACATCCCCCTCCCCTTAGACTCAAATTCCTCCTAGAAGTCACTGGAACAAATACGGAAACTACACTCATAAAGAAGTAACATCCTCCCATGTAGCTAGACGATGTTTAAATTCCTATAGCTAGAAGATGTTTAAATTCCTAATTGACTCTATGAGCATTGGATTGAATATTAACAACATAACCTGAGGTTGAAGTGTCAATGTTAAATTAAATTGATCTTAACCTATCTAAGGGATGCTATGACCTAACCCTAAAGACCTAAATGTGGAAATTTTTTATGGAAAGGGTTAGTGAGATGGTTAAAAGATTTGGGAGCCAACCCATACTCATAATCGAGAAGAATTAAATAGTTTAATTAATGTCTATCACCACCATTTGGCATAAGACTAAGTCAAAATTGGCCATGCACACTAAGTTCTGTTGGTGTATGTGGTATTTTTCATCACTTATTTAGTGTTATTCCACCTCACTGGGTGAGTCATATCACTTAGGTGGACATGGATCTAGGTGGAATTTTAGTTATGACATATTCTCTTACAAAATCTATCATATATGTAAGTATGCATCTTAGGAGTTACGTTCCCATTTGGGAAACACTGCACCCTCCGAATGGCCAGGATGTGAATAGGACGTTCGGTGTGATTGGGACACATGGGATCACCTCTCAAGCTATGGGACTTGGGCTCGAGGTGAACCTCCGGAGAAGGCCGGCTTCCTCTTCCTAAACTAAGTGTTGTACTACTCCTAGTGTAACAAAAATGATTATCTACTCCTATGCTAACATTTTCATGGGGTTTTAGGGAAAGAGATTTACAGAAATGAAACTATACTAGGGATGGTGATGCACCAAATAAAGGGTGTCTTCAGACTCAGGAAGGGTTAATTTGAAGAGGGTGTGTGCACCACAGGTCAACTTCACCTACTGCAACTTAGAGAGGGTACATGATACCACAAACTAAGAGACACGCGTTCCCTTTGTTAAACTTTATCAGACCGAGAAATATACCAGTTTCCCAGTGAAGAAGGATGAACTCAAGAAGGGTGAACAGACACCACAACTCAACTGCATGTAATACTTCACCACTCGATAAGCACAGAACTCCAAGAACCTGCAATAGAACTTAAACTTGCATAGTGTACCTGCAAGTATGAGAAAGGCACAAAGAAGCACAGAAGGATGAAAGGACCGAGATTAGTCACAAAACACACACTTTTATTGCTTCAATAACATGCACAATGCATCATACATTCAGAAGAGGCAATAGTTGCCATTACAGTCTTGAAGAGGAGGCTTGAAAGTTCTCTCAACACACAAGAACAACTTGCAGAAGAGAGAGGATTCTTGAAAAGTATACACTCGCCTGAGATATCTAACTGTCCAACTTGTCTGAACTGTTGGAACCCTTTGAAATGAGCTTCCAACTTACATTTATAGAAGAATATGTGAGAAAGAAGAGGAAATGGTCATAATTACATTCCTAAAATGAAGGCCCATGATGTATTTATTGCAGTTAGTTGAACTACCTGAGAAGGTTCCATCATGGGTCATTAATTGCCTGATGACCTAGTCTTCTCAATTAATTAAAAGAATATTTAAATAAAATATTTAAATAATAATAATAAATATTATTATTAAAATATTTAAATAAAAATATTAATTTAATTAACATAATGTTGGGACCCCCCCATTGACCCGTTTGACTTGAAGAGGAGGGGGGTCCATGTGGATAGAGTCTGCACATAGCCAAACTCGATGAGCTTCGAATCCTCTAACTCGATGTTGCAATTGAGTCCTTTTTGAACCCCACACTAAATCTTTCCTTTCCTTGGTCACGAATCGGGCTCTTTTGCATTGAGTCCTTCGAATGGCGAGCTATCAAACTTCGATTCTTATCATTTTCCTCTCGTTAACTTGAGGCCATTTATGCATTCCACGTTCAAACTTCATGAAACATCACCACGAGGTCCCTGTGAAGTCACCGAGCTCTTCATCCAGCAAACGATCTTACCTTTCCTGGGCTCAAACTCACTTGAATGTCGAGCTTAACCCAATATTTCTAAAAAGAATGGTTTTACCACAATGCTCATGGTTCTTCCTTATCATATAACACTTGTAGTAAGAATGTTTTGGCTTTGCCATAATAAGCACAATTTGTACCTTCCAAACGATGAGAAAATGCCATTACCAATAAAGACCTAATGCTGCCATGATGATGACCCAGGCTCATGCCCATTACATGTCGATAGACACCCTTAAGACTGATTTTTTGGTCAAAGAGCCCTTCGGTATTTTGGTAGTGCATTCGGAAATCTCAGCTCCAACCAACAATTATGCCACTATTGGGATCTTAGTATGGCATAGGTAGCTGTGAGCTACACAATATACTCATTTTTCCAGAAACTAAAAAGATCCTTTATGTTACAATCTGCAACACATAAAATAAGCCCTTCAAAAAATACATTGAACAACTGGGGCAACCAAAAGGACCTTGGAAAAATGTACAGGTAACAACCATATGAATTCTTCCTTAGTCGTGGATCAAAGCTAATAGAAATAAAGCTAGATAAAATTAGCTTGAAACTACAGTATAATCGTCCATTTGTTAAAAACAAGTTTCTCTGAACCTGGTAAAAGAATACTTTTATTGTCTGATTGGATGCACATAATGGAAGGGTATAAATATTGCTTCTACCCTCAGAGTTTCTCAAAGAGACCATTTACAAGTAACAAGGATGTAGTATGCAAAACGGCCGACCAGGTATTTCAGAGTTGACCTTCACATTCAATTCGTTTCTAGGAGAAAGCAATGCTGAGCAATATGAATGTTTCATTTGCACTGTAATAAACTTCCATCTCCTGACTCAGGAAAATTTTATGAAGCCTTGAATGACGTGACTCCAATCCATCGTATACAGCAGTGAATATTTGTTTCCTGCAGCTATGCGTGGGAGCTTGTCTCGTGACCATCGAATGCTCAGAGCCCGAACGGGAGTTGGGAGAAGTATGTTGGAAAAGGTGAACTGATCACGTCGGACATCCATTTGTTGCATTCGTGTGAAACAGTATCAACACCGTTGGACAACCTGCATGCTGGAAGCATTCAAAAGGATTCTACTGTGCTGCATAGATGCTTGCTACCTGTGCGTGGGAGTTTGTCTCACGACCACCGATCTGGACAAGTTTTTAGCATTGCTGTCAAACACTTCACACATGAGCCACGACTGAGCCATTAACGCATTGCCTTGGTTGGGTCTTCCTGTAACCTCCGCTGAAATTGGCATCATGTTCCGTTTTTTAACCCATGACCCACTCCAATTCACAACTGTCCTATTAATCCTCCCGGTGACTCGCACAAAGACTCAGACCACTCCAAGCTGTATGTGGATTTCTGTTTACACGGCCCGTGTGGAAATCTCATGACGGATTGCCATCTTAATATTTCCCATTTGGCAGTGTTTTCCTGAATCTCCCCTTCACGGAAGTTTGGTCATGGTTTGCCAAACCAATATTTCCACGCTTGGCAGTGTTTGCCTTATTTTCCACGTTCATACCTCAGCGTGGGATTGACATAGCTTGGCCTGCCATCGTAATAGTTCCATGCTTGGCATACTAGCTCCAAATCCCCGCGTAACGGCTTGGAAAAATTAATTCACGGGCCCCAGCCTCAACTTCGCCGCGCAAACTTGGCAAGATAGTGAAATGTTTCCCAAAGATTTTACATGACCCATTCGAGCTTCAAGCTTCTGCAAACATGGATATTGCAGGATAGAGTCCATCTAAGTGATCCCTTGAACTCATGGCTATAAAAATATCATTTTATCTGTCGGGCTGAGTTCAGCCATATCCTATTTTCCCATGTCATCTTATCATATCTACAACATGTCTCTAAGAACCGCTATGCGTAAGTGATTTCACTCAAGATATCAGTAAACTCGACCATCAATTCCTTTGGGTCTAACTAGGATCAATATTTTAACTAACTTAGTTTGACTATAAGCTTGATCTCTCAGTGAGCTCAAATGTTTCAACGCTGAGCTATTTCCTTTCTCCCAAGAAACATGCTCGACTTTCTAAGTGACTCATTGAAGATGCTCATATAATTGCAAAGAAAATTGTGCCTCATAAATATTCTGATATGAAACAGATCCACTTCTATGAGATTCACTTCCATGAGTTACACCGTAAAACAAGTAAGGTCTCGATAGAGAATTTTTGTAATAAATTTCATCAGGTCTCCCGGTAACACTCTCATTGTCACTTAATCGATTTTGATAAAAATATCTTGAAGGAAAATCCTGAATTTGAGGATGCATTCGATGCTGAACAGATAAACACATAGTTGGACAACCTACTTGTTGGAAGCGCTCAAAAAGGCTTCTATTAAACTGCAACATGTCAACTACCTGTGCACCAAATGCTTGACCGAGGAAGGTCTGAACAACGCCAGCGAAAATATATATACTGTATTCACTAATACCCTGGCTCGGCATTCTTGCTACCGCCTGCATCGATCTCTACCGAGATCCTTATAGAATTCCCTTCATTCATCAATTTTCAACGAGCTATATTTTGCATTAACAAGACCTCGTCGAGCTCTTACAACTGAGAGTCTCTACTGAGATGATTTCCGAGATGATTATCAATTTGACACTGGGTTCTTTATCAACTCGACCCCGAACTCTTCACTGAGTTGAGATAAACTAGGTGCCTTTCGATGCTAGGTGATCTCTCATATGCAATTTAAGAATTATTTTTAATTTTTGTATCTTGATAATAACCGGAGATGGGTTCCTGGGACTACTATTTCATTTTGAACGTGATAGGACCCCCTTGTCCAATCTTGCCAGGTGTGCAAAATTGGATAACATTTCTGGCGACCTCTCGGGGATGATTGCCTGCTAAGCATGATTCCAGTAGCCTTAAGTCATCCATTGGGCATGGAGTCTATGTTGGAATCCTGAAAGTAGTATGATATTCTTTGACACATCCCGGAATCTCCTTGAACATTGCTGATATCCTAGACCTCCCTGGAATGCTAAGCATGAAGTATACTGAATCTGTTGAATGCTTGACATCCATGGAACACTGCAAAAAATTTGAATGAAGCAGATTTTGAACTATTATGGAAACCTTGAACCTTTCTCTCCTTGACACCTTCCAATGATGAAACAATGTGCAGAACAACACAAAAACACAACAACAAGGAAAGCAAAACAACAACACGCAACAATGTGCATAAGCACTTGGAGGAAAACACCTAATTTAACTGTACAGGGGTGGAACGCTTCTCAAAAACAAGCTTTGAGATGTATCCCATTCACGTGAATGGGCAGTTCTTCTCCATTGAGCCTAGATAGACGGAAATGAATTTTCCTCTTTGCAACTTGTGATGATGTATGGCCCACTCCAGAGAGCGTCAAACTTGGCATGCCTTCCTAGTTTGGCCATGTCTTCATCCCATTTGAGAACTAAATCTCCCTCTAGAAAATGCCTATCGGACGCCTTCTTGTCAAAATATTTCTTAACTTGAGCCTGATGCTGCTCCAAAGTTTTCATAGCCTTGTCTCGTACTTCCTCTAACTCCATGAGTTCAGCAAACCTTACTGTCAGAGGATCACTCTCTATAACTTCAAGTTGATGAGCTAACTCCAAAGAAAGTAACTCCAATGAGAGTGGGAGTTTTGCCTCTCTTCCATATACAAGAACGAAAGGAGAATTTCCGATGGCCCTTTTAGGTGTGATCCGATCTACCCATAAGGCAGTCTTAAGCTGTGTATGCCAAGTCCTCTTGTTAGTCTCCATTGTGCACTTAATAATCCTTATGAGGTTTTTGTTGCTAGACTCAGCCAATCCGTTTCCTTGAGGATAGTAATTGGATGAAGTTTTGAGGTATACCCCATTTTTAATAGCCCATTCACTCAATTTCATACCAAGAAAAGCCAGCACATTGTCTGAAATGACTGTAAACGGAACACCGAACCTCGTCATTATACCCTCCAAAAAATCTAGAACTGCCTTTTCATTGCTCTCTTTTAATGCTACCGCCTCTGTCCATCGAGTAAAATAGTCTGTTGTGGTAAGGACCCACTTATGTCCTTCACTGGATGGAGGATTAATCATTCCGATGAAGTCCAACCCCCATTGAACAAAGGGTTGATCCACTTGAATTGGATGCAATGGAAGAGCTGCCAGCTTCTGCTTACCTGTGAAAAAGGCACATTCCTTACATTTCCTTACCCAGAGATGGGCATCCTTGAATAAATCTCGCCAATAGTAGCCAGCTCGCATGATCTTGGTAGCTGTTGTTCATGCAGAATAATGTCCTCCAGATAGGCCATTATGAAACTCTTCTAGTATCTTACTAACCTATTCTGGTCCTATGCACCGAAGGAGGATGCCTGTTCAAATCTTTTCGAAAGAGAATGCTATCTACCAAAACATATGGGATAGATTGAAGATGGAAAGTTCATCTTTGGTTTTTATCCATGTTTGCCGGGTATGCTCCTGAGAAGATGAAACTCTTCATTTTGGATAACCAGTCAGCTTGATCAACATTCTCATCAGTATTTAGGAGTGTCACGTCCTCATTACTTTTTGATTCCATGTCTGTTGCAAGTTGCTGACATAAACCCTTACCTCTGACAAGTTTAGTGACTTTGATGTGCACGTCATACTCCATTACCTTTGTGATCCATCCAGCACGCTTTTCGTTCATTTCTTTGTTCAGCAAAAACTCCTTGACACCTAGATGAGACACCATCAGATGAATCTTGTTGTTGGACAACATGTGCTTGAATTTCTTCAAAGCTCGAATAACCGCAAAGACTTTCTTTTCAATGAATGAGTATTTGAACTCGTAGTCTTTGAGGGATTGACTGAAGAAAGTGATTGGTTGCTCCATCAAGTTGTTGTTTTGTTGGGTGAGGATCCCTGAAATGCTCTCTTGACCTGCAAAAGCATAAAGGATAAAATCTTTGTCAAACCTGGGGTTCACAAGCGTGGGAGCTTGAGAAATGGATGTTTTGATGGCTTCAAAGCTTTCTTGTCCTTCCTTTGTCCATGAGAATGGCATGTTTTTCTTTAGCATGGCTGTCAATGGTTTAGCCAATGTCACGAATTGAGGGATGAATCTCCGCACGAAATTTATGGTTCCCAGAAAACTCTGGAGGCCCTTCTTGTGACTTGGGAGAGATAAGGACATAATTGAATGAATCCTGGCTGGATCGATTGATAATCCTTCTGCTGAAACCACATGCCCCAACAATTTTCCCTCGTGCACTGTGAAAATACATTTCTTGGGGTTAAGTGAAACCCCAAATTCCCTACACCTTTGGAAAACTTTCCTTAGATGCGTGATGTGATCTTCTACATGCTTAGAGTATACAGTTATATCATCAAGGTAAACTAAAATAATATCGTTGATTAGTCCCTTAAATGCCATGTCCATGGCTCTTTGGAAAGTAGCCCCGGCATTGGACAATCCGAATGGCATTTTATTGTAGGCATACGTGCCCCACTTGGTAGTGAAAGCCGTTTTGAATTGGTCGGATTCTTGGACTAGGATTTGATTGTAACCTGAATATCCATCGAGCAAAGAAAATATTTGAGCTCCTGCCACCGTTTGAAGGATCTGCTCCATCGATGGAAGAGGATAATGGTCTTTTAATGATGCACGATTCAAATCCCTGAAATCTACACATAACCGGATCTCTCCGTTCTTCTTCCTCACGGGCACCAAATTGGCTACCCATGAGGAATGCTTGATGGGAAAAATTATATAGGCCTCGATGAGCTTGGTTAGCTCCTTTCTCATTAGTGGCTCAATTTTGGGATTAATTGGTCTCTGTTTCTGACGAACTGGCTTAGCATTAGGATCCAGTTCGATGGTATGTTGTGCTAGACCTGGATCAAAACCACGTAGATCTTTATAGCTCCATGCAAAAATGTCATGATACTCTTGACAAAGTTTGATGAAAGCTTCTTTCTCTTCAGAAGTACACACTTTTCCAATCTTAAGAAATTTTTCATTTGATACTTCAACTTCCTCAAAATATTCTTCTCTGACCACCATGTTAGGGCTTTGTCTTGTGGCTTGGTCATCTGAATTGAAAATGGATTCCAAAGTGACTAAACCTTTTGGTAACTTGTTGCTTTTCAATTGAATAATTTTCTCACCATATGACTCCTGCAACTTATCTTGATTCTTTGTAGCAAACTCCGCCTCTTCTTGTAGAAAGAGGACAATTTGTTTGTCACTATCAAACACTTGCCAACTACTCACATTATCAGGGACTGCTGGTCAAACCACCATTTTAACAAATTGCTGCCCTTATTTCATGATATCAACTGGTATGTTGTATTGTGAACCAATTGTAGCAAGCCTATCTGCATCTTGATTTTGATTTCTAGGGATTTCATGGATTCCAAAAGCTTCAAAATCTTCAATCAGGTCCCAGACTCGATTCTTATATGATCTTAAAAGATCATTTTTGGATGCACTACATGCCGAAACTTGATGAACAACTAACTCACTATCTCCAAAAATAGTCAGGGCCTTGATTCCCTTCCTTTGGGCTAGCTGAATTCCTTGCACAAGAGCCTCGTATTCAGCAACATTGTTAGTGCAACTAAACTGCAACCGGAAAGATGAGAAGTACTTATCTCCCTCTGGAGAAATTAACATAACACCAGCACCGGATCCATTCTTACTTCTTGAGCCATCGAAGAACAATTGCCACAGTCCTTTAGAATCACTTGGTGTTTTGACAAGTTGTGGTATGATCGTATCTTCTTCATGGATACAGTAAGTACCTAATCCTGTTTCTTCCAAGACCAGCAAACCAGCTTCTTCTTCTGCCAATACATCAGCGTAGGGATTGTACTTAATGATCTCTACTTACTTCATCTAGCAAAGTATCAGGACTTCTTCAACAAGGGTGGTTGGTTCATGATCGGCATCTTCCTCTTCTGGATCACCGATGGTGTAATTTCCATTTATGGGACTAGCAGTGTAGGGTTCTACATGATTATGGCAGATTGGTTCTGCCCTTATAGTTACTTTGGTTCCGTATCGAGTCCTGAGAATCATATGTGACCAATCGGCTGATAGGTAACCACCCATCTTGGCAGTGAAATCCCGTGATAGGCAGATGGCAAAGAGAGGAGGGAGATCGATGACCGATATGTCTTGGGTGAATGACAAACTTGGGCATGCATGAATGGTAAGTTGAAGTCCTTTGATAACCCCAACAGTCTTAACAGCTGTGCCATCCAGTTGAACAACCCCTCTTGCAACTGGCACATATTGTATGCCTAGTACATCTGCAATTTGTTTCGGCATGACAGAGCTACTGGCACCAGAATCGATCATGCAATTATGTACCAGGTGGTCGCCAATGATCAGGGAAATGTAGAATGGCAGTGGTTTGTTTGCCGTAGGAATGATTTTCCCTTCCGGTTGACAAAAATTTGTAGCATTTGTCACTCCATGGCTTGGTGATCCGCTGGTTGTACTAAAACTGTTCAGAGCTTCTCGCAACAGGTTTCTTTGGGAAGGGATTGAGAGTGCGTCCCACATGGTAACACTCAGATTGGTTTTCTTCATTTGTTCTACTATGCTGAAGGGAATTGCTCCAACTTTGATGACACTTTTTTGGGCATTGGGGTCCTCCTTTGGAAAATGTTTGTTGGGTACCGTGATTCCTAGAGAACCATCTTTCCCTGTGGTGTGGCTAGCTGGTGTTTCTGGTGATTTCTTTCCCACATTTTTATCAACTGCCATTTGAAACCCAGGTTGAGAAGTGGATGCTAGATCAGCTTTGAGAGGTTGAGGCTCCATTGCTCTCTTTTTGGAACGAGTGTTTGCTGCCACTGATGAAGAATCTATATTCAATCCGCAAAAATCTTCTTCTTGCCAGTTTAGCAAAGTGGATTCTTCAGGTGCCTGCGGTTGATCTGCTGCTTCTTGCGTAGATGAATTATTTGTTAACTCTGAAGGGGCAGATACACTTTGAACCATAAGGGCCTGGCTAAGAACCCCATTGGGACAAAGATTTTGATTGTGAGGTTGAGAGCAAGGATAACACCATTCGTAGTCTTGAACCAGATTATTTTGAACAGGTACTATAGCTCTAGATGAGCTAGCTGCAAGAGGGTTTTGAAATTTCAAGGGCCTGACATTTGCAACTTGACTTGTAGTTTGATTTTGAGGCTGATTGTTCCCTTGAAAAGGAGAACGGTTAGCTTGATACTGCTGATTTTGTGGCTGATACGGACGATTGTATTGAAATTGTTGCCTTTTGAGTGCAACGAGCTCATTTCCAAAATTTTGCAGTAGTGATTTGACTTCAAATAGGTCATTTGAAGAGGCATGGGAAGATTGAGATGGTTTCTTGGAGTCTACTGGAATAGGAGCAATGATAGGCTGATGATTCGTAAGATCTGGAGAAAAGGGCATTGGTGGTCGTGGAGCTATCTTTCCAGCCTGAATCAAAGAATTCTCTGCACTTATGGCAACTTCGTAAGCATCAGGAAGTGTAGTCCCTCCCATGGACTGGATCATAACTGCTACATCACTATTCAAGGCTCGCAAATAGTACAAGAATGCATTATGTGTAGAAGGCTTTACGAGCGCCGGAATCCTATTCCAAGTTATGTGGAATCGGAAGTTGAAATCACTCATGTATTCTTGGGAAGCTCTCTTTATGGTAGTAAGTTGTTCCAAAAGCGATAGGTGATCACTTTTGTCTTCAAATTGTTTACATAGCTTTTCTCCCAACTCGTCCCAAGTGGTTATGGTGCCAACACCTAACCCGCAAAACCATTGAATGCACATTTCCCTTGAAAGAGGTAGCAAGAAGTCTAACTGCAACGTTGTCTTTGGTGATATTATGTACTGCACAGATGCTGGCTACATCAAAGATATGCTCCACTAGAGTAACGTGAGTTTCCCCCGTGTAGAAAGGTAAACTTTTGAGTGCCGCAACAGGTATCAGATCACGTTGAGCCAACATAAGAGGAATGCTTACATTGAAAGGGGGAAAAACTTGGTTCCTCGCCATAGCAATGAAAGGTTGATTGTTTCTGGGTGGAGGAAATCTTCCGTAAGGAGGAGTTGAATGACCCCTACTAGGTAAATCTGCAACTGGGGATGTGGAAATGCCTCTTCTGCTTCTCTTTGGAGGAGACAAGGAAAGTTTGATATGCTGATACTTTCCTTTCTTTGAAGAAGCTCTTGTCTGAATTCTTCGCATAAGTTACTGCACTGAGATTTGGAATCCAGAGATATAGAGTCACCAGGTACTTTGACTTGTGTAAGTGAGAAGAGAAGTACCAAATCTGTCCCAGCGGGCGTGCCAAAAACTGTTGTCACCAAATCACTGCACCCTCCGAATGGCCAGGATGTGAATAGGACGTTCAGTGTGATTGGGACACATGGGATCACCTCTCAAGCTGTGGGACTTGGGCTTGAGGTGAACCTCCGGAGAAGGCCGGCTTCCTCTTCCTAAACTAAGTGTTGTACTACTCCTAGTGTAACAAAAATGATTATCTAGTCCTATGCTAACATTTTCATGGGGTTTTAGGGAAAGAGATTTACAGAAATGAAACTATACTAGGGATGGTGATGCACCAAATAAAGGGTGTCTTCAGACTCAGGAAGGGTTAATTTGAAGAGGGTGTGTGCACCACAGGTCAACTTCACCTACTGCAACTTAGAGAGGGTACAGGATACCACAAACTAAGAGACACGCGTTCCCTTTGTTAAACTTTATCAGACCGAGAAATATACCAGTTTCCCAGTGAAGAAGGATGAACTCAAGAAGGGTGAACAGACACCACAACTCAACTGCATGCAATACTTCACCACTCGATAAGCACAGAACTCCAAGAACCTGCAATAGAACTTAAACTTGCACAGTGTACCTGCAAGTATGAGAAAGGCACAAAGAAGCATAGAAGGATGAAAGGACCGAGATTAGTCACAAAACACACACTTTTATTGCTTCAATAACATGCACAATGCATCATACATTCAGAAGAGGCAATAGTTGCCATTACAGTCTTGAAGAGGAGGCTTGAAAGTTCTCTCAACACACAAGAACAACTTGCAGAAGAGAGAGGATTCTTGAAAAGTATACACTCGCCTGAGATATCTAACTGTCCAACTTGTCTGAACTATTGGAACCCTTTGAAATGAGCTTCCAACTTACATTTATAGAAGAATATGTGAGAAAGAAGAGGAAAGGTCATAATTACATTCCTAAATTGAAGGCCCATGATGTATTTATTGCAGTTAGTTGAACTACCTGAGAAGGTTCCATCATGGGTCATTAATTGCCTGATGACCTAGTCTACTCAATTAATTAAAAGAATATTTAAATATTTAAATAAAATATTTAAATAATAATAATAAATATTATTATTAAAATATTTAAATAAAAATATTAATTTAATTAACATAATGTTGGGACCCCCCCGTTGACCCATTTGACTTGAAGAGGAGGGGGGTCCATGTGGATAGAGTCTGCACAAATCTCAACTTAGTGAGCTTCGAATCCTCTAACTCGGTGTTGCAATTGATTTTGAACCCCACACTAACTCTTTCCTTGCCTTGGTAATCGGACTCTTTTGCATTGAGTCCTTCGAATGGTGAGCTATCAAACTCGATTCTTATCATTTTCCTCTTGTTAACTCGAAGCCATTTATGCATTCCACATTCAAAATTCATGAAACATCACCACGAGCTCCCTGCGAAGTCACCGAGCTCTTCATCTAGTAAACGATCTTACCTTTCCTGATCTCAAACTCACTTGAATACCGAGTTTAACCCAATATTTCTAAAAAGAATGGTTTTACCACAATGCTCATGGTTGTTCCTTATCATATAACGCTTGTAGTTAGAATGTTTTTGCTTTTCCATAATAAACACAATTTGTACCCTCCAAATGATGAGAAAATGCCGTTACCAATAAAGACCTAATGTTGCCATGATGATGACCCAAGCTCATGCCCGTTACATGTCGATAGACACCCTTAAGACTGATTTTTTGGTCAAAGAAGCCCTTCAATATTTTGGCAATGCACTTTGCAATCTAGGCTCCAATCAATAATTATGCCACTATTGGGGTCTTAGTATGGCATAGGTAGCTGTGAGCTACACAATATACTCATTTTTCCAGAAACTAAAAAGATCCTTTATGTTACAATCTGCAACACATAAAATAAGCCCTTCAAAAAATACATTGAACAACTGGGGCATTCCAAGAGGACCTTGGAAAAAATGTACAGGTAATAACCATATGAATTCTTCCTTAGTCGTGGGTAAAAGCTAATAGAAATAAAGCTAGATAAAATCAGCTTGAAATTACAGTATAATCATCCATTGTTAAAAACAAGCTTTCTCTGAACCTGGTAAAAGAACACTTTTATTGTCTGACTGGACGTACATAATGGAAGGGTATAAATATTGCTTCTGCACTCAGAGTTTCTCAAAGAGACCATTTACGAGTAACAAGGATGTAGCATGCAAGACGGCCAACCAGGTATTTCAGAGTTGACCTTCATACTCAATTCATTTTTTGGAGAAGCAATGCTGAGCAATATGAATCATTTCATTCTGCACGGTAATAAAATTCCATCTCCTGACTCGGGAAAATTTTATGAAGCCTTGAATGACGTGACTCCAATCCATTATATATAACAGTGAATATTTGTTTCCTGTAGATGTGTGTGGGAGATTGTCTCATGACCACCGAATGCTCAGAGCCCGAACGGGAGTTGGGAGAAGTATATTGGTAAAGGCGAACTGATCAGGTCGGACATCCATTTTTTGCATTCAGTGAAACAGTATCAACACCATTGGATAACCTGCTTGCTGGAAGCATTCAAAAGGATTCTACCGTGCTGCACAGATGCTTGCTACCTGGGCGTGGGATTTTTTCTCATGACCACCGATCTGGACGAGTTTTCAGCATTGCTTTCTTGTCAAACACTTCACACATGAGCCACGACTAAGCCATTAACGCATCGCCTTGGTTGGGTCTGCCTGTAACCTCCACTGAAATTGGCATCACGTCACATTTTTAACCCATGACCCACTCCAATTCACAACTGTCCTATTAATCCTCCTAGTGACTCGCACAAAGACTCGGACCACTCCAAGCTACGCGGATTTCTGTTTACACGGCCCGTGCGGAAATCTCATGACGGATTGCCATCTTAATATTTCCGCACTGCTTGGTAGTTTGCTCTGATTTCTCCCATTCACGGAAGTTTGGTCATGGTTTGCCAAACCAATATTTCCACTTGGCGGTGCTTGCCTTATTTTCCACATTCATACCTCAGCGCGTGATTAACAGCTTGGCCTGCCATCGTAATAGTTCCACGCTTGGCATACTAGCTCCAAACCCCTGCGTAACGGCTTGGAAAAATTAATTCACAAGCCCCGGCCTCAACTTCGCTGCGCAAACTTGGCAAGATAGTGAAATGTTTCCCAAAGATTTTACATGACCTATTTGAGCTTCAAGCTTCTGCAAACATGGATATTGCAGGATAGAGTCCATCTAAGTGATCCCTTGAACTCATGGCTATAAAAATATCATTTAATCTGTCGGGATGAGTTCAGCCATATCCTATTTTCCCATGTCATCTTATCATATCTACAACATGTCTCTAAGAACCGCTATGCCGTAAGTGATTTCACTCAAGATATCAGTAAACTCGACCATCAATTCCTTTGGGTCTAACTAGGATCAATATTTTAACTGAACTTCAGTCTGAGCTATAAGCTTGGTCTCTCAGTGAGCTCAAATGTTTCAATGCTGAGCTATTTCCTTTCTCCCAAGAAACATGCTCAACTTTCTGAGTGACTCGTTGAAGATGCTCATATAATTGTAAAGAAAATTGTCCATCGTAAATATTCTGATATGAAACAGATCCACTTCTATGAGATTCACTTCCATGAGTTACACCGTAAAACAAGTAAGGTCTCGATAGAGAATTTTTGTAATAAATTTCATTAGGTCTCCCGGTAACACTCTCATTGTCACTTAATTGATTTTGATAAAAATATCTTGAAGGAAAATCCTGAATTTGAGGATGCATTCGATGCTGAACAGATAAACACATAGTTGGACAACCTACTTGTTAGAAGCACTCAAAAAGGCTTCTATTAAACTGCAACATGTCAACTTCCTATGCACCAAATGCTCAGCTGAGGAAGGTCTGAACAACACCAGCAAAAATATATATACTGTATTCACTAATACCCTGGCTCAGCATTCTTGCTACCGCCTGTATTGTTCTCTACCGAGATCCTTATAGAATTCCCTTCATTCGTCAATTTTCAACAAGATATATTTTGCATTAACAAGACCTCATCAAGCTCTTACAACTGAGAGTCTCTACTGAGATGATTTCCGAGATGATTATCAATTTGACACCGGGTTCTTTATCAACTCGAACCTGAACTCTTCACTGAGTTGAGATAAATTTGGTGCCTTTTGATGCTAGGTGATCTCTCATATGCAATTTAAGAATTATTTTTAATTTTTGTATCTTGATAATAACCAGAGATGGGTTTCTGGGACTACTATTTCATTTTGAACGTGATAGGACCCCCTTGTCCAATCTTGCCAGGTGTGCAAAATTGAATAACAATGATGTTTATATTTTTGAAGTATCTCATTGGGACATTGGTATATACCATTGACCTGGTTTACAGCAAGGTGGCAATCACCAAAGATATTGATGGACTTAGCATCTAAGGAATAAGCAGCCTGGAGGCCCAATATGAGTGCTTCATATTCAAAAATAATGTTTGTAAAAAAATAATCGAGTTTGAAAGACAAAGGCATAGGTTCACCATCAAGAGGAATGAGGATGACACCAACCCCACCTCCCCACTAA
The DNA here is from genome assembly GCA_019776745.2 of Taxus chinensis. Taxonomy (NCBI): domain Eukaryota; kingdom Viridiplantae; phylum Streptophyta; class Pinopsida; order Cupressales; family Taxaceae; genus Taxus; species Taxus chinensis. Next base: position 849,955,437 of record CM034150.1, read on the forward strand.
CACTTGGAGCCATCAAAGAAGAGTGTCATTTGGTAAGCAAGTTTGTTTAAGGAGAGGGTAGCTATGGATTTTTCTGGGAAATCAAAGTTAGAAGGTTGATTCCCGGGAAGAGGTACATCTTCCAGTTGGTCAGTGATAGCTTGGCCCATGATAGAATTTTGATGAATAAATTCGAGATCAAGGTCAGAAAGAAGCATAAGCCAACATGCGACACGTTGATGTTGATAGGTTTTAGCGTACATATAGTGTAAGGGGTCATTATTAGTAATAATGAAGGTTTTTTGGTTGAGAAGGTAATGACGGAGTTTGGTGGAAATGAAAACTAAGGCTAGGAAGATTTTTTCGGTGTGGGTATATCTAGTTTCCTAGTCCAGAAGGTTACGAATTATGTATTAAACCTCTTGCTCTCAGTGTTTCTCATCATGATGAGAAAGAATGGCACCTAAAGAATGGTCAGTGGCAGAAATATATAGGTAAAAGGGCTAGTTACTTAGGAGGAATGAGTACTAGTGGTTAAAGGAGTTATTGTTGCAAGGCTTCAAAGGCTTTATGAAATTCATCATCACATTTGAATGAAACGTATTTCTTGATAATATGATGAAATGGTTGACAACGGTCAAAAAGCTATGAGATAAAATGATGAATGGACTGCAACTTACCTTGTAGGCTTCGAAGTTGATGGAGATTGGTGGGTGGAGGAATTTCTAGAATAACCTTGACTTTAGCAGGATCGACTTCTATGCCATGCAAAGAAATGATGAAACAAAGGAGCTTTCCTTAAAGTATCATAAGGACGCACTTCTTTGGTTGAAGAAGAACATAATACATGATGATGTGGTCAAATATGACCTTAATGATGGTCAGGTCTTCGGTTCAATGTTTGAATTTTGCAAGAAGATCATCTACGTAATTTTCCAATATGTGATGCATGATGTCATGGAAGATGTAAGTCATGGCTTGTTGGTATGTAGTGCCGAATTTTTTAAGGAAAAAAGGCATGACTCGATAGAATAAAGTCCCCCAAGGGGTAATTAAGGCAGTCTTATGTTAATCTTCTAGAGAAAGTAATATTTGATTATAATCCAGGAAACCATCCATGAGTGATATCATTTCATGTCTGGCGTGATATCAACAAGTTGTTCAAGGCCTGGTAGAGGAAAATCATCTTTGGGACAAGCTAGGTTGAGGTCACGAAATTCCATGCAAATGCGGAGTCCCCCTGTCACCTTTCTGACATGAACGATGTTAGAAATAAATTGGGGATAGTCAATGGGTAGGATGAAGGAAACTAAGAGAAAGTGTTGAAGCTCTTATTTGACCAAAAGAGAAATACAAGGATGCATTTTCCATAGCTTTTGTTTGATGAGTTTGGCATCAGGAATGGTTATGATATTGTGGACCATGATTTTTGTGTCAATATCGGGCATATCAGCATAGGACCAAGAAAAAGCATTACTATGGTCCCAAAGGAAAGAGTTAAAAGCTTCCTACTCATTAACATCTAAAGATTGTCCTATCTTTATAATGTGTGGGTCATCCTGATTATTAATATTGATTTCAAGGGTCGATTCATTCAAAATGGTCTACGTCTCAAAAGGTAACGACTAGCGAATATAAGAATCTTCTGCACCCAGGTAGGTGAGGATGGAATCATCATCCTGACATTGAACAACATTAATAGATGATGTATCACCATCAATCATGTTAGGATACAGCAATGGGAGAGAAGAAGTAGCCTCGCCATCATGTTGATAGGTCAGATGTCCCAGAGAAATTGTGTTTACGAAAAAAAAGTTAGAAGGAATAGATTCAGGATCTATGGACTCCGTGGGTGAAGATGGTGACGTGGGTGAATGAGGTGGGGAAGGTGTTTTTTCCTAAATGAGGTCGATGAGAGCCTTCTTGGGTGGTGGTGCATCAAATCTGTTATCCCATAAAATTGACAAGGGAAATTTTACTGATAACCATACGGAAAATTTTGTTTCGATCCCTCGTTAGGGATCCCTCGCGTTCGAAACGTTGTAAAATCCCTTCCCAGGAAATCTAGTTTTCAAACTTAGTCTTTCTGAGCCTTTTTTTGGCTGGGCGCATGAAATATCCTTGTAACACTATCTTTTGATGCGCCCCCTTAAAAGTCTTTGGCGCATGGTTTTCCATGTTAACACATCTTTCGGTGTGTGAAAGGATGTTGAGTCTCTTTTGCGTGTGCCAAGGCGCATGCGCCTTATTGTTGACACAACTTTTGTTGCTCCACTTTTTGGTGCGCCAAAGGGCACACATAATCTTATTGCAACACCATATTTTGGTGCGCCAAAGGGTGCACATAACTTCATGTCGACAATGCTTTTGGCGCGCCAAGGCGCACTTCGTCTCCTGTTTTCAAATACTCTCATGCACCAAAGGGCGCACGCTTTCTCCTGTCGAAAACAAATCTCATGTGCCTTTGAAAAAGTGGTTGGCACATTTATGACCAGTTTTTCTATATATATGTGAGTGCGCTCCCAAATGTCATTTTCACTTTTGTTGAGCACGTGATCATTTTGAACTTGTTAGCCTCTGCTCCATCATTTTCATCATCCTGTGGACCCGTTCCCGAACTTTTGCTATATATCCAGGTAAGAGGTGTTATTTCTCTCTTGTGCGTTTTGTGCTTTCAGTTCCTGGTGTGTTCCTGGTTTGGTTCTTGCTTGTTGGGTGGTTGTTTATAAATAAATGTGATCTGCCTAGCCTCCTCCATTTGCTGTCTGCCCCCATGCTATCCTTCCTCTTTCTAGATCTGCTGGAGAAGGTCATTTTCTTGAAACCATGGTTGTAATCCTCTTGGTTTTAACCATTTCATTTGCCCACTGAGCATGTTAAAAAAGAGAGGAGAAGAAATCTAAGAATCATGTAAAAAAAACCCCTTTAAGAGTTTAGTTTTCTGTTTTTCTCCTTGGCACGTCTGTCACCCCTGCAACACTAAGAACAGTTGCATCCCTTTGGCGCATCTGACCGCCTTGTAACGTGATCAAAGCCCGCGCCAATGGCACACCCTTTCTGCCTGCTGCATCATGAGCTCATGCGCCCTCAAGGCACGCCTCTTTCGCGTGCTACAAGTGCTAAACCTGTGCCCCTATGGCATGTCATCCGTCCATGTTGCATCCATATTGCATGCACCAAAGGGCGCATCCTGTCCCAATGTAACACACAATTTTCATGCGCCCTTCTATAAAATGCATCTGCAACACCCATGCATCATGCGCCTTTGGTGCCAGTTTAACCTCTACAACACCCCTTTTCTGTGCGCCTTGTCTATTTAGCCTACAAGTTGCATTTTTCATGCGCCCTGCGCCCTGAGCCTTAAAATCTCTAACTCTTTCTTCTGATAACATTCCAATGGAAGATCAAATGGCTAATTCAACCTTTTTGGATTGGGTCTCGCTTCTTCTTCATGCAGATCAGCAACTGAGTTCAAAAGAACATATGTCTACATCCAGGAAGAGACCCACCAAACCAATAGGAAAGGCTAAGCTTACAGAGGAAGAGATGAAGTACAAATATCAAAGGGTCAGGATGCCCGAATCACAGGCTGAATGTAGTATGGATGTCAGAGACTCAGAATTGGGTCAAATTGACATGGAAGAATTCTGGGTTAGGACTCAGAAGGTTACAAGAAGTCCGTGGATGGACAAATTAATAGGAAGTGCCCTACATTTTGCCGAAGGAATCCCCGTTAGTGCCGTCAACAATGAATTCATGATGGTGATTGCACAGTCTTACAACAAGGACACAAGATGTGTCGAAAACAGCAAGGGCGAGGTAGTCATAAACCTCACTGCCCGTCATTTTGAGATAATTCTCGGCATCCCTCACCACCGGCACTTTGTGGCCGTCAGCCAAGAAGAGTGCATCAAGGCCTGGGAAGACAATGAAGACCAATGCATGCAACTAATGAATGAAGTCTACTTGAAGAACAAGAAGGTGGTAACCCGGTGGCCCCAGACCATCCACCGCAGTGATTTCTCAGAAGAACTTAGTGATACTATCACTTTCCTGAGCAGGGTCTTCGGGCTTTCTGACGCCCACTACTTCCATAAATGGATGCTGAGGTACTTGGAAACAATGAATAAGAATGTCCCTGACCAGCACTTTTGCTGGGGAGAAATAATAAGCAGCACCATCTCCGAGCAGCTACAACAATTTGCCACAACGGGAGTGTTCCATATGAACTCCTACGTAGTCTACACTGTAGCATCGCAGAGGGATTATCCAGGGCTAAACCGAAGTGGAATTTGGCCTCAGGTCAAAATATATGAATATTATCCAGAACTGAGGCTGGAGAACAGCATCCCTCAATTCGCCAAAATTAATGATGCTTTCTTCTATCACATCATTTGCCTGTTGAGGCCAAATCTAACTCATGGTCGCACAACCAAGAACATTGTGTCAACTATGGAGAAATGGGGGGCCCTATTCACCCAGTTTCCCACATTTACCTATCTGAGGGTGGTCAACTTCTTGGGTGAGCCAACCAGGCTACCGAGGTATGCTGGACTTAAGCTGATTCTACTAGAGTTATCAAGGCAGCTGGTCACATACCATGAGAAATGCCTCAAAAGAAAGAAGGGTGGAACTCCTTTCCCCCTCACAGTGGGCCAATACACATGCTCCACCCATCACAAGGTGAGGGAAATGTTCGCAGAGCTGGAGTTGCTCAATTTGAAACATGACTTCCCAGCCAGGCCTACCTTTGACCCAAGGAGCTGCCTGCCAAGGGCTACGCTTGATCCGATCCATGTCCCTCAAATTGATGATATTTACATTGACGTCATCCACGAGGTGGAACTCAGAAGAAAGGATCATTCTCGCTTAGCATTGGTAGAAATTATCCAATACGGAGTGGCCATTGTCCCCAAAGGCTTCCAAACTATGGAAGATGAAGTAGACAAGGTGTATAATGACATGGAAGGGGATGATTGGCCCTTCCCGGCCATTGACAGAAGCAAGGCTCCTCAAACAATTGAGGAGAGGGTCAAGGAGACTATGCACAGAACAGAGCACTGGTACCGCATGAATGGGCTGATCTACCTTGGGGTAGATTTCACCACCTCCCCATTGGGCGATGCGCCTCCAAGGTCCAAGAAGCAACTAAAAGGAAAAGGTACAGAAGGTGAATCTAGCACCATTTAGGAAGAAGCCCCTAAAAGTCCTCCTTTCACAGCGCCAGAACAGGTAATAACTCTGGATTCGCCTGAGAAAGAAGAAGCAGAGGATAGTCCCATACGCCCATCCACTCAGGATGTCGACATTGCTACAACCACAGAGGTCCCTTCTGTCCCTTCTTCTCTTCCTTCCCCTCCTTGAGTGACTCAAATGACCACCCCTTTGGTCGTGTCCTCCGCCCCTTCTTCTACTCTTTCCCCTGCCTCTTTGTCTATCTTCTCCTCCCTCGCTGATCTTTCCTCCTCCATTTCTTCCCTCATTTCCGGGCTCCCTTCCCTTCCTATGTCCTCTGCAGCTACAGTTTCCCTTCCTCCCGTGGACACTTCTTCGGCTATTCTTTCGATGTCACAGCCGCGTGTCTCCACATTTTTCCCCTCTTCTACTGGAGATCCCTCCCCCTCTGTTTCTGGTCCTTCTTCCATAGGACCAGCATGGATCTCTCAGTAGTTGAGCCAGTAAAAGAGAAAAGTTCCCATCGCTCTGATGGACTTTTCAGTGATCCCAGCCAAAGGGGCAAAGAAGCTGAAGCCTGTTACACGCTTCTCTAAAAGTGCTGCAGGTGAGAGGATCATGGAAATTGCATACCCCGATCCCCTCAAAGAGAAAAAGGATCTGTCTCCGGTAGATTTTATTGTGACCCAAGTCACAATGGGGACATCTTCTGAAAGTCTCCAGGGGGAAGCTCTTTCCGCGGTCGACGCCCTTTGTCAAAAGCTTCAGGAAACAAAAGAAGAGAAAAGGCTACTGAAGGAGCAGAACAAATATATGCTTCAAGCCTTACATAAGATGAGTAGTGCACCTCCCACGACTACCGCCGAGACTTTTGAGCTTCTCATCTAGGAGAAAATCAATGAATATTCAAAGATCGGTGAGCAGGGTATGGCCGTTTCTGCTTGGAGGAGCCAGATCCTCAAGGACAGTGAAAGAGTGATCGCCGAATATGTCAATTCATATCTAAACATCAAAAAGGTGAACAAGGAACTCCAAGTATTAGCGGGTCCCATATCAGAAGAGCTAGATCATGCTAGACTCCAACATGAGACCTTTCAACAAATGTTCAACTGTTCAGTAGAGGATCTGGTCAAGTTCAGAGTTTTCGGCCATCCAAGGGCCCTCAACAAAACCATGTCCACTCTGGACTATCGGATAGATCAGCTGGAATTTGTTCTGGAAAAGATAGACAAGGTGAAGGAAGAGGCCCTAGATGCGATGCATCAAATGGAGCAAATTGTTCTTAACATGTCTCCAGGGCTGCTCACTCCTTCCTTTACCATGAGATCGGCTGATGAAACTATCTGGATCTTCAAGGAGATCGCTTCTCAAGGAACGGGGCCAGAGGTCACATTTGACACTGAATCTATCAACAACCTGCTGACCTGTAGGGACTTCATCGGGTTCCTCATCGAGGCGGAGAAAGATTATTCTAAATTCCCAGAAAAGCTCATAAGTGAGCGGGAGACTTGTGAAGCAATCAGCGAACGGCACAAGGATCCATCATAGGATCAATTTGGGCCCATGATTAACAAGTTTTTGGAATACCACGCTCAGTTCCACATATCATCTCCTGAGCAGCATCAGAAGCAGGCAACCCCCTTTCGGCCGCAGGATGACGATGACGAGTAGCTGCTTCTTCTTCTTCTTCCTCTTCTTCTTCTTCTCTCTATTCTCTGACTTTCTTGTTGAAATGTCTAAAGTGTGTTGGCATAAATGATGACATCATCCATGTTACATCATGGGATGATGTCATCCATCAAGTTGTCAAAAGTCAACATGACTTTTAGATATTTTGTAAATCTCTTTGTAAATATTTGTTGGCTCCTTTTTTTCTTTCCTTCTCCTCTCTTCTATAAATACTGGAATACTTGTTGTATCCGAGGTGAACATTTTTTAGATGAAAATAGAAGTGAGGAGAGAAAGACTTTGAGCTTTCTTGTAACAGAAGAAAACAATAATACAAATATTAAGACTTTGTGCTCAATAGCTGTGTTATGTATTAGATCTTCCTTACGTTAGATCTGTATGTGTTTAATCTGTTGGATTCATATCTAATTTTCTGTCATTTTCTCATCAGTATTGCTTTGTTTATTTATGCAAGTAGGTTTGGCTCTGTTTACTACCAACCCAAAAACATAAATCTTCTGACCTTTCTGCTTTGGAATTCATTTTTTTTCTTCCTTCAGATTTGTTCTTTCTCTTTTCCCTCTTTCATTCCTTTCTTTTCGCAGCCTGAAACACTCTACTGGGATGAGATCCCAAACCCCCGAAGGTAGAATCTGTGAGACTTGCATAGATTCCTGCTGGTAGAATAGCAATAAACCAGTTTCGCTTTGCTGACTCAAAGAGGGGCTAAGCCCTGCACACTGTTGGCTCGTCTATCCATAGATCTGTCCAGGCGACAGATTTTCGGACCAAAAAAATCCAATGCCACTACGGTCACTATCTTTATGAGTGGTACAAGAGATGACAATGTGGTGGCCCTGTTTGTAAAAATCAAACCTGAAGCCTTTTCATGTGCAATGGTGAAGGAGAGGGTGAGCAAAGTGGCAGTTAGTGAGAGAGTATAAGTTAGAAAAAAATGGTTATGTTTTGGATGGATGTTTGGGTTTCTAGGTGGAAATATCAAGTCCCCCATAAGTTATATTAGTGCGAAGGCGGGGAGGACCATAAGGAAAAAAATTACCTATGCAGTAATCATTAATGGGGTACTGACGCACGTTCCCATACTCTTGTGCAGTGAGGAATGTATCGATATTTTATTGGCAGTACTCCCCCAGAGTGAGCCACTATAAAATTCCTTCTAAGGTATCACCAGTAGATATGTGAGTAGCAGGGATAGACAACTCATTAGGTGATTGGGAAGAGAGTGAGTCAATTGTAGAGGTTATGGCGGTAGTAGGAATAGCAGGGCTAGATGTGAGAGAGGCGATCGCAGGCTTAGTGGATGAGCTTGTGGGTGAAGATGAATTGGGGTATTGGTAGATGCCTTGAGTGGTACAAGCACATCATTAGGCTGGTATAGCATGTTAGAGGTCTTGAAAGGTGATGGGTTATTCAGGATGGTGTAGTTATGTCCTTCATGTTCAAATTTGAGGTAGCAATGTAAAGTGGATGGGAAACAACCCATGGTGTGGATCTAAGGTCGGACAAGTAATAGATTATACTAGAACTCCCCTTCTAGGACATAGAATAGTTTTGGGATAGTGCGGGGACCTATGCGGACATGGAGAATGATGGTACCCATGGTAGATGTCATGGCGTCATTAAAGGAGTGCAACATAATTGGGTTACCTTGCATGCAATTGATAGGTATGTGAATTTGGTTATACAAATGAGAGGAGATGATGTTAATACTAGCACCATCATCGATCATAATGCGTCGTATGTGTATATTATCGATAAAGATAGAGATGAAAAGAGTGGGATCAGGGTCGTCAGACTGGAAGGGAGTTATCTCTTCATCTAAAAAGCTGAGGGTGGCTACTTGGTGAGAAGGTGGAGGTGTAGGGGAAGGTGAAAAATTAGTGAGAGAATCTACGTGATGAGGAGTAATGATGGAGACTACGAGTGTGGGGTCATTTGGTAAAACCTTGATAGATTGAAGGACCTCCATGAGGGCTTAACGATGTGACTCAAAGGTTTAGATGAGGTCATATAAAGACATTTTGAGGAAGGATTGGTGCAATTATTTTAGCATTATGAAATGTGTAACCCCATTTGAAATAGGATATGTTGGACCTAAAATGGTGACTTTCGGTGTGGGTACAGATGGTATGTTGGGTACAGGGTTGGTTGATGGGTTAGTTTCTTTTTCCTTACCTTTGTCTTTTTGAGCATAGGTAGCAACGTGAACCATGTTAATTTGATGGGAGGTGGATGAAGAGGGTGTGTTAATGGCATGAGGGGAAAAAATAGTGATGGATAAGAGCCTTGTGAAATGAGTAGGGTGCATTAAGATTTAGGTGGTGGTTTGGTTAACTCTCTTATACAAATCATGTTGATCTTGAATTTTAGGGGTGGATAAAAGGGTTATGGGGTGGAGATATTGGTCACTCAGTAGGTAGTGGATGAGGATTTGGGGAGATTTGCGAATGTGGAATGGGGTTCTCATCTAGAAGATCATCGTTGTTGAAATTATGCTTAGGAGGAAAAATTTGGATAAGATCGGTCTTCAAGGCCTTACAATTTTCAACATCATGTCCTGACACATGATGACAGGGACAAATCTTGGTCTCAACAAACCCTTTTGGTTTGCGTTTGAGATGATTGTAAGGTTGAAGTGGTGGTAATGTGATGACATAAGTATCTAATAGATTGGTTAAAATATTAGCATAGGATCCCACTAATGGATTACAATGAGAGATGAGTGTGGGTCTGGGAATAGGTATGGCTGATTGTGGAGGAAAAGTCTCTACAAGAGGGGAAATGGGTTGGTCCACTAATTTTGCATGTGGAGGGGTATTAGGTCTTGCGGGAAGTTGTTTGGGTAAAGGTGGAGTAGAAGAGCCAGTGACAGAACATTTGGATGGTTTGACTACTTTATTAGAGGGTAACAGATTTTTAGATTTGGGTTACACCTTCTTGGGTAAAGGTGACATGGGAGTACGGGATGTAGAACTAAAAGTAGATAGTGGAAGAGGATGGGTTACCCACGAGGGAAACTGAGTTGTGGTGGAGGTGGTTGGTATAGGCTGGGTAGAGGGTGTGAGTGGAAGAGAAGAGAGTGTCATGGGTAGTGAAGAATTAATGGAAGGTAGTGGTGGTATGGGTGGTAAGAAGGTCATGAGTGATAGAGGGGGTTGTGTGGATCGTTTGGGTATATTAGAGGGCTGTGATGTGGAGGTGATTTGTTGCATTCTTGGTTTATCGATGGAAGAAGGTTGCTTAGCTAGGGTTGAGGGGTGAGGTCCTAGGATGGACAGAAGAGGTGAAGGTGACAACATTGTGGTAGTCGAGGTTGGTGTATGAGGCCTAGGAGGTTGATTCTTCCTTTTAGGGGCCATAATAAGTTTAGTTTTAGTTTTGAAAGATGTGGATAAATATAATTTCATGGGTAGGTGAGTAAGGTTTGATGTCAGCATGACCCCTAAGGTAGTGATGGGTTTAGGTAAGGGAGATGATATAGGTGTGGGTAGGTGTTTGGGTATAGGTGTGTGTTCGGCTATGGGTGATGACAAGGAAGGTGTTCAAATAGCCATTTTTTTGTTTGGTTTGGTCACTTGAAACACTTTTGGATAGATTGTGGAGGTGTCGGTGAGTGATGGCTGTATTTGGGTTGAAGAAGGAAGTCAAAGATGTCCCCAAAGTAAGGCTCTATCCACATAATATAGGCGATCGGACAAGCATGAAAATGGTATTTTTGTAAGTGGGGCCAATGTGGATCGAGTAAAAATCCCTATAAAATGTGTTTGAGAAATAGGGAAATGGCTAGCTTCAGACTCTGTGGGTAAGAGAGCCAAAAACAGATCAATGGGATCTTGGAAGTGTGATGGAGAATGGTCATCTAAAGGTATTGGGGTTTCTACAAGATCCTTTATGGGTAGAGGAGATGACGGGACACACGAGGTGGACTCTCCTTGTGATGGTATAAGGAGTGAACATGTGTCCCCCTGTGAGTAGGAGAGGTGTTACTAACGACTACTCGGTAATTTGATGAGCTAGAGGTGGAGTGCTATTCCACGGATGAAGGAGAAAATGAAGAGGGTTCCTTTGTGGGTGGAGGAGTAGATGAAATAGGTTCCTATGTAGGTAGGGGATCTTAAGCTAATATTTTGTCTATGGAAGGAACATGGGGTGATTGGGAATTGATTGGTATGTCATCAAAAATAGCGTGGACCTCACGAACATTTCCGTCATTGGTTGAAGTATCACCAGTTTGGTTGTAAGATGGAGCATGATTAGGGAATAGTTTTTTGAAGATATGTAGGTTTTGGTTAGTGGGTGCATTTGGGTTATCCAAGACTAGATCTTCGTTTTCTAACATTTCTTGGACGATATTCTTCAAGGTGATGCAGTTACCATTATTATGACCTTTGACACGATGATAGTTACAAAAGTCATGTTCTTTATACCACACGGGTGTGGGGCGATTGAGATCAAAAATAGTGAGTGGTTTTATAGGTGGAATGGTACTAGCCTTAATAAGTTTTTCCAAAATTTAAGAATAAGGTTCCCCTATTGGGGTATACTTTTGTTATTCTAGTCTGAACTGGAAACCTTCGATGGGAGAGAGGTTAGAAGAAGGTTTGGTTTGGCTTGATGGGTGAGAGAGTCCAACCTTGAGATCCACAGCATTGGTAGACCATTTGGGTTTCACATAGTTGTTTCGGGGTTTCAAAGATGAAGAAGCATCATTTGATTTGAACACGGTGTTCTTGTTACATAGCTGAATTTTCTTTTCTTCGATAGCACGAATCTGTAATTTTTGTGCCATGGTGAATATCTCGTCAAAGGTGCAGAAGGTCTGCACCTGCAAGGTTGGTGAGATGTTTCTAGTGCAAACTCGAGTAAACAAGTCTATGAGCTTAGTTTGAGGTAATTGAAATGTGATCTGGTTAATTAGGCTGTGCCAACAAATGACAAAGTTAGTGATATACTTGTCATAAAGTCGTGTGGAGTAAAGATCATTCATGGTGACTTTCTTAACAATGTTGATTGAGAAGTGGTCTAAGAAGGCTCTAGCTACTTGATTAAATGAGTAGATGGAATGTCTAGGTAGCCCACTATACCAATCTAATGCAATCCCTTTCAGGGACATCGAGAAGGTCTGTATTAGTAAAGCATCATCATGAGTGATCAGGTAACACCCATGTTTGAAAGACTGCAAATGTTGTTACGGATCTTATTTACTATTGAAGCGGTTGAATTTTGTCATTTCCCAATGTACAGGGTATGGATGAATGGGTATGGACAGATGAATGGGCTCATTACAGATTTCATCATATGTGAGATAATTTTTTGATTCAGAAACAATACTTCTAGTGTCATTGGTAGGTTGTGATATAAGGGCTCCTCCTACGGTGTAAGAGGGATGGTGTTGAACATATGATGTGGGTGGTGTTCCATTATATGGTGATGCTGAATACTAAGGTTGCGAATAGGGGACTGACATGGAGGGCATTTATCCATGACAAACGAGGTAGGGGGTTGTTGATACTATGTATATGTAGGTGCGGCAGTTGCAGTGACTCTAGTAGCTATCGGGGGCAGAGAATGTGAGATGGAGAGGACAAGATTCTTGAATGGAGTATGGGTCACTGACACCATGGGTGGTTGTGTTGCAACTGGTATATGTGATATAATGGGCATGGATGAGGTTATGCTCTGGGTGTTTGATGAAGGAACAACAGATACTACATGTGGGAGTGATGTTGTAGATGCAATGGTCATAGCATGTATGGGACCTAGCTGTGAAACCACTAAGGGTAAAGCAAGTGAAGGTAATGTCGAACTAGTAGGGGCTAATGTATAAGTGGGGATAAGGGTAGGAGAGATAGATACAAGAATTCCATATATCAATTGACCTAAGGAATCCCAAGTGGAAGAGTGGGAAAGGTATAATTGTAAGGTTGTGGGATTATGATTGAGGAGTCGTACGAACTCCTCATTGCCTATAGCAATGGTTGTAGGTAGGGTTAGATCCATGGGTGATAGGATAGAAGGTGGTGAAGGACTAGGTGTGAAATGTTGATGATTGACATGGAATATAAGAGCGTTAGTTTGGCTATGAGTCAACACCATGTGAGTAAATGTTGACCTGGAAAGACTGTATTATGTAAATGACATAGAAAACAACAGGAACATAGGAAAAAGTAGGTTGGGAGGGTGAATTTGGTCAAGGTTTGAATTTTGAAAACCAAACCATACACTGATGTTGATCAGGCTTACTGGTGACGTTTAATGGAGAACCGATGTCACTTAAAGAAACCAATGCTGGTCACTATAGAAAAACACCAGTTTCAGCAAGTAAAATAGGACTGATGAATGTGTAATGGGGAAACTATGTATGACAAAATATCAACAAGGTGGAATATGATGGTGCCCTAAGGGCTAAAAACAAAAAAGGAGTGATGAAGGCTATTCTAGGTAAAATAACTAGAAAGCCAGAAGCTGACACCGGTTAGGTTTATCTGATGATGGTCAGATGTAAACCAATGATGGTCGCTGAACCGACACCAGTTACTGTGAAATGAGAGAGCGATGAAGAAATTGGATTTTTTGAATTTAAATCAAGTGAAGAGTCCAACTTAGGAATCTGAGAATGAAATATGGGGTCCTGACACACTCATAAAAAATCAGAATACTCCAACTATGATGGTGGAGTGTGCAAAGAAGAATAATAATGTAGATTCATAGTCTCACACCTCAAAACACAATTCAAGAAGAAAAACTAAGAAAAACACGATCCTAAGAATGATTTTCTTATGTTTGTTTAGCTTATGCTATGTAGAACTAGCCCTGTGAATTCAAAATGGAATTTTTGGTTGGGAAGGTGTCCTATGAAGAAGGATATCTAAAAGGTGAGGTTTCAGGTTATGTTATGGAGGGGGGTGCTCTTTGATGGGGTACTGGATACATATAACCAGCTGGGGAGTACCTGCCAATCCTTTGACCATGTGATCATTGACAAGCATTCCCAGGTAAGATGTCATTTAAGAAAATGTGTATATTCAGATTTTTTACAGTTTGGTAGAAGAAAAAAGAGAGTGATTTCTATGGTTCTTTGTGTCAACCATTAGTTGGGCATGAATTTCAGCATATAGGTTGCCCTCATTTTAATGTGAGCTAAATACAACATAAAAGGATGAAATGCAACTGATTTTTAATCCCAAATTGACAAATTACATTCGATGAAGACAATAGTGAATAGGTAGGAATGTGCTCTTTCACTAATGTGATGCAAAAAGAAAGAAGAATGTGTTCCTTTTAAAACATTGAAATGTTATGTTTGTGGAGCCCATTTTCATGTTAAAGTGTGGTACACCTTCTATGTGTTACACTCAGGTATTTTTACGGCGGTCCCACTCACCTATGAGTGGGTCCAAGGGGATTCAGGGATGCAAAGCCCCCGAAGCAAATTTTCATGGGTGCTTTATTAACCCATGGGTAATGGGTAACCGTTATTGGTTGTTTTTGGGCCCATGGTTTTTCGGTACCCATTGTTTTGATACCCATAGTTTTGTATCAAAATGCTTAAGCAATTGTCTATTAATATGGTCTTATGCATATGATACATAGACAAGCAAATGTATTGTAGATGTGGTTTTGAATTCGGGTGTGAATTCTGTAGAGTTTGTTGAGCATAGCTCCAAAACAGATCTAGGTATTATATTGAGAGAGTGGAGGCTTGTAATAAAATATGAGCAAGTGATTCTTGGTGGAAGTAGCCCAAATTGGGTGAACCACATTAAATCTTGTCTCTCTGTTTTGTGTTATTTATTTTTCACTTTTATTTGAGATTTGTAATATTTTCTACATATTATTTTCTACTGTTACGATTCTGTAAGGGATTATTCTACACATTTTATCTCTTATTTCCTAACAATTGGTATTAGAGCCTGGTTTGGTTTGCTGAAGTGTTGAATTGCACAGGGAAAGTTTTATCTTGAGTGGGAGCTATGGAAGAGGATGGAAGATCTAGGGTTGATAAATTCAATGGGTAGAATTTTAGTCTTTGGAAGATGTAGATGGAAGATTACCTTTATCAGAAGGATATTTATACTCCATTGTCTGAGAAGTTGAACAAACCCTTGAGTATGACAGATGCGGAATGGGATTTGTTGGATCGGAAGGCACTTGGAATGATCTAGCTTGTGTCTTGCATCTTCTGTATTATTTAATGTTTCAAAGGAAAAGACTAAAAAAGAACTAATGGATGCATTAGGGAAGTTGTATGAAAAACCCTCTGCCTCTAATAAGATATTTTTAATGAAAAATTTGTTTAATATGAAGATGTCTGAGAATAGTTCAGTAGAAGATCATTTAAATGATTTCAATACGGTTGTGAATATGCTAGCTTCAGTTACAATATAATTTGATGAAGAAGTTAGGGCTTTATTAAATTCTGTGCTCTTTACCTGAAAGTTGGAATAGCCTGGTAATGGCGGGTAAGCAACTCGGTTATAGCTAACTCAAAGTTGAAGTCTGAGGATGTTGTAGGGGTGATTCTAAGCGAGGAAATATGAAGAAAAAGCTTCAAGGTAATCTTTTACTTCAGGGAGTGTTTTGACAGTGGAAACTAGAGGGAGATAGAAGAATAGAGGAAATCATGGAAAATCAAAAGATCGGGCAATGTCAAAATCCAAGAGCAAGATTGTATGTTGGAACTGTGGAAATTCTGGGCATACAAAGAAGGACTGTTGTGAGCTTTGAGACAAGAAGAAATAATAGGAAGAAAACAAGGAGGCAAATGTGGCATCAGGTAATGTATGCCAGGATGCTTTGATTCTTTCTTTACATAGTATTACTAAATCTTGGGTTTTAGATTCAGTGGCTTCTTTTCATGCTACTCCACATAGGCATTATTTTGTTGATTATGTTCAAGGGGATTTTGGGAATGTTTTTCTTGGTGATGATGAGCCTTGCAGTATAGTTGGAAAAGGTTCTGTTCAAGTTAAGATGCAGAATGGCAATACATGGCTATTGAAGGATGTTAGACATATGCCTACATTAAGGAGAAACTTGATATCGGTGGGCCAATTGGGAAGTGATGGTTGTACTGTGATATTTACAGTTAACTCTTGGAAGGTTACCAAGGGTGCTCTTGTTGTGGCAAGAGGTAAGAAGGTTGGAACCTTGTATTTATCCACTGATAGTACTAATGATTGTAATTCTTGTTGCTTCAGATGCAGATGTAGATACAACATTATGGCACTATAGGCTCGGTCATATAAGCTATAAGGGCATGGATATCATAAAGAAGAATTTTCCTCGATATACAAAAATAGTTTTAGAGTTTTGTGAGGACTGCATATATGGGAAACAGAAGTGAGTAAGGTTTCTCAAGGTTGGACCTACAAAGAAAGAGAGTAAGTTAGAGCTGGCGCATTCTGATGTGTGCGGGCTAGCTCAGATATCATCTCTTGGGGGTTAAAGTTATTATGTTACTTTTATTGATGATGTAACAAGTAAAGTTTGGGTTTATTGTATTAGAAACAAATCTGATGTATTTGACACTTTTGTTAAATGGAAAGCCTTGGTAGAGAATGAAATAGGTCTTAAGCTAAAATTTCTCAGGTCAGATAATGTAGGGGAGTATTGTAGCAATGAATTTAATGATTACTGTTCTAAGAATGGAATCCACAGGCAAAAGATGGTTCCAGGAACTCCGCAGCAGATGGGATATCAGAAAGGATGAACAGAACAATAAAGGAATGTGCTAAGAGCATGAGGTTACATGCAGGACTGCCTCTTTCTTTTTGGGCAGAAGCCAGTGAGCACAGCTATGTACTTGATAAATAGAGGACCCTCAAGTGCCTTGGCTGGAGGCATACTTGAGGAGGCTTGGTATGGTAAGAAAGTTGATTATTCATTTCTTAGAGTCTTTGGATTTGAGGTATTTGTTCATATAAACAAGGATGATAGGGACCAAGCTAGAGGCTAAATCAGAAAAATGTACTTTCATTGGTTATGGTGGTGATGACTTTGGATTTAAATGTTGGAGTATTAAGGATAAGAAAATCATTTGGTCTATGGATGTGGTATTTAATGAGAAAGTCATGTATAAGCAATAGTTGCAGGAAAACAAGGAAGAATCCAAGAAAGAATATGCAGTGGTAGAGGATCTTCCAAATGGGACAGTGACCCATGAATCAGTTCAGGAACTGACTCAACAGGAACCCCAAACTCCTACAATGAGGAGGTCTTCTAGGGTAAGAAAAGAACCTAAACATTTTCTCCTTCTCTTTATTATTTATTACTCACTAATAGTGGAGAGCCAGAGAGCTTTGATGAAGCAATGTAGGTAGATGCCAGTAAGAAGTGGGAGAAAGCCATGTATGAGGAATATAAGTCTCTCATGGAGAACCAGACTTGGGATTTGGTGAAGCTACCAGAAGGAAAAAGAGTATTGCAGAACAAGTGGGTGTACAGAGTTAAATATGAAGAAGGAGGAAATAAAAGATATAAGGCCTGGTTGGTGGTTAATGGGTTTGCACAGAAAACAAGGTATAGATTTTGATGAGATCTTTTCTCCTATAGTAAAAATGACTTCTATTAGAATTGTTCTTGGAATAGTGGCAGCAGAAGACTTGCACTTAGAATAGTTAGATGTAAAGACTACATTTCTCCATGGTGATTTGGAGGAGGAACTACATATGCAACAACCAGAGGGCTATGAGGTTAAAAGTAAAGAGGAGATGGTGTGTAAACTTGAAGAAGAGCTTGTATGGCTTGAAACAAGCTCCACGTCAATGGTACAAGAAGTTTGATAGCATCATGATGGATCAAAGTTATATTAGATGTCATTCTAACCATTTCGTGTATACAAATATATTTGAGGATGGAAGTTATATTATCCTATGTTTTTATGTTGATGACATGTTGGTTGCAGGTTAAAACATGCAGGAAATAAAAGTACTCAAGAAACAACTAAGTGAATCCTTTGATATGAAGGATTTGGTGGTATCCAAACAAATCCTTGGTATGAGGATAACTCAGGATAGGAAGGAATGGAAGCTGACTTTATCTCAAGAAGAGTATATTAAAAAGGTATTGGATAGGTTTAACATGTAGGATGCTAAATCAGTTGGGGACTCCTTTGGCAGTATATTTTAAGTTATCAAAGGAGCAGTGTCCCAAGACAGAGCAGGAAAGAAACCAGATGTCCAAGGTACCTTACCCATCAGTAGTTGGCATTTTAATGTATGACTATGGTGTGCAACTACGCCTGATATTTCCCATGTAGTGGGATCTGTGAGTACATTTATGAGTGATCTAGGTAAAGAGCATTGGAAAGTAGTAAAGTGGATCCTTCGGTATTTGAGAGGGACCATGGGGATAGTTTTGTGCTACAATGGATCAGACACCACTTTAATTGGTTATGTAGATTCAGACATGGCTGGAGATGTAGACAGTAAGAGGAGTACAACAAGTTATATTTACACTGTAGGTGGGACAACAGTGAGCTAGATTTCATGATTACAGAAGCTGGTGGCTTTGTCAACCACGGAGGCTGAGTATGTTGCTACCACAGAGGCAAACAAAGAGATGATTTGGTTACAATAGTTGCTTGAGGAGTTAGGTGCATAAGCAGGAGGAATGTAAAGCTACATAGTGATAGTTAGAGTGTTATACACCTAGCTAAGAACTCTTCTTTCCACTCCAAGGATGAAGCATATACAATTGAGTATATCACTTCATCAAGACAATTTTGGAGGAAGATAAGTTGAAGTTGGAGAAGATTCATACCAGTCAAAATCCTACAGACATGATGACCAAGGTAGTCGCAAGGGATAAACTAAAGCTATGTTCAGCTTTAGTTGGCCTTCGCAGATGATAGTAAAGGGTTGAGAAGCTTTCTCAGTGGAAATCAATTTCCAAGCGGGAGATTGTTATGTTTGTGGAGGCTATTTTCATGTTAGATTTTGTTACACCTTCTATGTGTTACACTCAGGTATTTTTATAGTAGTCCCCCTCACCGGTGAGCAGTTCAGGGGGGTTTAAGGGTGAAGCCCCCAAAGAAAATTTTCATATGTGGTTTATTAACCCATGGGTAATGGGTAACCGTTATGGGCTATTTTTGGGCCCCATGGTTTTTTGGTACCCATTGTTTTGATACCCACGGTTTTGTATCAAATTGCTTAAGCGATTGTCTATTTATATGGTCTTATGCATATGATACATAGACAAGCAAATGTATTGCAAATGTGTTTTGAATTTGGGTGTGAATTTTGTAGAGTTTGTTGAGCATAGCTCCAAATGGATCTAGGTATTGCATTGAGAGAGTGGAGGCTTATAATAAAATCTGAGCAAGTGATTTCTTGGTGGATGTAACCCAAATTGGGTTAACCACTGTTAAATCTTGTCTCTCTTTGTTGTGTTATTTATTTTGCACTTTTATTTGAGATATGTAATATTTTCTACATATTAGTTTCTACTGTTGCGATTCTGTAAGGTATTATTCAACATATTTTATCTCTTATTTCCTAACATGAAAAACACGATTATTTTTAGACAATAGAGAGAAGAAGAATGATTCCAGAGAAGAAAAATTAATGTGTAAGTTTTTTGAAGGGAAACATACACACAATATTACCTAGGAATGAATAAAATGCAAGGAACCCTACATGGGTCCCACCGAGCGTGCCAAAATGATTCACCATTTTCTTTACATTTTGGAATGTGATGAAAAAATATAATGTTATGGGCTAAGGAGGAATACTTTTTGTGTTGGTTTGGAGGTTAATACGTGCGTTATGACTTCTTGAATCCAATGTTGACTGTGAGAGCTTCCTTTTGGCTGGGAGGAACTACCTGAAATAGAAAACAAGACCACCAAAGAAGAGTTAAATATTATATGACAGTGGACTACCTAGTGTATGCTAGATCCGGGAAATGTGATACTTCCTATAAGGTTGTCAATCCATTATTTTAATAAAATAAATATGAAATGAGTGAAATACGTACATAAACAAATTTATTGCTAATATTTTGATTTCGGTACTTCAAATCACTATCAGCGTCGATCCAATTAAATAATAAAAACTATGTGGGTCAAGGTCTTTGGGTCAAGTTGCAGGTTGTTCAGGGTGGTCTGCAGGTCATAGACAGGGTTTTACCAGGATTGGGTAACATGTTTGGGTTGTTTTGGTTGGTAGGTGGTTGTTGGTTTACATAGTGCTGACAAACATAGAAACTAGTGTCGGACGAGGTATGACCAATCATGGTTAGGTAGAGCCGATGACAGTTATGGTTAAGCAACATCGGTAGAGGCGAGATGGTAAGATTTAATAAGATTTGTTAGTGTGGTTTGAACTGAAGTTAGGAAGAGATGACAGAGGGCATAACAAGGTATGTGGGGATCTTAGGAACACTCGAGAAATATGTAGAGGTCAGGTATATGTGGTTTTTATGGTGTGGGTGGAGGAATGGTTGGGTTTATAGAAAGAGGAATAGTGGGGAAAAGGGAATGCAAGTAGGAAATGACAAAAAATGTGAAAAAAACCTTTAAAATAGGGAAAAGCTAAAATAACATAGGTGATAAATGTACTTATTAGTGTTTTAGGTCCAATGGCTATGTCGTGGTGATGATTGACTGGTGGGATGGAGCTTGGTACCATAATGGTGCTTCTCGGAATGTTACCGTGAGTGTAATACCTCTGGATCTGTCCTAGTACTAGCTATGGATTTCTGTAGGTGTGAAAAGACTCTCTTTATGCTTGCATGTAGCTCTCTTCTCTTCTCTTTGATCTCATAATTTTCCAACCCACAAACAAGGTTTCCAAAGTGAATAAATGGTAACCGACAACGGTTCCTGATTGACCGGCGATAGTTTCGGGATGACTGGTGTCGGTTAAGGAGAGATTCCCTAGGTTTACTAAAAATGGCAGATCTCACGTCATTTGGGTTAGGTCCATTTAATTATTCATGGATCAGAATGGACATTATCTTTTTATGAGCGGGAAGGTGGTTAGAGGAATAATAGGACTTGATTTTTAGGGTTGAACCAAGTCTTATTCATTTATGGAAACATGTTATGAATAGGTCTATGGTGAGGTGGACATCCATTTAATTAAAGTAATTAAATTAATAATGGGGTGAGGATGGGTATTAATTTAATTGTAAATAATTAAATTAATGTTAATGTGGGGTACAAGGGTCATGGTTAGGTGAATGTGTTTAAGTTGGTTATTTGAAAGGGGACCAAGGGGAGTGTGACCCAATTTTGGTGTCTAAAATATAGAGGGTTTCCTAAAAAAGATGGTCTTGAGAAGTGTGAGCTTTCTAGGATGGATTTCAACCCTCCTATAAACAAGATAAGATAAAAAAAAATGTATATTGATAAATTGGATGTAGTATCTATATAGAATTTGAAGCAAAAGTAAAAGTAAAACTGAAAACTAAATATAAGATGATGAAAGTAGATCTGATCTAAATATGAAAAAATAATTCAAACCTGATAGGGATTAAGGGTGACCCAAGATTGCAAAGGGAAACCGGAGTTGGATGAGAAGAAACTACACCAAAATAGTCCTACAAGCTCTTCTATAGCTATAACTAAACCTTGAGATGGATCTATACTGAAGATGGAAATCTACAAGAATGGCTTAAACAAGAGGAAACATAAAGGATGCAATAAAATTAGGAAAACATATGGTAAATGATATGAAAACATATTGGGTCGATGGTGACTAGGTAGGGTCAGCAGTGATCGGGGGCTGACATGGTGGATCTGAGAAGATAGATGAGGCAAGACAACAAGATTTGAGAGTTGAATGATTGGGATCAAACAAGTGATGGAGAAGATGACATGAAAACAAAAATAGAGGGATGGGTCAATGGTGACTAGACTAGATTAATGATGACTGGGGATGAATTAGAATTGGACAAATGAAATGGTCAAAATGACAGCCTGTAAATGAAGATGAAGGTGGATGGATGCAAGAATGAAGCACTAGGAGGATTGCAGAACTTGTAAACACAATGAATATGGATACAACAAGATGATGATGCAGAATCTAAGAATGTAATGACAAGAGGATTCCAAAGCTCCAAAAATGAACACAATATCTCCAATATGGCTTCTAAATGGCTTGACAGTTGCAAAAAGAGGTCACAAGATGAAGGTAAGATCGCAAGAGCTCATAAAATCTCAAAATTGTATCCTTGAACAAGCAAGGGTAAATGAAGCTTTCTAGGGTCAACAATGACCCGAGTAAGTCACCAGTGATTTTGGAGAGACATCCATTTCAGTGGTGGAATGATGTCCAAATCAAGGATAAGTGGCCCAAATGAAGTGGGATTAGGGTTTAGGTGGATAGGGATGAGATAGGGTTACATAGGGAATATAAATAGGTAGGTTAAGGGTTGAGACGAGTGAATAAAGGACATAGATAGGTAAAAATGTAAAATGGGAGGCCTAGAAAGAGTAAAATGGAAGATTTAGGGAGGATAAATAAAATTAAATGGGGATTAGGGATGTTTAGGGGAGGATAAAATAATGAGATGAAGGATTAGAGTTAATTAAAAATAATTAACATAGATGGAATAATGAGATGGTTAAAGGTGGGAAATGGGATAAATTGAATTTAGGAGAGAATATGAAATTTGAATGACACCCAATACCGATCTTTGTTAGCTTCTTCAACATTTTTGGGTTCTATCATGGATAGGAGGGTTGTATTCTCATGATTTTTCATGTTTTTCAACTTTCTTCTTGTTAGTACCCCGACATCTTTGTTCTCAATAATATGGCTTACTGGGTGATCCTTTTTAGCCTTCCTTGAAGTTTTTTTTTGTGTCAAGTCTCTCTTATTCTTCATCTGCTTCTTAATGAGTGTGTTCTTCCTCTCTACCATCCTTTTGGACTTCTATGCATGGAGGTTTATCCTCTACATATTATTCACTATTTTTTGGAATAGTTTTGGTATTAAAAGGATGGGACTCATGAACCTTTACATTAGTACTTTCAACTATCTTTTGGATCCTTTTATTATACTAAAAATATGTTGCACTTACTGAAGAGTATCCTAGAAATACAGCTTCATCACTTCTAGAATAAAATTTGTCTACATCATCCTAATCTCTCTTGATGTAACATCTACTCCAAAACACCATAAGGTGATTTACATTTGTTGACCTTTCCTTCTAAAGCTCATATGGTATCTTATTGTTATTCACTATTATTTGTGCCTTGTTCAAGATATAGACAATTGTACATATTTTCTCTCTCCAATAACCATATGAAAGTTTGGACTGATTCAACATTATCCTAGCCATCTCTTTGATTTTCATGTTATTTCTCTCAACCATGCATTTTGGTGAGGTGTTCTTGCTTATGAAAACTGCCTCTTTATTCCATTTTATTCAAAAAAGGCATCAAATTCATTGGACCAAAACTCACTGCCTATGTCTGATCTTAGGAATTTCATCTTTGTATTCTTTTCACTTTTAACTAAGGATTTAAAGTTCTTAAATTTGTATAATGCTTCTGATTTTTATTTTAGACATGTAACCCAAGTCATCCTACCATAGTCACCAATTAGTAGCATAAATACTTGTCTCCTTGGATGGTTTCAGTTCTTATGGGTCCAAAAATGTCTATACATATCAATTCTAAAGGTTTTAATGTAGAGCATTCCTTTGAATTAAAAATTCTCCTTTTTTTTCATGAAATCAGGATTTACAAAGTGTATCAGCCGGTTTGATTATTCTTGGCATGTTTCTAACACATCCTTTTGAGATTATTTTGAAAATTTTATCAAAATCCAAGTGCCCTAGCCTTCATGCCAAAGCCAACTATAATCTTCTTGAGTTGTAAATTACTTATCTTTATAGAATTCCCTTAACACATACATGTTATTCTTAGTTATCTTTTCTTTTTCAATATTCTTGCCTTATTTTTTTTTTATGTCATAACCTTTTTCATGGAAAACATATGTTTACACTTTCTTACACATGTGGATAATGCTTATGATATTTTACTCGATACCTTCTACATATAATACTTTTTCAGTGACTGATCTTCCATTATCTAGGCTTAATGATCCCTTACCAAAACTATTAGCTAAGTTTTTATCTCCAAATCTGACAGATCCTGAGGCATTCATAGTTACAAAGATGACCTTGTTCTTATCACCTATCATGTGAATGGAGCAGCCACTATCAAGATACCAAACTCTACCCTCATCTTGAACATTTAATGAAGTTTGTGTTATCACGGTTTTTTTTACCTTCTTAGTAGGATTTAATTTTACCACCTATATCTTTTTATCCTTTCTCAGAGGGTTATGATTGCAATCCTTTGCTATGTTTCCATTCTTTTGGAATTTATAACACATTACATCCTTTTCTATTCTCAACTTTTGTGAATTTTAATGTTTATCATGACCTTTAATATTTTTCTTACACTTGATAGCTTTATGATCAAACATGTTGCATGTAAAACATTAACCATAAAATCAGTGGGATTACTTGATTACATAAGAGTGTCTAAAGCATTTTTTCCATCTCTTGGCATTATTGTTGATATTCTTGTTAGTGGTGTAAGATGGTTCTGGAATGCATATTGCTCCATCATCTTTTTTTTCTTCCTTGTATCCTAAACCTAATTTTTCCCTTTCATCTCTTTGACCACTTATAATATTAGTTAGATCATGTGCGCTTTTTTCAAATTTTTCAATCAGCTCCACCTTACTTGATATTTGATTTAGCTCAGTATTTAGATGTTATATTTCTGATTTGATTCTTAGACACTATTCTTCTTTAGATGTGAGCAATAGTGACATTAACTCTAGTTGAGCTTATAATTCCTTTAACTCATCTTCATCCTCTCTCTCTCTCCTTCATACTGAGTTTATTTTCATAGATGTTAGTTTTCTCCTCATAGTCCTTTATCTTGGATTTCATTTTGTGGTAATTCTTTCTAAATAGCTACAATTCTTCAAGAGCACTTACTAATTCATATTCAAGGTCTACCACAACACTTTTTTCATCTGAGTCTTCAATCCAAATTTGGACCATGTATCTTGCCTTCATATTTTCTCTCATGTGATGTTTCAAAGGCCAAGAATAAGGTTTCATTATTGGATTCATCCTTCTCACTTTCAAAACTACTGGTATAACTTGATTCACTTGAACTTGAATCCTCCTTAGAGAAGAGTTCTATTTTTTAAAAATAAATTTGTTTTTCCCTCTTTCTTGAAGTTATTTTTATGCTTGATATGCATATAACCTTTTTATTCATGTTCATAATTCTCCTTTTTTTTTAGGACACTTTGATGTAAAGTGACCTATTTGGCCACAATTAAAACACTTAAAGGGAAGGTTTCCTTTATATTTACCTGATCCTTTTCTGAGTTTTCTCACAAACATGTCCTATATCTCTTCATTTTCAATTTCCATATAAAATTTCTCTCTGTCTTTTCTCTTATTTGAAATTGGTTATTTATCAGCTTTGAAAGTAACTTATTTCTTAAATGATTTTTCTCCCAAGGTTCTTAATTCATATGCACATAAGATACCATGAAGCTCATCCAATTTTAGCTTGGTTATGTCCTTGGCTTCCTCTATAGCTGAAATGTTTACATCATATTTAGGATTTAGGGACTCTAATAACTTTTGGAAAATAACAGATTCCTCTTGCTTTCACCTAACCCTATTATCATATTTTTTACTTCATTCACTATTTGCATATATGAAGCAATACTCTCATCCTCCATTTTTAGGCCTTCAAATGGTGTTCTATAGGTCTATAATTTGGAAAGTTTTACTTTTTCATATCCCTCATATATGTTCTTTATTTTTTCCTGACATTTCCTTAGATGTTTTGCACTACATGACCTTTACAAACTCTATCTCAGATAGCTCATTGATCAACTAAAACAAGAATTTTTATATGTAATCTAAAATAGTAACAATAATTGATATAAATAAAGTGTAAATACTAAATAATTTTATTTCATATTTTAAATGAAATCGAATAATGGAAATGGGAAGGGATAGGGTACTAACATGAAATTAACTTACCTTGATGTGTGCAGGACTAGACAAGATGATGTGCAGACAGAATAAGGACTGGCGGTGCTACCTGGGAAATTACAGTGAATGGATATCTATCTGTATTGGGGTGCCTAGGAAAGGATTGGGGTTCGTGGGGGCACCTTGGTTTGTAATCAGGAAGCTTTGGTATGTAAAAAAGATTAAAATATGAATCCAATAATGTCACAAGGTCTTCGCAATATCTTCATCTTGGTTTCTTGGTTTTCACAATACCCTCGCTTCTGTCATTATAGTTGTGTGATGAAGAATTACCTGCAAACCCCATATAAAGCATCAAATCCCTAAAAAAAAATAAATACATAAATCAAGGGGTTAGACTTACCTTCAAATGTCATAATGGTACATCTACGACTAGCACAAAATGTACTACATTTAAATGCTCAATGTACGTTGTCTGCTTGATAAAGGTTAAGTAAAAATGTTCCTAGGCTAGCCCTAGAAGCTATGGCCTATAAAACTTGAGCTTGGTTTCATCAATTCTCAGATTAAGTATGAACAAATGAAGTGGATGGATATAGATTGCTATATGACCCTTTTCTTCTATGCCATGTGTGCACCTATATTTTTAGCAAATGCCCAAATTAAAGACATATTATCCAAAGAAAAAATAGCTAACCTCCTGATAGTAGATCATTCGCCTTTGTGAAAATCTGAGTATGGTAAGTTCTCCTATAACCATATCATTGCTGAAATTTTGACAGCAAATGAGATCAACATGATGAATAGTACTCTACTTCAATGAGTAGGGATACATGAAATAACTAACTGATTTCTTCGAAGCCCATAAGTAAATTAGACTCCAAGTGTTATAGGGACCAGACATGTCAAAAATTGCATATCCATATGTCGATGGGCTTTCTATCACTACCCTAGGCTTCATTAGCAATCACTACCCTAGCGCCCTAGTCTAACTAATTGAAAATCATTATTAATGAGCAAATAATGACATTCCAAAATTCTCTTAGTACCATTCACATACCTATGTAAATACGCTTGCCTTCTTGCCAATGTGATCTCGTTTGGTGTCTCTATGAATCTAGAAATAAAACTAACTACATGGACCATTATATCTGAGCTATTAGTGAACAATTGTTTTAAATGAAATCCAAGCTATAAAATACCATAATTCATTATATACCTTGTAGGATCTACATTACTGTTGCAATAATCTTTGTGACTACAATTTCCCCAAACTTAATTCTATAGGTGTAGATGAATGGTTGGTACCGTCCAGTACATATAGATGTACATCTTTGACAGAGATATGTAGAATCCCATGTTATAGTACTTTTCGTAGGTGGAGTAGTACAAATATGTCGAACCATGGCTCTATTTGCTTGAACCAATCAATGCTAAGCAATATACTGTCAACAATCCTGATGAAGTCATTCTATGTCAAAGTGGTCCTTCTTCATGTTAGCTGATTACGAAATTCATCTATATACCTTACTTGCATTTCCATGGGGTAGGGAGTGATCAGTTTCCAATCTGACATGCATGTAAACAAAAATTAAAATTTCACCATTATTTTCATTGGAGTATCTAGTTGATCTACTCATCCACTTGTTCATGAAGTTTAGATAGGAACCCATCAACTTATCAACTTTCATTTGTCTCAAGTCTCTTACTACATCCTCTATTATCTAACCACAACAGAAGGACTCAGATAATCTAGTTGATGATTTTTGGATCTATACAATACCTTCGATCAAATAATTGATCCATAAATGAGTGGTTTAACTATAGGCACTCATTAGCCCCCACTCCATTTGTATCGCCACTATGGTCATTATTTCTTTGATAGATCATATGGAAGTGAACACGAAATTGATATACTTCCAAGGTAGGGCTCAATATGGAACCTAATACCAATAAATGTATGATGGCATATCTCGAGGAGTTAGCTAATTAAAACTAGTCACTGTGAGATGTAAACAAATCTTCCCAAATTCATCACCACCTTGCACCCAACCTGACGCAGATAGTAATCCCCTAAGTTTGGTCATCTGAGGAATCTCTACATATTACAATCCTAAGCATATGTCTTCTCACAGCCTTTATTATGCTTTAACTTGGCATGAAGAAGGGACCACCAGGTGCATAAGATTTCAGAAATGCCTTGAATGTGTTACTTGGTCGCTTAGGTAATTCATACCACCTCGTGTATAGATTGGTGTACACTAGTTATACCACCAGCATATAAATGGTGAATAGGGACATTTGTGAGATTACTCCATATCCACGCAGGGACCTCTGTATAGTTGTTTCACACTTAGGGACATTGTTTGGACTATTTCGACAACACACGGGAGAAATCTGTAGACACTAAAATTAGGTCACACTCCCCTTGGTGCCCTCGTTAAATAAATACCTTGAGCACATTCACATAGCCATGGCCCCCATTCACCCCACTATAATATTAATTTAATTAATTAAATTAAATTAATTAATTATCCTCACCATATTTATTATTTAAATATCCTAATTGGGATAATGCGCACATATCCACCTCACCTAGACACCTCATTTAGCCACCTCACCCTAAGACCTATTCTTAGTAAGTTGCCATAACTAACTAAGACCTACCCAAACCCTAAAAAATCAATGCCTACATTCCCTCTAACCACATTCCCACATGTTAGAAGGAGGTCTTCCATGTCTAATCCATGGGGGTAAAAATGAAATGAGATCCCAGAAAATCAAGGGGATCTTCCCAAGATTAGTAAACCTAGGAAATCCCACCCTAATCAATGTTGGTTACCCTTGACCACCACCAGTTAAGCCAGAACCACTGTCGTTAGTTACCATTTAACTCCCTAAAACAACCTTATTTCGAGGTTGGCACATTTCTGAGAGAGAGGAAAAATTTTCTGAGAACAAGTGACAAAACCAGAGTTTTATGCAAGCAGAACCAACATCCGTATAATCATCAGGATATCCATAGCCAATACCTGAAGCAACCACGAAGCCATTTGTCTTCATGGGAGCATCTGGGGAAGCGCCAACATTACACCAAGTTCATTTGATCACCCACTATTACCAACCAGGCATCAAGCTTGTACAAATAGTAAGTTTGTTAAACGTGCATTGGTTCCTTGTCATTTGAGCAGATCCTTTTACATTTTTTATTAGTTTCTACTTTTCATTTCCATTCCCCACCATTTTATCTCCATGAAAACTTAACCATTCTCTTTACCCACACCATTGAATTGTCCATATCCAGAATTTCATCATTCATGTGCATATCTAGGATCCATACAAATCTTACCATTGCCCTTCCATCTTCATCCAATCCTCAGATCTATCACACAGCCAAGTTTTAGTGATTTTTCTTATACCCCAACCATACCAACACCGGTCACCCATAACCATCTGCCGATTAACCTAAACTAACGATGCTGGTCTTTGTTTTCTTATATCTAAAAACCCAGATTAGAGCCTAAAACCACCACCAAATACCATAAACTACCCAGAATTTGACCCTGACCAATAACAATATCTTGGCAGTGACCTTGACCTTCATATTCAATCATAGCCTAGCCTATTGTGAATGAATTTTCTTATTGTAGACAAATGAGATACATAACTCATTTTAACTACAGTAGGATTTACTTTATTACCAACATTAAGTTGTTTTAAACAATGAATTGACAACCATATAGGAAGTATCACACTTCTCAGATATAGCACATGCTAGGAAGTCCACTGCATATACTTGTTTAAATTTTATTTGGTAGTCTTGTGTTCTATTTCAAGTAGTTCCTCCAATAAAAAAGGAAGCTCTCACAATCAGCTATGGATTCATAAGGTCATACGCGGGCAACAACCTACATGACTAGTATCTTCAATAGGTATTCCTCCTACACCCATTACCCTTATTTGTTTCGTCATTTTCCAAGAAACGTCTAAGAATCAGGTGAAACATTTTGGCAAGCCCGATGTGGGACCCATTTGGGGTTTCTTGAATTTTCATTCATTTCTAAGTGGAAAAATTGTATGTTTGTTTCCTTTCTACAAGGTTCTCACATTAAAATTTCTCCCTTGGAATATTCTCTTCTTTCTATTGTCTCAAAAAAATAATGTTTTGGTGCTTAAAAAGAACTCTTATTCTATTCCATTTGCATTGCATTAGTGAAAGATCATACTCTCTCCTATTCCTCTTATTGTGGAATTGAATTCAACATTTCGATTTGGGCTTTAAAATCATTGCATTTCATTCTACTTTTCTACATTAGTTCACATTAATTGAGGGAAACCTATATGCTGGAAGTCATTCCCACGTGATGGTTGAAAAACAAATCATGGAAAGAACTTTATTTCTCTTTCTCATTCTCTGAGTATTATCCAAACACCACAAAATTTGAAAATATACACATTCTTAAACAACATATTTCCTGGAAGAAGCTGTAGGTGATCACACGATCACGACATAGTGGGCACCCAGCTCGCTTCTCTATCGAGTCATACTTCAGAGTGAGGCCCGACCCCACCATAACATACCTAAAACCTCTCCTTATAAATATCCTTCTTCGTAGGAAGCCATCCTCACCAAAAAAATCTATTCTACAATTCATGAGTAAGTCCTTAAATAACATAAGCTAAACAAATATAATAGAAAAGCACTCTTAGGATCGTATTTTTCTTAGTGTTTTTGCTTGGTTAGAATTTTGAGGTGAGAGGTTATGCTCTTCATTTTTTCTTATTTCTCCTTGCACACTCCTCATCACAATTGGTGTATTCCAACTTTATCTGAGTGTGCTTGGACCATATTCTCATCATTCCTAGAATTCTGGGTTTGATTCGACATAAAAATTTTAATTCACAACCACATTTTCTTCATCACTGTTTCAATTTCACAGTAACCGGTGTCGATCTAGTGACCTTCATTGGTTACCCTCTGACTTTCATCGATTATACCCAACCAGTGTCAGTTCACGTTTTTTTTTGTTAAC
Source organism: Taxus chinensis (assembly GCA_019776745.2). Taxonomy (NCBI): domain Eukaryota; kingdom Viridiplantae; phylum Streptophyta; class Pinopsida; order Cupressales; family Taxaceae; genus Taxus; species Taxus chinensis. The sequence goes on from CM034150.1 coordinate 849,986,306, forward strand.
CTACCCAAAAGGATACCTATTAACCTTCTTCGACTATTCAGATTCGCTATTACTATTATCATTTCCATTGACCTGGTAAATCTCATCAGTATTTGGCATACATGGAAAATTTTGCCTTATACCTTGTTTTTTGACCAACTGTCCATTTCCATAGTGACCTGCCGCAGTTACCTGTGACCGGTGTCGGTTTAACCTAACCAGCATCGGTTAGCCTGTGTCATTTTCCAGCTACCATTTTAGCACCATTTCACCCACCGCCAACTATTTATCCTACCTATGTTATATTTCTGTGTCACTTACAGAAAGAAATCTTACCACATTAGTACCTGTTCACATGGTACTTATGCATTGACAAGTAAGCGCCCTTGTATTCCAGCCAATTGTCAACCACTCCCACCTATCCCTTCACCACCTTCCATTTTATCACCCGCCATGGAGTCTATCCAACCTATCTCTATCGCTACCGGAGACGATGATTTCACATAACTCCTTGACTAAAATCTTGTCATCTTGCAGTTTTATCTTTCCCACTCATCCACTAGAGATGCCTTGGGTCAGTTGATGTATGGCATGCCCATATCTATCCCCACAACACTCACTCCTACTTTTTCTCCAGCCCCTGTTAACCCCATGTTTCCTGCATCTACCTTACCCCTAGTCATTTTGCAGCTAGGCCCTATACCCACTATGATTGCCACATGTCTGTTACATCCGTTGCACCCACCACATCCACTATACCTTCACCAATCATTTAGAAGCACCAACCTCATCTACCCCTATTGTCTCGCATATACTCGTAGCTACACTACCACCCCCATGGTGTCAGTGACCCCTACCCCTTTTCAAAACATGGTCCTTTCTATTCCACAATCATTAGCCCCCATTTCCACTAGGGTTATCATGACCCTTCCACCTCCATATACGTACTACCAGAAGCCTCTGGTTTCATCTATCATTCATCCTGGGTATGTACACCCTATTTCATTATCTTCTGCTCAATCTACCTATGTGAGATGCACCATATACTAGAATTCTCTGCCCCCATCATATGCCCAAAACCAACCCTCTTACTGCTACAAGGAGGCATCTAACCATCGCAACCTACCAACATACCTAATCAAATTAATGATGGAAAAGATGCAGACATTGGAGGCATTAGTTTCTGGCTCCCAAAACACTCTCATGTACGATGAGATTTTGTAATGAACCTATCCACCCATTTATTCCCATTTATCCGTATGTATCCCATGCATTGGGAAAATGCCTAAATTCAATTGTTTCAATAGTAAGGAAGACTCGCAACAACATTTGTGGTCTTTCAAACATGGGTGCTACCTAATCACCCATGATGATGCTTTGCTCTTGAGGACCTTTCCCATGTCTCTTACTAGACCTGCGTTAGATTGGTATAGTGATTTACCTAGACACTCTATATTTTCATTTAACCAGGTAGCCCAAGCTTTCTTAGATCACTTCTCCATCAATATCATTAAGAAGGTTACCATGACTGACCTATACTCCATGCGCCAGTATGCTGATGAATCTATCACAGATTTTGTTGCTCACTGATGTAGCCTAATTAATCAACTCACATTCCAACTACGCAAACCAAACTCATAACGATCTTCACGTGGGCTTGTGTTAGACATATCCTGCCAACCCTACAAGTCCAAACTTTCTAAACCTTCAATGAAGCATTCACCATGGCACAAAAGCTAGAGATTCAGGCCATCGAAGAGAAGAAAATCTAATTACGCAATAAGAACTCAACATTCAAGTCGAATGATACCTCTTCTTCTTCCAAACTATAGAATAATTATTCAAAGGCCAAGGGGACCGCTAATGTAGTGGTACTTAAATCTGGCCCAGCTCATCCATCAAATCAGGCTAGCCCCTCGTCTAATCTCTCACCCGTTCATACTTTTCAATTCAGACAGGAACAACGGAAATACACCCCAATTGGGAAGCCTTATTCTTTTATCTTAGAAAAGCTCATTAAAGATGGGGCCATCACCCTTCCTCCTATTGGTACCCCAAATTTTTTCTCCTTTTCAGTTTGAGCAGTATTAGAGATATGGCATGAAGCTTGAAGTTAGATAGATCATGATGTGTGTCACTTTGTAGCTGGGGATGTGATCTAACTGACACTCAGATTTGTGGAGATATGGATAACACTAAAATAGGACTTGATCTTGTCCTAATTGTTTTAGGTTGTGCCTTTCAACCAAGGTAAGAGGACCTTATTTGTAACCCTCAAATGGTGAAGGAAATGAATATATCCCTCAATTTGTGTAAATAGTATATAAAGGGCCTTGGGAAAATATGATCAACACTCCAAATATGACTTTCACAAGTTGTCACTACCAGATTATGGAGATATTTTCAATGCAAGGAAAGGGTTACTGAAGACATTGTATGATCCTGATTTGCTTTGTGCATTTTTGTAGATGGATTGAGTTATTTTGTTGACACACAATGCAATGCAGGGGTAGTATGGGGTAGTAAGACTAACCAGAATTTGCCAAATTCTTTGAGGACCTTCGCAAGAAATTTGTAAGACCTAAACATCACAATGCTTCAAAAGGGTTAAGGTACTCCTTCAACCAGGATATGCGCACCAAATGGAGGCCTAGATCTACACCCTTCCACACAATATTTGACAACTTTCCACAAAATATTGAAGCAGATGAACCAACAAAGCATTGAGAAAACTCTATTTTATCATGACCTAAGGTGCACCCAAAGGTTTACAAACAATCTCTAAATTCAAGGAAGGTAAAGTGATTTTAAATCTATTTATCTCTTTATCAGATGAAATCTCTTTTGAATGTGAGATGGAAAATGTCACTAAACTAACAACAAGAAATGACACCATGTATGATCAAGAGATATTTTATACACAAGATTACAATAGGAGTAAGAAACACAAATTGAAAACAATTTGAAACATAAGTGTATGCAAATTTTTCCAAGAGACAACACAAAATAATCCAGAATGACAAAGTTTATCAGCAGGGAATGTTATAAGAACAATCTCAAAGCTTGTTGATTGCTTTACAACTAAAACCAACTCAACATGATACAAATCTGATGCAAAAAGGAATTAGAAATGGTTCTCGGGTGGTTTCTCAGAGAATAGGCTTCCTCCCAGATTTTCCCGTGAAATTCTAAGTTTCTCCGACCTTTTTCATGTCAAAAAACATGCATTATATAGCATTCTATTACATTTGATCCTTCTTTCCCAAGAAACTAATATGCCCAGCATTAAGTTTGTTACAAAATTCCAACATGATTCATAGATAAGGACATTTAACAAATTTGCAAAAAAAGTTGCCAGGTGTTTCAAAACAGGCAAATCATTATCCATTATGGAGGCACATTTTCATCCTCCAAGCATGCAAACCCCTTTCATTTCATTTTTTCATCCTTATCCCTCCAAAATTTGATTCTGTAACTTCTTGATTTGATATTTCATGTTTTGGATGGGCTGGGGCAAAAATTATTTCAAAAATACCTAAAATCTACAAATTGATCCCTAAAACCACTTGAATTGGTCCTTGTAGGCACAAATGACTTGAATTTTCCAAAAAATTGATCAAAATTGATGTAAATTTTGCATTTCGAAGCTTCCTGGAGCAAAAATGGTAGCCAAAATGAAAAATGTATAGTTACCGTTGATTTCCCCCTTTTCCCTTCAATCTGGGCCCTCCATGTGTCAAAATACAATTGGGAATGGTTTTGGGATCACTTTTTGACTTTTTAACAGTTTTGGAAAAATGGAAAATTTTGACTTTTTTCTCCGCCCCTCTGCCCTTGAAATTTGGTGCTGACACGTGGCATATGGTGGGCGCTATTGAAGTCGTGGTTCAATTATGCACATTTCCACCCTTTTTGGAATATTAGAAATTTTTTACCTTTTTCCCCATGGGCCCACACATCCACCTCTGTCCTTGAGACATGTCACTTCCTCTATCGCTGAGGATTTGCAGGCTCATTTCACATTCTAACACCTCTTTTTGCCAAGGGAAAAAATTTTCACTTTGCCTCTGCGGGCATGCACTTCCTTCTACACGCACCACGTGTCCCCTTCTGCGTCGTCACGGAACCACGCCTCCAAATTTTTCACTAAGTCATTTTTGTGAAAAAGGGAAAAATTCCCTTTTGCCTCCGATGGCCCACCGACCTGCTCTTCCTACCACGTGTCTCCCTATGGTTCATTTGTAGGCCAGCACTTCTAATTTTCACTCTAAGTTCTTTTGCAAAAGGGGGAATAATTTTACTTCTACCCCCGGCAGCCTGAACCCTCCTCTGCACCTGTCACGTGTCTCCCTTCACTCCACTACAGACCCACGGCCCTTTCCTCAACCTTTCTCCCTTTCCCCAAAAGGGAAAAACACTTCTAAGTTCCTTGTCAGCCTTCCATCCCACCACAGAATAAGAGTGTGACATGTGTCCCTCCCCTGGGACCTGCGGAGCTACGGGAAAAAATTGTAAATATTTCCAAAATAAATAAAAAAACGTTAAGTTTTCAAGGAAACCCAATGAACCTTGTCTAACCACAAGTGGCCATGTAGGAGGAGATTTTTAGGATTTATTTTGATGGGTAGATAACACCCATACGACCGTCAAAAACACAGAATTTGCTAGAGATGCCTGAATTTGATTTTTTCTTCATGAGGGAAGGATTTTTTGGTCAAAAAACAAATGCAACATGATTTTAGGCAATTTTTAACCATGGGGATAGATTTTTGATGGAAAATAAGCAAAAAATGAGAAACCTCGAGCTCCAAAGGCCGAAAAAAGTGGAAAAAATGACAGAGGCCGATAGATTTGGAAATATAGGGCAAAAAACAGGGCATGCATGTATTTTTTTCTTTCACATTGGGGAAAAATAATAATTTGTGAGCACTTCAAGGCATTCAATCTAGAGGGAGAAAGTTTGCAGATAACCAAATTCAAAGAAAAATGTTTTAGAGCACTTAGAACAAAGGGGAAAGATGGCAATATAACAGAGGATTAAAATGGGAACAAACACCTCCTATAAAACCACACACTAGTTTTGGCGTTGCTCGCCCCACGCTCAAATACTATAAAGAACATGACTTCTATAACTATCATCGAGTAAAGGGTCATAGTGACAGTAATTGCATCACTTTCAAAAACATTGTCCAAGAAATACTCAAGAAAGGTGAGTTAACTATGGATAATCCTAACGCACCTGCCAAACAAAACCTACACATATTCGAGAAACCATTTCCCAATCATGTCCCTTGGTCTGATCAAACCAGTGAGACCTCAATTCATGATAGCCATACCCGCAAGGTCCACGCTATTTTAAGTGACATATCTGTTTCTTCCCAATTACCTCATATTCCTTTCATAGAGGAAATTCTAGCTCGAAGTCCTCCTTCTACATTGGAACCCACCTCACCTATTCCTCCACCCACAGAGGAACACCTTTCACCTCCTTCATCACCCGTGGAGGATCCTTTTGCTAATATCGAGACTATTTCACCTTTGGCTTTTTCACCTAGAGAACTGCCACCCACATTACTTCTTCAGTCAATGGAGGATACTTGTTTATCTCCTCCACCCACAGAGCAGCACCCATCAACTCCTCCCCTATAGAAGAACACCCATTTTCTCCTCCGCCTATCAAGGATCCAGTAGAGATACCTTTGCCTTTACGTGACCATTCTCCATTAGCTACCCAAGATCCTGCAGACCTACTTTCGGCTCTCTTACCCACGGAAGCTGAAGCTAGCCAATTATGTATCTCTAAGATAAATTTTACGAGAATTTCCATTAGGTCCTCATCAACCTCACCTATAGCCGTGTTGTTCTCGTGCTCAGCTGATCACCTAGATTATGTGGATATAGCCTTACTTTGGGGGTGCCTTCGGCTTCCTGTCTCAACACAAATACAGATGTCACTTGCTGATACTTTGAATATCTACCAAAAAATATTTTGACCAATCAAACCAAACACAACCACATATATCACAACTTATTTCATGACACCCATCACAACTCAACACACACCCTTACCCATAACCCAACATACATCTAACTCCAAACCCACACCTACATCGTCCTCCTTACCTAAACCTATTATTATCTTAGGGGTCACCCCAACCACTAGCATTATTCATCCACTTGTAAAACTAGATTTAGCCACATCTGCCAAAGTCCACACCAAGCCTACTCCAGTACCCAAACAGAAGAACCAAACCCATAGACCTCATACCCCAATTACGCCAATCACACCTACATCACCTTCACTCTTTTTGTCTATCTTAGCACCTCAACCTACAAACATGGTTAAGAAACCTCCACCCATCAGTAAACCAAAAAACAGAACAGCCCATTCCTCCTTCGCAAACCTCTAACATACCCAGGCACCCGACACGACTTGCACCCACACTTGTAACATCTTTACTACCTATACCTCTAATACCCTCAACAAATTCTTCACTACCCACTACACTTCAGTCTCTGTCCCTCACACCCCTGCATGACCCACATCATCTACCTTCACAGCACCTCCGATATCCCCATGGGTAACTCGCCCTCTTCCCCCATTTTATTTTACCTCTAGATCTTGTACACCCATATCACCTTTACCCAAAAAGGTGCAACCCAACGTCAAAAATCTGTTACCCTCTAATAAGGTAGTCAAAACAACCATACACCCTCCTACCAGTTCATCTACCATACCCCTACCCAATAAAACACCACCAACACCCAAGACCATGCCAGCACCCAAAACCATAGCTCTACCTACTCCCCCTCTTGCAAAGACCGTTCCTCAACAATCAGCCACACCTACACCCAAACCCACTTTGACTTCCCATTGTGACCCAGTAGAAGAGTCTTTATGCCAAATTATTAACCAACCTACTTGAGGCTTTTGTCATCACATTACTGCCTCTCAGACCTTATGACCCCCTCAAACCCAAGCCAAAGGGGTTTGATGACACAAAAAGTTTCACCTACCATTGTGTGCTAGGGCACGATGTGGAGAAATGCAAGGCTTTGAAAACCGTCCTTATCCAGTTGTCTCCTCCTAAAGAAAACTTTGATGATGACAACCTTCTTGGTGAGGACCTCGTGTCAGCAACACCCATTTCCAATATCCTTCCCTCACTACTTACTCAACAACCATGACCTCCACCCCCACAGGTCCTAGAGCCACCCCCAAGATTTGAAATTAACATGGTTCACATCATAGAACTTGCCACACCATTACCTAAATGTCATTACACCCAGCTCACTTCACAAGGATTTTCTCCCCCAGTAAGTTTTTTCCCGTCATGTCATTATACCACCCATCCTACACCTTCTCCATTTTCCAAATCCCCTCAGATCAACATGATATGCGTCACCACTCATGCTCAGAGAGACAAAGGAAAAGGCAACTGACTCGCCAACCAATCCTATACCCAACATACCATCTGCACCCACACCTATAATTACTATCCATGGCCCCACATACCCTATTTCTAATGGGGTCACACATCGCACCATGCTCAAACAATTACACCAATCTCCCCTCAAAATGTCCCTATATGACCTCATCCAAACCTCAGAATCCCATCGTCAAGATCTCATGGAGGTTCTTCAATCTATTGAGGTTTTACCCAATGTCCCTACACCCATAGCCTCCATTATCACACCCCATCATGTAGCCTCTCTCACCAAATTACCACCTTTATCCACACCTCACCTTACTCACCAAATAGCCTCCCTTAGCTTCTCAGACGAAGATATCACACTGCACCAAACGAATGACCCAGACCCATCTCTCTTCATCTCTGTCCACATCGATGATATATGTGTACGACACGTAATGATCAATGAGGGCACTAGCATCAACATCATTTCATCTCATGCATTCACTCAAATGCACATACTTGTAAATTGTATGCATAAACATCCTGTCATGTTGCGTTCATTCAATGATGTTATCACCTCTATAATAGGCACCATCATCCTCCACATTCATATGGGCCCCCACATAGTTTCAGAGTTATTCTACGTCTTAAAAGGGGAATTTCAATATATCCTATTGCTTGGTAGACCAAAAATTCGTGTCATGGGTTGTGTTCCTTCCACTTTTCATTGATGTGTAAAGTTTGAACATGAAGGACACACCTACACCATTCCATCTAACCCATCACCTTTTAAAACATGCAACATGATTTACCGACCCAATGATGTGGTTATACCCATTAAGGCATCTACCTCCATGACCACTACTACTTTACCTACACCTTTGCTTACCAGTACAGTCACTACCTCAACCACACATACCTCCTCCATTCCTACTACTGCCACAACCTCCATGACCAACCCATCAACCTCCCAATCCATTAACTCCACCTCCACATCGACCTCTGACACATCATCTATTCCAGCTACCCACATACTGACCACCGATCCCTTAGAAGGCATTTTTCAACGCCTCACTCTAAGGGAGTATCACCTATATAGTGTCAACACATTCCTTACTCCACAAGATTATGGAAGTCTTCACCAACATCCTCACTATGATCACCGCATAGGAGAAAACCTCCTTTATGGTCCTCCTCACATTCGTACCAGTATCACCTATGGGGGACTTGATACTACCACTTACACACCTGAACCACCGTTACAAACCTACATGTTTTCTGTTGACTTCCAGTCTCTCACCAATTGTTGTTTAACCCACATCTTCTAGCACCGATGTGCATGGAAGGGTTTTGGTTTTGGATTTTACGAACAAGGCTTCCATAATATTATTCCTTGTACTAACCATAAACATAACAACTGTAGTGGTATCGGCTTTGCGGAACAACCTACCAAGCAGGCCCACATTGAACTCATCTAGGACATTAGCCCTTCTTCGCCCTCTTCAGCCACTCCTACTTCATCACTGCCTTCACCGACAGAGTCAATGGATCCAGAATCTATCCCTCCTAAACTTTTTTTTTCATAATCACCATTTCCTTAGGGCCTCTGAATTATGGACGTGAGGGTGAGGCTCCTTCCTCTCTTCCCTTCCTGTACACTTAAATGATCGATGACGACACACCTTCAATTAACGTTGTTCAATATCAGGATGATGAATCTATACTCACCTACCTTGGCGCAGAAGACTCATATATTTATCAATCATTACCCTATGAGATGCAAACCATGTTTAATGAATCAACTATCGAGATCAACATTCATACTCAGAATGACCTGCACATCCTAAAGATCGGTCACTTTAGATGGTCCTAAACAGGAAGCCATCACTTCTTTTCTCAAAGATCATAACCATGCATTTTCCTGTTCTTACACAAACATGCCTAGTATTGACCCCACCATAGTGGTCCACAATATCATAACCATTCCCGATGTCAAACCCATCAAACAAAAACTAAGGAAAATGTACCCTCGTATTGCCCTTCTCATCAAAGAAGAGCTTCAGTGTCTTCTTTCTGTTTCCTTCATATTACGGATTGATTGTCCTCGCTGGATCTCTAACATTTTCCCTATCACCTAGGTGATAGGGGCACTCCACATTTGCATATATTTCCATGACCTCAACCTAGCCTAACCAAAATATGACTTCCCTCTACCTGGTATTGACCAGCTAGTTGACCTTACCACTGGTCACAAGATGCTATCACTCATGGATGGCTTCTCGGGTTATAACCAAATCTTGCTTGCCCCAGAGGATCAACACAAAACCACATTCATTACCCCTTGTGGGACCTTCTTCTACCGAGTCATGCCATTTGGCCTTAAAAATCATGGTGCCACATATCAGCGGGCTATGACTTATATCTTCCATGACATCATGCATCGTATATTGGAAGATTACATGGATGATCTCCTGGCCAAATATAAATGCCACTCTGAGCACCTCGTCATCCTTAATACTAATTTTGACTGCCTCATTAAATATTGTGTTCACCTTCAGCCTAAGAAGTGTGTCTTCACGATTCTCTCAGGAAAGCTCTTGGGATTTATCGTTTCCCTACGTGGTATAGAAGTTGATCCTGCTAAAGTCAAGGCCATTCTGGAAATGCCTCCACCCACTAACCTTAGACAACTCTGTAGCCTACAAGGTAAGTTGCATTATATCCACTGCTTCATTTCGTAATTGTCTAATCGGTATCAACCATTTCATCATCTGCTTAAGAAGGATGTCTCCTTTAAATGGGATGATGATTATCACAAATATTTTGAGGCCTTAAAACAATACCTTCTCTAACCACCCGTACTCATTCCACCTAAAGACGATCTACCTTTCTACTTATACATCTCATCTACCAATCACTGCCTAGGATCCATGCTCACTCATTGTGATGAATAACACGGGGAGCATGAAGTTTATTACATAAGCCCTACTCTTTTGGACTACGAAATCCACTACACCCATCCTGAAAAACTTTTCTTAGCTTTAGTTTTCATTGCCAAAAAAAGATGCCTCACGAGTTCTAAAATTCCTTATAACATTAAGGAATTTCATGATGGCATATGTGTAGGTCACTTCAGTGGCCTTACTATTGCTTAGCGTATTATTCACCTAGGCTATTACTGGCTGACCCACAACCATGATTGTTGTGACTACGTCAAACATTGTGTCAAATTCCAACAACATGACAACCTTCATCATACACCCAGTCACGCCTTACAGGTCACCCGTGACCTGTTTCCCTTCTCTCAATGGGGTTTGGACCTTGTAGGAGAGATCAACCCCCATTCTTCCCAATGCCATCAATGGATCATCACCGCTACCGAATACTACACAAAATGGGTTGAAGCCATACCACTCATCTCCACGAAAGATGAGAAAATATGTTAGTTAATCAATCATCACATCATTTTCCACTTTGGTGTTCCTCATCACCTCATCACTGATAATGAAAAATAATTCAAAAATAAAACATTACAAAAAATTTGTGATGCCTTCAGCATTCAACTTAGTTTCTCATCACCTTATTATCCACAGACCAACAACCAAGCCGAATCCACTAATAGAACCTTAAACAAAATTCTCATGAAAGTAGTTAACAATACTAGGAAGGATTGGTATCCACAAATTCATTTTTCCCTATGGGCATACCGCACTAGTATTCATACTTACACTATGGCCACCCCCTTTTCTCTTGTCTACAGTACAAAGGTTGTTCTACCTCTCGAAGTCCAGATTCCCTCACTCTGTATTTCTCTCCATGACATGCTCAATGATGACGACTTTCGTCAGAACTATTTAGCACAGCTTGAGTTATTAGACGAATTTCATCTTAACGATCTTGACCACCTTCAAGTTTACCAAACACGTATCAAATGTGCCTACGACATACGTGTCCATGAATGAACCTTCCAAGTCGGTGACCTTGTCCTGAAAGAAAATCAACATGTAACCAAAGCAGAAAAAAGTAAGCAGGGAAAATTTTCTCCTAATTGCATTGGACCATACATCATGACCCATACTTATGGATCAGGTGCTTATCATTTATCTTCACTCAATGGTAAACTCAAGCATGAGCCCCTTAATTCCTTACATCTTCGACCATTCTACTATTGACTTTTAGTCCTACATCACTTTTTTCCTCCTTCCATGCTCGTCTATTGAGTGCTATCCACTTCTTACACATCACCAACGATTAAACAAGAATCATGTGCATACTCATCACTTGTTATCTTCTCTTGAATATGTGTACCATGGCATTGTACATAGCATGATTCTCATGGATACTTTTCTTCTACCTTTAGATGAGATCCCATGGTTGTTTCACCCTGCTTTTTGAAAAAGCCTCTTATTCTTCACCTTGGTATTGTCCATGACTTCAACGCCCCCACATGGGACCCAAATCCTTGAGTCAAACTTCTAATAAAAATATGACTCCCTCAAAAGGACATCTTCCTATCAACAATCATTGTTATAAATAGATTGCTCCCTCGAAGGATAGCTATGTAAATCTCTTTAAAAAAAAAAGAAGCAAGAGAATCTGAAGCTTCCTGCATTGATCAGTTTCACGAAGACCTCAGGGAGTTAATTTCCTCATCCCATATAGACTTCCCACATCGATTAGTCTATCTTAAATATCAGTCAAAATAGAAATCCTTTTAGTCATGGACTGGCCCATTGTGACCTTGGATCTCTTGCCCAAAGAGTATGCTACCTCATACTATATCGAAATTAACCACATTTTTTACTCCTCTCCCCATTTGCACTCCCATTTTCCTACCGCCTGAATGTACCTCTTGGAAACCATGAAATTTGGTGAGCATGTGACTACTTTTCACCCTTAGAAAAATCACTCATGCAATGTCTTTAGGGTCTCACGTTCATCACCTCCTCCAAGGTATGACCTACTCGGTATGATCCTAACCAATTAGGTAGATTTCTTGCCCCCTCTTATCTTTTAACCTTCTTTATTACATATTGATTACTTTATATAGGACTTGGTCCTCGACGCTTACCTTTGGGGTAATCTTCTTCTTCCACTACAATCAAAATTACCTATACAAAATTTGCCCATAACTCACCCACACCTAATAGACCTAAACCCAAATCATGCCTAAAACCTACCAACTCATTTTCATACCTCCTCATTTTCTTCCCTAGCATATGGGAGAAATGCATTGGCCTGAGGTCCCTTTTCGTCAAGACTATGTAGGCAGCACTCCGAGGGAATGGGGGCCCTTGGAGGTTAGCTCAACCACTTTCTACCCTAACTAATTCATCTTTCATCTTCCTAAATTACATTCTACCCCCCCCCCCCCCTTAGTTTCCTTTTTAGGTCAAAAATTGGAAATTAAATCAACCAAAATACAATTTGCTTAACATTTTTATCATCATCATAACATACATTTATTATGACTACCATTTCTCTATCATCATCATGCATGTATTATAAAGCATCTTAAACATGACCCATCCTATCATTCATTGCTCAAATTAATGAATCACAAATTCAACCCATTTCAACTCAACATTTCCTATAACCTAACTCAACCATTCCTATGACCTAACTCAACCATGCCTACAACTTAACTCAACCATGCCTAAGACCTAACTCAACCATGCCTACAACCTAACTCAACCATGCCTATGACCTAACTCAACCATGCCTATAACCTGACTCAATCCATGCCTAAACCAACCTAACTCAACCATGCCTACAACCTAACTCCACCATGCCTACAACCTAACTCCACCATGCCTACGACCTGACTCAATCCATGCCTAAACCAACTTAACTCGATCCATGCCTAACCAACCTGACTCCATCATGCCTCACTCACCTAGCTTCCAACCATATCATGACAAAATTAAAATTCTCATAAAACACCAACAAATCATCAAACTCGCATCCATCTCATCATACAACCAAATATGTGTGTCTCTGTATAATATATATGGATAATCCAATCATGTGCATCTCTCAAAAATTTTCGGCACATAGGCTAATACTAAATACAAAATGTCATCGAGCATGCAGGCTGGTATCATATACAATAAAACAATAAAACAATACAAAATCTCTTCAGCACACAGGCCGGTATATGCTCACTAATAAAAAAACTCTCATACATCCTCACTCTCTTCAACACATAGGTTGGCATGTGATCAAAAATATAACAATCTCTTGGCATGCAAGCCGGTATATATCAAAAATAAAAAACTATGTCAAAATTGGGAGCCATATATCACGCATCCTCTCAGTGGACATCCTCCATATCTGTATCGCCTATCCCCTCTACCTCCTCGGCCCCTTTCTGGCATGACCTGCTAACATCTCCCCACCCATCATAGGTGGTGGGTTGGGGGTCCCTTGCTAGTGCACCAACCGGAACTGGCCTCTAAGAACTGGTGGCCTCACCCTAACCATGTCTTGGGGCTTGATGACCCCCTATGCTCTCCACGCTATGGGTACGTGATCTAGTCCTCTCGCTTGAGGCTTTTTGTTGCCTATGTATTCAACATATGATAAAAAATCTATCCTTACCACCATCTACTGGTCTTGATAGAACCTAGCCTCCTCTCTCACCTCCCCCAACCTAGATATTGACACTGTCTGTGGTGGTCCCATTGGCCTCTGACCCTGTACCTATCTTGTGGGACCCTGTCCCACCCTTGCCTGTAAACTGGGACCCTGTCTCTATTCCTTTGATGGTGTCATCGGCCCCTACCCCTTTGCCTGTAGTTGGGCCTGTAAAGCCCCAATTTGTGCCTTTGTTGTGGCCAACTAGCCCTATAACCCTGTCACCTGTGCCTGTAGGGCAGCCACCCAACCATCATCCCCATCTCCATATCCATCTCCATCCCCACCCCTGGGCCATCTAGGCCTAAAGACCAGCCACCTATACATGTAACTTAGCCACCTCTACCTCTGACCTAGCAAGCTATCCTTGCACCATACATAACTAGGTAATTAGGGTCACCACTTGCCCCTGTAGGACATCCCTCTACACCATGATGGTGGCTAAATCTGGCTACCCCATCCCGGCTAGTACTGCTCATAAATGAGTCACCCACCACTATCTATATCTATCTTTAACCTCAACATCATCAATCTTCTATTCTACCACCTTCTCCTCTTGCCCTGTGGGCACTGTCAGCTGTAGTAGAGGTAATGGCCTCTCCACGTCATCTCTCTTATACTACAGGAAGGGTGGAGGTATGTTCTATGTTAGTCCAAACTGTCGCCTAACCCTTTCCACTGGGATCATCTCATGCTCCCCATCACAGTGCCCCACTATCCATCTAACTAACTAAATACCATCTAACTCATCATGCATCTACCTAAATGAGGGATAAGCCACATATGGTCTCCATATGATGTCCACTCTGGAAAACCCCTCCAATAAACACATGTAATAGGCTACATCAAGTGTGGCCCTGTCTGATTGCACTGCTCTCTAATCACAGGTACCTATTGCCTGTACCCCACCCACACCAATCTCGGTGGAAACACACCTCCTCAAGGCATCCCAACTAGATGTACACACACAATTTGCTCATAGGCCCAGCAATGTAGTAAAAAGGTACAACATAGGTTAAACCTACACAAACGCCCATATGCCCACAGCTCTCTATATAGCTGCACCAGGAATGATGGCACCTAGACAAAGCGGGTCTAATCTATCATCATGTCATGTAATACCCCCATCAATGAGTGGGTAAATCTCCCTCCCTCTGCATCTGGTAGTGTGAAACAACACATTGCCTCCATCAATAAAAAAACGAGCCTCATCTCCTCTAGATGGGCTATGTACATCCCTCCATAACTCAAATTGGCACTATGGAATGTCATGTCTTCCCGTACCTGTCTGAACACTATCACAATCAACTCCTCTAAGGCCTTGGAGGAGATTGAATACACCTACATCCCCAGTATCAGTAACCATAGGATATTAAACACATGCTTCAGAGTGACTGTCATCTCACCCATCTGTAGGTGGAATGTGTTGATCAATGATTCGAATCTATCGATGAGAGAGACCATTAGACTCAGCTGCCAGACCACATGTTGATAGCACCAGATCCCACTTAGGCCCACCTCCTCCACGTGCTGCCACTCCTCAGCGGTTGTTGCACCTCACACTCTCAAGAGTAGAGGTGGCACCCTGTCTCTCATACACATCTGATCTCTCCACTATATTTAATACAAACAACAATTTAATCCACATTAATTATACCCATACTCACCCACTATCATTTCCCCAAATCCATTTCTCCCACCGCATACTCTAGGTTTTTCACCAACACACCCTATTTTACCCTTTCCTATCTCACCCACTCGACCTAGGCCCCTTTCAGCCCTTTGTTCTCCAAAATTGAATTGGTGCCGATTATCTCTAACTGACCCTCAGTTGCCCCTAAACCGGAATTAGTCACCTATTTTGTGACCGATACTAGTTTGACCCTACCAATGTCGGCTAACCCTGACCAACGCCGGTCACTATCACGGTGAATACCGCGACACCCAAACCCTCTATTCTCTAAAAAATCCACCTTTCCCTATCTTCTACCCACCCATCCTCACCTAAAACTCCCCTCATTTCCCTCCACCCCTACTTCACCCACCCACCCCTCTCTTCTGTTCCTGTTCTACACAATTTACCCTACCACATTTCCAATTTCATTTTTTTCCCCCCACCCAAAACAAAAAACCTAATTTTTCAATCCTCGACTTATTGCCTCATCTATCTAACAACACACAACATGGGTTTTATCCCTACCTCATCATGTTTTCATCGTCATGGTGGCACATCTAGCCACTGCACCAGTGGCCCACTCGATCCCTCTCCAACCTTCACCATCAACAATCACTAATCGCACATCTAACCAATCAAATCACACAATATGATCCCATGGACCCACCTCTCAACTACAAATCACCCACTGTTTGGCTCACCAACTCAACTCTCCATTCCGTCTAGACACTTTTCCCCTTTCTCTCTCTCTCTTGTGTCATTTTTCCCAATTCACAAGAAGACAAATTATTTGCAAAACACGCAAATTTTTCATTTTTATAATATCCCCGACCTAACCAACACTTGTTTTTCCTTCACTGATATTGGTCTAGTGCCCTAGCTTACCATGGTTGGTCGAGCTTGACCGGCATTGGTTCCCTTAAACGGTCATCGGTTTCTCTGCTTAGTCTTTTTTCCTATCTCCTACCCCAAATTTTGACCTAAATCCTTTTTTCTCCTACACTCACCTCACTTGGACACACCACTTGACCTTCTTGAGATTCCCCTTTACCCCCTCACCTTGTCCTCATTTGGGGACTCGTTATTTTACCCATACCTTGGCCCTACCCATGTTGTGACCTAAATTCTTGGACTTGGAACATCACTCGTGACCTTTGACTTCATGTTTTCGATATAACTTGTGACATTGTTACCTATGTTGATTGACCTAATGACCTTACCTTGCCTCTAGCCATGACCGTTTATCTTTACCCTACTTTTGGTGTATCGGAACACATCTAAAATTTCCTGCACCTGACGTTGTGTTTCCTAACCATATCCTTTACCTTGGATACCGGAATCACCTCAACCTTGTTTGGATAAACCTATCGACCTTAGACAATGTAGAGTTTTCCTGCTCTTCAACCTGGTACTCGTGCTACAGTTTATACATGTGTGTGCATTTGACTGTTACTACCTTTGACCCTGACCCATTACCTAGATTACCTGAGTATACCTTTTTATTTTTTCCCCCAATACCCACCTTCTGCTTCCTCACATTCACCTTTTATCAAACCACTCACCGCTTCTGCCTTTTCCCTCGTTAGTTCCTAGTTTGAGGGGGATAACCTTCACCCTCACATGGGGAAACCACATCTTATTTTTTTCACCGTCGCTTACCAATACAAGCCATGCAACAAAAAGGGGCAAAATGTAGACACCAAAAATGGGTCACACTCTCCTTGGTCCCTCGTCAAATAAATACCTTAAACACATCCACCTAGCCATGGCCCCCTTCACCCCACTATAAAATTAATTTAATTATTTAAATTAAATTAATTCATTATCTTCACAATATTTATTATTTAAATATCCTTATTGAGATAATGCCCACATATCCACCTCATCTAGCCACCTCACCCTAAGACCTATTCTTAGTAAGTTGCCATAACTAACTAAAACTTACCCAAACCCTTAAAATCAATGCCTACATTCCCTCTAACCACATTCCCGCATTTTACAAGGAAGCTTCCAGTCTAATCCGTGGGGTAAAAACGAAACGAGATACCAGAAAATCAAGGGGATCTGCTCAGTTTAGTAAACCTAGGAAATCCCTCCCTAACCGATGCCAGTTACCCTTAACCACCACCAATTAAGCCGGAACCATCGTTAGTTACCATTTAACTCCCAAAACAACCTTATTTTGAGGTTGGCACATTTCAAAGAGAGGTGGACATCTTCTGAGAACAAGTGACAAAACTAGAGCTACATGTAAGCAGAATCAACATCCGTACAAGAATCAAAACACCCATAGCTAGTACCCAAAGAAATCACACAGCCACCTACCTTCATGGGAGCATCCGGGGAAGTGCCAACATTACACCAAGTTCATTCGATCACCCACCATTGACCAACCAGAGATCGAGCTCGTACAAATAGTAATTTTGTTGACCCGCATTGGTTCCTTGTCATTTGAGCAGATCCTTTTACATTTGTTATTAGGTCCTACTTTCATTTCCATTCCCCACCATTTTATCTCCATAAAAACTTAACTACCTCTTTACCCACATCATTAAACTATCTATGCCCAGATTTTTACCATTCTTGTGCATATCCAGGATCCATACGAATCTCGCCATTACCCTTCAACCTTCATCTAATCCTGGATCTATCACTCAGCCAAGTTTTATTGAGTTTCCTGTACCCCCGACCATACCGACGTCGGTCACCCATAACCACCATCAGTTAACCTAAATTGATGTCAATCTCTATCTCTTTTACCAGAAACCCATATCAGAGCCTAAGACCTCTACTAAATACCCTAAGCTGCCCAGAATCTGACCCTGACTAATAACAATAGCCTAACAGTGACCTAGACCTTTAGATTCAATCATAGCCTAGCCTGTTGTGAATAAATTTTCTTAGTGTAGATGAATGAGATACCTAAATCATTTTTACTATAGTAGGATTTACTTTATTACCAGCATTAAGTTGTTTTAAACAGTGGATTAACAGCCATCTAGGAAGTATCACACTTCCCGAATCTAGCCCACGCTAGGTAGTCCATTGCATATACTATTTAACTTTTATTTGGTGGTTTTTTGTTCCATTTCAGGTAGTTCCTCCAAGAAAAAAGGAATCTCTCACGATCAGTTTTGGATTCAGAATTCATATGTGCACATAACAACCTACAACCAACATCTTTAACAAGTATTCCTTCTACACCCGTTACCCTATCTGTTTCATCATTTTCTAAGAAACGTCTAAGAATCATGTGAAACAAGGTCATTAAGGGGAAGTGATGAAATGTCACATAGAAAAAATTGTATGTTTCATTCCCCTATATTAGGTCATTAGGGGGAATTAATGGTGAAATGTCACACGGTGAATTAGTAAATGTTTTTGAATTTTTTGAATCAGTATTTTTTTAATGCGTGATGATATAAGGATAATTATAGGATGACCCTAATGATAATCCCCCCCTTTTGGTGAAATGGGAAGTGATGATAAGAATGAATGCCAAGCCAAAAGTAAATGCAAAATAGGTAGGAAAGTGATAGAAATCACAAAACTGTGTATGCCTTGGCTGGGAGACAAATTCAAGTACATTTAATGCACATGTAATGTGATCAATACAATGGTAGGAAGAATTATGAAAATAACATTGTAAATGGGGTACAAATCAGAGTAGAAACACTCAACATATGGCAAAAATCATATAATGTGTATTAGTAGTGGTAAAAAGTGTGAAATAGTGACCATAGTAAAGTGGGTGATGAAAAGGTAACTATAAATATGTTGTCTCCTCAAAATTGCTCTACGTTTTCATAGAAAAATTCTAATTTTTTGAGCTGATGCCCTTCATTGGTGTTTAAGCCAAGTTAGAGATTCAAGAAATTAGCAAAAATTGTTCCCTAGAACTGTTTAAACCTCTATTTTGCTTGTTTTTAAGAAATCCTCCATTTCCTTGTCTGTGCACGTAATATCCTCTTTGCAACCTCCATTTTTGATCAAAATTGTTCACTTGCTATATGGCCTGGGTCGTCAAATTGTTTTTTTTCCTCCATGCCTCTTGTTCGTGAAGGAAATTAGAAAATTGGATTCAAAACAAGGAAGTTCTCTCCCTCCGTGTATTTTCCACATTCAGAGATGACGGGTGTCTTTTCCCTATCTAATTTTTACCCCAATGAAGGAAGGTACGTGGTCAGATCCTATTGGATGGGGAGGAATAGGATTTGTGGTGAACTTAACACTTTTGGTCACTTTTGGAAAAAATGGTAAATTTTCCCCATGGACCTGAAAAGACAAAATTACCGATTGGGAAAAAAAGTGGAAGTTTTTGTCCTAGGCTACACAAGTTCAATTAGGACACTTGGGACCCAAAAAGCTGAATCGGCCAAAAAATTCAAAAGCGTGAGGGCGTGCTAATGGAGAACTTCAAAAAATTTAGCCTTTTTGCTAAAAAAGGGTTAAAAAGGATAAAGGTTCATCACTTCCTCGAATCTCGTAACCAATCAGAGGATGTCATATCTCAAAAGTCAAATCAGAGCAGCGGGCCGGCGGAGGAAATTAATTTTTTGAGCCTTTTTTCCAAGAAAAGTTAAAATGTTTAGAAAAGAGCCGCAACCCCATCTCTAACCACAACGTGCCACGTGTCATAGTCAAATCAAAGAAGCAGGTCAATGGAGAAGTTTTTGTTTTTGAGCCCCTTTGTAAAAAAGGTGAAAAGTTAAAAAATGACCCACAGCCTCGATCAGGCTATAAAGGAAAAAGTCAAAGTTGAAGCTCACAGGGAAAAAGTCAAAGGTGAAGCCCACCATTGAAAATTCAAAATAGGATAGGGGAATGGTGGAGAAATTTGAGTTTTTGATCCTTTTTCCAAGAAAGGTTAAAATGTTGAGAAAAGAGCCGTGACCCCGTATCCAACCAAAACATGCCACATGTCCTAGTCAAATCAAAGCAGCAGGTAAACGGAGGAAATTGAGTTTTTGACCCTTTTTCCGAAAAAAGGTTAAAATATTGAGAAAATGGCCGTGATCCCATTTCCAATAAGAACATGCCACGTGTCTAAGTTGAAAATTCAAAGTGGGGCTATAGGCCAATTTGTTCCAAATTGCCAAATCTCACGAAAAATCACAAAATACAAAAGGCTTCCCCTGTAACCGCTCCAATCCCTTCCTGCCATGTGGACAAACCAATTTAAGAGTTAGAGGAGCAAATCAAATGGTTTATATTTAAACTAGCAAATTGAATGTAACAGATGCTTTGTAAGATCTGGTTTTTAACCCGCCTGTAGTCATTTTTGCACTCACCAAGAACAAGGGAACCTCATGCACGTCGGCCTATCACCCAGCAGGCGTTGGGTGCTCACCTGAGGCATGCAAGAGGGAGCCGAGTCTCTCTTTTATGTGAGTCTAGTGGAAGGAATAGTTCATGATTCTGACTTAGTGATTTAACAGACATGAAGAAGCTATAGAGCTCAGGACGGCTTCTACACCCCTTTAGTCATAACAGAAACAAAGTGCACAATAGAAATAACAGAACCAAGAAGTTTTAAATCCAAAAATATACTTAACCATTCAAGTAAGGTCCATGATTACACAAGATCAAAAGTAAACTAAAAACATGCAGATAGTATAGAAATAGATCTTAATGTAAACATTATGGTAACCTTATCATATTCATTCATAGTCTTGCTACAAAGCATCACAGAGAGGCAGTCCATAGTCATGCGCCATTTCTGGATCCATACATGTATTCTCACAAAATAAAATTTACATTCACCATTTTCCCATTACATCTTTAATGGAATCCTTTACCCATTTTCATCCCATAGTTCTCGCAGTAATTCTACAGAGCTCCACTACCTTGCTTCTCCCTCTACTCTTTGCCAAGGGCGCACGTATAAATAGGCATATGAGCTCTAAAAAACTCCTCTCCAGCCTCAGATCTGGCCCCAAGTGTCAAGGTGTGGGTCACCTCAGGTGCATGCCTCTCCATGTCATGATTATCTTTTTGGATCTTCCTATCGCAAGGTATATTCCTTCCAGGACACCCTGTCGCTAGGCTAGAACCTTATCCAAATGGAACATGTTCTTCATGTGTCCTACCCAAAAGGCCAAAAACGGCTAAGTCCCGAATTGTTCTTCACGTGGCGCATGCCCTGGGTTCTCCAAGAAGCCTTTTGAATATTACCTTGCATGCCTTCACTTACGTGCTTCCTCTAGCCACGCGTGCCTACATGCACATAAGATTTGGAAGCTATAATAGGGGCCCAACATTACCCCACACTTTACCTGTTCTCCACCCTCGGGAACCTTCTCAATGAATTTAGTACAAAAAGAATGCAATGCCTTGCCTTGGAAAAGAATGGGGGGAAAGAATTAAGAAATCAGGAGAGAAAGAATAGGGGGAAAAATTCCTAAAGAAGAAGAAGGGGAAAATTTTATTGTAGGTTGGCCTCAAGTGTACTCCAAGTGCTGACTTCCTCCTACGCTTTAGTGTAGATTTTTCCAACCAAGGTGCTCACCTCATCGAAGGTTAACCCTTCCCCTTGTGTGCTGATGGTTTCCACCACAATCTCTAGTTCTTTAGCGTGATCTTCCAGGGCATCCATCTTCCTCGTGATGACCTTGTAGAGCTCTTTTAGCCAGGTTTTGATTGAGACTCACCGGTTCTCAATGGATTCAGATTTCTTTTCCACTTCAGCTATGATCCTTTCTCACTCGGCTCTATTTCCCTTATTCTTTTCTCTGAATTTCTTCAGCTCGGCCTTGTCTCTGGCAAGCAGTATGCTTGTCACTTTGTCTTGATCCATGTAGGGGTCGTAGGCAACCCCTGTGGTTTGTGTAGCTATTCTTGCATTGGCAAGCACCTTGTTGTATTCAGCCATGAGCACGAAAACCTTAAACTTGTCTTCCTTCTCCAGGTGCATAGCTACCTCCTCTGTCGACTCCAATGCCAAAGGCTGCCTTTCCATGGTGAGGATCCAAGTCAAGTCCTCTAGGCATTCTAAGGAGGATCTATAATTTTATGTGGGAGGGATAAGGTCCGGGTGATTCGTGATAATTACTTGGGAGATGAGTTCCACCTTGGAAACTTCACACACTTTAGCCTTTTCTTCTTGAAGCTCCCTCTGTAGTTGAGCACTGATTAATTTCTCAAGGCTGAGATCCTTTGTCAGCTTCACTACTTCCTCCTTCCTCTTCTCCAACATGTCCTCTAAAACTCTAACCCTGTCATTCCTACCGAAGAGCCTAACCTCGATTTCCACAGAGAATTTGTTATGCATGTTACACACTTGCTCATTTGATAGTTTCTGCATGTTTACAATGGGGTTGTCCCCCTTTCCTTTAGATAGCTTTAATACTACTCCTTGGTTAATTTCAAACTCAAGCTTGTCGAGGTGGGAGTCAAATGCCCATGATAGCATCTTCCTTGTTTGTGGGTATCCACACTTAGGGTCAAAGGACTCCATGGTGGTGAGATCCTTGTTGGGCATGGTACTTTGGAAACGCACACGTAAAACTTTTTTGGGATCATTAATGTAACCCATTGTTGTTCTTCCCCCTTCCACACATTTACTTCCCATGTGCATGCCCTTGGGAATAGTTACCGAGAGAGTTGTTCCTTTTTTGCTACTTCAACTCTTCTCCCTTTGTTCTTTCTTGAATTCACCAAGCACGAGCTCCGCGCTGCGCCCCAACTCCTCATTGACCAAGGCATCAATTATCTTCTCTACCTCCCTTGTTTCCTTTTCATTCACCTCCTCCTGAGTGAGCTTGGGCATATCTGGCTCCTTGGTACTAGCCCCTTTTCTCCTCTCTTCGCTCCGCATGCCTTCCTCCCTTTAGGCACCCTTCCTCCTTACAAAAATGAAGGCATCATTTGTATCCTCTGCTTCCTCTCCCTTCGAGTCATGGACATCAATTGGCTCTTAATCCACCTCCAAATCTTCCCCTTCAACATCATCCTTTTCACCTCTATAGGTGTTCGGGTTGTCTGTGTCTTCAGACCCTTGTTCCTCCATTCCTTGTTCTTCTTCCCTTGCAAAAAATTCCAGAGTCAGGGATGATGTCTTTTCTTCATCTGAGGGTTCTTTAAGGTATGGTGGCTTCACAGGCTCCGGGGTCTTCTCCCTGACCATCGTTCTCCTCTTCTTCTGGAAGTAGGTACTCGGCACTGTAGTATCTATGTTCTACCTTTCCACATACGTGCCCTTCTCAAACTTCGGCCTTATGTATATTTCATTTTCTACGTACATGCCCTTCTCAAACTTCAGCCTTATGTGCATGTAGATTATGGTAGTAGTGCTCTCAACAATTGGTAAGGTCAGCGGCCTTATGATGTGTACAACTTGTGACACGTACCTTTCAACATACGTGCGCTTCCCTAGGTAGACCAACTTCTTTCTCATTTCTCTGTGTTCACTGTCAAGGGTGGACAGGTCGAGTTTTAATTTCTTTGACTCCTTATATTTGTTTACTCCTACCTGGAAAAATTGGGTAGTAAAAGGGAAGGGGAGTTTGCACTAGGGACTCCAACTACCATCCACCAAGATGAATCTACCAAAGTAGAACTACTGGTATACTGTGAAATTAGCTTCTCCTTCAGTCACCGTGGGGAGTTGTTTAGGAATTCACCATTCAGCCTTGAATGTGGTCCTAAGGTGCATGTACTATTTGTCTAAGCATGCCTTGTGTACCTATATCATTGAATCACAAGTATACTTCTAGAACCTGTCCGTGGGTGAAGGGTCTTCGTCGGGGTACTCCCATATGAACTTATCAGATGCATCCGGTACCCCTATCTCTGAGAATACAATGGTCAATAAGATGTTTCCAAACAATATCTTTCCTCCATTCTCCACACTGCTTATGATCTCGGCTTCTATGTACTAGCAGATGTTGTACACAGTGCCTTCCGCAACCTTTCTATAGAAATTTAACCAGGGCTTGCTCACCTGGGTCCACCTCTCTTGTCCATTTAGCTTGGAAACAAGGTGTGCAGCCATTTTCATCACCAGATCACTAATATCCATGATGTCGTAGTATCTTGTTCCCTTCTTATAATCCTGGGATACAATGGTTTCCTTAATTTCTTCCTCATCCTGGAGGTCATCTATGATCACGTCCCCTTTATAGCTTAGGCCTGTAAAGTGTGAGATTAATAGGGGAGTTATGCACATTTTGTGCCCTGCAAAATAGA
Organism: Taxus chinensis; assembly: GCA_019776745.2. Classification (NCBI taxonomy): domain Eukaryota; kingdom Viridiplantae; phylum Streptophyta; class Pinopsida; order Cupressales; family Taxaceae; genus Taxus; species Taxus chinensis. The sequence continues at coordinate 850,011,197 of CM034150.1, forward strand.
AGAAATATTCATGTACACACATCATTAGCCATTAGTACAAGAGCTCAGGCTTTCTGAAGTAGGGCAACTCGTAAAGCTAGAGAAGCCCTGCCTTCTCCATTTTCACCTTGACTACGTCATTGTAGATTGGTATCCCATCAGGTGTTCATTTGTTTGTTGGGCACACTAGCTCCAGTGCCATTTCCTTCATGATTATACTCCATCGGTGATTGTAATCAATCACGGTCATCTATCTAATGTGGGACTCCCACTCTTGCCCTAGCAAAACCCCATCTAGGTATTACATCTCTGAGTACCATTCCTCATTGGTATCCAAAGGGATTTCTTCTTCTTTCTTATTTCCTTTTCCCTTACCCTTTCCCTTATTTGATTGTACTACGGGCTTATCAATTGGTTTCATCGCCATAATTTTACCCTTTTCTTTCATTCCCTAGTTACTTTTGAGTTGTCTGAGAGTTTTCTTCATGCACCCCGTGCCCTAGAGCACAAACCCTAATCTATAATTTTCTTCCTTTGATCATGCACTCTTTCACAATGCTCCTCACACCCGTGAATCACTTATGGTCTAGTTTATAGATCTAACAGACTGATTGCGCATGAGTTTTTGAGATTTTCCTTCACACGAGTTTTCTCCTGAAACCCTAGCTCTTGAAAGAAAATTGTTCTCGTTGTTTTCGCAAAGTAAAATAATGAACTGCCCATCCTTATATTTATATATTTTCCCACTTTTATGCATTAAAGGCTATGCTACCTGCCACCGTATGACAATATTTAATGCGGAATTTTACAAACAAACCCAACATCAACACTTTTCCTTACGCACCTAATCCTTGCACGAAAAGTTTTTCACCCGCGCCCAAATCTTGCACGAAAACGTTTCCAACCTTCTGGCACGTAGACAATCCACCTTGACAGAAGACTCTTGCATGTGTATTACTAGCACCAAAGGCACCTCTTCCATCCTTATGATTCTTGCTTTCACCTACCTCATGTTTTTGCGCTTTCTCCTTATACGTGGATTTCTAATGTAACCTTATTTTGCCACCCATCTGCCTTCTTTTCTCCTAATGCATCTTTTCAATAGGGCCATTTCGAACAGTTTGTCAACCCAATCCTCCTCTACAATAACTTCATGCCTCTTTTTATCACCTCACCCCACACTAAATCAATGTGCGGTCCTCTGCACATTCAAAAGTCAAAAAGTAATAAGGTTACCGGTGCCCAAGGTGCAAAACAAGACAACAACGCAAAAGGGAAAAACAAGAAAGGAAAAGCATAAAAGGAAATGCTAAACTAACTGGTAGAACTACCTTATTTACAAACACCAAGAAGCATTATTTATAGTAGGGCTTTAGCCTACTCCCATTGAAATGTCAAGGTAATTTTGTTCCATCCAGCGCTTGTAACTGGCATGCGCCCGAATCAAGGATGTATGAAATTACATAAGGACCCAACAAATGAACCTTCAACTTTCCAGGATGGTGTAGAAATTTTAAATCATATAGCAATACCATCTGGACAACCTCAAATGGTTTGTTCTTAATGTAGTGGTCATGCCATGCCTTTTGCTTAGCTTTTTCAATTGTTTGGCTCTATCTTGCTAGTGAGTTCCTTTCATCCAACTTTATCAATTCATCAATTCTCTCTTCCAGTGCATGTTCATCATCTAACCCTCCTGCGCATGCTATACATAGAGATGGTAACATGAATTCCAATGGAAAAACTACTTCCACGGAAAACACCAGTTGAAATAGTGTGGCCTTGTTCAACCTTTTGTATGTTGTTCTGTATGCCCAAAGAACTGTTGATACTTTGTCATCCCATTCCTACCTACCCACATCACATATCTTAGTCAATTTGTAACTAAGGATTTTGTTAAATGCCTCCACAGTCCCATTTGCCTAAGGGTGATAAGGGGTAGTCTTGTGATGGGCTACCATGAATTTTGCCAATAGAATCCTGATTTTTTCATTTAAGAAGTGAGTGCCTGTATGTACCCAAAATTGTAAGGTACTCTACTGCGGAACGATGTAATAAGTGCCCCAATGATGATACAGGCCTCTTCGCAAGGTGTTCGGGATCCAGAAAAGCTTTACAGATATGCGTTAACATCCCGCATACCCCGATTAGCCCCCGCAGTGCTTTGTTTTCCCTTTTTTTCCCTCTTTTCTTGGCTTTTGGTCTTCAGTGACGAAACCGCCAGCCCTGAACAGGGCGGCGGTCCTCGTGACGCGTTTTCCAGAACGCCTGAACAGCGACCCGCGTAACTGACTCACCGCTTTTCTTGCCCCTGAGCAGGGCGGCGGTCCTGTGCCTGTTTTCCAGAACACTCTTTTGACTCGACCCCGCGTGAAATATCACGACTCACCAGCTTTTCTTGCCGACTTGAGCATGCATTAATGTTTTTGGTCCCCTAGAATAGTGTTTTTCTTTTGTTTAATGTTTAAGAGTTTAGTTTGGATTTGATTTTTGGATGTTTGGATTGTAGCTATAAATGCATGGTTTGTGCACATGCAAATGGGCCCCTCATTCTTGTTTAGAAACTCATCACTTTCAGTAGTTCAGTCTTCTAGTTTGCTTAGGATTGGTAGTATAGTTTGTTGCAGGTTTGTTTTAGCTTTGTGTTGCTGTTGGTAAGCCACAGATCCAACTTGTGCAAACAGTATTATTGTTTTGGAGTAAAATAGTCTAGGCAGCCATTAAAGTTGCAGGTTTTGCTCTTCATACAGACTAGTCTCAGGTTCTGGACGCTTTTTGTTGCATGATTCGCAGTAGACCCCGCTAGGAATTGCATAGGCCAAGCTCTGTACTCTTGCGCTATCCCTCTCCTATCCGCATTCTATTCTGTCTGCATTCTGAAGGCTGTCCATCGATCCAAATATCTATTCCTGTTGATGCAAGCATTCCATGCTTTTCTGGATTCACGTGAGCACAAAGAACGAAGAGATCATACTGAGGGGACAAGAACACACACACCGTCGGATTCGCCACTGTTCTGCGAAATCCAGGTTCCATCTTTCAAAAGTTTTAGTTAGAATTTATCAAATAACGTAGTTAATCATTTTATTTCAGTTATTTCTATTCTCGATATTGCCAGGGAGGTTGTGGGGATTGATAGTTTCTGAGAAACTATGATTCATTCCTCACTTCTGAGGTAGGATCGAGAATCTTGCAGATAGATTAGTTATTTCGTTGTTTAGAATAGATATACAAAATTGCACAGACAAATAGCTACAATCGGCTATTTTGTTTGTTTTACGTTGTTAGTTTAGTTGTTGTCAATTCTAAATATTTTAAATAGCTGCTTTCCTATAAATTGCCAGAAAATACAAAAAAGAAATTATATATGCTAGAAGTGCACTTAGATTTTACTTTATTATAGTTTGTTTCATTACTGCTTTTGCATGACAATTACGGGACCTAGGGAGCCCAGGGAATACATTTTCGAGCCAATTGTGCCCCAGCCCAATACCGTAGTGGCAATAACTGATATTGACCAAAACCTTAGGATACAAGTCTTCCAAACAACAACAGACTTCCAACAGATCAGGGCACAGTTGAGAGGGTTAAACATCGAAGACGACCAAGCACATCTGTTTTGGTCAAATCAGCCAAACTACAGATTACCCTAGAAAATACCCACATGACTGTAGAAGGGCTCGAAAGAGAACAAACATTTGGGTGTGATCCTTTAGTTCCACAGCCAAACGCTGGAGACACCCTAGTAGATATAGATACCAGCTTAAGAATCCAAGTTGCGATAACACCTGTAAGGTATTCTGAGAAGATCGCACAACTGTTGGTTCTAAACATAGAAGCTGAAAAAGCTTACGACTACTGGATACTAGGAATCAGAACTTGATCTCCCGTATGACCATAACGGGACCGCAACAACCCAGAGTCTATGGTTGTGATCCACAGATCCCACAGCCTAACGAGTCCATAAGAGAATTAGACATAGACACTGGCCTACGTAAATTAGTATTTCAGTCTACTCCGATTCCACCTCTCATCATTCAACAGTTATCCCTACTAGACACAATAACCAACGAAACTAGAGAATTTTGGACTAGGCCAGAGAACCGTCCATAGAGTTGACTATATCCACCATATGACCCTATCAGGAGAAATACACGAAACCATCCCGGGTCATTTTCCACGCATCCCACAACCCATAGATCGAATCACGCCAGAGCTCGATATTGATTGGAGCCTTCGAGCAGTCATCCTCGCTGATCGATCTATCACACCAGTCCAAGTTAGAAGGGCCTTCTTTGCTTTAGATTCGCAAATACCATTAGTGCGTGTCGAAGACATTAGACTACCTAACTAGTTTGCCTGCGCATTCTACCCACACCGGCTGTCTCGGCACGACCTCGGGAGGTCGGGTACGCATTGGTGAAGAGTTACTTGTTGATTCTCAAGCTCACCTGTTTCACTTTTCCATTAGACGTACAAAATTGGTGAACCCGACGTGAACCAAACAATTCTTTCACCTTCTCTTTGAGAAGTTTCATCTTCTCCAAATCATCTTCGCTCCTTCCCATTATTCTGCGGGTATTCATATACCCCCCGAATATGTCGGGATTCGATGCATACGGCAGACCCCTCTTGGGTCTTGAGGCATACTACGCCCAACAGAATAGGCAGTCATCACCCTCACTCTCAATGTGGGGCGACAACTATTCAACTAATCAGTTGTCAACACAAACACCAAGGACTAGATATAACTCATCCTTCCAAACAGAGGGGTTGGAGCAACTTGCTCAAACACAAACAGAGCCTTCAGGCTCGAACAATATGACACTAACTGGAGAGTCTGCTTCATCTCCTCAGGTATTACTCAGACCGCCTATTAGTAGACAGTCAGATCCATACTCAGTTCTAGATGACGAATACTCAATACGTTATCCTAGGAGTGAACAACGCTCTCAAGGCATGTACCCACCTGTAGGAACTTTGCAGATACAGCCCGAGTTCTCTCCTCAAGAAAATTCCCCTATGCCATCACGTATGGAAAATACTCTCAGAGAAACTTGGCAAGATAGCAATCAGTTCATGACAGGCTATCACATGCCTATACAACACCAGGATATACAACAAACGCCACCAAGGCACAATATCGTGGCTTCGCCGAACGAAGTCATTTCAACTCTAATAGAAAAGGTTAGAGGATTAGAACTTGCCCAAGCAAGTCAAAATTCGAGAATCATACAAACAGGGAGTTCCAATCCTCCGCACCATCCTAGCCAAGTAGATCTCCTCACAGGAGTAGGCACGTTAGGTATGACTCCTCAATATTCGCAACAAGTGCCAACTAGACCCACTATCGCTAGCACTGTTCCTCCTGGTCCAGTACAAAGCAATCCATTCCTGGATAGTACACCTTCGTACTTAAACATGTACTCCAAATCGCCACAAGGAGATATGTACTCATCCCCGGGCATGTTTGCTCCAACGCAGGGACCTCCTTATGCCCCTGCCAACGCGTATGTTATGCCATATCAACAACCCGTTCCGCCACCACCTCCTCAACAGGCACCATCAATGGTTGAGACGTATGCAATAGGGACTTATTCAGAATATTTAAAGGAGCCCTTAGATTTCGCCATACGAAGCGTTATGCTTCCAAGGCCTCTTCCCGATTTGCCCAAATACAAAGGAGAAGGAGATCCGAATGCGCATATCAAAGCTTACGCTACAGCCATTCGAGAATTACTCCCTTGGGACGGGGTTGTTGCTAAAATATTTCCCAAAACCTTGGAAGGCATCGCTCTCGATTGGTATTACAGAATACCCGAGGCTTCCATACATTCATTCAAACAACTCGTGTCTGAGTTCATCAAAGCCTTCGACATGAACAAACTACTAAGGACAGGAATCAGGGAGTTCTTGCACATCAAGCAAGAACATAACGAGTCTGTCGCCCATTTCATCCAAAGGTGGCGCACAGTCCTTTATTCCTCGGCAAGCGCTCCAAACATGGATCAGATGGAGCTATGCGATTTATTCCTTCATTCTCTTAGCAGAGAAGTGAAGGAAGAAGTCCAGAAGTTCCCACTAAGGACTTATGACGAGGTACTTGAGAGCGCTCTGCGAATTGATCAGGTAGCGATAGATAGTGGCCGTAAGACGTATGGAGCAAACGGGAGGTTAATCACCTCTACTCAAAACACTACAACCACTACAAGCGTCAATCAAGGACCCAAAATCCTTAACAAAAATCGTGGGGTAACAACAGATGGGGTAACTGACCAGCCCAAGAGGGTAAATGTCGTTAATGCTCCGTCACAAACAAGCAACCAAAGAAACAACAATTTTACCCCGACGATCAATACGGTGGATTTTAATAATCCACAACAACAACAACGGCGAAATCCCATACAAGGACCAAGCCAAAACTCCTTTGGTTATCAAAACCAAAGTCAAAACCAGAAACAACAATTCCAAAACTTTGGTCCTAATAGGCAACAGTTTGATCGGAATTTTAGGCCACAATACACACCAAACCAACAAAACGGGAATTACAACCCCAATTCTTATTGTGGTTTCCATAAAATTCAAGGGCATGACACTAGAACGTGTCGTGATTACAACAAATTCATGCAACGCTTGCCAAATGAGCAAAAACAATTCTTTATGGATATGTTCTTAACAGATCCTACGTCACCAACGGCAAATACCTTCGCAGGGGCAGTTTCCCCTCAGAATGCCCCTCTCAAGATCTTTAATGATCCACTCCCAAATCATGATAACGATAGGTTGAAACCAGCTGGAACAAACAAAGGTGCAATAACAGGAAACAACGATCACGAGGCCTCAACCTCGCTAAATCCGTTAGTCGCGCCACAACTAGGAAGTCAACCACGACCTAAGGTAGTTGGATTAGTAGAGTTAGACTCCGAATTACCCGTTGAAGCAATTACGAGAACACGAGAGTATTTCTCTCAACCAAGTCCAAGCCACCTGCCAGAAACAGATAACATCTAGCAAACCGTAGCAAAACCTATGGGTGCTTACGATCTAATTAATGATCTAACAAAAACCTTCTCGCATATTTCATTCCTTGATTTACTAAAGAATTCCCCTGCTCACAGGGCTGCTCTTTTAGAGGCGTTAGGTTTGGGTCATTTAGTTAGTATCACTCCACCACCAGAAGCGCAAGTAAATCATATAGACTTTGATGTTTATCCACCGGGACAGGCGGATAGGGATGTTGAATTCATATTCGAAATAAGTAAAATGCCTACAGATGCTGAGATCGCACGCCGAGGTGATCCAGCCCTACACTTGCAAGTACAAGTTTATAATAACTATGTAAAACGGGCAATGGTTGATGACGGGGCTGCAGTTAACATAGTCCCTTTCTCTTTTCTCCAAAAATTGGGATATGGAGAAACAAACTGTTCTACTACACGAAATACCTTAAGAGGCTATGATAGCCTTAAAGCCACGTCGATAGGAACCATAATACTACCGGTCACTTTGGGACCTAAAACAATCCTGACTGAGTTTTATATTATAGATCGGGAAACTAACTATAATATGATCCTCGGCCGGCCATGGATACATCGAATGAAGGCAATCCCTTCCACGCTATTTCAAGAAGTAAGGTTCTTACATCTGGGAAAGGTATTTGTAGCCAAAGGTGATCCAAAGCCGTTTGACGTACACCTAGCTGATTTAAAGAAAAGACCAGGTATACACTCAGAATTCGAACTTCCAACAAACCAACTTAACAAACCCTCTGACCCAAAGCCAGAGGAAAAGTTGATACCTACGACAGATCTTGAAACTACCAACATAGCCAAAACAATTCCAACCCCTAAAGGTAAAACTAAAGAGATAGTATCATTAGGGACTACTGCGAAGATCGTTGAGTTGATAGAACAAGATTCACCAATGTTCTTACCATTCGATTCAGTAGGTATCAGATTTTCCCTAGGTGTCGGTTCCTTGCCAGCAGAAGATCTCTGTATGGTAGAAGTAGAGTGTGCAAACACAGCAGATACACCTACATCCATACTCCCGGCTAAGTATTGGACTCTCCATTTCGATGGAGCTAAATGCCGTTATGGAGCGGGGGGCAGGTATAATTCTTACCTCGCCCGAAGAGAAGGTCCTCCCATTCTCTTTTAAATTAAACTTTGAATGCACAAACAACAGCGCTGAATACGAAGCCCTCCTCCTTGGCCTTACCTTAGCCAAAAGAATTGGTATTGATAATATCAGAGTTTTAGGAGACTCGCAGTTAGTGGCAAACCAAGTTACAGAGGTATATGAAACTAAAGCCGAACACTTGCAACTTTACAAAAACACTGTATTAGATTTAAGCAAGGCGTTCAACTTCATATCCATTGAAGCAATCCCGCGAGAAAAAAATCTTCTCGCCGATTCAATAGCAACCTCAGCATCACGTTTTACTCCAAACAATGAGCTAGAAGATACTCATTTCACGGTATCCATTCGTAACGAACCATTAATAAAAACAATGATGGATCCTCTTTCAAACGGAAGTAAATCTACCATCCTAGACCATGTTGGAAATGATGCGGCTACTTTGGATTACTTAAATGCCTTTGCAGCACTACATCTCTCCTATCACACGCTAGATTTATCTCTGATCTCGCATTCATCTTCCTACTTCGGAAATCCTGTAATGAATCTTCCCTCACAAAAAGAACCTAATATATACGTGGTGGAAAACGGGGATGATATAGATCTACCTCCGGCACCACCTGAGTTCGAAGAGGGTAATGCCTCTTTAATTGAAGAAACAATCGATGTCAATATCGGAACGGAAGATGAACCAAGAATTTTAAAGTTAGGTTCTTCGTTAACCCCAGAGGAAGTGGAAATACATACTCAGGTTCTCAAAGAACATCAAAAGGCATTTGCATTTAATTACAAAGAGATGACAGGAGTCGCACCCCACATTGCGGTGCACAACCTCGTCACTAGATCAGATGCGAAGCCAATTAAGCAAAAATCAAGACCTATGAAGCCCAAGGTAGCCCTTATGGTAAAAGAGGAGGTAATAAAACTCCTTCAGGTAGGATTCATCAAGCCAGTTGGCTACTCCCAATGGGTATCTAACATTGTTCCCATTCTCAAGAAGAATGGAAAGATACGCATTTGCATAGACTTCCGAGACATCAACAAAGCGTGTCCTAAGGACGACTTCCCATTACCATCCATGGATGAAGACGCTTACAGAGAAACACGTCTTTCCCAACTAGAAAGCCTAGATGAAACTAGGTTAGATGCTGAACAACGACATAGAGTCTATGCCGACCGGATGTGCCGGCAATACAACAAGAAGGTCTATGAACGTGACATATACGAAGGTGACCTAGTTCTAAGGTTAGACAGCCGGATCGACAAGAAGACCGGCGAGGGAAGGAAATTCCGGCCCAAATGGTTGGGCCCATACCGAGTCATGAAGGACTACGGAAATGGTGCATACCTCTTATGCACGCTAGAAGGTGAGGAGTTTGGCGAAACAGTCAATTCTCTCCACCTCAAGCGTTTCTACGCGTAAGCAGCTAACGCTACCTATATAACTATCTACATCGCATTTTCATATAAATTAGGATCATTTTGTCCACTTGTTCTTACACAAATTGTGATCAGGGAATCTATTCTCAAAGCAACTTATTTCAAACTCGTGATGTTTCTGGCATAAAGTTCTTTAATCATACTTCTCCGTCTTCAATATCATCAATCAACTCAGAATCTTTTATCAAACAAAATCAGACATGACGAAGTCCTAACGGTAACCATACCAAGATCTGCAAGTTTGTTCTTGCTTTAATTTCTTCTTAGGATAGGTGTCTTGCCCATGGTCTGTTCTAGAAGCTTCATGGTGTCACATCTATCCCATATACACATCTCTTTGGAAAATAAGCATATACTGACATTTTACTCAAATAGACAAGTCAAGAAGTGATTAAACAGAAAATTTTATTTTACACATTTCCTTGCCCCACTAACCTTCAGTGATGAGCTTGCGTCTCTTACTAGTGACGTAGGGTTGGGAAAGGATGGAAATGCCCTTACTCGCCTATGCCTTGCCCACGGTGATAAACCCATGTTTCTTACAGGTAGCATGGGGCAAAGTGTAGGGGGTCCTCTAAACAAAGTAAATGTTAAAAGGTCATAAACAATCAATTCAAACTTTGAGTCAATAACGAATGAATCAGATGTTCAAAAATTCCAAGAGAGTTAAAAATCCTAAAAACCCAGATTTTGTCTACTATGTGGCCATCTACGGGTCTAAGTCTGGATAAACCACAAAGCAAGTTGCATCCAAAACTATGAAGTCATTCAGGTAGAATAAGCTTGTAGTTTTTATTTGGTTCCACCAAAGCTTCGTCTGTCTTTCATCACTATCACTTCACCATATTCCATAACTTGTGCCCTTCTTGGCTCTTGGTGATGAGCCCTCGCATCCTACTAGTTGCGTGGAGTTAGGAGTGGGGCAAGTTAATCTGTTCATCATACTGATTATTTTCATCACTTTTGCAAAACAAATCATGAGGTACCCAAATTGCTCACAGAAACTAAGATTTAAGATCATAATATATCTACAAAATCATGTATCAGCATCACTTGAAAAAAAAAAAAAAAAAACATACAAAAAGAAAGCAAACATTTGCATCATACTGTTTTCCATTGCATACATTCTAGAAAGCATATAATACATACATAGTATACACGAAGCAGTTGGAAATAAAGAAAGTAGAATACAAATGACAAGTTTTGATCCAAAACTGACGCATATATATAAATAATCAAAGTTTATATACAATGCCATCATGCACTAGGCATGGTCAAAACACTCAAAGAGCCCGTAATACACAAAATAAACTAAATACAAATACAGAAAGCCAAGTGGCCTCTCAACCCCTGCGCGATTCCCACTGAAGGTGTGCGCCCTCGCCTAGGACTCCGGCTACGCTGGCGGTCTGAATGGACAGAAGGCTCGGGGTCCCTAGGGGCAGTCGTAGTCTCTCACCATGAGAGCGGCTCCTCATAAGACGCTCGGGCTGTCCTATAGCTTGCCAACTCTGTACGGAGAGTTGACACCATCTTGTCCACATGCCAAACGGGAGCAAAGGACGTCAGTGTGCCTACCGGCTGCTGAGGGCTCTCCGGCATCCACAGATAACTCCGCACGGGTCTTATCCATAGGGATCATCAGAGAATCGACGAAAACCCTACGGATTAGATCCCGCCACTCATCAACAGTCTCTGCAAAGCAAAGAAAGAAAAACGAATTAGGAACTAGGCAAGAGATTAAAGTGTACACAATACAAATATAAGGAGAGTTAACATTCAAAGACAAATCCTAAAACAAACAAGCATTGAAAGGAGGAGAGGATAACTTACTCGGATCACCAGGCCTCCAAGATGGGTCGCCAGGGCCAGGACCCGCTGCAGATCGCGCGCCGCAGACTGAGGAGCTGCTCCTGTAGTTGGGGCAACATGGCACCCCGCAACAGACTCATCATCTCCACCATGGCCTCGGGAGAGTGGCTCCTCAGATGCCATGGTCTCTCTCTCTGCACTCTCCTCCTCCCTCTTTGCCGCATAGAATGTCCTGAGTATCATGCCCGCTCAGGATCGCTCTCAGCCCATCTGCTCCTCTAACCCTCCCTCTGTGTGCTCCTCAGAATCGGAGTCAATATCTATGGGGTCGTCACTGCTATGAGCACGACCTGCAGCAATCTGAAGTAATGGTGCCTGAGGTGCACCAGCTCTCCCTCTGGCCCCGAACTATCCCCCTGGCTGCAATAAGAATGCCAGGGGTAACCACTGTCCAACCACGGCCTCTAGGCCCCCCTCTAGCCTCTCGGACTGATCTATAAACACGTGCTACTGGAGGAAGCATAGCCGCGTATGGAAGGCCAAACTGCTGAGGAACCCTGCTGAATGGATGTACCTCTACCCGTCCCACACGGTCAATAAGCTGCCCTGTGATGGAGTAGGAAACCAATGTCGTGGTCTCCTCTCCCCATATACCAGCCATAAGCTGATACAGTGTAGCCTCCATGTCTGCCATGGTAAGGGTGGCTACTGGCTGGTGAGGTGCTCTGAGCACTGACATATCTGACCATCGGGCTGCCCTCACTGCCCCGGGATCTGCCACCCTCCACGCCTCTGCCATACCGGAATGAAGCGCTCATACACCCAACTCATGACTAGAGTGGGGTGGCTCAAGGACTATCCCTGCAATCGGACCACCCTGTATAAGTCATGGTAGGTGGTCCCCCAAAATATCCGCGCCCCAGGCATATTTCCAGCCATGTCCCTCTATCTGTGCAATGATGGGGCCCCAACAGTATAATAAGGTGTCCCCCTCCCTTGTCCCTGATGAGTCTCGAGGCAAGGATCCCCATAATAGCCTGTCGAAAGATAGGGATGGGCAAAGAAGGAATGGATCTGACTCGCACTCCCTTCTTCGGCCCCATGGAAATAGCTGCATCTCCCATATAACCAGCCCACTGAGCTATCTATGCCCTGGAACCAGCTGTCTCTAGTGTGAGTCTCCTCCCAATAATCGGGACCCCCAGGATGCGGTAAACATCCTCCAAAGTGATGGTCCACTCACCACGGGACCCCCTGGCAGTTGGAAGGTGTTCCGATCTGCATCCCAATATGAAAATAGGTCACAAAGAATGTGACTGGATGGGGCAACGTGGGGCACACGCGATATACGCAATATGCCGGGCCCTCTGCAATGTGTCCTCCTCATCTGCTGAGAGGGCATCCAATACCCCGGGCAGCCAGTCGCACTCTCTCTCCTGGCTCCATCTAATGTACTCCTCTTTTGCCTACATACGCCCAAAAACACACAAGGAAGAGTAAGTTAGTATCTAAACAATATCAAGAGAAGCATAAAAACACGTACAAATGCTAAAAATGCAAGTACAAGCTTTCAAAATAGGTTCTTTTACATTCTGTTCAGAACCGCCGCCCTGAGCAGGGGGGCGGTTTTGTAACCGCCGCCTTAAAGGCGGTGGTCTCGTGACCGCCACCCTGTACAGGGCGGCAGTAGTGTAACCGCCGCCCTTTCCAGGGCGGCGGTTGTGGTCCAAAAACCCGCGCGGGTTTTTAGGCTTAAAAAGCCCAAAAAATGCAAAAAATGACCATTTTTATCAAAAATGGGGCCTACCCAGTAGGCGCCCCCCCCCCTAGATGGACCCTTTAAACCAAACATTTTCGAAAATAACCCCCCCATTGCAAAGAATTTAACATTTCAAATCAGAAGGGGGAAAAACACAAGATTGAAGAAAACCAACCTGTGATCTCGCAGGGTGGCGTTCCGCACGTGGAGGCATGATCTCTATCTCACTGCGGATGTTTTGACTCTACTCGTGTGAGAAACCGTCACCGTGGGTCCCAGAGCTCGAAATCAACCAAATCGACTCGCGTAAATGAATAGGAAAATGGGCCCACTTTCATATATATAACGCCCCGATTCGTTTTAAAATATCTTTTTCACAGGTTCGGAGCACCGACGGAGGTAAGTTTCTATCCTCACACAAATGGTACGTCCTCTTTCTCTATTATTTTAACGTTTATTTTCAAAATTATTGTATCTATCTGCATTTGAGTTCTCTTTTCATTTCGCAGGTAGCGGGATTTTTGGACGGCGACATTTCAACACACGGACGTGTAAGGTATAACTTCTAACTTCCCATTTCGGGACGGCCATACTCAGACCCACCATTTTACGCCCCTTCATGGCTAAAATGCTTCTCCGAGGGGGAAATATGTACGTACCCAAAATTGTAAGGTACTGTACTGCGGAACGATGTAATAAGTGCCCCAATGATGATACAGGCCTCTTCGCAAGGTGTTCGGGATCCAGAAAAGCTTTACAGATATGCGTTAACATCCTGCATACCCCGATTAGCCCCCGCGTGCTTTGTTTTCCCCTATTTTTCCCTCTTTTCTTGGCTTTTAGTCTTCAGTGACGAAACCGCCGCCCTGAACAGGGCGGCGGTCCTGTAACCGCCACCCTGAGCAGGGCGGCGGTCCTATGCGCGTTTTCCAGAATGCTCTTTTGACACGACCTGCATGAAATATCATGACTCACCAGCTTTTCTTGCCGACTTGAGCATGCATTAAAGTTTTTGGTCCCGTGGAATAGTGTTTTTTCTTTTGTTTAATGTTTAAGAGTTCAGTTTGGATTTGATTTTTGGATGTTTGGATTCCTATAAATGCATGGTTTGTGCACATGTAAATGGCCCCCTCATTCTTGTTTAGAAACTCATCACTTTTCAGTAGTTCAGTCTTCTAGTTTGCTTAGGATTGGTAGTATAGTTTGTTGCAAGTTTGTTTTAGCTTTGTGTTGCTGTTGGTAAGCCACAGATCCAACTTGTGCAAACAGTATTATTGTTTTGGAGTAAAATAGTCTAGGCAGCCATTAAAGTTGCAGGTTTTGCTCTTCATACAGACTAGTCTCAGGTTCTGGACGCTTTTTGTTGCATGATTCGCAGTAGACCCCCGCTAGGAATTGCATAGGCCAAGCTCTGTACTCTTGCGCTATCCCTCTCACTATCCGCATTCTATTCTGTCTGCATTCTGAAGGCTGTCCATCGATCCAAATATCTATTCCTATTGATGCAAGCATTCCATGATTTTCTGGATTCACGTGAGCACAAAGAACGAAGAGATCATACTGAGGGGGACAAGAACACACACACTGTCAGATTCGCCACTGTTCTGCGAAATCCAGGTTCCATCTTTCAAAAGTTTTAGTTAGAATTTATCAAATAACGTAGTTAATCATTTTATTTCAGTTATTTCTATTCTCGATATTGCCAGGGAGGTTGTGGGGATTGATAGTTTCTGAGAAACTATGATTCATTCCTCACTTCTGAGGTAGGATCGAGAATCTTGCAGATAGATTAGTTATTTCGTTGTTTAGAATAGATATATAAAATTGCACAGACAAATAGCTACAATCGGCTATTTTGTTTGTTTTACGTTGTTAGTTTAGTTGTCAATTCTAAATATTTTAAATAGCTGCTTTCCTATAAATTGCCAGAAAATACAAAAAAGAAATTATATATGCTAGAAGTGCACTTAGATTTTACTTTATTATAGTTTGTTTCATTACTGCTTTTACATGACAATTGCGAGACCTAGGGAGCCCAGGGAATACATTTTCGAGCCAATTGTGCCCCAGCCCAATACCGTAGTGGCAATAATTGATATTGACCAAAACCTTAGGATACAAGTCTTCCAAACAACAACAGACTTCCAACAGATCAGGGCACAGTTGAGAGGGTTAAACATCGAAGACGACCAAGCACATCTGTTTTGGTCAAATCAGCCAAACTATTGATTACCCTAGAAAATACCCACATGACTGTAGAAGGGCTCAAAAGAGAACAAACATTTGGGTGTGAACCTTTAGTTCCACAGCCAAACGTTGGAGACACCCTAGTAGATATAGATACCAGCTTAAGAATCCAAGTTGCGATAACACCTGTAAGGTATTCTGAGAAGATCACACAACTGTTGGTTCTAAACATAGAAGCTGAAAAAGCTTACGACTACTGGATACTAGGAATTAGAACTTGATCTCCCGTATGACCATAACGGGACCGCAACAACCCAGAGTCCATGGTTGTGATCCACAGATCCCACAGCCTAACGAGTCCATAATAGAATTAGACATAGACACTGGCCTACATAAATTAGTATTTCAGTCTACTCCGATTCCACCTCTCATCATTCAACAGTTATCCCTACTAGACACAATAACCAACGAAACTAGAGAATTTTTGACTAGGCCAGAGAACTGTCCATAGAGTTGACTATATCCACCATATGACCCTATCAGGAGAAATACACGAAACCATCCCGGTTCATTTTCCACGCATCCCACAACCCATAG
This sequence comes from Taxus chinensis, assembly GCA_019776745.2. NCBI lineage: Eukaryota > Viridiplantae > Streptophyta > Pinopsida > Cupressales > Taxaceae > Taxus > Taxus chinensis. Next base: position 850,027,110 of record CM034150.1, read on the forward strand.
ATCGAATCACGCCAGAGCTCGATATTGATTGGAGCCTTCGAGCAGTCATCCTCGCTGATCGATCTATCACACCAGTCCAAGTTAGAAGGGCCTTCTTTGCTTTAGATTCACAAATACGATTAGTGCGTGTCGAAGACATTAGAATGCCTAACTAGTTTGCCTGCGCATTCTACCCACACCGGCTGTCTCGGCATGACCTCGGGAGGTCGGGTACGCAGAAGAGTTACTTGTTGATTCTCAAGCTCACCTGTCACTTTTCTGACGTACAGTGCCCCTATCCCTTGTTAAACTTAATGGGCACCCATACATGTTGATAATGTTCTCCCACAAAAATCTAGCAGCTGTGGCTACGATGCAATCCTTAGTGGGCACGGCCTCTTCCCACCTTGTCAGATAATCAGTACAGGTAATGATATACCATGAGTTAGTCCTTCACGCAGTTGGTGAGATTGGTCTGACAAAATCTATTGCCCACTTTTCAAAAGGTTCCACGCTAGTGATGGGCCATAAGGGCATCTCATCCCTTTTCCTATGTTTTCCAAGGCGCTGGCAGTGGTCACAGGCCTTGTAAAACTCAATACAATCCTGGTGAATTATCGCCCACCATAGTCCAACAACTAGGATCTTGCGCGTGTTCGCATTCCCCCAATAGTGTCCTCCGGCAATCCCACTGTGGGCTTATTCTATTATAGCTACGCACTCATGTTCTAATACACATCGGTGAAAAACCTCATCGTGGCCCATTTTATAAAAATCCCAATTGATCAACATGAAGGGCATAGCGCACAAGGCTAACCTTTTCCTCTCTAGAGCATCCATCCCCTCGGGTGCCACACCTTCCTTAAGAAAAATGGAAATGTCTTCTAATTATGAGGGCGCGCAATGCAACCTAAATAGTTGTGCGTCTGGCATGGTTTCCTTGATACTCTGCATGTCCTCTCCTAAATCAATCCTTGATAAATGATCTGGCCCACAACTGTTCTTTCCCAGTTTTACCACTACTTTGAATTCAAATTCTTGAAATAAAAGTACCCAATGGCATATGCACACTTGCAACACTTCTTTGTTTACTAGATACTTCAAGGCCATATGGTAAGTGTAGAATATGAAGGGAGTTTCCAATAGATATTGTCTTAATTTGTGGAGTGCATAGATCATTGATAAGGCCTCACGCTCGGCTCGTTGTATAATTTTGTCCTACTTGTGTGAACTTCCTACTTGCAAAACACAAGGGATGATCAACAATCCCCTCTCCTTATTGAGTAAGAACAGCTCCCATTATTGTACTAAAGGCATCCACATGGACATGGAACTGTTTATCCCAGGATGGGAATCATAGAATAGGTGCGGTGATAAGCCTTTCTTTTAGAGTGTCAAATGCCACCTACTGCACCTCTCCCCACTGAAAGGTACTCTTATGTCTGAGAAATATTTCCAAAGGTGCGGTGATCTTGGCATATCCCTTAATGAACTTTCTGTAGTACCCAGTGTGTCCAAGAAATCCACACGTGGTGCTTTGGCTAGTAGGTTCCCCTAATCCCACAATAACTGCAACCTTCGCAGGATCCACCAGTAAGCCCTATTTACATATGATATGCCCCAATAACATTCCAAAAAGAGTTGAAAAGATACATTTCTTGATGTTGAGGGAGATCCTCAATTGCTGACATCTCTCAAACATCAACCTTAAGTTATCACAATGGTCCCTGACTAATCCATACACTGTCCAATCATCCAAATATACCTGAAGGAGCTTGTGGATGAAGTCTTTAAATGCTTATACCACTATGCGTGAAAATACCGCGGGTGCATTCTTCAACCCAAAGGGCATGACCGTGTATGCAAAGCTTCCCCACTCGATGGTGAAAGTTATCTTTTCTTGGTCTTCCTTGGCAATCCTTACTTGGTGATATCCTGAGAATCCATCCATAAAGGAATAGACCTCACGCCCAGCAACTCCTTCCAAAATCTCTTCAGTAAAGGGGGGTGGGAAAAGGATCTATAATGCAAACAACATTCAATTCTCATTAATCCATACATATCCTAATCTACCCATTCTTCTTTATGCTAATAACCATTAGACTTATCCATTATTATTTCTGCACAGCCTCAATGATACCGGATGCTATCATTTTGTCTAGCTCTTCTTTAACCCTTACAGGCATGTTTGCGGATTCATCCTGTAAGGCCTCTTCCTGACCAAGCATGCACCATATTTCAACTATATCCTCATTCCCCTAATGAATGGTGGATGCCTTTCAACTCATGGAATCTGTGTGGGAATAAATCCTCAAATTCACATAAGAGATTGATGATCTTTGATACTTCCTTGTCCAACCAGTAGTACCCAATGATAGCTTCCCTTGGGCTCCTCTTCCAAGCTGATGTTAACTTTCTTAGTTATAAGTGGTTCATGATATGCACGCACACATGCATCTGCACTATCAACTACTTTGCACACTCCAATCAAATGGTCAACATTCAGGCTCTCTACCTCCTCTCCAATAAACAACGTATACCATCTTTCCTTTCTCCTTTTCAGCACACGCGTGCTTAAATTGTATGTCTTCTGGTTCCTCCTCTTCAAACCGTACTTCTAAGCTAGGTCCACCAAGTAAGTTTACTAATCTATCTTCTGCCATGGCATAATCCCCCAGGGTGAGGTGCCTAATAGTCTATAATGCCTCATCAATGGTGTTGTTTGGTACTTCAGTACTCAAATGTGTGAATCAAGCCAACCGCTAATTCCTGCCAACTTCCCATTTGGTAGCATGTTTCAAAATGGATGTACCAAGCACGTGCGCATCCCTTATAGCATTGAATACAGCTTGTGCACCCAAAGTGATGGTGGTAAAGCTTCCATGCCCTCTCCCTAGATTCTCTCACATTCTTGGATGTGGGAATATGCGGGTCCATTGCCATTGTAATCCTTGATAGCGGTGGGTATGTTGCTTTTCAAGAATCAGACAATGAGCACAATTCTAACTTCACTCCACTTCAAAAAAATTTCACTATGTGCAGCCCACAACCTTGTTGTTGTGCCTATCAAAACATAACCTAGCATACTTCATCTCTCATCCTCCCTCCATTGAGCATTCCATTTCCCTTAAAAATACCTCAATCGTATGCATCCCTAGAATACTTTGTTATTTCCTTTCCTCCCAGGTGCCAAATTGTATGTGTCGTGGTTACCCTGGTTACCGATCCTTTTAGATTTCACCCAATCAACTCATAAGTCCTATGCACCCAATTATCGTAGGCTATACTAGTAGTATCACTGATAGATTGAGCATCATCAAACTAGATGACTCCTTCTATAGGGTGGATGGTCTCTAGATCTCTTATGGAGCACACATATATTCTGTCTAGGACCTCCTCTCTAAGGGGTTCAGTACAGGGGGTGGAATTCCCATCAACCAGTGGAATAACTACCCTTTCTTCCTTGTTTTCAAAGCTTATGTACCCCTCATTAAACCAGATATTGTAATTATTCTTATAACACCACAGGCACCCAAGTAGAGCTAGGAAATTATCCACCTCGGAAAGTGCCAAGACTTCAAGACACCTATGGGCATTGCATTTTTCTTATTTTCCATATACATCACATTTGAAGATGGCTATAATGCAGGTCTTCCCATTTGATGATAGGCATCTAGAGTGAGAACATAAACCTCTGCACCTGTGTCAATGAGGATGTTGCTAAGCAACCATCCATCAACTACTGCGTTCAAGGAAATCTATTTGTCATAATCAAGGCTGTGAGGTGGGAGGTTTGCATGTAGGATCTACCTTTTGTGTTCCCCCCTAGCGTGGAAAAACCTTTTCTCTCAACCATTCCCCTAGTAGGGGAATAATATTCTCCTACCTCATTAGTTTACACACCTCCTTAACCTCATCTAAGTCATTCCCTGGTGTTTCTACTTGTCTCCTTTGCTCATCTTTTATAGTCTGGTTTTTTTAAGCATTGGATCTCCCCTTGTAAGCTTTGAATTACGTCCATGGTTTCATGGAAGAATTATTTTTGGTGAGCTGGGTTTGGATACTTCCCATGTACTACTTCTTCTCTCGAAACTAGATGTCTCTGCCTAGGCACTTCCCTTGCATACGCAGATTCCGCCCTTGTTGTTACCATAACAGGCTCTAGTTCTGATTAATGTATTACTCACGAAAGCCATTACGCATCAGCCTTCTTAATACTCACCATGACAGTGCCCTTATCCTTTTGGTACTGCTAACTCATATGTTTGTATAACTCTGGACACTCTTTGTACTTATGTTTTTTTCCACACCAGGAGCATTGTAGAAGATTTAGACACTCGTGCTTATAATGGTCTGTGACTCCATAATTAAAGCATGTTCCATGTGGGAACTCACTTCTTCCTCCATGGTTACCTTGACCACAAAATCCTCCGCGAAACCCTCTTCCATGTGTATCTCCATCTCTGTGCTCTTCATATCAACACTCATCTCGTTTAGAACTACTGGCAATGTCAGTCTGGCACACACCAAGATCAATTGCCTCATGAATCTAGTCAATCAATCTATAATCCTTAGTGTCATGTGTGGTTGAGGTACATATCTTACAATAACAAGATACATTTTACTAGATCATGCACTACAACAAGGGGTACCTACTTGCATCATGGTCCTCATGACATATTTCATAGTTTACTGCTACGGTGCGTACCACCTTCTAAGTACATACCCAACCATTATCCTTTATGTGCCCTTCTACATTACAATTCATGCACCACATCCCTCCATGAATCTCTAGAACTGTGTTAGTAGATAATTTCTCCAATTTCTTAGCCATGGTAGCAATCTGAGACTCTAAAAAACCGCGCTAATGCTAGTGTCAACACTACTAACTACCTTAGTGCATAAAGAAGCTTCCAATGCTTCACGTGGGTCCGTGAATGTTTTATGAAATAATGCCCTCCTAAAGGGTGTGATCAACAGTCAGAAAAACCACTAAGCATGTTGTGAAGGGTGGATATCATAAGAAAGTTTAGACAAAAGGGTTTTAAAATGTGCATCATATTCCCGTATGCTCCCTGCCATGCCCTGCTGGATTTCTTTGAGAGAGATGATGCTCTTCTATTCAAACTCAGGTTTGTGGAATTCTGCCAGGAACGCATTTCTCAATGTGGTATAATACACAACATTCTAATGAGGGTCATACTTTCTATACCAACTATGCACATGTCCTTGCAAGGTCATCACAAATTGACTGGCCTTTCAATCCTGGGTCATGATTCCCTTCACGTGTCATAGCAGCTCGCACTTATGCACATGCTCCGTAGCATATTCTATCCCACTATAATCTGGTAAGTGTAGAGACATCTCGAAAAATACTTTTGGAGGTGGTTGAGGCCCTTGTCCTCCCGATCCAGTCCCTTGGTTTCCTCCAGTGTTTCCTCCTCCACCGGATCCACTAGATCCTGAGCCACCAGCTCCACCACTTCCACCTCCATATCCTCTTGTGTTAGGTATAGGGCTTGTGTTTGTCATGCCAAATGCTCCAATCATCCCACTGAATTATGCATCAACATTTTGTGAACTAGTACCACTCCCAGTTATAGTTCCTCCACCACTTCCTATTGTGCTTCCAAAACCAGCTATATATGTGCCTTGCCCAAACATTCCACCAAATACTGGAATAGTGTGTGAAGCCATAGAAGTCCTAAACACAAAGGTGTACCTCTTAGGTGTCGTTTGGTCACTTCTACTACTATCAAATGGATCAACTATACTTCTACCTCGTTTGAACAATCCAAGCACCAAGGTTCAGTCGTTAGGTGGGGTCAGATGCGCGCCAATGACTCTTCTTTCTCTATGCGATGAACTCTCATCAGAAGCTACAAGATTTTCTCTCCCGCACTTACCAAGATGGGTTACCATAAAATGTTTGGGTTCCACATCCTCCACGTGAACCTCAACTCCTTTCCACCATGTCTGGCTCCATAACCCACTTCACGTGTTGTCTATTGATCTCCTTTTTATGTGCTTCGTTATACATGAGTTATCTCTCCTCCCTTTGCTATTTAGTCGTCAGATCAGCCATCATTCCCCAACCTGGCTTCCTTGCCTAGCGCTCAGGGTGGTTTAGCCAGTCATAGGAAATGCCTCTAAACCCATGGTTACCATCAAGATTTTGATCACAAGGGGAATGACATGTAGAAATGATCCCCTAGGCTCTCGCAAGAACTCAAACTTAGTAATTTCTAGATAGGAATACATGGAAATGGCATATTCCAGAGTGTAGCTAGTCAATACTCCCTTCCACTAATGATCTGTAGCACGGGTCCACGTTAGATCAACATCTTGCAAGTTCTGATATGTTTCTTGGGTCCAAGGGTGTGACTTATAATACCACCCCGATCTAGATGTATAAGCCGAGAGCCATTTGAATAACTCTACTAGGAAACAATATAAGAAGGTTTCATACAACTCATGATAAAGAGTGTCCTCCGCCCATCTTTGTGTGTTAAACCCAGGTCTATTATTGAATCTCTGAGTGAATTCTTCCTTCATGCTTTTAAACCAGTCTTCAACACCTTCAAGTGTTAACCACTTTGCCATCACTTTTTGCACCGATCATGATGTATGCCATGTTCCACTACAACTTCAAAAAGAGGTCCCAGCAATGGAACAAAGATGTAGTCATATTTTCACCCACTAAGAACAAGGCAACCTCATGTGTGTCGGCCTATCACCCAGCGGGTGCTGGGCGCTCACCCGAGGCATGTGAGAGGGAGCCGAATCTCTCTTTTATGTGAGTATAGTGGAAGGCATAGTTCATGATTCTAAGTTTGTGATTTAACAGACATGAAGAAGCTATAGAGCTCAGGACGGCTTCTACGTCCCTTCAATCATAACGGAAACAAAGTGCGCAGTAGAATTAACAGAACCAAGAAGTTGTAAATCCACAAATATACTTAACCATTCAAGTAAGGTCCATGATTATATAAGATCAAAAGCAGAGTAAAAACATGAAAATAGTATAGAAAGAGATCTTAATGTAAACATGATGGTAACCTTATCATATTCATTCATAGTCTTGCTACAAAGTATCACATAGAGGCAGACCATAGTCATGTGCCATATCTAGATCTATACATGTATTCTCACAAAATAAAATTTACATTCCCCATTTTCCCATTACATCCTTACTAGAATCCTTTACTCATTTTCATCCCATATTTCTCATAGTAATTCTACAGAGCTTCACTACCTTGCTTCTCCCTCTACTCTTTGCTAAGGGTGCACGTATAAATAGGCTTCTGAGCTCTAAACAAACTCCTCTCCAGCCTTAGATCTAGCCCCAAGTGTCAAGGTGTGGGTTTCCCCAGGCACATGCCTCTCCATGTCATGATTTTCTTTTTGGATCTTCCTACCGCAAGGTATATTCCTTCCAGGACACCTTGTCGCTAGGCTGGAACCTTATCCAAACGAAACACGTTCTTCATGTGTCCTGCCCAAAACGCCAAAAATGGCTAAGTCCTGAATTTTTCTTCACATGGCGTGTGCCCTGGGTTCTCCAAGAATCCTTTTGAATACTACCTTGTGTGCCTTCACCTGCGTGCTTCCTCCATCCACACGCGCCTATGCGCCCATAAGATTTAGAAGCTATAATAGGGGTCCAACACCGTCATGCGTGTTTTCTTCACAACAAAGGAATTTGAAAAAGTGTTGAAGATTTGTGAAGTTTCAACCATTTTGGAAAATGATATAATGGCTCCTCAGAGCCATTCCAAGGGGCTGGTGATTGATTTCAAAAATACCAAAGTGCTATGTACCTAGAAAAGGAAGAAAATTCCATACTTCTTCTATTTTTTCCCTTCTCCTTAGATTTTCCTCTATTCTCAAAGCTCTATACAAATTATGCTTTAGCTTCAATAATAAAAGAAGTAATTTTAACCTTTTTGATTAAGGGATTTATTGGTACCTTGTGACCAATGAATTTTATTCGGTCTTGTACCTTCTCCTGTGGATTTATTTTTCTTCTAACTATAAATGCATGTAAATGAAATTTCTAATTAATGTGTGAGGGCATCTGATATTCTACTCACAACATTAGTTTCTCCTATCTCCATTGCCACTCACTTTCCCATTCTCAGACAAAGTTTCTTCCCTAGTGAGAAATTGCTAGCTTTACCACAGGTTTAGTGGAGTACCCCTATTAGATCTCTGGTTGAAAGTCCACCATTGAAATTTACTTTTTTGCATGCACCTATGGAAGCTGCACTTTTCAAGTAAAGGGACTTAGATTCCCATAACATTGGATTGAAACCCATCAATTTTTCCACAAGCAAAATTTTCTCGTTAACAGTTTTTGGCGCCCACCGTGGGCTAGATTTTGCAGCATCTACACCTAAAAATGACCTTAGGGTCATAAAATACAAAAACAAGATTCTAGAAAAAAAAATTCTAGAGATTGAATAATAACACAAACTACATGAATGTAAATCATGGCTATTCTAGGAAATTATCTTGTTAGGAGACCTGATTTACTCTTTCACATCCAAGAAGACATTGCTTTTTATCTGAGAGAAGCTATTTGGCATAATAGACAAAGTGTCAATCAATAATTCAATGCCATAAGGATTCTGGACTTGGAAGATGAACGTGGTGTCGAATTGGAAAGGGAGAGACAAATTATAGCACCCCAGAGAAGAGCATAAACTTTCAAGCTAGCTGATAGAAGATACACCCAACAATTGAGGCAAGGAGGAAAAATCTATCCCACATTTGAAGAGCTGAGGAGGAGATAAGGGCTCAACTTGAAGAAATAGAAATAATCCAAATTGAAGCAGAAGAAATATTAGCGGTATAGGCAGCCTTCGTAAGAACTGGAGGCTAGAAACAGGAATAGAATAGGTGATCGTGATCGTGAGGTACATAGGCCTAATGTACCATGGGGAAGAAATATTAGTCCACTTGCTCTTCCACAACCACTTCATGATTTCCCAAAAGGTTCAAGAAAGAACTTCCCGAAATTCAAAGGGGATGGTTCTCAACTCCCCAAAGAACATGTAGTAGCATTTATCACTGCTTATGCAGTGTTGGGAGTTGAAGATGAAGATGTTTTAGTTAGGATTTTTGTGAAGTCACTCCAAAAAAGAGCTACTAGATGGTTCTACATGTTTCCCCCAAGATTTGTCACATGCTGGGAAGATATAAGAAGTGCATTTGAACATAGGTTCAAGAGCACAGATGATTGTCAGGATCTACTGGTCCAATTGGTTCAGATGAAGAAGGAGACCTCTGAATCAGTGAGAGATTTTGTAGCAAGGTATAATAGGTTAATAAGAAGGATCCCAAAAGATGTGGTACCCCCTGAAAACAACTTGAAAAGTTTCTTCATCAGTGCTTTGCATTCAGAATTTGGTTTCTTCCTCATAAGATCCCAACCAAGAACATTGAGGGAAGTTCAATACTTTTCAGTTGAGACTGATGATGATCTAATTCTTTCTGGCAAAGTGAAAGTACCAAATGGGAAGCAAAAAGGTCAGAGTTAAAATTCAGTCACCACTGATCTAATGTTCCAAAAAATGGCAAATGACCTAGTTTCTTTGAAGTAGCAGTTGTCACAAATAACAATGAGGAATGCTCTAAGGAGACCAAATCCTCATGATAGACCAAGAAATTATCCACCTCCTTATAGGCTTGCTCTTGAAGTACCACCAGTCAATGCCATCTATGACACAGGGGAATCAAAAGAAGGAGCAGACATTGAGGAAACTGAAGAAGACAACATGGATGACTATGAAAACTATCTTGAAATTGAAGAGGTCGGCATGCACAATGGCCTGATTAAATGCGTTAATGATGAGGAGGAAGGTAATGAAGAAGCTATAAGTTTTTCATGTGTTTTTTTCACTCGTGCATAGTCCAAGAATGGTGTTTCAGCCTCAGCAGTTGCAACTGAGAGTAGGAAGAACAAAGAAGATAGCTCTTCAAAGCCTCTACTAAACAAGATCATCAGTAGGGGATAACCATTACCACCTTCCATGGAATCAGCTAGAGAGAAATAAGATTCACCAGTTGTCAAGGATCACACCGCTGTGCTAAGTAAGTTATCTGATTCTTCTCACAACTCAAAAGATGTTAAGATCAATTCTCTTCTAAATATTGTTTTTGCAAGAACATCTAAATTTTAATCAAAGGATACACCCCCACCTCCTTCTAATCCAATTACTACATTTGAAAAGGAGAACCCAACACCAAAAGTAATGACGGATATGACATTTAAGTCCTCATCCACTGTTGGAACCTCTTCCTCATCTACCATAACTTCATTTGACTTTGTAGAACATGCTAGCAAGACCAAAGTCCAGCTCTATGAAATTGAATACCTACAAACACATCCTGCCCAATTTTACAGATTCATCAACGTAGTCCGGGGGTGGTAACTCTACATCCCCAATCTCTAATTCTAAAGGCTTACTTCCCACACCATCCACACCATATTCTCAAAACATGCTAGCCCTCAATGCCTCCACCACCAATAGATTTGATCCTTTTTACCTGTCACTTCTCATCAAATGTTTTAGCTGAACAATTGCATTATAGATTCTAGAGCCTCAAATAATGTGATGCTAGCAAAATTTACAAATGATCTTGGCCTCACTTTGACCTGGGTAAATGGCACATGCTACTCAATGGAATCTAAACAAGTTCCATTGGTAGGAAGGATTAAGGATACGCAGGTTACACTAGCTGATTACCCTGACAAGAAGATACTCCTGACCATTTTGGGGGGCAAACATCCCAGCATATTTTCATATGTTGTTGAGTAGCAATTTTTGTAAAGATATAGGTGGAGAAATAAAAATGGATTGGTCATCTACAACTATCCCAGTGAAAGGAGAAATGAAGAAGTTGCTGCCAGTCAGAAAAATGAAGTTCACAGTAAGGAAGAATGATGATCCAAGAACTGATATCCTTTTTCAATATTGTGAGCTTGGAAATTACCTCCTTACATCATAGAAGGAAGAGGACTTGCCACTTCTCATGGAGGAAGAAGAAGACCGAATCTGGACAATGGAGTTTTATGGCAGTCATTCCAGAGCTAGTTCAGGAGTTGGTGTAGTATTATACTCTCCCTCTAATGAGGTATATCCTTTTGCCTACAAGTTACAATTTGAAAATAAAAATAATACAACAAAGTATGAAGCATTACTCTTAGGCATGAATGCAACAGATGACATAGGAATTAATAAGTTAATATGCAGAGGTGATGCAAAGGTTGTGGTAAATTAGGTTCACCAGCAATATCAGGCGAAAAATCCCAAACTCATGCACTATAGAAATAGAGTGTGGGACTGCATTGAATCCTTTGATGCATTCTCCATTGAAGCTATCCCTAGGGGTCAGAATGAAAAGGTTGATTCTATAGTAGTTTCATCTTCCTTAGTGACACCTCATCCTTCTTTTGGAAATGATAAAGTGAACATTGAGATGGTGTTCAGACCTAGTGTACCAAATAATGAAAATCACTGGTAGGTCTTCAATGATGACAAGTAGATCCTAGCCTTCTTAGAAAAAAGGGATAACTTCAATAATCTTTTCTTTGAAGGAAGTGAAAATCCACACCGTGAATAAGTCCCCAAAGAAGAGAAGGAAGAAATTGAGGGAATTGATGAAGAGGGAGTAATCAAACTGAAAGGAAACAAAATCCCCAAAGGCCTAGTTTCTTTGGAATACCTCTTTGACAAGCATGACAAGTTCATCCAAGAGAAAGAAAAATAGTCTTCTCGATGTTCATCTGATTTTGATCAAGAAAAAAATTGCACTTCAGAGAATCCAAGAATGATTAACATTGGTAAATGCTTTCTCACCAAAAGAGAAGAGAAATTTTGTTACTCTACTAAAATAGTACTGAGATGTCCTAGCCTATTCCTATGATGAACTCAAATATTTTCAGCCAAAGGAAATGCATCACTCCATTCCTTTGAAGTAAGGAGCTAAGCTCTTTAGGAAAAAACAAATTCCCTACAATCCAAATATTTCCGATGTTATCAAAGAAGAAGTGACAAATATTCTCAATGCTAGAATCATCTTCCCCATCCACCATTCAACATGGGTTGCTAACATTATGCTAGTAAGGAAGAAGAATGGGGAAATAAGGATTTCTATAGACTTCCAAAATCTGAACCAAGCATCTCTCAAGGAAAAATACCCTCTCCCAATCATGGATAATATTTTGCAAGCAGTCATGGGATCTAAAATGCTCTCTTTTCTTGATGGATTCTTAGGGTACAACCAAATCAAGGTGGCAAAAGAGGATTGCAACAAAACAGCCTTCACAACACCTTGGGGCACTTTTTCCTATAGCAGAATTCCTTTTGGCCCTATCAATGTTGGAGCCACTTTCCAAAGAGCAGTTGACTTGGCCTATAAATATTTGAAATATTGCATTGTAATTTACCTTGATGACCTCATGGTTTTTTCAAAGAGGAGGGGGGATCATATCTGTCATTTGGAGCAAGTCCTCATAAGGTGTAGGAAACATGGCATTTCTCTAAATCCAAAGAAATGCATTTTTGGAGTCACAAAAGGTAAGTTACTGGGTCACATTGTGAACAAACATGGAGCACACATTGATCCTGAGAGGATCAAAGCTATCCAAGCACTAGCCTTACCAACCAGCAAGAAGGGAGTTCATTCATTTTTTGGAAAGGTAAACTTCCTTTGTCATTTTGTGCCTGAGTTTTCTGAACTGAATAAGCATATAACTTCCATGATGAAGCCTCAAGCAAGTTTCAAGTGGAATAAGGAAGGAAAAATAGCATTTGAGGAGATCAAGAAAGCCATTTCCAAAGCTCTAACTCTTGTATCCCCATATTTCAACAAGGAGTTCATCATGTATTACTATGCATCAGAACATACACTCTTTGTTGTCCTTGTTCAGAAAAATGATGAAGGTTTGGAAGTACCCATTTCTTTCATGAGCTGTCCTTTGAAAAATCATGAGCTAAAGTACAACCAATTGGAGAAATATGCCTACACAGTGGTCAAAGCTGCTAAAAGTTTTAGATTCTACATTCTCAATTCCCATACAGTGGTGATGGTCCCTGCAAGTGCAATCAAGTCCATTTTGACTCAACAAGACCCAGGGGCTAAGAGAGAAAGTTGGATTGCAAAGACCCAAGAGTATGACTTGGAGATTAGACCCTCTAATCTGGTAAGAGGAAATGGTTTGTGCAAGCTGATTGTTGAATATGTAGCTCTCAAATCTCAGCAGGGAGAAATAGATGGTGTTTGCTCAACCTATTCAGGAGACAGTCCACAGGTGCTTTTTGTCAGCACTACTGATGAGTGGTATGCTGAAATTGCTTACTACCTCACTTATGGAGAATTCCCTCACCATCTTGATTACAAACAAATAAGGACACTCAAGCTAAAGGAAACCAAGTTTGTGATCTGAAATCATGCACATTTATAAGTGAGGCCTAGATGGTTATTTCCTCAGGTGTGTAGATAAGGAGCAACAAGAAAAGTTTCTCAGGACATATCATGATAAATATTGTGGTGGACATTTCTCAACAATGGTCACTGCACACAAGATCCTTAGAGGGATATATTATTGGCCCACCATCTTTTCAGAAACTCAAGATTGGGTTTCCAAATGCAAATCATGCCAAAAATTTGTTGGAAAGCCACAACTTGTTGCATTCCCACTCAGGCCTGTGGTGATTGAAGAAACATTTCAGCAATGGGGGATAGATTTTATTGGTGTTCTGAATCCTCATTCTGGTGTAGGGCATACTTATGTACTCAATACAACTAATTACTTCACTAAATGGGTGGAAGCCATCCTGACCAATTAAGCCAACTCTAAAATAGTCTGCAACTTTATCAAGGAGAATATCATTGTTCGTTTTAGAATACCATAGAAAATTTTTGTAGACAATGCCACATATTTCTCTTCCAAGGATCTCATAGAGTTTTGTTATGGCTTTGGAATCTTCCTATCCCACTCTTATGACTACTACCCTTAGGGAAATGGGCAAGCTGAGTCAAGCAACTAGAAAATTGTGACCATTGTTTGCAAGCTAGTAGATGATAATCAAAGGAACTGGCACAAGAAGTTATATGATGCATTATGGGCTGATAGGATCACTCCTAATAAGGAAATAGGTATGTCACCTTTCCAAATGTTGTATGCATTTGAGGCATAGATTCCCCTCACAATTGAGATGCTAGCTCTCAAGTTCCTACAAGAAATAGAAGAGGGTCAATACAAAGACTCCATTAACAAGAGGATCCTCTTCCTGGAAAAGATGGAAGAAATTAGATGCCAAGGGTGGATAGAATTAAAGAGCATCAATTGAAAGTGAAGAAAATTTTCAACAAGAATACCAAAGCAAGGAATTTCAAATTTGGATATTTTTTCCTACTATGGGACAAGAGAAGAGAACTAAAGGGCAGCTATGGAAAGTTTGATTCATTGTGGTTGGGGCAATTCTAAAGTTATGGAGCTTGTGGTGAGAATATTTTTCTCCTCTCATAATTAGATGAAACTCCATTAGAGTTGCCTTGAAGTGGGCAATACTTGAAATTGACCATCAGTGAAGGCCTTTGTACCATAGGTGCATTTTTTCCATTTTCTGTTGTGTGCTTTTGGTTTGGTTTCATGTGTTTTTGTTTCTGTGTTGCCTCCTTCTTCCTTTCTCTCTCATAATTATACATGACTCTGCAAGGCCCAATGGATAAGGCACTGGTCAACGTAATATGTTTTGAAACTTGAGATTCTGGATACTCATGTCATGCCCTAGCCATGCCCATTTCACGCCATGTCCCAAAGATAGAGCTAGCTCTTCTCTCCTGAAAAAATACTCTACGTTTTCATAGCCAAATTCAAATTTTTTGAGCTCATGCTCTTTGCTGCTGTTTAAGCCAAGTTAGAGATTCAAGAAATTAGCAAAATTCATTCCCTAGAGCTGTTTAAACCTCTATTTTTCTAATTTTTAAGAAATCCTCCATTTCCTGGTCTATGCACACAATATCCTCTTTGCAACCTCCATTTTTGATTGAAATTGTTCACTTGCTCTATGGCTTCGGTTGTCAAATTGTTTTTTTTCCTCCATGCCTCTGGTTCATGAAGGAAATTAGAAAATTGGACTCAAAACGAGGAAGTTCTCTCCCTCTGTGTATTGTCCACATTCAGGATGACGGGTGTCTTTTCCCTGTCAAATTTTGGCCCCAATGAAGGTAGGTACGTGGTCAGATCCTATTGGATGGGGAGGAATAGGATTTTTGGTGAACATAACACTTTTGGTCACTTTTGGCAAAAATGGTAAATTTCCCCTGCGGACCCAAAAAGCCAAAATTGTTGATTGCAGAAAAAGTGGAAGTTTTTGTCCCAAGCTGCACAAGTTCAATTCGGACCCAAAAATCTCAATCAACCAACAAATTCAAAAGTGTGAGGGCCAGCCAATGGATAACTTCAAATTTTTTAGCCTTTTTTCTAAAAAAGGTAAAAATGGATAAAGGTTCACCCCTTCCTCAAATCCCACAGCCAATCAGAGGATGCCACGTGTCGAAAGCCAAATCGGAGTAACGGGCTGGCGGAGGAAATTGATTTTTTGACAATGTTTTCCAAGAAAGGTTAAAATGTTTAGAAAAGGGATGTGACCCCATCTCCAACCAGAATGTGCCACATGTCATAGTCAAATCAGAGAAGTGGGTCAGTGGAGAAGTTTGTATTTTTGAGCCCCTTTGTAAAAAAGGTGAAAAGTTAAAAAATGACCCGCAACCCTGATCAGGCTATAAAGGTAAAAGTCAAAGTTGAAGCCCATCATTGAAAATTAAACGCGGGAGAGTAGAATGGTGGGGGAATTTGAGTTTTTGAGCCTTTTTCCAAGAAATTTTAAAATGTTGAGAAAAGAGTCGCAACCCCATCTCCAACCAGAATGTGCCACGTGTCCTAGTCAAATCGGAGTAGCGGGCTGGCGGAGGAAATTGAGTTTTTGACCCTTTTTCCAAAAAAGGTTAAAATGTTGAGAAAAGGGTCAGGATCCCATTTCCAATAAGAATGTGCCACATGTCTAATTTGAAAATTCAAAGTGGGGTTGCGGGCCACTTTGTTCCAAATTGCTAAATCTCACAAAAAATCAAAAAATGCAAAAGGCTTCCCCCGTAACCACTCCAATCCCTTCCTTCCATGTGGATGGCTTAATTTCAAAGTTAGAGGAGCAAATCAAATGTTCTATATTTAAACTAGAAAATTAAATGTAACGGTTTCTTTGCAAGATCTGGTTTTTAACCCACCATGAGTGTTTTCTTCACAACAAAGGAATTTGAAAAGGTGTTGAAGATTTGTGAAGTTGTAGCCATTTTGGTAAAGGATATAATGGCTCCTTAGATCCATTCAAAGGGGGTGGTGATTGATTTCAAAAAGACCAGAGTGCTCTATACCTGGAAAAGATAGAAAATGCAACACTTCTTCTATTTTCCCCTTCTCCTTAGATTTTCCTCTATTCTCAAAGATCTGTACAAATTCTGCTTTAGCTTCAATAATAAAAGAAGGAATTTTCACCTTTTTGATTGAGGGATTGATTGGTACCTTATTACCAATGAATTTTATTTGGTCTTGTAGCTTCTCCTGCAGATTTTTTTTCTTCTAACTATAAATGCATGTAAATGCAATTTCTAATTAATGTGTGTGTGCATCTGATATTTTACTCACAACATTAGTTTCTCCTATCTCCATTCCCACTCACTTTCCCATTCTCAAACAAAGTTTCTTCCCTAGTGATAAATTGTTAGCTTTACCATAGGGTCAGTGGCGTGCCCCTATTGGATCTCTGGCTGAAAGGGCCACTATTGAAATTCACTTTTTTGCATGTAGCTATGGAAGTTACACCGTTCAAGTAGAGGAACTAGATTCCCACAGCATTGGCTTGAAACCCACCAATTTTTCCACAAGACAAATTTTCTCACCAACAAAATAGTAAGCTGAGAAATTGTTTAGTCACCTCATTTTTTATTTTCACGATTGAGATTGAGTTCTAAGCCAGTGAAAAATTCCGTAAGTGAGAGAAGTGCATCCTAGCTGGTTTATAGGGTGGCAACTGTTATAGTACCACGTATGATTGCCTAGTTGGTAAGTGCATTGTTTTTCACAAAATGTATGGTGCATTAGGCATTTATACTAATTTTTTACAATTTTTGAGAATTTTGATTTTCTCAGCGTTTTGGACTTGGACAATAGTGGTGAGGGTGCTAATGACCCCTAGGAAAAGAGCGCACAGATATGGGCATCATTTGAGTACATTTCTTGGATTGGGTTTTTCAGATGATGATTATGATGTTATGGACCATGCCTACCAACGACATATAGCACGGATGGGGGATATACCCATAATATGCCTATGTTGACTACACTATGTGATAGATTGTGCATGGATACATGTATATTATTTTTTCCTATATGGGAGATGATAGTGACGTTAGAGGATGTATATTACATATTGTGATTTTTGGTTATTGGGGAGAGGGTACAGGTGATGCCATTAAAGGACGTGGATAGGAAGATGAGAGTGGCAAGATGGTATTTTGTAGGGACTCAGACACCTACCGAGGCACATATTAGTCTAGATGTTATTCTAAGGTCACGTGTTCCACGGTTGCAGAAGTTTATAGTAGTTGTGATTATGTCATCTATAGAAATGGAGAGAGGATGTGTAGGCATCTTATATAAGATGTGTGATATATGTTTCCATATAGATGAGAGTACTAGGTATGCATGGGTTTGGTGTGTGTTGGCCCATTTATATAGAGATTTATACCACTTTACTCATAATGATCATGGTGATGGGATAAGAGCCACCACACTATTCCATGTATGGGCATATGATCATATAGCAGTGTTGAGACCAATTGGAGGCCCACAAGCAGAGTGGGCTAGGCTTGAGATATACACGAGAAGGTGGATTAACATTTGTGGTCTCGCAAGATGGATACTGATACCTACAGGGCACTGATAGATAGGATGGGGCTCGATGCAGTTTTAAGGAAGCCATACCATGACTACGGAGGATGGCCCGGGGATTCAGTAGAGTTACAATGTATTCAGAAGATGATGTGGCTAGAGGATAGATTTTTAGGTGTGGCAGAGCTCTTCCAGCTAGATAGGGTATCGAGTCAAATTGGTATGGCTCAGCATGTTCCCCTGAGAGCCGTATATATGATTGAGAACTATTATAGCACCGAAGATAGCTAGGGAAATACCAAGTCCCACATCAGAGTAGTCAGCACCTCCTGGTTCAGATGAGTAGATGTAGCGATAGAGGTGATAGACGCAGATAATTTTGGTAGCATAGAGGAGTACCATGTATGTTGGGCAGCACATCGATGGGTATTATTGTTACCATTATTTCTAGATCCATTGGGGTTACCTTATGTAGGAGGAGGAGTGGGGAAAGCACATGTCCCAAACCCTGTAGCAACGATTGTAGCAAAGCGTGAGCATCTACATAAAGTTATGTCATGTGTGTTTTTATTGGCTTATGTTTTAATAATGGATGTATAACTTATTGTGGTAGTTACATTGTAGGATATGCGAATTCTTCCTTGATAGTCGAAACATCCATCCACACCTTGACGTGAAATGTGCCGACTAAAATCCTTAGTCGAGGTGTATTGGAGAGAGTGGATGAGATCATGGGAAAGCATGCAAATCTATTTGATCTAGTGGCCATAGCAACAAAAACATGTATTGTATTAGTAGCCGAGAGGGATGAGGCATGTGAGGAGACTCAAAAATCTCATGAGACCTTAGGTGGTGGCCCTTTGGCATCAGCTTATGGAGCAATCTGATGATAATACCCTATTGTATAGACAAGTGGAGCAATATTGAGGTCGTGAATAGTGGCGTAGTGTGATTAATGAGGCATATAGTTATAGGGCTCTCACGGTGCCTGCAAGTGATAGTGATTATGAGGTGTGAATATCATGATTGTATATGATGTAGGGGATTTTCCCTAGTGATGATTGTATTTTCTACATATATATGGAAACGTTGTGATTTATATGTGCTAATTTTGTTATATGAGTTGATGATTATTATCGTGATGTTTTTGTATCTTTTTAGTGTTTATTGACGTAACATTTGTGTAATGATGACAAAATAGAATGTGATGAGTTAAGCACAATGTTTGTTAAATGGAATTCATAATGCGTAGTTAATATTATAATGATATTAAAATTCATGTGAAAAGAGATGATATATGATTATTGAACAAACAGGTTGTGATGAATGTAGGTCATCATAATGTGACATAATCGTAATATGTACATGTGATGAATGGGAGGGGAGAGTGGTGATGCCACCAATGTATAGATCATTAGATTCATTTAATTAATATCCCTCAACAGTCAAGAATGAACCATGAAAAGAAAGAGTGTGTCATCAAGAAATGATTGAGGTGTGCTAGATGAACGACAAAGCGCATGATGAAATGTTCTTAAAGAAAACCCTCAATAATCATGTAAGAACTGTAGGAACATAAGTGTTTCATCAGGGGGTAAGGTGATAGTAATAACCTACCAAAGACCAAGGTGGCGTGGAGTGGTGGAAGCATGTTGAATGGAATCATCATGAGTGTATGAATCAAACTGAATTTCATATGGAGTTGTGGTGGGATGTGTAAAAGTGGGGTGCTATGGTAACCAATGTGAAGTAGTATCATGATGCGGTGGATAGAATGAATGCAATGGATGAGGTGGATGCAGTAAATGTGATGGATGCATATTAATGATATACGGTGGTGGATATATCATAGTCGAAGCACCATATGTAGGAGATGACTTAATTGTAGTGGAAACTCTCTAACAAGGTAAAGGAGATATGGATCACTCATATGGGATAGAACCAAAGGAGATGATGTCCTTATTCTCTAATTGTTGCAATCTATCCTGAAGGGAAAAAAAGTCATTTTCTCTATGGAGATTTATGTGATGTTAATTACAATAGTGTTGGTTACGTTGGCACAGTAATCGGTGTTGCAGATGATGTTGATTAGAAGATAAGAAAATTAATCACTCATTGAGTAATACATGCAGCACATCATGTGGTCGTGTGTGGTGAGATAAGTGTAAAGGTTCACGTAACCTATGTGGTGTAGTAGGAGGTGTAGCTTATCGTGGAGCCAGAGAAGGAGTATGCTTTGGTGGTGAAGTGGGTTGAGCTTGTTTGCTTTTCTTGGGAGGAAAAGATGGAGACTTTGGAGGATGCTCAATCAAAGTCTCTGGCATAGAACTAGATGAGGAAGGTTTGTGGAGGATCTATGATGTATGTGGAGGGATGTTCTTGTTCTAATTCAATAACTTTATAGCATAGAAGAATGAATGACTCACATGAATCATAATGTAATCATTACTTGAGTGGAGGAATGAGGCCACGACAAAAAATAAATTACTTCTCAAGATCTATGGGTTGGAAGACAAGCTGGTAGATACAAGCATTGAATCATAAAATATAATCCTTGATAGGTTTTTTGGAGCCCCGATGTAAGGTATCTAACCAATCATAACTAACCTTAGGTCCATTTTTGATTATAAACCGACAGAGGAAGGTGTCCTCCATGTCATAAAAAGTACTAATGGATCAGAAGGGGAGATGAGTGTACCATTGTGACACCTCATCGGTAAGACTATAATGAAAGGCCTTAATTAGTAATCTATCATTAGAATAGGAGGCCATAGCCCTACGATAATGTAGAAGATGAGCATGAGGGTCACCCATTCCATCAAAACATGTGAAATTAGGCATGGTGAAATTGTGAGGGAATGTAGAAAATATGAATCTTCTTAGGGACCAAATTTCCATGTAATGAATTGTTGTCAAGACTGAACTTGATATTGTAACTATCCTATAACGTGCATGAGAGAAAGGATATCCTATGAAGGGATGGTGGAAGATGGAAATAATTTTTTAAGTGGTTTTAACTTTCCATTGTGAGTGATAATAGGGATATCCAAAGGTGTAATGTCCCCAAATGAACATATTTGACCCAAGTTGGATTTTGGGCAAATCCAAACCCCATAAGCAATATAGTAAATTACTTATCAAATCAAACACTGCCGATCTGAATCTTATATGAGAAGTGTGACTAGGGTGGAGTGAAATACCACCACAAATCAGCCCCTAAATCTATATCATTCCACATAAATCTGATACCACTAATTTATAAAGCCCAAATATGTATAAAAATATAGATTTCTGATATAAACAATGTTTGCAATAAATTATTTAAAACCCATGTCCACAACATAACTTCAAATATTCATATATTTTTTCTAGAGAAGTCCAAATGAGCTGAAACTTTGGATCTTGGGCCACAAAAATATGAAGAATAATATTATAAAATTAGTTTTTGCACAGCAAACATGAAACCCTAATTTTTCTCTAAAAATTAGGTCACCCAACACATTTGGGGCATCAAAACAGCTCCAAAAATTATGAAATTAATTTATTTTGATTCCCAAAATTTAGTACAATAAGAAGCAATAAATTTCAGACCTGGAATGTCTCAAATACACTGCAAATCAGCCAAAATATGGATCACTCCAACTGGTACAATAAACATACCACTGCTGCAATTTTATTCTTCAACAACACTACTGAAAATAGTAGAAATCTGTGAAAGCCCAATAGAATTTTCTGAATGGAAATTCCTCTCAAACTCCTAGGGGTTTTCATCCACAAGAGGGAAATACTAAAGGATTTCATCCTTAGATATTTCTATGCAAAAGCTACAAGCTTAAGACACAAATTAGAAATTATCAAGTGAATATCGAATGCCTCTCAAGCAAGTCTACTTCTCCTTTTAAAGGAAGAAGAGACCCAAAGGAAACTCCAAAATATCCAATCAGCTTGCATGATTCTTTCAATGCATTTTCCACCCTCCATTTCTCTTAGGGAGAACACAAAAGGCATTTAATAATTATTTTCTTCTCCCAAGTCTGGTCTCTTTTTCCCTAAAGGGAATACAAAATAGAAATGTTTTATCCTTTCTAAGTTCCCATTATTCCCTCGAAGGCAAGTCATCATTTTCCCTAAAAAAATAAAAAATAAATAAGTGTTTTTCTTTTTAAGCACTTTTCTAGGTTCTATTTTAATGTTAAGTTTATTGATTTATTATATGTGCTATTATATTTTAATTTTTTGCACAATATAATAAAATTAATAAAACTTAAGTCACCCATATATTTTTCCTTTGGTCTTCAGGCTGAAAAAATAGGCCAAAGGTCTTCAATTGGGAAGGGATGTTACAAAAGGCAATGGAGAAGGTTCTAATGCTAAGGGAACACTAATAATAGGTGCCGAGGAAGCTATAGTATGATATATAGATGGAATAACCATATGAATGGTTAGAATAACAATAAAAACATCCATAATAGGTGAAGTAACCAGTGGGGAAGCTTCTATAGAAGATGTACCAAGAGACATATTTGAACTAGCAAGAAAAGATAAAACAGAAGGAGAAGAAGAAGTGATAGATGGTGATGACTCATGCATAGTGCTAGATACAATCTCAGGAGAAGATAGAAATGGATTAGGTGGGTCACATTCAACAATATGGAAAAAAGGAGAATCATGACCATCAAGTGCCTTACCATCATCTAATAAAGAATCATCAATAAGGATATCCATAAAAACACTATCAATAGGATCATCAACATAATGTGAAGGAGTATGCAAACTAGGAGGGGATGTATCATGAGAAACAATGTCAGAAGAGGTAGATTCATGTGAGGAAAATGTGGCAGTGGCTGGAGAATCAATATGCTCATGTGAACATGTGGCAATACCAAACAAGTAGTCAATAAGAGAATCATCTAATGTTTCCTATGAAATATCAGAATTCGGATCACAAGTATTAGTATAGCATGGGGTACAATGAGTAAAGGCTACTAGATCATCAAAAATTATAATGATAATAGTAGAGTCTTCCAAATGAATAGGCACATCTTGTATTCCATATTAAAGTTGTTATATAAAGTCGGGTGTAGTGACAGGAGAACTATATAGAGCTTTAAGCTCATCAATGATAGCCTCACCATATACAGGGTTAACACTAAAATGATACATGATATGAAAAGAAGATGAACTATTGTTATCCAAAAGGTTTTTAGTGGATCATAGAGCAAGGTATTCTAAAATTCAAGTTCACCAAAATGATTAACTAAAATAGAAATTTTTATATGTTAATCTAAACTAGTAACAAATATTGATATAAATGCAATGTAAATACTAAATAATTTTATTTGATATTTTAAATGAAATCAAATAGTGGAAATGGGAAGGGATAGGGTACTAATCTAAAATTAACTTAGTTCACTTTTTGCAGGACTAGATAGGATGAGGTGCAGACAGGACATGGACTGATGGTGTTATCCAGTAAATTGCAACGAATGAAGATCTATCTAGATTGGGGTACCTGAGAGAGGACTGGGGTACTTGGGGGCACCCTGGTCTATAATTTGGGTGCTTTGGTATGTAGAAAATCTCAAGATTTGAATCTGATAGTATCATAAAATCTTCACAATATCTCCATCTTGGTCCCTTGGATGTCGCAATACCCTTGCTTATGTTGTTGTAGTTGTGTGACAAATACTTACCTGCAAAACCCCATACAAAGCATCAAATCCCTAAAAACTAATTATGAAAATGAAGGGCTCAGACTGACCTTACCTACCACAATGGTGGACTTACAACTAAGAGTTGCACTACATTCCATACCCAATGTAATTTTGTGTGCTTGTGTGTGTAATTGTGTGCCTAGAATTCCCTTGCATTAATGACATAGAAGTGGGGGGAAATAACTAGATGTAAGATGCAAATGGTGGATGGAATATAATGAATACAACCCTTTTCCTATATTCTTGTGTGATGTAGATATAGAAGATGCCCAAATCTAGTCATTTTCCTTAGTAGATAGCTAGCTCTTGATAATAGATCACCCACCCTTAGAATAGTGAGAATGTTTTATTTATATACAAATCTCTTGCTCAAATTTTGACACTAATGGCCCGACATGTTGACTAGTACCTAGGGGAATGAGAGGGAAAATGACAAAGACCGACCTCAAATAAGTAAATTAGACCTAAGTGTTACGGGGACCAAGACACCTAAAATTGTGGACAGGGGCGCCCATGGGAGTCCTAGCACTACCCTAGGATCCCTAGCCAAAGACTAGAGATGAAAAACTACTAAATAATGAGAGCTAAGACTGTCTGAGAGATGACCAAAATTGTGCAAACTACTGATAATTGTGTGATACAAGTGACAATGATGATAAACTAAGGACAAGACCAGGGGATGAGCCATTAGTGAATACTTTTCTAACGTGAGATCCATATATAAAATGACATACGTGGTTGTATAAAATGTAATAATAAGTGTGTTATTTTGTGACTACATCCAAAAAGGATGGCATTCACATCTCTTAGGTTTTTCTCATGAGCTTGCTTATTAGTTGTTAAAGTAGCAGGTGTACTAGGAATGTTGTAGCCATTTTCAATTGATGCCCATATATCATGTCCAAGAGACTTAAGGTATATACTCATCCTGAAAACCCCAAATTTTATAATTAATTCCACTAAAAAGAGGTGACCTGGTCATGGAGAGACCTTGACTATTCATCCATACTTTTGGAAAAGGGATCTCCTTGAAGTGGTTATAATTTTTCCTAAATGTACCTACTCTGATACTGATTGTTGAACATTCAAGCACTAAGAAAGGGATGGGATAAATCAGTTCCTTCTAAAAAAATTAATTTAAACTCAACATGTTTCACCTTTTTCTTAGATTGTTTCTTTAAAGTGTTGATGAAACAGATAGGGTAATGCACTGAAATACCTGTTCAAATGTTCGGTTGATGGGTTATTGCACACGTATGACTTCCGAATCCACAGCTGATTGTGAGAGCTTCCTTTTGGCTAGGAGGAACTACCTGTAATGTAAACAAGACCACTAGAAGGAATTAAACAATATGGGCAGTGAACTACCTAGCGTGAGCTAGATCTGGGAAGTATGATACTTCTTAGATGGCTTTCAGTCCATTGTTTTAAACAATTCAGTGTTGTAAACAAAGTAAATCCTATTGTTATTTTAAAATGATTTAGGTATCTCACTTAAAAACACAATAAGAAATAGATCTAATCTAACAGGCTAAGCTAGAATAGAATCCAAAGGTCAAATGATTGGTTCTAGGTCTCTATAGGTCTAATAAAGGTCTTGGGTAGATCACAGGTGAATGAGGGTGAGATAAAATTAGGTGGGTAGGTCTTTGTTCAGGGTTGTGTGGGAAAACACAGAGACCGGTGTCAGTCAAGGGTGACCGACGGTAGTTAGGTGTAACCGGTGCCAGTTACTGTCAGATCTAGAAATGTCACAAAACAAGTTGGGGTCTCCTTTGTGATTACACAAAGGAATTTGGTTAGTCGAGATGAGGTATTGGGTGACTGGAGTAGGCTTTTGTGAGGTTTCAATGGGTATACGGAGGTGAAAATGTGGAGAAGGTCAATAGGGAGAAAGATAAACAATAGATGATAAAATGATGATGAAATGAAATAACCAGGAAAGTATGATGTTGTACTTGGATTTCATTCCTGAAGGCCTGTGTGTGTGGGATGGAGGTGCTGATGATGGGTTTGAAGGTTGCAAGTGATCACCAACTAAAGAAAATCTTCTGCATGGGCTGCATGTACACTCCTCTTTGCTTGGATAGATCAAATCATGGCTAGGATGGCTGTGCAGGAGAAGATGTTCAATCTCCTTCCTTGGATATGAGTTTTCACTAGAATTGGCTCTCTGAAGATGCGTTATCTCTCTGAGATGCGTTATTTCTCATCAAATTTTCTCCCAATGTTTTCCAACCTTGAGAATAAGGTAGTTTAGGGGTTAAAAGGGTAACAGACGGCAGTCTAGCTTGACCGGCGATGGTTAGGGGTAACCGACGTCGGTCAAGGTGGGATTTCCTAGGTTTCCTAAACTAGGGAGATCCTCCTAATTTCCTTGGATCTCATGTCATTATCCTATGGATTAGACTGGGAGATTCTTGTGAGAATGTGGGAATGTAGGCATTGATTTTTAGGGTTTGGGTAAGTCTTAGTTAGTTATGGCAACTTGCTAAGAATAGGTCTTAGGTTGAGTTGGCTTGGTGAGGTGTCTAAGTGAACTATATGTGGGGATATTATTCAAATAAGATATTTAAATAATAAATATAGTGAGGATAATGCATTAAATTAATTAAATTAATATTAGTGGGGTGAAGGGGGCCATAGCTAGGTGAATGTAATAAAGGGTGCTTATATGTCGAGGGACCAAAGGGGAGTGTGACCTAATTTTTGTGTCTACATTTTGCCCCTTTTTTGCGTAGCTTTTATAGGTACACGATGCTAACAAAAATAAGATGTGGTTGCCCCATGTGTGGATGAAGGTGATCCCCCTCAAACCAGGAACTGACGAGGTAGTAGGCTGAAGCAGTGAGTGGTTTGATAAAAGGTAAAGGTGAGGAAAATGCAAGTGGGTACAGGGAAAAAGGGTGAAAGGTATACATGGGAAATCTAGGTAATGGGTCAGGGTCACAAGTAGCAACATTCAAATGCACACACACGTATAAACTGTAGCAAGCTACCAGGTTGAAGAGCAGGAAAACTCTACATCGTCTAAGGTCGATAGGTTTATCCAAACAAGGTTTAAAGTGAATCTGGTATCCAAGGTATAGGATATGGTCAAAAAAAACACAACGTAGGTTAGGTGCAGGAATGTTGTAGGTATTTTCTGGTACATCAAAGGTAGGGTCAGGATAAATGGTCACAAAAATAGGCTAGGTAAGGTCATTAGGTCAATCAACATAGGTAACAGTGCCGTAAGGTATAACGAACACATGAGGTCAAAGGTCACAAGTGATGGTACAGGTCCAAATATCTAGGTCATGGCATGCGTAAGGCCAAGGTAGGGGTAAAAGAATAAGAAGTCCTCAGAGGAGGAAAAATGGAGGTAGGAAGTGACAAGGTCAGGAAAGGTAAGGTAATGGGTGGGTAAAGGTTGGATGGGGTAAAGGAGTAAGGTAAATGGTGGGGTAAAATGGAAAAGTAGGGGCAATGTGTAG
The DNA here is from genome assembly GCA_019776745.2 of Taxus chinensis. NCBI lineage: Eukaryota > Viridiplantae > Streptophyta > Pinopsida > Cupressales > Taxaceae > Taxus > Taxus chinensis. Next base: position 850,054,241 of record CM034150.1, read on the forward strand.
GTTAGGTTGACTAATGGCAGTCATGGATAACTGACACGTCGATATAGGAAAAACTGACGACGGTGAGGTAGGGCACAAAACCAATGTCGGTCTAGGGGAACCGACGTCGGTTAGGTCAGGTTTTGTATAAAAACAAAAAATCCACATTTTTTTGTTATTAATTTGGTATTTGCAAAGTGAGAAAACAACAAAAAAGGGAGAAAAGAGAGAAAAGTGTTTGGAAAAAATGGGACAGTGAGTTGGTAGTGTGATTGGACGAGGGTTTGGTTGGTGTGTAGCGGGTCCATGGGATCAGGGTGAGAGATTTGATTGATCAGAGGTTGTGGGTAGCTATTCGGTGATGGCAAAGGTCGGAGAGGGATCTGGTAGACCACCAGCACAGCGGCCAAATGTGCCACCGAGACGGTGGTAGCACGAAGAGGTAAGAACCTAATGTTATAGTGTTAATTAGATAGAGTAGAGGTTGTGATAGTTGTTAGTTGTAGGGTTTTGTGGGTTTTTTGTATGTTGTGGGTGGGCAAAAGTTAAATCAGGTATTGGGGGAATAACAGGCTAAAAAGAGGGGGGTGGAGGTTAGTAAATTATATAGGTGGGTGGGTAGGGATCTAAGGGGAGTTTAGGTCATTATAGGTGGGGTAAAAGGGACAGGTGGGAGGGTTTTTTAAAAAGGGGGGGTTTAGGAAGTCACGCGGATTTTTCTACGATAGTGACCGGCATCGGTTAAGCTTGGCCAACGTTAGTTGGTAAGAATTGGGATCGATCACCAAATAGGTGACCGATGCTGGTTACGTGGTAACTGGGGTCAGTAAAGATGAACCGGTATCGGTCACCAAACAGGTGACAGATGTTGGTTTAAGGGTGACCGGAGTCGGATAGGATGAACCGACACCAATCGGGATTTTAGGCGTAAGGGTCCAAGAGGGATGTGGGCCAGGTAGTTGAGATGGGTAAAGTAAAAAATAGGGTGGGGGTAATGATAATTGGTGAATATGGTCATGGTAAATGTAGACTAATGTTGTGCTTAGATTAGATGCAGGGGAGATTGTAGTTACATATGCAAGATAGGGTTCTACCACTACTAGTGACATTACATGGCTTAGTGACCCCCTTGGAGTTGTAGCACGTGGAGGCAGTGGGCTTGAGTGGTATTCGGTGCTACTGATATGCTATTCGAAATCCCAATTTGATGGTCATGCTCATCGATAGATGGGACTCCATGACCAACACGTTCCACCTTCTGACGGGTGAGATGACTATCACCCTAGAGGATGTGTTCCAGATTTTATAGTTACTAATATTGGGGGCCCAAGCGTACTCTATCTCCTCCGAGGCCTCAGAGGAGCTGATCGGGATAGTTTTTGGTCAAGGTGGCGGTGGAGCTGAGATTCCATAGTGCCAGTTTGAGCTATGGTGAGATGTACCTAGCCCATCCGGATGAGACAAGGCTAGTGGTTTTATTAATGGAGGTAGTGTGTTGCCATGCACTACCCAATGCAGAGGGTGGACACTTTCCCCAATCACTGTTGGGGTTGCTCCATGATATGATGGTGCATGAGACATGATTTTCCTGGGCACCAGCATTCTTGGTGCAGCTATACAGAGAGCTATGGGTGTATGGGTGATTGCACAGGTTTAGCTTGTGTTGTACATTTATACTGCATTGTTGGTCCTATGAGCACATAGTCTGTGTTTGACCTATAGGGATGCCTTGAGTAGATGCATTCCCAGTGAGATATGTGTGGTTGGAATACAAGAGATGGGTGTTAGTGGCAGGAGAGTGGAGGTTGGATAGGCCGACATATGATGTGGCCCACTTTTCGGTAGTTGTTGGAGGGGTTGTCTGGAGTGGACATTGTCTAGAGGCCATATGTGGGATTCCCCTCATATAGGCACATACATGAGGAGATAGCTGAGCTCCAACTAGATAGGTGGATACAGAGTCTCCGTGCCGAGGAGGATGAGATGATCCCAGTAAATAGGGTTTGACGACAGTTCGGGATTATATAGGATATCCCTCCATCCTTCCCATAGTATTAGAGAGATGACGTGGAGAGGCCTCTACCACTACCACAGCCTACAGTGCCTATAGGAGAGGAGGAGTAGCCAGTGGATCAGCAGATTGATGACACTAAATACACAGATAGGTATAGGCAGTGGTGGGAAGCTCAGTTACGAGCCATACCACCTAGACCGGGGCAGCCTAACTTAGCTATCATTACAGTGTAGAGAGATACCCTACAGGGGTAGGTAGTAACGCTGATCACGCAGATAGGTATACTACAGACACAGTTGGAGGGGTCAGAGGTAAAGGTAGCAGAGCTATGAGTATAGGTGGCCAGTTTGCAGGCCCATATGGTGGAGGGAGAGGGTGGAGGTGATGGAGGAGATGGAGACAGAGATGGTCAGGTAGAAGCCTTACTAGCTCAGGTGGTAGGTTTACATGGCCAATTGACCACAACCCAGGCACAGATTGGGGCCCTATAGGCCCAAATACATGCACAGAGGCAAGGGGCACCACCATAGGCATGGGGAGCTTGTCCTAGTTCACAAGCTGGCACATGGAAGGTATAGGGGCCGAGACCTATGGGACCACTACAGACCATGCCTATATCTAGGTTACAGGATGCCCTAGGTGAGGTGAGATACTATCAGGACCAGCTCATGGCAGCCGGGATATACTTCCTCTCTTACGGAGAGTACATAGAACAGTAGGCATCTAGTGAGAGGATGAGATCCCGCACACATAGTGTGGATATCACATTAGGTCAGCAAGCTCCGAGGCCCGATCAGGGAGAGGCCACTAGCACACGGTGACTAGAGCTAGGTGATGTGCTAGTAGGGACACAGGAGACTGAGGGTGCAGGTGACACAGAGATGGAGGACATCCGGCGAGATGTCTAATATGCAGCCACCCGATTGTTGGTGTATACTAGTGATTATTTTTTATATATATGCCGGCCTACGTGCCAAAGATAGTGAGGATGTATGAGTGATTTTGTTGTAGTTTTTGAGCATATACCGGTCTACGTGTCGAATATTTTTGTTATTGATTCATTCATTCTTTTTGTATATATGAGACCGGCCTGTGTGTCAATGACATTTTGTATTGTATATCGGCCTATGTGCTGACATTTTTGAGATGATGGCCATGATGAGATAGGCATGTATTTTGAGATACACATTTATTGATTTATATGATGAGATTCATGGTATTTTGTGATGTGTTAATATGTTTATGAGATATTGGATGTATGGCTTGTGTTAGATGAGATATGGATTTGTTACTTTGATATGGATGGAAATTAAGTGAGTTAGGCATGATGGAGTTAGGTTGGTTTAGGCATGGATCAAATCAGGTTATAGGAATGGTGGAGTTAGGTTATAGGCATGGATCAAGTCAGGTTATAGGAATGGTGGAGTTAGGTTATAGGCATGGATCGAGTCAGGTTATAGGCATGGTTGAGTCAGGTTATAGGAATGGATTGAGTTAGGTTATAGGAATGGATCGAGTTAGGTTATAGGCATGCTTAAGTTGAAAGTAGGTTTAGTTATCATTCATTATTGTGGCAATGAATGATACTATGGGTAGGTGTAATAAATGTATGTTATGGTAAGAAACTTGTTATGTATGTGGCATAATATCCAAGTTTGTTAGAAAAGGGGAACTAAGTGAAATGTGGGGTAAATGGTGAGTCAGGAATGGTTGGTAAATTTTTTTTAGGGTAAAGAATGGCTGAGCTAACCTCCAAGGGCCCATTGCCCTCAGAGTGTTTCCTACATAGTCCAAGAAAAAAGGGACCTCGGGCTGATGTAGTTCTCCCATGAGCTAGGGAAGAATATGAAAATGAGTTGGTAGGTTTGTGGCCATGTTGTGGGTTTAGGTTTAATAGGTGTGGGTAGATTATAGGTAAAAGGATGCAGGTGAAGGCGATTATGGTAAGAGGGGAGGACTACCTCAAAGGTAAGTGTCAAGTACCAAGTCCTGTATTAGGTAATCAAAATGTAAACAAATATGGTTAAAAGATAAGAGGGGGCAATAAAGCCACTTGATTAGGTAGGATCATACCTTGGAGGGTTAATGAACACAAGACCCAAAAATCATTGGATAATTAACTGTTCTATGATGAAGGTAGTCACAGGATCACCAAATGTCAAAATTCCAAGATGTCCCTTGAGGCGATTGAGGAAATGAGAGTGGAAATGGTAAGGTGGGTGAAAGGTAGTTAATTGTATATTTTTTAAGTGACAGGTCTTTTGGGCAAGAGGTCTGAGGTCACAATGGGCAAGTCCATGACTAAAAAGTTTTTTTTTATAGACTGATCGATGCAGGAAGTCTATATGGGATAAATAATAAGGTACTCCTTGAGGTCTTCGTGAAACTGATCGATGTGGGAAGCTTCAGTTTCTCTCATTTTTTTATTTTATTTTTGAGCTTCACATAGTTATCCTTCGAGGGAGCAGTCTATTTATAGTAGCAATTTTTTCGAGAGGAAGATGTCCTTTTGAGGGAGTCATTTTTTTATTAAAATTTTGACTCAAGGAGTTTGGTCCCATGTGAGGTCTTTGAAATCATGGACAAGACCAAGGTGGAGGATAGGACTCTTGTTCAAAAGGTAAGGTGGAATGACCATGGGATCTCATCTAAAGGTAGATGAAAAGTATCCATGAGAATCATGCTATGTGTAGTGTTGTGGTACACATATTCAAGAAAAGATAACAAGTGATGGGTACTCACATGATTCTTGTTTAATCGTTAGGGAGGTGTATGGAGTGGATAGCACTCAAGGGACGATCCTGTAAAGAGACAAAGGGTGAGGTAGCACAACAATTCAACAATAGAATGGTCAAAGATGTAATGCATTAAGGGGCTCAGGTTCAGGTTTACCCTCAAGTGAGGATAAACGATAGGCACCTGATCCATAGGTATGAGTTACGATGTAAGGTCCTAGCCAATTAGGAGTGAATTTTTCCCATTTAATTTTTTCTACTTTGGTTACGTGTTGATTTTCTTTCAAGACAAGGTCACCAACTTGGAAGGTTTGTTCATGAACACATTTGTCATAAGCACATTTGATACATTGTTAGTAAACTTGAAGGTGATCCAAAGCCTTAAGACGACGTTCATCTAATAACTCTAGTTGTGCTAAGTGGTCCTAATGAAAGTCATCATCAGTAAGCATGTCATGGAGAGAAATACGTAGTGAGGGGATCTGGACTTCAAGAGGCAGAACAGCCTCTGTACCATAGACCAGTGAAAAGGGTGTGGTTGCAGTCGAAGTGCGAATACTAGTGTGGTATGCCCATAGGGAGAAAGGAATGTGTGTATGCCAATCCTTCCCAATATCGTCAACCACTTTCATGAGAATTTTTTTGAGGGTTTTGTTAGTGGATTCAGCTTGGCCATTGGTTTGTGGGTAATAAGGTGATGAGAAACTAAGCTGAATGTCGAAGGCGTGGAAAAGTTTTTGTAGTGTTTTGTTTTTGAATTTTTTTCCATTATCAGTGATGAGGCGATGAGGAACAAAAAAGTGACAAATGATGTGATGGTTAATGAACTCACATATCTTCTTGGTGGAGATGAGTGGTATGGCTTCCACCCATTTTTTGTAGTATTTGGTAGCAATTATGATCCATTGATGGCATTGGGAAGAATGAGGATTGATTTCTCTGACAAGATCCAAACCCTATTGAGAGAAGGGCCACAGGTCACGAGCGACCTGTAAGGCATGGCTGGGTGTATGATGAAGGTTGGAATGTTGTTAGCATTTCACACAATGTTTAACATAGCCACAACAATCATGGTTAATTTTCAGCTAGTAATAGCCCAGACGAAGAAGATGCTTAGCAATAGCAAGGCCACTAAAGTGACCTCCACATATGCCATCGTGAACCTCCTTAATGGTTAAAGGAATTTTAGAACTTGTGAGGCATCGTAAGAGAATACCATCAAAGCTACGCTTATAGAGGAGTCCCCCTAGAATGACGAAATGGGAGACCTTTTTAAGGAATGCATGTTGTCCATTACAGGTGAGATCAGGAGGTAAGATGGAGAGAGAAAGGTAGTCAGAGTATTGTTTATACCAAAGGTCACTCGGGTTAGGGGTGTCGGTTCTGATTGAGTAAACATCGTGAGGTAAATAAGAAGGTGAATGGAGGCGTTGTATGGTGACAAATATTTTGGAATCAGTGGGGGAAGTGGGTATTTGGGAAGCTAAGTGGACCATGGTATCTACAAATTTTTTAGTTGAACGTGGGATGGTTTGAAGGGTGTAACGATCAAAGGTGGTAAAAAGTATGTCTACATGATGTTTATACTTATGAAGTATCTCGTTACGACATTGGTACATACCATTAACTTGGTTTACGACCAATTGTGAATCACCAAAGATGTGGATTGATTTGACATCTAGGGCATATGTGGCTTGGAGACCTAGTACGAGTGCTTCATATTCGGAAATATTGTTGGTGCATTCAAAGTCTAGTTTGAAAGACAAAGGCATGGGTTCTCCATCCAGAGGAATGAGGATAATACTAGCCACATCCCCATGCTAACACTTGGAACCATCAAAGAATAGTGTCATTGGGTAAGGGGGTTCTTCTAGGGAAAGAGTAGTAATTGACTCATCAGGAAAGTCAAAATTAGAGGGTTGATCCCAGGAAATAGGTGATTCAACCAGTTGGTTAGTGATAGCTTGGCCCTTGATGGAATTTTGGTGAATGAATTCAAGGTCAAGATCAGCTAAAAGCATAAGCCATCATGTGGAACACTGATTTTGTTAAGTTTTGGCATACATGAAGTGTAAGGGATTGGTGTGTTTCACCTTTTTATTAGATTTTTTCTTTGGAGTGTTGACGAAATAGATAGGGTAACGGGTGTAGGAGGAATACCTGTTCAAATGTAATTTGATGGGTTGTTGCGCACATATGACTTTCGAATCCATATCTGATCGTGAGAGCTTCCTTTTGGCTAGGAGGAACTACCTGTAATGTAAATAAGACCACCATAAGGACTTTAACAATATGGGAAGTGAACTACCTAGCGTGAGCTAGATCCGGGAAGTATGATACTTCCTAGATGGTTTTCAATCCACTATTTTAAAAAATTCAATGCTTTAAACAAAGTAAATCCTATTGTTATTTTAAAATGATTTAGGTATCTCACTTAAAAACACAATAAGAAATAGATTTAATCTAACAGGCTAAGCTAGAATAGAATCCAAAGGTCAAATTATTGGTTCTGGGTCTCTACTGGTTTGATAAAGGTCTCAGGTAGATCATAGGTGAATGAGGGTAAGATAAAATTAGGTGGGTAGGTCTCTATTCAGTTTTGTCTGGGAAAACACAGAGACCGGTGTCAGTTAAGGTTGACCGAAGGTGGTTAGGCATAACCGGTGCTAGTTACTGTTAGATCTAGAAATGTCACAAAACAAGTTGGGGTCTCCTTTGTGATTGAACAAAGAAATTTGGTTGGTCAAGACGATGTATTGGGTTAATGGAGTAGGCTTTTACGAGGTTTCAATGGGTATACAGAGGTGAAAATGTGGATAAGGTCAATAGGGAGCAAGATAAACAATGGATGATAAAATGATGATGAAATGAAATAACTAGGAAAGTATGATGTTCGTACTTACTTGGATTTCATTCCTGAAGACCTGTGTGTGAGGGATGGAGGTGTTGATGATGGGTTTGAAGGTTGCAAGTGATCACCAACTAAAGAAAATCTTCTACATGGACTACATGTACACTCCTCTTTGCTTGGATAGATCAGATCATGGCTGAGATGGTTGTGCAGGAGAAGATGTTCAATCTCCTTCCTTTGATGTGAATTTTCACCTGAATTGGCTCTCTGAAGATGCGTTCTTGCTCATGAATGTTTCTCCCATTTTTTTCCAACCTTGAGAATAAGGTATTTTAGGGGTTAAAAGGGTAACCAAAGGTGGTCCAGCTTAACCAGTGACGGTTAGGGGTAGCCGACATCGGTCAAGGCGGGATTTCCTAGGTTTACTAAACTAGGGAGATCCTCCTGATTTCCTTGAATTTCATGTCATTATCCCATGGATTATACTGGGAGATTATTGTGAGCATATAGGAATGTGGTTAGAGGGAATGTAGGCATTGATTTTTAGTGTTTGGGTAAGTCTTAGTTAGTTATGGCAACTTGCTAAGAATAGGTCTTAGGTTGAGTTGGCTTAGTGAGGTGTCTAAGTGAACTATATGTGGGGATATTATTCAAATAAGATATTTAAATAATAAATATAGTGATGATAATGCATTAATTTAATTTAATTAATATTAGTGGGGTGAATGGGGCCATAGCTAGGTGAATGTAATAAAGGGTGCTTATATGTCGAGGGACCAAAGGGGAGTGTGACCTAATTTTAGTGTCTACACAGAAATCAATACCATATTCATTTAGTTTCCTTTTAAGCAGTGAACTAATCAAAGCATGCTAACAAGGGAGAGGAAACAAAAAGCACATGATGACACAAAATTTAAGGTGGGAAACTCAATATAGGAGAAAACCCACTGAAAAGAGAAATCAGGTCAATATCAAGGAAAATTTCCTGCAATAATTACAATGATCTCGCCATATGGTGAGCACCAACTCCAGTTTTGAAGAACCTACTTCAATTAAATGCCAAGAACAAACTTTATTGTTGTTTTACAAGAACCTACTTGTAAGGAATATCACTCCCAATTTATTGAGATACAACTTATTCTTCTATCAAAAGGAAATTTGATCACCTTCACCTCATTTTTTTACATCAATACCTTGTGATCATTGTTTCACCTCATCAATTTATGTTGCACCTCTCTTTGTAAATTTACACATCATAATTCTTCTTTGCAACAAGCAAGATTCAAACAACCAATAGCCTATTTTTACATCATAATACTTCTTGTTCATGAATTTTTAACTTTACATTAGTTTCTATAAAAATTCCTTCTCCTTTCAACTCGAACCAAGAGACAAGCCATACAATGCCAAAAATTACATTTTTGGATTAGTTTCATATTCCTTTCATTTTCTGTACTAACATAACTCTTAATGAACCTATAAAATAAAATAAAAACATGCTCCAACCATCTGACAATCATTTTCACACTCATAAATTCTCATTCAAAACTCAGCAGATGTCAATTTTGATAGTTACACTGATTTAGTCTTCTAGTGTGGTGAGAAAAGGTTTCTCTTTTAGTTTTCTAAACATTTTCCAACTGATATGAGCATGCAACCATGTTAAAAAATTGTTCTTATATGCTCTAATGACTCTTCACCTTCTCCATTTCTTGTCATTCTCCTTATACACTTCATAGTTTCATACATGAGAAGCACAACCTATTAGAAGGAATAATACATACTTGAACATAAGGATGAAGTGAACGAATGAAATGATATCAAGCATGCACTCAAGACATCATAATGCAAGATAACTTCATTGACATTCAGATCTTGAGGAACATCAAGATAGTAGTATTTTCATTGGCTTATCTACTTAGACAAGGTTATGCATTCTCAATCACAATAAGACTTGAATGTAGTTAGAAAAATCTTGTCAAGGCATAAAGAACACATTTTCCATTGTTATCATAGTATGGAGATGTTTATTTAGGATCACATTATCATTTACCAATATTAAAATCTCAAGTCATCACAACCCTTCTTCATTTCGCAAGCTTTAAGATAGTGCATTTAAGGTTTTTTCATCACAGATGACAAAAATTAAATATTTGAAGAATTCATGAACATTATTAGTCACCTATGGTTATAGTGACATCTTTCAAGTATTTATACAGCTTATTAGGTCCATTTTATTGAAAAATAACAATCTAACAAGATCAACTAAGTTTGTTTTCTCATAACTCTATATAGTGATGGTTTTGACACATGAAACCCTAGCTAGATGTTTAGAGGATTAAATCACTTTATCCTTCACTTTTATGCTATTTTGAGTGTGTGGTTACTTCACTGAGTGATTTTGCACCATGACCAAGGAATTTTATGCATGCGTTATTAAGAGAAAGTTACCTGTTCAAATCAAGTTATCAACCTTCTAGACCATACCAATATGTCAGTTAGAAATCAAAAAGTTTGAGACCTCAACTCACTTTATAGGATCATACATTTGACTCCATCAATTCATATTGGAATTTTATCAGGTTCTCACAACCATATTATGCTTCAATATCAGGTTTACACATGAACACTTCCTTGAAATACCATGACTCGTTGTGGTATACAAAGTATTCAAGTGGCAGAGAAGAGAAAACTATCTTCAATTCAAATTTTCTTCACACACTTTTTCTCAAAACACTTTGTGAGAAATTAGAGGACATCAATGGATATCTAGAACAATGATATTTTATTCATGAAACATCCAAAACACACCTATGTCTCCAAACTTCATAAAAAATTTCCCTTTTTTGTATGGTACAGTCAGTCCCGTAGGTGTATGAGTGGTTTTTCATGACACGTGGGGAGTACTTTTCCTATACAAAGAATCAAATGTACTTTCGTAATGTTATTATTTCCACACCTTGCATATTTCTTCTATTTCTCAAGGAGGGAGTTATGGAGGACTTCAAACTAGTTTAGATAAATGGTTATAGATTTTTCATTTCACCATATTTTGACTTTAGACCTTTTTCATTAGATTTATATCCCAATTTCCTCCATAAAAATATCTTATGACTTATCTGAAGAATCCTTGTGAATTTAGTACAATTGCTAAGAAGTTGAGGTGCTATATTTGGCCTTCTCAAAAACTTGGTTTTGGATAATTTAGCTCTACAACCTTGATTTTCACTTTCTAACCCTGATTTGATATCCCAAAATATCAAGACTCATACCTTCATCATCTACCATAATTTTTTGTCATGAGGCCCTTTGAATTTTCTTGTCTTGTTTCACTTTTCTATGACTATTGGGCATGTTCTCAAGCCTTCATTTTCACTAGGTCTCCTCCAAGCTTCAAATATCTAATTTCCAAATTTTTACACCTTCATATGCCTTATACAAGGCTTCACAAGCTTGGAACATCTATATCATATCTGCAAAACATTATACACCATGACCTAATGGGAATAGGCCTTTGCACTAGGCCTGTTTTAGCTTGTTTTCCACTTTGAACACCAAATGTGGCCCGATGTGTAACATACTCATTTTAGGACTTCAATAACAAGGGGAAAAAAATTAATGCTTCACAATTTAAATACCCATATATTTAAATCCAACATAAATCTTAATGTTCACTGTTCTAAATTCACATAATTTAGAACAAACATTCATTTATCTAATCCATCTCATAACAATAAACCATATGCATCTACCATGACTCGGTATTAAAACGATCTCTCATTTTTCATTATATCAATGTGTATACTAAGTATACTGGTGGTTCCCTTGTTCCATTAAGGGTAAATCAAGTGTAATCCTGTAAATGGTCTATCTAGGTATCTGTTATGGATACCCATCTGACATCATGCATCTTTAGCCCAGGTGAAATCAAGACAACACAATCAGTAGCTTGTGATACTTTGGCCAAATTTTTAAGGCATGTATGTCATGATTTTATTCCTAGATGGCATACTCATCAAAGGGAATATGTCTTTCACCACACTCGAAACTGTTATCTAGATTAGAGCTACCTTGACTTACGTCAATCACTTAAGTATAGGATTGTAGATTTAAGTCTACATTATGCTTAATCATTAAAGCATACAATTTCCATCAAATAGATAAGTTTTCGTGTTCTTTTTTTTCATGTAATGTAGGAAAGAAATCATACATTAATTATTTTCACATAAAATCCCTTAGGAATATTTTAACTATTAGTAACTATTATGTTTAGGTATTTTTTCATACTTTTACAAAGTAACATAACCTATCAATGTAACTGAAACATGCCGATAAAAATTATAACATTTTATACCATTAGCTATCCCTTTATCTATAATTTAGTTATATCGAATAAGCATCCCCTTACACACAACTTCATTATAATCACTAAGTTTTCACAATTGTTTTAATTAATTAAAAATTGATGGATTAAGAGATCAACCTTTACAAGTCACTCTACATTGTACAAGTACAACGTGTTTTCATCCAAGCTAAGTATACTTAATCTAAATTCATATAACTTATCATAATACATAAGTTGACTTAGGTATTCAGCCAATCCTCACTTATTTCCTAATTGATACTTAATCATATAAGGCATATAGTACTTCAATATTTTATACATTATGCTTAATATAACAGTAGCGATAAATGAAAATTGTCTTTCTTTTATAAATGAACACACAACTACTAAGTTAAACATTTTTCAACGAGTCACTTTCATTCAAGACATTATAATAAAGTAAACCCTCTTTATTTCTTTCCAATATCAATATCAAGGTCTTGTTCAAACAATGAATTCAATAACTTCTTTTCCAAAAAATTACAATAAATGGCCATAGGCCTTTCTTATTTTCATAATAGAAGTACATCAAGTAATTAATACAATATTCATTTATTCAAATCATCTATTTTATGTCAACAGAACAAATGCAAATTTTTATGTCTTCCTTCTTTCATCTTTCACGAAGTGCATCTGCAAGATTTTTAGCATCTGTAAATTCATACGAACTGAGCATGATAGGGACTAAATCTTCATAAAAGTATGCTATAACTAATAATTTCATAAAACAAACACTGATTTTAAATAAAATTATTCTAAGGTCCAAAATAAAACACACAATTTTGTTTACCATGCAACAAGGATATCATATAGTAGCAGATAGGGAAGATAAGATAACATATTGCATCATTCAAGTTATTCTAGGAAAGTATTTACTTAGGACAACATAAGTGATCCAGTCAAACATAATGGATCAAAATCAATCCAAGAAGTTCCAATACTAGAATAATAATACTATAGACATATAAGCCCATACTTATATAAAAGTGGTTTCATTATTCTAATTTAATCAATCCAAAAGATCACACTTAGGTATTATCAAAATTTGAAAAATAATATTACAGTCATATAAGCCCATACTTATATCATTGTAACATTATATTCATTCCATTAAGTTCAACTACTTAACTTAATTCAATCAAAACAACATATAAAAATATTCCCAAACAAAGCATAAGCCGGAATAATAATGTTATAGTCATTTAAGCCCATACTTATACCACGGTAACATTATTTCCAATTCACAGAAGTCTGAAAACAAAACTTCTACAAATAGTATATTTCATATTAAACCAAAAATACCTTCACAAGGTAAAATCCTTTTTCAATGTATATCTCTAAGTTATATACAGTAATAACTTGTACAAATTAAGGAAAAATATACTTCATAACTCAGAATACAGTCTTGTATAATCTTTAATATAACACATCATATTGAGTTACTTCCTATTATAATCAGTCGTAATAAGATCCATTACAGAAAGGCCACAACCGAAACTTGATAATACTTATATATTTATAGGTCTAAACTTCCTTATCTTTTCATTGTAACTTGTATAAACTAAGCTTCCATAATGATATAAGTCATACTTAGCTATAACATCAAATAAATAATAAACACAAGAAAACAATCACCTCATAACGAAAGTTATGAGTTCCTTAATAAAATCAAATGACAATAGCCCAAAAAACCTCATTCTCACATATTTCAAATATGTCAACTGAAACTTAGGCAATATTTCAAAATATACCAACCTAGTAAAGGACTCTTCAGTTAAGGATTAGGACTTCACAATTTCACATACAAGCAAGATACAATTAATCATTTTTACAAGTCCATCATCCATCAAGGTTTAAGCTCTAATCAAGATTTTCATAAGTTAAAAATAGGTAATATATATCTAAAAATAATCCAACGTGAAGATAAAATATATTAATTTAAACAATATCCAGAAAGTTAAAGAAGGGTCTGCAATACCAGGTCATAAAGATAAGATAGACTCATACTTATTAAAACTTAAACCCTGAAATCATCCGTAGAAAAATCAGTATTGATCCAAATAGGATTTGATAACAACTTAAGAATATAAAGTGGATGATGACATGCTTTTGACCTGAGTGAGCCTAAGGATCAATATAAATTAGTATCTACAGAAATTGAAATCATCAATAAACCTAAGCCATTACTATAAAGATTTCATAAGAGTTACAGAGATAACACTAAATTTTACTTGATCATGAATCAAAATCTGAACTAATTAAATCATAATAAGATGATACCCAGGTTCAGCTATCAAAGAGTAAAATCTAGATAATATTGTCTCGAGAACCCATTAAGGGGTTCAATTCGACAGAGCAAATATATTCATTCCTAAGTTGTACCAACAAATCATGTTATCCTTGAAAGATAAAATGACATCATAACCACAATTGAACAGAATACCATTTAATCTCAATAATAATAATAATAAACACCCAACACCCTTAGGGTCGAGTTGAATACTTAGGGTAGAAACTGACTGATTCCTATTCTAAACAAAATCCACTTCCAGATTTAATATTGCTTAAGAATACAATCATTAAATCCCTATGAATGATGAGTAACCATAAAATAATAATACAATACTCAAAATAGCATGTAATGATAAATATAAGGATTTTCATTCATAAACACACACAACCCAGCAATGCCTAAATTTCTCTATCATTTTTTACAGTTAACACTAACACAAACTAGGAGTAGAAATGAAGGAATATAGCAATATCCAACAACAAAATGGTAAGATACTCAAAAATAGTCAATTTTTAGAGCACATACCAAAAGCTTAGAACCTGAAACTAGATTTCATATAAGAGCATATTCCTTTTCATGAATATGTTAAATAGCACAAATTATTAAAAATACTTAGATCCTATCATATCTTATAGAGCTCCTGCAATTAAATTCCAAGATCTCCAAGTTCTCCTCCAAACTTCCACAAAAAATTCTAAAGATATTTAGAAACGGCTTCCACAAAAAAATCCTTCTCCTTCTTTCCATTTTAATATCCAGTTCATTAATTTTTTCTCCACTATTTCCTTCATGCAACTAATAGATCAAAGATTATCCAACAATGAACTAAAATTTTGAAAACTAGAATGTCTACATGAAGATCCCAAGAGCTCATAAAACCAAAATGAACAATGAAAACTAACCCCTATATTTTCTCCCAAAACCATCGTGCTTCTTTCAAGGTGGTTTTGGTTTTACCAAGACCATTAATGCCAAGGGAGGACTGTCAGTTACTACCTTGAATCCTGTCAACTACCTTCTCATATTTTAAATTTATTAATCCACTAATAGTTTTCCAAACCTTCACTAAACCTTTCGCCACAAACTAAACATGCATGGCCAAGGCTGACTTGGTCCTATCAAAGGTGGTGGTGGCTGCCAATTAAAACTCATTAAATTTTCCAAGTACGAGTATGGGTTTGCGCCCATCCTCGTAACCATCCTACTAACCCTTCTCATCATTACTAACCGCAGTTAGATCTTTAAAGTTAGGTCATAGGATCCTTAGCTAGGTTAGGATTTATATCAATTAATATTAAGGTATCAACCTTAGCTTAGGTTGTTATCATTTAATCAAATTCCCATAGAATTAAGTTAGGTCCTTAGCAATGCAATTATCACCTAAATAGGTTAGATTACACCTTCCTTATATAATAAAGTAACAAGGTCTTACCAAAGATTACATCTACACAAGAATTCTATCCAACATAAAAATAAATAAACTTTCCTTAGCCAAAGTAAGCCTTCAGCACAATAGTGTAATCAAGCATCAGATTAGATTCTTTTTCACTAAATCTGTTATTTAAAATTGTAATTCTAAATTTAATAAGAATCCAAGTGTTCATTGAATATAAATTCATAATCGCATATCGATTTAGGAGAATACCTTTGATCAATGCAATTTATCCAAGGTATTATCCTACATCCAATATCGATGTCATAGTCCCATAAGTAGCAATTATATCAAAACCTTAAATAGCTTACGAGATTACTTGATTACTCAATTGTTCCAAGAACCTTATTTACACTTTCCACAAGCTGAAATCACTAGTTTCCTTTCAAAAACTAGTTAGGTAAGTACTTCATGATCAAAAACATAAGTATAAATAATGCCATAAGAAGGAGTTACAAATAGATCTTATAAGCACTTGATATCATTCTATAAAACATGATTAAACAGTTCATTAGAGCACAACAACTCAGAACACAATCACATGTCAACATTTGCCAATCCACTCACAAATAAGTAAGTATTGATATCAACACAATAGAGGCATTACATACCTCCCCTCTAAAAAGCATCATCATCTGGATGATTAACTTAATTCAACATAGTTTTAAGAACACGGATAATAACATAATTTATTCAACCATCAAATTCTCAAATAGTAAGAAGAATTTTACAAAAATTCAAGTTTTCAGAGGTTCATAACAGCATCATAATGGTTGTACCAGCACTTATTAAAAGTGTTTTTCTCAAAAACAACAAAATCAGAGATAGTTTTCAAAACCAAATATATCAAGTATAATAGAAAATTGAAATCTTTTTGTTAACAATAAATTAAGTTTTATGAGTGATGGACTCAAATAGGTTCAAGATCTATAACCTTCAGCTCTAATACCAAGATGTAACATGCTCATTTTAAGACTTCAATAACAAGTGCAAATTTTTATGTCTTCGTTCTTTCATCTTTCACGAAGTTCATATTTAAGATTGTTAGCATCTGTCATTTCATACAAACTAAGAATGATAGGTATTAAATCTTCATATCAGTATGCTCTAACTAATAATTTCATAAAACAAACACTAATTTTAAATAAAATTATTCTAAGGTCCAAAATAAAACACACAACTCTTTTGATCATGCGACAAGGATATCATATAGTAGCAGATAAGGAAGATAAGATAACATATTACATCATTCAATTTATCCTTGGAAAGTATTTACTTAGGCAACATAAGTGATCCAATAAAACATAATGGATCACAATCAATCCAAGAAGCTCCAATACTAGAATAATAATACTACAATCATATCAGCCCATACTTATATAACAGTAGTTTCATTATTCTAATTTAATCAACACAACAAATCACACTAACTTCGGTAGTGCCAAATTTTGAATAATAATATTACAGTCATATAAGCCCATACTTATATCATTGTAACATTATATTTAGTCCATTATGTTAAACTACTTAACTTAATGCAATCAAAACAAGAGATCATAAACTTCCCAAACATAGCATAAGATGGAATAATAATGTTATAGCCAAATAAGCCCATACTTTATATCATTGTAACATTATTTCTAGTTCATAGAATTCTAAAAACATAACTTCTACAACCAGTGTATTTCATATTAATCCAACAATACCTTCACAAGGTAAAATCCTTTCTCAACTTATATCTCTAAGTTATATACAGTAATAACTTATATGAATTAAGGAAAAATATACTTCAGAACTCGGCATACAAGCTTGTATAATATTTAATACAACACATCATATTGAGTTACTTCTTATTACAATAAGTCATAATAAGATCCATATTCCAACAAGGCCATAACCAAAACTTGATAATACTTATATATTTATAAGACTAAACTTGCTTAACTTTTCATTGATAATTTCCCACCATTTTTGTTTCCCCCGATGCTCTGCTCATTCCCATTCACAATACTCCCACTACCAAACCGACCAACTCTTCCAGATCAGAAATGTCAAGGCTAAGAACCCTACACCCCACAAAGTGACCCCACCTCCCTCTGGTTGTGTCCTTCGGAGTAATAAGGATATGGAAATGGTTCACAATATTTTTCACATCAGTAATTCAAATAAGGACAATGCTTCTCAAAAAGAGAGGGAAAATGTTCTCCTTAGAATGGAAATGCTAGAAAATGAGGTAGAAAGTATTAAGAAAGAGATGCATCAGTTAAATAAATAAAAGGGGAAAAGAAATATGAATGATGATGCAGGTTTTGGCACAGATCAGAATGAAGAAATATACAAAAAATTGAACTCCTTGGATAATATACTTGGGAGGTATAAGGATAGACACGCTCACAATATGGTCATATTCAAAGCTATAAGTGAGTTTCTTGAACAACATGTCAAAAGCATCACAATGTTGAGTAGATTCCCTGAGGATATTTGGGGTACAGAAAAGGAGAGAAATCAGGTCATCTCGCAGCTGAACGTTAATGATCTAACACATATCACCACTGTGGCACTTTTGACTTCCTTGCAGACAATCAAATCAAGGATTGAAAGGGATTTGAAGAAATGATACCTCCTGGGCAGACTGGACGTGTTCAAGTTTTTGTTTTGTTTCTGATAGTATGCTATTTTTTTTCTTTAGTTGAAGTTATATTCTTATCTTTCTCTTTATTAGTAGCTTCTCTTTTGACTATTTTTGGACTTATTATAATATCTAGATTTAGATCCTATTTTTCTACTTTTCCATGTTGATCTAGCTATTGAGCCTTTTTTGTAACAGGGTATAGTCCCTTCAAAACTATTTTCCTTTAGTAAAAGAACTATTCATTGTAACTTGTATAAACTAAGTTTCCATAATGATATAAGTCATACTTATCTATAATGTCAGATAAAGAATACACACAATCCAACAATCACCTCATAGTGAAATTTATGAGTTCCTTAATAAAATCAAATGACAGTAGCCCAAGAAACCTCATAGTCACATATTTCAAATAGATCAACTAAAACTTAGGAAATATTTCAAAATGTGCCAGTGTAGTCAAAGACTCTTCAGTTAAGGATTAGGACTTCATAATTTCACATATATGTAAGATACAATCAATCATTTTTTCCAGTGCATCATCCATCAAGGTCTAATCTCTAATCGAGCTTTTCATAAGTTAAAAATATGTAATAGATATCTATAAATAATCCAACATGAAGATAAAATATCTTAATTGAAACAACATTCAGAAAGTGGAAGAAGGGAAAGTGGAAGAAGGGTCTGCCATACAAGGTCATAAAGATAAGCTCGACTTATACTTATCAAAACTTAAACCCTGAAATCATCCATAGAAAAAATGGTATCAATCTAAACAAGTCTTGATAACAACTTAAGAATATAAAGTGGATGATGACATCCTTTCGACCTAAGTGCTCCTGAGGCTCAATATAAATCAATATCTACATAAATCAAAATCATCAATAACCCTAACATTACTCTAAATATTTCATAAGAGTTACAGAGATAAACATATCAACCATAAATAACACTAAATGTTACTTGATCATGAATCAATATTTGAACTAATTAAATCAGAAGAATATTATAAACAATTTTAGCTATCAAAGAGTAAAATCCATATAATATTGTCTTGAGAACCCATTAAGGGGTTTGATTCGATAAAGCAGATATATTCAACCCTAAGTTGTAGTAATAGATCGTGTTATCATTGTAAGATAAAATGACATGATAACCATAGTCAAATAGAATGCCATTTAATCTCAATAATAATACTAAACACCCAACACCCTCATGGTCGAGTTGATGAATACTTAGGGTAGAAACTGAACGATTCCTATTCTAAAAAAAATCCACTTCCAGATTTAATATAGCTCAACAATACAGCCATTAAAACCCTTCAAAAGATGAGTAACTGTTAAACAAGAATAAAATGCTTCAAAACATCATGCATATATAAATATAAGATTTTTTCATTCATAGACACACACAGCTCAACAATTCCTAAATTGTTCTATCATTTTTACAGTTAACACTTACACAAACTAGAAGCAGAAATGAAGGAATATAATGATATCCAGCAAACAAAATGGTAAGATACTCAAATATAATCAAGTTTTAGAACACATACCAAAATATCAGAACCAGAAACTAGATTTCATATAAGAGCAAAGTCCTTTTCATGAATCCATTAAATAAAGAAAATTATTTAAAAGATTTAGAGCCTATCATGCTTGGTAGAGCTCCTAAAATTCCTTTCTAAGATCTCAAAGTTCTCCTTCAAGCTTCCACGAAAAATTCCACGTTGATTTCAAAACTTATTCCACATAAAACAACTTCTTCTCCTTCTTTCTATTTTAACAGCCAGTGCATTAAATTTGTCTCCACTATTTCCTTTATGTAACTAATAGGTCATAGATTATCTAAAAATGAAATAAAATTTTGAAAAACTAGAAGGTCTACATGCAGAGCCCAAATGTTCGTAAAACCAAATGAATAATGAAAACTAACCCCTATCCTTTCTCCCAAAACCATCGTGTTCCTTCCAAGGTGGTTTTGGTTTTACCAAGGCCATTAATGCCAAGGTAGGACTATCAGTTAATTCCCTGAATCCCACCAACCGCTTATTAGGATAATTAATTATGCATTTTATAATTAATTATTTAACTATTGTTATTAATTAATTATTATTGTTATATGGTTTTTAAACCATATTTTTCATATTACATAGTCATAGGATTATTTTTTACATAGTTGTAACTTATCATTTGTTTTTATTTAATTAATTATTGCTTCCCGGATGTATTTTAGAAGTTGTGATTTCAGTTGTACCTATGCAACCTTGCATTTTTCTGCACATGGTTGTACAATACCTATAAGTATTGCAGTCCATCCATTATAACTTGATTGATTTCACATTAATAAAATACATAGGCTATTCCCTATGTTTTGTGAAACTACATTTGGTACCAGAGCTAGTTGAAGCTCCGGGCAAGGTTGGAGAAGGTTGCAAAGGAAGGAAAAGTCTTGGAGAATAAATTTCTTCAACGGAGAGCCAATGCTTCCTCTAGTAGCTTCCAGACCTCCCTGCAGACCCACAACCTCCTCTATGATTTCCAGGAAAACGTAAAGCAATTTTTTTTTCTTGGTGCATCCTGCACCAGGAAAAATTTGCTCCCTGGATGTTTTTTTAATAAAAAAATTTATTTTTCCCCAACAGGGTTTTACCTCTAATTTTAGGGGAGTAATTTAGTCTCTGATATTTTTATCAAACCTCTACATTTGGAGGAATGGTCACCCCTTCCCGAGATGCATTTACAAAAGACTTGGTTTGAGCTTCATTGACATTTGAGGTGAGCTCGTTGTATTGACTCCACCGAACCCATTCATGGTCGAGTCCACATTGCAAGTGATTGAGCTATTCTAGCACACCGAGCAAGTGCATTATGGGGAACGATATGTGTTTTATCCAGACATTTAGTGCATTCAATCAATGCCTTAGGAAGTTACATTGGGTAGCTCTACACAACCTGTAACATTCAACAATACACTGCAGTGTTGAAATCATAACATTGGCGTATAAAGAGGATAGATTCATCATATTGCATGATTCAAAGCATTCAATCAAAAAAACCATAGCTGAGCCATGTAGTTCCAAATAGTGATCAAAGCTCCTCCTAGCTATGCATGTACCTAGAAAAGCAAAGCAAGTCAGAGGCAATAAACAAAGTGGATCATCAAACAATTTTGCAAAAGGAATTATAATCTTTAAAGGAGGTTCTGTTCCATTTTCAAATAAAATAATGACATATTTTTCCACGCACCAACAAACATCATTCTTCTCGGCAACTCCTTCAGCCTGACCTGTAACCACAAACTCCATCAAACCTGCAACCACAAAACACCGCACAAATTAGGTGGAGGCAATTAAAAATACAAAGGTAGAGGTAAACAAAATTTTAAAAAAATCTTATCAATAACAATTGCTAAAGAAATACATGTAGTTATAAAGCGATGAGAGAAAGGAATTTCATATCATAAAAGAAAGGAAAAAAATCTCGCACTCCTCCATGCACACAGGCCACGTGGGAGATGTGCCACATCATTTTTTCCTAAGGTGAGTCACTTTTCACATTATTTAAATACAACTTTGTTCATTTCATATCACAAGTGCTCATAGAGCCTAGGTGGTTAAGTGGATCGAATTAGAAGTAGGAGGTTTGGGGTTCAAACCCCACCCCCAACTTTTGTTTTTAAATAATGCAAATTTTGCAGCAAAAATAGTAAAACCACAACAATTAGAGGCATATTTAGCTGAAAAATCATCTCTAAACAGCTTAGTTACAGCTAAATAGCCTTCTAAATTTTTAACGAGAAAAACCCTAATTTAGTTCTCCTAATAGGCATGTGTTTTTATTTTAGACAACATTTGCCAAAGGAAGATTGTCTAAAAACTTCATTTTTGGCCACTTTTTAATGTATTTTTGCATTGAGGGTCGTATTGGGCTCTGAAGGCCACTAGGGCCCGAAAACAACAAAAAAAATGCTTGTCATTCAATTTTTTCTAAATTTTTGAATGTAATTGCATGCTTCAATATATTGTACTAACTTTTAGTTTTCCATAGTCAACCACAAATATTGTAACTGCTCAAAAACTGGTAAAAATTTGTAATCAAAAATAGTAAAAAAATTGGTTCTGAAACACTCGCGAGATCCTAGATCTCATTCGCAGTGTTCAGTATATATAGTGCCTCTAGGAAGTGCTTACGGGTAAATCTATCGTGACTACTACTACACTTAACACCTAATATAGCTACAATAACATCATCTGGGCATCGACCCTTTAAATTGATGGGGAGTAATAAGGTCATAGTGCACACACTATGAGCCATCCCATCTATCTGTGAATGATTGCACAACATAAATCCAGACTGAGAAATTATCTGAGTATATAGCAAAGTTACGCACACGCATGAGGATATTTCTTTGATATGGTGTCAATAATCACACATACCCCTTTCAATATTGTCTTGGTACCACGTATTTAATTCTTTCACGTATGTTAACACCTCATTCACGTATTGCTGAGTATATAGAAAGGGTGAGCTTCTTCCACATACCATCAAGTATATCAGAAGGGCGTATATATAGAAAGGTTTTGAATATCAGACTGAAGGTATATAGATTGGGAGACCTTATACCTGGAATGATAAGAGTCAAACCCTATCAGTGATTTCTACAAAATGGGCACCAATGCCCCCAAATTTTTTCTTCCATATTCACAACTACTCAGAGAAAAAAACTATGTTTCCTGGAAGACTAAAATAAAGACAAAGCTTGAGTTTGAAGAGATCTGGAGTGTTGTGAATGGTACTCTGACCAGATCAACTACTGGTAAAACAAAATGGTAGTAGTTTGATAAAAAAGATCAAAAGGCCAAACTTATCATCTTGTTTGGAGTGTTGATGATGTGCAACCCCACATTCAAGATGCTAAAATAGCCAAAGAAGCATGGGATAAATTTCACATAGTATATGAGGCCAAAAACAAGAATGTCATGCTAAATTTGTAGAGTCAGTTACATACACTAAAGTTCAAGCAGAATGAGAAAATTGAAGCTTTCTTAAGAAGAGTTTCATAGTTGAGGGCTTCACTTCTAGCCCTGGGAGAAGTGGTCATAGATGATGCTCTCGTTCCCATTTTTCTGAGAGCACCCCCTCTTCTTACCGCATTTTTGTCACAACACTAAACGTGTTAGATATGATAGTTAGTTTTGACAAGCTGGTAAACCTATTGTAACAAGAGGAAGCCATGCACAATAAGGATGATGAAGAGGAGCAGGAACTTTCTTCACATCAAAAATGAAAAGGAAAGGGTAAAGGAAAACCTAACTCCTATCAAAATTCCCAACATCAGAATCAATATCACAGGGACAAACAATAGAAGAAGCAATGTCCAATTTGTAAAAGAGGACATAACTTAAAATATTGTTGGTACAATACTTACAAGAAAGGTTCATCAAACAAATTTGTACCTCCACAACAATAATATCACAAGGGAAATTCAAACTACAATCAAGGGTAGAAAAAGGGGAACTGGAAAAGAAGACCCCATCAGCAAGGAAATATTACTGAGCAAGAAGAAAATTCAGATAATGAAGACTTCTTGTACACTGCTCGATCAAGTGAACCATCCACGTCATCTAGTGATGTTTGGTATGTTGATTCGGGAGCCACTCAACACATGACCAGCCATAGAGATTGGTTTACCTCAATGAGGGACACACCTTTGAAAAACCATGTTTCGTTGGGTGATGATTCTTCATATATAGTTCAGGGGATTAGGAACCTTTCTCTACCCCTTGGTTCATGCAACTGCAGACTATCAGATGTCTTATATGTCCCTAGGTTGAAAAATAATTTCTAAAAATTGACTTTGATACTCATTCTAGCAAGAAAACATGTTTTATTCAAGATAAATCACGAGGCTCGAAAATAGTTACAAAAGCCTCCAATGTGGAACGCATGTTCTAGCTTGATTTTGTCCATAGATATGATCAGGAACTTTTGGCTAAGAACTCTACCTCAACACAACTATGGCATCGGAGACTTGGTCATGTTAGTTTCAAGTATCTCGAGACACTATGTCGGTGTAACATGGTACATGGGCTACTATCTCTTCATAAGGATACAGACAAGTGTCCACATTACCTAGCAGGAAAACAACACAAAGCTTCATTCTAGAATATTACATATTGAGCTCATGGTAAGCTTGATCTAGTTCATACTGATCTTTATGATCTGATGCAACCAAGTCATTCTAGATTTCATTACTTCATGATATGTTTTGATGACTATTCAAGGAAAATGTTGAGATTTTGAAACTTTCAAGAAGTTCAAAGTAGCAGTTGAGAATGAAACTGGTCATCACATCATAACTCTCCACTCAGATTGAGGGGGGGCATTCCCCAAGTAATTTGTTCAAAGACTACCTACAAACTCATGGGATTCATCGACAAATTCCTCCTCCACACACACCGCAACAGAATGGTGTTGTTTAGAGAAGAAATCATAATATCATGGAAATGGTGTAATGCATGATAGATGACTCTGGACTTGCAAAGACAAAGAATAGTGTAATTGTTGAACAGAGTGCCCACAATTTCTCTTGAAGGAGTAACACCACAAGAATCATGGTTAAAGTGGAAACCATCTATTGCACACCTTAGAGTATTCGGGTGCAAAGCCAGTATGCACATACCCAAGCAAAATAGAAAGAAATTTGGCATGAAGTCATAGAAACTAATCTTCATTGGTTACATTGAAGAGACTCTTGGGTACATATTGATGGATCCAAATACTAGAAAAGTCTACACCAGCAGAGATGTTGAATTTTTTAAGAAGAAGGAAATAGAGTCTCCTCCTCTAGACCCACCTGATGTAGATTTTTCACCAGTTGTAAAAAATTGAAGGTGATGTTCCCACAGATGATGAAAATGATGATGGGGATGATGGTTTTGATTAGATAGAACCATGACCCACAGGAACAGTTCACCGTATTCCCAAGTGGTGTACTAGCACATTACGTGATGCAAAAATGGATGCTCCACTGGATACATCCACCCCTGGACCATAGACTCACAGTAAAGCAAGAGAAGAAGTTAACTTTTCTTTGATGAGTAGAGTTTTTGAGTCTGATGATCCCTCTATAGTCTAGGAAACCCTACAATCAAAATCTTTGAAAGATGCCATGGACTCTGAATATCAGTCAGTAATGAAAAATAACACTTGGTAACTTGTCGATATTCCACTAGGGAAGAAACTCATTGGATGTAGATGGATATTCAAAACAAAGTACAAAGTAGATGGGACAATGGAAAAGTAAAAAGAAATACTTGTAGCAAAGGGGTATGCACAAAAAGAAGGCATTGACTATGAGGAGACATTTTCTCCCACATGTAAGATCAAGATGATCAGGATGATCTTTTCTCTAGTTGCATAGTTTGGTTGGAAAGTCCATCAGATGGACGTAAAAAGTTCCTTCCTGAATGGATATTTACAAGAAAAAGTCTACATGACTTAACCTGAGGGATATGTTGTACCTAGTCAAGAAGAAAAGGTATGCATACTCAGGAAATCTATGTATGGTCTCAAACAGGCACCCCGGCATGGTACATCAAAATCTATGAGCATCTCATACAACATGGATTTGTTAGAAATCCATACGACCCCAATCTCTACCTCAAAAATCAAGGGGGTATATTGTGATTGTCATTGTTTATGTTGACGATCTAGTCATCACTGGTAGTTTAGTGAGGATGATCGATGCAATAAAGAAAGATCTTAATCGATCGTTCGACATGACATATCTCGGGCTAAGGCACTATTGTCTTGGATTGGAAGTATGGCAGAAAGAGAATCACATTTTTATTTCTCAGATGAAATATACCAAGATGACTCTCAAGAAATTCAGGATGATGGATTACACACCAATTACTACACCTATAGAGAATAGATTGCAGTTATCTCGTTTAGATCCATCTCCTTAGGTAAATGCCACTCTCTATTGGCAGTTGATTAGGAGTCTCATTTACCTAACCTACACTAGACCAGATATCAGCTTTGTAGTGAGCTATCTATCCAGGTTCATGCAAGAACCCAAAGTGTGTCATTGGAAAGAAACAAGGCACATCTTGAGATATCTCAAAGGATCAGTGGATCTTGGTCTAGAATACAAGAAGAATGACAACTTCTTCTTGTCAGGATATTCAGATTCAGATCATGTAGGTAATATTGATGACATAAAATCCACTTCAAGATTTGTATTTTTTATGGGATCTGGACCAATATCATGGGAAGCAAGAAACAACACTTTGTTTCTCGTTCTTCCATAGAATTTGAGTATCATTCTGTAGGATAATTTTTCTGTGAAGTGATTTGGCTACATCGCATACTAGAAGGACTTGGAATACCATAGGACAAACTGACTACCATGTATGTTGACAATGAAGGTGTTCTCAAACTTGTTTGCAATCCAATTTTTCATGAGAGAACAAATCACATCAAGGTACAGGTTCATTTTATACGTGAGCATGTGTTGAAGCACAACATCCAGCTTCAATTTTTTCCAACAGCTGAACAACAAGAAAATATCTTCACAAATTCACTTGCACGTGACAAGTTTGAGTTGTTCGGAGAGTTCCTCTCCTCATCCCTTGAGACAATGCACAATTAAGAGGGGGAATGTTAGGATAATTAATTATGCATTTTATAATTAATTATTTAACTATTGTTATTAATTAATTATTATTTTTATATGGTTTTTAAACCATATTTTCATATTACATAGTCGTAGGATTATTTGTTGCATAGTTGCAACTTATCATTTGTTTGTATTTAATTAATTGTTACTTCCCGGATGTATTTTGGAAGTTGTTGTGATTTCAATTTTACCTGTGCAACCTTGCATTTGTCTGCACATGGATGTATAATACCTATAATTATTACAGTCCATCCATTGTAACTTTGTTGATTTCACATTAATAAAATACACAGGCTACCATCCTTGTTTTGTGAAACTACACCACCTTCTCCTATTTTAAATTTACTAATCCACTAATAATTTTCCAAACCTTCACTAAACCATTCACCACAAACTTAGTGTGCATGGCCAATGTTGACTTGGTCCCTGTCAAAGGTAACGATGGCTGCCAATTAAAACTCATTAAATTTTCCAAGTACGAATATGGGTTGGTGTCAATCCTCATAGCCATCCTACTATCCCTTCTCATCATTACTAACCGCAATTAGATCTTTAGCGTTAGGTTATAGGAGCGTTAGCTAGGTTACGATTTATATCAATTAATATTGATGTATTAACCTTAGCTTAGGTTGTTATCATTTAATCAAATGCACATATAATTAAGTTAGGTCCTTAGGAATGCAACTATCACCTTAGTATAGGTTAGATTAGGCCTTCCGTATACAAGAAAGTAATAAGTTCTTACTACAGATTACATCTACACAAGCATTCTAGCCAACTTAAAACAAACCAAACTTTCCTTAACCAAAGTAAGCCTTCATCACAATAGTGTAATCAAGCATCAAATTAGATTCTTTTCCACTAAATATTTTATTTAAATTTTTAATTCCAAATTCAATAGGAAGCCAATTTCTCATTGAATTTAAATTCATAATCACATATCGATTTAGGATAATGGCTTGGATAAATGTAATTGATCCAAGGTGTTATCCTATAGCCAATATCGATACAATAGTACCATAAGTAGCAATTATATCAAGACATTAAATACCTTACCATATTACCTAATTGCTCAACTATTCTAAGAACCTTATTTACACTTTCCACAAGCTGAAATCACAAAGTTCCTTTCAAAAACTAGTTAAGTAAGTACTTCATGACCAAAAACATAAGTATAAATATTTTCATAAGAAGGAGTTACAAACAAATCTTATAAGCACTTGATATCATTCCAAAAAACATAATTAAACATTTCAGAAGAGCACAACAACTCAAAACACAATCACATGTCAACATTTTCCAATCCACTCACAAAGAAGTAAGTACTGATATAAACAAAGCAAAGGCATTACACGACGAGCACTAAGTAACCACTCAGACATCTCTGATATGCCTTAGGAAACACTCTATGCATAGTTTTCCTCCATACCAAGCACCAAGAAGTTTTACAAGCTCACTCTTCCTTGGGACTTTGAGACACACCTAAGCAATACATCAACATATCCCTAAACCAATCACTACTTGACCCTTAGAGACACATATTTCTAACTTTAGGAGCATGATAGACACTCATATAGACACAAGGGAAAATCAGTGACCATGCTTAATCCTTGAGACATAAAATATACCACTAATGAACTCATGATACCATTATGAATCAATGTTAGGACCTTCAACCAATGATAAGACCTTAAACCAAAGTAAGACACTATAATGTAAGACACGTAACACTATGAAACACTTCAAAAATATCTCATGAAGAGTGACATACCTGCTCAAGCCCATGCTTAAGCCTATTTGACATCAATGAAAAAAATTTCAACACATAACCATCCCTAGATGTCTTCTTCACTGATGTGAAACTTTCATTGGGGTCGGGAAACTTAAGAATTAGTGTTGATGTCAACATGTCCTTTAGCACTCAGTCCACTCAATTTTATTACTCTTCTTTTACAAAGAAGTTATAGGTTTGGAAATCTTGAAGAATCCAAGTACATATTTCTTGTAGTACCCTGTCAATCCCATGAAGATTCTTACTTCACGAACATTCTTTGGTATCATCCATTCCATAATGGCCAAAATATTTTTTGGGTCAACTACTATTCCGTCAGCTGAGATGATATGACCCAAATATTATACTTCCTTCATGAAGAGAGTACATTTTGAAAACTTCACATAATTATTTTATTTCCACAGCCTTTTCAAAACCAAGTTCAATTGTTTAATATTTTCTTCCTCATTCTAAGAATATATCAAAACATCATCAAGTAAAACAAGAAAAAACCTATCAAGATAATCATAAAACACATTGTTCATTAAATTCATAAAGCATAAGGTGCATTAGTTAGCCCAAATGGAAAAACCATGAACTCATAGTGTCCATATCAGGTTCTAAAATATGTTTTATGAATAACGTATTCCTTTATTCTAACTTGATGATAACCTTACCAAAGATCTATTTTTGATAATTGTGTCCCTTCTCATTTGGTCAAAATGTTTGCGAGCTTTCCACTCTTATTCCAAGTTAATGAAATAGTATGCAAGAAAAAAATTAACTACAAATATGGGAGGGTTTAAGGATACCTCCAATATGTGATAATAATGGATGATGAGATATGGGCACACGAATCCTTTCCGCAATGAGCTTTAATACCTCTGCAACACAAAGGACAACTAGACATAAAAAATATTAGTATATTATATTGTGGGTTTCCTTACCACTATTAATATCCAGAAGTGATGAAATTCCTAGGAGGATTTTTATCTCACTTGCTTACAATATTGGTTGAAAATAATGGATAGATAACATGTAGAAAATGAGAAAAAAAAAAGATGCTCAGATATATGATAAAGTGATAAATTTGATCATGAAGATAATAATAAATTAAGGTGAAAAATGCAAGCTAGAAAGGGTTGATGGTTACCTAATATAGTCAACTACAAGTGTGAAAAAAGAATATGGAGAGGTTGGACACAATTGATCTGGAATAGTATTTCTAGATTCTAAGGATGTCCTATATCTGGTACAAAAACATAGGAAACAGAGAAAGTAGAGATTATAGGTAATTGTGATTAGGGAAGAGAGGGTCGACGGTGACCAGAGGGAAATTGATAGTGACTCAGATAAAAAAAAGTGGGATCTTGGGGTGTCAGAAAGAATAGACAAAAGGATTTCAGGACTTGTATATTGCAAGAATTGAGAAATAAATGGCAAGGTGGGGAAAATATAGGAAAAAGAATTGATGCAGATCAGTTTGACAGAGACTAGGAATAGTTGATGATGATTGGGGTTAAATCATGGTTTGTTAAATCTTGATAGATGGAAAATAGACTATGAAAAGGACACAAGGATGGGTGATATGATGGAAAATCCCCAAGATGATGAATTGGCTTGGAAAGCTGATGAAGAAGTGGTGAAACAAGCTAGGCCTAAAAACCTCCAAGCTTCAGATCTTCTAAGATGATTGTTAAGGTCTCTAATACAAATTCAAGATGACTCCAAGATGTTGATGACAACTCTCAAGAAGGAAAAAGACCTGAAAAATATCGATAGAAGTAATATCTCCAAAATTTCAATCTCCTTGAGGAGGGGGTGATGATGTATATATAGGGTCATTGGCGACCCAATAGGGTCACCATCAACTATGGAGAACCATTCATTTTGTTGATGGGGATGATGCACAACTCAAGGGATGAAGACTTATTAAGTTCTGATTAGGGTTAGATATCAATTTGGCATATTACGGTCTCATAGGAATAAGAAAGAGTGGTTGGATGGTTAAAAACATTAAATGAGGGTAGGAGGTGGTCTAGAAGGGACAAATGGGGAGTTTTAGGGATGATTAAATGTGATTAGGAGGGGTAATGAGAGCTGAAATAATGATGCAATGGGATATTTTTAAGATAGCAAAATAAGAAATTTGAGCAAAATATAACTCAGGAGGAGAAAGGGATTTTGAATAAGATATGGGTGGGAGTGTACATGATGAGGATGAAGGGATGAGAAAATAGGGGATGGGGGAACAATTGAGCCAAATTTTGGTGTCTACATTTTCTCCTTTTTACCAAGTGGTTTGTGTTAATTAAATCATAAGACAAAAACCTGAAGTGATAGAAGGTGGTTGAGGTTCTTCCCTCAATCTAGGGATCAATGAAATGAAGAAGAATCGATTACTAGCTTGACAGGGATAGATGGAGGAAATGAGGAAAGAGTGGAAATAATTATAATAGAAGACAAAAATATGCCCCAAGTGGAGAGGGATATGACTGTTGCAAGAAGGATAGGATAAAAATAAAATAAATATGATAGGAATCCTAGAATCACTTTGGTAGGGAACATAGCATGGCCTCAATGGAGGCTACATTAATGTCCTACGAACCCATGAGTCAAAAAGAATTTTTTTAATATAGTAGTAATCCTAGAAACACATAGGTAGGGAACATAGTACAGCCTCAATGAAGGTGATGTTAATTTCCTACAGACCCATGAGTCGGAAAAGAGCACTACATGATGGAGGGAATCAAATGGGAATCCACTCGGATGGATGTGCAAGCCATGAGACCAATGGGTCAAAGGGAGACATCAAAATTATGTGCAAAAATATATATTCGAGACAATGGTCTGACAGAATGTCAGGAAACAAAGTGGGGTGAAAGAGGCTTTTTATGTCCTTCAAATATGAGGAAGTAAGAAAATATATGTCTAGGTGGGATTGAAAGGAGAAAATGGTCACAAAGGTGGACTGGCGATGAGATATGGTGCCGCGAGAGGGAACAGAGAGATGGCCACAAAGTGGATGGGGAGGAGGATATGCAAGAGGACATGTTCCACCCTAGGAGACAAAGCCTTGGATTTTATGTTCACAGAGTAGTGGGTGAACATCGTATATTTATATATTTTGAGGAAGATAGAGCTCAGTTGAGGCCTATCACTGATGTACAACCATTTAGAGGATATATAAGTATGATTTTATGTGTCTTATATGTGTTGTGATATAGGGATGTGTAGATTAGATGTATGTGATGGATTATGATTATATGTAGATGTTGATTTAGATGTGTATTGATTAATTTATATGACGTGAAATTGATGTGATGCATTTAAATGTTAGATTTATATGATGTGAAATGATGTGATGGATTTAGATTTTAAATGATGTTATGGATTTAGATTAGACGTGTTTAGATTAGATATTATATTGATTTGTATTAGACATAGATGGACTTGTTATATTAGAGATGAAAATGATGTGATGGATATAGATTATATATTGTGAGATGTAGATGTGTTAATTGAATTGGATATGAGATGAGATGATTTAATTGGGATGGATTGAATGTGATAGATGAGAACATAGATCAGAATGGAAATATGTGTTCATTGTGGATGAGTGTGATACGATGGGATAAAGGGCATCAACTCCAAGAGACCTATTTTGAAAAAAGGAATTCATTTTTGGATATAAACATCATTATAAGTTGTAGGTAGATGATAGGATTCATAAAAGTCAAGTTTTCTTTCAAAGAAGCAATGAATTATTTTCCCTCCAAAATTTGAAATTCAAAATATTTAAATTATTATATATAGTTTGAGGAGCCTATAAGGCATGACAAGAAATATAACATTTTGGTTAGATTCATGAAGGTATTTAACTATTGTAAACACCTTGGAAACCCTTGGTTAGTCTTACTAGGGTAAAGTAGTTATAAGCAAGGTTGATAGTTACAAGTGGGAGTGTGTGGATAATTATGAAAAAAAATCATTCATTTGAAGAGAGAGGGAGTTAGAGAGTCAAATACCTTATGAATAATGTGGAAGAGTAAATGGAAGACATATTCCTTGAGGTCTTTGAGGAGGAAAGAGGAAGGAGTATACAATTTTGTAAGAAATATGGTTTTGAATAATATAACTCTATTTTTTGGTTGATTTCTTGTCTTCCTTATGGAGAATCCCAAGTTTTGTGCACATGTGATTAAAAAATAATGAGTACTCTATTTTACAATATGTGAAGCATGGTTTCAAGTATTTTAAGAAGGTTGAGGAGAGATTTGATCCGAGGAAAAAAAAATCCAATCTTAAGACTGTGTCAGATTGTATGACTATATTTGTGCAAGGATTTTTGGTGTATAAAATTGAGTTCTTATGATGAACCATTTATTTTTTTATAATTTTCATGTTGCAAGGGTACTTAACATGTTATTCCAAAGGTTATAAGTTGTTTACCAAGCCCCCTCCATTGCATTCCTTGAAATCTTAAGAAACTATGCAAAATTAACAGTGCATGTTTGTCTCAATGAGTTAATTTTATGATTTTCATTCGTTAAGGACTGAGGAGAAGAAATTTTACTTTCAAGAGAACTTGATACACCATATGGAGGTTAATAATGTGCATTTTCATATTGTTATCCATTTTCACCTCCTAGGTGAAAATAGACAACAGGGGGGGAGGCTTGCACTGAATTAGCTACTGAAAGGGGGCTCACATGTCAAATCAGTAAAAACAAGTAGGTCTCAATGTTTAAGGCATCACCAGGGTCTTCAGGAAGGTTGGAAGTCATGAGAGGAATTTTTCCTCTTATGGGTTTTCATGAAGCCCAAGTTGTTTCAGAAGAAGATGATGAGCAACGGGGCCCACTTGCAGGAAAAATGGGAAAGATCTAATGTTTAGTATAGGACCTCCTAAAACATATCCACCTAGCCCCTAGAGCACTAAAAACCAAAAGGATTACAAAAACATCAGGAGGGAATGAAAAAAAAATTGAAAATATGGTGTTTAGCCCAAACCAGCTCACTGAGCTAGTGGTTGTGTTCACCAAGTGGTCGAGATGTTTTAAAGGTTGCAAGGCTCGTGCCATGGGGGAAACTTATAATGATGAATGCATTACACATGAAGGACAAGCTGCTCTACATAATCCCTCGGTGAGATATTTTCATCATCGAGCTCGAGTATATAAAGGGTCAAGCTAGTTTTGGCCACATTGCAAACACAGGCTTATGCATGGTCTTGGCGAGCTATTTGCGTGAATTATTGCACCGAGCTCATACATGGTGAATTATGCCTCCGACCAACTCAAAGGTTGTAAGTTTAATGGCTAATGAGCTCATTCAAGATTGAGTCAAGTTATGTACTGAGCTATGGAGAGTCCCCAATGAGCTATTGAGTAGTTGGCTCAATGTTGAAGAGGAGAGAGTGAACTAAGATAAACCAACACCTTCATGGTGGATGTATAGCATAGAGGGAGTGAGTTACTCATCAAGATCATCGAGCTGGTTTGAAGTCAGTCACGGAGGGTCGGGATGCTCCAATATTCTTGAGGGTGATTCGAGGCCAACACACCACTCAAGGCTGGTTTTCTCTACATGGGGGTGGTCGAGTTGATTTAACATTACACAAAGGGAGTTACGATCTTAAAACATGATGGGTTTGAGACTCGGCTCGATCAGAAAATGAAATTTGGATTGAGCTAAGTTACACACAGAGAAGAAATAAGGGTTGGCTCAGCATTGGCTCGAGAACTCAGTGGATTGACAAGACTTAGTAAAGGGGTGGATATTTGAATTTTTCTATATGAGATGACTCAGTGAACCCATTTATTTGGACATATAGAAGCCATTTTGGCTAATGCAGGGATGCGCATCACGTAAGGCCCAAAAAAAACTCGGGCCTCGTGTAAACTAAAAACCCTAACCCACCGATTTGCATTGCGTGTGGATGATGGTTGACTCAAAGGCCCAAGTGGATAGTCAAGGTGGGCCAGGAACCCAATACGGGTCTGTGAGGGTCTCAGAGAAGAATGTGGAGCTGACTAGCGAGTCAGGAACATGCTATAGACCCAACGCGATCTCGTGGAATTCCAAATGGATGAAAATAAAAATACACGCCTGAAAGAGATAGGATGGATGGGCGATGTGGTGATGACTTCCCTGCATGAGATGATGACCTGAAATATCTTATGAAGCGATGACTCGATCAATACCGACGTAAATGGTGAGCTATTTGTTTCACCATTTTCTTTTAATTATTTGGATGAAATAGATAAGGATGTGGGCCAAGGAGGAATACATGTAGTGATGGTCAGGTTGAAGGTTGTTATGTGCGTTCTGACTTCTTGATCCAATGCTGATTGTGAGAGATTCCTTTTGGCTAGGAGGAACTACCTAAAATACACAACAAGACCACAAATATAGGATTAAATAATATATGTCTGTGGGCTTCCTAGCATGTGTTAGATCCAGGAAGTGCGATACTTCCTCGGGTGGTAGTGAACCCATTGTTTTAATACAATTTAATGCAAAACAAATGTAAGAAAATATGATCCTACTATATTTGATATGATTTAGGTATTTCATCCAAATACAATAAGCAAAGCTAAGATAACAGGCTAGGCTATGATCAGATTGGAAATAAGGGTAAATAACTAAGCTACCGAAATAGGTCAGGGTCAAATTTTGGGTCACTTGAATCACTTAAAAAGGGTAATTGGGATCTGGGTATTAGCAAGACTTCCACATATAGAGACCGACGTCAATCTGGTATGACCGACAATGGTTTAGTAAGGACCAATAACGGTCACTGTGGGATGGTAATAACTCACTAGTACGTGGTTTTGGGGATTTGTCCAATACTATCTCAATAATGGTGAGGATTTGTTTTAGGTCTGGCGGGATTGTTGGGAATATTTAGGGGTGCTCAGGGGTAGACAGAGGTGATTAAAATGGGTAGGAATGATGGGACTAGTTGGGTTCACAAGAAGGCAATAGTGGTAGGGTGAAAATATAGCTGATGATTGATAAAAAAAAGGTGAAGAACTTTATAAACTGAATGGAAATGAAGTGGTGCAGCTTGTATTGATAAGTGACGATAAAAAAAACATGAAGTGATTGCCCCATGTTATGGGTGAAGGTGATCCCCCTCAAACCGGGCACTAATGAGGTGTAAGATGGAATCGGTGAGTGGTTTGATAAAGGTGTAGGTGGGGAAGATAGGTGGGGAAAGGTTTGAGTATTGAGGGAAAGGGTGATAGTCCAACTAGGGTAATGGGTAGTAGATCATGGTCAAAATTGGGTCATGGGTAATGGTAATCAAATGCACTCACACGTATATATTCCAACAAGGTAGCAGGTTGAAGAGATAGTAAATCTACATTGTCCAAGGTTGATAGGTTTATCCAAACAAGGGTGAAGTGATTTAGGTATCCAAGGTATAGGATGACGGTCAAGAAACACAACGTAGGTCAAGTGCAGGGATGTTTAGGTATGTTATCGGTACACCAAAAGTTTTGGTCAGGATAAACGGCACGACAATAGGAAAGGTTATGGTTGTTAGGCTAAAACAACATAGGTAACAACATTACAAGGTTAGAGCGAGCACATAAGGTAAATGGTCACACCAAGGAGGTTGGGTTTAGGAAAATAGGTCATGGCATGGGTAAGGCCAAGGTATAGGTAAAAATAACAACTCCTAAGATGTAACAAATGAAATGTAGGGGTAGGTTGAACTTGTAGGTATGGTTCAATGGGTGTCTGGAATGATAAAGGGTGTGTTTGACACTAATGGTTGTAGGAAAAAGGAAGCTTAGCAAGGCCAAATAGTTATAAGGGTTGACCG
This sequence comes from Taxus chinensis, assembly GCA_019776745.2. NCBI lineage: Eukaryota > Viridiplantae > Streptophyta > Pinopsida > Cupressales > Taxaceae > Taxus > Taxus chinensis. Next base: position 850,090,848 of record CM034150.1, read on the forward strand.
ATGTCAGTTATAGGGTGACTAGCATTGGTTTTATAGGGCACGAATATAATCAGCGTCAGTCAGATCGGGTTGGGTATACAAAACAAAAAAAAATTATTTTATGGAATCATTGTTGTGTTGTGACTTTGGAGAAAATGACAGAGACATTTGAATTTGGGTAGTTTTTCTGAGAGAGAAGGATAGGGCATTATACCCAGCTGAGGTGGAGAGTACGATTTGGTGAGAGGAGCTAGGGAGATGGGTCCATGAACTCAAGGGGATTGATTTGATTGGGTGGAGGTGAGGAGGGCATTCGGTTATGGCAGGGGTAGGAGAGGGATTGGGTGGACCATTGGTGTAGGATCCTGATGTGCCACCACATAGACAAGTGTCATGATGAGGTAGGATTCGATCCCCTTCTACGTGTGGTAGGTAAATTTGTTTGTAAAAATCAGGTTAGGGTAAAATGAGTTTTTAGGGGGAAAATTAAATTTAAATTGGGGAAGAAAATGGATTAAATAGGAATGGGGGAAGGTTGATGTAGGGTAAGAAGGAGTGGGGTTGGCGTGAGTGGATATTTGAGGAGGGAAGGGTAGGGAGGGAGGGTAGAATATGGGATTTTTTAGAGGAAAATGGGTAGGGTTTCATGGATTTTGTCACCATGATAGTGACTGACATCGGTTAAGGGTTGGCCAACATCAGTGGGGAGTTAGGCAGCATCAGTCACGAGATTAGGTGACCGATTCTAGTTTTTGGGATACTGGTGCTAGTTACTATGAACTGATGTCGGTCAACATTAGGGAAAAATAGGCCAGGAGATGAGATAGGGTGGGTGGGGGAGATAAGCCATGAGATAGGAAGATGGTGTTGACAGAGATTAGCATGAGTAAGAGGTATAAATAGGAATGAGTTGAGGGGTGTTAAATTGAGATTGGGGGGGGACAACGGTAGTAATCAGGGTTTGGGTGGGGAGATAGGTCATGAGTAGGGGGTATGGGGAATAGGTTGGGGCTCAAGGGTGAAGTTAAGTACAGTCTGAGGTCTAATGATGTTATGTTTTTTTGGATGTAGGAGAGGGACCAATTACATATGCATGATAGGGTTCTACTCCTATTATTAGTAGTATGAGGAGCACGATAGCTGAGGATTGGCACCATGTGGCATAGGTTGGCCTGATTGGGGTTAGAAGTTACTAGCACGTATTCCAGGAGCCAAGTTGATGGTTTCCCTCATTGACAGATGGGATTTGGTGACCAACACATTTCGTTGCTAACAAGTGAAATGACCATCATCTTGGAGGATGTGTATAGGATCCTGTGACTGTCAATAGTAGGGACACTGGTGTATTCCATTTCCTCAGAGGCATTGGAGGATTTTATGTTGACAGTGTTTGGTGAGGGGCTGGTGGAGTTGAGGTTCCATAGCACCAACATGAGTTATGGAGATATGTACTGGGCCCATCCAGAGGAGATGAGGTCAGTCATACTAATGATGGAGGAAATTTGTTGTTTTACACTTTCAAATATGGAGGGTGGGAGAGTGCCACAGGAATTGATGGGGGTTCTTCATGACATGGAGGACAGGACCCAGTTTGCATGGGCACCAGCATTCTTGTTGTAGCTATACATAGAGTTATGGGCCTATGGGTGGTTACGGTAGTTCATCCTGTGTTACACATTCCTATTACACTGCTAGGCATATGAACACATCGTGTGTGTGTATCCAGTGGGCATGCCCCTACCTGATGCATTTAAGGTAGGTTTGGTTCGAGTGGGATATAGGAAATGGGTACCTACTTTTGGAGAGCATCGATCTTCCAGGGCTACACATGATGTACAATATTACAGGCATGCATTAGAGGAGTTATCCGATGTGGACATCATTTAGAGGTCATATGTGGGTTTCCCATCATATAGGAAGATGGCTGAAGAACTAAAGGAGCTACAGTTTCTTCGATGGATAGAGGGGCAATGTGCAAGAGAGCACAAGATGATACATGTTGACAGGTTCAGACGATAATTTGAGTTACTGCAGGATGTACCTCCACCATTTCCACAGTACATGAGGGACGAGGTGGAGAGGCATGTGCCTCTTCCATAGCCGATGGTGCCTATAGGGTAGGAGGAGCAAGTGGTAGACCGGTGGAATGATGATGTTGAGGTTAAAGATAAATACAAACATTGGTGGGAAGCACAACTACGGGCAGTACAATCGAGGCTAGGGCATCCTAACTTAGCCATTATCACAATTCAGAGAGATGCCATACAAGGGAAGGTGACTACCCTAGTGACATAGTTGGGGATAGTGCAGGGGCAGCTGACAGGGTCAAAGGCATAGGTGGCCACACTACAGGCATAGGTAGTAGCCCTATAAGCCCAGGTAGCACAAGGACAGGTGCCCGCACAAGGTGGGGATGGAGATCGGGTACATGTGTCTGCCCTACAAGCATAGGTAGCAGGTTTGCAAGGCCATTTGGCCACTGCACAGGCATAGATTATGGCCCTTTAGGCCCAGGTACAGGCATAAGCACTTACACAAGCTCAGGGATAGGATCCCATTTTACAGGAAGGGGCGGGATAGGGTCCCACAGTACAAGTATAGGGTCAGAGGCTAATAGCACCACCAAAAATAATACCCATGGCCAGGTTCAGGGATGTCTTAGGTGAGGCAAGATATTATCAGGATCACCTAATGGCCATAGGGATAGATGTCCCTAACTATGAAGTGTATAAAGCACAACAGGCCTCGAGTGAGAGGACTAGGTCTCACACTCCCAATGTGGAGAGTACAGGGGGCTGGCCAGCCCCAAGATAGGGTCAGGGAAAGGCCACTAGTTCACGTAGGAAATCTCCAGGTGAGGTATCAGCAGAGGTTAGGTCGACACCCATGGAGGGTGGTGAGTTGCTAGTGGGACGCTGCATGGGATTAGAGGAGGAGGAGGATATGGGTGAGACAGGCATGGAGGGTATCTGACAAGGGATGCCTGATAGTTATGTATACTTCCATTTTTGTGTATTTTTGGTATATACCATCCTGTGTTCTGAAGAGAGTGAGGTTGTATATGAGAGTTTTGATATTTTTTGATCATATACCAGCCTGCATGCCAATATGGTGAGGATGTATCTGAGTGATTGAGATATTTGCATTTATTTGTATCTATGTACATATGTATTGTATACACATACTTTATCATTTATACAAATGATGATATTTATAGTATGGATGGTGTACTTGTTTTTATTTCCATTATTATTTATGTATGTGATGGAAACTAGGTGAATTAGGCATGATTCAGTCAAGTTCTTATAGGCTTGGTTGAGTTAGGTCAGTTAGACATGTTGGAGTCATGTCATAGGCATGATGGATTCAGGTCATAGGCATGATGGAGTTAGGTTATAATTTTTATTTTAATGTCCAAGTCATTGGTAACATGGGAAACAAATGATGATGTATATGTATGTTATGGTTTAAGTTTACAAATATTTTCTATAGTGGAAATGTGAAAATGATAAATGAACGATGTGATGATGTGGTAAAAATGTTCATCAATTGTTTCTTGTTTTGTTTAATTTCCAATTATTGATATAAAATGGAAACGAACTAAGGTAGGATGTGAATAGGGAAATGAAGGGGAAAATAGGGTTAGGGTGAAGAGTGGGCCAAGTTAACCTTTAATTTTCCCCTACCCTCGAAGTGCTACCTATATAGCCCCGAAAAAAAGGGGGCCTCAGGCTGATGTAGTTCTCCCATAAGCTAGGGAAGAATATGAAGAATGGGTTGGTAGATCTTAGGCATGATTGAATGTAGGTCATAGGCATGGCTGAGTTTAGGTCTTAGGCATGGTTAAGTTTAGGTCATAATTCATGGTTGAGACTTTAGGTCATAGGCATGGTTGAGTCTAGGTCATAGGCATGGTTGAGTTTAGGTCATAGGCATATGGTTGAGTCTTTTAAAATTTAGGTGTCAATGATCTGGTCCTATATAGGATAATCAATAAGTAATGAGGAAGGTGAATGATAAGAGGTGGTAAAAAAGCCACTTAATTGATAAAAAACCCTAATGAGGATACCATACCCAAGATGGGATTATGAATGTAAGAGCCCTAAAGGTGTTGCAGAATGGACTATTCTAAAGGTGAAGAAATTCACATGATCACAAAATGTCACATTTGCGGCAAGTCCCTTGAGCAAAGATAAAATGAGGGCAAAAAAGGAAATGATGTGAAAGTGGTTGGTTAAGCGTAACCTAGTGTGAGATAGCATGTCTATTGGGAAAGAGACCCAAGATCAAAAATAGGAAAATCCATGATGAAAAAGTTAATATTTTTTTCTTTTTGCTTTGACTTTTTTTTTTGTTTTGATAGACTGTTCGATGTAGGAAGTGTATGTGGGATGAGTAGATTTTCTCCTTGAGGTCTTGTTGAAGCTGATCGATGCGGGAAGCTTCAAAACATTTATTATATTTTGGAAACAACTTTATATAGTTGTCCTTCAAGGGAGTAGTCTATTTATAGTAGCTAGATAGAGAGAAGATATGTCCCTTTTTGAGGGATTCATCTTTTGAGGGAAGTTTTACTCAAGGAGTTGAATCCCATTGTGTTTCTTATTCTTCTTATTCTTCTTCTTCTTCTTCTTCTTCTTCTTCTTCTTTTAGATCTTTTCTTTTTTTATTTTCTTTTTTTGATGTTTTAAGTCATGGACAAGACTATAGAGGAAGATTAGGTTCTTGTTTAGAAGACAAAACAATAGTACAAAGGGGTTAACTATGAAATAGGTGGTTTCAAGTTATGAATGACCAGGGGATTCCATCTTTAAAAAAGATGAAAAGTATCCATGAGAATCATGTTGTGAGTAGAGTTTTGGTACTCATATTGAAGATGAGGTTGAAAGGAGACAGATAACCACACGATCATTGTTTAGTCGTTGATCCTCAAAAAATGGGGTAATATGGAAGGTGAACAACACTCAAGGGACGAGAAATCAATTGACAGAATGTGATATAGGACTTTATGTCAACAATGAAATGGTCGAAGATGCAAGGCATTGAGGGGTTTCAGGTTCGGGTTTACCTTGGAGTGAAGACAAATGATAAGAACTTGATCCATAGGCATGGGTAACAATATAGGGTCCAAGCCAATTATGAGAAAATTTTACCCGTTTACTTTTCTCCTCTTTGGTTACATGTTGATTTTCCTTCATGACAAGGTCACTCACCTGAAAGGTTCATTCATGGACATGTTTTTTGTGGGCATGTTTGATATGTTTTTTGGTAAATGGTTAAGAGAGTTGAGATGGCGTTCATCTAATAACTCAAGTTGTGCCACACTATCCTGGCGAAAGTCAACATCGTTGAGTATGTCTTGTAGTGAGATGCAAAGAGATGGAATCTAGACTTTGAGTGGCAAGATAGCCTCAGTATTGTAGACCATAGAAAAAGGTATTGTAGCAGTCAAAGTGTGAATACTAGTGTTATAAGACACAAAGCAAAAGTAATATGTGAATTCCAATCCTTTCAAGTATCGTCAACTACTTTCATAATAAATTTTTTTCATCTATGTTTGTGGGGATGGAAATATTGGTCATTGAATGGGTAAAGGACAATGATGTATGATGACAGGTGATGGTGGAGCATGGTCCTCATCAAAAACTTGGTCATCATCAAAAAAAAAATTAGGAGGAAAAAGTTAAAGAAGAACAGTCTTCAAAGCCTTAAATTTTTCAACATTATGTCTTGGCACACAATGATAGGTACAAATATTGGTTTCATCAAACCCTTTTGGTTTGGGTTTGAGAGGATCATAAGGTTGGAGCGGGTGGTAATGTGATGACGAAAGTCTCCAAGATATTGGTTAAAATGTTGGCGTATGACCCCGCTAAAAGATCACAATGAGAGGTGAGTGTGTGTTTGGGTATAGGTGTGGCTGATTATGAAGGAAGAGGCTTACATGAGGGGGAATGGATTGGTCTACTAGTTTCATATGTGGATTGCTCTTAGGTCTTACTGGCATCTGTTTGGGTAAAGGTGGGGTAGAAGATTACTAGCGATGGAATTTTTGGTTGGTTTGACTATCATATTGGAGGGTAGCAGATCTCTTAGCTTTGGGTTTCACCTTTTTGGGTAAAGGTGACACAGGAGTACGAGATGGAGAAGGAAAACCATATGGTGGTAGAGGATAGGTTACCAATGGGGGAAACCATGTTGTGGTGGAGGTGGTTGGTAAAGGTTGGGCAAGCGGCATTGGTTGAAGTCGTATAGGCAAGGTTAGGGTTAGAGTAACTAGTGGAGGTATAGGTGGCAAGAAGTGCATGAGTGAGGGTGAGGGAGCTTGGTTTTTGGGTGAATGAGGTGTAACAAAGGCATGTGATGCAGTAGCAGGTTGTTTATATTTTGACTGGATTTGGGTGTGAGACTTTTTGGTCAAGGTTGATGGATGAGGCCCTAGGATGGACGGAAGGGGGGAAGGTGACAAAGGTGTGGTAGGCGAGGCCCGGTGTAAGTGGCCTAGAGGGTTGGGTTTTCTTTTTAGGCATGGGGATAATGTTGTTGTGGACTTTGGAAGATGTTTCTAGGTCCAATATGATAGCTAGGTGAGTAAGGTTTGATGTCGGCATAACACCCAAAGTAGTGATGGGTCTCAATACGGGTGGGAGGATAAGTGTGGGTAGGTTTTTAGGTTTGTGAATAGTTATTGTGATGGGTAGAAGTTTGGATGGAGGTAGGAATGATAAAGAGGAAACCATTTCAATCATCCTGGTTAGTGTAGTTTTGGTTTTCGAAAATACCTTTGGGTAGATCGTGGAAGTATCTTTAGGCAACATTTTCATTGGGTCGAAATGGGGAGCCGAAGAAATCCCCAGAGCATGAAATTATTAACGTAATCCAAACAATCAACCAACCATGAAAATGGGATTACTGAAGAAGATGATGGAATGGGTTGGGTAGAAATCCATGTAAAATATATTTGTGAGATAGGTAAGTGGTTGGCCTCAGATTCTGTAAGTAAAATAGCTGAGATCATGTCAATAGGGTTCTGGGATACAAAGGGAGAATTGTCACCGCCATGTAGTGACATGTCTGAAGAATCTCCCTTCGGTAGGAGAGATAATAATTCAGATGAGGTAGACTTCTCTCTTAGTGGAGGAAAAGACAATGATGATTCTCTTATGGATGGGAGAATAACAAGTGTTGACATTTCATAAGGTTGCAAAGTAAACGATGACACAAAATTGGTAGAAAGTGTGCGTTCATCCATGATAACAAGGGGAGATGAGGGGGACTCCTCTGTGGGTGGAAGAGTAGAAGAGGTATGCTCCTCTATGGTTGGAAGAGATCATGCCAAGATTTCCTAGATAGATGAAGTAGGTAGGTTTTGAGGAACAATTTGCATGATATGAAAAACTGAATGAACCTCACAGAAGTTAGTGTCACTAGATGAAGGTTCACTAATTTGATTAGATGATGGTTTATGATTAGGGAATGGATTTTTAAAGATGTGAAAATTCTAATTTTCTAGCACGTTCGGGTTTTCTATGAAAAGGTCTCCATTTTCTATCATCTCTTGAAAAAAAAAATTTAAAAGTTATGCAGTTACCATCACGGTGTCCTTTAATGTGATTATAATTATAGTATTCATTCTCTTTCTACCATTTAGGCATATGATGAGTGGGATCGAAACCTATATGAGGTTTTATTGGAGGAATTTTAATGGCTCCAACTTTAAGAAGTTTTTCCAAGACCACAGAATATGGCTCTACGATCGAAGTGTACTTCCATTGCTCCCGTTGAAGTTGAAAGGCCTAGATAAGAGAAAGATAAGAAGAAGGTTGGGCCTGATTAGAAGGATGAGGTGGACCTTCCTTGAGGACTACTGCATTGCTAGATCCTTTGGGATTTGAATATTTATTTTCGGGTTTTGAAGATGAAGAATAATCATTTGATTTGAATGGGGTGTTATTATTCCATAATTAGATTTTCGTTTCTTCAATGGCATAAATTTCTAGTTTTCAGACCATGTTGAATGCTTCATCAAAGGTTTGGAAGTTTTAGAATTGCATAGTTGGTGAGATGTGTTTGGCACAAGCTCTAGTGAACAACTCAATAAGTTCATTCTGAGGTAGTTGAAACGTCAATTAGTTAATAAGACTCCACTAGCAAGTAATGAAATATGCGATAGATTCATCTTCGTACTATCCGGTTGAGTAGATATCGGTCATGGTGACTTTCTTGGTAACATTAATTGAAAAATGATCAAGGAAATCTTGGGCTACTTGATTAAAATAATAAATAGAATGTCGAGGTAGTCCACTATACCATTCCAATGTTGGTCCTGTCAGGGACATTGGGAAAGTTTGTAGGAGCAAAGAGTCGTCATGGGTGATTAGGTAACACCCATGTTTGAATGACCACAAGTGTTGTTGTTGTAGACACCAAAATTGAGTCACACTCCTCGTCATCCCCTTTTGAATAACCAACTTAAACATGTTTACCTAACCATGACCCTTATACCTCACATTAATATTAATTTAATTATTTATAATTAAATTAATACCCATCCTCACCCCATTTATTAATTTAATTTAGTTACTTTAATTAAATGGATGCACACCTCACCTAGACACCTCACCATAGACCTATTCATAGCATGTTTCCATAAATGCATAAGATTTAGTTCCAACCTAAAAATCAATGCCTATTATTCCTTTAACCACCTTCCCACTTATAAAAATATAACGTCCAAGCCAATTAGGAGGAAATTTGACCTGTTTAATTTTCGCCTCTTTGGTTACATGTTGATTTTCCTTCAGGACAAGGTCTCTGACATGAAGGGTTTGTTCGCAGACACATTTGTCATAGGTGCGTTTGATACGTTTTTGGTATATTTGGATATGGTCAAGAGCATTGAGATGACGTTCATCTAATAACTCAAGTTACGCCAAACGATCCTAGTGAAAGTCATCGTCATTTAGTATGTCTTGTAGTGAGATGCGGAGAGATGGAATTTGGAATTTGAGAGGCAAGACAGCCTCGGTACCATAGACCAGAGAAAAACGTGTGGTGGCAGTCAAAATGTGAATACTAGTGCGATAAGCCCACAAAGAGAAAGGAATGTGTGAATGCCAATCCTTGATAGTATTGTCAACTAATTCATAAGAATTTTGTTCAAGGTTTTATTAGTCGATTCTACTTGGCCATTGGTTTATAGGTAATAAGGTGACAAGAAACTGAGTTGGATGCCAAAATTGTCACACATTTTACGTAGGGTTTTGTTTTTTAATTGTTTTATGTTATCAATGATGAGATAGTGAGGAACACCAAAGTGAAAAATGATGTGATGGTTGATGAATTCACATATTTTCTCAACTTTTGTAGAAATGAGGGGAATGGATTCTACACTTTTAGTGTAATATTCAGTAACAGTTATAATCCATTGATGGCATTATGAAGAATGGGGATTGATCTCACCAACAAGATCTAAGCCCCGTTGAGAAAAATGCCAAAGGTCTCGTGCAACCTGTAAGGCATGACTAGGTGTGTGATGAAGATTAGCATGTTGTTGGCATGTTGTACAATGTTTGACATAGTCACAAAAGTCATGGTTTAGGGTTGGATAATAATAGCCAAAGTGAAGAATGTGTTTTGTGATAGCTAAACCACTAAAGTGGCCTCCAAAAATTCCATCATGAACTTCCTTGATGTTGTAGGGAATTTTAGAACTTGTAAGGCATCGTAAGATAATACCACTGAAGTCATGCTTATCAAGGAGACCACCCATGATGACATAGCGAGAGACACTTTTAAGAAAGGAACGTTTTCCGTTACGAGTGAGATCAATGTGTAGAATGGAAAGGGAAAGATAGTCTATAAACTACTTATACCAAAGGTCACGTGGATCAGGTGCAATGGTTCCAATGGAGTAGTCCTCACAAGATAAGTAAGAGGGTGATTGTAACCTTTGTATTGTGACAAAGATTTTACAGGCAGTAGGCAAAGCGGGTATCTGAGAAGCCAAGAAGGACATGGTATCCACAAATTTATTGGTATAATGTGGGGTGTTTTATAGTTCATAATGGTTAGAGGTAGTCAAAAGTATGTCTACATGATGTTTATACTTTTGAAGCATTTCATTATGGCACTGGTATATACCATTGACTTAGTTTACGATCAGCTGGGAATTGCCAAAGATATTGATTGACTTAACATCTAAGGCATAAGTAGCCTAAAGACCCAATACAACTGCTTCATATTCAGAAATATTGTTTGTACAATCAAAATCTAGTTTGAAAGATAAAGGCATAGGTTCACCATCAAGAGGAATGAGGATAACACCAGCCGCACCTCCACGCTGACACTTGGAGCCATCGAAGAAGAGTGTCCTTTGGTAAGCAATTTTGTTTAAGGAGAAAGTAGTTATAAATTCGTCTGGGAAATCAAATTTATAGGGTTGATTCCCAGAAAGATGTGCGTCTGCTAGTTGGTTAGTGATAACTTGGCCCTTGATGGACTTTTGATAAAGGAATTTGAGGTCGAGGTCAGCAAGAAGCATAATCCAACGTGTGGCACATCGATGTTGATAGGGTTTGGGATACATATAGTGTAAGGGATCAATATTTGTAATAAAGAATGTGTTTTGGTTGAGGAGGTAACGAAAGAGTTTTTTGGCGATGAAAACTAAGGATAGGTAGAGTTTTTTGGTGTGGGTGTATCTAGTTTTGTAGTCCAGAAGGGTATGGCTTATGTAATAAACCGCTTGCTCTCTATTTTTCTCGTCATGATGAGCAAGCATCACACCTAAAGAATGGTTAGTGGTGGAAATGTATAGGTAAAATGGTTGGTCATCCTTATGAGGAATGTAAACTGGTGGTTAAATAAGGTATTTTTTAAAGGCATCAAAGGCTTTATGGCATTCATCATCCCATTTAAATGAAACATCCTTCTTAAGAAGATGATGAAATGGTTAAAAGTGGTCAAAAAGTTTCGAGATAAAAGAAATAATGGATTACAACTTACCTTGTAGGTTTCGAAGTTGATGGAGATTAGTAGGTGGAGGAATTTCCAGAATAGCCTTTAATTTAGCAGGATCGACTTCTATTCCACGCAAAGAAACAATGTAACCAAGGAGTTTTCCAGAAATTACTGCAAAGACAGAATTCTTTGGTTGAAGATGAACACAATACTTGATGAGGTGGTCAAAGTACCTTAAGGATGGTCAGGTGTTTGGCTTAATGTTTGGATTTGGAAAGAAGATCATCTACGTAATATTCCAATATGCGATGCATGATGTCATGGAAGATGTAAGTCATGGCTCACTGATATGTACTACTGTCATTTTTAAGGCCAAAATGCATGACTTGATAGTAGAAGGTCCCCCAAAGGGTGATGAAGGCATTCTTTTGTTGATCTTCTAGAGCAAGTAATATTTGATAATACCTCGAGAAACCATCCATGAGTGATAGCATTTCATGGCAAGTGGTGAGATCAACTAGTTGGTCAATACCTGGTAGAGGAAAGTCATCTTTAGGACAAACTAGGTTGAGGTCACAAAAATCCTTACAAATGTGAAGTCCCCCTTTCACCTTTCTAACCGGAACGATGTTAGAAATCCATTAGGGATAATCGATGGGTAGGATGAAATAAACTGAAATAAGGCGCTCAAGTTATTCTTTGACCATAAGAGAAATGTGAAGATGTATTTTCCACACCTTTTGTTTGATGGGTTTGGCATCAGGAATGGTTATGATATTGTGGACCATGATTTTAGAGTCAATACCAGGCATATCAACATAGGACCAAGAAAAAGTGTTGTTATGTGTTGGGTTTCAGATTTGCACTTAGAATGAAACCACAGTTAGGGGACAAGAAATTCTCTCCTCTTTAATGGGAGAGGTTCCCTTATTAAAAGCAGAGGCAAAACCTATGTACAAATACACAATATTTCATTCAATGGTGGTTTCCCAATATCTTGAAATGTGTTTTATGCCTGGAAAGTTATCAATACATGAGGATAGAAGACTTGAAGAGAGGAGGGAGGCAGAAGAAGACAATACTTTTAGGGAAAAGAGATGGCAGAGAAAACCCTTATATGTCTGATCAAATGAGTAGTAAAACCATTCACGTTTATAACGGGCACAATCCAGAGACTCAAAGTTCTTGAGATTGTATAAACTAGAACACAAAGTTTCTAAGCATGCAAGGATTAAATGATTCACAGATCAGAGTAAGAAGGAAAGAGAAAGTACAAGAAAAGGGGAAAACCTTTGCATTGATTTCTTCTAATTAGAAATTACAGTTCCATAATATCAAAATTCCAACTCGTACAATGGCTTTGAAATCCCATGATATAGCTCGCAAGATACGGTTACAACTTCCTCAAGAAAGCAATAAATAGTTACAACATATTCCAATCATCCATGCCCTTTCAAATTCTTGATTTTCAAAGAAATGCTAATGGCAGAAAACACAGGTTTTTAAATATACGGCCATTACATTATTTCGCTAGTTAAAACATGGGCCATTAAATTTTCCTCTATAACTTTAAATTTGGGTCCACCCACATGGAAGGAATTGATTGGAGTGGGCCTGGGGATGCCTTTTTCATTTTTTTCCTTTGAAGCTATGCCAGGCTGACACATGGAGATCTGTGCCTGTTCCTTTATACTTAGCTGATTCGGGCCTATTTCCTACTTGACTTATGTTGACCCCTAAACATGTGGACAGCTGGTGCTCATTTGAGTTTCTACTTTTGAAACACCTCTTGAAATTACGCCGAGCTGACTTGTGGCTCCTTCCGTCACTTTTGGAATTTTCAACGGCCAACTTTTTCTCTCCATTGACTTTAACCATGTGGTGATTTGGAACTCATTTGGAGATTTACCCTTTGATTTCACTTCAAAATTGTGTCGTTAAGGCATGTGGAGACTTCTGCCAACCCACCCATACTTAGTCAATTTTAACGATCAACTCCTTCTCTTTTTGGACCTAGGACACGTGGAGGACTGGCACAAGTTTGAGAACCACCCATGGCTTTGAATCTTAAATCTGCACCGATGAGGATTGTGGTGCCATCCACTGAACCTTCCATACTTAGCTGATTTGATCTTGTTTTACCTTTAGTTTGAACCTGGGACACATAGAAAGCCTGCGCTTATTTGAGGACTGTCCCTTGGGACCCTACCCCTGGAGTTGCATTGTTTGGATGTGTGGAGGCTTCTACTTTCACTTGAAACATGACCAAACTACATCCAATCAAAGGTTCCTACGTACTACCCATGGATGCTAGGGAAAAATTTAACGGGGAAGATACACCTGTCATTCCTGACTGCGAGAAGAAAATAAAAATAAAAAGAAGGGAAGAAAGTTCACCATTACGCCTGACTTTTAAATTGTTCTCCATGAATGGGAGAACTACAAACCATTTTAGGTTTGACACGATCCAATACTCCAAGGTATAGACTCAAAATTTTCAAAACTTGACTTCAAAAGAGGGGAAGTTTTGGGGCCGACAATAGCTAGCTCTTTATAGGGATGACTTGGCTTAGAATAAAGACACAAGGCAAGATCAAGAACTGCAGATAACTCTGGGAAAGAGGACTAGTGCCTTATCCATTGGGAAAAGGAGTCAAAATTAAAACCAATACAAGGCAACACACAACAAGACAGGAAAAGAAACAAAACAAACCAAAAGGGAAGACCCAAAACAAAACACACCACACAGCAAATAACAAGAAAGGGAAACAAGCCAAAAACCAAAAACCAAACACAATGTACAAAAGGACATCCTAGCCACCTAGGACTTGAACAAATTTAGATACTACCCACTATAAGGAAGTGGGAGAGGAGAACCATCCATGTAATCTAGATAAAAAGAGTTCTCTCCAGCAAAATGTTTGATTCTAAAAGGACCAAGCCAAAGAGAATCAAACTTACCATGGCTTCCTCATGGCTCATGTCTTTTGTCCCAAAGCAGCACAATGTCTCCTCACTTGGAAAACTCTGGGTTTGGCTTTCTTGTCAAACAAATCCTTCACTTTCAACTGATGACCTATTATCCTATCAACCACTTGCACCCTATCCTCATCAAGCTTCTGAAGGTACAAATTTCTCTTGTCCAAAGAGCTACTAAAACTTGAATCTTCAATGGTTTTCATCAGATGCAAGGCTGGCAATTCCACTGTAACTGGCAGTTGATCTTCCACACCATACACCAATTGGAAAGGAGACATTCCAATTGCTCTCTTGGGTGTAATTCTATCATCCCAAAGTGCATTGTATAGATTCTTATGCCAATTCCTCTGAGAATCATTTACAAGCTTTCTAACTATGATCACCAAGTTCTTATTTGTTGATTCTGTCTCTCCATTCCCTTGGGGGTAGTAATCTAAAGAATGAGCAAGTGAGATCCCATACCCATAGTAGAAGTCCATCATCTCAGCAGAAGAAAATTTGGAAGCATTGTCAGTCACAATTTTTTTTGGGGTCCCAAACCTGATCAATATGTTCTCCTTAATGAAGTTGCAAACTACCTCAGAAGTAGTGCTCTTCACTGGGATGGTTTCTGCCCACTTGGTGAATTAATCTGTGGCATTCAACACATGGGTATGTCCAGCACTAAAAGGTGGGTTAAGAGTTCCAATGAAATCTAATCCCCACTGTTGAAAGGGATCATCAATCACTACTGGCTTTAGTGGCAAAAGCAGCCAACTTAGGTCTTCCAGACAAATGTTTGGCATGCTTCACATTTACCAACCCATTTTGATGCATCTTTGAAAAGAGTGGGCCAATAATAACCAGCACAAAGTATTTTATGAACTGTTACAGTAGAGGAGAAATGACCTCCACAAGCCTGGTCATGAAAAGCAGAGAACAACTTCTTTTGTTGCTCCTTGTCTACACACTTCAAAAACCTTCCATCTATGCCTCATTTGAACAAATCATTCTCCCATAGACACATATTGTGTAGACCTCAATTTGATAGCTCTCTTCTCTTTGGCACTCAAGTGAGATGGAAACTCTCCATAGGTCAGAAAGTGAGCAATGTCAGCATACCATACATCTAATCGAGCTGAGGAACAAAACAATAGGGACATCAACTCCATCTTTGGACAACTCCTTGGCAGCTCATTCAGCAATGAGTTCACACATGCCCTTACCCCGAACCAACTTTGTTGGCCTGATATCAAGATCATACTCTTGCACCTTTGCTACCCAATTACCTCTCTTGGTTCCAAATTCTTGCTAAGTAAGAATGGATTTGATTGTTGTATCGGGCACCAACACCACAGAATGAGAATTAAGAATGTAAAACCTAAACTTCTTGACAGCTTTGACAACTGCAAAAGCATGTTTCTCCATCATGGTGTACTTCATCTCATGATTTTTCAAGACATAACTCATGAATGCAATTGGGAGCTCATGATCTTCAACATTCTTCTGGGCTAACACAGCAACTAGGGTATTTTCAGTGGCATAACAATAGATAATGAAATCTTTGCTAAAGTCATGGCATGCCAAGATTGGAGTCTTTACAATAGCTTGTTTAATTTTCTCAAATGATTTTTTCCCTTTAGAGGACCAATCAAAATTTTGCTTCCCTTACATCATGCAAGATAATGCTCATACTAAGTTCTACAAAATTGGGGATGAATCTTCTTAGGAAATTGATCTTACGAAATAAATAATGGACACCTTTCTTACTTGATGGAAGAGGAATTTGTTGGATGGCCTGAACTCTCTCCAGATAAATTTTGATCCCTTCCTTTGAAACAATGTGTCCCAACAGTTTTCCTTATGTGACAAAAAACATAGACTTCTTAGGGTTTAAATAAATTCCATGCTGTCTACACTTTTACAATATTGTTTCAAGGTGTTGAAAGTGATCTTTTCTTGCTTTAGAAAACACTGTCAAGTCATCCAAATACACAACAATGCATTTCCCTTTCAAACTGCCAAAAGCTAAGTCCATGGCCCTCTGGAAAGTAGCACCATCATTAATGAGACAAAATGGCATCCTCTTGTATGCAAAGGTGCCCCAAGGAGTTGTAAAGGAAGTCTTATGTTGATCTACAGTATTCACCTCTACTTGATTGTACCTCGAGAATCCATCTAACATAGATAGCATCTCTAAGCCTGTGACAACTTGCAATACTTGGTCCATCATGGGGAGAGGGTAGTTTTCCTTCAAAGAAACCTAATTTAGATTTCTAAAGTCCACACACTGATTCATATCTCACCATTATTCTTCCTGAACATGCACTATATTAGAAATTCACATTGCAATGGTGGATGGGGAAGATGATCTTAGCCTTCAAAATATTTTTTATTTCTTGGAAAATTGTATCGGCTATCTTTGGATTATATTGCCTTTGTTTCTGTTTGAAGGGTTTGATCCCAGGATTAAGAGGAAGGAAATGTTACATTTATTTAGGTTGAAAATCCCTAAGATCATACATAAGAGTAGGCCAGAACATCAACATGTCCTATTCAACATATTCACCACCTTCTTTTTCTCTAATCATAAGTGCAACATTTTTTTTCGAAATTGTTAACAATTTTTGTGATCAAGGGATCAATTTTAGTATCAAATGTTCCATAAACTTCCCTACGGACGCATTTTCAGTTCCGTAAATACTTTAGTGAGATTTCCGAAAACTATAAGAATCATGAAAAACAGACACTCTAAGATAAAGTTATGTCCGAGCTTCAAAGTTCAGTCAACAGGGAACTCAACTTTGGTCAACAGGTCAATAATGGACCAATAGCACTGCGACAAATGGAAAAGGAGCAAATTGGTGAAAAAAATTGAAGGTTGTTCAAGTTGTTTTCAACCTCCAGTCTTTGAACACGTAAAAGTTGGCCAGAACAAGAGGCTTAACTTTTATAATAGAAGGGAGCCTAACCGCCGTGAGGACGATTATATCATCTGACATGGAGAAAATGTGGTGGGTCCTCAAGCCACCACATGTTCGATTTTCCTATCAAGGATCAAACCTTGGTCTTAATTTCAGAGTTAACCATTTGAATATCACATTATATTACTTGGGTTGAATTCCATTTTATTACCTTTGAAAATAATTTTTTGATATTAACTTCCATGTTAATGCCTTACCAAGTTCATATTAAGGGGGTGATCTATGTTAGGGCTTATTATTATCCATTACTTGGAGAGCTCAAGTGATATAACGGGGATTACCTTATCAATAGACAAGGATATCTCATATTGTATCAACTCGGTGTATGCTATATATCCAAACATACCAATATTCCTTGTACACAAGATATTATCCTCCCACGCATTTCATGTATTTGCCACACCTTAATGATAAGTGCCACACATGTTTATTCAAACCTTATCCCTCCAAATACACCGCTTTTATCCAATATGTTATGTCGAGTCACCAATATAAATGGCACCATATTTTTTGGCATAAAAAACAAGCGGAATAGATGTGGCACAAGCCACAAGGATAATGGACGGTTTAGCCCAAAATAAACCTTCTTTCCTCAAATGATTTTTCACGCTAAAGATATGGGATTTTCCCACTTATGAAATAACAAAGCACTTTCAAAGGGATAGGAGATGAGCCTTAGGAACCCATGATCTGCTGCCCAAGAAACACATCCACCAACCTTTTTTACCAAGGGGCTCAATTTATAAAATGGGTCCTGCAACTTATACAATCAATCTTGAGGTGCCCTTCCTTGTAAAAATGTGTCCCAACAGGTAGTTCTCAGAAAACACCATTTTTGAAGGCTTCGCACTCAGATTGGGAACTCGGAGTAAAAATGTGAAATGGAAGGAATTCTGATAAAATTCCAAAGTTAGAAATTTTGATGTTTTTTGTTGAGTTTTGAAATTTTTGGAAGCTTTTAATGCAGTCATCTAATATATCTACAAGAAATCTAGTTGGAAAACACAAACTTTCAATGCACTTCAAGTCCGAAAATTGACTTGGTGCACATGAAAAGTGTTCAAAATTCAAATATGATCTTAGATATATTAGGTAGTCTTATTTTTCATAGAATGTTTTTAAATATCCTTTTTAGCATGTTTTAGCTTTAACACAGTTCAGGGAGATCACATTGTGAAAACACTGTAGGAGCCATGGATCATTCTTGGGAACAATTAGCAATCTGCTATTTTGAATGAGTAGATTGGGAATTGATCCTAGCTCTTCAGGTTGTAATTAATTATTGTATTTCTTGTAAAGTTATTGTACTCAAATTTCAATATTGGATTATGGATTGGTTCCTTTGCTTCTATTTGACGTAGGAATTTGATCCCAAGCTTAACAAGGAATGAAATGTTGCATTTATTTAGGCTAAAAAGCCTTAAGATCATCATAAGATTAAGCCATAACATCAACATAACTCTTCAACAGATTCACCACCTTAAAATTTTTCTCTTCTTTTGAGTGTAACATTTTCCAATGTTGACCATTTTGGGATCATCAAGACTCCCAATATTCACTTTCTCAGTCTCAACAGATTGTCGGGCTCCTTAGGAAACTTTAGACTTCATATATCTATCATGTTTATCAAAAATATCCTCCAAACTCACCAGCCCTTTAGGAATTTTTTTTCCTTTCAGTTTGATGCATCCATCTTGATCCATCTCTTCTTTGACACCCTCTTCATTTGATGACACACACTCTCTAGGTAGATTGTCACTTCCTTCAAAGTACAGCTGATCAAAGTTGTCTCTGAGCTCCAAGAAAGAAAGAAAATGTTGGTCATCATTGAAAACTTGCCAATTATTTGCATTTTCAGGCACACTGGGTCTATGGATCATCTCAATGGTGAATTTCTCCTGAGGGAAATTAGGATGAGGAATCAACAAGGACCCCAAAATAGCTAGAGATTCATCCCTAGTGTTCCTTTCCCTTGGCACAAATTCAATGGAAAAAGCATCAAGGAATTCAATGGAATCCCAAACCAAATTCTTATAGTGTTTCAACCTTCTGTTCTTTACCTGATAAAGGTCTCTAACTTGTTTTACAATTAACTCTGCATCTCCATGAGTAAGAAGGTTCTTCACTCCCATTTCCTTCGCCATGCTCAACCCAAGAATAAGGGCCTCATAATAGGCAGTATTATTGGTATTTTCAAACTGAAATTTGAAGGAGAAAGGATGAACCTTACCCCCAGGAGAAATGAACACTACACCAGCTCTAGAACTAGCTGAAGAGAAGCTTCCATCAAACTCCAAAGTCCACACACCATTAGGATCAAGAAACACTCCCTTTGGCATACTTGTCTCCTCTTGTGACATGATCATGTAGTTCCCATGCCCAATGTCTTCATACAGTATTTTTGCTTTAGGATCATCTATCTTTTGCACAATATACTCTGCTTGTTTCTCAGGCAAAAGCTTCTTCATCTTCCCATTGACAAGGATCAAGGCATGTGACCAATCCATTTGGATCTCACCTCCAACATCTTTGAAAAATTTCCTACTTAGCAGCATGCCATAGGAAGGAGGGATATCAGCAACCAAGATGGTAGCCAAGACCTTCTTCTCTGGTAAAACAACAAAAGCTACTTGTACATCCTTGATTCTCCCAACCAAAGGCACTTCTCTACTTTCCATGGAATAATAAGAGCCATAAGTGCAGGTTAGGGTTAGACCCAAAGCATGAGCCACTTTTCCAGGCATTACATTATCAGATGCACCAGAATCAATGACATAATTGCTAAGCTTGTGGCCAGCTATGAGGAGAGTCACATAGAAGGGTTTGATCTTCTCATTGGGTGAAGTGATTGCAACCACAAGGCTGGGTTGAGGTAGAGAAGAAGGAGTGGGAAAAAGGCCTTTAGAAGAATGGGCTGGGATTTTAGATTTAGAATTTACAAAGTTAACCATTTTGGCAAAGGATTTAGGATGGGTTTGATAGAACTCTACCTCAAAAATCTGAATCTTGGTCTTTTTAAGATGGTCTATAATGTCAAAAGATCTAGAATGTGGATGGGGAATCACTACTAGGAGTAGGAGGATAGCTTTTGATCTATCAACTTTATCATTTGTTGGAAAAGAATTCTCAGAAGTAGAAGTAGAGGGAGAAGGACTAGCAGAGATTACCTTTTGGGTATAAGCAGTAGGAATAGGAGGTCCTCTTATTGCAATCACCAGGATGGTGATGGGGTACTCCTTGGATATTTTTGTAGGTTGCACCACTTTTTCCTTTCTGTTGGTCTCCTCCCAGTTCATAACAACGTATGACTCACTGTTCATCTCAGCCACTACATCATCATAGTCATCTTCATCATCCACACCTTCAGTGGTGAGGAAATGAACTCGAGATCCACTAGGCTGCTCCCGTTACTTCATCAACTTCCTCTTCTTGTTCATCATAGAGCCCATTTTCTTCCTCATCATTAGGCTCAAGAACCTCATAAGTCACATTGACAGGAACCTTGAGGGGTGGACCTTCTATGGCCAACCTGGTTTGAGAAGAGGGCAAGTGGTTCCTAGGCTGAAAGTTTATTCCTTGGAACATCTTGATATGGAGCATGTTTAGCCAATTGTTTCTTGATGGCAATGAGGTCAGTAGCCAACTTTTACACCAACTGATCTGCATTACCTCCAGGGGAAGGGGAAGAAGAAGATGCTTTGGATTTGAAAGACTCCCTTTTTAGCTTGCCAGACATGATCAAGTCATCTTCCACACTGATAGCCAATCTCTGATCAACATCCAAAGTTGCAAGCTTTTCTCTCCTCAGGGCATAGCTTATTTCTGGTAATTGAGCATTCAAGAAGAAACACTTTCGAATACGATCAACTAGCCTAGTATCTAGTGGAATAATTTTAACCAACTTGTTGAACTTGGCCACAAATTCTCTCATAGGCTCATGTGGATCCTTCTTGATTTGATAAATCTGAGCTAGCAAAGCATGCACATCTTTAGTAGGTTTTAAATGCTGCTCAAATTAAGTCCTCATAGCAGTCCAATCAATGATGGTCCTAGCAGGAAGATGTTAAAACCAATTTGTAGCATTGTCTTGTAAGGTTTCCACAAACAACCTAACATATACATCCTCACATTCAACTCCAAGGACCCCACATGCAACAATGAAGCCTGCAATGTGTTCATCAGGGTGCACATTTCCATCACCTCTAAATTTTGGAAAATTCTTCCTGTTACCCCTAAGTAACTCATGCAATGGATGAGGAAGAGCCAGAGGATGAACTGTTTGTCCCCAAGGCCGAGGTGCTGCCATCCTTGGAAAAATTACTTAAAGTAGAACTGAGACACTAGCAAAAATTAGGGTGCATGGAGATTAGGGCTAAGTTGTACTTAAGAAATGCTACTACCAGAAGATCTGTCTTCAATAAGAGGTGTCTTGTGGAACGAGCTCTTCTATTTCTTCTTGTTGGAGGAAATTGAAAACCTTGTTGATCCAAGAGTTGAAATTAGGGATCTTCAATTTCAAGAGCCCTTCTACCATGAGTGTATCTTAGATTTTCTAGATCAAATAAATAATCAAATTAGTTGTTCTTTTCAAAAATGAATTTTTGTTGAACAAATCCCCAGTAGAGTCACCAAAAACTTTTGGGTTTCAGATTTGCACTTGGAATGAAACCACAGTCAGGGAACAAGCAAGTCCCTCCTCTTTAATAGGAGAGGTTCCCTTATTAAAAGTAGGGGAAAAACCTATGTACAAATACATAATATTTCATTCAATGGTGATTTCCCAATATCTTTAAAAAAAATTTATGCCTGGAAAGTTATCAATACATGAGGATACAAGAATTGAAGAGAGGAGGGAGGCAGAATAAGAAAATACTTTTAGGGAAAAGAGATGACAAAGAAAACCATTATATATATTGATCAAATGAGATATAAAGTAAAACCATTCACTTTTATAAAGGGCACAATCCACAGACTCAAATTTCTTGATATTGTATAAAATAGAATACAAAGTTTCTAAGCATGCAAGGATTAAATGATTCATAGATGAGAGCAAGAAGGAAAGATAAAATAGAGGAAAAAGGAGAAAAATCTTGTATTGATTTCTTCCAACTAGAAATTGCATAGTTCAAGAATATAAAAATTCCCAACCCATACAATGGCTTTGAAAGCCCCTAAAATAGCTCACAAGAGACAATTGCAACTTCCACAAGCAAAGAAAGAAACAGTTAAAACTTATTCCAATCATTCACACCCTTTTGAATTCTTGATTTGCAAAGAAACATTAATGGTGGAAAAACTAGGTTGTTAAATATATAACCATTACATTATTTCACCAGTTAAAACATGGGCCATTTGATTTTATTTTACAAATTTAAATTTGGGCCACCGACATGGAAGAAATTGATTAGAGCAGGCCTACGGATGAATTTTGCATTTTTTCCTTTGAAGTTTTGTACAGGTTTGACACGTGGGGAGCTCCGCTGGTTCCTTTATACTTAGCCTGATTCAGAGCCTATTTCTTTCTTGACTTATGTTGACCCCTAGAAACGTGGAGAGCTGGTACTCATTTGAGTTTCTATTTTGGAAACGCCTCCTGAAATTACATTGATCTGACGCATGGCTCCTTCTATCGGTCTTGGAATTTTCAATAGCTAATTCTGTCTCTCCATTGACTTTAACCATGTGACGAGCTAGCGCTTATTTGGAGATTGACCCTTTGATTTCACTTCTAAAATTGAACCATTAAGGCATGTGGATAATTCTTCCAACCCGCCCATACTTAGTCAATTTTAACAATCTTCTCTTTCTCTTTTTGTACGGACACATGGAGGACTAGCGTAAGGTTTGAGAAACCTCCCTGTGACTCTTGAATTACACCAATGAGGAGCATGCCGACTGAGCCTTCCATACTTAGCTGATTTGAGCTTGTTATGTATTCATTGTCAACCTGGACAGTGGAAAGCCTACTGCTTATTTGAGGATTGTCCCTTGGACCCTATGCATGGAGGCTTCCACTATCTCTTGAAACATTTCCATGCTATATCCAATTATATATTTCCACATACTACCTGTGGATTATGGGGAAAAAATTAATGGGGAAGATACGCCTGTCATTCCTGACTACGGGAAGAAAATACAAAGAAGGGAATAAACTTCACCATTACGCCTGACTCTCAAATTGTTCTCCATGAATGGGAAAACTTGAAAAAATGCAAGGCTCAATGCAATCCAATACTCCAAGGTACAGACTCAAAATTTTCAAAACTTGACTTCAAAAGAATGGAGTTTTGGGGGCGACAACACTATGGTCCTAAAGGAAAGAGGTAAAATCTTCATGTTCAGTAGCATATAAAGATTGGCCTACTTTTAGAATGTGTGAGTCATCCTAAGTGTTAATGTTGATTTTAATGATCGATTCGTTCAACAAGGTTTATGTCTCAAAGGGTAATGACTGGTGAATATAAGAGTCTTCCACACCAAGGTAGGTGAGGATGGACTCATCATCCTAACATTGAATAACATTAATAGAAGGTGTATTTTCATCGATCATGTTAGGATATAGGAAGGGAAGAGAAGAGGGAGTCTCTCCATCATGTTGATACGTCAGAGGTCCCAGGGAAATTGTGTTTACAAAAAAAAGTTAGGAGGAATAGATTCAGGATCTATGGACTCTGTGGGTGTTTTACGCAGAATGTTTCAGCTTTTGGGAATAGAGTTGCTTCTATCCTTTCATTCCTTTTAGAAACAGATAAGGGTTAGGGCTAGGAGGAATACCTATTGAATGTCGAGATGGTGTGTGCATACCATAAAGAGAGATCAGGTTGATTGCGAAGAACTCCTTTTTATCTTGGAAGGACTACCTGCAAATAAGAATACAAGACCACAAGATTTTGATTAGACAATAAATGAGGGAACTGCCTCGGGCCCAGGAAATACAAAACTTCCTTTCGAAGGTGGTCAGTTCCCCTACTAGTATGAATTAACACAAAAGATTGTAAAATAACAATTAAATAACCTCGTTGAAACAAGTAGAGGGAAAGGCTGGTTTTTGGTTTTGAGTCACGATAACCGATACCGGTTTCTGCTAATTGATATCGGTAGGGGCTATGTTTTAGGGACTTTTGGTGAGGGTCGGTTGTAGGGTGGTTGTGTTGTTTGTAAGGCTAATAAATGAGTGGGATTAGGTAATGGGGTGATGAGAGGATAGAGGAATGATAGTTAGATGTAATGTGTTACTGGGTAGTAGATCTGGGAATAGATTTATGATGGCTGTGATTCAAAAGTCTAAGAAATGTTATCAAAGACAACATACAAGATACTACTTATTGGTTATTGACAAGAATGCAGGTTCCAAGGACTGTGACGACGAAGATAGGGCTCAAATAGGATGATCCTGACTATCAGAAGATGAGCATATCTTCCTCTTCACGATGCTCGGATGAGTGTCACTGGGGGCTCTGGTTATTCCGTTGCAGTCTTGGGCTTGATGTCCTTGTCTACAAACTCTTCTCGTTTCTTCACTTGTCTCTGCTCGGCCAAGCAAATCCCGATCCTTTCAATGATTTCTCCTCCTTTTTGATCAAATGAAAATCTGATCCTTTGTTTTTGGTTGGAGGTGGTCATTTACAGGGAACCGATGGCGGTTACACAACCGATGGCGGTCGAGTAGGAACTGATGTCGGTCACATCAAAGCGGGCTATTTTTGGTAAAATAGCCAGCTTTCCCTCCTTTTCTCTTGAGGGATTAGTTGCGGGCTTGGTCAAGTCATTATGAGGTTGGTTTTAGGTGCGGGTGAGGAGTAATTAGTCATGGGTGTGGATGTGGACCAAGTTATAGGTCTTAATTAGGTTAGTTTAGGGTTAAGACTAGGTTATGATGAGGTGGCAGGTATGGCGATGTGGATTTATTAATTATAAGGTAATTAATAAATAATTATGTAAGGTTTAGGTGATGAGGTTAGGTTACGAAATGAGATGCAGGGCACAGGGGGTCATAAGACACAAATTTGGTCTCTACATTAGCCCCTTGTTGTCGTGTAGCTTGTCTTTGTTAAAGCTGCACGGACAATAATAATAAGTGGTTACCCCTGTTAAGGGTATAGGTAATCCCCCTCAAATCTATCATAGATTGAGGCAGTGTGAAATCAGGGATAGGGTTGATAAAGGGTAACTGGTGTTTATATGATGGTAAGATGGTGGGGTAGGTCCAAGGAAGCAGACGCACGTTGAAATGCAGTAGGGTGACCAGGGTACATGATTTGAAGAGCAAACAAGCAATTCATAGGCAAAGCTCAATAGTTTATCCAAACAAGGGTGGTATAATCCTGGTATCCAAGGCATAGGAAGTAGCTCCAGGGGATATAACGGGTAAGGTACAGGAACGTTTAGGCATGTTCAGCAGTACCAAATGGTTGGTTTGGTTGAGATAAACGTCACGGTCTTGGTCTAGGCAAAGTTGGTCGACTGATCAAGTCAAGGACCCTAATCATGCTAAAACACGAACAGGGGAGCTTGATTGAACAAAAAGTGACATGATAGGTGGATAAAAGTTTATTGTGTTGATGTTGGGCGAGGTATTTAATTGGTGCGGCCTTAGGTCGGGCCAAATGGTTGGGTGCGGTCTTGGGTCAGGCCAAATGGTGGGTACGGCCTTGGGTCGGGCCAAATGGTGGGTTACAGTCCTTAGGTCAAACCAAATGGTGGGTTATGGCCTTGGGTCGAGCCAAATGGTTGGTTACGGCCTTAGGTCAGGCCAAATGGTAGGTGATGGCCTTGGGTCGGGCCAAATTGGTTGGTTACGGCTTTGGTTGGGCCAAATGGTGGGTTACGGTCCTTGGGTCAAACCAAATGGTGGGTTATGGCCTTGGGTCAGGCCAAATGGTTGGTTACGGCCTTAGGTCGGGCCAAATGGTAGGTGACGGCCTTGGGTCGGGCCAACTTGGTTGGTTACGGCCTTGGGTCGAGCCAAATGGTGGGTTACGGTCCTTGGGTCAAACCAAATGGTGGGTTACGGCCTTGGATCATGCCAAGGAAGTTAATAAAGGGTTTTCAGCCAAGGTGGATATAGGTGATTTTGTGAGAAAGGACAATTAGTAAATAAGGGTAGAAATTGGGGAAGAGGTGGGATAAAACTGATATCGATTGTCCATGACTGATATCGGTTAGGTGACCGATACCGGTTCCTTAGGGCACAATATAACCGGTATCGGTTATAGTCGAAAACCTATAAAAAGAAAAAAATACGGCCGGTCATTGTCATATTGTCAATTTGAAACCCAGTTTGAGTTGTCTAAGGTGTATTGTTGAGATTGGAGCATTTTTTGGTTGAGGTGGCGCTATTGGAGTGGAGAAGTGAGTGGTTAGTGGGCCCGAGTGAGTAGGAGGCAGCAGTTGATTGGTGGAGGACCCAGCAAAGGAGAGGTGGAGCTATGGCACAGCCAGGAGGAGCAAGAGGTGCTGGACCAGCTGGACCACCACCACCCATTCCACCACGATGACGTGTCATCGTACCGGTAGGTTCGAAACCCTTGATTATGTGAATTTGATTGTGTTAAGCTGGATTTGGGTTTTGGGTAGGGATGTAAGGTTTTTAGAAAATAGTTAATAAATGGAAATTATTTGAACAAAGGAGAGGGTAGATAGGTGAAATAGGCCAAGGTGGCAGGGTGGGTAGGTTTTTAGGGTGTTTGGGTGGGTATATAGGGAGAAATAGGAAAAAAATTGAACGGGGTAGGTGCGTCGGGTTCGGCTTGGGTATTTTTCAGTGACCGATGCCGGTCACTAAGCGACCAGCATTGGTCAAGAAATTTTCGGCCCAGGGTGAGTTAGTAGGTGACCAGTGTCGCTCGTACGTCAACCGGCGTCGGTGGAGAGGGGACCGGTGGCGGTCATGGGTGACCGGTACCGGTCCCTACTTAATAATATTTATTTTGTTAGTTTGTTTTGCTATGGTTTAGGGTGTTTGGTGGTTGTTGGGGCTGTGGTTTTGGGTGTTTAGGTATTAGTGGTTTGGGTGTTGTGTTTGTGGGGGTGAAGAGGGAAGGGGTAGAGGTTAATAGGAACGGTGATTGGTGAGTGGGGGGAAAAATGGGGCGATTGTGTGGTTGGTGCGGTTCAGATAGATTAGGTGTAGGGCATGAATGGGGAGGTGTTAAATTGGTAGGGGCATAGGTAAATGGTGAGAATAGAGCTGAGTGATTGGTAGGGTGAGAGATAAGGCAAGGGGATATCGTAAAGTTTTTAGGGTAAAATAGGTCAGTGTAGGTGTGTGTTATAGAGTCGGGTTGTGGTCGGGTGGGTAAAAGGGGGTATAGAAGGTTATAGGGGGTGTGTTATGTTTATAGAGGCCTGCGTCCCCACCTATGATTTACTCATTCATTTATTGATTCATTTATTGTATATACCGGCCTGCGAGCCGAGTATAGGTTGTACAGTTGATACCAGCCTGCGAGCCGAGTATTTATTTTGTGATATGAGAGACCGGCCTACGAGCTGAGTCGAGATTATGACAGTTATTGTGGCCTGCGTGCTGGCTTTTTTTGTATTATGAGATCACAGAGGCCCCTATGCAGGGCACATTGTATATTTGAAACTTTGGATATATGGATATGATGATTTGACCCACATGCTATGTTTAAAATGTTTTTAAGTGTTTTGTCGATGGTTTGTGACAAAGAATGTATGATGAGTTTGATCCACATGGTTTATATATTGATGGTGTTGATGTCTTTTGTTGATGGGATGTATGTATATATATAGATGATGAGTTTAATTGACATGTTGTGTTATGAAATGTTGTATGTTTTTTCGCTGGTTTGTGAAATTGAATGTATGAGCTTGTTGAGTTGGATCCAAATGGTGTATAGATTGATGGTTTTGGATATCATTTGTTGATGGCTTGTTTATTTTGGTAATATAGATAGATGATGTTGATGAAATTGTAATGAGATGTGGATTTGATGAAAAATTATAGATAATGGTGTTGTTATGCAGGAAAAAGGGATGGTGCCACAAAAATTAGGTAGAAAATAAAGAAAAGAACTATGTTTAAAAAGGTAGGTATATGACCGATATCGGTTAGATAACCGATGTCGATAGACAATAGACCGATATCGGTTAGCTAACTGATAGCGGTTATTCGAATATGGGCTTTTCTAAAAATAGAAAAGCTTGGGTGGCAACTTAAGTTCTTATTTTGAGAGCCATGCAAGAAGTTAAATACGCGATTACGACACTTTTTGACTACTGAGATAGGTAATTGCATGAGAGAATTGAGTGATAAGGAGAAAAGAGACAAGGAAAATCAATGCGGGCTGAGATTCAGAAGGCAAAATGGCAAGTTAGATTTGAAGAGGGTGGTGAACATGGCAGAACGAGGAGAAGCATCCAGCAGGCAAGGACGAGAAGGAAGACAAGTGCCATCTCAAGTGGCTGCAGCCCAAGAGGTAAACATCTTGGTTGTAATTTGATTCTTGCATGTTGTGTGAATAATATGATGGAGATTAAGTAGATAAAGATGAGAAAGAAAACGTGATAGGCAATGATTCGGGATAGGGTGAATGTGATGGGGAAGGTAGTCAGGGGTGTTGGGTATGTTTGTATGTACAGAGAGGGATAAACGATCAAATTATTGTCATAGGTGGTGTTTTTAGGCAGGGTGTGTAAAGTTGATATTGATCGATATCGGCTTAAGATAACCGGTATCAGTTATGGAACCGATACCGGTTATCTAAAACCGATGCCGGTTACTGTAGGAATTTCCAGAATGTGAGAAAGAAACCTTGGGAATTTGATTTATTGAATGGCTGTGTGTCGTTTTGATGTGTGCAGGTAGAGGCAGGGTTTAGGATGAACGATACTGTGCCAGTGCTGTTGTCACGAATCCGAGCGGATGTAACACCAACTGAATGGACATTGATAAATTGTTTGGGGTTAAGTGGAATCCACTATTATTCACAAATCACACATAACCATGTTATGTTACAGGCGTTGATTGAGAGATGGAATCCAGAAAGGAATACCTTTTATCTGCCAATAGGGCAGATGACAGTGACATTGGAAGATGTGTTCCGTATTTTGAGACTCCCAATTACAGGAAGACCAGTATATCAGGCATTGCCTAGCGCAGCACAAGGAGCGATAACAGCAGTATTTGGTCCATACGCACGAGATTTGACACAGCGAGGTTTGACATTCACATATGGTATAATGTATGCAGCACACCCTGAGGAGACAAGGTTAGCAGTGATATTAATGATAGCAGTAGGGTATTATGCGTTGCCGAGGGAAGATGGGGGAAGATTTCCAAAAGAATTGATGTGTGTTATTTGGGAGATGATAGAAAGGAATGTGACTTTTGCATGGGCACCTGCATATTTGGCAGAGCTATACAGGGGTTTATGGGCTTGTAGACGAAATCACAGGACAACACTGGATTGTTCATTTTTATTACATTGTTGGGCCTATGAGCACATTGTTTGTGTGCAACCAATAGGCCGACCCATCCAGTCTGGAGAGACCGGAGTGCAAAGGTTGGGATTCAGATGATGGGTCCAGACTGTGATGAGTGACACTGAGTATTATAGGCAGGTATGGGAGATGGTGACGATTTTGGACATCTGTTGGAGGCCTTATGGGAACTATATGGTAACAGAGAATATAGCTAAGGAGTTGAGGGGTGTAGAGTGATTAAGGTGGATCACGAGGCACAGGCCAGGTGAATATGAGAGGATTCCTCTAGATCACATGCGGGTGACAATTTGGATTTGTGTAGGATATACCCCTGGCTTAAAGACCATATATGAGGATCGATGCCAAGGTAACATTCTCACCTCCCCAGCCAACACCTCCAGAAGGGCTAGAGGAGATAGCATCCGATCGCAGGGTAATAGATGCAGGAACGACAGAGGCCTATAGATTATGGTGGGTAATAGAGCTGCGAGGGGTACGTGATCATCTTGACATAGCTATGATTACAGCGAGAGAGAGATCGTCTGCAGAGATTAGTTCATCATCTCCAAACGCAGGTGAATGAGACAAGAGGATTGTTAGCGGTTGCGGAGTCACGAGCGGAGGGGACTAGAGGTGAGATACCTCCATGTGAGGGAGCGTATTCACATGTTACAGGAGAGATTGGCAGATCAGTGGGCGGGGTACCAATAGCCGTGGTACCTTTGAGGATAGAGAGGCCCCAGCGAGAGGCGTCAACGATCACAATCATCACCTGGTTCGGGATGAGGCGTGAGGGTCTAAGTAAATGTTATCGGGGTATAAGAATAAATAAGGACGGTCGACCTGCATGTCGATGATAGAGAAGATGTATTTGTTTAACATCTAAATAAAACTGAATATGTATGTTGATTTGAGTTATGATAATAATAAGAATGTTTGTGTTTTGACTTTTGTATTTTGAAAAAAAGGATAAAGAGGAATACAAAAAATATTTATATTTACAACACATGATAGGTTATGGTAGGGGATGGTCGAGCTAACCTTGGGAGACCCCATGTCTCCGAAGTGCTGCCTACATAGCCCATTGCACAAAGCAAGGAGGGGCCTCAGACCGATGTAGTTCTCCCTTAGGACCAGGGAGAGATGAATTCAGGAAATTTAGGTATGGTTAGGCAATTTGTTGGTTGGTAAAAATATTGATATTGATATTGGTAGGGTAATG
The DNA here is from genome assembly GCA_019776745.2 of Taxus chinensis. Classification (NCBI taxonomy): domain Eukaryota; kingdom Viridiplantae; phylum Streptophyta; class Pinopsida; order Cupressales; family Taxaceae; genus Taxus; species Taxus chinensis. Next base: position 850,121,403 of record CM034150.1, read on the forward strand.
TTGTTGGTGTTGGTAATGAATTGGTGATGTTGGAATAGGTATAAGTGAAGCGAAAGTTAGCCTACCCAAGTGGTAGGGAATCATGTCCTGATTAAGATCAACACATAATCCTAGATTCGAGTCAAAGAGGAAAAAGCGGTCCCGTGGTTGAGAAGAGCTAAACAAACCACATATTAATGTAGAATGAGCTTGAATCCCCTAGGCACCGTGCATAGATGAGCAGTCAATAGGTGAAAAGAGTTGTATAATCACAATATATCGGGTGTACGTCACGTCCCTTGAGTTGTGTTGTTTTAACAAATGGTGAGGTGAGGTGGATGGTATAGCTGAGGCACGGAGAACTTGTTATAAAGTGAAAGAAAGATCCTAACCTAAATAGACAAGTCCATGACTTCAAAGTTCTTTTGAATGCGGCTTTTATTTTACTGAATATAGACTGAGCGATGCGGGAAGTCTACAAGGGATATTGATTGTATTATTCTTGAGGTCTTCACGAAGCTGATCAATGCGAGAAGCTTCTGATAAAGGCTGACTGTGTATAGCTGTCCTTCAAGGGAGCAGTCTATTTATAGTAGCAGATGCGTTTTTAGTGCATAGCTGTCCTTTGGGGGAGCAGTCTATATATAATAGCAGCAATAGTGTGGCATATAGCTGTCCTTCGAGGGAGCAGTCTATATATAATTTAGAGAGCCAGATGTCCTTTTGGCGTAAAGCATCTAGTTTGGTAGGAAGTTTGACTCAAGAAAATCCCATAAGAATGTGTTATTTTAAAACTTTGAAGTCATGGACTAGACTAAAAAGGGGAAGGCATCGTTAAAGGGGAGGTGAGAAGCAAACTATGTGAGCTTGATTTTATTTCGAGATGTAGGAAACAAAGTGTATGTGGTGGTAAGTGAGCTCAAGGGACGAGCGGTAGGTAGATAAGAAGTGATATAACACTAAATTCAACAGTAGAAAGGTCGAAGATGCAAGGCATTAAGGGGTTCAGGCTCAGGTTTACCATTAAGCGAAGCTAAACGATAAGTGCCTGATCCATAAGTATGAGTGATTATGTAAGGCCCAATCCAATTGGGAGCAAATTTTCCACGTTTGCTCTTTTCTAGTTTGGTTACATGTTGATTCTCTTTGAGGACAAGATCACCAACCTTAAAGGTACGCTCATGAAGTCACTTATCATAAGCACGCTTGATGCGTTTTTGATAGATTTGAAGGTGATCAAGAGCTGTAAGACGACGCTCGTCAAGAAGCTCCAATTGGGCTAACCGCTCTTGGCGGAAATCATCGTTGGTAAGAATATCCTGAAGAGATATTCTGAGGGAGGGTATTTGTATTTCGAGAGGCAAGACAGCCTCGGTACCATATACCAAAGAAAAAGGTGTGGCATTAGTGGAGGTACGAATGCTAGTACGATAAGCCCAAAGGGCAAAGGGGATGTGATCATGCCAATTTCTTCCGGACTCATTGACAACTTTCATAAGGATTTTGGTTAGGGTTTTATTAGAAGATTCGGCTTGTCCATTCGCTTGTGGATAGTAGGGTGATGAGAAGCTAAGTTTGATACCAAATTTGTCACAAAGGTCTTGCAACAACTTATTTTTGAAAGATTTTCCATTATCTGTTATCAGGCGATGAGGAACACCAAAACGACAGATAATGTGGTGGTTAATGAACTCTACAATTTTTTCTTTTTTAGTTGAAATGAGCGGAATAGCCTCCACCCATTTTGTGTAGTATTCGGTTGCTGTGATTATCCATCGGTGACGTTGCGAAGAGGACGGATGAATCTCACCAATAAGGTCTAAACCCCATTGTGAGAAGGGCCAAAGATCTCGTGCGACCTGTAGCGGATGGCTAGGAGTATGTTGAAGGTTGGCATGTTGTTGACACATAACACAACGCTTAACATATTCGTAGCAGTCGTTATTGAGAGTAGGCCAATAATAACCTAGGCAAAGGATTCGTTTGGCCACGGCGAGGCCGCTAAAATGTCCACCACAAATACCGTCATGAACCTGTTGGATGGTATAGGTGACCTCCGGGCCGGTTAGACATCGAAGGAGGATGCCATCAAAGCCACGTTTATAAAGGAGTCCCCCCATAACGACATAACGAGAAACACGTTTAAGAAAAGCGTGTTTTCCGGTACTTGTAAGGTCAGATGGGAGAACGGAGGTTGTAAGGTAGTCGTGAAATTGGTGATACCAGGTATCCTGCGAATTAGCAGACACATTATTTATCATACAAACAACCGGGGCTGAGTAAGATGGGGCAAAGAGTTGTTGGACCAAGACGAAAATGTCAGAGTCAGTTGATGAAGCTGGAATTTGCAAGGCTAAGCAAGCCATAGTATCCACAAATTTGTTAGTGGAGCGGGGAATGGTTTGGATAGAATAGTGAGTAAATAAGGTTAGAAGTGAATCCACGTAATGTTTGTACTTTTGAAGTTCCTCATTTTTACACTGGTAGATGCCCATAACTTGATTGACTACCAATTGAGAGTCACCAAAAATATTGATAGATTTGACACCTAAGTGTAACGCAACCTGGAGACCCAAAACAAGGGCCTCGTATTCCGCTATGTTATTAGTGCAGGGGAAATCGAGTCAGAATGAAAGAGGCATAGGCTCAGCGTCGAGAGGAATGAGAACAACGCCGGCTCCTCTGCCGCGCTGGCATTTGGATCCATCGAAGAAAAGGGTCATTAGATACGACTCCTCCCTGAGGGAAAGAGTGGCGATGAGTTCGTCGGGGAAATTAAAATTGGTAAATTGTTCCCCAGATAAAGGGGCTTCTGTAAGTTGGTCTGCGATGGTTTGTCCTTTGATTGATTTCTGGTGGACAAACTCAAGGTCGAGGTCGGCGAGGAGCATGAGCCATCAGGCGATGTGTTGGTTTAGATGAGGTTTGGCATACATATAATGGATGGGGTCCGTGTTGGTGATGACGAAAGTTTTGTGATTCAGGAGGTAGTGTCGGAGTTTGGTGGCCACGAATGATAAGGCTAGGCACAACTTTTCTACATGTGTATACCTAGTCTCATAGTCCACCAAAGTACGACTTATATAATAAACGGCTTGTTCTCGATTCTCGGAGTCACGATGTGCAAGCATGGCCCCTACAGCGTGGTCGGTGGCGGAAAGATAAAGGTAGAAGGGGCGATCGTCCTGAGGTGGGATAAGCACGGGTGGCTGCAAGAGATAAGCTTTGAGAGCTTCAAAGGCTTGGTGGCACTCTTTGCTCCATTGAAAGTCAATGTCCTTTTTAAGGAGGTGATGAAAAGGTTGACATCGATCCGAGAGTTGAGAGATGAAACGCCGGATAGATTGGAGCTTACCTTGTAGACTACGCAATTGTTTAAGGTTAGTAGGTGGGGGCATTTCTAGGATAGCTTTGACTTTAGATGGGTCGACCTCAATGCCATGCAAAGAGACGATAAAACCAAGAAGTTTTCCCGAAAGGACACCAAAGACACATTTCTTTGGTTGAAAACGGACAGAATATTGTAACAGGCGATCAAAAATAATGGTTAAAACATCGAGATGTTCACTGCGATGTTTAGATTTGCCAAGAAGATCATCGACGTAATCCTCAAGGATAGTGTGCATAATGTCATGAAAAATGTAGGTCATAGCCCGCTGATAGGTTGCACCAGCATTCTTAAGGCCAAATGGCATTACACGATAACAGAAGGTTCCCCAAGGAGTTATGAAGGCAGTTTTATGTTGATCGGCAGGGGCAACCAAAATTTGGTTGTATCCTGAAAAGCCATCCATGAGAGAGAGCATCTCATGGCCTGGAGTGAGATCAACAAGTTGATCAATACTAGGTAGGGGGAAGTCATCCTTAGGGCAAGCGAGGTTAAGATCTTAGAAATCCATGCATATCCGAAGTCCCCCCATCGCTTTAGTGACAGGTACGATGTTAGAGATCCATTGAGGATAGTCAATAGGCAGGATGAAGGAAACAGAAAGGAGTCGTTGAAGCTCTTCTTTGACCAAGAGGGCAATGCGTGGATGCATTTTTCTCAGTTTCTGTTTAATTGGCTTGGAATCGGGGTTTCAGGGTAATGTTATGGACAGCAATGTCAGGATCAATTCCTGGCATGTCAGCGTAGGACCAAGCGAAAGCTTGGTTGCGAGCACGGAGAAAGGTAGTAAAGGCGACTTGTTCTGATGCGTTAAGGGATTGTCCGATCTTCACAATGTGAGGATCCTCCTCTGTGTGGATGTTGATTTCTATAGTAGACTCGTTCAACATGGTTTGAGTTTCAGATGGTAAGGCGCGTTGAATATAAGAGTCATCCGTGCCAAGATAAGTGAGGATGGAGTCATCATCCTGACACTCAACGACATTAATTGAAGGTGAGTCCTCTTCAATCATGTCTGGATATAGAAGGGGGATAGAAGAGGGGTCCTCATTATCGCGTTGATAAGTGAGAGGACCTAGGAAGATGGCATTTATGAAAAAAAAAAGTTAGGAGGGATAGATTCAGGATCTATCGACTCTGTGGGTGATGATGGAAAAATGGGTGATGATGGTTCGGTAGGGGTGATGTCGTCATCTTCCAGGAGATAACTGACACGAGGTTCCTTCAGTGTAAGTGTTCCTAGAAATCTGAGACCACTACGATCATTGTGCTTACGTGTAGTTATGGGGATGATTATATGTCGGCCTTGTTCATAAAGACCAAAACCAAAGCCTTTCCAAGCACAGTGAGTCAAGAAGGTAAGGGCGAAACGACAATTTGTCAGGTATTGAAAATCGGATTGGAAAGGAAACACACCAAGAGGAGGTTCAGGGGTAACGGAAGATGCGTCGACACCCCCATATGTTAGGTTGGTGCGGCAATGAGGTGGTCCGTAGGGGATTACTTCCCCAACACGACGGTCATAGGTAGGATGTGCATGTACCTGTCGTACTCCTATGGGGTATGGAAAGAACTAACATTATATAGGCGATACTCCCCCAGCGTAAGGCGTTGAAAAACATCTACTAAGGGGTCTGAGGCTGGGATGTTAGCTGCGGGAAAGGAAGTGGTTTGTGCGACGGTTTCATTGGTTGAAGGTGTAGGTGCGTTGGAAGTGGATGGCTGGGTTGGATGAATGGGTGTCTTGACTGGTACAAGCACATCATTAGGGCGATACAACATATTGCAAGTTTTGAAGGGGGGAGGATCAGCTTTTACGGTGTAGGACTTCCCCTCGTACTCAAATTTTATGCATCTATGTAAGGTGGAGGGAACGCATCCCATAGCCCAGATCCAAGGGCGGCCTAACAACATATTGTATTGAAACTCTCCCTCAAGGACATAGAAGAGTTCAGGTAAAGTGCGTGGTCCTACACGAATGTTAAGGATCACGGTGCCTAAGGTAGAAGTAATAGCATCATTGAATGACCGCAACATGATGGGGTTGGCACACATGCAACTAGAAGGGATATTCATTTGTTGGAAGGATTTTGAAGAGATGATGTTTAGGCTAGCGCCCCCGTCAATCATAACACGACGTACCCGAATGTCCCGAACGTAAGCTGAGATGAAAAGAGTAGGGTCAGGATCTTCAGCACCAAAGTCGATAATTTCATCTTCGGAGAAACTGATAGCAGCGGCTTGCTGTTCAGAGACAGAAGTGGTTGGGGAGATAGATTGTTTGGTGAGTGAAGCAACGTGATTGGGTGTTAGAATAGAGGTAACAGGCAAGGTTTCATTAGGTAAGACCTCTATCCCTTGAAGGATTTCAACGAGAGCTTGTCGATGAGATTCAGAAGTCTGAATGAGATCATACAGTGTCATTTTTACAGGTGATTGGTGAAGTTGTTTGATCATGGTTTGGTGGGAAATTCCATTAGAGACGGGGTAGGCAGGTCCACGAATAACCACTTTAGGTGGTGGTGCAATCGGGATGGTGGACGGAGAAAGAGATGCCGCAGGTGTGTTTTCTTTCGCTTTCCCATTGTTTTTCTGCCCTCGAGTAGCAACACTAATCATATTGATCTCGTGAATACGAGAGGAGGAAGACAGTAGGGATAGGTCATGGTCTTCGAGAGTTGGGGCTGTAATAATGATAGATCTTGGTGAGGCGGGGGACAGGTGGTATAGGAGAGGGAATTGAAGCTAAAGGTCTCTCTCTTCGTAAGTTGTCTTTCTTAACTTTTCTATCGGAGAGAGGTGACTGACGAAGTATGGCTTTTAAAGCTTTGCATCCCTCCACATCATGTCCTGGTGTGCGGTGGTAAGCACAGATTTTAGACTCATCATAACCTATAGGTCGAGGTTTAGATGGGTCATAAGGTCTAAGTGGGGGTAGAGAAATGGTCGCATTCTCCACCAACATAGCAAGGATTTTGGCGTAAGATCCTTTGAGTGGGTCAAAATCGGAGGAAGATGAGGGCATTGATTGGGTGGGTTTTGGTAATGTTTGGGTATGGTTGGTTCGTACGGGTGGTGGTTTAGCCAAGGGGTATTGATACGTGGTTTTAACTAAACGAGGTCTCTTTGGTGCAGGAGCTACGTTTAGCTGGTTAGATGATGAGGCTCCAGATAACGTGGTATCCGGAAACAATGGCGGCAAAAGAGGAGTGACGGCAAACAAGTCCTTTGATGACGAAATTGTTTAGGTTTGATGGGGTGGACAGGATACGTGGGGTGACAGTGTTGATATACCCTTAGATCTCTGTATGGGTGCAGAAGGCGTAGGTTGTTTTAAATAAAATGCAGGAGGTATGATATATTGATGCAAGGTGGAGGGATGAGGTCCCAATATGGAAGGTAGGTGTGACGATGATGGTTTTAATTGTGATAGAGGCACGGATTGAGTTTGTCTCCTAAGTGGAGGGGTGGCTTTATTTTTGGATAAATCTAGTCGCTTAGGTGGGTGTGTTAGACTGGGTATTGGTGCGGTCCCAAGTATAGGGGAAGATTTGGTTAGGCTAATAAAGGTGGATGAGATACTTGGTAGAGATGCGGGGGGTGGAGATGAGGACATAGGCATTTTGAGTTTCTGTAAACACTTCGGGTATATGGTAGAGGTGTCTGGATCGGTCATCTGCATTTGAGTAGAATAGGGGGTACTCAAACGTTCCCATAGGACTCGTCTATCTTCTGGAGAATGACAGTCTTTAGGTGTGAATTGGAACTCTTGTATGGAAGAAAGGTGGGTTGTGATTCCGGTCCACTGTGGGTGTGATATAGAAGGTAGATGAGGCACTGTATCAATAGGTGTTAAGAGGTCAACCGGTCGCTGAAAAGATTTAGGTGATGAAGAACTAATAGGTAGGAGGGCATGTTTGAGAGGATCCGTCATGGTTAAAGAATTTGGTGATGTCGGTGCAAGAGGTTTCTCGTCTAAGGATGACAAAAGGAGTGGCGAGCCTTCCTCTTGTGCAGCAAGAGTGGTAGAAGGAGACATTTGGGAAATAGATAAGTTAGATAACATCCGTTCGCAGTCTTGTAGGGATGTGGTGTAAGAAGACTCATCTATGAGAAGAGAACTCTGGGCGGTTAACTCCTGTATAGGTAAAGGAATGATTTCGCCTTGTCTTGATGGTGGTGAAGGAGGTTCGGGCCCCTGTGTCAGTGAAGAGGCTTGATTCAAAAATTTCTCGATAGAGGTTTTTGGCTGGGAGTCGAAGACTGCATGGATCTCATGAACACTCTCCTCGGCTAAGATATCCTGGTTTATGTTACTATTAGAAGAGTGATTTGGGAATGGTTTGTTGAAGATTTTCAAATTTCGGTTGGCAGGGGCATTAGGATTATCGAGGGTTATATCCCCTGCATCAACCATTTCCTGCACTATGTTTTTCAACATCTTGCAGTTTTCATGACTATGTCCTTTTACATGGTGAAAGTTACAGAAGTCATTTTCTTTGTACCAGGAAGGTATAGCGCGGGTGGAGTCAAACCCGGAGTGAGGTTTAACAGGAGGCAAGGTGATAGCTCTGGCTTTGAGTAATTTTTCCAAGATGACACCATAAGTTTCCCCCAAGGGAGTGTAATTGATGGGCTCAGACTTTATATTTATAGGTGGTTTTTGGTGGGGTATTAGACGGTGCTTGAGATTTGACCATCACCGCGTGGACAGCTCCTTTTGATTTCGAAGAAGTGGATGTGTGAGGAGTGGTGGTGTTTGGTTTATTGGTGGAATCTGGAGTTCAGAAATTGGGGTTTTTGTTGCGCAACCGCAATTTCTCTTCTTCTAAGGCTCGAATTTCTAGTTTCCAAGCCATGGTAAAGGCCTCGTCAAATGTGCGGAAAGTTTGAATTTGAAGGGTAGGAGAGATGTGCTTAGCGCAGGCCCGCATAAAAAGTTTGATAAGTTCAGTCTGAGGTAAGGCATATGTGAGTTGGTTGATAAGGCCCCGCCATCGTCCGACGAAATCTACGATAGATTCGTCTTCAAATTGTCGGATGGCATAGAGGTCGGTGATAGATACTTTCTTGGCAATGTTAATGGAGAAATGATCCAAGAAAGATTGGGCTAGTTGGTTAAAAGAGAAGATTGAGTGCTGGGTTAAAGCACTGTACCACTCCAAGGTGGGTCCTGATAAGGACATGGGAAAGGTGCGGAGTAGCAAGGCATCATCATGAGCAATCAAATAACAAGCATGTCTAAATGATCGCAAGTGTTGTTGAGGATCCTCTTTACTATTAAAACGAGTAAATTTCAGCAATTCCCATTGAGGAGGATATGAATGAAGGGGGACAGAAGGGTGAATAGGCTCCCGACAAAACTTTCTCGTATGTCAAGGCGCTACGACTTCCCAAAATAGAAGCCTCCAAATTTTGCATTTTGTCCATCATTTGTTTGATGAAATCCGTGGTTGGATGAGATGATGGTGCGGTTGTGGTAAACGGAGGCAAATTGGGCCAAGGGCCTCCGCTAGACAATGGTGGGGTTAAATGTTGATAAGGTATGGAGGACGAATATGTTGAGGCGACCGAATAAGGATGTCCTATATAAGATGTTGAGGTCACTGGGTACGTGTATGGGAATGAAAAGGTAGGCGGAGCTTGAGAAGGAAAGCTCGTGTGGATAGGTGGCAGAGAGCAAGTCATGAATGGAGCAGTCTGCAAGAGAGCTGAGGTAGGAGCAGTCGGCGGTAATGATATATGGGGTCCAATATTAACCAAAGGAAAGCCAATCTGTGTCGTATGAACCTCTAAAGCTGTCGGATTGGGAGACGGGGCTAAAGATGCAGAAAGCAAGGCGGTGTTATCAGGCGGAGTGGGAGCTAAATGAGCAGCTATACTAATAGGCATGCCAACAAGGAGTTGACCATTGGGCATACGGTCAGGGGCATGAGACAAATAGTATTGTACGGCGCTAGGATTAGCATCCAGAAATTTGGCAAATTCCTTATCTCCTACAGGAATTTTAGGGATCTCACTGGTGTCCGTAGGGTTCCCTATAGAATGTGAAGGGGGTGATTCAGGTAAAGGCATAGAGCAGGCATGTGAAACCATGGCGGCGGCTTGCTTCCGCGTGATAACAACCATGGACAAGAGTACACAGTAGGGCTTCAATCTATCGAGAATAGAAACAGCCTCAGAATGGTGAAATTGGTAGGTTGCTGGTTTGTCAGGAACTGTAAAAGACAGTAACCGATATCGGTCTAATAATTGATGTCGGTTAGGCTATAGACGACGTCGGTCAGTTAACTGATATCGGTGTAATAAGACTGGTATGAGAAAATATAAGAAGCTGCTGATTGGATTTTAACAATGCTTAGTACATTTATCAATTTGTTCTAAGGTGATCACAGAAGACAGAGTATGATAGAGAAAACAGAACTGAAAACAAGCAAGATGCACACGCAAATCCAGAGACTAACCCTAGGGTTAATTTTAATTATTGTGGGCTTATGCCGTTAGACGTAGAATGATGTCAGAATCCTAAACAAAAGACTTAGGGGAAATGTCAAGTTTGTTTTGGCTTATAAGGCTACCTCAATCGGGCGGAGGAATACCGCGGAAAAAGGGGGATGTTTGAGCTGTTGTGTTAATTGTGATGTGATTCGGTATGTGTTGTGCAGTGAAAGTAAGATTAATTTCTTGTCAATACCGTGGATATCACCCCCACGTGTACGACCTGTTACTTAATCTATGTTCACTAGAATTGAAAACAGCAAGCAAGAATGTGATGCACGTGTTTTAAACCCAAATCGAAAATGATATTCGATGAAGCAAAAGGGATGACTTTCACTAATGCAAAGATATAAAAGCAAAGCAAGTTCTTTTACCAAAATAACAAAATACCTTGTGAATATCTTTAGAAGAAGAAAACAACAAGTATGCTCCCTATATGAAAGCAAGCAAGAAAGAAAGAAACCCGAAATGGGTCCCACCGGGCGTGCCAAAATGTTTCGCGTGGAATGTTTCAGCTTTTGGGAATAGAGTTGCTTCTATCCTTTCATTCCTTTTAGAAACAGATAAGGGTTAGGGCTAGGAGGAATACCTGTTGAATGTCGAGATGGTGTGCGCGTACCGTAGAGAGAGATCAGGTTGATTGCGAAGAACTCCTTTTTATCTTGGAAGGACTACCTGCAAATAAGAATACAAGACCACAAGATTTTGATTAGACAATAAATGAGGGAACTGCCTCGGGCCCAGGAAATACAAAACTTCCTTTCGAAGGTGGTCAGTTCCCCTGCTAGTATGAATTAACACAAAAGATTGTAAAATAACAATTAAATAACCTTGTTGAAACAAGTAGAGGGAAAGGCTAGTTTTTGGTTTTGAGTCACGATAACCGATACCGGTTTCTGCTAACCGATATCGGTAGGGGCTATGTTTTAGGGACTTTTGGTGAGGGTCGGTTGTAGGGTGGTTATGTTGTTTGTAAGGCTAATAAATGAGTGGGATTAGGTAACGGGGTGATGAGAGGATAGAGGAATGATAGTTAGATGTAATGTGTTGCTGGGTAGTAGATCTGGGAATAGATTTATGATGGCTGTGATTCAAAAGTCTAAGAAATGTTATCAAAGACAACATACAAGATACTACTTACTGGTTATTGACGAGAAGGCAGGTCCAAGAACTGTGATGACAAAGGCAGAACTTAGATAGGACATCCTGACGATCAGAAGATGAGATATCTTCCCTCACGATGATCAGCTGAGTATCACAGGGCTCTGGTTGTGCAGTTGCAGTCTTGGGCTTGATGTCCTTCTCTGTAAACTCTTCTTGTTTCTTCACTTGTCTCTGCTCGGCCAAGAAAATCCCGATCCTTTCAATGATTTCTCCTCCTTTTTGATCAAATGAAAATATGATCCTTTGTTTTTGGTTGGAGGTGGTCATTTACAGGGAACCGATGGCGGTTACACAACCGACGGCGGTCGAGTAGGAACCGATGTCGGTCACGTCAAAGCGGGCTATTTTTGGTAAAATAGCCAGCTTTCCCTCCTTTTCTCCCGAGGGATTAGTTGCGGGCTTGGTCAAGTCATTATGAGGTTGGTTTTAGGTGCGGGTGAGGAGTAATTAGTCATGGGTGTGGATGTGGACCAAGTTATAGGTCTTAATTAGGTTAGTTTAGGGTTAAGACTAGGTTATGATGAGGTGGCAGGTATGGCGATGTGGATTTATTAATTATAAGGTAATTAATAAATAATTATGTAAGGTTTAGGTGATGAGGTTAGGTTGCGAAATGAGATGCGGGGCACAGGGGGTCGTAAGACACAAATTTGGTGTCTACAGTGGGTTAAGATGGTGATGTGGGTGAATGAGGTGGAGAAGGTTTGTCTTCCTCAATGAGGTCAACATGGGCCTTCTTGGGAGATGGTGTGGAAAAGTCAATGCCACTATGGTCATTGTGTTTATGGGTGGTACAAGAAATGATAGTATGATGGCCCTAAACTAAACCCAAAGCCTTTCCATACGCAATGGTGGAGGAAAGTGTGAACGAAGCGGTGGTTATGAAGGGGAATGTAGATTAGATGAAAATGGTCCTTTTTGGGATGGACGTTTGGGGAAAATAAGTGGCAATATCAAGTCCCCCATACGTTAGATTAGTGTGAAGGTGGGGGAGGACCATAAGGAAAAACATTTCCTACATGATAGTCATAACTAGGTGTTGATGCAAAATCACAGCACCCCTGGATATTGATCAGTTTTCTAGGTTGATCATATTAATATCCAGTGTGATAGCATAACATTGAATCCTTTCTCCAAGTGTGGGACTTGAAGAGTGAGAAAGGAATCTCCAGAGAAGGCTGGTTCTTATTCCTCTGTTCAGGTGCACACGAAATATGCAGAGGGTTTTCTCAAGATCTAATCTAATCTGCCAAGGAGACAAGGTAAGAAAATGCATAAAATAAATCTAAGCTAATAGAGGTGATGCACCGAGGAATGAAGAACATATGCTTTGCCACATTAAACACAGACCATGTAGATATAACACAACACCATGCACAGACAGCAAAATGCAATGAAAGATCAAGAATGATAGTAATAAATATGTAAGAGGGTTTAGAAGCAACCACAGACACATATATATTACTCAAGGATCGATTCAATACATTGCAATAGCCAGAAGGCAAAAAATGGTGTTACAGTCTATATGGGAGGTTTGAAAACTCCACAAATCTTCTTATGAACAGGAGAGAAGGGAGGGTGCAAAGCAGAAAATGTCCAACTGCAGAAAGAAACCCCTCCTTACAATATATAGGAAGAATGGGAGAGAAAAGAGAGAGGAAATCAAAATCTGCCCCAACCACCTCTAGGTTGCATTTAATTCGTCCATCATGGCAGAAGCGGCGGGTTCTGGCAAAGCGGCGGTTTGACTAACAGAAGCGGCGGGTTGTCTACTACATTAAAGTTGTTAGTTGAGCATCACTTCTGCTTATTATTTCATGCCAGAGGCGTCTTCTGATTTTATTTCTCAGGACAATACCAAAATGCAAGATTGACCCTGGAAATGTGTAGAGAATTTCAACAGCTTTCCATTGATATCAGGAACGTGCAAATCCGAGCTCTGGATCGAAAGATATGTCGATCTGAAGATTTAGGACACGGAACAGGTGAAAACGGATTTTGAAATATTTTCCGGCGCTCTGCCACTTGGATGACACGTGGCGCGCTCTGATTCGCTGAATAATTCTCTCTCCTCTGCTTTTCAGCGGGCTTTCCTTTGAATTTTCCTCGTGGGTTCTTAAATGGGACACGTGGCACGATCCTATTTGTTCGGCTCGGTGCTCGAAAATTCACCCTTTGACTTTTCTGATCTTTACTCCTATGAGGACACGTGGCAATTTCTCAATGGTTCTCGGGCCTGCCAGGTCTTCCGCGTACTTCGCGTCCATCCGTCCCGGACGTCCCTTTTGATTTTGGACCTCTTGGGACAATTTTGGCCGATTCGGCCGGTTCGGGTATTTCTGGCCCGCTTGTTCCACTTTTTCCGAACTGACTTGACTCCTTTCGGCCGGTTCGGGTCCTTTTGTCCCGCGCGTCCCAATTGCTTTTGGACTCCTTGTGCTGATTTCGGCCGGTTCGGACATTTCACGCATTTTTGTCCCGCTTGTCCCGAAGGCGATCCTCTTCAGCAGTTAGCCAATTTTTCTCCTCGGCTGGATCGGCTTTTCGCGCTTGTCGCGTACTTCTGTCCCACTTGTCCCATTTTCTTTCGGACTGCCTGTGCTCATTTCGGCCGAACCGGCCGGTTCGGGCATTTTTGTCCCGCTTGTCCCGAGCAACACTTAGGACTAGGACTTGGCCGATTTTCGCGATTTTTTCTGGATTGACCTATTTGCCTTTCTGCAACCTTTGATGCATGTTATCGAAATTTTACCCTGGGGGGTGAAATTTTGACAACAATTTTGACGACTCAGCGGGGTTACCTGCCTGCTAGTTAGAAGATCAGTGGCCTTTTAGCGGTCCATTAGGCATGGAGTTAAGCATTATCCTGAAACAAGCCTGATACTGCAACTCCCCTTTAGCAACACTCTGAACTATAGAAAACAACCCGAGAGCAGCAAAACCTATGCCAAAGCACTTAGGGAAAACAAAACTAATCTACAGCAAAACAATGTGCACAAGCACTTGAAGGAAAGAAAATCTAAACTAGTATTTACAGATGTAGTGAACCTCCCTCTAGAAGCAACGCTTGAGATAGATTCCATTTACTGGAATCTGCAGTTCTGCACCATCCAATGAGGCCAATTGGAAAGCATTGTTGTTCTTGCACTTTGTGACCATGTATGGGCCACTCCAAATGGCATCAAATTTTGAATGCCTTCCTGGTTTTGCCCGATCTGCATCCCATTTCAGAACTAGGTCCCCTTCCTGGAAGGTCCTTGCCCTAGCTCTCTTATCAAACCATCTTTTTACTACGGCTTGATCCTTTTCAATCATCTGAACCACATGTTCTCTGATTTCTTCTAATTCCATCAATTCTACATACCTGGCCTCCATTGGTTTGAATTCAGATAACTCAAGCTGCTTCATGAGCTCCAAGGCTGGTAATTCTAATGATATAGGCAATACTGCCTCCTTCCCATAGACCAACTTGTAGGGAGAATTACCTGTAGACCTCTTTGGTGTTATTCTGTCAGCCCATAATGCTGATTTTAGCCTTGTATGCCATGTTCTTTGATTTTCATTTAGAGTCCTTCTGATGATTTTTAGTAAATTCTTGTTTGTGGACTCTGCCTGTCCATTACCCTGCGGGTAATAATTTGAAGAGGTGCTCAAATAGATTCCATTCTTGACAGCCCATTCTATAATTTTTGAACCTATGAATGCTAATGCATTATCTGATATGATGGTGGCCGGCACACCGAATCTGGTTATTATCCCTTCATAAAAGTCTAGTATGCTAGACTCACTTGCCTCTTTGAGCGCTACTGCCTCGGTCCACTTGGTGAAATAGTCTGTTGCTGTAAGAATCCACTTGTGGCCTTGACTCGAATTGGGATTGATGACTCCAATCAAGTCCAATCCCGATTGCATGAATGGATGATCTACTGAAATTGGACAAAGGGGAAGTGCTGCTAACCTTCCTTTCCCTGTGAAGAACGCACATTTCTTGCATTTTTTAACCCATGAGTAGCAATCATTGAATATAGTAGGCCAATAGTAACCAGCTTTCATGATTTTGAGAGTTGTTACTCGTGGGGTGAAATGGCCTCCTGCCTCCCCGTCATGGAACTCTTGTAAGATCCTCTCGATCTGACCTGTCCCGATGCATCTCAATAGAACACCGTTGATGTCCCTTTTAAACAAAACATTATCAACAAGCACATAAGGAATTGCTTGTAATATGAAGTACCTTCTTTTCGCTTTGCTCATTTCTGGAGGGCACATGCCTGTTTGTAGGAAATGTATCATATTCTGAGTCCAACAGGGGGTGAACACATCATCATTTTCCTGTTTTTGATCTTCTTGTAATAGCAGGACAGCGTCTTCTTCATCTTTTGGGCTGTCTGGTTGTTTGGAAGCGAGCTGCTCCAACAGACCTTTGCCTCTTACCAGCTTGGTGATCCTTATCTCAATGTCATACTCCATGACACGGGTGATCCATCCTGCCCTTTTCTCATTCAAATCCTTGTTGAGGAGGAAGTCCTTAACCCCAGCATGTGAGACCAATAACTGGACCTTGTTATTCGAGACTAAATGCTTGAATTTCTTCAAGCTCCTGATTACTGCAAGCACATGCTTTTCAATAAAAGAGTACCTTAATTCGCAGTCATTTAGGCTCTAGCTGAAGAAAGCAATCGGATGCTCATCATTATCTTTATTCTGTTGCACCAAAATGACAGAAATAGTGTCATCACCCCCAAATGCATAGAGGATGAAATCCTTGGAAAAGTCCGGGTTGATGAGAGTGGGTGCCTAGGAGATGGCTTCTTTGATTGCTTCAAAGCTCTCCTTGCCTTCTGCCGTCCATTTGAAAGCCATGCTTTTCCTTAACATTTTGGTGATGGGCTTGACAAGGGCTACAAAGTTTGGGGCAAACCTTCGAACAAAGTTTATCCTTCCCAGGAAACTCTGAAGGGCTTTCTTGTGACTTGGCAATGGTAGAGCTCTTATGGCTTCAACCCTCTCTGGATCAATTGCTAATCCTTCCTTGGAGACAATGTGGCCAAGGAGTTTCCCTTCATGTGCAAGAAAGATGCATTTCTTAGGATTCAAAGACACTCCAAACTTTCTACACCTCTGAAAAACTTGCCTGAGGTGAAAGAGATGGTCTGCAGCATTTTTTGAGAAGACAGTAATGTCATCTAAGTATATCAATACTGCCTTGTTGATCAAGCCTTTGAATGCCATATCCATAGCTCGCTAGAATGTTGCTCCGGCGTTCGACAGTCCAAATGGCATCTTCTTGTAAGCATACGTGCCCCATTTGGTTGTGAAGGCTGTCTTGAATTGGTCTTCCTCCTTCACCATAATTTGATTGAAGCCTGAGTAACCATCAAGTAGCGAAAACCTTTCTGATCCAGCTACGACCTGCAATATTTGCTCCATGGAAGGGAGTGGATAATGGTCCTTGAGAGATGCCCTATTGAGGTCTCGGAAGTCAACACATAGCCTGATCTCTCCACTTTTCTTTCTGACCGGAACCAAGTTCGCAACCCAACTTGAGTGCTTGATAGGGAATATAATTGCTGACTCAATCAGCTTGTCTAGCTCCTTCCTCATGAGAGGCTCCATGTGTGGATTGACTGGTCTCTGTTTCTGCCTGACAGGCTTAGTATTTGGATCCAACTCGATGGTATGCTGAGCTAAGTTAGGATTGAAGCCCTTCAAGTCTTCATAGCTCCAAGCAAACACGTCAGGGAATTCTTGACAAAGCTGTATGAACTCATATCTCTCTTGCTCAGTTGTCATTTTTCCAATTTACAATGGCTTGTTCTCTTTTACCAAGATGGATACCGAATCTTCCCTCTTGACCTGAATATTTGCTTTCTCCTTTCTAAACTGATCATTGGGGTTAAAAATGGACTCCAAGGTGACAAGTCCCTTGGGCAGCTTGTCAGTTCTCAGCTGTATCACCTGGTCACCATATTGTTGTTCCAACTTCTCTTGATTCTTAGCTGAGAACTCAGCTTCTTCCTGCAAGAAGTGGATGATTTGTTGATCATTCTCAAATACCTGCCAACTGACATCGTTATCCGGCACTGAAGGCCTCACAATCACGTGGATGTTTGGTTGTACCTTGTCTTGTTGAATGTTTTCTACGATGTCAAAGGCTGCCCCTACTGCTGCAAGCCTGTCAGCAGCTTGATTCTCTTTCCTGGGAATGGCCTTGATGCCGAAACCTTCAAAATCCTCCATGAGATCCCACACCCTGTTCTTGTAGCATCTGAGTAGATCATTTTTGGCAGCATGCTGTCCCTTGACCTGATTTTCAATCAGCTCACTGTCCCCAAAAACTTGCAAGTTATTTATTTTTCTTTTTATTGCCCAATGCATCCCCTGCACCAAGGCTTCATATTTAGCAGTGTTATTGGAGCATGCAAATTGAAATCTAAAAGCTGAATAATACTTTACTCCTTGCGGTGAAATAAGCATGGCTCCTCCTCCTGCACCTTGTCTACTCCTTGATCCATCAAAAAACAGTTGCCATACCTCGTTCTCATCCTTGTGGTTTGGCTTGGTGATGCTAGGAATAGGTTGACTTTCTTCGTGTATACAATAGACCCCCAGCTCAGATTCTTCTACTTCTTGATAAGGATCAAAAGCATGCACCTTGCTTGCCCATTCATCAAGAGTCAAATCCGGGATACTTCCAACCTTAGTGTCGGCTTCATCAGTGTCGAGGTGATCTTCTTGATCAAATGCTGAGCAATTGGTATTAATATGACTTGGAGTATAGGGTTCAATGTGGAAGTCTGCAATAGGTTCTGACCTAATTGTAGCTTTAGTTCCATACCTCGTTCTGAACAACATGTGTGACCAATTAGCGGACAAATATCCCCCAATCCTAGCAGTAAAGTCCCTTGACAAGCATAGGGCAAAGAGTGGTGGAAGGTCTATGACTGAGACGTCTTGCAAAACAACCACGTTGGGACATGCATGCAAGGTAAGACTCAAGTTTTTTATAATTCCAACTGTGGCTACTGCTGTCCCATCTAATTGCACTACTCCCTTAGTTGTTATTTCATACTGGAGCCCTAGCTGATCAGCTATCTGTTTAGGCATTACTGAACTACTTGCCCCAGAGTCAATCATGCAATTGTGTACAAACTTGTCTCCTATGATCAATGAAACATAAAATGGAGGGGGCTTCAGCATTTTACCTTGTTGTGCTCCATGATTTCCTTCAAGCTGGGTAGCATTTGTAAGCACTTTGTCTTGCCTCTGAACCTGTTGATTCGAAATTGGCCAGTCCTTCATAGCAGCTTGCAGCAAATCTCTTTGGCCTGGGATGGATAGGGATTCCCACATAGATATATTGACGTTTGTTTTCTTCATCTGATCAATGATACTGAATGGTGATGAAGGATCTCTCTGCTGTCCCTTGATTTGCACATTTTCTCCTTGAATATGG
The DNA here is from genome assembly GCA_019776745.2 of Taxus chinensis. NCBI lineage: Eukaryota > Viridiplantae > Streptophyta > Pinopsida > Cupressales > Taxaceae > Taxus > Taxus chinensis. The sequence continues at coordinate 850,139,885 of CM034150.1, forward strand.
GCAGCAACAGCTGGCATTTGATTTGGCCAAGGGGCTGTTCTTGGCTGCCCTCGTGTATTTGAAACTGGGTTTTGCTTGCCAATCATTTGTGGAGCTGCGGAAGGTTGTGGATTGGCCGGGGCTAACGGCTGTTCCTCACCCAAATTTCTCCTTTTTGACCTTGTGTTGGCTGCAACACCTTGAGAGACTACCTGATTCATACCACAGAAATCCTCTGCCTGCCAATTTACCAATGTGGTGTAATTTGGGGCAGGTTGCTGTTGGAATGTTTCTTGTTGTTGGCTGTTTTCTTGACTACTTTCACCCTCCACACCAGCACTTGTTACCATTAAAGCTTGGGTTAAAGCACCATTATAGCACATGGATTGATTATGGGGTTCATTACATGGAAAACACCATTCATACTCCTAGGAAATATTGTTTTGTGCTGGTACTAATGCCTTAGAGGCAGATATGGCATTTGGATTATAGGGCTGGAATGGTCTATTGACAGGAGGCCTTGTTTGATTCTTATTTGCAGCTGGATTAGGTGGCCTTTGAGGCTGATATGGCTGCCTATTAGGTTGATTTTGAGACTGATATGAAGGTCTAAAACCTTGAGTTTGCTGTCTCTTGAGTGTGACCAGCTCATTACCTAAATTTTGCAGCTGCTTCATGACTTCTTGAAGCTCATTTGGGGCACTTGGAGATGAAGTGGAAGCTTCATTTGAACTCTGATTCCTAGGAGTGGGAATAGGAGATAAGACAGGTGCTTGATTAGTACTTGAGCTCTCTAAACTTGGATATAATGGCATTAGAGGCCTAGGAGCTAGCTTGCCAGCTTGAATCAGACAATTTTCAGCTCTAATGGCAATACTATAAGCAGCAGGGATAGTTGTGCCTCCCATGGATTGAATCAACATAGAAATATCAGAATTTAAAGCTTTAAGGTAGTATAGAAAAGCACCTTCTGCTGTTGGTCTGACTGCTACTGGAATTCTATCCCAAGATCTTTGAAATCTGAAGTTGAAGTCAGTTAGCTACTCATTGGAAGCTCTCTTAATGGTAGTCAGCTGCTCCAAAAGAGACAAGTTGTCTCCCTTCTCTCCAAATTGATTATGAAGTGCAATACACAGCTGATTCCAGTTCGTGATAGAAGCAGCTTCAAGGCTCCTAAACCATTGCAATGCTTTTCCCTTGAATGAAGACGCCAGTAATTTGACATCTACTTGCATCTCATTAATCTCATGGATTGCACAAATGTTAGCAATGTCCTTGACATGATCACCAGGAGTGGTCTGGTTTTCTCCAGTAAAATATGGAATGTTCTTCAATGCTGCAACTGGGATTGGATTTTGTGCATTGAGAGTAAGTGGGCTGCTGCCTGTGAAGTTGACATAGGGGTTTACTGGTTGTGCCATTCTGAGTGGTCTTAAAACCCTTGTATATTGAAAGAAAGGCCTGTGAGGTGGAGGAGTTGAGAGAGTTCTGTTTGGTGGAGATGGAGACCTTTGAATCCTTCTTCCTCTTTGCCTTCTTCTTGGAGATAGTTGCAGGTATTCAAACGGTACTTCCTCTTCTCCAGCTCTTGACCTTGTAACTCCTCTCATAAGCTTTTAGGCCTGACTGCTGAAACTTAGTTGATTCTTCCCTTTGGAGTCACCAGATATGCAAATAATAGCTCTTCTTAAGCAAGAAAATTGTAGCAGATGCACATCAACCTTGCTGCAATAAAAAATGAGACCTCTAGTCCCACCCGGCGTGCCAAAACTGTTGATGCAATAAAAAATGAGACCTCTGGTCCCACCGGGCGTGCCAAAACTGTTGATGCAAAATCACAGCACCCCTGGATATTGATCAGTTTTCTAGGTTGATCATATTAATATCCAGTGTGATAGCATAACATTGAATCCTTTCTCCAAGTGTGGGACTTGAAGAGTGAGAAAGGAATCTCCAGAGAAGGCTGGTTCCTATTCCTCTGTTCAGGTGCACACGAAATATGCAGAGGGTTTTCTCAAGATCTAATCTAATCTGCCAAGGAGACAAGGTAAGAAAATGCATAAAATAAATCTAAGCTAATAGAGGTGATGCACCGAGGAATGAAGAACATATGCTTTGCCACATTAAACACAGACCATGTAGATATAACACAACACCATGCACAGACAGCAAAATGCAATGAAAGATCAAGAATGACAGTAATAAATATGTAAGAGGGTCTAGAAGCAACCACAGACACATATATATTGCTCAAGGATCGATTCAATACATTGCAATAGCCAGAAGGCAAAAAACGGTGTTACAGTCTATATGGGAGGTTTTAAAATTCCACAAATCTTCTTATGAACAGGAGAGAAGGGAGGGTGCAAAGCAGAAAATGTCCAACTGCAGAAAGAAACCCCTCCTTACAATATATAGGAAGAATGGGAGAGAAAAGAGAGAGGAAATCGAAATCTGCCCCAACCACCTCTAGGTTGCATTTAATTCGTCCATCATGGCAGAAGCGGCGGGTTCTGGCAAAGCGGCGGTTTGCCTAATAGAAGCGGCGGGTTGTCTACTGCATTAAAGTTGTTAGTTGAGCATCACTTCTGCTTATTATTTCGTGCCAGAGGCGTCTTTTGATTTTCTTTCTCTGGAGTATACCAAAATGTAAGATTGACCCTGGAAATGTGTAGAGAATTTCAACAGGTTTCCATTAATATCAAGAACGTGCAAATCCGAGCTCTGGATCGAAAGATATGTCGATCTGAAGATTTAGGACACGGAACAGGTGAAAATGGATTTTGAAATATTTTCCCGCGCTCTGCCACTTGGATGACACGTGGCGTGCTCTGATTCGCTGAATAATTCTCTCTCCTCTACTTTTCGGCGGGATTTCCTTTGAATTTTCCTCGTGGGTTCTTAAATGGGACACGTGGCACGATCCTATTTGTTCGGCTCGGTGCTCGAAAATTCACCCTTTGACTTTTCTGATCTTTACTCCTATGAGGACACGTGGCAATTTCTCAATGGTTCTCGGGCCTGCCAGGTCTTCCGCGTACTTCGCGTCCATCCGTCCCGGACGTCCCTTTTGATTTTGGACCTCTTGGGACAATTTTGGCCGATTCGGCCGGTTCGGGTATTTCTGGCCCGCTTGTTCCACTTTTTCCGAACTGACTTGACTCCTTTCGGCCGGTTCGGGTCCTTTTGTCCCGTGCGTCCCAATTGCTTTTGGGCTCCTTGTGCTGATTTCAGCCGGTTCGGACATTTCACGCATTTTTGTCCCGCTTGTCCCGAAGGCGGTCCTCTTCAGCAGTTAGCCAATTTTTCTCCTCGGCTGGATCGGCTTTTCACGCCCGTCGCGTACTTCTGTCCCACTTGTCCCATTTTCTTTTGGACTGCCTGTGCTCATTTCGGCTGAACCGGCCGGTTCGGGCATTTTTGTCCCGCTTGTCCCGAGCAACACTTAGGAATAGGACTTGGCCGATTTTCGTGATTTTTTCTGGATTGACCTATTTGCCTTTCTGCAACCTTTGATGCATGTTATCGAAATTTTACCCTGGGGGGTGAAATTTTGACAACACTAGGGTTTTGGCGTAGGTTCTCATACTCTTGAGGAGTGAGTAATGTGTCAATATTGTATAACTGGTACACCCCTAGGGTGAGGCATTGAAAAAAACCTTCTAAGTGATCAGTAGTCGATATATGGGTAGAAGGGATAGATGATTTGCTAGATAGTTGGGAAGGAGATGAGTCTGTTGTAGAGGTTATGGCAGTAGTAGGGATAGCAAGGTTAGGTGTGGGAGAGGTGGCGGCAGCATTGGTGGATGGGCTTTTGGGTGAAGGTGAAGTGGGGGTAGTGGAAAACACCTTGATTGGTACAAGCACATCGTTGGACTAATTGTTATAGGTCTTGAATGATGACGGGTTAGCAAAGACGGTGTAGTTATGTCCCGCATGCTTGAATTTTACACAGCGGTGTAAATTTTAAGGGACACAACCCATGACGTGAATCTAGGGTCTGCCGAGTAATAGGTTATACTATAATTCCCTCTCTAAGATGTAGAATAGTTTTGGGACAGTGCGAGGGCCTACGCGAACATGAAGGATAATAGAACCAAGGGTGGAGTTGATGGTGTCATTGAAGGAGCGTAGCATAACTGGGTTAATATGCATACAATTAGAAGGAATAAGCATTTGATTATATGCGTGAGAGGAGATGATGTTAATGTTAGCACCACCATCAATCATGATGCTTTTAATGTGTATGTTAACTATTTAGACAGAAATGAATAGGACAGGATTATGGTCTTCTGACTGGAGAGGTACAATCTCCTCTTCAGAGAATCTGAGGGTGGTGACTTGAGGAGTGGTCGTGGGGATAGAAGGAGAATCTGATTTGGTTAGTGAGGCCACATGGTGAGGGGTGATAATTAAGGCCACTAGTGTGGGGTCATTGGGTAGAACTATAATGGATTGTAAAAAATTGATAAATTCTTGTCAGTGGGATTCGTAAGTCTAGACGAGATCATATAAATACATCTTTAGAGGAGACTGATGCAATTATTTTATCATTGCGTGATGGGTGACCTCGTCATAGATAGGGTATGTAGGTCCACAGATGGTGATTTTTGGAGTGGGTGCAGATGGTATATTGGGTACAGGGTTGGTTGATGGGCTAGTTAATTTTTCTTTACCTTTGTCTATTTAAGCACGGGTAGCAATGTGAACCATGTTAATCTAAGGGGATGTGAATGGAGAGGGTGTGTCATGAAAGGTATAATGACATGAGGGGAAAAATCCTATCAGTGGAAAAAAGTCTTGTGAAATGAGTAGGGTACATTGACATTTGAGTGGTGGTTTAGCCAACTCTCTTATATGAACCATGTTGATCTCAAATTTTGGAGGTGGGAAAAATGGTTGTGGGGATGGAGATACTAGTCATTGAATGGGTAAAGGATGATGATGTATGGTGACGGGTGATGATGGAGCATGGTCCTCATCCAAAAGGTCGTCATCCTCAAAATTTTGTTCAGGAGGACAAAGTTGAAGAAGAATGGTCTTCAGAGCCTTAAAATTTTCAACATTATTCCTAGAACATGATGATAGGCACAAATATTGGTTTCATCAAACCCTTTTAGTTTGGGTTTGAGAGGATTGTAAGGTCAGAGTGGTGGCAATGTGATGACGGAAGTCTCTAAGATATTGGTTAAAATGTTGGCGTAGGACCTCGCTAACGGATCGCAATGGGAGGTGAGTGTGGGTTTGGGTACATGTGTGGCTGATTATGAAATAAAAGGCTTACATGAGGGGGAATGGGTTGTTCTACTATTTTGGTATGTGGAGTGGCCTTAGGTCTTATTGCCATCTGTTTGGGTAAATGTGGGGTAGAAGAGCTGGCGATGGAAGGTTTGGTTGGTTTGACTATAGTATTAAATGGTAACAAATTCTTAGCTTTGCGTTGCACCTTTTTGGGTAAATGTGACATGGGAGTACGGGATGTAGAAGGAAAAGCATATGGTGGCAAAGTTAGGATTACCCACGGGGCAATTGATTTATGGTGGAGGTGGTTGGTAAAGGTTGGGAAAGTGGAATTGGTTGAAGTCGTAAAGGAAAGGTTGGGGTTATAGTAACTAGTGGAGGTATAGGTGGGTAGAAGTGCACGAGTGAGGGTTAGGGAGCTTGGTTTTTGGGTGAATGAGGTGTAACAAAGGCTCATGATGTAATAGTAGGTTTTTTAGATTTTGACTGGATTTGGGTGTGAGATTATTTGGTCAAGGTTGATGGATGAGGCTCTAGGATGGAAAGAAGGGGGGAAGGTGACAAAGGTGTGGTAGGCGAGACCGGTGTACATGGCCTAGAGGGTTGGGTTTTCATTTTAGGTGGGGGAATAATGTTGCTACGGACTTTGGAAGATGTGGCTAGGTCTAGTCTGATAGTTAGGTGAGTAAGGTTTGATGTTGGCATAACACCCAAAGTAGTGATAGGTCTCGATACGGGTGGGGGGATAAGTCTGGGTAGGTTTTTAGGTTTGGAAATAGTTGTAGTGATGGGTAAAATTTTGAATGGAGTTAGGGATGATGAATAAGAAACACTTTTAATTGGCCTAGTTAGTGTAGTTTTGGTTTCCAAAAATACCTTTGGGTAGATCATGGAAGTATCTTCAGGAAACATTTTCATTGGGTCATAATAGGGAGCTGAAGACGTCCCCAAAGCATGGACTTATCAACATAATCCAAATGATCAACCAACCGTGAAAATATGATTACTGAAGAAGATGATGGAATGGTTTTGGTAGCAATCCATGTAAAATATGTTTGTGAGATAGGGAATTGGATGGCCACAGATTATGTAGGTAAAAGAGATGAGATCATGTCAATAGGGTTTCGGGATACAAAGGGAGAATTGTCCCCGATAGGTAGTGACATGTCTGAAGAATCTCCCATGGGTAGGAGAGGTAATAGGTCAGATGAGGTAGACTTATCTCTCGGTGGAGGAGAAGGTGATGATGATTCTCTAATGGATGGGAGAATAACAAGAGTTGACAGTTCAGAAGGTTGGGAAGCAAACGATGACACGACATCAGTAAAAAGTGTGGGTTCCTTCATGAGAACAAGGGGAGATGAGGGGGACTCCTCTATGGGTGGAAGAGTAGAAGAGGTATGCTCCTCTATGGGTGGAAGAGTTCGTGCCAATATTTCCTCAACATATGAAGTAGGTAGGTTTTGAGGAACAGTTTGCATGATATTAAAAATTGTGTGAACCTCACAGACATTGGTGTCATTGGATGAAGGTTCACTAATTTGATTAGACAATGGTTTATGATTAGGGAATGGATTTTTGAAGATGTTAAAATTCTAATTTTATGTCGCGTTCAGGTTGTCTACAATAATGTCTCCATTATCTATCATCTCTTGAACAATTTTTTTAATTTTTATGTTGTTACCATCACTATGTTCTTTAACGTGATGATAATTATAGTAGTCATGCTCTTTATAAGATGAATTTATAGGACAAGTGGGATTGAAACCTATATGAGGTTTTATGGGAGGAAGTGTAATGGCTCCAACTTTAAGAAGTTTTTCCAAGACCAAATAATACGGCTCTCTGATCGAAGTGTACTTGTGTTTCTCCCATTGAAGCTGAAAGGCCTCGATAGGAGAAAGATAGGAAGAAGGTCAGGCCTGATTAGAAGGATGAGGTGGAAGGTGGACCTACCTTGAGGACTACCGCATTGGCAGATCCTTTGGGATTTGAATATTTATTTTAGGGTTTTGAAGATGAAGAATAATCATTTGATTTGAATGTGGTGTTCTTGCTCCGTAATTGGATTTTCTTTTCTTCAATGGCATGAATTTCTACTTTTCAAGCCATGGTGAATGCTTCATCAAAGGTTTGGAAGTTTTGGACTTGCAGAGTTGGTGAGATGTGTTTGGCACAATCTCTAGTGAACAACTCAATAAGTTCATTCTAAGGTAGCTGGAATGTCAATTAGTTAATAAGACTCCACCAACGGGCAATGAAATATGTGATAGATTCATCTTCATTCTATCAGGTTGAATAAAGATAGGTCATGGTGACTTTCTTAGTAACATTGATTGAAAAAAAATCTAGGAAATATTGGGCTACTTGATTAAAGGAATAAATAGAATGTCAAGGTAGTCCACCATACCAATCCAATGTTGGTCCTGTCGGGGACATTGGGAAATTTCATAGGAGCAAAGCATCATCATGGGCGATTAGGTAACACCCATGTTTGAATGATTGCAAGTGTTGATGTTGTAGACACAAAAATTGGGTCACACTTCTCATCGTCCCCTTTCAAATAACCAGCTTAAACACATTTACCTAACCATGACCCTTATACCCCACATTAATATTAATTTAATTATTGACAATTAAATTAATACCCATCCTCGCCCCATTTATTAATTTAATTTAGTTACTTTAATTAAATGGATGCACACCTCACCATAGACCTATTCATAGTATGTTTCCATAAATGAATAAGATTTAGTTTAACCCTAAAAATGAATGTCTATTATTCCTCTAACCACCTTCCCACTTATAAAAATGAGTATGGATTTGGGTACAGGTGTGGCTGATTGTTAAGGAATAGGCTTTATAGGAGGAGGAATGGGTTGGTCTACTAGTTTGGTATGTAGAGTGGTCTTAGATCTTGCTAGCATCTGTTTGGGTAAAGGTGGGGTAGAAGAGCTGGCGATGGAAGGTTTGGTTGGTTTGACTATCTTATTGGAGGGTAGCGAATTCTTAGCTTTGGGTTGCAAATTTTTGGCTAAATGTGACATGGGAGTACGAGATGTAGCAGGTAAAGCAAATTGTTGCAGATGATGGGTTACCCATGGGGGAAACTGATTTACAGTGCAGGTGGTTGGTAAAGGTTGGGTAGGCGGCATTGGTTGAAGTCGTATATGCAAGGTTGGGGTTATAATAACTGGTGGAGGTATAGGTGGCAAGAAGTGCATGGCTGAGGGTGAGGGACCTTATTTTTTGGGTAAATGAGGTGTAACAAAGGCTCATGATGTAGTAGTAGGTTGTTTAAATTTTGACTAGCTTTGGGTGTGAGATTGTTTGGTCAAGGTTGATGGATGAGGCCCTAGGATGGATAGAAGGGGGGAAGCTGACAAAGGTTTGGTAGGCGAGACCAATGTACGTGGCCTAGAGGGTTGGGTTTTCTTTTTAGGAAGGGGGATAATGATGCTTTGGACTTTGGCAGATGTGGCTAGGTCCAATCTGGCATGAGTAAGGTTTGGTGTCGACATAACACCCAAAGTAGTGATAGGTCTCGATACGGGTGGGGGGATAAGTGTGGGTAGGGTTTTAGGTTTGGGAATAGTTGTAGTGATGGGTAGAAGTTTGGATGGAGGTAGGGATGATGAAGAGGAAACCATTTCAATCAATCTGGTCAGTTTAGTTTTGGTTTTTAAAAATACCTTTGGGTAGATCGTGGAAGTATCTTTAGGATACATTTACATTTGGGTCAGAACGAGGAAATGAAGACATCCCCAGTGCATGGACTGATCAATGTAATCTAAATGATTGACCAACCGTGAAAATAGGATTACTGAAGAAGATGATGGAATGGGTTGGGTAATAATCCATGTAAAATATGTCTATGAGATAGGGAATTGGCTGGCCTCAAATTCTGTAGGTAAAAGAGCCGAGATCATGTCAATAGGGTTATGAGATACTAAGGGATAACTATCTCCAAAAGGTAGTGACATGTCTAAAGAATCTCCCATGGGTAGGAGAGATAATAGGTTGGGTGAGGTAGACTTCTCTTTCGGTGGAGGAGAAGGTGATGATGATTCTCGTGTGGATGGGAGAATAACAAGTGTTGACGGTTCATAAGGTTTGGAAGCAGATGATGAAATGACATCAGTAGAAAGTGTGGGCTCCTCTGTGAGAGCAAGGGGGGATAAGGGGGACTCCTCTATGGGTGGAAGAGTAGAAGAGGTATGCACCTCTATGGGTGGAAGAGCTCAAGCCAAGATTTCCTTGATAGATGAAGTAGGTAGGTTATGAGGAACAATTGGCATTATATCAAAAATTGCGGTGAACCTCACAAACATTGGTGTCACTGGATGAAGGTTTGTGTTTCGCTCGGAATGTTTTGGCTTCTGGGAATAGAGTTGCTTCTATCCTTTCATTCCTTTTAGAAACAGATGAGGTTAGGGTTAGGAGGAATACCTGTTGAATGTCGAGATGGTGTGCGCGTACCGTAGAGAAAGATTAGGCTGACTGCGGAGAACTCCTTTTTGTCTTGGAAGGACTACCTGCAAATAAGAACACAAGACCACAAGATTTTGATTAAACAATAAATGAGGAAACTGCCTTGGGCCCAGGAAATATAAAACTTCCTTTCGAAGGTGGTCAGTTCCCCTGCTAATATGAATTAACACAAAAGACTGCAAAATATCAATTAAATTATTTCGTTAAACTGGGTAGGGGGAAAGGCTGGTTTTCTGGTTTTGATCAGAGGAACCGATGCCGGTGACTGATAACCGATGCCGGTTACTGATAACCGATACCGGTGGGTTCTAGGATCTTCTTGGTAGCTATGGTGTTTGTAATGGCTGGTTTTTGGATGGTATTAGGAAATGGGATGGTTAGAAGCAAAAGAATGACAGTTAGATGCAATGGCACGTTGGGTAGTGGATTCAGAAACGGATTTAGGAGGACTGAGATTCAAGAAGCATAAGAAATGTTATAACAAAGGACATGCAAGATGTGACTTACTGGTTTTGACCAAGATGCAAGTTGATCTCCTTGGTTGTAAACACTTCTGGTTTCTTTACTCGTCTCTGCTCTGTCAAGTGAAGATCTGGACTCTGTTCCTCGCTCGCAATGCTCTCTGTTGATCCAGAAATCCTTTGACTGATCTCCAAAATGAAATTCTGATCCGTTGTTTTAGTTTGGGGAGCCCATTTACAGGGAACCGATGGCAGTTGTGTAACCGACGGCGGTCGAGTAGGAACCGGCATCGGTAAGGAAAAAGTAGGCTATTTTTAGTAAAATAGCCCACCTTCCCTGCTTTTCTCCCGAGAGATCAGTTGCGGGCTTGGTCAAGTGGCTAGAAGGTCGGCTTTGGGTGCGAGTAAGGAGGCATTAGTTATGGATGTGAGTCTAGACCAAGTCATGGGTCTTAATTAGGTTAGTTTAGGGTTAGGGCTAGGTCATGATGAGGTGGCAAAGTGAGGTGGTGGGTAAGGTGATGTGGATTTATCAATTACAAGGTAATTAATAAATAATTGTGTAAAGTTTAGGTAATGAGGTTAGGTTACGAAATGGGATGCGGGTCACAAGGGGTCGTAAGACACGAATTTGGTGTCTACATTAGCCCCTTATTGTCGTGTAGCTTGTTCTGTAAAGCTGCGCGGACAATAATATGAAGTGGTTTCTCATGTTAAGGATATAGGTAATCCCCCTCAAATCTATCACAGATTGAGTGAACGGGAAATCAGGGATAGGGTTGATAAAGGGTATATGTTGTAGAGAGGATGGTAAGGTGGTGGGGTAGGTCCAAGGAAGCAGACGCATGTTGAAATGCAATAGTACGATGAGGGTACATGATTTGACAAGCAAACCAGCAATGTGTAGGCAAAGGTCGATAGTTTATCCAAACAAGGGTGATATAATCCTGGTATCCAAGGCATAGGAAGTAGCTCCAGGGTATATAACAGGTGAGGTACAGGAATGTTTAGGCATGTTCGGCAGTACCAAATGGTTGGTTTGGTTGAGATAAACGTCACGGTCTAGGTCTAGGCAAAGTTGGTCGACAGATCAAGTCAAGGACCCTAATCATGCTAAAACACGAACAGGTGAGCTCGATTGAACACAAGGTACATGATGGATGGATAAAATAAAACATTGATTGTGGGTATGGTATTGAAGTGATACGGCCTTGGGTCAGGCCAAGTGGTTGGGCTGTGGCCCTTGGGTCAGGTTAGATGGGTAGGTTGAGGCCTTGGGTCAGGTCAAATTATTAGGGCGAGGCCTTGGGTCGGGCCAATTGGTAGGTTGAGATGGGTAGGTTGAGGCCTTGGGTCGGGCTAGATAGGTAGGTTGAGGCCTTGGGTCGGGCGTAATGGTTAGGTTGAGGCCTTGGGTCGGGCCAAATGGTAGGTTGAGGCCTTAGGTCGGGTCCGAATGGTAGGTTGAGGCCCTGGGTCGGGCCGAATAGGTAGGGCGAGGCCTTGGGTCGGGCCAAATAGGTAGGGTTGAGGCCTTGGGTCGAATAGGTAGGTTGAGGCCTTAGGTCGGCCGAATAGGTAGGTTGAGGCCTTGGGTCGGGCCAATGGTAGGTTGAGGCCTTAGGTCAGGCCGAATGGTAGGTTGAGGCCGTAGGTCAGGCTAGACAAGTGAACAAATGTTGTGTAGCAAAGGTGGATAGAGGCGATATTGGTGAAAAAGAGGCAAGGAGTAAATAAGGGCAAAGAATGGGGTGAAAGTTGGGTAGCGAACCGATGTCGATTCTGCATGACCGATATCGGTTAAGGGACCGATACCGGTTCCTTAGGGCAAAATGAAACCGATATCGGTGAAAGGCGAAAAACCTATAAAAAGAAAAATACGGCTTGTCATTGTCACTTTTGTTATTTGCAATCCAAATCGACTTGTCTGACGTGGAGACTTGGGATTAGAGGCTGGATTGAGTGAGGTGGAGCTATTGTATTGGCGGAGAGAGTTGATAGTGGGCCCGATTAAGGAGGAGGCAGCAATTGATTGGCCGGGGACCCAGCAGATCAGGATTGGAGCCATGGCACAGGCAGGAGGAGCTGGAGGGGCTGGACCAGCTGGACCGCCACCACCCATCCCACCACGATGACGGTGTCGTCGTTCGGGTAGATTCGAAACTCTTTAATTTGGTGATTTGGTTGTATTATGCTAAATTGGGGGTTTGGGTAGGAATTAACCTTTTTTAGGAAATAAGGAGAAAATGGAAATGATTTGAGAAAGGGAGAGGGTAGATAGGTTAGATAGGCTAAGGTGGGTAGGTGGGTAAGTTTTTAGGGTTTTTGGGTGGGTAGATGGGTAGAAATAGGTAAAAAATGGGTTTTGGGGGCCGCGCGGGGGTTCGGCTCCGGGAGAGGACAGTGACCGATGTCAGTCACTAAGCGACCGGCATCGGTCGCACAATTTTATGGAAAGGGAGGTTTGTTGGTGACCGGCGTCGGTCATGTATCGGCCGGCGTCGGTTGTGGGTTTATGTAGGGGTTGGGTTGGGTTGGGGGTGGGTGTGGGGTTGGGTTGGTTGTTTTGGGTTGTGGGTGGGAGTGGGAGTGGGGTTGGGTTGGTTGTTTTGGGTTGTTGGGTTGGGTTGTGGGTGGGAGTGGGGGTTGGGTTAGGGGTGGAGAAGGGTTAGGTGTGGGGTTAGGTTTTGGGTTTTTGGGTTGGGTTGTTGGGTGGGAGTGGGGGTTGGGTTAGGGGTGGAGAAGGGTTAGGTGTGGGGTTAGGTTTTGGGTTTTTGGGTTGGGTTGGGTTTTGGGATTTTGGGTTTTGGGTCGGTGTGGGGTTAGGTGTTAGGGGTGGAGAAGGGTTAGGTGTGGGGTTAGGTTTTGGGTTTTTTGGGTTGGGTTGGGTTTGGTGTGGGGTGTGTGGGGGGTGGTAGGTTGTTAGAGGGGGGCGGGTAGAGAGTCAGGGTATGGTCGGGGGGATAAAAAGGGGTGTTGAGATGACAAAGTAGATGTTGTAATAAAGAGTAGGTCTAAGGATGTGGGTTGGTTTTGCAGGCACGTCAGCAGTTGACGATGCGGGATAGGATGCCCCCGCTGTTGGTGCGGATGAGGCCACACGTATCTGCGGCTCATTGGGCCATCATGCATGAGGTGGGACTCGGCGGGAGTCCAGAGGTATAGAGCAATAGAGAGAGATCACAGCCTGATGGTCGCCCTCATCGAGAGATGGGATCCGGCGACCAATGTGTTCCATCTCCCGACTGGGGAGATGACCGTCACATTGGAGGATGTGTATCGCATCCTTCGGTTACCTATCGAGGGAGAGGCAGTCTTCCAGGTAGATTCAGAGACTGCGATGGATAGCATACTGCAGGTTTTTGGGGATGCAGCCGCGCTACTGACCTACCATAGCGCGAGTATCGGGTACGGTGACATGTACCATGCGCATCGTCACGAGACACGACTGGCTGTGTTGATGATGGTTGGGATCACCTGCTTCACCCTCCCGGACTCAGAGGGAGGCCGCTTCCCACGAGCATTGATGGGGGTACTGCTGGAGATGGTGGAGGAGCACACCTGTTATGCCTGGGCACCAGTATATCTGGTGCAATTATACAGGGAGCTATGGGGCTATCGCCGGAGGAGGCGATTTGGTATTTGTTCTACATTTTTGTTGCATTGTTGGGCATACGAGCACATCGTATGCATCAGGCCAGTAGGGTTACCCCAGTAGCCAGGGCCACAGGTCATATACCGATATGGCTTTCAGAGGTGGTTGGGGGTCGTGGGCCAGCCACGAGCAGTTATGGCAGGTCGGGATGTGGCATACTATAGACATCTGCTAGAGGGCCTTACAGCAGTAGACATTGTATGGAGACCCTACAGAGGTCACCATCCTGGCAGAGGAGCCCTCTTACAGTTGCGCCTAATCCAGTACACATTCTGGATAGCAGGACGGAGGCCAGGAGAGTACGAGCGGATACCCCTGGAGAGGGTACGCAGGCAGATGGGGCTGCGACAGGACGAGCCACCTCCCGTTCCTCAGTACAGGAGAGATGATGTAGAGGCCCCACTGCCTGCACCACAGCCTTTGGATCCAGATTGGGTAGCAGAGAGGCCAGCAGGTGAGGGTATAGATGATGCTGGGTGCACGGGAGCATACAGGGTGTGGTGGGCTGGGCAGAGAGCAGCCAGGATAGTACCGCCTGCACAGCCAGACTTGGCTGCAGTGATAGGAGAGAGAGATCAGCTCAGGGGTCAGGTGCAGCTCTTACAGGGGCAGCTAGCTGCAGCACAGGCACAGATAGGTGTCTTACAGGGGCAGCTAGCCCAGGCTCAGGCACAGGCACAGGCAGCACCACCACCAGCACCACAGCCACAGGTGCAGGTACAGGTACAGGCAGTAGCACAGGTACCAGCACCACCACCAGCAGCGGTACAGCCACAGCCCCAGGCACAGGTACAGGTGCAGGTACCACAGCCACAGGAACCACCAGCGGCACCAGCACAGGCACAGGGGGCACTGGTAGTAGGTGTCAGGGGACCAGCCCCAGTACCTACGGTGGCTCGAGAGCGCTACATGGAGGCTAGAGTGGAGGCCCGATACTATCAGGATATTCTTGATGGTACCGGGGCTGATTATCAGCCCTATGCGGCACATAGAGCAGAGACCTCTCGGAGCCAGAGGTCTCAGGGAGGTGCAGCCACAGCTGGTGGGTCCGTCACAGGCAGGAGGCGAGAGGCACCACAGGGACCAGCGGGGAGAGGTGCCGAGGGCAGTGGGGAGAGCTGAGGGATCCCAGACATGACTTTTGTATTTAGAGATGGGCACCGGTCTGCGAACCGGGTGTATTGATAGAGGCCTGCGTGCCTATGTATTATTCATGTATTCATTTATTCATTTATTGTATACCGGCCTGCGAGCCGAGTAGGGGTTGTATAGTGGATACCGGCCTGCGAGCCGAGTATATATCTATTTTTGATACGAGGGACCGGCCTGCGAGCCGAGTCGAGATTTTTTGACAGTTATTGCGGCCTGCGTGCCGGCTTTGGTGGATTATGAGATCACAGAGGCCCCGATGTAGGGCACATTGTATTTTTGAAAATTTGTATATATATAGAGACGATGTTTTGATCCTCGTGCAGTGTTCAAAATGTGTTTAAATATTTTGTTAATGGTTGGTAATATGTAATGTATGATAAGTTTTAGTTGACATGTTGATAGATGGATGATGTTGATGTTTTTGTTTTTGCACGTATATATGAATGTCAGGTTATGTGATGAATTGGTGGTTTTGTGACATTGTGATATATGTAACTGATGAGTTGGATCCAAATGATGTATAGATTGATAGTTTCTTGATATCCGTAGTTGATGGTTTGTGTATTTGTATAAAATAAATGATGTTAATGAAATTGTAATGCTATGTGTGGTGGATGAACAAATGTGGTAAATTGTGTTGTTTATGCAGGAAAAGAGGTGGGCGCGACAAAAATTTAGGTGAGAAATGAAGAAAAGAACACTGTTGAGAAAAGATAGGTGTGTAAACTGATATCGGTTAAGGAACCGATATCGGTAGCTGATAGACCGATATCGGTTAAGTAACCGATACCGGTTATTTAGGTATGAGCTTTTCTAAAAATAGAAAAGCTAGGGTGGCAACTTAAGTTTTAATTTTAGAGCCATGCAAGAGGTTAAATACGCGAACGCGACGCTTTTTGACGACTGAGACAGGTATTTGCATGAGAGATTTGAGTGATAAGGAGAAGAGAGACAGGAATTTGTATGAGAGATTTGGGTGATAAGAAAAGAGACTGGGAAGGTGAATGCGATCGGAGATTCAGAAAGTAGAAAGGTGAATTTGAAAAGAGTGGTGATAATGGCAGGACGAGGAGAAACATCCAACAGGCAGGGACAAGAGGGAAGACAAGGGCCACCTCAAGCTACTGCAACCCCAGAGGTAAATGTTTTGGTTGTGATTTGATTTTTTGCATGTGTTATGAATAAGAGATTAAGTGGGTAGATATGAAGAAGAAAACATGATAGCAAGGGTTATAAGTGAGGTAAGTGTTACGTGGTAGGTAATCACGGGTTTCGGGTATGTCTGTGTATACAGAGAGGAATAAACGAGCAATTTATTGTCGTAGGTGGTTATTTTAGGCAAGATGTATGTAATTGACAGTGACCGGTAGCGGTTAGAAAGAACCGGTATCGGTTACTCAACCGATATCGGTTATGTATAACCGATACCGGTTACTGGAGGAATTTCTAGAATGTTTGAAAAACCCTGACGGATTGAATGGTTGTTTGTTGTTTTGGTGTATGCAGGCAGAGGCAGGATTGAGGATGAATGATAGTGTGCCAGCGCTGTTGTCACGAATCCGAGTGGATGTAACACCAGCTGAATGGACATTGATAAATCATTTGGGGTTAAGTGGAATCCGCTATTATTCACGAATCGCACGTAATCATGCTATGTTGCAGGCATTGATTGAGAGATGGAATCCCGAGACAAATACCTTTTATCTGCCAACAGGGGAGATGACAGTAACATTGGAAGATGTGTTTCAGATTTTGAGACTCCCTATTACAGGAGAACCAGTATATCAGGCACTACCTAGCGCGGCACGGGGAGCGATAACAGCAGTATTTGGTCCATACGCACGAGATTTGACACAGCGAGGTTTATCTTTTACATATGGGGTAATGTATGCAGCACACCCTGAGGAGACAAGGTTAGCAGTGATATTAATGATAGCGGTAGGGTATTATGCGTTACCGAGGGCGGAAGGGGGAAGATTTCCAAAGGCATTGATGTGTGTTATTTGGGAGATGATAGAAAGGAACGTGACTTTTGCATGGGCACCTGCATATTTGGCGGAGCTATACAGGGGTTTATGGGCTTGTAGGTGAAATCACAGGATGACACTGGATAGTTCATACTTATTACACTGTTGGGCCTATGAGCACATTGTTTGTGTGCGACCAATAGGCCGACCCATCCAGTCGGGAGAAACTGGAGTGCAGAGGTTGGGATTCAGACGATGGGTCCAGACAGAACAAGAGGCCAGATCCCAGGCCGTGACGGGTGATATTGAGTATTACAGGCAGGTATGGGAGAGAGTGACGGTTGCGGATATCTGTTGGAGGCCATACGGAAACTATATGGTAACAGAGAACATAGCTGAGGAGTTGAGGGGTGTAGAGTGATTGAGGTGGATCGCAGGGCACAGGCCGGGTGAGTATGAGAGGATTCCTATAGATCGGCGTGTGGCGACAATTTGGATTTGTGCAGGATATACCCCTGGCTTATAGACCATATATGAGGATCGACACCGAGGCAGCATTCTCACCTCCCCGGCCAACACCTCCAGAAGGGCCTGAAGAGGTAGCAGCCGATCGCAGGGTAATGGATGCGGGAACGACAGAGGCCTATAGATTATGGTGGGTAGCAGAACTGTGAGGTGTACGTGAGCGCCCTGACATAGCGGTGATTACAGCAGAGAGGGATCGTCTGCAGCATTTGGTTCAGCAGCTCCAAACGCAGGTGAATGAGACAAGAGGATTGTTAGTGGTTGCGGAGTCACGGGCGGGGAGACTAGAGGCTGGAGTCCTCCATGCGAGAGGGCATATTCATATGTTACAGGAGAGATTGGCAGATCAGTGGGCGGTACCAATAGCCATGGTACCTTTGAGGACAGAGAGGCCCGGCGAGAGGGGTCGACGATCACGATCATCACCTAGTTCGGGATGAGGCGTGAGGGTCTGAGTAAATGTTAGCAAGGTATAAGAATAAATAAGGATGCCGACCTGCGTGTCGATGATAGAGAAGATGTATTTGTTTAACATCTAAATAAAATTGAATATGTATGTTGATTTGAGTTACGATAATAATAAAATTGTTTGTGTTTTGATTTTCGGTGTTTTGAAAAAGGATAAAGAGGACTGTGATTAAATAGAAATACACAAAAATATTTATATTCACCACACAGGATAGGTTATGGTAGGGGATGGTCGAGCTAACCTTGGGAGACCCTCATGTCTCCGAAGTGCTTCCTACATAGCCCATTGCACAAAGCAAGGAGGGGCCTCAGACCGATGTAGTTCTCCCTTAGGATCAGGGAGAGGCGAATTCAGGCAATTGGGTATGGTTTAGGTAATTGGTTAGTTGGTAAAAATACTAAGATTAGTAAAGGTAAGGTGGATGGTGTTGGTAATGAATTGGTGATGCTGTAAAAGGTATGAGGGAAGCAAAAGTTAGCCTACCCAAGTAGTAGGGAATCGGGTCCTGATTAAGGTCAACACACAATCCTAGATGCGAGGACAAAGCAGAAAGAGTGCTCCATAGATGAAGAGAGCTAAACAAACCACACCACGTAGAATGAGCTTGGAGCCCTAGGTACCGTGCATAGACGAGAAGTCCATAAGTGAAAAGAGTTGTGTGATCACAATATATCGAGCGTACATTACGTCCCTTGAGTTGAAACAAATGGTGAGGTGAGGTGGATGATATAGCTGAGGTACGGAGAACTTATTACAAAGTGAGTGTTCTGACGAAAGAGATCCTACCCTAAATAGACAAGTCCATGACTCAAAATTCCTTTTGAATGAGGCTTTTCTTTTATTGAATGTAGACTGATCGATGCGGGAAGTCTACAAGGGATATTGATTGTATTATTCTTGAGGTCTTCACGAAGCTGATCAATGCGAGAAGCTTCTGATAAAGGCTGACTGTGTATAGCTGTCCTTCGAGGGAGCAGTCTATTTATAGTAGCAGATATGATTGTAATGCATAGCTGTCCTTCGGGGGAGCAGTCTATATATAATAGCAGCAATAGTTCGGCATATAGCTGTCCTTCGAGGGAGCAGTCTATATTTAATTTAGATGACTAGATGTTCATTTGGCGTGAAGCATCTAGTTTAGTAGGAAGTTTGACTCAAGAAAATCCCATAAGAATACGGCTTATTTTAATACTTTGAAGTCATGGACTAGACTAAAAAGGGGAAGGCATCATCAAGGGGAGGTGAGGATCAAACTATGTGAGCTTGATTGTTATTATGAAGTGTAGGAAACAGAGTGTATGTAGTGGTAAGTGAGCTCAAGGGACAAGCGGCGGGTAGATAAGAAGTGATATAACACTAATTTCAACAGTAGAATGGTCGAAGATGCAAGGCATTAAGGGGTTCAGGCTCAGGTTTACCATTAAGCGAAGCTAAACGATAAGTACCAGATCCATAGGTATGAGTGATTATATAAGGCCCAATCCAATTGGGAGTAAATTTTCCACGTTTACTCTTTTCTAGTTTGGTTACATGTTGATTCTCTTTGAGAACAAGATCACCAACCTTAAAGGTATGCTCATGAAGTCGCTTATCATAAGCACGTTTAATGCATTTTTGATAGATTTGAAGGTGATCAAGAGCTGTAAGACGGCGTTCATCAAGAAGCTCCAATTGGGCTAACCGCTCTTGGCGGAAATCATCGTTGGTGAGAATATCCTGAAGAGATATTCTAAGGGAGGGTATTTGTATTTCGAGAGGCAAAACAGCCTCGGTACTGTATACCAAAGAAAAAGGTGTGGCATTAGTAGAGGTACGAATGCTAGTACGATAAGCCCAAAGGGCAAAGGGAATGTGATCGTGCCAATTTCTTCCGGATTCATTGACAACTTTCATGAGGATTTTGGTTAGTGTTTTATTAGAGGACTCGGCTTGCCCATTGGCTTGTGGATAGTAAGGTGATGAGAAACTAAGTTTGATACCAAAGTTGTCACAAAGGTCTTGCAACAACTTGTTTTTGAAAGATTTTCCATTATCTGTTATCAGGCGATGAGGAACACCAAAACGACAGATAATGTGGTGGTTAATGAACTCGATAATTTTTTCTTTCTTAATTGAAATGAGTGGAATAGCCTCCACCCATTTTGTGTAATATTCGGTCACTGTGATTATCCAACGGTGACGTTGTGAAGAGGTTGGGTGAATCTCACCAATAAGGTCTAAACTCCATTGTGAGAAGGGCCAAATATCTCGAGCGATCTGGAGCGGGTGGCTAAGAGTATGTTGAAGGTTGGCATGTTGCTGACACATAACACAACACTTAACATATTCGTAGCAGCCGTTATTGAGAGTAGGCCAATGATAACCAAGGCGAAGGATTCATTTGGCCACGGAAAGGCCGCTAAAATGTCCACCACAAATACCGTCATGGACCTATTGGATGGTATGAGTGGCCTCCGCGCCAGTTAGACAGCGAAGGAGGATGCCATCAAAGCCACGTTTATAGAGGAGTCCCCCATGATAACATAACGCGAAACACTTTTAAGAAAAGCACATTTTCCATTACTAGTAAGGTCAGGTGGGAGGACAGAGATTGTAAGGTAGTCGTGAAATTGGTGGTACCAGGTATCCTGTGAATTAGTAGACACGGTATTTATCATACAAATTACCGGGGTTGAATAGGATGCGGAAAAAAGTTGTTGGACCACGACGAATAATTCAGAGTCAGTTGGCGCGGCGGGAATTTGTGAGGCTAAGCAAGCCATAGTATCCGCAAATTTGTTAGTGGAGCGGGGAATGGTTTGTATAGAATAGTGGGTAAATAAGGCTAGAAATGAATCCATGTAGTGTTTGTATTTTTGAAGTTCCTCCTTTTTGCATTGGTAGACGCCCATAACTTGATTGACTACCAATTGAGAGTCGCCAAAAATGTTGATAGATTTGATGCCTAAGTGTAACGCAACTTGGAGACCCAAAACAAGGGTCTCGTATTCCGCTGTATTATTAGTGCAAGGGAAATCAAGTCGGAATGAAAGAGGCATAGGTTCAGTGTTGAGAGGAATGAGAACAACGCCAGCTCCTCTGCCGCGCTGGCATTTAGATCCATCGAAGAAGAGGGTCATTGGGTATGACTCCTCCGTGAGGGAAAGAGTAGCGATGAGTTCGTCGGGAAATGTGAAATTGGTAAATTGTTCCCCAGGTAAAGGAGCTTCTGCAATTTGGTCTGCGATGGTTTGTCCTTTGATTGATTTCTGGTGGACAAACTCAAGGTCGAGGTCGGCGAGAAGCATGAGCCATCTAGCAATGCGTTGGTTCAGATGAGGTTTGGCATACATGTAATGGATGGGGTCTGTATTGGTGATGACGAAAGTCTTGTTATTTAAGGTAGTGTCGGAGTTTGGTGGCCACGAATGATAGGGCAAGGCACAATTTTTCTACATGTGTGTACCTAGTCTCATAGTCCACCAAAGTACGACTTATATAATAAACAGCTTGTTCACGATTCTCAGAGTCACGATGTGCAAGCATGGCTCCTACAGCATGGTCGGTGGCGGAAAGGTAAAGGTAGAAAGGGCGGTCGTCTTGGGGTGGGATAAGCATGGGTGGCTGCAAGAGATAGGATTTGAGAGCTTCGAAAGCTTGGTGACATTCTTCGCTCCATTGGAATGCAATATCCTTTTTAAGGAGGTGATGGAAAGGTTGACATCGATCTGAAAGTTGGGAGATGAAACATCGGATAGATTGGAGCTTACCTTGTAAACTACACAATTGTTTGAGATTTTTGGGTGGGGCATTTCTAGGATAGCTTTGACTTTAGATGGATTGACCTCAATGCCACGCAAAGAGACGATAAAGCCAAGAAAGTTTTCCCAAAAGAACACCAAAGACACATTTCTTCGGTTGAAGGCGGACAGAATATTGTAACAGGCGATCAAAAATAATGGTTAAAACATCGAGATGTTCACTACGATGTTTAGACTTGCCGAGAAGATCGTCGACATAATCTTCAAGGATAGTGTGCATAATGTCATGAAAAATGTAGGTCATAGCCCGCTGATAGGTAGCACCAGCATTCTTAAGGCCAAATGGCATGACATGATAACAGAAGGTTCCCCAAGGAGTTATGAAGGAAATTTTGTGTTGATAGGTAGGGGTAACCAAAATTTGGTTGTATCCTGAAAATCCATCCATGAGAGAAAGCATTTCATGGCCCGCAGTGAGATCAACAAGTTGATCAATACTAGGTAAGGGGAAGTCATCCTTAGGGCAAGCGAGGTTAAGATCCTGGAAATCTGTGCATATCCGAAGTCCCCTTGTCGCTTTAGTGACAGGTACGATGTTAGAAATCCATTAAGGATAGTCAATAGGCAAGATGAAGGAAACAGAAAGGAGTCGTTGGAGCTCCTCTTTGACCAAGAGAGTAATGCGTGGATGCATTTTTCTCAATTTCTGTTTGACTGGTTTGGAATCGGGGTTTAGGGTGATGTTATGGACGGTGATGGTAGGATCAATTCCTGGCATGTCAGTGTAAGACCATGCGAAGCTTGGTTGCGAGCACGGAGAAAGGTAGTAAAGGCGGCTTGTTCTGTTGTTTAAGGGATTGTCCAATCTTCACAATGTGAGGATCCTTCTCCGTGTGGATGTTGATTTCTATGGTAGATTCGTTCAGCATAGTTTGGGTTTTCAGATGGTAAGGCTCGTTGAATATAAGAATCATCCGCGCCAAGGTAAGTGAGGATGGAGTCGTCATCCTGGCATTCAACAACATTAATCAAAGGCGAATCCTCTTCGATCATGTCTGGATACAGAAGGGGAAGAGAAGATGGGTCATTGTACGTACCCAAAATTGTAAGGTACTGTACTACAGAATGGTGTAATAAGTGCCCCGATGATGATACAGGTCTCTTCGCAAGGTTTTCGGGATCCAGAGAAGCTTTACGGATATGCGTTAATATCCCGCATGCCCCGCTTAGCCCCCGCATGCTTTGTTTTCCTATTTTTCCTCTTTTCTTGGCTTTTTGGTCTTCAGTGACGAAACCACCGCCCGGAAGGGCAGCGGTCTCGTGACCGCCGCCCTACACAGGGCGGCGGTCCTGTAACCGCCGCCCTGAGCAGGGCGGCGGTCCTGTGCACGTTTTCCAGAATGTGCTTTTGACGGAACGCACGTAAAAATCAACGCTTTACCAGCTTTTCTTGCCGACTTGAGCATGCATTATGTTTTTGGTCCCCTGGAATAGTGTTTTTTTCTTTTGTTTAATGTTTAGGAGTTCAGTTTAGATTTGATCTTTGCATGTTTTGGATTCCTATAAATGCATGGTTTGTGCACATGCAAATGGCCCCAGATTTTAGCTCTGAATTTTGCTCCAAAGTTTGTTTTGAATTTCTTGTTGCAGTAGATTTAGTTTTCCTTTGCTTAGAATTCTTAGGTTTCTCATTGAGTGCTTTGGTTAGTTTTGTATTGCAGCAGGTAAGCCACATATCCAACTTGTGCAAGTGCAAACATTATTTGGGCCACCATTTTCACTCCAATTTTCATGTTTTCAGTGCTATGGTCGTTTTAGTTTGCTTAGGATTGGTAGCATAGTTTGTTGCAGGTTTGTTTTAGCTTTGTGTTACTGTTGGTAAGCCACAGATCCAACTTGTGCAGACATCATTATTGTTTTGGAGTAGAGAATGGTCTAGGCAGCCATTAAAGTTGCAGGTTTTGCTCTTCATACAGACTAGTCTCAGGTTCTGGATGCTCTTTGTTGCATGATTCGCAGTAGACCCCACTAGGAATTGCATAGGCCAAGCTCTGTACTCTTGTGCTATCCCTCTCCTATCCGCATTCTATTTTTTCTGCATTTTGAAGGCTGTCCATGATCCAAATATCTATTCCTGTTGATGCAAGCATTTCACGCTTTTCTAGATTCACGTGAGCACAAAGAACAAAGAGATCATACTGAGGGGACAAGAACACACACACCAAAAAAAGGACCGTCGGATTCGCCACTGTTCTGCGAAATCCAGGTTCCATCTTTCAAAGTTTTAGTTAGTTAGACTTATCAAATAAAGTAGTTAATCACTTTATTTCAGTTATTTCCATTCTCGATATTGCCAGGGAGGTTGGGGGATTGATAGTTTCTGAGAAACTATGATTCATTCCTCACTTCTGAGGTTAGGATCGAGAATCTTGCAGATAGATTAATTATTTCGTTGTTTAGAATAGATATACAAAATCGCACAGACAAATAGCTACACTCGGCTATTTTGTTTGTTTTTACGTTGTTAGTTTAGTTGTCAATTTTAAATATTTTAAATAGCTACTCTCTTATAAATTGCCGGAAAATACAAACAGAAATTATATATGCTAGAAGTGCACTTAGATTTTACTTTATTACAGTTTGTTTCATTACTGCTTTTGCATGACAATTACGGGACCTAGGGAGCCCATGGAATATTTTTCGAGCCAATTGTGCCTCAGCCCAATACCGTAGTAGCAATAACTGACATTGACCAAAACCTTAGGATACAAGTCTTCCATACAACAACAGACTTCCAACAGATCAGGATACAGTTGAGAGGGTTAAACATCGAAGACGACCAAGCGCATCTATTTTGGTCAAATCAGCCAAATTCCAGATTACCCCAGAAAATACCCACATGACTGTAGAAGGGCTCGAAAGAGAACAAACATTCGGGTGTGATCCTTTAGTTCCACAGCCAGACACTGGAGACACCCTAGTAGAGATAGATACCAGCTTAAGAATCCAAGTTGCGAGAACGCCTGTAAGGTATTCTGAGAAGATCGCACAACTGTGGTTCTAAACATAGAAGCTGAAAAAGCTTACGACTATTGGATACTAGGGATCAGAACTTGATCTCCCGTATGACCATAACGGGACCCGCAACAATCAAGAGTCTATGGTCGTGATCCGCAGATCCCATAGCCTAACGAATCCATAAAAGAATTCGACATAGACACTGGCCTACGTAAATTAGTATTTCAGTCTACTCCGATTCCACCTCTCATCATTCAACAGTTATCCCTACTAAATACAACAGCTAACGAAGCTAGAGAATTTTGGACTAGGCCAGAGAATCGTCCATAGAATCGACCATATTCACCATATGACCCTATCAAGAGAAATACACGAAACCATCCCGGGTCATTTTCCACGCATCCCACAACCCATAGATCGAATCACGCCAGAGCTCAATATTGATTGGAGCCTTCGAGCAGTCATCCTCGCTGATCGATCTATCACACCAGTCCAAGTTAGAAGGGCCTTCTTTGCCTTAGATTCGCAAATACCATTAGTGCGTGTTGAAGACATTAGACTACCTAACTAGTTTGTATGCACATTCTACCCCCACCGGCTGTCTCGGCACGACCTCGGGAGGTCGGGTACGTGGAAGAGTCACTTGTTGATTCTCACGCTCGCCTGTTGCTTTTCCGACGTACAAAATCGGTGAACCCGACGTGAAATAAGCAATTCTTTCACCTTCTCTTTGAGAAGTTTCATCTTCTCCACATCACCTTCGCTCCTTCCCATTATTCTGCGGGTATTCATATACCCCCCGAATATGTCGGGATTAGATGCATACGGCAGACCCCTCTTGGGTCTTGAGGCATACTACGCCCAACAGAATAGGCAGTCATCACCCTCACTCTCAATGTGGGGTGACAACTATTCAACTAATCAATTGTCAACACAAACACCAAGGACTAGATATAACTCGTCCTACCAAATAGAGGGGTTGGAGCAACTTGATCAAACACAAACAGAGCCTTCAGGCTCGAACAATATGATATTAACTGGAGAGTCTGCTTCATCTCCTCAGGTATTATTCCGACCGCCTATTAGTAGACAATCGGATCCATACTTGGTCTTAGACGATGGACAATCAATACTTTATCCTAGGAGTGAACAATGCTCTCAAGGCATGTACCCACCTGTAGGAACTTTGCAGATACAGCCCCCGAGTTCTCTCCTCAAGAAAAAACTCCCCTATGCCATCACGTATGGAAAATACTCTCAGAGAAACTTGGCAAGATAGCATCAGTTCATGACAGGCTATCACATGCCTATACAACACACCGGGATATACAACAAACGCCACCAAGGCACGATATATCATGGCTTCACCAAACGAAGTCATTTCAAATCTAATGGAAAAGGTTAGAGGATTAGAACTTGCCCAAGCAAGTCAAAATTCAAGAATCATACAAACAGGGAGTTCCAATCCTCCGCACCATCCTAGCCAAGTGGATCTCCTCACAGGAGTAGGCACATTGGGTATGACTCCTCAATATTCACAACAAGTGCCAACTAGACCCACTATCGCCAGTACTGTTCCTCTAGGTCCAGTACAAAGCAATCCATTCCTGGATAGTACCCCTTCGTACTTAAACATGTACTCCAAATCACCACAAGGGGATTTGTACTCATCCCCCAGCATGTTTACTCAAATGCAAGGATTGTCTTATGCCCCTGCTAACGCATACGTTATGCCATATCAACAACCCGTTCCGCCACCGCCTCCTCAACAGGCACCATCAATGGTTGAGACGTATGCGATAGGGACTTATTCAGAATATTTAAAGGAGCCCTTAGATTTCGCCATACGAAGCGTTATGCTTCCAAGGCCTCTTCCCAATTTTCCTAAATACAAAGGAGAAGGAGATCCGAATGCGCATATCAAAGCTTACGCTACAGCCATTCGTGAACTACTCCCATGGGATGGGGTGTTGCTAAAATATTCCCCAAAACGCTAGAAGGCATTGCCCTCGATTGGTATTACAGAATACCCGAGGCTTCCATACATTCATTCAAACAACTCATGTCTGAGTTCATCAAAGCCTTCGACATGAGCAAACTATTAAGGACAGGAATCAGGGAGTTCTTGCACATCAAGCAAGAACATAACGAGTCTGTCGCCCATTTCATCCAAAGGTGGCGCACAGTCCTTTATTCCTCGGCAAGCACTCCAAAAATGGATCAGATGGAACTATGCGATTTATTCCTTCATTCTCTTAGCAGAGATGTGAAGGAAGAAGTCCAGAAGTTCCCACTAAGGACTTATGATGAGGTACTTGAGAGCGCTCTGCGAATTGATCAAGCAGCGATAGATAGTGGCCGTAAGACGTATGGAGCAAACGGGAGGTTAATCACCCCTACTCAAAACACTACAACCACTACAAGCGTCAATCAAGGACCCAAAATCCTTAACAAAAATCGTGGGGGGTAACAACAGATGGAGTAACTAACTGACCAGCCCAAGAGGTTAATGTCATTAATACTCCGTCACAAACAAACAACCAAAGAAACAACAATTTTACCCCGACGATCAATACAGTGGATTTTAATAATCCACAACAACAACAACGGCGAAATCCCATACAAGGACCAAACCAAAACTCCTTTGGTTATCAAAACCAAAATCAAAACCAGAAACAACAAAACTTTAGTCCTAATAGGCAACAGTTGATCGAAATTTTAGGCCACAATACACACCAAACCAACAAAACGGGAATTACAACCCCAATTCTTATTGTGGTTTCCATAAAATTCGGGGTCATGACACTAGAACGTGTCGTGATTACAACAAATTCATGCAACGCTTGCCAAGTGAACAAAAACAATTTTTTATGGATATGTTCTTAGCAGATCCTACGTCACCAGCGGCAAGTACCTTCGCAGGGGCAGTTTCCCCTCAGAATGCCCTCTCAAGATCTTTAATGATCCACTCCCAAATCATGATAGTGATAGGTTGAAACCAACTGGAACAAACAAAGGTGCAATAACGGGAAACAACGATCACGAGGCCTCAACCTCACTAAATCCGTTAGTCGCGCCACAACTAGGAAGTCAACCACGACCTAAGGTAGTTGGATTAGTAGAGTTAGACTCCGAATTACCCGTTGAAGCAATTACGAGAACACGAGAGTATTTCTCTCAACCAAGTCCAAGCCACCTGCCAGAAAACAGATAACATCCAGCAAACCATAGCAAAACCCATGGGTGCTTATGATCTAATTAATGATCTAACAAAAACCTTCTCGCATATTTCATTCCTTGATTTACTAAAGAATTCCCCTGCTCATAGGGCTGCTCTTTTAGAGGCGTTAGGTTTGGGTCATTTAGTTAGTATCACTCCACCACCGGAAGCACAGGTAAATCATATAGACTTTGATGTTTATCCACCGGGACAGGCGGATAGGGATGTTGAATTCATATTCAAAATAAGTAAAATGCCTATAGATGCTGAGATCGCACGCTGAGGTGATCCAGCCCTACACTTGCAAGTACAAGTTTATAATAACTATGTAAAATGGGCAATGGTTGATGACGGAGCTGCGCTTAACATAGTTCCTTTCTCTTTTTCTCCAAAAATTGGGATATGGAGAAACAAACTGTTCTACTACACGAAATACCTTGAGAGGCTACGACAGCCTTAAAGCCACATCGATAGGAACTATAATACTACCCGGTCACCTTAGGACCTAAAACAATCCTGACTGAGTTTTATATTATAGATCGAGAAACTAACTATAATATGATCCTCGGCCGACCATGGATACACCGCATGAAGGCAATCCCTTCCACGCTATTTCAAGAAGTAAGATTCCTGCATCTGGGAAAGGTATTTATAGACAAAGGTGATCCAAAGCCGTTTGACGTACACCTAGCTGATTTAAAGAAAAGACCAGGTGTACACTCAGAATTTGAACTTCCAACAAACCAACTTAACAAACCCTCTGACCCAAAGCCAGAGGAAAAGTTGATACCTACGACGGATCTTGAAACTACCAACATAGTCCAAACAATTCCAACCCCTAAAGGTAAAACTAAAGAGACAGTATCATTAGGGACTACTGCGAAGATCGTTGAATTAATAGAACAAGATTCACCAATGTTCTTACCATTCGATTCAGTAGGCATAGGATTTTCCTTAGGTGTTGGTTCCTTGCCAGCAGAAGATCTCTGTATGGTAGAAGTAGAGTATGCAAACACAGCAGATACACCTACATCCATACTCCCAGCTAAGTATTGGACTCTCCATTTCGATGGAGCTAAATGCCGTTATGGAGCGGGGCAAGTATAATTCTTACCCTCGCCCGAAGAGAAGGTCCTCCCATTCTCTTTAAATTAAACTTTGAATGTACAAACAACGGCGCTGAATACGAAGCCCTCCTCCTTGGCCTTACCTTAGCCAAAAGAATTGGTATCAATAATATCAGAGTTTTTTAGGAGACTCGCAATTAGTTGCAAACCAAGTTTCAGAGGTATATGAAACTAAATCCGAACACTTGCAACTTTACAAAAACGCTGTAGTAGAGTTTTAAGCAAGGCATTCAACTTCATATCCATTGAAGCAATCCCGCGAGAAAAAAATCTTCTCGCCGATTCAATAGCAACCTCAGCATCACGTTTTACTCCAAACAATGAGCTAGAAGATACTCATTTCACGGTATCCATTCGTAACGAACCATTAATAAAAACAATGATGGATCCTCTTTCAAACAGAAGTAAATCTACCGTCCTAGACCATGTTGGAAATGATGCGGCTACTTTGGATTACTTAAATGCCTTTGCAGCACTACATCTCTCCTATCACACGCTAGATTTATCTCTGATCTCGCATTCATCTTCCTACTTCGGAAATCCCGTAATGAATCTTCCCTCACAAAAAGAACCTAATATATACGCGGTGGAAAACGGGATTCTCCAGCAAATCCATCGCGGTATATGTGGAGGCCACTTCGGTGGCCATGCCACGGCTCGGAAAAATACATCGAATGGGCTATTTCTGGCCCAATCTATAACATGTTACAATGAGTTGTACGCAGGTGTATAAAATGTCAGGAGTTCTCTCATGAGATCCACATGCCGGCACAACTTTACAAACCAACGATACTCCGTGGCCCTAATCTAAATGGGGCCTTAGACCCTAATAGGGGAGAATTCTTCTCCCTCATCAAAGACGGCCACAATTATAATTACGGCCACAAGAATATTTAACTAAATGGGTAGAGGCTATGCTCTTTACAACTGTGCCTGTTCCGTAATCGCCTAAGTCATTTGAACCAAATTCATTGCAGATACGTATCCCGCAAATCATTATCTCAGAATAATGGAACTTCTTCAAAAAATGAAGAAGTTCGGGAGTATGCAGTAAGTAAAAATAAGCCATCATACGGCTTCCTTAATTATCCCCAAGCAATGGCAGGCTGAAGCAACAACAAGAGTTGAAAGCCATTCTTCCTTAAAACGGTAAAAAGAAAACAAACGAGATTGGCATTTAAAGTTATATCCGGCCTTGTGGCCCACCGAACTCGATAAGAACGCCACAGGAGCAACTCCTTTCTCATTGGTTATTTGGGTAGAGCAGTCGCCACTCGAAGTGAAATCCAGTCTCCGCATTTCGCTACAAGGGATTCTGGTGAGGACGCTAAGCAGAAGCGCGTCTTTCTCAATTAGAGAGTCTGGATGAAACTAGTTAGATGCTGAGCAACACATAGATCTATGCTGACGGATGTGCGAGTACAACAAGAAGTCTATGAACGTGACATATACGAAGGTGACCTAGTTCTAAGGTAGACAGCCGGATCGACACGAAGACCGGCGAAGGAAAGGAAATTCCGGACCAAATGTTGGGCCCATACCGAGTCATGAAGGATACGGAACTGTGCATACCCTTATGCACTCTTAGAAGGAGAGGAGTTTTGGCGAAAAACAGTCAATTCCCACCTCAAGCGTTTCTACGCGCTAAGCAGCTAACGCTACCCATAAACTATCTACATTGCATTTTCATACAAATAGGATCATTTTTTGTCCACTTGTTCTAAACAAATGTGTCAGGGAATCTATTCTCAAAGTAATCATGTCAAATCGTGATGTTTCTGGCATAACAGTTTCTTGAATCATACTTCTACATCTTCGATATCATTCAATCAACTCAGAATTTTATCAACAAAATCCGACATGACGAAAGTCCTAACGGTAACCATACCAAGATCTGCCAAGTTGTTCTCGTTTGACTTTCTTCTAGGATAGGTGTCTTGCCTATGGTCTGTTCTAGAAGCTTCATAGTGTCCCAATCATCCCATGAAAACTCTTTGGAAATAAGCATATACTGACATTTTACTCAAATAGACAAGTCAAGAAGTGATTAAACAAAAAAATTTTATTTTACACAGTTCCTTGCCCCCCACCAAACCTGCTGTGATGAGCTTGCCTTCTCTATAGTGACGTAGGGTGGGAAAAGGATGAAATGCCCGTACTCGCCTATGCCTTGCCCCCGGTGATATAAAACCCATGCTTCTACAGGTAGCATGGGGCAAAGTGTAGGGGGTCTCCTCTAACAAAGTAAATGTTAAAAGGTCATAAACAATCATTCAAAACTTGAGTCAAAAACGAATGAACGAATTCAAAAATTCCAAGAGAGTCAAAAATCCTTAAAAAACCAGATTTTGTCTACTATGTGGCCATCTACGGGTCTAAGTCTGGGATAAACCGCAAGCAAGTTGCACTCCAAACCTATGAAGTCATTAGTTAGAATAGAGCTTGTTGGTTTTCGTTTGGTTCCACCAAAAGGCTCGTATGTCTTTCACCACTATCACGTCACCATATTCCATAAACTTACGCCCTTCTTGCTCTTGGTGATGAGCCCCCAGCCTAACTATTTGCGTGGATGGAGGTTAGGAGTGGGGGGCAGTTAGGTCTATCATCATACTGATATTTTCATCAATTGCCAAACCAATCATGAGGTATCCAATTGATCACAGAAGAAACTAGATTAAGATCACATGATATATACAATATCTGTTATCCGATTCAGAAACCACAAAAAGGAAAGCAAACATTGCACCATCTGTTTTCCATTGCATACAGTCTAGAAAGCATATAAAAAACATACCTCGTAGATACACGAAGCAGTGAAATAAAGAAAATAGAATACAAATGGACCAAGTTTGACCAAAAACACCGAGCATCTATATAATAAATAAAAGATTTATACACTGCCATCATGCACTAGGCATGGTCAAAACGCTCAAAGAGGCAGAATACACAAAAAAACAATATAAGTATAAATACAGAACGCCAAGTGGCCTCTCAAACCCCTGCGCGATCCCGCTGAAGGTGCGCGCTCCTAGCCTAGGACTCAGGCTACTGCTGGCGCTCTGAATGGACGGAGGGCTCAGGTCCCTAGGGGCAATCGTAAGTCTCGATATGAGAACGGGTCTCATAAGGAAGCGCTCGGCTATCCTATAGCCGGCCAACCTGTTAGGAGAGTTGACCCATCTTGGCCACATGCAAACGGGAGCAAGACGTCAGTGTGCCTGCCGGCTGATGCGGGCTCTCCGGCATCCAGGATAAATCAGCACGGTTTATCCCATAGGATCAATCAAAGAATCGACGCAAACTCTACGATTAATCCCGCCACTCCTCAACAGTCTCGCAAAGCAAAGAAAGGAAAAATCAATTAGGAAACTAGGCAAGAGGTTTTAAAGTATCACACAATACAAATATAAGCGAGTAACATTCAAAAACAAAATACTAAAACAAACAAGCATGAAAGGAAGGAGAGGATGGAAAATTAATCGGATCCACCAAGCCTCCAAGATGGGTCGCACAGGGCCAGCACTGTGATGATGCCGACTGCCGCCTGAGGAGCTGCTCTGTGTTGGGGCAACTGGACGCCGCCAAAGGACTCATATCCCACCATGGCCTCAGGAGAGTGGCTCACCTAGAAGGCCACAAGTCTCTCTCTCTGCACCTCTCCTCACGCCTCTCCCATACGGAATGAAACGCTCATACACCCAACTCATGGACTAGAGTGGGGTGGCTCAAGAATGTTCCCTGACAATCGACACCCTGTTAAAGTCATGGTAGGTGGTCCCAAAATATCCGCCGACCCAAGCATATTCCGGCATGTACATCTATACGTGTAATGATGGGGCAAACCCCCCACAATATAATAAGGTGTCCACTCCCTTGTCCCGAGAGTCTCGAGGCAAGGATCCCCATAATTGGCCTATGTCGAAAGATAGGAGGGCAATAAGGAATGGATTGACTCGCACTCACTTCTTCGGGCCCCGTAGAAATGGCTGCATCCCCCCATTAACCAGCCCAATGTGCGATCTGTGCCTGGGAGCCTTCTGTCCTTCTAGTGTAAGTATCCTCCCAATATCGGACCCCCAGGATGCGGTAAAATCCTCCAAAGTGATGGTCCACTCACCACGGACCCCTGCAACGGAAAGTGTTCGATCTGCTCCCAGTAGAGAATAGGTCACAACAAGATGTGACTGGATGGAGCAACGTGGGCACACACGATATACGCCAATTGCCGGCCCTCTGCAAGTGTCCTAATCATGCTGAGAGGGCATCCAATACCCCGGGAAGCCAGTCGCCTTCTCTCCCGGCTCCATTAATGTAATCCTCTTTTTCCTGCATACACCCAAAACCCACAAGGAAGAGTAAGTTAGTATCTAAACCAATATCAAGAGAAGCAGAAAAACCCGTACAAATGCTAAAAATACAGGTTAAAAGCTTTTAAGTGAGTTATGTTGCATCTGTTGGCAAAACCGCCGCCCTGATCATGGGCTGTTTTTGTAACCGCCGCCTAAAGGCGGCGGTTTCTAAAACCGCCGCCCTATTCAGGCGCGTCACGTCCGCCCGCCCGCCCCGCCCTGTCCAGGTCGCGGTCTCGGTCCCGAAAACCCTCGCGGGCTTTTAAGCTTGAAAAGGCTCAAAAAAATTGCAAAAATGACTATTTAATCAAAAATAGGGCCTAACCCAATAGTCGCCCCACCCCCTAGATTGGACCCTTTAAACCAAACTTTCGTAAATACCCCCCTATTACAACAATTTAAGGCAGTTTAAAATTGAGAGGAAAAAGTATAAAATTGAAGAAAACCAACCTGTGACTCTCGGGGTGGCGTTCACGCACGTGGAGGCATGGTCCCCTCTATCTCACGCGGACGTTTTTGACTCTACTTCGCTGAGAAACCGTCACGTGGGTCCCAGGCTCGAAATCAACCAAATCGACTCGCGCAAAGAATAGGAAAATGGGCCCACTTCATATATATACGCCCCGGGTTTGGTTTTAAATTATCTTTTCAACAGGTTTCGAACGCACGATGGATGTAGTTTAAATCCTCGCACAAACGTACGTCCTCTTTCTCTATTAAATTTTAGACGTTATTATTGTTCAAATTATTGTATCTTCATCATGCATTTGAAGTTCTCTTTCCCTTTCGCAGGTGGCGGGAATTTTGGACGGCGCATTTCAACGCCAAACACCGGCATGTTAAGTATAACTTCTAACTTCCATTTCGGGATGGGCCCTACTCGGACCCACGTCTATGCTCTTCATGGCTAAAACGCTTCTTCTCCGATGGGCAATTGTACTGTACCCAAATTGTACAGGTCTGTACTACGAACGTGTAAATCAGTGTCCGATGATGATACGGTCTCTTCTTCGCAGGTGTTTTCGGGATCCAGAGAGCTTTTACGGATATGCGTTAATACCCGCATGCCCCGCTTAGCCCCCGCCGTGCTTTGTGTTTTCCTATTTTTCTCTTTTCTGGCTTTTTGTCTTCAGTGAAGAAACCCGCGCCCGGAAAGGCGGCGGTCCGCTGACCGCCCCCCGCCCTACACAGGGCGGCGGTCCCTGTAACCGCCGCCCTGAGCGGGTGGCAAAGTACTTTGCTTCGCGTTTCCAGAACGTGCTTTTGACGAACGCAACCCAAGCATATTCCGGCATGTACATCTATACGTGTAATGATGGGGCCCCCAACAATATATAAGGTGTCCCCTCCTCTGTCCCCGATGAGTCTCGAGGCAAGGATTCCACCAATAATGGCTGTCGAACGATAGGGATGGGCAAAGAAGGAATGGATCTGACTCGCACTCCCTTCTTCGGCCCCGTAGAAATGGCTGCATCCCCCATATAACCAGCCCACTGTGCGATCTGTGCCTGGGAGCCTGCTGTCTCTAGTGTAAGTCTCCTCCCAATAATCGGGACCCCCAGGATGCGGTAAACATCCTCCAAAGTGATGGTCCACTCACCACGGACCCCTGGCAATCGGAAAGTGTTCCGATCTGCATCCCAGTATGAGAATAGGTCACAAAGAATGTGACTGGATGGAGCAACGTGGGGCACACACGATATACGCAATATGCCGGCCCTCTGCAATGTGTCCTCCTCATCTGCTGAGAGGGCATCCAATACCCCGGGAAGCCAGTCGCACTCTCTCTCCCGGCTCCATCTAATGTACTCCTCTTTTTCCTGCATACACCCAAAAACACACAAGGAAGAGTAAGTTAGTATCTAAACAATATCAAGAGAAGCATAAAAACACGTACAAATGCTAAAAATACAGGTAAAAGCTTTTAAGTGAGGTTCTTTTGCATTCTGTGCAAAACCGCCGCCCTGAGCAGGGGGCGGTTTTGTAACCGCCGCCTTAAAGGCGGCAGGTTTCGTAACCGCCGCCCTAATCAAGGCGGCGGTCACGTAACCGCCGCCCTGTCCAGGGCGGCGGTCGCGGTCCGAAACCCGCGCGGGCTTTTAAGCTTAAAAGGCTCAAAAAATGCAAAAAATGACTATTTTAATCAAAAATAGGGCCCTACCCCAGTAGGCGCCCCCCCTAGATGGACCCTTTTAAACCAAACATTTTCGAAAATAACCCCCCTATTACAACAAATTTAGCATTTTAAAATTGAAGAGGGAAAAGTATAAAATTGAAGAAAACCAACCTGTGATCTCACGGGGTGGCGTTCCGCACGTGGAGGCATGGTCTCTATCTCACTGCGGACGTTTTGACTCTACTCGCGTGAGAAACCGTCACCGTGGGTCCCAGAGCTCGAAATCAACCAAATCGACTCGCGCAAATGAATAGGAAAATGGGCCCACTTTCATATATATAACGCCCCGGTTTGTTTTAAATATCTTTTTCACAGGTTCGGAGCGCCGATGGAGGTAAGTTTAAATCCTCGCACAAACGGTACGTCCTCTTTCTCTATTATTTTAACGTTTATTTTTCAAATTATTGTATCTATCTGCATTTGAGTTCTCTTTTCATTTCGCAGGTAGCGGGAATTTTGGACGGCGTCATTTCAACACACGGGCATGTAAGGTATAACTTCTAACTTCCCATTTCGGGATGGCCATACTCGGACCCACCGTCTTATGCCTCTTCATGGCTAAAACGCTTCTCCGAGGGGGCAATATGTACGTACCCAAAATTGTAAGGTACTGTACTACGGAACGGTGTAATAAGTGTCCCGATGATGATACAGGTCTCTTCGCAAGGTGTTCGGGATCCAGAGAAGCTTTACGGATATGCGTTAATATCCCGCATGCCCCGCTTAGCCCCCGCGTGCTTTGTTTTCCCTATTTTTCCTCTTTTCTTGGCTTTTTGGTCTTCAGTGACGAAACCGCCGCCCGGAAGGGCGGCGGTCTCGTGACCGCCGCCCTACACAGGGCGGCGGTCCTGTAACCGCCGCCCTGAGCAGGGTGGCAGTCCTGTGCGCGTTTTCCAGAACGTGCTTTTGACGGAACGCACCCAAAAATCAACGCTTTACCAGCTTTTCTTGCCGACTTGAGCATGCATTTATGTTTTTGGTCCCCTGGAATAGTGTTTTTCTTTTGTTTAATGTTTAGGAGTTCAGTTTAGATTTGATCTTTGCATGTTTGGATTCCTATAAATGCATGGTTTGTGCACATGCAAATGGCCCCAGATTTTAGCTCTGAATTTTGCTCCAAAGTTTGTTTTGAATTTCTTGTTGCAGTAGATTTAGTTTTCCTTTGCTTAGAATTCTTAGGTTTCTCATTGAGTGCTTTGGTTAGTTTTGTATTGCAGCTGGTAAGCCACATATCCAACTTGTGCAAGTGCAAACATTATTTGGGCCACCATTTTCACTCCAATTTTCATGTTTTCAGTGCTATGGTCGTTTTAGTTTGCTTAGGATTGGTAGCATAGTTTGTTGCAGGTTTGTTTTAGCTTTGTGTTACTGTTGGTAAGCCACAGATCCAACTTGTGCAGACAACATTATTGTTTTGGAGTAGAATGGTCTAGGCAGCCATTAAAGTTGCAGGTTTTGCTCTTCATACAGACTAGTCTCAGGTTCTGGACGCTCTTTGTTGCATGATTCGCAGTAGACCCCGCTAGGAATTGCATAGGCCAAGCTCTGTACTCTTGTGCTATCCCTCTCCTATCCGCATTCTATTCTGTCTGAATTTTGAAGGATGTCCATTGATCCAAATATCTATTCCTGTTGATGCAAGCATTTCATGCTTTTTTGGATTCACGTGAGCACAAAGAACGAAGAGATCATACTGAGGGGACAAGAACACACACACCGTCGGATTCACCACTGTTCTGCGAAATCTAGGTTCCATCTTTCAAAGTTTTAGTTAGAACTTATCAAATAAAGTAGTTAATCACTTTATTTCAGTTATTTCCGTTCTCGATATTGCCAGGGAGGTTGTGGGGATTGATAGTTTCTGAGAAACTATGATTCATTCCTCACTTCTGAGGTAGGATCGAGAATCTTGCAGATAGATTAGTTATTTCGTTGTTTAGAATAGATATACAAAATCGCACAGACAAATAGCTACACTCGGCTATTTTGTTTGTTTTTACGTTGTTAGTTTAGTTGTCAATTTTAAATATTTTTAAATAGCTACTCTCTTATAAATTGCCGGAAAATACAAAAAGAAATTATATATGCTAGAAGTGCACTTAGATTTTACTTTATTACAGTTTGTTTCATTACTGCTTTTGCATGACAATTACGGGACCTAGGGAGCCCATGGAATACATTTTCGAGCCAATTGTGCCTCAGCCCAATACCGTAGTAGCAATAACTGACATTGACCAAAACCTTAGGATACAAGTCTTCCAAACAACAACAGACTTCCAACAGATCAGGATACAGTTGAGAGGGTTAAACATCGAAGACGACCAAGCGAATCTATTTTGGTCAAATCAGCCAAATTACAGATTACCCTAGAAAATACCCACATGACTGTAGAAGGGATCGAAAGAGAACAAACATTCAGGTGTGATCCTTTAGTTCCATAGCTAGACGCTGGAGACACCCTAGTAGATATAGATACCAGCTTAAGAATCCAAGTTGCGAGAACGCCTGTAAGGTATTCTGAGAAGATCGGACAACTGTTGGTTCTAAACATAGAAGCTGAAAATGCTTACGACTATTGGATACTAGGGATCAGAACTTGATCTCCCGTATGACCATAACGGGACCGCAACAACCAAGAGTCTATGGTCGTGATCTGCAGATCCCACAGCCTAACGAATCCATAAAAGAATTCGACATAGACACTGGCCTACGTAAATTAGTATTTCAGTCTACTCCGATTCCACCTCTCATCATTCAACAGTTATCCCTACTAAATACAACAGCTAACGAAGCTAGAGAATTTTGGACTAGGCCAGAGAATCATCCATAGAATCGACCATATTCACCATATGACCCTATCAGGAGAAAGACACGAAACCATCCCGGGTCATTTTCCACGCATCCCACAACCCATAGATCGAATCACGCCAGAGCTCGATATTGATTGGAGCCTTCGAGCAGTCATCCTCGTTGATCGATCTATCACACCAGTCCAAGTTAGAAGGGCCTTCTTTGCCTTAGATTCACAAATACCATTAGTGCGTGTTGAAGACATTAGAATGCCTAACTAGTTTGTCTGCACATTCTACCCCCACTGGCTGTCCCAGCACGACCTCGGGAGGTCAGGTACGTGGAAGAGTCACTTGTTGATTCTCACACTCGCCTGTTGCTTTTTCGACGTACAGTCATCATTATCGCGTTGATAAGTGAGAGGACCTATGAAGATAGCATTTAAAAAAAAAAAAAGTTAGGAGGGATGGATTCAGGGTCTATAGATTCTGTGGGTGATGATGGCAAAGTGGGTGATGATGGTTTGGTAGGGGCGACATCTTCTTCTTCCAGGATACAGCTGACTGGAGGTGTCTCCTGTGTAGGTGTTTCGGGAAAACCGAGACCACTGCGATCATTGTGTTTACGGGTTGTCACGGGAATGAGTGTATGTCGGCCTTGTTTGTAAAGGCCAAAACCAAAGCCTTTCCATGCACAGCGAGTCAAGAAGGTGAGGGTGAAACGACGATTTGTCAAGTATTGAAAATCAGATTGGAAGGGAACCACACCAAGAGGAGGTTCAGGGGTAATGGAGGATGCGTCAACACCCCCATACGTTAGGTTAGTGCGGCAATGGGCTGGTCCGTAAGAGATTACCTCCCCCACGCGACGGTCGTAGGTGGGATGTGCATGTAATTGTCCGTACTCCTGCGGGGTAGGGAAAGAACTAACGTTATATAGGCAGTACTCCCCCAGCGTAAGGCACTGAAAAACATCTACTAAGGGGTCGGAGGTTGGAATGTTAGCTGCGGGAAGGGAAGTGGTTTTTGTGATGGTGGTTTCATCAGTTGAAGGCGTAGGCGCGGTTGAGGTGGATGGTTGAGGTACATTTGAAGAGGATGGTTGGGTTGAATGTATGGGTGTCTTGATTGGTATAAACACATCGTTAGGGCGGTATAACATATTGTAGGTTTTAAAGGGGGGAGGGTCAGCTTTTACGGTGTAGGACTTCCCCTCATACTCAAATTTTATGCATCTATGTAATGTTGAGGGAACGCATCCCATGGCTCGGATCCAAGGAC
This sequence comes from Taxus chinensis, assembly GCA_019776745.2. Taxonomy (NCBI): domain Eukaryota; kingdom Viridiplantae; phylum Streptophyta; class Pinopsida; order Cupressales; family Taxaceae; genus Taxus; species Taxus chinensis. Next base: position 850,179,525 of record CM034150.1, read on the forward strand.
GACCCAGCAATATATTATATTGGAACTCTCCCTCCAAGACATAGAAGAGTTCGGGTAAAGTACGTGGTTCTACCCAAATGTTGAGGATCACGGTGCCTAAGGTAGAAGTAATAGCGTCATTGAATGACCGCAACATGATGGGGTTGGCACACATGCAACTAGAAGGGATATTCATTTGTTGGAAAGCTTTTGAAGAGATGATGTTTAGGCTAGCACCCCCGTCAATCATAACCCGACGTACTCGAATGTCTCGGACGTAAGCGGAAATGAAAATGGCAGGGTCAGGGTCTTCTGTACCAAAGTCAACAATTTCATCTTCAGAGAAACTGACTGCAGCAGCTTGTTGTACAGAGACAGAAGTGGTTGGGGCAGTGGGTTGTTTGGTGAGAGAAGCAACGTGATTGGGTGTTAGAATGGAGGTGACAGGCAGGGTTTCATTAGGTAAAACCTCTATCCCTTGAAGGATCTCAACGAGAGCTTGTCGATGAGATTCAGAAGTCTGAATGAGATCATACAATGTCATTTTTACGGGTGATTGGTGAAGCTGTTTAATCATATTTCAGTGGGCAATGCCATTAGAGACGGGATAGGGGGTCCACGAATGACCACTTTAGGTGGTGGTGCAATCGGGATGTTTGACGGAGAAAGAGATGCCGCAGCTGTGTTTTCTTTTGCTTTCCCATTTTTTTTTTCCCTCGAGTAGCGACACTAATCATATTAATCTCGTAGACCTGAGATGAGGAAGATGGTTGGGATAACTCATGGTCTTCAAGAGGTGGGGTTGTAATAATGACAGACCTTGGTGAGGCGGGGACAGATGGTATAGGAGAGGGAATGGAAACTAAAGGTCTCTCCCTTCGTAAGTTGTCTTTCTTAACCTTTCTATCTGGGAGAGGTGACTGACGAAGGATGGTTTTTAAAGCTTTGCATCCCTCCACATCATGTCCTGGTGTGCGGTGATAAGCGCAGATCTTAGACTCATCATAACCTATAGGTCAAGGTTTAGACGGGTCATAAGGTCTAAGTGGGGGTAGGGAAATGGTCGAATTATCTACCAACATAGCAAGGATTTTGGCATAAGATCCTTTGAATGGGTCAAAATCGGAAGAGGATGAGGGTATTGGTTGTGCGGGTTTTAGGTAATGTTTGGGCATGATTGGTTCGTGGTGGTTTAGCCGAGGGGTGTTGATACATGGTTTTTACTAAACGTGATTTCTTTGGCGCAGAAGCTATGTTGGATGATGAGGCCGCAGATGATGTGGTATCAGAAAACAACCACGGGGAAATGGGAGTGACTGAAAACAAATCTTTTGATGATGGAATTTGTTTAGGGTTGATAGGTGGACAGGATACGCAGAGTGACGGTGTTGCTATACCCTGGAATTTCTGTATAGGTGCGGAAGGCGTAGGTTGTTTTGAAAAAAATGCAGGAGGTATGATATATTGATGTAAGGTAGAGGGATGAGGTCCCAATATGGAAGGTAGGTATGACGATGATGGTTTTGATTGTGATAGGGGCACGGATTGAGTTTGTCTCCTAGGTGGCGGAGCGGATTTATTTTTGGATAGATCGAGTCGCTTAGGCGGGTGCGTTAGACTGGGCATTGGTGAGGTACCAAGCGTAGGGGAAGATCTGGTTAAGTTGATAGAAGTGGACGGGGCATTTGGTAGAGGTAAGGGGGGTGAAGGTGAGAACAGGGCCATTTTAAGCTTCTGTAAGCACTTCGGGTATATGGTGGAGACATCAGGATCAGTCATTTGCATTTGAGTAGAAAAAGGGGTACTCAAACGTTCCCATAGGGCCTGTCTATCTTCTGTGGAATGACAGTCTCCAGGTGTGATTTGTAATTTTTGTACGGAAGAAAGGTGGGTTGTAATTCTAGTCCACTGCGGGTGTGACACAGGAGGTAGATGAGGTACTATATCAATAGATGTTAAGAGGTCAACCGGTCGTTGAAAAGATTTAGGCGATGAGGGACTAATAGGTAGGAGGGCGTGTTCGAGGGGATCTGTCACGTTTAAAGAATGTGGTGATGTTAGTGTAAGAGATTTCTCGTCTAAGGATGTCAAAAGGAGTGGCGAGCCTTCCTCTTGTGTAGCAAGAGTGGTAGAAGAGGACGTTTGGGAAATAGATAAATTAGATAGCATCCACTCACAGTCTTGTAGGGATGTGGTGTAAGAAGACTCTTCGATGAGAAGAGAAGTCCGGGCAGTTAACTCTTCTATGGGTAAAGAAATGATTTCACTTTGGCTTGATGGTGGTGAAGGAGGTTCAAACTCCTGTGTTGGTGGAGAGGCTTGATTTAAAAAAATTTCAATAGAGGCTTTTGGCTGAGAATCGAAGACTGCATGGATCTCATGAACACTCTCCTCGGCTAAGATATCTTGGTTCACGTTACTGTTGGACGAGTGATTCGGGAATGGCTTGTTGAAAATTTTCAGATTTCGGTTAGCAGGGGCGTTAGGATTATCGAGGGTTATATCCCCTGCATCAACCATTTCCTGCACTATGTTTTTCAACATCTTGCAGTTTTCATGACTATGTCCTTTTACACGGTGAAAGTTACAAAAGTCATTTTCTTTGTACCAAGAAGGTATTGCGCGGGTGGAGTTAAACCCAGAGTGAGGTTTAACAGGGGGCAAGGTGATAGCCCCAGCTTTGAGCAATTTCTCCAGGATGATGCCATAAGTTTCTCCCAAGGGAGTGTAATTGGTGGGCTCAGCTTTGTACTTATAAGTGTTTTTCGGTGGAGTATTGGACGGTGTTTGAGATTTGACCATTACCGCGTGGACAGCTCCTTTTGATTTAGAAGAAGTGGACGCGTGAGGAGTGGTGGTGTTTGGCTTGTTGGTAGAATCAGGAGTTCGGAAATTGGGGTTTTTGTTACGCAAACCGCAATTTCTCTTCTTCTAAGGCTCGAATTTCAAGTTTCCGAGCCATGGTAAAGGCCTCGTTGAATGTGCGGAAAGTTTGAATTTGGAGGGTAGGGGAGATGTGCTTAGCGCAGGCCCGCGTAAATAGTTCGATGAGTTCGGTTTGAGGCAAGGCATACGTAAGTTGGTTGATAAGGCCCCGCCATCGTCCAACGAAATCTGCGATAGATTCATCTTCAAATTGTCGGATGGCATAGAGGTCAGTGATAGATACTTTCTTGGCAATGTTAATGGAGAAATGATCCAAGAAAGATTGGGCTAGTTGGTTAAAAGAGAAGATTGAGTGCTGGGTTAAAGCACTGTACCACTCCAAGGCAGGTCCTGATAAGGACATGGGAAAGGTGCGGAGTAACAAGGCGTCATCATGGGCAATCAAATAACAAGCATGTCTAAATGATCGCAAGTGTTGTTGAGGATCCTCTTTACTGTTAAAACGAGTAAACTTTGGCAACTCCCATTGAGGAGGATATGAATGAAGGGGGACAGAAGGGTGAATGGGCTCCCGACAAACTTACTTGTATGTCAAGGTGCTACGACTTCCTGAAACAGAAGCCTCCAGGTTTTGCATTTTGTCCATCATTTGTTTGATGAAATCTGTGGTTGGATGAGATGATGGTGCCACAGAATAGGGATGTCCCATATAAGGTGTTGAGGTTACTGGATACGTGTATGGGAATGAAAAGGTAGGCGGAGCTTGAGAAGGAAAGCTCGTGTGAATAGGTGGCAGAGAGTAAGTCATGAATGGAGTGGTCTGAAAGAGAGATGAGATAGGGGCAGTTGGTGGTAACGATACGTGGGGTCCAAGGTTAACCAAAGGAAAGCTAATCGGGGTCATATGAACCTCTGAAGCTGTCGGATTGGGAGACGGGGCTAGAGATGCAGGAAGTAAGGTAGTGTTATCAGGAGGAGTGGGAGCTAAATGAGCAGCTATACTAATAGGCATGCCAATAAGGAGCTGACCATCAGGCGTACAGTCGGGGGCATGAGACAAATAGTATTGTACAGCGCTGGGATTAGCATCCAGAAATTTGGCAAAGTCCTTGTCTCCTACAGGAATTTGGGGGATCTCACTGGTGTCCGTAGGGTTCCCTATAGAATGTGAAGGGGGTGATTCAGGCAAAGACACAGAGCAGGCATGTGAAACCATGGCGGCGGCTTGCTTTCGAGTGATGACAACCATAGACAAGAACACATAGGAAAGTTTCAATCTATCAAGAACAAAAACAACCTCAGAATGATGAATTTGGCAAGTTGCTGGTTTGTCAGGGGCTGATGAAGACAGTAACCGATATCGGTTTAGTAACCGGTGTCGGTCACAGAGCAAACGACGTCGGTCCCTTAACCGATACCGGTGTCAAAAGTCTAGGATAAGAAGATATAAAAGGTTGCTAATTTGATTTTTAGCAACGTTGAGTATATTTATCAACTTATTGATCACAGAAGATAAAGTATGACAGAGAAAACAGAATTTGAAAACAAGCAAGAGGCACACGCAAATCTAGAGACTAATCCTAGGGTTAATTTTAGTTATCGTGGGCTTATGCCTTTAGACGTAAGATGATGTCAGAATCCTAAACAACAAGACCTAGGGGAAATGTCAAGTTTGTTTTGGCTTATAAGGTTACCTCAATCGGGCGGAGGAATACCGCGGAAAAGGGGGGATGTTTGAGTTGTTGTGTTAATTGTGAAGTGATTCGGTATGTGTTGTGCAGTGAAACTAAGGTTAATTTCCTGTCAATACCGTGGATATCACCCCCACGTGTACGACCTGTTACTTAATCTATGTTCACTAGAATTGAAGAACAACAAGCAGGAATGCAATGCACGTGTTTTAAACCCAAATCGAAAATTATATTCGATGAAGCAAGAGAGATGACTTTCACTAATGCAAAACTAGGAAAGCAAGACAAATTCTTTACGAAATATATAACAAAAGCAGCAACAGCAAATATGCTTCCTAAAATGAAAATAAGCAAGAGAAAGAAACCCAAAATGGGTCCCACCAGGCATGCCAAAATGTTTCGCTCGGAATGTTTCGGCTTCTGGGAATAGAGTTGCTTCTATCCTTTCATTCCTTTTAGAAACAGATGAGGTTAGGGTTAGGAGGAATACCTGTTGAATGTCGAGATGGTGTGCGCGTACCGTAGAGAAAGATCAGGCTGACTGCGGAGAACTCCTTTTTGTCTTGGAAGGACTACCTGCAAATAAGAACACAAGACCACAAGATTTTGATTAAACAATAAATGAGGAAACTGCCTTGGGCCCAGGAAATATAAAACTTCCTTTCGAAGGTGGTCAGTTCCCCTGCTAATATGAATTAACACAAAATACTGCAAAATATCAATTAAATTATTTCGTTAAACTGGGTAGGGGGAAAGGCTAGTTTTCTGGTTTTGATCAGAGGAACCGATGCCGGTGACTGATAACCGATGGCGGTTACTGATAACCGATACCGGTGGGTTCTAGGATCTTCTTGGTAGCTATGGTGTTTGTAATGGCTGGTTTTTGGATGGTATTAGGAAATGGGATGGTTAGAAGTAAAAGAATGATAGTTAGATGCAATGGCACGTTGGGTAGTGGATTCAGAAATGGATTTAGGAGGATTGAGATTCAAGAAGCATAAGAAATGTTATAACAAAGGACATGCAAGATGTGACTTACTGGTTTTGACCAAGATGCAAGTTGATCTCCTTGGTTGTAAACACTTCTGGTTTCTTTACTCGTCTCTGCTCTGTCAAGTGAAGATCTGGACTCTGTTCCTTGCTCGCAATGCTCTCTGTTGATCTGAAAATCCTTTGACTGATCTCCAAAATGAAATTCCGATCCGTTGTTTTGGTTTGGGGAGCCCATTTACAGGGAACCGATGGCGGTTGCGTAACCGACGGCGGTCGAGTAGGAACCGGCATCGGTAAGGAAAAAGTAGGCTATTTTTAGTAAAATAGCCCACCTTCCCTGCTTTTCTCCCGAGAGATCAGTTGCGGGCTTGGTCAAGTGGCTAGAAGGTCGGCTTTGGGTGCGAGTAAGGAGGCATTAGTTATGGATGTGAGTCTAGACCAAGTCATGGGTCTTAATTAGGTTAGTTTAGGGTTAGGGCTAGGTCATGATGAGGTGGCAAAGTGAGGTGGCGGGTAAGGTGATGTGGATTTATCAATTACAAGGTAATTAATAAATAATTGTGTAAAGTTTAGGTAATGAGGTTAGGTTGCGAAATGGGATGTGGATCACAAGGGGTTGTAAGACACGAATTTGGTGTCTACAGTTTGTTATTTGTATTAGATGATGGTTTATTATTAGGGAATGGTTTTTTGAAGATGTGAAAATTCTAATTTGCTGGCACGTTCAGGGTTGTATATGACAAGGTCTCCATTTTCTATCATCTCTTAAACAATGTTTTTAAAATTTATGCAGTAACCATCACTGTGTCCTTTAACGTAATGATAATTACAGTAGTCATTCTCTTTATACCATGTGGTCATAGGACAAGTGGGATTGAAACTTGTATGAGGTTTTATGGAAGGAAGTGTAATGGCTCCAGCTTTAAGAAGTTTTTCCAAGACCGATGAATATGGCTCTATGATCAAAATGTACTTTCGTTGCTCCCGTCAAACCTGAAAGGCTTGGACTGGAGAAAGATAGGAAGAAGGTTGGGCCTGATTAGAAGGATGAGGTGGACCCGCCTTAAGGACTACCGCATTGGAAAATCCTTTGGGATTTGAATATTTATTTTGGGGTTTTGAAGATGAAGAAGAATCATTTTATTTGAATGGGGTGTTCTTTTTTCGTAATTGGATTTTATTTTCTTCAATGGCACAAATTTCTAGTTTTCGGGCCATGGTGAACGCTTCATCAAAAGGTTTGAAAGGTTTGGAATTGCAGAGTTGGTCAGATGTGTCTGGCACAAGCTCTAGTGAATAACTCAATAAGTTCAGTTTGAGGTAGTTGGAATGTCAATTGGTTAATAAGACTCTACCAGTGGGAAACAAAATCTGCGATAGATTCATCTTTGTACTGTCGGGTTGAATATAGATTGGTCAGGGTTACTTTATTGGTAACATTGATTGAAAAATGATCTAGGAAATCTTGGGATACTTGATTAAAGGAATAAATAGAATGTCAAGGTAGTCCACTGTACCAATCCAATGTTGATCCTATCAAGGACATTGGGAAAGTTCGTAGGAGCAAAGCGTCACCATGGGTGATTAGGTAATACCCATGTTTGAATGACCAAAAGTGTTGTTGCAGGTATTCTTTACTATTAAAGAGATTAAATTTAGGAATTTCCCAATGCACTGTGTAAGGATGGATAGGAATAGATGGATGAATAGGCTCATTACAGATTTCATCATATGTTAAATAATTACGGGAGCCAGAAACAGATGGTTCTAAGGTCTGCATCTTCTCCATCATCATTTTAATGAGGTCATTAGTAGGTTGGGATGAATGGATTCCCCCTATAGAAAAAGGGGGTTGATGATAAAGGTACAAGGTAGGTGATATGTTGGTATATGGTGGCGTTGAATATGATAGTTGTACAAGAGGAATAGATGTGAGTGGTACATAGCCAACATAAGTGATAGATGAGGTTGGGGGTTATTGGTAGTATGTGTATATGGGTGGGGTAGTCGTAACAACTCTAGTGGTGATTGGGGGTAAGGATTGCGGGATAGAAAGGATGATGTTTTGGAAAGGGGTGTAATTTTCTAACACCGAAGGTGGTTGTGATGTAATGGGTTTATGGGAAGTGGTGGGTGCTAATAGATCTATACTCATAGAGGTTATCAGAGGGAAAATCGATGTCGCAGGTGTGATTGATGATGTAGATGTTGCAGTTATAGCAGCTGTGGGATTTAGATGAGACACCACAGGTGATAAAGTGGATGATGGTAGCACCAAACTGGTGCTAACTGAATTAGAAATGGGGGCTAGAGCTGAAGGAATAGATATGGGCATGCCATATATTAACTGTCCTAAGGAATCTTGGGTGGAAGAATGGACAAGGTAGTACTGGAGGGTAACAAGACTCTGGTTGAGGAGTCTCATAAAATCCTCATTGCACGATGGTGATGGGGATGAGATGATTCGGATCCATAGGTGACATAATGGATGGTGGTGATGGACTAGGTGGGAGTGGCAGATGGCTAGCGTGAAATAAGAGGGTGTTATTTTGGCTGCAAGTCAACACCATGTGAATCAATGTAAATTAGGTGAACTGTACTCTATAAATGACACAAGGGACAGCAGAGATAGGACAAAATAGATTTTGAGAGGAAAATTGGGTAAATATTTTGATAAAAATAAAAACAGGGTGACCGATGCCGGTTAAAGTGTGACCGATGCCGATCACAAGATGACCGATGACAGTTACTGTGAAGAATAACAGTTTTAGCAAATAAAGTAGAAACTGGTGACTATTAGACAGTGAGACTGTATTGGAGGACTATGATCAGAATACAGAGAGTATGGTGACACATAGAAACTTTTAGATAGAAAAGAAGGTGAGATGAATGTTCTCTAGGTAAACTGACCAACAGAAAAAGGAACCGATGCCAGTTAGGTAAATCGATGATAGTCACAGGACCGATGTCGGTTACTGTCAAATCTGAAGAATGAAGAAAAATGAGGTGTTGTTAATTTAGATTGTATGAAGAGTCAACCCAAAAGCCTAGGTATGATAGGATGAGGCCCTGACACACTTAGAAAAATTCATAATACTCCAACTATGATGGTAGAGTGTGAAATGAAAAATAAAGATGAAGAAAATGTATCCTCTTACCTCAAAATTCAAGTCAAACACAAAGCTATGAAAACACGCGGTCCTAAAAGTGAATTTTATATTTGTTGTAGCTTATGCTATTTATGATTGACACGTGAATTCAGAAAAAATTTTTTAGTTGGGAAGGCATCCTACAAAAAGGAAATATAAAGGGTGAGGTTTTAAGTTATGTTATGGCGAGGGTGGTCCTTACCACTGATGGGGTACTAGACAAAGATAACCATTTGGGGATTACTTGTCAATCCTTTTATCGTGTGATCATTGACAGGAATTCCAAGGTAATATGTCATTTGAGAAGTTGTGTATATTCAAATTTTTGTGCAGTTTGGAAATAGAGAGAGAGAGAGAGAGAGAATCAAGTGCTTTCTACAGTTCAATTGTGTCAACCATCAGTTGGGAATGACTTCCAGCATATAGGTTGCCCTCATTTTTAATGTGATCTATAGTGCACAAAATAAAAATGCAATTCAAGTGTTTTAAACCTGAATCAAAATATGATATTTGATGTAGAAAATGATGAATAGGAAGAGGGATGTTTTTCACTAATGCAGTGCAAGAAAGAAGAAGTGGTTCATTTTAAGCCCCAAATGACAAATGTCGTTTAGACGATTAGAAGAAAGGGATATTACCAGGGAGAAGATTAAATGTGTAATTATTGAAATGAAAGAAACACACAAAAATGTTTTCCCTATATGAAGAAAATGCAATGAACCCAAAAGAGGGTCCCATCGAGCGTGCCAAAATGTTTCATTGTTTTCTTTAAGTTTTTAGACGAAACAAATAAGGGTGTGGGCCAAGGAGGAATACCTCTAGTGATGATCAGTTGGAGGTTGTTCCAGGTGTTCTGACTTCTTGATCTAATGTTGACTATGAGATCTTCCTTTTGGATAGGAGGAATTACCTTAAATACACAACAAGACCACAAAAAGAGGATTAAATGATATATGTCAGTGGGCTACCTAGCATGTGCTAGATCCAAGAAGTGTGATACTTTCTTAGTGGTAGTCAACCCACTGTTTAATACAATTTAATGCAAAAAATAACGTAAGTAAATAGGATCCTACTGTAGTTGATATGATTTAGGTATCTCATCCAAATACAATAAGCAAATTTTATAGAACATGTTAGGCTATGATTAGATTTGGAAATAAGGTAAACAACTAAGGTGCTGGAATAGGTCAATGTCAAATTCTGGGTCACCTGAATCACTTAAAAAAGGTTATTGGGATCTACTATTAGTCAGGACTGCCAAATATAGAGACTGACATCAGTCTGGTATGACTAACGATGGTTTAGTAAGGACCAACTATGGTCACTACGGGTTGGTAATAACTCACTAGTGCATGGTTTTGGGGATTTTTCTGAGACTAAATCAATAATGGGGAGGAGTTGGTTTAGGTCTTGGGGGATGTTGGTAATATTCAGGGGTGGTCAGTGGTAGACGGAGGTGATTAAAAGGGGTAGGAGTGATGGGAATGGTCGGGTTCATAAGAAGGCAATAGTGGTAGGGTGAAAATGTAGCTGATGATTGATAAAAAAAGGTGAAGAACTTTATAAACTGAATGAAAATGAAGTGGTGCAAGTTAGAGACACACTTACTGCTGTGCAGGTTCAATGGCTAGGTGGTGGTGATGGCTGATCAGTGAAATGGTAACTAGTGTCGTGGCAGTGCTTCCCGGAGTGCTCTTGTGAATGCAAAAACCTCATGATCAATGGTTGTGTTGGTTATGGCTGCCTGGATGTGCTAAAGAGATCTGGTTCTTTCTTTCATATAGATCTCCTTTGCCGTAAAACTTGAGAATATGTCTAACCTCTCAAACAAGGTTACCAAAGTGGTTATATGGTAACCAATGATGGTTTAGGGTTACCAGCATCGGTTTAGGGTTGACCAGAGTTGATTAAGGTGAGATATCTTAGGTTGCCTAAAATAGAAAATCTTAGCTATCCTCTCCTATCTTTTTCTCATTTTTCTGGGTCTAAATGAAACATTGTGCTTAGATAAGTGCGAAAGCTGTTAGAGGGAGAATAGGCATGTGCTTTTAGGGTTGTACTAGGTCTTAGTTCATTAAGGTAAGTAGGGCTAAGTCTTAGTTAGTTATAAAAGCATGCTATGAATATGTCTATGGTGAGCTGTCTAGGTGAGGTGGTGGGGTGAGGTGGAAATTGGTTTTAATTGAGCTAACTAAATAATGAATGAAGTGAAGATGAGTATTAATTTAATTGTAAATAATTAAATTAATATTAATGTGGGGTATAAGGGTCATGGTTAGGTCAACGTGTTTAAGTTTGTTATTTGAAAGGGGACCAAGGGGAGTTTGACCCAATTTTGGTGTCTACACTAGCAGTCGATGTGAGCATGTGGCACTAAGGAAAGAGGGTGATGTGGTACAACGTTGGGGTCGATGTAACATGGAATCAAAGTGAGAAAAGAGGCAAGTTGGTGGTATAAGGTATGGAGGTGGATACAAGGAGCTTGACAGGTAAAATAAAATGGCTTGGGATCAATGAATATGGCTAGCTCGGCGAGCCAAATGCCGAGATGGCCCTTAAACTCAACACTTCAACATTTGAACCCCACATTTAAAAGGATGAAATTGGTGGGTCCCCCTCTAAGGAAAATTAAATTCCCAGGAATTTAAATTGATGCAAAACATTAGAGGAAGGAGAAATATTCGAAATTATCATTTCCCAGCAAGATTTTAATGATCAGTCTCGTAATAGAGAAGTCAAGCTTGGGAGGCCAAAATAGGTACCTACAATCAAATGCTCATAAATTTTGCATTTCTTAACAAAATCATGTAAAATTGGACTTGTTGGAATCATCGCTCTAAGATATATACACAGTGATCAAGAAATATAAGGATTGATGGAGATTTGGTGGTGAAATTTTTTTTAAAACAATCCTAATTAAAAATAGATACTTCCTGATGGTTGAAATGGAAAGAAATGAGCATGGGAAGCCATTTTCTTTTACTGCAAGTTACAAATCAGTGTGGGATGGATTTTTTAGGTGACCCATCATAATTTTCACCTACTTTTGGTAATTTTTAAGCAAGTGGAAGGAAAAAGCTAAGTTTGACTTCTTTTCTCTCCTCTCCCTCATTTTCTATAAATTGAAGTGACCTCTCATTTGAGAGGGGGGATTCATTCTTGTAATAAAACTCTGCCATTTTTTTTAGGACACCAATGTGTTGCAAGCCTTAATATTGGACTTCTTGTATGTTGATCCAGGATTTTCTCTTACTTTGTAAATGAACTGTACATATCAATGAAGTAATAGATGTAAATTTGTGGATATTTTCTTCCCTTCTCTGTGTTTATTACATTATCCTTGCCTCTTTATTTCAATTACAGGTGTATTGTGTCTCCTTATTCACATTATAGTGTTTATTAGTGTTGTCTTTTCATGGAAATCGTGTTGTAAATGTTGTTTTTGGAATGTGGATAATGTTCTCACCCTCTCTAATCAGCATCTCTTCTCATTTTCACACATTGGAGATTTTTTCCCACACCCCTTTTATTGGTGCATCACCTCTATTAGAGTATATTTCTTTCATTTTCATGTTATTTCCCTCTCCCTAGTCCCTTGGAAGTTTTAAAATGGAGGTAGTTAGTATATTTCCTTCATTAGAATAGTTCTTGCATTAGATTAGGAAGAGGAACCATACTTCTCTGGGGGTCTATCTCGGGTAGCAAATCCCATAACATGAGAGATAATACCCATGTTACCCAGTCACACAACTTGCCTTAACACACTCACATGATAAGAAATCAAAGGGTGTTGTGATTTGGTGATAACAGTCATGGCATGTCTGATGGGACCACAACAAGTCTTCAATTTTACTATAGCAACATTGGTGTGCTCTTGTTTTAAATTTCAGCCTTTAAGAGGCCTTGTAACAACACATCTAGTGACTCCAAAGGGAATAATTCATTGGTTTTAGAAACCCTATTTTTCCAAGTTCATGAGAAGAATTCAAATCTGGTTTATAGCAAGAGAAGAAGGTTTTTTTTTAGTATTTGTTGTTATCTCCAGGAAGAGGAAGAAGGGAAGAAAAATTTAGAGATCTCCATCTCCATTGAACAGAACCTTGTCAACACCTCCACTTGGTAGGAATTTTCTCTAATCAACCAGAGTTCTTAAACCAATCAGAATGTCTCATCAACAACTCCACCACGCCACAAAATCTCTTCGTTAATTTTATGGGCAGCATAACACTTGCTCTCAATGCACAAAACCTAATCCTCGTTGCAGCATTGAAGAATATCCCATATTTCACTGGGGAAAATCACACAAATCTCATTGATCACATTCAAGACATCATGAATGTTTTTTTCCATTCATGAGATATATTAATAATTGGGATCAATTGTGCACAAATCTTTGTGGCCAGTTTGGAGAAAAAGAAAATAACGTATATATGTTGGAGCAATTAACCACAATCAAGAGAGCACCAAATGAGAAAATGGATGATTTAAAATTCATATTTCAAAGGACATGGGATAAGATTCCAATTTCTCATAAGACCAATAGCTTAAGGTGTTTTTCTCTACTTCCCAAAAGATTTAAAATTTTATATAGCCATGATGATACAATCTATGGGAGGTACAAATTTTCCTGCATCCTATAACATCATTATTAGAGCTGAAAATTATTTGATTCAATCTGGTAAACTTGCACCTAGACCACCTATGCCTCTTTATCTAGAATTTGGGAATCCAAGCTCCAATCAAGTACCTACATTAGCTCCTATTCCTACCCCAAAAAATCAGAATTCTAATGAAGCTTCTACTTCTTCTTCTTCTAGCACCTCAAATGAGTTCCAAGAAGTCATGAAGTAGTTGCAAAACTTAGGAAATGAATTGGTGACAATTAAGAGGCAGAAAGCTCAAAATTTTAGATCATCAGCCTCAAAATCAACCCAATAGACCTCCATATCAGCCAAATAGGCCACCCACTCAAGTTTCTAATCGGAACCAAGGACAACCTCCTGCTAGTAGACCATTTCAGCCTTATAATCCTAATGCTACTTGTAGATCAAGAATTTCGTGCTTGTTACCTGTCCAAGTTAATGCACCAAACTAAACACAAAAAACCCTGAAAAACTCCAATGAAATTGATACCTGATGGACAAGATCTGAAGATGTAGATGGATAAGGAAGTCGATGTAGATAAGACGGGCGCACACGAGCAATTCTGCACAGTAGATTCAAGTAACCTGCGAGACACTGATGCTTGACAGAAAAAGACCACGTTAAAAGATATTTAGGTGGACTGCCTGAGAAGCGGATCCGGGAAGCGATAGGATCCCTTGGCGGATGTCAGTCCACGTTTTCAATTAAGTAAAGAAGTATACATGATAAAATATGTACGTACAAGACTAGATTTTTTGATCAAAGTAATAAACAGAATCTAAACAGCAGGCAGAAAGCAACCGAAGACAGGGAACTGTGAAAACAAAGCTAGATTTGTGTTACCTGTGTCCTTTTACCTGTCTGTAGGATGATCGGTGTCGATTATGTAGAATCGGCGTCGACTAGTTAAAATCGGCGTCGATTATGTAGATCGGCGTCGCTTTTTAAAATTGGCGTCAACTGGTTAAAATCGTCGTCGATTATTTAGATTGGCATCAATCGGAGACAAAGTGCGATAGGATTTGGAAATCAGAAAATGAAGGCAAGATCGTAAATGAAGGAAATATCGTCAATGTCTGCTGGATCTGTAGAAGCCGGAGAGATACTGGAAAGACTGCACCAATGCTGGGTGCAGGAACAGAGTCAGCAGAAAATCAATGGAGGACATGTGATGTTGATGTGATAATAGTAGAGTAACGGTGCTCCTCTCAGGGATTGATTTGGACAAGATTCGCTCTCATTCGATAGCTAATGTTCACACCAGATGCGCAAAGATCTCTCGTTCTGTGTCTTTCACGATCTGTGTTTCTATCTCATCATCCTATCATCCTCCCGTCCCTTTCATGTCCCAGAACTGAGTTCTGGGCTTCTATTTATAATCGGCGCCACTCCGAAAAATCGGCGTCGACCGAGGACTGGTCGGCGCCGATCACGGAATAGACTCCTGAGACGGCCAAAATGAACGATTTTTAGAAAGATAAGAGTGATCCCTCCACCTCAAATACGAGAAATATCCCGCTGCTTGATTGTGAGGAGGAGAAATAGGAGGGACACATGGATAGAATAGATATGGGGTAGATAAGTGGTTAGGATACATGTGAAAAGATGTAATTAAATAGTTAATATTTAATTACTCATGGGTAAAACATAAAGGGGTGAATTAAACTTAGGATAGGTGTTTAAATCACAAATCGAATAATATCCCAAGGGGATAGTGGTGATATAAACGTGCCCCAGGTTACCTGAGAGAGCAAACGCACACAAGGGACACCAGATTGGATAATAAATTTTAGGTGTCTACATTTTGCCCCTTTTTGTCGAGTAACTTGCGATAAGCAAGGTTATGAGACAAAAACAAGGAGATGGAAGAAGGGAAGAAAAAGTGATGATGCGATCCCCCTCAAACTAGGGATGGGATGGATGATAGAACAAACGATCCCAAGTTTGAAAAAAAGGTAGATGAAAACGTGGGATGCTCCAGCTGGATGTCTAGAGTAGATCTGATCATTGATGACACATAAAGATAAATAAAAAGGCAGCAACCTAAGGAACTCACATTGGTAGGGAAAACTAGACGGTCTCCTCATGAGACGACGTTAGTACCTACAGACCCATGAGTGTAAGGAGGGCTGCAAAATAGTCAGCATCTAAAGAGAGACAAATTGGTAGGGACAACTAGACGGTCTGCAAAGCAGATGACGTTAGTGCCTATAGACCCGTTTAACTCTAAGTTACCAAAAAGTACGAGTGCCCCATACAAAGGGAACAAACTCAAAATGGACGGTGATATCAAAAATATGTGCCAAAAGGCAACATTCAGCGCACAATAATGATCAGATAGATAAATAAGCCAAGCATCAACACTATGGCAAAGAGATATGGAAAATCGGCGGCGATTATAATAAGCGGCGCCGATCCAAATAAATGGCGTCGACCCAAAATAGTCGGCGTCGACCGTTGAAAGCACTTATAAATATGTGAACGGAAAACGTGAACGATTTATTTACATCGTGACGATCGAATCAGAGAGAGTCAAAAATTGGATTTGAGCACCATGGAAGCCTCTGGAAGCAGTCAGAAGCGGAGGAGGACACGACCTGGGGTAAGTGGTTCTTCGTGAACCCATTGTTTTACTTTTGCTTTATTTTTTTTATTATATTTTTTTTTTTCTATTTTCCGGGTGTGAGGCCAGGGTGTTTTTTACATCCGGCCTAGAAATCGGCACCGATTGGTATAATCGACGCCGATTCTATGCAAGCGGTGCCGATTGAAGTTAATCGGCGTCGACTATAAATAAATGACACCGATTGTATTTAATCGACGCCGATTATATAGACTTGTGAAAAGATTGGAATAATTTTTTTTTGTTTTGGATGTTCTGATTTGGGTAAATATGAGACTAATATTTCTCTTGATGTCGTGGATGCAGGCACAAGAGGTTCTACACATGAGGGATGCTATTCCTGAGTTACTAGAGACTATTCTCCCTGATGTGACTGATGCAGATTGGCGGCATTTAGAGTTAGCCGAGATCGGGGGCTTTAGATACTACAGATGAGTACCGCGAGATGTAGAGTTGATGCGAGCACTAGTGCGACGATGGGATAGCTAGACGTGCACTTTTTGGTTCAGGACGGGTGAGATGACCATCATCCATGAGGATATATACAGGATTTTGAGACTGCCGATCACTGGGGATCCGATAGAGATCACGCCACGAGAGCAGCAGCAGAGGGCCCTAGTCCGATTGTATGGAGACAGGGCAGATGATTCAGAGATAGTGTCTGGCGGAGTGAGGATAGCCTCATAGTATAGACAGGATGTGCCCAGGAGTAGATGGATAGTATTGATTCAGATGGCGATCTCCTATTTTGCTTTACTAGATTCAGGAGGTGGGAGATTCCCATTGTTATTATTAGATTGCGTTTGCGACATTTTGCAGTTCAGACAGGTATTTGCTTTTGCTGATGCTTTGATAGCTCAGATATATCATGAGCTATGGATGTATACCACTGGCCGGAGGATAGGTATTGATGTTAGTTTTGTGCTCCATTGCTGGGCATATGAGCATATAGCAGTGATCAGGCCATCCGGGCTTCCTTGGATGCCAGCAGCAGTGGGAGCTATTGATTATGGATTCCGGCGATGGCGGGCCGATATGGCCACTGGGGATACAAGGAGATCAGCGGATTGGTATACTGAGCGTTTTAGGACGCTGACACCGGATTAGGTTATCTGGAGGCCATATCAGGTATTTCTGACATGGGCTGGTCAGGATGCTCATTTGGTGGCATTGAGGCGGAGCAGGGTGGTTAGGGGCCGCAGGCCTGATATGTGGGAGCGAGTCCCGTTTATGCGGGTATTGAGGCAGTTCGGCCTAGTGCAGACAGTGCCGACTACTTACAGGCCTTATAGGCGAGATAGCAGGGAGACTGATCTACCAATTTTGATCCCGGTAGATCCATTGAGAGAGGCCCCACCCTCCACAGACAATGATGATGATGCTGGAGTAGGTGATGGTTATGTTGCATGGTATGCGACAGAACTACCACGACATCTCCTGGCATCTATAGATGCCGACGAGGAGGATATGGCTATGGTGCTGGAGAGACTGGAGGGACAGCATGCCACCTTGACGCAGACACACCAGGTGGCTCTTGAGGAGATCAGAGCTCTGACAGAGGAGAGGGATGCCCTAATTTTGGAGAGAGATATCGCTTGCCAGGATCGAGATACAACAATCCAGCAGAGGGATCGCTACCTTCGACATAGGGAGGCCCTTAGGGCCAAATATGGGGAGAAAGGTACCATGTCAGAGTCTGGTACACAGGGCACAACCCTAGGAGGAGCACCACCAGCAGTACTAGTAGCCCCAGCAGCACCATTACGAGCACCGGGTACCATGAGCTTGAGCACATATTAGTCTCTCCTCACTGAGGTGAGATACTATGAGGATGCCTTAGTGCAGCATGCCCCAGATGTGCCTCGGTACAGGGTGAGGGGGAGATCAGCGACGGCCACAGCGAGCGGGGCCTCAGGTGGAGGGAGCACTGGGAGAGACCGAGGTGGGCAGAGACCTCCAGTAGCAGGTGCGTCTAGCTCGATAGGCGGCGGCCAGGAGAGACAGCCTGGTCTAGAGGAGGGTGGAGGAGATAGTGTCCTCCATGCATCCGATTTTACGATATAGGGATTGATATATTTTGTATCAGTGTAGTGATGTAGCCTCGATTGGAAGGCATTGTATAGATGGCTTGATTGAGAGCCACCCATTTTTTTGTTATACAGATACTTATGTATATATATATATATTTATCATTTTTTTTGTCATATGCTTGTTATCCTGTCTTTTAATTTTGATGTGCATGGATAGATGTACTGTAATTGTGATGGATGTAGACATAGATCGATAGATGATAAATAGATGTGATTGAACATAGACATAGAGGATAGATAGATGTGATGTAATTTGATGTGATTGATATGTGGATATAATTTTGATGAAAAATAGATATAAATAGATGTAACGTAACTTGGATGTACATATTTTTAGATATTTTGATGGATAGATGGATAGATGTGATTGATGTATTCGGTATGTTTGAGATGTTAATTTAATTTTGATGAAAATAGATAGCCAGATCCACATGTGTTGACAATACATGCTTTGATAGATAAAATGAAATTATATAGATGATAAATTTTGATTAAATTAACATGTGAAATGTCAATTTGACTGGATGAATAACAAAGAATAATGGGGAATACTCTTTGTGAGAGCCAAGGATGTAATGAAAATGACCTTGACTAGAAATAAAGGAAATATACCCAGATAAGAAAGAAAATGATAAGTTGGACTCTCAACCGACCATAGATAGAATCTGGATAGGAAATCAAAAGATCATGCATGCAAGGCCCTATATGAGGTTAAAATAAACCTGACACTAACTAGCCGCAAACCAGATTTAGGAGGGAAACGAAAGGAGTAGTAAGTAGGTATCTTGTCGGAATTTACAAGGGACAGAATACATGTCCATACTGGGAAAATAGGATTCTCCATATGATTGACAAAAGGTCTTATATCTCAGCTTCATGATTTCTGGCAGAAAAGCAAACTGATCAATGCGGGAAGTTTGCTAGATATGGAAAGACTGATCAATACGGGAAGTCTTTTAGTGATGCTAAAAAGTGTATAAACTGACTGAAAGGCTGATCAATTGCAAGAAGCCATGAATATTTCTTTGAGAAATAGCCATCCTTCCAGGGAGCAGTCTGTATTTTGAATTTTAATGATAGCCATCCTTCGAGGGCATGGTCTATATCTTTTGATTCATTTGATTGTATGGATAGCTATCCTTCAAGGGATCAGTCTATCTTTTTTGGATAACATCTTTTTTTTCTTTTTCTTTTTTTTTGAAAAACTTTTTTTTTTTTTTGAAAAGCTTTTTGGAAGAAGTTGAGTTTAGACCTAGATAGATCAGATAGAGGGGAAGAAAACATATAAAAGCACACACTCATGCCCCGAGTAGATCCGATTAAGATAAGCACTTGGGACAGATGAAATAGTGATTAAGGTGTTCCTACCATGAGGAGAAACATATCCAGAAGAAAAATGCGATGAGTAGAGCCGCGATACTCATATTTAAGGTAAACAAGACAATAGGTGGAGAATCACATAATTTCGAATCACCATGAAAGTATATGACTGGTTGTTAGACGGATGAAAGATTTGTCTTGCGACTAGATTTGTGTAAGATAGATTTTAACAGTAGAAGGGTCGTAGATGCAAGGCATTAAGAGGTTCTACTTCGGGTATACCATCCATGGAAGATAGACGATAAGCTCCAGACCCATATTTATGAGTAATAACATACGGACCCATCCAGTTGGGAGCAAACTTACCGCGCTGACTCCTTTCGAGTGTAGTGACATTTTGATTTTCTTTAAGAACAAGATCACCAATTTTGAAGTCATGGTGCTGGAAGTGCTTGTTATAAGCACGTTTGACACACTCAAGATAGACCTGATGATGTTCAAGAGCATTGAGATGCCGCTCATCTAATAATTCAAGTTGACGATATTCCTCATCAGAGATGAATTCTCTAAGAGAAACACAGAGAGATGGGATTTGGACTTCCAAAGGAAGAACAGCCTCAGACCCATAGACGAGAGAGAAGGGAGTAGCACCAGTAGGAGTACGAATGCTAGTTCGATAAGCCCAGAGAGCAAAAGGGATATGTAAATGTCAATCCCTACCAGCTCAACTAGTTACCTTTGCAAGGATATTACACAAATTTTTATTGGAAGCTTCGGCCTGACCATTAGCTTGAGGATAGTATGGAGAGGAAAAGCTGAGTTTGATATTGAAAGTGTCGCAGAGGTTCTGCAAATCAACGTTCTTGAAAGACTTACCGTTATCTGTAATGAGTTTGTGTAGAACACCAAAGCGACAGATGATGTGCTGATAGACAAAATCAACTATGGGTTTAGCTTTTGTTGAAGAAAGAGGGATAGCTTCCACCCACTTAGTAAAGTACTCAGTGGCAGTAATGATAGAATGATGACGTTGCGAAGAACGGGGATTGATGAGACCAATAAGATCAAGACCCCAATGCGAAAAAGGCCACAAATCCACTGTAGGTTGTAAAGCTTGACTAGGGATGTGCGTGAGATTGGAATGTTGTTGACACTTGACACATTTCTTAGTGTATTCACAACAATCTCGATTAAGAGAAGGCCAATAATATCCCAAACGTAAGATGCGTTTAGTTACGGCCAAGCCACTAAAATGTCCACCACAGATACCGTCATGGACCTCCTGGATAGCTTTAGATGCTTCAAGGGATTTGAGGCACCGAAGCAAAATGCCATCAAAGCCGCGTTTGTAGAGGATCCCGCCTAAAATAGTATAGCGATTAGCACGTAGGATAAAATATCTTCTACCATTGGGAGTCAGATCTGGAGGAAGTACCGAATGAGATAGATAATCAACGATCTATTGATACCACTCATCCTGAGTATAGGTTGTGATAGCATGGATTGAAGTTAGTTGCCTAAGATGACATGGTTGATCTAATCATTGTACAGCCACATAAATTCGTGAGTCCTCGGTAAAAGGTGGGATAAGTGAGGCTAACGAAGCCATTGTATCTGCGAATTGATTTGCAGTGCGAGGAATAGCTTGGATAGTGAATTTATCGAAAGATTAGAGTTGAACGAGAACGATATCACAATATTTTTGAAGGATATCATTCCTGCATTGATAGACACCCGTGACTTGATTAAATATGAGTTTAGAATCACCAAAGATGTCAATATGATGAGCGCCGAGATTAATGGCATTTTGAAGACCCAAAACAAGAGCTTCGTATTCAGCCATATTATTGGTGCACTCAAAGTTCAATTTGTGTGCGACTGGGATACCCAAGGAGAATCATCATGAAACCCGCACCTCCCCCTTGCTGGCATTTGGATCCATCAAAGAAGAGCTTTACTTTAAATGGAGACAGACCAAAATCAATTTGTTAGATATATTCATCGGGGAATTGAGCAAGGGGGACTTGAGTGTCCGGGAGAGGAGCATTAGCTAGTTGATCTGCAATGACCTGACCTTTGATAGACTTTTGCGAGATAAACTCGAGATCAAATTCCATCATAAGCATGAGCCAACGAGTGATACGACATTGTGATAAGGCTTCACATGAATTGTCTTGAGTGGATTGACACTTGTGACAATGTAAGTTTTGTGATTAAGGAGATAATGACGAAGCTTAGAAGTTGCGAAGAAGAGAGCACAACATAGCTTTTTAGCTTCGGAATAACGTGTTTCATACTCATGGAGGGTGCGACTGATGTAATAGATAGCTTGTTCTTTACCGCAAGCGTCCTGATGCGAGATCATGGCTCCCAGAGCGTGGTCAGTCACAGAGATATAAAGATAGAAAGGCTCCCCCTCGCGTGGAGGTGTAAGCACAGGTGGGGAAAGAAGATAAGCTTTGAGATCATTGAAGGCCTTTTGGCAATGTTCATCCCATTCAAAATGAACATTCTTACGGAGGAGATGATGAAAAGGTTGACAACGGTCCGACAATTGTGAGATAAAACGACGCACTGTTGAAGACGTCCTTGGAGACTGCGGAGTTGCTTTAAGTTAGAAGGGGGAGGCATCTCAAGGATAGCTTTTATTTTTGCAGGGTCTACTTCAATACCCCTAATGGAAATGATAAAACCTAAAAGTTTACCAGTGAGAACGCCAAACACGCACTTAGATGGATTTAGACGAAGACAAAAGTGAATAAGCCTCTCAAAGAGAGGTGCAAGGATGAAAAGATGATCCTACCGATGCTTGGATTTACCGAGGAGATCGTCGACGTAATCTTCCACAGTTTTGTGTAAGAGATCATGGAAGATGTAGGTCATTACTCGCTGATAGGTTGCTCCTGCGTTCTTAAGACCGAAAGGCATGACACGATAACAAAAGGTCCCCCAAGGAGTTTTGAAAGAAGTCTTATGTTGGTCTTCTGGTGTGATGAGAATTTGATTATACCCAGAGAAACCATCCATAAGAGAAAGCATCTCATGACCCACAGTTAAATCCACGAGTTGGTCGATATTAGGTAGAGGAAAATCATCTTTTGGACAAGCAAGATTAAGATCCCGGAAGTCGGTAAAAATTTGAATTTTCCCAGTAGCTTTAGTTACTGGTACTACATTGGAACCCCATTGTGGATAATCAATGGGTTGGATGAAGTTAGCCGAGAGCAAGCACTGCAATTCTTCTTTAACAAGAAGGGCTACTCTAGGGTGCATTTTACATAATTTTTGTTTAACTGGTTTGATGTTGGGAAGAGTAACGATATTGTGGACCACAGTATCGGGATCAAGTCCTGGCATATCCTCATATGCCCAAGCAAAAGCTTGACGATGGTTGGAAAGAAAAGTGGTAAAGTCTCCTAATTCCTGTGGATTAAGAGACTGGCCAACCTTAATGATGCGAGGGTCTTTAGAAGTCCCTATATTAAGGTCGACAGTGGCTTCGTTGAGAAGCGTAGACGTGTCAGAAGGAACAGTTTTGGGAAGATAGGAATCCTCTGCCCCCAGATAGGTGAGGACAGAATCATCATCCACACAGTGGATAGTGTTGATAGTAGGAGAGTCATCTCCAACTATTTCAGGGAAGATTAACGGTATGGAAGTGGACTTGTCGTTAGTCTTATAGGCTAGCGGCCCTAAGGAAATGGTATTGATAAAAAAAAAGTTAGACGGGATGGAAATGTCGTCATCCACATCGAGTGATGTTTCTGACTTAGCGGGAGAAGATGGTTCCTCAATAGGAAGAGGCTCATCGAGAACAGTGACGGTGGCTTTTGAAAGAGGTTTAAATCCTAAACCAAATTTTTGATGTGGCTTGAGAGTTGGAATGGACGCGAGGTCATGCACACCTTGTTCATATTTACCCAAGCCAAATCCCTTCCATGTGCATCGATATAAATAAGTTTTTGCAAACGTGGGATTTTGTAGATAATCGAACCCTGTTAGATAAGGTTTGGTCCTAGGAGGAGAATCTGGGTGATAGTGAGGCGTGTCAAGACCACCGTAAATGAAATTAGTCTGTTGATTGGGTAGACCAATGGTGACGATGCGACAAAGACCTGGCTGATATTCAAGTTGTTTTTCTGGTCTACCATACTCACTAGGTTTAAGATGGTTGTCAAAAGAAAGGAGAGGAAGCTCTCCTAGTGAGAAACGCTGCAATGTCTCTTCTAAATTTTGTACATTTGGTAGTTTGGTTATAGGTATGGAAGAATATGAGGCCCCGTCAGGAGAACAAGCGTTTTCCTTTAGAGGGGCAGACCTTGTGGTCATGTCGCACTGCGTGGAAGGAAAAGGATCTCCTGGATGAGTATAGATTTTTCCCTCATATTGATATTTTAAGCATCGATGGAGGGTGGATGGGACACAATGCATTGCGCGAATCCAGGAGCATCCGAGGATCATATTATAGTGGAATTTCCCTTCAACAATGTAGAAGAGTTCGTGAAGCAGCTTCTTACCTACTCGAATGGGTAAGACCACAGTTCCTAAAGTAACTGCTAGTTGATCATTAAATGATCGAAGGGAAAAAGGCGGGGGTGACACTACGTTCTTTGGTAACTTAAGTTGCTCGAATGTGTGTGAGGAGATTACGTTGAGTGCAGCTCCACTATCGATCATAATGCGTTTTAAGGTAGTGTTGTTGATTTGGACTGTGATAAAGAGGGGAGCCTCCAAATCTTCTGAAGAAAGAGGAGGAATTTCCAAATCTTCAAAAGAAATGGCGGTTGATGGTCTATTCAATCCAACAACCAACTCAAAAGGCTGGGTCTCATCTGAATTCACTGTGATGCGACGCAGATTATCAATCAGAGCCTGGCGATGTTGCGGAGAGGATTGAATGAGGTCGAAAAGAGACATTTTGACCGGAGCCTGTGTGAGTTGTTTCATAACACTCTCCTCAACTGACATGGGAATTTGAGCCCGAGGTGCAGCACGAATAGAGACTCGAGGTCGTGGGGCTAATGAGGAAGGAGGAACTCCTTCGGGGGCTGTAGAAATGACAACCTATGGTCGAGATGTTGTAGATGAGAATGGATTATCATACTGTTGGGTTCTCGTGGCGATATGAATTGTGTCGATTTGAGAAGGTGGAAGATCATTTGGAGTGGAATCACTAGAAGTAGAGGCCTGAGTAGATCGTTGGGGCTCAGATGGAGCTAAGATGACAGGAGGTGCTTATTTCTCCTCCTCCAGCAAAAGATCACTTTCTTCCAAAAGGTTGTTGACGACAGATTGAAGAGCTTTACATCCCTCAGTATCATGACCCGGGGTACGGTGGTAGGCACAAATCATATCAGAGTTAAACTAGGTAGGTTTAACTCCTTTAGGATTATAGGGTTTAATCAGAGGAAGGGATATGGATGAAGGATTTCAGTGTAGAACCCTGTAGACGAAGATGGGGACAGAGATGATGAAGGCGCCTCTTTTACTTTAACAAACTGCCGAGGTAAAAGAACTTGCATGTTAGGTTTGACAATCTTTTTAGGGATCATCTTATTTTTTTGGACGTCTAGAGGAGCAGCCTTGGGCACTTGAGATGGAAGTAAGTGAGACATGATTGATTTTGGTGGAGGGGGAGCCCCTAAAATAGATTTTGAAGATGATGGAGATGTGACAAGTGTTGTGGTCTTCGAAGATAAGGGAGGCTGCTTGGTCGAAACTAATGATGATTTATATGATGTCGATTTAGATGAGGGAGAAGCTTCCAAAGTAGGTGTAATCAGAGGAACATAGGGTGCCCTGGCTTTTGGTAATGAAGATGATGATTCTGATAAAAGAGGTGACGTCCTTTTAGTAGGTAAGTCCACTTTTCGGGGTGTTGGTGAAGAATGTGTTGTAGAAGTAGATGATGGTTTTGATAAGTGTGTAGAAGAAGATGCCTTCTCATTGGACAAATCCAATCTTTTATGAGGTGTAGAGAGAGATTTTTGTGGGAAAGCACCAAGAGTCTTGATGGTTCGAAATATGGGCTTTCCTTTTTCAGGGATGGTGACAACTTCAACCGCATAAGGTGATTGTAACCTTTTCGAGGGAAGCAAATGGGGAGGTACTGATGGCGCAATGTTAGATTCCAGTTGTCTCGGTCTAAGTTCAGGAACCGAGCGTGTAGGTGTTGGTGCTACTTCTTTTGATTTTCCCTTAATAGGAAAAGTAACATTAGTGATGAAGAAGCAATTCCTTGCGAAGGGACTACTTTTGGTGCAGTAATTATGGGTGAAACTACTGTAGGAAAGGAGACAGGAAGAGTCAAAATCGAAGACGCTTCCGTCAAAGTCGGCAAAATTATAGGACGTTCACCAGGGGCATAGTCACAGTGAGAATGGGAGAAATAAAAGTAGATGTATCTGCAGTGGAAACTCGAAGGGATGTAATTGTCTCGAGTATTGAAAGAATGTTTGATGATGAGACAGGTGAGGATGATACGGTCTTGGGTATGGACGAGAGATCAAAAAAAGAAGTAGAGAGAGGTGAATCCATTTCTAATAATGTTGGAATATTCAAAGACGGGCTATCTGAAGATGGTGGAATCCGAGCGATTGACGAAGTGGAAGGAGATTCTGATTCGGTCGATGTGTTCGCAAATGGCTTAGTTTTAGAAGAAGATTCTTCCATAGAGATGAACCTGATAGTATGAGTGTTTGGTTTTTGAGACTCTGAAGCATCATGGTTCGGGGAATGATTGGGAAAAGGTTGTTTAAAGACATCCAGTGCTTGATTTGGGGGAGCGTTTGGGTTATCTAGAATGAGTTCACCTTTATCAATGAATTTCTAGACAAGATTTTTGAAGGTTTGACATCGCTCAATGTCATGACCTTTGGTTCTATGATAATGACAGAAGTCATTTTCCCTATACCAAAATGGACGTTCTTAGCTTTCATCAATATTCCTAATGGGGGGAAGTTCGATCATGTGGACTTCCAAAAAAAATTTTAGGATAGAAGTATATGATTCTCCCAATGAAGTGAAAGATCGAGATGATGAAGTCCCTTTTCGAGAAGATGAGGGGTCTCTTCGTGGTGTTTGATTAGAAGTGGTATCGGCTCGTGGTGTTTTTAATACGATAGTGTTGGTGGATCCCTAATTCTTGTCTTTAGAAGTGGAAGAATTTGATTTGGTAAACCAAGAAAAATCTGGTTTGGATTTAGAGCGAAGTTTTAGCTTCCCTTGTTCAATGGCGCGAGATTCAAGTTTGCGTGCCATCGTAAAGGCTTCTTCAAATGTATGAAAAGTCTGGATCCTTAAAGTGGAAGAAATATGATTAGCACAAGATCGAGTAAACAACTTGATCTGTTGGGATTGAGGAAGGGAGAAAGACAATTGGTTGATTATCCCTCTCCAACGAGCGACAAAGTCTGCAATAGACTCATCATCGAATTGACGAATGTTATAAAGATTTGTAATCAAGATCTTATGCGCGATATTTATTGAAAAGTTTTCAACAAACATCTGGGCCAATTGAGAGAAAGAAAACAAGGAATGTTGAGGAATGTTATTGTACCAGTCTAAAGTAGGACCTGCTAGAGACATAGGAAAAGTACTGAGCATAAGCTCCTGATCCTGGACTATGAGGTAGCAAGCGTGTTTGAATGCTTGCAAATGTTGTTGAGGGTCCTCTCTACTATGAAATTTTGAAAATTTAGGAAGTTCCCATTGGGGAGGATAAGGCTTAAAAGCCATTGAGGGGTGAATGGGTTCATTACATACTTCTTCAAAGGAGTATGAAGGACGAGCCCCTTTGGTGGAGGCCTCCAAGTCTAAGATTTTCTTGAAAAGAATTTGAACCACATCAAATTGAGGAGGAGGTGCACTGGCATTTCCTACATAAGAAGTAAATGGTGGATGTTGTTGAGGTGTCAATAGGGGATTCATCTGTTGATTGATAGGATGATAAGAGGAGTAACCAGGTGTTCTGGGTGACACCTGGTGGGGTATTTGCTGTGAAGGAGCTTGTGTATAGGCAGGCTGTGAGATAATAAGTGGTTGAGAAAATGAAGGTTGGATGACATATGGAGCTTGTGATTGGTGGACTCCTATGCTTGTTGACTGAATCGGGACAGATTGAGGAACATGGGTGCCAATTTGATTGGACATATTGGGGAACAAGACCTGAGAGAGGCTTTCTACTGTCGGATTAGGCATTAAGGGTGCCGATGCTAGAGGATGGGTGAAGGTCACTGTTGCTGGAACATTGGAAGAAGGACCCACTGGAGGACGAGAAGCAGGAACCAACTGACTAGTCGGAGGGGGTTGACTCATAAAGGGGTACTAACCTTGGGACGCGATGGAGGGCATAGATGAATTAACAACAATATGTGGGTGCACAGACGCACTCATTATAGCCAGAGCAGAGGACATCTCAGAAGTAGGTTGTGGAATATTCGAGGTAACTGCGGTGTTAGGAATAGGTAAGACTATTTGAGAACTAGTCGATATGGTCGGTGAAAGAGAAAAAGGAGGCACAGGTGTGCCACCCTTCTCCGTGGCTCGAGGCGAGAAAGATGATGCTAATTTTTCTACAAAGGCCTGGGATGGTTCACGAGAATAATCGTACACTTGTTGGATTGGTGGTCCCTGATCAGATATTTGAATAGACTTCTGTACTAGGTAGTCCATGAGGGCTACCGGATTACGATCGAGGAGAGCCTGAAATTTAGGATCCCCACGAGGAACATACTCTGAGTCAGAAGTAGATGATATTTCTGAAGGACTAGGGGAAGCTGGACGTGATGGGGTTGCTTTGGCCTGATAAAAAGGATTATATGACCAAGATGGGGAACCAATTAATAGTGGTCCCCGAGGAATATCTGGGGGGTGCCGAAACCTCCACACTAGTGGTGATCTCGGAGGAAGAAGGGGCTAATTGAGCCATTCTTCTAGATTGTAACCAAGTGATGACCGTCATAAACAAGCAGAAAATAAGATTGACCTAACTAATGCACAGACAATTCAAGCAGCGTAGGTGATTATCTCTTTTAAGTCTTTATGCTTTTAAGAAAGAAAATATTAGGGAAGGCCTTTTAGAACAGGAACTACTTAGATAGCCAAACTAAGGATGGTTTGGGGGATGTTTTGGTGAGGAGTCCTGAAGGCACTTCAGTAAAAGACCGGTATGTGGCTTAATATAGGGGCCTACCCCCGCACTTCAGACACCACTGCGATAAGGGAGTCGGGTGCTTTGCCAATATATACCAGAACTTCTGTGAATTTATAGGGCGGCCCGAGTACCGCGTAGGCTCTTCCTCTTTGATGTCACTTCCAAGTAGGCGAGGCCAGGGAAAGAATTTTTGTTTAAATGCTTTATACCTAGTGATTTTGGCTTTGTGTGCAAGGGTGAAAAATAAAAATCAAATAGTGTCACTACCAATTTTGATCAATTTTCTAGCCTAATTAAATCTAGATGAAAAACATACAGCAGAAATGACAAAGAAAGAGTTCCTTTTAAGCACTTAAAAACGAAGTGTTTGATTTCGATGAAGACAAGTCAAAAAAATTCTTTCCCAAATGCGATTAAATTCTTTTTAAGCACAAAAAATTGAAATCTTCGAATGTGATAGACAACAAACAAAGAATTTATTTTTATTTTTAGTTCCTAAAAAGGAGAAAACACCGTAAAAGAGAAATACCTGTAGACTTATCTCTCCAAGGTGTGTGGACTTCAAAAAGCGCATTGTTGAGCTCTTCCCCTCGAACAATCCCATGAATAAGCAAAGTGCTCCGCAAGAAGAGGTTAAGCAAACACCAAACAAAATCCAGAAAGATATATCCAGATAATGGTGAAACAGAAATTTCTATTTCAAGGAACTAGAAAAATTTCAAGGAAATAATAATTTCACATAAAGAGCAAGACTAAAACGATGAAAGGAAATGCTCAAGCAGAACTGATAGAAATCAGTGAAGAAAAAGAACAAAGCTCAAAACTAGAAAATAAATCAACTTACCAATAAGGGACTTTGGTTGGGTCCCACCGGGAGTGCCAGAATGTAGATCAAGAATTTCATGCTTGTTACCTGTCTAAGTTAATGCACCAAACTAAACACAAAAACCCTGAAAAAATCCAATGAAATCGATACCTGATGGACAAGATCTGAAGATGTAGATGGATAAGGAAGTCGATGTAGATAAGACGAGCGCACACGAGCAATTCTGCATAGTAGATTCAAGTAACCTGCGAGACACCGATGCTTGACAGAAAAAGACCACATTAAAATATATTTAGGTGGACTGCCCGAGAAGCGGATCCGGGAAGCGATAGGCTCCCTTAGCAGATGTCAGTCCACGTTTTCAATTAAGTAAAGAAGTATACATGATAAAAGATGTACGTACAAGACTAGATTTTCTGATCAAAGTAATAAACAGAATCTAAACAGCAGGCAGAAAGAAACCAAAGACAGAGAACTGTGAAAACAAAGCTGGATTTGTGTTACCTGTGTCCTTTTACCTGTCTACGGGATGATCGGTGTCGATTATGTAGAATCGGCGTCGACTAGTTAAAATCGGCGTCGATTATGTAGATCGGCATCGCTTTTTAAAATTGGCGTCGACTGGTTAAAATCATCATCGATTATTTAGATCGGCGTTGATCGGAGACAAAGTGCGACAGGATTTGGAAATCAGAAAATGAAGGCAAGATCGTAAATGAAGGCAAGATCGTCAATGTCTGCTGGATCTATAGAAGCCGGAGAGATACTGGAAAGACTGCACCGATGCTGGGTGTAGGAATAGAGTCAGCAGAAAATCAATGGAGATGTGTGATGTTGATGTGATAAGAGCAGAGTAACGGTGCTCCTCTCAGGGATTGATTTGGACAAGATTCGCTCTCATTCGATAGCTAATGTTCACACCAGATGCGCAAAGATCTCTCGTTCTGTGTCTTTCACGATCTGTGTTTCTATCTCATTGTCCTATCGTCCTCCCGTCCTTTTGTGTCCCAGAACTGAGTTCTGGGCTTCTATTTATAATCGGCGCCGCTCCGAAAAATCGGCGTCGACCGAGGAATGGTCGGCGCCGATCACGGAACAGACTCCCGAGACGGCCAAAATGAACGATTTTTAGAAAGATAAGAGTGATCCCTCCACCTCAAATACGGGAAATATCCCGCTGCTTGATTGTGAGGAGGAGAAATAGGAGGGACACATGGATAGAATAGATATGGGGTAGATAAGTGGTTAGGATACATGTGAAAAGGTGTAATTAAATAGTTAATACTTAATTACTCATGGGTAAAACATAAAGGGGTGAATTAAACTTAGGATAGGTGTTTAAATCATAAATCGAATAATATCCCAAGGGAATAGTGGTGATATAAATGTGCCCCAGGTTACCTGAGAGAGCAAACGCGCACAAGGGACTTGGATAATCAATTTTAGTTGTCTACACTACTTATACATCTAGAGAATTGGTTCCAACTCAAAACAATATGGCACAAAAATATGAATAGTGCTTCCCACGCAATCAACATCACAATCAGGAAACATGTTTCAATGGTGCTCTAAATCAAGTTTTGATGGTGAAAACAGTTGGTGTTCCTCAAGAAATAAATCAATAATAAATTCAGCAAAAGGCATCCACTCAAGAAACACCTCCAAGTGAAACTATGCTTGTGAACTAGCAAGCTAAGTATTTTTGTGGCATAAATCAAGCTCCTTCTTAAGGTTTGTTAGCCAACATGAGGTCTAAGAAGAGGAATATAGAAGAAGGAAATTCATCCAATCTAAGGGCTTCTCAACCTATTGTCACTCTACAAGGTGTTAGAAATCAAATTGTAGCTCCAAATGTGCAGAATCATCCCAAACAACCTTCTAGACCAGCTCATATACCAGTTGTAGCAAATCATGTGCAAGAAAAAATTGAACAAAACAAAGGGCAATAAAAGGATAGCTCATCTCCTTTCAATATCATAGAACAAATGAAGAAAATGAACGTAAATATCTCAATGTGGGAGTCATTAGCTATCCCGGTCCAAAGAGATCTATTACAAGTAGCCATAGAAAATTGGTTCACATCAAATGAGTTATCCAAGGATCAAGAAAATCTACTCACTAATACAACTCCATAAGAAGGCAATCAAGGAGGTTAACAAGATAAAAACATGAAGCCTCCTCCATTCTATATATATTTAATCATTGGAAATAATCTTGTTCACAATTACATGATTGATTCGGGAGCAAGCAGTTCTGTGATGCCCAAGAAAATAGCTGATCAGCTAGGCCTTCAATATGAATTCATTTCTAGAGGTGTAGTGTAATTAGACAAAAAAATTACTATTGTCGGTGTGATCAAAGGATTGAGTCTTACACTATATGCATGCGCAAATGTCACAGTATTGTAAGATGTGTCAATTATTGACTTTCCACCACTGTTTACTTTATGTTTGTCTCGAGACTTCACCGCTAAAATTGGAGACTACTTGTCTGTTGATTAGTCACATATGTTGTTCTGAATGAGGTATGGAGCAAAGGCTACAATCAGATCTGAACCTATTGCAAAATTTCATTTTGAACCATATGCACCAAGCCTGATCAATGAAAATTGCTCAGCTTTTGACTAAGAAGATTACTCAATCACTCCAGAGACAAATACCAAAGTTTGAGGAATCCCAAACTTGACTCTCAATGATTGGGAAAATAAAAGGCATGAATTTTATCCTTACAAGGAAATGGAAGAAGTTGAGTTGGGAATATATTTTTTGCATGAAGAAGATACAGTTCTCCCTAGCATCACCAAGCCGGATGGTAAAGATGACAATGAAGTATGGTAGTTATTCTTTGATGGTTCAAGGAGTAGACAAGGTGTTGGAAGAAGAGCAATGCTTGTATCACTGCAAGGTATAAAATACTATTCACCTTTTCAATTTCAGTTTATATGTTCAAACAACATAGCTGAGTACAAAGAATTGATCCATGGATTGCATTGGGAAAGGAAGATGGGAATTAAGAACTTGCAATTTTTTAGAGATAGTGAGCTAGTTGTTAATCAAATTAGGTGGAAAAAATCTGCCAAAAATTACCTTCTAAAAATCTACAAGAGTTGGGTATGGGATCTCATTGAATACTTTGAAGCTTTCAACATCATTTCCATCCTAAGGAAAAAGAATGAGGTTGTGGATAAGCTTGCAGCAATTGGGGTATCTTTTGATATTGTTGATAACATCAAAAAATATAAAACTCAACCTCATATCAAAGTGGTTGTAAGTTTGGTTGTTTCGGATAACAATACAAGTTGGAAAGTCTTCGAAAGTGATCAGAAAATCTTTTTTTTTTTTTACAAGAATATGAGTTCTCTACTATAAACCAAGATAAATTGGAGCAGCAGTATAAAGACCAAGTGTTGCAGTTGAGAACAAACAAATTTCCCAAAGGTTTAGTGACTTTGGAGTCAATTTTGAACCACAATGACCAATTCTAGAAAGAGAAAGAAAATATTCAAGTCAAGGGTGAGGATTCAAAACCAATTGCAATTAGAGAAGAAAAGTTCTTCAAATTGGCAAAGCGAGCACTCAGCGAGAGAGGTTTGATTTCATCCAACTTTTTCAAGAATTTTTAGATGTCTTTTCTTTGAATTATAAAGAATTGAGAGGTTTCAATCCAAGGTTGGCATAACATACCATTGAATTGGATCCAAAATCCAAGCCCATTAGAAAAAAAAAAAGCCGGTGAATCCTCATATTGAACCTCTTATGAGGAAGGAATTGAATAAAATCATAGAGGAAAATATCATTTTTCCAATCAAGCACTCGAGTTGGGTTAAAAATTTGGTGCCAGTGCGGAAGAGAAATAGATAAATCAGATTGTGTGTGGGATTCTGGGATCTAAATAGAGCTTCACTTAAGGACCACTACCCACTCCCTTCCATGGAGAAAATCTTGCAAGTAGTAACTGGTTTAGAGATATTTTCATTGTTGGATGGCTACTCAGGTTAAAATAAAATCATGGTGAAGGAAGAATACCAGCTCAAGATAGCCTTCACCACAAAGTGTGGCACATAAGCTTATAAGAAAATGAATTTTGGACTATCAAATGCCATAGATACATTCCACAGAGCCGTGGATATGGCATCCAAAGGACTGATTAACAAGATATTGTTTATCTATCTTGATGATATCATTGTGTTTTCAAAAAATGTAAAAGACCGCCTCTTTTACCTCAAGAAATTTTTCCAAAGATGTATAATATTTGGAGTGTCCTTAAATTTGAAAAAATGCGTATTCTTGGCTCATGAAGGAAAGTTATTAG
This sequence comes from Taxus chinensis, assembly GCA_019776745.2. Classification (NCBI taxonomy): domain Eukaryota; kingdom Viridiplantae; phylum Streptophyta; class Pinopsida; order Cupressales; family Taxaceae; genus Taxus; species Taxus chinensis. The sequence goes on from CM034150.1 coordinate 850,213,191, forward strand.
GCCATAATGTCTAGAAGGAAGGGTTAACCATTGATCCTGAGAGATTTGAAGCTATCTGAGTACTTCCTTTGCCTAGTCACAAGAAGTATCTTCAGAGTTTTTTAGTGAGGATCAATTTTGTCCAAAGATTTGTGCCTGATTTTTCCACCCTTGTTAAACCATTGACTATGATGTTGAAGAAGAACCTTGCATTTAAATAGACAACAGAGGGCAAGGAGAGTTTTGAGGCTATCAATCATGTAATATTTCAAGCTTTAACTCTTATCAACCCAGATTTCTCCAAATACTTCATCATATATGCTTTTGGTGGTTTGGATATGATTTCAGCTATCTTAGTACAACTAAATAAATAAGGTTCATAGAAAATCATCACATTATTCAACCAGAGCTTAGAATATTATGAAGTAAGATATTATTTCTTTGAAAATCATGTCTTAAATGTCATTAGAAGCTTGAATAATTTCATACACTTAGTTTCAAACAATAAAATTCAATTATTAGTGTCTCATGTTGGAGTGAAGGAATTCCTCCTAAACAAGGATTTGAGTGATAAATTAGTAGGTTGGATCACCCATGTGATGGGGTATGATATTTAAATCAAGGTGACGAAGCTGGTCTGTGGTAAAGGATTGTGTGAGCAACTTCCTTCTAGTCAACATAGCAAGATAAGTGATGAAAAAGAGGTTTCACTAGTGTTGCACGATGATCAATAATAGCTAGCTGATGATGTGCCCACTCCATGTTGGACCCAAGATATGATGCATTATCTTCAAATAGATCTATGCCCTCTGGAGTTGATAAAATTAAAGACAAGATATTTCAGAATCTAGCCCATTTTGTATGTGCTAATTGATGGTGTTTTTTTCAAGAAGGATGTAAATGGTGTGTTATTGAGGTGCATTGGGAAAAACTAGATTGAAAAAGTGTTACATGAGTTTGATGACGGAGAATCAGGAGGTCATTTTTCTCCATGAGTAATAACCCTCAAGATCATGAAAGTTGGTTATTAATGACCTACATTTTTCAATGAATAATATACATTGATTAAGAAATGTAAGAAATGTGCATTCTTCACAAGGAAGGAAAATCTAGAAGCGCTTCACCTCCATCCAATCTCAGTGGATCAATATTTCATGCAATGGGGATTAAACTTCATTAGAGTCATTAATCTGAACTCGAGCCAAGGTCATAAGTGGATACTCATGGAAACAAATTATTTCACCAAGTGGACTGAGGTGGTAGTACTCAAGGAAGCAAATGAGTCTAGCATACTAGATTTCTATGAGGGGGTAGTCATAGGGTTTGGTGTACCTTCCACTATCATTTCAAATAAATCTTTGGATTTTCTTGGCATAAAGATCACTAAGTGGGCTATTATAAATGAGATATATCTCAGCACTTCATCTAGTTATTACCCCCAAGGTAATGGGCAAGATAATTCCCACGAACAAGAACTTGCTGAGAACTATAAGAAGGGCTCTCGATGAAAACTAGAGAACTTGGCACACAAAGCTCAAATTAGGTATATGAACTGATAGAATAACACTAAAAAGGGTATATATGAAGTTTTCCATACAAGATAGTCTGCGGAAGGGAGGAAAGGCCTTCCTATATCACTTGAATTGCTGGCATTGGAGCTTCTCAAGCAGTTAGAGCTTGCTGAGTTTGAGCCCATGGAAATCAATTATGTAGAACTCATGGATTTAGAAGAAACAAGAGAGAATGCAATTCAAACCATAGAGAAAGATCAAGCATTGATAAAAAGGAGCTTTGACAAAAGGGTCAAGGGAAGGACATTCCAAGAAAGAGACTTGGTACTGAAATGGTATGCAGATCGGGAAAAACCAAGAAAGCATTCCAATTCTGATGTAATATGGAGTGGTCCCTACATGATCACAGAGTGCAAGAGTAGTAATTCCTTCTGACTGGACAAGTTGGATGGTGAAGAACTGCAGATTCCAGTCAATGGAATCTATCTCAAGCATTATTATTGAAGGAAGAATCCTCACCCTTGTACATATTACTTTAGGGGTTTCATTCCTCTAAGTGCTCATGCACAATGTCTTGTTGTTATAATAGGTTTCAATTTCTCTAAGTTTTGGTGCATGTGTCCTATTGATTATAGTATTGTCTTTGTACAATTCATCATGCTTCCGAACAGAGAAATTGTAGTAGAAATCTTAGGGTTGTGAGCAACAGTTGCCATCCTCAAGAAAACTCAAATGTAGAGAAACTAAAATTTAGATAAGGGTCAGATTTCAATGCCTCATTCCTTTCTCCTTCAGATCAACATCCAAGTTTCTTATGCCCTTCACCAATTCAAAAAATCATTTAAGGGGCAGCTTAAGGTGTTGTGACAGGTAGTAATCTCATGATGTCTCAGAAGTTCCCGACAGTTCCAGCCCTTCAATCATGCCCTAAGAAGCCATTCAAAGAAGGAAAAATCACATTTAAATAGAGTTCCATGATGTCCAAAACCATAAATGTGTTTACATAAAGTTCTGTAATGTGTTATGCATGTTAAGTAATCACCATTTTCAGTGTGCTTCATACTTAGAAAGATCAAATTTTGGGGACAGTTACAGCAATTCATCTTTCATCCTAATTGGATCAGATTTGTGGAGAAATGAAATGGGAAAATAACTCAAGGTCAAATAAATTTTCCACTCTCATAAAGAAAACTCCAAGATTTTCTTATTGAAGTTGGAAAATTCCAACAGCGAAAGTCAGTTCCAAGTTTAAGCAGTAGAATAGGTTTTCAATTCAAATTAGTTTGGGATGACCATGAAAGACTCTTTTCCCAATGGATAGCTATAGGCCATTGGTCATCCCATCTAGTAGGCAGATGGCCCCATGAGTCACGAAATTGTTATCCATTTTCACCTCCCAGGTGAAAATGGACAACATGGGGGGCGGGTTTGCACTGAATTAGCTGTTAAAAGGGATCTCACATGTCAAATTAGAACAAGAAAGTAGGTCTTAGTGTTTAAGGCATCATCAGGGTCTTTGGGAAGGTTGGAAGTCATGAGAGGAATGTTTCCTCTTCTGGGTTTTCATGAATCCCAAGTTTTTTCAGAAGAAGAAGGTGAGTAGTGGGGCCCACTTGCATGAAAAATGGGTGAGATTTGATGTTTATTCTAGGACCCCCTCAAAAATATCCACATAGCCCCTGGGGCACTAAAAACCAAAAGGATTGCAAAACATTCAAGAGGAAATGCAAAAAAAATTAAAAATGGTGTTTGGGCCCTAACCAATTCACTGAGCTGGTGGGCGAGCTGGCTCCCAACTCAGCGAGCTGAATTTACACCGAGCTGTTCACCAGGTGGTTGAGCCATTTTTTAGGTTGTAAGGATCGTGTCATGGGGGTGAGTTATCATGATAAATGCATTGCATAAGAAGGCTAAGATCCTCTCCAAAACCCCTCGGCGAGCTATTTTTCATCATCGATCTCAAGTATAGAAAGGGTCAAGTTAGTTTTGGTCGCATTGCAGAGACGGGCTCACACATGGTCCTGGTGAGTTGGTTGCATCAATGGTGGCACAAGGATCATACATGACGAGCTATGCCTCCCCAAAACTTGACAGTTGTGGGTTTAATGGCTAATGAGCTCATTTAAGAGTGAGTCGAGCTATGTACTGAGCTATGGAGAGTCCCTAGCAAGCTATTGAGTAACAGGGTCATTGTTGCAAATGAGAGAGTGAACCGAGCTGACCTAACACCTTCATGGCAGATGCATAGCATGGAAGGAGTGAGTTTCTTATCAAGCTCTTTGAGCTCGTTTAAAGTTAGTCATGGAGAGTCGAGTTGCTCTAATTTTTTTGAGGTTAAGTCAAGGCCAATGCACCGCTTGACGCAGGTTGTCTCTACATTGGGGTGGCTGAGTTAATTTAAACGTTCCACAAAGGGAGCTCATATGTTAAAACATGATGGGTTCGAGACTCAAATCGATTAGGAAAGGAAACTTGGACCAAGCTAAGTTGCACACAAAGAAGAAATGAGGGTCAACTCGGCATTGGCTTGAACACTTAGCGGATCGGTGAGATTTAGCAAAGGGGCGGAGATCTGAAGTTGGCTTGTCAAGCTGATGTAGACACCAAATTTGTGTCTTACGACCCCCTGTGCCCCGCATCTCATTTCGCAACCTAACCTCATCACCTAAACCTTACACAATTATTTATTAATTACCTTATAATTAATAAATCCACATCGCCATACCTGCCACCCTCATTTCACCACCTCATCATGACCTAGTCTTAACCCTAAACTAACCTAATTAAGACCTATAACTTGGTCCACATCCACACCCATGACTAATTACTCCTCACTCGCACCTAAAACCAACCTCATAATGACTTGACCAAGCCCGCAACTAATCCCTCGGGAGAAAAGGAGGGAAAGCTGGCTATTTTACCAAAAATAGCCCGCTTTGACCTGACCAATACCGGTTCTTACTCGACCGCCGTCGGTTGCGTAACCGCCATCGGTTCCCTATAAATGACCACTCCCAAACCAAAAACAAAGGGTTGGATTTTCGTGGATCCAAATCAGAAGTCATTGGAAGGATCCAGATTTTTACTTGGCTGAATAGAGACAAGTGAAAAAGAAACAAGAAGAGTTTGCAGAGAAGGACATCAAGCCAAAAAACTGCAACTGAGTAACCAGAGCCTTGTGACACTCATCTGTTCGTCGGGAGGGAAGATAGCTCATCTCCTGATTGTCAGGTCATCCTACCTAAGTTATGCCATCGTCATCACAATTCTTGGACCTGCATCCTCATTAATAATCAGTAAGTAATATCTTGTATATCCTTTTAATAACATTTCTTGAACTTCTGAATCACAGCCATCATAAGTCTATTCCTAGATCTACTACCCAGCAACACACTAGATATAACTGTCATTCCTCCACCCTTACGTTACCCCAAGAACACACCCCCCGTATTCTCTGAGTCCTTCTCATCACCCCCATTACCTAACCCCACCCATTTATCAGCCTTATAAAACAACACAACCACCTTATAACCAGCCTTCACCAAAAGCCCCTAAAACATTGCCCCTACCGATATCGGTTACTAACAACCGGTACTGATTATAGTGACCGACATCGGTCACCCGTGATTCTAAACCAAGACCCAGCCCTTTCTCTATTGTTCTAACAAGGTAGACAAATTGTAATTAGACAATATCTTATTTGTTAGAATTTTTGTTAATTCATATTAGCAGGGGAACTGACCACCTTCGAAAGGAAGTTTTATATTTCCTGGGCCCAAGGCAATTCCCTCATTTATTGTCTAATTAAAATCTGGTGGTCTTGTATTCTTACTTGCAGGTAGTCCTTCCCAGACAAAAAGGAGTTCTTCGCAGTCGATCTGATCTTTCTCTACGGTACGCGCACACCCTCTCAACATTCAACAGGTATTCCTCTTATCCCTAAACCCTTATCTGTTTCTCAAAGGAATGAAAGGATAAAAGCAACTCTATTCCCAAAAGTTGAAACATTCCGTGCAAAACATTTTGGCACACCCGGTGGGACCCATTTCGGGTTTCTTTTGTTTCTTTCTTGCTTTCACATAGGGAGCATACTTGCTGTTTTCTTCTTTTAAAAATTTCACACAGTATTTTGTTATATTTAGTAAAAGAATTTGTCTTGCTTTCCCTAATTTTACATTCGTGAAAGTTATCTTCTTTGCTTCATCGAATATCATTTTCGATTTGGGTTTAAAACACGTGCATTACATTCTTTCTTGTTGTTTTCAATTCTAGTGAACGTAAACTAAGTAACAGGTCATACACGTGGGGGTGATTTCCACGGTATTGGCAGGAAATTAATCTTACTTTCACTGCACAACACATACCGAATCACTTCATAATTAACACAACAGCTCAAAACATCCCCTTTTTTCCGCGGTATTCCTCCGCTCGATTGAGGTAACCTTATAAGCCAAAACAAACTTGACATTTCCCCTAAGTCTTGTGTTTAGGATTTTGACATCATTCTGTGTCTAAGGGCATAAGCTCAAATTGATAAACACTAATCCTAGGGTTAGTCTATTAATTTGCTTGTGTATCTTGTTTGTTTTCAGTTCTGTTTCTCTGTCATACACTATTTCAGTTATCACTTCAGAACAATTTTATAGATGTACTAAGCATTGTTAAAAACTCAAATGAGCAGCTTCTTATATTTTCTTATACCAGTCTTATTATACCGACATCGGTTAACTAACCGACGTCGGTTATAGTCTAACCGACATCGGTTAGCAGACTGATATCGGTTACTGTCTTTTACAGTTCCTGACAAACCAACAACCTACCAATTTCAACATTCTGAGGCTATTTCTGTTCTTGATAGATTGAAACCCTACTGTGTACTCTTGTCCATGGTTGTTATCACTCGGAAGCAAGCTGCCACCATGGTTTCACATGCCTACTCTGTGCCTTTACCTGAATCACCTCCTTCACATTCTATAGGGAATCCTATGGATACCATCGAGGTTCCCAAAATTCCTATAGGAGATAAGGAATTTGCCAAATTTCTGGATGCTAATCCTAGCACTGTACAATACTATTTGTCTCATGCCCCTGACCGTACACCCGACGGTCAACTCCTTGTTGGCATGCCTATTAGTATAGCTGCTCATTTAGCTCCTTCTCCGCCTGATAACTCCGCTTTACCTGCTGCATCCTTAGCCCCGTCTCCCAATCCAGTGGCTTCAGAGGTTCATACGACACAGATTGGCTTTCCTTTGGTTAATCTTGGGCCCCACATGTCATTACCACCGACTGCTCCTACCTCGTCTCTCTTGCAGACTGTTCCGTTCATGACTTGCTCTCTGCCACCTATCCACACGAGCTTTCCTTCTCAAGCTCTGCCCACATTTTCATTCCCACACACGTATCCTGTGACCTCAACGTCTTATATAGGACATCCCTATTCGGTCACCTCAACACATTCATCCTCCATACCTTATCAACATTTAACGCCACCATTGTCTAGTGGAGGCCCTTGGCCCATTTTGTTTCCATTTGCCGCAACCGCACCATCAGCTCATCCAACCACGGATTTCATCAAACAAATGATGGACAAAATGCAAAATCTGGAGGCTTCTGTTTCAGGAATTCGTAGCGCCTTGACATACGAGAAAGTTTGTCAGGAGCCTATCCACCCTTCTGTCCCCCTTCATTCATATCCTCCTCAATGGGAATTACCAAAATTTACTCGTTTTAATAGTAAGGAGGATCCTCAACAACACTTGCGCTCATTTAGACATGCCTGCTATCTAATTGCTCACGACGATGCCTTACTACTCCGCACCTTTCCCATGTCCTTATCAGGACCCGCCTTGGAGTGGTACAGTGCTTTAACCCAGCACTCAATCTTCTCTTTTAACCAACTAGCCCAATCTTTCTTGGATCATTTCTCCATTAACATTGCCAAGAAAGTATCTATCACCGACCTCTATGCCATCCGACAATTTGAAGATGAATCTATCACAGATTTCGTTGGACAATGGTGGGGCCTTATCAACCAACTTACGTATGCCTTGCCTCAAGCCGAACTTATCGAACTTTTTACGTGGGCCTGCGCTAAACACATCTCCCCTACCCTCCAAATTCAAACTTTCCGCACATTTGACGAAGCCTTTACTATGGCTCGAAAACTAGAGATTCGAGCCTTAGAGGAAGAGAAATTGCGGTTGCGCAACAAAAACCCCACTTTCCAAACTCAAGATTCCACCAACAAACCTAACACCACCAATCCTCACCCATCAACTGCTTCGAAATCAAAAGGAGTTGTGCACGCGGTGATGGTCAAATCCCAACCACCATCTAATACCCCACCAAAAAACCACCTATAAGTATAAAGCTGAGCCCATCAATTACACCCCCTTGGGAGAAACTTATGGTGTGATATTGGAAAAATTGCTTAAAGCAGGAGCCATTACCTTACCTCCTGTTAAACCTCACTCCGGGTTTGATTCCACTCACGCCATACCTTCTTGGTACAAAGAAAATGACTTCTATAACTTCCACCGCGTGAAGGGACACAGTCATGAAAACTGCAAGATGTTGAAAAACATAGTGCAGGAAATGGTTGATGCAGGGGATATAGCCCTCGATAATCCTAATGCCCCTGCTAACCGAAATTTGAAAATTTTCAACAAACCATTCCCGAATCACTCTTCTAACAGTAATATAAACCAAGATATCTTAGCCGAGGAGAGTGTTCATGAGATCCATGCAGTCTTCGACTCCCAGCCAAAAGCCTCTATCGAAAAAATTCTGAATCAAGCTTCTTCACTAACGCAGGAACCCGAACCCCCTTCATCACCATCAAGACAAGACGAAATCCTTGCCGTTCCTTTACCCATCAAAGAATTAACCGCCCAGAGTTCCCTTCTCACAAATGAGCCTTCTTATACCACATCCTTGCAAGACTGTGAGCGGATGTTATCTAATTTATCTATTTCCCAAACGTCTCCTTCTACCATACTTGCTGTACAAGAGGAAGGTTCACCACTTCTTTTGTCATCCTTAGACGAGAAACCTCTTACACCGACATCACCACATTCTTTAAACATGACGGATCCTCTCAAACACGCCCTCCTACCTATTAGTTCTTCATCGCCTAAATATTTTCAGCAACCGGTTGACCTCTTAACGCCCATTGATACAGTGCCTCATCTACCCCCTGTATCACACCCACAGTGGACCGGAATCACAACCCACCTTTCTTCCATACAAAAGTTCCTATTCACACGTGAGGACTGTCATTCCCCAGAAGATAGAAAGGTCCTACGGGAACGTTTGAGTATGCCATATTCTACTCAAATGCAGATGACCAACCCAGATGCCTCTACCATATACCCGAAGTGTTTACAGAAGCTTAAAATGCCTATGTCCTCATCTTCACCCCCCCTCATCTCTACCAAATACCTCATCCACCTCTATTAACCTAACCCAATCTTCCCCTACGCTTGGGACCTCACCAATACCCAGTCTAACACACCCACCTAAGCGGCTTGATTTATCTAAAAATAAAGCCGTTCATCCACTTAGGAGACAGACTCAATCTCCTCAACCTATGTCTCTATTACAACTAAAACCATCGTCGTCACACCTACCTTCCATATTGGGACCTCATCCCTCCACCTTGCATCAATATATCATACCTCCTGCATTTTCTTTAAAACGACCTACGCCTTCTGCACCCATACAGAGATCCAAGGGTACATCAACACCGTCACCCCGCGTATCCTGTCCACCTACCAACCCTAAACAAATTCCATCATCAAAATATTTGTTTGTTGTCACTCCTATTTCTCCGTGGTTGTTTTCTGATACCACATCATCTGTGGCCTCATCATCTAACCAGCTAAACATAGCTTCTGTGCCAAAGAAGCCACGTTTAGTTAAAACCCATTATCAAAACTCCTTGGCTAAACCACCACCCATACAAACCAACCATACCCCGTCATTACCAGAAACTACCCAGTCAATAGCCTCATCTTCCTCTGACTTTGACCCACTCAAAGGGTCTTACGCAAAAATCCTTGCTATGTTGGTGGAGAATGCGACCATTTCCCTACCCCCACTTAGACCTTATGATCCATCTAAACCTCGACCTATAGGTTATGATGAGTCTAAAATCTGCGCTTACCACCGCACACCAGGACATGACGTAGAGGGATGCAAAGCGTTGAAAGCCATACTTCGTCAGTCACCTCTCTCAGATAGAAAAGTTAAGAAAGACAACTTATGAAGAGAGAGACCTTTAGCTTCAATTCCCTCTCCTATACCACCTGTCCCCGCCTCACCAAGATCTATCATTATTACAGCCCCACCTCTCGAAGACCATGACTTATCCCTACCGTCTTCCTCCTCTCGTATTCACGAGATCAATATGATTAGTGTTGCTACTCGAGGGTAGAAAAACAATGGGAAAGCGAAAGAAAGCACACCTGCGGCCTCCCTTTCTCCGTCCACCATCCCGATCGCACCCACCACCTAAAGTGGTTATTCGTGGACCCGCCTACCCCGTCTCTAATGGAGTTGCCCACCGAACCATGATCAAACAGCTTCACCAATCACCTGTAAAAATGACACTGTATGAGCTCATTCAGACTTCTGAATCTCATCGACAAGCTCTCGTTGAAATCCTTCAAGGGATAGAGGTCTTACCTAATGAAACCTTGCCTGTTACCTCCATTCTCACACCCAATCACGTTGCTTCACTCACCAAACAACCCATCTCCCCAACCACTTCTGTCTCTGTACAGCAAGCCGCTGCTGTCAGTTTCTCCGAAGATGAAATTATCGACTTTGGTGCTGAAGATCCTGACCCTGCTCTTTTCATCTCAGCTTACGTCCGGGACATTCAGGTACGTCGTGTTATGATTGACGGGGGCGCTAGCCTAAACATCATCTCTTCAAAAGCCTTCCAACAAATGAATATCCCTTCTAGTTGCATGTGTGCCAACCCCATCATGTTGCGGTCATTCAATGATGCTATTACTTCTACCTTAGGCACCGTGATCCTTAACATTCGTGTAGGGCCACGCACTTTACCCGAACTCTTCTATGTCCTTGAGGGAGAGTTCCAATACAATATGTTGTTAGGCCGCCCTTGGATCCGGGCTATGGGATGCGTTCCCTCCACCTTACATAGATGCATAAAATTGGAGTACGAAGGGAAGTCCTACACCGTAAAAGTTGATCCTCCCCCCTTCAAAACCTGTAATATGTTATATCGCCCTAATGATGTGCTTGTACCAGTCAAGACACCCATTCATCCAACCCAACCATCCACTTCAACCACACCTCAACCATCTACCTCAACCGCACCCACGTCTTCAACCAATGAAACCGCCATCGCAAATACCACTTCCTTTCCCGCAGCTAACATCCCAACCTCAGACCCCTTAGTAGATGTTTTTCAACGCCTTACGCTGGGGGAGTATCGCCTATATAACGTTAGTTCTTTCCATACCCCACAGGAGTACGGACAGTTACATGCGCATCCTACCTATGACCGTCGTGTGGGGGAAGTAATCCCCTACGGACCACCTCATTGCTGCACCAACCTAACGTATGGGGGTGTCGACGCATCCTCCGTTACCCCTGAACCTCCTCTTGGTGTGGTTCCTTTCCAATCCGATTTTCAATACCTGACAAATCATCGTTTCGCCCTCACCTTCTTGACTCGCTGTGCTTGGAAAGGCTTTGGTTTTGGTCTTTATGAACAAGGCCGACATACAATCATTCCCATAACTACACGCAAGCACAATGATCGTAGTGGTCTCGGATTTCCTGGAACACTTACACCGAAGGAACCTCGTGTCAGTTGTCTCCTGGAAGATGACGACGTCACCCCTACCGAACCATCATCACCCATTTTGCCATCATCACCCACAGAGTCGATAGATCCTGAATCTATCCCTCCTAACTTTTTTTTTTCATAAATGCTATCTTCCTAGGTCCTCTCACTTATCAACGTGATAATGAGGACCCATCTTCTCTTCCCTTTCTGTATCCAGACATGATCGAAGAGGATTCGCCTTCAATTAATGTTGTTGAGTGCCAAGATGACGACTCCATCCTCACTTACCTTGGTGCGGATGACTCCTATATTCAACGCGCATTACCGTCTGAAACTCAAACCATGTTGAATGAGTCTACTATAGAAATTAACATCCACACAGAGGAGGATCCTCACATTGTGAAGATCGGGACAATCCCTTAACGCATCAGAACAAGTCGCCTTTACTACCTTTCTCCGTACCCGCAACCAAGCTTTCGCTTGGTCCTACGCTGACATGCCAGGAATTGATCCTGACATTGCTGTCCATAACATCACCCTAAAACCTGATTCCAAACCAGTCAAATAGAAACTGAGAAAAATGCATCCACGCATTGCCCTCTTGGTCAAAGAAGAGCTTCAATGACTTCTTTCTGTTTCCTTCATCTTGCCTATTGACTATCCTCAATGGATTTCTAACATCGTACCTGTCACTAAAGCGACGGGGGGACTTCGGATATGCATGGATTTCTGAGACCTTAACCTCGCTTGCCCCAAGGATGAATTCCCCCTCCCAAGTATTGATCAACTTGTTAATCTCACTGTGGGCCATGAGATGCTTTCTCTCATGGATGGCTTTTCGGGATACAATCAAATTTTGGTAGCCCCGGCCAATCAACATAAAACTGCCTTCATCACTCCTTGGGGAACCTTTTGTTATCGTGTCATGCCGTTTGGCCTTAAGAATGCTGGTGCGACCTATCAGCGGGCTATGACTTACATTTTTCATGACATTATGCACACTATCCTTGAGGATTATGTCGATGATCTTCTTGGCAAATCTAAACATCGCAGTGAACATCTCGATGTTTTAACCATTATTTTCAATCGCCTGTTACAATATTATGTCCGTCTTCAACCAAAGAAATGTGTCTTTGGTGTTCTTTCGGGAAAAATTCTTGGCTTTATCGTCTCTTTGCGTGGCATTGAGGTCGATCCATCTAAAGTCAAAGCTATCCTAGAAATGCCCCCACCCAAAAACCTCAAACAATTGCGTAGTTTACAAGGTAAACTTCAATCCATCCAGCGTTTCATCTCCCAACTCTCAGATCGATGTCAACCTTTCCATCACCTTCTTAAAAAGGACATTGCCTTTCAATGGAGTGAAGAGTGTCACCAAGCCTTTGAAGCTCTCAAAGCCTATCTCTTGCAGCCACCCATGCTTATCCCACCTCAGGATGATCGCCCTTTCTACCTTTACCTTTCTGCCACTGACCATGCTATAGGAGCCATGCTCGCACATCGGGACTCGGCACGTCGAGAACAAGTTGTTTATTATATCAGTCGTACTCTGGTGGATTATGAGACTAGGTATACACATGTAGAAAAGTTGTGCCTAGCCCTATCATTCGTAGCCACCAAACTCCGACACTACCTCCTGAATCACAAAACTTTTGTCATCACCAACACGGACCCCATCCATTATATGTATGCCAAACCACATCTAAACCAATGCATCGCCCGATGGCTTATGCTCCTTGCTGACCTCGACCTTGAATTTATACACCAGAAGTCAATCAAAGGACAAACTATTGCAGACCAACTCGCGGAGGCCCCTTTACCTGGGGAACAATTTACCAATTTTAATTTCCCTGACGAACTCATCGCCACTCTTTCACTCAGGGAAGAGTCGTATCCAATGACCCTCTTCTTCGATGGATCCAAATGCCAGCGCGGTGGAGGGGCTGGCGTTGTTCTCATTCCTCTTGACGCTGAGCCTATGCCTCTTTCATTCTGACTCGATTTCCCCTGCACTAATAATACAGCGGAATACGAGGCCCTTGTTTTGGGTCTCCAGGTTGCGTTACACTTAGGTGTCAAATCTATTAATATTTTTGGTGACTCTCAATTGGTAGTCAATCAAGTTATGGGCATCTACCAATGTAAAAATGAGGAACTTCAAAAGTACAAACATTACGTGGATTCACTTTTGACCTCATTTACTCGTTATTCTATCCAGACCATTCCCCGCTCCACTAACAAATTTGCGGATACTATGGCTTGCTTAGCCTCGCAAATTCCTGCTTCATCAACTGACTCTGACATTTTCGTCTTGGTCCAACAACTCTTTGCCCCATCTTACTCAGCCCCGGTTATTTGTATGATAAATAATGTGTCTGCTAATTCGTCAGGATACCTGGTATCACACCAATTTCACGACTACCTTACAACCTCTCATTCTCCCACCTGACCTTACTAGTACCGGAAAACGTGCTTTTCTTAAACGTGTTTCTCGTTATGTCGTCATGGGGGGACTCCTTTATAAACGTGGCTTTGATGGCATCCTCCTTCGATGTCTAACCGGCGTGGAGGTCACCTATACCATCCAACAGGTCCATGATGGTATTTGTGGTGGACATTTTAGCGGCCTTGCCATGGCCAAACGGATCCTTCGCCTAGGCTATTATTGGCCTACTCTTAATAACGACTGCTACGAATATGTTAAGCATTGTGTTATGTGTCAACAACATGCCAACCTTCAACATACTCCTAGCCATCCGCTACAGGTCGCACGAGATCTTTGGCCTTTCTCACAATGGGGTTTAGACCTTATTGGTGAGATTCACCCGCCCTCTTCGCAACGTCACCATTGGATAATCACAGCAACCGAATATTACACAAAATGGGTGGAGGCCATTCCACTCATTTCAACCAAAAAAGAAAAAATTGTAGAATTCGTTAACCATCACATTATCTGTCGTTTTGGTGTTCCTCATCGCCTGATAACAGATAATGGAAAATCTTTCAAAAATAAGTTGTTACAAGACCTTTGTAACAACTTTGGTATCAAACTTAGTTTCTCATCACCTTACTATCCACAGGCCAATGGTCAGGCTGAATCTTCTAATAAAACCCTAACCAAAATCCTCATGAAAGTTGTTAATGATTCTGGAAGAAATTGGCATGATCACATTCCCTTTGCCCTTTGGGCTTATCGTACTAGCATTCGTACCTCCACTAATGCCACACCATTTTCTTTGGTATATGGTACCGAGGCTGTCTTGCCTCTCGAAATACAAATACCCTCCCTCAAAATATCTCTTTAGGATATTCTCACCAATGATGATTTCCACCAAGAGCGGTTAGCCCAATTAGAGCTTCTTGACGAGCGACGTCTTACGGCTCTTGACCACCTTCAAATCTACCAAAAATGCATCAAGCGTGCTTATGATAAGTGACTTCATGAGCGTACCTTTAAGGTTGGTGATCTTGTCCTCAAAGAGAATCAACATGTAACCAAACTAGAAAAGAGCAAACGTGGAAAATTTGCTCCTAATTGGATTGGGCCTTACATTATCACTCACACTTATGGATCAGGCACTTATCATTTAGCTTCACTTAATGGTAAACCTGAGCCTGAGCCCCTTAATGCCTTGCATCTTCGACCATTCTACTGTTGAAATTCAGTGTTATATCACTTCTTATCTACCTTGCGCTCGTCCCTTGAGCTCATTTACCACCGCATACACTTTGTTTCCTACATCTCAAAATCAAAATCAAGCTCACATGGTTTGATTATCACCTCCCCTTAAAGATGCCTTCCCCTTTTTAGTCTAGTCCATGACTTCAAAGTATCAAAATGACACATTCTTAATTAAACACTTATGGGATTTTCTTGAGTCAAACTTCCTACAAAACTAGATGCTTCATGCCAAACGGACATCTAGACCTCTAAAGTTATACATAGACTACTCCCTTGAAGGACAGCTATGTGCAAAGCTACTTCTACTATTATAAATAGACTGCTCCCCCGAAGGACAGCTATACATAAAAACCGCATCTGCTACTATAAATAGACTGCTCCCTTGAAGGACAGCTATACACAGTCAGCCTTTATCAGAAGCTTCTCGCATTGATCAGCTTCAGTGAAGACCTCAAGAGTAATAAAATACATACCCCTTGTAGACTTCCCGCATCGATCAATCTATATCCAGAAAAAATAAAATAAAAAAAAGCCGCATTTCAAAAGCACTTTTGAGTCATGGACTTGTCTATTTAGGTTTGGTTCTCTTTCGTCAGAATAATCATCTTATAACAAGCTCTCAGCACCCCTGCCTATATCAACCACCTCACCTCACCATTTGTCAAAGCAACAAAACTCAAGGGACGTGACGTATATCCGATATATTGTGATTATACAACTCTTTTCACCTATCGACTTCTCGCCTATGCAAGGTACCTAGGGATTCAAGCTCATCCTACATTAATATGTGGTTTGTTTAGCTCTTCTCAACTACGGGACACTCTTGCCTCTTTTTCTTGACTCTAGGATTGTGTGTTGACCTTAATCAGGACACGATTCCCTACTACTTGGGTATGCTAACTTTCGCTTCACCTATACCTACACCAACGACATTACCCTACCAACATCAAATTTTTTACCAACCGAAAAATTGCCTAACCACAACCAAATTTCCTGAATTCACCTCTCCCTGGTCCTAAGGGAGAACTACATCGGTCTGAGGCCCCTCCTTGCTTTGTGCAATGGGCTATGTAGGTAGCACTTAGGAGACATGGGGTCTCCCAAGGTTAGCTCGACCATCCCCTACCATACCCTATCATGTGTTGTAGATATAAATAGTTTTTGTGTATTTCTATTTTCCAACATTCATCTTTATCCTTTTTCAAAACAAACAAAAACAACATCCAAAACACAACCATTCTTATTATTATCATCACTCAAAACAACATACATATTTAGTTTTATTTTAGATGATAAACAAATACACCTTCTCTATCATCGACTCGCAGGTCGGCATCCTTATTTATTCTTATATTCCTATGAAATTCACTTAGACCCTTGCGCCTCCTCCCGAATCAGGTGGTGATCGTGATCGTCGATGCCCCTCAGTTGGCCTCTCCATCCTCAAAGGTGCCACTGCCATTGGTTCCTCCCACTGATCCGCTAACATCTCCTGTAACATACGAATACGTCCTCTCGCGTGGAGGAAT
This sequence comes from Taxus chinensis, assembly GCA_019776745.2. Classification (NCBI taxonomy): domain Eukaryota; kingdom Viridiplantae; phylum Streptophyta; class Pinopsida; order Cupressales; family Taxaceae; genus Taxus; species Taxus chinensis. Next base: position 850,229,718 of record CM034150.1, read on the forward strand.
CTTGCCTCCAGTCTCTCCACTCGTAACTGTGAAACCTCTAACAATCCCATTGTCTCATTCACCTGTGTTTGAAGCTAGTGAACTAAATCCTGCAGACGATCTCTCTCCGCTGTAATCACAGCTATGTCAGGGCGCTCACGTGCACCTCGCAGCTCTGCTACCCACCATACTCTATAGGCATCTGTCGTTCCCACATCCATTACCCTACGATCGGCTGCTATCTCTTCTGGCCCTTCTGGAGGTGTAGGCCGGGGAGGTGAGAATGCTACCTCGGCGTCGATCCTCATGTATGGTCTATATGTCATAGGTATATCCTGAACGAACCCAAATTGTCGCCGCACGCGATCTAGAGGAATCCTCTCGTACTCACCCAGCCTGTGCCCTGTGATCCACCTCAATCACTCCACACCCCTTAACTCCTCAGCTATGTTCTCTGTCACCATATAGTTCCCGTAAGGCCTCCAACAAATATCCGCAATCGTCACCATCTCCCATACCTGTCTATAATACTCGATGTCATCTATCACGGCCTGGGATCTCGCTTCTTGTTCTGTCTGGACCCATCATCTGAATCCCAACCTCTGCACTCCTGCCTCTCCCGACTCGATGGGTCGGCCTATTAGACACACACAAACAATGTGCTCATAGGCCCAACAATGTAATAAGTACGAACAATCCAGTGTCGTCCTGTGTTTTCACTTGCAGGCCCATAAACCCCTATATAACTCTGCCAGATATGCGGGTGCCCATGCGAAAGTCACGCTCATTTCTATCATTTCCCAAATAACACTCATCAATGCTTTTGGAAATCTTCCACCCTCCACCCTCGGTAATGCATAATACCCCCACCGCTATCATTAATATCACGGCCAACCTTGTTTCCTCAGGGTGTGTTGCATACATTGTACCATACGTAAATGTTAAACCTCGCTGTGTCAAATCTCGTGCAGTATGAACCAAATACTGTTGTTATCACTGCCCCGCCTGCGCTAGGCAATGCCTGATACACTGGTTTTTCCTATCATTGGGAGTCTCAAAATACGGAACACATCTTCCAATGTCACTGTCATCTCCCCTGTTGGCAGATAGAAGGTATTCTTTTCTGGATTCCATCTCTCAATCAACGCCTGCAACATAGCATGGTTACGCGTGATTTGTGAATAATAGCGGATTCCACTTAACCCCAAATGATTTATCAATGCCCATTCAGCTAGTGTTACATCCGCTCGGATTCATGACAACAACGCTGGCACAATATCATTCATCCTTAACCCTGCTTCCGCCTGCATACATCAAAACGACACATAATTATTCAATAAAACAAATCTCCACGGGTTTTTTCACAAATTCTGGAAACTCCTACAGTAACCGATATCGGTTATAGATAACCGATACCGGTTTGCTAACCGATACCGATGTTATCTCTAAACGATACCGGTCACTGTCAAAAATATACACCCTGCTTAAAAACATACACCTACGATAATTATTTTGCCCGTTTACTCCTATCTATACCTAAAAACATACGTGACCACCCTGCTTACCTACCCCATAGCACTCACCCCATCCCAAACCCTTTCCTATCACCTTTTCTTTCTCATCTTTACCCACTTACTCTCTCTCATCCTATTCACACAAAACATGCAAGAATCAAATTACAACCAAACAGTTTACCTCTCGGGATGCAGCAGCTTGAGGTGGAACTTGTCTTCCCCCTCGTCCCTGCCCTGCTGGATGCTTCTCCTCGTTCAGCCATGTTCACCACCCTCTTCAAATATAACTTGTCTTTCTGCCTTCTGAATCTCAGTCCACGCTCACTTCACCGGTCTCTTTCCTCCTTATCACTCAAATTCTTTCATGCAATTACCTGTATCAGTCGTCGAAACAGCGTCGCATTCGTGTATTTAACTTGTTGCATGACTCTAAAAATAAGAATGCTAAAAATAAGAACTTAAGTTGCCAACCAAGCAGTTCTATTTTTAGGAAATATAATTTTAAAATAACCGATATCGGTTACATAACCGTTATCGGTCGTATAGCTACCGACATCGGTTACATAACCGATATCGGTCATGTGTCCCTTTTTTGCTTAAACCTAAGCCGTTTCTTCGTTTTTGCAAATTTTTGTGGCGCCCACCTCTTTTTCCTGCATTACAACACCATTATCAATATTTGTCATCCAAATCACATATATATATCCTCATAATTTCAGCAACATCATCCATCTACATTATAACAACCATCGACAACGTACATACGACATCATATATATACATCACAACCCATCAACAAAACACAATATGTGAATTTATACTGCATCATGTGGATCAAACTCGTCATACATTAAATTTCAACAACCCATCAACAAAACACATCAACAACATCAATCATATGCACCATGTGGATCAAACTCGTCATACATTAAATTTCACAACCCATCAACAAAATACTTAAAACATTTTATAACATATAGCATATGGATCAAAATCATCATATATATATATATATCAAAGGTTTCAAATATACAACTTGCCTTGCATAGGGGCCTCTGTGATCTCATAGATAATACAAAGCCAGCACGCAGGCCACAATAACTGTCAAAAATATCGACTCGGCTCGCAAGCCGGTCTCTCATATCAAAAATATACTCGGCTCGCAGACCAGTATCAACTATACAACCTGTACTCGGCTCGCAGGCCGATATATACAATAAATGAATAAATGAATGAATACATCATATGTGGGCACGCAGGCCTCTATAAACATAACCGGTTCGCAGACCAGTGCCTATATCCAATCTACAAACAAAAACATCTAACTCTGACCCAGGGATGTCTCAACTCTCCCCACCGCCCTCAGCACCTCTCCCTGCGGGTCCTGGCCCTGGCTCCCACCTCCTCCCTGTCACCGACCCACCGGCTGTAGCTGCACCACCCTAGGATCTCTGACTCCACGAGGTCTCCGCTCTATGCGCCGCATACGGCTGATAGTCAGCCCCGGTACCATCAAGGATGTCCTGATAGTACCGGGCCTCCGCTCTCGCCTCCATATACCGGGCCCGTGCCACCATAGCTGCTGGGGCTGGTCCCCCGACTCCTAATAACAATGGACCCTGTCCTACCAGTACACCCCCTATGCCGGTGGCAGTACCTGTGCCTGTGGCGGTGCCGGTGGCGGTACCTGTGCCTGTGGCTGCCGCTGGTGGTGGCCTGTGCCTGTGGCTGGTGGTGCCGCTGGTGGTGCCTGCTGGTGGTGCCTGTGCCTGTGCCTGTACCTGCACCTGGGCTAACTGCCCCTGTAGGACACCTATCTGTGCCTGTGCAGCAGCAAGCTGCCCCTGTAACAACTGTACCTATCCCCTGAGCTGGTCCCTCTCTGCTCTAACAACCGCTAAGTCTGGCTATGCGGGCTGTGCTCTCCTCGCGGCTCTCTCCCCTGCCCACCATACCAAAAATGCTCCTGTGCAGCCGGTGTCATCTATAGTATCATCTGCTGGCCTCTCGGCTACCCAATCTGGGTCCATGGGCTATGGTGCAGGTAGTGGGGCCTCTACATCATCCCTCCGGTACTGAGGGAAGGGAGGTGGCTCATCCTGTCGTAGCCCAATCTGCCATCGTACCCTCTCCAAGGGTATCCGCTCATGCTCTCTCGGCCTCCGTCCCGCTATCCAGAATGTATACTGGATCCACCGCAACTGTGATCGGGCTCCTCCGTGGGGCTGATGACCTCTGTAAGGCCTCCATACAATATCCAAGGTAGTCACGCCCTCTAATACATGCTGGTAATACGCTACATCCCGTCCGGCGAGAACTGCTCGTGGCTGGCCCACGACCCCCAGCCACCTCTGAAAGCCATATCTATAGATCACCTGTGGCCCTGGCTGCTGGGGCAGCCCTACTGGTCGAATGCATATGATATGCTCATATGCCCAGCAATGTAACAAGAATGTAGAACAAATCCCGAATCACCTCATCCGGCGGTAGCCCCACAGCTCTCTGTATAACTGCACCAGGTATACTGGTGCCCAAGCATAACATGTATGCTCCTCCACCATCTCGTGTAGTACCCCCATCAGCGCCCATGGAAAGCGGCCTCCCTCTGAGTCTGGGAGGGTGAAGCATGTGATGCCGATCATCATCAACACGGCAAGCCGTGTCTCATGTCTATGGGCACGATACATGTCCCCATAGGCAATGCTCGCGCTGTGATAAGTCAATAGCGCGGCTGCATCCCCGAATACCTGTAAAATGTTGTCCATGGCTATCTCTGCATCCACCTAGAAGACTGCCTCTCCATCGATCGGTAGTCTAAGGATGCGATACACATCCTCCAGTGTAATCGTCATCTCTCCCGTCGGGAGATGGAACACATTGGTCGCCGGATCCCATCTCTCGATGAGGGCAACCATCAGACTGTGATCCCTATCTATCACCCTATAATGCTGGACTCCACCGAGTCCCACCTCGCGCATGATGGCCCACTGCACTGCGGACACGTGTGGCCACATCTGTCTCAACAACGGGGGCATCCTATCCCGCATCGTCAGCTGCTGACGTGCCTGCAAAACCAACTCACTGCATTAGCCCTACTCTTTATCACAACAACTCCTTTAACCTTCTATACCCCCTTTTACCCACCCGACCACACAACCGCCCCATTTTCCCCCCCCCACCCACCAACCAACCTTCCTATCAACCTCTACCCCTTCCCTCTTCACCCCCATAAACACAAAACCCAAACACACAACTCCCAAACAATAACCACAACTCCCAAACAATAACCAAAACACCCAAATAACAACCAAACACCCAAAACCACAACAAAACCAAGCAACAAAATAGAAAATCCTAACTAGGGACCGGTACCGGTCACCCATGACCGCCACCGGTCCCCTCTCCACCGACGCCGGTCGACGTACGACCGACACCGGTCCACCACAAACCCACCTTGCCCGAAAACTTTGTGACCGACGCCGGTCGCTTAGTGACCGGCATCGGTCACTGTAAAATCATGGAGCCGAACCCGACGCGGCCCCCCAAACCCTTCTTTGACCTATTACTCCCATTTTACCCATTAAAAAATCCTAAAAACCTACCCACCCTACCGTTTTAGCCTAACTAACCTACCTACCCTCTCCCTTTTCCAAACCACTTCCATTTATTAATTCTTTTATTAAAAACATGGATTCCTACCCCAAACCCCAATATAGTTTAACAACATCAAATTCACACAATGAGAGGTTTCAAACCTACCGGTACGACGACACGTCGTCGTGGTGGGATAGGTGGTGGTGGTCCAGCTGGTCCAGCACCTCCAGCTCCTCCTGGCTGTGCCATGGCTCTCAAACTCCTCTGCTGGGTCCTCCACCAATCAAATGTTGCCTCCTCCTCGCTAGGGCCTACCAATCACTCACTTCTCCACTCAAATAGTGCCACCTCAGCCGACAAACTCAACAATCTCGCCAAAAGACCTCAGACAACTAAAATTGGTTTTCAAATTGACAATATGACAATGACAGGCCGTATTTTTCTTTTTATAGGTTTTCGACCTATAACCGATACCAGTTATATTATGCCCTAAAGAACTGGTATCGGTCATCTAACCGATACTGGTCATAGACAATCGATATCGGTTTAATCCCACCTTTTCCCCAATTTCTACCCTTATTTACTAATCGCCCTTTCTCACAACATTGCCTATATCCTCCTTCACTGAAAACCCTTTGTTAACTTCATTGGCCCACTTCACTGGCCGCAACCAACCAATTTGGCTCGACCCAAGGCTGTAACCAACCATTTGGCCCGACCTGAGGCCGCACCCAACCATTTTGCCACAACCAACCATTTGGCCCGACCCAAGGCCGCAACCAACCATTTGGCCTGACCCAAGGCCGCCACCAACCAATTTGGCCCGACCCAAGGCCGCAACCAACCCATTTGGCCCGACCCAAGGCCGCACCCAACCATTTGGCCCGACCCAAGGCCGCACCAATTAAATACCTCACCCAAAATCAACAAATTACAATTTTATCCACCCATCATGTAGCTTTTTGTTCAATCGAGCTCACCTGTTCGTGTTTTAGCATGATTAGGGTCCTTGACTTGATCAGTCGACCAACTTTGCCTAGACCAAGACCGTGACGTTTATCTCAACCAAACCAACCATTTGGTACTGCCGAACATGCCTAACCGTTCCTGTACCTTACCCGTTATATCCCCTGGAGCTACTTCCTATGCCTTGGATACCAGGATTATATCACCCTTGTTTGGATAAACTATCGACCTTTGCCTATGAATTGCTTGTTTTCTCTTCAAATCATGTACCCTGGTCGCACTACTGCATTTCAACGTGCGTCTGCTTCCTTGGACCTACCCCACCATCTTACCATCATCTCAACACCATTTCCCTTTATCAACCCTATCCCTGATTTCATGCTACCTCAATCTGTGATAGATTTGAGGGGGATTACCTATACCCTTAACAGGGGTAACCACTTCTTATTATTGTCTGTGTAGCTTTAACAAAGACAAGCTACACGACAACAAGGGGCTAATGTAGACACCAAATTTGTGTCTTACGACCCCCTGTGCCCCGCATCTCATTTTGCAACCTAACCTCATCACCTAAACCTTACACAATTATTTATTAATTACCTTATAATTAATAAATCCACATCGCCATACCTGCCACCTCATTTCACCACCTCATCATGACCTAGTCTTAACCCTAAACTAACCTAATTAAGACCTATAACTTGGTCCACATCCACACCCATGACTAATTACTCCTCACCCGCACCTAAAACCAACCTCATAATGACTTGACCAAGCCCGCAACTAATCCCTCGAGAGAAAAGGAGGGAAAGCTGGCTATTTTACCAAAAATAGCCCGCTTTGACCTGACCGATACCGGTTCCTACTCGACCGCCGTCGGTTGCGTAACCACCATCGGTTCCCTGTAAATGACCACTCCCAACCAAAAACAAAGGGTTGGATTTTCGTGGATCCAAAAATCAGAAGTCATTGGAAGGATCTGGATTTTTACTTGGCTGAACAGAGACAAGTGAAAAAGAAACAAGAAGAGTTTACAGAGAAGGACATCAAGCCCAAAAACTGCAACTGAGTAACCAGAGCCTTGTGACACTCATCTGTTCATCGGGAGGGAAGATAGCTCATCTCCTGATTGTCAGGTCATCCTACCTAAGTTCTGCCATCGTCATCACAGTTCTTGGACCTGCATCCTCATCAATAATCAGTAAGTAATATCTTGTATGTCCTTTTAATAACATTTCTTGAACTTCTGAATCACAGCCATCATAAGTCTATTCCTAGATCTACTACCCAGCAACACACTACATCTAACTGTCATTCCTCCACCCTTACGTTACCCCAAGAACACCCCCCGTATTCTCTGAGTCCTTCTCATCACCCCATTACCTAACCCCACCCATTTATCAACCTTATAAAACAACACAACCACCTTACAACCAACCTTCACCAAAAGCCCCTAAAACATTGCCCCTACCGATATCGGTTACCAACAACCGGTACCGGTTACAGTGACCGGCATCAGTCACCGTGATTCTAAACCAAGACCAGCCCTTTCTCTATTGTTCTAACAAGGTAAACAAATTGTAATTGGACAATAGCTTATTTGTTAGAATTTGTGTTAATTCATATTAGCAGGGGAACTGACCACCTTCGAAAGGAAGTTTTATATTTCCTGGGCCCAAGGTAGTTCCCTCATTTATTGTCTAATTAAAATCTGGTGGTCTTGTATTCTTACTTGCAGGTAGTCCTTCCCAGACAAAAAGGAGTTCTTCGCAGTCGATCTGATCTTTCTCTACGGTACGCGCACACCCTCTCGACATTCAACAGGTATTCCTCCTAGCCCTAACCCTTATCTGTTTCTCAAAGGAATGAAAGGATAGAAGTCAACTCTATTCCCAAAATCTGAAACATTATGTGTGAAACAGCCGACTTGGTGAGCCCATTGATCGGGACACAATGAGGCCATTTCATCCGATGCAGGGATATGCATCTCGTGAGGCCCAAAAAAACTCGATCCTCATGTATACTAGAATCATGAACCTACTAATTTTCATTACGTGCGAAGGATGGGTGAGTCAACATCCCAAGTGGATGGTTAAGGTGGGTTGGGAACCCAATTCGATTCTATGAGGGTTCAAAGAATAATGCAGACGAAAAACAACATGTAGGCCTGGAAGACACAAGACATATATTCCATGTGAGGATGAATTCCCCACACGATATGATGACCTAAAATACCTTTTAAAGTGGTGATTTGGTCAATTATGACATAAATGGTGAGCTGGCAGTCAATGTGAGCATGTGGCACTAAGGAAGATAGGGATGCAGTGTAACATTGGGATCGATGCAACATGGAAGAAAAGGAATAAAAGAGGAAAGTTGGTAGTATAATGTGTCGAGGTGGATATAAAGATCCAAACATGTAAAAGAAAAGGGCTCAGGGAGCAATGAATATGGCTAGCTTAGTGAACCAAATGTCGAGCTAGCCCTAAAACTCAACACTTAAACGCTTGAAACCGCCCATTTAAAAGAATGAAATCGGTAGGTCCCCCCAAAATAAAATTAAATGCCCAAGACTTTAAATTGATGCAAAACATTATAGGAATGATAAATATTCTAAATTATCATTTCCCAACAAGATTTTAATGATCAGTCTCGTAACAGAGAAGTCAAGCTTGGGAAGCCAAAATCGCTACCTACACTCAAATGCTTATAACTTTTGCATTTCTTAACAAAATCATGCAAAATTGAACTCGTTGGAATCATGGCTCTAAGATCTACACACAGTGATAAATAAATTAAAGGATTAACAAATATTTTGTGGATAAATTTTTGGAAAACAAGAACAGTTCAAAACAAAGACTTCCAGGTGGTTGAAATGGCAATAAATGAGCATGGGAAACCATTTTCTTTTATTGCATGTTACAAATCATTGTGGGATGGATTTTATAGGTGTCCCATCATCATTTGAACCTAATTTTGGTACTTTTCAAGAAAGTGGAAGGAAAAATCTGAGTTTGATAGCTTCTCTCTCCTCTCCCTCATTTTCTATAAATTTAAGTGACCTCTCATTTGAGAGGGGGGATTCACTCTTGTAACAAAACTCTACCATTTTTGTTTTGGAATACCAATGTGTTGCAGGCCTTCATATTCAAATTATTACATGTTGATCTAGGCCTTTCTCTTGATTTGTAAATGAACTATACATATCAATGAAGAAATAGATGCAAATTTGTGGATATTTTCTTCCCTTGTCTATGTTTATTGCATTCTCCTTTACTTTTTATTACAATTACAGGTGTATTGTGTCTCCTTATTCACTTTGCATGGTCTATTGTTGTTTTTTTTTTAATGTAAATGGTGTTGTAAATGTTTTTGTTGGAATGTGGAGACTATTCTCACCCTCTCTAATTAGCATCTCTTCTCATTTTCACACATTGGAGAGTCTTTCCCACACCCCTTTTCTTGTTACATCACCTATGTTAGAGTATATTTATTTCATTTTCATGCTATTTATCACTCCTTAGTCCTTTGGAAGTTAAAGGATGGAGGTAGTTAGTATATTTCCTTCATTAGAGTGGTTATTGCATTAGATTAGGAAGAGGAACTAACCTTCTCTGGAGGTCTTTATCAGGTAAAAAGTCCCACAACTTGAAAGATAGTACCCATGTTACCCAGTCACACTTCCTGTCTTAACACACTCACATTTTAAGTAATCAAAGGGTGTTGTGATTTGGTGATAACACATACCATTTAATTCTTCTTGGAATCATTGTGTTTTATTATGACTAAAACCCTACTCTCAATGCCCTGTGTCAATTCCATTATATGTGGTTTGTGAAATGTTCACTTGCAAAAAAGACCTACTGTTAGAACATGATTATAAAGCAACCTCATACAATGTTATAGACCAAATATTATGGCTTGAAAACAAGTGTAATGAATTTTATAATATTTTCCATCTTTCTCGGGCTATAACAAAGGTTTAGTTAGTGTTTTTCACAAATTTGAGTTGAGGACCTTAACATGGAATAATGGCCTGAAACTTGGAAGAAACCATTAACACTAAGTCTTATATCATATTGTGAATTAATTTTAATTTTACAATGGGTAAATGTTGAGAAAAGTATGACAGTTTGCATTAGGGATAGTTGTAACAGTTTGAAGGCCTAATTGAAAGGCCAAGTTGTTAAGAAAGGGAGTATTTCACTTGGAGAAAGCCATGGATAGTTTGTCAAAAAATAGACAAGGATAATGGGTGGTTAAAAAGCCCTTGAAACCATTTAAAAACTTCTTGTTTCAAAATATATGCTTTGAAATCAAATCCAACAGGGCTAGTATGAGCAAGTAAACTAGAAAGGAAGAAAAGAAGTTTGAGAGAGAAAGATAAGGAGTTGAGCCATAAAATTTGGACCCCACTATTATCCAAAATACCCTCTCCTATGGCCATTTTGATAATTCTCATTTTCATTTAAATTTTGGTCAAGGTAAATTTGAAGAAATCGGTGTTGGGGACAGTCCTTTCTTCCTTGACAAACCTCTCATTTCAATACTTAGCTAAAAATCAAGAACATTGGGTCATTTAGGGCCAAATCAATTAAATCAAGCCTAGGAGGAACATACGGAATAGTTCCTGTATCAATATCAACTGGATAGATGAAAACAGATAAAAACATAATGAAGTCACACAAGACACAAGTAAACTAAATGATACCTGATCCCATGGTGTGTGTCAGTTCTCATTACCTTTGTTGTTTTAAGTTCAATGCCTTGATCTTACAACCTCTCTCACATGATGCCCTCCCTCACCACCTCAAAGAGGGTGTACTTGCTCCTAGATCCACCTCATGTCACTAAAATGCTAATTAGTCCAAATCATTAAAATTCAACATAATGATAATAAGCATGCTAATTCACATATTTGAAAATGATCATAACAAATAATTATCTGATTTTAAAAAAAAAAATTAATCATCATGATTAAACAAATATCAAATGTTTAAATCCAAATAGAATGGATGTGATGGAATGATTATTATGACCTAGAAAGCATGACAATAGTGTAGACCCTATAGTAGGTATACCAATGATGAAACCATATGGAAAATTTGGAAAATCAAATTTAATATATAAGAATTAGAATGGAAGTGTGAAGCAATAGTTCAAGAGAAAGACATTAAAACCATAAAAGCTAGGTAAGGTTGTGTAAGAGAAGTAAGCGGGTTCACCAAATGTTTATACTTGAAATGAAAAAAGTGCGTTAGCTACCTACTTAACTTGGATTGAAACATGAAACTAATGCTCATTCATAATTTGTATATAAATGCTCCAACATTCATATTTGACAGTAAGTATAAATTCTAGAAAGAAATGATATTCAATTAGAACATAAGGGGATGAGTTGACTTATCTTTTCTAATGTTTCAAAAAGTAATCCAAACTTGGGATTACAGAAATCAGGACACGACTTGAAAAAATATGCTTCATCCTTAAACAAACCCACATGGAAACTCATTAGATGTTGGCCTTGGACCTAACACCAGCGTGTGGTACTCATCTCTTTCTTGGAACTAAGATTTGGTTATTTTTAACACTTTTGTTTCACTATGTGTTGCTTTCTCTCTATCTTTATTCGTTTCTTATACTTTTGCTTCTTCTATAATATATGTGCATGCACATGTTATGATCATGTAACTATAGTTTCTTGTGCTAGCACTCAAGAAGGTATTATATAACAAAAGAAAGCATGTGGTGGTGGAGTTGGACTATCCTTGATGGCTAAACCCCATGTTTATTTTTACCGAGTGTTGTACTACATTTTCCAAATGAGGAGATCCAATTCATTGTAATTCTCCTAGTGCTCATACATGGGTGAATGCGAATATAGAGTGTGTACCCTTATATTTTCCCTTGTGCCTCAATAAAGATAACACACTAACTAGGTTTAGATTATACCCTTCATGAGTGTTGAAGAGAGTGCTACAATTAAGTGCCAAAGTAGACTTATCGTAGTTAGATAACGCTAGGGAAAAGAATCCTTATATTTCTTTTTGATAAGTAGATAATTAACAATTCTTGATTTGGCTTTAAGATGATCTTGACTTGGCTCGGTCTGCTGCTAACCTAGTTTGGAGTGCTTAAAATGTAATGAAATTACTTGTATAATTCAGATTAAGAGAAACAATAGAACACCAAATAACACAATATTTCAGAATAATGATCTCAATATGCAATTAGAATATCTTCGCCACTTCGAGGGGGAAACCTCCAAACTATATAACTATATAATAAGACTAAAATGCTCAAATCATAATGAAATACTACCTATAATCCCCTATATATACTATTCATATGCTATGGCCATCACCAAGGTCGACCTATTAAGCATGAGAAAGTATAAATGATATGGTAAGCCACAAGTCGGCTACTCATATCCTAATACAAGACATAGGTTAAGGGCATAGCATGCCCTTCCCCTTCAAACCAACATTGTTCTCAATATTGAATAATCCTGGATGTTGCTGCAGAAAACCTTCATCCTCCCAAGTTGCGTCTTCTATTCTCAGATTCTTCCACTTGATCATATATTCCTAATGTCTTTGGTTCTCATCCTCTTAGTGTGTGTTTGTAGAATCTTCTCTGGATCCAAAATGATTCTTCCTTCCTCATCAAGTTCTGGTAACTCTATCTGGGCTTCAAATTTCTTTCCAATAACCTTCTTCATGCATGAAACATGGAATATTGGGTGTATGTGTGAAGATGGAGGCAACTCTAGTTTATAAGCAACACTACCAATTTTCTGTAGAAGTTGATAAGGGCCATAATATTTAGGAGCAAGTTTTTTTTTTCTTTTTCTGTTGCTTTAGGAACATTTTTTTGTAAGGCTAGAGACGTACAAAAAAAAAGTCACCAATTTTAAAATGTCTTTCACTACGGTGTTGATCTACTTGTTGTTTCATCATGTTTTGTGTTAATGCTAAATTCTCCTTCAAACTAGCCAAAACCTACTGTTGATGTTAAATGTGTTCCTCAACATCTCTGACCTTAGTTTGCACCCTCAAGGAGGAAGTGATAGAAGGTGGATGGTAACCATATAATGCTAAAAATGGGGTCATTTGAGAAGAGGTATGAAAAGATGTGTTATACCACCATTCTTCCAGTGGTAGCCATTTAATCCACCTTTCCTGCTTATTTGATACAAAACAACGTAGATACCCCTCTAAGCATTTGTTGACCACTTATGTTTTCCCATCAGTTTGAGGATGATAAGATGAACTATGAGCTAGCTGAGTACCCAAACATGAAAATAATTTTGTCCAAAAATTACGTTTGAAAATAGGATCACGATCACTTGTAATTATCTTTGGGGTTCCATGTAGCCTTTGAACTATCTCCAAAAAAATAGTTGCAACTGTACTAGCTGCAAATGGATGTGATAGGGCAAAAAAATGGGCATATTTTGTGAGCCTATCCACAATCACGAAAATAACATTCTTACCCTCTGAACAAGGCAATACGGTGATGAAATCCATGGAGACCTCCTCCTGTCTCTGGCTAGGAATAGGTAAGGGTTGCAACAAACCTGGTATCTTAATTATTTCCCCTTTCTTCTATTGGCACACTAAACACTCTGATACAAAAATTTTTACATCCCCCTTGAGTCCTTCCCAAAAGAATTCTCTTTTTATTCTATGATATGTCTTCAAAAACCCAAAGTTTCCTCCAACAGGTGAGGCATGTAGCTCTGCAAGAATCTTATGCTTCAACTCAGAATCTTTACTCAAGTATAACTTGTCCTTGTACCATATGGCATTACCTTTCCACTCAAATTTGTTAGATGTCATAGATCCTTGCTTGATATTTTGTATTAGAGATTGTGTATCCTTGTCTTGATTCCATTCCAATCTTTATTCATCCACCCAATCGGCCGTCAACATGGACATTCCACACAGTAAAGCATCTGCGGATGTATCCCTTCTGGACAATGCATCAGCTACTACATTTTCTTTACCCTTTTTGTATATGATTTCAAAATCATAACCCAACATTTTTTTACCCACTTTTTTTGTTCCTCAGATGATAACCTTTTCTCCAAAAAGTATTTGAGACTATCATGATCAGTTTTTACCTTGAAGTGTCTACCCATGAGATAGGGCCTCCATTTCTTGACCGCATGAAGAATAGCCATCATTTCTTTCTCATAGATAGGTTTGAGCAGATCTTTTCCTTTGAATTGGCAACTCTCAAATGTAATTGTTCTTACTTCCTGCATTAGAACGGCTCCCAATCCTAATCCTAAAGCATCACATTCAACAATGAAGGTTTTTGAGAAGTTGGGAGTAGTTAAAACTGGGGGTGCTACACATGGCTTCCTTCAATTACTCAAAAAATTTAGTGACTACATCTGTCCAATGGAAGGCGTCCTTCTTTAGCAATGTAGTGAGTGGGGTTGCTATTCTACCATATCCCCAAACAAATCTTTTGTAGTACCTTGTTAGTCCTAGGAACCCACAAAGATTTTTGAGATTTTTGGGCCTTGGCCATTTCACCATAGCTTTGATCTTCTGAGGATCAATTTTGATGCCTTCATGGGATACAATATGACCCAAGTACTCTACCTCTTGTACACCAAAAGAACATTTGGATGGCTTTGCATAGAGAGTATGTTTCTCCAAAACTTCCAACACTTTATTTACATGTTGTAAGTGTTCTTCCCATGTCTTACTGTAAATCAATGTCATCAAAGAAAACTAATACAAATTTCCTTTAAAATGGCCTAAAAACAGTGTTCATCAAGCTTTGAAAGGTTGAGGGCACATTTGTAAGACCAAAATGCATTACCAAAAACTCATAATGGCTTCATGAGTCCTGAAATCTATTTTATGAACATCTTCCTCTTTTATCCTAATTTGATGGTACCCTGAACGAAGATCTAATTTTGTGAAATAAACAAAACTATGCAATTCATCAAGTAAATCATCAATTACTGGAATAGGAAACTTATCTTTGATGGTGTACTTGTTGAGTTCTCAGTAATCTAGACACATCCTCCATGTTTCATCCTTCTTATGTACCATGACCACTGGTGAAGAATATGCACTCTGGGCTATGCCTAATGATACCTGCCTTCAACATTTCCTCCACCATTTTCTCGATCTCACTTTTCTAGGAATATGGGTATCTATATGGTCTGATATTAGGTGTTTGGCTCCTTGGAATCAACTGAATGGCATGATCATGATCCCTAACTGGTGGTAGTCCCTTTGGAATTGCAAAAAAAAATAGATGAGTGAGCATCCACAATCTTCTGAAGATCGGGTGTCATTGAAGACTCTATATTTTGTACTTCTATGGAAAATAACTTTGCTATAAATCCATCTACTCCTTTCCTGATAACCTTCTGCATCTGATGAGAGATAATAATCTGCGGAGACTTAGCTACCATCCCATTCAATTGTATTGTCCTTCCATCTGAATGAAATCGCATGAACAATTCTTGTAAATTCATCTCTATAGTACCTAAGGTTGTGAGCCATTGAACACCCAAAACAATATCTTCCCCTCCCATAGAAATAACAAACATAGGTGATTCTAACATGTAGTCTCCCATGGAAATCTTGATACTATGGCATTTTCCTATGCACTTGACTGTCCCACCATCTGCAACCATAACTTGCATTTCTGGAGCTGGGTAAATAAAACAATTGAGGCAGGTAGCTAACTTACTATTTATGAAGTTATGAGTACTCCCCGAGTCAATCAACACCGTCACCTTTTGTTTTTTGAGATAGCCAATAACCTTGAGTGTTTGAGGAGTACTAATACCTGACAATGCATGGTAATAAATTATAGGTTGGTGATCCTCTACTTCATCTTCTACTGGTTCCTCAGCCTCTCCTATAAGTTCAACTTCCTCATCATCCTCATTACCTCTATCAATATAGAACAACTTCTTCTCAGCACATTTATGTCCCGGTCCATATTTACTATCACAGTTAAAACATAATCCTTTTGCTCTCTTTTCTTCCATTTGTTGAGGAACCAGTCTAATTGGCCTAGCAAATGAAGGGGAAGAGATACTACTGTCTTTGGTGTTAATGAAAGGTGGCCTCCTACTACATAGAACTTTTGCCTCTACATGACGTGACATGATAATAGAATTAGAAATATTGACTGGATTAAACATACGTACCTCATGCTCGATGTGTTCCTTAAGACCCCCAAGAAACAGGTCATTCAGATTCTCTTCTGGAATATTCTCCACCCTTAAGGATAGGTTTTGGAATTGATGCACATAATCTTTGATTAATCCTGTTTTCCGTAACTTTGCTAATTAACTAAAGTAGTTCTCTAAAACACTAGAACTATAGTGCAGTCTCAACTCCTCAGTAAAAACTGTTCAAGTGACACCTAGACCATTCTTCTGCCTCTTAGCACATAACCATCGATACCAAACAAATTGGTTAGATTCAAGATAAAGGGATGTCAATGTCACCTTTTTTCTTGATGGTGTTTGATGGAACTCAAAGAATTTCTCCATTTGATTTATCCAATTCAGGGGATCCTTACCATCAAATTTGCGCATATCCACTTTCAGCATCATGTTCCGTGGTTACAAATAAGTTGGATTCTGATTGGGATGGAAAAGTGATCCAACAAGGTTATTTCGTCCATGAATTTGAACTGAAGATCCTCCTTGGTTGATATGGGCCGGATTTGGGCCATACTGGTTACCCTTTACATGTTGCATGATATCATCTAGTCGATGATTGATTTGGGCTATGTCTCCTTTAGAGGCCATATCAGATTGTACATTTCGCAGCTCATACTCAAGTTGGCTCACCTTATGATCAACTGAGGTAAACCCTAGTGCTGAGGAATTTTTATTTACCCCTTCTGACTCCATCTCTTTGTTGGTTGGATATTTTTTCAAGACGAAATATGAGGTTCAACCACAGTACATGGGATCGAATCCCTCCTCAAGGGCAGGTGAGGCTGCCTGTTTATTACTAATCTAAAACACAATAGAAATAATAAGTATAGTATTCACACTAATCTAACCATTGGGGTTGGCATAGAATCCCGAAATCCATATTCATAATAGGTGAAGATATTGTTCTTTCGAAATGAAATGAATTGGAAAGGAAATTATTATTATGGAAGAAACACAATGGAAAGGAAATGAGAGGAACGTATTTTATTTCGAGTAAACACAGAGTACGAAATAATCATATGAGCTTTAGATAACGAATGTAATGTTTGAAATGATTAGAATCATCAAGATGTTAAACAAATAATAGATTAAGATTATGAACATAAGAACAATATCTTAAGAAAGATACATCTCACAACACAAAGTTTACAAAATAGCATCAGCTTCTATTCCTCAAATGATTAAAAGAGAAAACACAGTTTTTCTTCTTCACAATAGTTCTCAATATTCCAAAAATCTCAACCCCTTGGAATGTACACACATCTCTTATTTATAATAAAAAGAGTTGAGAGAAAATAGGACAAACCCTATAAAACAGTGTTCTAACAAGAGTCCTATTCTACTTGGCCCTCACGCAGGAGACCAAGTCAAAACTTACTTCCTATGTGATGAAACAGAAATGAAAAAGACATGTCAATTTCAAGATTGAAATGACATGTTGCATTGTGACTTAGTTTGAATCCTCATCTTTCTCTTCTTCGTCTTTCCTTTCTTCCAGGAAAGCCTGTTTGTTCCAAAATTCTTGGAATTTCCGGATTATACCTTGCATCTCATTTTCATCAGGTGTAGTAGAATGATCACTCAGGAATTCAAATGTTTCATGAGTGTCATTGACTTTTCCGGGAAGCTTTCTCAATATTTTGTTGAGTTTTCTCAGGGTTTCCAAAGAATGTTCAATCTTTACAAACCTGTCAATTATTTCAATGCCAAATCCATGAGTTGGTTCATGCTGAATTGACTCTTGGATTTGTTTGAAAAGACCCTCAACTGGTAGGATACCCGAGTCTCCACCTGACACTTTTGCACAAATTTTGATCAGTTCCTCTTCTAAGTCGCTCTTTCCATTAATCAATTGATCTCTTGATTCTCTCTATTTGCCACAAGCTTTGTTGAGAATCTTTATTCTGAATCTGATGGCCTTGGTCAGCTGGAAGTGCTTATCCGCATGTGGGATGACACCCTCTTCGACCAAGATGTGTGAGGGGATTTACTTCAGCACCTGGAGAGATTCGAAATTCAACTCCAGGTGTCTGACCTCTTGAGAGAAATCATCATCCATCTTTTCCCCATCACTTTGTATATTCCCCAAAGATCGATAGACTTCCACAATGTCTTGGATATTTGTAGTTGCTTTGGTCCCAGCGGAGAGGGGTGAGAGTCAGGAGAAAATTCTGGCCATGACCGATGAAGTGGATGAGAGAAAGAGGAGGTAGAAGTGGTTGTGAAGTAGGAAGTGCAGATCCTGATGCCAGAGCCTGGGATGCGAGAGATAAAGTTACTTCTGTTGGGCAGTCAGCAAATGGTGAAACTAGCGAGCTGACTCACCTCTCCTTCCAGAGAAATTTCTCCTATTTCTGGTGGTGTTGGTGATTCTGGCACGTTCACCATTTCCACTGGAGTAGCAGTTGAAAGGGTTTCTTCTTCTCTTCTCTTCTTGACAAATTTGACCTTTATAGGTCCCTTGGAAGAGCTTTTATCCTTTTCCTTCTTAAGAGGGCCCCGCCCCTACAGCAACCAACTTTGAAAAACTATCTTCTTTGAAACTCATCCCCCAAGAGGTGAGTCATGCCTTGGTGCGTGTGAGAATCGGGGCCGATCTATCTATAATAGAGGATTTTTCACTGATAGACCAATCAATAGGTGGGAAAACATATAGATCTTCATTTAATCCGTCATAGGAAGGATCCAGAACACTTTCATTATCGCCAGTACCCTCTGGTATGTCAGCGAGCTTGAGTTTCTGAATCTCTGCAAGTGTCAACCTGCTATGATCTTTTCTTCAGACAGCAACCTCATCACGTAAATCAATCCAGATGTCTTCTATGCTTGGTACGTGTGGGTGCAGAGTTCCATATGACTTAAGGACTCCTCGAAAGTCAAACCCATCTCTAGGCTTCATGTGATTTTTCAACTTATCTTGAAAATCATGTACAACGTTCTTGGCTTTCACCACTGTTGAACAAGTATACCTTCCAATAGAAATTGGGAAAGATACAATGGCCTTGTGTTTACTCTGTTGGAATTTGTGAAAATCCAACAATTTCCTGACCAACTCCATCAAGATTAGTTTTTCTCCTGGATATCTGGGCAAATAGAAAGGATAACCCGGGTACATGACCACTCGAGAGGTATGTGAACTTCTTGTATTGCAAGAAGACACAACCCCATTTTTAAACTTCAGCCCATGCCTCATCAGAGACTCTCGTTTTCCTCAATTCGGGGTTTAACCTGCAGATGCTCTCGTAAAAGAAGGCATCATTTACCCTTATGAATTGGTCTTCAGACCCTTTTCTTCTTAACTAAGGAAAATACCGATAAACATGTTCCATTGTCTTGTTCCCCTTTGTGTCCAATCCAGGATAATTCCTCATGTCGGCCGCTACATAGGTGACATACGAGGACATATAAAACTTCCCAGTAGACAAGACTGTTGTCATCTGAGAATCTATCTAGTTACTGATAAGGGTTCCCCAATCAATCCCCTGTTGATTCTTCTTAATAATGATCATGAATTGCTGCATCCATCCTTGGAAGACATTTGATTCGAGGAAACCAAAAACCTGACTCAACAGAGTAATGATATCATTGATTTCCTGAATGAAATCACTTCTAGGAACAAGTCTTGGGAACCTGGAAACAGTCGGCTTGGCTTTGATTAGGAACTTCTTATTCACGTACTTGATACAATCCTCCTGATCATTGTCCAAAGCTTTTTGGGCTGACTTGAGATCTATATCTCCATACTCCTCAAAGTTAGGTAGCTTGAGAAGGTCATCGAAGTAACCTCCGTCTAACTTGATTACGACCTCTCCCGCCTGATTTTTCATAGAACCAGAAGCGGAATCGTAATTTGAATCACAGGCTAAGATGAACTCGGGGCATTGAATGCAGACATGGGGAAACCTGCTGCAAGAGGTAGACCACAGCCAACTATTGATTTCATCCATGGGGTTTGGGAAGAACTCTTAACTCTATTCCAAAAATCTTCCATATCTATGTTTCTGAGTTCTGTATCCCGGATGTCGTAATTACAATCAATGTAGGAAGGAGACTCCACCTTCCTAAATTTGTACTTCATCCTCCCTGATTTTTCAGTCTTATCCTGTGATGAACTAGGATCCGACATGAGAAATTTCAAAGGAGGAATGAACTGATTACTTCTGATTTTTAGACACCTCAGGTTTGAGGACTTACTCAGCAATCTCAGAGGCCCGAAACAATTGAGAGTATCAGAGATCAGAGGGTGTCGAACACTTGGAAAGTCCCAACAATCAATTAAAGCTGTCGGAAGGTATGAGATACGCGCCACTTTGGAAAACCCGCAACACTGGAGATGTCGAAAGGTTTGAAAAACCCGCAACACTGGAGATTTCGGAAGGTTCGGAAAACCCACAACACTAGAGATGTCAGAAGGTTCAGAAAACCCGCAACACTGGAGATGTCAGAAGGTTTGAAGTGTCCAACACCCTAGATTTCTCGAAACACTGCTGGTTTTGGAAGCTGCAAAATAACCTGCAAAACCTGAAAAGAGGGAATCAGGTTGTGGTTAGGTCAAAACATGCAAATTCCTCTCCACTGTTATGAATCAACGGTATATTCCAAGGAATAAAACTAAGATTTTCAAGGGGGGACCCTAAAATGCAAACCTGATTGGAAAACAACCCAAAAAGGAAAAAGTAAACAAAAACCAAAAACCCTAACCAAAAGAAAGAGGGATTTTAGGAAGCTCATTACACAATCCTTCCACAAACATCATAAACAAAGAACAAAGGAAAATACCTTCAATCAGATCAAAAAATGATTAAAAACGAGTAATGCAATCGAGCACGAAGGCGAGTCAAGTTTCAAGGTCGAAGGTGCATGCATGAAAATGCACGAGGTAAAAAGTACATCTGGTAAAAATGACATGGAAATCCGAGCATTTAAAAGAAATTTCGTATTTAATACACTTCAGTTGACACGTGTGTCAACTACCCGACAACTCGGCATTAATGTCATGTCAGCATGCTTGGGACACCCGAAAACCCGACACAAAGGATTTTGTATTAATTCAGGTTTTGGGTTGCAGGGAAACAAGCGACATGAAGCATGATGCTTGATGGTTCCGAAAACCTGAAACAAAGGCGAGTCAGGCTTCGGGAATCGGAAGACATGTGACATGAAGCATGTTTTGATGAAGGCATGTTCCGATGCTCTGAAGACCCGTAAACCCGAAACGAAGGAGTAAATCAGGCTTCGGGAATCGGAAGACATGCGACATGAAGCATGTTTTGACGAAGGCATGTTCTGATGCCCTGAAGACCCGCAAACCCGAAACATTTACTTGATGCGGGTTTCGGGTTTTGGGGAACATATGACATGAAGCATCCAAAACTCATGTTGTCTTGCTTCAAAAACCTGAAAACCTGATTATCTCTTTGAAAGAGCATTCTTAGGAAACTAGCTCAAAAATTTCTTAGGATTATCACTAAAATTTTTGGCATAAACAAAAAAATGAGATAACACTCTTCAATCACTACCGCATCTTTATCTGGGGTTTTACCCAGAGTAAACAGATTCTTTTTTGCTCTTGTGGAAGGCCCCGTCATGATGTCAAACCTTAGGGTTTAGGATTTTGATACAATTTCGGCTAAACAGGAAAAAACACAGAGAAGATATGAATACTATTTTTTTGAGATCTTTCTGAAAATGTAAAGAACTTGAAAATATTCCACAATTTGCACCCTAGGGAGTGATTTTATGAAAAAACATAAATTTGTAATAACTTTTGCAAAATAAATTTAAAAAGTATGAAATTTTCATGTAACCTTACTTGAAATGTTTCGCAACTCTAGTAAAAATATCTCCCACCAATTCGCTCTGGTTCGCAATATATAGTGGAAACAAAAAATTAGGGTTTTTTACCCTAATTTTGGCCCAGATCGCAACTCTGATACCACTTGTAATGAAATTACTTGTATAATTCAGATTAATAGAAGCAATAGAACACCAAATAACACAGTATTTTAGAATAATGATCTCAATATGCAATTAGAATAGCTTCGCCACTTTGAAGGGGCAACCTCTAAACTATATAATAAGACTCAAATGCTCAAATGATAATGAAATACTACCTATAATCCCCTATATATACTATTCATATGCTATGGTCATCACCAAGGCCGACCTATTAAGCATGAAAAAGTATAAATGATATAATAAAATGATATGGTAAGCCACAAGTCGGCTACTTATATCCTAATACAAGAAATAGGTTAAGGGCGTAGCATAAAACCTAAATATAGTTTGTTCCTAATATTTGTTGTTGATTTATGGAAGTTTATGGTAGATTTGCCTAAAACTTGATAGATGTTTTCTAGAGGAGCACTTAAGAATGTTAGGCAAGTAAATGATTGTGCTTTCTTTGCTATTATACAACTCCAGAAGATGTAATCTCGTGTTAATCCCAAGTTAGAAGTAGAAATAAGATAATCATAAGATTATATGATTTTTGGAGTGTTCTAGACAAAACTGCTAGGTAGGACAAAACTTATAGGCGCTTATGTCCATATGAGACGGTAGTGTTTAGGCGGACACAATATCGGAAATGAAGATCTAGAGAAGTTTGGCAAGAGATAAATGGTGTGTATAAATAATAAATGAGGGTGTAAGAGTGTTTATGTTGGCATCAAATAAAAACCTTGTATTAGATATAACTAAATTTTACAATTTCAATGTTTTAATTAATAGCATACTTGTTCATGACGCAAATTGTGTCAATGAAAAAAATACCATAAAAATACATCAAAAATCATTAAAAAATATTTAAAAATTACATGACAAAATCCTCAATATAGATTGACATAAATAAAAAACCCAACATAAACTAGGGGAGAAGGGCCAGTAGTGGTACACCCTAAGTTAAGGGGTCCACAAAATCAATTATTTATGATATGGGATTGTGATTTTTTCACTAATATGTAGTTTAGATTTGTGTTAACTTATATTTTTTGTTTGGAATGTTCAATTGGAGGGAAAACCATATTTTGAATTGATTTAAAATAATATATGTGAAAATGCTACAACCATGGTGGAAACCAATACTTGAATATAAGTGAAATTGCTTGAACATTGACTTTTTTGTACTTGTACATGGGTGAAAATTCTTACATGTCATGATGTGATTGGCTACTTATACAAATTTTTGAACTTCAATAATCAAAATTTTGGTTTTTATTCCATCAAGTATTGGATATTTTAAATGCAAAATAATGTTCAAGTATTGGGACGTGTTCACATACTGGCCCTTCTCCCCTAATAATCAATAAACACAAGAATTTGCATGAAAGAGACCTCAAATTGAACACTCAACCATCAATAAACATAAACTCTAACACAAGAGCAATTAGCACGATACCAATCACACATTAATCATGCTCTTATGTTTTATAATATCTCGGGATCACACGAGGGCGTCTTGCAACGTGAAGTGCCACGTGCGGAGGGTAAAGAGAAAGAAACAAAAGGCGAAGGGGCAGCCCAGTTGCCTTAAAATATAATATATATTTTGTTTTATTTTACAGTGCCGCCACAGGCACATTGAAATTGAATCCAAGATAAAGAAGATAATAACGAGAGGTGGAGCAGGAAGAGAGCTGTATCCACATCCACATGGGAGGCCCCCAGTCGTTCGATTCTAGCCCCTTTCTGGATTTCAATGGAGGACTGGAAGAAGCTAGTCTGATGGAATCAATGGAGGATCATGGGTTTCTTCTAGAAGATCTCGATCTGGAGTGTGAAGATGAGCAAGGATGGAGCTGCTTCAATAGCACGGATGACCTGTGGAGCTCTCACGATTTGCCTGCATCTGCATCCACAAATATTCAGCCCACTAGTGATCCCCTCGCCTGCACTAGTACAGACAAGGGAAAGAGCGGCAGTGGGGATTCTGTAATCTATGTATCTTCCTCAGAGGAGGATAAGTCTGTTCGATCCTCCGACTGCAAGACTTTGCTGTGTGAAAGGAGGAGGCGCGGCCGCCTCAACGAGAGGCTCTACGCTTTGCGCTCTCTTGTTCCTAAAATTAGCAAGGTCTTTTCTTTTTCCCTCTCATCGTTTTTTGTTATTGCTTCCTCGTCTTAAGTACAGCATGGGATGGAAACTTTGTGTGACAGATGGATAAGGCATCGATTGTGGGCGACGCAATCAGCTATGTGCAGGATTTGGAGAAACAAGTGAAAGATATTGAGGGCGAGATCACGGAGCTCGAATCGAATTCAGATTCCGTCGTAACAGTTGTTGATGTTGAAATGTCGGGGTCATACCAGAAGGATAACCGAGCGACAACCAAATCAGCCAGGGCAATAATTCTCCAAGTAATTACCTAACCCCTACTTAGATATTCATTTTTTTATGGCCTACTTAAGTATATTATAACAAAATAATAGCGTTTTCTTATCTTGTAGCTGGATGTTTCCAAGGTGGAGGAGAAGACGTTTCATATCCGTATATATTGCAAGAAAGGCCCAGACGTGTTAGTTAAATTGACGATGGCGCTCGAGTCTCTTTCCCTGGATTTTCACAATGTAAATCTTACGTCTTTTGGCGGCCAGATTATCAAAACCGCCACTATTAAGGTAAGTAAATAAATAAATATTTCAGTTGAGGAACGAAGTTGTTGGGTTTATCTTTTCATCATTGGTTGTGTGACTGTAGATGAAGAAATGTGAGGAGACGATGGATAGTGAGACAGCGAAACGAGTGATTTTGGAGGCGGCGTCAAGGTGTGGCTTTGACATACCCACTAGATAAAAGAAGCTTTTGTCCTAATAATAATAGGAGGTGACTGTTATCAGTGTCTTTGTATGTTATAAGAGTCTAATTAGGTGTTCCACTTGCGTTGAAACTTGCCCTCTTTTTAACTCTTACTAGTTATAATCAAACAAATAAGATAGTGGAAAGTGGGCCCATGCAATCCGAATATGCATGTACAACCAATTGTTGTGCCCCTACCTTTATTATTATAGAAAAAATTAGTACGGTTTGATGTGGTCCGCACAATGATAAAAATAGAATATTTAAGGTGATAGTATTTGAAATCTAGGATGTCTACTTTTTGTCATCTCATTTTCATATTTATTAAATTAATGAACAATATTGCATTCTTATTATGTATTGATAAATAATAAATAATTGAAGTGAGTATTTTTAGCATTACACATTTTTTATTCGTTTTAACTTTAAAGTTGTGTTTTCTATTTTGTTCTATCTAAATTAGATCGTCTTGTACAATTGTTTCTATACCATGCATCAATCTTTTCCAAATTCAATATGACTTACATATTAGTGCAGATATCTTAAATATGTTTATTTAAAAAATACTAAAAGATATCAATCTTTACATTGTTAGTTTGGGATTTTATCATATTAATTATTTTAGTATTTTCTTTGTAAATTCTAATAAATGGTGTTAGTCTAGGTATATTAATTTATTTGGCTAGAAGAATATTTTTGGAAATAAAGGGTTGTAAAATCTTAACATATAGCTAAGATATTACAATTCTACAATTCATTTATACAAGAACAAAAAAAGAAACTTCCAACTCACAATAAAATGGATGCCAAATTTAAGGAACTAGAATTAATTCTTAATAACTCATATAAATCACAATAAACCATCACCATCATTGGCTCTCGTCATACAATGTGTATTGATGGAATTATTGTACGCTCTTAATTTTCATACAAAATTAGTTATTTGTAATGAAATAACATTGTTCCTTTGTTGGTTTAGATTACATTCTTATTAGTGTATTTTTTATGTTTCTTATCATTTTCTATTATGATATTGTTGTTTCCCCTCTTTTCTTGTTCCCCTCCCACTTCTTAGTTTTTCTTTCTTCCACATATTTTCCTATTGTTCTTGGATTTTCTTAGAACTATGCAATTACAATTCAAGGTCCCCTAAAACTATATTTGTATGGTTATGGGACATTTTATATATGTTCTTTTCTTATCTATATGTGGGTCCTCGTGGATTCTTGACCATTCATTTTCAAAATTTCCCACCTTCTATGTGTCAACATGCAATCCAATAGAGTCCTAATTATGAAATCACGAATTGTATACATACATAGACATGTATTTAAGACATGTTGTCTTGTGTTTTTTAATGGGAAAAATTCACTTGTGACAACCATACCCTAGTGTCAAATTTTTTTATGTTGTACCTTTCTAGACACCCCCCAGGTCAACCTATCCTCAATATGAGTCCTATCCTGTTCTCCCAATGGTTCATGTGTATGTTTCATCCTTCCCTATAGGTGATTTAGGAAGAATAATATCATTCAAGTATTTCAGGAGCAATATCTCAAAAAGTGGGTTTTCAAGCAATCTTGGGAAGAGCTATCATCAGCCTTCCTAAGGCAAGTGCACAATCTCCGGAGTGGTGTCGAAGGCCCATATTCATCAAGGAGGTGCATTCAAGATCCAAGATCATAATGTGAATGATTTACAAAGATTCTAGAAGATTTGGAGGTTTAAGAGGCAGTTCACCAACTGTGGGTTTTTGAGGTCGAAGGAGCTTGCACCGTGAAAGAGTACTTGAACTTCAAGAGGTGATTTCGGGAGCTATGGAATGAGTTGTGATCCAAACAAAATATCGATGGAAATAATTTTCAGTCCTCAACATGGTGGAATAAATAAAATCATCATAAATCTCATGAATTTTCCTAGATAACTCATTGTTTCCAAGCACAACTAATGGTCCCGAGAAAAAATGATATTTTGAGGGTGTTTCAAGTAAAATCGAGACATGGGACACATGTAATATTTCTCAAAAGGTCATTTCCAGTCAAATTCATATAAATAAGCATGCAAAAAGCCACCCAGGAGCTCAAGTTATGGCCTTTTCAAGTTGTCTCTCAAGGTACGATGTTCAGTACTTAGTCAAATTTCTTCAGGGACACGTGTCAGCATGGGGCTGAGGCACACTTTTGTGTTCTCATTGTCCCTTTACATGGGGGTAAGAGGGATAAAAAATTGCACCCTCGCCCCTTTGAGCATGTTGGTCACACCATATGACCCCGGTGGCTCATCTCAGCACCTTTGACCAGTTTGACTAGCCCCCTCACCTACTCCCGCATGCATACCACTTGTCAAGAAAGGGCTAAAGCTCCCTTTTTTGCACCTATTGTTCCAAACCAAGGGGACAATGGGGGCAAAAAAATGTTCCCTCCCCCTTGGTTTCCCTATGGTTCATCATATGACCCAAAATTAGCCTCCAAGTGCTCATTTCTAGCCCCCCCTCCATTCCTCTTAGTCGGTGCATGAGCAACACTTTTCAAGAAAGGGTTAAGGCACATTTGTGTGCACTTATATTCCCAAACCAATGGAAAAATGGGGACAAAAATAGGAGCCCTCCCCCGCTCAAGATTTCAAATGCCTATAAAACCATAACTTAGTCAGTTTTTGCTCATTCACCCACATTCTTCTGTTTGCTCCTAGAACTCTGACGAATTTTTTCTAGAATTCCACCTTCGTCGTTTTCACCTTCCATTAATTTCCATCATGCTTCTATGATCTAAAAATGATAAAAACATTAAAAAACATGAATTTTTGAAGACTCCAGAGAAGATTTTTCACCTGATGAACTCCGTAACCCACGAAGAGGAATCACTCATATCTTGAAGACCTTTGCACAAATCAATTCAGGGTTTTTTACATTAATCCAAACTCCCAGGTTCCTTGAGAATCCAAGAGAAATATTTTTCATGCACGTCGTAGATGTTTTGTAGCAAAGAAACCCCAGTTTCCCCACGAAAAAAATTTAAATTTTAAAATCTTTCATTCCAAAGACCAGGTTGAGGTGAAATTTCAAAGGTGCAACAAAAATGAAAAACCCATATCAGAAAAACTAATTTCATTGAAAACATAGGTCTGGAACACCACTTTCTAAAAATAGTAATCTGCCTACACAGGGACCTACTAGTTTTAGTAAGTCTTCATAAAGAGCAGTTTCGATGAAGACAATGTCCAAAGCGATTATCCAGGAGGGAAAATTAAGTGATCGAAACCAAAAGGGTGGAAAATTACCATTTTCTAAAAATAGTAAAATCTCCTTTTCGAGTACAAAGAAGTTCCTTGGTCATCATGAAATTTAAGTTCACATGCATCAAATCAGTCTCAGTTGTATCATCTGGGCATTCAAATGTGTCACTCAAATGGACCTTGTTGAATCTCAAAGAAGGCATGCTTGGTGAATTTGAATTACGGTCACTCATGTCTTCAGGATAACAGGATTGTCATGATTTCATCGTCTAAGTAATGGTTCTAGTTTCTCATTCATATGTGTAATCAGAAAATCATAGGAATGGTGGTGCTTTGTTGATCAGTTAAAATCTGGTACTTAATGAAAAGGATCGGAAAGGAATCACGTGCTGGGAACAGAGATAGATTCGGGACTTAGCCATTTTCACGATGAGGATCTATTTTTGGAAGATAGCGTGCGGAACACACAAACCAGTTAGAGACTTGCATGACACGCATTGGTTATTTTTGGAGGATCGGCTACGAAGCACTTTGCATGGATACAGGCTGAGAATAGATTTACTATTGACAGTTAACTAGAAGAAGTCTATTGTTAGCGCACTTGCATGTGTGGCTATTATTGTAACGGTGCGTGGCTAATAATAGCATGCGACCTATTTTGGGATTAGATAAGTGGTGAAGGGAAATTCCCCACCCTTATAAATATGTAATGAACTGTGTAGCATAGGGTGGTGAGAGGGCATGTAAGAACTGAATTATTGTGAGGTTATGTTGCCAAATATGATGTGTGCATAGACTATGGTACTATTTATTATAATAAGCTTATGTGTATTTATCATGTTTAATGCAATGGAGTGTGTTGGCTGAATTAGAGTGTCAAATCCTGAGTATAATTGGTTCATGCATGCTTGATTTCATCATGGTTATCTCTTAAGTCTATTATTCTCTAGATCTAGATCTGAATATGTATTATAGAATGATATATTAGTCATAGATATGAATGATTTAAGTCTTCATCATGCTAACATCCTGTAACAACAACCCTAAAGAGGGGCCTGGTACCTTTGTGCACTTCAGGTGAGCGCTCGGTCTAGGCTGAGTGATGTGCCAGTGCGCCTGGGCTTTTACTGGTGAATTCTAGGCTGCATCATTGGTTCTGTTGCTGGGACCTCTTTTTCAGTTATTTTCAGGATGGTTTGATGAAGACATACCGGTTGACCCTAGAAAGTGTTGAGGAGTGGATACATGACTTAGAAGAAGAATACGCACATGGAGGTTCAACACTGGATCTGAGTTTAACACACGTGCATGGGTAGAACATAATCTGTATGATAGTTTTGTATGAGA
Organism: Taxus chinensis; assembly: GCA_019776745.2. NCBI lineage: Eukaryota > Viridiplantae > Streptophyta > Pinopsida > Cupressales > Taxaceae > Taxus > Taxus chinensis. Next base: position 850,259,355 of record CM034150.1, read on the forward strand.
TTTCTTTGCTATTTTTCCAGTAGAATTATACGAGTGGCTGGTTACTTATGTGTCTAAACAGAATTGGAGGTATCACACACTTGTCTAGATGCAGGAAGAATTTCAGACCCTTTATGATGTTGATCTAATTTGGACTCGCGCTGTGGATACGTGGTTCCATGGTGTTTTGAACAGTTATATCTTGGAGTACTCAATTTCCACTTATTCATGCCCAGAGGTAGCTAAATTCCATTTTTTACGATATCCCAGGGGAACTTACCTGCAAGGCATTCCACTGGCGATCAAAATTTTGATGGTAACTTTGAATTTGGAGAGTTAAACTGATGGCTAACTAAACCCCACCACGCGCGGGGCAGGAGCAGGCTTGGTGAAAGATGGAAGACCTAGCAACAAAGAGGAAGAGAGGAAAGGTAGCTTAAGTATAATGAGGCATGTGAGAGGGCGGTAGAGAAGCAGTGGGAGGTTGGAGAGAAAATGGTGTTGTGGAGAAAGATAGTTCGGGAAGGAGTTGAAGTTCACACAGAAGACGTGGAACCCAAGCATCAGGAACTCCCCCATTTGGGAAAGCATGATAGGGAACCCTCCTCATCCTCACAAAGAAGCACGCCAGAAGAGATGACTTGGGCCGTGGGCATGCATCTGAATCCACCTGGAAACCTTGCCCTTGCACTTGGTTTTCTAACATCTAGTACAACAAACAGTCAGCAAGCTAATTCAAGCAGTGGGAGAGTAGGAGCGAGTCTTATAAGAGGCACAATGATGGAAGTGCAAATGACTTTGTTGTTATATGGGAGTACCTTTTTGGGTGTATCATCTACATAAGAATTCAAGCGCATAGATTTTTGGACTATCTTCTGGGAGTAGTAACACCTCACAGACTATTGGGGTATAATTTAGTACTACTGTTGGGACACAGGGAAGTACATCTTCTGGTCGACCCCAGCTACAGGTTTGGGATCAGGAGGTATAGGTGGCTCTAGCTCTAGTGGATTTGGTGGTTCTAGAGGCCTGAGGAAACACATGAGGTTCTAGATCAGGTGGGCAAGGTCCGCACCAACCCCAGAATATTTACATGGAGATGTCTCTTCATCTTCCAGAGTATAGGGGCATAGAATATGCTATTGAACATGTGCATATGTGTGAAATAATGTGGCATGCAAAAGGAATCATGGCTTCTGAGCGTAGGGAAAGTCAATTTGCTACTACGTTACAAGGGCACGCACACAGTTGGTACAGAAAGTTTGACCCTGATCAAACTTGCGTAGACTATCCAACTTTAAAAGATGTGTTCCTTAAAGAGTTTCACATCCCTGAGTTTGAGTAGAAGAGTATAAGTATGCTCAAAGATATTAAGCAAGACACTACTGAGAGTGTCAGAGAGTATGATGCCCATTTTAAAATGTTGTTATCTAAGCTTTCTTATGATATTCATGCAAGCCATAGCATGCACAATGGTTTTTTGGAGGCCTGATTACACCTTTTAGGAGGGCGTTATCACATAAAACATACACTGATTCACATGAAGCACTTGAAGCTGCCTTATGTGCTTGAGGCAGTTGGAAGTATAGACACTGGGGTAAGCCTATTTTTAGAAGCACAGATTGCAGCTATGGCAAAGCAGTTGGAGAAACTATCGGAAAACTCAGCACATGAGATGTGCACAAGGATTTGGTGCATAGATTGTGAAGTGGAAGGTCACACAAAGGATATTTTTCCCCGCAGATTCAGTGTGCTCACTATTGTTAGACTATGAGATATGCCATCTAAACCATGATGCTAGCCACTACCCATTACTACAACACATGATAAGGAAGAACGTTTCATGCTACTGCAAAATTTGTAGGTCCATGACTCATGACATGGAAGACTGCCAGCTGATTGGTTAGATCCATGATGCTATAGATATTCGTGTACGACAGACAGGAGTTTCAGATAACTCTAAAGGAAAGAATGAGCATCAGGATCAGGATCACAATCAGGTGCATTATGATAAGAATGAAGGGTGTTTTGAAGGTAGTCATGGCCGAGGTCGAGGATACCATGGTGGATTTGGAGGATGAGGCCATGGTGGTGGAAGAAGTGAGTTCCCTCATGGAATGTGTTATACATGTGGATCTCCTGACCACTACAGGCATGAATGTCCTCAGAATATTACATGTTCTTTCTGTGGAAAGAATCATAGTTATGAGGAGTTCCTGAATTGTATGAGCATATTAGCAAGCAACATAAACAAGAAAACAAAGGCACAGGGATGGTTAGGATACAATGTGCTGTGGAGAATCAAGTGGATGCCCAAGTTGGAACCAAAATCGAGGCATTGCAGGTAAATATCATACAGATCCCAGTAGTATGCAGAAAATATGAAGCAAGTGCGTGTGCCAGGGAAGCATTACAGCTCAGAAGCCTACCATCACTAAGGAGGAGGTTCTACATGCATGGTACCCAGATCCTGCCCATCAGAAGGAGGTTTACCAGGAAACCAGGGAGGTACTCATGGGTTAATAAACCACCCAGAAATCTCCAGGGTGAAATACAATATTTAAAAGAGCAATCACATGAAGATGGAGCAAAAGAAAGCATCAGAGACGATCCAAACTGATATAGATGACTTGAGAGAAGTGTGTAAATTGTTGCACCAGGAGAATATCATTCCACTATTGGGGAATTGGTTAAAAGGAAATACTCCACGTGTAAGTACTGAGACTAGATGACAGATCCTGCATGCAAATCTTCCCCCTCATAGCCTAGATTATGACAAGGAAATAACTCTGAATGTTGTTGTGGATGGGTGGCTATTGAGTAATATATTGATTGATATAGGTGCAAAAGTCAATGTTCTTACCTTAGATGCATGGGAACAAATGGGGAGACCCCCATTGCAACCATCCTCTAATGTATTGTTCATGGCTAATCGGACTAAGGCCACTCCCATCAAAGTTTTAAAAGATGCATCCATTACCATACAAGGAGCCAAGTTCACTAGAGATTTTGAGGTTTTAGCATTGGTAGAGTCAGATAGCTTCCCAGCTCTATTGGGGCATCCTTGGTGCTATGCAAATAATGTTGATCTTTCGGTTCAATAAGGGTTATATCAACTTTGAAAACAAGGAGGAAAGAGTTATTATCCCTTTAACAGATGGAAAATCTATGCCCTATGTTGAGCCCTTGAGTGAAGAAGACCTGAATAGGATTTATGTACGCACCATCTGGGATCCAGAGGTGCTTGAGCCATGTAAAGAAGGAATCCTTTAGTGGGAGGATGCACAATCTATTAGCGATACTACAAGTGTTGCTTGTGATAATTGGGCTCATAGCACTTATGAGTTGGTAGGGCGCGCAGTAAAGAGCATATTTCCTAAGGACAACAAACCACATTATATCAGGAGAATAGGTAACAACTCGGTACCTTGTTACACCAGAGAAGGAGATCCTATGGTATTCTTGCATGCCATGGAAGAACAGTGGATAGACCCGCTGGAGAGAAGGAATATGCTAGCATATACCCTACGTGGGACAACAATGTGCTGGTGGGTGGTCCACAAGGATAATCTTGTAGGATGGAATGAAATTAGGATTGCTCTTAACACTAGGTTCTATAGGAGAAATGCACCTACTCAAATATGTACTTATCATGGTAATCAACCTATTCAGCACCACGTTCAGAAGTGTGAGAGACTCTGGACAGAGGGGTGGGAAGCTTTACCACCTTTCACTCTGGGTGCACAAGTTTTATTCCACTTTACAAGGTTGTGCGCGTGCTTGGTATGTATATGCAGAACTCCATAGAGAGACTGGAAATTGGCAGGATTTAATTGTAGGAATGACCCAGATGTTTGACTTCTTCTCTACCAAGCCTCTGGTGGAAGAAGCATTAAAGGTCATAAAGTGCTTAACTATGGGAGATAGTGCCAAGGCTGAAGAACTCCTTCAGGAGTTATTGGATGAAGCAAACTCAGGAGTGCATCTTGTTGAAGAGACAGAGGTTGATGCCACACTACTTCAGTGTGCTTGCCTTGAGAAAGAAAAAGGAAAAATGGTCTACTTAGTGGATGATGAAGAAGTAGAAGATCTAGATATAAACCATTCAACATGTAGGTGTGAGGTGTTAGATAGTGCAGATAAGACCACATGCACGCCTATCATGAACCTATGAAGACAAAGAAGGTGAATATTGGATCAGATGCTGAGCCTAAGGAGGCCATAATTGGAGACTATTGGTCAGACTCTGAAGTGGCAAAAATCATAGAGCTACTATGGGATTATCAGGACTTATTCCCTCGAGGGTACCATGAACTTAAAGGTGTGCATGAATCATTAGGGGAGATGAAGATAAAGCTTAAAGAGGGTGCACACCCAGTTTGAAAGAGACCCTACAGGATGAACCCCAACTTGCATGGAAAGGTCAAAGAAGAGATTGAAAAAATGTTGAAGTCTGGGATTATCAAGCCCCTCGACAAGTCAGAATGGGTTAGTCCAATGGTGATCAGTATCAAGAAGGATGGATGGATTAGGATCTATGTGGACTATAGGGAGCTGAATTCTGCATGTGTGACTGATCCCTTTCCTACGCCATTCATTGAGGAAATCCTAGAAGGCGTTACAGGGCGTGAAATCTATTCATTTACAGATGGGTTCTTTGGGTATCATCAGGTTAGGATTTCCAAGAGGATCAGGAAAAGACTACTTTTACTACTGAATGGGGTAGCTTCACCTATACTGTGATGCCTTTTGGTCTAAAAAATGTGCCTGTTGTATTTTCGCGCATAGTTGTTCAAGCGTTCAAGGAGTTTATTCACAACTTCTTACAGGTTTATTTGGATGATTGGATGAGTGTATGGATTAGTTAAGGATCATTGTGACAATTTGTGCTTAATGTTTGAAATATGTAGACAATTGAGTATCTCTTTAAACATCAAGAAGTGCATATTTGCTACACCATTTGGAATACTGTTAGGACACATAATCTGCAAGGAAGGTTTGTTGGTTGATCCAGCTAAGGTTGCAGTCATTATAGGCTTAAAAGAGCCTACCAATTAGAGTGAGGTGCATAGATTTTTGGGTCATACAAGATATTACAGGAAGTTTATTAAAGGATATGCCAAAGTTACCCACACCATTGGAGGAGTTACTGAAAGGGAAAGGTACGTTCTACTGGGGAGAACCGCAACAACGTGCATTCGAGATATTAAAGGAGAAACTTACTACTGCACCTATTCTACATTTTCCTTCATGGGACCAACCATTTCATGTACATGTGGATGCCTCTGGCATGACCATTGGCGCAGTATTGGCTCAGCCTGGAGAAGGTATTATAGATCATCCTATCTGTTTTGCTAGTAGAAAGTTGACTCCTGCAGAACAGAACTACACAACTACAGAGCGCGAAGCTTTGTCAATGATCTATGCGCTACATAAATTCTGACAGTACCTGCTGGCTACACCATTTGTCTTCTATACAGATCACATGGAATTGAAGTATTTGGTAAACAAACCCATTTTACAAGGGCGCATATGCAGATGGGTACTCTTATTTCAAGAATTTGATTTCACAGTTGTGGTAAAACTAGGGAAAAGTAATTCTGGACCAGACCATTTATCCAGAATACAGTCAGGAGAAGAAGCACAGGCAATTGAAGATACCATGCCAGATGCATAGTTATATAGGTTACAACGAGTGCCATCAGAATTAGAGGACATTTTGTCTTTCTATGAACATGCATGACACCAGAAGGAATGAAATCCTTAGAAAAGAAATAACTTTCTATATGCAACACCCTATATGTTAATTAGCGGTGACCTGTACAAGTTAGGTCAGGATGAAGTATTGTGTTGTTATGTACTAGAACATGAACACACAGATATAATGGAGGAAGCTCATGGTGGGATAGCAGGTGGCCACTATGCAGGTGACACCACTGTGTGCACAAGATTCTACTCACTGGATTATGGTGGGAGACCCTGTATAAATATTGTAAGGATTATTGCAAAGCTTGTGATCATTGTCAACATCTTGGAAAACTAGGACAATGAGATGAGATGCCATTAAGGCCTATTCCTAGTGCAGATCCATTTGAGAAATGGGCTATAGATTTTGTGGGTCCTATTTCACCAGCTACACGTAGAATTAGATCACACTATATCATAACTTGCATAGACTATCTGACAAGGTGGGTAGAAGCAACACCTACAAAGGATTGCACAATGGCTACAACAACTAGGTTTCTATGGGAAAATGTTATTACATGGTATGGATGTCCTTTAAGTTTGACCAGTGATAGGGGCACACACTTTCTGAATGAGACAATCAGAATTTTATTGGATGAATTCATGATTGCACACCATAAGACTACACCATATCATCCTCAGGAAAATGGGACTGCTGAGGCTTTCAACAAAATTTTGAGCCAGACATTGACAAAAATATGTGATGTTAGAAGAAAGGATTGGGATGATAAAGTATCTGTAGTACTTTGGGCATATCGAACAACATATAAAAGGTTGAACAAAGCCACACCATTTCAGTTAGTGTTTGGCATAGAGTAGTTCTTCCTATGGAATTCATGTTACCTTCTTTGTGTATTGTGCATGCACTAGAGGTCTAGCTGATGAGAAAGCATTAGAAGAATGGATTGAAAAGTTAATCAAGTTGGATGAGTGATGAGAAATAGAACGTTGGAGTCAAAAACAAGAGAAGGCCAGGTAGAAAGCATGGCATGACAGGCACATCAGGGATAAAAATCTTGAGATAGGACATATGGTGCTCCTTTATGATTCTAAATTTTTGTGCCATCCATAGGTAAACTCAAAGTACATTGGTTGGGGCCGTATGTTATTACTCACATACTTGAAACATGACACTTATCAATTAGAGGTGCTTGATGGAATACGGTTACCTAGATACTTCACCGGGAGTAGGTTAAAGCCCTACTATAAATAAGTCTTCTTGGTGTTTGTAATAAGGAAGTGTTTCCATTTAGATTAGGTTTTCAATTTTGCATTTCCTTCATGTGTTTCCTTATTTTTCACTATGCTTTGTCAATTTAGTTGGTGTGTTTGTGTAATAAGTGTGTTTACGTGCCAGAAGCTAATTACTATTTGGAGAATTTTTATGCGTAGAGGACTACACATACCCTTAGTGTGGGGTGGTTATTGATATCCAGGTACAAGACTAATGAAAATAAGTACACATGAAAGGAACTATCTGCTACGGGTGTTATTCAAGTTGGAAAATTGAAAGAAAAAAAATATTACTTCTGGAAATAAGGACCATAGGTGGAGATGAGTGAAGAAACAAGTATAACGCGAGGTAAGCAGAGGCCATGGGAACTACCAAGGGAAGGCGTAGTGGTGAGGTACTCAGGTGCATAGAGGCATGTTGAAGAGAAGTCCATGCAGCCAAAAGGTAGGAGGGTGCGCTAAAAGGTTATAGCTTGGGTGTGAAGATGTACCACATGGAAGGAACGAAAAATGGTCAATTAATGAGAGGATTGTTGGTAGGTGGAGGAGCAATAAATGCACTAAATTTTTGAAAATATATATAAGGACGGGATGCAAGTTCATTTTTACCATTGCAATCATGATAATTTGAAAGAGCCAAGTGCGACCAAGTTGCAAGAAGAGTATTCAGGTGTGAAGAGTGTGAATCGAGACGTGACAATATTTGTGCGTAGAGGAAGCTTTTGTCCCCAGTTGCAAAGGGTTTGAGTGAAGCAAGGCATTGCAAAAGAGCTAGGGCATGTGATTTCAACTAGGGCATGTTGAATTGATCTAGGGTTTGGGTTTGCATGTTGTAGGAGATAAAAGGTGAGTATTTGAAGTTGGAAGATTGTAGGTTATAGATGGCACCGAAGAAAGCACCCACAACAGGAGTAAAAGGGAAGAAGAAGGTCGAAGTGGAGGTTGAAATGACCCCTGAGAGTAATTTCTCAGAAATGCAGTATCCAGAGGGTGTAATTGTGGGTTAGGAATGGGATTCCCACATCTGAAAAGAGAAATATCAGTGACTACAACCATCGTACGACTGAAAATAAGGAGTTGGATGCAGTTATTAAACACAAAGATGAATAAGTGCACAACAGAAGACATGCCAGTGTATGATGATGCTGGGGAGAAGTTGTTGAAGAAACTTGGGGTTTACCAGTTGTATGAGCTCCCCTACTTTGGGAAATATGAACCATTGTATTTGGTTGATGAGTAGGGTACATGAAGATTTCTTTTACTTTGCAGGACGTAGGGTAAGGATTACAACCACATTGATCTCAACAGTAACATGGTTGAAAGGCACAGGGGTAGATCTAAATGGTGATTTAACTGATAAAGCCACAATCTTGGAGACAAGGAAGGAGTTGGGGTATACCAAAGGTTTACGTGGCATGGAAATTGATAAATTAAAGAAGTACCCAATCATTCAAGCAACCGCACACTTAGTGACAAAGTTGAATGACCAAGAAATATGGTCACAAGTAAACACAATGTGGCTACACATTGTGAAGAAGATGTCACAGGGAGTGATTTACAACATCTCCAGTTACATCATTGAGACTATCATTGAAGAAGCACACACAAGAGAGAAAATCAGTTTTGGGGCTGTTCTATTGTCTCTGGTGTTTATGGAGATCGGGGTGCCCGATGGGCCAAAGGAGAAAATATAGGAATACCCTATGGAGAACAAGTCACCTATGGAAAGATTTGACAAGTACTTGTGTGATGGATCAATGAGTGGACCATTCAAGTAGAGGGTGGAGATGTGGTATGATAGACTCCATGCAGTGTTCGAAGAAGGCACATACCCAAGGAGTTACCTTCAGTAGTAGGGAAGGCAGTGTAGTTTGCGGTATACCAGCATTTTTGCATCGCGCGATTTACGATGAAGGATGGGGCTTGGAGCCCATGGTGTAAATTACAATATGCCTTCACAGCAAGATATTTCCAGGCATCAGTTCACTAGTTTTTAGATGTTACCTAACCTTCAATGCAGACAAGGTAGATTGCGACTACCACACTCTGAGAAAGAAATATGTATATCCTAGGGTGGAATGCCTACATTGAGAGGCTTATCTCAAGATATTATAAGCATGAAGCCTGTAAGCTTGGTAGTTGGGGACACGAGAGCAGCGCTTGTGTACCTAAAACTCAAGCCAAAGCTAGAGAACACTAAGTATGTGGAGAATGAGTTTGTGCTCCCAGGGCCACCAAAAGGTAAGCATACAATGGAAAATGTTCCAGCACCTAAGCCCACAGAGACAATACAAGTAGATGATGAAGAAGAGGAAGCATGAAGATAGTGGTGGTTTGGAGCATAGAGGAAGGAGACAACCTCCAATTAGGGAAGAAGCTGAGTGCATGACTACTCCACCCCAGCCACAAGAAGGAGATGATGAGGACTTGGATGCAGTCTAAGGAGAGCGCCGCTTCAAAAGGGTATTCAGGAGAACAAGGACCCAAGGTGCTACTCCACAATCAGTGCACAGATCACCTCAACTCTCTCCACAGAAGGAGACAACTGAGAAGAGAAGAAGGAAGTTGAAGCTAAATGAGGAGGTGGAAGAGTCTGAGGAAAGTGCACCCAATTCCCCTACACCTCCAGAGAACGTGGAAGAACTAAAGGACGAAGAAATGAAGGATGGAGAAGGGGGAGAAAAGGGGGCAGAAGAGAACAATGACCAAGACTACTCAGGGTACAATCAGAACAAGCTCTGAATCTTGAAGCCCAAGTTCCTAAGGGGCCAAGATCAAAGAGAACAAGTGGAGAATATGTTCCACCAGTCATGGGCTATGTCGAGGACACAGGTAAAATTTTCTGCGCCCATTTTCAGAGAACAGTGACACAAAAGGAGTTTGTATGGCTGGGAGCTAATGGATGAAGATATGGAAACCATGCGCACAAGGAAGCAACTGTCATGGTCGATGCACATGCACATGGACAAACCAGAATTTGATGTATGTGAGGAGTCATGTGTATCAAGGAGGTTGAAGAAGACACCTCAGGCCAGACACATAATGGTAAAGCCTATTGTTATGTCAGATGAACAAGTGAGCAATGCGTTGGTAAAAGTATCAATAGAGGTGGCAGGAAAAATATGGATAAGGATGTAATAATTAGGGCACTAAGGGAGGAGATCAAGGTGAAGGATGCAGAAATAACATGCCTAAAACAAGAAAAAGACTTGGCACAGAAGAAGAACATTGTTTTCATCAGCATGGTAGAGGAAGTTGGGGACAATATCATGAAAGTGAAAGCCACACTTAGAGCCAAAGGTACCCAAAATGTTTCCTTCGGCAATGCACTATGTAAGTACCTTGGTGGACTTGGTGCTTGAAGATGAACCTCTGTGCATGCTAGAACCAAAGGATCCAGCACAGGAAGCAGAGTGAGAAAAGGCTTCGGTGATGAGAAAGATTGCATCATATGAGGGGTTGCTTCAGAGCTTGTAGGAGGAACTGAAGAAAGTAGATCAAGCACTGAACATTTGTACAGCCCCAGAAGTAGTTATAAGAACCAGGACCATTATAGAGGACAATGAAGTCCTGAAGGCCATGAAAGATGAGACCTTGGGCCATGCAGAATGATTAGTATGCTTGTCAAGCAGAAGTGCGAGGCCCTTATACAACAGCTCAAGAACCACACAAGGAAAGGCTGGATGAGCTTGGGAAACTCATCACGTAAAAGATGGACTTATTAGAAGGAAGAATGACTGCCATGTCCAACATTGTGTTGGTCTTGCAGAATGAGAAAGGAGAGATTGCAAAAGATGAGTTAGAGTCAATTGCAGTGGATATCCCAGAAAAGGCAGAGGCCATGCTCAATGATTGGCAGACTTTAGAGGTGGAAATAAAAGAAGAATATCTAGAATTGATTCCTCAGGTTGAAGCAGAAGATACTGCAGGGTAAAGACATTCTTTTATTCATAAAATTATTTCTATCTCTTTATTCACATTCTTTGATTCATTTTGGAGACAAACCATTTCCGGGGTGGCAATGTAATTAGTGTGGGGTAATGTTGATCAGTTAAAATATGGCACTTAGTGAAGAACATACAAAAGGTTATCACACAGAAGAGAAGAGTGCATTCAAAAGTGCGGAAGGATTGGAAAGGAATCACATGCTGAGGACACAGAGATAGATTCAGAGACTTAGCCATTTTCACGATGAGGATATATTTTTGGAAGATAGCGTGTGGAACACACAAACTGGTTAAAGACTTGCGTGACACACATTGGCTATTTTTGGAGGATCGGCTATGAAAGCGCTTTGCATGGATACAGGCTGAGAATAGATTTACTACTGACAGTTAACTAGAAGAAGTCTATTGTTAGCGCACTTGCATGTGTGGCTATTATTGTAATGACATGCGTGGCTAATAATAGCATGCGACCTATTTTGGGATTAGATAAGTGGTGAAGGGAAATTCCCCACCCTTATAAATATGTAATGAACTACGTAGTATAGGGTGGTGAGAGGGGATGTGAGAACTGAGTTATTGTGAGGTTATGCTTCCAAATCTGATGCGCACATAGACTATGGTATTATCTATTGTAATAAGCTTATGTGTATTTATCATGTTTAATGCAATGGAATGTGTTGGCTGAATTAGAGTGTCAAATCCTGAGTATAATTGGTTCGTGCATGCTTGATTTCATCATGGTTATCTCTTAAGTCTGTTATTCTCTAGATCTAGATCTGAATATGTACTGTAGAATGATATATTAGTCATAGATCTGAAAGCTTTAAGTCTTCATCATGCTAACATCCTGTAATAACAACCCTAAAGAGGGGCCTGGTACCTTTGAGCACTTTGGGTGAGCACTCGGTCTAGGCTGAGTGACGTGCTAGTGCACCTGGGATTTTATTGGTGAATTCTAGGTATGACTTCATTGTCTAAGTAATTGTTCCAGTTTTTCATTCATATGTGTAATCAGAAAATCACAGGAATGGTGGTGCTTCATGTTATGGAGTGGGAACTATTCATTGTCAATGGTACAATCATCATCACTTGCCTTCTCAGTGTGTATGAGAAAGTGCATCATTCCAATTGCAATATTTATCAATAGAGCATGACAATGTCACAGGGGATCATCATGAGCATTTTCTATAAGTCATCATTAAATTCACTTTGGGAAATCGCAACAATTTTTTAAATACTCATTCGACGTTCCAAAGTGTCTATGCATCATGTACAAAGAGGAAATCATGAATCATCGTCGGCAAGGAGAAAAGTGTTCAAAGGTGTTCAGAGGAGTAACCTTCATCAATGTAAGAAGATCAGTGATGTCCCAGGAACATAGATCAAGGTGTTGGGCTATGTTTGTATTCCAGGGGAAGATAAGTTGACAACTGTGATAGCTTAGCTCAGCAAATAATTCAAGGAATAGGTGCGCATTCTATAGGATTCTCATCCAGAGGTATAATTTACAAATTTCTTCAATGAAGAAAATGTTTCATTAGAAATATCATTCCCTTCTCTTCTCCTCTCTCTCCCCCTCTCCTTTCTCTCTATTTTCTAATTCTTCATTGGACATAATCATTGTATTTGTTCCTATTCACTTAAGTGACCTATTTTAAAATTGTAAATGTATTTTCTCAAAAATATAAGAGAAATACTTAATTTGTCTTTTCCAATGACAAATGAAAGGTCACAAGAGGAATAGGAATACAAAGATTCATGTGAGGGGAGATGAGAGGTCAATTCATATTGTTATAAATTGGGATGGCATGTCCATTCTAAAGGATCCTATATTTTGAACACTTCAACTTTATAGCAATATTGGATTGTGATATGTTGATAAGATTTGTATCACCAATGCACATGAAATAAAAGATACATTTCTTCCATTCTCCTTCTCTTGTATTTCCTCTATTTCTCTCTTTTATGCACTTTGCAAGAATAGTTGAATTTATATGATGTTGGAGAGGAATTTTGCTTCCACGATAGATGAATCCAAAAAAATTGGGTTTTAATTCATTGGTCCCACTAACTTCAGTGTTGCTTTATTCTATATTGAATGTTAAACTACTCTAGTTACTGGGTGTGAACTCTGCAATTATTCTACTCGCGACAGATAACTTTTCTTCCCTAATTTCTCTCCTTTCCCTTCATCATTTTGATTTCCTCCCTTTTGTACCCCATATAAGCATTTTGTCATAGGTTCATTAGAGTGTCCATGTGTGATCCCCAACCTATTTAGACAATCCATAATATTTTATTAGGATTATATTAGTTACATTCAATAATGGGAGCTATACCATTCAATGCAGAGGGGTATAGCCCTGTGCACATTGGTGGAGACACCTAATTTTCCCAACTGAAATTTTTTTATCACCAACAACTTTTGGTGACTCCACTGGGGAGAGTGTTAGTGTAGGTTATTATTTTTCCTTTTATTTATTTATTAGTATAATTCTTACACTTATGTTAGCATTACACTTGTTGGGTTAACTTGCTTAGGTGTACTAGTTGTGTGGAGTTATCTTACTAGTTGTGTTGAGTTAGTTTCCTAGTTGTGTGGAGTTAATTTATTAGTCTTGTTGAGTTAACTTAACTACCGGTATCGGTTAGTGGGAGTTTTTCACCACTAATCTAGGTAGTAGTTGCACTTCTCCCCTCCTATATGTGCAACATTCTTATTGAGCAATGTAATGTAGCTCAATTCTAATGTAGTGAGAATAATGGATTATGGTGGATTTCTATATATGATATTTTAGCTCTTTCTGTTTTTGTAAATCTAATGTGGTGTGCTATTATCATATGAGATCTTTGCAACATGGAACAATATTCTTATCATTCCTTTCATGGTATCAGAGTGATAAATGATGTAGACATTCATCTGTAATTTGTTTTACAAGAAAGAGTTTATTTGTTTTCATATATTTTAAAATTTGTTAGAACTTTGTTGCAGTATCCATTTTTACGCAAAACGAAGGGCTACGTTGGATTCAGAAGGTGGAAAAACCCCATAAATAAGTGTAAAATTGGCTATTGAAGAAGACAGTATTGTTTTTGAGTTTGTTTTGGTTTTACAGAGGTGAACATTAATACGTACAGATCCGCTTAGAAATCTATGGCTAGGGGAATAAATATTTGTCCGGGGATGTAGAAAGTACCAGAAAAATGGTTTCTGGGTTTTTTACGTTTGGTATTAGGTTTTGTTTCTTCCGCTTTACAACATTCCTATTTGGTAAGAATCTTGAACATCTTACAATTTTTTTCTTGGGAAGAAATCCTGTATCAGGGGAAGTAGAAAATATAGAAAAACTAGTTTCTGGGTTTTTCTATGTTTTTTACATTCGGTAATGAGTTTTTTTCTTCTTCTTCTTTACAGAGTTTCTGTGTGGAACAGGGAACTAGAAATCATACATTTCTGTGATCCCTAGGGGAAGAAATTTGTGCCTGGGGAAATAAAAATGTCCAGAAATATGGTTTCTAGGTTTTTCTCAGTTAATTGCGTAATGGATTTTTTTCTTCCAGTTTTGCAGAGTTACCTGTGTGCTAGTGGATTTGAAGATTTTGTAAATATGTGATACCTTAAGGATCTTAGAAATCCGTGTCTGAGAGGCAGATAAATATGGAAAAACCATAGTTCATGGTTTTTTCTACGTTTGGTTCATGTTTAGTAATGGGTTTTTCTTCTTCTTCTGTTTCGTATAGATATACAATTGGAAAGTTTTTCTATAGAAAATAAATAGAAGACTACAGGGACATTTTTTTAAAAAAATAAATAAATATTAAAACACAAACTTTCAAAATTTGTATCTTTCGATCGGTAACTTGAATTTGAGTGCCAATTTTTTTCAAAAGTGCTTATTTTTTCATGTTTGTTCCACTAGAACTGTTTATTTTGAAAAATAAACCAAAAATTGTAAAATAACATGTATTGTAACACACACGCAATTATAAAGTGCCAACATTTATATTTGTATCTTCGACACTTTGTTTAGGTTGACAGTCTCTCTTGTGGGGGAGCTATTCTAGTGAAACCTAATGTTAGTTTGTTAGTGTTCGAGTAATTATTTTGATACAACTCATATAGATTTGTAACGCATTACTCTACCCATTCAACAGTATGGGAGGGTGTGGTGTTGATACTACTTCTTCAGGTTTCATGTTCCTTTCCTTGTTACATGTTGATACTACTTCTTCGAGGTTTCGTGTACTTGTCTTGTTACCTTGGATTTTTCTTAGATCATGGCACTCCTATTTATTTGGATCTTGTGTCCTTGCCTTGTTGCCTTGGTTATTATTCTTGGGTTGTGACACACCTATTTCTAGCAGTTGATCTTTCTTCTTTAGGTTTTGTGTCATTTCCTTGTTACCTTGGATTTTCTTTGATTAGTTTTGTGTCCTTGCTTTATTACGTGTTGATATTGTTGCTTCAAGTTTCATGTACTTTCCTTATTACCTTGGATTTTCTTGGATTGTGGCACTCCTAATTTATTTGGATTTAGTGTCCTTGGCTTGTTGTCTTGGTTATTGTTCTTGGATCGTAACACACCTATTTGTAGTAGTTGCTATTTGCTTCTTTGGGTTTTATGTCCTTGCGTTGTTACCTTGGCTTTTCTTGGATCGTGACACTCTAATTTATTTGGATCTCGTGTCCTTGTCTTGTTGCATTGGTTATTATTCTTAGATTTGTAGCAGTTAATCAATTATGTTTGGTGTTTTTTTGCACTTTCGACATCACTCCATTGAAAGTCTCTTTGAATGAAGCTATTCTGGTGAAGCCCAATGTCATTTGTTTTTGAGTTTTGTGATCAATCAGTAGATTCAAACCATAGTGCACACCAAGCTTCTTCAACACTGTATACGAGTTTTTAGAGCCGAGCTTCTTGGGATGATCTTGCAGCGGGATTTTTCTCTTTCTACTTTGTTATTACTAGTTTTGGGTACCTTGCGGTGTCCCTTTTTTTTCCCAGTTATTGTATGTGGGTATCTCATCAAGCCTTGTTGTTGGGACCCACCTTCTTTTCCACCCACCTAAGCTATGCTTATAGGGGGTGTTAGTGTAGGTTATTATTTATCCTTTTATTTATTTATTAGGATAATTATTACACTTATGTTAGCCCTACACTTGTTGGGTTAGCTTGCTTAGGTGTACTAGTTGTGTGGAGTTAGCTTACTAGTTGTGTTGAGTTAGTTTCCCAGTTGTGTGGAGTTAACTTGCTAGTCTTGTGGAGTTAACTTAACTACTGGTATCAGTTAGTGGGTTTCTTCACCAATGATATAGGTAGTAATTGCACTTCCCTCCTCATATATGTGCATCCTTCTTACTGAGCAATACAATGTAATTCAATTCTAATGTATTGATAATAATGGATTATGATGAATTTCTATATATGATATTTTAGCTATTTTCTGTTTACAAATCTAATGTGGTGTGTTATTATCATCTGAGATCTTCGCAGCATGGAACAATCTTCTTATAGTTCCTTTTAGAGATATTTTCCCAAGTGCACCTAAAAAGGATCTCGACCCAAAAAAATACAAAAAACTATATATTAAAAAAAATCAGATTTCAAAGGAAAAACATTTTTGAAGGAGACTCTACCAAGGAAAGAATCCCTATCACATTCATTTCCCACACATAATGAAGAAATTCCCAGACTAGAGTGAAGTACCAATGAGTGACAATGAAGAAGAAGATAGTTTCCAAATAATATAGATTGTTGATAAACCATGATTTTGGACCAGCTCTTGTAAGAATGAGAATTCAAGAATAGTAAAAGGGTCTTCTACTTTAAGTAATAATCTGCATTCAGATAAAGGAAAGAAAACAAAACTTTCCAATGAATAAGAAGGTAAGGAACGATTGAAAAGGTAAAAAAGAAGATACAAGATGTTATGTGAAGTCCAAGAAGAACAAGAATCTAAAGGTAATACTCTCAATCATGCACAACTGAATGAATAAACTTTGAGCCATGTCTTTCATCACCCTCCCTTAGGATGATTTCTGTACATATAGAAATGATGAAACATGAGCCTTAAAATTTGAATATATAAAAAGAATCATAAGAACTATGCAAGGAAATTCTAACCACCAAATCTACCTTGAAATTCTGAAATATGCCAAAGCCTTGCAAGAGATATACGAGAAACTTGAAGTAGCCCATAGAAAGGAAGAAGAAGAGGATATTTTTCCTATAGATGAATATCCTGAGGATCACTTGTACTACAAGGTGTTGTTCCCTGGAATATTCTTAGATGATGCTAAATAAAATCTTGTCCTTGAGCCTTCTGATGAAAATGAAATTAGCATTATGGAGAATGATGAAGAATCTACTGAAGAAGACTTTTTTAGCCTCACACAGCTCACTATAAAATTGAGGACATTATCCTTCTTCTACCTCTCTTTATAGGACCTCCTTGCATACAATGACAGAGAAATGGACATTTTGAAAAGAGCATATGTGCAAAAGCTTTAAAGAATAATAGAATTAAATTATGACCCTAAAACCTATCATGACATTTAGAGGTATGCTTTAACTTTACAAATAAGGTACAAACACCTTGAAGCACTTCGTGTTATCAAAAATGAAGAAACTCAAGAATACCCCAATGATTTTCCATACTACAAGGTGTTCATCCCCGAAAGATTATTACATGATCCTGAAGAAGATCTCATCCTTGAACCCTCCATCAAAAATCAAAGAAATAGATTTGAAGATGATGAAAAGGACATGGAGGTGGAACTGCCATTTATTAATTATTTTTGGCTTGAGGCACAACCTATTAAAAGAGAAATATATTCCAGAGAGGAAGATTATTTTTTCATGATGGATGATTCACTGCTTTCTAAAGACTCCACCAATAATGAAGAAGCCCAAAATGATGAGTTTGAGGTAATCATGGGTAATCTCCATTCAAATTTTGACCTTTCGATTGATGATGAAATGGAGATATGTGAAAAAGTGAAAGAAATCCATCCTTCACTTTGGACTCGAGATGAGGAATACAAGGTATTCACGAATAATTTTCTTTCCAATTTTGAATTTTCAAACAATGAGGAGATGTTGAATAATGGGATGGAGCCAGTCGAAGAGTCAAATCCTCCTCCTTATTTAATCATGGATAAAAAATGGGAGAAGATAACTTCCTTTTTAGAGCTGAGGAGAGTGAAAAGTTTGAACACAACCTCTTCTCACCAAAGGAGTAGAATGATCATCATGGTGAGTATGAAGTCTTTCATTACCCACATGAGCAAGAAGATTTAGTAATGGGTGATCAAGATAGAATTGAAAATTCTTTCCATATTTTTGCCCCAACAGGGTTCTATGTTTCCCATCAATAGGATGATGAAGTTCATTTCAAGATCAAAGGAGTTCCCTTCCCACAAAGCATTGACCTATTCTCCTTTTCAGAAGGTGTCATGAATCGAGTATGCCCATGCTTACAAGATATTTTATCTTGGGAAACACAAAGCAGCATGGAAGAGGTGAAAGAGGATGTTTCAATTGAATCATGGGCATGTATGGATCAAGTTTTCAACCATCTCCCTGAAGCATAGGGTAGAATTCCTTCCAATGAGGATAAATATGAGTATATGGAAAAATCGGAAGAGTTATATATCCAAGACATCTTGAAGGTTGCAGAAGAAACTGAAGACCCTCAACTTAATCTTGAAATATTGACTCCGGCTATGGAGATACAAGACATGTATGAATCAGAGGATGCATTTCCTTGTGTTCCAGAGGATGCAATGCCTTGTGTTCCAACCACTATGATAAATTGGACTCCCACAGTCTACGAAGTTGTACTACTTCTAGATGTAATACCAACATTCTACGTGCCAATGTTTTGTGTTAATGAGGTGCTAGAAAATAAACCTCCAACTGGGCCTCTAAATAACACAGACGATAATTGTGCTGACATAGATGAATAAGCTACCTGATTAACTCCTGAACTTGATTGTAAATTAAATCTATCTGTCACTACTCTACTTCCCACACTAGCTTGCTTATAGAAATTGGAAAACCAAGTGCAAGGGATAGGTCACTGTTATCCCAAATTTTCCCCCTAGGAAAATTTGGTCAAGACAACTCTTGCACATAAGGAAATCATGAAGGAAACAACTCAAACCCGCGAGCTCAAATTCCGGGAT
Source organism: Taxus chinensis (assembly GCA_019776745.2). NCBI lineage: Eukaryota > Viridiplantae > Streptophyta > Pinopsida > Cupressales > Taxaceae > Taxus > Taxus chinensis. Next base: position 850,278,447 of record CM034150.1, read on the forward strand.
GACAAACAAGGTTGCAAGGGAGACTCTATAATGGAATGGTGGGGCCTACAAAATTTTAAATGACCCTGTGCAAGAAAAAAGAGACGCTCAAACAAGCACCGCATCTCCACGTTTCCTAGGTCAAAGCAGGTCATCGGAGGAAAAGGTGAAAATTTTCCTTTTGACAAAATAGCACAAAGGAAAATATTGGAGCGCACCTCCCCAACCAACAAAAGGGTGCCATGTGTCCAAGTGGAGCAGTGGGGCCTCGGGAGTTTTGCAGATTTTTTGATTCTCATAGAAAAATGGGAAAAGATAAATTATGAACTTGCAAACCCGATTTCCCTAATCTGGATGTCACATGTCCCACATTATCAAAAGGGGACCCATTTTTCAAGTTATTTTCCCGCCCTCCTATACAGACCCGATACAAACTTTGAAGGGGCATATCTTTCGACTCAGCAATTGAAATATTACAAATATGATGTCGTTGGAAAAATCTTGGTCTCACCTATGCCATGGAGATCTGAAACTTTAACTTTGAGGAGGGTAGGTAGAGGAAAATGGAGGAAACATATTTGGGCCTTCGATGCATGATCCGGCTATCTCAACAACCAGATTGGATTCGATTTGTTTCCGTTGTTTCCTCTTCTTTCAAGGCATCGAATTAAGGAATCATGCTGTAAAGATGGATTTGGGGCATATTTTATCAGAAGCATTAACAGCAGTGGTTGAGCTTCAACCCACTTTTCCTGCTTCCCCCTCTCTTTCTTCTCTCTGATCAAATCTATAAATACAGGGGTAGGATTCATTATAAAGGGTTGTTCATTCTTCTTCCCTTCCCCCATCTCTCTTCTTTTCCAGGGTCGAATGTGGAGTTTTAGCATTCTCCCTTGGATTTTTAATGGCATTTTCTTGCCTCTTACCCATTAATGGTGTACTGTGTGAACACCTGGAGAAATACAATCTATTTTTGTGATGTGTTTTGTCCATTCTTTTCTCATTTTGTTGTCTCTTCTCGCCTCTCACCATTGCAGGGTATACTATGCATATCTCTGATGTCCATTGCAGGTTTTGGGAGGTGTGTTTAAGGGGGTTGAAATGGTGTTATGTGTGAACTTTATCCTTGGTTTGTGATGCATTTATCCATCCTCTCCATTTCTCACCTCTCTTCATTTTAGGTAGTTGGGTTTGTGATCAGTAGTTCCCTTTTCTCGGTGCTATCACCTCTATAGTGTATGATTTCTTTATTTTCATGCTCTCTCTCTCCTTGGTCCCTTGGAATTGTTAGATTAGAAGTAGATAGTCACATTCCTTCCTTAGAAGTAGTTTAGTGCTAGGATTAGGAAGAGGAACCAACCTTCTCTAGAGGATCATTCCCATTTGCAAATCCCATAGCTTGGGGAATGATCCAATGTTATGCAAATCAAACCAAATTACTCTACCTTAGAAAAGTAGATCCATAACTCATTTGGGGGTGCTGTGATTTCACACTAAAAATCACTAAGAGGGATTAAATGCGCACCCACGGTATTTGTAGTCTCCCTCGGTGCACTATCATCTGAGTTCGAAGAGGGTTCTCTGCCATGCTTACCAAAATGGGGTGTTCTAGATGTTATGACTCCACTTCCTTTGCGTGAGATCCAAATACTTTGCGATCAATCTCTCTCCACAAAACCTTTTTTTTTTGTAACTTCACGCTACTTCTCTAAATCCCTCTCATGTGCCTCATTAAACTTAAGCCACCTTTCTTCTCTCTACCTTTCTACCACTAGGTTCACAATCTTTCACCACACCTGCTCCTACCCCCCCATGCTTGGTAGGTTTTAGCTATCCATAGAACGTTGTTCCAAATCCACTGTTACAATTAAGATCTTAATCACTAAAGGGATACCATGCAAATACAATCCTCTAGGTTCATGCAATAACTAGAACTCAACAACCTCTATACAAGGAACCAAAATGCAGTCTTATTTTACCCATAACATCCCAAAGAACACTAGCACATCACCCAGGAAAAATGTGAGTTCTCACCCAAAGCGCACAAGGGTATTAGGTCCCTTTTTTATGGCAGCTTGTTCAAGGAGTTAGCATGATCATACAAATATTCCAAATTGATAATATCCATTCAAGAATAAAGCATAACATAAACTAGATCTAGATCTTAACCATATGCTAGATTAACTCATACAAGAATCAAGATCAACTTTACCATGTAAGAACCATTAACAGATATGCCAATAACCAATATCCAACCACAAAGATCCATCATATTAATTTTTGTAAAACATAGAGGCTTCATACAGACATAATAATATTACCATGGGTTATGCGCATTCAGGAACCAACAACATAACCTTACAAAATATTTACCGATCTCCAAATCGTGAAAAATCAAAACATATTTATAGGTAGTGGGGACTTTCCCTTCTCTACTCGTGCACTCTCCAAAATAGGCTACATGCTAAGAATAGCCATACACCGCTACAAGATAATTACAAAAGCATGCAAACTCACTAACAATATATTATCTTTAGTTAACTCCTAGTTTCGATCCTATTATTAGCACTATAACTATGCATGTCACTTAGTCTTCCTTTGCATGAGATCTATCCCAAAATAGAATTTTCTTGAACTACGAGTCTTCACATTCCATTCTTATCTCCAAAACCTTGTTTTCCCCGCCACTCCAACCGCTCATCTCCTAGTTCTATCAAAATGTGGCTATGTCTTTGAACATGTTTGGCCTAGGCACAAACCATCGCTCGTTGTCTATAGTACTCCCATGTGTGCCTTCGCCCCTAAATCCTACACGTCAAAATACTTTGTGCCACATGTACTTAGCATCTTTTATGGGTACAACATAATTTCAACTATGAAAGGAAATGAGAGAGGTAAGGTACTTATATTAATTTGTCTAATCCTGAATTGATCCTAAACTAGAAAATGTGATGGAACAAGAGCATAAGTTGTCACTATCAGGTTAATAAAAATGCAGAGGTGCTCACGATTCCTATACACGTGCATTTGGGTAAGGATAGAGGCTCCTGCAAGAACCCTAGACCTCTGTGGGGGCACTGGAGTCAGCAAAAATGGTCAAAACCTAGTTTTGATAGTGTCGTTAGGGCTTCACACTTTTTCACCTTTGGTCACATTTATTTCACACTTAGATTGTTTCAGTACTTATGAATCTACACATAAATATCCTCCTATAAAACCCTAAAAAAAGACATCAAATCCTACAAAATAAAGATGTAAAATGAGGGGTCATCTATCCTCAGCTATCACAATGGTGAACTTGCGACTGATCGTTGCACTACATCTCAGACCCAGTGTATTTCTATGTGCTTGTGTGTGTAATAGTGCTCATAGATCACCCTCGCGCCAATGACACCAAAATAACAGGTGGTAGCTAAATAAAATTCAAATGTGTGGATGGAATAGAATGAACTGCCCTTCCTATATAATTTATATGTAGAGTAATGCACCCAAATGCACTCCCTTGATATATGTAGATAGAAATCCCTTGATAATGATTTCCCGCCATTATAATAGTATGTATATGGTGTTTATATAGGGATATATTGCTTGAATATCGACACTAATTGCCCGACATTCTGAATAGTACCTCGGGATATGAGAGGGAAAACTGAAAATATTGAATTGAAAGTCAAAAATAAGATCAAACATAAACAAGACATGGGAACTTAGGATGGACAAGAGCGTGTGGAATTAGTGTCTAGTCCTCAACACTAGTGTCTAAAAACAAGTGACGAAAAATGAGTGAATACTGATAGATAGGGATCCTTGTGACCTGACCAGAACTAGGTATATGAGTGACAAGTGTGAAAGAAAAAAGAAAAAGAAACCAAAAATAAAAGTGAATGGACTATGGAATAGGTTACCAGTGAATACTCTTCTTACGTAAGATCCATATATAAAACACCATACTTGGTTGTATAGTAAATAAATGTAAGTGCATTATTTTGTGTCTACATTTTCCCCCACTTTATGTCGGTGAGTGAGATCTTGGTAATATAAAATAGATAGAGATGCATACCCGAGAGAAGTTTGGAGAATCCCATGTTTCATAGGTACATGCAGATGTGGTAGAAGTACAAGTGTGAACATACAGCGTGGCAAACCATGGATCAACATGTCAGTCTATGCAACGTAATGAGGAATGTGGGACCATTATAAGGAGAACTAAGTGAGATTTATAATTGTGATGTTGAATGATTGGAGGTTTCGATTCTTTTTGTTGATGGATATTTGTTGGGGTAGGGAGTGATTAGTTCCCAACCTGATTTTATGTGTATGAAATACTGAGGATTTGGCATCCTGTCTCTAGAGGAAGAGTGTAGGGAGAGAGGTCTAGTTTTAGTCTCCAACTTTAACTACATCCTCAAAATATCTAGACGTTACAGATGGAAAAAGAGCAAATTTTGTTGATTTGGATCCATTTTAATTAAACGTGAATAACCCACATAGGAGCAATATAGGAAAAGCAATGACATCTCATTTCCCCCACTCCATGGGTGTTTCCGCAATGTGTAAGTGATAGCTTCCATGTTAGGTCATCTGGAAGTAGCCGCAAAATGTAGAATAATTTCCCATGTTAGGTCATTTGGGAAAGTGGTGATATAACTCCCAAGTTAGGTCATCTAGGAGGATTAATGTGACTTAGAATAGTAGAGCGTTTGTGTTGTCAAGATTTGAATGTATGTGATTGATTTATTGGTTACTCATGGAGAGATTTTACGCTTGTTTCCCCTAGATTAGGTCATTAGTGGGAATCGCCAGAAAGTGGTGTGAAATGTCACGTAATGTATGAGGAAATTTTTTAAATGAGAAATTGGAGATGTATGATGATTACGTAATGGTGGAAGGGGAATTATAGGATGACCACAATTTTATGCCCCTAGTTTGGAGAAAGGGAGAGTGATGCTAAGAAAAAATGCTAAGATAAAAGTAAGTGTGTAGTGTTGTGATAGTAAATGTATGATAAGCATTGGAAAAGTGTGTATGTTGAAACCAAGAGACAGAGGAATATGTTGTTTTTGAAATTTTTACGATAAGATAGTAGGGGGAATTTTGAAGAGAACCTTATGAATGAGAAAGGAATTGGAGTAGTGATGCTCAAGATATGATTGAAATGATGTAATGTGTATTAGAGAGGCTGTGGGTGGAGGTCCCTTGGCATAGGATGTATTCACTTGGTTCGTGGAGCTACAGGGTCAGTTTGTAGAGCATTTGAGTGAGGTGACATTATTATGTAGGCAGGTAGCAAGATATAGAGGTGTGATCAATGACATAGATTCAATGGTTAAGCCTCTAGTTCTAGAGATCCCGCAGTTGTAGATAGTGATAGTCATGATAAGTATGATATGTACTGATGTAGCGATGTGTGGAGGGGGTGATGGTTATTGATATTTAATGTGATAATTTGGTATGCATATGTTGATGTATGATATGTTGATTATTATCGCTATATTTGATGTGTGATATTTTGATGCTTGTTTTTTGATATGATTGGTAATGCAAAGTTTTTGATGATGATTAATGATGAGATAGTGTATATTTGATAAAACTAAAATGTAATATAATAACTTAATCTAATGTTATGCAAAAAAATTAATAACTAAATAAATAACAAAAATGACTCAAACAACTAAGTACATAGAAATTTGGAACCCTAATGTGCAATAGAGGTTTGATAAGTCCTTAGATAATTCAATGAAGGTGCAGAGTTATGTTGCATTGTAAACCAAAAGAACATGAGGAGAAAATGACCCCACATAAGCCTTAAAAAGTACAAACTCTCTGACAGGACTCGGTGCCTAGAAGGGGATAAGGGCACCTGTGGGTGCCCTGGTTTGAGATTTGGGCACCCTGGTCTGTATAAATGGCCTAAAACCCTCCTCTGAGGTGTCGCTAAGTGAATTCCTACCTTCACTATCTATCATGTGAATGTCATTGAGCTACTCTAGATTTCACTGTAAATCAGAGATGAAGAAAGAACATGCAAAACCCCAGACAAAGCATCAAAACCATGAAAAAGAAAGATGCATATGAAGGGTTCAGACTATCCTCAGTGACCACAATGGTGGAATTACTAACTGAGAACTATACCACATCTCATATCCAATGTATTTCTAGGGTGTGTGTGTGTGTGTGAAAAATTGCTCCCTAGGTTGCTCTTGTGCCAATTACACTTTGTGAAGCAGCAAGAAATAACTAGATGTACTATGTAATAAATGTGTGCATGGAAATAATAGACTCCCCTCCTATGAAGTGTGATGTAGATGAACCAACCTTGTGTGCCTTGTGATAGATATAGATGTATGTAAATGTAGCTTTAGGTTCCTTTGATGGATGCAACTCTAGATGGTGATAGTAGATGTTTAGTGATTGGTCCCTTATTATGGTCTCATAACTTTATATGTATATGGTTCTCTTGTTCTAATTTCGTAATTAACCCCAAAAAGGCCAACCAATAAAAATATGGAAAGCTTAAACAAATAGAAAGTTCCCAAAATATGGAAGCAAAGTACAAAGAGGATCAAGGTGCCCAAAGGGGACTAGGGTGCATGGGGCACCCTAGCCCTAGTTGAGCACCCCAGTTAGCAATAGGATTAATGTAGAATGACAAAACAGACTGTGTAATTATGGTCAGAGAATCAGAAGTGCTGAATTAAAGAAAAGTAAAAATGCCAAAAGAAATGGGTTAATTAGTACTTTCTTCACTCAAAAACCATATGAATAGTAGTATGAGACCGGGACTAAATATTGACTCAAAGTGTGTGATTCAGTGACTACATTTTCCCCCACTTTATGTTGGTGAGTAGAATCCTCAGTAACATAAAGAAAATAGAGATGTGTACCTGATATCCATGAAGAGTGATGTAGAAAATGTGATGAAGGACTAGAAAAAGCATGGAGTGACAAAAAGATGGAGCATGGAGATTAAATATGTAAAAATGTAAAAGTGATGAGAGTGAACCTAGGGTGGAAGTGCATGTGTAGATGCCAATGTGTGTATAGTACCTTAATGGTTAGTATTGTGTGTGTGATGTACTCGCCATGTGTGTGTTGTTGTTGACTACTTGCTTCCCATACACATGGACCCATAAAAGAGAAGACGATTAAGTATTCAAATACACATTTATATGTGTAAAAATGCTATGTAAAGAAACATGTACAAATAGTATGATAATGACAATGAAAAATGAACATGTGCACCTGATCTATGATGAGACAAAAGGGTGTAGAAAGGATATCTTGTAATTTTTGATGAAGTGTGAGTTTTTTGGGAAATCTCACGCCACCGTGGCTAAAGACTTGTAGGGAAAAAAATTATATTATTCTCCAAATTGTAATTGTGTCCCTCATATTGGTGAAGAGTTCTTTGTACTATCTAGTTTTTTGGGAGAATCCGAAGCCACTGGCCAAAGTAGTGTAGGGAGGAAATTTTTTTGTATCTTCCAACCTATAATTTCTCCCAAGAATTCTAAGGACAATCTGCCCTATAAAATCCCTTGTGTATGGGGTTCATAGACTAGACTGAACCCACTCGCAAATTGTAAACTAAACGGTTTCATGGACAACGACTGTAGACTTTACTATAAAATGAACTATACTAGTACCATGTGTAAATCCCAAATGATTCCCCCCTCTTTCGGGGCGCATGTGACATTGCGGATAGGAGAATGTGGCCCCAAAAGAGGACCGACCACATATATTGAAATGCTACCTTGCAGGGGGAAGGGAATGTGCTTGGTATAGAACAAGACACACACAAACAAGTGGTTATAGAATAAGAACTAGTACAAACAAGCATGCATGTAGAGAACAAGTATAAGCCAAACAAACAATGTATACGCTAGAGCATAAGCAGACAATATAAACACTCAAAGAGAAAATCATATGCCACACAAAGTGGGTGGAAAACATGGGACATCACTCATAGTTTTGTAAGACATTCAAGGCCGCAGTGGTAGCAAACAAACAAGTGTGTACACACAACAAAGGGTAAGGCCCGTAAACAATAAAAAAATAAACAAGTATGAAAGCAAATATTCCTGATATAACAAATATTTCACATGAAGCACCCATTAACATGTTAGAAAAATAACAAGTATGTCAAAGCATGTATAGCCTGATAATGGAAATTGCTAAGTACAAAATTCAATAATAGCACCTATAGTGTACGAATGTGGATGACCCCAGTAGGTAGTGTGACAAGCATCCCTACTACGTGTAGTAGGTATAGCATGCGATCACAACTAGAAAAGAACGTGAATGCATAGGTGTGTATGGTAAAGATAATGACATACAAGATATTTATCTAACATGTGTAGTAAAGTAAAAACTTAAAGGTGTTGTCCCCTCAAAATTCCCCTCTTTTGAAAGTTGAAAATTTTTGAAAATTTTGAGTTGGCACCCTTCAGTAATGTTTCAATGAAGAGGAAATTTGAAAAGATAGTGAAAATGTCATTTCTTGGGGTCATTTTAAGTAACTTGCGGGTCAGTCGGACATTTTTGTCCCTCATGTCCCAAATTTCCTTTGGACTTCGTGTTCCCCAATTCCCCGCATCATCTGCATCAGCCAAATATGGTTTTCTTGTCCCATTTGTCCCAAGTTCTAATAGGCCTTCTATTCGCTGATCGGATGATTTTCCCCACAAGTCTTTGTCTGTCAGTTTTATCATAACTTTTCGGCCCATTTGTCCCAAGTTCACCCAGACTTCGTTTTCCCCGATCGCCCACATCAGCTACATCAGGTTCTTCACGTACTTTCGACCCATCTGTCCCAAATGTGTTTGGGCCTTCTGTTTGCTGATTCCCCGCATCACCCATGTCGGCCGGATCATGTCTTCACATCCCATATGTTCCTAATGTACCATGGACCACCTAGGCCAGTTTTTTTCCACTTATCCCGTGTCTCATCTTTTTGATTCGGTGCAAGGTGTATTTAATGATCATTAATGATATTCTCTCTCCTGAATGGCTATTTAAAGGGACTACCAGCTATGCATTTTTCACATTACTTGCTTGCTTTTTCTTGCCCACATCCTTGCAATTGAGTCATTTGTTTGTCTCCCTATATTCCTTTGCATTCTCATCAGGAATTTGTTCTTGGAAGGTCATCCCTCTGTGCATTACAAAAATGAAGATCAAGTTTCAAGTGAAGGAAAATTTGTCGCCCTCTCGAGACCTATGTACCTGATATTAGGGATAGTGAGGTTCGGCACTTAGATCTTGGTGATTTTTGGGGTAGACTAACATGCACCAACCCTGCTTCCATGGCCCAAATGATCAATGACAGTGGAATTGCATTTGCAGCTAGTTTTCCCATCTCTATGCAGTGTGTCGACATTGTGCTTGCTTGCGGAGCTCATTTTAACCCAGATACCAAGGAGCTTACTAATGTGCATGGAGAATTAATTGATAAACTAGATGTTGCCCACCATTGTTGCTGCCCTACGTATTCCTAAGACTAACGACTCCATAATTATCACTCTTGCTCAAGCTTAGACTCTATTCGATCAAGACAGTGAAAAATACAAGGCACAAGTAGCAAAGTCATGGTTAAAGAACCCTAAGAAAGGAGCATCTCGACTCTCCAAAGAATTATTCAAGGTTGATTTCAATAAGGAGTTATCTTATTTCATCATTTTTCTCGCTTGTATCATGTGAATGCCCTCCACCAATGAATTTCATTTTTGGATGTGCCCTTTTATAAATATCATATGTGAGGGCAAGCAGAACATAAATTGGGTAGAAATTATTTGTATGAATCTGACTGAGAAATTGTCAAATGTTCAGTAGACTAAGAAGTTTTATATGACTTCTTATCTCATTTATACCCTAGCTACATCCTGGGAGTGGTTCAGTTTCACCTACATGGAGGGAAAGAAGGATGAGCCTATCTACACATACTACCCTCAGTTTACCCTCGAGGCCAGCAATCACAATTTCAAAAGGGTCAATGATGCTTTCACCATGTATATTGTTAGAATCTTGGAGGAGTGACATTGCCTAGGAGATTCTCTAATGAGGCTATGAATCTGATAGCCCAAGTACGGGGCTTTCTTTATCCAATTCATAAGGTTCTCATACATTAGGTTGGTTGGCTTTGAAAGTACACCCCTCAAGCTCCCCATGTTTTGTAATGACAAAATAGCTCTGGTTGAAGTGTGCAGGTAGCTTGATAAACAACACAGAACCTACAAAGATAAGAAGATCACTGGTCTCCATTTCCCTATCTCCTTGGGAAATTATACATGTAAAACGGTTCTAGATGCCCAAAACATAGAAAGGGCTATTTCTCCTCTCACTGTCCATTTCTTCAGACCCGACACTTGTTTTGATCTAAAGAATTTTATTGATCAGAACCTCAGAATAATTTATCATCATAAACCAGACACTGAGGATTACTGGGTTGATTGTGCTGATGATTTTGAATCCAGAAGGAGGCATTATGGCAGACTCTCTACAACAAATTATATATCTCAATCTATACCAAGTTCCTGAAGGGCTTAAGGATGATGATGAAGACTTGTAATCCTTGGAATATGAAAGATCAATTAAACACACTCCTTTAGAAACCCTGGATTGGTATGTAAACGAGAGAGATGATTTGACTGAGATTATTACCCCTGTTCTTGTAAGAACTAAGGTTTGGTTCAATAGGAAAGTTCATGAGCTCAAGAGGAATCAGGGTAGATCTTCTTCAAGAGAAACTTCCACACCTAGGAAGGAAGTACATACACCCAATACAAAGGTACTTGAGCAAACCCCTCCTCCTTCTTCAATAAAAGAGCCTGAATCATCTACTCTTCTTCTTCCACTCAGGTGTATCAAAATAATATTAAAGAGGTTAAGCAAGAACCAATTGATGAAGAATCTCTTTCGAAGTGGTTAGAATTGCCTTCAGGGCCAGAGAACATTATTTTTCTTAGTGAAATTTATGATGGTGAAGTTCCAGATCCTACAAGAGATCCAGAAATCACTGTTGAAGAAGGAAAAGAGGTTCCAGGTACTGAACTTCCTAGTATAGCAGACTCCTCTGCATAGGAAGTTTCCTGAGGTCTCAAGTACTTCTCTACTAGAGGCAACAGTGGTTAATACTTTGAGTGCAATGAGTTCACTTGCTCTTGGGCCTCTTGTTCCTTCCTCTTCTTCTTCTACCTTTTCCTGGGTGTAGCCCTTGGTTGACAGTAAGAAGAGGAAATATTCTTCTCATTTAACAGGGCCAGATTTCAATGCTATAGTAGCTCTATTGAGTATTACTCCTCCTCCTATAGAAAAGAGAGCAAATATTACTTCAAGATTAGTAACTAATGCTCAGGGATAGCAGTTCCTGGAGGTTACAAAGCCCAAGGTTGATAAAGTAGAGAAGGATATTTTGGTCTCTGATTTGGAGCTTTCTAGGATCCCAATGGGAGAATCCACTCCTGAGAGTGAAGTTCATAACCTTCAAGAAACATTAACTAAGGTTATTGAATGAGTTGAAAAAGGTAAGTAGACCATAAAGCAGCTGGAAGAACATAATCAGGTTCTTTCCAAATTTATCAAATCATTGTTGGCCAAGGATAGAGTTTTGGATCCAACCCCACTGGCTTCTCTCCCACCCCCCATGATTCTCAGCCGGGATGAAGTTCATAGCATCAAATACATATACAAGTATCCAACTTATGGGAAGGTTATGGAAGCTATGGTGGATGATATTACTATAGTAGGTTTGAACTTCATTGTGGAAGCCTTCAAGACTAATGGAAAAGTGATTAATTTGCAGTAGAAACTCTCTACCTCAATCAAAGATATGGATAAAGAGCTGAAGGTCTGGAGTAGTTGTATTACAAATCTTCACCTAATGGGCCAAACTGATGAGAATATCCTGTTGGTCAGTAATGTATTTTATGATGCCAATAATAACCTATCGAAGGCATGGATTTTCAGTGTTGAATGGAAAATAAAGGTTCTGGAAGAAGCACTGGGAGAATTGAGGAATGTGTGGAAAAAAAGGGGAATCTTTTAAAACTTGTGTCTCATCACCTTTCAAAGATACTCACTGCCATCTTCAAGATGAAAATACAAGTGTTACCTTCTCTCTTCAGGAAATCAAGGATCAATTCAAAACTTTTGTCAAGAACGATTTGTTTAAAGAAGAGTCATTTATAAAAGAGAAGATGGAAGACATTTGTTCCCTCCATTCAACTATTGCCGAAGCTAATAAGGAATATATGGAGCATATTGAATTTGATAAAGATATGGAGAAATGTCTAGAAACCTGTACTCATGCTACTGCCAACACAACAATTCCAAAAGGCATGGAAATAACAGAAGCATTGAAAAGGTTCAAGCATTGGATTCTCAAATTAGTGGGCCCTCCTTAGCCCTAATCGAATGTATATTCTTCTTGCTCCATTTTCTCTTCTTCTATTTTTAGTGCTTAGCTCCTTGTAAATTAATTAAGGACATTATATTGTGCATTTCCTTAATTAATCTTTTAGTTAAAAGAAACGGCTACCAAATGTACCCAATTTTTAAGCTATATAATGAGCTCTCTTCGCCATTTCAAGGGGATGGAACTCTGATTATTTGTGAAAAACAGTCAAAAGCTATCAATACAAGGATATTTTCCTTTCTACTTCTATCTGTGTCTATTCATTCCTTCTTATATGTCATAAATTATTGCGTCATTTATCTATTTACACTGAGAATATTTGTATTCTTGTGGATGTTATCTTTGGAACTTTGTGTCTGCAAAATAACATCTAATAGTTTTAATATGAATGATTCTATTATATAATATCCTAGTTCATCATTTATAGGGAACTATTTTTCTATACATACTTCTTGAAGAGTGTTATTCTACCTTTCCCCTTCCTTAGTTCTTCTATTCTTTTGTATTGATAATCTATCTTAGAGTTCGAAGCACTTTCATGATATCAAAGTTCCTCATTGAAATTGAAAGTTGTACATTTGTGAATAGATTTTTGTTTTCAATAAGGGCACCTCTCCCATCAAAGAGGAGGGAATTTCACCCCCTAACTGTTGCTTTCATTAAAGTCCTATTTTGACAACCAACAATTTTTGGCGACTCTACTGGGGATTCATTTTCAATGGATTATAGTTTTCAAAGAACAATTTCTTGATCATTTTCTGATCTGGCGACTCTAATTTTTACTCACGGTAGAAGGGCTCATGGAATTGGAGATTCTCAGTTTCAACTCTTGGAGAAGCAAGGCTTTCCTCTTTCTTCAACAAGGAGGAAAAGAAGAACTCGTTCTGCAAGCACACTGCTTGTTGAAGCCAGAGCTTCTGGGAGTGGTGTCCCTCAAGAGCAACCCAGCCCTAATCTTCGTGCTTTGGTTCTTGCTGGTGTTTCAGTTCCACTTCAAGCAATTTTTCCAAGGATGGCAGTTCCATTACCTTGGGGCCAATGAGTTGGGCCTCTTGCCCTCCCTCAACCCTTGCATGAGTTACCCAGGGGTAACATATTGAAATTTCCCAAGTTCAAAGGGGATTGCAAGGTACATCCTAATGAACACATTACAGCCTTCATAGTTACATGTGGAGTCCTTGGATTTGAACACAAAGATGTCTCTGTGAGGATTTTTGTGGAGACTTTACAGGAAAATGTAGAAGATTGGTTTTATCATCTCCCCACTGGGGCCATCACCAATTGGACTACCATGAGAACTAAATTTGAGAATCGTTTCAAACCTATTGAAGATGTGCATGGTTTACTAGCTCATATTTCTCAAATCAAGAAAGAACCACAAGAGCCCATGAGAGAATTTGTGGCTAAGTTTAATAAGTTGATTAATAATATCCCACAAGACACTCAGTGTGTGGATAAAATTCAAAAATGTTTCTTCCTAAATGCTCAATTGCTTGTAGTAAGTTATGCGCTAAGAAGAGCCAATCTTGCAACTTTGGATGTTGATCAGAGATTAGCTGTCAGTGTTGAAGATGACCTGATCATGTCTGGTAAATTGAAAAGAGATCCTTCCAAATCTAAAGCTTCTTCCTCCTCTTCCTCTACCCCTGGAGCTAATGCATATCAATTAGTACAGAAGCTTGCTAGTAATCTCATAGCCATCAAGAAATAATTGGCTCAGCATGCTCCTTATCAAGATGTTCCAAGGAGGAATTTTTAGCCTAGAAACCATTTGCCTTCTTCTCAAATAAGATTGGAAATTGAAGGACCACCCATCAAGGTCCCTGTTAATGCAACTTGTGAGGTTGAAGAACCTGATGATGAAGAATTTAATGAAGATTTTGAAGAATCTGAAGAAGAGGTTGATGAAGAACTTGAAGAACTTGAAGAACTTGATGGATCTCAATTTAATTTCCTTACTACTGAGGGCATTGATGGAGAAGATGATTATGATGAAGTAGTGGTAGAGATGAACACTGAGATGTATGTTGTTATGACCCAAGAGCAGACCAATAAGAAAGAAAAAGTGATGCATCCTGCTAAAAAATCTGAGTATCCCACAACTATTCCAGTGGTGGTGAGAAGAGGATCCCCCATTCCCACTGTATCCGCGCAAAAGGTTAGTTCTGCTAATTCTTCTTCTCCTACTCCTACTTCTAAAACTTCTTTTTCTCCAGCTTCAAAACTTGATAGGTCTAAGATTCCTAGTGATGATTCCCCATCCACTTCTAGATCTTTTGATATCATCAATCATCTTAAAAAGAAAAAGATCCAGATTTCAGAGGCTGAGTATTATCAAACCCATCCAAAAGCCTTTGCTAAAATGGTCCACTTTGTCAATTCCCATTCCAAAAATTCATATAAAACTTCTAAAGGTATTTTTCCTACTCCATCTTCCGCACCCCAACCAAATCTTGTGGCTGCAGTCACCTCACCTAATGATAAAATCAAACCATTTTATGTGACCCTCCTTATAGCAGACCATAGACTTAACAACTATGTCATAGAATCAGGAGCTTCAGACAATGTAATTCCTACCAAAGTGGCTCATGCTTTGGGTCTTACCCTCACACGCACTTATGGTTCTTGCTATTCCATGGAGAGTAGGGAGGTTCCCTTAGTTGGAAGAATTAAGGATGCACAAGTAGCTTTTTTTCCTTACCTGAGAAAAAGGTTTTAGTTACTATTCTAGTAGTTGATATCCATCCTTCATATGGCATGCTGTTGAGTAGGAACTTCTATAAGGATGTGGGAGGAGAAATTCAAATGGATTGGTCACATGCCCTTATACCAGTTAATGGAAAGATGAAGAAGTTGTTTCCTGAGAAGCAAATTGGGTATATTGTGCAAAAGACAGATGATCCCAAAGCACAAATACTTTATGAAGATATTGGGCATGGAAACTATATTATCATGTCATAGGATGAGGTAGAACGTTCCTAAAGAAGTACTTCATGATCCTAATAGCATTTGGAATTCAGAATTTGATGGAAGTTGCTCCTCAGCTGGTGCTGGGGCTAGGGCTAGTGTGGTATTGATATCCCCAGAGAGAAAGATTCATCCTTTCTCATTCAAACTACAATTTGAAAATACAAATAACACAACAAAATATGAAGCTCTCATCCTTGGACTAAACATGGCAAAAGAGAAAGGTGTGAAGAATCTTCTGGCTCATGGAGATGTGGAACTAGTTGTTAAACAAGTTAGAGATTTGTTCCAAGTAAATAATAAAAGGTTGAAGCACTATAGAAATATGGTTTGGGATTCTATTGAATTCCTTGATGCCTTCTCCATTGAAGCAGTGCCCAGGGAAAAGAACACTAGGGCTGACTCTCTAGTTGTTTCAGGGTCTTTGCTGATACCTCATCCTGATTTTTCTCAAGATAAGTTTACCATTGAAATGATCCATAGACCGAGTGTGCCAGATAACGCAAATAAATGGTAGGTTTTTAATGATGATCAACATTTTCTCTCTTTCCTGGAGCTCAAAGATAACTTTGACCAATTGTATTTTGAAGGAAGTGACAACCTACCTCATGAGAGTGTGTCTTCCAATGAGGAAGGTGTCAAAGAGGAGACAGATCAAGATGAATTCATCAAGCTAAAAGGTAACAAGATCCCTAGAGAGCTGGTAAGATTGGAGGAATTATTTGATAAACATGACAGATATGTCACGTCCAGAGCTTCCACAGGACCCCAATAGTCTTTTGAATATGAAAAGATTAACATTGGGAACTCTGTTGAACCCAAAATGGTGAATATTGGAAAGTGTTGTACCCGCGAGGAGAAGAAGAAGGTAGTAAATATTTTAAAGAGGTTTGTTGATGTCCTCGCTTATTCCTAAGATGATCTTAAGGCTTTTCAGCCAAAGGACATGCAACATTTCATTCCCCTTAAACCTAGGATTAAGCCTTTCAAGAAGAAGCAAAGACACTACAAAGATTGCTGACACCATTTTTTAGGAGATACAGAAATTGTTGAAGGCTAAGATTATATTTCCTATTCATCATTCAACATGGATTGCTAATATTGTGCCTGTCAAGAAGAAAAATGGCGAGATTCAGATCTGTGTTGATTTTAGGAATCTGAAACAGGTTTCTCTGAAGGAAAATTATCCCCTACCCATGATGGACTAGGTGTTGGAAGTTATTACGGGTGCAGAGATGTTGTCCATGCTGGAGGGATTCTCAGGATATAACCAAGTAGAAGTCAACACTGCAGATCAACACAAGACTACCTTTACCACTCCTTGGGGTAATTTTTCCTACAAGAGGATTCCCTTTGGTCTCATTAATGTTGGTGCCACCTTTTAGAGAGATATGGATTTGACCTTTGGAAGTCTGAAAGGAAAATTTATTATTGTGTATCTAGATGATTTGACTGTGTTTTCCAAATCTATAGTAGATCACTTTCAACATCTAGAAACGGTCCTTTTGAAATGCAGAGAGCATGGAGTCTCTCTGAATCCCAAAAAAATTGTATTTTGTGTCACTGAGGGGAAATTATTTGGATATGTTGTCTCCAAAAATAGAATCAAGATTGATCCTGAACGAGTACAAGCTATTCAGCAAATTCCTCTTCCCACAAGTAAAAAGGGAGTGCACTCCTTATTTGGTAAGATCAACTTCCTGAGAAGATTCATCCCTGATTTTACAGAGTTAACTTTGAACATTTCCCAAATGATGAAGGGAAAATAGATGTTTGGTTGGTCCCCTGAAGGAAAAGAAGAATTTGAAGGCATTAAGAAAGCCATTGCTAAGACTCCTATTTCAGCATGTTCAGAATTTAGTAAAGATTTTATTATCTATTGCTATGCCACAGAGAGTACCTTAGCCACTGTGTTGACTCAGAAAGACTCTGAAGATCATGAGCTCCCCATTGCATTCATGAGTTATATTCTGAAAACTCATGAGTTGAAGTATACTATGATGGAGAAACATGCTTTTGTAGTGGTTAAAGTTGTTAAGCAATTTCAATTTTACATTCTTAACTCTCACTCTGTTGTGCTTGTGCCTAACATGACTATCAAGTCTATTCTTACACAACATGAGTTTAGAACCAAGAGAGGAAATTGGGTAGCAAAGGTTCAGGATTATGATCTCGACATCAAACCATCAAAACTAGGTTGGGGTAAAGGCCTGTGTGAACTCATTGCTGAGGGAGCTAGTCATGAAACACCTCAGGATGAAATTTATATTCCTATTGTTCTGTTCCTTAGCTCAACAGATGAATGGTATGCTGATATTACTCATTTTCTCACCTATGGTGAATGTTCATCTCACTTAATTGCCAAGGAGAAGAGAGCTATCAAGCTAAGGTCAGCACAATACGTTTTATGGTAAAATGATTTGTTCAAACGAGGAGTAGATGGAAGATTCTTGAAGTTTGTTGACAAAGTGCAACAGAAGAAGTTGGTCTTAGTTTTCCATGCCCAAGCTTGTGGGGGTCATTTCTCATCTGCCGTTACTACTCACAAAATTCTTCATGTGGGGTACTATTGGCCTACTTTGTGTAAGAATGCATCAAAGTGGGTTGACAAATTTGAAGCTTGTCAAACCTTTGTGGGAAGACCAAAGTTAGCTTCTTTTCCACTCAAGCTAGTTATGATTGAAGAACCCTTTCAACAGTGGGGTTTGGATTTCATTGGAACACTCAACCCATCTTCAAGTGGAGGATATACTCATGTGTTGACTACCACAGATTATTTCACTAAGTGGGTAGAAGGCATCCCGG
Source organism: Taxus chinensis (assembly GCA_019776745.2). NCBI lineage: Eukaryota > Viridiplantae > Streptophyta > Pinopsida > Cupressales > Taxaceae > Taxus > Taxus chinensis. The sequence continues at coordinate 850,296,610 of CM034150.1, forward strand.
TTAAAAGTACCACTTCAGAGGGAGTATGTAATTTTATCAAAGAAAACATCTTGATAAGGTTTGGATTACCAAACAAGATCGTGACTGATAATGCTTCAAATTTTTCTTCTTCTAAGATGATGGATTTTTGCTATGGATATGGTATTTCCCTTTCTCATTCTTCTAATTACTATCCTCAAGGGAATGGAAAGGTAGAATCAACAAACAAAAATTTTGTGATCATTGTAAGAAAACTTGTTAATGAATCTCAGAGAAACTGGCACAAGAAGCTATATGATGCTCTCTGGGTAGATAGAATTACACCCAAAAGAGCAATTGGGATGTCCCTTTTTCAAGTACTATATGGTGTGGAAGCCCAATTACCGTGACAGTTGAACTACCAGTTTTGTATTTGATGAAAGCTATTGAGGACACTAGTTTTAGTGATTATTTGGATAAGAGGATCATGTATCTCCATAAGCTAGATGAAGACATGCTACAGGTTTTTGACAAAATATCTACCCATCAACATAATGAAATCTTTACTTGACAAGAAAACTATATCCAAAGAGTTCAAGGTTGTAGATATTATTTTGCTATGTGACAAAGGCATGAACCTCATGGGAGCCATGGTATGTTTGACTCTCTTTGGCTTATTCCTTTCAGAATCAAGCACTTTGCTCATGAAAATTCTTTCTATCTTGATTGCATGGATGGATCTTCTCTCCCACTTCCTTATAGTGGGTAGTACCTAAAATTGTTCAAATCCTACGTGCATAGGAAGTCCTATTTATATTATGTACAATGTGTGTTTGCTTTCCCTTGTCTTTGCTTTGTTGTTTGCCTTTCCTTGTTTTTGATGTGTTACCTTCTATATTGTTTTACCTTTGACTCTTTGGCCCAATGGATAAGGCATTGGTCTTCTTCCCCAAAGTTTTTCTTAATTCTTGTCTTACCTGGTTCTTATGATCTAGTCAAGTCATCCTCAGAAAAAGCCAGTTGTTGTCCCCTCAAAATTCCCCTCTTTTGAAAGTTGAAAATTTTTGAAAATTTTGAGTTGGCACCCTTCAGTAATGTTTTAGTGAAGAGGAAATTTGAAAAGATAGTGAAAATGTCATTTATTGGGGTCATTTTAAGTAACTTGTGGGCCATCAGACATTTTTTTCCCTCATGCCCCAAATTTCCTTCAGACTTTGTGTTCTCCAATTCCTGCATCAGCTGAATCGGGTTTTCTTGTTCCATTTTTCCCAAGTTCTGACAGGCCTTTTGTTCACCGCTTGGCCAATTTCTCAACAAGTATTTGTTTATTAGTTTTATCAGAAATTTTCAGCCCATTTGTCCCAAGTTCACCTGAACTTCCTTTTCCCCGATCAGCCGCATCAGCCGCATCAAGTTCTTCGCGTACTTTCGACCCATATGTCCCAAATGTGTCTGGGCCTTCTGTTCACCAATTTCCTGCATCGGCTGGATCGTGTCTTCGCATCCCATATGTCCTAATGTCCCATGGACCACCCGGGCTAGTTTTTTTTACTTTTCCCATGTCTCATATTTTTGAGTTGGTGTAAGGTGTATTTAATGCTCATTTATGATCTTCTCTCTCCTGAACAGCTATTTAAAGGGACTACCACCTATGCATTTGTCACATTTCTTGCTTGCTTTTTCTCACCCGCATCCTTACAATTGAATCATTTGTTTGTATCCCTATATTCCTTTGCATTCTCATCACGAATTTTATCTTGGAAGGTCATCCGTATGTGCATTACAAAAATGAAGATCAAGTTTCAAGGGCAGGAACAACTATCTCCTCTCGAGACCTATGTACTTGATATTGGGGATAGTGAGATTCAACACTTAGATTTTGGTGATTTTTAGGGTAGACTAACATGTGCCAACCCTGCTCCCATGGCCCAAATGATCAGTGACAATGGAATTGCGTATGCGGCTGGTTTTCCCATCTCTATGTAGTGTGTTGACACCGTGCTTTCTTGCGGAGCTCATTTTAACCTAGATACCAAGGACCTTACTAATGTGCACAGAGAATTAATTGCTAAACTAGATGTTGCCACCATTGTTGCTTTCCTATGCATTATTGAGATCGAAGACTCCATCATTCTCACTCTTGCTCAAGCTCAGACTCTATTCGATCAAGATAGTGAAAAATACAAGGCATGAGTAGTGAAGTCATGGGTTTTCTTGTTCCATTTTTCCCAAGTTCTGACAGGCCTTTTGTTCACCGCTTGGCCGATTTCTCCACAAGTATTTGTTTATTAGTTTTATTGTGACTTTTCAGCCCATTTGTCCCAAGTTCACCCGAACTTCCTTTTCCCTGATCACCCGCGTCAGCTGCATCAGGTTCTTCGTGTACTTTCGACCCATATGTCCCAAATGTGTCTGGGCCTTCTGTTCACCAATTCCCTACATCGGCTGGATCCTGTCTTCACGTCCCATATGTCCTAATGTCCCATGGACCGCCTGGGCTAGTTTTTTTTACTTTTCCCATGTCTCATATTTTTGAGTTTGTGTAAGGTGTATTTAATGCTCATTTATGATCTTCTCTCTCCTGAAAGGCTATTTAAAGGGACTACCACCTATGCATTTGTCACATTTCTCGCTTGCTTTTTCTCACCCACATCCTTGCAATTGAATCATTTGTTTGTCTCCCTGTATTCCTTTGCATTCTCATCACGAATTTTATCTTGGAAGGTCATCCCTCTGTGCATTACAAAAATGAAGATCAAGTTTCAAGGGCAGGAACAACTATCTCCTCTCGAGACCTATGTACTTGATATTGGGGATAGTGAGATTCGACACTTAGATTTTGGTGATTTTTGGGGTAGAATAACATGTGCCAACCCTGCTCCCATGACCCAAATGATCAGTGACAATGGAATTGCGTATGCGGATGGTTTTCCCATCTCTATGTAGTGTGCTGACACCGTGCTTTCTTGCGGAGCTCATTTTAACTTAGATACCAAGGACCTTACTAATGTGCATAGAGAATTAATTTCTAAACTAGATGTTGCCACCATTGTTGCTTTCCTATGCATTCCTGAGATCGAAGAGTCCATCGTTCTCACTCTTTCTCAAGCTCAAACTCTATTCGATCAAGATAGTGAAAAATACAAGGCATGAGTAGTGAAGTTATGGTTAAAGAACCCTCAGATAGGAGCATCCCAACTCTCCAAAGAATTATTCAAGGTTGATTTCAATGAGGAGCTATCTGATTTCATCATTTTTCTCGATCATATCGTGTGAATTCTCTCCACCAATGAATTTCATTTTTGGATGTGCCCTTTTATAAATATCATCTATGAGGGCAAGTAGAACATAAATTGGGCTGAAATTATTTGTATGAATCTGACTAAGCAATTGTCAAATGTTCAGTAGAATAAGAAGTTCTATGTGACTTCTTATCTCATGTATACCCTAGCTGTGTCCTAGGAGTGGTTTGGTTTCACCTACATGGAGGGAAAGAAGGATGAGCCTATGTACACATACTGCCCTCAGTTTACCCTTGAGGCCAACAATCACAATTTCAGAAGGGTCAATGATGCTTTCACCATGTATATTGTTAGAATCTTGGAGGGTGACACTCCTGGGAGATTCTCTTATGAAGCTATGAATATGATAGCTAAGTACGGGGATTTCTTTATCCAATTTAGAAGGTTCTCATACATCAGGTTGGCTGGATTTGAAAGTACACCACTCAAGCTCCCCATGTTTTGCAATAATAAAATGGCTCTGGATGAAGTGTGCAGGTAGCTTGATAAACTACACATAACCTGCAGAGATAAGAAGATCATTGGTCTCCATTTCCCTATCTCCCTAGGAAATTATACATGCAAAACGGCTCTAGATGCCCAAAAGATATAAAGGGATATTGCTCCTCTCACTATTCATTTCTTCAGACCCAGGACTTGTTTTGATCTGAATAATTTTATTGATCAGAGCCTCAGAATACTTTATCATCATAAACCAGACACTAAGGATTACTGGGTTGATTGTGTTGATGATTTTGAAGCCAAAAGGAGGCATTCTGGTAGACTCTCTCTGCAACAAATTATAGATCTCAATCTCTACCAAGTTCCTCAAGGGCTTAAGGATGATGATGAAGACTTGCAATCCTTTGAATATGAAATATCAATCAAACACACTCCTTTAGAAACCCTGGATTGGTACGTAAAGGAGAGAGATGATTTGACTGAGATTATTTCCCCTATTCTTGTAAGAACTAAGGTTTGTTTTGACAGGAAATTTCATGAGCTCAAGAGGAATTAAGGTAGATCTTCTTTAGGAGAAACTTCCACACCTGGGAAGGAAGTGCATACACCTAGTACTGAGGTACCTGAGATAACCCCTCCTTCCTCAATAAAAGATCCTGAATCATCTACTCCTTCTTCCACTCAAGTGTATCAAAAGAAGATTAAAGAGGTTAAGCAAGAACCAATTGAGGAAGAATCTCTTCTGGAGTGGTCAGAATTGCCTTCAGGACTAGAGAACATTATTGTTCTTAGTGAAAGTGATGATGGTGAAGTGACAAATCCTGTAGGAGATCTTAAAATCATTGTCGAAGAAGAAAAAGAGGTTCCGAGAACTGAAACTCCTAGTATAGCAAACTCCTTTGCAAAGGAAGTTCCTGAGGTCTCAAGTACTTGTCTACTAGAGGCAACAGTGGTTAATACTTTGAGTGCCATGAGTTCACTTGCTCTTGGGCCTCTTGTTCCTTCCTCATCTTCTTCTACCTTTTCCTGGGTGTAGCCCTTGGTTGACAGTAAGAAGAGGAAATATTATTTTCATTTAACAAGGCCAGATTTTGATGCTATAGTAGCTCTGTTGAGTACTACTCCTCCTCCTCCATCTAAGAGAGCAAAGATTGCTTCAAGATTAGTAACTGATGCTCAGGGCTAGCAATTCCTGGAGGTTACAAAGCCCAAGGTCGATAAAGTAGAGAAGGATCTTTTGGTCTCTGATTTGGAGCTTTCTAGGATCCCAATGGGAGAATCCATTCCTGAGAGTGAAGTTCATAACCTTTAGGAAACAGTAACTAAGGTTATTGAATGGGTTGAAAAAGGCATGCAAACCATAGAGCAGTTGGAAGAATAGAATCAGGTTCTTTCTAGCTTTATCAAATCATTGTTGGCCAAGGATAGAGTTTTGGATCTAGCCTCACTAGCTACTCTCCCACCCCCCATGATGCTCAGCCAGGATGAAGTTAAGAGCATCAAAGACATATGTAAGTATTCATCTTATGGGAAGGCTGTGGAAGTTATGGTGGATGATATGACTATAGAAGGTTTGAACTTCATTGTGGAAGCCTTCAAGACTAATGAAAAAGTTATTAATTTGCAACAAAAACTCTTTGCCTCAATCAAATCTATGGATAAAGAGCTGAAGGTCTAGAGTAGTGTTACAGATCTTCGCTTAATGGGCCAAAATGATGAGAAGGTCCTGTTGGTCAGCAATGTATTTGATGAATATAATAATAACCTATTGAAGGCATGGATTTTTAGTGTTGAATGGAAGATAAAGGTTCTGGAAGAAGAACTAGGATAATTGAGGAATGTGTGGAAAAAAGGGGAATCTTTTAAAACTTGTGTCTCATCATCTTTCAAAGATATTCACTTCCATATTCAAGATGAAACTATAGGTGTTCCTTTCTCTCTTCAAGAAATCAAGGCTCAGCTCAAAACTTTTGTCAAGAATGATTTGTTTAAAGAAGAGTCATTTACTAAAGAGAATATGGAAGACATTTGTTCCCTCCATTCAGCGATTACCGAAGCTAATAAGGAATATCTGGAGCATAATGAATTAGATAAAGATGTGGAGAAATGTCTAGGAACCTGTACTCATTCTATGTCCAACACAAAAATTCCAAGAGGCATGGAAATAGCAGAAGCATTGAAAAGTTTCAGGCATCGGATTCTCAAATCAGTGGGCCCTCCTTAGCCATAATCGAATGTCTCTTCTTCTTTCTCCTTTTTCTCTTCTTCTAGTTTTAGTGCTAAGCTCCTTGTAAATTAATTAAGGACATTGTATTGTGCATTTCCTTAATTAATATTTTAGTCAAAAGAAATGGTTACCAAATGTAACCAATTTGTACGCTATATAATGAGCTCTCTTTGCCATTTCAAGGTGCTGGAACTTTGATTACTTTTGAAAGTGTAAAAGATTCAAAATCTATCAATACAAGGATATTTTCCTTTCTACTTCTATCTGTGTCTATTCATTCCTTCTTATCTATCATAAATTATTGAATCATTTATCTATTTGCACTGAGAATCTTTGTATTCTTGTGGATGTTATCTATGGAACTTTATGTATGCAAAATAACATCTAATAGTTTTAATATGAATGATTCTATTCTATATTATCCTAGTTTAGCATTTATAGGGAACTATTTTGCTATCTATACTTTTTGAAGAGTGTTATTCTACCTTTCCCCTTCCTTAGTTCTTCTGTTCTTTTGTATTGATAATCTATCTTGGAGGTTAAAACACTTTCATGATATCAGAGTTCCTCATTGAAATTGAAAGTTGTACATTTGTGAATAGATTTTTGCTTTCAATAAGGGTACCTCTCCCATCAAAGAGGAGGGACTTTCATCCCCTAACTGTTGCTTTCATTAAAGTCCTATTTTGACAACCAACAAAAGGAAATTGTAAGCAAGAGTAAATGTAACCATGAAATGAAGAATGTTGTGGATGGATGGAATGGAATGTAGAGTGAATGATAGGATTTGCATGCCCCCTAAGTGAATGGATTTGTATGCAGTGAGGTTCATTTAGTATGCCCTCTCAATAGTTAAGAATGAACCAATAATGAGACTGCGTCATCAGGAAATGGTCAAATTATGCGTTATGTGTAGTGTGTTGTGATGAGTATGTGGTGATGGGATGACATAGAGATGAAATGTGTGTGACCCTATAGTGTAAGTGTATATCACGACTAGATGAGTATAAAGGAGGTGGTGATTTAGCCTAAAGTGTATACTACTAAACAATGTAAGAGAAAGTGATGATGTAACTTATCACGAGATGATGCTAGAAGAAGTGACCCTATAGCCTAAGTAGTATATCACTAATCCTAGGAATTTCACATGAGAAGATTAAATTATGAACATGTGAGCATGATGTGGTCCATTTTTGATGTATTCCCTCAACAGTCTAGTATGAACCGTGAGACTAGAGTGCGTCATCAGGTAGTGAGTGCAACATGTAGAGGTGAATATGTAAAATGCATAATGTATGTGATAGAATTAGATGTAATGTATGATTTGTCCATGCCCTAAGATGTATAGCATATAAGATGTAAAATGGAATTTAATATGACACATATGATGTGTGAAAAATGCACAACATGTGATAGCTAAGGTGTAATAGGTGTAGAACATGTATGATGTATGAAGATGTGTAATATCTATAGCATAGAATGTAATGTAGAATGTGTAGGTAATGTGTGGTGATATGTGGTGCCTAATGTATAGTGACTACTATGCAGTGTGTGGGGTCCATGTGTATAGAATTCCCTCAACAGTCAAGTGTGAACCAAAGCACAAGAGTGTTTCATCGGGTAGTGAGTGCAACATGTAGAAGTGAATATGCAAAATGTGTAATGTGCGGATAGAATGGGATGTAATGTATAATGTGTAAATTCCCTAATATGTGTAGAAAAATATATGTAAGATGTGATATGTGATATGTAAAGTGTAATGATGATATGTATAATCTGTGGAAAAAATGTGTAACATGTACAAGCTATAGTGTAGTGTGTGTGTGAGTCGTGTGTAGTATGTGTATGATATATATAATACAAAATGTAGGATGTAAAGTGTAGGATGTATGAAAACTCGCAATTCCTATAGCCTATGATGTAATGCATCATATGTATATGATGTAGGATCATGTGATGATATGTGATTCCTAATGTGTAGTGACTATTATGTAGTGTGTGGGGTTCATGTTTAGAGAATGCCCTCAACAGTCAAGTGTGAACCAAATTACAAGAGTGTGTCATAAGGTAATGATGATGTATGTAATGTAGATGATTATGTGAATGCTAGAATGTGGGTGTGTGTAAATGAGAGTATAAGATGTGCATTGATGTTAGGATGGGGGGTGAATACTATGCCCCCAGTTGTGGAAGATGAATAATCCATCATATAATGTCATCTAAGAGGTCGTTAGTGTCAGGGTCAAAGTCAAATGGATAAGCATTAGATACCTAATAAGCAATGGTGTTGGGTTGATTGTGAAAGGAGCCATTAAGGCGTAAATGATACATGCACATAACATATACCTCATTAGCGAAGGTTAGTAAGGGACACCCATTCACATATTTGCAAGAGAGATTCTGTGAATAGGTAAGAAAAGAACTATTGCGAATGAATACAAGAAAAAAGGGCATGGGAAATGATATATTCATATGATCACAGTCTAATGTACCTCCTATATATGTAAGCCAATACTATCCTAATATGAGTGGGGTAGAAGGAGGTATACTCAGGAGGTAGACTGTGACATGGAATACACATATATCATAAGCTATTGTGATAATTATGAATCCATAATACAGATGATGATTATATGTCAAAGGATAAAGATCTTAAAAAATGAATCCAATTTTTTTTTAGCCCTCATGTGAACATAGAATTTCATCACAAGTAGGATCAAATGGAATATGTTCCCAATATAAATCATTCATGAAAAGTGTGTGTGTGAAGGGAGGTTGCAGTGATGAAGATGACTTATGAGAAAGTGGAGGAGCTAAAGCAACATATGATGTACAAAGAGACTCTCGATAAATGACCATAGTAGTAGTAGTGGCAAGGGGAGGAAGTGGAGTCGAAGGAACCATATCAGTGACAAAAATAACACCCTCAAGTGGTGGCAAATGAGGTATTTCATCCATTGGTTTAGGGTCATCTTTAGTATCAGTGTATGGAATAGGAAGAGTAGTATTATGATCTCGGTCACAATATTGGTAAGTATCATGGTCACGAAGTACAATATATTTAAAACCTTCATGTATGAATTTGACACAATGATGTATGGTAGAGGAAATGGCATGCATGGCATGGAGCCATGGCCTACCAAAAAAACAATTATATGAGACCGGAAAGTCAATGACAAAGAAGACTATGTTGAGATTTTTTGGCCCTATAGTGATAGGAAGAATAATGTGAAATATACATGGGAGAACTGAACCATCTTATGCACCAAGTGAGAGAGATGATGGACTAACATCATGAGCGGAAATACCTATCTTTTCAAGGAATGACATAGGAAAAATATTATGTTCAAATCCATTATCAATTAGAGTACGCTTGACACCCACATTGTAGATGTGAATCATGATATGTAAGGGTGGATCATTGTCAAAAGTGTGAAGATCAATGGGAAGATTAGATTTGAATGCTATCTGTTGCGAAAATGCATCTTCAAAATTTTGATAGATAGAGTCAGGATGCATATCAGCATGAATGCGAGTAGTAGCAAGAAGATGTTGGACCCTATTCCTTACATCAGGATGTGGAAGAAAATAATAATTGATTGAGATAATCATGATGATTATAATTTAGAATGATAAGCAAAGAATGATGACCCTAAGAGCGTTAAGATCGAGTATGGGCTCACCAAAATGATAAAACTAAAATTTAATATAATAACTTAATCTGATGTTATGCAAAGCAGTAAATAACGGCTAAATAAATAATAGAAATGACTCACGCAACTAAGAAAATATAAATGTGGAACCCTAAAGTGCAAGAGAGGGTTGAGAAGTCCTTGGCTGATTCGATGAAGGTATGGGGTTGTGTCACAATGGAAACCAGGTGAACATGAGGAAGAAACGACCACACAGAAGCCTAAGAAAGTACGAACCTAAACTCTCTGGCTAGATTGGGGTGCATGGAAGGGGATAAGGGTGCCCATGGGTTCCCTAGTCTACAGAAATGGCCCGAAACCCTCCTATAAGGTTTTTCTAAATGACTACCTACCTTCGCTACCTATCGCATGAATGTCACTAAACTATGTTGGATGTCGCTGTAAATCAGAGATGAAGAAAGCACATGCAAAACCCAAGACAAAGCATCAAAGCCCTAAAAAAGAAAGATGCATATGAAGGGGTCAGAGTTTCCTCAGTGGCCACAATGGTGGACTTACTAATTGACCGTTGCACTACATCTCAAACCCAATGTAGTTCTAGGTGTGTGTGTGTGTGTGTGTGTAAATCATGCCCTAGGTTTCTCTCGTGTCAGTCACACTTTTTGAAGTAGTGAACAATAACTAGATGTATAATGTAATAAATGTGTACATGGAAACAATAAACACCCCTCCTATGAAGTGTGATGTAGATGAACCAAACTTATGTGCCTTGTGATGGAGCTATATGGATGCAAATGTAGTTTTATGTTCCTTTGATGGATACAACTCTAGATGGTGATAGTAGATTCTTAGTGTTTAGTCCCTCATTATGGTCTCATAGCTTTATATTTATATGGTTATCTTGTTCTAATTTCATGATTAACCTCGAAAAGGCTGACCACTAAAAATATGGAAATCTCAAACAGATAGAAAGTGCCCAAAATTTGGAAGCAAATTACAAATAGGGTTAGGGCGCCCTATTCAGGAATAGGATTAATGCAAAATGACAAAATAGATTGGGCAAGTATGGTCAAAGGATCAGAAGTGAAGATAGAAATCAAATAAAAAGGTTAAAGGACATGAGTTAATTAGTATTTTCTTCACTCAAAAACCATATGAATAGTAGTATGTAGTGTGATTGTGATTTGTAAAAGATAAATGATGAAAAAGTGTACTATATGAATGATGAAGTAGAAATGCATAATGTGAAAGAGTTTGTGAATGAGATAGTGTAATGAAGCACGTGTTATTACAATGAAGAGGGGGGAGAATGATGATGCCCCCAGTGTAAAGATCATAAGGTTCATCTATATAAGACCCCTCAACAGTCAAGAATGAACCATAAAGCAAGAGTGTGTCATTGGGTAGTGATATGATAGTGTGTGCTAGATAAATAGATTGATAAAGTTTGTAGCGTAAAAGTGGAGAGAGGTTCTTATTGTAACATATCCCTCAACATTCATGTAAGAACCATGAGAACATGAGTGCATCATTGGGGGGTAAGGTGATAAAATCACCTACCAAAGACCAAGCGGGTATAGAGCAGTGGAAGCATGTGGGGCGTAAACAAAATGAGTATATGAACTGAACTAGATGCCAGATGAGATGGTGTCGATGATGGGAGATGAAGAAGTGGGAAGTTCAGATGTCAATGACTGAGGAGTTCAATGTGTAGTAGTAGCATGGTGTAGCAGATGAGATGGTGGAGTGGTGGATGGATGAGATAGAGAGTGTGCATGAATAGTGACATGCGGTGGTGGACGAATAATGACCTTAGAAATAGACGAAGGAGACAAATAAACTAGAGTAACAACATGCTTGCATGGTACTAGAGACATAGACTATTCTTCTGAAAGTGAGACCCAAAGGAAATAACACCATTAACTACTAATTGTTGCATTCTATCTTAAAGGGCACAACAATCATTGTCATGATGGCCATTGATATGATGATAGTTACAATAAGGTTTATCATGCTAGCATTGTAAGTGATGAGGTGGATGATGCTGATTAGAAGGTAAGTGAATCAAATGCTTGTCAAGCAAGGCACACAACACATCATGAGGTCTAGAGTGATTAGAAAAGTGTAATGGCTCCTATGAAGGAGATGAAGAAGTCTGAGGTGGATCCTAACAAAGTGGAGGATATTAAGGATGTTTATGCAATGGACAAGACTGAACTTACTTGTAAGGTGGAGGAGATGAAGACCTAAGAGGATGATCAACAGATGGAAGTGGAGAAGAACTAGATGGTATGATAATAGGAGCACTAGGAGGAGGATCTATGACATGTGCAACAATGAGATCTTGTTCTAGATTAATTAACTTATAGCATAAAAATGTGAATGATTCACGTGTGTCATATTGCAAGTGTTGTTTTAGAGAAGGAATCAAGTTGCGACAAAAGATTAATTGTTTTTATAATTCAATGGGATAAAATAATAACTAATGCATGTAAGCTTTGAAGCATAAAATATAATAAATAATGGGTTATGGTTTTCCTTGATGTAATCCAGGTAAACAGTCATGTGTGACTCTAGGGCCATTTTTAGGGATGGAGCGATGAAGAAAAACTTCTTCCATCTCACAATAGGTAGTAATAAATCCAAAGGGTAAATGTGTGTACCATTGGAGAGTGTCATCAGTAAGACTATGAACAAAAATATTTTAGCAATAATCGATCATTAGAATAAGAAGCCATAGTTAGATGATAATGCTTAAGATGTAAATATGGATTTCCAGTACCATCAAAGCATGAAAATGTAGGCATAACAAAATAGGGAACATTGAATTGTGAATCTTTTTCAAAATAGGGTTTCCATGTAAAGAATTGTTACCAATAAAAGCATAATAGGCTTTGCTTTCAAGTGTGAGAGATTGGACCCAAGATTGTAATTAGGAAACAACATGCATGAGTGATAAGATGTCATGTGAAGGAATGGTAGAAGATGTTAGTGGTGTATAGAGTGGTTGAAGCTTTCCATTGTGAGTGATCATAGGGATTTCAAGGAAAGAAGTAGAAGATACCGATGCTAAGGGCACACTAGATATAGGTGCCGAAGAATTAATAGGCGGTGAAGTAGTAGGACTAACATCAAAAGTGTTATTAGGAGATGATGTAATAGAAGGAGATGAATCATGCATGTTACTAGAGAAAATCTCAAAAGAAGATGAAAGTGGAGCGGGGGATTCACATTCACTAGTAGGAAAATAGGTAGAATCATGACTATCACGTGCTTCATCAATATCAGACAAATATTCACATGCAAGGATTCAATTAAGTGTATCATCAACATATAATGGAGGAGAATTAGTATGTGATGCATTATTAGAAATATTTTCATAAATGGAAGGAGTATGAGATGGAGTGATAGAATCATCCTGACTAGTATGAAAAGGAACATCATGCAAATATTTATTTTCATCTTGTTTATTTTCTAGAGCATTATCATCAAGATTAAGTATAAAACTAATAATATCATCATCTAAGTTCTCATTAAAAATAACATAAGGTGGAGTGCTACTGACTGATTAACAAGGTCTACAACTAGAAAATATTTCTAGATAAGAAATAATGTTAATAGTGTAATGATAAATTCTAGTAGACCACATTGCATTCATTAGCTAAGAGATGTCTTTGAGTGTCATCTGAAAGAATAACTTTGTGATATAGAGCAGTGAGTTCAACTTTGGTCGTTTCATCATAATATGATTGATACTCACATGAGACATGACTAGCATAGGAGGAAAAAAACAATCCTTATCCATTAGGGTTTATTGGATACTATGGAAAGTAGTGCCAAGCTACGAGTTCACCAAAATGATTTAATAAACTCTATATATTTTATTAAAATCTGAATGCAAAGATCTACTATAACGGATAAACAATGAAATTTAAATATTAAACAATTTATTTAATTTCACGTATGAAAGGAAATGAGAGGGGTCAAATACTTATCTTAATTTTGCTTATCCCAAAGTGAGCCTGAATTGGAATATGTGATGGAACAGGAGCACATAATTTTGCTATCACATTCAAAAAAATGCAGAGGTGTTCATGATGCCTAGACACGGGTGCTTGGGCAAGGATAGGAGTGCTTGTGGGCACCCTAGACCTCTATAGGGGTGCTAGAGTCTGCAGAAATTGTTAGAACTTAGCTATGATAGTGTCGCTAGGGCTTCACACTTGTTCGCCTCTTATTTCCTTTATGTTGCATTTGGATCGTCGAGGTACTTGTGAATCTACACTCAAATATCCTCCTGCAAAACCATCAAAAAGAAATCAAATCCTAAAAAAGAAAGATGCAAAATGAGGGGTCAGATTGTCCTCAGTTGTCACAATGGTGAACTTACAACTAAGCATTGCACTACATCTCAAACCCAATGTATTTCTATGTGCTTGTGTGTGTAATAGTGCTCTTAGGTCTCCCTCGCACCAATGATGCCAAGATAGTGGGTGGTAGCTAGATAAAATGTAAATGTGTGAATGGAATAGAATGAAATCCCCTTCCTATGCAAAGTAATGTATCCAAATTCAATCCATTGAGATATGTAGATAGATATCCCTTGATAAGAATTTCCCACCATTATAATGGTGTGTGTGTTGTGTTTATATAAGGATATCTTGTTTAATTTAAACACTAATGACCCGACATACTAACTATTACCTTAGGATATGAGAGGGAAAACTGAAAATACAGACCTCAAATTTCAAAATAAGATCAAACATAAAGGAGACACAGGTGCCCAAGATGGAAAAAAGTGCCTAGCACTAGTGTCTAGTCCTCGGTGCTAGTGTCCATAGACAAGTGATGAAAAATGAGTGAATACTACCAAATAGGGATCCCTGTGACCTAACAAAAATTGGGTGTATGAGTGACAACTGTGAAAGAAAAAAGCAATAGAAACCAAAAAGACAAGCAGATGGACTATTGAATGGGTCTCCAGTGAATACTATTTTTACGCAAGATCCATATATAAAACAATATACTTGGCAGTATAGTGAATAGTAGTAAGTGCGTGATTTTGTGTCTACACTTGTCCATAATATGATTCTACCATGATTCCAAGATGAAATTAGGGCTTCAAATCCACATTCAAGGAAAAATTAATAAGTCCATATATTTGAGCAATTGTCGCTACCTTTAAGAGTTGTGAGGTTTGTAAAATATAATTTTGACATCTAAAACTCCTATAGGGTAAGTGCACCAAGTTGGGGGGCCAAAAGGGGGTCTTAAGTGGACGCAATTTTCTGAAAAATAAAAAACTTCAACTTGTATGAGTTTTTTGAAATAGTTACACTCAAAATTGGAAGATGTTGTAGAAATATGAATCGTAGAATTTTGAGTCTAGTTTCTAAGCTACTAATTTTTATTGAAAACGGATAAGTTTAAGTGGGTCAAACAACTAAAATACCAACAGGTGCTCTTGTTTTTGTTAAAAAACATAATAGAGTGACTTTCGTGCCCCCCACCATTTTTTGAGCACCATTGAGTATTTTTGAAAACCCTTTGGTAGAAAGATAGCTAGGAGCATCTAGTTTGTGTTAGAATTTTTTTTAGAACGAGTATTTTTTTATTTATGATTTTTCTAGTACATAAATTTTATGTTTTGAAAAATAACGGAGCTCCAACTGTGCCCCCCCTAACTACCTCAAAAAATATCAAAAATTAGTTTTTTTTTTTAATATGTATAAAATTATGCCTAGTTTGTGCTAGTATATTTTTTTTCAATTTTGATGACCCAAACAAAAGATACATGATGAAATATAGACATATTTAAACTTCAAAAAATAGCTATAAAAAGGCATAGTTAGAAAATAAATAATATGGAAACCTTATATTAGTCAGAAAATTTGAAAAATTATATTTTTAGAAAGAAGAAACTCTTCTCTACGTCGTGGTATAATTTTTTTTAAATGGATCGATTGTTTTATTTTGATTTATCATAGAGGAAGTGGCATTTTTACATTTTCCTGCAAAAACACGTTGTTTGTTGTGTTTGTGCAGGTCCATGCCTCAGGGTTGGGGATCCAAACTGGATCCCAAGCCTTGAGGCATGGCTTGGAAAAAGAGAAAACACAAAACACGTACGCACTATAACGTGTACGTGCTATGCGTACACACTATACACATTCTGTATAGTATGAACATTGTATATGCTTTTGACATGCTTCTATTTACAAAAATAAATGTTTAAGAAATAAGATATAAATAATAATAGCTATACTTTACTTAATAATTATATTTTAATATTTCTTATACTTTAAATTTATTTATGTAAATATAAGAAATTAGGGTCACTTTGCACCTTATGGAACTAGTCTCACAGCTCCATTAGTCACAGTTTAGGAGATAGTTTTTTATAGTATAATTTGGTTAGTACATAGGTAATTTTCAGGATTTCAGCATTCAGCCTAAATCTTTTAGCATTTAAATTCTACAATAGAAACCCTAAACTCTAAACCTTAAACTTTAAACTCGAGGCCCTAAACCTAAACCTTAAACCCTAAACCATGATCCATAAACCCTAAAACCTAAACCATAAACCTTAAACCCTAAATCTTAAGCCCTAAACCCTAATCCTTAAATATTCAGCCCTTACCCATGAGCCCTAAACCCTAAACCTTGAGCCTTAAGCCCTAAACCCTAAACCCTGAAAACTAAACCCTAAACCCTAACCCATAAACCTTAAACCCTAAACACTGAATCATAAACCCTAAGCCTGAGCCCTAAACCCTAAACCATAAGCCTTAAATCCTAGACACTAAACCCTAAAACCTGAACTTTATGACCTAAACCCTTAAACCTCAACCATGAGACCCTAAACTATAAACCCTAAACCCTAAAACCAAAGTAATAAATCATAAACCCTAAAACCTAAACCCTAAACCCTAGGCACTAAGCCTTAAACCCTAAATACTAAATTCAAAGCCCTGGGCTCTAACCCCCAAACCTTAAACCAATAACTCTAAACCTTGAACCTTCAGCCATAAACCATGAACCCTAAACCCTAAACCCTAATCCCTAAACCATAAGCCCTAAACCTTAAGCCTTGAACCCTACACCCTAATCCTTTATCCCTAAACCCTAAACCTTAAACCATGAACCATAAACCCTAAATCTAGAGCCATGAGCTCTAACCCCTAAACCTTAAACCCAAAACCTTTTAACTCTGAACCATGAGTTGTAAACCCTAAACCATACACCATAACCCCTAAACCCTAAACCCTGATCCTTGCCCTAAATTGTAAACCCTAAACCTTAAGCCCTAAATGTTAAATCCTAAAGGTCCCTAAACCCTAAACCCTAAAAGATAAATCATAAACCCTAAACCCTGACCCCTAAACCCTAAACTCTAAACTCTAAGCACTAAATCCTAAACCCTAAACCCTAAGCCATAAACCCTAAACACTAAACCCTAAGCCCTAAACACTAAACCCTAAAGCCTTAACGCTTAACCCTTAACCTTAAGACCAAAAACCTAAATTATAAACCCTAAACCCTAAAACAAAAATAATAAAACTAAAACTCTGAACACTAAAACCTGAACCGTAAACCCTAAACCTTGAACCCTAGGCCCTGAGCCTTAAGCCATAAACCATAAACACTAAATCCAAAACCCTAAGCTCTAACCCTGAAATCTCATATATTTCTAGTAGGTCTCATGAGTGAGTTCATTTTTTGAATATCTTAGGACCGTATGTCCTAGTCTTGTGCCTAGAACCATCATTAAGTCTATTTTTACAACTACCTTGTTTATGAGAGGTGGGAATTTCCTTCCTTCAAAATATCAACAGATGAAAGACATCAAATTTTGATGAATCTCTTTGAATTTTGTTCCTACAAAGTCGATGAATCATTTTTCAATTGAATACTCTCTATCAATACTAATAAGAATGGATAAGACACAAAACATTACAGCGAGTGAAATAGTTTCGCATGCAACGGGCATTTCCCTCCTTTAAAATATCAGTAGATGAAAGGCATCAAATTGTGATGTCCCCTTGAATGTTCTACCTATGAAGTAGATGAACCCTTTTTAGTTGAATACTCTTTGTCAATAATTATAAGAATGGGTAAGACCTAGAACATTATTGTGACTGAATGGGTGAGCCTAATTCATGAGCCTTAAACCCTAACCCCTGAACCCCTAAACCTTAAACCTTGAGCCTTAATCCCTAAACCTTGAACCCTTTTCCCTAAACCCTGAACCCTAACCTTTAAACCTTAAACCCTAACTCCTAAACCCTAAACCATAAACCCTAAATCATCGACCCTAAACCTTAAACCATGAGTCCTAAACCCTAAACCCTAAACCATAAGCCCTAAATACTAACATCCCTAAACCCTAAACCCTAAACCCTAAAACCTAAACCATGAGCCCTAAACCCTAAACCTTGAGCCCTAAACCCTAAACCCTAAGCCCTGAACACTAGGCCTTAAAACATAAGCCCTAAGCCAAAACCATAAACCTTAAACCCTTAAACATAAACCCTCAAACATAAACCCTCAACCCTAAACCCTAAAAACTAAACTCTGAACCCTCAACTCTCAAACCTAAACCTTAAACCCTAAACCCTAAACCCTAAATCTTGAGCCATAAACCCTAAACCCTTAACCTTGACCCCTAAACCCTAAACCCTAAACCTTGATCCCTAAACCATAAACCCTCAATCCTTAACCCTTAACCATAAAACCTAAATCTAAACCATAAACCCTAAACCATGAACCCTAAGCCCTGAGCCCTAAACCCTAAATCCTAAAATCTGAACTATGAGCCTTAAACACTAAACCTTAAACCCTAAACTCTAAACCTTGAGTCCTAAACCCTGAGCCCTAAACCCTAAATCATAAACCCTCACCTAAAGGAAATTCCTAAAAAGATCATTCAGTGTGTTTCAGTGTGTAGGGAATATTGTTTAAGGTAATCGATCGACTCATTTAGTTTTGATGAGAGACTGCTTCCTTTGAAGGCCTAAAAAGAAATTTTTGGCCATTCTGTAGTTAATTGAACACCCTTTAGAACAAGTTAAAATGAGCTAGTCATGTCACTGAGCCATCAAGGACCATTATTTGTGAAGTATTAAGACATCCTTTGTCTCCATAAGAGACATATGAGAAAAAAACATGTATGAGAATCATGAATTTGATTCCATGAAAGGATGCTTTTAGAGCTAGGAAAGGTGAGGGGATGATCTTTATATGGAGCACCATGTTTCTAAGAATGAGCAATCATTTGAGTTCACTTGATGTAATTTACTTAGTACTATTTGTAACAAATCATTCAACACCTAGTAGTGTTATCACACCTTAAGGAGGAGGCACATTACAATCAGCTCATTTTGGCCATAGGACAGAAATCCCATTCTAGGAACAATCCTCTATTTACAAAGTGAGGATCTTTTTTTAGTAAAAATTAGACTAGCATCATAGAGTTGATTCATGGTCACTAAAGTGAATTATGGACCAAATTTAAAAATTAGTACCAATTCAAGTAGTGGTATGGCCAAAATTCATTTTAGAAAGTCAAAAAAACCTAAAAAATAACTATATTCTTTCCCAAAACAAAGACTGACTACAATATATATGCCCTAAAAGTTTTAGGTCGTTTGTTGGAATCCTGAAAATGAGTAAGTAGTGATCATATTAGATTTTGAAAAACTATCTTCTAGATTATAACTATTATGGCTACGGGACCACTTCCATCAGGCGCAAAGTGACCCTAATTTCTTATATTTACTAAAATAAATTTAAAGTATAAGAAATAATAAAAGTATAAGAAAGAATAACTTAAACATTTATTTTTGTAA
The DNA here is from genome assembly GCA_019776745.2 of Taxus chinensis. Lineage (NCBI taxonomy): Eukaryota > Viridiplantae > Streptophyta > Pinopsida > Cupressales > Taxaceae > Taxus > Taxus chinensis. Next base: position 850,316,039 of record CM034150.1, read on the forward strand.
GTATAAGACACCCAAAAACATATACACGGTCCATACTCTTCAAAACGCATACGCGTTTTGACTTCTATAAAACATGTACGTGTTTTGTCTTCTTTAAAATGCATATGCATTTTAACTTCCTTATAATGTGTACGCATTATAGGTTTAGTAATTACCAAGCCAAAAAAAGTAAAACATGAGCATGTTTTAGCAAAACGCTTACGTGTTTCATCTATTTTTGGGTTTTTGTCCACTTTTTGGCCCCCCAACTTCATACACTTACCCTACAAATGTTAATAACTAATCTAGAATGTCCCAAAACCTAAGCAATGATTAAATTCTTTCCCGAAATAGACATCGATTGTAGAATTTAAACCCTAAAGGCTTTAGGATGAATGTTGAAATGTTAAAAAACACCTATGTAATGACCAAATTAGATTATGAAAAACTATGTTCTAAATTGTGACTTATAAAGTTGTGAGACTAGTTCCATAAGGTGAAGAGTGACCCTAATTTATTATATTTAGTAAAATAATTTTGAACATATATTTTTTTCATTTATTATTATTATTTATACTTTATTTTATTAAATTATAAAGTATAAAGAATAATAAATGTAAAACTTAAAAAATTATTTTAGTAAATGTATAACTTCAAAATACACATATACAACATTATTAAGAGGAACACATACACATTATAGTGTGCTCACATTATATCATGTGCACGTTATAGAACATACACACCTTTGGTTCAGTAATTACTAAACTTGGTAATTTAAAGTGTGAATGCACTTTTCTAAACTATGCTTATGTTTTGCTTAAAATCACAATTTTGGCCACATGTTGGCCCTCATCTCCATGCATTTACCCACATATCTACTCATTTAAAAACACCCCATCATAACACTATCAAATTATGCCCAAGTTAAGAGAGTCCAAGTTAAGAGAATACAACATGTATTGTTAGAAGAGTCCATTGCATCACAACATCAAGACTTGTAATAGGTTGTAGTCTAGATTAATTCATATTAAGTTCAGTAAATAGTATGGACATGGCTTATTAGAAATTAATTCATAGTTGCAAAATACTACATATAGGACATACTTCAAAAAAAGAAGAGACAATGAATGAGAAAATGTATAAAATAACAGGAATTCATAATACTAAATTAGAACACAAACATGCTTTAAGAATGGAATGAACTAAGATAGATTTCTATTATGATTTGATATCAACCTTCTGTCTGATGTGCCTATTTCCATAACTTTAAAGTGTTTTTTACAATAATAAATTAATTGAACATAAAGATTAAAATAAATATTGCGAACACATCAATAAATATTGAGTTTGATTAGATTTATAAATCAAGTAATGAAAAATTCGTACTATATTTATAAATCAAGTAACAACATATTAGTATTGAATGACTTTCATTAATAATTCCAAGTTTGAATACATATATGAAGATAAACTTCTTCAATGGAACGTTTTCTAGGTAAGTCAACACCATGACCAAACTCAAGAATGAGGAGACAATACAAACTTGTGTTTCAAACTAGCCCAGACCTGGTCAAAGATTAGTCCACTATGTGTCTCCTCTTGGGCCCACTCTGTGGACGACGTCTCACTACTCTTTTGAGTGTTACAAGTCCTCATCCTTTTACATATCGAACAATTATAAAATCTTTTCATTCCTCCTAAAAGTCATCTCTATCATTATTCAATTTGTTTGACCTTTTTTATAAGGTGGAAGAGGTAGTTGCCAATGGGTGCAACCTTTTTTATATTTATTTGATGTTTTTTGATACAAAGTATAATACAAAGTTTATTCTTGTGAATAACACATAATTCTTTTTAACTAACAACCTTTATTTTATTTTTATTTTCACATCTAATTTTTTTAATCCTTTTTTTAATTTACTACCACCTTTTTATGGGATTTAGTCACATAACATTCTAATGTTTATATTTTACCAATATGGTATCACTAGTGGTCGCTCCAGGAGGAGCAAGGTTACACCGACGCGGATTTGTTTGGGAGTAATCTTCTGGTGTAGGGTTCGAGGAGCTTTACAGGTTCAGTATGGGTAGAAATTGAAGTGATTTTTTTTTTAGTTGGAGGAAGTAATTTGGTTTTTTAAAGCAACATAGGGTAGAAGACATATGCAGATATAATATCAGTTGTTCCAAGCATGTAATCAATCTTACATTTCAGACAAATCATTGTTTTTTTTATGGAGTGTATTTGTTTGGATTTGGTACATATGGTCTATGTTTCTACTGAATATGGTGGATCTTAAATTATCATTTAATATGAGAACCGTATGTATTTAACTAAGGTTAAGGCTGATCATATGTGTTTAATCACTTAAGAAATTAATTTTCTGAATGAATACTTCTATCATTTTAAAGTTGTGCTTAACATAAAAAAGTTTTTTAGATGTTATTTCCTCCTTTTAGTGCAGTAGAGTTTACATTTACAACGGATTATTCATATTCAATGTGTTGTTTATTGTTGGTAAATGGTGTAGTCTGCAATTGGTTCCTCATAATTGGTTCGTAGCAAGGCTCTCATAGGGTTTTCAATGATCTGATTGTATGGGCAACATGGGTTCTAGGCGATCTCTCATCTATTGTTTGTTATACACACATTTCTACATTGTCGTTGCTTTTGTTCTTTTTTTTATACAAATTCTTTAGCTATGTTTGAATTATCAAAGTTGAACAACATCTGATTGTATGGGCAACCTGGATTCTGGGTGATCTCTCATCTATTGTTTGTTGTACACACATTTCTACATTGTGGTTGTTTTTGTTCTTATTTTTGGATACAAATTCTAGATTGGAATATTAATTGGAAATGGGAAAATCAATACCTGTTATTTTGAATCCAGTAAGGTTTCTTCAAATATCTAAATTATTGTTGCATGTGGGGTATGTACATATTTTGAAAGAGTTAGTTATGGATGGTTAATGACTGATACTTTCTAGTTAACAGGTGGTGGAACTCACATTTTTGTTCAGTTAAGGAGCTTGTAGTGAACATCTCTTCAAGAAAAAGCTAAGAAAGGCTATTATAGGGTTTTCAAACCATCGCTGCTCCTGCCATGGTTGTATTTTGGGATTCCCTGGTTGAACAAGGGAATAATAACTACATATATTAGATTCTTACTTAAATTATAAATAAAATCACATAATTTTTTAATCTACAATTAACTGTTTAAAAGACCTTTCCCTGGCTTTGTTGGAAGACCGCTTGAAGCCTTCAACAAAGAAAATAAACTTTTTTAAAGGTCTTTCCATGGGAGATGATATGTCATATTATAGCGCGGTGGTGGAGGCTCCCGCACCCTTAAACTGCAGGTGAATCCTCCCACTCTACAATATACACATGAGTTTTTATAATGTGATATTTCAAAATATGTTTTAAAAAAATGTTTTCCTATGTTTTTTATATTTACAGTGGGTGCAAGTATTATTCAAACTCTACACATGAAAAAACATGTTAACATGAAACAAAACGAAATAAAGTGAGGCAAAAAATTCTTGGTCAACTTATTCTGCTACCTTGAACCGTAGTAATTAATTTACAATACAACTTAGAAAAACACAAGCATCAGACAACAATGACAACACAAACACTGGGCGCTCGACCTCAGACCTCAAAACCAGATGTCAACCCTCAAAAATTACCTCCAAAAGCCACAACCAAATCACTAATTTAAAATCCATAATTTATTACTGATCTGTTTCATGCTTATGATATGATTTGGGCTAAATTTTGCAAAATTATAAGCATTTACTCTGTTTTCACACAGACTCAACCGTAACTGAAGGTTTTCAAACCTTCAAGCTATAAACCTTCATTAATAAATTACTAAACTTATGTACTTATATATTTTAGCAAGCATTTAGATGGGGCTCAGGTATGGAGAACCCAAGCTAAGAACCGTTTTAACTATCATACAAAGGAAATAAGACTTATATAAATACAAGCAAACTATTTAGAAGCATTTGTATAGAAGTGAATTTCCAATAGTAATTTGAGGATATGAGAAAGGAATTTTACACAACATAATCTATGAAACATTGAATTGAATATAAATAACCTACATGGCTTTACTTATAAATTTAAATGGAGCAACATATGGAAAATCGTATATCACCAAAAACTGACATTAATCAGTAAAAAAAGTTAGGCAGGAAAACAAAAAACCACATGGTTTGGGGTATGTACAGTAGGGGTGTTCAAGTTTTTTTTGGGAGGCTATTTTTTTTTTTGTTATGGGGAACGCGTGGATTTATAGAACTCTATGTAAAAATTTTCCCTTAAAATGTGGATGGTGTCTTTGCTGGCTATGGATGCTTGTTGTAGTGAAATATGTGCTTGTTGTAGTTCTTGTTGGCTATGCAGCATTATAGAGATTGCGGTGTTGTCTACAGTTGTGGCTTCCGTGCATTGTTGTTCGACACATTTAGATAGCAATTGTTGTATGTGAGTACATTTTTTTGTAATTTGCACTGCTACGGTGTCGAATGTGGTTGTCATGTTTAAAGTAATTGCAAAAGGGGGAGGGTACACAATTTGATAGAAAGGTATTGTGATACAAGGTCAAAATGCCATACAATACAAAAGTTGTTTCCAAGTAAAACTAAATGAAAATGATAAAATTTATGAAAGAAGTAAAAGGATATTTAAGATTAAAGAGGAGAGAAGTTAATTCATATGATAATTTAAAATTGAGAAGTGTAACACATGTAGGAAATGACAATTTTTGATGTAAGTATTTGCACTCCTGCTCATGTTGTACAATGCAGTGTCTTAATGCAACTTTGAAAATAATGGAAGAATAGCAATATACCTGAATTACAACTATGGAATGATTGATGTTTTTGACTTGTAAAGTTATGTTGATTATGTGTATACCCAGCTATAAGGTTTCCATACTCAGCTGGGTGTAAGAGTTTTTAACGTGGTTCATCCGGGTTACATATGCTTCCACATTTTGCATACATGTGTATTACGGGTTTGACAATTACACTGTCTGGAAAAAAATCCTCTTTCAATTATGCTATGATGGATGTGCATTTCCTATGTAGTATAATGATAAGATCTATTCACAAGATAAAGAGAGATGCATTTTAATCTACAAAATAAGTATCACATTTTGGAAAAAAAAATTATAGTTCGTAAATGTAGTGATTAAATGTATTCACACTTTCCATTGGTAAAAAATAAAGAGTTATGTATTTTGAGGAAAATAAGGTTGCAAATTAAATAATAAAATGCATTTCTATCTTTATTAATTTAAACATTGACTTTGGAATTTAACTTCGCATTGAATTTCCATGTCAAGAAATTGTGATAACTTGTTGCAAAGTAATTTCGGTTTGGAACTTTAGTATGCGTGGTTGGAGTGTTTTATAATATCAATTACTTTATGGTGTGTAACGCCTATAGTAATTTGTTTTTGTTTTTTTTTTTTGTTTTTTGTTTTTTAAATTTTTTTAGTCAACGATTACCAGGGCTCAATAAAACTGGGTAAATTAAGAACAGGGCACGTGTAATGCTGACCACCAAAAAATATATGAGGAAATCATTTAAATGCATCAAACTTTTCCTTTGTTTGGCAGGTAGAAAACATGTATAAAATTACTCTGTTTGAGAGGTAATGCAATTGCATAAGTGTCCACATGTGTTCCTTTCATGTATTGTTCTTGTACATATTTGTATGTTTGTGGTCTTAGCCGGAGTATTGGTGTTGAGTGGGAGCAACTCTGTTGTTCAATATTGTGTACCATTTTTGTTATTCAACTATATACAGTTTCTTCTAAACCTACGATTGGGAAGACATATCCTTTTGGCTAGTTTTTCTCTTTAATGTCATTGATTTTAGTGAATTTAAATAAGATTTATGAAATCAATCTATTTAAAATTTAATTTTAAAATGTTTGCTATGAATTTTCAAATGGACATTCTATTTATGAAAGTCTTTTGGATGGTAAGATTCAATGTTTGTTCTGTACTGACCAAGGCATTGAGGGTGAAGCAGGTGATTGTGACTATTATAGAGACACTTGTAGTGAGACCATTAGTGACAGTGAAGCTGAAAGGGATACCAAGTGCAACCATCTATTGTTTGGATTTGATAGGTTGACTTTGGGAGATCAAACAAAGGGTTATCAAGAATGTTTTTTCAGCAACGGTAGTTCAAAACAATGTGATTCAAATTGTATTTCGCATCCACAACGACATTTTCTAGGAAATTATGTCTATTAACCTTTGACAAGTGGCTCAAAAAAATCAATATAAGCTCCAACAATTCATTAATACTGAAGGATAATAACACAAATTGGACCAAAGAGATCAATTTGTATTTATATATTGTAACAAGGGTAAACTGACCTACACATAACATGTAGAATTGATTCTGCTGAATTGATCTAGAGCTCTTCCCATGCTCCCACCTCCTTATAATTAATTGCTAATTTGTGCCAACTCTCTGTTTTTGAATGGTCAAAATATTTGTTACTGCTATAAACACAATTTCATACCCACATTGAGATGCATTGATTAGGTTTGACATTGATAGTCTTTGTTTTGGATTTTATTAACAATTTTAAAAATCAATCATTCTCAGTCTGTTAGTTTTTCAGAAGTTGTGGACAAGCTCAATGGAAAACTTATCTATGGATACAGCCAAATAAACTATTTCCAAGTCTCTTATAAACAATTCTTATTTTTCTCATTTGACACATGTCATAAACAATTGTCAAATATGAAATAAGATCACAGTTTAAGTTTGGGCAACTTGCAATGGGATTTTACAAGTAAATGTTTTTTTTTATCTATTATGAGCGACTTGTTTATCCTTAGCTATATATTTGAGGGATTTGTTTCTATTGATTGCCTTATTATTGGATGGATGGCTTGCGCTACTTATTGGAAGGCAAAACATCATTCTTTGGTTATGTTTGGCATACCCTTCCTTCAACATGCAAAATATTTTTTAATTTCCCAAGCCACTTCTACTACTTGACACCTTAATGCTCTGCTTCAACCAACGTAATGAATCCTCCATTATTTTCCTTGTCAAGACAACAGTGTTTATTTATGGTCCAGTATAGGTTACTTTTGAAGACAATTGTGAATCTTGATTATGTCTGTGTGAATTAGAAATATGTTCAAGCAGTGCTGATATATTTTCAGTTTGTGGATAGTTTAGAGAATTGGTATTAGAGAGTGTTAGTTCTCTTGACAGGAAGTCTGCCAGATCCACAAGTTGCTTCTGTCCAGTAGACTTGAGGTATTACTGGTAGAGGTCATTATCATGGAAAATTAGTAGTAATCGTCCACTCTATATAATTAGTAGTAATTGTCCAATTTTAATGATGGAAACAAGTAAATTATAACCTACACAGTAATTTGAAGTCATGTAGGCAAATGATGCACTAAAAATAATAGATGTACTTATGGTTCAATTTATCCTAAAGTCTTCCAAATGTCTCAACAAAAACTATATAAAACCTTTATATGTTGTACTTAAAATTTAGCTAAAAGTATACCTAAATATTACATTTGTTCATTTTGGATTTACCTGGGTGCCGAGGCATAAGCTATGAAAACAAGCATCAATGAATGTGGAAACAACTAAGCGCAAACATAATGGTACCTAACAACACAACCTGTGGAACGGAGAAATAGTGGCATAAATAAAAGACTTCATTAGTTATAGTTCTCGTGATAATGTTTGAAAAGTTTTGGACTGAATTTGATGCAAATTTTAAAAACTAATGTAAAACATACCATAAAATATGGTAACTAAGAAAATTGAATGGAACGGAAATATGTATTGCCCTTGTTCTTTACATTTTAAAACCGTTTTGACTTCTCAGTATGAAACTTATAAAAATGATCTACATGTTTCAGCGCATACCAATGTTTAATAGGCTACATCTAGATAAAACAACCTTGCATGTAGAGCATAGCCATGGGAAGATCCCAAGTTTAAATTGTAGCTTTTACCATACACAAGCCTGGTACTAACACTTTTAAACGCCTTCTTGAAACCACAATTCTTGATTAGGGATTTTCTACAACGGCCTTTGATCCATCTACCACCCACTTTACTCTGCTACTTAGTTTAGATGAACTCACTTCCTGCTCTTTCAAGGATGATGATGATATCGATCCATAAGATTTATTAATCAAGATTTATGATTCACAATGTGATGCATGGATTCAGATCACCAGTACTAAGCCCAATGGTATAAAAAGGATGTGTGGGAGAGGTATTCACTACAATGGAAGTTTTTACTGGTTATTATCGAATAACAACAAGGGTATTATAGTAGATTTAGTATTGGGGAAAGGTTATGGACCACAATTCTAGGGCCACAGTTCATCTATTTGCCAGATCCGGATGTTCTTAAAAGAAGCCCTTCAGATTTGGATAAAGTAAACCATAATTTAGTATCTTAGGATGGGGAACAAGCTTTTAAAATCCTTGCAGAAGATGATGCTCTCTTTCCTTACGAAGATTAGTGGTTGACTGGAACTGATGGCCGATTAGTGCTGGTAAACAAGGATATTCATTGTATGTGGGAGTTAAATGAAGACTTGCTTGAATGGTGTCAAATGCATATAACATTACCTAATCCCGTCCATGGAGTGGCAGTGAGCATCAGTAGGTGGACATTGGCTGCAGGGGAACATAAAATAATGATATACAATGGAAAATGCATAGTTGTGAGGACAGTTGAGTATTCTGAGCTTGACCTACAAGATTCTCCTAGGCTCACTAATGATCATTTCTTCTCAAATTATATATGGCCATTTGAATGGAATAATGTACAATGGTCTTGATGCACATTATTTTCGTTGGTTTTTTTTGGTATGGTGTTAAAAGGAACTTTGCAAGTCTTTGCCCTAGTTGTGGTACTGTAATGGTCACATGGAAGGGGAAGCTCCTTTTAAAAATCCATCATTTCTCAAGAAAGGAGTTCAAAATTTTAGATATAGATATGTCTGTATATGGGTACTACTTCAATACATTATTTTGAAATTTTGTAAAAATCTAGATACTCTAAATAGCATTTTTTGTGGAAATCAAAAAGGTTTAGATGGTCTTTTAAAGGGTTTTAAATGTTTGTGAAAATCCATAAACATTCAGAAAAATTATTTTTCCCTTTTAAAGTCATTTTTTGTTATGGTTTTTTTTTGCAAACAATTTCTACTTAAACCTTTCGAAGTTTTTTCCTCATTGGAAGAAATTACATTATTTAGCTGCTAAATTTTTGCCATTTCAAAGCCATTTTGAATGTTGATATACCAAACGATAATTTCTATCAGTTATGAAAAGTATTGGCAGTTGGCATGGAGTATTACTTTGTTTGAGTTATGAGGATACATGTTATGTAATTGCCGTTTTTATATAATTGTGCCTAACTATTCACATCTCTTTCCTTGAGAATTGAATCACAGTTGAATGCTTTCTTAGACTATATGTTATTTTCAAGTGTTTATTAGAGTCAATGGTAGCCATTGAAAACTTTTATGTAGCTTCAGTGAATAGATAGAAGAGCATAAAAGAGGGATAATAAGAAAAAGGAGACAAAACCCACATTAATATTAAGACAACATAGTTGTTTTTCCTGTACATAATTGTGCAGAATCATTTTTTCAAAATTAGTTATTCTTTGATTTTATTTTAAAGAAATTAATATTCATATTTTACTTTATATAAGAAGTTTCAGAGCTCTAAGTTATGTAACCCATTGTCCTTGTCTACCCCTACTAAGGTACTGTTTCACCAAATACAATATGCAACAACCATACTCCCAGCTTTTGACAAGGTAAAAGCTCTGGAACAGGGTGTGCACATCCATAAGAGCATAATGCAAAGGCGATGTTGTAGTTGCAAATGCCCTGGTAGAGATGTATGCAAAATGTGGAACAATACACAAGGCACGTGAACTGTTTGACAAAATTCCTCACACAAATGTGGTTTCGTGGACTGCGATGATTGCAGGCTATGCACAAAACGGTGTTCTTGATGACACTTTAAGGATTTTCAAAGAAATGCCTCCATCAGCTGTCATCTCATGGCGTGCCATGGCTGCAAGATATGCACGAAATAGGATATGCCTAAAATGGGTTTGTTGAAAAGGCTTTGGAAACATTTATGGAAATGCAATTTGCAGGTATAAAACCAAACTCCGCAACCTTTGCCAGCATCCTCCCAACCTGTGCCAAAATGGGACGTTTAGGACAGGGTATGGATATCCTTCAAAGCATAATCAAAAATCGATATTATTCAGATGGCGTAGTTGCAAATTCCCTGATAGACATATATGCAAAATGTGGAAGTATATACAAGGGACGCCTAGTGTTTGACAAAATGCTTCAGAGAGATGTGGTCTCTCTGAGGGACAGCAGTAATAGGAGGATATGTACAAAATGGGTTTGTTAAAAAAAATCTTCGAAACCTCTAGCCAAATATGATTGGCAGCTGTAAAGCCAGACTTTACAACCTTAGTCAGCATCCTCCCAGCCTATGGCAAAATGGGAGCATTAATGCAGTCAGATTTACTGTTAATGCAGGAGGTGCGCTTCTTATGTACTGTCTTTTACTAAAGCATAATAAAAAAATTCAAACCTCCCCATATTTCTGTGAATTTTTCCCCACTCTTACCCACATTCCTATTCTTGGCAAATTTTGCAAATACTTTTGCTTTCATACCTGGCCGCCTCAACTGCTTTCATATTGCCTATCCTCCTCGCCTATTTTTACTACGCTTCTCTCTTTGTCTCCTTCCTTGCCTTTCTATATTTATCCAGGCAGTCATTGTTCTCTGTTAAGGCTAATCGTCCTTAGGAAGCCCTGCTATACAGTTTAGTTTTGAAAGCCCGATCGAGATTTGACTATGTTTGAGAACAGAGAGGAATTACTGATGTCGCAATTGGAATGGCTGGAAAAAACTAACAGTCAATGTAATGTAAGTTTAAATTAATCTTCCCATTAATCTATAACTTCTTGAAAACTAAATTAAGAGATAACTATAAATTTTAGAGATGGCTGCATTCGTTTTGCAAAAAAAATAAATTGTGGACATCAGTAACTCAACATACTCTGCGAAATGCTAAAAACCAATATTCAAAACCATAAAGAAATTTAAAAAAAACGAACCTGTTGCAGGAAGGTTGGAAGGAGCGGCACAGGCACTTGGAGGGCACAAAAAAATAGAAGAAGCTGAACAGAACAAACAAACAACGTATTTTAAGGGTTGCGGGGACCGACAGGGAGAAAGTTGAACCCGAAATCAGCCACCAAAAGCGCACACAAATAACACGTGACCACTCGTTGGTATTTTCTACCTGTAGGATATATGGGATTATTATTTTCAAATTCAAAGTTAATTGGACTCATATATGAAATTAAGACCTATAACTTGGTCCAGACCCACACCCATGACTCATCACCCCTCACCCGCACCAAAACGAACCTAATAATGACTTGACCAAGCTCACAACTAACCCCTCGGGAGAAAAGGAGGGAAAGTTGGCTATTTTACTAAAAATAGTCAACTTTGACCTAACCAACATCGGTCCCTACGCGACCAGCGTCGGTTAGGTAACCGCCATCGGTTCCCTGTAAATGACCTCCCCCAACCAAAACAAAAGAGATTCAAATTCATTTGTAAGAGAGAGACAAGTGAGAGAGAGAGAAGAGGTTGCAGAGAGGAGTATTGAGCCCAAGACTGTAACTGAGCAACTAGATCACGGTCACACTCATCCAAACATTGGGAGAGTTGGAGGATAGCTTCATCAGCTCACTTCCGATTGCCGGATCATCCCAACTGAGCCTTGCCTTCGCCACTGCATTCCTTGGACCTGCATCCGCATTAGAAACTACTAAGTAGTCTCTTTTATCACCTTGTATGCTTCTAGACACTACTTTGTGAACTTTTGATTCATAGTGATTATAAGCCCACTCCTGGATCTACCACTCGGCAGCACCCTGCACCTAACCTTCATTCATCCATCTCTATATTGCCCCAAAGACAGATTTATCACTCTCTGAGTCTTCTCTATCACCATACTACTCCCCTTAACCATCTACCAACCTTCTAAACCCCATAACCACCTTACAACCAACCTCCATTTAAAAGCCCCTAAATCACTGCCCCTACCGATATCGGTTATCCCCTACCAGTACCGGTTTTATAACCGTGGTCGGTTATCCAGTGACCGGCATCGGTCACTGTGACTTATACCAAAAACCAACCTTTCACCTATTTACCTCCAAACAATCTCATATCCAGCCTTGTCTATCCCTGTAACTTGATTTGAACGTATCAATAACCAGTGACCAAACAAACAGCTTGACATTTTTATCATTGGTAGTTTAGTCTCTATTGCTTTTAGTAACGAGGTACCTAAATCGTGATTTCACAATAGCTTCTTTATTATCGTTTGCATTAATTCGTATTAAAAGGGAACTGACCACCTTCGAAAGGAAGTCTAATATTTCCTGGGCTCAAGGCAGTTCCCTCACTTATTGTTTAACGAAAATCTGGTGGTCTTGCATTCTTATTTACAGGTAGTCCTTCCCAGACAAAAAGGAGCTCTTCACAATCGGTCTGATCTCTCTACAGTACGCGCGCACCTTCCCAACACTCAACAGGTATTCCTCCTAGCCCTAACCCTTATCTGTTTCTCAAGAGAATGAAAAGATAGAAATAACTCTATTCTGGAACAAAATTCTGTGCAAAACAGTATAAGCTAATATATGTAGTATTTTTGTAGTTAATTTATAGTTTTACTTTTATCTATTATTTGTGGTCTTTCTTTTATGATCTTTCTCAATAATTATATATTTTCATGAAAATAGCAAATAGAGGATTTGTAAGGACTATACAATTCTTAAAAACTTCAAAGTGCAGATTTTTGCAGTAAGCTTGAGATAACCGAGGTGTGTGAAAGTGGATATTAGGTTTTCTGCCTCAACGATATATTTTTTCTAATTTGTTTCAATTTTATTGGCTAAAATTATTTAAGTTGGCTCCCATATGCATTACTTGCAGAAGAAGCTTGAGGATACATAGTATGCATTAAATAATCTAGAAGAGAAGCACATGCAACTAAACTCTATGCTAAACGCAGCACAGGATGTATCATGATTGTTTACTAAGATTGGTACCCATGTTTCCTTGAGACGTTGTATTAGGACTGCTTGCTAAAATTGGTACCCATGTTTCCTTGAAACTTTGTATCAGGGCTTTTGATCTGGAATAACAAGTTGCTAATTGGATGCTAACTCTATTTCTTTTGTTTTTTCAGAGTGCAAAGATAAGATAGAGACGGGAAATAAATTTCTTTTCCAAACATTTCAGGTGCAGTTAACTCAGGAGCTTGAAGTTTTGCATAAGACTATTGAAGTTTATGCAACTCAACAACAACATCATCTAACAACTATGGAAAAGCACATGTAGTCTTTTGTATCGATAAAAAACTGATGTAGGTAAAACATTGGGTCCAACAACATCCTTATTATTTTGACATCTTTCAATTTTTAAAAATGTATTTCTAATTTATAGTTGTAATGTGTTCTTACTTGTTACAGAAGAACTTAGGAACATGATTGAGAAACTGTAGACAATTTACATGACCTAGCTAATGCGCTGGATGGCACCTCTCTTTCTACTTTTGGTAAACTCAACACAATAGTATCCATGCATGCATCTACTCTAGAGAATCTAGTATTTCTTGATTTCTACTGAAGGGTACAATATATCCAATCAATAACAAATTATGTTTGTTCTTACTATTATTTTTACAGTGTACAACTGTTGAGAAAAGTTGTATTAGATGCAGAGGCTTTTTAGAGTGAACTTCATAGTGTTCTTTCCAAGCAATAGTCTGGAATGGCTTCATACGCACAACAACGAAAGGTGGTTATATATTCAATTTTATAGCATCTGAAACTTCCTTTGGTATGCAAAGCCTTCCATATTCAAATCAAATGATGCGAAGTTAACAGTTTTGCTTTGTTAAACATAGACTCTTCTTAGAACTATAGAATCCTCAAGGGTTATTCCAAAGATCAATACAAATTTTTTTGCAACCCTTGAGAGACGTGCATCTTAGCTCAATCACTTTGTGGAAGACATGCAAAGAGTTCATGACAAGAAATTATAGGATCTTGAAAATAAATATCAGGTAAATTTATTTCTTAAAAGAAAATCCTATCTTTCTTTCCTTTTGAATTAATTATTGAATTACTTTGTTAAAATGATTCTTCAAAATATTATATAAAATTTATGCAATTACAATTATAATTTTTCTATACAAGACTGCGCATTGTATGAGGAGAAGCAACTTTTGTACAAATTTGCTGAAATGTTGGCATATTCAACTGCTCAAAAATCACAATTAGTGAGTCTCTTACTTAAATCACTTTTTTCATATCTGAACAAAGTTTTTTTCATTGTTTCACACCATTCTTTGTTGATTCCTGATTTCTCTTTATTTTCCAACTTGCAAGTTTTTGTTGACATGGGTCTATCCTCCCCACTCAACATTTATTATGTTGTAAATACATGGAGAAGCAAATAGCAGATACAGTACTTTTGAAGCTATATGATTCATACAATATCTTTTCATCCGGAATCTTATCCCTATAAAGAATATCTATATCCAAGCCAACTCTGCTGGATTTGAAAACAAATCAAATCATATTGACAAGTTAGCAGTACTTGGGCATTTCAACATTTGTGGCTTATCTACAAATTCATGGTGTATATTAGAATATGTGGTTTTTGTTACTTGTATTTGGGTTTTTCATGCTTTTAATTCATGTCTATGATTTATCAACACTTCATGAGAGTTCATGCTTCTAACGGATTTGAAAGCAAATCATAACATAGTAGTGGTTATTTAACATTTCAATTTTGAGCATGGATTAAATTGTTTAAGGTGTAACTAGTATTGCAGATTTTGTAGTTTACCTGGGAGATGTTCTTACAACTATCAATGTACCCATCAAGCAATAATTTTAGTTGGGGCTCGAACATGTAACCTTTTCAAACTTCCATATTTGGTATTTTTTCCTCTTCAAATGCATATTGCACCACCATCAATATTACGTGCAAGATAAAGACCATATAATGAAAGACAATTTCCTCCCTCTCCATCGAACCTCTTCTTGATCTCCCCCCATCCTTTACCTCTATTTTACTTCCTCTTTTTTTCGTTCTTCACTCCATCCCCTTCGGCATTTCCATCGTACACTTCACGTACGATGTGAATGCCGAAAGAGATAGAGTAAGGAAGTGAAATTAGATGAAATTGAAAAATGAAATAAGAAAAACGGTGTAGAAAATGACATTTGAGGGTGGAACAACGCGTCTGAAGGGAAAGAGTAATCAAAGAGCCAATGTAAAAAAATACCATCTATAAAGAGCATGACATGTTTGTAAATCTCAAAAAGGAGAAAACCCATGTTTCGGAATTGACTTTATGCGGTAGATAGAAATAATGTAAATGTAAGGGGAAGTTAAACGCATGTTTCATAGGACGCATCAACAACATGAAGACACAAAGCACACTTAGAATGTTCAAGTATTAATACCATGCAAAATAAAGATTGGTGTTTTTGTCCAACTATTAGGTTGATGATTGGAGTAGTGCAGTAATTACAGGAGAGTCAGTGGTGTTTAAAGGGGAAAATAAAAAAGGGAAATTTCAATATGTTCTAACTTTGAAACTTGTCCTCAATGACTATTCGTTGCATAATTTTATAAAAACTACGTATCTAGTTGTAATTTCAAGTAGTTGGAGGGAATATATGGACAAACATGTTTTAATAATTAAAACCTTCCAACAACTGGTCACTAATGAATGCCTATGATTTATTGGCTTCTGTGAATGATTTCTGAGACGATGGCGACGCGAATGTAACCTTGTTGACTACACCTTGATGATCGATAGATGAACACAAAGACTAACATATAATTGATAGAATAAATATTTCAACCTTTGGCCCATTGCCTTTGTATGCATTATGGATCTAAAAACCTTCTCATCTTTGGCCTGATGTAGCTTCAGACGGTTAGATGGCCAGAAGTTAAATCAATCTAAATAATTTTCTTAACCATCAACACACTTGTTAAATAATATGCAAAATAAAAGGTTTTATATAAAATATTAATCAATAAAGATAATTGTAAGGAATAACAAGATTATTTTAATAATATTTTTAACACCCGCAATCAAAATTTAGATTAGGGTTTGTTAAATACTTCGCCGTGGTGTTTTTGAGAAATGTCGAGCAAATTACAATGAGTGTAACACTTACCCCTATGATGCATCTACCTGTGTATATCCTATTGGAGGACTTTTGTTTCTTCGAAGAGAACGCTTGATGCATCTGCGAGAGAGAGATATATGAATACGACATTTAAGAATTTAATTTGAGCGACAATGGCGGTCTCCAAAGAAATTAAGATCCTACATTGGAAAGCACTCGATGAAACAAATATAAATGCAAGTTCCCAATAAAATTGGGTTATATCCATATGCATTAAAAATCCAAATTTCTCAATGAACGCTATTGTGTGAACTACGTAATTAACGACTTGCATCAATGTTTGTAAAAGAACATTTTGTATTTACTTATCCCATGTTTAAAATATGTGACTAATTTTAATAGATTTATAAAATAAAATCAAGTAGGGAATCCAATACTCTATCCAACATGACTTTTGCAATACACTTAGCAAAATTTAATCTATGATAAAGTCGTAATAAGCCAAACAACTTCCCTAATAAACCAACCAGCTGTTGACTAAAAATATGCACATCTTTTTAAAAACAAACGCCTACACAGTGTCGACAAGTCAATATTTAAACTCTTGAGCATTCAAGATTGGATCACATTTCTTGCTATTTTCTCCTGCTTAATGAAATATGTGCAATATTTATGGTTGTCCGAGAATTCTCTTGATTTTAGGGTTACCCCCTTCCAATTTGCCTAGTGTCAAACCTAGGAATATAACATTTGAATAGTATATAACATAAATGGAAACAATTACCTTCGTGGGCTTCCATTTCCACAAAGGGGGTCTCATGAATGGTGCCTAGTCAAATTATCTTTACAATTTTACATTTACTCATATACTTTTCCTTCTTTCAACACTGAAGAAAGGTCTAACTGTTCTATTCTACTTGCTTTTAGTTTTCAAGTTTTGAGAATTTCCCCTCCAATTGTAAACCAGGTCTCTCTTCTAAACCCCTCTTCAGGGTTAAGAATGTAATTTATCTTAATGCTCTTTTTCAATTAATTTGTGGTATTGGGTTTGTCCCTATGAGCATATGAATTTAGACACAGACACAGTCAGAGATGAATTGGATTTTGAGTTTTTGGGAAACAGATCAGGACAACCATATACTATCCAAACCAATGTCTTTTCCCATGGCAAGGGTGACAGAGAGCAGAGAGTTAATCTCTGGTTTCATCCTTCTGTAGATTTTCACACCTACTTCATTCTATGGAACCACTATCATATAGTGTAAGCATAGTTTCTGCTAACCCATTTCTAATTCCTTCCAGTTTATTAAATCATCATGTTGAATTGAGCATCGTAATTACATGTACATATTCTCTGTAGATGATGTACTAGTGAGAGTATTGAAGAACAATGAAGTCATGTTATTATTAGTGTGATCCTTTTATATATAATATTTCAACAAATCCTCACAATCTAACCTGCATTGCTTGGTGAAATAAAAGGAGCCAAAACACGAGTGCAATTATTGCATTGTGCCTATCCAATGGAAATTCTCAACAAAACTCGCCTAACATGGACATCGATCTATTCGGTCACATTCATCTGCATCCTCATGAGCTCTCCAATTGTTTGTGGCTTCTTGGATCTAGAAGGGATGTTGTGAGTCTTCTTTGAGGATGATCTCTAACCAAGGGCGCCCTTCTTCATCTTACTTGTAGCAGCCAAGGTCAATGACTTTTACAGAGGAGGAGAAACATACAATGATCTTTCAAGCTTCTTTGTTGCCTTATCTGATTGCAGTATGTATGTAAGGGTGGATTTTCTAGCAAAGGGCCTACATGCTGCAATGAAGATCTCATAAGCTATCTCTCTCAGATCACCTTCAGATAGTTGGAACCCTATTTCTCCAACAGGGGACTCCAGATCTGAGGAGGCCCTAAAGTTTGTGTCTTGGATAGGGGCCATACTACCCAAATACCTCTCTAATCATATGGCAATCAAGCGTCTGGAGGGAAATCAACCCAAATGGCTTATATTCAAAGTCCAATTTTTCCTCTATTAGGAGGGAAATCAATCATTTACGAATCCATCATATATCCAAATAGGATGAAACCCAGATCTAGAAATGCCCAATACCATTCTTTTACCTACCCAAAATCAAAATTTTCCCAGGGTTCCACCCCTGAAAAGTTCCTAGTAATAAAAAATCCATAGTCCAATCATATTAACATAATTGGCATTGTTCTCTGAACATGCTATGAAACAATCAGTAATGATCTAAGTAAACCAAAAAGTATCAATAATCCAATGCCCAATCGGAAATATGCATGGAAAAGGAAAATGGTGTCCTCCTGACAGCCTAAAGCTAGATGTCAACAGATTTTCATGTCATATACTTAGTAAGAAGAGAAAAAAGAAGACGCATTCAATTCGTTCACACATAAAACCATGTAATACTTATTCACATGGTGAACTCTTTTGTTACTCTTCCCCGTCGAATCCAATTCATGATGTTTTCAGAAAAATCTCATCTCCACAGGATGATTTCATACAAATATAATCATGAAATATACAAGTTATTATATGATTATTATTATTTTAATATGCGTTGTGTTTGTGTTTTACAATTAATATATAAGGAAAACAATATATAAAATTACTCCAATCAGATCTGAAGCACGAGCAAATAAGGAATATCCAGAAGCCTAATAATGGCGTCTACAAAGCAAAAGCACAGATTTGCAAGAAAACCAAACCTTAAAACTATGTATGGTGGCCAAAAGGAAAAAATGACAGAGTTTACCCATTTCCAACAGAGTTTCTCCTCCAAAATCTTCCAAAAGGAAAATTTAATGGAGACTTGCCCATGGGGAAATGGGTAGCAAAGATCGTTATGCATGTCCCATTAATCAACCCAACTGTTACCAAAAGCCACCAAGAGTATTTTTTTTGCTTGAAATTCCTATAATTGAAACCTTGCATAAAGAGAAAACAGTTTAAAATTTACTTGATGAATGACATATTTAATAATCAAATTGACACAGCTCGACTATCTTCCTGAATCCCAAACACCCTTGTGTAATGGTTTGCAAGCTACACCCTATCAAGAGGCCACATTGATAAGGAAATCCAGCCCGCATATCACCCGTTTGTAGATTCAAACTTATACCCACAAATATGCGGCAAAGGAAAACCATAAAATGGTTAGAAAAACATTTGAAACACAATTTTTGAAAAGAGATCTAGTACCATGCCCTAGCAGCTGAAAGTGTTTAGCAAGGAAAATGTGATTGTATCCCACACCTGAGCAGGACCTGAAATCGAACCCTAATTTTGCCAAGGAAAACACTCACAGCTCATACGAAAACGTCAATATCTTCATAAAATCATACAGTTACAAATGAATTGTAGACGTCGAACCACCTGTTTTAGCCTTGTACCAACAATTGTCGATTGCTCTAACACTTCTATATCTTTATTTGGAAGCCAAACAACACATTTGGATCTTGCAAGCTTCCAGCTAGTTTGACCCTCTGTAGTATCAACCAGAATGACAACGAATTCTAATGCCTCTTAAATCATCATGAATTTATTTATCTAACCTTCCTTTCCTATGATTTGGATTGATGAGTTGGCATCCACCCTCTCTCTTGGGTTAACATTTTCTGCAGTTTTGATGTGATGACTTGTGGGTCATCTCTATCTTGTGATTCTAGCCATGATTCCTCACCAAATTTCATACCCTTGCTCGAAGTGTTTTACAGAAGTGTTTACTGTCATCTGAGATAAATTTTCCAAATGTCTTCCTATTAAAATACTTGGTTGAGAACCATTGATGTTACTTGACATCAAACCCATTTAAATTCCTCATCCCCATTAAAACTGGAACTCTTGTTGGGTCAAGTTTTGGTCTAATTGAGATCTTCTCTATGGAGATTGGTTTGAGGCTTCGTGGTTTACTTGTCTACCACCGTTGACAATAACTGAAATAAAAAGCCCACCAAAAATAGGTGCATCTGATCGTTACAAGGCGGTTCATTTGTCCTCCATTGAAATAGAAATTTATATGAGGTAATTTTTTATGGGAACGGATTTGGTAGTCTGTGCAACAATTAACATGGCATTCCATTAGATGGCAGCTAGCCAGAAACATTTCTTTTTGAAGGCTGAAAGCATAGTCAAGAACAACGTTTACAGAAAAATCTAGGTATCTAGTTTCCCTAGCTGACTGTAGGAAAAGACTGTTAAACAAAAATTAAAGAAATGGGAAGAAAATATATGTTATTTTCATGCACAGAATCTATTGGCATGTAAAACAGTCCTATATCTTAGAACAGAAATTAAGGAATTGACCTTATAATACGATGCATAAATTTTTTTTAGCATCCTTTTTGCAAGGACTGTAGTGAGATGCATTGAAGAAATTTATGTTCAGCTCATCATTTCCGAAATGTGGATGGGCATGTTCCTTGAATGAGATCATTGTTTGGTTTAAGTAGTGGTTAGGATTCGGCACCAGGACACCCAAGTTCTGGTTATGCTTTCTGAGAATCTATGAACAGATATGCATTGCAGTCAAAAGACTTTTAAATTGCTGCGAGACAACTAAATTCATCAAACCATTGGACATAGCTGAATCGGTGATGTACTTCTATGAAAAGAAATCTACAACTTCTACAAGAATAATTCCATCACCAAGAGTGGCAAACCCATTAAATCAATCATTGGACATACTGTTGGTGTGGCCAAATGCTTGTATTGGGAAATCACTATCATCAATATTCAGGTGAATAGCCAATGCAACTAACTAAATGTATACAGAAACCTATTTCATCAGTCTAAAAGAACATTTTGCATTGGGAAAATGAAATTATTTACTGGTTGAAGTGACAACTGAATATAATCATAGGTTTTTTTCCAACAACGTAGCACCTAAATGAACATGTTTTCCATTAGACAAGGAAAATATCAAGCAAACTTGGTCTGTATTTACCAAAGCATATGCACATGGGCCTATAACTTCTACCTTTAATACATTGGTTCAGAACAATCATAACAGGGATACATGCATGCGAGTAGCTAGCAGTCATTCTAATGTGTGTGTGTGTGTGTGTATGTGTATATATGTATATATATATATATTAGCAAGCATTCCGTTGGGGCACAGGTATGGAGAACCCAAGCTAAGAACCATTTTAACTATCATACAAAGGAAATAAACCATTTTAATTTCATGTTTATGTAAAGCTATATTGTACCCAACTTGTAGTCTAGGACTTATACTAATACAAGCAAACTGTTTAAAATCATTTGATCAGAAGTGAAATTCTGACAGTAATATGAGGATATGAGAAAGGAATTTTACACAGCATAATGTATGAAACACTAAATTCAATATAAATAGTCTGCATGACTTTACTCATAAATTAAAATGGAGCAGTATATGGAAAATCGTTGTCACCAAAAACTGACATTAATCAATAAAAAAAACTTACACAGGAAAACAAGAAACCACATAGTTCGGGAATGTACAGTAGAGGTGTTCAATTTTTTTTTTCAGGGTGTTTTTTTTGTTGTTATGGGGAGGGGGTGGATGTATAGAACTGTATGTAAAATTTTTCCCTTAGAATGTGGATGGTGTCTTCGCTGGCTATGGATGATTGTTGTAGTGCAATATGTGCTTGTTGTAGTTCTTGTTGGGTATGCAGCATTGCAGAGATTGCGGTGTTGTCTACAGTTGTGGCTTCCATACATTTTTGTTCGACAAATTCAGATAGTAACTATTGTATGTGAGTACAATTTGTTGTAATTCGTGCTGCTACGGTGTCGAATGTGGGTGTCATGTTTAAGGTACATGTAAAAGGGGGAGGGTACACAGTATGTTAGAAAGGTATTCTGATACAAGGTCAAAATGCCATGCAATCAAGATGTTGTTTACAAGAAAAACTAAATGAGATTGATAAAAATTATGAAAGAAGTAAAAGGATATTTAAGATTGAAGAGGAGAGAAGTTAATGCATATGATAACTTAAAACTGAGAAGTGTAACACATGTAGGAAACAACTACTTTTGATGTTCCACATTGCCTTTTCTCTGACATTTCTTGATCTGGCAAAGCTAATAATAGTTTACAATGCAGTGTCTTAGTGCAACTCTGAAAAAATGGAGGAACAACAACATACTTGAATTAGAACTATGGAATGATTGATGTCTTTGACTTGTAAAGCCATGATGATCATCTGTATACCCAGCTATAAGGTTTCCATACTCAGCTGGGTGTAAGGTAAAAAAAAGGAAATATGTAACGCAAGTGTCCTAACTACTATCAACGCTATGACTATCCATGCAACTTTTCAATTGTTAACGTAAATGCATGGACAGTTGATTATGGGATATGATCAGAAAGACAATCTAGAGAAAAATCATTTTTTTTTCCATTAATATCCATTGGGACATAAACAAGCATAAAAAAATCCTCTTCACAATCAGAGAGGAGTGTTACGGGAGAAACAAATGGACATCCCCGACCAGGAAGGAACATCTTCACATATGAAACAAAGAATGAAAACTACTGAAAGCAAACATGGAACGAGCACCCATGGAAAGGGGCTAAAAAATTCCTTTGTTCCTCACAGAACACTCTCCTTGACCTCATCCCACAACTCCCCTTCCTCATAAACATGAGGTTTATTAACTGAATATGTCGATGTTGATACCCTGGTTTGCAATTTTTTCAAAAGCTTTATTTTGCTCTCTATACAGATGGTGAAAAGAGATATTTGTGAAAGTGCATTAATAACATAGAATATGTCGTTTTAGTATTTTGGGGCTAGTGGAGATGGAATGACACTACATCATGGAGTGTATAAATTATAAGGATATCCAAATCAATTACTTCGCCATCTTCAAAGTTGATCGACTATCTTGTATAGATAGGATTAGCAAATCAACTACCTTTCACTATAAATATAAGGACATCCAAATCTAAGTTGATTCCTTAACTATTCTGTATAAAGAGGAGAGATTAGCAAAAACAATATTTTTTAATCAATGGGATTCATAATAAAGATCCAAAATTATAAAGAAAATAGATTTCACAAAATCATAGTTTGGGCAGCTTCAGAGGATATTTGTGCACAAATGAACTTTGTTACTATCCATAGATGAGATAGACTTTGGTTGGTCTCATGGAGGTTATTAAAAGCACCCATTCATTCATTCAAACATGAAACAACCCAGACTTGTAACGTTACATGTAACTGGGCCACCAATAGAGGATCTTACACTAATATAATCTTGGAAAAACTCCCCAGCATGATTCCTCCTCTCTAAGAAGCAACAAATTATGTCAACATGTGCATAGATCAAAGAAAAAATAGGTTATGGGATCAAGTTTCTTGTCATTTTTTTGAATGAAATCAACAACCTTTTGCAGCCCAGCTCAAGGAAGGCCTTTACAATAGGCATAACGTTTGCAACAATGCTGGAAATAGATTGACAACCCTGAATGTAATCTGGGTTTTAGTTTCCTAACAAACATATTAATTTCTACATTGGCAGAAGGTATAAAAGAATATTAAGAGTGAATGGGATGCAATATTCATAAATATAAACATTGCAACAAAAATACTTTTACTTTGTTACACCTAGATTGACCCATAGCTGAAATAACAAAAAATAAATTCCTAAGATTTTATTTACAATGGTGGGTGAAGACTGTATAGATTAAAGATAGATTTTTCATTATCATTGACAATAATTCATAGACAAGGCAAAATACAATTTCCAGATAAGCCAAGCAGTCAACAGATAATGTCTAGTGCCTGCCAAATATTAGATCACAATGAGAGGTTATCTAATAATAGTATCCCTTCAGTCATATTATCTTCTAAGGGTATTCATCCATTTATTATTCTTTGTGAGAACTGTTATCTATTTGGCTACAATATAACATTATATCAAAGGATAATCTGTTTGGCTACAATATAACCATTATAATCACATAATGACAGTTGTATTTCTGACTCTTCTATCCTGCTAGATCGACCCATACCTTGGGTGTGTTGAAGATAATGTAAGGTATTTGTGGAATGAGGGCTGTTGTATAATATCAGGTTTTTTTATCATATCTTTTCCAAGGGTTTCAATTTCTCTGTATTTTTGGACAAACAAAAGTACCATTTTCCAGCCATATTATTTACAGATTTAAGTTGTATTTCAGTCCCTATTTGGTCCCTAAAAATCAGATTTTCTCCATGAATTTAATATTTTTTTTTACAATAAATTTTAGATTTTTGACATGATCAAGGGTATGTTATAGAGTGCTCAATTTAATTTAAAGATTAACTTAGAAAATTAATGCATTTAATTTCCATGTCAACAATTTGTGATAACTTGACTCCAATAAAGTTTAGAGTTTTCTATAGATGAAGTTGAATAGATTGTTGAATGTTTTGGAATGTGGAGATTCAATTGAATTATAAAACATGTAACAATTTTAAACATTATAACAGAACATTTAATTTGAAACAATGCTTTATTTATAAACCACATTCAATCAATCATTATATAACACATATACAAGCCAAAAAACTAAACACCTTTATTTATGCTGGTACTGAAAAGAGTAGATATGTACACATGGTTTGAGGATTAAACATAAGTATAATATGTACAAGATGAAATGATTTTTTTTATGGGGCACTATTTTCTGTAGGCTATTGTTTCTAGGGCCCTTTTAGAAGGTAAGAAGTGAATGCCTTATTTATGAGTTTTTGAAACATGTCGTTATAACCTTTTGCTTTTATTTTCTTTTTGCAGTTTGGACAGCTACAATTGTTTGTTGCAGCATTTGTTGTGCCTCTTCAATTTTATTTTGTGTGGAGTACATCTTTGTAATGGTAGCTTCATCCACCGTTGCATCCGTTTGGTACTGAGAGTCCACATATTCGCATAGCAGGCATTCCAAAAGGTTGGCATCAGTGTTTGTGCGGGCAGCTAGTGTGTAAAAGTTGTCTTCCATTTGAAAGTGCCCTACAAGTGAAATTTGAGTGTTAGTTAGCAAAATTTGTAGTGCTTATCATAGTATGAGGCATTTTTTTAGGTAAGCGTAAAAAAGATAGTATTTGAAGTGTGGAGCATAGTTGTAGTCAATTTAAAAAAACAAGTTAAGGTTAGATGGAGTATTGTACCAACGACACAGCAGGTGAAATCCGTGGTTGGTATGTACTTATATTGGAACCAGAGGTAGGATGTGTTGTAAGTATGCTTATGCTTTTAAGTGGAGTGTAGCATGCTTTTCTTCCTGCAGGTGCTTGTAACGGGTGTATGAGAATGCTGGGAAAATGTAGAGGTCGGTAAGGGCTCGTACTCAGGATAAGGCTGTGAAGGTTAGGCCTTGTTGTTCTCTGCGGCCAATGTCGATGCTAGCTTTATCAAGCATTAGTCCTTGGGATTTATGAATAGTTAGGGCCCATGCCATTTTTAAGGGTAGATGTCGGCGGTTGATTCTTGTAATAGGCGGGACTAGTATGTACGTAGGATGCACTGGGTCCCAAGATGGGCCTTTGTAGCTTGGGAAGTCAACTACGACATATAAAGGCAAGCTTGGGGGCGTGGTTGCTTGCTCGTATAACATAGTAACAACCTGTCCTTGTGCACCATTTACAAGGCCACTTTGCACCCAAAGATTTGTTGTCAACATTGCTTGTTCACCTTCACAGAGCAGTAGGTTAGTCTCTAATTGTGTGTTACTACTTTTCCCTGCATCTCTTTGTCGTGACTGTTCAGCTGTAGCTATAGCAATTGGTGTGTTGAGGGCCCGCATTCTGTATTTGTTATGCACGGTAACTAATGTGTTTGTAGCATAAAGGTGTGTTGCGGTTTGGAATGTTTCTTGTTCTGTAGGGCTGATATTTGTAGGAGTTCATGACATTAGTAGATTCCAGTCATTCTCTGTAGCAAGGGTGTTTCTTACATTTAGTAGTATACTCTGGAAGTTGTGGTTTGCAGGGGTGGCTCCTTGTTGGTGGAAGTTAACTGTAAGCATGATTGTATTCCTAAAAAGTGACCATAAGATATGCCCATAGGTACTTGGAACGTACAAGGGAGAATCTTTAATTGGAGGTAACTAGGCAAGGTCTCCAACCAGAATAATAGAACTCCCTCCAAAAAACTTTGCATCTACAGGTGGGAAATGCTTCCTGTAGGCGGCTATTTATGTTGGATAGTAGTTTTGGGCCGATAAAACTCATTTCATCGATTAGTATGTATTCCACATCTACCATAGTTTGCTGGAATGTAGTGAGGGTTTGGCCTCAAAGAGGATTAACTTCAGCTATAGGTATGTGTAGCCCAGTGTGTATTGTTGTGCCAGAAATGTTGAATGTTGCTAGTCCTGTTGGAGCTAGGAGGAGTAAGCGGCTGGAATGGAGGTTGCTGCGTGAGTTGAGCACCCTTGAAATTTCCCAGATCAAATGTGATTTACCAGTGCCAGTTGTTCCTTGTATTATCATGTATAACGGGGAAATCTGTGGTTGTGCATTTGCATGGGTTAAGATTCTTTGTAATGCATCTTGTTGTTCTGGTGATAAGGTACAACTATTTACTCTAGGTAGGAAGAATAGTGCAGCTATTTCGGTGGTTGAGTGAGCAATGTCTATGAAATATCCCCCTGTTTCATGTAAGTGGTTGTCAGTAGTAGCTTGTGGCCAACTGTGTGAAAGATCAAAATCACGCTTCCCAAGTATGCCTAGGTCATTGATGTCGACAACCCCTATAGGATGCAAAATTCAAAACACCTCCCATTCGTCCATCTGAGTTGTGATAGGCACATCGCAATCGCTCTTAAAGCTAGTGGTTGGGCTGCTTACTATTTGGTGGGGGGTTACTCGATGTACGTGCCATACCTGGTAGGTTGGAGAGAATACAACCCATTAAAGCTAGAGTGTTTCTGGGGATGTGCCAATGTCGGATGGAATACATCAAAAAGGTTTGTACAAGAGGAGTTCCATGAAGCAAAAAGTGTTGTATGAAGGTGAGCTAACAACAGGTATGGTGATTATTCAGGGAAACACTCTAACAATAGCATGTTTTTGGCATTCTTTCCATGCCTGTGCTTTCCTATGCTTTTCATAGGCCCATGAACGAGTGACTTCTATTAAACAGTAGTTGTCTAGGGCAAGAGGCCATGCTATGTAGGCATCTATAAATGGTGTTGTACAATTTCTGTAGGAATTGGGCTTTAAAATTTTCCTGTAGATGGTTTTCCCCACGGATAGTGTCACAAACACTCGGCTGCATATGGTAAGTGGCAATTTCAGCAGCATGTGGCAAGTTTCTTGTGCGCATATATCCTAGTCAACAATTGTTTCAGAAAGGAGCTTACTGTATGTTGCATGCTGACATTTTTTCCAGGTTTTGTGCTTGTTGAGATTCTGACAAGAATATGGTGGTATGTTTCTGACTTGTGCTTGGATTTGGATGTATATTTTGCTATGTATTTCAGAATGACATGACATGAAACCATGGGCTGGCAGTCAATGTTGGCCCACCAGGTAGTTAGCATATCTTTGTTGTGGATATTTAACCTATCATCGTTACGAGCTGGAGTATAAACTGCATGTCCTTGTGTGTCTAGGCATAATGTCGACTCATCTTGTATTGGCCATGGGCATTTGTACCTACATTGTAATTGGTTTCCTTTCCTTCGTAAGCACGTAGTTTAGTACATTTGGTGTGGCGTTGAACCCGGTTGACTAAAGCTATGTAGTCATTGTCGGTAGGTGCAAGTAGTATTTCTGATGAACGTAGCAAACATGGATCATCTGTTGTTGCATGGGGCATGTGAGAAGCAGCTTGAAAGCTTTGAAGTGGGTTCCAAGCTGTGACCTGGCTGTCAAAGAATGATTTTGTAACTTGTATGGCACTGGGGTTCACCCAGTCTAGGGTGTCCATATTTGGACTGTCAGTGAGCCATATAAAACCATGAATATGTGTGGAGCCTCTGTGTTGCCATTCGAACCTGGTATAGTAAGTGTTAGTATGAAACATGTCAGGAAAAAGATTCCACAATAGTTGTAACCTAAGCTTTAAAAGATACATTACGTTACGTGTACCAGAAGTCTTTTGTGTGTAGATGTTTTTCTAAGATTTCTTCATGGAATATTGCAAACCTCATAGCCATATATGTTTTTGTCAAGTGAAGATATGAAATGATGTTATGGTTTCTCCATTTTTGGGCAGCAGAAGGGGTGGGGGGGCAAGGTCCTAGCATGAGGTGGTGCAAGTCTGGCCATTTAGTATCAACAACGCTTAGGGTAAAAAATAAGGTTGGTGTTCCTAGCTGGGAAATCATGTCGTTAAGTTCATTTTTGCATTGTGTCCAAAAAGAACGGGTGCCTCTTAGGTGGGAGGCAAACCACATGAGGCGGTTGGCTATTTGTTCATCTGGAAAGGTTTCTAACAATGTGCGGAGGTGTTCTATTGTTGTGGGTGTGTTGTCTTCAATCTGTTGTTTTGCGAAAATAGTGGAAGTGGCTTGACTTCTATGGCACATCATAAGATTGAGTAGAAAATATCAGAAATGAGGATGGCTTCCAAATCGGTTGTCATGGTAACGCAACAGATGAAGAGCATATTCATGCATTTTGATTTCTGAGCTACGGGCTTGCAGAAACATAGCTGAGCCCGATGGGAATAGAGTTGGGAAGGCCATTGAGAATGACCCCTCAGTTGTGTATTTGTTGATGGGGTTTGAACTGATTTGGGGCCATTCAATTGATGATGGGTATGGGTTTGATGTTGGTAGGGCGTAGGCCCTAATTTGGGAAACCTCTGTATCAGTGGGGGGAGGCTTGCAACAAATGATGTTACAAGGGTTGTGTCTAGTTGAGAGGGTTTGGTGTCATTTGTGTCAGGTGCTGGGGGGTTTGGTGAATTGGGTTGCTCAAGTATATGGGGTAGGCTATTAAAGATGTTAGTTGTAGGTATTGGTAAACTTGAAAGGGTGGCTTCATCTATGATGACGTCACTGTAGTATGGGTCATGTTGGATTTTGTAGGAAAGTGCATTTTGGATATGGGCTCTGCTAACAAAACACTCATAAGGTTTTCCTTCCAAGCCTAATATTTTAAGGATTAAAATGTCTAGGGTTTCGGGGTGGCGGGGCAAGAATCGTAGTATGGATGTAATGTCTTAGGGGAAACTAATGGTGTGGCCGGTGTACATGTATTGGCCTCCACGGGCATGGGTGACTTGTAATAGCGGGGCTACTCTAGCTATCAGCATTTCCTCTACTTGGGTTAAAATTGATAGCTCTATGGGTTGAGGGCCGGGGTCCATATTATTCCATGAAGAAAAGTGATGTCCTTTTTTTCGTAAGAGCACCTATGGACAACTAATTCCATTTGGGGTGAGTCTTGATTGCATTCCTGGGTAGTGTTCCTTGCAAATTGAACAAGCTTCACTAGGAAGGAGAGATTCTAAGTGGGCTCGGAATGTGTGTTGAATGGTGTTGAAAGGGGACAAATCAGGATTTCATGTAAAGGGGCAAGTTGGGGTAAGGGAATAAAGTTTGGTTGTTGTTTGTTGTGGCGGGCTGTGTTGAGGGTGTCTTTGTGAACTGCGTACATTTGGTGGTGTTTTACATTTATAGCTTGTTTGTTTTGGTTGTAATGCAGGTGGCGCTGAGCATTGTCCATTTTTTTGGTGTGCTAAGGCAATACCTACAATAGCAAAACATGGACGTTAGATTCTGTAAGGCATTTTACATTTGTTGTAATTGTACTTCAAATAATAATAACCGGTACAAGTTTATTTGGATGGAGCTTATTTTTAAAAATCCAAAATGGGAAAGAGAAACAATTTGTAAAACTTATCCCTATGATTAAGTAGTAGATGAGGTTTTGCTCATTTTTTTCCATCGATGCTAACTAAAGACTCATAAGATTTTCCTTCATTGCCTAATATTTCAAGCTTTTTAATGCCTAGGGTTTTGGGGTAGTGGGTTAAGAACTGTAGTGTGGAGGAATTATTAGAATTTAGGGATGTTTTAGTTTCAAGATAATTCTTCCCATAAAATTCCTTCCACTATAGTATCTTATTTTTTTTTTTGCAGTTATCTATAAATCTATAGTTAGCTTAAATAGGTTTAATAGTTACATGTTTTAAATTTATTCTTTTATTTGTTTTGTAAGATATTTTATTTTCTCAAATGCTTGAATTTTCTAAGAATATTTCGTTTTTGTTTTTTCCCTTTAACAACAAGAGAATGTATAAATCAATTTTGAACTAACAATTACATGTATCTAAAATGACCCAGATTGTACACAAAATACTTGTCTTCATATATATGGACATCATATTACAATCAAGTGTAGTGCTTTTTAGCAGACGTATATATACAAAATATTTACAGTTGTTGCTTTTTCATTTTGTGCCATCTAAAAATGCTGCTACCAGCTCTACGTGGTCTATGTCTTGTTCGACAGGAGTCATGCTATGTACTGTACAGGAGAGTTGTTCCTTGCCCTTGTAGGTAGATGGAGTCACAAAGAAAATGAACCTGTACGTATGAAACAACACCTGTTTAATAATGTTCCACAAGTCATCTGTACTCCTTGTTTGTTCTTTAAGAGCATTAGCAGGTACACCAAGCAGGGTTAATGCTACATCATCGAAATTCGTTACCCATATGGTCCCAGTTCGGTCTTCTACCATCATGTGAAGTGCATATCTATAATCACATGTAGTTGTGGACAAGTTGCATTTACTGCAATGCCATGTTGAGTCTGGGCCTGTAATTAGTTTTTTTTGGCATTGTTTATTATTAACAATGTGTGAACAAGCAGGGTAACAATAGTTTTCCATGTTGAGATGTATAATAGTTGCAATGGTAACAATCTGTTCGTTAGCGTTGGGGCTGGTACAAGCATGAATATCAACAATTTTCTTCTCCACAGGTGCTTGTGTACTGAGTGGAGTTGCGCTAGTAGATGCTTCTGTTGTGGTTAACCAAATTTGTAGTGATTCTATCTCCGGTACTGCTGGTGTTACAAATAGCTTGGGTAGAAGGAGCTGATGTTAGTGTTCTACCTCTAAACTCTGTAGTTTTAGCTTTTCTAACAGCTAGTATTGGCATTTCGACTGCAGGTTGATCATGTTGTGGTTGTAAAATTTGGTTTGCCTCATCACAGAGTACTCCCCATAGAGTAATCGTTATGCAATATCTGGTGTGATCCTTTATAGTAATTGTAGAACGTTGTGTGCTACTTCCATCTTTTCGGGTGCTCTTAGAAATTTCAGACCAAAAATTTACTGTGCCTATAACATCCACAGTGGTTCCGAGAAGCATTTGTTGGATTGCACTAATTGGTGTGAAGTGGAAAGCAGTTGTTGGTATGCATGTAGTAGGTTCTGTACAGATCTCTAAAATAGAATCCATTCCTAACATGATTTCCCATGGGCTGCTGGAATCCCTATAGCCTACCTTAACATATTTGAGAGTCCCCTTTGAAATTCTGTAAATTGTGCCTTCCTGTATTTTTGCATGGTAAAAAGCTACAGCTTTGCCAAAGCATGTAACGTTTATGTCATCACCAAGAGTGTCAATCACATTGAAATTGAGAATCTGGCCTTCTCCTTTTGCATTGTTGTAGTCATGTATTGTTCCTTTGCGAATGACTCTTCCTTCCAATATCCATGCCATATGATATGGATGTAGTTTGTTAATAGTTGTTGGCACGCCAAGTGCTTTTCCTAGAGTGGTATTTGCCATTTTTGAGAGGTCCTACCACTTTTATGTTGACACTACCAAAAGTGTGTAAAAGATAAGTAACTTATACAACTACGAAAAGTTCAATCAGAATACACCCAAATAAATGTAAACGTAATGAGAATAGAAAATATTTCAAAAGAAAAGAACGTAGTATATTAACAATAAGTTTTGATACGTATTGTAAGGGTCATAGTAAATTCTATAATTTTGAAATATATTAATAAATGTGTGTATATATATGGATACTAAGTGAAAGCAGAAGATGGAAAGCTCTACCAATCTGTCTCTTTCACATATTTATGTATTTTTCTCAGAAAATTAAAATGATTAAAAAATCTTTTGTTCAAACTTTAAGAAGTTTTTTTTCAAACTTTATCCACTGGCAAACTTGAAATGAACTTCATCCTCATCGAACATGAACTCAAACTCGAACCTTGTGACTGAGCTATCAACCTGTTGCTCTATGTAATATGATTTGTTAATCATTCCCAACCTCATTACCTCTTATCTGAAACCCATGTTGTGCATTATTCATCTCACCATTGCATCTGCTTGTGTCCATGGCCATAAAAATATGATAACATTATTGTTGTCTAGGAGCTCATCAGTTTCCTCAAAACTCAGAACAAGCCAGGGGTCCTCATCAAGTGATGTCTCACTAAGCTCACAATGCTGGCCTTCGGCTTTAACAAACAAGCAGTTGTTTGGATCAATAATTGCATTACTACACCCATCCATCCTTGCTAGTTTTTAATGGGAAATAAAAAACCTCTTGACCCACATTATGGCTTAAGACAAGGGGACTCTTTAAGCTCCTAACTATCATCATCCTCGGTGAAGCTTCCCTGAGCTAGAATATTAAACTGGTGATAAGAACCAAGGCTACATTAATGGGATTCAAGTGTTCAATAGAGGCCAGTGGCTCTGTAATTTTTTTTCATGGATGACACGCTCCTTTCCACCATCATTGTTGGAGAAAAAAGAACTATCAAGCTCATTTTATACAGCCTCCAATGGGGTATGGACCAAGAATTCAATGCCTACAAGTCCAATATCTTCTTTATCAATGTCCCAGCTTGACGGAAGATGGTAATTCTCTTCATGTATAATTCAGTGAAGGCTTCTCTCTTACCAAAAACTTAGGCTCCCCACTTCACCTCAAGAATACAAATGAGCTTTGGGCATCCACCATTAACATGATGAAAAACAATTGAGTAATTGGACCCAGCATTGGCAATCAGCCCCACCATGGCAATGAAGTCTGCATGGAAGTTGAGACAAATAGTACTCCCTAGAGCATTCGTGAAAAATACATTTACATGCCTTCAACCATTCAAGACACTCTTTCACATCCTTGAAACTCTTGCTTGTCTGGTATGGCTAGGCATCTTTGCAAGGAATGACTCTACTTTCTCAAGTTGTCTCATGGTATGTTGGAAATGGTCCATGGATATGTTTTCAATTTTTGGGAATTTAGTTGGAATGGCTACCTACCTTTGCATGGCTATGAATGTGCTGGCCTTCAACACCACTTGCAATTTGCAAACACATGAATTAAATACATTTTCCCAGTACACCCACATGGTCCTCTACAAAGATAGAAAATGGAATTCATCTCTTTTCCAATCTACAGGTGTTGCCTATGTTCCAATGTAAACCAAATCCCAAAACTCTCCCAATGTAAACTTGTAATTTTGAGTTGCATGTTGTAAGTTGGTTGTAAGATTGTTGTAGGCTTTTTCCAACCTTTGAAATTTCTTTCAAGCTTGTTCTTCAACCCTTGTTTCTTATTGTATTTGTTTGATTTGCTAATTGATTTTGCAAACATTCCTGCCAGAGTTCAAATGAAAGAGGTTGGATCTCAGGCGACCTCATCAATCTTGGGGACAATGTTAGGAGCATCAAATGATCTAGATGCTTCAGTTTCTCCCCAACCTTTGCCAGGGGCACATTCTCATGGGAAGACTCTTCGTAGAAAGAACCAAGGAGATGATACTGAAGCTTAGCCAAGTCCTGGTATTGTTGGAGGCACACTAAAGATTGTTGCCACTATTGGTAGTCAATGTTTTTCTCTTCATGATAAGGTATCTTACTCGTTCAAAGTTTAGGAGTTTTTCTAACCAAAGTGTGGAACCTGTGGAAAGGTAGCAAGTATACCTTTCTTGGATTTTATGTCCTATATACTAGACTCTTATGTTTAGCGTAGCTTTTTTTTTCTTTTGATTTAGTTAACACTTTCCTTGCCTAATGTATGATTTTCTATTGTTATTTTCCTTTCTTTTGTCTTGAGATTTAAAAATTGTAATGTTTCCACAGCTATTATCTATATATACTGCTAGTAATACAGTGCAAATCCCATTTTTGAAGGCCACAGATATATCGCCCATTGCTTTGATATCAGATAATATATATGGTGAAGGGGAACCAGACCACAGTGGTGGTGTTGCATTGGAAGCAATTCAAGATCTCTACAACAGTGTAAGTCTTGGTGACGGACAACTACGGAGAGGGAGAAGGGCTCCAAATAGTGATGTTTGATGCTTATGATCTTTTACTTAAAAAGTTTCTGATTGGCTTTTGTTTTCCCTAGTTTCTGGCTTGGTCAAACATGCTCTGCCTGTTCCATTTCTGGACTGTTTTTTAGAACAATAGCTCCTTATACATCCATTCTGTTGGATGATTTGTGATTTTTTAAAACTCAATGTTCCAAAATCTCATGCTATTTACTTTTTAATTTTTTTTATCTCATTTCCAAGATCATATACTCAGGTTTACTTACGAGTTGCAAAGGCAAAAAAGTGAAAGGCTCTAGAAAGTCAACCCACCTTATTTGAGGTAAGAAACTAATCCACCTGCTCTTTCCTAGAACTATCCATAATGGTGAGCAAATTCAACTTTAACCATGCAAAAAATATTTGAATACAGAAGCAGTTGGGAGAGACCCTACCCAAAAAAGCCCCAAAAATACATGGTAGCACAACTTAGGACAAACAACCACAACCACAGTAACTGCAATCCCTTGAATAAAACAGTGTGACTGCCTTGTGAGGATCACCATGTCTTATGTATGCTGCAATAATTGTATTCCATGAGAAACTATCTCGTTCTTTCACTTGGTCAAAATACAATGTAATATGAAACTGTGTGTTGCACACCAGGGGGATGACCAAGTTTTACTATGTTCGTGCGAGGAGAAGAAGATAAAATTTGTGGGCAGAAATGTAACAGTATGAATTTAGCTATTTCAACAAATCCATTTTGGGCATATCCTGGAATCATTACTATCCTCGATACCACATTTTTTTGAGGCATTATGTTAAACAGTTCACGTGCCTTGTCTATGGCTCCACATTTTGCATACATGTCTACCCGGACATTTGCAACCATGTCTGACAAAATTCCTCTATCCTTTATGCTTTGATGGATGTCCATCCTGTTCAAAAGCTCCCATTTTGGCACAGGCTGGGAGTATGTTGGCAAATGTAAACTGATCGGGTTGAAGACCTGTTTGTTGCATATGGTGAAACAGTGTGACTGCCTTGTGAAACCCCTTAGACCACAACCCACTTCCTAACCCCTTAAATGGTCCTATACCCAAGCCCAAAAACCACTGCATGCGGATATATAAATTCCTGTATTTGTTTTTTAGGGCCTACATTTTGAAAACCACCACTGCATATCCCCCAAACCCCCTAAATTGTATGGTAACAAAATTCTATTCCGGCACAGTAGTAATAAAACCAATAGAATACTCAAACAAAATACATTGAAGTAAAATATAAAAAACTGACAGTAAGAATCAACTAAAAATACTACAGAGAACATGATAAACCTAGGCAGTAGTGGGGATGCTGTCCAGAAGGGTCGAAGTAGGGGCCACACAAGCAATTTCCAAATAGATAAGAACAAAAAAACCAAAAAACCAGAATACGAACCATATTTAACGGGTAACAACACCAACAGGGACAGGTGTAGAGTAGCCACGCCCCAAAGATTGCATGCAAGGACAGGTGTAGAGAGAAGGATGACAAGGAGGTTAAGCTCCAAGAAGCAGGAGACCGTCGTCGTTGTGGATCTAGTGTAGGGAAGCCACGTCTCCGCCGTAAATATGTTTCCATTATTTTTATTTCATTTATATTTCAAATATTCCACTTCAATTGATGTTAATTTTCATAAATCTCATAAATTCATGGCGTGATATATATGATTAAATTTTGAAAGCACCTGAATTTCAACATCTAAATATGACTAAAAATGTCTAAACACGTTACAAAATACAACTTGTAGATATGGGTGTAGGGGAGAGGACCCCATAATTGTGTAGGTACCAAAATATGTACATTGATTTTCACCATTGGTTGTTGAAAAAATGACTGGTAGCAGGGCCGAATTAAGGTTTTCGAGCGCCCTAGGCAGTACTCGGAGCGTGCGCCCCCCTTCCCACCCGGGACCAACGACCCACCTATCTCCAATCAAAAGTCAGGCGGGGTCCTTTAGCGAACAGTGAGTCATATTGAATGACAATGAAGATTTCAAATTTTGGCCAAACAATTTATGTATAAGGGATTCTGTTTTTGCAAAGATATTGGATTAAGGTGTCAGGATTCATCATTTTTGCCTCATTCACATGGGTGCTCCATTCAACTCAGATCTGTTTGGAAATTCCTTGACTGAACATCCACAAGAATCCTTGTATCAGGCTTACCAAAGATTTATAGATATCCTCTCAACAACGGCAACAGTGACCCCTGCAGCTCTTGTTCTACATTGGATGGTGATCTCTTTGTGAATCATTTCCTTATTTGCTCGTTGCACAAGCCACAAATTATTCATTTTAGATCTGGATTGACTGCTCCTATGCAATCTTCATGGCTCGTGATATGTAAACAATGCATAATTCAATGATAAGATGATATCATGATTCATTGATTCGATTGGGGAGATAAGAGATTCTCATTCAGTCAGAATTGAAGTCTTTCAGATATTTAGATATACAAGTTGTTTTAGACAGTAGACTTTCAGTTTGGTCCTTGGATTCACTTTGGAATAGATGAAGATCAGTGACAATATCTGTATGATTCATAAAGTATTACTCGATGCAGCCGCAGGAGATTCAGAGAACAAAAAAGTTGGAAAAACGAATTTGACACTGTACATACTATAGTGTACTGTGTAGTCTCAACTCTCACTGTGCCCTGTCTTCGTCTATAATTTGTAAACTAAAATAGTGCTGTCAACTGAGCGATTAAGATTCGTGAATCATGAATTTATTATTTGAAACTGTAGTGGGGACTGTCACTGGGAGTGGGCATTTAACATCATTTTTTTGGTAAAAATTTAAACATACCTTAGCTGACTCGGATTGCCCAGCCGACCTGGAAACTGGAATTTTTTTTGGAAAATGTGGCGCCCTCCTTTTTGTGCGCCTTAGGCAACTGCCTAGGTTGCCTAGGGTAAGACATGCCCCTGCTAGTAGTTGTTCACTATTTGATTAATGACACTTTTTAAGAGCCAATGACAATGTGACACATAGGACGCTCGATCATTGGTACCTCTTTCAAATGCTTTATGTTATTTTTTTTCATTTTAAATCAATTCAAAAACTACTTTTCCCTCCAAACAAACACGCAAAACGGAAATGCTGATGTGACATGATGATACGCTATACAATGATATAATTTTTTTATGTTGACGAGACCCCGTACATATATCTACGTGCCCCTAAAGTTAGGGTGCACGGTTATAGGGTCCTCTCCCCTACGCTCTATTCGGAGCAGTCACAAGGAAGGAAGTTATAGTATAGGTCCATGACAATCATGGTCAGGGAATATACCCTTGCCCTCGATCCGGAAAGATGACAATATTAATATCTGTATACACTCTGTCCTTGATTCGAAAAGGATTATAGCCAAAATTAAAAATTGGGAAGGATGATTATAAGATGGCCCCGCGACTAATTTGGCACCGTCACCATATCTAGCCGAATCTCTCAAAAGATGTGAAAAGCGGACCTCAAAAATGGCACAACCTGAAGGAAGTATGTGACGCACAGAGTAAAAGACAAGGGCAAGTTGTAGCATGCTTATAATAATATACTTTTCCGGCACATAAAAGAGAGAGCTCGTGACACATTTACAGAAACCTTCCAGGATAAAAGGGCAGCAGCAGAAATTCGTGTTCGCACGGTCATCCACATGGGCAAAGCAGCAGTAGAATACAGTCCCTTGTTGGATTTCAATGAACCCAATCCGGGTGTGATGGATGATGGATTTGTGGTAGCAGATCTGGAGGATGAAGGGTGGAGCTGCTTCACCATGGATGACCTGCTGTGGACTAGCTCTCACGATTTGCCTGCTCTTCCGAGTCCCTTCGCCACAGACTGCAATACCATGGATCCTGTAATATATGTATCTTCCTCAGAGGAGGATAAGTCTGCTCGATCCTCCGACTGCAAGACTTTGCTTTCTGAAAGAAGGCGGCGCAGCCGCCTCAACCACAGGCTTTATGCTTTACGCTCTCTTGTTCCAAATATTACCAAGGTATTTTATGCTTCCCTGTCAATTTGGGTGATTTTACGTTTAATTTTTCTGAAATAGGCCGAGGGTGTTGTGTAGTATAGATGGACAAGGCATCCATTGTTGGGGACGCAATCAGCTATGTACAGGAGTTGCAGAAGCAGGTGAAGGAGATTGAGAGCGAGATCACGGAACTTGAATCTAATGTCATAACGGGGCCTTTTCATACAGTCATCACAGATGTTGATGTTGAAATCGGCAATGCACTTTCTCACACCAAAACAGCCCGGAAAATAATTCTCCAAGTAAGCTCTCCGTTGATTTGGCGATAAAATAGTTCCCACCCAATACAGTCGCTATGGATTTTCAATTTATTTTAAGTACCTAAACTCGGTGTACATCTAAATACAGTCGCTGTTTTTTGTTGTTGAAATGGTAGCTGGCTGTTTTCAAGGTGGAGGAGAGGACATTTCACATACGTGTCTCCTGCGAAAAAGGGCCTGGCGTGTTAGTTAGATTTACCAAAGCCCTGGAATCGCTGGAGCTGGATTTTCACAATGCAAATCTTACATTCTTTGACGGCCAGATTATCAATACCGCCACTGTTAAGGTAAGTGTTTCTGGATTTTCTTGAATCGATGATTTGACGGGGCACTTCTTCCATTTGTTTTTGCTTATATTTTATTGATTGTGCAGATAAATAAATGTGAGGAGAGCGTGGACGGTGAGACAGTGAAACGAATTATTTTGGAAGCTGCGTCAAAATATGGGTTTGAAGAAACAGCGTGAGAGACGGGGTGGGAAGGTTTGTTTATGTTTCGCCAATTTTGTACCAAACTGGGGTCCAATTTAAGTTTCCATTTCCAGTAAGCGGCAGCATTCATCGTCTTTTTCATCTTAATAATAGACTATGTCAGTAATTGTTTCTGAGGACATACTTAGACGAGTGGATCAAATGTGTTTTGTTTCTATTCAAAACAAAATACAGCATCATGGTGCGCAGGTGATTTCTTTTAAGACGAGTTTTTAGTTTTGTTAAGTATATTCCTAGTGGAAAAAACGTGGTAACTACTTTTTGAGCGCCAAACTATTATATGCCTTGAGATACCATAAACGATATTTAATATCCCCAAAATCATTTTTCACTTCATGTTAAATATGAAAACCCTTGGGAGTTAGGTTCCCCCAATTCATAATATACAA
This sequence comes from Taxus chinensis, assembly GCA_019776745.2. Classification (NCBI taxonomy): domain Eukaryota; kingdom Viridiplantae; phylum Streptophyta; class Pinopsida; order Cupressales; family Taxaceae; genus Taxus; species Taxus chinensis. Next base: position 850,355,804 of record CM034150.1, read on the forward strand.
AGAAATAAGATTACATTATAATAAAAGAACAATAAGCATATAGATATGAAATTATGTTTAAATTAAAATGAAAAATTAAATTAGCATATATGTAATCCCTGATTGAAATGGGATGACAATGATTTGAGAGTTTGTAATAAGGATGTATAAAACATTGTCGAACATCTAAAAATTTGGAGATGTGAAATTAAGTGTAGGACGAAGTTTCCTATTGCAAACAAATCCTTGTGAACGGATTTTTCCAAGACGAACAAATTTGTCCTCTGCTAATTTTGATTAGATCTCATCTCTAGCACTATGTTTTCTTGTATCCATAGCTTCACCTTTAATGATTGAAGTCCCATGATCATAGTTGTGCAATTCATATTGGCTTCTTCTTTGCTTAAGTACCTAAAAAGGAATTAATCTAATTGAGTTGTATACCCCTGCCAAGCCTATTTCTAAATACTCTGAAGAGGCATCAAGCCTTCATAGTTCCTCATACGATTTATGTGTGCAAGATGTATATTGCGATGTGTTTGGAAATGAATACCCTAATATGATCTTAAGCACTTGTCAAATGATCTTTGGTGTGTTAAATGTAGCTTGGCAAACATGCCTACAACAATAATATGACATATGCAGACTTAGTGTTAGCTAAAATGCTTGAGAAATTGATAAATCAATTGGGTTATGTGTACCTAGATTTGGATCACTGGTAAAATATATTAGTTGATATAGAAATCTCCAAATCAATGCTACTAAATAAATGGGCTTATGTTGTCATTGAGAAAATGACAATTATGGGTTCTTTCAAAGAATAAAGTGGGTAAAATTTTCTTGATCTGAATCTATAACCTATACACAAACATGCTTGAAAAAATGTTAGTTGTTTTTTGTGGTTAGGGGATCTGCCTCGATCAGATCCCTAACCATTTAAAGAGATAAAAGAAATTTTATTGAATAAAAATGACAAAACAATGCATGAAAATGAAAAGTATACCTGACTCAATCACAAACTAGTCGTGGGTGCGAACGGAGATTGCAAGCCAGTCACAATTGCGACTGACACGTGTTGAAACATTACTAAAACAATGATACAATAAGTTGCACCAGTTCTTTGCGATCCCCCTTCACCTCTCCATAACCTACAATACCGAAATATGTGAGCAAAGAAGAAAATAACTCAAATATGGGTTCAACTGCACAAAGAGTCAATGTGCTAAGAGGATGAAATGATGGGGGTGAGTGATGTTTTATAGTTTTTAAGAGCATAGAAGAATGTGACAGATATGGGTGCAACATGAATAGATAAGTGGCATAATAAGGTTCCACCGTGCATTGGGCATGCAAATAGATAGGTGGGATGGACAATTAAATGTGAGTGGGTGATGGTTAATAAATGAGTGATGATGTGTCTTTTATCACCATTTTGTGGGGTTATATATTTTTATAAGTTTCTTTTATGGGATTGTTGTCACCTTGAAATGCACCCTTTGGAGAATGATGTGATGACTCTCCTTTTAATTGAAAAAATGAAAACACTCCTAGGCTATGAGTGAACTGTATGTTGGAGTGAATCTCCAGAGAGGGTTGGTTCCCCTAGTGCAACACTTAAACTAATTATATCTCCTGATTCTAACTTTACTCTACCAACTGATTGGGAAAAGGGAGAAGAAATGGTAAAGAGAAAAAGAAACAGGGTGGTGATAAACCAGAAAGTTTTGAGAACCTCAGACTTATTTGGATCACATAGATGAAGCAAGGAAGCCACACACACCATACATAAACTACAAGTAATTGAGTCAATTGAAAGTGATTCAAAAAAGGGTTTGAAATGAATTGTCACTGAACAAGAAGGGGCAATAACTAGCACGACAACAAAATCTTGCAAACAACATGTCAAACAAAATTTATGACCTACAAAACTGACACAATATTGCACAAGGCATGAGAGATTAAACTGATAAGATGAGGATAAACAAGTATCACAAAATAAAATCATTTTAAAACAAAGTATGCACAAAATAAAAATTGTAAAAGTTAAAAAACAACTCCTTATTGCTCCAAGAGGTGGAACAAGCATAAATAGTCACTTATGACCCTTGCTTTCTCACTCAGAAAGACAAAATTGCTCCAAAAATATGAAGGAAGAAGCAAAGATAATTTTACAACGTTTTCTAAGGTTTTTATATAAATATGAGAGAGAAGAAGGATAGAAAAATCCTAGACATGCAAGTTTGACTTAAAAATAGAATAAAAGTAATCTAGTTTGTTTTCTTGCTCCGAAAGTAACTTCTTATGTGTGAAAAGCATGTGTTTTGCTTTATCTTTATCCTTTTTTGCTCAAAATAAAATTTGCATGTCTCAAAAGTAGATTTTCCTTTCTTTCCATGCTTTGTTTTTCTTTATTTAACTTCTAGATGAACAAAACAAGCTTTTTTGCATGCTTTTGTCTATTTTAAATCTTCTTACATGTCCATTTTTCTTCTATTGCATGGTTTTTCATCAGAATGTTCAATTCCTTAAATAAATGATGGCAAAATGTAGGGTTGGTCAAGAGATTTCCAACGAGATTAATTTTATAAAATTTGGAGCTGTAAAACACAAGTTATGGTCTTCTGAAGTTCTTCCTGTCATGATGCACAGGAAGATGACACGTCTCAGCTCTTAATTGGCCTGCATTTTGCCCCCTACTTTTGTGTCTACAGATTTAACCTTTTCCACATGTCCTCCTTTGATTAGCTCACAAATTTGGTCTTTTCTTCTTTGTTGGAACACGAGCCAATAAAAATATGCCACATATACTTTAAATTTCACAGTATCGGGCTCAATTAAAATTTAATTATAAACTATGAACCAAACGGAGCACTCCACGTGCTTTCGCAATGTCAATATTTTTATTTGGAAGCTTGTGAGTTTGCAAAGCATGAACCAATAGGAGAATACCATGTACATTCACCTTTTTCTCAACCGAGTTTTGCGAAACTTAAACCAATAAAACAACTTTATGTCCTTCACAACTGAGTTTTACAAAATGCAAGCTAATAGAAACCTTCCATGAGTCCTTGCGGTGTCAATCTTATTTAAAAGACCTCGTTAGACTGTGAAACACGAGCTAAAAGAAAAACTCCATGTATCTCCTAATTTTAACTTTTTTGACCTTCCGGACTTGAAAACCTTTCATCCATTTTAACTTATCCTGGGGACTTGAGGTCTGTTGGAGTTCATCACTTCAAGCTATGCCAGAATGATGATAGGTATCCTTCCTCTACCTTTTGATCATCATATTGTATCGGCCTCTGACCATGCCACCTATCTTGTTGACCATGTTGACCGCCTTGCCTGCTCCCAAGGACCCAAAAGCTTTACAACTATGATTTATTTCAGGGATTTGACATCCGCCAAAGTTAAAAAATAATGAGGAGCCTAGAATGATGCCACGTAGCCTTGTTTGAACCACTAATCTGCCACCATGTGCCCATGCCTTGACCACTAAAAATTTGATGGCCATTTACACGTGTGTCGGCTTTTATAGAACCCACTAATGATTTTAACTTAGTCTCCCGCAAATTTTGAATGCCAATGGATGGTGCATTTGGATAGTATAATTTGGCGGCCATCTAAATGTATTTTTCTCTTCGAAATTGCTAAGTCCATTTTAAAAGATCGATCCATGCCCTGTCAAAAAGATGCTTCTGTTCTTGATGTTTCAAATAGGACCTTTATAATTATAGTCTTCATCTCGTGAAATCCATCCAGTTATGTTAATATGAGAAATAAAGCTCGAGTTTCTTTCTTGTACATGTGCAAGAAATGTTAAAAATTATGGAGATTTTATGGGGTCAGCTACCTGCTAGTTGAAATGATCTAGTTCCTTGATGTGTCCATTGGGCATGGAGTTGAACAATGAGTATTACAAACAACTTGGAACTGTAAAAGGACTAAAAATACCTTCCAATAAAGGGAAAACATGTGCATGCAATTACTTTTTGAAAAAAACAACTAATCTAAGAAAGCTAGAAAAGCATTGTGCATGCAAACACTTATGAAATTGAAATTCTACCTACCCTGCTCTAACTAGAGAGAAAAAGGAAAGATAAACAAGACCACACACTAGTTGTGAGAAATAACTTCCTTTCCTAAGGAAGTGCGGCCATGATATCAGTTTGGCAACCGGATCACATGATATAATTGTAGACATGGCTTGTACCATTGATTAGCTCAAAATATCAACCCATAAAAGAATGAGCACAACTGATGACAACTCCTTATGTGGCTCTGAACTAGCCAAATACCTGATTGGACATGGTCTTCTAATAACTGATAAAATGATTTTCCTGATCTTCCCTTCTTCTTTATGTGCACCTTCATCATTTGATTCTTTCTCAAGCTCAAAGGAAGATTTAATAACAAGAGATCCTTTATTGAAGAAGATGGATGATGAAGATGGAATACTTACAAATTCAATTTTCTCTTCTTCTTTATTTTCCATGCTTGATGAGAACTCCTTTTGAATTTGAATTTCTATGCTGATTTCTTCCTCTGCTTGATTGTTTGCAAGTTTATCTAGAGTTGATAATGTTTTCTCTTGATTGCTTGTCTTTTCATGCACAAACATCCCCACATTCTCATGATCTGTATTATTCATGTTAATGGAAAACTCCTCCTGTAATTGAATTTCATTACTTCGTATTTCAAGAAATTTGAGAAAAAAAATTATGTCCTTTGCTTGTTGGGCATATTCCTTGTTTTCCTCATCCGACATGAAGTTTGAAAGATCAAACTCATTCATTTCCTCTTCATGAGAACTATTTTGGGAAACATGTTCTCATTCTTGGCACTTTGCAGTGACTAATGATGTTATTATTTTATCACTACAACCTTCCAAAAGTACAACAAGTTCTAAATATGAAGAGAAATTGGAATCATTGCACTCCTTTGAAAAAACTTTCTCGCTTTACAAATATCCTTCCTCAAGGCCTTGGATGCCAATAGTGTTCAAAAACACTTTCTCCTCTCCTTCAGTTTCAATTTGATTTTCCTTGATATTTTCATGATTCTCCATGACATTCAACACCTCTTTTTACACCTTTTGGATCCTCTCATCCTCCCAATCTGAATCAAACCAATATTCAACAGATATGGAATTATCTTCTTTATTAGAATTGGTTGGATAAGAGGCATAAACAAGGGGCTACTGATTTATTGCATGCTTGGGCTGATATGTTTGATGCTCAAGAGATCTGATTCGACCAGTTGGAGAAGCCAAATGATCCTTCAAAGCTTACTCCCTACTTTGTTGATCTTCTTTCTCTAAAACAAATGTATGATTTTTCCTGAAGCCTTGTTGTTTGGAGTGTTGCATGGGCTGCTCCTTCTCTCCAAAAGCATACTCGACCTCTTGTTCTACCAACCTTATAGGATAACTTGGTCTAGTGAGGGTTGGGTAGAAAATAGGGACATCATTTGAGATATCAAAACTTCTAAAAAAATTAGTGCAAGGTTTAATGAAGCAGGGTAGTTCCCTGAGTGGAGATGGGAGGGAATTTTGCAAATTTTGGGGAATGCTTTGGGCATGATAAACTTGTGGAGCCTCAAATGAAGGACAAGGAAGAAAATAATCTTCCTGATTTTGAAATGGAACAATGTATTTTTTGTTATTTGTGCAAGGAGAGGGAAGAATATGAGGTGGTGAGGGAAGAATTGCATCAGTAGAGATGGGTTTTCTTTTTTAGACCTAAATAAGTAGCTTCTCATCTTGTAATGCAATGGAAAAATATTGAGGAAGACTGCTTCCTCATAGGGATTGAATTAACATAGCTAAATCAACATCGAAAGACGTTAGCTAATAAAATAATTCCATACCTTGTGAGGGTTTGAATTCTTGAGGAATTTAATGCTAAGTCCTTGTAAATCTGATGTTGAAATCAAAGATAAACTCCATTGGATCCCACTATATTTTGCTAAGATATTCCATGAGAGAAATGACATATGTATTCTCCTTGAACTGATTGTGTAGTTTCTCTCCCATATTATTACATGTGGAAATATATTGTGAAGCCAAACTGATGTATTAATCTCTTTCTTTACCTCTGAATGATAAGAAAGAAGTATGAGGAAAATGTTCTCTTCTGTGATATTTTGAATGACACAATGGTTTTCTATATCCTGAATTTGATCAATAGGAGATTGATATCCATTCACATGAAAAAAAGGCAAGTTTTTAGGGATTTTTTGGGGATATCATCCCACTGCTGCAAATGGAGAGGGACAAAACTGAAGTGTGTGAATGGAAAATATCTTTGGAGAGCCATGAGAAAATAGGGGCATGGAAATGAATGATGTGATATAGAAAAAAGTCTGAAGTATGAGAAAATGAGTCTATTTTTGCCAGTGGAGTCATTAGATGTGCTTAGAATAGCCTATAAAGGCTAGAAATCACTAAGTCACACACTAGAACTTAACAATGATAAAATTTAAGCTTCAAATATGGTTGCACCAGGAGTGCCAAAACTGTTGTCACCATGAAATGCACCCTTTGGAGAATGGTGTGATATATCTCCTTTTAATTTCAAAGAAATGGAAACACTCTTAGGATGTGGGTGACCTATATGTTGGAGTGAATCTCTAGAGAAGGTTGGTTCCCCTAGTGCAACATCTAAACTAATTCTATCTCCTAAGTCTGACTCTACTCTACCAACTGCCTAGGAAAAGGGAGAAGAAAGGGGAAAGAGAAAAACTAAAAGGGTGGCGATACAATAAAAAGTTTTGAGAACTTCAAAATTGTTTGAATCACATAGACGAAGTAAGGAAGCCACACACACCATACACAAACTACAAGTAATTGAGTCAAATTGAAAGTGATTCACAAAAGGGTGTAGACACCAAATTTGCGTCACACTCCCCCTTCACCCCACATGTGTATTAATTTAATTACCTAAAATTAAATTAATGCCCATTCTCACAATAGTCATTATTTAGTTACCTTAATTGAACTAATTTCCACCTCACCTAGACACCTCACCCCACCACATCATGTAGACACCTCATCAAAGACCTATTCTTAACATGTTTCCTTTTAACTAAGACTTAGTCCTACCAACCTTAATTAGCTAAGACTTAGTTCAACCCTAAAATCACATTCCTATTCTTCTTCTAACTGCATTCCTGCTTATCTAAGCACAAAATTCCATTTTGATCCATGAAAATGGACAGAGCTGCCCAAAAAGATGGCCAAGATATGTCATTTTAGTAAACCTAGGATTTCCCACCTTAAGAGATGCAAGTCAACCTAATACCGACACCGATCACCCTAAACCATTGTCAGTAACCATATATTCACTTTAGTAACCTTGTTTGAGAGGTTGGAAAAATTATTCGAGTTTTGGAGAAGAGAGATCTACATGCAAGCACTCACTAGAGCATTCCTACACATCCAGACATCCTAAACCAACACCAAACACTAATCTGAAAGGAAAAAATTCATGGTAACATTTCGGGAGGAACGATTGTGGAACTAACTATCAGTTCCATAGATCAACCATCACCTCCATCCAACCATCAGGTTTACAAGTACAAGTTAGTACATTTAGATCTATATCTTTTCATACTTAGTTAGATCAGTTCTTTATCTCTATTTGGGAGTCCTAGTGTCCTTTGCATATCATCACCTCTCACCCTCTTGTTAATCACTCCACCTAACCACCTATAACCTCCCATCCCTCCATACCTGACTCCAAAAATCTCTAAGTACCCCCATAACTGTCATCTACCTCACCATCCTTTGTCTATTCTGTGTGTAATCAAAGAAAATCATCAAAACCAAACTTCATTGAGTTTCTATCTGCCCAGCCTTACCGATGCTGGCTAGCCTAAACCATTGTTGGTTTCCCCTCAACTGACATCGGTCATACCAGACCAAAGTTGGTCTCTGTATCTGGTAAATCAGCCTATAACGATAACCTCATAACATTTACCCAAATAGTCCAAATCACTCAAAACTTGACCTTGACTTGTCCCAACTACCTTATTTACCTGTCTGACTTCTAGATCTAATCATAGCCTAGCCTATTAGATTAGATTTTCTTATTGTACTTGAATGAGACACCTAAATCATATCAACTATAGTAGGACATTATTGGTTTACATTATTTCTTGCACATTAAGTTGTTTTAAACAATGGATTGAAAACCATATAGGTAGTATCACACTTCCTGGATCTAGCATACGCTAGGAAATCCACTGACATATATTTTTTAATATTCCTCTTGTGGTCTTGTTTTGTATTCACAGGTAGTTCCTCCTAGAAAAAAGGAAGTTCTCGCAATCAACACTAGATTGGGAAGTCAGAACGCGCACACTCTACCTTCCACCTTCATTCACAGGTATTCCTCCTCACCCTTACCTTATCTGTTTTTCTCTTACATATGCAACTATCGGTGAAACAAAGGGTTTGGAATGAATTATCACTGGACATGAAGGGAAACCAACTAGCAACACAACAAAATCCTACAAAAAATCTGTCAAACAAAATTAATGACCTTCAAAATTGACACAAGACTGCACAACACATGAGAGATTAAACTGATACGACAAGGATAGACAAGTATCACAAAATAAAATTAGTTTAAAATAGAGTATGCATAAAATATAGATTGTAGAAGGTAAAACACAACTCCTTTATTGCTCCAAGAGGTGGAATAAGCACAAATAGTCACTCATGGCCCTTGCTTTCTCACTTAGAAAGAATGATTGAAGAAGAAAGGATAATTTTAGAATGTTTTGGGAAGTTTTTATAGAAATAAGAAAGTGAAGAAGGATAGAAAAATCCTAGACATGCAATTCTGAATAAAAAATATAATAAAAACAATATAGTTTGTTTTTGTTCTCTGAAAGTAACTTCTTTTATGTGAAAAACATGTGTTCTGCCTTATCTTTATCATTTTGTTTCTCAAAATATTTTTTTCATGTCTCAAAAATATATTTTCCTTTGTCACATGCTTTGCTCTACTTTATTTAACTTCTAGATGAACGAAACAATCTTTTTTGCATGTTTTTCTCTATTTTAAATCTTCTCACACGAACATTTTTATTTTGTTGTACGGATTTTCCTATGAGTGTATTCAATTCCTAAAATAAATGATGCCAAAATGTAGGGATGGTCAAGAGCTTTCCAACAAGATCAATTTTATAAAATTTGGATATTTAAAACACAAGTTATGGCCTTCTAAAGTTCTGTCTGTCATGATGCACATGAAGATGACACATCTCAACTCTTAATTGGCTCAGGAATAGCCCCCTACTTACATGTCTATGACTTTAAAATTTTCCATGTGTCCTCATCTGATTACCTCACAAATTTTGGATTTTCTTATTTTTTGGAACACGAGCCAGTAAAAATATGCCACATATACTTTAAATTTTGTAGTATCGGGCTCAATAAAACTTTAATTATGCAGTACGAACCAATTAGAGAACTCCATTTGATTTCACAATGTCAGTATTTTGATTTGGAATATTTTTTAGTTTGCGAATTTCAAACCAATAAAATAATACCATGTATCTTCACCTTTTGCTTGATTGTGTTTTGTGAAACTAAAACCAATAAAACAACTCCACATCCTTTACAAATAAGTTTTGTGAAATGCAAGCTAACAGAAACCTTCCATGAGTCCCCATGGTGTCAGTCCTATTTAAAATACCCTATCAGACTGTGAAATGCAAGCTAATATAAAAGCTCCACCTATCTCCTCCTTTCAAAATTTTTGACATTCCGGACCTAGAAACCCTTCATCCATTTAAACTTATCCCGGGACTTGAGGTCTGCCAAAGTTCATCACTTCGAGCTACACTAGAATAACGGCATGTGTCCTTCCTCTTCCTTTTGATCCTCACCATGTGTTAGCCTCTGACCTTGCCACACATCCTGTTGACCATGTTGACCATCATGGCTTCTCCCACAGACTCGAAAGATTTACAAATCTGATTTATTCCATGGATTTGATGTCCACCAAAGTTAAAAACAATGAGGAGAATGTTAGTGTAGGATTTATTTTCCTTTCTTTATTTGTATTATCTTACTCGGGATATTCCTCCTCATTTGGATTTTCCCTACACTTATGGGATATGCTTGCCTAGGTTTACACATGACTACACTATTCTAGGTGTTGGTTACCACTTGAATACATTATTCTAGGTGTTAGTCACCACTTGACTACACCATTCTAGTTGTTGCTTACCACTATTTTAGGTGGAGATTTCCATGATTCTAAGAGGAGGTTACACATTCACCTCATATATATACATATCTTGCATTGTTTTATTTGATCATATTGAGTTGGAGTTATTTCCGTGTTATTGCAATTATCTCTCTTATATTTTCGTAATTTTTAGTCTTGTATGCTTGCATTATTTTGTCTTGGAACAATTCACGTCTCACATCATTCACATGTACATTATTCAAACTAGTAGATCTATGATGCGCTTCTCCTAATATGGTATCAGAGTCGAGCTTAGTATTGAGATTGTTTTAGGATATTATTATCCAAAAAAAAAATACAATTGAGATAATTATTTACAAGTAATTTGATGTTGTTATTTGGTCCTAGTTTTGCTTGGTTTGTGGGTATATAGCCTATTGTGTAGGCTTATGAGGTTTACAGACCCACATAGTGTATATATAGTTATAGAGATTACTTTGTTTGTAGGTCCATAAATCATTGTTGTAGGATTTCTAGAATATTCATCAATATTTATGTCGTTTTTAAACCTATGAAGGGCGTTTTCACATGTGATAGTGTTTTGCATGCTTGTTGGGCCCCTGAATTGACCAAGTACAGGCGCAAAGGGTTGTGGCACGTGGAAGTCAGGAAGAATTTGAAGGCACTACAAAAGAAGTTTGCAATTTGGGGATGCACACAGGGCTCGCGCCAAAGGCAGAATAAAAAAAAAAATTGAGTCACGTGGTAGTCGTTTTTTGCTACACTCAAATCTACAGGCAATGTTAAGTGTCACGGTGGAAAAGTGACTTCTTGATACTATTATGGATGTAGCCTATGGAGACTTACAACTCAAAAAAAGGATTTATCCTCCTAACGGCCTCATCAGAACATATGGTTATTCGGTCATGCGAAGGTGATAAGGAGCCGAGTTTGTTATGGGCTCAGCTGACCATCTTACTTTTGCTAAGGATACTCGATTTTGGTAAACACATGATGACATTTGGCATGTTCTTGGGTAGTGGTAAGATTCGATCATGAATAGGGATTCCTTACAAGACATAATTCTCGTAAAAATGATGAGTGGTTAGCTTGAGATCAAGTGCCTTCGAGTTCGAAAAAGCTATAATATTCTCTTGAATGACATTTCCGAGAGAGCATTGAGACATATTTATTTTAGAAAAACACACTAAGTGTGTAATGTGTCAGAGAATGTGAGAGAGAGACTTCTAGATATAGTTTTTGGTGGGTGTAAAGTGTGTTTGATCTCGTGATTGAAAGCTTCTATCTTTGAAGCACATGATATTGTTTTCATGTTAACAACTACCTCAGCTTGCTGTATTATATTGTCCATGGAATCTAAGTACAATTAACCCACTGTACACCTTATTGGCTACCAAGTAATTTGAAATAAAAAAGGACCATTATACTTAGTATTAATGGGTTCGTATTGTATCACAATGGTGTTAGAAATTGAGCATAGTGAAGATGCAGAATTCAGTTAAGTGGTTTAATAAGTGTCATGTAATTTAATACTGGTATTCTTGATGTCTAATTAGTGTCTCCTGAAGTTCTACTTCCACATTGTAGTGTGATCCAAGTGTCCTATTCCGTGTTCTGGAAAACATTAGACTAGATTTAGTTACTTAATCTTGATTCCAAGAATGAGGTGTGTTCATTATCTATTTGTAGCAACTTAAGAGCTTTAGTCCTAGGCAGATTTGACATTCTTAGCAAATATTCACATACAAATCTCAGGGGCTTGCGGTGTGGGGCTAAAAATACTATGGGGCTCGAAAATAAGCCTGAACAACTAGCGCTTTCGGGTGAGCTTTTCAGACCAGGTCTGGATTACTGTGCCGACACGTCTCTACTTTCTATCCCACCAAGAAAGAGGTAAACATTGGAGCTACAACATAGAAAATGTTCAGACTTAGATGAATTTAGGGCATTATTCCTTACTCAGGAGCAAGACAAGTTAATACAGACCTGCAACTTGAATTCCTCCAACAACCCTTACAGCTGTCATATCCAAGATTTAGTCACTAGAAAGCCTTATTCTTCCGGTAGTGTTGTTTGCTACCGTTACATCTGATTAAGAATTTAAGAAGGATCGATGCATATCCGTGGCCGCAACCTGTATGCAATAAACTCTAAAACTTCCGTCTTCTAGTGCCTAAGTGGCCTCGCCATAAATGATTACCTGTGGGTATTGTAGCAGGAATACATGATGAAAGAAAATGTTTGAAGCCCCACTATTGACCACCTCACACGTATTCTTGGCCTTTGGCCACATAATACACATGCGAATCCAAGGTGCTTCAAAAGATTGGGCTTCATCAAACCGTTGAATTTTGCTAATACAATATATTTTAATAAAAAAGTGCATAGAGAAAGAATTAGTGCAAAGAGAATTTAAATAGGGGGAGCCCTAGGTACAAGAAATACCATCACATCCTAAAACTGGGTTATTGATTCTGGTATTTCGATATCATGAGTGCCATTTTTAGCAAAAGTTAAATATTCACTACATCTCCCAGAAGCATTGTGACCTATGTATTTTTTACGATTGAGTAAGTTATAGAAGTCATGCACAGGTATTTGGGAGAGGGTCTGTTTACAATGAATGGATGAAGATTCAGATGATGATTACTCAGTTCATTCCTTCACTATCAACTAATATATTATGAATCTACCAAAGGAATGGGGCTTGGTTATGTCATGTAAGTAGATTTTACTCCAGATTTAGTCTATGTCAGAGAGAAACACATCCACCCCCCCCCCCCCCTGGGTATAGTTGATCATCAGACTTGTCTATATTCCTTATCTCACTTTCTTCTAGATTATGCACCAGATCTACCTTTACTTGCATGAAACTTCTAAGCTTGAGCAGAATTTCTGATGAGAACTTCTGCATTGTAGCACATGAGGTATCTACAGTAGTGATGGGAAACCTATTGCCACCAACTCCTTTTCACCTTCTAGATTATCGATTGTGTCTATCTCTTAGTCCAACTAGTTGTGAATTCACCGTAGTACACTTCAGGGAGTATGGCATGTTCACATTCAGGAATTTTCCATTCCACTGCAGTGTTGACTGTCCTACTGTTGTTTTGTGCCCCCTTGGCCAAACGATGGTTTCTTCAAAACTATATCCAATACATCATTTGTTCGTGGATTAGTTGTCACTTCTACCATGTATGAGGAGTAATATTTCCTTGAATAGCAAGTTCTACCTTGGTTAAAGATTCATAAAATCAATTGGCAGTTCATCTTCAATTTTGGATTCCTATAGAGTTGATCTTACTTTATTCCCGTTTCATCTATTTTATGTAGCCTTGGGCACTCTAACATGGCCTTGCTTTGTCAAGGCCCATTTCTTCAGATCCACTATACCATACTTCATCATCTTCGAATGGGAAGTTTCTATTCCTACCTTCTCTTCTTCGTTTCTCTCTTTTGGGAGGTAGTTTTTTCCCACTAGAGTTTTCTCCTTTTAATCTATTTTATGAGAGATTACATTATATGTGGGTACCTCATCAGGCCTTGTTGTCAGGATCTCATTTTCATTTTTCACTGCCCACCTAAATTGTGTTTATGGGGGGGTGTTAGTGTAAGATTTATTTTTCTCACTTTATTTGTAGTATCCTACTCGAAATATTCTACCTCAATTGAAGTTTCCCTACACTTATGGGATATGTTTGCTCAGGGGTACACTTGACTACACTATTCTAGGTGTTGGTTACTACTTGACTACACTGATTCTAGGTGTTCGTTACTACTTAACTACACTGTTCTAAGTTGTTAGTAACCACTTGACTACATTCTAATTGTTGAGATTGTCACTGATTCTAGGAGAAGGTTTCACATTTACCTCTTATACGTACATCTCTTGTATTATTATATTTGATCGTATTGAGTTGGAGCTATTTTTGTGTTATTACAATTATCTCTCTTTTATTTTTCATAATTTGCAATCTTGTATGCTTGCATTGTTTTATCTTACAACAATTCACGTCTCTCATCATTCACCTGTGCATTCTTCAAACTAGTAGATACATGGCACTTCTCCGATAACATGAAATTATGCCACATAGCCCTATCTGAACTGATCATTTTTCGCCATGTGCCCCCTGCCTTGGCCACTAAAATTTGATGGTCATTTTCACGTCTGTAAGATTTAATAGAACTCTCTAATGATTTTAACTTAGTCTCTTGCGGATTTTCAATGCCAATGGATGGTGCATTTGGGAAGTAGAATTTGATGACTGTCTGAACGTATTTTTATTTTCAAAATTGCTAAGTCCATTTAAAAAGACTGATATGTGCTCTTTCAAAAATATGCTTCTATTCTCGATGTTTCTAACATGGCCTTTACAATTATAGTCTTCAACTTGTGCAATCCATCTAGTTTTGTCAATCTAAGAAACAAATCTTGAGTTGCTTTATTGCACATGTGCAGGAAATGTCTATAGGGATCATTTGTTTTTTTTGGGGATTATTATGTTTTATGATGTTTTTGGTATTTTTGAATATGAGCCCTTATGCGCAAGGTGTTTTTTCTAATGTCTACATTTTTCCCATTTTTGGGCGGCATGCTGCAACAGGCAGGATGCAATACAAAAAATTGAAACCGAGATGGAGTTCTTCTTAACCCTATAATAGTGGTTGTTGCAGTTGCAGGATTAGATGATTGATTAGATAAATAAGAACCTAGAAATGCAATCGATGTGAAACTTCTGTCAGAGTATGTGAAGGGATTGATAGGTTAATTTCGGAAGGCAAAGACTATTGAGTCAATTAACTAAGATGATTTTATGATTCTGTTTCATAAGATTGAAGAGAAGGATTTTATCTGATATCCTTCCTCAAGTGATAGTTTTTGGAGTCGCAACCTGCCCCAACATAGTGCAAAATAGGGATGGAAGCTTGGAATCTTTTATTAATGATCAAAATCAATTTACAATAGATGGACTGCCATTATTATAGGAATTAAACAACCATGTGCAGACAAATGCAAGGTTGCACATGTATAACCATAATCACAATAGATTCCAAAATACATCCGAGAAGTAGAATAAATGAAACAAATATTTGTTACAACTACGTAACAATATAACCTATGAAATAATATGACAAATATGGTTATAAAGGCATATAACAATATATAAACTAATTACTTTAAAATAATTAATTACTTAAGGTAATACAATGCATAAATTAACCTAACACCCCCCCTTAATTTTGCATTACCTTAAGGGATGAGGAGAGGAACTCTCTGTTAGCATAAGGATACATAGCCCTTGTTTTATATAATTAAAAGATTTTGTTCTTAACGTATTCCATTATTCTCTCCTAGTTCGCAATCACTCCTTTCATTGTGGAGAGTATTGTTACTTCTCCTCCCTATAAATAATGTATCTAAGTCTGAATTATATATAGTAAGAAATATTCAATCTCTATTAATTCTCCTTATAATTTGGCATCAGAGAAAACTTGATCTCTGTCTTGTGTGTTTGAAGGAACTATGTAAAAGGATCTGTGTGAGGAAGAAATAAGGATAATGTCAGCGACCTGTTAGGCTGCTATATATTCTTCTTTTATTTATTTACCAACATGTGCTATTCTCAAAGAATGCATGGAAGATTAGATTACTTTATAGCTTGCATGAAGAAAAAAATACAAATGAACCACATGGAAAGGAGTGAAAGAGCAGCGTGATAATTTTATATAAAGTTTTCATTTCTTACGTGGGAGTTTTTGACTATTGCATGAAGACTGGACGTGGAGAATATCTTATTCTTATAAGGTCAGACGTGGTCATCTAGAACCTTGTAGGGGAGAGAATTTTTCCTGTGTGGAAAAATTGTCTGCTGATAAGATGTCAATCTGACCAAACAACCTTCCTACATGAAGACACAAAAGTCTTCTACACCTGCTTGGAGAGTTCATTTGAAAAAGCTGCATGGAAGTTTGTAATGTTTTTTTCTCCTTAGGACGTGGAGACCTACATTAAATAGCTGTGTGTGGAGAGTTTTTCTCCATGTTTTAAGTGAATACTTGCTGCGTGAAAGGTGAATAGCTGGACATGTGGTGACAAACCTGTGTGCAAGTAAAAGCTAAGTATATTTGTTGTTAAAACATTCTCTAGTTCAACAAAATTGATGTTTTATGGTAGATAGCTAGTGGCACAAAATCTCCACCTCAGATCCCAGCATCTCAAGGCTTGAGAGCTCACAAACGGTATGAGAAAACAAAGAAATCACAACCAGGGTCTCATAGAATCCAAAATTCTTAATTAAAAAAAAGATTATGTTAAATGTCAAATGTGCATGAGCATATTGAGACTGCTCGGCAACCTATCCAAAGACTCACAAGCCCAATAACACCGTGAAGACGCTCAAGAGAGATCCAAGTTATACTTTTCCTTACTCAATGAGCTTCAAAACACAGGAAATCTAGTCCTCGATAAGTTAGTTCGAAGAGAAATTCTTGAATATTTCCTTTTCGATGTCAGCTACCAAGAAAAGTGAATGCAGGACTGAGCTAGAATCTGGGTATGATGCTGATTGCGAAAACGAAGAAGAACACCCCAAAAAGTGTCACCATCTCTCCGTTCACGTGAGTATCGAGAGAATCTACGAGCTAGTACTTCTCATGAGCGAGTCAAAGTTGTAATATCTATTGGAAATCAATAATTAAATAAAATTTTATTTTATTCCAATGTCTACACCAAAAATTCTACTCTTCGATGCTTACTTACTTAAAGGGAAAAATTTTGCAGCCTGGAAAAACAAAGATGCAAATGATCCTTGAATTTGAAGGATTATGGGACATCGTAACTAGATCTATGCTAGTACCCATAGCCACTGATGAATTAATGAAGTATGAGATAGCTAGTGCCAAATCCTTGATGTTGATAATGCTCAGTATTAGTGAAGATGTACAACTGCATGTTTAGAATGGGGAGGAACCAAAGGAGGCCTAGTACAAGTTGGTAACTACTTATGAAGCCAAAAATTAGAATAAGATCCTCGATCTTCAGTCAAAGTTGCACACACTCTCTATGGGGTCAGATGAGAAAGTTCAGGAGTTCTTACGTCATATGGCTAAGCTATGAATCCAAGTTATTAGCGCTCGGTGAAATGGTGGACAAAAAAATTCTCGTGTCGATCACCTTGAGTGCACTCCCTTCTCAATTCTGAGTGTTCACTACGAAACTGAATGTATTTAAACAAACAATGGAATTCGAAGATCTCGTGAAATTTTTATAGTAGAAAGAGGACATATATTCAGCCTAAGAGGAGACACAAGATAAAACCCTATTCTCAAAGCCATACCATGGCCAGAATAATCGGAAGGGTCCCCCAGAGAAGCCAATTCAAGCGCAACCAAATCAATAGTAGAAAGATAAAAATTCAAATAGGTGGTGTCACATTTGTAGAACCAATACTCATGACATTGATCACTACTCGTAAAATGGATTGAAACAGGGGCCTTCGAGTCATTCAAGCACATCCGAGCGTGAAGATTTTCAACAATCTAAACGATGCCCTTGCCAAAGAAAGAAGAAGGGACATATTGCATCCCAACATGATGATGACTCTGATGAGGAGACACCAGAAGGAGCCAATTGTGGTAAGAACCTTGTACTAGTATCTCTCAGACGTTGCATTGCCCATGAAGAAATTCTGGTTGATAGACTTCGGTGTAAGCAAGCATATGTGAAGTGACAAGAAGCTGTTTGATTCACTAAACTAAGAACCAAATGGAGATCGAGTTTGCATAGCTGATGATATAGAGTACATTGCAGAAGGAATAGGCCAAGTCACCATTCCTTTGGGACCATGAAAATGTATGCTTAAAAAGGAATTATATGTTCCTGGCTTGACTAGCAACCTTTTGTCAGTGACTCAGCTCTTGAATCATCATCTAAAGGTAGAATTTCTTGTCCAAAATGGCATCAAATAATGTGTTATCTCAAGATAAGGTTCGGTTATTGTTAGAGCATTTCTAAAAGATAAGTTATTTGTTTTATATACTATTTCATCTTCTGTAGTAGCTTTATCTATCTCAAAAGTAGAATCTATAGCCCTCTGGAATTTTAGATATGGTCACTTGTCGGTTAGTTTATTGCATTAGATGAGTTCAAAATAAATGGTCCATGGACTACCCAAATTTCCCAGTTCATTCCTATTTTCCCTAGCTATCTTGCAGGAAAACAACACAGGGATCCATTTCAGGAGAGCACCTTCCATTCCAAGAAGCATCTGGAGGTAGTTCATACCAATTTGAAGGACCGATTGGCTGCTTCATTTTTAGGATACAAGTACTTCCAACTATTCGTGGATGACCACTCTTATAAGATGTGGGTGTTTTTCTTGAAGAATAAAAGTGAGGCTCTTCAACATTTCTAGAATTTCTAACATTGTGTTGTGAAAGAGACTGGACAACCATTTCTTCTACTTTTCTTAGATCGAGGGGGGGAATTCACATCAAAGAATTTCTTGGCCTTCCTGAACCAACAAGGCATTAAGAAGAACCTAACTACTCCCTACACACCCCAACAAAACGACATTGTTGAGCAACGCAATCATATAGTGATGGAGATGGCTCACTGCATGCTAACCACAACAAAGCTAGAGGAATGCTATTGGGCTGAAGCAGTATAGATAACTATATATCTTCTCAATAGGGCACCAACAAAAGTTATACAAAATAAAATGAAAGAAGAGGTATGGAGTGGTAGAAAGCCATCAATTTATCATTTACGAGTATTTAGTTACACAACATACATGCATGTCCCAGCTCAGAAGAGAAAGAAGATTGAGCCAAAGACACTCTCATGCATCCTCCTTAGCTATAACACTACCTCCAAAGCATATAGTCTCATGGATCCTGAGACAAAAAAAATATAAGATTCAGGATGTGGTTTGTGACGAGTCATCCTTTGACTCAATAGTGATAACAAAAGAACCATTACCAACCACCTTTCATCGACTAGTCTCCAAATCAGATGATTAGCTAGAGGAGACTACTCAGAGAAAAGAAATGTTGTAAGGAGAGCTATATGTTGACCTTGTAGAATTGAAGAATGTGACTCCACATCAATCCACATGGAAATGACATAGTTCTTCTCAAAAGTAGCCAAGTTCTCATCTGAAGTGGGTACAAAGTACCATCAAAGACTCACATTTGCAACAAATCCCAGATACATCATCCAGAGTCAAAATAAGGAGTCAAACAAGAAATGAGGTAAAATTTGCACTCATGAGTTCACTGATTAATAGCTCCAAACCTAATAATATTTGTGAAGAACTTAGTCAACCTCAGTGGAAAGAAGCCATGGATGCAAAATATGACTCACTCATGCAAAATCAGACATGGGAACTTTTCGATTTGCCTACAGGAAAGAAACCCATAGGCTGCAAATGGGTTTTCAAGATAAAATATAAGGTAGATGGATCCATCGAAAAACACAAAGCACGACTTGTAGCCAAAGGGTATGCTCAGAAAGAGGGCATTGACTATGAATAAACCTTTGCACCCACTACGGAGATCAAGACCATCAAAGTTGTTTGCGCACTAGCAGCACATAAATGATGGAGACTTCAACAAATGGATGTCAAGAGTGCTTTACTAAATGGTGATCTGAAATAAGAAGTGTACATGAACCAACCTAGAGGATTTTTTATGAAGAACATCCTTAGAAGGTATGTCGTCTCATCAAATCACTATATGGAATGAAACAAGCTCTAAGGGCATGGTATATCAAGAAAGACGATAAAATTTTGTAGCATGGGTTCACTCATAGCCCCTCAGATTCCAATTTGTATATAAAGAAGGTAGGAAATGAAATTTTCATTATTGTTGTGTATGTGGATGATCTTGTGATCTATGACAGTTCAAAAGATCAGGCTAATATTGTGAAGAATGGTCTCAAAAGAACCTTTGACATGACATATTTGGGGCTATTACATTACTGTCTTCGCTTGGAGATATGGAAAAAGGAACATCAAATTTTTGTCTCCTAGATAAAGTACACCAAGAAACTCTTGGAAAATTACAATATGTCCAACTGTAAACATATATCCACTCCTATGGAAACAGGCTTGCAACTTTCAATATTCCAGGATTCACCTTAAGTAAATGTTACTCTCTACAAGAAATTTGTTGGAGGAATCATCTACTTGACATATACTAGACTAGACTTATGCTATGCTATCAACTATCTTTCCAGGTTCATGTAGGAGCTAAAGAAATGTCACTGGAATGCAAAAAATTATGTCCGATGTACAGTTTATTATGGTTTGGAATATAAGAAGAATGATCAATTCTTGTTATAGGGATACATTGACTCAAACCTTGCTGGATTTTTTGATGACAGAAAGTCAACCACAGAAATATATATTTCATCTCAGATCTGTACCTATCTCATGGATAAGCAAGAAATAGAATGTTATTTCTATCTCATCCATAGAGGCAAAATATTACACCACATGAGGAAAAATGTGTGAAGTGATATGGTTACGTCAAATTTTGAATGACATGGGCATTCCTGAAAAATAATCACCTACTCTCTATTGTAAAAATCAGAGTGTGTTGAAGCTCGTGCAGAATCTAGTTTTTCATGAATGAACAAAGCATATTGATATTTATTGTCATTTAATTCGAGAGCACATCTTAAACCATCATATTCAACTCCAGTACTATCCTACAGAAGCACAAGTAGCTGATATTCTCACCAAATCTCTTGGAAAAGTGAAATTTGAACTTTTTCCGGGTTACATTTGCAAGAATAATGTAATAAGGGGGGAATGTTAGCATTATGATACATAGCACTTGTTTTATATAATTAGGAGAGTTTGTTTTAATGTATTCCATTATTCTCTCCTAGTTTGTAATCGCTCCTTTCATTGTGGAGAGTATTGTTACTTCTCCTCCCTACAAACAATGTATTTGCTTCTGAATTATATATAGTAAGAGATATTCAATATCTATTAATTCTCCTTATACTCTCTAAACAACTCAAACTTGTCACGTGCAACTGAATTTGTGAAGATATCTACTCGTTGTTTAGATGTTGGACATAATTGAAGCTGTATATTGTGCTTCAAGACATGCTCGCATATGAAATGTACATATACCTAGATGTGTTTTGTTCTTTCATGAAAAACTAGATTGCGAACAATTTTGAGAACACCTTCATTGTCTACATACATGGTGGCTGGTTTTTCCTATGGTATTCCAAGTCCTTCAAGTATGCGATGTAGCCATATTGCTTCAAAAATTCCTTCACCTGTAAAATGATACTCGACTTCTATGGAAGAATGAGAAACAAAGTGTTGTTTCTTGCTTCTCCATGATATTGCTCTAGATCCCATAAAGAACACAAACCATGAAGTGGATTTTCTGTCATCAATGTTTCTTGTATGATCTGAAGCTGAATATCCTAACAAGAGGAAGTTGTCATTCTTCTTGTATTCTAGACCAAGATCTACTATTCCCTTGAGATATCTCAAGATGCACCTTTCTACCTTACAATGAAAAACTTATGGTTCCTGCATGAACCTGGATAGATAGCTTACTGCAAAGATGATATTTGGTCTAGTGTAGGTAAAGAAAATGAGACTCCCAATCAAGTATTGATAGAGAGTTGAATTTACCACAGGAGATGGATCTAAATGAGAAAAATGTAGTCTCATCTCCATAGATGTAGAAATATTTATGTAACCCATCATCCTAACTTTTTTGAGTGTTTTCTTGTTACATTTCAACTGAGAAATAAATAATGCGATTCTATTTCTGCTATATTTCCAATCCAATACAATAGTGCTTCGGCCCAAGATTTGTCATGTTGATACATTTGGTATAAGATCTTTCTTCATTACATCAATCATCTTCATTGAATTTCCAATGATGACTAGATCATATACGTAGACAATGACAGTGACAATTTGACCCTCTTTATTTTTGATGTAAATATTAGGATTGTATGGATTTATAACAAATCCATGATGTGTACGAGATGCTCATAAATGTTGATGTACCATGCTTGGGGTTCCTATTTGGGGTCATAGAGATATTTCCTGAGTCTGTATACATTTGTTTCTTAACTCTAAGTATAGCATGTCCCTCAGGTTGAGTCATGTAGACTTCTTGTTGTAGATATTCATTCAAGAAGTCACTTTTCACGTCCATCTGATGGACTTTCCAACCAAATTATGCAGATAGAGTAAAGGTCATTCGGATCATTTTGATATTTGCTAAGGGATAAAATTTATCCTCGTAGTCTATACCTTATTTTTGTGCATACCCATTTACTACCAATAGTCGTTCTTTGTAATTTTCTAATGGTACCATCTGCTTTATACTTTGTTGTAAATATCCATATGCAACCAATGGTTTTCTTCCCTGGTGGAAGATCAACAATCTGCAAAGTATTATTTTTCATCACTAGGTTGATATTCAACGTCCATGGAATCTTTCCAAGATTTTTACTGTAGGGTTTCCTCAAGTGTAGTGGGACTTGTCAGATTCTATAACTCTACTCATCAAAGAAAATGTTTACTTCTTCCCATGCTTTACTACGGGTCCTGTGGTCCAAGTGGTGGATGCATCGAGTAGATTATCCAATTATTTCATCTCATATATCATGCTAGTATACCACTTGGGCATACGCTTCAACTGATCCCATGGGTTGTAATTCCATCATATCATCACCATCATCCCCATCATCACTGTCATCGTTTGCGGGAATATCAATCTTTTGTCCTTTAACAATTGGTGAAAAATATACATTAGATGATTCCAGAGGAGGAGTCTCTACTTACTTCTTCTCAAAATACTCAATATCTTCTTCTAGTGTAGAATTTCTTCATCTTTAGATCCAACAATCTTGTACCCAACTGTCTCTTCACTGTAACCAATGAAAATGAGTTTTTGTGACTTTATATCCAACTTATTTGTACTCTTCTTGGGTATATTCATATGCTTGCTTTTCACTCGAATACTCTAAGTTGTGGAACATATTGTTTCTACTTCAACCATTCTTCTGTATGGTGTTACTTCATTAAGAGCAACTGTGGGCACTTTATTTAAAAAATACAATGGTTGTCTTTACTTCTTATACCCAAAATGTCCTCGCTAAACTAAAATCATTGATCATTCAATCACACTATTTCCATGATAGTATGATTTCTTCTCTAAATAACACCATTCTGTTGCGAGTGTGTGTGGAGGATGAATTTGTCGATGAATCCTATGAGCTTGTAGTTAGTATTTGACACTCAATCACTATTGAATTCCCCCCTTGATTTGAGTGGAAAGATTTTTGATGTGATGATCTAATTCTCATTTCTCAACAAGCCACTTTAAAATTCTTGAAAGTTTTCAAAAGCTTCAATTTTCTTGTGAAGACAATAATTCCACATTTTTCATCGAATGGTCATCAACACAAAGCATGAACTAATAAAATCCAGAATGAACTCGGTTACATTCAAACCACAAATATCAATATGAACTAGATCAAGCTTACCATGAGCTACATAAGTAGTCTTCTATGGACTGAAGCTCTGTTTTTTTTTCTTATTAGGTAGTGAGGACACTTATTATGTATCCTTCTGGAGAGATGGAAATCCATATTACCATATTGTGTTGGTGAAGTGTTTTGAGATACTTGAAACCTGATGTTACCAGGTCTCTAATGCCATAACTGTTCAGAGGTATAATTCGTAGCCACAAGTTCCTGATCATCTCTATAGTAATAATCAAGCTGGAACATGCGTCTGACATTAGAGGCTATTGTAACTATTGTCGAGCCTCTCTGATTTGTCTCAAATCAAACACATTTTCTTGTTGGAATGACTATCAAATTCATTTTTAAAATTGGGATCTAGGATTTGACTGATTGATAGATCAATTATTTTTAGTTAGCCCAAAGAAATACAACTACATTTGATAATCTACAATTTGCATGAACCAAGAGGTTAGATAAATGTTTCTAATCCCTTGTATTGTGTAAGAAGCATTATCACCTAAAGAAACATGGTTTTTCAAAGGTGTGTCCCTTACTAAAGTAAACTACTCTCTGTGGCCGGAAATGTATAGAGTGGATCCCGAATAAACATACCAGACATCACTAGACGACATGGAAGATTCACTTGATCGATCAGTGTACAAGAAATTTTCATAGTATCCAAATGTTCTTCTTGCTCAGTTATATTTCCCTTGCTGATAGGGTTTTATTTTCCAATTCCCCTTTTTTTTCCTTTGATTGTAGTTAGAATTTCCCTTGATAATATTTTTGATTTTGATGTCCAGAAGTTTCTTGATGAGCCTTTCTTATAAGTATTGATACCAATAATATTTCAATGCATGTCCACTTTTGTAGATAAGACATTTCTTCTTATTGTTGTTTGTCCCCTTGCTGATGTTGATTCTGATGTTGGGACTTTTGAGAGGAATAAGGTTTTCCTTTTCCTTTTCCTTTCCATATTTCTGATGAGAAGAAATTTCCTACTCCTCTTCATCATCCTTATTGTACATTAGATTCATCTTGTTACAGTAGGTTCACTAACTTTTCAAAACTAACTTTCTAATCTGACAAATTGACTGTCATCAACAAAAATGTTGTATGAAGGAGGGATTGATCTTAGAACAATGGAAATGAGAGTTGTCATCAATAACCTCCTCTCCCAGGGCTAGAAGTGAATCCCTTAATTCTTTAACTCTTCTAAATAAATATTCCATTTTCTCATTTGTCTTTAAACTTTAATGTATGTAACCAACTCTGCAAATTTAGTATGACATTCTTGTTCTTGGCCTCATAAACCATGATCAAATTATCCCACATTTCTTTGGTTGTTTTGGTATCTCAAATGTGGAGTTCGTACATCTTCAGACTTTCTAAACAAGATGCTCATCCTGACCTTTTGATTCAGATCAATCAAACTGTCATTGTTGAGTTGTATCAGTTGCTGATCTAGTTACAGAACCATCCAAAAACAGTCCAGAAACTCTTCAAACTCAAGTTGTGTCTTGATTTTTGTCTTCCATGTTGCATAGTTATTTCCTCTGGGTAGTTGTGAATCTGGAATAAATAATTTGAGGGCATTGGTGCCCATCTTTGCAGAATTGTGTATGAAGAATCATCACCTAACGAAACATGGTTTTTTGAGAGGTGTGTCCCTCATTGAAGTAAACCAGTCTCTGTGGCCGGAAATGTGTCGAGTGGATCCCAAATAAACATTTAGATGACATGGAATCACTTGATCGATCAGTGAAAGTAGGTATCTGAATGTTCTTTTGCTCAACAATATTTCCTTGTTTAGGGTTTTATTTTCCAATTCCCCTTTTTTTTCCTTTGATTGTAGTTAGAATCCCTTATATATTTTTGATGATGTCCAAAGTTTCTTGATGAACCTTTATTATAAGTACTATACCAACTGCATGTCCTCTTTTGTTAAGACATGCTGATGATTCTGATGTTGGGAATTTTAATAGGAATAAGGTTTTCCTTTTCCTTTTCCTTTATATTTCTGATGAGAAGAAATACTCCTCTTCCATCTTTATTGTACATTGCTTCATCTTGTTGCAGTAGGTTTACCAACTTGTCAAAATTAATTGTCGTATTTGACGAATTGACTGTTGTCACAAAAATACATGGTATGAAGGAGGGATGTGGATATCAGAAGTAATGAGAATGAGAGTGTCATCAATGACCTCCTCTCCTAGGGCTAGAAGTGAATCCCTCAACGTCTACAACTCTTCTCAAGAAATATTCTATTTTCTCATTTTCTTTAAACTTCAGTGTATGTAACTGACTCTGCAAATTTAGTATGACATTATTACCCCCTATTTTGGCCTCGTATACCATGTTCAAATTATTCCACACGCTTCTTTGGTTGTTTTGGCATCTCAAATATGGGTTTGCACATCATAAGATACTTCCTAAACAGAGATGATTATCTTGACATTCTGATGCCAGATTTATCAAACTGTCTCTGTTGTATTGTATCAGTTGTTGATCTGTTTACAGAGTACCATTCACAACAGTCCATGATTTCTTCAAACTCAAGTTGTGTCTTGATTTTTGTCTTCCATGTTGCATAGTTATTTCCTCTAAGTATTTGTGAATCATTGAATCGAAGGTAAATGTTGAGGGCATTGGTGCCCATTTTGTAGAATCCACAGACAGGGTTAGGCTCTTATCACTCCAGGTATAACCTCTCCCAATCTATATACCATAAGTTCTAATATACCTAGCCTTTCTATATGCGTGCCCTTTTGATATACCCATTCGGTACATGGAATAAGCTTACCCTTTCTATATGAACCTGATGATTACGTGAAAGAGGTGTTAACATACGTAAAATAATTGACACATGGTACCAAGACAATACTGAAAGGGGTTTATTTGATTATTGACACCTAGTAGCCTCAAAGAAATATCTCTCATACATGCGCATGTGTAACTTTTCTATATACTCAGATATGTATTTATTCAAGTGACCGAGATTTAAGTCATTAGAAATCATTCACGGATATGTAGAATGGGAGAGCTTAAAGTGTGTGCACTGTGTCCTTATTAATCCCTGTCAATTTAAAGGTTCGGTGCCCAGATGACAGTTGTTATAGCTATATTAGGAATTGAGTGTAATAGTAGTCCCGTGATGGCTCTTGGTTGTCATAAGCGCTTCCCATAGGAAATGTTTATACTAAATGCTGCGAATGAGATCTAGGATCTCGTGAGTGTTTTAGAACCAAATTTCACCTAATTTTTGATTACAATTCTCTTTCCAATTTTTTGAGTAGTTACAATTTTTGCGGTTGACTATGATAACCTGTAAATTAGTACCAATACACTGAAGTATACAATTGCATTGGAACCTAATTTTGGAAAAATTGAATGGAAAAGGTAAATTGTTTTTTAGTTTTTCGGGGCACCTTGGTGGCCTTTGGAGCTCAAAATGACAACTCATTGATGAGCAAAAATTAGGGTTCCCTAGCAAAAAATATAGCTCAAAATGCCTTCAAGTTTTTAAGTAGTTCCCCCTTTGTCAAATGTATGCTCAAAATAAAAAATAAAGCGCTTTGGAGAAATTTTTTTTGAACCTATTTAGGGTTTTTCTCACTTAATTTTTAGTCCAGTGGATTTATTTATTTCCAAACTAAGGGCTTTTAGAGGAGGTTTTTGCTACTAAGTTTGCCTTTATACAGTTGGCTCATCTTATATTTTTCCAGAAATTTCACCACTAAATGTCAAACTGGTTTTAAAAACTGCATGTTGGGGGTGGGGGTGTGCCATCCCCAAAACTCCCATACCCAAATCCCATGATTGGGTTCACTGATCCAGACTTAGCGGAGGAGGGGCCTTGTGACATGATCACATTCACCAGCTCATCTGTTTAAATAATTATACATGCTGCTTTGAATCCATTTCCTTTTTTGTTTGCAGGATCGAGACTTGCAACACATCCAAAAATCCACATGGATTTCGACTTCTAGGGAGACCTTAGCTCGCCATTGTTTTGTGTGCCTTTCCACTTTCTTGGCAATGAAATCCACCACTAAATATTATCCTCCACAATTTATACAGGGTCATAAGCTCGGTTTTTGTTTGCATTCCCTATGATTTGTTTGATTTGATTGATTGATTATTTTATGTTTCTGTAGGTCACAGGTCGCAGAGGATTGGCTCCAATTTTATGTAGGTTTGTTGATGCAACACAATACATGGCTGCAAACACTAGAACTCATGCTCGGTCCAGAATGGTGGAACCACGTTTCAACTCAACCAAGGCTCAACTAATGTGAAGGGGCTGCCGAATGCAGGTCGTGCAGAGGTGGATGCTTGGTTTAAGCAAATAGGACCTTAGATTGAGTCTCAATCTACTACTTGTGGTTGATCCTTCAATAACTTAGACTTTAATAGTGCTAGGAAAATTTAAATTAGCTCTTAGAAATGGGATTGAGTTCTGTATTGTCAACAAATGTAAAGCATGGCCTTTACAAATACTAGAGCACAGACCTCGACTCGCTTTGTGAGCTCGATTTGAGCTCTGCAACTCAATGGAATGGACAACTCACTCGATAACATAATGACAGAGTCCTCCAAAGTCTAGCAGAATCTAGCTGTTAGCTGTGAAGGTAACACACCATCCTCCAATATTGAGAAATATATAATGGTGGGAAAAAAAACCTCTAAATTAATTTTTGAAATCTGATTTTTAATCATAATTCCAGCAAATTTTTTTTCCTGGTGTAGGGGGCACCAAGGAAAAATTAAAAAAATTCCTTTTACATTTACCTGGAGATCAAACAAGAGAATTGTGAGGACTGCAGGGAATTCTGGGAAGTTTCAGGAGGCAACATTGTCTCTCTTGTGAAGTAGTTTTCTTCTCCAAAACTTTTCCTTCCTCTGCAACCTTTCTCCAACCTTTCCAGGAGCTTCAACCTACTCTGGTACCAAATATAAATTATAAACAGGGATGGAAGCTTGGTTATTTTATTGATGTTCAATCAAATCAATTTACAATAGATGGGATGTAATTCTTATATGAATTGAACAACCATGTGCAGACAAAAGAGATGTTGCACAGGTACAACATTAATCACAATAGCTTCCAAAATACATCCGGGAAGTAAAATAAATGAAATAAATAATTGTTACAACTACGTAACAATATAACCTATGAAATAATATGAAAAATATGGTTAAAAACCATATAACAATATATAAAATAATTAATTACTTAAGGTAATAAAATATATAAATTAACCTAACACATAACGCGAGATGAAAAATGGCAATTGATAATGATAGAAAATGAACCTAGACGAAGGCATGACGAGTCAATGGGAGGATAATATTGAGGAAATACACTTATACTAGGGGGTGAATCATTGTTATCCAAATTTTATAATTTAAAACTTTAACATTCACAATCAACAATTATACAAAATATAAAGTTACACAACATAATATTTATGTGGAAACCCTTTAAGGAGAAAAACCGAAGAGAAAATATTGCTTAGAGCAACTGTCCAAATCCAACCACAAAATTAATTGTTATACAAATTTTTTTAGGCACCAGCCTACTTGGGACACCAATACCTAATGCAGAGCACCAATTTGACATGATTTGTGAGCACCAACTCACTAGATACACCAACCCCAAGGCCAAGCACCAACTCAACAAGATTCCTAAGCACCAACTCACTGGAGACACCAATCCCCAATGTTGAGGACAAACTTAGAAATCAAAAGATCCACCCACTGTAGTTTCTTCTTCAACCTCATAATGGCATATAGATAACTCTTCACTACTTCCTACTATTTTTGTATACCCATGGTTTAGACTTTGCTTATGCACTTCTCTCTCTTCAATCTTCTTCAACAACTTGACATTCTAATATGCTCGAGTTTTCTCTTCCTCTTTCTTCTCTAATAATTTTGATATGACTTCATTGACTGCTCCTCTCTTATCACTCTCTTCCTTTTATTTTCAAAATGTCATCATAATACCATGAGTGCTCCCTTGAATTTGTAATTGAATTCATTTATATATTATGTTCATGAACATAATCCTTTGGAATATTAATCGTGAGTCTTTTTTAGTATATTTGAAATTTGAATATTTGAAATTTTCAATGGCTCCCATGGCTATCCCTATTTTATATTTGTCCCATGTCATTTCATGACCATCGCAGAAAAATATGAACATTCTAGAGTTAATTATTCATTGCACGGCTATCCTCCTTTATATCACACCACAGTTTGAATTTTTTTGGCATTCCCGTCAATATGCAGTATAAATCCTTTGTTGAAATATATTACTTTAGACCAAAAAACACTTCAGTTTGAGCCTTCAATACGTGAGGCACTACTACGACCATACCACCTTACACCACTAGACACCCATGGAGCACTTTAAAATCCTGCGGAATCATTACAGACACCCGTAGAACATGAAAAAACCCATGGAAGACTACAAACATCATGTGAAGCACTACAAGAACCCATGGAATACTACAAAAATAATTTTATTTGGCGTATGACATGTAAAATTTAAAAAAAAACATATTTTTTATAAAAGGAACACATCTGAAAGCATCAATGCCAATATTTATGATTTCAAGACATACGTCATCATTAATCCTTTGACATCAATGACAAGATTTCCAAACAATATCCCCCATTGTCATTGACGACAGCCAAACCATCTTCACCAATCATCTTGCAACACCATCTATCTTGATTTATTACTCCCCCTGGCTCTAGGATTTATTGCTCCCCCTGGTTTCAACAATCTCCTATTGATCCCCTTACAGGGGGATTAAAATAATATTAATGTGGCATTGGAGTTCATAGTTCATCCACCCTTTGATAGGTTTTTTGTTGCTTTTTTACAATTTTTTAGAAAAAGGAAAACACTCTCATCATATATTTCTGAAATTTATAGATGCTCTCCATTTTTTAATTGCATCTGCTGACAAGGATATTCTCATGTACCAAATTTTGTATGATATATTCAAATGTTTCTTTTGGAAGAGTTTTTGTAAAAAATATCAACAATATGTTACTAGTTTGGCAATGTAGTCCAACTTTGTACCAACTGATTACACAACTTGCAGGTTTCTATTTGAAAATGATACTTTGATGGGACATATGATTTTTTCTGACAATTGCATTTAACTCAGATAAACTTGTAGGTGAAAGCTACAATATAATTGGCACTAGTAATTATTGTACAAATATATTGGAAAGTTGGAGAATCAAATATCTACACTTGACATCCTTCATTGTTTGTTTGATTCCTTTAAGAAATTGTGTGCAACATGATAGTTGTCAACATTTATATATAACACACACAGAATATAGAATTTATTATAGAGAAATAAAAGCAATGTTTCTTATCTTACCCAAGTAATTAAATGCATCCAGATTATACTTGAAACAAAATTTGGAATGTGACGAAATAGATATAGGGTAGGGGTCAAGGAGGAATACCTATTGTGTTGGTTTAGAGGTGGATGCACGTGTGCTGAATTCTATCTATCCAATTCTAGACTGTTGAGAGCTTACTTTTGGCATAATGAGGAACTACCTAAAATAGCTACTACATTGTACCAACACAAAGAAGATTTAAACAATACCATATAGATGGATTCAACAACTAGTGTATGCTAGATCTGCTGAAGTGTGATACTCAACCTAGAGGTTGTCAATCCAATGCCTTTATAAAACAAATATAAGGTTGCAAGAGTGACACCTCATGTACATACACATGAATCCTAGTGATAGTCATTCTACCATTTGAAGTACCTTAGATCAACTATTAGCGTCAATCCAATTAAATATTAAAACTATGTGGTTGCATTTGACAGGTCTTCAGGTCACCAATATGCAAGTTGGTCTAGGTGCCATCTAACGATTGTCATAAAAAGATTCTATGACGTCTTACGCAAGGTTGGATGAGGTATTTGGGTTCATTTTTGATAGGTGGGTGGATATGTTGGTTTATCAAGGTATTAGAAAACACCAAAGACCGGTGTCAGTCGAGGAATGAGACGATCATGGTTAGGCCAGTAATCGACGATGGTTATGGCTAACCAACGTCGGTAATGATAATGGGCATAATATATTGATTCACTAAGATTTGCTAATGGGGTTTGAGCCATGAGGTTAGATAGAGATAATAGAGGATATAATGAGGTATGTGGGGATCTTGGGAACACTCAGAAATATACAGAAGTTGGGTATTGGTGGTTTTATGGTGTGGTTTAAGGAATGATTGGGTTTATAGGGAAGCAAATGGTAGAAGAATAAGGGTGCAAGTGGAAACTAATAACAACTATAGAAGAACCTAACATAATGAAGTGGAAATAGACGATGTAGGTAAAAGGTGTACTTACTAGTGTTGCATGTCTAATAGCTATGTGGTGATGACGATTGGTTGGTGGGATGGATCTTGGTGCAATAGTGATGCTTACCTGGAATGTCATCGTGAGTGCAATACTTCTGGATCTATCCTAGTGTTGGCTATGGATGTCTGTAGGTGTACAAAATGAC
Organism: Taxus chinensis; assembly: GCA_019776745.2. Lineage (NCBI taxonomy): Eukaryota > Viridiplantae > Streptophyta > Pinopsida > Cupressales > Taxaceae > Taxus > Taxus chinensis. The sequence continues at coordinate 850,388,078 of CM034150.1, forward strand.
TGTGGTTCTTCTTGCATGCAGTTCTCTTCTCCTCTCCTTGATCTCAGAATGTGCCAAACTAAAAAACAAGGTTGCTAAGGTGAATAAATGGTAACCGACGATAGTTCTGGGTTGACCGACATGTCACTTTAGGGATGACTGATGCATCAGTTAAGGTAGGATTCCCTAGGTTTACTAAAAATGTGTTGATCTACCATTCTTTGAATCAGGTTCATTCCTTTATCCACAGAGCAGAATGGATGTTACATTTTTATGAGTGGGGAGGTGGTTAGAGGAATAATATGCCTTGATTTTTTAGGTTTGGAGCAAGTCTTATTCATTTATGGAAACATGCTATGAACAGGTATATGGTGAGGTGTCTAGGTGAGGTGTCTATTCATTTAATTAAAGTAATTAAATTAATAATGGGGTGAGGATGGGTATTAATTTAATTTTAAATAATTAAATCAATGTTAATGTAGGGTATGAGGGTCATGGTTACATGAATGTGTTTAAGTTGGTTATTTGAAAGGGGACCAATGGAAGTGTGACCCGATTTTGGTGTCTACATATACCACTTATTTTATCATTTTGTTTATACTAAAAACACTTTAAAAGACATAGACGATTGCAAAAGACATTATTTGATAGGGTCCTCTCCCCATGTATTACATTAAAATAACAAAATATATTCGAGAAAATTAGTAGACTATAACATAGCGACTCAACCACACATTTGACAATGCAAAATCCATTTCAGAACAAAAAAGTTCTGCCAATGAAAAATCCATTACAACTTGTAGTCAGTGTTTAAGCCAGGCTATCATTTTGTCAAATTATGTTAAAAATCGTATGTAGTGCATGTGAAATGTAGCTTAAAAAGTTGTGGTGCAAATCATACAACACCAACGAGAGGTTCCCATTAAAGGCCCCGTGCGAACTATTCAAGATTAAAAATATTTTCTGAAACTAAAATTAGTTAGGCCTGGTCAGTATCTGTTGCTTCGGGTTTAATGGGAGTAGAAAGAGTCCACATGAAATCGTGAGGATCCTTGACATCCTCCAAAAGAGCAAAACAAGAGAGGGTTTCTCTTAATCTACGCGTCCTTTCCATCTCTAATTTTGGCTCTCATCTGCCATTTATTGCAATGGATCATCCAATCATTATCAATTATCATATGCATGGTCACGTATTTGTGTTGAGACGAGTAAAGTCAAGAACAAGAATATGTTAACAATGGTATTGAACACCAAACGAGAAAAAACCTTTGGGAATCTGAAGATATCTTATTACATGGTCACGTGCCAAATATTGAGTTAAAAATGATGCATGCAAATGTTGACTGAAAATGAGATGTTGACAAGTGGTGAGTGATATTTTGTCACAACTGAAATGTGCATTTTGCATGTGGTAGACAAAAAATAGAAACATCACCTGGTGAAGGTTAGAAATGACATAGATTAGTAGTAAATTCGGGTTTTAGGAAGTATTAGTCACACTTTCAATTTAAACTTAAAAACGTATATGCCCAAAAGTCTAGGATTTGCATGCCATAGTAATAATTTATACTATTGTATTCTCAGGATACTTTACTTTTAATTTCAAATAACTATTTTTTAAAATATAAAAAAAAATTAAATTCTGAATTATGTGTGTTATTTGGATATGATTTAATATAGAGTTTCAATATTATTATACTATTTTTTGATATATTATCTATGTGTAAGTATGACTGATATTTTTTAAAAATATATAATTTGGGGTAAAAATGTGGATTTTCAATGAGAAAGAGTTAGAGATACGAATTGTCTACAATTTTTAAAAACTTATTTATATTGTGGAATATCCACAATACCTAAAAATGAAAAAAAAAAATTATTATAAAGATTCCATAAATATTGTACAATTCTCTCAAATTGTAGAAATTTTGTGGAATAATTGTGGTAAAAAGAGCTTGTTTGTTGTAGTGATCTATTGCTCCCCTGGCTTCAAGTCTTCTATTTCTCCCCCTTGATGCATAACTTCTCCTGACATCTAACTCTTCCCTTTTTCCATTAATGGAAAAGGAAAACAATCTCATCACACTCTCCCCCTGAAAATATGAATTCATTTAATGTCCTACTGAAAAGAATACTACTTCCAACTTTTGTATCATATATTCAAATGTTTCTTTTGGAAGAGGTTTTCTAAAAATGTCAGCAACATGTTATTTTATGGCAATGTATTCCAAATTAACCCACCGATTTGTAACTTTCTCTCTCAAAAAATTATATTTAATGAGAATATGTTTTTTTTTCTGGAATGCATAACTATATTCTTTAAGATATTTATTAAATTAGTATTGTCAAAATGTATACAAATTGGAGAATCATATTCTACCTTGACATCCTTCAACATTTGTTTCATTCAGAGAACTTGTGTGCAACATGATACTAAAAAACTATATTCTGCCTCAGCTGTAGATAGAGAAACATAAGCATGTTTCTTTCTCAGCCAATATACTTCCAAAAACTGTTTCCCAAAAATAAAGCACCACCACTTGCAATTTTTCTATCATCTATATAACCAGCCCAATCAACACCTATATGTTATGTTAAAGAAAAATCCTCATCATTTTGATACCATAATCTATAATCCGCAGTACCTTTTAGATATTTGAGTATTCTTTTTAAAATTTTCACATGAGTTTCTTTTGTCTAGCAGTTTGATAATGTGATACCATGCCTACCACTTGCATTACATCTGATCTTGATGTAGTTACAAATAAAAAAATTCCAGTCATTAATCTATAAACGGTCTCATTTGCTTCAAGATATTCATCATCCTTTCTCAACTTACAACCTATGATCATGGGGTGTAATGATTGAATTGTAGTCTTCCATTCTAAATTTCTCTATCATTTCCTTAATATACATTGTTTATGAAATGAATATACCTTTGTTAGATTGAGAAATTTGTAATTCATCAAGAAAAAATTACAAACTCACAAAGCAAGGAAATTTCAATTTTTTTTTGCATTTCTTCAAAAAATTATTTACATATCTTATTCTTATTCCCTCAAAAATTGATGTCATCAACATAAATGAAAACAATCAAATCATTCTCATCTTCAATTTTAATGTACAAATTATTGTCAACAATTCCTTTCTTAAACCCTTGTTGTTGTATATACTTGTCCAATCTTGATTACCAGGCTCTAGGGGGCTTGTTTCAATCCATAAATATATATTTTTATTTTGTATACATAGTCCTCATCATCTGATAATATGAATCCTTCTGGTTTTCCAATGTAAAATTATTCTTCCAAATTCCCATTCAGAAAAGAAGTTTTAACATCCATTTGATATACTTTAAGGTTCTTAAAACAAGAAAATGCCAAAAAGATCATAATGGATTCTAAACATGCAATAGGAGTAGCCTTTGCAGACTAACCTTTCCTTTTACTACTTTTCCATCTTCATTCATCATCTTCTTTTTGAATACCCACTTGGTTTCAATCACATTTTTTTCCCTTAGGTCTTGGGACAAGCTCCTAGGTCTCATTCTTCTATATCTAATCAAGTTATTCTTCCATTGATCTAATCTAGTTCTTGTCTTCTCTTGCTTCACCAAAGCTTTTAGGCTCAAATTTTGACAAAAAAGATAGATTTGCATGCTAATATGCATTTTCTAGTCTTCTTATGGTTTGTACTCCAAGAGTTTTGTCGCATATAATCTCATTTTATAAATGATTCTTTTGGACTGATCTAGATGATGTTTTTATTTCCTTTATCTAAACTTCTTCCTTTTCATCTTCGTTATTGTCTTCTAAGTCAAAATAATCAATTTTTTGTACCTTGCTCTTTTTACACCTGATATCATCTACCTTCACATTTACACTTTCAAATTTTTTGAATGTTCTCAAATTGTAAGATCCACAGGCCTTTCTCATTGAAGAGTAACTATGAAAATAACTTCATCAGATATAGATTCAAACTTACCCAAATCTTCATTGTCCTTCTTGATATAACATTTAATTCCAAATAATCTGAAATGTTTGACAGTTACTGGTCCGCCCTTCCAAAGTTTATAAGGTGTCTTTTTGTTATTTACTTTAATCTACCCTCTATTCAGAATATAGAATGTTGTGTTGAGTTCCTCTCTTCATAATTTGTTAGATACTTTGGATTCATCTAGCATGGTTTGGGCCATCTCTTGCATTATTCTAATTTTCCTTTCTACAACTCTATTATGATGTGGAGTTATTGCAGCCAAATAATGTCTTTTTTATTCCATGACGTTCAAAATACTCTATGCATTCATTTAAAGTGAATTCTCCTACTCGGTCAAATATTTAACACTTGATTTTTAGATCTAATTCATTCTCAACCCGAGCTTTAAATTCCTTAAATATTTCAAATTCTTCATAATTATCTCTTAAGAAAGTAACCCATGTCATTCTAGAATAATCATCAATAAATAACATAAAATACCTCTATGATTTAACAAATATTAAAATTTTGTGAAATCCTAATTGTAGAGTATCAATATACAATAATAAGTAATAAACTACAACTTTGACCTAAGAAATAACAAAATGGAAATTGAAACCCTAGGTGTAAAAGAGGGAATAGGAGACAATTGATTTTCACAATAAATCCTGAGGTGTGTCGAGATAGAAAACTGATGGAAGATGAGGATAGATTGTTACAGATGAGCCCAATAATTACAGAATTGTCATATATGCCAAGACTAAGGCGCCTGGCTTGGGTTAGGGGTGCCTAGGCATTGGAGAATGGTTATGGGAACTTGAGATTGTGAAAAAAAAATCAAAAAATGATTTTTTTAGTGTCACAAGATGTTTGCTAATGTTCATTATTGATTTCTTATAGGTCGCTAAAAGATCATTGAATTATCCTATAACCTGCAAAATAAAAGACCTCCTACAAAACCCCAAAACAAATCAAATCCCTAAAAAATAAAAATATGCAAATGGGGATTCAGATTAACCCCGACGGTCACCCAATTAATCAAACTTATGATTTGGGTGTTGAACTACATTTCAGACTCCATGTAGTTCTGCATGTGTGTGTGTGAAGAATCGTGCCCTAGGTGGCTTTTGTGTAAGATGAACTTGATAACAAACAATAGCTAGATGTAGCAATGTAAGTAGATATGCGTATGGAAAAATGAAATTTCCCTCCTATGAAGTTTATGTAGAAGTAACCATCCCTTATCCCATGAGTGATAATTAGATGGATGCTTTGATGCTCTTGAAATGCCTTTGGATGCAACCTTAGGTGATGATAGAAGATAATTAGAGCTTGGTCCCTTATTATGATCACATAGCTTTGTATTTATATGATTCCATATTTTGAATTTTGTAATTGACCTCTAAAATTCTGACTACTAAGAAAAATATATGCCCAAAGTATAAAAGAGGACCAAAAGGGGTGAGTAAGATATAAAGAGGTCGGGGGAGTTCATAGGGGATGAGGGCACTTGGGTGCTGACATCTGGAGCCAAGAAAGATGAAGTAGTGAAAATCAGACCAAGAAGTGAGGTGTCCAAGACCACATAGAAAACAAGAAAGTAAAGAAAGAGGCCAAAGATAAATGTTAATTACTAGTTTTCTCGCTTAAGAATTATATGAAAAAAGTGGTATGTTAATAGGACCTAAAAATGTACCCAAGTGCGTGATTTAGTGTCTAAAATTTTCCCCACTTTATTTTATTGAGTGAATACTCAATAAAATAAAGTAGATAAGAGATGCGTACTTGATATCCATGTAAATCGATGGTGAAAGCACACTGAGGAGACAAGAAAAAGTGTGGAGTGATAAAATGAAGCCTGGAAGCTAAAGAAGAGGAAGTGACCCTAGGGGTGAAAAATGTGTGTATATGTTGTGTTGTACCTATTTTTATTTTCATTTGATGTGTTTGATGATGTGAGTGATGCTTCCCATAAGGAAAAACCTCCAAAATGGAAGAGCAAAGGACTAGTCAAATATGTGTATATGAAAAATTTGATCCAAATATGTAAAAATGTGAAAAGGAACATGTGCACTTGATCCATGATGAGTGAAAAGGATAGAAAGGATATTGAAAAATTTTGTAGAAGAATGAGTTTTTTGGGTGATATTATGCCAAGAATGATTTTTTTGAGTGATCTCATGCCAAGTGTAAGTTTTTTGGGTGATCTCACGCCACGAAAGAAGAAGTGTTGGGGAGAAAGGTCTAGTCTTATTCTCCAACCCTGTCTGCTTCTCGAATATTTATACACCACTGCAGATGGTGTGATTTTTTATTTTTTCCAATTCGATCAAGTTTAATCTAGTTTGATTCAATGCAAATAGAAAAAAGAGATAACATGCTGGCTGATTGTTGGAGCACTGTGCCCGTTCTATGAAAATCATTGTGTAAACTATTCCAATTCCATGATGATATAATTAATTCTCCATTGATTGAGTGTTATGTTTGTGGAGCTTGTTTTCATGTTAGAGTGTGGTACACCTTCTATGTGTTACACTCGGGTATTTTTACGGTGGTCCCGCTCATTGGTGAGCGAGTCAAGGGGGTTCAGGGGGTGAATCCCCCCTGATCAATGGGGGCTTTGGGGGCGAAGCCCCCGAAGCAAATTTTTCATGGGTGGTTTATTAACCCATGGGTAATGGGTAACCGTTATGGGCTGTTTTTGGGCCCATGGTTTTTCGGTTTTTTTTGCCCATTGTTTTGATACCCACGGTTTTTTTCACATGGTTTTGATACCCATGGTTTTGTATCAAACTGCTTAAGTAATTGTCTATTTATATGGTCTTAATGGGCATATGATAGATAGACAAGCAAATGTATTGCATATGTGCTTTGAATTTGGATGTGAATTCTGTAGAGTTTGTTGAGCATAGCTCTAAACGGATCTGGGTATTGTATTGAGAGAGTGAAGGCTTGTAATAAAATTTGAGCAAGTGATTCTTGGTGGACGTAGCCCAAATTGGGTGAACCACGTTAAATCTTGTCTCTCTGTGTTGTGTTATTTATTCTACACTTTTATTTGAGATCTGTAATATTTTCTGCATATTAGTTTCTACTGATGCGATTCTGTAAGGGATTATTCCCCATATTTTATCTCTTATTCCCTAACATTGATCTCGAAGAAATTGAAAATCCTTGGCCTTTAAACACGTGAATATTTTATTTCATTAGAAATTAAATCATTCACAAGATGGGAATACCTTCATTATTATGATTACAAAATATTTCATGGATTGGGGTCAAGGCCATACAACTCATTAACATTATCGGAGCCAAAATTACAAAATTCATCCTTAAAAAAATTATCTTCTACTTTTGGATTCCAAAGCCATCATTTTTTATGATGGTGGGAATTTAAAATTCAAATAAATGAATAAAAATTATACTAAATTAAAAATTAAGGATAATTTATCAACACCTTAACATCCTCTGTTTAATAATGGAGCATGATATACCAATAATTTTATCAATAGAATCCTTCATAATACCATTTAGTAATCTCGTAATTATTAACAACTCAAGTGTCAACTAACATGTTAGGAATATCATAAAAGCCTTCATACATCCACTAGGTGAACTTGTTTCTCTCTACTATATAGATTTGAATCCATCATGCCATTATAAGTAGACATTCCTTAAATTCTCATATCTCCTCATAATATTATACGCAATGAGGAACTTTGTGAATCCCATCTTCTAAGTAAGATTTTTTTGGATGAAATATCTCCAAATATTTATAGTGCAATCATCAATATAAAACATGCATCACTAAACAATATAACCAATTTGAAAAACCTAGAAAATTTGATATCGGAAAACTAGTCATGGAATTAGATTAAATCCATGATAAGGAGGGAAAATATGCCTAGAAACTATGGGGTTCATATCTAGTTAAACATATATTGGGACTAAGTGTTTATTGAGTATATACCAATTAAGGTCATTTTTTTAGGAACTAATGAACAATTATTTCTTGAATAAATATTACACTTGACATTCCTTTTCTATCCTTCTTATACTTGACTAATTTCAATGTTTGTACTTTTTTGTCAATAAATGATTTAACTAGAGTTATTGATGCAGAGCATACAATTCTTCTAACACACTCAAGCAAGTTAGTTATTTCAATGAATCCAATCACTCACTTTTATCTAGCAATATGCTTGGTTTTCACAACTCAAGATACTTCCAAAAATTACAAATTTGACTTGAAATGATCAAATGGACTGATGATGACCTCACAACATGCTCCTTAGTCTCTAAGAATGTTAGACTATTCAAAAAATTGATTCAAATCACTAGATTTAGTTCCTTTGACCATCTTTTGCAAAAATTATCAATTAGGCTTCTTGAGAAGGATGATGATAGTGGGTTATGAGTTAGAGAATTATCTAGATCAACCAAGAAAAAAAATCAATTTTGGACACCCTTTCCAATGTCCAAGTGTGGGAAAAATTATTTGGTTCAATTCCTAGTACAAATGTTATTTCCTTCATAAATCTCCTTTGTAAGCCTAACTCTCTACTAGCCTTTCCCCGAGACTAGATCAAATGTGATTTTTGATAGATGACTCCAATTCACAAAACAATTACCTTTTCATACACCCATTTGGCCAAGGAATATGGATGCCAATTTTTATGGTAGATTACTTTGTAAATAATGTCTCAATCCCACAAGATCAAGGTCTAGATTAGGTCTTCGTGGAGAGTTACAGTACTACTATCATAAATTACAAAAATGAGAACAACACTCAAGTTCTAACACCTCAATAATCCCTTTCTTGATCCTCTTAAGGTGTTTCATTTTCAATTTGAGGATTTGAGGGTTTGTATTAAGCTAAAAATAATGAAATCTTCTATAACCCTAGCAAGATTAACACAATTAGCCCGAGGACACTTCTTTCTTCACCAAATCTATTATACTTAACTTCAAGGGCTAAAATTACTTTGAATAGGATTGTATGAAAATATAGGAACTTAATCCCTTACCAGTAAGATTTAACCATTTATAAAACACGTGCTAGTTCCCTTAGATATCCCACCCTGTCATATAAATAAAGGTTTAGTAATTGGTTAGGGTTTTTTTTCGAAGAAAATAATGGCCTTTATTCTCTTATTCAAGGATTTGAGGACTTTGAAACCTAGAATATACTTTTACTTCTTCCTTGCACTTCTAAATTTACACCTTTCTTCCAATTAGTGACTTTATTTTCCTTGAAATCTTGACTATGGTTGCAAAATGCCCTGTTACAGAGGTATGAAGTTCTTGTTGACTACTTTCCCCTCAAGAAAAATTTAGCCAAATTGAGCCCAAATTCAATTGAATGAGTGAGAAATGGGTAAACTATGATAAGTCCAAGGAATTCCCCATGATCAATCTCTATCAAGCCCTGAGATTGACAAGATCTAGATAAAATACAAAAATTTGGGTCTCAAGGGTTAAAGGTTCACATTTGGGCCTTACAAGGCCCACCGAGCCAAAAAATATCTCGTCAAGCTACTCGGTGAGAGTGACGAGCTTAAATTTCTGTTGATGCGGTGAGTAGAGGATTGACTCATCAAGTAGCTTAGTGATCTGGTAGAGGTAACTTGTCTAGAAGATTGGTTCTATGTAAAGAATGGATCGACTCGGCCATGTGGATCATGAGCTCGGTATAGTTCGAGAACGGGAGATTAAGTCAGAATCTCAAGATAAAATTTGAAGGTGTAACTAACTCAGCATGTGGTATATAAGCTCATGGCATGAAGAAATTAATATCAACTCGACATGAATTGAGTTAGCCAAGGTGAAAGGGAACTTGTTGATGAGTCACGGGGGAAACGAATAAAGAATGGTATTTGTAGCAAGGTAAAAATCATGTGAGGAGCAAAATAAAAAGTCAATCCATGTGACCATGAAGCATATGAGAGCATCATGAAGGGATGAGCTCAAACGTTTTGAGGGGATGCAAATCCAATGCAGATGAGAAGCTCACTATTGCAAGCAATAGGAAAACCCACCGAATCGTCAACATGGAATGTCAAGCTCCTTCGAGCTGAGAAAAGCACCAAGTCAAGCCACAAGGGAAAGAGTCATTTTCACAAAAGAACAAGGGAAAAGATACTTGAGCTCAGCCAGAAAAATACATCACGTTAGGGGTGATGTTGAGATCCTTTGAACCATAGTGGAAAGGAAACTCATGAGGCAAGTCCAAGGTTCACTTTAAGAAGCCTCTGGAAAAATGGAAGTGGGAAATCCCTAGAAAATATTCCTGTTAGTGCAAAATCACAGCACCCCTAGATGCACATCAGGCTTCTAAGTTGATGTTCAGGCATCCAGTGTGATTGCACAACATGGAAACCTCTCTCCAAGCGTGGGACTTGTGAAACCGAGAGAGGAATCTCCAGAGAAGGCTGGTTCCTGCTCCTAAACTACCTGCCACAAGCTATTCCAGTGCAGGCAAGCTAATCTAATCCTAATCTAACCATGCCAAGGAGACAGAGAGAGAGAGAGAAGGGAAAAAATAGCAAAATCCTACACTAAAACGGTGATACACCAGAGAAGGAGAATGTTGGACATCTATCAAAACTACCATGGGACAAAGAGAGGTGAGCAATGGGAAGGATGGACAGATGCATCACAGGCCCAAGGATAGATTTCACACAGAAAATGTCCCAAAACTCCATGAACACAGCTCCAGACCTGCAATGAACATTCAAACATGCACAAATACCTGCAATGAAGAGAGGCAAGAAGAAAACAAGCAAAAACGAGAAAGGATGGACAGATGCATCACAAAACACGTTTTGTTGCTTTAGAAGTTTACACAGAACATCATTCCATTAATAAGAGGAAAAAATGCCATTACAGAGAAAGGGAGGAGGTTCGAACTCCATTTTCAACCCTAGAGAAGAAAAGAAGGGAGAGCAGAGCAGAAAGAATGAACAACTTCTTTTTTAAAATGAGCCAAATCTGGCTTTTTACATTGCATGGGTCGAGCCCAGGGGACAGAAACGTATAAAGGCATGGGAAAACGTGCCAGCCCATTCCTCATTGATTGCAGATGCATTAAAACGGCATGGGATACCTTACCAACCCATACCCTGCCATCTGATTTTGTGACCGATTGGGCCGCTGAAATGTCAGGAGAATGCGACCCATTAGCATTAAAACAGGTTGTTGGAATGTCGCTTCTGGCCATTATCACGCATCAGCGCCGTCAGATCCGTTTCTCAATTTTCTCTCTCCAAACTACACCAAAACTCGAGATTGATCCCAGAATCATGTAGAGAATTTCACAAGCTTTCCGTTGATATAAAGAACGTGCAAATCTGAGCTCTGGATCAAAAGATATGGCGATCTGAAGATTTAGGGCACAGAACAGACCAAAACGGATTTTGAAATATTTCCCGCGCTTCGCCACCTGGATGACACGTGGCACGCATTGATTGGTCGCGTGATTCTCTCTCCTCTATCTTTTCGGCGGGCTTTCCTTTGAAATTTCCTTATGGGCCCTAGTTGGGACATGTGGCGCTATTTCATTGGTTCGGATCAGTGCTCGAAAACTCGCCCTTTGACTTTTCTGACCTTTTCCCTTGTGACACGTGTCATGCGTTGATTGGTCCTCGGCCCTTCCGGCTCTTTCCGCGTCCACTTCGCGTCCATTTGTCCCGGATGTCCCAGTGCTCCTTGTGACATAAACCTTGGCCCCCGACCAATTCGCGTTCCTTTGTCCCGACTTCTCCTTGATGACACATGGCGCTGATCTGATTGGCTTCTCGGCTCCTTCGGCGATCCGCGTCCGGTTCGCGTCTTTTTGTCCCAGATGTTCCAAATGCTTAGTGCTGAAATGTTCCCATTTCGGCCGAACCGGCCGGTTCGCGTCTTTTTGTCCCAGATGTCCCACTTTGCTTTCAGACTGCCTTGACCTTTTTCACCCGGTTCGGCCGGTTCGCGTACTCGCGGCCCAAATGTCCCATTTGCTTTTTGACCATTTGTTCCCATTTCGGCCGAACCGGCCGGTTCGGGTCTTTTTGTCCCAAATTGTCCCGAGCAACAGTTAGCCAATTTTTCTTCCTCCTTCGGCCGGATCGGCTTTTCGCGCCCTTCGCGTACTTCTGGCCCGACTTGTCCCAAATGCAATTAGCGGGCCGCCTGGAGGCTTTTCGGCCGATCCGCGCCTTCCAAATGCGTACATTCGTTCACAATTGTCCCAAAGGCGACCTTGAGCAGGACTTAGCCAATTTTCACGGACAGGAGATTTTTTCTGGATCAACCTACTTGCCTGGAACTGCAAAACTCTGATGCATGTTATCAAAATTTACCCTGGGGGGGTGAAATTTTGACAACAGTTTTGACGACTCAGCGGGGTCACCTGCCTGCTAGGTGAAAAGACCAGTTGCCTGAAGCAATCCATTGGGCATGGAGTCATGAGTAGTATCCTGAAAACTGATCTGAACTTTGAAAACCTCCCCTCTGAGCCACTTGAAATCCACCGAACATGGAGTCATTCTCACCAAAAAACCACTGAAAAGAACTGTGCAAGAGCAAAACCAGCAACACCAAAAACTATGTACAAAACTGAAAATCATACATGCCCCAAATGGAACATGCAGAGTGTGCACAAGCACTTCTTCTGCTGAAAGCAAACCTAGCTACTCTACTCTAACTGGAAGCAAAGGCAAGCTAAACAAACCCTGCAACTGGTTGTGAGAAATAGCTTCCTTTCTTCAAAATTGGCAGCCATGCAATTGATTTGGCACTGATCATGGCTGTTTGGATGGATGGAAAATCAACAAGAAGCTGGTCTTCCACCCAAATCATCAAGGTATCAACTGAAAACAAATCCAATACCTCTTTTAGTTGCTCTGCATTTGGATTGGAGAGGTATGGCAGCTGATCCTTGGTACTTTGTAGCTCATCCTCATGCCCAGAAGCAAGCATGACTGGTTGTGGCTTCTCCTTTGGCTCCAATGAAGCCAAATACCTGATTGGGCAAGGTCTGATCCGTTTGATATGCCCATTGCTATGATTTTCAACTCCAAAAATGGAGTCTTCTTGTAGACCCTCTTGAATGGATGATGTGGAAGAAATGGTGGAATCCTTCTGTCCTTTCTCTTCCTCCAATGAAGAACATGGAAGATTTAAATCTTCCAATTTTGATTCCAAAGGGCTGCTATAAGATGCAGGCTGTTGCAAATGAATGCTCTCCTTCATGACAGCAGGCTCTGGTGTTTGGAATGTGGATGATGAAAGAGAGAATGGTGAAAACTCAACCGGCTCTTCTCCATCAAAACAGTCCTCCAAATCTGACAGGTAAACTGCCTCATTGCTGTCCTGCTGCTTCATGTTCAACTTCCTCCATGGTGTCCTCTTGATCTGCAACTTGACCACCATGGTTTCCTTCACTCTCCAATATTGAGTTTGAGAGATCAAACTCCTCTTCAGTACTAGAACTTGAGAGAGGTGAAGTAGAAAGAAGAACTGAAGGTTCTCCTGTAGCCTGCTTTGTGCTCAAAGCCCTTGGATCTGCACTTTTCTCCTCCACAGCTAGATGTGCTCCTCTTCTTTTGGATTTGGAGCAGCTTCTCCTTCCTCCAATGTTTGAAGGCAATCTTGCTCTTGATTGAACTCTTCCTCTAGCATGAAGTTTGTCAAGTCAAACTCTTCAATCTGCTGCTCTAGAGGACAAGTTGGGGCTGCAAGATCTTCTTCTTCTGCCTGCAACAAAATCAGTCCTGACCACCATTTGTTCTCCAACCTTAGCCTCTTCTGTAGGCTTAACCATCAAGGGGATCTTTGTTATCCCAAACTTGGCAGCCCAAACCTTCAAGTTTTCTGTCATTTCTTTTCTTTGTTTGGCTCTTCTTCTTGCTGTTGTCCTTGATGACTGATTTTTGCAATTTCTTCTTCCCCACATGGAATTGGGAATGCAAGAGGAGGGATGGGTTGAAACTCAACTGATTTGACAATTTTTTGTGGTGGTGGAGGCAGTGAAACCTCTTGTTTCTTTGGAGGAGGGGGTATTTCTGTTAGCTCTTGTGGAGGGGATGACTGTTTGGAAGGGAAAAGGAAAGAAGAATTGAGATGAGGTGGAAGACTAGGGGGTGGAGAAATGGATTCAACACTTGGGACAGCAGATGGAGAGTTTGAAACTTGACACTGCTGAAATGAAACAGATTGGGAAAGAGGAAAAGAAAAGGCATGAGATGGTGTGCTTACCCGTTGACAAGGTTGCTGAATACTCCTCTCATACACCTCTATTTCTTCAATCCACTTTGCAAGCAAAGGCAGTGTTGCAATCATGAAGTCAAGCTTCTCCTGAGGGCTGTAATGCCTTGGAAAAGGTCCCACCCATGGACAGGGTGCTCCACAACCGATTCCAAAAGCTTTCATTTGTGCTTGAGCCCTGGACTGCACCATCCCCACCTCCATCTTTTGGATTTTCTCCAACAGACCAGCATCTTGGATCTGATGGTCTTCATTGTATGCATACTCTTGCTCTTGGAAAGCTCCATAGCCAAACTGACTTTGGCACTGCTGCTCATATGGGTATGCATACTGATCTTGAATCTGCTCAAAATGCTGATTTGGAGGATTTGTAAAACATGTTGGAGGTGGAATATACTGCTGTTGTTGATGTGAATTCCATGATGGAAATGAAGTCATGATTGCACAACTTCATGGAATGGAAAAGAATGAAAGGGATGGAAAGAAAGATGGATGAAAATGGATGGGTTTGCAAGCTCAGAGAAATGGGTTGCTGATCAGATGGAGTCGCCAGATGTGTTTGCAAGTGCCTCCAAAGGCTGAAATCTTCACAGGAACACACCAACCTGCAAAAGATGAAGTGGAAGACCTCTAAGGTCCCACCGGGCATGCCAAAACTGTTAGTGCAAAATCACAGCACCCCTGGATGCAGATCAATTTTCTAGGTTGATCATTCAGGCATCCAGTGTGATTGCACAACATGGAAACCTCTCTCCAAGCGTGGGACTTGTGAAACCGAGAGAGGAATCTCTAGAGAAGGCTGGTTCCTGCTCCTAAACTACCTGCCACAAGCTATTCCAGTGCAGGCAAGCTAATCTAATCCTAATCTAACCATGCCAAGGAGACAGAGAGAGAGAAGGGAAAAACATAGCAAAAGCCTACACTAAAACGGTGATACACCAGAGAAGGAGAATGTTGGACATCTATCAAAATTGCCATGGGACAAGGAGAGGTGAGCAATGGGAAGGATGGACAGATGCATCATAGGCCCAAGGATAGATTTCACACAGAAAATGTCCCAAAACTCCATGAACACAGCTCCAGGCCTGCAATGAACATTCAAACATGCACAAATACCTGTAATGAAGAGAGGCAAGAAGAGAACAAGCGAAAATGAGCAAGGATGGACAAATGCATCACAAAACACGTTTTGTTGCTCCAGAAGGTTGCACAGAACATCA
This sequence comes from Taxus chinensis, assembly GCA_019776745.2. Taxonomy (NCBI): domain Eukaryota; kingdom Viridiplantae; phylum Streptophyta; class Pinopsida; order Cupressales; family Taxaceae; genus Taxus; species Taxus chinensis. The sequence continues at coordinate 850,403,497 of CM034150.1, forward strand.
TTCCATTAATAAGAGGAAAAAACGCCATTACAGAGCAAGGGAGGAGGTTCGAACTCCATTTTCAACCCTAGAGAAGAAAAGAAGGGAGGGCAGAGCAGAAAGAATGAACAACTTCTTATTTTTGAGCCAAATCTGGCTTTTTACATTGCATGGGTCGAGCCCAGGGGACAGAAATGTGGGAAAACATGCCAGCCCATTCCTCATTGATTGCATATGCATTAAAACGGCATGGGATACCTTACCAACCCATACCCTGCCATCTTTTCACCGATTTGGACAGGAGAATGCGACCCATTAGCATTAAAACAGGTTGTTGAAACGTCGCTTCTGGCCATTATCACGCGTCAGAGCTGTTTCTCAATTTTCTCTCTCCAGACTACACCAAAACTCGAGATTGATCCCAGAATCATGCAGATAATTTCAACAGCTTTCCGTTGATATAAAGAACGTGCAAATCCGAGCTCTGGATCAAAAGATATGGCGATCTAAAGATTTAGGGCACGGAACAGACCAAAACGGATTTTGAAATATTTCCCGCGCTTCGCCACCTGGATGACACGTGGCATGCATTGATTGGTCGCATGATTCTCTCTCCTCTGCCTTTCGGTGGGCTTTCATTTGAAATTTCCTTGTGGGCCCTAGCTGGGACACGTGGCGCTATTTCATTGGTTCGGATCAGTGCTCGAAAACTCGCCCTTTGACTTTTTGACTTTTTCCCTTGTGACACGTGTCATGCGTTGATTGGTCCTCGGCCCTGCCGGCTCTTTCGCGCCCTTCGCGTCTTTTTGTCCCGGATGTCCCAAACCGTTTGGGACATAAACCTCCGATCCGCCCGAAATGGGCTTCCTTGTCCCGATTCGGCCGATGACACGATGGCGCTGCTTGATTGGCTTTTGGCTCCTTCGGCGATCCACGTCCCGTGCGTCCCTTTGAATTTTTGGCACAGTGCTAAAATTTCCCATTTCGGCTGAACCGGCCGGTTCACGTCTTTTTGTCCCATATGTCCCACTTTGTTTCGGACTGCCTTGACCTTTTTCGCCCGGTTTGGCCGGTTCACGTACTCGCGGCCCAAATGTCCCATTTGCTTTCGGACCATTTGTTCCCATTTCGGCCGAACCGGCCGGTTCAGGTCCTTCGCGTACTCTTCTCCCGAACTATCCCGCTTAGCAGTTAGTCATTTTTCTTCCTCTTTCGGCCGGATCGGCTTCTCGCGCCCGCTGCGTACTTTTGTCCCACTTGTCCCAAATGCTTAGCGGGCCGCCTGGAGGCTTTTCGGCTGATCCGCGCCTTCCGCGTACATTCGTTCCAATTGTCCCAAAGGCGACCTTGAGCAGGACTTAGCCAATTTTCACGATTTTTTCTAGCTCAACCTACTTGCCTGGAACTGCAAAACTCTGATGCATGTTATCAAAATTTACCCTGGGGGGGGTGAAATTTTGACAACAGGATGCTTTGATGCTCTTGAAATTCTTTTGGATGCAACCTTAGGTGATGATAATAGATGCTTAGATCTTGGTCCCTTATTATGATCACATTGTTTTGTATATATGATTCTCTTGTTTGAATTTCGTAATTGACCTCTAAAAGGATTACTACCAAGAAAACAAGATGCCCAAAATATAAAAGACGCCAAAAGGGGATGAGTAAGATACAATGAGGTTGGGGGCTCCAAGAGGAGATGAGGGTGCTAGGATACTCACTTCTTGGCTAGGCGCTGGTGTCAAAAGCTAAGAAAGATAAAGAAATGAAAGTCAGATTGGGTAGTGAGGTGTGTAATACCATAAAGAAAAGAAAAAAGAAAAAAAAGAGGCCAAACATAAATGTTAATTAGTAGTTTTCTCGCTTAGGAATCATATGAATAGTGGTATATGATTATGACCTATAAATGTACCCAAGCGTGTGATTTAGTGTCTACACTCTCACCTTGCATGTTTTGAGTTCTTGTAGGACCATAGAGATCATTATGCACAAGTTCCAACAACCTTGTGGTTGATTATTCCTTTTTCTTGAATGAGGCTCTTGTCTACTTTTCAAATTGACATTATTTGCAAGTGGTATTTGTTGGTTAAGAAGTCTTTGACATTGCTCTAACAACTTGTTTGGAACTAATTTTCACTAGATTATTGAAGTTCATATGATCCATTATCCTATGCCACAACCAAATCTCATCCATTTGCCCCATGTAACACTTTTCACCCTTAATCTCACTAAGAATGTAGAGATTATTTGTTATCCTATATGCATCAACAATAACCTTCCCAATGCTTTCCTTTGTGATTTCAAATCCTCCATTATAAAATATTATTGTGTCTCCTCTATCTCCCTAAGGAAATGGGATTTTTGAATCAACAAAAAAGAATCTTCTAAAGATTATTAAGATGACCTTGGGATAAAATCAAAAGACATGGCATACAAAACTCAAATCAACCTTGTGGGCTGCCAAGATTACTATTAAGAGATCAACTAGAATCTCATCATTCAAAATAGTGTATGGAAAGGAGGGAATATTTTTAATCTCACTTGAGTTTCCATCCTTGGAACTCATAATATAGCTTGAGATGTTTGAAGAAGAAGAAATGGAGGCTATATATGTAGATATGATGAAACTAGAAGAGCTAATATAGACAAGGTTGTGAATTCAATATAAAGGTAGCAAGCCCAAGCGAAAAAATGCTCTGATAAGAAATAAAAAATGACCCTCAAGTAAGTTTACCTTTTCCTTAAATAGGATAAGGAAATAGCTCATCCAGGAAGTCACAACAAATTTGACACCATTTGGAGTGGCATTTAAGTGATCTCCAGCTACAAAACAACTAACACTTTTCAATTATTAAGGTTGAATGGAGAGGAACTCCCTATCCCATTCAATGGGATATACCTCAAAATATGTTATTGAGGTAAGATGTTACCTTGTATATAGTTGTTGCTTCTAGAAAACAAGTTCTTGTACACACTCTGCATGTTTCCTTTTGGAACATATATGATTTTCATCCTTTTGTACATAGTTTTTGTGGATCTACTATCTTGGTTTTGAACAATTAAATTTAGAGTAGGTTTCATGATGGAATCACATTTTTGGGTTATTTCCCAAGGGTATTATTTCACGTTCCAAGAATCCAATTTATTTCAATGCTAGGTTCACTCTTCATTGTAGATTCAGGGTTGAGTTAGAGAGTTTAAAGGTTGTGAAGATCAATCCAAGTTATTTACTTAGCTCCATGCCTAATGGATTTCTTAAGGATAATAGTATTCATATCTAATAAGAAGAAATCATTAGTGAGTCATCAAAACTATTGTCCAAGATAACCCCCCAAGGCTATTTTGACAACTTATGAAATCCAATTTTGGACTTAGCCATTTTTCGATTTTCAAATCCATGGAACACTGGAGGTTAGTTTTATGTGGAACCCAATATATCATTGTTATATGGGTTCTCCTAATCCATAGAATTAAGGAAATATGACTCAAAACTTAAGCAATTTTTTGGTAAGGAAATCCACGAAAGACTATCCTAGTATACCGCAAAATGTGTAATTTAGTGTTTCATGGGTTCTCCTAGTGTCGAGAAGAACAAGGGAATTAGTGCAAAAGACTTAGAGAAGGTTAAAAATTCATGAGGTGATTTAAGTTTACAAAATGAAAGGTTGTATTCTACCATGCAATGCCACACAACAAAGGTTGGAGGCCACCTTGGAGAAGCTACGATGCAAGGGGAAAATACCATCGGGAAATGCAAAGTAAAAGAGATGGAAAGTTTAAATGTGACCAAGGTTGAAGTCATGGAACACTAACTTAGTATTCTATGGAATTATCAAAGATTAAGCATTTTTTAGAATTCACAAATTGAAGAACAAGAAAATAAGGAAGCGGGGTTAGTAAAGTCACAAAACAAGAAGTATCTTTCTACAAAATAAAGGAATGAGGGTCACAAAGTTAGGTGTCATTCAACAAGGAAATAGACACGTACGGTATATGGGGAGGTTTAGTGAGAGGACTGGGAAACTTAATAATTCAAGAGTCATGGGAGTAGCTATGGAGAATTCAAGGAAATCACCACGAAGATGTTTCAGTTTGTGAAGATCTTGGAAGGCCACATAACACTTAAATATTGCCAACATAAGTCATTTTCCACAAGAAAAAGATAATAACATTCCAAGTCTGTAGAATGAATGAAAAAATAGAAAGTTGTGAAATAAATGAAAATCAACCTAGAGTTAACGCAACAAAGCATTTCTTCACGAATGCTCGGAATTAGATTTTTTGGCACTAAATTTTGATATAGAGTTCCATTTTTCCTCGCATTTGATCTATTAGGAACATATTGGAGAGGAATTTAAAAAAGATAAGGTTTATAAGGAATGATCAAGTATTTTTGGAGAATTGATTATGCAAAATATGAAATATTATGCCTAATCTAAATGCAAGATTACAATAAATAAATGAATACTGAAGTATAAAAGTATACTCAAGTAAACTAAGAAATAAATAATGATACCCTAATGTGCAAAGAAGGGTAAGATGCCTTACCTGATTCACCAAATACTAGAAAATACATAGAGTTAGAAAATAGAAAAATATGAAACACTGACCATCAAACTAGAGCTCAAAAAATTACAGATATGGAGGAGGTTGGATTGGGGCTTCCAGAGAGGGACATAAGAGCCTGTGGGATCCCTAGACTTATTTCTAGGTGACTAGATCTTTGGAAATGCTCAGAAACCTGAATAATCAAGATCACAAGATGTTTTCTGATGCTCACCTTTTTTCATACAGCTTCACACAATGATTGCTGGAGTCACCAAAAACTTGCAATGAAACATAGATCTACAAAACCCTCAAATAGACATCAGATCCTAAAAGAGAAAGATGTAAAATGAGGGGTTAGACTTTGGTCAACTGCAACAATGGTGGACTTACAACTGAAGGATACTTCTTGTATGTTGTATTCCTTTGTATTCATCCTATTCCTAATATGCCCATTAACGCTCCTCTTTCATCTAGTGTACCAGATACCAACATACTTGAAACAAAAATTAAAAATGAAAATGCAAACAAAAATGATTCTTATGACTCTGATGATAACATTGATCACGTTGAAATTACCAATGAAGCATTAGGAAAACTCAACTTCACTCCTATTGATATTGGTGACTCTTTGTTGGTCCGAAAAACCTTCGGTTAGGCAGGTCGTGTGGAAATAGACCAATAGTGTGCAGGGCATAGCCTCTATTTGAGACAACAAAGTGAAACTGGTTTATTGCTAATCTATCAAGTAGGAATCTGTACAAATCTACACTATTCTAACTTCAAGGGGTTTGGGATCTCATCCCAGTAGAGCTAGTTCCAACTGAAAGGTAGGAAGGAAGGAACAAAGGAGGGTAGATCTGAAGGAAGAAAATAAATGAATTCCAAGACAGAAAGGTCAGAAGGTTTATGCTTTGGGCTGGTAGCAAAAAGAGCCAAAATTACTTGCATAAACAATTAAAGCAATACTGATGAGCATATGACAATAGTAGGAATGAATCCAACAGAATAAAAACATAGATCTAACTTAAGATAGATCTGATGCAAATAACACATACATTAAGCACAAAGTCTAAACATATGTATTAATATTTCTTCTGTTACAAGAAAACACAAAGTATTTCTCTCCTCACTTCTCTTTTCATACAAAAAATGTCCACCCCTGAAATACAACAAGTATTCCAGTATTTATAGAAGGAGAAGAAGAAAGAAAAAAGCAAACCAACCACTATTTACAAAATATTTTACATGATATTTACAAAATATCTAAAAAGTCAAAAGTTGACTTTGGGCAACTTTTTGGATGGCAACATCCCATGGTGCAACATGGATGATGTCATCGTAAATGCTAACAAGATTTTTAAATATTTTATAAAAATGATCAAAGCCTACACGAGAGGAGAAAATACTCCTCATCATCCCTTTGCTCAAACTTGGTGTCTTGCTTTTGATCAGGAGAGTCGATGTGACATTGTGCTCTATATTCCATAAACTTGCTGATCATCACTTGAAGTTGATCATGATCTGGACCTTTAAAATGGTCTCCAATGACTTCACAAGTTTCTTTCTCATTCTTGAGCTTGTCAGGTAACTCAACAAAAGTTTCACATGCATCGATCAAAAAGCCAATGAAGTTGCGGCAGGCCAAGAGGTTGTTGATTGACTCTCGGTTGAAAGTGACCTCTGGTGTAAAACCTTTAGTGACTATATCCTTGAAGTGCTAGAAAGTATCATTTTCTTCTCTCAAGTTGTATGATTCACTGAGCATTTCCGGAGCCATTTTTGTAACAATTTGCTCCATGTTGTATCGTGCGTCCAGGGCTTCATCCTTGATTTTATCTATTCTCTCCAAGATATATTCCATTTGATCAACCTAGTAATATAAAGTGACGAGAGCTTTGTTATGTGCATGCGGGATTATCGATAACACCGACCTTTAATAGGTTATCAGTTGAGCAGTCAACCATGGTTTGAAATGTTTCATGCTGCAGCCTGGTGTTATCTAATTCTTTGGAGATGGAACCTGCTACTGCTTGTAGCTTCTTATTTTCTTGAGTTATAACCTGGTAGAGTACTATGAATTTCCCAATCATTTCTTGACCATCCCTGAGGATTCGCTTGATCCATGATGATACTGCTGTGCCTTGTTCACCAATCTTAGCATATTCATTTATTTTATCCTGACTCAGAACTTGAATGGGTTCAGTGACAATTATAGGGGGAGCATTGCCCATATTATGCAATGCTTGGAGGAGATGTTTGTTTTGTTCCTTGAGTATTCTCTTCTCCTCTTTTGCTTCTTGGAGATTATTGCAAAGAGCATCTACTGTAGACAAGGCTTCTCCTTGCAAGATTTTAGATGAGATCCCCATTGCGAATTGAGTCACTGTGAAGTCTGTGGGAGACAGATCTTCCTTTTTCTTGGTGGGATCCGGGTAAGCAATCTCCATGAACCTCTCCCCCAAAGTGATTTTATAAAAGTGAGTTATCGATTTCTGCTTCTTGGTTCCCTTCTTCGGAATGACAGAGAAATCCATGGCCGCAATGGGAACATTTCTCTTATGTTGACCTAGATGGTCAAAAATCCAACTAGGACTTATGGGAGTGGGAGTAGAGGAAATAGAAGAAGAAACGAGAGTGAGCAATTGTAGTGGACTTAGGGAAGTATGTCAAAACACTTGGTGGTGGCATTGACAAGGAGTCCAACGCAACGCTACTTGTAGGGCCTTGAGTTACTATAGGAGAAGAGAAGGACATGGAAATAGAAGGGATCTGTAAATAGATGGAGGTAATACTGGGTGATAGATCCATGAGAGAGGAGAAGATGGAAGAGGTGGGAGATGGAAGGGAGGAAAGGAGAGGAGAAGACACATCCATAGGAACAAATGCTTGAATGACAGGAGGAGGAGAAGAAATGGAAGAAGGAATGATGGGTACCTCTACAGTTGTAGTTGTGATAACATCCTAGGTGGATGTATCTGTTGGAACCTCTGTTGTTTCTTCTTTACCTCGAGACACCAGGTTGACTACTTGATTCTCGGAAGTAGAAGGGAGGACTTAAGAAGTTTCTTCTTATTCGATTGACTCACCCTACTTGTCTTTTCCTTTTCCATTCGGCACTTGGGCTAGTCTTGGAGGTGCCCTACCTGAAGGATAAGTAGTGAAATAAACTCCAAGGTAGGTGAGACCATTCTATTTGCACCAATGTTTGGTGTGCTGCAACGTGGGCTTAACCCTTTCATTAATGGTTTTTGGTGCTTTGGCTCTGTGGATCTCTGAAAATAGCTAATCATCCCCATCTGTGTCAAGTTAAACCTAATCAATTTCTTGATCAGTCTCTTGGAATTCCTTTAGGACAATGGCAACGCCATAGTGGATGATCTCCTCTAGAGCCAGTTGGGAGTGATCCTTTCACCTGATGTCTATCTCATGTGTCAGGTTGATTTAAATGTCCTTGATGTCAAGAACATGGATGGGATCAATTTTTTCCTTTGGGAGGCAACTCCGGTAGTCGAAGGTCGGTCTTGCGGGGAAGTTATGATTTAGATTTAGAAACTCCAGCTCAGCATACATCTCCCATACTTTGGCAAGTGTGAGGTAGGTGTATCGGCCAACTGTAAGGGGGAATGTAGTTCCACCTTTATTTATTTTCATGCACTTCTCATGGTACTTGATTAGCTACCTTAAAAATTCCAGCAAGATCAGTTTCGGTCCTACAAACCTTGGTAGCTTCGTTGGTTCTCCCTCGAAATTCACAGCTTTGAGGTATGTGAATGTGGGAAATTGTGTGAACAATGCTCCCCATTTCTTTGTAGCATCAATCACACTCTGGCTGGTCTGATCGTGTCTCGTGTTTGGTATGATCAAATAGATTACATCATAGAAGAAGGAATCATTAATTTTAGAGAACTGGGAGATGCTGCCCTTGAGCTTCAGTTCTGGGTAGAACTCATATATCTCGACTTGGGGCCATACCCCATTTCGAGCTAACCCTACAAAATCCCTTACTGCCGCAACAACGTATACAACGTAGGAATTCATGTAGAATTTCCCAGTTTTTAGAACTTGTTGGAGCTACTGGGAGATGGTGTCACTGATTATTTCACCCCAACCAAAACACTAATTAGGTGCATTCTTGCTCATGGTCTCTAGATACCTTAGCATCCATTTGTGGAAATAATGGGCATCAGGGAGCCCAAATACTCTATTTAAGAAGGTGATTATATCATTCAACTCCTCATTGAATTCACTACAGTGGATGGTTTATGGCCATCTACTCCCCAGATTCTTGTTCTTTAAATAAAGCTCGTTCATCATCTGCATGAATTTATCCTCATTATCATCCCAAGCCTTCTTGTAGTCTTTGAGACTTATTTCTACATATTGTCTATGATGGGGAATGCCCAGGATCATTTCAAAGTGATGAGATGTGAGGTATATGATGGTCTGATTATCTCTATTTTTGACACATCTAGTGTATTTGTTGTAGAATCAGGAAACCAACATAATAAACTCATTATTTACGGCACTTACTGGCAGCCCAGTTACAAAATGCAATCCACTGCCCACCAACTTGTTCATCCACGGGCCACGACTTGCCTGGTTTTTCCTCACCTAGAATTCATCCATGTCATTATGACCCAGCTCAGAGTCTCTGATGTCGAGTCAGGCATTCCGACTCTCTGATACTTATACTTCATCTCTTGTTCTGACTGCTTAGCTTTAGCTTTAGCTTTAGTTGGTTTCTTGCTTGATGAAGACATATATGAGCCCAAGGATGGATGTTGTTGCTCTGCAAGAAGAATCAATGAGGTACAACACAGAAGAGACATGTCAACTGTCATGTTATTCATAATGAAAGCTTGTAGAATGAAGAAAAATCAATAATAAGGCTTAGGGCATAAGGTGCAGGTTTAGAACAGGCTGTAGGAGCTTAAAATTACTTGGCCCACTTTCTAGGGTGTTGACATGAGTAAAAATGTGCTTAATGTTTATAGGAGAAAAGTTATGCCAAGTTAGAAAGGGCATGGTTTTCTAGATGTTAACATGAAAATTTTGGTGACAAAGGGTAAATTGCATTCAGGAAGTTGTCAACATGAGGAAAATTATGCTTAGTGTTGACCTGGGAAAAGTTGCACCAATTTGGAAAGGGAACAATTTTGAGAGGTGTTACATGACAACATGTAGCGCCAAAGGGTAGAAGCACAGGAGCACAGATTTGTAGCATACAACATTAGTGTGTTGATGTTATGGAAGTTACGCCTACGACCTTAGGAAAAAATCTGCTTTGGATGGGCGCATTGAAATTTGTTTGTGTAACATGTGTTTAAGAGTGCGCCAAAGCACAACTGCGGAAGATGTTGCAAGGAAAATCAGTGTGCCTAGGGGAAAAGTGCGTGGTGTGAGTTTGTAGCACACAACATCTTGTGTTGATGTTGTGCAAGTTGCGCGCTTGCATCTTACAAAAGCTGCTAAGTATTCATTTTAACTGGATGTGCGAAAAAAGGTTATGTTGCAAGAGGGTACATTGGTGCCAAGGCACACTTTGGGATGATGTTACATAGACAAGGACAACGCGCCAAGGATTTCAATTAGTTGGATAATTTTGGCAACTTATCCTCTTGATTTCTCTTCCTCTCTTTCTTCAGATTGATCTCAGATGGCAAAGAGAGGTTTTGTTTTGGCAAGGCAACAAGTAGGGAAAGGTGGGTTTTTGGATTTCTTAAGAGGCAAGGGTCTTCCAGATTTGTAGATCTGGAAGGAGAGGTAATAGGACTTTCAAGTAGTTTGATAGATTGTATTAGGTGTGTTTCTCTAGATTTTTATCTTTTATACACAACCCTAATACCTAATACAAACAAGAAAAAAACAACAACCAGGAGAGGAGCCACTTACCCAGATTTATAAAGGACGAAGAATGACGTTGGGGTCCACAAGCTCAAAAAAAGGCACGCTGGGGTGACAAGGATGGCTGACAGGCGCAGAGAAAATACTTTTTTCAATTTTCAATTCGTGAAAATGATAGGTGTCGGGTGCATATTTATAGAAAAACTGGCATTTATTACTTCACCAACATCTTTTGGCCTGCCTTTGGGAGTGTCAACACAGGGAAAAGTGCATCCTTAGCGCAAATTTGGTGATGTCAACATAGCATTTCCAGTGCCTAAGCACACTTTTTCAGACTTCAACACAATGTTTCCAGTGTGCCTTAGGGTATTTAAAGGGGCACAATGTTTTGGATGTTAACTTAACCATGAATGCGCCGAAGTTTTTAGAGGGGGCGCAGATTTTGGAGTGTCGACACAAGGAAAACTATGCCCAAGGAAGAAGTCAGAAAAATGGATAAGTTCAGAAACTAAATTGGCAACATCCAGATTTTTGAAATGGAGTTTTGGGCCATTTCGAACGTTGTCAAACTTCCCTGGGGGCCAAAATACAATTTTTGGTATAATTACCTACAAATTTCCCTCATCAATTTTGCATGATAATAGCTGGCTCTTTCTAGGGACTATCTTTGAGTGAAACTCAAGGGTAGAGAATCCCAGATTTCCACGTGTGCCTATCCATTGGGTTACAGAGAGTCAAAAACAAGGGTGAACCAAAAAGGGAAAGAAAGGGAATACAACAAACAACGGAAAGTAAACACACAATGAAATAAAACTGTAGAAAGAAGAGAGCAAGATCTACTTCCTGAAAATATTTAGGTGTTTTCCGCTATAGGGAAGTATGGGAGCTCAGTTCCATCCAGATATGAGATATAGAAAATATTCTCTCCATTGAGCTGCTTGATTTTGTATGGCCCTCTCCAAAGAGAGTTTAACTTCCCGTGCATACCTTTTGGTTCTCTTCGTTTGTCCCACAGAAGAACAAGATCTCCCACTTAGAAATATTTCTACTTAGCTTTCTTGTCAAATAGTCTCTTGACTTGATTCTGATGTTCAGTGATCTTATCAACCATTTTCACTTGCTTTTCTTCAAGTTCCATCAAGTACATAATCCTCTTTTCAAGATAATTGTTAAAAAGTTTCATCTTTAATTTCTTGAGCCAAGCGCAGAGAAGGAAGTTTTGCGGTGATAGGGATTTTAGCATCGATCCCATATAACACCTGGAAAGGTGACATGCCAAGAGACCTCTTTGGAGTGATACAATCCACCCATAAAGCATCGTATAATGTTTTGTACCAAGACCACTGGTTTTCATTAACTAGCTTCCGTATGATAGTCACCAGGTTCTTGGTGTTGGATTCTACCTGACCATTTCCTTGAGGATAATAATCAGAAGCATGAGCCAAGGTTATTTTGTATCCATAACAAAAACCAATAACTTCCCGTGAAGAGAAGTTGGAAGTGTTGTCAGCAATGATTTTGTGTGGAATGCCAAATCTCACAATAATATTTTCCTTGATGAAGTTACAAACAACTTCAGAAGTGGAATGCTTGACAGGTATGGCCTCCACCCATTTTGTGAAGTAATCCATTGTTGTTAGGATGTAACTATGTCTAGCACTCGATTGAGGATTGATTTCTCCAATGAAATCAATTACCCATTGTTTGAATGGTTCGTTGATGATGACAGGCCTGAGGGGAAACACAGCCAACTTTGGTTTACCAACGAACTATTGGAAAAGTTCACATTTTGCTACCCAGGTGGCTGTATCTTGGAATAGCGTCAGCCAGTAGTACCTGGCCCAAATGATTTTGTGTGCTGTCACTGATGAGGAGGAGTGACCACCATAGGCTGAGTCGTGAAAAATCTCCAACAATTTTATCTGCTATGTCTTGTCAACACATCATAGAAAAATGCCGTCAATTCTACGTTTGTACAATCCATCATCCTATATGAAATATCTTGCAGCTCTGAGCTTCACCATTCACTTTTCCTTTGTGGTTAGGTGAACTAGGCATTTTCCATAGGTGAGAAAGAACACAATTTCATAATACCATTTGTCGTTGGTTGCGAAAAATAGAACCATGGGCAAAGAATCCACTTTCTCCAGTTTATTTTGTTCTCCATCAACGTGATCAACTTTCTCTAAAGGTACCTCTGAGTCTTTGTTTTCAGCCATTAGTTGACACATGCCTTTACCTCTTACCAACCTAGTTGGTTTGATATCTAGGTTGTATTCTTGGACCTTTGCGATCTAGTTCCCTCATAAGCTCCCTAACTCATGTTGAGTCAGGATAGACTTAATAGCTATGTTAGGAACTAACGCCACTGTATGAGAATTCATAATATAGTAGCAGAAGTTCTTGACTGCTTTTACCATGGCAAAGACATGATTTTCCAATTGCAACATCTTCATTTCATGAGGCTTGAGAGGAGATCTCATGAAAGTAATTAGGGATTCAATATCTTCAGAGTTCTTTTACATCAAGATAGCTGATACAATATGCGCAGACACATAACTGTACATGATGAAGTTTTTTCTCAAGTTAGAGCACACCAGAACAGGGGCATGAGCGATGGGGGTTTTTATGTCTTCGAATGATGCCCAACCTTCCTCACTCCATCGGAATGTTTGGGACCCTTTCATCATATTATATATATGATGATTATTTTAAACAAAATTAGGAACAAAGCATCTAATAAAATTTACCTTTATGAAGAAAGAGTGAACACCAGTCTTGCTTGTAGGAAAAGTAAGGCTCTGAATAGCCTTGACCCTTTCGACATCTATATTAGTTCCTTCTCTATTGATGACATGTCCTAGCAGATTTCCTTCGGTGACCCCAAAAACTAACTTCTTGGGATTTAGCAAAATCATGTGCTCTCAGCATCTGATCAAGACTTGTTCCAAATGATTGCAGTGATCACTTCACTTTTTGGAGAACATGGTCAGATCATCTAGGTAAGCTACGATGACCTTTTCCATCATACCTTTTAATGCAAAGTCCATTTCTCGTTGGAAGGTGGCACCAGTGTTGATCAAACCGAATGACATTCTACTATAGGTGAAGGTACCCCAAGGAGTGGTGAATGCTATTTTGAACTAATCTTCAGGTGTGACTTGAAGTTGATTGTAACCTAAAAAACCGTTAAGCAAAGAAAACATTTTTTAACCAGTTACTGCTTGTAGCACTTGATCCATTATCAGAAATGGATAGTTATCTTTTAAGGATGACTGGTTCAAGTTACGAAAGTCCACGCATATCCGTATCTCGCCATTCTTCTTCCGCACATGCAAAATATTTGTAACCCAGGTACTGTAATGAATTGGAAAAATAATTCTTGCATCCAACATCTTCTGAATTTCAACCTGGATGGTACCTGAGATTTTGGGGTTGTAATGCATTTTCTTTTAATGGAAATTCTTGACGTCATCCTTGAGTGGAATGTCGTGCCAAATGTCCTTTGGCTTGAAAGACTTTAGATCAGCATAAGACCATGCTAATACATCCATGTACTTTTTTAGCAAGTTAACGAATTTTCACTTTTCCTCGGGCATACAACACTTCCCAATATTCATGGAATGAGGATGTTCTGTAGTACCCAGATTGATGGATTTAGTTTCTGGAGAAGAGGAAGGATCATCCTATCACTTTTTCTTAACAAAACGGCCATGATTATCAAATAATCATTTTAAGGAAACCAATCATTTCAAAATCTTATTTCCTTTGAGTTGTATCACTATTTCTTTTTTAGATTCATGTGCTTGACCGGTGAGAGACTCAGGACACGTAGAAGTTGATCCATCAAAATGAAGTTCTTTGAAATTTTCAAATTTTTCCAAAAAGGTGATAAGTTGGTTGTCATCATTGAACACTTGCTAGTCATGTGAATTATCTGGCACACTTGGGTGAAAAACCACTTCAATGGTATATGTATCCATTTTCAACCCTAGGTGAGGGAGCAGGAGAGAGGCTGAGATGACCAATGAATCAGCCATGTCATTTTGGGCTTGCAGAACTGCTTTGATTGAGAAAGGTTCAAACTCTTCGATGTTATCCCATAATGCATTGCGGTAGTGTCTGAGTCAGTCATTTTTTACTTGATATATCCCTTTTACCTAATTGACAATTAGCTCAGCATCACCTTGCACTCTCAGATTCTTGATTCCCTTCTCTTTTGCAGCTTGCATGCCAAGTAACAAGGATTCATACTCAGCCGTATTATTCGTATTGAAGAACTACAACTTGAAAGAAAAAGGGAAAATATCCTCTTTAGGAGATATTAGAATAGCCCCAACACCACATCCACTTGTCACGCAAATGCCATCAAACTGTAATGTCTACACTTTGTTAAGCTCCTCCTTTTGGACGAGAATTTCCATTTTATCTGATTCGGTGGAAAAGAAATAATTTTCCATCCCTGATGATTTGAAGATAATCTGAGCCTTAGGGTCATCAGAGTTAGTGACTAGATATTTATTTTTGTGACTTTGGTTCCAATGTCTGCATCACCCCTTTGACAGGAATCCTGGCTTTGGACCAGTCCATATGAATTTCCCCACCAACTTCTTTACAAAATATCCTCCCTAGAAATATCTCGTATGCTGCTGGAATATCAACTACGAGAATAGTCATTTTTACCCTTTTCTCAGGAAATGCCGCAAATGTAAATTGCGCATCCTTGATTTGACCAATCAATGGTACCTTTTTGGTTTCCATGGAGTAGCATCTACCAAAAGGTTTAGTAAGTGTGAGGCCCAAAGCATGGGCAACCTTTGATGGCATAACATTGTCATAAGCTACAGAATCAATTATACAGTTGTTTAGTTTATGACCATTGATAAGGAGAGATAGGTAAAAAGGTTCAATTTTCCTTGATGCGGAGGTTGAGGCGACATTTACGTGAGATGTAGGATGAGTGGGAAGAATTACTTTTGGGGAAATGGGAGGAGGGATGACAACCTAACTTTGGATATACTTAGTTAATCTTATAAGCTGCTCTGGGTTGGACAGAAGGTAGTCAACTTCAGACATTTGGATGTTGGTATTTTTAGCGTGATCAATGATATCGAACGTGACCAAGGGTTACGCTAGCTGAAGGAATGAGTCCCTAATTTCACGTTTGTAGGGGAGGATTACTGGTCTTTATGGGACTGGAGGAAGGGTGATTTGGAGGAGAAATAGGAGGAAAAGATTTATTTACAAAAGGTTTAATAGGAAGTTGAGTAGGAAGGGGATTACCTCTTTTAGCGATCATTGGTAGTGGAGCTATCACAACCTATTCCTTTTGTTTTTCAGTAGCAACCTTTTCTTCTTTTCCTTGTGAGCGAGTAAAAATATGTATGATTGTCCACTCATGTACCCTTGGGTACCCTCTTCTTCATCAAATTCCTTGTCTTCAAATTCCATATACCCAATAGTAGAGTCTCCAAAAACTGTTGGTCTAAAAAACTATCAGTTAGGTAGGTTGTGGGGAAACAGGCCAATAGTGTGCAGGACATAGCCCCTCTTTGAGAAAACAAAGCAAAAATTGTTTATTGCTAATCTATCAAATAGGAATCTATGTAATTCTACACTATTCTAACTTTAGGGGGTTTGGTATCTCATCGCAGTAGAGCTAGTTCCAACAGAAAGGTAGGAGGAAGGAGAGGAGGGTAGATCTGAAGGAAGAAAAGAAATGAATTCCAAGATAGAAAGGTTAGAAGGTTTATGCTTTGGGCTGGTAGTAAACAAAGCCAAACTTACTTGCATAAACAATTAAAGCAATACTGATGAACATATGACAATAGTAGGAATGAATCCAACAGAATAAAAACATAGATCTAACTTAAGAAAAATTTGATGCAAATAACACATACATTAAGCACAAAGTCTGAACATATGTATTAATATTTCTTCTGTTACAAGAAAACACAAAGTATTTCTCTCCTCACTTCTCTTTTCATACAAAAAATGTCCACCCTCGGAATACAACAAGTATTCTAGTATTTATAGAAGGAGAAGAAGAAAGAAGACAAAAGAAAACCAACCACTATTTACAAAATATTTTACAAGATATTTACAAAATATCTAAAAAGTCAAAAGTTGACTTTGGGAAAGTTTTTGGATGGCAACATCCCATGGTGCAACATGGATGATGTCATCATAAATGCCAACAAGATTTTTAAATATTTTACAAAAATGATCAAAAAATACACGAGAGGAGAAACTACTCCTCATCATCCCTTTGCTCAAATTTGGTGTCTTGCTTTTGATCAGGAGAGTCGATGTGACACGGTGCTCGATATTCCATAAACTTGCTGATCATCGCTTGAAGTTGATCATGATTTGGACCTTTAAAATGGTCACCAATGACTTCATAAGTTTCTTTCTCATTCTTGAGCTTGTCAGGTAACTCATCGAAAGTTTCGCATGCATCGATCAAAAAGCCAATGAAGTCACGGCAGGCCAATAGGTTGTTGATTGACTCTCGGTTGAAAGAGACCTCTGGTGCCAAACCTTGAGTGACTATAGCCTTGAAGTTACTAGAAAGTATCACCTACTTCTCTCAAGTTGTATGATTCACTGAGCATTTCTGGAGCCATTTTTGTAACAGTATATTCCATGTTGTATTGTGTGTCCAGGGCTTCATCCTTGATTTTATCTATTCTCTCCAAGATATATTCCATTTGATAAACCCGGTAATCTAAAGTGATGAGAGATTTGTTATGGACATGCGGGTGATCGATAATGTCGAACTTTAATAGGTCATCAGCTGAGCAGTCAACCATGGCTTGAAATGTTTCATGCTGCAACCTGGCGTAATCCAATTCTTTGCAGAGGGAACCTGCTACTGCTTGTAGCTCCTTATTTGCTTGAATTATATCCTAGTAGAGAACTTTGAATTTCCTAATTATTTCTTGACCATCTCTAAGTATTCACTCGATCAAGGATGATACTGTTGCTCCTTGTTCACCAATCTTAGCATATTCATTTATTTTATCCTGACTGAGAACTTGAATGGGTTCGGCGGTAGTTACAGGGAGAGCGTTGCCCATTTTGTGTAATGCTTGGAGGAGATGTTTGGTTTGTTCCTTGAGTATTCTCTTATACTCTTTTGCTTCTTGGAGCTTCTTGCAAAGAGCATCTACTGTAGACAAGGCTTCCCCTTGCAGGCTTTCAGATGAGGTCCCCATTGTGACTTGAGTCACTGTGAAGTCTGTGGGAGACAGATCTTCCTTTTTCTTGGTGGGATCCCGGTAAGGAATCTTCATGACTCTTTCCCCCGAAGTGCTTTTAGAAAAGTGAGTTATCGATTTCTGCTTCTTGGTTCCCTTCTTCGGAATGACAGAGAGATCCATGGACACAATGGGAACCTTTCACTTATGTTGGCCCAGATGGTCAGAAATCCAACTAGGACTTATGGGAGTGGGAGTAGAGGAAATAGAATAAGAAATGGGAGTGAGAGGGTGAGAAATTGTAGTGGACTAAAGGAAGTATGTCAAAACACTTCGTGGTGGAATTGATAAGGAGTCCAATGCACCACTTCTTGTGGGGCCTGGAGTTATTACAAGAGAAGAGAAGGACATGGAAACAGAAGGGATCTGCAACTGGATGGAGGGAATACTGGGTGATAGATCCATGAGAGAGGAGAAGATGGAAAAGGTGGGAGATGGAAGGGAGGAAGGGAGAGGAGAAGACACATCCATAGGAATAGATGTTTGAATGACAGGAGGAGGAGAAGAAATGGAAGAAGGAACGCTGGGTACCTCTAAAAGTTGTATTTGTTGGAACCTCTATTGTGATAACATCCTAGAAGGGAGGCCTTCAGGTGGATGTATTGATCAGTTGTTTGAACTAAGCATCTGTTGGGTACTTTCCAAGTTTCTTTACCTGGAGAGCTGGTTCTTGC
This sequence comes from Taxus chinensis, assembly GCA_019776745.2. Classification (NCBI taxonomy): domain Eukaryota; kingdom Viridiplantae; phylum Streptophyta; class Pinopsida; order Cupressales; family Taxaceae; genus Taxus; species Taxus chinensis. Next base: position 850,421,801 of record CM034150.1, read on the forward strand.
TCCTAAACTAGGTCTAAATGTAGGAGAACTAGCTATTTAACCTAAAATTTCATAAAATGAAAGCCTACACTAAAGTAGAAGGTGAGGTAATCTCCTTCAGGCGAAGTGCACACTTTCTTCTTGTCTGCTTGATTCCTCATAATAAATAGACACAATATACTTGTAGAAAGATTAAAGGGCTCCTTGTATTTTTTCCTTTTCCTTTAAGGGCCTGGGTCACCACAAGGAGTCCACTACAAGGGCCTGCAACCGGCTTCACAAAGCAATTTTGACAGAGGTAAGCCCAACACTCCTACCTGAAGGAGAATTAGTGATTATCAAAAGGCTCCCCACTGTCCCAGGTAGGTGACCACCATTCTATTTGAACCCGGCCACGTTTTCACCAATGTTCAGTGCATCGGGCTGAAACACAATTCCAATGTGGGCTTAACAAAAGTTTGGCCCTGAATGGTTTTCTACTGACTGGAGCCGCTCTAGTTTCTGTTAGAGGACGTCTCTGTTCCAGATCTCAAAATCGGAGCTCGGAGTCAAAAGTTATGGCCAATCAAATGTTGACTTTTCTCCTCTCCCCATCTGTGTCAAGGTAAACCTGATGAGACAAATTTCTTGATCAGTCTCGGGCTGCCTTGAATTCCTTTGGGACAATGTCAATTTTTCTCTGTCAACGGAATTTCGCGCCCGCCCATAGTGGATGATCTCCTCTGTCCCAAACGTCCCAGTCGGGAGTGATCCTTTCACCTCAGAACTTATGTCTATCTCATGTGTCATAATTGCTTCATGTTATCAAATCCAAATGTCTACTTGACTCTCCCTCTTGTATCTCGATACTTGGGCCAGTTTTTGAACATGGATGGGATCAATTTTGGGCTTAACCCTTTGAATGGAGGTAACTCTCCCCATCTGTGCAGTCTGATCAAGGTCCTGGAATTCCTTTCGGAAAATGGCAACACAATAGTGGATGATCTCCTCTAAATCCAGTCGGGATTGATCCTTTCACCTGATGTCTATCTCATGTGAAGTTGTGATCAATTTTTTCCTTTGGGAGGTAACTTCAGTCAAAGGTCGGTCTTGCGTGGAAGTTGTGATTTAGATTCAGAAACTCCAACTCAGCATACATCTCCCATGCTTTGGCAAGTGTGGGGTAGGTGTATCAGCCAACTGTAAGGGGGAATGGAGTTCCTCCTTTATTTCTTTTCATGCACTTCTCATGGTACGTGATTAGCTGCCTTGAAAATTCCAGTAGGATCAACTTTGGTCCTGAAAACCTTGGTAGCTTCATTGGTTCTCCCTCAAAATTCACAGCTCTAAGGTATGTGAATGTGGAGAATTATGTGAACAATGCTCCCCATTTATTTATAGCAGCAATCACACTCGATCTGGTCCGACTGTGTTTCATGTTTGGTCTCAGCAAGAAGATTACCTCATAGAAGAAGGCATCATTAATTTTAGAGAACTGGGATATGCTGGCCTCGAGCTTCAGTTTTGGGTAGAAATCATATATCTTGACTTGGGGCCATACCCCATTTCAAGCTAACCCTGGGAAATCCCTTGCTGACTGCAGCAATGTAAACAACATAGGAATTCATGTAGAATTTCCCAGTTGTTAGAAATTTTTGGAGTTGGTGGGAGATGGTGTCACTGATGATTTTACCCCAGCCAAAATGCTGATTAGGAACATTCTTTCTCATGGTCTCTAGATACCTTAGCATCCATTTGTGGAAATAATGGGCGTCAGGGAGCCCAAATACTATGCTTAAGAAGGTGATTGTATCACTCAACTCCTCATTGAAGTCACTACGGTGGATGGTTTGTGGCCATTTTCTCACTGACTTCTTGTTCTTTACATAAAGCTCATTCATCATCTGCATTGCATTTATCCTCATTATCATCCCATGCCTTCTTGCAGTCTTCGAGACTTATTTCTACATATTGGTCTGTGATGGGGAATGTCCATGATCATTTCAAAGTGACGAGCTATGAGGTCTATGATGGTCTGCTGCTCTTTATTTTTGACACATCTAGTGTCTTTGTTGTAGCATCGGGAAACCAACATAATAAAATCATTATTTACGGCACTAAATCCCAGCTACAAAGTGTAATCCAATGCCCACCAACTTGTTCATCCACGAGACCACTGCTTGCCTGGTTGGTCCTCACCCAGAAGTCATCCATGTCATTATAACCTAGCTCAGAGTCTCTGATGTCAAGGCTACACTCTGTATATGAGTCAGGCATTCTGACTCTCTGATACTTATACTTCATCTCTTGTTCTGATTGCTTAGCTTTAGCTTTAGCTTTAGTTGGTTTCTTGCTTGATGAAGACGTGTGTGAGCTCAAGGATGGATGTTGTTGTTCTGCAAGAAGAATCAAGGAGGTACAACATAGAAGAGCCATGTCAACCATATGTTATTCATAATGAAGAATGAGTAATTATAAGGCTTAGGGTGCAAGGCGCAGGTTCACATCATGCTGCAGAGGCTTTTTATTGCTAGGCGCACACTTTCTGGGGTGTTGACATGAGAAATGTTGTGCCTAATGTTGACATGAGAAAATACATGCCAAGTTTAGAAAGGGCACACTTTTGAGAGGTTTTGCATGAAAAAATGTAGTGCCAAAGCATAAAGCGTAGGGCATGGGTTTGTAGCATGCAACATATTATGTTAATGTTAAGGAGTTTGCGCCTACGCCTTGGGAAAAAAATGATTTGGCTGGGTGCTGAAAAAGTTTGTGTTGTATGGGTTTAGAGTGCCCCAAGGTGCAACTTTGAAATATGTTACAAAGAAAAATTAGTGTGCCAAGGGAAAAAGTGCGTGGCGTAGTTTTGAAGCAGACAACATCTTATGTTGGTGTTATGAAAGTTACGCCCGTGCCCCACAAAAGCTACTAAGTGTCATTTCAACTGGGCGTGGGTTAAGGTTATGTTGCAAGATGGTAAAATGTGCCAAGGCACAATTTTGGGAGATGTTGCAAGGAAGGAAAGTGTGCCATGATTTCAATCAGTTAATCAGTTTGGCTTCTCCTCTTGGTTTCTCTTCCTCTTTCTTTCAAATTTCTCAGATGGTAAAGAGAGGGTTTGTTTTGGCAAAGCAACAAGCAGGGAAAGATGGGTTTTTGGATTTCTTCATAGGCAGAGGTCCTCTAGATTTGCAGATCTAGAAAGAGAGACAAAATGAATTTAGCTGGTTTGTAGATTATGTTAGGTGAGTTTCTTTTAATTTTTATCTTTTACACTCAACCCTAATACCTAATACAAACAAGACAAAAACAACAACCAGGAGAGGAGCCAATTACCCGGATTTATAAATGATGAAGAATGATGTTGGGGTCCACAAGCTCAAAAAATGACACGTGGGGGTGACAAGGATGGCTGACAGGCGCAGAGAAAACACTTTTTTCAATTTTCAATTCATGAAAATGACTGGTCTCGGGTGCATATTTATAGAAAATCTGGCATTTTTTTACTTCACCAACTTCTTTTGGCATGCCTTTGGGAGTGTCGACACAGGGAAAAGTGTGCCTTAGTGAAAATTTGGTGATGTCGACATAGCATTTCCAGTGCCTAAGCGCACTTTTTCAGATGTCAACACAATGTTTCCAGCACCTTAGGGTATTTAAAGGGGAACAATGTTTTGGATGTTAAAATAACAATGAATGTGCCGAAGTTTGTAGAGGGGGCACAGATTTTGGAGTGTCTACACAAGGAAAAATGTGCCCAGGAAAGAAGTTGAAAAATGGCTAAGTTTAGAAATAACTTCATTTTCAAAATGGAGTTTTGGGCCATTTCGAACGTTGTCAAACTTCCTTGGGGGCCAAAATTAGATTTTTTTTTATAGTTACCTACAAATCCCTCTCATCAATTTTGTAGGATAACACTCTTATTTCCATGACACTTTCATGGCCAATGGCCCTGGCAAATACAAATTCAAAACCATGAACTAGCTAGATGTAGAAAGTAGCAAATGAGTGCATGAAAAAGAATGAACTTCCCTCCTATGAAGTGTGATGTAGAAAACCTACCCTTGTATCCCTTGTGATGGTGTTATATGGATAGAATTGAGATCTTATATGCCTTGATGGATGCAACATTAGGTGGTGATAGATAGTGCTTAGTGTTTGTTCCTTTATTATGAACACATAGCTTTATATTTATATGATTCCCTCACTTGAATTTTAGAATTAACCCCAAAATTTATGAATACCAAAAAGATAAGATGCTCAAACAACTACAAAGGACCAAAAAAGTGTGAGTAAAATACAAAGAGGATAGGGGCACCTAATGTTCTCGTCTTGACTGGATGATGGTGTGTAGGATGAAAAATGCCAAAGAGTAAAAATGTAGAATGAGCAAGTAAGGGTGTAATATTGAAAGGAGAAATAGAAGACAAATAAAGGTGGCCTAGGACATGGGATAATTTATAGCTTTCTTACTTAGGAATCATATGAATAGTAGTATGTAATCAAGAATAGATAATTACCCAAAGTGCATGATTATGTGTCTACATTTTCCACCACTTTATGTTGGTGAGTGGAAAGCTTGGTAACATAAAGTAGATAGAGATGAACTCCTGATAACCATGTAGATTGGTGTAGTAAAAAGTGTTGAGGGACTAGACAAAGTGTGGAATGATAAAAATATAAAGTGTGGATGTTAAGGATGAGTAAGTGCAAAAAAGTGTTGATAAAAAGGAACCGGGGGGTGGGAACGTATGTGCATATGTCATGATGTACATATTGTTGATGTTTATGTGTGTGATTTTGTCTGTTAGCGTTGTTGACTACCTCTTCCCATACAAATGAACTTACAAAAGAAAATCCAACAAGTAGTCAAATATACATGTATATGATCAAAATATGGAGAAAAATGTGTAAGGAAAGTATGTAAATTTTGAAAATTAAAACGGATCATGTGAACCTGATCCATGATGATAAAAGGGTATAGAATGGATCATGTAGATAATGTCGATGCTTGAGTTTTTCAAGTGATATCATGCCAGTGTGATGTAAGAATTATAGGGAGAATTATATGGTATCATCTGCCAACCTTTAACTACTTCCTGCCATATAAAACACCATTGCAAATGGTGTGTATGTGCTAAGAACTATCTATCCTATAAAATCCATTTTTTATGAAGTTCTTTAGATTGTGTTGAAATACTAATCGTTGTATAACTGTCCCCTAGTCTCAGGCATCCATGAAAGACCATTTTATTTCCCCTTGGTCTTAGGCATCTAGGAAAGGCCATTGTGCTAAGGACCCAAGTTTCATTCTGATCCCTGTTTGAAAGTAAAAATTGTGTCATACCAGTACTGTGTTGTTTATAATGTTGTATGGGGTGATTGATTCACCTATATGATTCCCCCCTCATTTGGGGTGCATGCGACATCACTAAAGGAGTATGCAGCCCAAAAGAGGACCAAATGATGTGCTAAATGTGTGCCCTATAGGGGGAAGTGAATGTTCTTGGTAGAAACCAAGGTACATGCAAACAAGTGGTTACATAAATAATTGTTAAAAAAGAAAAGAAAAACACTCATGTAAAAGATGAAATGTAAGTGATGTAAACAATGTATAAGCTAAGACACAATTAGAAGACAATGTAGAGCACAAAAAGTGGGTTGCAAACATGAGACATCAATCATGATGTCAAAATACAATCAAGGACATAATGGTCTCAAGAAATTAGATAATAAGAAAGACATAGGGCAAAGCCTGCAAACATTGAGAAGTAAAAGAAAATAGTGTGACAAACAACCATGGAAGAAAACAATGTTGCAAAACAAATGCTACACATGAAGCACTCGTTAGCATGTTTGAAAGACAAAAATATCTAATTGCGTGTATAACATGAGAAGGTAATATGCTATGGAACAAAATGAAACAATAACACTTGTATTATACGAAAGTGGATGCCCCCAAGATGCACTATGGGATTGGTACTAGGTGCTGCTCCAAGCATCCTTGTTGCATGTAATGGACGTGTAAAATCAAAAATCACAACTAGAAAGGAAAGTGAATGTGCATGTGTGTATGATAAAGATAATGGTATACAAGATATCTATCTAGCATGTGTAATAAAGGGAACGTGTAACAAGTAAATGCAAACAAGAGTAAATACAACCAAGATATGCAATATGTTATGGATGAGGTGGAATGGAATGTACAGTGAATGATATGAGAAATGTGCCCACTGAGTGAATGCGTATGTATGAAATGATTTTCATTTATTTATTCCCCCTCAGCAGTCAAGAATGAATAGTAAATGAGAGTGCATCATTGGGAAATGATTTGAGTGATGTGTTGTATGTAGAAATAGGTGATGGATGAAGTGATGATATTAAATATGACATAGGGATGATGTTATGGAATGTGTGATTATTTACCCTAAAGCGTATATCACTAGATGGGTGAGTAAAAGGATAATACACGTGATGATGTAGCATAAGGCGTATATCATGAAATAGATGAATGCGTCGATGGTAGAAACCATGATTGATGTAGCAAAAATTCTATATCATGAAATGTATGAAGAGGATGGTAGAAAATGTGATGATGTAGCACAAAAGTGTCTATCATAGAATGTATGGATGGACATGATAGAAAGCATGATGATGTAGAAAAAGGAATATATCATGAAATATATGAGTGGAATGATAGAAAACGTGATGATGTAGCATAAATCATATATCACTAAGTGTATGAGTAACGTGATGGATATAAATTTAACATGATAAGAGGAATAAATGATTGAACATGTGAGTTTGATGAGGTGCATTTGAAATGTATACTCTCAATAGTTGAGTATGGACAATGGGACTATAGTGCGTCATCAGGTAGTGAGCACAACATGTATAAGTAGATGAGTAAGATGCATACTATGTGTAGTAGATGTGGTGATGAGAAAATGTCGTAAGTATGTGACCTATAAAGTGTTTAATGTGTGAAGCGTGGATGACATAAAATTTTTAAGAATGTAGTGCACGAAGGATTTGGACTATGTAGATGTGTATAAAGCACACAATGTAGATGATGTAGAATAGATGGACAATTGTATACATAGATAATCATATGATGCGTGAAGATGTGAAATGTGTAGTGTATACTATGTAGTGTGTGAGGTTCATGTGTATAAGATTCCCTCAATAGTCAAGTGTGAACCATAACACAAGAGTGCATCATAGGGAAATGTCAATGTGAGGGTTTGGATGAAGATGTATATGTTAGTGTGAAGGTTAATAGAAGATGCATATCAATGTTAAAGGAAGTGGGGATAAATAAGAATAATTCCCCCCACATGCATGTTGATGATAAAAAAATGATCAAGTAACTGTTGGTGCAAATCAGCAGCACCCCTGGATCTTGATTAGATCTCTAGTTTGACATTTTGGACATCCAATGTGATTGCACAACATTGAATATTTTCCCCAAGTGTGGGACTTGTAAAATGGAAAAGAATCTCCAGGTTATAGGCTGGTTTCTTAACTCCTCTGATCAGGTGTATTACTTGTAAGTTGTAGAGGTTTAAGCTCAAAAACCTACTCTAAATTCCAAGGGGATAGAGATAGAGAATACAAAGAAACTGAAACTAATGCTAATAAGGTGATGCACCAAAGGAGTGATGGGCATTCTTTACTTTTGTAGATTGACACAGATCATAGAAATGCAACAAAACATCATGCACAAACTGATAAAATTTAATGAAAGGTCAGAAATGAAGCAAACAATACAAATAGAGGATTGAAACTCATTCACAGAGCTTGCATTGTCATTTCCAATATCAAAAACACATGCATTAAAACATCAGAGAGGAAAAAAAAAACATGTTACAGTCTTGGAAGAGGTCTGATATTCCACAAAATAACTTTTCAAGGTGAAAAAGGGAGCCTGCAAAACATCAAAAAATGTCCAACCACTCAAAAATGAGCCAAAACTGGCTTTTACAATGCAAAAAACAAGCCTAGGAGAGAGAAATGTGGAAAAAACATGAGAGGAGCTTCAACCACCAACCAAAATGCAATAAAATAGCATGGGCATCCTTACAGGTCCATTCCCTAACATTTTTCACCATGCTGGGAGAGAATGCGAGCCATTCTTCATTAAAAATAGTGGTTGAAACGTCATTTCTGTTGGCTACCATGTGCCAGAGGCATTTTTCAAATTTATCTCTCCAAACTCTATCAAAACACAAAATTGAGCCCAGAATCATGTAGATAATTTCACCAGCTTTCCGTTTATATAAAGAACGTGAAAAACTAAGCTCTGGATTGAAAGTTATGGTCGTTCGAAAATTTAGGGCAAAACAGGGCCAAAATGGGTTGGCGGGCCAAAAATTTGAAAATTTCCCCACTTTTTTGCATTTGGGAAAATTTCCCAAAAAATCTCCACATCCCACCACTCCTGGTGCCACATGGCACATTCTGATTGGATGTGGGCCTTCTGCACTTCATTTTCCACCGTTTTGGGCCATTGGAAATTTTTAAAAAAAATCTCCACCGAGCCGATGACCTGAGGACACGTGGAAAATTGTGATTCACCGTGGGCATCTTCTCTTAAATTTTCCATCACTTTTGACCATTTTTCTGACTTGGAAACGTGGAAAAATCCCACTGGACATGGGCTTTCTCTACCATTCTTCCCTGTGGGCCTGTCTTGCATTTTTTTCTGCCACATGGACACGTGGCATGATTTTATTGGCTCGGGTTTTGGGGGACGGGCTCTCCCCTTTCAATATTTCTTTGAATTTGCTTTGGGAAAAATTCCCAACTTTCTCCCACATTCCGCTTGTCCTTGTGCCACGTGGGCACGTTCTGATTGGACGCGGGCCTTGGGGGCAAACATTTCTCCTTGCACTAACCTTTGGGAAAAATTCCCAATTTCTCCCCGGCGGCCGAAACTTCGACGCCCCTTGAGACAACGTGGTGAGCTCCCATTAGATGCGGGCTTGCGGGCCAAAAATTTCTCTTTCACACCTCCTTCAAACACTTTGTAAAATTTCCAGTCTTTCCTCCACCTCCCGAAATTCCGCCGCTCTTGGGACACGTGGCGCAGTGTGATTGGGTGCAGACCTTTCCTGGAGATTTTTCCATGGTGCCAACACTTAGTCAAATTTTCAATTTTATCTCCACCCTCCGCCACTCCTTTGGCCTAAGGACACATGGCACCATGGGATTGGATGTGGGCCTGGCGTCGAAAATTTTGTTTGTGTTAACCCTTAGGAGATTTTCCTAATTTCTTCCCCTTGGACATGTGGCACGATCCAATTGGCCGGTGGGCCTTCGGGGTGAAATATTCCTTTTGAAACCTTATCAAACACTTGGTAAAAATTCCAAGTTTACCTCCGCCCTTCGCCCTCCCGAGGACATGTGGCCTCATCTTATTGGCTCGAGCTTTTCAAGGGAAAATTTCCCACAAAATGTTCGTCGAGCCATAACTTCAAAAATACGTGGAGTTAGGAGGAAAACTTTACCTTTCTAGAAAGATGAGAAAAACTCTATCCAATGGCACCATTTCTAGAAGGTCTTGAGTTCCTTAAAATAAAAAAATTATGACTGAGGCACAAGAGAGGGAAGAATGAAGGGAGTTGGCCACTAATTAGAACACTGCAAGGAAGAAGATGGAAGGTAGAACGCCATCTGATGGGGCAAGGCCTGCAAAAAACATTTCCTGGAACAACAAGCTTGTGCCAAAGCACTTAGGGAAAGAAAAGCTAATCTAAAACAAAACAATGTGCACAAGCACTTGGAGGAATGAAAACCTAAGCTAATATGTATAAGGTGGAGAATTTCCTTCAATAGTAATGCTTCAGATGGATTCCATTAACTGGAATCTACAATTCTTCACCATCCAATGTAGACAATTGGAAGGCATTGATGTCCTTACACTTTGTGACCATGTATGGGCCACTCCAAATGGCATCAAAATTTGAATTCCTCTCCAGTTTTGTTCTGTCTGCATCCCATTTTAACACTAGATCTCCAACTTGGAAAGATATACCCTTGGCCTTTCTATCAAAGGTCTTCTTGATCAAAGCTTGATCCTTCTCCATTGCTTGGGATGCCTGATTTTTGATTTCTTGGAGCTCCATCAATTCTACATATCTAACCTCCATGGGCTCAAACTTCAATAACTCCAAATATTTCATGAGTTCCAATGTTGGCAACTCAAGTGACATGGGAAAAATTGCCTCTCTTCCATAAACAAGCTTGAATGGAGAGTTACTTATAGATCTCTTGGGAGTTATCCTATCAGCCCATAAGGCTGATTTCAACTTAGTATGCCAAGACCTCTAATTTTCATCAAGAGTCCTCCTAACGATCTTTAACAAGTTCTTGTTTGTAGATTCAACTTGGCCATTACGTTGAGGGTAATAATTTGATGAAGTGATTAGGTAGATCCCATTCTTAACATCCCATTCAGTTACCTTGGACCCAATGAATGCCAATGCATTATCTGATATCATTGTAGCAGGTATGCCAAATCTAGTTCCTATTCCCTCATAGAAGTCTAGGCTGCTAGATTCATTTGCTTCCTTGAGTGCTACTGCTTTAATCCACTTGGTGAAGTAATCTATTGCTGTTAGAATCCATTTGTGTCCTTCACTTGAATTTGGATCAATGACTCCAATGAAGTCCAAAACCCATTGCATGAATGGCTGGTCAACTGAAATTGGATGTAATGGAAGGGTAGCTAGTCTCTCCTTACCCGTGAATAATGCACAATTCTTGCACCTCTTGATCCATGCATAATAATCACTAAAAATCTTGGGCCAATAATAGCTAGCCCTCATGATCTTCAGAGCTGTCACTCTTGGTGCAAAATGACCACCAGCTGGTCCACCATGGAACTCTTCCAACACCCTATGAATCTGATTTGTACCAATGCATCTTAGCAACACTCCATTCACGTCCCTTTTGAACAAAACACCATCAACAAGGGCATATGGGACAACCTGCAATCTGAAGTGTCTTCTTTTGGTATTTTTCATCTCTGGAGGGAATATACCTATGTTTAGGAAGTGCATTATGTCTTGGGTCTAGCAAGGAGTGAGGACACCATCATTTTCTTCTTGAGTGCTTCCTTGCTCATGGCTGTCTCGCAATGCCAAAACAACCTCCTTCTCATTGCATGCTTCCTTGTGTTTATTCAAGACCAGCTGCTCACAAAATCCTTTTCCTTTGACCAACTTGGTGAATTTTATCTCAATGTCATACTCCATGAAATGAGTAATCCAACCTGCTCTCTTTTCATTCAGGTCTTTGTTGAGGAGGAAGTCCTTAACTCCCACATGAGAAAACAACAATTGAACCTTGTTGTTTGACACTAGGTGCTTGAATTTATTCAAGCTCCTGATTACTGGAAGAACATGCTTCTTAATGAAAGAATACCTCACCTCATAGTCCTCCAGGATTTGGATGAAGAAAGCAATTGGTTGCTCATCATTGTCTTTGTTTTGCTGTACTAAAATTACAGAAATAGTATCATCACCTCCAAATGCATAGAGGATGAAATCCTTGGAGAAATTTGGGTTAATGAGAGTTGGGGATTGTGAGATGGATTCTTTGATTGCTCCAAAAATTTCTTTGCCTTCTGTTGTCCATTTGAAAGATATGATTTTCTTTAACATCTTGGTGATAGAATTTACTAAGGCTGCAAAATTTGGGACAAACGTCCGAACACAAATTTATTCTTCCCAAGAAACTTTGAAGGGCCTTCTTGTGGCTTGGAAATAGTAGTGCTCTAATGGCTTTAAATCTTTCTGGATCAATTGATAATCCTTCTTTGGAGACAATGTGGCCAAGGAGCTTTCCTTCATGGGCTAGAAAAATACACTTTTTAGGATTAAAGGATACTCCAAATCTTCTGTACCTTTAGAACACTTGTCTCAAATGAAAGAGATGGTCTGCTGCATTTTTTGAAAAAACAGTGATATCATCAATATATATCAGCACCACGTTGTTAATCAAATCCTTAAACACCATGTCCATTGCCCTTTGGAAAGTAGCTCCAGCATTAGACAACCCAAATGACATTTTCATGTATGCATAAGCTCCCCATTTGGTTGTAAATGCTGTCTTGAACTGATCCTCTTCTTTCACCCATAATTTGGTTGTAACCCTAAATAGCCATCAAGTAATGAAAACCTCTCAGAGCTGGCAAAAACTTGTAAAATATTCTCCATAGATGGAAGTGGATAATGATCCTTGAGAGACGCTCTATTCAAATCTCTGAAGTCAACACACAATTTGATTTCTCCTGCTTCTTTTTCATAACTAGAACCAAGTTGGCCACTCAACTAGAATGGTTGATAGGGAATATGATACTTGACTCTATCAACTTATTCAATTCTTTTTCTCATGAGAGGCTCCATGTGTGGATTAACTGGCCTTTGTTTTTTCCTGATGGGTTTAGCACTCGGGTCCAATTCAATAGTGTGTTGAGCTAACTTGGGATTAAAACCCTTTCAAATATTCATAGCTCCAAGCAAACACATCAGGGAATTCTTGACAAAGCTGTATGAATTCATACCTTTCTTGCTCAGTTGTCACTTTAACCAACTTGGAGTGATTTTCCTTCTTCCACCAAGATGGACACTGAATATTCTCGCTTGACTTGGATGTTTGCTTTCTCCTTCCTAAACTGATCATTAGGATTGAAAATGGACTCCCAGAGTAATAAGTCCCTTTGGTAGTTTTTTGGTTCTTAGTTGTACCACTTGGTCACCATACTACTTGTTCCAACTTTTCTTAATTTTTAGCTGAGAACTCAGCCTCTTCTTGCAAGAAATGGATGATTTGTTGATCACTTTCATACACTTACCAACTTACATTGTTGTCTGGCACCAAAGGCCTCATAATCACATGGATGTTTGGCTATACCTTGTCGTTTTGGATGCTTTCAACAACATCAAAGGCTGCTCCAACTATTGCAAGCATGTTAGCAAGCTTGGTTCTCTTTTCTAGGAATGTATTTGATGCCAAAGCCCTCAAAGTATTCAATGAGGTCCCACGCCCTGTTTTTGTAGCACTTGAAAATATCATTCTTGGCAGCATGTTGCCCCTTAACTTGGTTGACAATCAACTCACTGTCACCGAAGACTTGCAAGTTATTTATTCCTCTCTTGATTGACCAATGCAATTCTTGTATCAAAGCCTTCATATTTAGCAGTGTTATTAGAGCATGAAAACTGAAATCTAAAAGTTGAATAATACTTAACTCCTTGAGGTGAAACAAGCATAGCTCCCCCTCCTGCACCTTGTCTACTCCTTGATCGATCAAAAAACAACTGCCATACCTCATTGTCATCCTTGTGGTTTGGCTTGGTGATGCTATGAATATGCTGATTTTCTTCGTGCATGCAATAGACTCCTAGCTCATATTCTTCTATTTCTTGATAAGGATCAAAAGCATGCCCCTTGTTTTGCCCATTCATCAAGAGTAAAATCTAGGATGCTTCCAACCTTGGTGTCAGCTTCATCAGTGCTTGGATAATCCTCTTGATCAAACGCTGAACAATTGGTATTGATTTGGCTTGGAGTGTGAGGCTCAATGTGAAAGTTTGCAATAGGCTTAGATCTGATTGTGGCTTTAGTTCCATATCTTGTTCTGAACAAACATGTGTGACCAATCAATAGATAAATAACCTTCAATCTTAGCTGTGAAATCCCTTGAAAAACATAGGGCAAAGAGTGGTGGAAGATCTATTACTGAGACATCTTGTAAAACAACAATGTTGGGGCATGCATGCAAAGTAAGACTCAAAATTTTAATCACTCCTACTATTGTTACTGTTGTCCCATCCAATTGCACTACACCTTTGGATATGAATTCATATTGAAGCCCTAACTGATCAAGCTATTTGCTTGGACATTACTGAACTACTTGCTTCGGAATCAATCATGTAGTTTTGTACTAAATGGTTTCCAAATGATCAATGAAACATAGAATGGAGAAAGCTTCAACATTTTCACCTTGTTGTCCTCCATGATTCCTCACAGACTGGGTAGAATTTGTGAGTACCTTATCTTACATTTAGGACCTACTGATTTGAAGTTGACCAGTCCTTCATGGCAGCTTGTAGCAAACCTCTTTGGCCTGGGATGGATAGTGATTCTCACATTGATATGTTTATATTTGTCTTCTTTATATAATCAATGATGTTGAATGGAGATGAAGCATATCTCTGCTGTCCCTTGGCCTGCACATTCATTCCTTGCACATGGGTAGCAACAACTAACATTTGAGTAGGCCTAGGAGCTATTTTAGGCAGTCCTTGCGTGTTTGGAATTACATTTTGTTTGCCAATAATTTGTGGAGTGGTAGAAGGTTGTGAATTACTTAGAGCTAGTGGCTGTTCTTCACCCAAATTTCTCCTTTTTTACCTTGTGTTGGTTGTAACACTTTGGGAGATTGTTTGATTCATGCCAACAAAAATATCTTCTTCCTGCCAGTTTACAAGTGTGGTATCATTTGGAGTTGATTGTTGTTGGAATGTTTCTTGTTGTTGGTTATTTCCTTGATTCCACCTTCACCCTCCACACCCAGTATTTATCACCATTAATGCTTGATTTAAGGCACCATTGAAGCACATAGACTAGTTGTGAGGTTCATTTCAGGGGAAAAACACCAATCATACTCTTGAGCTATGTTGTTTTGCACTGGCACTATTGCTTTAGAGGTAGATGTAGCATTGGGATTATAGGACTAAAATGGTCTATTGGCATGAGGTCTTGCTTGATTTAAATTTGCAGCTGGATTGGGTGGTCTTAAAGGCTGGTATGGATATTCATATTAGGCTAAGTTTGAGGTTGGACAGAAGGTCTAAAACCTTGGGCTTGCTGCCTCTTGAGTGTAACCAACTCATTACCTAAATTTTGTAATTGCTTCATGACTTCTTGAAGTTCATTATGAGGCACTAGAAGATGAAGTAGAAGCTTCACTTGAATTCTAATTTCTAGGAGTGGAAATAGGAGCTAAAATAGGCACTTGACTAGTGTTTGGACCCTCTAAACTTGGATACAATGGAATTGGAGGCCTAGGAGCTAGCTTGCCAGTTTGCATCAAATTTTTTTTATCTCTAATGGAAATGCTATAAGAAACAGGGATAGTTGTGCCTCCCATGGATTGAATTAACATAGAAATATCATAATTTAAAGCTTTAAGGTAATATAGAAAAGCACCTTTTGCTATTGGCCTTACTGCCATTGGAATTCTCTCCCAAGTCCTTTGAAACCTGAAGTTGAAGTCAGCCAGTTACTGTATCTAGGATCTCTCTTGATGGTTGTCAATTATTCCAAAAGGGACAAGTTATCCCCCTTTTCTCCAAATTGCTCATGGAGGGCTATACATAGCTGGTTCGAATTTTGGATAGAACCTAAGGCAAGACTCCTGAACCATTGCAAAGACTTTCCCTTTGAATGAAGATGCTAATATTTTGACAGTAACTTGCATCTAATCAATCTCATGGATTGCACAAATATTAGCAATATCTTTGACATGATCACCAGGAGTGGTCTGATTCTCTCCAGTAAAGTATGGAATGTTCTTCAGTGTTACAACTGGGATTGGATTTTGTGCATTGAGAGAAAGTGGGCTGCTGCCAGTGAAATTGACATAGGGGTTGTGTTGTGCCATTCTGATTGGCCTTAGAACCCTTGTTGATTGAATGAAAGGCCTACCAGGGTGGATGAGTTGATAGAGTTCTATTTGGTGGAGATGGAGACCTTTGAATTCTCCTTCCTCTTTGCCTTCTTCTTGGAGATAATTGCAGATACTCAAATAAAACCTTTTCTTCTCTAACTCTTGACCTTGTGGTGATTCTTCTCATGAGTTTTTAGGTCTACACTACTAAAACTAGCTGATTCTTCTTCCTTAGAGTCGCCAGATGTGAAATTTAGGGCTCTTTTAAGCAATAGAAACTTGTACAACAAATGCACATCAATTTGTTGCAATGAAGATGAAGACCTCTAAGGTCCCACCGGGTGTGCCAAAACTGTTAGTGCAAATCAGCAGCACCCCTGGATGTTGATCAGATTTCTAGTTTGACGTTTTGGACATCCAGTGTGATTGCACAACATTGAATCTTTTCCCCAAGTGTGGGACTTGTAAAATGGAAAAGAATATCCAGAGTTAGAGGTTGGTTCCTCAACTCCTCTTGATCAGGTATATTGCATGAAATTTTTAGAGGTTTTAAACTCAAAAATCTTACTCTTAATTCCAAGGGGGACAGAGATAGAGAATGCAAAAGAAACTAAAACTAATGTTAATACGGTGATGCACCAAAGGAGTGATGAGCATTATTTACTTCTGCAGATTGACACAAATTATAAAAATGCAACAAAGCATCATACACAAACTGATAAAACGTAATGAAATGATCATGAAATAAATCAAACAGCACAAGACAGAGGACTGAAACTCATTCACAGAGCTTGCATTGTCATTTTCCAATATCAAAAAATATATGCATTACATCAACAGAAAGGTAGAAAATATGTTGCAGCCTTGAAATAGATCTGGTGTTCCACAAAATCACTTTTCAGGGTGAAAAAAGGGAGCCTAAAAAACATCAAAAAATGTCCAACAACTTCAAAAATGAGCCAAAACTGGCTTTTACAATGCAAAAATTGAGCCCAAGAGAGAGAAATGCAGGAATTTTTTTGGGAGGAGCTTCAACCACCAACCAAAATGCAATAAAACAGCATGGGCATCCTTAAAGGTCCATTCCCTAACATTTTTCAACCATGCTAGGGAGAGAATGCGAGCCATTCTTCATTAAAAATGGTGGTTGAAACGTCATTTTTGTTGATTACCACGTGCTAGAGGCGTTTTTTTAATTTTATCTCTCAAAAATCTATCAAAATACAAAATTGACCCTAGAATCATGTAGATAATTTCACCATCTTTCCGTTAATATAAATAACGTGAAAAACCGAGCTCTGGATCGAAATTTATGCTCATTTGAAAATTTAGGGCAAAACAAGGCCAAAACGGGATGGCGGGCCGAAAATTTGAAATTTTCCCACTTTTTTGCTTTTTGGAAAATTTTCCCAAAACATCTCTGCGCATCCCGCCACTCCTGATGCCACATGGCACATTTTTGATTAGACACAGGCCTTCTACACTTAATTTTCCATTGTTTTGGCCATTGGAAAATTTTACAAAAAATTCTTTGCTGGGCCGATGACCTGAGGACACATGGAAAGATGTGATTCACCGCGGGCAACTTCTCTTAAATTTTCCATCACTATTGACCATTTTTTTAACTTGGAAACGTGGAAAAATCCCATTGGACATTGGCTTTCTTTGCCATTTTTTTCTACGGGGCTTTTCTTGCATTTTTTTGCCACCACATGGACACATGGCGTGATTTGATTGGCTCAGGTTTTGGGGGGCGGGCTCTCCCTTTCAATATTTCCTTCGACTTTGCTTTGGGAAAAATTCCCAATTTTCCCCCGCATTCCGCTGGTCTTGGTGACACGTGGCGCGCTCCCATTAGACACCGGCCTCGGGGGCAAACATTTCTCTTTGCGCTAACCTTTGGGAAAAATTCCCAATTTATCCCTGGTGGCCGAAACTCCGACGCTCCTTGAGACACGTGGCGAGCTCCCATTGGATGCGGGCTTATGGGCCAAAAATTTCTCTTTCACACCTCCTTCAAACACGTTGCAAAATTTCCAATCTTTCCTCCGTTGATTCTGCCGCTCTTGGGACACATGGTGCAGTGTGATTGGGTGTGGACCTTTCCTACATATTTTTCCATGGCGCCAACACTTAGTCAAATTTTCAATTTTATCTCCACCCTCTGCCACTCCTTTGGCCTAAGGACACATGGCACCATGGGATTGGATGCGGGCCTGGCGTCGAAAATTTTGTTTGTGTCAACCCTTAGGAATTTTTCTTAATTTCTTCCCCTTGGACACGTGGCACGATCCAATTGGATGGCGGGCCTTCGGGGTGAAATATTCCTTTTGAAACCTTGCCAAACACTTGGTAAAAAATTCAAGTTTACCTCCACCCTTCACCCTCCTGAGGACACGTGGCCTCATCTTATTGGCTCGGGATTTTCAAGGGAAAATTTCCCACAAAATGTCCGCCGAGCCATAACTTCAAAAATACGTGGAGTTAGGAGGAAAACTTTACCTTTCTGGAAAGATGAGAAAAATCTCTATCCAATGGTGCCATTTCTAGAAGGTCTTGAGTGCCTTAAAGCTAGAAAATTATGATTGAGGCACAAGAGAGGGAAGAATGAAGGGAGTTAGCCACAAAATGAGCAGGGGCTCATTTTGGATAACAGTAACACTATATGAAAGGTCATCATTATCTTGTTCAAAGATGATTGGGGCAATGTTAGAGACTTGATAGGAAATATTATGAGGATCATATAGAGATCCATTGTGACACAAGGTGTACACAGTCATTACTTATTATTCATCAATGAAATGTTTTGGTAGATAACCGTGTGTGTACTAGCGAGTGATATTTTTAGAATGACTAGGATATGAATCACTACTAATAGATACATTACCAAATGGCATGGGAAAAGTGATAGAAGTGTTATTGGAGTCTAAAGTGCCTCTAAAGTAGTCAATCCAAGATAAACTGAGCGTCAATGGAGAAGGCTGAGGACTACATGCAATGGAGACCACTAAATGAAAAACATGAAGACCATAGGATGCCGTAATTTGGAAATAACCATGATAAAGATGAGGTGACTAAGGAAGCGGTAAAATATCATTAAGCTTTAATCCAATCCTAGTTAAGCTATCATATGTGCAGATAGTATCAGAATAAGTAAAATCCAATGGAATATGATGCCAATAAGATTTTTTGATTAAGAGTGTGCATGTGAAAGGAGTTGTTGTAGATGTAAATTGCTGAGGAGAGGGTGAAACAACGTTCAATGTATGGAAAAACCCCTTATAAAGTATCATAGAATTAGTAGGAGGGGTTTTGAATTTGTATTCATCAGGGCCGTTGGCCATGAATGTGTCATGGAAATATGAGTCACTTATATCAATAGGAGTGAAGTTGAGTTTTCCTAATGTTTCATCAGTAAGTTCAACGTGATCAATGTCGTTGTCAGAATCATTTGTGTTTTCATTTCCGTGTTGTGTTTTTTTTTTCGAGTATGTTGGTAGGTGTTGCACTAGAAAAAAGAGGAGCATTAACGAGCATATTAGGAGTTTGTATAGGAGCAAGCACCATGGGTGAAATGGTACTAGTAGTGTGAGTAGAAATAACTGGAGTGTTTAGAGCGATAGAATAAGTTTGCGAAGCACTAGACTGATCAAAATAATATGTGTCGATACTACTATATGGAATGAGATACGTAGGAGGAATAGGCATAGTAGTAATGGGGTCTATGCAAATTGTTTTTGAAGGGTTAAGGATTTGTAGTAGCAATATGTTCATAACCATCATGCAAGAATTTGATGCATTGGTGTACAGTAGATGAGACCACTTGCATTGCATGAATCCAAGGTCTACCTAGTAACAAGTTGAATTACAATGAAGAATCTATAACGTAGAAGTAGGTGAGGATAATAATAGGCCCAAATCTAATATGTAATGAAATAGTTACTAGGCATGTGTGAGTAGTTGAATCGTATCCTTGAATAAGAGTAGAGTTTTTAGAAGTTAGATTATCGTTAATGCCCATATATTTTAGAAGGGAATAAGTGCATAGGTTGATAGCCAATCCATCATCAATAAGCACACATTTAATGTAAGTGGTGTTGATAATAGTTGTGATAAGAAATGAAACACACGTATAGTCTCTAGAAAATGGGGATATGTCCTCATTAGTGAAGGATATAACACATGGAATTTTTTTGAGAGACTGAATGAGGTGTGTGAAGGATGTCATATAATTATCACTTTATATATGAATAGAATGAAGGGAAACCTCTAATATTTTTACTACAATGTGGTGCATTGTGCAATAAGTCATAGAGGGAGATTTTAGCTATCATATTCTTAAGTTGTTCAATGATATCATAGCCCTTAGAAGTAGTAGAAGGAGTTGAAGAAGTGATAGGTGGTGGGATAGAAACAAGTGGAGCTGTAGGAGGAAGAGTGTGACAAGTAGTTATCACATTGATAGAAGGATCAACCCAAGTTGTAATAAAATGGGGAGGATGTTGGGTATAAAATTGCATGAGATTAACAAAAGTAGTAACTATTCCTGAAACCTTAGTGGGTGTGAAAGAAGGATATGATGATTAAGTTATGAATTGATAAGGTGAAGACATATTTATAAGGTGGGGCTCACTAAAATGATTATGAAAAATATGAAATACTATGCCTAATCTGAATGCAAGATTGTAGTAAATAAATGAATACTGAAGTATAACAATTACACTCAAGTAAAATAAGCAATAAATAATAATACTCTAATGCGAAAAGAAGGGTAAGATGCCTTACCTGATTTGCCGAGTTATAGAAAATGAATAGAGATAGAAAATA
This sequence comes from Taxus chinensis, assembly GCA_019776745.2. Lineage (NCBI taxonomy): Eukaryota > Viridiplantae > Streptophyta > Pinopsida > Cupressales > Taxaceae > Taxus > Taxus chinensis. The sequence continues at coordinate 850,442,262 of CM034150.1, forward strand.
GAGAAATGAAAAGTGCTTACCATCACAATGGAGCTAAAAAAATTACAGATCTAGAGAAGGAGGTTGGAGAAGGGCACCTGGAGAGGGACAGGGGTGCCTATGGGTGCCCTAGGCCTATTTCTTAGCACCTAGGTCTACAAAACTACTAAGAAAACCAAATTATTAGGGTCACAAGATGTTTGCTGATGCTCTCCTTTTGTCACTACAGATTCACAAAATGATCATTGGAGTCACCAAAAACCTGTGGTAAAACATAGACATGTAAAACCCTCAAATAGACACCAAATCCTAAAAAATAAAGATGCTAAATGAGGGTTCAGATTGTCCGCAGCAGCCAAAATGGTGGATTTACAACTCAACGTTGCACTACATCTCAGACCCAATGTAGTTCTCTCTGCGTGTGCCAAATTTTTCCTTAGGTTTCTCTTGTGCTAATCACACTTGGATAGTGATCAAGTAGCTAGTTGTAGAATGTACTAAATGTGTGCATGGAATATAATGAAGTTCCCTCCTATGAAGTGTCATGTAGAAAACCATCCCTTGTGTCCATTTTGATGGATCTCTTAAATTCCCTTATGAATGAAACCTTAGGTGGTGATAGACAGTGCTTAGTGCTTGGTCATTTATTATGATCACATAACTTTATATTTATATGATTCCCTTACTTGAATTTTGTAATTAACCCCGAAAAGGTCGACTACCAAAAATATAATATGCTCAAACATATAAAAAGAAATCAAAAAGTGTGAGTAAAGTACAAAGTGGACATGAGCACCTAAAGGGGATAAGGAAACCTAACCCTGGTGTCCTGGCTGGGTGTTGGTGTCCAGGATGACAAATCCTAAAGAGTAAAAATACAGACTAAGTAAGTAAGGGTGTAAGACTGAAAGGATCAACAAAAGATAAAGAAAGGTGGCTGAGGACATGTGTTAATTAGTACTTTTCTTACCTAGGAATCATATGAATAGTAGTATGTAATCTAGACTAGATAATTACCCAAAGTGTGTGATTGTGTGTCTATAGAAATGGAAAATTGTTTTTACTTTGCATGTCATTTTAAGAAGTCAGAAGATTCCATTCTCAGTTGTAAAATGATTATTTGATCATACGTCACCTAGATATCCTTTTGAATACTTCCAAAAGATCATATTCCTCCATTTCCCAACTAAAATGACAAGGAATGGTGATATGTGTAACAAAATTAGACATTTGGTAACATCACATTCCTCCATCTTCTAGATTTTCTAGGCATACATTGATCCATATTTTGTGCTCATCCAAAAAAAATATTTGAATTTTTCTTGCAAGAAAAACCATCTCTAAAGGCATGAACCATCATGAGGCATAGAGGTTACTTATTAGAGGTGGTTTAGAAGGTATTATAAAGGTTTAACAGGTCAAACATCTCTCTTACATATTTTTATCCCCTTTTTTCTCCCCTCTTGCATAAAACATAATGTGTTTCTTCAAAAATGGATCCTCTCTTTCTTATTAATGTTATTATGTCAAAATTTTTATAAATCTAAGGAGTTTCAAACACATGAAATGTGTTTTGTGATGTAATTTACCCTCTGAATAGTTGTAGAAGTTTGTGCATACTTACAACAATAATATGATGTCAATTATGGATTGAGTCTTCCCTTTGTGTCCATTATTTTCTTCTTTCCTTATGCTATTTCATTATGATTAAGTATTCATTGTGTTTATTAGAGTTTCATGTCATGTATCTCAAATAAAATAGGGTTTCAAGTAGATTTATTTGCAAAGTTGGGTTGTGGTAAGAATCTAATCCTTTAGCATTTCATTTAGCCTCCTTTCTTCCCTGAGACTTTTAGAGATAGTGATCAACCCTTATTTTGTGATATAACCTCTATTTTTCTCTTATTTTGGTATGTTCTCTTACCCCTCTCTCTCTGGTTACTTGGATGTGTCAAAATCAGCTTAACTTAGAGATAGTTTTAGTGTTATCATTAGATATAGGTTGAGGAACCAACCTTCTTTAGAGGTTGATCTCATTTTTCAAGTCGCACATTTTTGAGATCACCCAATCTTGTCTATAATTCTTGATCCTCCATGATAAAATCTCGGGTGCAATTTTAATCTACAACAACAATGTTTATATATTTCAACATAAAGTACAATAAGTGATGTCAATTATATTATGAAGCATGCAAGATGACTTTCTACTACACATTGGAAGCTAGGAAAGTCTGAGTGAAGCTAGGAAACTATTAGAATCAATGCACAAAGGTACACGCCTTTCAAAAAGTATAAAATTGATGTTTAAACTAATGATAATTCCCATTAAGGGAGATGAAAAAGTGGCTAATTTTCTAACTAAAATTAAAAAAAATAAATCTCAACTAAATGGATTTAATTATGATTTGATTTAGGAAAAAGGTTATGATTTATTATTCAAATGAATGTACATGAAAGGTTTAGGAACTTCATTTCAATATTAAACTCAAAATATCAAACTGAACAAGATACTCAATACTTATCTACTCTTGGCACTCTTATAATTCAAGAAGAGTAAGTCATAAAAAAATTTGATTCGAAGGAGAATACCACTCAGGAACTTCTGGATCAAAATTGTAATATTTTTTTTAATAAATTTAATAAGAATCAAAAGTTTAAATCAAAATTTAAACACCCTACTAAAGAAGAGAAATAATTAAATAAGAACCTAAAAGTTAGTTTTGATGGAAAATGTCATAATTGAGGGAAAATTGGTCCCAAAAATGAAGACTGTAGGAAAAACAAAAACAAACAAAATATCAAAAATAACAAAGGATACAAAGCAAATCAAAACCAAAAGAATAATAAAAAACCAAATGTAGTATCCTTAAATGCCACATTAGTTACTACAATTGAAAATGAATGGATCTTAGACATTGTTGTGTATAGGCACATAACATATAGATCTTATATTCTTTCTGATATTAAAGAATGTAATAATCAAATCTATCTTGGTGACCATTCCATTTTTTATTTTCAAAATCAAGAAAGAGTTCAAGTTTTTAATGGTTTTATTAATGATGTTTTGTGTGTTCCTAAACTGAAAATTAATATGCTATCATGTTCACTGCTAAATCAAAACAACTATAGTGTAATTTTACTAAAAGATAAATGGTTTATTAAAAATGATTTAGATGTTACTATTGCAGAAGGCATATTAAAGAATGATTTATATGCATTTAAAGTTTTTTCATCTTTTTCATGCCTTTCTACTCAAAATATGAATGATTTACAATTATGACATGAAAGATTAGGTCATATTAATTTTATAATCATGTATGACATGTCTCTTCATAACCTTGTTATTGGACTACCTCCTATCTCTCATGTCCAGGAAACTTGTGAAGGGTGCTTATGTGGTAAGCAATCTGCAAACCCCATCCATTGCCATTAAAAAGCAAATTCCTCTGAAACTCTTGAATTCATTCATAGTGATGTTAGAGGACCTTTATAAGTTCCTTCCCTAAATGATTCATTATATGTTGTTATTTTTATTGATGATTATTATCGCTTGATTTGGTCATTCTTTATAAAAAATAAATCAAATATTTTATCTAAATTTAAAGAATTTAAAGCTCTAGTTGAAAATAATTCTAGTCATAAAATCAAAAGACTTAGAATAGATAATAGAGGATAATACATTAGTAAATCATTTGATTCCTTTCGTATCGAATGTGGAATATAAATGGAACTCACTACTCCCTAATCTCCTCAACATAATGGTATGACAGAAAGGAAAAATCAAACCATTCTTGAAATGGATAGAACCATGTTACACTCATCTCAAGTATCTAAATTGTTGTGGGATGAAGTTATGAATACCAATGTTCATATTTTGAACAGAGTCCCTACTAAATCCATACTTCAATATAATCCTATAGAAAAGTGAACTAATAAGAAACCTAAAGTGCCTCATCTAAGAATATTTGGAAGCCTTGCTTCTATCTTCATTCCTAAAGTAAAATAAGAAGTTAAATCAAATCTCTTATCCTTGAAAATTTGTAGGATATGGGGGTTAAAAAAAATATTAAGGATCTACGATCCTAAAAAATGATAAATTATTAAAAACATAACTATTAAAATATTTTAAAAAACTATTTTTATAATTTTTCCTTCGTTTCTTCTATTTATGATGAATCTAATGAGTTAGAAAATAATGATCCTGATGAATGTGATGAATTAATATATTGTAATAGTGAAGCTATAATTGAACAAGAGTTCCTTCATGTATCCTCTATAATAAAAATACCTAAATGAGCTCAATATCTTCTTCAAAACTCTAATCTTGGTAGCATTATTAAGATGACTAGAAGCCACCATACATATCATGCCTTAATGACTATGTATGATCTGAAAAACCTAATATTTCGAAGAGGCATCTCACAATGAAAGATGGGTAGAAACCATGAAAGGTGAATATTATGTCTTAATTAAATATTAGAATCAGAAACTTTTCCCTGCTTTGGCAAAATGTAATATTTACGACTCTAGGTGGCTTTACAAAATCAAGTATAAGGGTGATGGAAATATTGATAAGTTTAAATCCAGGTTATTAGGTCGCGGGATTATTCCAAAAATTGATATTGACTATGTAGAAACCTTTTCTCCTATCATAAAAATGAGCACTGTTAGGATTCTTATTTCCATAACTATTCAATATGGCTAGGAAATCCACCAAATGAATGTTAAGAATGCCTTCTTAAATGGTGTTTTGAAAGAATAAATTTACATGACAGAACATAAATGTTTTGAGGAACCTATATATTTTTTTGTAAACTGAAATTAATACCAACATGGCTTCAAACAATCTCCTAGAGTTTGGTATGTAAAAATAAACCTTTTTTTCAAAGATATTTATTTCATTAATCACTCATCTGATAAATATCTATTTGTTAAAGATGAAAAGAGTCATATTATTCTTATTATATTATATATTGATGATTTATTGTTCACTAACAATTCAAATAGTTTAATTTTTAAAATTAAATCTAAATTGAAAAAATATTTTGAAATGACTGATTTAGGATTATTACATCATTATTTAGGCATGAAAATTTTTCAAGATAAACATGTTATTTTTGTATCTCAATCAAAATATGTCGCTAATTTTTAAAAAATATTTAATATGGTAGATTGTAAACCAATTTCTATTACTATTGAAGTTGTTTGTAAACTTGATCCTAAACCTACATGTGAAAAAGCTAATCCTACTCTTTACAATTAGTTTGTAGGTAGTTTAATTTATCTTATAATCACTAGAATTGATACTGCATATGCAGTAGGTATCACATCCGAATTCATGGAGGAGCCATATCAAGATAATTGGAAATTAAAAACAAGAATATTAAGATATATTAAAGGAATAATTAATTTTTGGTTTACATTATAGTTCTTCTGATAATGCATGTTTATATGGATATTGTGATTCTGACTATGATGGTGATGTGATAGATGGAAAATACACAACTATATATGTGTTCAAGTTTGGTACAAGTGTCATTACTTGGAGTAGCAAGAAGCAACCAATAATCTCCATCTCTTCTATTGAGGTTGAATATAGAAGTATATTGGAAGCGGTAAAAAAATCCATGTGGCTAAAGTAGCTGTTGGAACAAATTTACACGTAGGCTAAAATAAGTACTCCTCTTTTATGTGAGATTCATAGCTATATTATTCTGGCTAATAATCTAGTTCAACATCAGATAACAAATAAAATAGAGATATATTTTCATTTCATCTAAGAGAAGGTTCTTTGTAGTGATATATATCTCCAGTTTTGTCCTACTGAAGATCAAGTTATAGATATATTTACAAAGGCATTATAAGCTATGAAGTTATGCAAGTTTCATGCAATGCCTAACCTTTCAGAGTTTTCATTAAGGGGGAGTATTCATGACAATGCCACATCCTAATGGTCAGGCATGCGTTTTCTTATTCACCTCTATACTTCTACTCCAATTAAAGCATTATATAAGATAATTTTGTGATCTTAGTAAACTTATCACTATAAGTTTATTGTGTAGTCTAGTAATAAAACATGATGTTGTAAAGGAGGTTCTTACTATATAAAAGGATCCTAGAGATGCTCATATAGATTTTCCATGAGAAACTATGAGATGTAGTTTCACAAATCATGCTTATCCTAAATCATCACTTATGATTTATGAATTCTAAATCCTTGTATACCGAATGGTAAGTTTATCATGATGAAGGTTTATAAATCATTTAAATGTGATATGCTAGCCTAAACCCTCACTATGGTTTAATAATTTTGAATCATATTGTATAAACATGTAATGTTGGCATATAAACCCCACTTAATATTAAGAGGGTATTAGAATAATAATGTTAAGTAGGGTTTAAATCCCCTCTTAAGTGTTCTTATTATGTTATAAAATTTAGTATATAATTAAATAAATAAAAATATGTAATATTTTTATTTATTTAATATAAAATTTAGGTTATAGTTAAAATTGATTCATTAAAATCAATTTTATTAAGTGGAACCCCACCTATATATTCTAACATTAATAGTACTCCTAAGCTAAGTTATTTAATCTGTAGGGGAAAAAGGGAAGGATGAATGCATGAAATGAAACTAAGCTAAGGGAAAGGTGATGGAACCATAACAAAAAGGGGATATCTCTCCATGATTGGAATAATAGAAAAGTAAAAACATTGGATGAGAGGGAAGATACATGCCACAAATGAAAATTATGCAAAACTTATATTCCACACATTTTAGAAATAGAAAAATGAAAACACATGTAAGTTTAACCCACACACAATATACCATAAATGAATAGAGAGGTAAGAGACAAAATAAATGCAAGTAGAGTGAAAATACAAGCCATAATAACAAGATTTTATTGATAAAGAAAGACATAGTCCATTGCATTATTGGGGAAGGGAAATAAAATCCCTATATGTGACTAGATAAAAGGTATGCAGCTCATGAAATCTCAAACACTATTTTGAAATGGTGACTTTACAATCAGGTGAGGATTCTTTATGAATAATACTAAGTTACTTTTTATAGAAAAGGAAGAGAAGAGAAGGAGAAGATCAGATCCAAAAATCAATTAATTCAACCACCCTACTTATACCAAGGATCAAATACTATTGATTTCACAGATCAAGAATGAGAACCTCATTTTTCTTCAATCACACGCCATCATATTGCTAGTGTAGGAGGATGATGCCATTAAAAATTGAACTCTGGTTGTTGGAGTGGTTGAGCACCTGGACTGGATCAAGTGAGGCCTTGTTATGCATCATGGAATTATAATGTTCTGATACCTTGATAATTTATTCTGTGGATTTATATTTAATTTGGAAAAATTTAGATGATTTGTGGCTTTGTTACAAAATTTCACCCCGATCCTAAAATAACATTCTAACTCCACAATTACTCTTACCACCAGTGGCATGATTTTTCCTCCTCCCACAAATTATGTTGAATTCCACATAGTCTTCTATGTTTCCTATAATTTCCTTTGTATCGCATACTCATATATATATATATATATATATATATATATATATCTATGTGTGTGTGTGTGTGTATTTGTGATATTTATAATTTACTTGTTCCATGAATTCTTCTCCTTCATCCAATAAGTTTTCTTTGATCCGTGGATTTTATTTATTCCGCAAGTTTTCTATGTTCCATGACCTTCCTTTGTTGCGTGGAATTTTTTGCTACCCAAAATCTCTTTGTTCTATGGATTTTAGTTTGTTTCATGAAATTTATTTGTTCTATGGTTTTTATTTATCGTGCATATTTTCTATGTTCTATGGATTTTATTCTACTTCACTCTTCTTTTCTCCGTAGTCTTCCAACCTTGTATGGCTTGTTTGTGAAATTATCCAACACTTTGCAATTCACTTCTCTTCTCCTGCAACATCATGAATTACTATGCCTTTTTTTGTGGAATATTTCCCCACAGTTATGTTACTTTGTTACTTGGGTTAGGAAAACCCACAAAACACTAAGTTCTTACTTCTGTGAAACACTAATTTTTGAATTCTGTAGAACATTGAATTCTTGATTTCTACGGAACACTAAGTTTTCAATTTTTGTGAAACAATAAATTTTTCATTCCTTTGATCCATGGATTTTCTTGCAAGAGGAGTTTACGTCCTTAACATAAATGAAGTTTCCCAAATAGCATTAGTGCTATTTTGGACAATAGTTTGGAGACTTTTAGGGGAAATTTTTCTACTAGATGAACTAACCAGTAGCCTGACATATCCATTGGACATAGAATCAAGTATACATCTTGAAAATGGTTTCAAAAATTAAAACTAGCTTTGAATCTGTATGAAGTATGAACTTGGCATTGGTTTGAAATTGATCCTTGAAGATTTGAAAGAACATTACACTTGGAAACTACCCCAAAATATCTAATTTGTTTCCCACCAAGGTGAATGATCTAGACTGTGTACAACTACAAAAGAGTTTCACAAAAACTATGCCCACAAGAAAAATCATACATGATCCAAATGGAAACAAGAAGAGTGTGCAAATCAATTATTTTGAAAACATAAATCCTAAACTACTCCTATTCTAACCAAGAAAAAAGTGAGATAAATAAATCTAGATACTGGTTAGGAAAAGTAAATTCTCTTCCTTAAAAAATGTGGACATGAGATAACATCTACAACCAGATCAAGTGGTGGAAGTGAAAACATGGTCCACACCCAATTTTAGCTCAAATGATTAGCCTAAAAAAGAACAATCACCTCCTCTAGTTGCTCTATATTTGGATTTGACAAGTTTTTTAGATGACCTTTGGAACTTTGAGAATATTCCTCATGCTTTGAAGTGAACATGACTAGTGAAATTTTTTATCTTTTCTCTAATATAGCTAGATATCTAAATGGATATATAAATTTGAGAGAAAATGGACTATTTTTTTTTTTTCTAATTTTCCCATCTCTTTTGCATTTCATTCCATGAATAGAGTTATTTTCTATATTTTCTTCATCTTGGAGAGGATTTACAAGTTGCTCAAAATTGTCTTCAATTGTTTCCTCCCTAATATCTACCTCTGATTCAAAATTGGGCTCCTCACTCTCCTATTCAACATGAAGTTAAATATGAACTTCGTGTATGATTTATTCCTTTATGTTCTTATCCATGAGTATTTCCTCTAAGTTAGATTACTTTAATAAGAGTGAAGATAGATCAATATATTCATCACCAAAAGAGAGAAAGAATATTTCAATGGTGTATTCTACATCCAAATCCTTAAAGTCTGAGTTTTCCTCCTTTAAATTGTGCTCATCCAATGTATCCTTTATTACAAACTATTCAAGAAAATAACAAGAATCTCTTGAAGAGGTTGAACCATTCCTTCATCCATACTTTTAGATTCAATCCATTCTTTAACAGATATCTCATGATTAACAATAATGGAGCTCATATCAACTTAATTTGATGTACTAGAAGAAGATTAACTAATAGATTCTTGGTGAAGAAATTTCTTGACCTCAAAATCTTGGCTCCAATCCTTCAGAATTTGCAACTAATCTTCTTTTTTGGTTCTTATTTTTTCTTCCCTCCCAAGTTTGTTTGATCATGAACCTCATCCCAAAATGTATTTGGATATATGAAATGGGGAAAGGATTGAACTTTTGACTGATTTTTTAGGGGTGCAGATGATAGAGGAGGCATAATATTCTCATATACAGGAGAATGAGTACCAAGAGGAGATTTGAGTAAGCTAGGGATTTGAAACTTTAGCTGAGATGGTGTAAATTGAAAAGAAGGAATGAGAGAGATATATGATGTTAGTGAATGATTACCCCATTGATAGGGTACCATATAACTAGATTGATTAGTTTCCATTATTTTAATCAACTCTAACATTTTATTTAAGGATTTGGCCATTACCTGTAGCTTTTATTGAGGGATTTACTAGATCGAAAGAGGACCACCCCATGGAAAGGTATCCTTAAAACCAAGTGGCTTAGTTTCCATGATTTCAAACATCTCCTTGGATCTTTGCATGATATTTTCCATGTGTTGATATTAGAACTGAAAATCATCATCAGATATGAAACATCCTCCATTATCTACATATCCGAACTCTAGAAAAACATCATGGTTTAGAAGATAACCGTATGGGTCATAGGGGGTAGGGTCATAGGGGGTACTATCATAGGATCCTAATGAGGAATATTAATCTTGATAGGGTTCATAAAACTAATTTGGAGGGTAGTTTTGATAAAAATGAGATGGAGGGGAATTGATACTACTCTTGAAAATGAGGATCCTAATGAGGAAATGATGTCATGATTGAAAAAAATTGTGAAAGTAAGGAAAAGAATGCATGTAAATGGCAAAAATGAAAGAAATGGGTTTCTTGATCAATGGACCTACCAAATGTGTTGGGATAATGTGTCATAACTCTAGAGATCATTAAAACAAACATTGTTATTAGTGAAATGAGTTGTAATTGACTCACGAGACTCCCACTGGGTGTGCCAACTTTTTTTATCTCATGAGATTGCACCCTTGTTGAATATGCTAGCTTAAAAACCTCAAAGAAACATAAGAACATCCCCAAGGTTTGGGACCTTTCTCGTTGGGACAAACCTATGGAGAAGGCAAGATTCCTCTACCTATATATTATAACACTGACACTAATCCTAAGCTAAGATATTGAATCTGTAAGGGAAAAGGGGATGGAGGAATGCATGAAATAAAACTAATCTAAGGGAATAGATATGGCATAAAAATAGAAAGGGGATATTTCTCCATGTGGGGAAGAACATAAAAGGGAAATAATAGGATGAGAGGGAAAATACATGCCATGGATATACACTATGTAAACCATTATATTCCACACATTCTAAATACAAAGAAATGAAAAAACATGCAAGTATAACCCACTCACGATATACCAAAAATGAATAGAGAGGTAAGATACACAATAAATACAATTAAAGGGCAAATATTACCCAAAATAACAAGATTCTATTGATAAATAAATATATAGTCCATTACAATACATTGGAAGGAACTGAGTGCACTAGATTTGATCAGATTAGAGGTCTATAACTCATGAAATATCAGTAATCGTTTCGACGTGGTCACTTTATAGTTAGGAGATGATTCTTTATAATTGATATTGAGTTACTTTTTATAGATAATAAAGAGAAGCGATAGAGAGAATATTAGATCTAGAAATCAATGAATTCAACCACCCTTACTTTACTAATGATCAATTTCCATTGATTTCATAGGATAGGTATGGGTACCCCCATTTTGATTTAATCACATGTCATCAGGTGCAGGATGATGGTGCCATTAAAAAATTAAATTCTAGTTGTTGGAGTAGTTGAACACCTGGATTAGATGAGGCATGGCCTTGTTATGCCTCATTAAATTATAATGTTCCACCACCTTGATCATGTATTCCATGGATTTTTATTTAACTTGGATAACATTACATGATTTGTGGCTTTGTTACTATCTTCTACATTGATCCATGAATAACATTTTAAATCCACAATTCCTCTTACCACCTATGGCCTGATCTTTCCTCCATAGATTAATCTACATTTTACTTTGTCTTATTTGTTTCATAGGATTTACTCTATATAACAAACTCTTTATTTTTTTGTTTTACTTTTTCTATGGCTTTTACTCCATCATCCCATGGTTTCTCTTAGATGCGTAGATTTTCTTTATTCCATATTTTTCTGCATTACGTGGCTTTCCATTTTTATGAGGATTTTTTTTGTTGCGTGGGATCTGTTGGTATCCAAATTGATCCTTCCTTTGAAACCGAGAAACATCACAATTTGATCAGGATGCTTAGAGACAAAAAAATCATAATAGGATTCGTTTTGTATCCAAGGATGGATTTTATATGACTCTTTATTACTTTGGTTTGGAAAGGACTGGATAGCACCGTGCTAAGGGTTTGACCTACCCTCACTACTTTAGGTTATGCCTTAAATAAGGGTGATAGGGATCATTTTGTAACCTTTTTTGGTGAATAATATCAACAGATTAATAGTATTTGAATCTCCCTTTACAATATTTGAAGGATACCTTGAGAAAACATGGTCAATGCAACATAACCTAACTCTCACAAAATGTCACCTTAGGGAATGAAGATGTTTTCTAGACAAGGTCCAGGTTACTAAAGACAAAGGTAAAAATTGATTGCATCTACATATTTTAGTAAAGGATAGGAAAATTCAATGAACTTCTTCAACATTTGTGGATATACAGTGCAAGCAAGGATGGTTCATGTATGATTTATCACTGAATGTATAATTTGTGGTTGGGAAGTTAAGAAGGATAAAGTTGATTATACAAAATTCTTGAGAACTTTAAACAAATGTTGGAAAATCTAAAAAGAAAAATGATAGAAGGATTCAAATAGTCAGAATGAACCTTCAATTATAGGATGTGAACCTATGAAATCTCAAAGACACATGGTTTCACACATTCTTCAAGGATTAAACACAAAATCTCATGTTAAAAACTTAATTAAACCTCAAAAGTCCCTGGTTTATAACGTCTAAGATACACTCATAGACTAACAAACAATTTGTTTTATCATAATGAAAGTAAAGTGAATTTAAATATTTCATTGCATCATGAAATGAAAAATCTCTTCATAATGTAATTGCAAATGCCATAATATCATCACAAGGATAAGATATCCTGTGATTTCAGAGGAACTCCTAACATAAGATTGTAGCAAGAACACACATAACTATTTGAAGATATCACAAAATGAAAGAAGAAACAACTAGGTTAATGATTAACATGATTTACTCAAGGTTCTTCAAATTGATTAGCAAGGGAAAGTTTATTTACAATCTCAAAGCTTATCAATGGCTAGACACTTATAACCATCTTGACATGATGAATTTCAAAGATACATAGGAAATAACTGGTTTCTCAAATAAGTTTCTCGAAAAATGGTTTCTTTTGGCTTTGTCTCCTTCTCTTTTCTTTGAATAATTCTTAGAAAAATTAACCCCCCTTTTTTGGCGTGATTATCCTTTTCATTTTATATCACCCTCTTCACTTGTTAACATTCAAAAATTTTCCCCCCAAAACATGGATATTTCAAGGAATATTTCCTTTTCCAAAACATGTTCTAGAACATGACATTTAAAAAAAATTCTTTTAAAACTTCCAGATGTACAAAGCGCAAGTATTTTCAATCAGCTCCAATTGTGCTTGAATAGGATATCAGGTCATCATTTCTGGAAAATTACTTTAACCATTCTTACTTGATATTGATTAGATAATCATTTCAAATAATCTATGAACACTTCCAGATGACTCTGATATGACATATACCCATATTAACTTTTCAAGAATCTACCTTGGGTGCCACACACTCTATTTTATGTCTTACTAGCTTAATTGCCACACCTAGTTCTTGTTGTATCACTTTGATTTACCATCTATTCTCATTCCTAAAATTTTCCAACTCTTAAATTCCTTTTTGTGCGAACTGAACAAAATCTCCCTCATCTCATGGGAAAGATTATACTACATCCAAAATATATGTCTCCTTTTTATTATAAAACTTGGCTCAATTTCATTGTCACTATGAATTTCCATTCTTTTTTTTGAATATAAGGAATTTCATCAGAAAAATGGTGAAGGTACTCGTAGCACATAGCCTGAAGGATATTTCATTAGAGGACTTAAATCAGATTTTCGATTTGAGTGGTCCTGATGAAGCCTTTGTTAGGGCTCTGTTTGATGTAGAGTGTGTGGGTGACACCAAAGGTCCCTTAACATATAAAAAAGTATGATTAACACTTCTTACAAGGCTAATCAGGATTAATCCTATATTTACATCCTTTCAGGTTATGTATTTTCATCTTTTTACATGGGAACACTTGAAATCTCCTCAAAGATTTAAAGAGATATTGGGTCGAGAGAAGACCTCAGGTATCTGGGCAAACCAAATTTCAATGTCCCTTTTTATGTGATGAGGGATTTGTGTCAAAAGAGATTCCCAAGGAATCATATGTGTTGTATGATAAATTCTCCATCGACACTATGCTTGTTATTTCCCACAAAATAGATGAGTTGGAGTGGAGAATAAATTCCCTAGAGAAAAAACAAGTAGAGACTGTGCCTTCACAATTAGTTTCAACACCAGGGTCATCTTCAGGTAAGAGGAAGGGTGAACCATAACCTTAACCTCCAATTGTTATCTCTGATGGAGAAGAGGACCGATCATTATCTGCTCCACTATTCAAGGGAAGAAATCTCCTCCACTTGGGACAACAGGGGGAGATTTCCAATTCAGTCATCCACCTGCTTAATGCATCATGATCCTTAGTCAAAGCATGATATTTTGGGGCCTCAACCAATTCCTTCTCTGAAAGACAATCCATCTTTCACAAGGAAATGGGAGGGTGGGTCAAGCTCAAGACCTCACAATCAGCCTGCAGTCAACAACATGTAGTAATTTCCCTTCCAATCACCCTGAGTGTCCCCTCTCAAACCACTCCTAGCATGTTGACCCTTCACAAAGGGAAAGGAAAGACATCGATTATCTTCATAGGAGGTCTATATATTTTGGATTAGGTTTCATCACAATAGAAGAAAGGTCGAGCTTGAGAAAATCATGAGTTGTCCTAGAATGACTCTGGAAGCATTGATGGACATGGGAATGTCTAGGGACCTGGCAGGGTAAGTCATTTTTGTTCATACAACACAAGGTTCAAGTGAGTTTGTGCTGAGGAAAAACAAGATTTTGAACAAGCTTCCCCTACTGGGAAGAAACTATGAAGTAGGACTAAAAAATGTCTAGATTTTGCTTTCCTTTCATTGTCTCTATTTATGGCATGTGTATATATTTCTTTGTCATGGGAAGGGGCCCCTATAGAACCCCATTTTGTTCCTTATTCAAAATGCAAGAAGCACAACAATATCAATCATTTACATGCTTATCCAAATGTATGTAAAACTTCATCAAAGTAAATATGAAACTATTGCATTCTTCTACTTTACAATTGAAATAAGGGAACAATAAAATTCTAGAAAAACAATTACATCCCATGTAATAGAAGTAATTATTTTAAAGTGTCAATTTAAAGAAGGAATATGAAAAGAAAATACAGCTTAAGGAACAATGCCTAAGCATGTTCATCATCTTTTGTATCTGCATTCTTTTCTTCTTCAACTTCCACTTCTGTATCTTGTTCTTTCAGAAACCTTGTTACATATGCATCATACCTTTTGAATAAATCATTAACCTCATCCTCATGTGGTCCCATATGATGCTAGAAAATTAGTGCTTTCCTAGATATTGCATCAATGCAATGGCCCATTTTCTGTTTGTATTCCAGTGGTATTTATTTTAAATATGCAATTTTGTTCTCAATCCTTCTCATAATTTTAATGATTTTATAAGAGAAATCATTCTTCAGAATATTTTTTTCAAAGGAATTAAGCTGAAATTCAATCTTCAAGTCCCTGTAGCTCTTTTTGAACTTATCAGCTACCATATCCTCTAACTTCAAGTCAATGACATCGAGAGTATCATCAATCCAGTTTCTCTTGATTTCAAGATTTTCCTTGATCCCATTCAAGGTTTCTACTCTGATCTTTGACAAATCTTTAATAGCATGTTGTCTTCCTTTGAGTGATACTAGCACAATGTCTTCCTACTCAAATAACTCATCACTGAGCTGGGTAATACGGTCTAGCTTGGGAATAATTCCTTCAAAATAGAAAATATCATTGTCACATTGTTCAACTATCTCATTAATTTCATTGAGTCTATTTTTGAGATCTTCATACTTTGACCTGGCCTTTGCAATTACTTCCTTTCCCCTCTTGGTTAATTTTTCAATCCATGTGTCCACTTCCTGGACCTTCTTGACAGTCTTGTTTATTTTATCCATTCCCTCAGGGGTATCTATGGAGAAACTTGTCTGAGTTTGACTAGGTTGTCCCAATCAATTATTGCAAACTAGAGCTCAGGGATTTTAACTTGTTCTTTTAACTTCCTCTTTGTCATTCTATCTTCATCCAATTTTACTAAAAGGTCATTTACAACTTTAGATACCCCTTTCTTTAGTTGGTCCCTTGAGGGATTTCCCAAGGGAATAATATGGACATTATAATCATTGACTATTATATCTTCCCTAGTCTTTCCTTCAAAGGGGATTGCTACTTCCAAAGTTTTGGCTCATGATGAGTGAGTGTGGGTTTTAGTGATAGTTCTAGATAATTTTTAGGCTCTTATTATCTTTGGAAAATATAGAGGAGTAAGGTCAATAGCTTGAATAGGAAGGACCTCTTTTTCCATCATTTGAAATTAATTCACCGATCCATCCTTTTGCCAAATTTGTTCCAGCCTTTTCCTCTTGTGATTCTGGTTGGGGTTCCTCAGGGACAACCATAAACTATTTGAATACCCCTTGTTCATCCTGAACTAGTGATTCTTCCTATTCCTCATTATTTATTTCGATGACCACCTTGCTATTCTCACCCTATGTTAACAATTATTTCAAATGTTCCTCTCCTTGGTTTAGAAAATGAGGTTGATCATTATTTTCTTGGTTTGTATCTACAGTCAGGGGAGATTCCTTCCTTATTTCTTCAATGGATGCTATACTGGACCCCAATTTTCCTCCAAATTTTTCTTGTATTAATGAATGCCTTGTGAGGTCTTCATTATTCAAACTTTGCTGAGTTGAAATCCTACCCTCCTCGTGCTCTGATGATGCTCTTGGTAATGATATGGTAGGTTGTTCATATGAAGCTAACATCACATTTCCATCTAGAGGCTAAATGTCTTTATCAACAATGATTTTCTCACCAGTAGTTATGGTTTGTGTTACTTCTACTTTCTCTTCAAGAAAAAAATTTCCCTTTTGAGAAATTTCATCAGCCCTAGTAACTTCAACAAAACTAGAAACAATATCTTCTGTTAACACCTCTTCATTAACATCTTCTCCACTAAGAAAATCTGGTTTATCTAATTCTGCAACCACTTGTCTTATAGAAGGAACACCTTTTGCTTGAGCTTTTTCTCTACTAATTAATGGATGAGTGCCTCTCTCTATTTCATTACTTTTTTAGAGGTTATCTACTGGTGTCATCAATCATTCACTCATATATAATTTGAGTGCATCTAACATAGAAAATCCCTCACTAGTATCAACATCAATTACATAAGCTTGGGCCTTTGTAGATTCATACAATGTTCCAAACGAAGGCGTACTTATATCCTTAGTAAGAAGAGTCTCAGATGTTTTCATACATGGAGTCAATATTTTCCTGCTTACTAAACTATCTACAAAATTTTCCTTAGTTTCTTGATCTTGAGTGGTTTTTGTTGTTATTTCCTTCACATAGAGGTGGGAATAGAAAATCTAATTGTTCCACTTGTGGCAATGATGGGGCATGCTATGCCTGATAAAAATCACTCCTTTCAAACTAAGGAGGATCAATCACCACATGTCTTTTCTTGTTCCTTTTGGGCATGTGGGAACCTACTCACACCAAAACTAGTACATGAGAAACCTTATGTTTCTTGTGTGCCCTTTCAAAAAAATTTAGATCAGGTGCTACTATTTCCCTTCCTTATGTGGCTTAGATTGAGTAAGACCACTTGCTATGGCTCCACTCATTAATTTTTTAGTACCATGAGGTTTTGATGAAATACCTGAGAAAACTACATGGGATGCTAAGCCCTTACCCTTTGTCTGGATTGAAATTGTAAAAGTAATGGAGGCATTTTCCATAGATTTTAAAAGCATGTTTTCAGTCTTCTGCCTAAGAACTGACATAGAAGCACCAGTACCACTAGCAGCTGAGGTCCACTCTTGTATGAGTTCAAGAGTGGTCCTTTTTAAGGGAAATTGAAGTGCCTTTCCTCTCAAAGGATCCATTATATTTTCTCCCCCCTTCATGGGTGGAATTTCATCATTCAAGTTTCCCAAACTCCTAAAGTTATTTAAGATTATGGTATTTTGAATTGGTATATCAATGCCCTTCTAAGTTAATCAATTCATAGTTCTTATCATTACATAAGTTATCATAATATAAGAATCATTAGATTCTATCTCATTCCAATCTAGAGGTATTATGGGTTGTGCTTCCACCTTCTGATCAATATAATATCTACTTACTGTATGCGGGTCATCCAAAATTCCTTCTAGGATAACTACACATTTGAAATCTATTATTTGTGAAAGGGTCATTATGGAGAAATCCCTTAATCTGACCTCTTCTTCATCCCTACAATTCATCCAGTAATATTCAAATGGAGGCTCATGTTCAAAAGTATTAGCAATATTGTTGAATACCCATCTGATGTCATAACTGGCCCTTGTCCCAAACTTTTCCAAGTCAAATTTCAGTATTTCACATTCAATAAATTTGGATTTTATGATGGAAGGGAATGAATACCTTCCAATTCTAATAGGGAATTTTATATTTGTCGTATGCCTTCTGGAAATAAATTGATGCATAGGTGTTAGCTTCCTTGCAAGTTCACATAAAGACAATTTATCATCTAAATACCTTGGAAACTTACGAGGCTTTCCTTCAAAACCAATGACCCTTATGTATGTGAACTTTTTATATTGAATGAAGTAACATCCACACTCCAAAATAACTTGTCTAGCCTATTCAGAAATTCTATATTGTCCCCACTCTTGTTTGAAATGAAAAATGATTGGGGAAAAGAAAGCATCATTAACTAACATCACATTCCCACTCTATTTGATTAGTTGTAGTTGAGGGAATATCTCATGAATTTAACACTAGTTGAAATCATGCGTGTGGTGAAAAACCTAAAGAAACACCTATGCCAACCAACATTGTAAATTAAGTAAGTCATCATATAAAGTTCTAGGTTTGAATTGTCACCCATCTCAGTTTTCTCTGCTAAGGTGACCATGTGGCCATGGAGTGGTTCTACAATGAAAGTAGCCCAAAACAAGCTCCCCTTTCTCTCCAAAATGATCCATATGTAACTAACCATCCATTCCTTAAATTCATTTACAGTTTCTAACCCCATCATTTGACTTAATAACACAATGACATCTTCAACATCTTCAATGAACTGTGCCCTAACTAGCTTTTTAGGGAATTTAGTTGTTGTCTTTTTCGCAATGAGCCACTTTGTATTTATGATCTTGGCATAATCCTTTTTCTTTGCTTCATAATCCTATAAGGCTAGTTTGATAGCAATGGTGATCGGGTTGATGATCACAAGAAATTTTAACATTATTCTAATGGCTGTAGGCGTCAATGTCAAAACTGCATCCCCACTCTCATCTAATACATCCCTCTTTTTGGGATCATAATTCATAGCACAATCCCACACCAATTTTGGGCAATGAACCGCTGGTGGGATAGCACCCACTAAAGCAATATGGCTATCTTGAATTGCCTTTATGGATTCACTCTTATGGGGGATATTAAGTCTCTGAAGAAAATCATTTAGATCAACACTCATCAAGTTTGTGTCTATAATCTTTCCAAATCACTCATTTCCCCTGACGCAACTAAGATCAAAGATGGCATGGTATTCATCTTAAAAAACCCTAGCTTTACTTTAAACCAACTTTTTAATGAAGGAGAAACACATGAGTTTCTAAGATCTTACCAATCAATCCGTGAGTCCCTGAGTAATTTAAATCCAAATCAACAATATTTTCAGTCCTCAGGTTCGCAATTTAAGCTTCATAGTTAAAAACATGTGATAATTCTCCATGAAAATCACAAAAGGTAGCAACAAAAATCTAACAAATTGGTAATAAAAGATGAAAGCATTCACAAACTTTAAAATGTCCTTGATTTGAGTAGCAACATTAATGGTGACAGAAATAAATGCATTGCATCATGTGACTATTTTTTTTTATTTTCTCAACTTTGAAAATGAGCTGTCCACGTGGAAAAGAATTTTCGCTAACACGGGCTTGGAGGAAATTTTTGTAATTTTGTAGTGTTTTAGAACTTACACACTTTTGAATAACTTGACCCCCCATCCAATTTTTGGCTTTCAACACAAGCTCGACATGTGGTCACACTTGGGTGATAGCAGGGCTATGGCCCTTTTCTATAGTTTTATTTCATTTCCAATTCAAAACCAAAATGTTTGAGTGCCCTGATGACCCGCATCCCCACCTTTTTCATAAAAGGAGCCACGTGTCCCTTGTGGGTTTCAGGAACCTTTTTACACCTTTATTATTTTCCTCTTAAATGTGCAAAGCTACAAATATGGGATGCTTCCCCACATCCACTCAAATTGTGACAAATGTACACTCTATGAATACTAATTGAGAAATTACTTGTGCTACTTTATGATTGTGAATATTCGAAGAATATTTATTGGGTTACGGGGCTGATTTTTCATTTTATGAATGTGATAGAAAATTACAAGTTTGCAAATTAGATCTTCCATACCGCAATCAATTGGGAGCTGCCACATATCAACAGGCAATGGGAGAGAAAACAAAAATAAAAAGACAAGACCTAGGAACATTTTACAATATGTGATCCCTCCAATTTCAAATCTTAAAACACAACTGGTTCTCTGCAAGAAACTTCTAAATAATGCACATCCATACATGATCCTCGAACGAAAAAGAGGAAAGATTAATCCATACACAGAAGAACCAAAAGGAAAAATCACCCAAAGCGATAGGAAAACAGATTAATATAACAGACAATGATGGAAAATATTAACCAAATAGGGGTGAGATTAACTCAAGCACCAACATTGGCTCTGACTCAGGGATGAACACTCCCAACAAGTGCCTTAAGAACAAACCATGGTGCAAAGAAAAGTAGACCACATGCCAAAATCCATTGGGCCATGGAGTTAAAAACCAACATACAGAAATAAGTGATAACAACCAAATTCCAAGAAAACACACCAAGAAACCTGAAACAAATGGTCACCAAGGACCGGGAAAAACAAGGACAAAAACTGAAAAAACGAACAAAACAAATAGAAAAACTATACACTTTATAATAGTGCATACCTTGATTTTGAGAGATCAATCAAGATAGTGTTTTAAATGCCTACCATTAATAGGAAACTTAAGTAATTATCCATCTAAATCCTTTAATAAGAAAGTATGCTCACTAATTCTGATGTCAATGGAGTAAGGACCCATCCATAATTCATCAAACTTTTCATGTTTTCCCTTTTTCTCATGTTTTCTATCCCACAGTAACACAAGATATCCTAAACTGAAAACTCGAGGAGTCACTTTTTTATATCAAATAATTTATTCAGCTTTTCCCTGAATTTTGAATGTCTCTGGTGGGACTTTCTTCTTTCTTCATCTAATTCAACAATTTGATTTATCCTTACATCATATGGACTAACTTCTTGATCCTAAAATTTTCGAATGAATTGGTAGGAAGATAGTTGCATATGTAGGGGAAGGAGGGCTTGAGTTCCATGTACCAATTCAAAAGGGTCTTTTACCAGTAGATATCTTAGTAGTAATTCTATCAACCCAGAAAACAAACTTCAATTGTTCACCCCATCTTCGTTTATTTATCTCTAGTGTCCTCCTGATTATTTTCAATGAATTTTTATTGCTTGACTCAACTTGTCCATTACCTTGGGGATTATAACTAGATGCATATGTGAGATTTATTCCATACTCTTGACACATGGTAATCAAGGGTTTAGCTTGAAAGATCATATCATTATCAATAATTATTTTGGCAGGTACTCCAAACCTACCATATTATGTGATTTAAGAAAAAATACATAACAATCTAGTGAGTTTCTTTCTTAGTAGGGATTTCCTCAACCCATTTGGTGAAGTAATCATTAGCCACCAATATCCATCTGTGGCCTACACTTGAAGGATACGATATTTATCCAACAAAGTCCATACCCCACTGCTTAAAAGGGGCTTCAATTGATACTGGTTGTAAAGGGAGAGCTCCTGAAGCTTTCAAGCTTCCTGAGAAATATTGGCAACTCTCACATTTTCTCACTAAAAAAGTTGTATCTTTAAAAAGTGTGGGACACTAATAACCAACCCTTAAAATCTTGTGAGAAGTTATTCTTCCAAAAAAATTCACCCCACAAACTCCTCTATGAAAATGAGAAACTATTTTAGGGGCTTCATCTTCAATAATGCACCTTAAGAGAATCCCTTCAGGATTCTTCCATGCCAATCCATAATCAGTGATAATATATTTATGGGTAGCTAACCTGACCACCCTCTTCTAATTTTTACTCAAATATCCAAGATGTTCCAAAATTTTAAGATAAAACATGATGTCCTTATACCATGCCAAATTGATCAATCCTTCATGGAATCCATATCTCTCCCCTCAATTTCATTTATTTCCATTTCTTGCAGGTTGCTCTCTGCCATTAGATTTTCCAACCCTAAACCCAAACCTAACTTGGTGGCATGAATATCCATGTCATACAATTATAATTTGTTTACCCACCGATACCTTTTGCTTGAGATTTACATTTCTGATAAAATTTCCTTGACCATAGTATGAGGAACATAAGATGTGATCTTGGAACTCAAGATATCTACTATGAATTTTTTTGTTTCTCTTACCAAAGAGAAGGCCTTCTTTTCCATGATAGTATATTTCAATTATTCTCCTTGAAGTTCTTTACTAAAGAAATCAAGTTGTCCTTTCATTTCCTTCCCCATCCTTTTGCAATAGTACAAATGCACTAGTATTTTCATAATAAAAAGAAAACATTTGAAAATCTTTCTTGTAATCAGGAGCTTCCAAAATAGGGACATTCTTTAATGCTTCTTTAATTCCAGTAAAATCTTGGATACATTCTTCTTCCCATTTGATAACCTGATCCTTTTATAACGTACTCTTAATCGGGATAGTCATTTAAGCAAAGTTAGAAATAAATCTACTGATGAAATTTATTTGTCCAAAAAATGATTGAATTCCCTTTTTGGTTTTGGGTATAGGGACTTTTCCAATAGCTTCCACTCTTTCAGGATCAATCATGACCCCTTCTTTAGATACAATGTGTCCCAACAACTTCACATTTTGAACCCCAAAGTGGAATTTTTTACGATTCAATGAAATGCCATATTCTCTGAATTCTAAAAACATTTTCTCTAGATGTTGCAAGTGATCACTCCTTTTCCTTGAGAATACTGTCACATCATCCTAGTATACAACAATGAAATCATTTATGTATCCTAAAAATGTTACATCCATAGCTCTTTTAAATGTTTCTCCAACATTCATTAGACCAAATGGCATTCTCACATACACATAAGTACCCCATGGAGTGGTTAAAGTGGTTTTGATTATTTTTGATTGTTTCACAACCTATAGTGCCCCCTTTCCTTTGGCACCTTTTATTACTGATCATGATACTATAGACTATGAAAAATATTTTATAGTTTGATTTAGTATGGTGTTAGATGTCTGATCGTGGATTATTATTGAATCTGATTATATATAATGCATGGTGATTATTAGAGAGACTCATATGTGGATGATGATATACTATTGGCATGGATGTTTAATGGAATTTATTTGGATGTGTGCTTTTGGAGATTATGAATAAACCTAGAAAAGGAAAATTATTTTCTGATGACATAGTTGTCGATATAAATTGTAAATGATTTCATTGATTGCCTTGATGACTATTGTGATTCATATGTATATATGATTTCATGATTATATTATATATTCATTTTGGAAATTCTGATATGGCCATGAGGCTAAAGAAGGTATTTGTGTTTTGTAGGTTTAAAAATATCAAAACAAAACATCGAGGGATCGGAGACCAACCAAAATGGAATTATGGGTGAATTCAACACAATCACCATGACAACTTGTTTTGTGTGTGTGTTGTATTTTGTTAGGGATTCCCATGGGGGGATTACCTTTACATGTGACCATGGGTTTGTGTATTTTATTAATGTGTTTCCTTTTATTATTGTTGTATGTATTTTATTAAGTAATGTGTTTCTTTCCTTTAAATTAATTAAAATTGTGATGGATTAATGTGGGAATCATATAGTTAAACTTTAAATAAATCAAATTGGGATATGGGAAGTAATTATAAGAGTTGATGGCTGTTGTATTTAATTTTGTAAGAGCTTGTGTAAGTCAGATTTGGAGTATGAAATACTCCACCTCCATGGAAATTCGAATTTGACCTTGGGGGTTGTTTTTGGAGACTTGTGGGACAAGTAAAACTTGTCCCATGCCTCTAAATTTAATATACCAACCATACTTATGGATGGAGATGTGATTTGTGACTTTAAAATGCATTTTATTCATCATCTTGCTTGTTTTGGATTGCACTCTCTTACATTTTATTAAATAGCCATCCCTTGAGGTGTGGGCTCTTTTGGAGTGTATAAGTTAATTTGTCATTTCATTTATTACGCTTGGAAGGATGGAATTTTGTATTTTTTGTTTGAATTGAAGGATATGTGATGTGGCATCCTACAAGGATCCACATCATCATCCTCTTCTCTCCCTCTTCTATTTAATTCAAACTCTCTTCTTGTTTTGGGTTCTTGAACCTTTTTCCATTCTTCCTTGGGGTGCATTTTCTTATGGGAGCTCTAGTATTTGAAGAAAAATTTTGGAGATAGCTTTGCATGCTTGGGAGCTTTTTGTTTTGGACTATGTTTTGCATGCATCCTTGGGTGCATTTTTCTGTGATTAGAGCTCTTGTTGATTTGGAGGAAATTGGAGAGCATTTGATACTTTGGCACTGCTGTTTTAGGACTATCTTTTTGACATTCAAAGCTTGTTGTGTGGAGAAAATCCTTCCATTGAGAGGTAGGAGTTTATTTCTTCCTTATTGCTGTTATTTTCTTATTATGTTGTGTGTATGGTGCATGCATTGTTTTATTTGTTGGCTGGTTGGGTAGACTACCTTAGGAATGGTGTAGGAGAAGGCTATGAGGAATCCATGTGGGGGGGCATAAGGGAAATGCCATGGGCATCCAAATTTTATGGAGGGAGTTTTGGGTTTGGGATCCACCATGGAAAAGAAATAGCTTACATTTCTTACTTGTGGGGGGGGGGGGGGCCATAAGGGAAAATTTGTGGGGGGCATAAGGAGGGGTTCGGAGGCATAAGGTTTATGGGTTATGATATGTTATATTGGCGGTATGATTATTTGATGGATGCCTAATTACCAATTGGGAGGCATAAGTAGTTTCCCCATAGGACTTTCTCCTTTGGCTTGCAAGATCAAGCCTGAGTTCTATTTTGATATGTTTTTATATGTAGTTGTGAACTACTGTTTGCTTTTGGTGTTGCATTGTGTTTTAAAAAGAAAATGTGTATGTGAAAGAATGTTGTGTGTGGAAGCCAGTTGTTGCCATGGTTGAATTGCACTTTTTATTGTGTCTTGGTTGGGGCTCGGGGGCCAATCATGAAGGAAGGATTCTCCTTTCGTTGGATGTCTTGGTTGGGTGGAGAGCATTGCCTTTCCCCCTCTTTTGTTGTGATCAACTTGGAGAAAGAGAAAATGTGCATGTTGTTGTCCTGGAGCAATGGAAAAATACAGTGTGACAGTCCTTTGTGGAAACACATTCATTTGTAATCCTTTCCCATGTGATGTGGATGAAATTGTAATATGCATTTTGTGAAGAAAGATGTATGCAAATAGATTATGAAGTTATATTTTTGAAATGTGAAAGACACTTACATTCTTCTCTGTACATTGGAAACAAATGAATTATATGTTGTTATTGGTTTCCAACATTGAAATATGTAATGTTGTTCAATTGAAGTCAATAAGAATTGCAAATTCAGTTCTCCTTTGCATTGTGAATTTTTTTTTTTGGAATAAAAAATTGGGATTGGAATCTTGTTTAGAAAATGGAAAAGGAAGAAATGCTCATGGAAATAATGTTGTATTTTGTATTATTGGAGTTGTGTAAAAATGAAAGTTAGTAATTTCTTTTGATTCAAAATGGTTTGTTGTAAACAACTAAATGCATTGGATTAGTTTAGAAACTTTATGCTGAATGGAATGATAACCAGATCGTACCAAGCAAAGAACATAGATGCTAATCAAACACCATGATCAATAAGATGAAAACAATTCACCATAATAGCTTTACATAAAACCTGTGCAAAAAAATGGAGCAGCAATATCATATATTATTATGGAAACTCAATGCAATACATTGAGAATGGACCTTGCTCAGAATAGGTAAGGAATAACAATCTAAGAACCAGTCAAGGTCATAGATCAAGCCATAAATCAAGGAAATAACTATACCTAACAACTAGATAATATCTCCTAATATCTAAATAAGATAAAATAATTATCCATGTCACACATAAGTGGGAAGGAGGATAAATACAATAAAGGTAAATAAAGTACCTAGGTGAACATGAGATAAGGTAAATACCTACTCTAACACCCCCCCTCAAGTGAAGCTAGGGGCTAAAATAGAAGTAGCATGTCCACAGTATGAGTCATCCGACAGCTAGGCCTGATTAGGTACTCATGTACAATAACTAGGAAAAGGGACACTGCAAGGTACCCAGAACCAGAACAAAAAAGTAAAGAGAGTAAAGACCCACTCCAAGGCATCCCAAGAATTTCTCATCTCAAAAAATATCCGTACAATGCTGAAGAAGTTTGGTGTGCACTATGGTCTGAATCCACTACTCGATCACAAAACTCAAAAACAACTGACACTAGGGTTTCACCAGAATAGCTCCATACAAGGGGAATATCAACGGGGTGATGTCAAAAGTGTAAAAAAAACACCAAACATAATTCGATCAACTTTTGCAAATAAGTGTGCCACGATCCAAGAATAATAACCAAAGCAACAAGGCAAGGAAAAAAAATCCAGAGTGTCACGATCCAAGAAAATATAAGGTAACAAGGTAAGGACACAAACTCTAGAGTTTCATGATCCAAGAAAAGCTAAGGTAACAAGGCAAGGACACAAAACCCAAAGAAACAGGATCAACACCACACCCCTCCCATACTACTGAATGGGTGGAGTGACGCTACAAATCTCTATGAGTTGTCAAAACAACTACTCAAACACTGACAAACTAACAATAGAATGCACCAGAATAGATCCCCCATAAGAGATACTGTCAACATGCCAAAAGTGTCGAAAATATAGATAAAAAATCTCTCAACAAGAGAGATACACTACACCTGCTAAAGAAAAATGCTCAAAACAAGAAGCATCATAATGCAGAAGGTATAAAAAGTGGAGCAAGAGGCCAAATGGTGGAGGAGCCACAGTTTGTAGAGTCCTCTCAATGAATGACTATGTCACCTCCACGAGTGATAAGATATCCATCCCAAATGGTTCAACAAAGATGGATGAAGAAGATGCTTGCATATGACTTGATGTTAAAATGCACAATGGGTGCATGTAAAAGAACATCAGAATGTGTGTCAGGTTGATCAGGTCTAACAAATGAAATCTCAGGTTTCTCAAGCCTGAGTGAAGATGTAGAACTCATGTGTTGCTCAGGATCCTCAGAAATGTTAATCAAGAGAACAAAAAAGGAGCTTTGTCAATGTGTTATCCCAATGAAGTATCTACTAATGAAAACAAATGTGATGAAGAGAATTCCACTTAACATTGGAATAGAAGAAACAATACCCTGTGAATTTCTACCAATGACTCCGCTAGTGAGACCCATAGAATGAAGCATGCAAGATCTAAATGCAGTGGTATGCTTCTCAAAAAGGCCATGCAGCTAAGCAGAAGAAGGATACACAACATGTGGTGCTGTAATAAGCACAAATGTGGAAGAACATGTAGTAACAAAGCTTCATAGATGTATGAGCATCTAGAGCAGGAACAAACTCAAAGAATGATAGATCGATGTTAGTGGGTTTAGGAGCAATAGCTGCAAGTGGACTAGGAGCATGGATATGTCTGTCCACAATATGATGGTGATGTTGTAGGCTAGCAAGTTTTGTTCTGCATGAAGTGTATTATTGTATCCTTATCGTGAATGAGTGATTGTAGAAGAGAATTTCACTTCTTGAGAGATCTATTTTCTTCCAAAATTTTTACAATATCCTCTTGAAGTCCACATACTTCAGAGAAAAGCATATCATTCTTCAGAATCCATGATAGGTACAAACTGCAACTTCTAAAAGTTTAGAACATCGAGCTCAGCTGAAATTGAGTCCATAATTGATTACACTTACTCCTCCATATTTGGCACTTTATAATTATAGTGCAAGTCTCAAAATAAATAACTCCAATGGAAATAACACGAAAAAACAAGACACTTTTGCAAAAAAACGGCACTCAAAACTGAGTTACCTGATACAATATTTTTAATATTTTTCTCTGTTATTTATTTTAGGTGCCATTAAACCGATAAAAGGCCTTCACAACACAAATAAAATTAGGGGCTGAAGTTAAGACCTACTAGTAGGAATCACAAGCTTTAAGCCCTCATATGACCAAGGGCTAAGGATTTTAATGGGTGGCTACAGTCATGATACCATGAAAGGAATGATAACTAGATCGTACCAAGCTAAGAACACAGATGCTAATCAAACACCACGATCAATAAGATGAAAGCAATTCACCATAATAGCTTTACATAAAACCTTTGTAAACAAATGAGAAACAATATCATATATTATAATGGAACTCAATGCAATACATTGAGAATGGGCCTTGCTTAAATAGGTAAGGAATAACAATCTAAGAACTAGGCAAGGTCACCTAGATCAAGCCATAAATCATTTTGAAATAACTATACCTAACAACTAAATAATATCTCCTAATATCTAAATAAGATAAAAGAAATATCCACACACATAAGTGACTATTGAGGATAAATACAATAAAGGTAAATAAAGTACCTAGGTGAACATGAGCTAAGGTAAATACCTACACTAACATATGCCACACTTAAATGATAAAATTGACAAATAGATCCTTTTAAAATTTGATCACTGACATTGTGATTTTTAAAACTGGTAAATCTAAATAAAATGCACAGTTTGGACCAGACATTTAATAATCAAATTGGAAAGCTTAAAATCCAACATGATATACTAGTAATGAACTCAAATTGACAAGAACTATTTTAGAGAGTAACTCAAACCATTGAAAATTCAAGCTCAATCTCTTCCTCAACCGTTTTCTGTCATTTTTTGGACAAAATTCCAAATTCGAATCAATTGAACAAAATTGACTTTCCTAAAACACTATAAACTCTCCCTAGATTGATCCTCCATGTCCGTTTGACATGTTGAGTGCAAGGCGGAGATATAATTTAATCAAAATTGAAAGTTGGAAACATGCCAGTTGGCTAATTAAAAGCCTATAGATCATTTTTGTAAAAATTGACCCCATAAAACTTATCAAAATCTAAAATTGATGTTTCCTATGAAAAGAGGGCATCGAGAGATTTCCAAAAAGTCCTCATTTGTCCAAAACTATGTTTCATAGCAAAATTTATGACACTTTGAAGTTTTTGAGCCTTGGAGGGAAAATTTGGGAAAATTTTCCCTGGCGGGCCCTCAGCCCGAAAATTTTCCCATTTAAAAATCTTTAGGAAATTTTTTGAAAATTCTTTCTCAGGAAAATATATACAACCAGATTTAAACCATCTGATTTCTTAATTCTTCACAATGAATACCGTAAAGAATGATCAAATGTGTCCTCATCAGGTAGCAGTTGAGGCACGTTTATCCCTTTGTATCTTCTACAATCGATAAATTTATAGCAACAAATTCTCAATTTGTCCCCGCCAGCCCGTGGCCAATGAGGGCATTTTTTACGATCCGCACCTCTGGGGGGGGGGGGTAGAAATGGGAGGGTAGACCCTTATTCTTCGTAGAGTTGAATGTACCTGGCATCTGGGAGAATTTAGATAGGATTTCTCTTGATGACCAATTAAGATAGACGTCCCCTAGGATCTTCAGTCCTGTCAGTGGGTGCACGGCCGGACCTGCAGAGTTCTATATCTTCTCTGTTAATCCTTACAGTGCATCAGTTATAGATCCGGACCCGCCACCCAGCCCTTCCATTAGACACAGGATTTTGAGCATGGCTCCAAGATGTGACCAAATGTCCCCTATGGACCCACGGGGGTTCAAAATGTTATAGAAATGTTACAGAAACAAATGTGATACACAAAACAATATCTCTTCTATTCAGCCACAGTAAGGTTCTCTAATATTATTCATGGAATAATAATGTATCTTTCAATTCATTCTATATTATTACATAATGAACAAGTCCCAAATATATAGGGAGATAGTTTCCTACTTAAGTAGGAAACAACTTCAACCACAAAACTATGAGTATATGTGAGTTGTTAGGAGGACTTCCTTATATCAACAGACTCACGTGATATAATATACTAACCATTGATATTATGAGTTTAGAGAAAATATTACAACTCATTAATATATTACATAATATTATTCATCCAAATTGGACATATGATCATGTTAGAGAGTTGAGCACTATATATGAAAATTCGCTAACTAAACCTAACTAAAACTTCTAGCCCTAAGTTTTGGACCTTGTGACATCTGAGAATTTTTAATAAAAGAGAAGTTTGTTCTTGTGGATTTGAGTTGTTCCAGAACCTATCTAGTGGTATCTTTTGCCTAGCAACCTGGTTGTAGACACTCCTAATAAACGTTTTGGGAGTGGGTATGTGAGACCTTGATCTGTTGACTTTAACTTATGTGTTATCCCTTTCCTCACTGTAATTTAATCCATGCTCATGTCTTTGATCTCATGGAAATGAAATACCTTGGGTATTTAATTTTTTTAGGTCCCTTAACCCTAAAATTTAATCAGGAAATATTTAGCTAAAATGTTAATGAAATCAGTAATTAAATTAATCTTTAGAGAGATTCGAGCTAGGTGTGGACCTATTACATTTATTTCTTTATAATGTGAAATCAGTAATCATTATAATGGTAAAGGTTATTAGTTGAATTTAGTTGTCTTTGAGACTTTGGTTGTCAACTCCTAACACCTTTAAAAAAAAGAATTATTCCATAATCTTCTAACTAAACCTAGGTGGTTCATGGTTTTTAAGTGGGTTGTTTAACCAGGCATTACACTTGGTATCAGAGAAGTGGTTTAAAAGCTTGGACCATTGGGCACAATAGAAAACTTGAGACATGAACTATAAACCTAGCACACTTTTGAATCTAAGAAAACAAACTTTTTGAAAATTAAAGAAGAAATAAATATGAATAAATATTACTATTACTTTGTTCATTTGAAACTACCAGAATTAAAAATGATTATAAAAAAATAATAAGTTGTTTGAGTTGTTGTGCTTGCTTAGTGACATTTTTTTCTAAACCCAGAGTAACTAAGAATCTCAAATTAAATTGATTTTGTGAACTTCTAGTATAATAGAAACTTGGTTCCCTTTTGAAAATGAAAGTTGGTTCCCTTTTTAAAATGTGTTGTTTTACAAGCCCCAAAACTTGATTTAATTGTATGATGCATTAAGCCCTTTGTTGAGACTGTTCCCTATTAGAGTAGTTATGAATGATGAGTTTTAAGATGTGACCCTTGTTGTTGGACAGTAGTGGTTGTGTTCTAGGTCAGGAAGAGTTAATTAGAAGTGATTTAGAGCTTCCTTCCTTGAGTGGTTAAGAAAGAGGGTCTAGTTGTCATTTTTCCTTGTTGTTACCCGTATGCAATGGGTGGACACTAAGTCTCAGTGTCTTCTAGGACCCAATCCTATGTATGTGTTCTTGGAACTAACCTCGAGGTAGAGTACCCCTATTGGCAGCCATGAAAGACTGCAGAAGTGAATGTGGTGTTAAATTTTGTGTTTTACATTTCGTAATCTTGTGTATTTTATCAAGGACTGGCATCTTATTTTATGACTAGATTGAAGAAGCTATGAGAATCTTTTATTTATTTATAATTCTTGCAATAATTTTCCAAACGTTGCAATGTGGCTACTCTAGCCACTTTTATTGATTGCCTATATTTCTTATGACTTTATTTTATTGATGACTCAGAGCTCATGATGTTGTTGGCTACTTGGCTAAACGTTACATGTTTTCCTTCTTACATGTTGTTGAGTTGGTTCTATGCTTCATGTATGGTGACAATTGTCATATGGGGGTACACCCTGGGTGTCTTGAAGTTCCTTTTAGGTGCTTAAATTCATGCCTTGGTTATGGATGCATGAAACCTTGAGTGTGTCTAAGATCTTAGAGTGACCCCTTTTTGTTGCTTGACCTTACTAGAAAGAAAGTTTTTCATGTAGTGTGGTCTAGAGAGTAGTCTGACAGTGGTAGTGGTGATTCTATTTCAATCTGGTAAGATATTAACCCTCGTTGGAGTAGAAGTGTTTAATTATGGAATTTTAGATTTTGTTAGGATTGAATTACCTTTGGTTAATAGTAAATGTTACTAGAAACAATGTTTGTTTTGATAGTGACTTTTCATCGATGGCATGTTAAATTGTATCTTGGGTTCCTGGTTACATCATAGAAAGTTTTGACTCATGGGAATGTATGCATCTTAATAATTATGGATAGATTTAAGCCTTTCAGGAAGTGTGTTTATTTAAGTGTACTTGTTTTACCCTCTTGACTTATAAATAAGATTACACACACCTTAAAATTCCTTTACTATGAATAACATTCTATGACCTATTAATATTTGGGTTACTTTGAAACATTTATGGATACTTTGGGTCTTTTGGACCTTTCTCTTAGAGATGTTAGTTGGGTAGATCTTAATAGTTAATCTCGATGGTGCTTATATGGTACTTCCTCTTTAAAAAAAATGTAACTCTTGGCTGTTTAGTTCATGTTTTGGTAAATTATTTTGGTTGCCCCATTACATTGGATGCCTTTTTGTGTGGATGTGGTTCCTTGGAGTATAGTTTCATATTCATCTAGTTGTTTGGCTGGTGATATCTTGTGAGGACATGAGAATTGATTGTTAAACCCAAATAGATTTGTAAAAGTAAGATTTTACCTCTTTAATGAGATTTCCTTGAAAATTTCTTTGTGAGACTTGCGGAGACCCGCTAAGAATGTTTAATGATGCTTGAAATTATTCGGTAAAAATTTTGAAATCTTGGTGTGATTTATGTTGGTTCGTTGTTTCCTAGTCCTTACAGAAAATTAATAGTGTGTTTTCTTTGTTTGAATGTCTCTTGTTACTTTAGAATCAAAATGTGATGTGTTGATTTGTATCTCATTCCCATAAAAGTAATGTTGTGATGTGTTTGAACCTTCCTTCTCATCAAAATTTGATTGATAAGACGACTTAGCCAAAACACCATAAAAACTATAATTAAGGAGGTTGACCTTGGAACCTAACAAATAAATTGGAGCATAGAAAAGGGAAGTGATCCTTGTCTCAATAACCCTTGGTACATTAATAGAAGAAATAAAAAAACCATGTAGGAGAATAGAAAGGAAAAAAATTGTCCATCCACCTTCCTTGTAAGTATAACTAAATGATCTCTGCCCTATACAGAATGGTGAGACATCATACCCACCTTAGTGGTTCTCTTAATAACGTAAACTGATGATGTCATAATAGGAAAGAAGTTTGTAACTAAGGGAACATGAAAGGAATGTTCTTATCAAGCAAAGCTATAACTTTTGACTTATTAAGTTGATTTTTTTAACAAAATGGGTAAAATTTATGTGTATTGAGTGCAATATATAGTTGAACTCGTAGTTCTGTCACCTACCTAAAATTATGAAGCACCCGGTGGATAGTAATGTGTTCTGGTTGTTTATTACTTCTTGCCCATGGATGTATGTGCCTTTCTTGTTTGAGTTTTGGGTCGTCACACCCCTTATCGTCTCATAGCTTGACGTATGTAATTTATAGTTCCTTTTTAGATTGAGACTTATCTACTGTTTGAGAAGCAACATCCTGTTCATACTGTACCCTTGTCCTTGGAGACCTAAGTTTTTGTAATTTTAAAGCAATATATGTTAAGGATATAGAATAACTTGGGGAAGTCTTATTTTTCTTCATATTTTCTTGGGTCACCTTATTGTTGAAGCCCTTCTTCCCATTAGGATGGAAAGTGTAAGATGATATTATTCACCTTTGGATTTGATTGGGACCCCCTGTCTTACTTGCTCTTCTCCCTAGTAACCTTAAGTGGTCCTTGGTCGTTCCTTGTGCTCTCTTTATGGTTATTCCGAGCTTGAGTAGGAAAATAAGATAAATAAATCTCGTTGTGTTATATATAATATGGAACTTGTATTGATATGTTAGTTGCTAGGGGAGATATAAATATATATAGATATATACTTCTTTTGATATATGGTTGACTTCTTTAGATTTTGTTGTTTTGGTGTGCACGATTCTTAAAACAAAGTAACAAAAAGAAAAATAAAAAAATTAGACTATAGGAAAACCTTTGTGGTCTTGACTTTGATTGCATTACCATGAAAATTTAATTGTGTCCACTTAAGTTGTAGAAGTTATTTCCTTGAATAGTTCCTTGATTGTAAATGTTTTTGTTGATTTATGTTTCCTTGTTGATTAACCTCATCTTGTGTGATCTCAATTTGTGGGACCTTGTGTAGACTTGTTTCTCATGCAAAATTGCTCATAATTGATTTTTCTAGCCTTGTATGGATAATGAACCTTTAAATCATGGATTAAACGTGTAGGAAACCTTAACTTTTATTAGTGTGGTATGTGTATTATTAGGAAACTATGTGGTCATCTCAAGTTTATGGAAAATTTTTCCCTATGATTCCCTTCCTTGGTGGTTACTCTTGATGATCCTTTTAGAACTCTTCTTGTTATATTGTTATGTGTGGTATCTTGTTTGATAGCGTAAAGTTCACTCCTTAGATTCTTATGTTCATAGCCTTGCATGTTGAAAGTTTATAACTCATCCCATCCAATCTCCCTTCTTCTGCTGAACTTATATTGGACCAAACTTGAATTTTTGTAGACCCACACTCGTTGAAGCAAATAAATTTCCAAAAAGGGCATGATCCTTTCTCTATTGCATTGTTCCCTGCATTGGTTCTTGTGACTTCTAGGAGGAAGTCTAGTATAAGGGGAGGGGGATATAGTTCCCACTTTCCATTTGGCACCTTTTATTACTTGATCATGATACTGTAGACTATGAAAAATATTTTAATAGTTTTCATTTAGTATGGTGTTTAGATTTCAGATCCTAGAATATTATTGAATCTGATTATATATAATGCATGGTGATTATTAGAGACAATAATATGTGGATTATGATATACTATTGGCATGGATGTTTGCTGGAAGTTATTCAGATGTGTGATTTTGGAGATTATGAATAAACCTAGACAAGAAAAATTATTTGATGATGAGATAGTTGTCGATAATAAATTGTAAATGATTTCCTTGATTGCCTTGATGACTATTGTGATTCATTTGTATAGATGATTTCGTGATTATATTTTATATTCATTTTAGATGTTCTAATATGGGCCATGAGGCTGAACGAGGTATTTGTGTTTTGCAAGTTTAAAAATATCACAAACAAAACATCGAGGGATTGGAGACCAAACCTAAATGGAATTCTGGGTGAATTCAACACAGTCACCATGGCAACTTATTTTGTGTATGTGTTGTATTTTTGTTAGGAATTCCCATTGGGGGGATTACCTTTACATGAGACCGTGGGTTTGTGTATTTTATTAATGTGTTTCGTTTTATTATTGTTGTATGTATTTCATTAAGTAATGTGTTCCTTTCCTTTAAAATAAATTAAAATTGTGATGGATTAATGTGGGAATCATATAGTTAAACTTTAAATAAATAAAATTGGGATATGGGAGAGTAATTATAAGAGTTGATGGCTGTTGTATTTAATTTTGTAAGAGCTTGTGTAAGTCATATTTGGAGCATGAAATAGTCTACCTCCATGGAAATTTGAATTTGACCTTGGGGGATATCTTTTAGGAGACTTGTGGGACAAGTAAAAACTTATGCCATGCCTTTAAATTTAATATACTCAACCATACTTATGGATGGAGATGTGATTTGTGACTTTTAAATTCATTTCATTCATCATGTTGCTTTTTTTTGATTGCACTCTCTTACATTTTATTAAATAGCTGTCCCTTGAGGTGTGGGCTCTTTTGGAGTGTGTAAATTAATTTATCATTTCATTTATTGCGCTTGGGAGAATGGAATTTTGTATTTTGTGTTTGAATTGGAGGATGTGTGATGTGGCATTCTACATGGATCCACACCATCCTATTCTCCTCCCTCTTCTATTTAATTTTAAACTCTCTTCTTTTTTTTGGGTTGTTGAACCTTTTTACATTCTTCCTAGGGGTGCATTTTCTTGTGGGAGCTCTTGGTTTTTTGAAGGAAGTTTTTGGAGATAGCTTTTCATGCTTGGGAGATTTTTTTTTTAGGACTATGTTTTGCATGCATCCTTGGGCACATTTTTCTGTGATTAAAGATCTTGTTGATTTGGAGGAAATTGGAGAGTATTTTGATACTTTGTAACTGCTATTTTGGGGACTATGTTTTTGACATTCAAAGCTTGTTGTGTGGAAAAAATCCTTCCATGGAGAGGTAGGAGTTTATTTCTTCCATATTGTTATTATTTTCTTATTGTATTGTGTATATGGTGCATGCATTGTTTTTAGTTGTTGGCTGGTTGGGCAGACTACCTTAGGAATGGTGTAGGAGAAGGTTATGGGGAATCCATTGTGTGGGGGGGCATAAGGGAAATGCCATGGGAATCATAGAATTTTTGTGGAGGGAGTTTTGGGTTTGGGAATCCACCATGGAAAATAAATAGCTTGCATTTCTTACTTGTGGGGGGGCATAAGGGAAAATTTGTGGGGGGGCATAAGGAGGGGTTGAGAGGCATAAGGTTTATGGGTTATGATATGCTATATTGGCGGTATGATTATTTGGTGGAAGCCTAATTCCTAATTAGGAGGAATAAGTAGCCTCCCCCATTATTCCTTTCTCCTTTGGCTTGCATGATGAAGCCCGAGTTGTGATTTTAACGTGTTTTAAATTGCAGTTGTGAATTGATGTTTGCTTTTGGTGTTGCATTGTGTTTTAAAAAAGAAAATGTGTATGTGAAAGAATGTTGTGTGTGGAAGCCAATTGTTTGCCATGGTTGAATTGCACCTTTTATTGCATCTTGGTTGGGGCTCGGGGGCCAATGATGAAGGAATGCTTCTCCTTTCATTGGATGTCTTGGTTGGGTGGAGAGCAATTGTCTTTCCCCCTCTTTTGTTGTGATCAACTTGGAGAAAGAGAAAATGTGCATGTTGTTGTCATGGAGCAATGGAAAAATACAATTTGAGAGTCCTTTGTGGAAACACATTCATTTGTAATCCTTTCCCACGTGATGTGGATGAAATTGTAATATGCATTTTGTGAAGAAATATGTATGTAAATTGATTATGAAGTTATATTTTTGAAATGTGAAAGACACTTACATTCTGCTCTGTACATTGGAAAGAAATGAATTATATGTTGTTATTGGTTTCCAACATTGAAATATGTAATGTTGTTCAATTGAAGTCAATAAGAATTGCAAGTTCAGTTCTCCTTTGCATTGTGTAAAAAAATTTTGGAAATATCAAATTGGGATTGGAATCTTGTTTAGAAAATGGAAAAGGAAGAAATGCACGTGGAAACAATGTTGTATTTTGTATTTTTGGAGTTGTGTAAAAATGAAAGTTAGTAATTGATTTTGATTCAGAATGGTTTGTTGTAAATAACTAAATGCATTGGATTAGTTTAGAAACTTTATGCCACACTTAAATGATAAAATTGACAAATAGATCCTTTTAAAATTTGATCACTGGCATTGTGACTTTTAAAACTGGTAAATCTAAATAAAATGCATAGTTTGGACCAGCATTTAATAATCAACTTGGAAACCTTAAAATCCAACATGATATACTAGTAATGAACTCAAATTGACAAGAATATTTAAGAGAGTAACTCGAACCATTGAAAATTTGAGCTCAATCTCTTCCTCAACCGATTTTCTATCATTTGTTGGACAAAATTCCAAATTGGAATCAATTGAACAAAATTGACTTTCCTAAAACACTCTAAACTCTCCCTAGACCGATCCTCCATGTCTGTTTGATAGGTTGAGTGAAGGAGGAGATTTCTAATTTAATCAAAATTGAAAGTTGGAAACATGCCAGTTGGCTAATTAAATTCCTGCAGATCTTTTTTGTAAAAATTGACCCCTTAAAACTTATCAAAATATAAAATTGATGTCTTCATGTGCAAAGAGGGCATCGAGAGCTTTCCCAAAAGTCCTCATTTGCCCAAAACTGAGCTTCCTAGAAAAATTTATGACACTTTGAAGTTTTTGAGCCTTGGCGGAAAAATTTGTGAAAATTTTCCCTGGTTAGGCCCTCGGCCCGAAAATTTTCCCATTTAAAAAAATCCTTATGAAATTTTTTTAAAATTTTGGCTATGGAAAAATTTTATCTTTTCCTCTGCTAGTCCACAGCCAATCAGAGGCTACCACATATCCTCATGAGGTAGAAATGGAGGCACATTTTTCCCTTTGGACTTATCCCTTTGATAAATTTTTGGGATAAATTCTCATTTTGTCCCCGCCGGCCCACAACTAAGGAGAGTGCGCCACATGGCACTTTGAGGGTGGAGGTGGGAGGGTGGACCCTTCTTCTTCCTTGGGTTGTTTTTTTTGGCCTTGGGAAAATTTTCTAAATTTCTCTTACGGTGAACCATTTCTCTACCTTCCCCTTGGATCTTGTCCTTCAGTGGGTGCGCGGACCTGCACATCCTGTTTCTTCTCTGTTCCTCGTTCGGGTGCAAAGTTATAAATCCATCCACTGCCTTGCCCTTTCTTTCGAATTTTCCTCTTAGCACCAAGATGTGACACGTGTCCCCTAGATACCCACGGGGGCATGAAATTTTTTGTGACTTTTCATCTATACGATGGGAAAATTTCCCTATGCCACCCCGCAACCCGCCATTCTACCCAAAGTGCATTTCCCCTCCTCTTGACAAGTGTCCCCCTAGGGGAAAATTTGACCCCTAGACTCCGCTTGCTCATATCTTGAGTTTCTAGAGGAGTTAGGAGGACTTCCTTATATCACCGAAAAGGTGAGAAAATTTCCTATCCATTAGGAATGGTCTAGGGAAATTTTAGAAGTGTTAAGAAGGGGTAAAAAATTTATTTGAAACTCTAATCCTGTTAGAGAGTTGGGTATGGGGGAAAATTGCTCACTGAACCTAACTAAAAATTCTAGCCCTAAGTTTTGGACCTTGTGACCTATGAGAATTGTTAATAAAAGAGCAGTTTGTTATTGTGGATTTGAGTTGTTCTGGAACCTATCTATGGCAACTGTTGCCTTGCAACTTGGTGGTAGACACTCTAAAACAAGTTCTGGGAGTGGGTAAGGGAGACCTTGCTCTGTTGATTTTACATTTGTTTTCCCTTTCTCTCTGTAAATTAACCCTACTCCTATCCTGATCTTGTGGAATTAAATTCCTAGGGTATTTAATTGTTTTGGGTCCCTTAACCCTAAAATTTAATAAGGAAATCTTTAGCTAAAATGTCAATGAAATCAGTAATTAAATTAATCCTTAGAGAGATTTGAGCTAGGTGTGGACCTATTACATTTATTTCTTTATAATGTGAAATCATTAATCATTATAATTGGAAAGGTTATCAGTTGAATTTATTTGTCTTTGAGACTTTGGTTGTCAACTTCTAACACCTTTAAAAAAAATTATTCCATAATTTTCTAACTAAACCTAGGTGGTTCATGGTTCTCAAGTGGGTTGTTTAATTGGGAATTACACTTGGTATCAGAGAAGTGGTTTGAAAGCTTGGACCATTGGGCACACTAGAAAACTTGAGACATGAACTGTAAACCTAGCACACTTTGAATCTAAGAAAACAAACTAGTTGAAAATTGAAGAAGAAATAACTATGAAGAAATATTACATTACTATGTTCATTTGAACTACCAGAATTAAAATGATAATAAAACAATAATAAGTTGTTTTGAGTTATTGTGCTTGCTTAGTGACATTTTTTCTAAACTTGGAGTAACTAAGAATGTCAGATTAAATTGATTTTTGGAACTGCTAGTATAATGGAAACTTGGTTCCCTTTTGAAAATGTGTTGTTTTACAAGCCCTAAAACTTGATTTAATTGTATGATGCATTAAAGCCTTGTCGAGACCCTTCCTTATTGGGGTTGTTGGAATGATGAGTGGTATGGTGTGATTCTTGTAGTTGGACAATATTGGTTGTGCACTGGGTTAAGAAGATTTATTAGAAGTTGTTTACAGATTCCTTCCTTGAGTGGTTAAGAAAGAGGGTTTGGTTGTTTGTTTTCCTTGTTGTTACCCATATGTGAGGGTGGAGACTAAGTCTGGGTGTCATCTAGGACCCAATACTATGTATGTGTTCTTGGAATAACCTTGAGGTAGAGTACCCCTATTGGTGGCCATGAAAGGCTGCGAAGTGAATGTGGTGTTAACTTGTGTGTTTTATTTTCGTAATCTTGTGTATTTTATCAAGGACCAACATCTTATTTTATGTTTGGATTGAAGAAGCTATGAGGATCTTTTATTTATTTATACTTCTTGCAATAATTTTCCAAATTTGTAATGCGGCTACTTAGCCACTTTTATTGATTGCCGATGTTTCTCTGACTTTATTTGACTGATGACTCAGAACTAATGATGTTGTTGGCTACTTGGTTAAACATTACGTGGTTTCCTTCTTGCATGATTGTTAAGCTGGTTCTATTCTTCATGTATGGTGACAATTGTCATATGAGGGTACACCCTGGGTGCCTTGAAGGTCCTTTTAGGTGCTTAAAGTCATGTCTTGGTTATGGATGAATGAAACCTTGAGTGTGTCTAAGATGTTAGAGTGACCCTTTTTGTTTCTTGACCTAGCTAGAAAGAAATTTTTTCATGTCGTGTGGTCTAGAGGGTAGTCTAATAGTGATAGTGGTGATTCTATTTCAATATGGCAAGAGATTAACCCTCGTTGGAGTAGAAGTTTTTAATTATGGAATTTTAGATTTTGATAGGATTGGATTGCCTTTGGTCAACTGTAAATGTTAGTGTTTGTTTTGATAATGAATTTTCATTGATGGCATGTAAAATTGTATCTTGGGTTCCAGGTTACATCATAGAAAGTTTTGACTCATGTAATGTATGCATCTTTGTAATTATGGATAGATTTAAGCCTTTCAGGTAGTGTGTTTATTTAAGTGTACTTGTTTTACCCTCTTGACTTAGAAATAAATTTACACACACCTTAAAATTCCTTTACTATGAATAACATTCTATGACCTGTTACTCTTTGGGTTACTTGGAAACATTTATGGATGCTTTGAGTCTTTTGGACCTTTCTCTTAGAGATATTAGTTAGGTAGATCTTAATAGTTAATCTCGATGGTGATTATATGGTACTTCCTCTTTTAAAAAAAAAAAAAAAAACTATAACTCTTTGCTGTAAAGTCATGATTGGTAAATTATTTGGTTGCTCCATTGCATTGGATGCATTTTTGTGTTGATGTGGTTGCTTGGAGTATAGTTGCATTGTCATCTAGTTGCTTGGCTGGTGATATCTTGTGAGGACATGAGAATTGATTGTTAAACCTTAATAGATTTGTAAAAGTAAGATTAAACCTCTTTAATGAACCTTTCTCAAAAATTTATTACGAAACTTGTGGAGATCTTGTCCATCTGCCTTCCTTGCAAGTAAAATAAATGCTCTCTGCCTATACAGAATGGTGAGACATCATGCCACCTTAGTTGTGCTCTTTATATCATAAAATGATGATGTCATAATATAAGGAAGTTTGTAACTAAGGAAGCATGAAAGGAAATTTCTTATCAAGCAAAGCTATAAATTTTTACTTAATAAGTTGATTTTTTTTTATAAAATGGGTAAAATTTGTGTGTATTGAGTGAAATATATAGTTGAACTTGTAGTTTTTTCACCTACTTGAAATTGTGAAGCACCCGGTGGATAGTAATGTGTTCTAGTTGCTTATTACTTCTTGTCCATGGATGTATGTTTCTTTCTTGTGGGAGTTTTGGGTCATCACACCCTTATCATCCCGTAGCTTGACGGATGTGAGTTGTGGTCCTTTTGGATTGAGACTTATCCGTTTTTGAGAAGAAACCTCTGTGCATGCTATCTTGTCATTGGAAACCTAAGTTGTTATAATTTTAAGGTAACATATGTTAAGGATATAAAATAACTTGGGGAAGTCTTCTTTTCTTCATATTTTCTTGGGTCACCTTGTTGTTGAAGCCCTTCTTCCCATTAGGATGGAAAGTGCAAGATGATGTTATTCACCTTTGGATTGATTGGACCCCGTGTTTGCTCTTCTCCCTAGCAACCCTGAGTGGCCCTTGGTGCTCCTTGTGATCTCTTTATGGTTATTCCGAGCTTGAGTAGGAAATTAGATAAATAAATCCCATTGTGCTATATGGTATGGAACTTGTATTGATATGTTAGTTGCTAGGGGAGATATAAATATATGTAGATATATACTTATTTTGATATATGGTTGAATTATTTATATTTGGTTGTTTGGTGTGTGCAATTCTTAAAAAAAAGTAAAAAAAATTAAAAAAAATCTGACTATAGGAAAACCTTGTGGTCTTGACTTCGCTTGCATTACCATGAAAAGTTAATTATGCCCTTTCGAGTTATAGAAGTTATTTCCTTAAATAGTTACTTGATTGTAAATGTTTTGCTGATTTAGGTGTCCTTGTTGATTAACCTCATCTTGTGTGATCTCAATTTGTGGGACCTTGTGTAGACATAGATGTATGTTCCTTTCTTGTGGGAGTTTTGGGTCACCACACCCTTATCATCCTGTAGCTCGAAGGATGTGAGTTGTGGTCCTTTTGGATTGATAATTATCTGTTGTTGAGAAGAAACCTCTGTGCATGCTGTCTTGTCCTTGGAAACCTAAGTTGTAGTAATTTAAAGGCAACATATGTTAAGGATATAGAATAACTTGGGGAAGTCTTCTTTTCTTCATATTTTCTTGGGTCACCTTGTTGTTGACACCCTTCTTCCCATTCTTCCCATTAGGATGGAAAGTGAAAGATGATGTTATTCACCTTTGGATTGATTGGACCTCGTGTTTGCTCTTCTCCCTAGCAACCTTGAGTGGCCCTTGGTGCTCCTTGTGATCTCTTTATAAGTATTCCGAGTTTGATTAGGAAATCGGATAAATAAATCCCATTGTGCTATATGGTATGGAACTTGTATTGATATGTTAGTTACTAGTGGAGATATAAATATATATAGATATAGACTTCTTTTGATATATGGTTGAATTCTTTAGATTTGATTGTTTGGTGTGTGCAATTCTTAAAAAAAAGTAATTTAAAAAAAAAAAAATCAGACTAGGAAAACCATGTGGTCTTGACTTCGCTCGCATTACCATGAAAAGTTAATTATGCCCTTTCGAGTTATAGAAGTTATTTCCTTGAATAGTTCCTTGATTGTAAATGTTTTGCTAATTTAGGTGTCCTTGTTGATTAACTTCATCTTGTGTGATCTAAATTTGTGGGACCTTGTGTAGACTTGTTTCTTATGTAAAATTGGTCATAGTTGATTTTACTAGGCTTGTATGGACAACGAACCTTGAAATCATGGCTTAAAAATGTAGAAACCTTAACTCTTATTAGTGTGGTATGTGTACCAGTGGGAAAGTGTGTGGTCATCTCAAGTTTATGGAAATTTTCCCTGTAATTCCCTTCCTTGGTGGTTACTACTGTTGCAAATCAGCAGCACCCCCTGGATGTTGATCAGATTTCTAGTTTGATCATACTAGCATCCAGTTTGATTGCACAACATTGAATCCTTTCCCCAAGTGTGGGACTTACAAAATGAGAAAGAAATCTCCAGATTAGAGGCTGGTTCCTCAAACTCCTCTGATCAGATCTGTTATTTGTACAATTGCAGAGGTTTGAATCCTAATCCTACTCTAAATTCCAAGGAGACAGAGATAGAAAGTGCAAAAATTGAAACTAAACTAATAGGTGATACACCAAAGGAGTGGTGAACACTTCTTGTTCATGAAAATTGACACAATTTCATAAAATGCAACATGAAACATCATACACAAGATGATAAGATGTAATTAGAGGTCTGAAATGAAGCAAGACAATACAAACAAAGGACTAAAAATTGATCACAGAGTTTGCACTGTCATTTTTCACTGTCAAAATCCTTGCATTTGCAACATCAAAGAGGTAGAAACCTGTTACAATCATGAAGAAGGTCTGATACTTACAAAAATCACTTGTTAAAGGTGAAAGAAGAAGCTTGCTATCCAAAAAAAATGTTCCACCTCAAAAAATGAGCCAAATCTAGCTTTTACAATGCATGGGTCGAGCCTAGGAGAGAGAAAATGTGTAAAAAACATGGAAGCCATTCCCCATTAAATGAAGATGCATTAAAACAACATTGGCATCCTTACAGATCCATGCCTTAACATTTTTGGCCATGTTGAAAAAAATGTGACCCATTTTGCATTAAAACTAGTTGTTGAAATGTCATTTCT
This sequence comes from Taxus chinensis, assembly GCA_019776745.2. Classification (NCBI taxonomy): domain Eukaryota; kingdom Viridiplantae; phylum Streptophyta; class Pinopsida; order Cupressales; family Taxaceae; genus Taxus; species Taxus chinensis. The sequence goes on from CM034150.1 coordinate 850,486,793, forward strand.
GGCCATTACCATGTGCTAGAGGTGTTTCTTTATTTTATCTCTCCAAACTCAACCAAAAGGCAAAATTGACCCAAGAATCTTGTAGAGAAATTCACCAGCTTTCCATTGATATAAAGAATGTGAAAAAATGAGCTCTGGATTGAAAGATATGGCGATTTGAAGTTTTAGGGCAAAACAGGGCCAAATCGGGTCGCTTTGATATTTTTGGCCTAGACACATTGCGAGTTCTGATTGGCTGTGGGCCTTCTAGGGGAAAATTTCCCACAAAAACTTTGCCGAGCCATAACTTGAAAAATACATGGAGTTAGGAGGAAAAATTTACCTTTCTGGAAAGCTGAGAAAGAGCTCTATCCAATGGTGCCATTTCCAGAAGGTTTTGAGTGCCTGAAAAGAAAAATTTTGTGACTGAGGCACAAGAGAGGGAAGAATTAGAGGAGTTAGCCACAAAATGAGTAGGGGGCACATTTTGGATAACAATTTTGGTGACTCAGAGGGGTCATATGCCTGCTGGATGAAGTTACCAGTTGCCTGAAGCATCCATTGGGCATGGAGTCATGAGTTATAGCCTGCAAACTGATCTAAAATTTGAAAACCTCCCTCTGAGCCACTTGGAATCCATTGAACTTAGAGTTGTTCTCACAAAAATGCCACTTAAATGAACTGTGCAAGAGTAAAACCAGCAGCACCAAAACTATGTACAAAACTGAAAATCATACATGCTCCAAATGGAACATGCAGAGTGTGCACAAGCACTTCTTTTACTGAAAGCAAACCTACCTACTATACCCTAATGGAAAAAAAGGTGAGCTAAACAAACCCTGCAACTGGTTGTGAAAAATAGCTTCCTTTCTTCAAAATTGGCAACCATGCAACTAATTTGGCATTGAACATGGCTGATTGGATGAATGGAAAATCAACAAAAAGCTGGTCTTCCACCCAAATCATCAAGGTATCAGCTGAAGGCAAATTCAATACCTCTTTTAGTTGTTCTACATTTGGATTGGAGAGGTATGACAGCTGATCCTTGGTTCCTTGCAGCTCATCCTCATTCTTAGAAGCAAGCATGACTGGTTGTGACTTCTCCTTTGGCTCCAATAAAGCCAAATACCTGATTGGGCAAGGTATGGTCCTTTGAGTATGCCCATTGCCCTGATTTTCAACTCCAAGAATGGAGTTCTCTTGTAGACCCTCATGAATGGATGATGTGGAAGCAATGGTAGAACCTTTCTGCCATTTCTCTTCTTCCAATGAAGAACATGAAAGATTAAAATCTTACAATCTTAGTTCTAAAGAGCTGCTATAAGATGCAGGATGCTGCAAATGAATGCTCTCCTTCATGATAGTAGGCTCAAGTATTTGGGATGTGGAAGATGAAAGAGAGAATGGTGGAAACTCAACCGGTTCTTCTTCATCAAAACAATCCTCCAAATCTGACAGATACACTACCTCATTGTTGTCCTGATGCAAATGCTCAACTTCCTCCACGGTATCCTCTTGATCTGTAACTTGATCATCATGGTTTCTTTCATCCTCCAACATTGAGTTTGAGAGATCAAACTCTTCTTTAGCACTAGAACTCAAGAGAGATGAAGTAGAAAGAAGAATTTAAGGTTCTCTTGTAGCCTGCTTTGCGTTCAAATCCCTTGGATCTGTAATTTTATCCTCCACAACTAGAATGTGCTCCTCTTCTTTTGGATTTGGAGCAGCTTCTCCCTCTTCTACTACTTGAAGACAATCTTTTTATTGATAGAACTCTTCCTCTAGCACGAAGTTTGTTAAGTCAAACTCTTCGATTTGTTGCTCTAGAGGAAAAGTTGGGACTGTAGGATCTTCTTCAGAGATTTCTTCCTCCATGGCTGATTGTACAACTTGAATTGAATCAGAATTCTCTTCAAATAGAATGCTAACATGGACACTACTTTCTGAGCAAATTGATTGTTGATCTGTTTCTTCTTTTTGCTCTTCTCCTGCTGCAGCAAATTCAGTCCTAACCACCACTTGTTTTCTAACTCCAACCTCTTCTAAAGGCTTAACCATCAAGGGGATCTTTGTCATCCCAAATTTAAGAGCCCAACTCTTGAGACTTTGAATTTCTTCATCCTTGTTTGGCTTTTCTTTTTGCTGTTGTTTTCCTTGACTAGAATTCTGATTTTTATCCTCCCAACATGGATTTGGGAATGCAAGAGGAGAAGTGGATTGTAACTCAAAAGGCTCGGAAATTTTTTGTGGTGGTGGAGGTAGAAACTCTTATTTCTTTGGAGGAGAGGGTATTTCTGTTAGTTTTTTTGGAGGGGATGACTGTTTGGAAGGAAAGGGGAAGGAAGAATTGAGATGTGGTGGAAGACTAGGGAATGGAGAAATGGAATTAACTCTTAGGGCAGCATTGACTGGATTTAGAATTTGAAATTCCAAATGAGATGATGCTACTTGAGTAATGGGAAGAGAAAAACCAGATGATGGTGTAGAACTTACCCATTGACAAGGTTGTTCAACACCAAGTGTATAGGCCTCTATTTCTGCTGTCCATTGTGCAAGTTGGGGCAGCATCTTCATCATGAAGTCCAGCTTCTCCTGATGGCTGAAGTGTCTTGCAACCAATTCTAAAAGCTTTCATTTGTGCTTGAGCCCTGGATAGCACCATGTTTACCTCCATCTTTTGGATTTGTTCCAACAGATCTGCATTTTCTTCTTGACTACCCTCACAACCAGCATACCCTTTTGCTTGACATGCTTCATATCCAAACTGACTTTGGCACTGTTGCTCATATGGGTAGACATGCTGATTTTGAATTTGATCAAAATGCTGATTTGGAGGATTTGTAAAACATGTTGGAGGTGTGATATACTGCTGTTGTAAATGTGAATTCCATGATGGAAATGAAGTCATGATTGCACAACTTCATGGAATGGAAAAGAATGAAAATGATGGAAAGAAGAATGGATGGAAATGAATGGAATACAGGTCTGTAACTTAGAGAATGAGTTGTTTATCAGATGGAGTCGCCAGATGTGCTTTTGAAAGTCCCTACAAAAGGCTGAATCTTTAACAGGAACACACCAACCTGTCAAAGATAAAGTGAAAGACCTCTAAGGTCCCACCGGGCATGCCAAAACTGTTGTTGCAAATCAGCAGTACCCCATGGATGTTGATCATATTTCTAGTTTGATCATACTAGCATCTAGTGTGATTGCACAACATTGAATCCTTTCCCCAAGTGTGGGACTTGAAAAATGAGAAAGGAATCTCCATATTAGAGGCTGGTTCCTCAAACTGATCTAATCAGATATGTTATTTTCACAATTGCAGAGGTTTGAATCCTAATCCTACTCTAAATTCCAAGGAGACAGAGATAGAAAGTGCAAAAATTGAAACTAACTAATAGGTGATACACCAAAGGAGTGGTGAACACTTCTTGTTCATGAAAATTGACACAATTTCATAAAATGCAACATGAAACATCATACACATCCTGATAAGATGTAATTAGAGGTCTAAAATGAAGCAAGACAATACAAACAAAGGACTGAAAATTGATCACAGAGTCTGCAGTGTCATTTTTCATAGTTAAAATCCTTGCATTTGCAACATCAAAGAGGTAGAAACCTATTACAATCATGAAGAAGGTATGATACTTACAAAAATCACTTGTTGAAGGTGAAAGAAGAAGCTTGCTATCTAAAAAAAATGTTCCACCTCAAAAAATGAGCCAAATCTGGCTTTTACAATGCATGGATCGAGCCTAGGAGAGAGAAAACGTGTAAAAAACGTGGAAGACATTGCCCATTGAATGAAGATGCATTAAAACAACATGGGCATCCTTACAGACCCATGCCCTGACATTTTTGGCCATGCTGAAAAAGAATGCGACCCATTTTGCATTAAAACTGGTTGTTGAAACATCATTTCTGGCCATTACCATGTGCTAGAGGTGTTTCTTGATTTTCTCTCTCCAAACTCAACCAAAATGCAAATTTGACCCTGGAATATTGTAGAGAAATTCACCAGCTTTCCATTGATATAAAGAATTTGAAAAACTGAGCTCTGGATTGAAAGATATGGTGATTTGAAGTTTTAGGGCAAAATAGGGCCAAATCGGGTCACTTTGATATTTTTGGCCTGGACACGTGGCAAGTTCTAATTGGCTGTGGAATTTCTAGGGGAAAATTTCCCACAAAAACTCTGCCGAGCCATAACTTGAAAATTACATGGAGTTAGGAGGAAAACTTTACCTTTCTGGAAAGCTGAGAAAGAGCTCTATCCAATGGTGCCATTTCCAGAAGGTTTTGAGTGCCTGAAAAGAAAATTTTTGTGACTAAGGCACAAGAGAGGAAAGAATGAGAGGAGTTAGCCACAAAATGAGCAGGGGGCACATTTTGGATAAAAGTTACTCTTGATGATTCTTTTGGAACTCTTCTTATTATATTGTTATGTGTTGTATTTTATTTGATAACATAAATTTACTCCTTAAATTTTTATGTTTGTAGCCTTGCATGCTGAAATTTTATAACTCATCCCTTACAATCTCCCTTCTTCTGCTGAATTATATTGAACCAAACTTGAGTTCTTTAGACCCACACTCTTTGAAGCAAAGCAATTGCAAAAAGGGCATGATCCTTTCTCTATTGCATTGTTCCTACATTAGTTCTTGTGACTTCTAGGAGGAATTTGAGTCTAAGGGGAGAGGGATGTAGTGCCCACTTTCCTTTGGCACCTTTTGTTACTGATCATGATATTTTAGACTATGACAGATTTTTTATAGTTTGATTTAGTATGGTGTTAGATGTAAAATCCTAGATTATTGTTGAATCTAATTATATATAATGCATGGTGATTATTAGAGACACTCATATGTGGATGATGATATACTATTGGCATGGCTGTTTGATGGAAGTTATTCAGACATGTGATTTTAGAGATTATGAATAAACCTAGAAAAGGAAAATTATTTGATGATGGCATAGTTGTCGATATAAATTATAAATGATTTCATTGATTTCCTTGATGACTGTTGTGATTCATATGTATAGATGATTTTGTAATTATATTCCATATTCATTTTGGATGTTTTGATATGGCCATGAGGCTGAAGGAGGTATTTGTGTTTTGCAGGTTTAAAAATATCACAAAAAAACATCAGGGGATTTGAGACCAACCAAAATGGAATTCTGGGTGAATTCAATACGGTCACCATGGAAAATTTTTGTGTGTGTATTTTTTGTATTTTGTTAGGGATTCCCATGGGGGGATAAACTTTACATGTGACCGTGGGTTTGTGTATTTTATAAATGTGTTTTCTTTTATTATTGTTGTATGTATTTTATTAAGTAATGTGTTCCTTTCCTTTAAATTAATTAGAATTGTGATGGATTAATGTGGGAATCATATAGTTAAACTTTAAATAAATAAAATTGGGATATGGGAAGTAATTATAAGAGTTGATGGCTGTTGTATTTGATTTTGTAAGAGATTGTGTAACTCAGATTTGGAGTATGAAATACTCCACCTCCATGGAAATTCAAATTTGACCTTGGGGGCTGTTTTTGGAGACTTGTGGGACAAGTAAAACTTGTCCCATGCCTCTAAATTTAATATACCAACCATACTTATGGATGGAGATGTGATTTTTGACTTTTAAATGCATTTTATTCATCATGTTGCTTGTTTTGGATTGCACTCTTTTACATTTTATTAAATAGTTGTCCCTTTAGATGTGGGCTCTTTTTGAGTGTATAAGTTAATTTTTCATTTCATTTATTGTGTTTAGGAGAATGGAATTTTGTCTTTTGTGTTTTAATTGGAGGATGTGTGATGTGGCATCCTACATGGATCCACATCATCCTCTTCTCTCCCGCTTCTATTTAATTCAAAATCTCTTCTTGTTTTGGGTTGTTGAACTTTTTTGCATTCTTCCTTGGGGCACATTTTCTTGTGGGAGCTCTTGTTTTTGAAGGAGGTTTTGGAGATAGCTTTTCATGCTTGGGAGATTTTTGTTTTCTACTGTGTTTTACATGCATCCTTGGGCACATTTTTCTGTGATTAGAGATCTTGTTTATTTGGAGGAAATTGGAGAGCATTTGATACTTTGGCACTGCTGTTTTAGGACTATCTTTTTGACATTCAAAGCTTGTTGTGTGGAGAAAATCCTTCCATTGAGAGGTAGGAGTTTATTTCTTCCTTATTGCTATTATTTTCTTATTGTGTTGTGTGTATGGTGCATGCATTGTTTTATTTGTTGGTTGGTTGGGTATACTGCCTTAGGAATGGTGTAGGAGAAGGCTACAGGGAATCCATGTGGGGGGTATAAGGGAAATTCCATGGGCATCAAAATTTTATGGAGGGAGTTTTGGGTTTGGGATCCACCATGGAAAACAAATATTCATTTCTTACTTCTAGGGGGGCATAAGGGAAAATTTGTGGGGGGGCATAAGGAGGGGTTGGGAGGCATAAGGTTTATGGGTTATGATATGTTATATTAGCGGTATGATTATTTGGTTGATGCCCAATTCCTAATTTGGAGGCATAAGTAGCTTCCCCCACAGGCCTTTCTCATTTGGCTTGCAAGATCAAGCCTAAGTTCTATTTTGATATGTTTTATATGCAGTTGTGAACTGCTGTTTGCTTTTTGTGTTGCATTTTGTTTTAAATAGAAAATGTGTATGTGAAAGAATTCTATGTGTGGAAGCTAGTTGTTGCCATGGTTGAATTGTACCTTTTATTGCATCTTGGTTGGGGCTCGGGTTCCAATCATGAAGGAAGGCTTATCCTTTCATTGGATGTCTTGGTTGGGTGGAGAGCGTTGCCTTTCCTGCTCTTTTGTTGTGATCAACTTGGAGAAAGAGAAAATGTGCATGTTGCTATCCTGGAGCAATGGAAAAATACAGTTTGACAGTCCTTTGTGGAAACACATCCATTTGTAATCCTTTCCCACGTGATGTGGATGAAATTTTAATATGAATTTTGTGAAGAAAGATGTATGTAAATTGATTATGAAGTTATATTTTTGAAATGTGAAAGACACTTACATTCTGATCTGTACATTGGAAAGAAATTAATTATATGTTGTTATTGGTTTTCAACATTGAAATATGTAATGTTGTTCAATTGAAGTCAACAAGAATTGCAAGTTTAGTTCTCCTTTGCATTGTGTAAAAAACAATTGGAAATATCAAATTAGGATTAGTATCTTGTTTAGAAAATGGAAAAGGAAGAAATGCACGTGGAAACAATGTTGTATTTTGTATTTTTTGAGTTTTGTAACAATGAAAGTTAGTAATTACTTTTAATTCAGAATGGCTTGTTGTAAAAAGCTAAATGCATTGGATTAGTTTAGAAACTTTATGCCACACTTAAATGATAAAATTGACAAATAGATCCTTTTAAATTTTGATCACTGACATTGTGACTTTTAAAACTGGTAAATCTAAATAAAATGCACAGTTTGTACGAGCATTTAATAATAAACTTGGAAACCTTAAAATCCAACATGATATACTAGTAATGAACTCAAATTGACAAGAAGATTTCATAGAGTAACTTGAACCATTGAAAATTTGAGCTCAATCTCTTCCTCGACCATTTTTTGTCATTTGTTGGACAAAATTCCAAATTGGAATCAATTGAACAAAATTGACTTTCCTAAAACTCTCTAAACTCTCCCTAGACCAATCCTCCATGTCTTTTTGACATGTTGAGTGAAGGAGGAGATATAATTTAATCAAAATTGAAAGTTGGAAATATGCCAGTTTGCTAATTAAAAGCCTGCAGATGCTTTTTGTAAAATTGACCCCTTAAAACTTATCAAAATGTAAAATTGATGTTTCCTGTGCAAAGAGGGCATCAAGATATTTCCAAAAACTCCTCATTTTCCCAAACCTGAGCTTCCTAGAAAAATTTATGATGCTTTGAATTTTTTGGCCTTGGCGGGAAAATTTGGGAAAATTTTCCTTGTTGGGCCCTCGGCCCGAAAATTTCCCATTTAAAAATCCTTAGGAATTTTTTTGAAAATTCTTGCTCGGGGAAAATTTTACCTTTTCCTCCACTGGTTCGCAGCCAATCAAAGGCTTCCATGTATCCTCACGAGGCAGCACTGGAGGTGAGTTTTTCCCTTTAGACCTATCCCTTTGAAATTTTTTTTGGAAAAATTATCATTTTGTCCCTGTTGGCCCACATCTAATGAGAGTGCGCCACGTGGCACTTTGGGGTTGGAGGCGGGAGGGTGGACACTTCTTCTTCCTTGGGTTGTTTGTTTTTGGCCTTGGGAAAATTTTCTAAATTTATCTCGCAGCCCGCTTCTCCACCTTCCCGTCAGACCTTGTCCTTCCATGGGTGCGTGGACCTGTGGATCCTTTTTCTTCTCTATTCCTCCATCAGGCACAAAGTGATAAATCCACCCACCACCCCACCCTTTCTTTTGAATTTTCCGCTTGGCGCCAAGATGTGACACGTGTCCCCTAGGGACCCATGGGGGGCACGAAATGTTTGTTGCATTTGAGATATGTGATGGAAAAATTTCCCTATGCTGCCCCATGACCCAGCAATCCATCCAAAGTGCATTTCCCCTCCTCTTGACACGTGTCCCCTTAGGGGGAAATTTGACCCCTAGACTCTGCTTGCTCATATCTTGAGTTTTTGGAGGAGTTAGGAGGAATTCCTTATATCACCGAAAAGGTGAGAAAATTTCCTATCCATTGGGAATGGTTTAGGGAAATTTTTGAAGAATTAAGAAGGGAAAAAAAATCCAATTGAAACTATGAGTTTGTTAGAGAGTTGGGTATGGGGGCAAATTGCTCCCTAAACCTAACTAAAATTTCTAGCCCTAAGTTTTGGAGCTTGTGACCTCTGAGAATTGTTAATGAAAAAGAAGTTTGTTTTTGTGGATTTGAGTTGTTCCGGAACCTATATGTGGTAACTGTTGCTTTGCAACTTGGTGGTAGACACTCTAAAACAAGTTTTGGGAGTGGGTAAGGGAGACCTTGCTCTGTTGATTTTAAATTTATCTTCCCTTTCTCTTTGTAAATTAACCATGTTCCTAACCTAATCTTGTGGAATTAAATACCTAGGGTATTTAATTGTTTTGGGTCCCTTAACCCTAAATTTTAATAAGGACATCTTTAGCTAAAATTTCAATGAAATCAGTAATTAAATTAATCCTCAGAGAGATTTGAGATAGGTGTGGACCTATTACATTTATTGCTTTATAATGTGAAATCATTAATCACTATATTGGGAAAGGTTATCAGTTTAATTTATTTGTCTTTGAGACTTTGGTTGTCAACTCCTAACACCTTTAAAATAAAATAAAATAATTCCATAATTTTCTAACTAAACCTAGGTGGTTCATGGTTATGAAGTGGATTGTTTAATCGGGCATTACAAAACCACTTAGTTATATCCTGAGAATCCATCCAGAGTAGACAATAATTTAGATCTAGTAACTAACTTCAGCATGTTATCCATATTTGGAAGAGGATAAGTATCTTTGATTGATTCATTATTCAAGTTCCTTAAATCCACACACAACCTTATATCTCCATTCTTCTTTCGAACTTATACTAGATTTTCCACCCATGAATAATACCTTGTGGGTTGTATGATACCTCCATCCCTTAGCTTTTTAAATCATTATTTCATTTTGAGGGAAAGAATTGGGTTGATTGGTTTTTGCTTTTGCCTGAATGGATTGGAATTAGTTTCTAGTGGTATCTCATGTTGGAAAAGGTATTTCCTGTATGCCTTTAATTTTAAATATGACCATCCCAAGAAGTCATGGTACTCTTTCAACAGTTGGACATATGATTGATTTTCTTCTTTATTTAGGTTACTACCTAGCCATATTTTCCTAGGTTTACTGTCTGTCCCTAGGTTGTGTTCTTCCACATTTCTTAAAGCTGACACATTCCTACTAGCAATGTGATCAACATTGTCAAATTTTTAATTTAGTGCAACCAAACCTCTTGGAATAGTATTTTTATTTAAACGAATAATATTCTTACCAAATTAGGTCTCTTTACCCTCATTAACACAAAACATTGGCTCCCAATCCACATCCTCATTTTTGAATTCTCATTTGTTTTGTAAAAACTTCTGAATTTGGGCATCATCTTGAAAAAATATCCAATGTTTGACATTATCAGGGACATACAGTCTTGTCAATAATTCAATTTCATATTCACAATAAGGAGACACTATACAATTTTCAAACCTAGATCCCAATACTACCAATCTGTCTGCTACAATATTCTTCTTTCTTTCATGGTATATTATGTTGAAGGAATCAAACATTTCAATGAAATCCCAAACTGCATGCTTACATTGTTTCATTCTTTGATTCTTTGTTGCATAAAACTTTTTAACTTGCTTGACTACGAGTTTCAAATCCCCTTTAACAATAATGTCCCTGATACCATACCTCCAAGAAAACCTTAAACCCAAAACTAGTGCTTCATATTCTACAATATTTTTTGTGCATTTGAACTTGAGTTTAAAAGAAAATTGAATTCTTTCTTATCTGGGGTTGAATGTTGGGAAGGTGTGCGCGTACCATAGAGAGATCAGATCGATTGTGAAGAACTCCTTTTTGTCTGGGAAGGACTACCTGTAAATAAGAACGCAAGACCACTAGATTTTAGTTAGACAACAAGTGAGGGAACTGCCTTAGGCCCAGGAAATATTAGACTTCCTTTCGAAGGTGGTCAGTTCCCCATTTAATATGAATTAAAGAAAAATGATAACAAAGAACTACAAGATAATACTTACTGGTTCCTGATGAAGATACAGGTCCAAGGAATGTGGTGGTGACAGTAAGGCTTAGTTGGGATGATCCGGTATTAGAAAGCGAGCTGATGAAGCTATCCTCAGTCTTTTCCAATGCTTGAATGAGGGTGACAGCGATCCAGTTGCTCAGTTGCAGTCTTCGGCTCGATGCTCTTCTCTGCAACCTTTTCTCTTTTCTTCACTTGTCTCTTTCTTGCCCAAATGAATTTTGGATCCTTTGTTTTTGGCTGGGGAAGGTCATTTACAGGGAACCGATGGTGGTTACGTAACCGATGGCGGTCGAGTAGGAACCGATGTCGGTTAGGTCAAAGTTGGCTATTTTTAGTAAAATAGCCAACTTTCCCTCCTTTTCTCCCGAGGGATCAGTTGTGGGCTTGGTCAAGTTATTATTAGGTTTGTTTTGATGCGGGTGAGGGGTGATGAGTCATGGGTGTGAGTCTGGACCAAGTCATAGGTCTTAATTAGGTTGGTTTAGGGTTAGGGCTAGGTCATGATGAGGTGGCAAGGTGAGGTGGCAGGGGTGGAGATGTGGATTTATTAATTATATGGTAATTAATAAATAATTAAGTGTGTAAGGTTTAGGTGGTGAGGTATGGTTAGGTTGCGAGGTGATATGCGGGGTACAGGGTGTCGTAAGACCCAAATTTGGTGTCTACATTTGCCCCTTGTTGTCATGTAGCTTGTCGTGTAAAGCTGCACTGACAATAATAAGAAGTGGTTGCCCCAGTTAAGGGTATAGGTAATCCCCCTCAAATCTATCACAGATTGAGGTGACGTGAAATCAGGGATAGGGTTGATAAAGGGTGAATTATGATGAGATGATGGTAAGATGGTGGGGTAAGTTCAAAGAAGCCGACGCACGTTGAAATGCAGTAGTGCGACCAGGGTACACGAGTTGAAGAGAAAACAAGCAATTCATAGGCAAAGGTCGATAGTTTATCCAAACAAGGTTGATATAATCCTGGTATCCAAGGCATAGGAAGTAGCTCCAGGGGATATAACGGGTAAGGTACCGGAACGTTTAGGCATGTTCGGCAGTACCAAATGGTTGGTTTGGTTGAAATAAACGTCACGGTCTTGGTCTAGGCAAGGCTGGTCGGCTGAACAAGTCAAGTATCCTAGTTATGCTAAAACACGAACAGGTGAGCTCGATGGAACAAACAGCTACATGATAGAATCATAAATTGCGGGTCTTGGTCGAGGTACTTAATTGGTGCGGCCTTGGGTTAGGCCGATTGGTTGGTTGTGGCCTTGGTCGGGCCGATTGGTGGGTTGCGGCCTTGGGTCGGGCCGATTGGTGGGTGTGGCCTTGGGTCGGGCCGATTGGTTGGTTGCGGCCTTGGGTCGGGACTTTCGGGCCGATTGGTGGTGGCCTTGGGTCGGGCCGATTGGTTGGGTTGGTGTCAGCCGATTGGTTGGTTGTGGCCTTGGGTCGGGCCTTGATTGGTTGGTGTGGCCTTAGGTCTGATTGTTGGGTGTGGCCTTGGGCCGATTGGTTGGGTTGCGGCCTTGGGTCGGGCCGATTGGTGGGTGGTGCGGCCTTGGGTTGGGCCGATTGGTTGGGTGTGGCCTTGGGTCGGGCCGATTGGTTGGTTGTGGCCTTGGGTCGGGCCGATTGGTTGGTTGTGGCCTTGGGTCGGGCCGATGAATTCAAAATAAGGCTATTTAGCAAAGCCGGGGGTAGGTGAGGTGGTGAAAAATGGAGATTGGTGGATAAGGGTGGGAGTTAGGTTAAGTAAGTAGGTAACTGATATCGGTTATGTGTGACCGATATCGGTCACAAGACCGATACCGGTCTTCTAGGGCGCGCCGTAACCGGCATCGGTTATATGTCAAAACCTATAAAAAGAAAAATACGGCATGTCATTGTCACTTTGTGAATTTGAGTGCCCATTTTTGTCTTTTCTGAGGTGTGAATTAGTTGGGTTGAAATTTTGGGCTGAGTTGGCACTAGTTGAGTGGGGGAGTAAGTTATTGGTAGGCCCCAGAGATCAGGAGGCAGAGTTTGATTGGTGGAGGACCCTGCTGAGGAGATTTGGAGCCATGGCACAGCCTGGAGGAGCAGGAGGTGCTGGAGGAGCTGGACCACCACCACCTATCCCACCACGATGACGTGTAGTCGTACCGGTAGGCTCTGAACCCCTTTTTGTGTGAAGTTGAAGCATTTAGCTAGGATGTGGGTTTTGGGGTAGGAATCCAAAATTTAATAAAATAATGGATAAATGAAGGTAAATCGTAAAATGGAGTTGGTAGGTATGTTAGGTAGGTCAAAATGGTAGGGTGGGTAAGTTTGTAGGCAATTGGGCTGGGTAGATAGGTAAAAAATAAAAAAAAGGGGATTTGGGGGCCATTTTCGATCCGGCCCCGAAATCCGACAGTGACCGATGTCGGTCACTAAGCGACCGGCAGCGGTCACAACTAAAGACTAGTTGGTTCTGAGACCGGCGTCGGTCATGTGTCGACCGACGGCGGTCGTGTGTGACCGGTACCGGTCACTATGGGCAGGAGGTAATGTTGTGAAAGTAGGTATATTGATTTGTTGTAGGCGGGTAGGATAGAGTTTTGGGGTGAAGGGGGAGAAGGTAGAGTGGCTAGGAAAGGTGAGTGGGGTGGGGGGTAATCGGGTGGTCGGGGGCCGGTGTGGGTAGGATAGGTTATGGGTTGTGGATGAATTGGGAGGGGTTAAATGGGCTGGGATATAGTTAGAGGACGAGAATAAAGCGGGTGGAGTATGAGTGGGGTAGTTGGTAGGTTGTGGAATAGGTAAAGGGGATATTGTAGGTGTTTGTTGGGTGGGGCTAGTGATATTGGGGTTATTGGGTGGGGGAGTGAGTATAGAGGGTTAAGGTAGTTGTTTTGTAAAGGGTAGGCCTGATGGAGTGTGTTGTTTTTGCAGGCACGCCAGCAGCTGACGATGCGGGATCGGATGCCGCCTCTACTGGGGTGGATGCGGCCACATGTGACTGCAGCACAGTGGGCAGTCATGCGGGAGGTTGGACTCGGTGGAGTCCAGAGATATAGGGCTGTGGATAGGGACCACAGCTTGATGGTTGCCCTCATCGAGAGATGGGATCCGGTAACCAATGTCTTCCATCTCCCTACTGGAGAGATGACGGTCACACTTGAGGATGTGTATCGCATCCTGAGACTGCCGATCATTGGTGAGGCAGTGTTCCAGGTGGATGCGGAGACAGCGATGGACAACATCCTGCAGGTATTCGGGGATGCAGCCCCATTGATTACATATCATAGTGCGAGCATCTGCTACGGTGATATGTATCACGCGCATAGACAGGAGACACGGCTTGCCATGCTGATGATGATTGGTATCACCTGCTTCGCCCTTCCTGACTCAGAGGGAGGCCGCTTCCCATGGGCTTTGATGGGAGTATTACATGAGATGGTGGAGGAGCACACCTGCTATGCATGGGCACCGGTGTATCTGGTGCAGCTATACAGAGAGCTCTGGGGCTATCGCCGTATGAGGTGATTTGGTATATGTTCGACATTTTTGTTACACTGCTGGGCCTACGAGCATATCATCTGTATATGACCAGTAGGGTTGCCCCAGCAGCCAGGGCCACAGGTAGTGTATAGATATGGATTCCAGAGGTGGTTGGGGGTCGTGGGCCAGCCACGAGCGGTGATTGCAGGGCGAGATGTGGCATACTACCGGCATATGTTAGAGGGCCTGACCGCACTCGATATTATATGGAGGCCATACAGAGGCCATCAGCCCCGAGGAGGAGCCCGAGCGCAGCTACGATGGATCCAGTATATCTTCTGGATAGCTGGACGGAGACCCAGGGAGCATGAGCGGATTCCCCTAGAGAGGGTACGCCGACAGTTGGGTCTACGACAGGACGAGCCACCTCCCTTCCCACAGTATCAGAGGGAGGATGTAGAGGCACCACTGCCTCCTCCGCAGCCATTGGACCCAGTCTGGGTCGCAGAGAGACCGGCGGATGATACGGTGGATGATGCCGGGGTGACAGGTTCATTTTTGGTGTGGTGGGCAGGGCAGAGGGCAGTCATGAGAGCACAGCCCGCACAGCCAGATTTGGTGGCTGTTATAGGAGAGGGATCATCTCTTGGGCCAGGTGTAGTTATTACAGGGGTAGCTTGCTGCTGCACAGGCACAGATTGGGGTGCTACAGGGGCAGTTAGCCCAAGCATAGGTACAGGCACAGGTAGCCTCAGGCACAGGCACAGCCACAGGCACCGGCACAGGCACACAGGCATAGGCACAGGCATAGGCACCAGGCACTCAGGCACAGGCGTAGGTACAGGCACCGCCTTAGGCACAGGGTGTATAGGCAGGTCAGGGGCCACTTCTATTAGGAGCCGGGGGACCAGCCCCACCAGCCATGGTGGCATGGGCCCGATATATGGAGGCGAGAGTGGAGGCCCGATATTATCAGGACGTGCTAGATGGTACCGGTGCCGACTATCAGCCATATGCGGCTCACAGGGCGGAGACATCCCTGGAGTCACAGGTCACAGGGGGCCGCAGCCACAGCCGGTGGGTCAGTGATGGGTAGGAGGCGAGATCCGGCACAGGGGCCAGCTGAGAGACGAGCCGAGGGAGGGGGAGAGAGCTGAGTCACCCCAGGAGCAGAGATGGGTATATAGAGGATTTGTTGATAGAGACACCGGTCTGCGAACCGAGTGTGTATATAGAGGCCTGCGTGCCCACATAGGATTTATTTATTCATTTTTGTTGTATATACCGGCCTGCGAGCCGAGTACATTTTGTATAGTTGATACCGGCCTGCGAGCCGAGTATATTTTTGACATGAGAGACCGGCCTACGAGCCGAGTCGAGATTTTGACAGAGACAGTGGCCTGCGTGCCGAACTTTGTATTTTTAGATCACAGAGGCCCCATGCAGGGCAATTTGTATATTTTGACATTGATTTGATGATGATATATAGATGAGTTTGCTCCACATGGTGTGTAAATTTTTTGATTTGATGCATGTATTAGAATGTTTCATGTGTTTTGTCGATGGTATTGAAATTTGATGTATATATAGATGATGTTGATGAAGTTTTGCATATGTGTTGATGGTATTCTGATGATAGATATTGATAACTATGTCGTTATGCAAGGAAAAGAGGCGGGCGCCACCAAAAATTTGCAAAAAACAAAGAAATGGCCTAGGATAACCAAAGGGAGAGAGGTGACCGATATCGGTTAGGTAACCGATGTCGGTAGTCATTCGACCGATACCGGTTAGGTAACCGATATCGGTTATGCTAAAACGAGCTTTTCTAAAAATAGAAAAGCTTGGGAGGCAACTTAAGTTCTTATTTTTAGAGTCATGCAACAAGTTAAATACGAGAATGCGACGTTGTTGATGGCTTATACAGGTAATTGCATGGGAGAATTGAGTGATAAGGAGGAAAGAGACAGGTAAAGTAATCATGGGCTTAGATTAAGAAGGCAGAAAGGCAAGTTATATTGAAGAGGGTGGTGAACATGGCTGAACAAGGAGAAGCATCCAGCGGGCAGAGAAGAGAGGGAAGACAGGTTCCACCTCAAGCTGCTGCATCCCAAGAGGTATAAGTTTTGGTTGGAATTCAATTCTTGCATGTTTATGAATAGGATGAGAGAAGGTAAGTGGGTAGAGATGAAAAAGAAAAGGTGATAGGCAAGGGTTTGGGATGGGGTGAGTGTTATGGGGTAGGTAATCAGGGGTTTCGGGTATGTTTGTAGGTACAGAGAGGGGTAAACGAGTGAATAATTATCGTAGGTGGTGTTTTTAAGCAGGGTGTATAGAATTGACAGTGACCGATATCATTTAGAGATAACCGGTATCGGTTAGGTAACCGGTATCGGTTATCTATAACCGATATCGGTTACTGTGTAAAATTCTAGAATGTGATAAAAAACACCTGGGGATTTTATTTATTGATTTGTTGTTTGTTGATTTGATGTATGCAGGCAGAGGCAGGGTTGAGGATGAATGATAGGGTGCCAGCTTTGTTGTCACGGGTCCGAGCGGATGTAACACCAGCTGAGTGGGCATTGATAAACCATGTGGGGTTAAGTGGAATCCGCTATTATTCACGAATCGCACGCAATCATGCTATGTTGCAGGCGTTGATTGAGAGATGGAATCCAGAAAAGAATACCTTCTATCTGCCAACAGGGGAGATGACAGTGACGTTAGAAGATGTGTTCTGAATTTTGAGACTCCCAATTACAGGAAGACCAGTGTATCAGGTAGGGCCTAACGTGGCGCGGGGAGCGATAACAGTAGTATTTGGTCCAGCTGCATGAGATTTGACACAGCGAGGTTTGACATTCACTTATGGTATAATGTTTGCAGCACACCCTGAGGCAACAAGGTTGGCAGTGGTATTAATGATAGCGGTGGGGTATTATGCATTACCGAGGGCGGATGGGGGAAGATTTCCAAAATCATTGATGTGTATTATTTGGGAAATGATAGAAAGGAGCGTGACTTTCGCATGGGCACCCGCATATCTGGTGGAGCTATACAGGGGTTTATGGGCCTGCAGGTGAAATCACAGGACTACACTGGATTGTGCATACTTATTACATTGTTGGGCCTATGAGCACATTGTGTGTGTGCGACCAATAGGCCGACCAATCCAGGGAAGAGAGACAGGAGTGCAGAGGTTGGGATTCAGACGATGGGTCCAGACAGAGCAAGAGGCGAGATCCGAGGCCATGACAGATGACGTCGAGTATTATAGGTAGATGTGGGAGATGGTGACGATTGCGGATATCCATTGGAGGCCTTACGGGAACTATATGGTGACAGAGAACATAGCTGAGGATTTGAGGGGTGTAGAGTGATTGAGGTGGATCGCGGGACACAGGCCAGGTGAGTACGAGAGGATTCCTCTAGATCGTGTAGTGACAATTTGGATTTGTTCAGGATATACCCATGGCTTATAGACCATACATGAGGATCGACGCCGAGGCAACATTCTCACCTCCCCGGCCGACACCTCCAGAAGGACCAGAAGAGACAGCAGCCGATCGCAGGGTAATGGATGCAGGAGTGACAGAGGCTTATAGATTATGGTGGGTAGCAGAGCTGCGAGGTACACGTGAGAGGGCTGATCATCCTGACATAGCTGTGATTACAGCGGAGAGAGATCACCTGTAGGGTTTAGTTCACCAGCTTCAAACGCAGGTGAATGAGACAACGGGATTGTTAGCGGTTGCGCAGTCACGAGTGGAGAGACTAGAGGTGAGATTCCTCCATGCGAGAGGGCGTATTCATATGTTACAGGAGAGATTGGTGGATCAGTGGGAGGAACCAATAGCAGTGGCACCTTTGAGGATGGAGAGGCCAGGTGAGCGGCGTCGATGATCACGATCACCACCTGGTTCGGGATGAGGCGCAAGGGTCTAAGTGAATTTCATAGGGGTAGAAGAATAAATAAGGATGCCGACCTGCGCGTCGATGATAGAGAAGATGTATTTGTTTAACATCTAAATAAAACTGAATATGTATGTTGATTTGAGTTTATGATAATAATAAGAATGTTTGTGTTTTGAATGTTTTGAATTGATAAAAGACCAAGGTGAGTGTTATCAATATAAATATGTGAAATCATTTATATTTTAACAACACATGATAGGTTATGGTAGGGGATGGTCGAGCTAACCTTGGGAGACCCCATGTCTCCTAAGTGCTGCCTACATAGCCCATTGCACAAAGCAAGGAGGGGCCTCAGACCGATGTAGTTCTCCCTTAGGACTAGGGAGAGATGAATTTAGGCAATTTGGTTGGTTTAAAATTTGTTGGTTGGTAAAATTTTGATGTTGGTAGGGTAATGTTGTTGGAGTTGGTAAGGTATAGGTGAAGCGAGGGTTAGCTTACCCAAGCATAAGGGAACCGTGTCCTGATTAAGGTCAACATATAATCCCAGATTCGGGTAAAAGAGGCAAAAATGTCCCATAGTTGAAAAGAGCTAAACAAATCACGTATTATCATAGGATGAGCTTGAATCCCTAGGTACCTTGCATAGGTGAGAAGTCGATAGGTGAAAAGAGTTGTATAATCACAATATATCGGATATACACACGTCCCTTGAGTTTTGTTATTGTGAAGAATGGTGAGGTGAGGTGGATGGTATGGCTGGGGCGCAGAGAACTTGTTATAAGGTGATTATTCTGACGGAAGAGAACCAAACCAAAATAGACAAGTCCATGACTCAAAAGTACTTTTGAATACTGCTTTTATTTTTCAGGATATAGACTGATCGGTGTGGGAAGTCTATATGGGATATGCATTTTGTTGTTCTTGAGGTCTTCACGAAGCTGATCAATGCGAGAAGCTTCTGATAGAGGCTGACTTTGTATAGCTGTCCTTCGAGGGAGCAGTCTACTTATAGTAGCAGATGCGGCTTTGCACATAGCTGTCCTTCGAGGGAACAGTCTAGTTTATAATAGCAGATGTGGCTTTGCACATAGCTGTCCTTCGAGGGAACAGTCTAGTTTATAGCTTAGAGGTCTAGATGTCTGTTTGACATGAAGCATCTAGTTTTGCAGGAAGTTTGACTCAAGAATATCCCATAATTGTATAATTGAGAACTTGTTATTTTGATACTTTTAAGTCATGGACCAGACTAAAAAGGAGAAGGCATCTTTAAGAGGAGGTGATGATCAAACTACGTGGGTTGGATTCTACTTTGAGATGCATGAAACAAACTGTATGAGGTGGTAAATGAGCTCAAGGGACGAGCGCAAGGTAGATAAGAAGTGATGTAACACTAAATTCAACAGTAGAATGGTCGGAGATGCAAGACATTAAGGGGTTCAGGCTCAGGTTTACCATTAAGCGAAGCTAAACGGTAAGTTCCTGATCCATAAGTGTGAGTGATAATGTAAGGCCCAATCCAATTAGGAGCAAATTTTCCACGTTTGCTCTTTTCTAGTTTGGTCACATGTTGATTCTCTTTGAGGACAAGATCGCCAATCTGAAAGGTACGCTCATGAATTCGCTTATCATAAGCACGCTTGATGTGTTTTTGATAGATTTGAAGGTGGTCAAGAGCTGTAAGATGACACTCGTCAAGAAGCTCTAATTGGGCTAACCGCTCTTGGCGGAAATCATCATTGGTGAGAATATCCTGGAGAGATATTCTTAGGGAGGGGATTTGTATTTCGAGAGGCAAGACAGCCTCGGTACCATATACCAAAGAGAATGGTGTGGCATTAGTGTACGATGCTGGTACGATAAGCCCAAAGGGAAAAGGGGATGTGATCAGGCCAATTGTTTCCAGAATCGTTAACGAATTTCATGAGAATTTTGGTTAGGGTTTTGTTAGAAGATTCAGCTTGACCATTTGCTTGTGGATAGTAAGGTGATGAGAAGCTAAGTTTGATACCAAAGTTGTCACAAAGGTCTTGTAACAACTTATTTTTGAAATATTTTCCATTATCTGTTATCAGGCGATGAGGAACACCAAAACGACAGATAATGTGATGGTTGATGAACTCTACGATTTTTTCTTTTTTGGTTGAAATGAGTGGAATGGCCTCCACCCATTTAGTGTAATATTCGGTTGCTGTGATTATCCAACGGTGACATTGTGAAGAAGGCAGGGTGAATCTCACCAATAAGGTCTAAACCCCATTGTGAGAAAGGCCAAAGATCTCGTGCGACCTGTAACGGGTGGCTAGGAGTATGTTGAAGGTTGGCATGTTGTTGACACATAACACAACACTTAACATATTCACAGCACTATTTATTGAGAGTAGGCTAATAATATCCTAGGCGAAGGATCCGCTTGGCCATGGCGAGGCCACTAAAGTGCCCGCCACAAAGTCCGCCATGGATTTGTTGGGTGGTATAAGTGACTTCAGCGCCAGTTAGACATCAAAGGAGGATGCCATCAAAGCCACGTTTATAGAGGATTCCTCCCATGATGACATGACGAGAAACACTTTTAAGAAAAGCACGTTTGCCATTACTAGTAAGGTCAGGTGGTAGAACAGAGGTTGTAAGGTAGTCGTGAAATTGGTGATACCAGGTATCCTTTGAATTAGCAGATACATTATTTACCATACAAACATATGGGACTGAGTAAGATGGGGCAAAGAGTTGTTGGACCAAGAAAAATATGTCAAAGTCAGTTGGTGAGGTAGGAATTTGCGAGGCCAAGCAAGCCATAGTATCCGCAAATTTATTAGTTGAGCGGGGAATGGTTTGGATAGAATAATGAGAAAATAAGGTCAAAAGTGAATCCACGTAATGTTTGTACTTTTGAAGTTCCTCATTTTTACATTGGTAGATGCCAGAGTAACTTGATTAAATACCAATTGAGAGTCGTCAAAAATATTAATAGACTTCACACCTAAGTGTAATGCAACATGGAGACCAAAAAAAAGGGCCTCGTATTCTGCCATGTTGTTAGTGCACGGGGAAATCGAGCCTGAATGAAAGAGGCATAGGTTCACCTTCAAGAGGAATGAGAACAACACCTTCCCCTCCACTGCAATGGCATTTAGATCCATCGAAGAAGAGGGTCATTGGATACGACACATCATTGAGTGAAAGAGTTGCGATGAGCTCATCAGGGAAAGTAAAATTGGTAAATTGTTCCCCAGGTAAAGGGGCTTTCGTGAGTTGGTCTGCGATAGTTTGTCCTTTGACTGATTTTTAGTGTACAAACCTCAAGGTCAAGGTCGGTGAGTAGCATAAGCCATCGGGCGATGCGTTGGTTTAGATGAGGTTTGGCGTACATATAATGTATGGGGTCAGCATTGGTGATGACAAAATTTTTGTGATTCAGGAGGTAATGTCAGAGTTTGGTGGCCACAAATGATAGGGCTAGGCACAACTTTTCTACGTGTGTATACCTAGTCTCGTAATCCACAAGAGTATGGCTTATGTAATAAACTACTTGTTCTCGATGCTCAGAGTCACGATGTGCGAGAATGGATCCTACAGCTTGGTCGGTGGCAGAAAGGTAAAGGTAGAAAGGGCGATCGTCCTGAGGTGGGATAAGCACGGGTGGCTGCAAGAGATAAGCTTTAAGAGCCTCAAAGGCTTGGTGGCACTCTTCGCTCCATTGAAAGACAATGTCCTTTTTAAGGAGATGATGGAAAGGTTGACATCGATCCGAGAGTTGTGAGATGAAACGCCGGATAGATTGGAGTTTTCCCTGCAAACTACGTAATTCTTTGAGGTTAGTGGGTGGGGGAATTTCTAGGATAGCTTTGAATTTTGCCAGATCAACCTCAATGCCACGCAAAAGAGATGATAAAACAAAGGAGTTTTCCTGAAAGGACACCAAAGACATAATTATTTGGTTGAAGACGAACACAGTATTGTAACAGGCGATCAAAAATAATGGTTAAAACATCGAGATGTTCACTGCGATGTTTAGATTTTCCAAGAAGATCATCGACATAATCCTCAAGGATAATGTGCATAATGTCATGAAAAATGTAAGTCATAGCCCGCTGATAGGTTGTACCAGCATTCTTAAGGCCAAATGGCATGACACGATAGCAGAAGGTTCCCTAAGGAGTAGTGAAGGTGGTTTTATGTTGATCGGCTGGGGCTACCAAAATTTGATTGTATCTCGAGAAGCCATCCATGAGAGAAAGCATCTCATGGCCTGTAGTGAGATCAACAAGTTGATAAATACTAGGTAGGAGGAAGTCATCCTTTGGGCAAGCGAGGTTAAGGTCCCGGAAATCCGTACATATCCAAAGTCCCCCCGTCACTTTAGTGACATGTACGATGTTAGAAATCCATTGAGGATAGTCAATAGGTAAGATGAAGGAAACAGAAAGGAGTCATTGAAGCTCTTCTTTGACCAAGAGGGCAATGCGTGGATGCATTTTTCTCAGTTTCTGTTTAACTGGTTTGGAGTCAGGTTTTAGAGTAATGTTATGGACAGCAATGTCAGGATCGATTCCTGGAATGTCAGCGTAGGACCAAGCGAAAGCTTGGTTGCGGGAATGGAGGAAGGTAGTGAAGGCGGCTTGTTCTAATGTGTCAAGATATTGTCTGATCTTTACAATGTGAGGATTGTCCTCTGTGTGGATGTTGATTTCTATAGTCGATTCATTCAACATAGTTTGGGTGTCAGATGGTAAGGCACGTTGAATATAAGAGTCGTCCACACCAAGGTAGGTGAGGATGGAGTCATCATCCTGGCACTCCACAACATTAATTGAAGGTGAATATTCTTCAATCATATCTGGATACAAAAGGGGTAGATAAGATGGGTCTTTACTATCGCGTTAATAAGTGAGAGGGCCCAGGAAGATAGCATTCATGAAAAAAAAAGTTAGGAGGGATAGATTCCGGGTCTATCGACTATGTGGGTGAAGATGGAAAAATGGGTGATGATGGTTCGGAAGGGGTGACGTCATTGTCTTCCTGGATACAACTGACATGAGGTTTATTTGGTGTAAGTGTTTCAGAAAATCCAAAAGCACTACGATCTTTTTGTTTGCGTGTAGTGACGGGAATGATTGTATGTCGGCCTTGTTCATAAAGAATGAAACCAAAACATTTCCAAGCACATCAAGTCAAGAAGGTGAGGGTGAAATGACGATTTGTTAGATATTGAAAATCAGATTAGAAGTGAACCACACCAAGTGGAGGTTCAGGGGTAACGGAGGATGCGTCGACACCCCCATACGTTAGGTTGATGCAGCAATTAGGGGGTCCGTAGGAGATCACCTCCCCCACATGATTGTCGTAGGTAGGATGTGCATGTAACTGTCCATACTCCTGTGGGGTATGGAAAGTGCTAACGTTATATAGGTGATACTCCCCCAGCATAAGGCATTTGATAAACATCTACCAAGGGATCTAAGGTTGGGATTTTGTCCGCAGGGAAGGAAGTGGTATCTGCGGCGGCGGTTTCATTGGTTGAAGGTGTAGGTGCGGCTAAGGTGGATGGTTGAGGTTTGGGAAAAGTAGATGGTTTGGTTAGATGAATAGGTGCCTTGACTGGTACAAGCACATCATTATGGCGATATAACATATTGCAGGTTTTGAAGGGGGGAGAACGTCAACTTTTACGGTGTATGACTTCCCCTCATACTCGAATTTTATGCATCTATGTAAGGTGGAGGGAACGCATCGCATAGCCCAGATACAAGGGCGGCCTAACAACATGTTGTATTGGAATTATCCCTCATGGACATAGAAGATTCCAGGTAAGGTACGTGGCCCTACACAAATGTTAAGGATCATGGTACCTAAAGTAGAAGTAATAGCATCATTGAATGAACGCAACATGGTGGGGTTGGCACACATATAGCTAAAAGGGATATTCATTTGTTGGAAGGATTTGGAAGAGATGATGTTTAGGCTAGCACCCCCATTAATCATAACACGATGTACCTGGAAGTCTCGGATGTAAGCCGAGATGAAAAGAGCGGGATCAGGATCTTCTGCACCAAAGACAACAATTTCTTCTTCAGAAAAACTGACAGTAGCGACTTACTATACAGGGACAAAAGTTGTTGTGGAGGTAGGTTGTTTGGTGAGAGAGGCGACGTGGTTGGGTGTTAAAATTGAAGTTATGGGCAAGGTTTCGTTAGGTAAGACCTCTATCCCTTAAAGGATCTCAATTAATGCTTGTCAATGTGATTCAGATGTTTGAATGAGATCATACAGTGTCATTTTTACAGGCGATTGGTGAAGCTGTTTGATCATGGTACGATGGGAAAATACATCAGAGATGGGGTAGGTAGGTCCATGAATAACCACTTTAGGTGGTGGTGTGATCGGGATGGCGGACAGAGAAAGAGAGGCTGCAGGTGTGCTTTCTTTAGCTTTCCCATTGTTTTTCTACCCGCGAGTAGCAATACTAATCATGTTGATCTCGTGAACACGAGAGGAGGAAGATGGCAGGGATAAGTCATTATCTTTGAGAGGTGGGGTTGCAATAATGATAGATCTTGGTGAGGCGGGGGACAGGTGGTATAGGAGAGGGGATTGAAGCTAAAGGTTTCTCCCTTCATAAGTTGTCTTTCTTAACCTTTCTATCCGAGATAGGTGACTAACAAAGGATGGCTTTCAAAGATTTGCATCCCTCCACATCATGTCCTGGTGTGTAGTGGTAAGAGAATATTTTAGAATCATCATAACCTATAGGTCAAGGTTTAGATGGATCATAGGGTCTGAGTGGGGGTAGGGAAATGGTCGCATTCTCCGCCAACATATTAAGGATCTTGGTGTAAGATCCTTTGAGTGGGTCAAAATTAGAGGAAGATGAGGCTATTGATTGGGTGGGTTTTGGTAATGGTTGGGTATGGTTGGTTCGTATGGGTGGTGGTTTAGACAAGGGGTTTTGATAATTGGATTTAACTAAACATGGCTTCTTCGGCGCAGAAGTCATGTTTAGCTGGTTAGATGATGAGGCCACAGATGACGTGGTGGAAGGAAATAACCACGGAGAAAGAGGGGTGACAGAAAACAAATCCTTTGATGATGGAGTTTGTTTAGGGTTGGTAGGTGGACAGGATACTTGGGGGTGACGGTGTTGATACACCCGTGGGTCTTTGTATAGGTGCAGAAGGTGTAGGTTGTTTTAAAGAAAATGCAGAAGAGGTATGATGTACTGAGGCAAGGTGGAGGGGGTGAGGTCCCAATATAGAAGGTAGGTGTTACAACGAGGGTTTTAGTTGTGACAGAGGTATAGATTGGACTTGAGGAGATTGGGTCTGTCTCCTAGGTGGATAGACGGCTTTATTTTTGGATAAATCTAACCGTTTAGGTGGGTGTGTTAGGCTGGGTATTGGTGAAAGTCCCAAGTGTATGGGAAGGTTTGGTTAGGTTAATAGAGGTGGATGAGGTATTCGGTAGATATGAGGGGGGTGAAGATGAGGACATAGGAATTTTGAGATTTTGTAAACACCTCGAGAATATGGTAGAGGTGTTTAGATCGGTCATCTGCATTTGAGTAGAGCAATGGTGTACTCAAACACTCCCATAGGACTCATCTATCTTTTGAGGGATGAAAATCTTTACGTGTGAAGAAGACCTTTTGTATGGAAGAGAGTTGGGTTTGTGATTCCGGTCCACTGTGGTTGTGATATAGGGGGTGAAAAAGGCGTTGTATCAATGGGTACTAAGAGGTCAACCGGTCACTGAAAATATTTAGGTGATGAAGAACTAATAGGTTGGAAGGCATGTTTGAGGAGATCTGTCATGATTAAGGAGTTTGGTGATGTCGTTTCAAGAGGTTTCTCTTCTAAGGATGACAGAAACAGTGGCGATCCTTCTTCTGTTGCAACAAGAGTGGTGGAAGGTGATGTTTGGGAAATAGATAAGTTAGATAACATCCGCTCACAATCTTGCAGGGATGTGGTGTAAGAAGGTTCATTTGTGAGAAGAGAACTCTGGGTGGTTAATTCCTTTATAGGTAAATGAATAGCGGGACTGTCCTCTCGTCCTGATGAAGGAGAAGGGGGTGAAAGTCCCTGCGTTGGTGAAGAAGCTGATTCAGAATTTCCTCAATGGAAGTCCTTGGTTGAGAGTTGAAAATTGCATGGATCTCATGAACACTCTTCTCCTTGGCTGAGGTGTCTTGATTTGTGTTGCTGTTAGATGCATGGTTAGGAAATGGTTTGCTGAAAATTTTTAAATTTTGATTAGCGGGGGCATTAGGATTATCGAGAGTTATATCCCTTGCATCAACCATTTCCTGCACTATGTTTTTCAACATCTTGCAGTTTTTGTGACTGTGTCCCTTTACCCGATGGAAGTTACAGAAGTCATTTTCTTTATACCAAGAAGGAATAGCGCAGGTGGAATCAAACCCGGAGTGAGGTTTAACAGGAGGCAAGGTGATAGCTCCCACTTTAAGCAATTTATCTAAGATCACACCATAAGTTTCTCCCGAGGGAGTATAGTTGATGGGCTCGACTTTATACTTATAGGTGGCTTTCGGCTAGGTATTAGACAGTGCTTGAGATTTGACTGTCACAGCGTGTACGGCCCTGTTTGATTTCAAGGCAGCCGATGTGTGATAATTGGTGGTGTTGGGTTTGGTGGTAGAGTCTTGGGTTCAGAAATTTGAGCTTTTGTTGTGTAACCTCAATTTCTCTTCCTCTAAGGCTCGAATCTCTAGTTTCCGAGCCATAGTAAAGGCCTCATCAAATGTGTGGAAAGTTTGAATTTGGAGGGTGGGAGAAATGTGTTTAGCATAGGAATGCGTAAAGAGTTTGATGAGCTCGGCCTGAGGTAAGGCGTAAGTAAGTTTGTTCATGAGGCCATGCCATCATCCAACAAAATCTGCGATAGACTCGTCTTCAAATTGTCAGATGGCATAGAGGTCGGTAATGGGTACTTTCTTGGCAATTTTGATGGAGAAGTGATCCAAGAAAGATTGGGCTAACTGGTTAAAGGAGAGGATTGAATGCTGGGTTAAAGCACTATACCACTCCAAGGAAGGTCCTGATAAGGACATGGGAAAGGTACAGAGTAGTAAGGCATCGTCATGAGCAATCAGATAGCAGGCATGTCTGAACGATCACAAGTGCTATTGAGGGTCCTCCTTACTATTAAAGTGAGTAATTTTTGGTAATTCCCATTGAGGAGGATATGTCTGAAGGGGGACAGAAGGGTGAATAGGCTCTTGAAAAACTTTCTCGTATGTCAGGGTATTACGACTTCCTGAAACAGAAGCCTTAAGATTTTGCATCATGTCCATCATCTGTTTGATTAAATAATTGGTTGGGTTAGATGATGATATTGTCATTGTAAACAGAGGAGGATTGGTCCAAGAGCCGCTACTAGACAATGATGGGATTGAATCTTGATAAGATAATGGTGATGAATGTGTTAGGGCAGCCGAATAAGGGTGTCCTATATAAGAGGTTGAGGCCATCAGATGAATTTGTGGAAATTAAAAGGTGGGCGGAACTTGTGAGGGAAAGCTCGTGTGTATAGGTGGCAGAGAGCAAGTGATGAAAGAGGTAACCTGTGAGAGAGATGAGGTAGGGGCATTGGACGGTAGTGATATGTGGGGTCCTAGATTAACCAGAGGAAAACCAATCGGTGTAATATGAACCACCGAAGCTACTGAGCTGGGAGATGGGGCTAAAGATGAAGATGGTGAGGTGGAGTTATTAGGTGGGGAAGGGGCTAAGTGAGTGGTGATACTAATAGGCATACCAACGAGGCGCTGACCGTGGGGTGCACAGTCAGGGGTATGAGACAAATAATATTATATGGTGCTAGGATTAGCATCCAAAAATTTGGCAAATTCCTTATCTCCTATAGGGATCTTGGGAAAATTGATGGTATCTGTAGGATTCCCCATAGGATGTGAAGGGGGTGACTCAGGAAAAGGCACGGAACATGCATGTGAAACCATGGCTGCTACTTGTTTCCGGGTGATAACAACCATGGCAAAGAGGACACAACAGGGATTTAATCAATTTGGAACGAAAACAAAAACAAAATGTTGGAATTGATAGGTTGTTGGTGTGTCAAGAATTGTTAAACACAGTAACCGATATCGGTCAGATAACCGATGTCAGTCAAAATGTAACCAACGTTGGTCAGTTAACCGATGTCGGTAGTATGGGACCGGTGTTGGTCACTGTGAAAGCAAAGAGAGGATGTAAGAAGCTATTGGTTTGGGGATAACAATGCTTAAAATACCTACCAAACTGTCTTGAAGTGATCACTGAAACAGTGTATGACAGAGAAACAGAACTAAAAACAAGCAAGATGCACACGCAAACCAATATACTAACCCTAGGATTAGTTTTAATCACTTTGGGCTTATGCCTTAGACGTCAGATGATATCAATCCTAAATGAAATACCTAAGGGTGATGTCAAGTTTGTTGTGGCTCATAAGTCTACCTCAATCGGGTAGAGGAATACCACGGAAAGGGGGGAAGTTTGAGCTGTTGTATTGATTATGATGTGATTTGGTATATGTTGTGCAGTGAGAGTAAGATTAATTTCTCGTCAATATCGTGGATATCATCCCCACATGTATGACCTGTTACTTAATCTACACTCACTAGAATTAAGAACAACAAGCAAGAATGTGATGCATGTTTTTTAAACCCAAATTGAAAATGATATTCGATGAAGCAAAGAAGATGACTTTCACTAAATGCAAAGATATGAAAGTAAGACAAATTCTTTTACCAAAATGACAAAATATCTTGTGAATATTTAGCAGAAACAAACAAAAAGTATGCTCCCTATATGAAAGCAAGCAAGAAAGAAAGAAAGAAACCTGAAATGGGTCCCACCGGGCGTGCCAAAATGTTTCCCACAGAATGTTTCATTACGGAATAGAGTTGCTTCTATCCTTTCATTCTCTTGAGAAACAGATAAGGGTTAGGGCTAGGAGTAATACTTATTGAATGTTGGGAAGGTGTGCGCGTATTGTAGAGAGATCAGATCGATTGTGAAGAACTCATTTTTTTCTGGGAAGGACTACCTGTAAATAAGAACACAAGACCACTAGATTTTAGTTAGACAACAAGTGAGGGAACTGCCTTAGGCCCAGGAAATATTAGACTTCCTTTCGAAGGTGGTCAGTTCCCCATTTAATATGAATTAAAGCAAAATGATAACAAAGAACTACAAGATAATACTTACTGGTTCCTGATGAAGATACAGGTCCAAGGAATGTGGTGGTGATAGTAAGGCTTAGTTGGGATGATCCGGTATTAGAAAGTGAGCTGATGAAGCTATCCTCAGTATTTTCCAACGCTTGAACGAGGGTGACAGTGATCCAGTTGCTCAGTTGCAGTCTTCGGCTCGATGCTCTTCTCTACAAAAATTTCTCTTTTCTTCACTTGTCTCTGTCTTGCAAATGAATTCCCGATCCTTTGTTTTTTGCTGGGGAAGGTCATTTACAGGGAACTGATGGCGGTTATGTAACCGATGGCAATCGAGTAGGGACCGATGTCGATTAGGTCAAAGTTGGCTATTTTTAGTAAAATAGCTAACTTTCCCTCCTTTTCTCCCGAGGGATCAATTGTGGGCTTGGTCAAGTTATTATTAAGTTTTTTTTGATGCGGGTGAGGGGTGATGAGTCATGGGTGTGAGTTTGGACCAAGTCATAGGTCTTAATTAGGTTGGTTTAGGGTTAGGACTAGGTCATGATGAGGTGGCAAGGTGAGGTGGCAGGGGTGGAGATGTGGATTTATTAATTATATGGTAATTAATAAATAATTAAGTGTGTAAGGTTTAGGTGGTGAGGTATGGTTAGGTTGCGAGGTGATATGCGGGGTACAGGGCGTCGTAAGACCCAAATTTGGTGTCTACAGTAACATCTTCTTTTCACCATATAATTTTACAAGGTTTTTTTCTATTGGTATGGTTACATATGACATATCCATTTTCACATTTCCCCCCACACTAGTAGCCCATTTCCTTGATAATAGCATTCCCCATTTAGCCGCGTAGTCGACAATAACCACATTCATAGTCAAGGATTTTCCTGGGTAAGCTGTCAATTGCACTATTAACCCTTTTACATATCCAATCACTGACACTTCCCTTGAATCCATAGTTGTGAACTTTCCAAAGGTTGTTATTACTTTGATATTCACTTCATTCATCATGTCTAGAGGCATCACATTGCATGAAGCTCCCGGATCAAACATACACTTGTGCACCAACCTATCCTTGATGATCAAAGTAGTATAAAAGGGATCAACGTCAAGTTGAGATTCCACAAGTAAATTACCCAAGTTTACTTCCAGTGATTCTCCCAATTCTTCCAGGACTTGTGGTATTTCCAACTCTACAATGATAGGAGGAAGATCCACACCATTCAAATTATTGCCTTGGGTTGTTATCTCTTCTTTACATCCCAAATACTCAAATTCACATTTTCTATGCTCAAGGATTCTGAGTAATTCAACAATAAGCACAGTGAGTTTGATTTGACTCAAAATCTGGGCTATATCACATGGAATATATTTGGGTAAGGCAGTGTTGGGTGGGAGATTTATGATTCCTTCTGGTGGTATAAGAGTATTTGAAATTTTGGCATGAGTTGGGGTACAAGTTTTACTTGGAACAACAAGGTTTTTGTTAAGTGTATCCTTCTTAGGGGGTTCCTTGGGGATATTAGTGAGAAGTGGAGTTTTTAGTTTAGTTTGAGGACCTCCCCCTTTGACAACTCTATTTTTGGTATTATATTACTTTTCCTAGGTAACTACTGCTTTCATCAAAATTTGCTTATCCTCCTTAGAAGGTATTCCCCCATCATAATTATTAATCATTAAAGCCCTTAAGTATTCAAAATCATGATTAGGTAAATCAAATTATTACACCATATGAATCTCAACACCATCATCATGAGGGAGAGGTAGTACCTGGTGATTGCAATCTTAGAAACCTTGAACAGTTCTAGCACTTATTAACTCAGTTGAAGTAGCCTTCTATTGTGAATTTTCAGGGCTCTCCATTATACACAAATCACCATAAGCTTCATCATCATTTTATTATTCAACCTCCTTACTTAAATCATAAGGGGAGTGTGGGCAGGAAAAACTTATCACACCAATCAATAACGTGGGCCTTTTCCATTGTAAGTAACCCTGATAGTCAAAGGATTAGGGACCAATATATTCTCTCTAAGTTGTGGTTGCTTATTACTTGATCCCATGGGCCCCCTTTCCTCCGTCATCTGATCCATGATCATTCCTAGGATTATTTCCAAATATATCTTGGTTTTATGGTTTATGCTGACCCTAAGAGCTCTTTCCTATTCCTTTTTCTAATCTAGCTAAACTTTGTAAGATATTTATTTAACTACCCTGGCCAAAGTCTTCACAACCTCCTCCATATCGAATGCTTTGTTTGATTGAGGTCTATCAGGATTAATCAATTTGATACCCTCTCTCTTAGGGGGTTTGAAAACTTCCTTGATATTATTTTTGATTTGTAAGGCCATGGTGAAATCTTGCATTAATGTTCCAGGGTTCTTAATCTCTTAAGTACTAGGTGACATTTTTGTCAAAAACATCAGAATATTTAATTAAGAAAGATTCATCACTTGGGCTTAGGATTATGGGTAATCTATTCAAAGTCTTATTAAATCTAGTATTAAAATCTTTGACAGACTCATTGGGATTCTTTTTTATATTCTCAAACTTAGAAAAAAGGAACTTCATCTCAGTCCATGAGTCTATTGAATTTTCTGGTAAATTATTATTCTAATCATGTGCATCCTCTTCGAGAGTATGAATGAATAATTTTATATACACTTCCTCATACTCAATTTCAAAATATTCCATCATATTAATGAATAGTCTCAAATGCTAATTCCCAGTGATGGCATTATTTCCCTTAAATTTAGGCAACCTATTTCTCACATATTTCTGTACAACATTAGGATACTCAACCATGCCTCTAAAATTTATTGGTCCAAAAGTATTGACAATAAAAGGAGGTATAGGTGGAGGCTGAGCCATATTATCTTGAGGAGGTGATCCTATAGGAGAATCAAAATCATAGGGGACTAGGGTCCTTTGCAACACAGGAGTATAAATTTCTATGTAAATATCCTCTAATGATTTAGTTTTTTGAAACACCCTATCAGTCCTGGATGATAAAGGGAAAAAATGAGGGATACGTTTTTTCAGACACAAATGATGGCCCTTCACCTGTTGGAGAATTTAAATTTACATGAGGAATATTTGATTTAGAGTTATTTGAAAATGTAGGGTAATCCTCAACTATAGGTTGATCACCTTCTAGAACTGGTACTACCTTCTCTCTTAACTCTTGATTCCCCAATACTCTCCAGAATTGTCTTCCTTCTAAATTTACCTTCCCAAGCTCTGGAAATAAATTTATAGTAGTATCCCTAGTAAATAAATATATTCTTCCTTCCAAGTTTTTGAATATTAATGAAAAAAATTACTTGCCAAAGATTAAGACATTGGTAATTTCCAAGAATTGTAAACTAACACGGAGTCACCACCAAGGATTTTCACCTTAGATATGCTAAAGCACTGTAAATAATTTCTCAACTATATATCAACACTCAATTTTTACAGAGCTCAGTATATCTGATCATCCTTTGTCAATATTTATCAATATCCATACGATTTAGTGCAACATTTACTAAAACCAAAAAAATTACACAACAAACTCCTGATCTCATGCAATTATCACACATTTTAACAAAGGATGACGTTTAAAGAATTTATTTGCATAAGAATCATTACCATATGTTGATGTGCATATGTATTTGCAAAAATAATCCCCGAAAACAGCACCAAATTAGTGTTGGTATCCAAATTGATCCTTCCTTTGAAACTGAGAAACATCACAAGTTGATCATGATGCTCATAGACAACCAAATCATAATAGGAGTCATTTTGTAGATGGTGATCGATTTTATATGACTCTTTATTACCCTTGTTTGGAAAGGACTAGATAGCACCATGCCAAGGGTTTGACCTACCCTCACTACTTTAGGTTGTGCCTTTAACCAGGGTGATGAGAAACCATTTTGTAACTTGTGTTGGTGAAGAATATCAATGGATTAAAAATATTTGACTCTGATTTTGTAATATTTGAAGGAGACCTTGAGAAAACATGGTCAATGCAACATAACCTAACTCTCATGAGTTGTCACCTTAGGGAATGGAGATGTTTTCTAAACAAGGTCCAGGTTACTAAAGACAATGATAAAAATTGATTGCATCTTCATATTTTGGTAAAGGATAGGAATGAAACATAACCTAACTCTCATGAGTTGTCACCTTAGGGAATGGAGATGTTTTCTAAACAAGGTCTAGGTTACTAAAGACAATGATAAAAATTGATTGCATCTTCATATTTTGGTAAAGGATAGGAAAATTCAATGAACTTATTCAACATTTTGTGCATATAGAGTGCAAGAATGGATGGTTCCTGTATGATTTATCACTGGATGTATAATTTTTTGTTGGGAAGTTAAGAAGGATAAAGTTTATTATACCAAATTCGTGAGAAATTTTAACAAATGCTGGAAAATATACAAAGCAAAATGACAAAAGGCTTCAAATAGTTAGAATGAACCTTCAACTAGAGAATGTGCACCTATGAAAGTTCAAAAACACACAGTTTCACACATTCTTCAAGGATTCAATATAAAATCTCATGTTAAAGACTTAATTAAACATCAGAAGTCCTTGATTTATCAAGTCTAAGATACACTCATAGACTAACAAACAATCTATTTCATAATAATGAAAGTAAAGTGAATTTAAATCATTTATTGCATCATGAAATGAAAAATCTCTTCATCATATAATTTCAAATTCCACAATATCATCATGAGGATAATATCTTGTGTGATTTTAGAGGAACTCCTAACATAAGATTGTAAGAGGAACAAAGATATATATTTAAAGATACCATAAAATGAAAGAGGACATAACTAGGTTCATGATTAAAATGATTTACTCAAGGTTCTTCAAATTGATCAATAAGGGAAAGTTTATTTACAATCTCAAATCTTATCAATGGCTGGACACTTGCGACCATCTTGACATGATCAATTTTAAAGATACATGGAAAATAACTAGTTTCTTAGATAAGTTTCTTGGAAAATGGTTTCTCTCGACTTTCTCTCCTTCTCTTTTATTTGAATAATTCTAAGAAAAATCTCCCCTTTTTGGCATGATTTTCCTTTGCCTTTTATATCACCCTCTTCACTTGTTAACCTTCAAATTCCCCCCCCCTAAAAAAACATGAATATTCCAAGGAATATTTCCTTTTACAAAACTTGTTCTAGAACATGAAATTTAAAATAAAATCTTTTAAAACTTCCAAATTACAAAGCACAAGTCTTTTCAATTAGCTCCAATTATGCTCAACTAGGATATTAGGTCATCATTTCTGAAAAATTACTTTAACCATTCTTGCTTGATATTGATTAGATAATCATTTCAAATAATCTCTAAACACTTCTAGATGAATCTAATATGACATATACACATATTAACTTATCAAGAATCTACCTTGGGTGCCACACACTCTATTTTATGTCTTACTAGCTTAATTCCACACATAGTTCTTGTTGTATCACTTTGATTTACCAATTCTTCTCATTCCTAAAATTTTCCAAATCTTAAATTCCTTTCTATACGAATTGAACAAAATATCCCTCACCTTATGGGAAAGATTTTACTAAATCCAAAATATACATCTCCTTTTTATTATAAAACATGACTCAATTTCATTGTCACTATGAATTTCCATTCTTGTTCTAAATATAATGAATTTCATCAAAAAAAATGGAGAAAGTACTCGTAGAAAATAGCCTGAAGGATATTTCATCATAGGACATAAATCATATTTTTTATTTGAGTGGTCCTGATGAGGCCTTTATTAGTGATCTGTTTGATGTAGAGTGTGTAGGTGATACCAAAGGTCCCTTAACATATCAGAAAGTCTGATTAGCACTTCTTAAAAGGTTAATCAGGATTAATCCTATATTTGCAGCCTTCCAGGTTATGTATTTTTATATTTTTAGATGGGAACACTTGAAATATCTCGAATATTTAAAGAGATATTGGGTCGAGAGAATACCTTAGGTATCTAGGAAAACTAGATTTCAATGTCCCTTTTAATGTGATGAGGGATTTGTGTCAAAATATATTCCTAAGGAATCATATATTTTGTATAATAAATCCTCCATTGAAACTGTGCCTATTATTTCCCACAAAATAGATGAGTTGGAGTGGAGAAGAAATTCCCTGGAGAGAAAAATGTAGATATTGTGCCGTCACAATCAATTTTAGCACCAAGGTCATCTTCATGTAGGAGGAAGGGTGAACCAAAACATCAACCTCCAATCATTATCTTTGATGGATAAGAGGACTAATCATTATTTTCCCACCATTCAAGGGAAAAAATTTCCTCCATTCGGGAAAACAGGGGGAAACTTGTAATTTGGTCATCCACCCGCTTAATGCATCATACTCCTTAGTCAGAGCATGAATTTTTTGGGCCTCAAGGAATTCCTTATCCAAAAGACAATCCACCTTTCATAAGGAAATGGGAAGCTAGGTCAAGCTCAAGACCTCACAATCAACAACATGCAATACTTTCACTTCCAATTTCCCTGGGTGTCCTCTCTCAAACCACTCATAGCATTTCAACCCTTCAATAGGGAAAAGGAAAGACATCGTTCTTCATAGGAGGTCTGGATCTTTTCAATTGGGTACCATCACAATAGAATTAAACCAAGCTTGAGTAAATCATGAGTCATCCTAGAATGATTCTGGAAGCATTGATGGACATGGGAATGTCCCAGGACATGGCAGGGTCAATCATTTTTTTATAGAAAACACAAGATTCAAGTGAGTTTGTGCTGAGGAAAAACAAGCGTTTGAAAAAGCTTCCCCTGTTGGGAGGAAACTGTGAAGTAGGAATGAAAAATGTCTAGATGTTTCTTTCCTTTTATTATCTCTATTTATAGCATGTATATACATTTATTTGTCATTGGAAGGGGCCCCTATAGAACCCCATTTTGTTCCTTATTCAAAATGCAAGAACCACAACAATATCAATCATTTACATGCTTATCCAAATGTATGTAAAACTTCATGAAAGTAAATATGACACTACTACATTCTTCCACTTTACAATTGAAATAATGGAACAATAAGATTCAAAAAAATAATTACATCCCATGTAATAGAAGTATTATTTTAAAGTATCTATTTAAAGAAGGAATATGAAAAGTAAATACATCTTAAGGAACAATACCTAGGCATGCTCATCATATTTTGTATATTTATTCTTTTCTTCTCCACCTTCCACTATTGTATCTTGTTCTTTTAGAAATCTTGCTACATATGCATCATACCTTTTGAATAACTCATTAACCTCATCCTCATGTGGTCCTGTAAGATGTTGAAAAATTAGTGCTTGCCTAGATATTGCATCAATGAAATGGCCCATTTTCCTTTTGCATTCCAGTGGTCTTTCTTTTAACTCTATAATTCTATTCTCAATCCTTCTCATCGTTCTAATGATTTCATATGAGAAATCATTCTTCAGAATATTATTTTCAAAGGAATTAATTAGATAATCAATCTTCAAATCTCTGTATCTATTTTTGAACTCATCAGCTACCATATCCTCTAACTTCAATTCAATGGCATCGAGAGTATCATCAACCCAGTTTCTCTTGATTTCAATCTTTTCCTTGATCCCATTCAATGTTTATACTATGATCTTTGACAACTCTTCAATAACCTGCTGGATTCCTTTAAATTCTACTGGCACAATGTATTCCTACTCAACTAATTCATCACTGATCTGGGTAATGCAGTCTAGCTTGGGGAGAATTCCTTCAAAATAGAAAATCTCACTATCACACTTTTCAACTATCTCATAAATTTCATTGAGTCTATTTTTGAGATCTTCATACTTTGACCTAGCCTTTGCAATTACTTCATTTCCCCTCTTGGTTAATTTTTCTATCCATGATTCCACTGCCTAGACCTTCTTGAAAACCTTGTTTATTTTATTCATTCCCTTAGGGGTATCTATGGAGGCACTTGTCTGAGCCTGACTAGGTTATCTAATCAATTGTCATAAACTAGAGCTCACGAATTTAACTTGTTCTTTTAACCACCTATTTGTCATTCTATCTTCATCCACCTTTTGTAAAAGGTCATTTACAGCTTCAGATACCCCTTGCTTTATTTTTTCTTGTGAGGGCTTTCCCAAGGGAATAATATGGACATTATAATAATTGGATCTTATATCTTTCCTAGTCTTTCCTTTAAAGGGGATTTCTACTTCCAAAGTTTTTGCTCCTGATGGGTTTGTGTGAGTTTTAGTGATAGTTCTAGCTATTTTTGAGGATCTTACTATCTTTGGAAAAGACAGAGAAGTAAGGTCAATAACTTGAATAGGAAGGACCTCTTTTTCCTCGTTTGAAATTAATTCATTGATCCATCCTTTTGCCAATTTTTTTCCAGCATTTGCCTTTTGTTATTTTAGTTGGGGTTCGTCATGGATGACCATCAATTGTTTGAATACCCTTTATTCATCTTGAACTATTGATTCTTCCTATTCCTCATTATTTATTTCAATGACCACCTCGTTATTCTAAACTTGTGTTAACAATTATTTCAGATGTTCCTCTTCTTGGACTGGAAACTGAGGTTGATCATTCTTTTCTTGGTTTGTATCAGCAGTTAGGGGATATTCCTTCCTTATTTCTTCAAAGGATTCCATACTAGACCCCACTTTCCTATCAAAATTTTCTTGTGTTACTAAATGGCTTGCGAGATCTTCATTCCTCAAACTATGTTGATTTGGCATCCTACCCTCCTCATGCTCGGATGATGCTCTTGGTAATGACATGGTAGGTTTTCCATTTGAAGCCAACTTCACATTTCCATCTAGAGGCTACATGTATTTATCAACAATGATTTTCACACCAAAATTTGTGGTTTATGCTACTTATAATTTATCTTCAAGAATAGATTTTCCCTTTTGAGAAAGTTCATCATTCCTAGTAACTTCAATAGAATTAGAAACAATATATTTTATTAACATCTCTGCATTAACATCTTATCTACCAAGAAAATATGGTTTATCTGATTATGCAACCTCTTTTCTTATAGAAGTAACACATGTTGCTTAAGATTTTTCTATACTAATTAATGGATGAGTGCCTCTCTCTATGTACTTACTTTTTTGGAGGTCATCTACCGGTGTCATCAATGGTTCACTCAGAGATAATTCGAGTACATCTAACATAGAAAATCCATTACCAATATCAACATCAATTACATCAACATGGTCCTTTGCAGATTCATACAATGTTCCAAGCAAAGGCATACTTATATCCTTAGTAAGAAGTTTCTCAAATGTTTTTGTACCTGGAGTCAAGATTTGGCTTCTTACTAAACTATCTGCAACATTTTCCTGGGTTTTTTGATCTTGAGTGGCTTTTGTTGTTCTTTCCTCCATAGATATAGGTGGGAATAGAAACTTTGATAGTTCAACTTATGAAAATTATGGGGCATGTTATTCCTGATAAAAATCACTCCTTTCAAACTCAAGAGGATCGATCACCACATATCTTTGCTTGTGATTTTTGGGTGTGTGGACACCTACTCTCACCAAAGCTGGTACATGAGCAACCTTATATTTCTTGTGCACCCTTTCAAAAAAATTTAGATCAGGTGTTGCTCTTTTCCCTTCCTTATCCAGCTTATATTGAGTAAGAGCACTTGCTATGGCTCCACTCATTAATTTTTCAATACCATGAGGTTTTGGTGAAACACTTGAGAAAACTACATGGGATCTAAGCCCTTCCCCTTTGCCTAGATTGGCATTGCAAAAGTAACGGGGGCATTTTCCATAGATTTTAAAAGCATGTTTTCAGTATTCTACCTAAGAACTGACATAGGAGTACCATTCCCACTAGTGGCTGAGGTCCACTCATTTATGAGTTCAGGAGTGGGCCTTTTTAAGGGAAATTGAGGGGCCTTTCCTCCAAAAGGATCCATTCTATTTGCTCCCTCCTTCAGGGGTGGAATAATACCATCAAAGTTTCCCAAAATCCTAAAGTTATTTAAGATTATGGTATTATGAATTGATAGGTCAATGCCCTTTTGAGTTAACCAATTCATAGTTCTTCTCATTACATCAGTTATCCTGATATAAGAATCATCAGATTCTGTCTCATTCCAATATGAAGGGATTATGGGTTGTGCTTCCACCTTCTGATCAACATAATACCTACTTACTATATGTGGGTCATCCACAATTCCTTTAGGGATAACTGCACATTTAAAATCTATTATTTGTAAAAGGTTCATTCTGGATAAATCATTTAATCAGACCTCTTCTTCATCCCTACAATTCATCCAATAATATTCAAACTGAGGGTCATGCTCAAAATTATTAGAAATATTGTTAAATACCCATCTGATGTCATAACTAGCCCTTGCCTCAAAAAATTTCATGTCAATTTTTAGTATTTCATCTTTAATAAACCTGAAATTTATGATGGAAGGGCATGAATACCTTCCAATTCTAAAAGGGAATTCGATATTTGTCTTATGCCTTCAAGAAATAAATTTATGCACAAGTGTTAGTTGTCTTGCAAGTTCATATAAAGCCAATTTATCATCTAAATACAAAGGAAATTTACAAGGCTTTCCTTCAAAACCACTAACCCTTAAAAATCACTACTTAAAAATCACTTATCTGACCATTTTGGAAATTCTATATTGTTCCCACTCTTTTTTGAAAAGATAAATGATTGGGGCAAAGAAAGCATCATTAACTAACCTCACATTCCTACTCTAGCTTATTAGTTGTAGTTGAGGGAATATCTCATGCATTCGACACTGCTTGAAATATGCACATGATGACAAACCTCGGGAAATGTATATTCCTAAAAAAATTGTAAATTAAGTAAGTCATCATATTAAATTTTAGCTTTGAATTTTCACCCATATCAATTTCTGCTACTAAGGTGACCATGTGGCCATGGAGTGCTTCTCCAATGAAAGTAGCCCAGAAAATGCTCCCCTTTCTCTCTAAAATGATATATATGTAAGTAACCATCCATTCCTTAAATTATTTTATAGTTTCCAACCCCAATGAAATCTTCAACATCTTCAACAAACTGTGCCCTAACTAGATTTTTAGGGAATCTAGTTGTCTTTTTTGCGATGAGCCACTTTGTATTTATGATCTTGGCATAATCCTTTTTATTTTCTTCATAATCCTGTAAGTCTAATTTGATGGCAATGGTGATCGGGTTGGTGATTATAGGAAATTTTACCATTATTCTAATGGCTATGGGTGTCAATATCAAAACTGCATCCCCACTCTCGTATAATACTTCCCTCTTTCTGAGAACACAATTCATAACATAATGCCACACCAATTCTGGGAATGAACTGCTAGTGGGATAACACCCTCTAAAGTAATACAACTATCTTGAATTTCCTTTAGAGATTCATTCTTATGGAGGCTATTAAGTCTCTAAAGAAAATCATTTAGATCAGCACTCATCAAGTCCATGTATGTAATCTTGTCCCAAATCACTAGTGACCCTTGACGCAACTGACAACAAAGATGACATGGTATTCATCTTTAAAAACCCCAGATTTAATTTAAACCAACTTTTTGATGAATGAGAAACACACGAGTTTCTAAGATCTTACTAATCAATCCATGATTTCTTGATAAATTTAAATCCAAATCAATAGTATTTTCATTCCTTAGGTTCATAGTTCAAGATTCACAGTTAAAAAACGTAATAATTTTCCATGAAAATTACAAAAGGTAGCAACAAAAATCTAGGAAATTGGTAATAAAAGATGAAAAAAATTCACAAACTTTAAAATGTCCTTAATTTTGTGTAGGAGCATTAATGGCAGAAGAAATAAATGCATTACATCGTGACTATTAAATCTACTGTTCTCAACTTTAAAAATGATCCGTCCACGTGGAAAAGAATTTTCTCTAGCGCGGGCTCGGGGGAACTTTTTGTAGTTTTGTAGTGTTTGAGAACTTACACACTTTTGACTAACTTGACCCGTGAATCCAGTTTTTGGATGTCAACATAGGGTCTGAGGCTGATTGGTTGAGGTCTGGGTTGGTTTTGGGTGAGTGGGAAGCTTGCTTGTCTGAGAATATGAAATGACATAGAAACCGATAGCGGTTTGATGACCAGTGCCAGTATGGGGACTAAACCAAAGGTGGTCAAGGAACTAACATCATTAGGGGAAATAGGTAATGAACTATTAAAAATGGGTTTTTAGACTATCTGTGATTGCACATAGAGTTAGGGTAGTGTGGTTTGGGTTGTAATATGGCTGAGAGGACTTAAGAAAACTAAAAAAGACGTTTAAAAGGGTGAAAAATATTGGGGTGGTTGAATCTTGGGCTGGTGGGAAGAAGATGATGTATGGGTAACAAAAGAAATAAAATAATGAAAGAAGCAAGAGATCTACAATGGGATAAACATGAATGATTAAAATCGTAGTACTTACTTGGTATTATGTAGATCATATGCACTGAGACGGTTGATGGTTGATTAGAGAAGAGGTGCTTAAGTCCAGTGCCATGGAAGTAAAACCTGTGTGCTCCCTTGAGTATTCCAATGATATATAAGGAGAACCAACTCCTTGTCTTGTAATTTGGTTATGTGTGTTTGTCATCTGGATGTAGGAGGGTTTGAGGATTCACACTTGAATGCAATAAGGCCCCAATGAATGAATGGCCAACCTAGTTAAAGGGTTGTAAAATTATATATAAAGGAACTGATGGTAGTTTAAGTGACTGACATCGGCCGAGGATAAACTGGCGTCGATTAGGGTGAAACAGTCTAATTTACCAAAAATAGGAAGATCTTCCCAAATTTGGTGTTGCCTTCCTTTTTGGTTCTTCTTAGGGAAGTAGAGTTCACTCGAGAGAAGGAAGGAATATATTAGAATAAGTATAGTTAGGGTTAGGAATAATTCTTAGTTAGTTAGGTCAAGTAGTGACTTAACACTGGGAGTGATGACTTAGTGCTGAGAGTCATGACTTGGTCTTTTTGACTTAAATTCCCCTAGAATGGGTCCAGGATGAGGTGTCATGATGAGGTGGAGGTGTGAGGATTAAATTAACTTAAAATAATTAAATTAATTAATAATATGAGGATGAATATTAATATGGGATGAAGGGGTCATGATTAGTTAAATGTGTTACGTTAATTAAGTAAAGGGGACTAAAGAGTAAGTGACCTAAATTTTGTGTCTATATTTTCCCCTTTTTATCACGTAACTTGTATTATTAAGAAACGTTGAGAAAAATAGGAATTTTGTGCTCCAGTTATGAATGAGGGTTAGGTTGCCCCAAGTTTGGGTGGAGGTGACCCCCCTCAAACAAGGAAATGATGAGCTGTTAAATGGATTCGGTGAGTGGTTTGATAAATGGGTAAGTGATGAAAATGAGGGTAGGTTGGTTATAGGTAAGGGTGATTTTGGTTGGGTAATAGGTAGTGGAATTCTAACACACACACACACACACATGTATAGATTAAGATAATGTATCAGGTTGAAGAGCTTGAAAGCTCTACGTCATCAAATGTAGATAGGTTTATCCAAACAAGGTTGAAGTGGTTCAGGTATCCAAGGTATAAGATATGGTCGTAAAACACCATGAGGCTAGGTGTAAGAATGGGAAATAGGTTTTGTTCCAAGGAACCAAAGGTATGGTCAAGATAATTAGCAAGGTATTAGGTAAGGTAAGGTCATTAGGATGAACAAAATGAGTATCATGTCGCAAGGTATAATGAGTACACAAATTTGATTGTCACAAAAGGTGAGTGTCGATTGGGTGATTTAGGAAAGGACGTAGGTAAGGCCACATGAGGGGAAAAAACATGCCCTAACTGATGGTTAAGTTTGGTGAGAGGTAATAAGGTCATGAGGGTGAGGTGTAAGGTATGATTCAACTTTGGATTAGGAAGAAAAAGGTTTCAGGTAGGAATATTTGGTGCTATATGGTGTAATGAGGTAAAAAAAGGCTAATTGACCATGGTCGTGTCCAATCAATATCGGTCAAGAGAAACCGAGCTTAGTGCACTAGGGCACATGACCGATGTCGGTTTAGGGAAACTGATGTCAGTAAGGTCAGAGTTGGGATAAGAAGGTAACATCCATGAATTACGGATTCATTTGTGCTTTTCCATTTGTAAACATGACAAGTAGAGAGGCGCTTTCATACCATTGATCAGAGTGACCATGATTGGGCTAGATTCTAAGATGATTTGGAGAGAGGTGAGTGGTTAGAGAGGTGTGGAGATGGGCCTATGAGATTGTTTGGGGTGATTTGATTGGTAGAGGGCCAGAGGTTTGATTCAAATATGGCACCAACAAGAGGAGGTGTGGGAAGACCACTAGCTCATATAATGGAGATCACAACAAGGTGATGTTGGCGTGTAGAGGTAGGATTCAATCCTTTCTATATTTTTTTTAATTTGTAGGAAAAAATGAAATAAAATGGGGGAAATTAATAATTAAAAATGTAGTTAAAAATGGAAGAATTTGGGTACTGGGT
This sequence comes from Taxus chinensis, assembly GCA_019776745.2. Taxonomy (NCBI): domain Eukaryota; kingdom Viridiplantae; phylum Streptophyta; class Pinopsida; order Cupressales; family Taxaceae; genus Taxus; species Taxus chinensis. The sequence goes on from CM034150.1 coordinate 850,530,600, forward strand.
AGGTGAAATGTAGATTAATTAGGTTGTAAAATGGAAATGGGTGGAGTTGGGTAAATTTTAGGCTTGTTTTTTTAAATTTTTAGAAAATTGGGGGCATGGGGGTTTGGCTGTGGAGCCGAACCAGAGAAAAAATTTGGTTTGGCATACTAACAACGGTGGGAAAATAGTCTATCGATGTCAGTTCAGGGTGACTGGTATTGGTCAATTTGACTGACGTCATTCAATGTGAAAAGTGACTTAGTTTAAATAGGTTAAGTTGAGAATTCCAAAATGGGGTAAAAAATAAAATTGAACGGTATATAGGTAGTGAATAAGAGATATAGAGAGGGATGAGGGAGAGAAGCATGTGGGAGAGGGTAAATATAGTTAAACCTAGGCAGGTAATAGAGAAAGATTAGGTCATAGTGATGGAATGGGTATGAGAAATTGGTAAGTTAAATTAGAAGAAATGATAGGCCAAGAAAGTAGTTAGGAAATAGATAGGTGGGGTAATTAGATTGTAAAGAAATGGGAAAAGTAGTTTACTCCTTCAAATTGTTGTGTGGTATGGATACATGCATGACATCAATTGATGATGTGTGATGGTGTCCCACATTTATTAGGGAATATGCATCCTAACATTAATGAGGACGAGTGGACACATATGTGAGATGTTAGATTGGTGGGAATTAGGCACTACATGCAGATCTGATGGGATCACAATCTCATGGTCATGCTCATTGATAGATGGAATGTAGTGACCAACACCTTTCATCTACCCACCGAAAAGATGACCATCATGCTAGAGGATGTCTACAAGATTATGCGGCTACTGATTATTGGTGAGGTAGTATATTCGGTATTAGAAGATGGAGACTTCGAGGTGATGATTGAGGTATTTGGGGAGATGACGAGTAATTTGAAAGAGAAAAATACTAGTCTTATTTATGGGGCTTTATGTGTTGTACACCTGCAGGAGACACAGTTAGTAGTGCTAATGATGGTGGTGGTGGGGTGCTATGCACTTCTTGATTTAGAGGGTGTCTAGTTTCCCATTTGGATGATGGGAGTATTATGATATAAGATCGAGGATCAGGTCTTCTTTGCATGGGAACCTGTATATTTATTGTAACTATATAGGGAGTTTTGGGCCTACTAGAGGATACGAGGCTATGACATTTGTTGTACATTCCTACTACACTGCTAGGTGTATGAGAAAATTTTGGTAGTGCGGCCACAAGGACTACCAGTACCATATTGGAATTATGGGGAACAAAGGGTAGGTTTACAGGAGTTGGGTGGTCGTAGGTGGTCATCCTTGAGTAGAGGAGGAAGCTAATGTTGTAGTATACTACAGGTAAGAGCTAGAGGGCTTGTATGTGATGGACATATTCTAATAACCGTATGTCATTTTTCCAACTTTTAAAGGGATGAATGAGGAGCTATAGGAGTTATATTTAGTGTAGTGTATACAAGGAAGACATGTCAGCGAGAACGAGATGATCTTGATTGATAGAATTTTACAGTAGTTTGAATTATAACATGATGTTTCAAAACCCTTCCCACACTACCACATGGATGATGTGGAGTGACCTTTGTCTCCACCCTAGCCCATAGACCCCACAGGATAGGAGGAGTTACCAGTGGATATGAGATTTGATGATGTAGGGACCATTTTGGCATACAGATAGTGGTGGGTAGTGGAGTTATAGGAAGAACCATGAGGGTGAGGTTAGCCAAAATTAGCCACAGTGATGGTTTAGAGGGATACCCTACAGGGACAGGTGACCACGCTGGAATTTCAGTTGACAATGACATAGGCATAGGTAGTTACTTCAATCATATATGTGACTATATTACAAGGTCAATTGAATTCTTCCTAGGTACATGCACAAGTACAAGTATAGGATCTTGTAAGGGATAGTGCATAGGTAGTAACACTACAGGAATAGGTTAATGTTTTACAGAGATAGTTGGCAGCCACACAGGCACAAGTTATGGCCCTACATACCTAGGTAGCTTCATAGGTACCAACATAGGCACGGGGACAGGGTCCTGTAGTACAAACACTAGCACCAGGACATGGTCCTCCATTGGTAGGGAAGATTTCATAGGTGGCAGTTAGGCTGATGGCATTACCCCAAACCGTATATATGGTGAGGTTAAGGGATGCCCTGAATGAGGCCCATTATTACCAAGACCATCTAACCATTGAAAGTATTGATATTCCCTCATATTCAAAGCACAGGGCCCAACAGACAGCTAGTGAGAAGACCAAGTCTAGGACTCAAATCTTAAGGAGCACACGAGGTCATTGGCCCTAGAGATAGGGTTAGGGTGAAGTTACCAGATCTTGCAGTCTAAGCCCAAATGAGGGCTAGGAGGAGGAGATGTGTGAGAGTAGAGAGGAGGGTATTAGGTGGGGTTGATTGATCATGACATTTGATACTTGTATGATGATTTTTGATTATACCACTCTGCGTGCCAAAGATTTTGTGAGATTATATATGAGAGATTTTGAAACATTTATATCTCTGTCTATATATGTATTGATACACATACATTCCTCTTTATATAGTTGATGATTATTATTGGAAGGATGATGTAATCTCTTTAATTTCCATTATTATTGTGTACCATTGGAGCTATGTGAGTTAGGCATGATTGAGTTGAGGTCTTAGAGGCATGATGGAGTCAGGTATAGGCATGGTTTGGCTAGGTATATGCATGGTGGAGTTAGATATAGGCATGGTTTGGTCAGGTATAGGCATGGTGGAGTCAGTTATAGGCATGATGGAGTCAGTTATAGGCACGGTGAAGTCTAGGTAATTTACAAGTTAGTGATCTGATGGAAATAATGTATTGTATGTATTTTATGGTTAAATTTCCAAGTAATTAATATCATGGAAATATAAAATGATTTAATTAGAATATGGTTGTTGTGATAAAATGGTAGGTATGTATGTTTTTATGATATATTTATTTCCAAGTTTTTGTGTAAATGGAAACTAAATAGGGTAAAATGTGAATGTAAAGGGGGAAAATTGGTTAGGAGTAAAAGTGGTCGAGCTAACCTACAAGGGCCCCATGCACTCGGAGTTCTACCTACATAGCCCCAATGAAAAGGGGCCTCAAGCCGATGTAGTTCTCCCATAAGCTAGGGAAGAATATGATAAATGAGATGAATAGGTCGATAGGTTTTTAGGTATGATTGAGTCAAGGTCATGTAGGCATGGTTGAGTTTAGACCATTTAGGCATGGTTGATTTTTAGGTCATTTAGGCATGGTTAAGTATAGATTGAATAGGTGTGGGTGATTTTGGTGGAAGAGGAATTCCTAGAATATAGGTGTCAAAGGTTTGGTCCTATGCAGAAAATAAATAAGTAAGAAAAGAGGTGAATGGTAAGAGGAGACAAAATGCCACCTAATTGGTAAGAACCATTATGAGTCTATTATACCAAAGATTGGATTATGAACATAAGACCCTAAAGGCAATTGCATGATTGACTATTATAAGGTTGAAGAAAGTCATATGATCATGAAATGTCACATTTTTGGCACATCCCTTGAGTAGATGTAAGATTAGAAAGGAAATATGGTGAGGTGAAATGGGTTGTTTTAGCATAACCTTGTTGTGAGACAGCATGCCTCTTCTACAAGATGCTCTAGATCAGAATAAGCAATTCCATGATGAAAAATTTATGTTTTTCTTTTTCCTTTTTTTTTATAGACTAATCGATGCAGGAAGTATATGTGGCATGAATATAATATTTCCTTGAGGTCTTTGTGAAGTTGATAGATGTGGGAAGCTTCAGAATATTTTTATTTTATTTTTATATAAATAGTTTCCTTTTTGGATAGACTATGTATAATATGGCTATTTTTGTATAGCTATCCTTCGAGGGAGAAGTCTATTTATATAAGTAAGATAGAAATATAGATGTCATTTTTGAGGGAGTCATTTATTTTGTAGAAGTTTGACTCAAGGAATTTGAATTTGAAAATCATGTATATTACTTTTGAATTTTGTTTTGGACTTTTAGGTCATGGACAAGACTAAAGAGAAGTATAGGATTCTTTTATGAAGACAAAACCATAGCACATAGGGGTTAGCTATGAAAGAAAGGTTTTAAGTGATGAAAGACCATGAGATTATATCCTAAAAAATATGAAAAGTATCCATGAGAATCACGCCATGAGTAGAGCTATGGTACACATATTGAAGATAAGGATGAAAGGTGATGGGTAATCGCATGATTCTTGTTTAATTGTTGATCCTTAAAATAGGTAAGTGGAAGGTGAATGTTGCATAAGGGACAAGTGTTTAATATATAAAAGGTGATATAGGACTTGATTAAAAAATAGAATGGTTGAAGATGCAATGCATTGAGGTGTTTAAGTTTGTGTTTACCTTCAAGTGAAGATAAACGATAAGCACCCGTTCCATATGCATGGGTAACGATATAGGGTCTAAGAAAATTAGTAGTGAACTTGCCCCATTTAATTTTCTCTACTTTTGTTACAAGTTTATTTTCCTTCAAGAAGAGGTTTCCGACCTTGAAGGTTCATTCTTGGACACGTTTATTGTAGGCATGTTTGATACATTTTTGGTATATTTGAAGGTGATCGAGAGAATTTAGATGAAGTTCATCTAATAGCTCAAGTTTTGCCAAAGGATCCTAGCAAAAATCATAATAATCAAGTATATCTTTGAGTGAGATACAAAGATATGGAATTTGGACTTTGAGAGGTAAGACAACCTCTGTACCTTAGACAAAAGAGAAAGGTGTGGGAGAAGTTGAGGTGAAACTACTAGTGTGATAAGCCCATAAGGAAAAAGGAATGTGTGTGTGCCAATCCTTACCAGTATCACCAACCACTTTCATCAGAAATTTATTTAGGATTTTTTTATTCAATTCAGATTTTCCTTTTGTTTGAGGATAATAAGGTGAAGAAACATTGAGTTAAATGCCAAAGGTATCATAGAGTTTCCGTAGGTTTTTTTTTTGAACTATTTTTTGTTATCAGCGATGAGGCGGTGAGGAGCACCAAAGCGATAAATTATGTGATGGTTTATGAATTCAATTATTTTCTCAACTTTCATAGAAATAGGAGGCACGAATTCCACCCATTTATTGTAATATTCAGTAGTGGTAATAATCCATTTATGACATTGGGAAGAATGAGGATTAATGTATCTGACAAGATCGAAACCCCATTGAGAGAAAGGCCAAAGGTCTCATGTGACCTATAAGGCGTGACTAGGGGTGTGATGAATATTAGTGTGTTGTTGACACTTCACACAATGCTTGACATAATCACAACAATCATGGTTTAGGTTTGGCTAGTAATAGCCAAGGTGAAGGATGTGCTTAGCGACAACTAAGCTACTGAAGTGACCCCCAAAAATTCCATCTAAAATTCCTTGATGGTTTATGAAACTTCAAAACTTATAAGCCATTATAAGAGGATATCGTCAAAGCTACATTTATAGAGAAGACAACTCATGATGACATAGTGAGAGACACTTTTGAGAAAGACTAGTTGTCTATTGCGAGTAAGATCTGGAGGCATAATTGAAAGGGAAAGGTAGTCAACAAACTACTTATTCAAAAGGTCACCTGGGTTAGTTTCAATGTTTCCTACAAGGTTAACATCTTTGAATAGATAAGAAGGTGATTGAAACCTTTGTACTGTGAAAAATGTTTTTGAGTCAGAGGTAAAGCAGGGATTTGAGAAGCAAGACATGCCATGGTGTCCACAAATTTATTAGTGGAATGTAGGGTGGTTTAATGTTTATAATGGTCAAAGGTAGTCAAAATCATGTTAACATGATGTTTATACTTTTGAATTATCTTGTTACAACACTGGTATATACCATTAACTTGGTTCACAACTAGTTTAGAGTCACCAAAGATAATAAATGATTTAATGTCTACGGCTATGGTAGTTCGAAGACCTAACACGAGTGCTTCATACTCAGTGATATTTTTATTAGAATCAAACTCTATTTTGAAATAAAATTGCATAGGCTCACCTTGAAGAGGAATGAGGATAACTCCTGCTCTAGCCCCACACTGACATTTGGAACCATCAAAGAATAAGGTCATCTGGTAAATGGTATCATCCAAGAAGAGGGTAGTGATGGATTCATCAGGGAAATTGAATTTTAAAGATTATTTTCTAGAAAGAGGTGTGTCTGTGATTTGGTCAATAATGGTTTGTCTAGGGTTCATTTTAAGAATCCTTTAGTAAAATTGGAAGTGGAAAATCCCCAGTGAATATACCTTAAACCAATTTTTTTGGCAAGGTGAATTTTCCAAGATTTCAGAGTCAAAATTTCTCCTGTCATGTGATGCCTACTAAAACAACCCACTTGAGACCCATGAACAACTTAGGTTTAGTTACAAAATTATGGAGTAATTTTTTTTTTAAAAGGTGTTAACAACCAAGGTCTTAAGGACAATCAAATTCAACTGATAACTTTTCCCATTATAATAATCGCTAAATCCACATTATAAAGTAGCAAGTGAAATAAGTCCATACCTAGCTCAAATCTCCTTAGGGATTAATTTAATCAATGATTACATTGACATCTTAGCTAAATATTCCCTGATTAAAATTTTAGGGTTAAGGGACCAAAAAAATTACATACCCAAGGTATTTAATTCCATAATATCTAAGACAAGAGAAGGGTTCCATTATAGTGGGGAAGGAATACATATTTAAAATCATCAGAGTAAAGTCTTACTTATCCATTCCTAGAACTCAGTTAAGAGTGTCTACAACTAGGTTACGAGACAACAGTTGTCACTAATAGGTTCCAAAACAATTATAATCCACTAGAACCTACTGTTATTTTAATATCAATTATCAGAGGTCACAAGCTCCAAAATATAGGGTTAGAAGTTTCAAATAGGTTTAGGGGGTAAATTATCACCATACCCATTCTTTAAACAGAGCTTAAATTTTCAACTTAATTTTTCTCTATACTTAACACATTCAAAAACTTCCCTAAATTATTCCTATTGGATAGGAAATTTCTTCACCTTTCTCAATGATATAAAGAAGTCCCTCCTAACTCCTCATAAAACTCAAGTTATGGGCCAGCAGCCTTTGGGAGTCAAAACTTTCCCCCAAAGGGACGGGTCATGGCGGTGCCTTTGGGAGGAATTTTTGAAATTTTCCTTTGCGCGGGGCGAAAAGTCAATTTTGTGCACCTATGCCTCCATTGTGAGACTACCAAGGACACATGTCAATCTTCTAGCCAAAGTGGCGCGAGGTAAAATGGAGGGATCAGGGCGGAACATGGTTGAGAAGTTTGGGACTTTCGGGTTCCAAAGGAGGGTGCAAAGGCACAAACATGCCCCCGCACCTCCACCCTTACCTATGGAGTGGCCATGTGGCGGCCAAGGCCAGGGAAGGAGTGTGAGTCCTCCAGGGCAGCAGATAAATTTAAAGAAAAATTTCCAAAGGGGTAAACAAAATTTAAGTAACAAGGATGAATTTTGTAAGGGTTCCTGCTCCTCCGCCGATGCCACAGGTGGTAGCATCATATTGGCTGCGGGTTGGTGGGGATGTGGGGGAAATATAATAATTTTTTTTCCAAAAGTTATTTTTGCAAAAGGATTAGGTTCCGAAGAAGAAACCATATGCCTCACCTTCACTGTTGCCTCGTGATGTCACGTGGTAACACCTGATTGGATGTGGGCTATTGTAGGTCGGTGGAGAGAAATGTTAAATTTTTTCCCAAAAATGTTATTCCAAAAAAGTCCCAAGGAAAAAAATTTGGGCTGCGGGCCAGCCAAGGAAAATTTTCCCAAAATTTTAATGTCAAGTGAAGAAAAATTTAGAAGGCTATAAATTTTGATAGAAAGCTCAGTTTTGGGAAAACTAGGACTTTATGGAAATATCTCAATGCCCTCTTTACACAAGAATCATTAGTTTTAGATTTTAATAAGTTTTAAAGGGTTAATTTTAAGAAAACAGCCTATAGGATTTTTAAAAGCAAACTGGTAAATTTTAACTTACAAATTTTGTTCAATTTGATCTTCTCCTCCACTCAACATGCCAAACAGACATGGAGAATAATTCTGTATAGGATTTAGGATGTTTTAGGAAGGTAATTTTACTTGATTGATTTCCAATTTGAATTTTTCCAACATTTTATAGAAAAAAGTATGCAAAATAACTATGAAAGTTTTGGGCCCGATTTTGCAATGTTTTATATGATTTCCTTAAGTGTTTTTTTGTCAAAATGAGTTCATTGATATCATAGCATACTAGATTTTAAGGTTTCAATGTTGATTATTATTTGTAGGTTTGAACTATGTATTTTTAATAAATTATTTGCCAGATTTAAATTTACAATGACAGGGATCAAATCTTGAGGGATCTATTTGCCATTTCATCTTCCAAGTATGGAGATTCATTTCCTTTCTGAGTCTAATACATTTAAGTGATTTAACCAAACCATTCTAAACCCTAAAATGTCAATTCTGATTTCCAATTTCATACATTTCCAAAAGAGACAAAGTATTACAATTCCTTCATACGTATTCCTTTCTTTCAAACAAAAATTTCATTACATTTAAAAATCATATTTCAATACAAAAATGCAAATGAAGAAAGGTATTGCAATCCTTTATTGATTTCAAATACAACTTTACGTCTTCCAATTTGTTGAATGCAATTAGAATATTTCAATTTCTTTCTTTCAAATGTACAGAACAGAATCATGTATAAATATCTCTCACACTTCAATTTTACAACTTTTATAATCAAATACAACATCTTTCCATTTCACAAACTATATTACAAATTCATCCACTTCAAAGTGGGAAAGGTTACAAAATGGGATTTTATTTCATAAGGGATTGGTAAAAATGTCTTCTCTCCTCTAGCTCCAGGACAATAGCAACACACAATGTTCTCTTTTTCTTCCAATTTGATCACAACAAAAGTGGGTGGAAAGGCAATGCTATCCACCCAACCAAGACATCCAATGAAAGGAGAAGCCATCCATCATCATTGGCCCCCCGAGCCCCAACCAACAATGCAATAGGAAGGTGTGATTTCAACTCATGGCAACAGCAGGCTTCCACAAAAACATACACACAACATTCTTTCAACATGTAAATTTCAATTTAGAAACACAGTCCCAAACAAAAACAATAGTATACAACTGCATTGACACATTAAAAAAAAACTTAAGCTTCATCATGCAAGCCAAAGGAGCAAGAACTATGGGGGAAAGATGCTTATGCCTCCCAATGGGAATTGGGCATCCACCTGTAACAAACCACCAATAAAATTCACCACACATATCCTTATGCCCCCCAAATCCCCTCCTTATTCCCCCCACAAATTTCCTTATGCCCCCCACAAAGTAAGAAATGCAAGCTATTTATTTTCCATGGTGGATCCCAAACCCAAAATCCCTCCACAATAATCTGATGCCACTTTCATTCCCTTATGCCCCCCCACATGGTTTCCCCATAGCCTTCCTCCTACACCATTCCTTTGGTAGTCTACCCAAACATCCAATAAACACATAGAACATTCACCACTCACACAAACACAAAAGAATTAACAGCATAAAAGAAGAGCTAAGCTCCTACCTCTCCATGGTAGAATTTGTTCCAACACAACAAGTTTTCAATGTCTAAAAACACAGTCCCAAAATCAGCAACCAAAAAGCATGTAAAGTTCTCCAACCTCCTTCCAAAAGCAAGAGCTCCAATCACAAGAAAAATTTCCCCAAGGAATCATGCAAGATGTTTCAACAACCCCTAAAAAAGTAAAGAGTTTGAATTATATAGAAGAGCGATGGGAAGAGGATGAGGTGGATCCATGTAGGATGCTACATCACACATCCTCAAATCCAACACAAAAGCTAAATTTCATTCTCCCAAGCACAATAAATAGGTGGGTGAAAATATGACAAGTAAACTTATACACTCCAAAAAGCCCCACACCCCAAAGGACTGAATTAAATAAAATGTAAGAAGAGTGTCATAAAAACATGCAACATGATTTATAAAAATGCATTAAAAATGGCTAAAATCAACCCTCCAACCATAGGTATGGTTGGTAAATAACTTTAAGAGGTATGGCACAAGTTTTAGTTGTCCCATAAGCCTCCAAAAACAGCCCCCAAGGACAAATTCGAATTTCTAAGGAGGTGGAGTGTTTCATACTCCAAAATCTGACTTACACAACTCTTACACATACTTACACATCTCTTACATATTTAATACAAAATCCAACAACTTCTATAATTACTTTCTCATATCCCAATTTGATTACTCACATTAATTACTCCATAATTTAATTAAATAAAAGAAAGGGACACATCACTAATAAAATACATACAAACAATAATAAAAGGGAACCACATTAATAAAATACACAAAGCCCCTTGGTCACTTTCAAAGGAAATCCCCCCATGGGAATCCCTAACAAGACAACACACACACACAAAACATGTTTCCATGGTGACCTTGTTGAATTCATCTAGAATTCCAATGTGGTTGGTCTCCAATCCCCCGATGTTTGTTGTGATATTTTAACCTGTAAAAACACAAATACCTCCTTCGGCCTCGTGGCCATATCAGAACACCCAAAATGAATATAAATATAATTCCAAAATTATCTATATAAATGAATCACAACATCAAGGTAACAACTATATCATTTGTAATTTAATCAACAACTATATCATCATCAAATAATTTCTATTTTCTAGCTTTACTCAAAATATCAAATATCACATGTCCGAACAACATCTATAATATAACTGTGTTAAATAGTATACCAATATCAATGTATAAAGTGTCCTCTTATAATCATCATGCATCATATATAATCAAAGTCAGCAATAATCCATGGTCTCACATCTAACATCATACTAAATCAAAACTATAAAAATGTCCATAATGAAATCAATAGTATTAAGATCAGAATAAAAAGGTGCCAAAGGGAAGTGGGCACTACATCCCCCTCCCATTAGACTCGATTTCCTCCTAGAAGTCACTGGAACAGATGTGGAAACAATGCAATAGAGAAAGGATCATACCCTTTTGGAAAAAAAAATTCTTCAAACAAGTGTGAGTCTACATAACTCAAGTTTTGTGCAATGTAATTTAACAAGAAGAAGGAAGACTATAAGGGATGAATTTTAAATTTTTTGCATACAAGGCTATAAACACCTAAATCTAGAGAATAACTTAACGATTTCAACCAAGATACAACACATATCAATATAACATGAATAGTTCAAAAGATTCTCAAGAGTAACCACCAAGTAGAGAAATGATAGGGAGAATTCCATGAGTTTTGAGAATGACCACATAGTTTCCCAAGGAATACAACATACTACCGTATCAAGAATTAGGGTTTCCACTAGGGTTAAATTATGATTTCATAGTTCGTTGCTTAGGAAATGTTAGCGCAATCAACCATGGCCAAAATTTGAATGAGGAAAAAATCTACTCAAGGTCCCACAATTTTAGGATGACATAGGATGAGATGGATCAACAAGGACACCAAAATCAACAAAGATTTAAACTTAAGGAACTATTCTAGGAAAGCACTACTATAATATCAAGAGGGTATAATTAACTTTTTATGGTAATACAAGTGAAGTCAAGACCACAAGATTTCCTATAGTCTGATGTTTACACTTTTGTTTTAAGAATCGAACACACCATACGAACAAAATCTAAAGGAGTCAACCGTTTAGCCAAAGAATTATATATATATATATATATATATATATATATTTATATCTCACCTGACAACTTAACACATCAATATAAGTACCATACATTATAGCACAATGGGATTTATTTATCTTATTTCCCACTCAAGCTCAGAATCACTATAAAGAGAGCACAAGAAACACCAAGGACCACTCAAGGTCACTAGGGAGAAGAACAAGTAGCACAGGGTCTAGTTACAATCCAAGGGTGCATTGTATCAAAAGTGAAGAACATCATCTTGCACTTTCCATCCTAATGGGAAAAAGGGGAAACAATAACAAGGTGACCCAAGAAAAATATGAATTCTTGAAGTTATTTTATATCCTTACCATATGTTTCCTTAAAATTGCAATAACTTAGGTTTCCAAGGACAAGACAACAAGCAAGGATATTACTTCTCAACCAACAGATAAGTCTCAATCCAAAAGGACAACAACTCACATTCGTTCGAGCTATGGGATGGTAAGGGTGTGATGACCCAAAAATCCCACAAGAAAGGCACATATATCTATGGACAAGAATTATTAAGCAACTATAAGACATTACTATCCAACAGGTGTTTCACAATTTCAGGTAGGCAACAGAAACTACAAGTTCAAATATACACTGTACTCAATACACATAAATCTTACTTATTTTATAACTCAAATAATTAAGTCAAAAGTTGTAGTTTTGTTTACTAAGCACATTCCTTTACGAGTTTTCTTAATTAAACTTCCTCCTATTATGACATCACGAGTTTATGTTATAAAGAGAACCACTAAGGTGGGTATGATGTCTCACCATTTTGTATAGGCAGAGAGAATTTATTTTATTCATAAGGAAGGTGGATGGACAAGGTTTCCTTTCTATTCTTCTACATGGTTTTTTATTTCTTCTATTAATCTACCAAGGGTATAACAAGGATCAATCCCCTTTTTCTATGCTCCAGTTTATATGTTAAGTTCCAAGGTCAAATCTCCTTAATTATAGTTTTATGGCGTTTTGATTGAGTCATATTATCAATCAAATTTTAATGAGAAGGAAGGTTCAAACATATCACATAATTACTTTTAGTGGAAGGAGATATAAATCAACACACCACATTTTTAATTCTAAAGGAACAAGAGACATTTGTCATAGAAATGACATCATTAATTTTTTGTAAGAACTTGGAAGCAATGAACCAACATGAATCACACCAAGATTTCAAGGATTTACCGAATAATTTCAAGAATCATTAGAAATTCTTAGTGGGTCTCCACAAGTTTCACCAGAAATTTTCAAGGAAGGCTCATTAAAGAGGTATAATCTTACTTTTACGAACCTATTAAGGTTTAACAATTTTTCTGTTGTTTAGGATGATAACATTTTACTCCCTTAATAACCAGAGAATGTTTTTTTTTTCCATTAATTCTCATGTCCCCACAAGATACCACCAGCCAAGAAACTAGATGACAATGTAACTTTTACTCCATGGACACCACATCCACACTAGAAAACATCAAATGCAATGGGGCAACCAAATAATTTACCAAGTCATGAACTTTATAGCCAAGAGTTATAGTTTTTAAAATAGGAAGTACAATATAATCACCACTGAGATTAACTATTAAGATCTACCAAACTAACATTTCTATGAGAAAGGTCCACAAGACCCAAAACATCCATAAGTGTTTCCAAGTAACCCAAAGATTAATAGGTCATAGAATGTTATTCATAGTAAGGGAAATTTAAGGTAAGGGTAGACTTATTTATAAGTCAAGAGAGTAAAACAAGTATAATTAGTTAAACACACTTCCTGAAAGGATTAAATCTATCCATAATTACCAATATGCATACATTCCACAAGTCAAAACTTTCTCTGATGCAACCAGGAACCCAAGATACAATTTAACATGCCATCGATGAAAAGTCACTATCAAAACAAACACTTTTCTAGTAATATTTATAGTCGACCAAAAAGGCAATCCAATCCTAACAAAATCTAAAGGCCCATAATTAAAAACTTCTACTTTGACGAGGGTCAAGTTCTTACCAGATTGTAATATAATCACCACTACCACTGTCGGACTGCCATCTAAACCGTACTACATGACAAAATTTCTATCTAACAATGTCGAGCAATGAAAAGGTCACTCTAAGATCTTAAACACACTCAAGATTCCTTGTATCCATAACCAATGCATAACTTTAAGCACCTAAGAGGACATTCAAGAAACCCAAGGTGTACCCCCATATGACAAATGTCACCATACAAGAAGCATAGAACCAACTCAACAACATGCAATAAGGAAACCACATAACGTTTAGCTAAGTAGCCAACAACATAATGAGCTCCGAGTCACCAATCAAAATAAATTCCAAGAAGTATCGGTAATCAAGAAAAGTGGCTAAGTAGCTACATTGCAAAGTTTGAAAATTCTTGCAAAAATTATAAATAAATAAAAGATCTTGAGAGCTTCTCAATCCAATCATAAAATAAGATTCTGGTCCTTGATAAACTAACAAAATATTACAAATGTAAAACAAAAAATTCAACACCACATTTAGTCTGTAGCCCTTCATGGTCGCCAATAGGGGTACTCTACCTCGAGGTTAGTTCTAAGAACACATACACATGATTGGGTCGTAAATGACACCCAAACTTAGTGTGCACTCTCTCACATGGGTAAAAAAATGGAAATAGATAGCCATACCCTCTTTCTTAACCACTGAAGGAAGGAAGCTCTAAACAACTTATAATTAACTCTTCCGACCCAGAATGTAACCAGTATTGTCCAACCACAAGATTCACACCATAAAACTTATCATTCCAACAACTCCAATAAGGAAGGGTCTCAACAAAGGTCTTAACACATCATATAATTAAATCAAGCTTTAGGACTTGTAAAACAACACATTTTCAAAGGGGAACCAAGTTTTCATTGTACCAGAAGTTCACCAAAAATCAATTTAATCTAACCTTCTTAGTTACCTAGGTTTAGAAAAAATGCCACAAGGAAAGCACAAAAACTCAAACAACTTGTTATTTTATTATGACTTTAATTCTGGTAGTTCAATTGAATAGAGTAAGGTAATATTTCTTCATACTTTTTTTTTTTCAATTTTCAATCAAGGTTGTTTTCTAGTTTTAAAAGTGTGCTAAGTTCACTGTTTATGTCTCAAGTTTTATAGTGTGCCCAAGGGTCCAATATTTTGAACCACTTCCCTGATACCAAGTATGATGCTTGCTAAAACAACCCACTTGATACCCATGAACAACCTAGGTTTAGTTACAAAATTATGGAGTAATTTTTTTTTAAAAAGGTGTTAACAACCAAGGTCTCAAGGAAAATCAAATTTAACTTATAAATTTTCCCATTATAATAATTGCTAAATCCACATTATAAAGCAACAAGTGAAATAAGTCCATACCTAGCTCAAATCTCCCTAGGGATTAATTTAATCACTGATTACATTGACATCTCAACTAAATATTCCCTGATTAAAAGTTTAGGGTTAAGGGACCAAAACAATTAAATACCCAAGGTATATAAATCCACAAGATCTAAGACAAGAGAAGGGTTTGATTACAGTGGGGAAGGAATACATATTTAAAATCATCAGAGTAAATTCTTACTTACCCACTCCTAGAACTCGGTTAAGAGTGTCTACAACCAGGTTACAAGACAACAGTTGTCACTAACAAGTTCTGGAACAATTCTAATCCACTAGAACCCACTTTTCTTTTATTATTTTATTATCAGAGGTCATAAGGTACAAAAATTAGGGTTAGAAGTTTCAAATAGGTTCAGGGGGTAAATTATCACCATACCCACTCTCTAACAGGCTCAGAGTTTCAACTTTATTTTTCTCACATTTAACTCATTCAAAATTTCCCTGAATCATTCTCATTGGATAGGAACTTTTCTCACCTTTCCAATGATATAAATAAGTCCTCCTAACTACTTATAAAACTCAAGTTATGGGCCGGCGGACCTTGAGGTGAAAATTTTCCCCCAAGAGTGGGCCCATGGGCCCATGGATGAAAAATTGTCCAAAAGGGCAGGTTGGCGGGTCGTGGGTGACTTAGCAAATTTTTTTCCTTTGCGCGTGGGTGAAAACAACATTTTCACATGCACCTCCGTTGTGCTGCCAAGGACACATGTCAAGATCCAAGCCAAAGGGGGGAGAAAATGAGGGAAGGGCTGGGTGGTGGAGGAATTTGGGAGATTTCTCCAAAGGAGGGTGAAAGGCATAAAATGCACGCGTAGGTATGCACGTCTGCAGAGTTGATTTCACCAAGGCGAGGGTGGGAGTGCGGGGTTGTGGAGGTTTTAAAGAAATTTTCTGAATTTTTTTTTTCCAAAAGGATAAATTTTACAAGGGTTCCACCCCTCCACTATGCAATGTGGCAGCCTCTGATTGGCTGTGGGCTGGCGGGGGAAATTAATAAAATTTTCCAATATTTTAAAAAAGGTTCTGAGGAAGAAAAATTATGCCAGGCCTCTATCGTTGCCTTGTTAGGCCATGTGGCTACCTCTGATTGGCTGTTGGGTAGCGGGGGGAAATGTTAAAATTTTTCCCAGGAATTGTATTAAATCCCAAGGAAAAAAATTCGGGCTGCGGGCCCGCCATGGAAAATTTTCCATAAATTTTAATGCTAGTGAAGAAAACTTCAAAAGGCCATAAATTTTGATAGAAATCTCAGTTTTTGGGAAAATGGGGACTTTCTGGAAATCTCTCGATGCCATCTTTGCACAAGAATCATTAATTTTAGATTTTGACAAGTTTTAAATGGTAAATTTTAAGGAAACAGCCTGCATTCTTTTTAAAAGCAAATTGGTAAATTTTAACTTACAAATTTTGTTCAATTTGATCTTCATATCCACTATACATGCCAAAGAGACATGGAGAATAATTCTATGAAGGATTTAAGATGTTTTAGGAAGGTAATTTTACTTGATTGATTTCCAATTTGAATATTTCCAGCATTTGACAGAAAAAAGTCTACAAAATAACTATGAAAAATTTGGGACCGATTTTGCAATGTTTTAAATGATTTACTTAAGTTTTTTTGTCAAAATGAGTTCATTGATATCATAGCATACTAGATTTTAAGGTTTCAATGTTGATTATTATTTGTAGGTCTGAACTATGCATTTTTAATAAATTATTTTCTAGTTTTAAATTTACAATGACAGGGATCAAATCTTGAGGGATCTATTTGCCATTTCTTCTTCCAATTATGGAGATTCATTTCCTTTCCATTCTAATACATTTAAGTGATTTAACCAAACCATTCTAAACCCAAAATGCAATTCTGATTTCTAATTTCATACATTTCCAAAAGAGACAAAGTATTACAATTCCTTCATACATATGCCTTTCTTTCAAACAAAAATTTCATTACATTTAAAAATCATATTTAAATACAACAATGCAAATGAAGAAAAGTATCGCAATCCTTTATTGATTTTAAATACAACTTTACTTCTTCCAATTTCTTGAATGCAATTAGAAGATTTCAATTTCTTTCTTTCAAATGTAAAGAACAGAGTAGATATATCTCTCACACATCAATTTTTCAACTTTCATAATCAAATACAACATCTTTTCTTCACGAAATATACTAAAATTTCATCCACTTCAAAGTGGGATAGGTCACAAAAGAATTTATTTCACAAGGAACTGGTAAAATTGTCTTCTTTCCTCAGCTCTTGGACAACAACATGAAAAGCTCCCTTTTCCTTCCAATTTGATCACAACAAAAGTGGGGGAAAGGAAACACTCTCCACCCAACCAAGACATCTAATGAAAGGAGAATCCATCCTTCATCATTGGCCCCTGAGTTCCAACCACAATGCAATAAGAAATGTATTTCAACTCATGGAAACAATAGGATTCCAAAAAACATACACACAACATTCTTTCAACATGCACATTTAAATTTAGAAACACAGTCCAAACAAAAACAATAGTTTACAACTGCATCAACACATTAAAACAAAACTTAGGCTTCATTATGCAAGCCAAATGAGCAAGAACTATGGGGGAAAGTTGCTTATGCATCCCAATGGGAATTGGGCATCAACCTATAAAAAACTACCAATAAAATTCACCACACATAGCTTTATGCCCCCCACAATCCCTCCTTATGCCCCCAACAAATTTCCTTATGCCCCCCACAAAGTAAGAAATGCAAGCTATTTATTTTCCATGGTGGATCCCAAACCCAAACTCCCTTCGTAATAATTTGATGCCACTATCATTCCCTTATACCCCCCCACATGGTTTCCCCATAGCCTTCTCCTACACCATTCCTATTACAGTCTACCCAAACAACCAATAAACACAAAAATTCACCACTCACACAAACATAAAAGAAGAGCTAACATCCTACCTTTCCATGGTAGAATTTTTTCCAGCACAACAAGTTTTTATTGTCCAAAAACACAGTCCCAAAATCAGCAACCAACAAGTATGCAAATTTCTCCAATCTCCTTCCAAAATCAAGAGCTTCAATCACAAGAAAATTCACCCCAAGGAAGCATGCAAAATGTTTCAACAACCCCAAAAAAAGTAAAGAGTTTGAATTATATAGAAGAGGGATGGGAAGAGGATGAGGTGGATCCAAGTAGGATGCCACATCACACGTCCTCAAATCTAACACAAAAACCAAATCTCATTCTCCCAAGCACAATAAAGAGGTGGGTAAAAATATGACAAGTGAACTTACACCCCAAAGGATTGAATTAAATAAAATGTAAGAAGAGTGCCATAAAAAAATGCAACATGATTTATAAAAATTCATTAAAAAGGACTAAAATCAACCCCTCCAACCATAGGTATGGGTTGGTAAATAACTTTAAGAGGTATGGGACAAGTTTTACTTGTCCCACAAGCGTCCAAAACCAGCCCCCAAGAACAAATTCGAATTTCCAAGGAGGTGGAGTGTTTTCATACTCCAAAATATGACTTACACAACTCTTACACATACTGACACATCTCTTACATATTTAATACAAAAGCCAACAACTTATATAATTACTTTCTCATATACCAATTTGATTGATTTATTTATTTTCTAAACAATATGATTACTCACATTAATTCTCCACAATTTAATTAAATAAAAGAAAGGGACACATCACTAATAAAATACTTATAAATGATAATAAAAAGGAACCACATTAATAAAATACACAAATCTCCTTGGTCACTTTCAAAGGAAATTCCCCATGGGAATCCCTAACAAGACAACACATACACATAAAACATGTTGCCATGGTGACCTTGTTGAATTCATCTAGAATTCCAATGTGGTTGGTCTCTAATCCCCCAATGTTTGTTGTGATATTTTAACCTGCAAAACCTAAATACCTCCTTTAGCCTCGTGGCCATATCAGAACATCCAAAATTAATATAAATATAATTCTAAAATCATCTATATAAATGAATCACAATAACATCAAGGTAATAACGATATCATTTGTAATTTAATTAACAAGTACATCATCATCAAATAATTTCTATTTTCTAGGTTTACTCAGAATATAAAATAGCACATGTTCGAACAACATATATAATATAACCATGTCAAATAGTATACCAACATCAATGTATAAAGTGACTCTAATAATCATCATGCATCATATATAATCAAAGTCAACAATAATCCATGGTCTCACATCTAACATCATACTAAATCAAAATTATAAAATGTCCATAATGAAATCAACAGTATCAAGATCAGAATCACAAGGTGCCAAAGGGAAGTGGGCACTACATGTCATTTTTTTAAGGTGGAGAACTCAACATTTTTTTAGTGTCGAGTGACAACAACATTTGATGTCGCAAAATAACAAGCCTTGCTGTCACATGAAAACAAGCCTTGTTTTCACTTGACAAACAAACGTTGTTGTCACACGACACCTAAACAATGCTTCATTTTTTCAACTGTACGTAACCCCCTTATCACTTGTTAGTAATACTCATTTTTTCCCCACATGTAACCCTCCCTTTTTTGTGTATTAACAACCCTATTTTTTCCTATCAACAACCTTCTTATCGCACATCGACAACCCTCTTGTCATGCATTAACACCTTCTCTTGTCGTGCATCAACAACATTATTTTGTCACCCTTCTAGAAATGAAAATCTTTCGTGTCACACATTTTTGACCACTTTCCTATTGCAAGTCTACAACAGCCAGTCAAAGACTCTGATCCACACTTTGTCTTGTTGTAATTTACAAGTAATTCAGATGGTACCTTAGTAGCTTACTAGTATACTACTAGGTGAATTAACTAGGTTTACATAGGAGTAGTTTTCAATGGTAGGCGAAGCTGACCCCTATAATAATTTATACTGGAAATTTTAGGTTAACAGTACACTAACCTACTCCAAAAAAAATTCCTTTTCAAAATTTTCAAAATGGAATATTCACCAAATTATGATTACTCGCCACTAGAAAAATCCCTGCATGTATCTTTTCATAGATTTTTGAAGGATAAATTCATGATCTAGGTTTGTAAGAAGAATGAGCTAACATGCAATATGTTGATGTTGATAGGGCTTAGTGTACATATAATGTAAGGGGTCAATATTGGTAACAACGAAGGTTTTGTGGTTGAGTAGGTAATGGTGAAGTTTAGTGGAAAAAAAATTAAGGATAAGTAAAGTTTTTTCGGCATGAGTATATCTAATTTCATAATCCAAAAGCTTATGGCTTATATAATAGATTTATTTCTCCTTGTGTTTCTCATCATGATGAGTGAGTATGGCACTAGGAAATGATCAGTATAAGAAATGTAAAGGTAAAATGATTAGTCATCCTTAGGTGGAATGAGCAGCAAGTGGTTGGAGGAGGTATTTTTTAACGCGACATCAAAGGATTTGTGGCATTCATCATCCCATTTGAAGGAGACATCCTTTTTGAGAAGATGATGAAATGGATGGCAGTGGTCAGAAAGATGATAAATAAAGTGATGAATAAATTATAACTTTCCTTGCAAACTAAAAAGTTGAAGAAGGTTAGTATGTGGAGGACATCTCGAGAATAGCCTTGATTTTAGTGGGATCAAATTCAATGCCACACAAAGAAATGATAAAACTAAGGAGCTTGCTGGAGAGAACAACAAAGACACTCTTCTTAGGTTGAAGGAGAACATAGTATTTGATTATATGGTCAAAGACAACCATAAGGATGGAAAGGTGTTTGGCCTGATGTTTATATTTTGCAAGAATATCATCAACATAATATTCCAATATGTTATGCATGATGTCATAAAATATATAAGTGATAGCCCATTGATATGTAGCACCAATGTCTTTAAGGCCAAAGGGCATGACACAATAGTAGAAAGTCCCCCTAGGAGTGATGAAGGTGGTTTTGTGTTGATCTTCTGGGGTGAGTAATATTTGGTTGTATCTAGAGAAACCATCCATGCGTGATAGGATCTCATGGCCAGTGGTGAGATCAACTAGTTGGACAATACTAGGTAGAGGAAAGTTGTCTTTGGGGCAAGCCAGGTTAAGGTCACAAAAATTTGTACAAATGCGGAGTCCCCCTATTACTTTTATGACATGAACAATGTTAGAGATCCATTGGCGATAATCAATCGGTAGAATTAAGGAAACTGAAAGGAGACATTGGAGCTCTTATTTGACAAGAAGGGAAATGCGAGGATGCATTTTTTGAAGCTTCTGTTTCATGTGTTTGGCATCAAGAATGGTTATGATATTGTGGACTACAATGTTTGGGTCAATACCAATAATAACAATGTAGGGCCAAGAAAAAGTGTTGCTATGATCCTAGAGAAAAGAAGTGAAATCTTCATGTTCAACAACATCTAAATATTGGCCTATTTTTAGAATGTGCAGGTCATCCTGAGTGTGAATGTCAATTTTGATTGTTGAATCATTCAACATGGTTTACATCTCAAAAGGTAATGACCTATGTATATAAGAATCTTCTACACCAAATCAGGTGAGAATAGACTCATTGTTCTGACATTGAAAAATGTTCATAGAAGGTGTATTGTCATAAATCATGTCATGATATAAGAAAGGAAGAAAAGAGGGAGCCTTTCCATAATGCTAATAATTCAGAGGTCCCAGGGAAATGATGTTCATGAAAAAAAAGTTAGGAGGAATGAATTATGGAGCTATAGACTTTGTAGGTGAAGGTGGTGAAGTAGGTGAATGGGGTGGAGAATTTTTATCATCCTCAATGAGTTTGACTTGAGCCTTATTGGAAGGTGTTTTAGAAAATCCAATACCACTATCGGTCTTTATGCTTATGAGTGGTGCAAGGAATGATAATATGGTGGCCTTGTTCATAGAAGCCAAAGCCAAATCCCTTCCAAGCACTATGATGGAGGAAGGTGTGGGTGAAGTAAGTGTTTGGTGAGAGATTGAAGGTCGAAGGAAAATGGTTGAGTTTAGGAAGGTGGCTCAGGTGATTAGGTAGAAACATCATGTCCCCCCATACATTAAGTTGGTGTGAAGGTGGGGAGAATGTAGGGGTAAACCTTTCCTATGTGGTGACCATAGTGGGGATGTTGGTGAAGGTTACCATACTCTTGAGGAGTAACGAATGAGTCAATGTTATAAAGGTGATACTCCCCCAGAGTGAGGCGTTGAAAAACACCTTCTAAGGGATCAATAGCTGGTATGTGGGTAGCGGTAATGGATGAATTAATGGACAAATAGGAAGAAGAAACATTGGATGTTTGAGAAGTAGATGGATTAGATGATGTGTCGGCTTCATAAGTTGTGGCAGTAGTGGGAATAGAGGAGTTAATTATGGAAGATGTAGCGGAAGAAGTGGTAGTGGTGGTGGATACCTTAACTAGTATAAGGACATCATTGGGTCGATACAACATGTTACAGGTCTTGAAAGGTGAAGAGTTCAGCTGAAATGGTATAGTTGTTCCCTTCATGTTCAAATGTTAAACATTGATGTAAGGTTGAAGGAACACAACCCATGACATGGATCAAAGGTCGTCCAAGTAGCATGTTGTACTGGAATTCCCCCTCTAAGACTTAAAATAATTCATGAATGGTACCGGGGCTTACACAAATGTGGAGAATGATGGTACCAAGGGTGGAAGTCATGGCATCATTAAATGAACACAACATAATTGGGTTATTATGCATGCAATTGGTAGGGATATGCATTTGGTTGTACACATGGGAGGAAATTATGTTGATACTAGAACCTCCATTGATCATAATGTTTCGACCTCGTATATTATCAAGGTATATGAAAATAAATAGGGTGGGGTCAAGATCATCTGATTGAGAGGTACAATCTTATTTTTAAAGAAGCTAAGAGTGGCTACTTGATAAGTGGTAGCGGGAGCAGAGGAAGGGGGTGAAGTGGTGAAGAGAGGCCACATGATGGGGAGTGATATATTGGATTCAACATAGAGTAGGTTCATTAGGTAGAACCTCAATACATTGTAGAACCTCAATGAGGGCTATCGATGAGACTTAGAGGTTTGGACAAGGTCATACAAAGACATTTTGAGAGGAGACTAGTGTAACTATTTAAGCATTGTACGATGGGAAACCCCGTCAGAAATAGGGTATGTGGGTCCACGGATGGTGATTTTTTGTGTAGGTGCAGATGAAATATTGGGTACAAGAGTAGTGGGTGAGTTGTTTGTTTTCTCCTTTTCTTTGTCCTTCTGGGCTTGAGTGGTAATTTGAACCATATTAATCTGTGGTAAAGGAGAAAGTGAGTCATGATAGGTGTAGCAACAAGATGGGAAATAATATGGTAAGGGCATATACTGGTTTTGTGAAAACAATGCAGCACATTAGCATTTTAGCAAAGGTTTGGCTAACTCTCTTATTTAGACCAAATTGATCTCAAATGTTGGAGGAGGATAAAAGGTTTGTGGAGGAGGAGATGAAGGTTTCTGAATTTGTATGGGATGAGGATGTGTGATGATTGGTGAAGGTGGAATAGCGTCCTCATCTAAAAGATCATCATCATCAAATCTTTCTTTGAGAGGACATAATTGGAGAAGAATAGTCTTAAGATCCTTACAGCTTTCCACATCATGCCCTGGGACACGATGGTAAACGCAAATTTTGGTATCATCAAACCCTTCTGGTTTAGGTTTGAGTGGGTCGTAAGGTCTAAGTGGTGGCAATGTGATGACAGACGTTTCCAAAATGTTAGCTAATATGTTGGTGTAAGACCCTACCAATGGATCACAATGTGAACTAAGTGTGGTACTTGATGGAAGTGTGGGTGAATTTGGTGGTAGAGGCACCACCAGAGGTGGAATCAGAGGTTGAGTAAGTTTGACCACCTATTTGGTAGATAATATAGTTTTGTGTTTGGATTGTACCTTCTTTGGTAAAGATGTAGTAGGTAAACTAGTTATTGAAGGTTGTGTAGGTTTTACTGCCTCTTTAGAGGGTAGTGGGTTCTTGGGATTTTACTATACCTTCTTGGGTAAAGTTGAAGAAGAAGTGTATGATGTAGAAAGGAAGGAAGATTGTGGAAGGGGCCAAGTTAGCCAAGGTGATAATGGAGGTACTTTGAAGGTTGTAGTAAGAGGAAATGTGGAAGGTACTGGTTGAATAGAAGGGGATGACATAGGTAATGTCGATGATACTTGAAGTGGTGTTGGTATAGGAGGTAGAAAGGATGTAGGTGATTGTGAAGGCATAAGTTATGTAGGTAATTTTGGTGCAACAGAGGATTGTGGCGAGGTACATTGATATGATTTTGGTTTACTCTAGGTAGGAAGATGTTTGGCCAAGGTTGATGGGTGGGGACCTAGGATAGATGGAAGTGGTGAAGGTGAAAGAGGGGTAATGGGTGAAGTTGGTGTATGTGGCCTAAGAGGTTGAGTCTTCCTCTTAGGTGCGGGAATAGTCTTTGCGATAGCTTGTGGGGATGTGGCTAAATCCATTTTGATAGGAGGATGGACTAGGCTTGATGTTGACATGACTCCCAATGTGGTAATGGGTCTAGACGCGGAGGAAGGTATAGGTAAAAGTAAGGTTTTAGGCATAGGAAAAATTTCATTTGATGGTAAAGGTTTAGGTGTGGGAAAGGGTGATGAAGAATGCGTCACTACAACTGGCATGTGCATGGTGGGTTTGGTTGTCTAAAACACCCTTGGATAGATCGTGGAAGTATCAACAGAAAACATTTGCATTTGAGTTGAGAAAGGCAATTGAAGACTGTCTCGAAAGCATGGAATTGTCGACAATAATCCAAGTTGGAAACATGAGAAGGGAACTCTAATGTAGGGGGATGATGTTGATTTGGTAGTAATTCTTACAAATAATTATCTATGAGACAGGGAAATGGTTGGCTTTAGACTCTGTGGGTCAAAGATATGAGATAAAATCAACATGATCCTTGAAAGATCCCAACGGAGAATTGTCACAAATAGGAAGGGACACAGATAATGGATCCCCTATTGGTAGGGGAGATGGACAATTTGGATGAGGTAAGTTCATCTTTTGGTAAAGAATAAGGTAAGCTTGACTCTCCTGCAGGTAGAAGAGTAAGTATTGCGGGTTGTTCATCAGGTTGAGAGGGGAGTGGGGAAACTACATTGGCAGATATGGTGGACTCCTCCGTGGGTGAAGGAGGAGATAAGGGACACCCATCTGTGGGTAAATGAGATCAGATGAAACAAATCCCTTCGTGAATTAAGGATCTAGTGAAAGAATCTCCTTGATAGATGGAGTAGGAGGAAATTGAGCAAGAAGATTTGGTATGATGTCGAAAACAACATGAACCTCACAAACGTTACTATCATTAGTCGAGGTTTTGCTGGTTTGGTTAGATGATAGGGTGTGATTTGGGAACATCTATCTGGAAGATGTGAAGGTTCAAATTAGCCAATGGTACATTAGGATTATCCAGGATGAGATCTCCATTATCTAACATTTCTTGGATGATATTTTTAAAATTTATACAATTATCGTCGTTATGACCTCTAACACGATGATAGTTGCTAGTAATCATTTTCTTTATACCACCCAGAAAGCATAAGACAAGTAGAGTTAAAAACTAGTATGTAGTTTGATGTGTGGAAGAGTGAATGTCTCTGGCTTTTAGAATGTTTTCTAAAACTGAAGAGTAGGGTTCTCCTATGGGAGTATATTTTCGTTGCTCCCACTTGAATTGGAAATCCTAAATAGGATAAATATTTGAAGAAGGATTTGATTGGCTGGATGGGTGAGATGGGCCGGCTTTCAAAAATAATGTGTTGGTTGATCCTTTTGCTTTAGAGTAATTATTTTTTGGTTTAGAAGAAGAAGAGGTATCATTTTATTTAAAGAAAACATGCTATTGTTACGCAATTGTATCTTCTTCTCTTCAATGGACATGAATTTCAAGTTTTTCGGGCCATGGTGAACACCTCATCAAATGTTTGGAAGGTTTGAACCTGGAGATTTGGTGAGATGTGTCTAGCACAAGATATGGTGAAAAAAATCTACTAACTCCATTTGATTTAGTTGGAATGTGAGCTAGTTGATCAGGCTCTGCCAACGAGCGAGAATAATCTACAATAGATTCATCTTTATATTTGTGCATGTCGTGTACAAGTCAATTCATGGTGACCTTCTTGACAATGTTGATAGAAAAGTGGTCTAGAAAATCCTAAGCTACCTGATTAAATGAAAAGTATGGAATTCCTGGGTAGATCAGTATACCAATGTAAATCTGGCCCTATCAAGGACATTGGGAATGTTTACAAGAGAAAATCATCATCATAAGAGATCAGATAACACAAATGTCTAAAAGACCGCAAGTGTCTGTTGAGGTATTCTTCTTTATTGTTAAATCATGGTTGACATTTAGGTATTTCCCAATAGGGAGGGTATGGAAAAATCAAAATGGATAGGTGAATGGGCACATTACTAATATCATTGTTGTATGTCAGAGAGTTACGTGTAAGCCAGAGATAGATGCTTCTAATGTATGGATTTTGTCCATCATCATCATTTTGATAAGATCATTCATAGGTTGCAATGAGTAGGAATCCCTTGCATTATAAGGGGATACATGAGGTGGGTATGACGTGGGAGGCATCCTAGTATGTCGTGGTGCTAAGTTATGAAAATTTTGAGGAAGGAATGTAGGTCGGAGTAGATGTAGATGGAAAGTATCCTAGAATAAGTGGTAGATGAAATAGGGGGTTGTTGGTGATAATTGTAGGTAGGTGAAATGGACATAAAGACTCTTGTAGAAATCAAAGGAAGAGACTTCAGGATGGAGAGGACAATTTTTTGGAAGGGAGTATGGGCTATCATGACACCATTGGTGGCTGAGATGCAAAAGCTATATGAGAGGTGGCGGGTGTAGATCGACGTACAATGAAGGTGGTTTATAAAGGCATGGTTGATATCATAGGAGCAACAAAATTCAAAGGCATGATGTCGTAGGTGCAGGTATCAATGATGTAGGATCAATGCAAGGAAACCAAGGTGGTAATGTTGAAGAGGGTATAGGACTTGTTAATCTTAGCTAAAGCAGAAGTGGGTGTAAGGGTACTAATGGACATGGACATGCCATATATAAGCTTCCCTGATGAATCATGGGTAGATGAATGGGAGAGATAGTACTATGGGATCAATAGGGTTATGATATAGGAGTCTTGCAAACTCCTTATCAAGAGTGAGTATGGAACAGGACCTGATTAGGATCCATAGTTTGATGATACTCTTATCGTTGATTGACAGCACTACCTGGGAGTAGCTGGAAGATCCAGTGTGATCCATAGGTATGATGTTGGCTTTCCTTAAGATTCAAAACCATGTTGATGATATAAAAGGTACTTCTAAACGTTGAATGAAGTGCTGAAACCAAGACTAAATGGAGAAAATGGGTTATAAAATGTGTGATTAGAACCTGGTTACAGGTATGAAAATCAAAATACCGAGTACCTAGATGTTGGTTGGGGTAACTAATGCTGGTATCGAGGGTCCCAACTACCACGGGTCAGCTCAAAACCGTTGTCATTTACTGTGACAGCGTAAGAGTTTCAATAAGAGCCTGGAGATGCAAGGTGAACATAGGTCAACTGTGGACTCGAACATTAGGATGAAACGTCTCTACATTGTGATTAAGTGGCATAACAAGACACATAAGAATTGTAAGGTGGAGATTACTATTTTGGTAAAAATAACTATTAATGCATAAATACCAATGTCGGATTCAATTCTAACCGATGGTGGTGAGACTGATGTAACTGTTAGCCTATAATCCTAACTACTACCCTGGATGTTGATCAGATTTCTAGTTTGATCATACTAGCAAGTGTGATTGTACAATTATGGAAACCTCTCTCCAATGATTTGTGACCTAGGTGCAAAATGACCTAAACTATTACTAACCTTTGGAGGGGTTCTGTCATCACCAATCCGGCACTATGATAATTCTTCACCGGGAACTCCTCATGCTATGATTATTTACTAATGCACAGCCTTTAGTTTGGTGGATGTAATCTGGAAACAAAACAACAAACATAACACAAGAATACCATCGACTATGATAAGACGGAATGATGACAAATCTGAAATATCAAAGTAAATTATAATATTAACATGAAATTGTTACAATCTCACCCATGAGGTACTTCAAGTGCTATTGACTTCACTTGCCTTCCACCAATACTATGGGAGAAACTTTACAATTACACCTCTTAATGACTTCTTCAACACACCTTTAAACTGATGGCTTCCTTCGCACACTTCCTACAATATTTCTCACTACTTCTTTCTATGCTAAATGAGGGGGGTGGCCTCTCTATTTATAGAACTTCCAGGCTTATCCATCTTATCTCTAAGATAGGATAAGAAATCCACTCTGACGAATCATATTCCATACCTTAACTCTTATCTGTACATGTAAGCTTATCTTTTAAGATAAGATAAACCTTATCATTTTACATGGGTTCCACATTTTTAGACTTTTTACAAATAAAATATACAAAATATTTATGACCTCACTCCTTGTCCTTATTACCAATATAATATTTCTAATTCCTAATCATGTAGACCCTACTTCTCTAATTACCCAAACTTTGACATTTTAACATTACCGGACCACTTACGACAAATATTTACTTTTTACAACATTCCTATTGTACTTTGACTATTACCGTACTCCACATTATTGGTGGCACCATACTGACGGCGCCGTTATCTTCTATCAGATGCTACTACTAATTATACTTAACAACATCCTATTCCTAATACATACATTAATGAAATAGAAATTACAGAGGAAAATTTTAGTGTCGACATCTTCCCCCTTCCTAGCTTCTACTCCGTCCTCGGAGTAGACTATTCTGGTGCTTGGAAAATATTCAACTTGTCATGGTTGACCCATTTTGTAATGGGAGTGCCATCCAATTCCTCCAGTCGGTACGTACCATTTTCATGCACAGCTGCTATTTTGTAGGGCCCCATCCATTTTGGAAGAAATTTTCTCTGTCTTCTTTTTTTGTATCTGGAATCATATACTAGAACCAAGTCATTCACATGAAATGGAGACCACCGGATCTTTTGATCAAAGTATTCCTTCTGCTTCATTTTCTTCTTATGGCTTGTATCCTTTGCTATTTCTCTCATTTCCTCCAGCAAATGAAGATGTACCAACCTTTCTTTTACTGAATCACTTTCATCCATCCTTTCATTTTTCATAACTCTCACAGTGGGAATATCAAACTCAATAGGAAGAACTGGATCAATGCCATAGGCCAACTGAAATGGGGAGTATCCTATTGCTGACTTTGATGTTGCCCTATATGCCCACAATGCTGCATGAATCCTTTTATCCCATTTATGTACCTGCAAGGCTGCATCTTTTGCTAGAATTTGACACAACACAAAATTTGTTCGTTCCACCTGTCCATTTGTGCTTGGCTTGTATGTTGTTGCCTTCCTGTGCTTAATAGAAAACTTATTGACTAGGGCTTCTACCACCTCATTAATGAAGTGGCTTCCTTGATCTGTTACAATTTCTAATGGGACAACCAAATCTGGTGACAATGCGTTCATACATGAACCTTGCCACTTCATCCATGGAAGCTATTTTCAATGGCCTAGCTTCAACCCACTTGGTTAAATAATCTGTGGCAACTACAATATACTTATTTTGGCATGATGTAGTTGGAAGTGGACCTACAATGTCTATTCCCCACTTTTCAAAGGGACCAAGTGGAAGAATAGGGCATAATGGAGCTGATGAAGTCTTACAGTTACCATGTGTTTGACAAATATCACATGTCTTACAATAATTATAACAATCTTTAAAAAGAGTGGGCCAGTGATAACCTGCATCCAAGATCCTTCTTGATGTAAGTTGTCCAAAGAAGTGCCCTCCACATGTACCATTGTGGAATTCTTCTAGCAGTTCCTTCCCTTGATCACGTCCAACTGCCCTCTTGTACTGTCCATCAGGTCCTATTCGAAATAATACTCCATGCAGAATAGAATATGGACGACTGGCTTGAGTAATCTTTCTCTTAGTCTTTGCATTGGCACCATCAGGAAACTTGAATTCATTCAGATAATTCCAAATATCTATGTATTCACTAGGGATTGTGTCAAGGGATAACAATGCTGCATCGGGGAAATCATCATCATCACAAGATGATCCTAAACCATCATAGGCTCGAGAGAGTGCATCTGCATTGACATGCTTCTTTCCTGGCCTATCTATAATATCAAATTCAAATTCTTGTAGCAAAATTATCCATCTTGCTATCCTCCCTGATGGGTTAGGCTTATTTACAATATATTTTAGAGCCTGATGATCTGTTACAACTAGAAATTTTTGCCCTAACAAGTAATTTCTAAACTTCTTTACAGCAAAAATGATAGCCAG
This sequence comes from Taxus chinensis, assembly GCA_019776745.2. Lineage (NCBI taxonomy): Eukaryota > Viridiplantae > Streptophyta > Pinopsida > Cupressales > Taxaceae > Taxus > Taxus chinensis. The sequence continues at coordinate 850,561,182 of CM034150.1, forward strand.
AGCCTCTTTTTCAGTTACAGTATAATTTACCTCAGCACTGCTCATTTGTCTGCTCCCAAAGTAAATTGGATGTTCATTCCCATTTTCATCCTTTTGGCTCAAAGTACTTCCTAGTGTTGCATCTGAGGCATCAGTGTACACAATGAATGGCTTGCTCCAATCTGGATTCTTCAAAACAGGTGAAGACACCAGGGCTTCCTTCAGTTGTCCAAAAGCTTCATGCGCCTTATTTCCTGGTTCATAAGTAACATCCTTCTTCAAGAACTGGGTTAGTGGCTGTGCAATCTTTGAGAAATTCTTGATGAACCTTCTATAGTAACCCACATGGCCTAAAAATGATCTCAACTTACTTCTATTCATAGGAAATGGTAAATCTTTGATTTTTGAAACTTTATCAGGATCAGTACCAATACCATCTCTGGATACAACATGCCCTAACAAAACACCTTTAGAACATCCAAAGACACACTTTGTAGGGTTTAGTGAGGCTTGTGCTTCATCTAACCTTTGAAATGTTGTCTCCATCTGGTGCAGGTGGTCCAACTTGCTCCCATAGATGCAAAAATCATCCAGAAATACTCTGATGAAGGTCCCAATGTAGGGTTCGAACACCCTATTCATCAAACACTAGAATGTTGCTGGAGCATTACACAACCCAAAAGGCATAACTCTATAAGCAAACATTCCCCAAGGAGTGGTGAACGTGGTCTTCAGCTGATCTTTCTCTGCTATACGAACTTGGTTGTAGCCGCTATATCCATCAGCAAAACTATAGCACTCCTGGCCAGCTACTTCGTCCAAGATCTGATCTGAAAATGGAAGAGGGTAATGATCCTTCTTTGTTGCCTTATTGAGCTTCCTGTAATCAACACAAATGCGTAGCTTCCCATTCTTTTTTATTGAGATCACAATGGGAGAAACCCATTCTGAATTCTCCACAGCAAATATGAATCCTGCATCAAGCAACTTATCTATTTCTTCTTTTACAGTCTTGGAAAAATTAGGATTCATTCTATATGGCATTTGCTTTATGGGCTTAGCACCATCTACCAGCTCAATACAATGTTCTACCCAACTTACTTGACGGAGTTCCTTGTAATCAAAAGTGAATAGGTGTATGTACCTTCGAAAGAACTGGAGGTAGGATTCCTTCTCACTCTCCATCACAGCATCACCAATCTTTATTTGTTGGAGACGATCATCAACTTCTTCTTCAGATAATTTTATGGGGTCATGAGTTGGTGTGACTGGAAGGATATCCATGACTGAAACATCCACCTCACTTTCTTCATCTTCAGTGTCCACTTCACTGGTACTAGAGTAATCAGAGGATGTCCAATCATCAGTTTCATCACTTGAATCCACAGGTTCTGCCTTATGATGTCGAGGGATCACATTTATCTTCACCCTCTCTCTACCACGTCCAAGTGTCATGAAACCTTCATTCCAGTAGTTTCTTGCATGAACTCTCCTTAGCCATGGTCTTCCCAGCAGCATTGGGTACGCAACAGTACCATTTTTCATCACCTGAAAGTCTACCACACATACAACACCCATAACAGATATTGCCACATTTGAAACTACACCTTCTGGTTTAGTTTTTCCTTTATTTAATGACCTTAACATAAGTGTTGAAGGGCGATCAATTTTTAAACCCAACATATTCATTACAGACTCGGTCATTACATTAACTGCAGCACCTCCATCAACTAAGACATCATGAATTGAAATACCATTACATAATACCTCAGCTTGTGGAGCATAGGGATCTGCCTCTGCCTCCAAAACAGGGACCTCAACCTCCTTCCTTCTTCGAGCATTGAGTCCACCTCGCAACTCCCGCCTCTTCTCAGAAGACATAGCCAAGAGTTGACCATATGTAATATTTGCAGGCCTTTTGGACAGATCTTCCAAGATGGAGTATGGTCCTTGCCCCTGTGAAATCAGAAAATCCTGCACACCCAACTTTCTTCTCCTATGTTTCTTACTAGTTTCTTCTTTCATCTTCTTAGGATCATTTCCATCTTGATTATCTTTTTCTTTCTTTCTTTTTGTTACAAACACATCTACTTCATTATTTCTGCTCTTATCTACTACATCAAAAGAATTCACAGGTGCTTTTCCTTTATCATTATCTCCTTTACCAGATGTAGAAGCTCTATCTGGACAATTATACTTATAATGACCCTTTTTATAACAACCATAACAAACAACTTCAGAAATATTTCTTTTTGGACCTCTATCTCCTCCCTGAGAACTAAATTCCTTTCCTTGAAGAAGATTAATAGTTAACTGACCCATCTTTTTGAGCAGATCTTCATACTCAGTAGATGTACTAGGAGAAATATTTGTGCTCACCGGGAGTGGTTGTGGATTCTGGACCAAAGGTGCTGGTGTAGGCTCTACTTTAGCAACAATTTCTTTGGGCTCCTCTTCCATGCTTTCTTCTTGCCTTCTTGCAATCTCCTTTGCTTGTTCAATGGTAGCTGGGCGGTCATACTTCACTCGTTGTCTGATCTCTGGCTTCATCCCAAGAATGAAGTGCTTACAGAGGAGATTATCCATGCCATTCATCAACCCATCCGCTAGTCCTTCCTTCCGGATCTGGGCATCGAGCTTCCTCCTTAGCTCTAGAACACGAGCATGATAATCCCTTATCTTCTCCTTCTCTCCTTGGGATAGCTTTGTGATCTCGATCATGAGATCTGCATATTTCTGTTGTTCACCAAATTCTTCAAGAAAACTTTCAGTTAATAAATCCCATGAATTTTTCACATTATCACCTAGTGTTTCAAACCACCTAAGTGTTGAACCATCCAAAAAGGTAGGAAAAAATTCAGTCCATTGTTCCCTTCTTATAAGGCCATTACAAATACAAGATCGCTTAAACTCTTGAATGAAAGAAGAAGCATCTTCATTAGATTGAGCTGAAAAAACAGGAATCTTTCCCATTTTCAAAAGTAACCACCGTGAAATACCAACTCACAAGTACAATCAACAAGACTTATGTGTACAAATAATTGGAATCACTATACTAGAAAGTGACTTTACACCTTTCTACAGTAAAATAGAAATGACCATGGTAAACTATGGTAAAACTTGACTTACTGCGGTAAAAACTGACTTTACTGTGGTAAACACTATTCACGGTAAAAAGTGAAGTTACTGCAGTAAATACTATTCACGGTAAAAAGTGAAGTTACTGCGGTAAATACTATTCACGGTAAAAAGTGACTTTACTGCGGTAAATACTATTCCAGCAAAAATGACTTTACCATGGTAACTACTATTCATGGCAAAAATGACTTTACCATGGTAACTACTATGCATAGTAAAAACAAGGTTACCCTCCAATTGATTTTTGACTAAGTGGGAATATCTCTCCAGAAAATCCACCAACGAGGAATGATCCCGGCAACGGAACCAAAATGTCATCACCAATCCGGCACTATGATAATTCTTCACCGGGAACTCCTCGTGCTATGATTATTTACTAATGCACAGCCTTTAGTTTGGTGGATGTAATCTGGAAACAAAACAACAACATAACACAAGAATACCATCGACTATGATAAGACAGAATGATGACAAATCTGAAATATCAAAGTAAATTATAATATTAACATGAAACTGTTACAATCTCACCCATGAGGTACTTCAAGTGTTATTGACTTCACTTGCCTTTCACCAAGACTATGGGAGAAACTTTACAATTACACCTCTTAATGGCTTCTTCAACACACCTTTAAACTGATGGCTTCCTTCGCACACTTCCTACAATATTTCTCACTACTTCCTTCTATGCTAAATGAGGGGGGTGGCCTCTCTATTTATAGAACTTCCAGGCTTATCCATCTTATCTCTAAGATAGGATAAGAAATCCACTCTGACGAATCATATTCCATACCTTAACTCTTATCTGTACATGTAAGCTTATCTGTTAAGATAAGATAAACCTTATCATTTTACATGGGTTCCACATTTTTAGACTTTTTACAAATAAAATACACAAAATATTTATGACCTCACTCCTTGTCTTTATTACCAATATAATATTTCTAATTCCTAATCATGTAGACCCTACTTCTCTAATTACCCAAACTTTGACATTTTAACATTACCGGACCACTTACGACAAATATTTACTTTTTACAATATTCCTATTGTACTTTGACTGTTACCCGTACTCCATATGATTGGCGGCACCGTACTGATGACGCCGTTATCTTCTATCAGAGGCTACTACTAATTATACTTAACAACATCCTATTCCTAATACATACATTAATGAAATATAAATTACGGAGGAAAATTTTAGTGTCGACAGTTCCTCTTCCTAAACTACCTACCACAAGCTGTTCCAGTGCATGCAAGCTAATCTAATCCTAATCTAACCTCCAAGGAGACAGGGAGAGAGAGAAAAGAGAAAAAAAAACAGAAGGCCTACACTAAAACGGTGATACATTACAGAAGGAAAATGCTGAACATCTATCAAAACTACTATGAACACAGCTCCAATGTTCTAATGAACATTTAAACATGCACAAATACCTGTAATGAAGAGAGGAAAGAAGAAAACAAGCAAAAAATGAGCAAGGATGGACAGATGTATCACAAAACATGTTTTTTGTTGCTCCAGAAGTTTGCATAGAACATCATTTTAATGGTAAAAGGAAAAAAACACCATTACAGAGTAGGGGAGGAGGTTCAAACTCCATTTTCAACCTTGGGGAAGAAAATAAAGGAGAGAAGAGTAGAAAAGATGAACAACACTTTGAAAAATGAGCCAAATCTGGCTTTTACAATGCATGGGTCGAGCCCAGGAGAGAGAAAACGTGTAAAAAACATGGGAGCCATTCCTCATTGAATGAAGATGCATTAAAACAGCATGGGTATCCTTACAGACCCATGCCCTAACATTTTTGGCCATGTTGAAGAAGAATGCGACCCATTTTGCATTAAAATTGGTTGTTGAAACGTCACTTATGGCCATTACCACGTACCAGAGATGTTTCTTGATTTTATCTCTCCATACCGAACCAAAATGCAATATTGACCCCTGAATCATGTAGAGAATTTTTCCATATTTTCATTGATATAAGGAACATGAAAATCTGAGCTCTGGATCGAAAGTTATGGAAATTTGAAGATTTAGGGCAAAAACAGGCCCAAAACGTATCGACGGGCAAAAATTTGAAATTTTGACCCGTTTTGGTATTTGGAAATTTTTTCAAATTTTCCCCGCGCTCCACCACTTGGATGAAATGTGTCAGGATCTGATTCATCTGTGGGATCATCCTTTGAAAATTTCTGTGGGTCACTTCGACATTTTGACTTGGACATGCGTCAAAACCTCATTGGATGTGAGTTTGACCCTCCAAAATTTCCTTGCGGGCTTTTCCAATTTCTAGCGCCACCTAGACACGTGGCAAGATTCTATTTTGCTCACAATACGGGGGCGGTCTAAACACTCCTTTTTGTATTTGAGCTTAGAAGCACCTTGGTGAGCTACTCTCTAAAACCGAGTTGTATTGGTATAGGATTGAGTTGTTTATATTGTGAAACGGGTTGTCTTATAGGTGGATTATAATTGTTTTGGTATCAATATTCATGGGGATCGCATCAAGATGGAGTTATTGCATATGAGTTGTGTGTTAAAAAACCAAGTTTTTGAAATAAAGACAAGCTCATCAAGCTCGTAACCGAGATCCATACTAGTTCAAGCCAAAACCAATTCATGATACAAAGATCAAGTTAAAGGCATATTAGTAAGTTTTAAGAAGGATAAATTCATCATATTACAAAGCTAAGTTACTCTAACAAAAGATAAACCAAGATCGTAGAAATTGAAGGTGAGCCCGGAACTTAGCTTATGCTTAAATGCCTTGTAAAGAGGACTGGAGTCATTTCCAGCACATGCAAGCCCAAGCCCCTTGCTTGTGGCATGAAAAGTGGAGCAGACCTTGTACTAGGTGGATGGAGATGAGCATGGGCCAAAAATATGGAGGATATGGTGAGCTCAAAGTATAGCCAAAGATTCAAGTCATGCAGAAAAACCATGAAAAGAAGCTCATGGTTGAGCTATGAGTGCATTCATGAGGAGTGGATCAATATTATTCACCAAGACCAAGCTCAATAACATGTGACAGTTGGATTACTAAAGTCATTTCACAATGGTGAGTTATCCTCACACATGGCTGATCTGATTTTTATTTAGATGCAATGGTATGGAATGACTCGTTTAATGCTGAAAAAACAAGACAAGCTCAACATGGGGTTTATAAGTAGGCTATTGAAAAATGAGGGTAAAACATGATGGCTGAGCCATTACAACCAGGGATGAATTATTTTTTGCAAAGAGCATGAAAGTAGGACTTAGACAAATTTTGAGCCCTTAGCTGAGTTTGGCGAGTCTCATAGAGATGGTGGAAGTTCATGGCCTAAATGACATGAGAGAAATAGAAACTGTGGAGGTCACCACGTGGCCCCTCATCGTAACTCCAAAAGGGTCAAAAGTATAGGATACCCCAAAGTTGTACAGGGCCTCCACGTGGAGAAAGGAGCACGCAGCCTGAAAATGCAAGGTAGGTCATCGACATTGGGATTGATGCATGATAATAGGGGTCACTGGTGTATACATGTGGAAGTGTGGAGAATGGGATCAGTGATGGATAGTTCAAGTCAGAGATCAAAGTGGGAAAGGAGTTATATAGGAATGTGGTACCAAGTGGAAGGATGAGCTCACCATATAAGGAGTGTCATGGGCACGAGAAAAATAAGGTGTTGGCTTGGAATTTGGCTCACCAAGTTGGTAGTTACAATACAAAGTAAAACTAGACCCCCCTTCTCACTAAGTCAAATGGCCAATGTAAACAAAAAGTGGGTCGATGATAAAGGGGTAAACGAGCTTCAAGTCAATGACATGGCTTGTGATGCACTAAGTTTTCAAAGTGGAAAGTGAGGACGCTAAGCTCAAGAAAGGTGACATGAAGGATGGTGCTCAGTCAGAGAAATAACTGAGTAATTCATTAGAGGGGAGAGACACCTGAATGTGGGAGGATTTCCGATACTACAATAAAATAGCCAGCTCAGCTGAGCTAGCAATGAACATTTTAAAGCCACAACAACCCCATCTTCATGCGTATGGGAACGATGAAAATGTAAATGGGCCCACCATTTTTAAATGACCAATGCATACTTAAATAATGTATAAACATTAGTTGAAGGGAGGGAATAATAAATTTTTTAATTCTATCTAGTTTTAAATGCCCAGTCCCATAACAATGAAGCAATTCTGGCAATCCCAAATAGCTTCTTGTGTTCAGATGGCCATAAATTTTGTGCCCCTTAATGAAATTATGAAAAATTAGTCTCGTCGGAATCGTGGTTTTGAGATCTATGCATAGAAATAATAAATTAATGAATATTCAAAGGTGAATTTCATAGAAAATTATCCTAGTTCAAAGAGACTATTGGAAAGTGGTTGGGAATGTAATTAAGAAGCATGGGTAATCATTCTTTTACTACTATAGGTCATGGGAAAACATGAGGGAGATTTTACAAATCAACTTCCATCAATTCACCTCATTTTTGCAACTTGCAATTGGTTAGAAAAGGTAATTTTAGGATTTTTCTTTCTCTCCCTCCTCAATTCTATAAATTACAATCTTGGGCTCATTTGAAAGAAGAGTTAGTCATTTTTCACTTGCCCCCTCTCTTTCTATTCTTCTAGGGTTGAATGTAGAGTTTAAGCCTTGTTATCCGAAATAATCCCCATGCTTATTTTTGGCTAACTCCTCCTTCTCCTTTGTTGGCACTTAAATGAATTTTTGGCATGTTTTAGTTACTCAAAATATTCTAGAAATGATCCCATCAGATAGGATTTTTCCTCACCTTTCCAGAAAGGTAAAATCTTCCTCCTAACTCCTTGTATTTCTCAAGTTATGGATCAGTGGAGTTTTTGAGAGAAAATTTCCTTGGGAAGGCCTCCAAGTAATAGGAAAGCGGCACATGGCAGGGTGGAATGTCGGGCCGGTGCGGGTAAGTTGAAAATTTTACCAAAGGGCTCGGCGGGGGGTAGAAGGAGAAATTTTTTCCCTAAGGCCCGTGGACCAATAGGAGGCCGCCACATGTCTAGCAAGAGGTAGAAGTTGGAGGAGCGGAGTAAATTTTGGATTTTTACCAAAATAGTAAAGGGCGCAAAGAAAAATCTTGGCCCATAGGCCCGCCAAGGAGGGAATGGAAATTTTGGTTAAATCCCTATGGACCAATGGGAGGATGACACATGTTCTATTTTTGGCGGAGGTAGGGGGCATTGGGAGAATTTGGAAATTTTTCCAAAGTGGTTAGCAGTGTCAAAGGCAAAATTTGGAGTGTGTGCCCGTAACAAATAGGGTGGTGACACGTGTCCCGAAGTGGCAGGGGTGCGGAGGAATTTTGGAAATGTTTCCAAAATTCAAAAAAGGGTAGAAGGACCGTTTGAACCCGTAGACCAATGGGACGATGACACATGGAGGTGGGGTGTGGGGCTTTTTGGGAATTTTTTCCCAAGTTCAAAAAAGGGAAAATTTTAAAGTTTTGGCCCGCCAATCCATTTTTACCCTATTTTTTGCCCTAAATCTTCAGAGGGGCATAACGTTTGATCCAGAGCTCAGATTTTTGTGTTCTTGGGGTCATTGGAAAGTTGGTAAAATTCTCTACATGATGAAGGGTTCATTTTTTAGGAGAAAAATGTAGAAACGTTCCTGGCATGCAAAAAACACAAAATTGACTTTCAACCACCAAATTTAATGAAGTATGGGTCATTTTTTGGATCTACAGAGCAATGTACTTTGGTGTATGGGTTTTTCCATGAAGCCCATCACCTTGTAGGTGAAATTTGAGGGATTTGGTTTGTGGTTGAACTCATAAATCATTTTTTCCCGTGTTTTTTTCTTTCTCGTCTTCTGCTTGGCCATTAAAAGCCAGATTTGGCTCATTTGTAAAAGGTTAGATGTTATTGTTTTTGCAAGCTCTTCATTTATCCTTAGTAGATGGATTTGAAGGATTTTTAGACCCCCCATGGAGATTGTAACACATTTTTTCCTTCTTTTTTATTTACAATGTATTGTATCAATTTTGGAATTGACAATACATGGTCTGTGATTGATTTTCCAATCCTCTCTTGCATTGGTTTGTTTCCTTCTGATCTTTCTTTGCATTTTGGAAATTTTTTGCATGTTTTGTTACTTTATCTTTATGATCTGTGTCTATTTTTTCAAAGCAAGGAGTTCATCACTCCTTTGGTGTATCACCTCTCTGTTTCGCTTAGTTTTGTTTTCATTTCCTTGTTTTCTCTCAACCCTGTCCCCTTGGTAATTTTAGAATAAGTTTTTTGAATCATAACCTCTGCAAATATTGCATGCATACACCTAAAAAGAGGAGTAAGAACTAGCTTCAATCTAAAGAGTTTTCTCACCTTTCAAGGTCCCACACCTTGGGGAAAACTCAATGTTATGCATTCACCAAATGAGTTTGCCTTAGAAAATAAAATCCATAACTCATTTGGGGGTGCTATGAATTTGCAATAATAATTTTGGCACATCTGGTGGGACCTTAGAGGTCTTCCACCTTATTTTTGACAGGTTGGTGTGTTCTGGTTAAGGATTCAGCCTTTGGAGGCAAATTCAAAAGCACATCTGGTGAATCTATTTTGTAAATAACTCATTCTCTGAGTTTTAGACCTGTTTTACATCCATTTTCATCCATTCTTATTTCCATCTTTTCCATATTCTTTCATTCCATGAAGTTGTGTAATCATGACTTCATTTCCATCATGGAATTCACATTTACAAGAGCAACAATATATTTCACCTCCAAAATGTTTTACAACTCCTTTAAATCAACATTTTGATCAAATTCAAGATCAGCATGCTTACCCATATGAGAAATAACAAAATCATTTTGGTTGTGAAGCATATCAAGAGAAAGGGTACACATGCAATGAAGACAATCAAATGGAAGACGCTGATTTTTTGGAGAAAATCCAAAAGATGGAGGCAAAAATGGTGCAATCAAGAGAAATAGCTTAAATGAAGGCTTTCAGAATTGGTTGCAGGACTCCTTGTCCATGAGGAGACCCTTTTCCAAGACACTTCCGCCCTCGGGAGAAGCTGGACTTCATTATGGAAATGCTGCCCCAACTTGAACAATGCACAACAGAGATAGAGGCCTATAAACTTGGTGCTAAACAACCTTGTCAATGGGTAATTTCTACACCATAATTTGGTTTTTCTCTTTCCGTTCCTCAAGCACATTCTCATTTGGAATGCCAAATTCTAAATCTAGTCAATGCTACCCTAGGAGTTAATTCCATTTCTCCATTCCCTAGCCTTCCACCCCATCTCAATTCTTCTGTCCTTTTCCCTTCCAAACAGCCATTCCCTCCAAAGAAACAAGAATTTCTACCTCCTCCAACACCACAAAAAATTGCAAAATCAAGTGATTCACAACCTACCCCTCCTCTTGCATTCTGAATTCCATGTGGGGAAGAAGAAATTACAAAAATCAGTCATCAAGGATAGCAAGAGGAAGAGCTAAGAAAAGAAGGAATGATTAAGAGCTTAGTAAGTTTGGCTCTTAAATATGGAATTGAGAAGATCCATTTACTAGTAAAGCCTACAGAAGAGGAAAATGTTGAAAAAATGGTGGTTAGGACTGATTTTGTTGCAGCAGAAGAAGAGGAAAAGGAAGAAGCAGATCAGCAATTAGTTTTCTCAGAATATAGTGTACATGTTGGCACTTTATTTGAAGGAAATGCTGATCCAATTCAAGTTACACAATCATCCATAGAAGAATAAGATCTTGAAGCCACCACTTGTCCTCTAGAGAAGCAGATTGAAGAGTTTGATTTGAAAAACTTCATAATAGAGGGAGAATTTAATCAAGAGTAAGATTGTCTTCAAGCTGTGGAAAAAGAAGAAAAACTATCTCCAAATCCCATTGAAGAGGAGCAAATGGATGAGATCAAGTCATTTTTTACAACAGCAGAAGAAGGAAACATTATTGATTTCATTTGAAGGGGCTGATTTTATTGATGAAGCCATTATGGAGGTGAAAACAATAGGTCTAAATTGTGAGCAAGAGGCACAAGAAATTTCATGTTTCTCTCCCACTTCATCTCTCCAAAAATCTGGTTTTTTGGATGAATTTGAATTGAAAAATTTCATGTTTGAAAATGAAACTACACATGGTGAAGAAAATGTAGATTTGGAGGCCACCAAACAAGAAGAAGAGACCTTGCAGCAGTAGGAATTGAAGAGTTTGATTTTCCAATAGACTTAGAAGAATGTTTGGATGAAGAGCCAACTGAAACTACAATATTTTCTTCTTCAAAATTCGTTCTCCAACATCAAGAGCCTGCTGCCACAAAGGAGAACATTGAAAAATAACTGCTTGTGTTTTGTGACAGCTCTTTGGAACCAACATTAGAAGATATTAATCTTCCAGGTTCTTCACTGGAAAATGGAGAAAAACAACACAATAACTTCATCACTTCTTCCACTTTATCTATCCAAGAAGGTCTACAAGAGGACTCCATTTTTGGAGTTGAAAATCAGAGCTATGGGCGTATCAAATGGATCAAACCTTTCCTAATAAGGAATTTGGCTTCATTAGAGCCAAAGGAGAAGCCACAACTAGTCATGATTGCTTATAAGCGTGAGGATGAGCTACAAAGTATCAAGGATCAGTTGTCATACCTCTTCAACCCAAATGTGGAGCAACTGAAAGAGGTATTGGATTTGTTTTCAGTTGACACTTTGTTGATTTGGGTAGAAGACTAGCTTCTTGTTGATTTTCCACTCATCTAAGCAGCCATGATCAACTCCAAATAAATTGCATGGCTGCCCATTTGAAGAAAGGAAGCTATTTTGCACAACCAGTTTGTAGGGTTTGTTTAGCTCCACTTTGCTTCCAGTTAGAGTAGAGTAGGAGGGTTTGCTTTCAAGCAGAAGAAGTGCTTGTGCACACTCTGCATATCCCATTTGGGGTATGTATGTTTTCAAATTTTTGTACATAGTTTTGGGTGCTGCTGGTTTTTTTCTTACACAATCCATTGCAGTGGCATTTTGGTTAAAACAACTCTAGGTTCAGTGGGTTTCCAAGTGGCTCAGAGAGGAATTTTTCAAAGTTCAAATCAGTTTGCATGCTACAACTCATGACTCCATGACCAATGGATTCTTCAAAGGCTACTTGTTAATCATCTAGTAGGCATATGACCCCTCTGAGTCACCAAATTGTTATCCAAAATAAGCCCCATGCTTATTTTTGGCTAACTCCTTCTTCTTCTCCTTTGCTAGCACTTAAATGAATTTTTGGTATGCTTCAAGTACTCAAAAGATTATGGAAATGATCCCATCAGATAAGATTTTTCCTCACCTTTCCAGAAAGGTAAAATTTTCCTCCTAACTCCTTGTGTTTCTCAAGTTATGGCTCAGCAGAGTTTTTGAGAGAAATTTTCCCTGGGAAGGCCCATAACCAATAGAAATGTGCCATGTGGTAGGTTGGAATGTCGAGCCGGTGGGGGTACATTGATATTTTTTCCAAAATGCTCGGTGAAGGGTGGAAGGAGAAATTTTTTCTGGAAGGCCCATGGACCAATAGGAGGCTGCCACATGTCTAGCTAGAGGTGGAAGTCGGAGGAACAGAGTAAATTTTGGCTTTTTGCCAAAATAGTAAATGACACAAACAAAAATCTTGGCTCGCAGGCCCGCCAAGGAGGAAATGGAAATTTTGGTTAAATCGCCATGGGACCAATGGGAGGATGACACATGTCCTTATTTTGGTGGAGGTCAGGGGTAATGGGGAGAATTTGGAAATTTTTCCAAAGTGGTCAGCGGTGTCAAAGCCAAAATTTGGAGTGCATGCCCACAATGAATAGGGTGCTGACACGTGTCTTAGAGCGGCGAGGGGCGCGAAGGAATTTTGGAAATGTTTCCAAAATTCAAAAAAGAGTAGAAGGACCGTTTGAACTCGTAGACTAATGGGACGATGAAACATGGTGGTGGGGCATGGGGATTTTTGGGAATTTTTTCCCAAATTCAAAAAAGTGAAAATTTTAAAGTTTCGGCTTGCCAATCCATTTTTGCCCTATTTTTTCCCCTAAATCTTCAGAGGGGTATAAATTTTGATGTAGAGATCAAATTTTTGCGTTCTTGGTCTCATTAGAAAGATGGTAAAATTATATACATTTTTAATTTTGATGAATTTTTTTAGGAGAAAAATGGAGAAACATCCCTGGCATGCAAAAAACATAGAATTGACTTTCAACCACCAAATTTAATGAAGTATGGATCATTTTTTGGATCTGTAGAGCAATGTACTTTGGTGTATGGGTTTTTCTATGAATCCCATCACTTTGTAGGTGAAATTTAAGGGATTTGGCTGGTGGTTGAACTCATAAATCATTTTTTCCCGCATTTTTTACTTTCTCTTCTTCTGCTTGGCCATTAAAAGCCAGATTTGGCTCATGTGTAAAAGGTTGAATGTTTTTACTTCTGTAAGCTCTTCATTTCTCCTTAGCAGGTGGATTTGAAGGAGTTTCAGACCTCCAATGGAGATTGTAACATTTTTTTTCCTTCTTTGTTATTTATAATGTATTGTATCAATTCTGGAACTGACAATACATGCTCTGTGATTGATTTTCCAATCCTCTCTTGCATAAGTTTATTTTCTTCTAATATTTCTTTGTATTTTGGAAAATTTGTGCATGTTTTATTGCTGTATCTTCAGAATCTATGTGTATTTTTGCAAATTAAGGAGTTCAGAACTCCTTTGGTGTATCACCTCTCTGTTTTGCTTTGTTTTGTTTTTATTTCCTTGTTTTCTCTCAACCCTGTCCCCTTGGTAATTTTAGAGTAAGAATTTTGAATCAAAACTATTGGTGCAGACTCACAACACCCCTGGATGCAAATCAGGCTTCTAGGTTGATGTTCAGGAATCCAGTGTGATTTCACAACATGGAATCCTTTCTCCAAGCGTGGGACTTGTAAAGATGAGAAAAGATTCTCCAGAGAAGGATAGTTCTTATTCCTCTGTTCAGATGCACACAAAAAATGCAGAGGGTTTGCTAAAACCTAATCTAACTTGCCAAGGTGATAGGGTAAGAAAATGCATAGAATAAAACCTAAAATATAAAGGTGATGCACCGAGGAATGTTAGACACTTGTTTTGCAAATTTAACACAGACCACATAGATGCAATACAAACACCATGCACAGGTAACCAAACTACAATAAGAGATAAAAATGACAACAATGAATACATGAGAGGGTCGAGAGTCAATCACAACGCATATATTATTTCTCAAGAGTCGATACAGTACATTGTAGTGGCCAAGAGGCAAAAAGACTAGCATTACAACCCATATGGGAGGTTTCAAAGCTCCACAAATTCTCTGGCAAGCGAGGGAATAAGGGAGGATGCAAAACAAAACTATCTGACCCCTTAAAGGAGTTCTTCTTTACAATATATATCAAGAAATGAGAGAGGGAAGAGAGAGGAAATCTAGAATCTGCCCCAACCACTTCTTGGTAGCATTTAAAATCATCTCATTATGACAGAAGCAGCAGATCCTAGCAAAACGGCGGGCTATCTAACAGGAGTGGCGAGCTGTCTGCTGCATTAAAGTTGGTTGTTGAAGCATTACTTCTGTCTATCACCACGCGTCAGAGACGTTTTCTTAATTTTCTCCCTCCAAACTACACCAAAATGTGAGATTGATCCCAGAATCATGTAGAGAATTTCAACAGCTTTCCGTTGATATAAAGAAAGTGCAAATCTATGCTCTGGATCGAAAGATATGAAGGTCTAAAGATTTAGGGCACAAAACAGGCAAGAACAGGTTTTAAAATCTTTTTCCCGCGCTCTGCCATCTAGACGACACGTGGCAGGCCCTGATTTGCTGAGTGATTCTCTCTCTCCACTTTTCCACGGGATTTCCTTTGAAATTTCCTTGTGGGCCCTTAAACATGGACACATGGCACTGTTTCATTGGATCGGGATTTTTCCTTCAAAAATCACCCCTTTGACCTTTGGACCTTTCTCCTTGTGACACGTGTCATGATCTGATTGGTCCGCAGGTCTGCCGGCTCTTTCACGTCCACCGCATCTTTTTGCCCCAGATGTCCCAGTGCTTCGTGGGATAGAATCCTCCGATCTTCCCGAAATGGGATTCCTCGTCGCTTTTCTGCTGGTGACACGTGGCGTGATCTGATTGGCTTTCGGATCCTTCGGCTATCCGCGTCCCACACGTCCCTTTGTCCCACTTGTCCTTGTGCTAAAGTTTCCTATTTCGGTTTGAACCGGCCAGTTCGCGTCCTTCACGTCCATTTGTCCCAAATGTCCCAATGCTGTCTGGGACAAATTCTTCCGGTTCGCCCGATTCGGCCTATTCGCGTTCCTTTGTCCCACATGTCCTAAAGCAGTTGGTCGATTTTCTTCTCCCTTCGGCCGGGTCAGCTTCTCGCGCCCTACGCGTCCTTCTGGTCCAACTGTCCCAATGCTACAGTTCTCTGTTTCGGGGTGAACCGGACGGTTCGCGTCCTTCGCGCACTCTTGTCCCGCTTACTCCCGGTAAAGGACTTGGACAAATTTTCTTTCTTTAGGCCGATTCAAGCATTTCACTTCCATTTGTCCCATATTTCCCTTTTCTGTTTGGGCCACCTGGAGGCTTTTCAGCCGATCCGCGCCTTCCGTGTATAATTGTTCCAACTGTCCCAAAGGCGGCCTTGAGTAGGACTTAGCCAATTTTACGATTTTTCTCCTGAATCAATCTACTTGCTTGGAACTAAAAACTCTTATGCTTGTTATCAAATTAACTCTAGGGGGTGAAATTTGGATAACAAAAACCTCTGCAAAGATTTCATGCATACACCTAAATAGAGGAGTAAGAAATAGCTTCAATCTGGAGAGTTTTCTCACCTTGCAAGCGCCCACACCTTGGGGAAAACTCAATGTTGTGCATTCACACTAGATGAGTTTTCCTTAGAAAATAAAATCCATAACTCATCTAGGGGTGTTGTGAATTTACACTAACAAGCCTCCTTTACAATATTTTTGATGGACATATCTTACCTCTTGCCCACTAATAGTGTACTATGCATACTTATTGGATCAATATAATGTGTTTCGTGATGTATTTTGTGCATCCTTTGCATGTTCTATTATCTATACTTACATCTCTCCATTATAGGGTATACTATGCATATTCCTTGATGTCTATTGTAGTTTTTAAGAGATGTGTTTAATGGGTTTGAAGTGGTTTTCTGTGTGAATCTACCTCTGGTCTATGGTTCATCTTGTCCACCCTCTCCGTTTCTCACCTCTCTCCATTTCAGACAGTTTGATTTTTGGATAGCAACCTCTTTTTCTAGCGTATCACCACTCTTAGTGTAGGTGTAATTTTCATGCACTCTCTCACTCCCTAGTCCTTTGGTAATGGTTATATTAGGATTAGGTAGTTGATTACTAGCATTAGGAGTAGATTGGGGTAGGTAGTTTAGGAGTAGGAAGCAACCTTCTCTGGAGGGTTATCTTAAGCTCGCAAGTCCCAGAGCTTGAGAGATGACCCGATGTTACACAAATTACACCAAATGTCCCATCTACATTTCAAGCCATTTGAGGGGTGTTTTGATTTGGGGATAATAGTTCTAGTAGGCTTGGTGGGACAACATTTGAAGTTGTATTTTTAGTTGGAGTGTAGATAAATATTTGTAACAGACCTCATTTCAACATTCTGGTGTCTTTTTGTTGAGATTTTAGCTATTGGGAAGCATTCACAAACACACCTGACAACTGTAGTTGGTCTAAAAAACATAGTCTCTAAAGTTTTAGAACTTCTCTCTTTCCAACTTCATTCATTTTCATTCATTTCTCTTTCCATCTCTTTCATTTTCTTCCATTTTATAAAGTTTTGCAACCATGAATTCATTCCCGTAGTGTAATTCACACATAAAAAGTGTAATCAGCCTCTAATGAGCTTCACAACTCCTCCAGATCAACATTATGATAAGATTCAGAACCACTATGCTTACCCATATGAGCAATGCCAAAACCAGTTTGGCAATGGAACTTAGCAAGAACAAGGGTATGCATATAATGGAAATAGTCAAATAGAAAATGCTAATTTTTTGGATAATATCCAAAGAATGGAGGCTGACATGGTTCAATCTTGGGCTACAGTACATGTAACATTTCCATTTTAAGACTTTAGAAACAAGGGAATTTTTTTTTCTTGGACAATGTTCTCTATTATAAATAAAACAATATTTCAAGCACACATTCCATGCCAATAAATATCATAAAAAATAACCATATACAACTATAAATGAATCGGTAAACAACCGATCTCTCATTTCGTGACTTGGTTTCTAACCAATCTATCATGTTTTTCTTTAACTATGGAATACTTTATGTATACTACGTATACTTAGTTTACTTATCCTATACGGTGTATTGATTGATCTGTTTAAAGAGCCTATCTAAATATTTGTTACCAATATTCATCTGACATCACGTTTCTTTAAACTAGGTGTCATAGGAAAACACAACCAATAGTTTGTAATACTTTGGCCAAATATTTCCAACATACTATTCATGTTACTATTCCTAGATGACATACTCGTCAAATCGGAATATGTCCTTCACCTCACTCTTCTGTTATCTAGAATGGTCTTTATTGAATTTTTTCATTCCACTTGCCCAACATTTGACCCTAACCTAGGTTAGTGACCTTATTGTTATAGGGAGATGCTCATGATGATATAGGGTATATGGGCATTCTCAACTGACCTAAGTTGATCAAATGTGCCTAGATACCCTGAGTCATAGGAAACTACTTCCTATTTCAAAGCATTATACTAACTTGACCTAGAGAGAATCTAAGTTCAAGTCTAGATGTGTATAGATATAGATGAACAAATGTGGAAGGGTGCTGCCACATGTCAACTACAACATTGTATCCTCAAGAAGACCTTAGTCTTCTCGAAGGTACAATTCTATAGTTGGCATGTGCTAACATTCGTCAAAACTTCGTCATCATAAAGTACATACCCATAGGATATCATTAAGACTAATTAATTCAAGATTAATATTTAGATTACAACAACCTTGCAAAACCCTAATTCCATCACTCCTTAAGTTCTTCATCCATATTTGATTGAATTAATATAAAATAACTTCATTAACTCCTAATTCTTTTTTTTTATATTCATTAACTTTGGTATAACATGCAGTTATCCAAAAATAGGACAACAACCATCATAAGGTTAATTTAAAGTAAATTATCCATTCAAAGAAGGTGTAGTAACAACATAGGTTCAACCAGAGTAGACTTTATAGAAAATGAAGTCTAAATGATTAATAATCAAAAACACCCTTCTTTCATTTTACATTCATTTTAGAGAGGAAGAGTCTTCCTCTACATGATTAAGTGATAGGGTTTGTCATTCCCTTTTCATCTTTCACAATTTCTATAGATTAAGTGTATGTCCATTACACATTCCATAATTATACTATAATTGTTTTGATAGTTAATGACATCTAATGCAACTTAGCAAGTTGTATCTTAGTAAGGGAGATTGAACTATTTCCCTCCTTCCAACTTTATAAATGATAACAAAGATAGGTATACAAATAGATCTGAAGAATATCAACAAGATAGTATTCCAATTTCCTCAATAAAAGTACAGGAGAAATACACAACAATTTGAAGTAGATTTCCAAACTTTTCAATTCATCATGATAAAAATACACAGTTTACAAATCTATGCATTTCAGACATACTTCATGCCAATCAACATTAAGATCATAACAAAATACAACTTTTCCTTTTTCAATACAACTCAAGAATGAATTTGAATTCACTACATAAGAGCCATAATTTAAATCAGCCAATACATAATAAAATTTATTACCTTCTTGTATCACTTACAAAGTCCATCTACAAAAATTTCTAGCATGGGTCAGTTCATTGAACTGAGCATGATAAGCACTAAGCATTAAAACGAAGTGCAATAAACTAATTGTTCCATTAAAATAACTCTACTTTAATGAAACAATTATTGTAATCATACAAATAAACATAAGTTATAACAACCCTAAAAGAAGTACAAATAATAAATAAAAATTCACTTTTAAGAAAAGATCATAATATAATCAGCAGCTAATGCATTATATTAGATAAGTATTGTCCCAAACAATTACTTATTTATATCAAACAATAGCTCTTTACATTTAATTATTTCATAATTCTTTTTGAATTTGAAATACATAATTAACTTTACTACATAAATAAAAAGAGTTACTTTTAGAATCAAATACCTTCTTGTCATTTTTACCAAATTTCCAGAAATCATGTACATATAAGTTCATTTTAGAAGAGTACATATTTAGGATGAATCAACCAACAACTTAAATAAATAAGAGAATCATAATTCAGATGTGGCAGTCTAATTCTAGGTTAAATAATATAACCTAGGTTCTTAGATTAGGCTTCTTATCAATAATGGAAAAGTATTTACCAACATCAATGTTTCATTTCAAATAACTGAAACAATGTACAAATCTCCTTAATCATAATTGAAGTAGAGAAGTAAATAGTAATCATTACTAATCAATTACATAATAAAATTTATGCATTTGATTCATCTAAACGTATAATAGGTTTTTATATAAAGGAAGGAGAATGAACTAAATGGTACATAGTTTACAATTTATTTTGTCATTTGGTTAAACCAAATTCTCATATGCATCTTTAGAAAAGAAGAGTCAACATCCTACAACTTAAATAAATAAGAAGAAAAATCAATACAGACTATCCACAACTCACCATTCTTCTAAGAGATAGAAATTAGGTTCAGAAAGTACATAACTGATTACCTACATAACTGTATCAGTCAAGGAAACCAATAAAAAGATTCATCATTTAAGAGACAACAACTGTTAACAAGAATCTCAATCCAATCCAATAAGGGAGAGAAACAAAATAGTCATCAACTCACTTGCAATCCTTATGAATTATTTAAAATTATTGGAGATATCAGTTAGTGATCTAAAATGATACTCCATAAAGCAAAGTAAGACTTATAAAAGGATTATTTCTTACTCGTATCCATCCAAGGAAGGATCATATTTACTATTGAGTGCATAGAGAAGAGTCCATCAGAAAACATTTTCCTAATGATGCATGACTCAGCCATTAAAAAATAGTCAGACAAGAAATGATTACATTTTCCTTTCTATAGAACAGGCTCAGTTGTACACTTCCTTGAATCGACAAGACAATTGATTCCATAAAAAATATCTAAGATCAAGAAAGATCAAATGGGAATGGTTTAGTATTTCCCATGTACAAAAAATGATAGTCCCAAAAGTTACTTAAACATTCAACTATTCCCATGAACTCTCCACAGTCAGCTAGCAACAAGTTAAGTTTAAACAACCAAAAAGAAGTTTCTAGTTCTGGAGAGTGAGTTCTCATTATCTCATCCAAGATCAAAAGGGCAAAGAGCTAAACTCAAGAAGTTGAATAGGCCCAGGAAGGTAAACCCCCTAACAAATTTGAGAGAGAGATAGTCGATCTATAGAGTAGTTCGAGCAAACAAAACTTCAACCATTGAATAAAACTTAACTTCCCAAAATTTCAAGGAAACTTTAATAGAAAGGATCCGAACCGAGAACTTATTCACCACTATTTTAACAATGGAATTCTGAATCCCTTTTTAAAACCTAGAATTCCATTCAAAAGTTTTGAAAGAGAATACAAAAACCCAACACGAAGTTTAAAGTCAAACATTGTTTCTATATTCCTCATGAATTTGAATTGTAGCAGTGATTCCAACTAAAATAACTTACATAGCTCCATCAAAAACATAAAGTTCAAGGAAGATAAGTTCAGTGCTAAGAAATGGTAATTATTCCTTCCATATTTAACACAAGTTGAAGTACGGAACACAACACTTCCAAATACTTCAAATACCCATTAACGATTTCTTTCAAATGAGTTCGAGTTCATATTGAAGAACAAAGTATACAATACAGTCCTGAAACATAAGTACTATATCTTCACAAAACAAGATACAATTTATAAAAGGATATTCACCTATCTTTCAAAACAATCAAATACATTCAATTTAAATAACGCAGGTTACCTAGAACAGAGGGAAACAAGATATCCTTAACACATTTTCACATAAGTTTGAGTTCTTGGAATACATTAAATATATATCCATATATACCGAAAGATAAATAATACAGACTTTTCAAACTCAAATATGCATCAAAGAGAAGTATCCCTTTTATTTTCCAATTTCTAAAGAGACTTCCAGTTTGAAACTCAAACCAAAAACCATTTACTCAAGCTCTTTTTCAAGCAGACAGTGCAAAATGCATGTTTTAATCAAAACACTAAAGTCTCAAAAGTTCTATGTGCATTTCACCATTAAACTTACTCAAAGAGAAAACATCCAAAACCAACATTATCATGCAAAGATTTCCATAACCAAAATAACAAAGATTCTTTCCATATGAATAAAGTAACAAAAAAAAAAATAGAAACCCTTTTATCTCCTGAGAGCAGAGTTATTTTAATGAAACATTTAGAGAAAAGCAAGAAATCTTAATGGGTAGAGCCTATCATGCCTGATAGTGCTTTTTCCAATTTGAAGAAGACTTCTAGCCAATATTTTAACACTTATTCTTCTCCAAGAAAGATCAAAAACTAAAAATATCTTTCCCCAATGCCTCATATACTTCCCTTGAATTGAAAATAGACCAGGGAAACAAAAATAGCAATAAAGTGAAGATCGAACTTTCTGGTTCTAAGAACAAGATAGCTCTATGCAGAGTAAAAATAAGAAATCATGCAAGACCAAACAACCCCCAATGAATCTTCCTGCATGGTTTCTAAGATGGTTTGTTAGCAAAAACTGAAACTCATTAATGCCATTTACTCTCAAATACCTTCCTATCTCTCCTTGCCACCGCCATCCAAAATAGGCAAAGCCTATTTGAACTTCTGCATGCATCACTAAACCTTAGTGATGAATCCATGTCATCTTCCTCCAAATTCCATTCCCTTACCTAATTTGGCACTACACTTCCCCATTAATTTCCAAAAATCAAATCACATTAATAGCGTAGGAACCGTCGCCTAGCTTCCCACTTGCCTTACAACCCTTAGGTCCCCTTTCCATATTTCAATAGTTTAGGATAACTTAGGATAAGACCTTAGGCTAGTTTTAAAGTTTTAACCTTAATTTATAAATATGGCAATAGGTAAATCATCATCTTTAGTTAGATCATAATTCATAACCAAATAGTATTAGGTATTAGGTCAGAAATAACCTAGCATCATCTTAGGTTATTTCCCCCTTATTCAAACTTAGTACAAACAACTTAGGTTAGGATGCCATCCCAACAAAATAGACATAGGTATCAAATAGGTATAATTACCTTAGTTTAGAATCCCGCTAGGATAGATCTCATAGGTCTAGGACTTATTTTTTATTTTTTTAAATTTTTTTTACAATAGTCCTCACGCAAGCCTCTTTTCACTTAACACCCTTATGCATCCTGTAGAGATCAATCAAGAAGACCTAAGCACAAAACATACAACATAATGCAGGCACGATCTTATAAGATAATAAAGAATTTGTAAATATACATGAGTTCAATCAGTTATGTCTCACAACCTTTGAATGTCATTTTACCATTCAAACCAGGTAAGGATATTTAAAACATACATTGGATCAATGGAATTGATCCAAGGATGAGTCAATTAATAGAGATAAGTTTGCAACCATCATTACCAGATGTGAATATAGATTCTTTGCAAACAACAACATTTTAGCCTAATGAATCCAAGAGAAGAAATGACTTAACCATGGAAAACATGATCTTCAACAATCAAAGGAACACACCTCATCAAGAAAATCACATGTCAATGCTTGCAATGCAAAAGAGGAATATAACAGTTTGTCAAAGGTGTTACATACTTCCATCCTAAAAGGAATCATCATCCTGATGATTATATTATTTTAACAATTTACATCAAGGGAAATCAATTTATTCACTTTCTTTTCATATGTTCTTAACATATCATAATTTTAAAGCTCCAAAAATCAACATTTACATAGTTGTTTATTTGAAATAAATGAATATCTGCCCAAAACAGATAGACTTATTGTCATATAAAGATAAAATCATAAATTTTTATCAGTCATCATAATTAATTCTGTTCAAATAAATACAGAAAAGTAGCTTTCATATCTTCCATATTTTCCCAAGTTTCACTTTCCTCATTAAATTGATCCCACTGGACCTTACATTGAATTATTTCATGATTTCTTAAATGAAATTGCTGAGTTTCCAACACTCATATGGGTTTAACCACAATTATTCATGGGTCTTGGACCTACAAGGAATTCCAATTTAACACAAGTGATAAATCTGAAAGGTATTTCTTAAGCAAAGAAATATGGAAAACATCATGCATTCATGAAAAAGTAGGAGGTAATGCTAAATTATAAGCTATAGGGTTGATTAGTTCAACTATTTCAAAAGGTCCAACGTAACTAGGTGATAACTTGGCAGCCTTGCCAAAAGTTATAGAGATCTTTTTCAGTTTAACCCGAAGAAAGACCTTCTCACCAAGTTCAAATTTCCTATCAACCCACTTCAAGTTAGCATAACTCTTTTGCCTATTTGCTACTTCTTTCAAGCGTTCATGAATCATTTTAACTTCTTGTTCCATTTCCATAAGGATTTTAGGCCCAATTACCTCTCTATCCTCAATGTTGTCCCAACTAATAGGAGTTCTACATTTTCTTCCATATAATGCTTCGAAAGGTGCCATCTTTAGAGAAGCATGATATGTATTATTGTACGCAAATTCAAGTAATGGAATATAATCTTCCCACTTATATTGTTGATCCATACAATACATCTGCAACATATCCTCTAAAACTTGATTAGCTCTTTCAGTCTGACCATCCATTTCCGAATGATACACAAGACTAAAATTCAGCTTAGTCCTTATATATGCATTAAGTGTTTGCCAAAACCTTGAATTCATTCTAGGATCTCTATCAAATATGATTAATTCAGGTACTCCATGTAATCTAAAAGTCTCATGAACAAACCTTTTTGCCAAAATAGGAGAATTATCATTTAGATTACCAGTAATAAAATGTGCTACTTTTTTTAGTTTATCAAAAATAACCAAAATAACATCATGTTTATTCCTTGACATAGGCAACCCTTGAATAAAGTCCATGCTTATTACTTTCCATTTGTACTGAGGTATGCTGTGAGGATACAATAAATCAGATGGATGCATATGTTCAGCTTTAACACGTTGACATTCTATGTAATGTGTCACAAACTCTACAAAATATTTTTTCATTCCTTTCCAGAAATATTCTTGTTTTATATCAGCAAGCATCTTTGTGAGGTCGAGGTGTCTAGAAAAAGGTGAATTATGAAATTCAACTAACAATTTCTTTCTCAAATCATTTAGAAAATGTATGTATACTCTTTTTTCAAATCATAAGATTGCTTCATTATCAAGGTGAAAACCTTTATATCTCACATCCTTTGGATCTGCAGCAAGTGCTATTTTTACTTGCTGAAAATAGGAATAAAATTCCATAACACTTTTTACTTCATCTTTAAACTGAGTTCTTAATGTTATAAGAGTAGAAATGTGCTTCCTAAGACTTAGAGCATCAACTACCCTATTTTCCTTGCCTTTAATGTAGCTTATGTCAAAATCATATTAATACAAAAAATCTAACCACCTTCATTGTCTTGCATTAAGATTTGGCTGAGTGAAAATATATTTCAGCCCTAAATGATCAGTTTTTAATTCAAAAGGTTTACCAAGCAGATAATGCCTCCAAACTTAAAGTGCATAAACAATGGCAGAAAGATCTAAATAAAGCATAATTTAACTCATGTAACTTAAGTTTTCTACTTTCATAAGCTATGACATGATAATTTTGTAACAAAATACCTCCAAGTCCATTCCCAAATGCATCTGTTACAACAGTAAAGTCTCCATTATGGTTTGGTACAACTAAAATAGGTACTGAAGTTAACTGACTCTTCAAATATAGATTCACATTTCTCATTCCAAACAAACTTATTATCTTTTTTCTGTAATGAAGTTATTGGTGTAGCCACTTTGAAAAAATCTTTTACAAATTTCCTATAGTAACCAACAAAACCCATGAAGCTTCTAACTTCATGTACATTCTATAGTGTAGGCCACTCAGTTATAGCTACAATATTTTTAGGATCTACAACAATTCCATTCTTACTAATAACATGACCCAAATAGAAAACTTCTGTATCATAGAAAGAACATTTAGATAGCTTACCATATAACCATCTATTGCTCAAAATTTCCAAAACTATCCTTAAATGCTCATGGTGTTCCTCAATACTTTTAGAATATATGAGAATATCGTCCAAGAATACAAGATTTTTTTTTTCCAAGTACTCTTGAACGATATTATTCATTAAATTCATAGAAACTATAGGTGCATTTGTTAATCCAAAAGGTAAAACTATGAACTCATAGTGTCCATACCTTGCTCTAAAAGCTATTTTATGAATTTCCTCATCCTTAATCTGTAACTGATGATATCTAGATTGAAGATCTATCTTATAATATACTAATGCTCCATGAATCTGATCAAATATATTATCAATTCTAAGGAGTGGATACTTATTATTTATTGTTTCTTTATTTAACATTTTGTAATCAATGCAAAATCTAAGTGTTCCATATTTCTTTTTCACAAAAATTACCGGTAGTCCCCAAGGTGAAACACTCAGTCTAATCAAACCTTTAGACAAAAGTTCTTGCAATTGTGCCTTAAGCTCTACTAATTCTATAGTATTCATTCGATATGGTGCCTTGGAAATAGGTTTGGTACCTAGTTTGATCTCAATTGTGAATTAAAATTCCCTTTTGGGTGGAATACGTGGTAACTCTTCTGAAAACACATCTCTGTAGTTTCATAACAGTGGATAACATTCCATGAAATCACTATTTTCCTCAGCAGATTCTAAAAATTTTACTGCATATAAGGTACAACCTTTATTTTTGGCCCTTTTCAGTTGCATAGCCGACAATTTCCTAATTGAAATTTCACGTTTCACACCCTGAATCTCTGCTATTTTCTGTAGATCATCTAGATAACTAATATGTTTTTCAAAATAGTCCACTTTTTCTTTATGATTAGCTAGCCAACGAACACCTATGATTATATCATATGATCCCAAAGGTGCAACATAAAGATCAACTTCAATGGAAAAACTAGGTAAGTTAAGGACTTCCCCAAAAGGACACATACTAATTGTATGAACAACATTATTCCCATAATGTATAGTCCATGTTTTATCCATTTTTCCAAAAAAAAAAAATAGTTTCGATGCTAATTTACTAGAAATCAAACATTCAGTAGATTTGGTATCAAAAAGAATAGTTACATGTATGGAAAATAACTTACCCAGAACTTCTATGGGCGTGTCTTATCTTTTAGCCTACTTGTTAGCTACTGCAACATGTATCTTGTGCTGCTGAATTTGATCATCCTTTTTCAAAGAACATTGATTTGCATAATGATGTTTGCCACAGTTATAACAGCCTCCTATAGGTCCCATTCTAGTCTCAGATTTATTTTCAGCCTTATACTTATCATTCTAAACTCCATAGGACTTCTATCTGTTATTATTATTCTTGACAAAGTTGTTCTGTGCATTTCCAACAGACTTATTTGTCGTTGTTTTCTTATTATTATCAGCTGAAAAACTTAATTTTCATTCCAAATTTATTCCATGGTCCTTTCTTAGGTGCAAGAGATGATGAAGAGGAGTTGGGGACTTTCTTCCTTACTTCCTCTTTATGAGTATAAATTGCCTTTAATTTTTCTTCCTGCCTTATTGCTTTTTCAACAACCCCTTCCATAGTGGTTGGGCTATGAACATCCACCTATCCTCCTATAACAGGATTCAATCCCATGATGAATTTTTTTATCCTTAACTTCTCGTATATTTGATACTGAGGTACATACTTAAGGATTTTAGTAAACAACTCCCAATACGTAATTACAGTTAGCTTTCCTTGAGCTAAGTTCTGGAATTCAGTGATTTTATTGATCATAATAAAGTT
Organism: Taxus chinensis; assembly: GCA_019776745.2. Taxonomy (NCBI): domain Eukaryota; kingdom Viridiplantae; phylum Streptophyta; class Pinopsida; order Cupressales; family Taxaceae; genus Taxus; species Taxus chinensis. Next base: position 850,588,399 of record CM034150.1, read on the forward strand.
ACGGTAGGCAACGTTGCCTAAAGTAACTTTTAAATTGATCCCAAGTAATATTAGTTTTATTAATATTCAACTCAGCCTTACGGCTGTCCCACCATGAAGATGCTTTATGGGAAAGCTGATATGATCCCCATATTGCCTTCGTTTCTTCCGAGAAGTTCCTTATTGCAAAGTACTTCTCCATTTCACTGAGCCAATTCTTAACTCCATCTCCTAAGGTGGTGCCATAAAACTTAGGTGGACTTATCCTTTTTATATCGTTAGTGAGTTCAGCTTTCAGCCTAGCCTTTTTTTTCCAGCTGATCAGGTATGTTCACATTATTATTATCAACACCCAAATTGGCATTGTTCTCAAGAGGTGGCTAATTATTATTGCTAGAGTCTTCTTCCTCCTCATTTCCCATTACTTGGTGTTCAAGTACAGCTAAACAATATTTTGTGTCCAATAGGGCAGAAATGATCTCATCAAGTTTTTTGGAAGTTGCTGCTCCTTCACCAGGTGGAGGATTATTTCCAACATTTCCTCTTTTTCTAACAATTTTCTATTAATAAGAAAATTTAAGTTTTATCAGATTATGGATATAATAGGTCCAAGAGTTGTAACCTTCCGCTCTGATACCAAGATGTAACATTCCCATTTTAAGACTTTAGAAACAAGTGAATTTTTTTTTTCTTAGATAATGTTCTCCATTCTAAATAAAACATTATCTAGAACACACATTCCATGCCAATCAATCTCATAACAGATAACCATATGTAGCTGTAAATGACTTGGTAAACTACTGATCTCTCATTTCATGACTCAGTTTCTAACTAATCTCTCATGTTTGTCTTTAGGTATCTTTTGAAAGAACCTATCTGAATATTTGTTACCAATATTCATCTGACATCACATTTATTTAAACTAGGTGTCATAGGACAACGCAACTAGCAGCTTACGATACTTTGGCCAAAGATTTCCAACATATTATTCATGTTACTATTCCTAGATGACATACTCGTCAAATTAGAATACGTCCTTCACCTCACTCTTCTGTTATTTAGAATGGTCTTTACTGACTTTTGTCAATCCACTTGCCCAAGGTTTGACCCTAACCCAGGTTAGCGACATAATTTGTTATAGGGAGATGCTCATGATGACCTAGGGTATATGGACATACTCAACTGACCTAAGTCGATCGAATGTGCCTAGATACCTTGAGTCATAGGAAGCTACTTCCTATTTCAAAGCATACTACTAACTTGACCTAGAGAGAATCTAAGCTCAACTACATATGTGTGTAGATATAGATGAAAAAATGTGGAAGGGTGATACCACATGTCAACTGCAACATTGTATCCTTGCGAAGACCTTAGTATTCTTGAAGGTACAATTCTCTAGTTGGTGTGTGCCAACATCCATCATAACTACTTCATCATGAAGTACATACCCCTAGGAGATCATTAACACTAATTAATTTAGGATTAAGATTCAGATTACAGTAACCTTGTAAAACCATAATTCCATCACTCCTTAAGTTCTTCATCCATATTAGATTGAATTAATATAAAAGAACTCCGTTAACTCTTTTTTTTATATTCATTAACTTTTGCATAACATGAAGTTATAAAAAAATAGGATAGCAACCATCATAATGTTAATTTAAAGTAACTTATCCATTCAAATAAGGTGTAGCAACCACATAGGTTCAACCAGAGTAGAATTCATAGAAAATGAAGTCTAACTGATTAACGATCAAAAACACCCTTCTTTCATTTTACATTCTTTTGAGAGAGGAAGATTCTTCCTATACATGATAAGTGATAGGGTTTGTCATGGCCTTTTTATCTTTCACAATTTCTATAACTTAATTGTATGTCCATTACACATTCCATAATTATACTATAATTGTTTCGATAGTTAACGAAATCTAATGCAACTTAGCAAGTTGTATCTTAGTAAGGGAGATTGAACTATTTCCCTCCTTCCAACTTAATAAATGATAACAAAGATAGGTATACAAATAGATCTGAAGAATATCAACAAGATAGTATTCCAATTTCCTCAATAAAATTACAGGAGAGATACAAAACCATTTGAAGTATATCTCCAAAATTTTCAATTCATCATGATAAAAATACACAATTTACAAATCTATGCATTTCATACATACTTCATGCCAATCAACATTAAGATCATAACAAAATACAACTTTTCCTTTTTCAATACAACTCAAGAATGAATTTGAATTCACTACATAAGAGCCATAATTTAAATCAGCCAAAACATAATAAAAGTTATTACCTTCTTGTATCACTTACAAAGTCCATCTACAAAAATTTCTAGCACGGGTCAGTTCATTGAACTGAGCATCATAAGCAGTAAGCATTAAAATGAAGTGCATTAAAATAATTGTTCCATTAAAAAAACTCTACTTTAATGAAAAAATTATTGTAATCATCCGAATAATCATAAGTAATAACAACCCTAAAAGAATTACAAATAATAAATCAAAATTCACTTTTAAGAAAATATCATAATATAATCAGCAACTAATGTATTATATCAGATAAGTATTGTCCCAAACAATTACCTATTTATATCAAACAACAAATCTTGACATTTAATTATTTCATAATTCTTTCTGAATTTGAAATACAAAATTAACTTTACTACATAAACAAAAAGAGTTACTTTCAGAATCAAAGACCTTGTCATTTTTACTAAGTTTCTAGAAATCATGTACAGATAAGTTATTTTCTGCATAGTACATATTTAGGATGAATCGGCTAATAAATTAAATAAATACGAGAATCATAATTCAGATGTGGTAGCCTAATTTTAGGTTAAATAATATAACCTAGGTTCTTAGATTAGGCTTCTTATCAATACTAAAAAGGTATTTACCAACATCAATGTTTCATTTCAAATAACTGAAACAATGTACAAATATCCTTAATCATAATTGAAGTAGAGAATTAAATAGTAATCATTACTAATCAATTACATAATAAAAGTTATGCAACTGATTCATGTAAACCTATAACAAGTTTCTATATAAAGGAAGAAGAATAAATTGAATGGTACATAGTTTATAATTTATTTTTTCATTTGGTTAAACCGAGTTCTCATATGCATCTTCAGAAAAGAAGAGTCAACATCCTACAACTTAAATAAATAAGAAGAAGAATCAATACAGACTATCCACAACTCACCATTCTTCTAAGAGATAGAAATCAGGTTTAGAAAGTACATAACTGATTACCTACATAACTATATCATTAAATGAAACTAGTAAAAAGATTCATCGTTTAAGAGACAACAACCATTAACAAGAATCTCAATCCAATCCAAGAAGGGAGAGAAACAAAATATTCATCAACTCACTTGCAACCCTTATTAATTATTCAACATTATTGGCAATATCAGTCCGTGAACTGAAATGATAGGTTCCATAAAACAAAGTAAGACTTACAAAAGGATTATTTCTTACTCATATCCATCCAGGGAAGGATCATATTTACTATTGAGTGCACAAAGAGGAGTCCATCAGAAAATAATTTACTAATGTTGCATGACTCAACCATTAAAAAACATTCAGATAAGAAATGATTATGTTTTCCTTTCTATAGAACATGCTCAGTTGTACACTGCCCTAAATCGACAAGACAATTGATTCCATACAAAATAGATGAGATAAAGAAAGATCAAATGATAATGGTTTATCTTTTCTCTTATACCAAAAATGACATTCCCAAAAGTTGCTTAAACATTCAACTATTCCCATCAACTCTCCTAAGTCAACTAGCAACAAGTTAAGTTTAAACAACCACAAAGAAGTTTTTAGCTTTGGAGAGTGAGTTCTCATTACCTCATCCAAGATCAAAAGGGCAGAGAGATGAACTCAAGAAGTCAAACAAGCCTAGGAAGGTAAATTCCCTAACAACTTGGAGAGAGAGAGAGAGTCGATCTATTTACTAGTTCGAGAAAACAGAACTTCAACCATTGAAAAAAACTTAATTTCAAAAATTTAAAGGAAACTTTAATAGAAAGGATCCAAATTGAGAACTTATTCACCATTGTTTTAACAATTGAACTCCAAATCCCTTTTTAAAACCCAAAATTCCATTCAAAATGTCTGATAGAGAATACAAAAACCCAACACGAAGTTTAAACTCAAACATAGTTTCTATATTCCTCACGAATTTGAACTGTAGCAGTGATTCCAACTACAATAACTTATATAGCTCCATCAAAAACATAAAGTTCGAGGCAGAGAAGTTTAGTGCATAGAAAAGGTAATTATTCCTTCCATATTTAAAAAAAGTTTAAGTATGGAACACAACACTTCCAAATACTTCAAATACCCATTAATGATTACTTTCAAATGAGTTTGAGTTCATATTGAAGAATAAAGTATAAAATACAGTCCCAAAACAAAAGTACTATATGATAACAAAAAAAGATACAGTTTATAAAAGGATATTCACCTATCTTTCAAAATAATCAAAGACATTCAGTTTAAATAACGCAGGTTACCCAGAATAGAGGGAAACAAGACATCCTTAACACATTTTCATGCAAGTTTGAGTTCTTGGAATATGTTAAATATATATCCATATAGACTGAAAGAGAAACAATAAATATTTTCAAACTCAAAGATGCATCAAAGAGAAGTATCCCTTTTATTTTCCAAGTTCTAAAGAGAATTCCATTTTAAAACTCAAACTAAAAACTATTTACTCAAGCTCTTTTTTTAGCAGACAATCCAGAATGCATATTTTAATCAAAACACTAAAGTCTCAAAAGTTCTATGTGCATTACACCATTAAACTTACTCGGAGAGAAAAAATCCAAAACCAACATTATCATGCAAATGTTTCCATAACAAAAATAAAAAATATTCTTTCCATGTGAAGCAAGTAACCAAACAAAAATAGAAACCCTTTTATCTCCTGAGAGTAAATTTATGTTAATGAAACATTTAGAGAAAAGAAAGAAATCTTAATGGGTAGAGCCTATCATGCCTGATAGTGATTCTAGCGATTTTAAGAAGAATTCCATCTGATATTTGAACACTTCTTCTTCTCTAAGAAAGATGAACAACTAAAAATATCTTTCCTCAATGCCTCATGTACTTCCCTTGAATCAAAAATAGACTAGGGAAACACTAAATAGCCATAAAGTGAAGATCAAATTGTTGGTTCGAAGAACCAGATAGCTCCATGAAGAGAAAAAATTACAAATCATGCAAGACCAGAAAACCACCAATGAATCCACCTATATGGTTTCCAATATGGTTTTCTTGTAAAAACTGAAACTTATTAATGCCATTTACTCTCAAATTCCCACTTATCTCTCCTTTCCACCGCCATCCAAAATTGGCAAAGCCTATTTGAAATTTTACATGCATTACTAAACCTTAGTGACAAATCCACGTCAACTTCCTCCAAATTCCATGCCCTTTCCTAATCTGACAGTACACTACCCCATTAATTTCCAAAAATAAAATCATATTAATAGCTTAGGAACCATCACCTAGCTTCCCACTTTCCTTATGACCATTAGGTCCCCTTTGCATATTTCAATAGTTTAAGATAGATACCATTAACTTAGGATTAAACCTTAGGCTAGTTTTAAAGTTTTAACCTTAAGTTATAAACATGGAAATAGGTAAATCACCATCTTAGGTTAGATCGTAGTTCATAACCAAATAGTATCAGGTATTAGGTTAGAAATAACCTAGCACCACCTTAGTTATTTCCCCCTTATTCAAACTTAGTACAAATAACTTAGGTTAGGATGCCATCACAACAAAATAGACATAGGTAGCAGATAGGTATATTTACCTTAGTTTATAATCCCGCTAGGATAGATCTCATAGGTCTAGGACTTAGTTTTTATTTTTTTATTTTTATTTTTGACAATAGTCCTCACGTAGGCCTCTTTTCACTTAACACCCTTATGTGTCCTATAGAGATCAATCAAGAATACCCGAGCACAAAACATAAAATAGACTGCAGGCATGATCTTACAAGATAATAAAGAAATTGTAAACATACATGAGTTCATTTCTTTATGTATCACAACCTATAAATGTTAGTTTACCATTCAAACTAAGTAAGGAGATTTAAAACATACCTTGGATTAATGGAATTGATCGAGGGATGAGTCAGTTAATAGAGATAAGTTTGCAACCATCATTACCAAAAGTGAAAATGGATTCTTTACAAACAACAACATCTCATTCTAATGAATCCAAGAGCAGAAATGACTTAACCATGGCAAGCATGATCTTCGACAATCAAAGGAACACATCTCATCGAGAAAATCACATGTCAAACGCTTGCATTGCAAAAGATGAATATAAAAGTTTTTCAAAGATGTTACAGCACAGATGAAGGCTCTTCAGAATTATTTTTAGGGCACCTTGTCCATGGGAAGGCCCTTTTCCAAGACACTATAGCTCTTAGGAGAAGCTTGATTTCATGGTTGAAATGTTGCCTCAACTTGCACAGTGCACTGAGTATTTTGAAGCATATGATAAAATTGAAAAAATAACCTTGTCAATAGGTAAGTCAGCCACTAGCTTCTTTCTTTCCCTTTTCTCCTTCCCAGACCTTATCATTTGAACCATGTCATGATTCAAGCCGATTATATGGTGCACCAATCATTGAATTCCATTCTCCATCCTCTAATCTTCCATTTCATCTTGGCTCTTCTACCCTCTTTCCTTTCAAGCATCCATTTCCCTTCAAAGAGACAAGAATTTCTACCTTCCCCACCACCACAAATGATTGCAAAACCTATTTTGACCCAATGCACCCCTCCTTTTATTGTCTCAAGTTCATCTTGGGAAGTAAACATGTAGATAGTGAGACAAGGGAAACAAAAAGGAAGATTCCATTCAACAAGAAATGACATAAGATTTAAAGAGATGGGATGTCAAATTTAGAATTGAAAGGATTCCCTTGTTGGTAAAAGCCAAGGGAGGAGGTCAGAGTTGAAGAACTGATGGTGGTAGAGGCTGATTTTGTAACAAAATTAGAAAAAAAAAGAAAAGGAATATGATCAACAATCAATTTTATTAGAGTGTAGTGTTTGTTAGGACCCAAAATCTTGGCTAAGTTTAAGAGGATGTGTGGGTGCATGTGACCTATTTGAAGAAGGGAATGCATGTTGAAGGTGCGGAGGGCAGGGTTCTAGCAGGGTTTAGCACAACACATGGTGTGTGCGTGTAAGACATGAATAGGTTTTAGGTCTTAGGCATATTCAGAGTTCCAGATAGCACACGAGGAAAGTGTGACCCGTCTAACATGCATAGTGTATAAGGTGGCATCCTGACAGCTGTAGGATTAAGAATGGAATATTCCATGCATGTAATGGAAGGTTCCAGAAGGACATCATTACAAAGAGTGGAGAAGCTTGGATCAAATAAGGCATTCTCCATTTGACGACCAAATTGGACACTTGGCAGGCTGATCCTGTTACCTCAGAAAGCATGGTGGCGAAGGAAAAACGCTATATATAGAGATGCACGAGTAGTAGAGAGAGAGGTGTGGCAGAGTAGTAGAGGTGTTAGAAGAGAGGAAAATATCTACAGAAATATCATGGAGGATTCTATGGGTTAGGGTTAGGAGGAAATATAGGAGTGATGGCATATTTAGAGGGATGGGTTTATGTTTATCCTTGTAATGTGAAGAGTGTAGTATAGTTTTTGATGTATGACCTTGCTCTGCATTATTTATATGGGTCTGTTTTGACCTCAGTGAATGTAATGTGATTACTAAACTCATTAATATGAATATAAGGTTCTATTATAAAGCATATATGTGTTCATGAGCATAAGTATAATGCATTTCCTTTGTGTTATGAATTATTTTCTATATGTTTGATAACTCCTTTTTTCACTATCAGAATGGATGTATTATTATGATAACTCATCCTAGGTTCTCAAAATGAATACATAGTTATTTTCCATTCTTTTGCACTTAATTATCTGTCATAGATGATGTATTCTCACAAAATTCACATTAAGGAGGGACTTCGACACCCGTGTGTGCCTCGGGTGAGCGTCGAGCACCCTCTGGGCGATAGGCCGATGTATATGGGATTAGAATGCTGTTTTAAGGGTATAAAAATGACTACATCTTGCTTCCATTGTCAGGACCTGTAGTGCCCACTTCCCTTTGACACATTTTGACAATGATATTGATACTGTTGATTTCATTATGGATGTTATTATGCTTTTGATTTAGTATGATGTTAAATATTTGATCATGGAATATTGTGATCGTTATTTGGTTATGATGCATGATGATTATTAGAGACACTCATATGTGGGTGATGATATACTATTTGACATGGATATATTATGAATGTTTGTTCGAGCTTATGATTTTGGATATTGTGAGTAGACCTAGAAAATCAACATTATATGATGATGATATAGTTTTTGATTAAATTACAAATGATATAGTTGTTACTTTGATGTTGTTATGATTAATTTATATAGATGATTTTGGAATTATATTTATATTCATTTTGGATGTTCTGATATGGGCCATGAGGCCAAAGGAGGTTATTTGTGTTTTGCAGGTTAAAACTATCACAACAAACATCAGGGGACAGGAGACCAACCACATTGGAATTCTAAATGAATTCAAAAATGTCACCATGGCAACATGTTTTGTGTGTGTATTGTTTTGTTAGGGATTCCCATGAGGGGGATTACCTTTGAATGTGACCAAGGGGTTTTGTGTATTTTATTAATGTGGTTCCTTTTTATTATTGTTTGTATCTATTTTATTAGTGCAGTGTCCCTTTCTTTTATTAAATTAAATTGTGGTAGATTAATGTGAGAAAACATATGGTTAAAAGTTAATTAATTAAAGTACGACATAAGAATGTGATTATAGAAGTTGTTGGCTTTTGTATTAAATATGTAAGTGATGTGTAAGTATGTGTAAGAGTTGTGTAAGTCAGATTTTGGAGTATGAAACACTCCACATCCTTGGAAATTCGAATTTGTCCTTAGAGGGCTGTTTTTGGAGGCTTATGGGACAAGTAAAACTTGACCCATACCTCTTAATTTTATTTACCAACCATACCTATAGGTTGGAGGGTTGATTTTATAACTTTTTAATGCATTTTTATAACTCAAGTTGCATGTTTTAATTACAATCTTCTTACATTTTATTTCAATCTAGTCCTTTTGGCGTGTGGGTTCGATTCGAGTGTAGAATTAAAATTGTCATATTATTCACCCACCTCTTAATTGTGCATTGGAAAATGGAATTTGACTTTTGTGTTGGAGTTGAGAATGTGTGATGTGGAATCCTACATGGATCCACCTCATCCTCTCCTCTTCCCTCTTATATAAAATTAGAAACTCCTTGCTTTGTTTTGGGTTGTTGAAACATTTTGCATGCTTTCCTTGGGATGAATTTTTTTGGTGGATTGGAGATCTTGCTTTTGGAGGGAGATTGGAAAACTTACCATGCTTTTCGATTGCTGATTTTGGGACTGTATATTTGACTTTGAAAGCTTGTTGTTTTGGAATAAATATACCATGGAGAGGTAAAATCTTAACTCTTTCATTTATGTTGTTATTTCTTTTTGTGTTTGTGTGAATGGTGAATGTTTTGTGTGCTTATTGGTTGTTTTGGTAGACTGCCTATAGGAATGGTGTAGGAGAAGGCTATGGGGAATTCATATGGGGGGCATAAGGGAATGTTAGTGGCATCAAAATTCTTGTGGAGGGAGTTTGGTTTTGGGATCCACCATGGAAAATAAATAGCTTACATTTCTTACCTTTGTGGGGTGCATAAGGAAATCTGTGGGGGGCATAAGGAGGGATTGTGGGGGGAATAAGGATATGTGTGATGTTTTATATTGGTTTTTTGTTACAAGTGGATACCCAATTCCCATTAGGAGGCATAAGAAGCTTCCCCCATAGCTCTTGATCCTTTGGCTTGCGTGATGAAGCCTGAGTTTTGTGTGATGTTTCAATTCAGTTGCAAAAATGTTGTTTCTGATATGGACTATGTTTTTAATTTGAAATGTGCTTATTGAAAGAATTATGTGTGTTTGTGGGAGCTTATTATTGCCATGAGTTGAAATACATTTCTTATTACATTGTGGTTGGGGCTCAGGGGGCCAATGAAGAAGGATGGCTTCTCCTCTTCATTGGATGTCTTGGTTGGGTGGAGAGCATTACCTTTCCCCCACTTTTGTTGTGGTCAAATTGGAAGAAAAGGTAACTTGTATCTTTGCTGTTTTAGAGTAGAGGAAAATATAGTTGGACAGTACCTTGAGAAAAAAAATCTTTTGTAACCTTTCGCACTTTGAAATGGATGAGATTGTAAATGTTTTGGAAATGGAAAGATGTTGTATGGATTATGAAATTTGTAAAGTGAAATGAAAAGAGACATACTCTATTTTTCTTTGAAAGAATATGAAAGAGAATGTAATATTATGCTATGTAATTAATAAATCATTTTGGAGGGGAATAAAAGAAAGAAGTTGTAAAATTACTTTTTGAAATCAAGGAATGAATGAAATGTTTTTCCTGAATGGAATTTTATATTGAAACTCTATATTTCAAATCTCTGTTTGGAAAATTGAAATGAGGAATAAGTATGAAGGAAATATATGTAACTTTGTTCTTTTGAAAATATGAGCAGAATTGGAAATAAGACTTTGAATTTTAGCTATTATATGGTTTGTGTAAATAAACTAAATGTATTAGATTTGAATAGAAATGAATTTCCATACTGGAATGATGAAAAATGATAAACAGATCCTTTGGAAATGGATCTCTATCTCAAAATTAAACACTAACAATTAATTCATCTAAAATGAACAGTTTAAACCTGCAACCAAAAATCAACATTAAAACATCAAAATTTAGCATGCTATGATATCAATGAACTCAATTTGACAAAAAAACACTTAAGGAAATAATTTAAGACATTGCAAAATTGGGCCCAAACCTTTTCACAGTCGTTTTTCTATCAATTGTTCGAAAATTTGAATTGGAAATCAATCAAGAAAAATTACCCTCCAAATTCATCCTAAATCCTTCTTAGAATAATTCTCCATGTTTTTTTGACATGTTGAGTGAAGGATAAGATCAAATTGAACAAAAATTTTAAGTTAAAATTTACCAGTTTACTTTTAAAAATCCTGCAGCCCTTTTTCTTAAAATTTATCCCTTAAACTTTATTAAAATCTAAAATTTATGATTTCTGTGCAAGGAGGGAAATAAGAGATTTCCAGAAAGTCCTTGTTTTCCTAAAACTGAGATTTCTATCAAAAGTTATGGTCTTCTGAAGTTTTCTTCACTAGCATTAAAATTTTGGGAAAAATTCTCCTTGGTGGGTCCGCGGCTCGAATTTTTCCCTAAAACACTTAATAATTTTTTTGGGAAAATTTTTAACATTTTCCCCCGCCACCCCACCTTCCTGCAGCCAATCAAAGGCTTACACGTGGCCTCACGATGCATCGGTAGAGGTGTGAACTTTTTTTCTTCCTTGGAACCCTTTTAAAATTTTTGGAAAATTTATTAGTTTCCCTCTGCTGGCCACAATCCCGTAGCCAATGAAAGTATGCCACATGGTAGCATGGGGTGACAACAGAGGGGGCAGAACCCATGCAACCTTATCCTTTTTGAAATTTTGGTTTTTGGAAAAATTTTGAGTTTACCTCTGCAGCCCTGCACTCCCGCCCTACCTTGGAAATCCACTCCATGGATGCACGGGCCTGCGCATGCACTTATCCTTTTTTACCTCCCTTTGGAAAAATTCTCCAAAAATCTCCACCACCCCACCCTTCCCTCATTTTTTCTCCGCTTTGGCATGAAGCTCGACATGTGTCCTTGGCAGACCTGTGGAGCACGGGCACAAATTAGATTCCCCCCCCCCCCAACACACAGGAAAAATTTGCAAAGTCTTCCCGTGAACCACCAATTCACCCTTTTGGGCAATTTTTCATCCTTGGGCCTACAGGCCCGCTCTTGGGGCAAAAGTTTCACCCCAAGGCCCACCGAACCATAACTTGAGTTTTATGAGGAGTTAGGAGGACTTATTTATATCATTGGAAAGGTGAGAAAATTTCCTATAAAATGGGAATGATTTAGGTAAATTTTGAATGCATTAAGTGTGAAAAAAATCATGTTGAAACTCTAATCGTTTTAGAGAGTGGGTATGGTGTTAATTTACCCTCTGAGCCTAATTAAAAAATTTGGACCTTGTGACCTCTAATAATTGTTAATAAAGAAAAAGTATGTTCTATTGAATTTGACTTGTTCTGGAATCTGTTAGTGGCAGATGTTGCCTTGTAACCTGGTAGTAGGCTCCTTTAAACAAAAAAAATTATTCCATAATTTTCCTAACTAATCCTAGGTTGTTTCTTGGGTCTCAAGTGGGTTGTTTTGGTGGGCATCACACTTGGTATTAGAGAAGTGGTTCAAAATCCTTGACCATTGGGCACACTAGAAAACTTGGGACATGAAACTTAAACCTAGCACACTTTTAATCTAGAAAACATCTTAGTTTAGAAATTGCAATATTTTAGTAAACATGGAAATTGAATAAAACTTAGAAAAATTAACTAACTCACACCTTGGTCTGTGCAGGAGGCACAAACAGGGTGGGGGGACTTTTCACATAAACCCAGAATTACCACCACTGGATCAGGGTGTAGCAACCATCCTACCCTAGATTTTGTAGACTCTTTAGGATGTTAATTTCACTCTACGTGGAGGATTAGGAGGAAGACATGCAACTAAACATGATAGGGAGCCATCTACTGATGCTCATGCATCTCCTCAGCCCAAAAAAGAACACAGAGGAGAGAAATCTGATGCAGAGTTAGCCAGGGTAGAGTCACCAGAGAGGGGATAAGTTGACCAAGTTTCAGATCAGAGAGAGAGGTTTTGGAGCCCTAGGCTTAGGGATGAGCCTGCAAAGAGACCTAGAGGCCATCAGACCACAACTATAGATTAGATTAAGGATATCCTGAAGCTTTGACCCTCACATTATTCTGGTGACACAGGTGGATTTCAAGTAGATTCCTGGGTAGTGAACTTGAGTAGTTGCTTTAAGCTTTTCCCTTGTTCTAGTAACACAAAAGCTTGTGTTGTGATCCATATACTGAGTGGTGGAGTAGGAGTATGGTGGAGGAAAGAGGATCAAAAGCTCCATGTTAATTTCGATACAATTACCTGGGGGCTCTTTGAGGAGCATTTCTGTAGAAGATATTTGTCAAGGAGGTTCATACAATAACGGATAGATGAGTTTCATGACCTCTGACAGGCATCTCTTTCAGTAGTAGAGTATGAGATTAGATTTTTGGATCTACTCTAGTATGTTGAGTATATGTAGGATGAGTAGGTGTAGATTCACAACTTCATCGGGGGCCTGAATTTAGACATTGGAGGTGCAGTGTAGATCCATTGTCCACAGACATTAGCTGACACTATTGAGAAGGCCTATATAGCAGAGGAGACTCGGGGGAAGACCCAATAGGCTAGAGACCGAGTCCAAAGCCATATACAACAGATGCAGGACAATAGATTGAGGGGGTCAGTACCCCTTCCTTATGGTGGAAAAGGCTCAGCATAGTCATCATTTAGACCACAACAGCAACAGAAGCAAAAGTCCCACCCACCTCATAGACCTCCATAGAGAGTTGACTGCACAGAGAGGTCGAAGTATGGGGCCTTCTCCTAGGGGTCCCATCAGGACACAGGGTGGACCTAGAGCTTAGTTAGTGGGATCTCACGAGTAGAGACCTCAACAAAATGTAGCTGAATCATCAAGATCCATGCCACAGACTTCCAGGGAAACCTACTGGAGGTGCTACTCATTGTGGAGGATTAGGAGGATGTTTTGGTTGTGGTGTTACTGGACATTTTTTGAGAGACTGCCCACATAACCCTAACAACAAGGGTAAGACACAGATATCAAAGCCGATAGTTGGTGACATGGGACGCAACCGTAGGATTTACGCAGTGGTTGAGAACCGCCAGAAAAAGCATCAGAGTATAGTCATTGAGACTTCAGGTAGCATTGGGGGTATTCCAACCTCTATATTGTTTGATTTTTGTTCTTCTGATTCTTTCATTGCCCCATCTCTAGTAGAGTGATGCAGGATGGTGAAAGTTAGGCAGGGTCATACTTGGGATGTTGAGATGGCTTCTGGAGCCAAGATTTCTGTAGACTCCTTAGTTAAGGAGTGTGTAGTGGATTTCGGACATTTCACCACTACCTCAGATCTCCGTATCCTTCCTTTGGGCTCGTATGGAGTCATTTTGGGTATGGATTGGTTATCTTCATATAGGGCTAGGATGGATTGTTACTACAAGACTATATCTTGTGTAGATGATTTGGGAGTTGAGTCAGTGATTTCAGGGGTTAGGACACCCATTTCTATTCACACCATCTCCACTATGCAGCTTAATTGATGTGTGTGATGGGGTTGTTAGATGTATTCTGTTACAGTTAGTGACATATCAGAGGATGGGTCTAGTGGACCATTGCTAAATGATCACCCCATTTTGAGAGAGTTTGCAGATGTCTTTCCTGGGGAGCTACTGGGGTTACCACCCCCACATGAGATTGCTTTTCACATAGATCTAGTTCTGGGAGAAGATCCTATCTCACGAGCACCTTATCGAATGACCACCCTAGAGCTTTGTGAGCTCAAGTTGTAGGCTTGAGGTCCTTTTAGAGAAAGGCCTTATCCATCCTAGTGTATCCCCTTGGGGTACACCAGTGATCTTTGTGAAGAAGAAGGATGCGATTCTTATAGTTTTGTATTGATTATTGCTAGTTGAATAAGGTAATGATCAAGAATAATTATCCCCTTCCCCACATTGATGACTTGTTTGATTAGATGAAGGGAGCCATATTTTTCTCTAAGATTGATCTTAATTTCGGATACCATTAGCTAAGTATTTCAGAGGTGGACATTCATAAGACCGCCTTTCGTACAAGATATGGGCACAATGAGTTCATAGTGGTGCCTTTTGGTTTGACTAATTCCCTCGTAGTATTTATGAGTTTGATGAATGGGGTATCCAGTACCTTCTTAGATTGCTTCGTGGTCATCTTCCTTGATGACATTTTGATTTACTCATGTACACGTGAGGAGCACGAGGGACACCTTTGCCAGGTTCTTCAGTGTCTTCGTGAGAAGTAGCTTTATGGGAACTTAGAGAAGTGTGTTTTATTTTAGACATAGGTGTAGTATTTGGGTCATATCATATCTGGGGAAGGTATCACCATCAATCCTTCCAAGATTAGAGCCATTATGGATTGTCCAACACCCACAATGGTGACTGAGGTGTACAGCTTCATGGGATTAGTAGGGTACTACAGGAGATTTGTTCAGAACTTCTCTCAGATTGCACACTCCATCACTTCCCTTCAGAGGAAAGGGAAGAAGTTTGTTTTGTCATAAAAATGCTAGTAGTCCTTCAAGAAATTGAAGGAATGCCTCACTACAACACCTATTCTTGTAGTGCCAGATCCATAGGGTGATTTTTTCATTTACACAGATGCTTCTTTAGCAGGGCTTGGAGGTGTGTTGATGAAGGAGGGAAAAGTAGTGGTTTTTGAGTCTCAAAAACTCAAGGATTATGAGCTTAATTATCCAACTCATGATCTTGAGCTTATGGCAATTGTGTGCACCTTAGTTCGATGGAGACACTTTCTTCTTGGTAGGATATTCACACTTAGGATAGATCACTTGAGTCTTCGCCACCTCTTCACGCAGCCCAATCTCAACACTCGTCAGTGACATTGGATGGAGTTGTTTATGAGTATGATATGGAGATCAAGCATGTGAAGGGGAAGGAGAATGTGGTAGTATAATGCTCTCAACAGATGGAGATATGTGGATATGGCCACCTCATTGAACACAGATTTGTGGAGTAGGATTCTTCAGTAGATTCCACTTGATAGCTTATATATTGCAGTTCGAGCAGAGATCGAGTCTATGAGACCCATCAAGGGGAATTTTGATGGTTTTTCTTTAGAGGAAGATGGTCTTCTCAGGCACAGAGGCCAGATTTATGTTCCCAGAGATGGAGGCTTGAGGCAGGACATCTTGGTAGAGGCACATTGTGCACCCTATTCATCCCATCCCGGGGTGAAGAATATGCATGCCACCTTGTGATAGTTGTATCATTGGAGAGGACTTTGTAGAGACGTGGTTCAATTCATGTCATAATTTTTAGAGTGCTAGAGAGTTAAGGTCAAGCATCAACATCCAACTGGCCTTATTTTTCCTCATGCTATACTGGAATGAAAGTGGGACACCATTTCCATGGACTTCATTATTGGGCTACCGATGTCGCGATATCACCACGACGCCATTATGGTCACGGTTGATAAATTGATAAAATTGGCTCACATTTCTCTGGTGAAGACCACCTATATAGCTAGATCAGTGGCACAGGTATATTTGGATGAGATTGTCAGGTTACACAGGAGTCTGTGGTCATTTATGACCGTGATTCTTTGTACACTTCCCATTTTTAGACTACCATGCAGCATTCCCTTGGGATGAGAATCAACTTCAGCACAACATATCACCTCGAGATAGATGGAAAGTCTAAGTGGGTGAATCAAATTTTAGAGGACATGCTCAGGATGTATGTGATGGATCAATAGTATAAATGGGAGGAGTACCTATACTTGATGGAGTTTGCCTACAATAATAGTTTGTAGAGTTCTATAGGCATGGCTCCTTTTCAGGATTTGTATGGTAGAGAGTGCAGGACACCTCTTAGCTAGGATAGGCTAGAGGAAAAGGTTTCTCTTGGACTAATTTTGTTGTAGGATATGGAGCAGTAGGTAGAATTGATAAGATCGAGACTATAGGAGGCACAAGAAATGAAGAAAAAATATTCATATCAACATAGGATCGACTGTAGTTTTGATGTGGGTATGAAGGTGTTCCTTCCTGTCAGGCCACATAAGAGCCCTATCCGTTATGGGAAAGGTTCTTAGTTAGCTCCTATATTTTTGGGTCCTTTTTATATCTTGGAGCGTATTAGCCCTTTGGCCTACCATCTAGCATTGCCACCTAGCTTGTCTCACATACATGATGTTTCTCATGTTTCAGTTCTTAGGAGATATGTTGTAGATCCTTCTCATGTGTTAGATTGGACATCATTACAAGTGTAGGATCAGGGGAAGGTGATGGTTGAACCCATTTGCATCCTTGATCGTAGGACCCTGGGCCTTCGAAGGTAGAGAGGTTGATCAGGTTCAGGTGTAGTGGGACAGATATGATGAGACTGCAGTAAAAAGGGAGGATGCCACCTTATTACGAGTTTAGTTTCCACATTTGTTCCAGTGACTTCCAGGAGGAAGTTGAGTCTAAGGGGAGGGGGATGTAGTGCCCACTTCCCTTTGACACCTTTTGATACTGATCTTGATACTATTGATTTCATTATGGACGTTATTATGCTTTTGATTTAATATGATGTTAGATATTTGATCATGGATTATTGTGATCTTGATTTGGTTATGATGCATGATGATTATTAGAGACACTCATATGTGGATGATGATATACTATTTTTCATCTAGATATATTATGAATGTTGTTAGGGCATATGATTTTGGATATTGTGAGTAGACCTAGAAAATGGACATTATATGATGATGATAAAGTTGTTACTTTGATGTTGTTTTGATTCATTTATATAGATGATTTTGGAATTATATTTATATTCATTTTGGATGTTCAGATATGGCCATGAGGCTGAAGGAGGTATTTGTGTTCTGTAGGTTAATATATCACAAAAAACATCAGGGGACAGGATACCAACCACATTGGAATTCTAGATGAATTCAACAAGGTCACCATGGCAACATGTTTTGTGTGTGTGTGTGTTTTTGTTAGGGATTTCCATGGGGGGATTACCTTTGAATATGACAAAAGGGTTTTGTGTATGTTATTAATGTGGTTAATTTTTATTATTGTTTGTATTTATTTTATTAGTGAAGTGTCCCTTTATTTTATTTAATTAAATTGTGGTAGATTAGTGTGAGAAAACATATGGTTAAAAGTTAATTAATTAAATTGGGACATAAGAATGTAATTATAGAAGTTGTTGGATTTTGTATTAAATATGTAAGTGATGTGTAAGTATGTGTAAGAGTTGTGTTAGTTAGATTTTGGGGTATGAAACACTCCACATCCTTGGAAATTCGAATTTGTCCTTAGAGGTTATTTTTGGAGGCTTGTGGGACAAGTAAAACTTGTCCCATACCTATTAATTTTATTTACCAACCATACCTATGGCTGAAGGGTTGATTTTAGACCTTTTTAATACATTTTTATAAATCAAGTTACATGTTTTAATTTCACTCTTCTTACATTTTATTTAATTCATTCCTTTGGTGTGTGGGTTGTGTAGACACTAAAATTAGGTCACACTCCCCTTTGGTCCCCTCGGCAAATAAACACCCTTCATCACATTAACCTAGTCATGGCCCCTTTCACCTCTCTATATTAATTTATTAAAATTTAATTAAATTAGTTCATTATCCCCACTATCTTTATTATTTAAATATATTATTTTAAATAATATACATGCATACAGTTCACTTAGACACCTCACCAAGCCAACTCAACCTAAAACCTAACCGCCGTTGGTCACCCTTAACCAACATCGGTCTCTGTATTTTCCCATACAGCCTAGAACAAAGACATACCCACCTAATTTCACCTCACCCCATCCACTTGTGATCTACCTAAGACCTCTGTCAGACCTGCAGAGACCTAGAACCAATTACTTGACCTTTGGATCCTATTCTAACTTAGCCTATTAGATTAGATCTATTTCTTATTGTGTTTTAAGTGAGATACCTAAATCATTTCAAATTATAACAGGATTTACTTTGTTTACAACATTAAATTGTTTAAAATAGTGGACTGACAGCAATCTAGGAAGTATCACACTTGCCGGATCTAGCATACGCTAGGTAGTTCACTGTACATATTGTTTAATTCCTTCTAGTGGTTTTGCTTTTATTACAGGTAGTTCCTCCTAGCCAAAAGGAAGCTCTCACAATCAGTTGTGGATTTGAGAAGTCAAACGCATGCAATAACCCAACAACCATCATTTAAACAAGTATTCCTCCTACGCCCGTTACTCTATTTTTTTGTCAATACTTCAAATAAAAAATCTAAAATCAGGTGAAACATTTTGGCACACCCAGTGGGACCCATCTGAGGTTCCTTTCATTTCATTCATTCCTAGGAAAAATTATGTTTTGTTTCCCTTCTAAAAAGTATACACATTAATCTTCTTCCTTGGTAACCCACCTTTTCTTTCTATTTTCTCTAAAGGAAACCTTTCTTTTGGTTTAATTAAAAAGAACCATTTCTTTGTGTTTTTCTGCATTGTAGTGAAAGAGTATCCCTCTTCCTTTTCATCTCTTTGTGTCATCCAACTTCACAATTTGATTTGGGCTTAAAAATAAGTGCATTGCAGTCTGATTTATCACATTAGCTCACATTAATTGAGGGCAACCACTAGAAGTCATGACCAGCTGATGGTTGACAAACGAATCGTAGAAAAGAACTTCTTTCCTTTTCTCTTTCTCCAAGTCTTACTAAGCCTCACAAAATATTCAAATATTCACATTCTTAAACAACATCCTACCTGGAAGAAGCTATAGGTGATCACAAGATCACGATACAGTGGGCACCCAGCTCGCTGCTCTGTCGAGTCATACTTCAGAGTGAAGCCCACCCCCACCATAACATACCTGAAACCTCACCTTTTAGATCTTCTTCTTTGTAGGAAGCCATCCTCACCAAAAAACTCTATTTCACAACTCATGTGTCAGTCCCTAAATAGCATAAGCTAAACAAACATAATAGAAAAGGGCACTCCTAGGATCACATTTTTCTTAGTGTTTCTGCTTGGCTTGCGTTTTGAGGTGAGAGATCATGTTCTTCATTTTTTTTGTTCATCCTTGCATGCTCGTCATCACAGCTAGTGTATTCCGGCTTCACCTAAGTGTGCTTGGGCCATATCATCATCATTCTTAGAATTCTAGGTCTGATTCTACATCTGATTTTAATTCACAACCACTTTTCTTTCATCACTATTTCAATTTCACAGTAACCATTGTCGGTTACCTCTGACTATCGTCGGTTATACCCAACCGACATCAGTTCCAGGTCCTTTTGATAACCTACCCAAAAGGGAATTTTATTCATCATCTTCCACTTTTCACAGTCCCTGTCACTACCATCATTCTCATTGACATTGTAAAACACCATCAGATTTGGCATACCTGTCAGATTTGACCTTCTACCTAGTTTTTCACTCACTCACCATTTTTTATAGTGACCAGAAGCAATTACCCCTTACCGGCTTTAGTTTTCCTTAACCGTCATCAGTTAGTCTATTTCACTTTCCAACCACCATTTGGTACCTAATCCACTTTTTACCATTAGATTCACATGTTCTTGCTA
This sequence comes from Taxus chinensis, assembly GCA_019776745.2. NCBI lineage: Eukaryota > Viridiplantae > Streptophyta > Pinopsida > Cupressales > Taxaceae > Taxus > Taxus chinensis. The sequence goes on from CM034150.1 coordinate 850,608,884, forward strand.
TTTTCTATGTCATTTACAGAGAAGCATCCCTACCTAATCACTACTATTTCACATGGTGCTAACCCAAAGACAAGCAAGCACACTTGTATTTAATGCCAGTTATCAACCACTCCCACCTAGTCCTTCACCACCTTCAATTTTATCACCAGCCATGGATACCATCTAATTTATTACTATTGCTACCAAAGATGAGGAGTTTACACGACTCCTTGACCAAAACCATGTCACTTTGTAGTTTTACCTTTCCCATTCATCCACTCAAGATGCCTCGAGTCAATTGATATATGGTATGCCTGTATCTATCCTCCTCGAATCTTGTTCCCACTCCTGCATCAGTCCTATCTGGCTCTGTGCTGCCCGCATCTACCTTACCCCCAGTCATTTCACAGCTAGGTCCTATACCCGCTATGACTTCCACATCCGTCATCTCCGTGGCACCCGTTACATCCACCATACCCTCAATAACTACCCCAAACACAACCTCATCCACCGCTAATGTCTGACACATACCCATAGCTACATTACCACCTCCCGTGTCAGTGACCCCTACCCCATTTCAGAATGTGGTCCTTTCCATTCCACAATCGTTATCCCTTATTACCACTAGGGTTACCATGACCCTTCCAACTCCCTATACATACTACCAACAACCTCCCATTTCATCCAATATTCAGTCCTAGGTACGTACCCCCTATTTCACTGACCTTCTTCTCAATCAACCTACATGGCAGCCCCATACACTGGAGTGCCACCCTTGTTATATGCCCAAAATCAATCCTCTCATGCTATAGGAGGAACCCAATAATCAAAACCCACCAATGACCTAATTAAATTGATGTTGGACAAGATGCAGACATTGGAGGCATCGGTTTCATGCTCCCGTAACACTCTCACCTATTATGAGATTTGCAACAAACCCATCCACCCATCCATTCCTATTCGCTCATACCCCATGCATTGGGAAATGCCTAAATTCAATTGTTTCAATAGCAAAGAAGAACCGTAGTAGCATTTACGGTCGTTCAAAGCCAGGTGTTATATGATCGCTCATGATGATGCCTTGCTCTTGAGAACCTTTCCCATGTCCCTCACTGGACTTACATTAGATTCGTATAGTGGGTTACCTAGACACTCTATATTCTCATTCAATCAGGTAGCCCAAGCCTTCTTAGATCATTTCTCTATCAATATTGTTAAGAAGCTTACCATGACTGATCTATACTCCACGTGTCAATATGAGGATGAATCTATCACATATTTTGTTCCTTACTGGCATAGCTTGATCAACCAACTCACCTTCTAACTGCCCCAAATAGAACTAATCAAGCTCTTCACATGGGCTTGTGCTAGACATATCTCACCTACCTTGTAGGTCCAAACCTTCCGAACATTCGATGAAGCATTCACTATGGCATGAAAGTTAGAGATTTGGGCCATAAAAGAGAAGAAAATCCAATTATGTAATAAAAATTTGGCATTCAAGTCGAATGATACCTCTTCTTCTTGCAAACCACAAAACAATTATTCAAAAGCTAAAGGCGCTGCTAATTCAATGGTACTCAAGGCTAGCCCAGCACATCCATCAAATCAGGCTACCCCCTCATCTAGTCTCTCACCCATCCAGAATTTTTCAATTTAGACAAGAGGAACGGAAATATACCCCAATCGGAGAACCTTACTCTTCTGTCTCAGAAAAAATTATCAAAACCAGAGCCATCACCCTTCCACCTATAAAACCACACTTTGGTTTTGATCCTACTCACCCCATGCCCGTATGGTATAAAGAACACGATTTCTATAATTATCATCGAGTAAATCATAGTGACGGAAACTGCATCAATTTCAAGAATGTTATCTAAGAAATGCTCGAGAAAGGTGAGTTAACCATGGATAATCTTAACGCACCTACCAACCAAAACCTACACATCTTCAAGAAACCATTTCCCAACCATGCCCCTTCATCTGATCAAACCGGTGAGACCTTAACTCACAATACCCATACCCACGAGGTTTACGCTATCTTTAATGATGTACCTGTCACCTCCCAATTACCCCATATTCCTTCCATAAAGGAAATCCTATCCTGAAATCCTCCTTCCACATCAAAACCAACCTCCCTTGTTCCTTCACCAACAAAGGAACACATTTCATCTCCTTCATCACCTACGGAGGAGTCTTCTGCTAACATTGAGACCATCTCACCCCTATCTTTCCCACTTAGAGAACTGAAACCTACATTACCTCCTCCACCCATAGAGGAGTACCCATTATCTCCTCCACTCACAGAGGAAAAACCATTACCTCCTCCACCCATAAAGGAGCACCCATCATATCCTCCACCTATAGAGGAGCTCTCATCATATCCTCCACCTATCGTAGACCCAGTTGAGATACCTTTTCCTCTTGGAAAGCATTCTCCATCTGCTACCCAAAATCCTGCTAACCTATTTTCAGCTCTCTTACCCACGGAAGTTGAAGCTAGCCAATTTCCCATCTATAAGTCACATATTATGAGAATTTCCATTAGGTCCTTATCAACTCCACCTACAGACATATCATTCTCACATTTATCTGATCACTTAGATTATATCGATAGAGCCTTACTATGGGGGCACCTTATTCTTCCTTTCTCGACGCAGATGTAGAGGTAACTTGTTAATACCTCCACTATCTACTCAAAAATATTTTGACCAATCAAACCAAACACAACCACCTCTATCACAACCCCTTCCACGACACCTGTTATAGCTAAAATCACACCCTTACCCATAACTCAACCTACACCTAAATCTAAACCCATACCTACAACATTTGCATTGACTAAACCTATTACCACTTTAGGGGTCACCCCAACCACCAGCCTTACTCATCCACCTATCAAACTGGATTTAGCTACATCATCCAAAGTCAACACCATACCTACTCCTACACACAAATAGAAGAACCAAACCCATCAACCTCATACCTTGGCTGTGCCAATCACACCTGCACCTATCCCATCTATCATAGGATCTCAGCTTCCCCACATGGTCAAGAAACCTCCACCCACCAATAAACCAAAAACACAACAACCCATTCCTTCCTCAAAAACCTCTAATCTCCCCAGATTCGCAACATGACTTACACCAGCACCTGTAGCATCTTTACCATCCATACCTCTAATACCCTTAGTTATTGCTTCACTACCCACTACACTTCATTCACTGTCTCTCACATCCCAAGCACATCCCGCGTCATCTACCTTCATAGCACCCCCATTATCCCTATGTGTAACTTTCCCTCTTTCTCTATCTACTTTTCCTTCTAGACCTCGTACAACCACATCACCTTTACCCAAGAAGGTGTAACCCAAAAGCAAAATTCCACTACCCCACAATAAGGTAGCCAAAACAACCACACACCCTCCTACCCGTCCATCTACTATACCCCTACCTGAACAAACATGGCTGACACCTAAAACCACACCAACACCTCAACTCATAGCTCAATCCATTCCTCATCTTCCAAAGACCGTTCCTCGATAATCAACCACACCTACACTCAAACCCATGTTCACTTCCCATTGTGATCTACTAGCAGGGTCCTATGCCAAAATTTTAACCAACCTCCTTGAGACCTCTATCATCACATTACCTCCACTCAGACCTTACGACCCCCTCAAACCCAAGCTAAAAGGGTTTTATGATACTAAATTTTTTGCTTACCATCGTGTGCTAGGGAACGATGAGGAAAACTATAAAGCCTTGAAAACTATCCTTATCTAGTTGTGTCCTCTGAAATCCAACTTTGATGATGATGACCTTCTCGATGAGGATCCTACTTCACCAACACCCATTCCCACACTACCCACTCAACAACCACAAACTTCATCCTCAAAACTCCTAGAGCCACCCCCAAGATTTGAAATTAACATGGTTTGTATTAGAGAAATTGCCATGCCACTACCCCAATGTTGTTGCGCCCAGCTCACCTCACAAGGCTTTTCTCCTCTAGTAGGTTTTTTCCCTTCATGTCATTATACCACTCATCCTTCACCTTATCCATTTAACAACTCCCCTCAAATCAACATGATACACGTCACTACACGTGCACAAAAGGATAAGGGAAAAGAAAAGGCAACTGACCCACCAACTAATCCCATACTCAGCATACCATCTGTACCCATACCTAAAATCACTATCTGTGGCCCCACATACCCCATTTCTAATGGCGTCACACATCGCACCATGCTCAAACAATTACACCAGTCTCCCCTCAAAATGTCCCTATATGACCTCATCCAAACCTCAGAATCCCATTGTCAAGCTCTCATAGAGGTTATCCAATCTATTGAGGTTTTACCCAATGACCCTACTCCCGTGGCCTCTATTATCACACCCCATCATGTAGCCTCTCTCCCCAAATTACTACCTTCATATTTACCTCATCCTACTCACCAAGTAGCCTCCCTTAGCTTCTCAGAGGAAGAGATCGTGCCACACCAAAATGATGCCCTAGACACATCCCTCTTCATCTCTGTCCACATCGACGACATATTGGTACGCCATGTGATGATTGATGGGGGTGCTAGCATTAACATCATTTCATCCCATGCATTCACTCAAATGTGCATACCTAACAATTACATGCATAAACATCCAGTCATGTTGCATTCATTCAATGATGCTATCACCTCTACATTAGGCACCGTCATCCTCCACATTTACGTGTGCCCCCGCACTATTCTAGAATTGTTTTATGTCTTGGAAGGGGAATTCCAATATAACCTATTACTTGGCAAACCCTGGATCTGTGTCATGGGTTGCGTTCCTTCCACTTTGCATTGTTGTGTAAAGTTTGAACATGAAGGAGACATTTATACGATTCCAGCTGACCCCTCACCTTTCAAAACATGCAACTTGCTTTACTGACCCAATGATGTGCTCATACCTATTAAGCCGTCTACCTCCAAAACCACTACTTCTTCACCTACACCTCCACCTACCAGTATAGCCACTGCTTCTACTGCACATACCTCCTGCATTCCTACCACTACCATAACCTCCACAACTGACCCATTAGCTTCTCAATCCATTAACTCTACCTCAACATTGGCCTCTAACACTTTATCCATACCAACTACCTACATACCAACCACTGATCCCTTGGAAGGTGTTTTTCAACACCTCACTCTGGGGGAACACCGCTTATATAGTGTTAACACATTCCTTACTCCAAAAGAGTATGGAAGCCTTCACCAACACCCACATTACGATCACTATATAGGAGAACGTTTCCTTTATGGTCCTCCTTACCTTTGTACTAGTCTCACCTATGGGGGACTTGATACTACTACTTACACACCTGAAACATTGCCACAAGCCTGCCCATTTTCTATTGACTTCTAATCACTTACCAATCACCGTTTCATACACACCTTCCTACACCGATGTGTGCATGGAAGGGTTTTGGTTTTGGATTTTATGAGGAAGGCCACCATACCATTATTCCATGTACCACCTACAAACATAACGACTGTAGTGGTATCGGATTTCCTTGAACCAACTACCAAACAAGCCTGCATATTGAACTCATTAAGCACATTAGTTCTTCTACACCTTCTTCACCCGATCCACCTTCATCACCACCTTCACTGATGAAGTCGATGGATCTTGAATCTATCCCTCCTAACCATTTTTTTTTTTCATAAACACCATTTCTTTGGGGCCTCTAACTTATCAATGCAAGGGTGAGGCCCCTTCCACTCTTCCCTTCCTGTATCTTGAAATGATCGATGATGATACACCTTCAATTAACATCATTCAATGTCAGGATGATGAATCTATACTCACCTACCTTGGTGCAGAAGACTCATATATTCATTGGTCGTTACCTTCTGAGATGCAAACCATGTTTAATGAATCGACTATCAAGATCAACATTCATACTCAGGATGACCCGCACATCCTAAAGATCAGAAAATCTTTAGATACTGCCAAACATGAAGCCATCACTTCTTTTCTCAGAGATCATAACCATGCTTTCACTTGGTCTTACGTAGACATGCCCAGTATTGACCCCACCATAGTGGTCCATAATATCGTAACCATTCCCGATGCCAAACCCATCAAACAAAAGCTGAGGAAAATACACCCTCACTTTTCTCTTCTGTCAAAGAAGAACTTTAGTGCCTTCTTTCCATTTCCTTCATCTTACCCATTGATTATCCTCGTTATATTTCTAACATTGTCCCTATCACTAAAGCAACTAGGGGACTCTGCATTTGCATAGACTTCCATGACCTCAACCTAGCCTTCTTGAAAGATGACTTTCCCTTACCTGGTATTGACCAGCTGGTTGACCTTACCACTAGCCATGAGATGCTATCACTCATGGATGGCTTCTTGGGTTATAACCAAATCTTTCTTGCCCCAGAGGATCAACACAAAACCTCATTCATCACCCCTTGGGGGACCTTCTGCTATCAAGTCATGCCTTTTATCCTTAAAAATGCTGGGTGCCACATATCAACGGGCTATGAATTACATCTTCCATGACATCATGCATCACATATTGGAAGATTATGTGGATGATCTCCTAGCCAAATCTAAATGCCACTCTGATCACCTTGCCATCCTCAAAACCATCTTTGACCATCTCATTAAATATTGTGTCTACCTTCAGCCAAAGAAGTGTGTCTTCACAGTTCTCTCAGGAAAGCTCCTAGGATTTATTGTTTCCCTCCATGGTATAGAAGTTGACCTTGCTAAATTCAAGGCCATTCTCATAATGCCTCTGCTTACTAACCTTAGAAAACTTTGTAGCCTGCAAGGTAAGTTGCAGTCCATTCGTCATTTCATTTCCCAATTATCTGATCGATGTCAACCATTTCATCATCTACTCAAGAAGGATGTCTCCTTTAAATGGGATGATGACTGTCACAAACCTTTTAAGGCCTTAAAACAATACCTTCTCTAACCACCCGTACTCATTCCACCTAAAGATGATCAACCTTTTTACCTATACATATCCGCTACTGATCACTCCTTGGGATCCATGCTCGATCATCACAATGAACAACACAGGGAGCAGGTAGTTTATTACATAATTCATACTTTTTTGGACTATGAAACCCAATACACCCATCTCAAAAAACTTTTCTTATCCTTAGTTTTCATTGCCACCAAATTTTTTCATTACCTACTCAACCACAAAACCTATTTTGTCACTAAGGCACCGACCCCTTACACTTCATGTATGCCAAACCTTATCAAAATCAGCGTGCCACACGATGGCTTATGGCTTTTAGCTGATCTTGACCCTGAATTCATTCATCAAAATTCAATCAAGGGCCAAGCTATCACTGACCATTTGGCATACGCACCTATTCCTTGGGATCAACCCTCTAATTTTGACTTTCCAGATGTGTCAATTGCTACCCTTTCCCTAAACAAACCTCCTTACTAAATGACACTCTTTTTCAAACGGTTCCAAGTGTCAGTTTGGGGACAGAGCTGGTATTATCCTCATTCCTCTTGATGGTGAACTCATGTCATTTTATTTAAAATTAGATTTTGAATGTACAAACAACATCGCTGAATATGAAGCGATCATACTAGGTCTCTAAGCCGCCTACTGCCCTAGATGTCAAATTAATCAACATATTTGGTGATTCTTAATTGGTCATAAACCAAGTCAATGATATACTCTTCAAACCATGGGCCACGTACAACCAAAAAAATTGTAGATACCATGGCTTTCTTAGCTTCCCAAATACCCATTTCACCTGTCAATTCTATAATCTTCATCACTATAAAATGACTCCAATCACCTTCTTATTTACCTCACGATGTTTACTCGATAGGAACCAATACCCATGATCCGAGTGACCTTTGGTATAAACAATACTTCATATAGACTAACTTTCTCTCTCCATCTTACCTCCTGATCTTACTCGTAATGGACAACGCGCCTTCCCTAAAAAGGTCTCTCATTACGTAATCTTGGGGGGACTCCTCTATAAGCGCAGCTTTGATGGTATTCTCTTATGAGGCCTCACAAGTTCTGAAATTCCTTTTACCATTAAGGAGGTTCATGATGGCATATGTGTAGGTCACTTCAGTGGCCTTGCTCATTGCTAAGCGTATTCTTCGTCTATAAAATATTACTAGCCGAACCTGAACCATGATTGTTGTGACTATGTCAAACATTGTGGTAAAATGCCAACAACATTCCAATATTCATTATACACTAGTCATGCCTTACAAGTCACTCAAGACCTTTGGCCCTTCTCTTAATGGGGTTTGGATCTTGTCAGAGAGATCAATCCTCATTCATCCCAACACCATCAATGGATCATCAACTACTACCGAATACTACACAAAATGGGTGGAAGCCATACCACTCATTTCCATGAAAGCTGAGAAAATATGTGAGTTTATTAACCACCACATCATTTTTTCACTTTGGTGTTCCCCATCGCCTCATCATTGATAATGGAAAATAATTCAAAAATAAAACATTACAAAAAAATTACGACACCTTCGGACATTCAGCTTAGTTTCACATCACCTTATTACCCACAAACCAATGGCTAAGCTGAAATCCACTAACAAAATCTTAAACAAAATTCTTATGAAAGTGGTTGATAATACTGGGAAGGATTGGCATACAGACATTCCTTTTGCCCTATGGGCATACCACAACTAGTATGCTCACACTTCCACTGTAAGGCCACACCCTACTCTCTACGTCTCCGGTATAGAGGTAGTTCTTCCTCTCAAAGTCCAGATCCCCTCACTCTATATTTCTCTCCATGGAAAGCTCGATGCTCCGATGACTATTTCGTCAGGACCGTTTAACACAACTAGAGTTATTAGCAAAATCTGAGAAGTAATGCACTCCGCACTCCTACCTGGTCAATTGTAATGATCCAAGGTTCTATCCATAGGGCGACATCTATGACAAATGGGTTGGGTGAATGTAACCTTCTAAATCGGTGACCTTAGCAGTGTTGATTGAAACTGTCTATTTTATGTACTCCAAAGTTATCTGATTTCTTAAGTGACACGATTGAAAATTTGCTCCTAATTTGATTGGATCCAGACATCATAACTCAGGTTGATCTAAGAAATCAGGGAGCTTATTGGTTGCTATCTTCACTGTTATGGTAAACCTAAAATTCATAGAGTCCTTTAAAATTTTGAATCTTCCGGGGGTGTCTGTTCTTGTAGTTATCGTAATAAAAAACCTTTTGTCCATTTCCAGGAATCGTCCCTGTGAGGAGCTATTGACTCCATACACAATCATGAATGATTAACTACCAAGAATCATGTGAATTCATGCCACTGGATATACTTCTGTTGAATATGACTGTAGGAGGGTGTTCCTACAGGACAGTGAGTCTTGATGGCTAAAGGATAAATAGAGTCTAAGATCCCATGTTAAGTTTTGTTTTTCCTCTTCCAACACGATTCTTATTCTCAACCTTTTTAATCTTTGATTTTCTTGACTTGCAATTCCCTTTTCTGACATGGGACCAAGCTGCTTGAGTCAAATTATCTAAGAGGGGTATGACTACCTGTAAAATCACGTCTGTCGCTTTAGAAAACTGCTACCTCATAAATGCAGGGCAGCAATCTCCTTGAAGGACAGATACTGTAAAGATTTGTGTAAATTCAAGCTTATACATAAAAGGGTGAGATTCTTCCATACCTCATCCCGCAAAAATCATTTTCGTGAAGGCCTTAAGGTTTTCAATTTGCCACATATAAACTTCCATCATCGACCTACTCATACCACAAAACCTATAAGTTGTGACCAACACCCAACCTTTTTTTCATGGACTTGCCCATTGTGACGCTAGGTTCTCTTGCTCGAAATGCAGTGGGCTACCTACGATGGGCTTATAAAAATTAGCTGGTCTTGACCCTTGAATTCATTCCCCATCAAAAGTCCTACTGGCTCAAGGGACTTCAAGCTATCACTTAGACCTATTGGCCGATCATGTTACCTACTTTCCAGGGGATCAACCCTCTAATCATGCAATGACTTTCTAGATCTTATGTTCATCACCTACTACAAGGTATGATCTACTCGGTATGAACCTCCTTACCCAGGTGGTTTTATTTCCCCCACTCATTTTTTGACCATCTTTGCTTAAGTTGTCATTACGTGGGGACAGGGCTTGGTCCTCGATCCTCATTCCTCTTGATGGTGAACCCATTCTTCTTTCACCACAATCTCCCTCACCTACATTATATTTACCTATAATGTACCCACACCTAATATTTCCGAGTATGAAGCACTACGTACTAGGTCTCCAAGCCACCTTGCCCTACCATGTTCATACCGCATCATATTCTTCCCTATCTTTTGTGAGAACTCACATTGGTCATGAGGTCCCAAGTCAATGGGACTATGTAGGCAATGTTGCTAACGAGGGCATGGGGCCCTTAAAAAGTTAGCTTAAACATCATGTACCCTCAATAATTCATCTTACCACCTTTGCCTCACGTTACATCACACCTTCAAACTTTGTTTCCCATGTTTATACCCAACATTGGAAATTCAACCAGATACATAACAAGTTGTTTCCTGCTATAAATACTATCCCAAAATACCCGCTATCATGCCTTCCGATTCTACAGTCTATCATCACTATGAATAGATTATATCACATATCACATATGACCCATATTATCATTCATTGCATAAAATAATGAATCATAACTTCACCAAATTTACACTCAACCATGCCTAAACAAACCTAACTCAATCTCATCATTTACTACCTCCCTTTGTGCTCCTTTGGGGACTCGTTATTTTACACATACCTCAGCCCTACCCATGCCGTGACCTAAATATTTGGACCTAGACCATCACTAGTGACCTTTGACCTCATGTGTTCTCTATACCTTTACAACACTGTTACCTGTGTTGATTGACCTGATGACATTACCTAGCCTATTGCCGTGATCATTTATCCTGACCCTACCTTTGGTGTACCGAAACATACCTAAATGTTCTTGCACCTAACCAACATTGTGTTTCCTAACCATATCCTATACCTTGGATACCAGAATCACTTAAACCTTATTTGGATAAACCTATCAACCTTAGATGATGTAGAGTTTGGCTGCTCTTCAACCCGATAGCATGCTGCAGTTTTATACATGTGCATGTGTTTGAATGTTGCTACCTTTGACCCTGACCATTTACCTAGATTACCTGAGTAGACCTTCCTCCTCTTCTTTTTCCCCCTTTTCTCCACCTTTCTTTTCCTCACATTCACCTTTTTATCAAACCACTCACTGATTCTGCCTTCAGCCTCATAAGTTCCTAGTTTTAGGGGGATCACCATTACCCACACATGGAGCAACCACATCTTATTTTTGTTAGCGTCGATTACCAATACAAGATATACAAAAAAAAGGGGCATAATGTAGACACTAAAATTAGGTCACACTCCCCTTTAATCCCTCGACAAATAAACACCCTTCATCACATTAACCTAGCCATGGCCCCTTTCACCTCACTCATATTAATTTAATTAATTAAATTAAATTAGTTCATTATCCTCACTATATTTATTATTAAAATATATTATTTTAAATAATATCCACACATACAGTTCACTTAGACACCTCACCAAGCCAACTCAACCTAATACCTATTCTTAGTAAGTTGCCATAACTAACTAAGACTTACCCAAACCCTAAAAATCAATGCCTACATTCCCTCTAACCACATTCCCACATGCTTACAAGAAGCTCCCAATCTAATATTTGAGTTAACGACATGAGATCCAAGGAAATCAAGAGGATACCCCTAGTTTAGTAAACCTAGGAAATACCACCTTGACCATCGCCGATTAAGTTAGAACCACCGTTAGTTACCCTTTTAACCCCAAAACAACCTTATTCTCAAGGTTGGCAAAAGGTTGGAAAAATGATTGGAAAAGTTGGTGAACCTTAGTGAATTCTAGAAAGAAACCACATCCAAGGAAGGAGATCAAGCACTTTCTCTTGCACAACCATCCCAACCATGATCTGATCTATCCAAGCAAAGAGGAATGTAAATGCAGCCCATACAGAAGTTTTCTTTCATTTGGTGATCAATTACAACCTTTAAACCTCTCATTAGCACCTCCATCCCTCACTCACATACATCCACGACTAGAATCCCATTAATTATAACATCATACTTCTCTGGTTTATTTCATTTCATCATTATTTTATCATCTATTATTTACCTACCCACCTATTGACCTTCTCCAACACTTCCACGTCCATACACCCATTAAAATCTCACCAAATCCTACCCAAGTCACCCAATACCTCATCCTGACTAAAAAAATCCTTTGTGTAATCACAAAGGAGACCCAAATCTTGTTCTGTGGCATTCCCAAATTTCCATAGTAACCAGCACCGGTTACACCCAACCACCGTTGGTCACCCTTAACCAACATCGGTCTCTATATTTGCCTATACAGCCCAAAATAGAGACCTACCCACCTAATTTCACCTCACCCTCATCCACCTGTGATCTACCTGAGACATCTATTAGACCTGCAGAGGCCCAGAACCAATTACTTGACCTTTGGATCCTATTCTAACTTAGCATGTTAGATTAGATCTATTTCTTATTGTGTTTTAAGTGAGATACCTAAATCATTTCAAATTACAATAGGATTTACTTTGTTTACAATATTAAATTGTTTAAAATAGTGTACTGATAGCCATCTAGGAAATATCACACTTCCCAGATCTAGTAGACACTAGGTAGTTCACTGCACATATTGTTTAATTCCTTCTGGTGGTCTTGTTTTTATTACAAGTAGTTCCTCCTAGCCAAAAGGAAGCTCTCACAATCAGCTGTGGATTCCGAATTTATATGCACGGAACAACCCATCAACCATCATTTAAATATATATTCCTCCTACACCTGTTACCCTATTTGTTTCATCAATACTTCAAAAAGTAATCTAGAATCAAGTGAAACAGGTTGGATTGGAGTGTGGAAGTAAATTTTCATATTATTCACCCACCTCTTAATTGTGCATTGGAGAATGAAATTTGACTTTTGTGTTGGAGTTGAGGATGTGTGATGTGGCATCCTATATGGATCCACCTCATCCTCTCCTCTTCCATCTTATATAAAATTAGAACTCCTTACTTTGTTTTGGGTTGTTAAAACATTTTTCATGCTTCCTTGGGGTGAATTTTTGTGTGGATTGGAGCTCTTGATTTTGGAAGGAGATTGGAGAAATTTACATGCTTGTCAGTTACTGATTTTGGGATTGTATATTTGAATTTGAAAGCTTGCTATTTTGGAACAAATCTACCATGGAGATATAGGACCTTAGCTCTTCATTTATTTTGCTATTTATTTTTGTCTTTATGTGAATGGTGAATGTTTTGTGTGCTTATTGGCTATTTGGGTAGACTGTCATAGGAATGGTGTAGGAGAAGGCTATGGGGAATTTATGTGGGGGGGCATAAGGGAATGCCAGTGGCATCATAATTCTTGTGGAGGGAGTTTGGGTTTGGGATCCACCATGGAAAAGAAATAGCTTGCATTTCTTACGTTGTGGGGGCATAAAGAAATCTATGGGGGGGCATAAGGAGTGATTTTTGGGGGCATAAGGATATGTGTGATGTTTTGTATTGGTGGTTTGTTACAGGTGGATGACCAATTCCCATTAGGGGGCATAAGAAACTTCCCCCATAGCTCTTGCTCGTTTGGCTTGAATGATGAAGCTTGAGTTTTGTGTGATGTTTCATTGTAGTTGCAAAACTATTTTTTTGATATGGACTGTGTTTTTAATTTGAAATGTCCATGTTGAAAGAATGTTGCATGTTTGTGGAAGCCTGTTGTTACCATGAGTTGAAATAAATTTCTTATTACATTTTGGTTGGGACTCGGGGCCAATGAAGAAGGATGGCTTCTCCTCTTCATTGGATGTCTTGGTTGGGTGGAAAGCATTTCCTTTCCCCCACTTTTTGTTGTGATAAAATTAGAAGAAAAGGGAACTTTAATGTTGTTGTTCTAGAGTAGAGGATAATATAGTTTGACAGTACCTTGAGAAACAAATTATTTTGTAACCTTTCCTACTTTGAAGTGGATGAGATTGTAAATGTTTTGGAAATGGGAAGATGTTGTATGGATTATGAAATTTGTAAATTGAAATGAAAAGAGACAAACTCTGTTTTGCTTTGAAAGAATGTGAAATAGAATGTAATATTCTACTATGTAATTAATAAATGATTTTGGAAGGAATAAAAGAAATAAGTTGTAAAAATGCTTTTGGAAATCAAGGAATGAATGAAATGTTTTTCCTGAATGGAATTGTTATATTGAAACTTTTTATTTCAAATTTTTGTTTGGAAAATTGAAATGACAAATACATATGAAGGAAATATATGTAAGTTTGTTCTTTTGAAAATATGACAGAATTGGAAGTCAAACTTTGCATTTTAACTATTATATGGTTTGTGTAAATCAACTAAATGTATTAGATTTGAATAGAAATGAATTTCCATACTTGAATGATGAAAAATTATAAACAAATCCTTTGGAAATATATCTCTATATCAAAATTTAAAACTGGCAATTAATTCATCTAAAATGAATAGTTCGAACCTGCAACCAAAAATCAACTTTGAAACATCAAAATTTAGCATGCTATGATATCAATGAACTCAATTTGACAAAAAAAACACTTAAGGAAATAATTTAAGACATTGCGAAATCATGCGCAAACCATTTCACAGTCGTTTTTCTATCAATTATTGCAAAATTTGAATTGGAAATCAATCAAGTAAAATTACCCTATAAATGCATCCTAAATCCTTCTTAGAATAATTCTCCATGTATGTTTGGCATGTTGAGTAAAGGAGAAGATCAAATTGAAAAAAAATTATAAGTTAAAATTTACCAATTCGCTTTTAAAAAGATTGCAGGTTGTTTTCTTAACATTTCCCCTAAAAAATTATCAAAATCTAAAATTTATGATTCTTATACAAAGAGGGTGTCGAGAGATTTCCAGAAAGTCCTCGTTTTCCCAAAACTGAGATTTCTATTAAAAGTTATGGAATTTTGAAGTTTTCTTCACTGGCATTAAAATTTTGGGAAAATTTCTCCTTGGCAAGCCCGCGGCCCAAATTTTTCCTTAAAACACTTAATAAAATTTTTCAATTTTTTTTTAACATTTTCGCTCCCTCCCTACCTGTTCACAGCCAATCAGAGGTTACCACATGGCCTCATGAGGCATCGGTGGAGGCGCGGCACAATTTTCTTCCTTAGAACCCTTTTAAATTTTTTGGAAAATTTATTAGTTTCCCTCAGCCAGCCACAATCCCGCATCCAATGAAAGGCTGCCATATGACACCATGGGGTAAGAGCAGAGGGGGCAGAACCCACACAACCTTATGCTTTTTGAAATTTTGGTTTTTGGAAAATTTTGGAGTTTACCTCCGCCGCCCCGCACTCCTGCCCTACCTTGTAAATCCACTCCGCGGACGTGCGGACCCACGAATGCACTTATCCCTTTTCCCCTCCCTTTGGAAAAATTCACCAAACATCTCTGTCGCCCCGCCCTTCACTTGTTTTTTCCCCGCTTTGGCATGAAGCTCGACATGTGTCCCTGGCAGACCCACGGGGCACGGGTGCAAATTGGATTTCCCCCTCACCCCCACAGAGGAAAAATTTACAAAGTCTTCCCGTAACCCGCCAATTCACCCTTTTGGGAAATTTTTCATCTTTGGGCACGCTCTTGGGGGAAAATTTTCACCCCAAGGCCCGCTATCCCATAACTTGAGTTTTATGAGGAGTCAGGAGGATTTATTTATATCATTGGAAAGGTGAAAAAATTTCCTATCCAATGGGAATGATTTAGGGAAATTTTGAATGCATTAAGTGTGAGAAAAATCAAGTTGAAAAATCTAAGCCTATTAGAGAGTTGGTATGGTGTTAATTTACCCTCTGAGCCTAATTGAAACTTCTAACCCTAAATTTTAGACCTTTTGACCTCTAATAATTGTTAATAAAGGAAAAGTATGTTCTAATGATTTTGACTTCTTCTGGAATCTGTTAGTGGTAGTTGTTGACTTGTAACTTTGTAGTAGGCTCCTTTAAACAAAAAAATTATTCCATAATTTTCGTAACTAATCCTAGGTTGTTTCTTAGGTCTCAAGCGGGTTGTTTTAGCGGGCATCACAGGACCTCTTTTCAAAGTTGTTGTGAGAAAGGGCATACATCTTGGTCCCTTTGATGCATGATGATAGAACGTTTGATCTTGTAAAGTGTTGAAACATGGTTCAAGAGCATGGAGGATGAGTTTTCTCAAAGATTCATCACTGAACCTGAGTTCGATGCACGTAGATGGGTAGAAGATAACCTATACCATGAGTTATACGAGAAATTCTTCTATTGTTTTCCAGTACATCTATATGAATGGATTTCAGCATATGCATCCAGATCGAGATGGTACTACAGATTGTGCGTATGGAATCAAGATGATTACCAAAAGTTTTAGGGTGCAGATCTGACTTAGACACGTGTTATTGATCACTGGTGGAAAAGAGTGTTGACTAGTTATACCCTAAAATATGCCATTTCTAGGTTATCTTGCCCCAAAGTTGCTGAGTTTGAGTTTTTAAAGGGAGCCCAGAGGATCAATTTTTGCATGTTATCCCTTTGGCTATGAATATCATGATCATTACCTTAAGTTTAAAGGGAATTTCCCATGTCTAGCTAAGCATCTTTGAGCACTAGGTGAGTAAGCTCTGGTGGAGGAAGATGGTGGACATTGTGTATGAGAAGGAAAGGAAGGAGAGATGACTCAAGTATAGTGCAACTCATGAAAGGGAGATGACTAGACAATGTGAGGTTGCAAGTGTGATGGATCTATAGAGGCATACATTATGAGAAGGAGTTGAGGTTTACGTAGAGGATGTGGAACTTGAGTAGTTTGTGTTACCTCATCTTGGCAAGCGCAGGAGAGAAGCCCCTTCAGCTTCTGATGAGATTTTGTCACATAGAGAATGGAGCACTGTTGGTGTGCATCTAAACCCACCTGAAGACCAACCCTTGGTGCTTGGTTTTCTACATCAAGGGAGAAGTATTGTTAACCTAGTTAGTATCATTGGGAGTAACCGATCTGTGCCCAGAAGATATAAATTTGGAAAATACATGGCTACGTAAACCATTCTGGTATTTGGAGGACTTTTTGGACAAGGTGCAAATACATAAGGTTTTGGAATTGCATCTGGGAGTAGTGCAAGAAATATAACTGGCGCTAGGAAAATATCACAAACCATCGAGACATAGTTCAGTGGGATGTTGGGAACACTAAGCGCAACCACTTCAGGCTATTTTTCAGCTACAGGATGTGGATCTAGTGGTGTAGGTGTTGGAGGACTTGGTGGAACTAGTGGGTCAGGAGGAACAGGACCTGGTGGATCGAGTGGATCTAGTGGAGGAGGAAACAACAAAGGAAATGAAGGCTCTAGATCAAGAGGACAAGGACCGCAGCCACCTCAAAAAGTATTTTTTGAGAAGACTTTACACTTACCAGACTACAGGGGTATTAAAGATGCTACAGAGCATGTACACAATTGTTAATTAAAATGACACACAAAATGGGTCACTACCTTGGAGCGGAAGGAAAGTTAGTTTGTAACAATGGTGCAAAGGCACACACATAGTTGGTACTAGAAATATGACCCCCATCAGATGGTGGTAGACTATAGTACATTGAAGAACACCTTCCTAATAGAATTCCATATCCCTTAATTTGAGAAAAAGAGCATCAACAATCTAAAGGAAATCTAGCAAAGAATGGAAAAGCATGTGTGGGAGTACGACGTGTGTTTCAAAACCATCTTGTCAAAAACATTCTATGAAATTCACCCTTATCAACATGCTGAATGGTTTGTTGGATGATTGATAACACCATTGAGAAGGGAACTATCACACGAGACTTTAACATACCAGTGCAAGGCATTGGATACTACCCTACGTGCTAAGGCTGTTGGGAGCATTGATATTGGTGTTAACATTTTTATGGTGGCTCAAATTTCCGCAATTTCCAAACAATTGAATAAGTTGTTTGCAAACTTAGTGCATGAGGTTTGTAGTGGGATTTGGTGTACTGATTGTGAAGTGTAAGGGCATGCAAAGGATAGTTTCCCTCAGAAGTCAATACGTGTCATGGCGATAAACTGTGAGATTTACCATGGTGATCATGATGTGAGGTGTGCTCTAATTTAGTGTCTAATCTGCAAGAATGTGTCTTGTTATTACAAGATTTGTACCTCTATGCCATGATACCAATAATTGTAGACTAATTGATCATATCCATGATGATATTGATATTGGTGTGTGTGAGACTAGTCTTGCAAGTAGTTCCAAGGACAATGTCCATCTGTATGAAGGGCATGTAGATGGAGGAGCACATGGAAGAGGTTTTCATGGAGCATTTCATGGTTGTAGTAACTGTGGTAGAGGACAAAGTGAATTCCTATAATGAACCTATTATAACTGTAGATCTATAAAACATTACAAACGTGAGTGTCTTGATATGTTGTAATGCTTGTCATGCGAGAAG
Source organism: Taxus chinensis (assembly GCA_019776745.2). Lineage (NCBI taxonomy): Eukaryota > Viridiplantae > Streptophyta > Pinopsida > Cupressales > Taxaceae > Taxus > Taxus chinensis. The sequence goes on from CM034150.1 coordinate 850,627,473, forward strand.
AAAGATAAGTATGAAGAGTTTCTAGAGATTTATGAGAATATGAACTAGCAACATCAGAAAGATAAATACATTGGGATGGTAAGCATTAAGAAGGATGATTCATAGTGGATGCCAAGAGTGGCATGTGAGTCAGGACTAAAAACCTGTATTAGTGACAATGCGAGTAGAGGCTGCGCACGCTAAGGAGATGCCAAGACAAAGGACACTTGTTTCAAGATAGGAAGTGGTACATGTAAATTATCTAGACCCCACTCATCAGAAGGAGGTGTACTAAGAAACTATAGATGTGATTTGGAATTTATAAGGGGAGATCCAATGTCTAAGGGAGAAATCAAATTAGTTGAAGAAAAAGAAGAATGTTAAGGCTCTAAAGGAGGACCTATATGAGGTCAAGGAAGTATGTAGGATGTTAAGGAAAGAGAATATTGTTCCCTTGCTTGGAGAATGGCTAAGGGAGAAGGTACCACATGCTAGAGAAAAGCGCGAAAGGAAGGTTTTTCATACAAACCTTCCTCCTCACAACCTTAACTATGATAAGGAGATTACTTTGAATGAAGTCATTGATGAGTGGCTTCAGAGTAATATCCTCATCGGTACGGGAGTGGAGGTCAATTTTTTTACCTTGGATTCCTAGCATCAAATAATAAAACTCACATTACAACCATCTTTGAATGTATCATATATGGAAAACAAGACATAGGAAATTCCCATTCGGGTCTTAAAGGATGCAATTATCACCATTCAAGATGCCAAGCTCATTGGAGATTTCAAAGTCTTGGCACTCACTAAGAAATAAAACTTTCTAGCATTACTTGGGTGCCCTTGGTGTTATAGGAACAATGTTGACCTCCAGTTTAACAAAGGGTATATCAGCTTTGAGAAAAATGAAGAAAGGGTGATTATCCATTTAATATATGATAAGTCATTGCCCTATATTGATCCCTTAGGAGAGGATGTATTCAACATAATCCATGTGCACTCCATTAGATATCCTGAGATAATTCATCCCATGGAGGGATTTATCCAGTTTGAGGATGCCCAGTCCTTGAGTGATACCACTAGTATGACATGTGACAATTTGGCACATGGGACTTATGAGGTGATTGGGAAATAGTTGAGAGCATCTGTAATAAGGGTAAAAAAGGCACACTCAGTTAAGTGCCTAAGAGGGAAGAAATTTCCAAGTTACTCTGGAGGAGCATACCCTGAAGTCTTCTTGCGAGAAATGGAGGCTCAGTGGAAGACCTAGGCTAAGAGAAGGGGAATTCTTAGTTATAACTTATTCAGAACTACAGCTTTCTAGTGGGCTACACATCAAGAGAGCCTCTTATAATGATGCGAGGTAAGAATCACATTTTTGTAAGGTTCTCCAAGAGTAATGCACCCACTATCATACAAGATTACCATGGTAAAGATACCACCCCATTTCTTATCCAAGCATTTAAGAAGTCTTAGATGGGAAGAGCAGAAGTGTTACCTCCTTCATTATGGGTGCGTAAGTTGTATTCCACCTTACAAGGCTATGCATGCGCATGGTGTATTCATTTGGAAATGTGTCGTCAAATAGGTAATTAGAAGTAGTTGGTAGTTAATCTCATTCAAGCTTTCAAATATAGGAGTACAAAGCCATTATTGGATAAGGTGTTGTAAGTAATCAAGTGTCTTATAATGGGAGATAGTGCTATGGTAGAAGACAGGCTACTGGAGTTACTAGGTGTGCCTTATTTGGAGACGTGCCTAAATGAAGAATAATCAGAGGAAATACAACTTGAGCATGTGTGCATGCAAAGGGAAAGAGGAAAAATGGTCTATGTAGTAGATGGTGAAGAAATGGAAAGTTTGGATGTTAAGTATTCTGAAGGTACTCATGAAGTTATAGGTAGTTTTTATGAGTGATCATGTGCCTACAATGAGTCCTTAAAAACAAATAAGGTTAACATTGGGACAGAGATAGAACCTAAGGAAGCTATCATTGGGGACTACTAGTCGGAAAAGGAAGTTTCAAAGGTCATTGATATATTATGCAAGTTCTAGGATCTATTCCCTTATGGGTACCATGAACTCAAAGGCATCCACCATTCCTTGGGGGAGATGAAGATCAAGTTGAAGGAAGGTGCACACCCGATTCAAAAGAGGCCTTATTAGATGAATCCAAATTTGCACGTATGGCTCAAGGAGCAAATAGAAAATATGATAGCATCTGGTATCATTGAGGCTATGGAAGAATCATAATGGACAAGCCCAATGGTCATTAATATCAAGAAGGATGGAAGAATAAGGATCTATATTGACTAGAGGGATTTAAATGTAGTATGTGTGATCGATCCTTTCCATACCCCTTTTACAGAAGAAATTTTGGAGGGAGTAGTTGGGTGCGAAGTATACTCTTTTATAGATGGGTTCTGAGGGTATTACCAAGTCAAGATTGTAAAGGAAGACCAAAGAAGCACAAATTTCTCCACTGAATGGGGAATTTTTCCTACATGGTTATGCCTTTTAGATTGAATAATGCACCTGTTATGTTCTTGTGCATCATGGTAAAATAATTTTAGGACTTCATCCATAAATTTCTTCAAGTTTTCCTAGATGACTAGACTCTTTATGGATTAGTAAAAGACCATTACGACAATTTGAGGTTGATGTTTGAATGATGTCAGAGATTGAGGATATCCCTCAACATTAAGAATGGTGTTTTTGCTACTCCATTTGGAACCCTAATATGACATATTATATCTAAAGAAGGCTTACTAGTGGATCTTGCCAAAGTTACAGTTATTGTGGGATTAAGGGAGCCTACTAGTCAAAGTGCAGTGTAAATATTCCTTGGGCATATGGGTATTAAATAAAATTCATCAATGGGTATGCCAATATTGCCACGCCCTTAGAGGAATTTCTCAAACAGAAGAGTGCCTTTCATTAGGGAGAGGTGCAATAGAGGGCATTTGACACTTTGAAAGATAGGCTTGTTACTATGCCCATACTAAGTTTTCCTTCTTAGGATAATCCTTTCAATGTGAATGTTGATGCCTCAGGGACAACCATGGGAGCAATACTAACACAACCTGGTGAGGGGATTTTTGATAACCCCTTGTGTTTTACTAGTATAAATTTGACACCAGCAGAGTAAAATTACCTACCTACTGAGCGCGAGGCACTGTCTATGATCTACGTATTGCAAAATTTCAAACGTTACCTATTGGCAACACCATTTATATTCTCCATGGACCACATGACATTGAATTACTTAGTCAAAAAGCCCATTGGTAAGGTAATATATGTCATTGGGTCCTATTAGTCCAAGAATTTGAGTTCATGGTGGTTATAAAACAAGGAAAAAGAAATTCAGGACCTGACCACTTATCAAGGATTAACTCAAAGGAAGATGTGCAAAGAATTGAGGATACCATGCCAAACGTGTGACTTTTTAGGTTGTAGGATGTGCTTTGAGACTTAGAAGACATCGCATTATTCTTGAAAATAAGTGTGGCACCAAAAGGGATGAAGGATTTGGAGAGGAAACAATTAGTAATACATGTTGCACCCTACATGTTGATTATTGAAGACCTATATAAATTAGGACGTGATGAGCTTCTACACCGATCTGTATTAGAACATGATCTCATGGAAATTATGGAGGAAGCACATGGTGGGATTGTAAGAGGAAACTATGTAGGAAATGCTACCACGTGAAAGATTCTACTTGTAGGGCTTTTGTGGGAAACAATCTACTAGGATTATATTGAGTTTTGCAAGGCATGTGACCATTACTAGTGCCTTGGAAAACATGAAAAGAGGTATGAAAATCCATTGTGACTAGTAGCCAATGTTGAACCATTTGAAAAATAGGCAATCAAATTTGTAGGGACAAATTTTCCAGCCACACGAATGATTAGTTCATGGTATATCATTACTTACATTGATTACCTGACAAGATGGGTAGAGGCACCACCTACAAAGGATTGCATTGCAATGAACACTTCTAGGTTTTTATGGGAGAACATAATCAACAGGTATGGTTGTGCTTTAAGATTAACTAATGATAGGGGTAAACACTTTCTCAATTAAACAGTTAGGATTCTATTAGCATAATTTATGGTGGCCCATCACAAGACTACCCCTTATCACCATCAAATGAATGGAACTAGTGACGCATTTAACAAAATACTAATTCACTCATTGACTAAGATATGTGACATCGGAAGACAAGATTGGGATGACAAAGTATCAGCTATCTTATGGGCATATAGGATAACCAACAAGAATTTGAATAAGGCCGCATAGTTTAAATTGGTGTTTGGAAAGGAGGTTGTTTTATCAGTAGAATTCATGTTACCATCACCCCATATAGCACACATAGGAGGATTGGATGATGAAAAATAACTGGAAGAGAGGATTGATAAGTTGATGCAGTTAGATAAGAGGTGATCACTTGCTAGATGGAATCAGAAGATAGGAAAAGCAAGACAAAAGGCAGCAATGATCCTCACATCAAGAACAAACAATTTGAGGTTGGGTAGATGATTCCAAGTATTTGTGCCATCCTGAAAAGTTGGAAGTCCATTGGTTGGGACCTTACTCATCTCGTACATTCTTGATTAAGGTGCTTCCCAGTTACAAGCGCTAGATGGCATGAGATTACCAAGTCATTTCAATGGGAGTAGGCTAAAGCCCTACTATAAATAAGTCTTCTTGGTGTTTTGTAAATAAGGTAGTATTGTCAGTAAGCTTAGAATTTACCTTGATTGATTTTTCTTTTCTTGTCTTTCCCTTTTCTCGTTGGTCACCTTTCTTTTTGTTCCATTTTGTGCCTTGTTCACTAGTAACCATATTATTTTGCAAGGTTTTTTATGCATAGAGGACCACACATTTGTTTTAGTATGAGTTGGAGTAATGTAAAGTAAATTATAAGCCAGTAGAAAAAGTAGAGTGGCCCAGTAGAAGGAAGCATGTAAGATAGAGAAAATGCATGGGGAAATGGTGAATAATGAATTATGGTGTTAAGAAGGATTTAACAAAGACCATATATAAAGGATGAAGAGTGTAGGAACAAAATGAGGTAGGTGAGAGAAAAATTGAGGTAAAGGATAGAAGAAGTGCCTTCGACACTGTAGATGCGTGCATAAGAGTCTTAAGCCAAATTGGACTTTCGGGCGCTAAAAGTTATAGAATGATTTTTACGTAGGATTTAGCACATGGGTAAGGGTGTTTAAGGTTTGGTTAGTGGACAAAGGAACATTTAATATTAAGTATGTTGGTAGATGATATAGCATTTATTGTTGGAGGGGAGCAAAAATTATAAATATGAGGACGGGCAAGTCATTATTCTACCCTGGTATTACAAATTTGAAGTTCTCTTGCAAACTAGGGCATCCAGAGAGATTTGTGTCGAACGAAGAAGAATCCTAGAAATCTAAGTGTGTGACTAGATTAGATCTACAGCAGGTGGAAGGAGTACATGGGAATGAGAAAAGGTTGTTTGAAGTGTGTCATCTTGTGGAAGGATTTCTCCTAGTTAGGGTTTGACACCTAGGGAACAAAGATAGAAGGATTTCATCCAAGAGTTGAGTTTTGATATTGAGCAGAGTAGTAGAGTAGATAAAAGAGTTTTAAACTTTAAACTGACATAAATAATGGCACTAAATAAGGTGACCATTTCACTGAAGAAACATAAGAGCAAGGGCAAAGGAAAATAAACCACTACCGTTGCAAGTTCTAATGAGGAATGGTATGCAAAAATGTAGTACCTAGATGGAGTGTTTCTAGGAAACGAGTGGGTATCAAAATTGAGATAGATGACCGTGAGTGATCACAACCATCACACCAGCACTACAAAGAAATAAATGGCACTGGATCTGGTTCACCCAACTAACAAGAGGACACTAGATTGAATGCCAATTTACAACAACAAGGTGAAAGTAAAGTTAGAAAAGGTATGGCTATTGTAACTGTATGAGTTGCCTTATTTTGGTAATCCTGAGTGACTATATCAGATGGTTGATGTCACACATGCATGAAGATAATTTCTACTTTATAGGTTGCAAGATGTGTATAACACTACAGTTGATATCTAAATTCACTAGCATAAATTATGAATGAGAATCCATAGATGACGATCCAAGAGGTAAGGAAGCCATCAAGGCAACAAGAGCAACATATAGATACAAAAAGGTTAGTGATACTTTGACATCGTAGAAATTCCAGACCCTATCATGAGGATGGTTGCACGCTTGGTCACCAAGCTTAATGACCAATAAATATGGAGACAAGTGAACAAGGCATGGTTGAATGTGTGCCAGAAAATATCAGAAGGGAGAATATTTAAATTATCCGCCTTTATTCCAGATGAACTCATAAGTAATGTGCAGGTAGGAGAGAAGATAATATTTGATAATGTCCTCCTCACCATCATCTTCTTGGAGATTGGAGTACCAGATGGGCCAGAAAAGTTTGTTTGGGAGTATCTAGAAGAGAAATCCTCGCCCGTAAAAAGGTTCAAGAAGTACACTTGGGAAATCATGATGGTCGCTCACAAGGCATGCCTAGAGAAATGGTAAAAATGAATGTGTGACACATTCAGGGCTAAGTGGAGGATTCCATAGTAGTTTCCCACACTCGTGGATGGAGAAGAAAAGTTCACAGTTTATCAACATTTCTATATTAGCAGGTTTACTTTGACAAATGGGACTAAGATCCCATGTTGCAAGCCACCCTTCTCCTTCATCATGCAATACTTTGAAACAGGGGTCAACTGGTTCAAGGAGGCCAAAAGGCTAAGGTTCAACCTTAGTGAGGTGGACCAAGACCACCACAAGATTCACTGAAAGGCTTTTCTACCCTAAGAAGTGCACGTATGTGGAGAATTATGTCTCCCTGAAAGTACAAATGATGAAGCCAATAACGCTACCGATCACCGAAAGGGATGCAACCAAGGTATGTCCTATGCATAAGGCCTAAGTTTGAGAAAGGAACCTATCTAGAGAGTAATGTGTCCATTGTAAAAGACCCCATAGGTCAGAAAAATGCTAAATCAAAGAATATGGAAAGATAATATGTGAAGAATAAGAAGGCACGAAGTGTGCAAACCACACAACCTATGGGCGCGCTGGAAATAACCACAAAGCCTAGCATTGACGCACATATAAATAAGTATCCAATCCAAGGAAAATACCACAAAAGAAGAGGTGCTAGAGCATGAAGAGACCCTCACACATGAATAATCACTAAATAATATTTCACCTATTAAGTATAAGGAGAAGGAAGAATCTCCTATACTAGAATCAGCAGTCAGGAAGAAGCAGAAGGCGACATAAGAAGCAGACTTCAAGGAGAAAGAAATATTAGATGCCTACATTAGTGAAAAGGATGATGATGAGCCTAAAGGAGGTGAAGACCACCCGGTATATGATATACATGACTTAGAGGAGGAAGGTGAAGATAAGTATAACAAGGAAGATAAAGAGGAGAAGAATGACAAGGAGGAAGTAGACGATCAAGGTAAGGGGGGTGAGCAAAGAGGAAAGCACCAAGAATCAGGGGACCCAAAGCCTCACCAAGGAATAAGTGGAAAGAACCATAGAGAGATAAGTGGAGGGAATCATTAAGGATTTACTGGAATATTGGATTTGGAGTGAAGCGCAGATGAAATTTTGAAGGAGATGGAAGAAGAAAGTGTTGGTAAATAATATGACAACATGGGTGGGAATTCTAACTTGGTGGTAAGCTTCCCAAAAGCTACGCAAATAGTTGAAAAAGGCGTAGTGGTGGCACAAGAGAAAGGAATGGGATACATCAATGATCCAAGCAAGGTGTTATGCACACACTTCCAAAGCACTATAAAAATAGAGCAACTCCTGGTTATGTCTTTGTTTGATGAAGAAGGTGCATATCCCTAAACCAGGAAGATGCTATCTTGGTAATTCAAGTCCCATGTGGATGAACTTGAGTTTGAAGTAAGTTAGATAGCACTAATGAAGGTACTAGAAACAAAAGGACTAAATCCCTTGGTGAACACTCAGCAATTATTAGATGAGAAGGTTTGCAACATGCTCAACAAAGTTTTAATTGAGATTGAGGCCAAACTCTTCGGAAGGAAGGATAGAGTGAGATTCTTGGAGGAGGAATTGGAGAAGGAGAAGAAGGAGCTCATTGATAAGAGAAAGGAATTGAAGAAGGAAGAGCTTATCAGTGCATAGTTAAGGCATGAACTAAAAGAGGAGAAATAAATTGTGCGTGAGATACATAATAAGATTGAGATGATTACATGTGCTATTTTTTTAAAGCATCCTGACCTAGCACCACCTAAACAAAAATATTAATCAATCTTACAGTTTCTAGATGATTTGACACACATCCTCATGATGGAAAGGTGGCCACTTACCTTAAATTCTATTAAAGAAGCATTGGCATGCCAAGATAAATAATAGAATCTGAATATTGTAGAGATTGTTGCTTGATATATTAAACTCCTTGCAGAGGTAAAGGCCACCGCACAAGTCATAGAAGCTACATATGAAAAATACATTGATAGAGATAGAGTGGAAAGTATCCTGGTCACCACTCATGAAATGGAACTTAAGGATTTTAAAGAAAATAATAAGGGGAACAAGGTAGAAAGAGATAAAATCCTAGCCAAGGTAGAAAATAATTCAGAAGCTATCGAGAGCTTTTGAGGCTTCATAAAAATCCGGATAAAGGAGTTATACCCACAGATCACCCACATGATGGATATGCTTAAGGGAGCAGGGTAAAAAATTGGAAAATATTGTTGAAATAATGAGCACTAAAGGGGAGGAATTAAGTTTTGAGGAGTTGAGCACCTTATTCAGAGACCTTTATCAGTAAGCGCGGAATGAGATTGATGCCTGGGAAAAGCTTGAGGTAGAAATAAGGAAGGATTTCCCTCTCCTTCTTCAAAAATAAGCATTTTTTTCTCCTTCACTCTCCCCATTCTTTCATTATTTGTCCCAATTCTTAATTCCTTCATTCTTCTTCTCCCATATTCAGAACCTACCATTCTTTATTATTTGAAGATAAGTGTTTCCAAGGACACAGAATAGGCCTAGTGTGGGGTGATGTTGGGCCTCAGAATATTGGTTAAGTACAAGAAGGTGCGTGGGCATGTGTGACCTATTTGAAGAAGGGTGCGTGGGTTAAAGGCATGTAGGGGAAGAGTTTATCAGGGTTTAGTAGAACACGTGGTGCATGTGTGTAAGACAAGATGGGGTTTTGGGGACTTAGCCATATTCAGAGTTCTAGATAGCACATGAGGAAAGCATGAACCGTCTAGCATGCAGAGTGGATAAGGTGCCAGCCTAATAGCTGTAGGATCAAGAATGGAATATTCCATGCATGTGATGGAAGGTTCTAGAAGGACATCATTGCAAAGAGTGGAGAGCTTGGATCAAAGGATACATGCTCCATTAGAGGAGCAATTTTACACTTAGAGACCAATATGTTACCTTAGAAGGCATGACCGTGAAGGAAAAAAGAAAATATATATATACATATATATATATATATATATATATATATATATATATATACATGGGTAGTAGAGAGAGAGGTGTGGTAGACTATTAGAGGTGGTGGAAGAGAGGTGAATCTCTTCAAAAATATCATGGAGGATTCTATGGGGTGGAGTTAGAGGAAATATAGGAGTGAAAGCATATTTAGAGGGATGGGTCTGTGTTTATCCTTGTAATTTGAAGGACGTAGTATAGTTTCTGATGCATGACCCTCCTCTACATTATTATATTGATTTTTTATGACATCAGTGAATGTAATATGGTTACTACACTCATTAATATGAATAGAAGGTTATGTTCTAAAGCATATATGTGTTCATGAGAATAATTCTAATGCATTTCCTCTTTGTTATGAATCATTTCTATATGTTGTTTGATACTTCTCTTTCACTAACTTTATGGATGCATTAATATGATAACTCATCCTAGGTTCTCAGAATGAATGCATGGTTCTTTTCCATTATTTTGCACTTAATTATCTATCATAGATGATGTATTCTCACAAAAATCATATAAAGGAGGGGATTGGTGCTAGTGTGTGCCTCAAGTGGGCACCCAATGCCCGCTGGATGATAGGATGGTGTGCATGGGATTAGAATGTTGTTCTAAGATTATAAAAATGACTACAATTTCCATGTTGGAACTTTATTCAAGGAGAATTTTGATCCATTCCTAGCTGCAAAATCAATGCAAGAAGAGGAAGAACAAGCAACACCAAATTAAAAATAAGAGGAGCATGTCCACGCTATGAAGGAGAACTAAACATGCCCTGAGGTCTTGAATGTAGAGCAGACTACACAATAAGTTCCAAGACTTCCTTCAACTTCATCCTCCCAAAATTATGATGATGAGGAGAAGTTTGAGCTCTCAAACTTCATGTTTTAGTATGAGGTGAGCCATGATGAAAAAGTTGTAGATTTAGAGGTCATCATGGAGGAAGGAGAGCTCTTGGCATAAGAAGACCATGATGAGGAAATTTATCTGTCTGACTTGGAGGAATGATTTAAGGGAGAGGATTCCATGGAAATACCCACTTTTTATAATCCCTCATTCATCCTCCAACATCAATATCCTTCTTCCATGGAGGATAACATGCAAGAACAACCCACTTCTTCAAACAACCCTATTGGGAAAAAGCTGGAGGATTCAAATATTCCAATTTTTTCATTAGGTGAGGATAAGGAAGAGAACAAGAATGACACCATTTCCAAACTAGTAATTAAGGTTATAAGACCAACTACTTGTAGGATCAATGCAAAGCACAAATCTAGTATGCAAGTAACCCCCCTTTCTCAGGAAGGTCTAAACATGGACTCCATTTTTGGAGTTAATCTTAAGAGTGGTGTGCAAATCCAGCGGTAAAAACCTTGCATGATCGAATAATTTTCTTCATTAGAGCCAAGGGAGGATCTAAAACATAATAATTTTTTCTTCTGAGCATGATGGAGAGCCACAAAGTGCTAAGGATCAACAACAATACCTCTTGAAGCCAAGTGAGTAGTGACTAGAAGATCTTGTATTTATTTTGTTTCAAGTTGATACCTTGATGGAGGTAGTGGAGAAACAATTTTTCATCAACATTCCACTCCTGATCTCAGCTATACTCAGTGCCAAATCATCCACATGGCTGCCAATTGTGAGAAAGGGTATCCATTTCTCAACACCTGTGGCAGGTTTTGTTTGAAGTTTCCCATTTCCTTTGTTAGTGTAGAGTAGGAGTAGGTTGTTTTCAGCAGAAGAAGTTCTCATGCACATTATGCATGTCTCATTTGAGGCAGGCATGATTTATTTATTTTATATATAGATTTTTTCCATGTTTCTCTAGGTAGTACAGTGCACTATGCCCCTCGGTTGTTGCAGTAGGGAACTCATAGCTGCATACACAATTGCCAACTACAAATCAAAACAAATGCATAAAAAATAAAATCAATAAGAATGCAATCTTCTAATTTTCTCTAAGAACAAATGTAGCAAGCCTATGTACCCTTCCAAGTAATCAATGATGAGTTGACAACCTAAGTTAGAAATCAGCTCTAACATTCAGTAAAACACACCAGTTAACATGTTTGAAATTGGATATTTAGAATAAGAAATAAAATTAGAACTTAATAGAGTTCCATGATGTCCAAAATGAAAGGTGTTTCATTCCAATATTGCATCATACTTGAAAAAAATCAGATGTTGATGGAGAATTTGCAAGTGTTTATCACCCAGGCTCATGGATCATAGTTGCAGGAATCAGTGAAATTTAATTTTAAGACAATTTTCCACTCTCACAAATTTTTTTTTAAAGATTTTCTTACAAGAGTTTGAAAATGTGAGCAACTGATGGTGGTTCCAGGCCCAAACAGTTGTGTTTCAAGAATTTTGGTGTCAAATTGTTTAGATTTCAGATCATCTCATGATGATCATGTAGACTCCATGCTAAATGGATAGCTATAGGCAGCTGGTCATGCTCCATATAGCAGGAAAATGGCCCTGTGAGTCACCAAAATTGTTATCCCATTTCACTCCCCTTGTGAAATGAGAAAATGAGCAAGTTTTCATTACCACAATGACAAGCATCCACTTATAGGAGAAATTACAAGTTTGATTATTTGTCTAAGTTGTTTCCTGACATTTTCACAGAGCTCTGGTGTACCTAGAGAATCTAAAAATTCCAGAAAATATCTAGAGATGGTATAGATTTTGAATGAAAACCTTTAGATCTATATATATATCATTAAGATAATCATGCTAACTGAGCTCATGATAAAGTTTCTTGAGTTTGAGTGGATTGATCTCCAAAAACACTGAGTTGCAATTCAATCTCTTAACCAATATGTTTGATAAGTTAGGGATCAAGTTTTATTCAAAGAATTGAGCTCATATCATAAGGGGCCGAGCTATTCTATTGTTCATCGATCGTAGCTTATTTGAAGATAGAGCTGTAGGTATGAAGGGGTGAGTTGTAGAATTGGATCCATTGAGCTAAAAGAGCCCAGGGAAACTTCTGTCTAAAACCAAGATGTATTGGTATAGGACCGAGTTGTTTATATTATGAAATGAGTTGTCTTATAGGTGGATGATAAATGTGTTTGTACCAAGCTTCCTGGGGACTACATCAAGATGGGGTGATTACAAGCAAGTTGTGTCTAAAAAAACCAAGTTTTTGTGAAAAAACATAAGCTCATCGAGCTCGTAACCGAGCTCCATACCAAGTTGAGCCAAAACAAATTCATGATACAAAGGTCAAGTTAAAGGTATAGTATTAAGTTGTAGGAAGGATAAATTCATCGTATTAAAAAGTCGAGTTACTCCAATAAAAGAAAAACCAAGCCCATAGAAATTGAAGGTGAGTGAGGAAATTATCTCATACACAAATGCATTAAAAAGAGGAATGGATTCATTTCTAGCACATGCAAGCAGGATCCCCTTTCTCATAGCATGAAAAATGGAGGAGACTTGGTATAAGGTAGATTTTGACAAGCCTAGGCCAACAAGACAAAGGAGATGGTGAGCTCAATGTATAGCCAAAGATTCAATTCATGTAGCAAAACCATGATAAGAAGCTTGTGGTTGAGATATGGGTACATTCATGAGGAGTGAATCAAGATTATTTTCCAAGGCCAAGTTCAAGAACATGTGACAGTTGGAGTATTTAAGTCATATCTTAAAGGAAAGTTACCCTCACTCATGACTGAGCTGATTTTTATTCAAATGCAATGGTATGGAATGACTTGTTTAACGCTAAAACAACAAGATGAACTCAACATGGGGATTGCAAGTAAGCTATCCTAGAATGAGGGTCAAACATGATAATCGATCCATTCCAACCAGAGGTGAGTCATTTTTGGAAAAGAGCATGAGAGAAGGAATTTGACAAATTTAGAGCACTTAGATGAGTTCATGGCAAGTCTCACGGCGATGGTGGAAGTTGATGGCCCAAACGAAAAGAGCACGATAGGAAACCGTAGAGTTTGCCATGTGGCCCCTCAACACAACTCCAAAAGGGTCAAAAGCAAAGGAGAGCCCAAAGATGCACAGGGCCTCCACATGGAGCAAGGAGTGCATGGCCCACAGATGTAAGGTATGTCAGCCATATTAGGGTCGATGCATGATAATAGGGGTCACCAGTGTATACACTTGGAAGTGTGGAGAATGGGATTGATGCTAGATACCTCAAATCAAGTGACATGATGGGAAAGGAGATACATGGGAACGTGGAACCAAGTGGAAGGATGAGCTTTCCATATAAGGAGTGTCATGGACACGAGCAAAGGAACGTGAAAACTCGGCATTTATCTCACCAAGATGGTAGTTACGATACAAAGAAAAAACTATAACCCCCTTCTCAATAAGTCAAATAGCCAATGCAAAATAAATTGGGTCGATTATAAAGTGGTAAACGATCTCTGAGTCAATGACATGGCCTACAATGCATTGGGTTTGCCAAGTGGAAAGTAAGGGTGCTGAGGTAAAGAAAGGTAACATGAAGGATGGTACCAAGTTGGAGCAATGACTCAAAAAGTTAGCATAGGGGAGAGACATCCCAATGTGGGAGGATGTCTGACACTAAAAGAAAATAGCTAGCTTGGTTGAACTAGCTGAGCTAGCAATGAACGTTTTAAAGCCACGACAATCCCATCCTCATGTGTATGGGAATGATGGAAATGTAAATGGGCCTACCATTTTTAAATAAACTAGGTATATTTAAATAATGTATAAACATTAGGTGAAGGGAGAGAATAATTAAAATTTGACTTCTGGCCAGTTTTAAATGCCCATTCCTATAACAATGAACCATGTCTTGTAATCCCAAATAGTTACTTGCACTCAGATGGCCATAAATTTTTCATCCCCTTAATGGAATTACACAAAATTCGTCACGTAAGAATCGTGGTTCTATGGTCTATGGAAAATAGTAAAAAATTCAGAAATTAATGAAGATTTAGAGGTTAATTTCATATAAAACAAGACCAGCTCAAAGAGACAGTTGGAAAGTGGTTGGGAATGTAATTAAGAAGGATTGGAAATCATTATTTAATTGTAATCTTGGGCTCATTTAAAAGCAGAGTTAATCATTTTTCTCTTGCCCCCCTCTCTCTTTCCTCTTTACTAAGGTTTAATGTGGAGTTTAAGCTTCCTTTCCAATCTTTTTGATGACATTATCTTACATCTTTCCCACTGAATTTTTACTATGCATAATTATTAGAGCAATATAATGTGTTTCATGATGCATTTTTTCCATCATTTACATGTGTTATTGTATCTACTTGCCTCTCTCCATTACAAGGTATACTTTGCATATTAATTTATCTCTATTGCAGGTTTTGAGAGGTGTGTTTAATGGTTTTGAAGTGGTCTTTTGTGTGAATCTACCTCTGGTCTATGGTGTATCTTTTCCACCCTCTCCTTTTCTCACCTCTCTCCATTTCAGGAAGTTGGATTCTTAGCTAGCAACCTCCTTTTTTGGTGTATCACCCCTCTAAGTGTAGGTTTAATTTTCATGCACTATATCTCCTTGGTCCCTTGGTAATGGTTAGATTAATATTAGGTAGTTTCTTACCTACAATAGGAGTAGATTGTGGCAGATAGTTTTAGGAGTAGGAACTGACCTTATCTGGAGGGTTATCTCAATTCCTCAAGTCCCAGAACTTGAGAGATGACCCTATGTTATTCAAATTACACTGAATTCCCCATCCACATTTCAGGCCATTAGTGGGGTGCTATGATTTGTTGATAAAAACTACTACCCACACTTTGTGCTATGTGCCTCATCACTATTACATATTTTTAAACCCTTTAATACACAGATTGTATCATCATTACCCTATGATGCAATCTAGTTACTCCAGATTTTGAGGGTCTAAATCTTAAATTAACCTCACCACATTCACTTTTCTCTTGCTTGCTTATACTATTGACATGATGCACTTTTCTTACTATGTTAATCAGATACTCAGTATGTCATTATATTTTATGTATATAAACATGTGTGTTCACTTTGTCTTTTGGAGTGAATGCAAATATCTTACAAATTTTCAGACACTGCAATGATGCTCGTTAATGTATCCTTTTCCATCCTCACTGTTGGCTCAAAAATCTATCGCTTGGGCAGATTTATGGATAGACGAGTCAGCAGTGTGCGGGGCATAGCCCCCTCTTTGAGTCAGCAAAGTGAAACCGGTTTATTTCTATTCTACCAGCAGGAATATGTGCAAGTCTCACAATATTCTTCCTTCGGGGGTTTGGGATCTCATCCCAGTACGGTTATTTCTGACTGTGGAAAGAAAGGAATGAAAGAGAGGATGAAGAAAGATCAGATCTGAAGAAAGAAAAGAAATGAATTCCAAAGCTGAAAGGTCATAGGGTTTATGTTTTGGGATTGGTAGTAAACAGAGCCAAACCTACTTGCATAAATGAACAAAGAAATACTGATGAATAAATGACAATAAAATAAAAGTAGATCCAACATAATAAACACACAGATCTGACATAAGAAAGATCTAATGCAAATAACACATGTATTCAACACAAATTCTAAATATTGTATTAAGATTTCCTTCTGTTACAAAAAGCTCAAAGTCTTTTCTTCTCACTTCTATTTTTCATCTGAAAAGTATCCACCCTCAAATACAACAAGTATTTGAGTATTTTATAGAAGAAGGAGAAGAAGGAAGGCAAAAAGGAACCAACCACCTATTTACATAAAATATACAAAATATCTACAAAAATATCTCAAAGTCATGTTGAATTTTGACAACTTGATGGATGACATCATCCCATGGTGCAACATGGATGATGTCATCATTTGTGCCAACATACTTTAGACATTTTACAAAAAGAAAGTCGAAGTAGAGAGAGAGAGAAGAGAAATAATTCATTCATCATCTTCATCCTCCTACGGCCGAAAGGGGGGTATCCTTGCTTCTGCTACTCGCTCAGGTGACAAGATGTGGAATTGGGCATGGTATTCCATGAACTTGCTGATCATGGGCTCTAGTTGATCCTGGGAAGGATCCTTGTGTCGCTCACTGATAACCTTCCAAGTCTCCCGCTCGTCTACGAGCTTCTCTGGGAGTTTGGAATATTATTTCTCTACTTCTATTAGGAACCTTGATGAAGTCCTGATAGGCCAGCAGGTTATTGATGGATTCTATGTTAAAAGTGACCTCTGGCCCTAGCCCTTGTGAAACGATCTCCTTGAAGATCTGAATAGTTTCATCAACTTTCCTTAATGTGAAAGAAGGAGTAAGTAACCCTGGATACATGTTGAGAATAATTTGTTCCAGTTGGTGCATTGCGTCTAGAGCTTCTTCCTTTACCTTATCGATCTTTTCAAGGACGAATTCCAATTGATCCATCTGGTAATCCAGAGTGGAAAGGATTTTATTGAGGGGCCTGGGATGACCAAAAACACCGAACTTGACCAGATCTTCAACTGAATAGTTGAACATTCTTTGAAAGGTCTCATACTGCAGCCTAGCATGGTCCAGCTCTTCTGATATGGGTCCTACTAAAGCCTAGAGTTCTTTGTTTGCCTTGTTGATGTTTAGGAACAAATCGGTGAACTTGGTGATTACGTGTTCACTGTCCTTGAGGATTTGACTTCTCTAAGCGGAAACTACCAGGCCCTACTCGCCGATCTTTACATATTCATTAATTTTATCCTGACTCAGAGGCTCAGGAGTCTCGGTGGAAGTTGTGGGAGGCACACTGCCCATCTTCTATAAGGCGTGGAGTAGATGTTTATTTTTCTCTTTCAGTATCCTTTTCTCTTCTTTTGCTTCTTGAAGCTTCTTCCAGAGGGCATCGACTGCAAATAGGGCCTCTCCCTGAAGGCTTTCAGAAGACGTCCCCATTGTGACTTGAGTCACCATGTAATCTGTCGAGGATAGATCCTTTTTATCCTTCAGAGGATTGGGGTATGTGATCTCCATTACCCTCTCTCCCGAAGCACTCTGAGAGAATCATGTGATGGGCTTCTTCTTCTTTACCCCTTTTTACGGGATCACAGAGAAGTCCATTGGTGCGATGGGAAATTTTATTTTTTGTTGACTCAGGTGCTGGGAGATCCAAGCTGGACTTATGGGAGAAGGGCCAGAAATAAAGAAGGGGGCAGCTGCATAGTAGTAGAAGGGAAAAACGTGGAGACACTTAGAGGCAGCATCGAGAGGGAGGCCGAGGAAGTGCTCACGAGAGGAAGAGATACTGCAGGAGAGGAAGACGTAGGAAGGGAAGGGAGCTTAGAGATGAGGGAAGAAATGGAGGGGGACAAATCTGTGAGAGAAGATAAGATGAACGAAGAAGCAGGAGGTATAGTAGAAGAAGGGGGAGAGGACACAACCAAAGGAATGGTCGCTTGGGTTACCCGAGGAGGGGAAGGAGAAGGAAGGAGAAGGGACCTTAGTTGTTACAGTAGTGGCGATACCCTGAGTGGATGGGCCTATTGGAACATCTTCCGCTGTTTCTTTCTCTGGGGAAGCTAGAGTTACAACTGTGTTCGGGTGCAGCGGAAGGAGGACTTTCAGGAGCTTCCTCTTGGGTGGAGTTGGATTCACCCTCTTTGCCTTTTCCTTTTCCCTTTGGCTACTGTTTAGCCTTGAGGAGGTGTGTTGCCCAACGGAGAGGTTGTGAAATCGACCCCGAGGTAGATGAGTCCATTCATTCGGCACCAATGTTCTGTTCTACGTAGAGTTTCTTTGACTCTCTCATCCTTAATTGTCTGAGGGGATCTAGTTCTATCAATTATCGCGAAAGGCCAATCGTCCCCACCTGTGTCATGATACACTTGATCCACTTCTTCTTCAGTAGTTTGGTAGCCTTTGGGGATGATGGCCACCCCGTACTAAATGATTTCTACTAAGGCCAAGAGAGAATGATCCTTCCTCCTGAGCTCAACCTCGTGATATATGTCGACATAGATATCCTCGATCTGAGGGATGTTGATCAAATCGAGCTTAGCCATTAGCAGAAAATTTCTCGGGTCGAAGGTGGGGCCTTGTTGGGAAATCATGTTTCAGATTCAGCAGCTCCAGTTCTGTAAACATATCTTTTGCCTTGTGGTGAGTGAGACACGTATATCTACCCACCATGAGGGGGAAAGGAGTTCCACCCTTCTTTCTCTTTAGGCACTTTTTGTGATAAGTAACAAGCTTCCTCGATAGCTCCAACAGGATCAATTTGGGCTCAGGCATACCTTGGCAATCTAGTCAGTTCCCCCAAGAAATTGACTGCCCTTAGATAGGTAAACGTGGGTAATTGAGTGAACAGGGCCCCCCACTTCTCAGTAGCTGCTACTATGCTCTTGGTCGTAGCGACCCGTGAGTCATATTCGACCTCAATAGGTAGATGATGAAGTAGAAGAATGCATCATTGATCTTGGTGAATTGGGGGATGCTATTTTCTAGCTTCATCTCTTGATAGTATTCATAGATTTTAACTTGGGGCCAAACCCTACACTGCATCAGAGCTAGATAGTCCCTTTCTAAAGCTGCAGCATAGACCACATAGGAGTTCATATAGAACCTCCCCGTTGTGTTGAGTTGTTGTAGCTGCTCAGAGATTGTGCTTCTTATAATTTCTGCCCATTCAAAGTGTTGATCGGGCACATTTTTGTTCATTGTCTCAAGGTACCGCAGCATCCACTTGTGAAAATAATGGGCATCAGGAAGCCTGAAAACTCTTCTCAGGAACGTAATTGTGTCGCTGAGTTCCTCTGAAAATTCACTGCGATGAATGACTTGTGGACATCGAGTCACTACTTTTTTGTTCTTGAGATAAACTTCATTCATCAGCTGCATGCACTGATCTTCATTGTCATCCCAGGCCCTTGATGCAATCTTTTTGGCTGACGGCCACAAAAGTGCTGGTGATGAGGAATGCCGAGCATTATCTCAAAGTGGTGGGCAGTGAGGTTAATTATAACCTCACCCTTCTCGTCATGGACACATCTTGTGTCTTTGTTATAGCATCGGGCTACCACCATCATAAATTCATTGTTTACGGCACTAACTGGGATCCCACCAGCAAAGTTCAGGGCACTACCTATCAGCTTGTCCATCCATGGACTTCTTGTGACCCTCTGGGTTCTGGCCCAGAATTCCTCCATATCAATATGACCCAGCTCTGAGTCTCTGATGTCTAGGTCACACTCTGCTTGGGACTCAGGCATTATGACCCTCTGATACTTATACTTCATTTCTTCTTCTGTGAGCTTGGCCTTGCCTTTAGATTTGATAGGTTTCTTACTTGATGTTGACATATGTTCTTCTAAACTTAGTTGTTGATCTGCAAGAATAAGAAGTGAAACCCAATTGAAGAAAGTCCATGTCAGCTGTTTGATTTTCCATTGAAATGCTGACAGAAGAAAGAGTTAGCAATTTTAAGGCTTCAGGGCGTAGGGTGCATGAATGCTGCAGGTTACAGGGCTAAATAGTAAAGTCGCATAGGAAAGGGCCGTTGCAGGGGATAAATCAATGCCAAAGGGCGCATGGCGCATGGACATTGCAGGGTGCATTCTTTGTTGTTGTAAGCATAGGTGCACCTATGCCATATGTATGCGTTTTGTAAAGGGCACATGGATTCTTTATGTTGCACGGGAATAAGATGCATCAGAAGTGCATATAATTTTCATGTTGCATGGAACTTCAGTGCACCAAAGGTGCATATAAGGTTTCTGTAACATATGCTTTTTATGCGCTTAAGGGAACTTGGCACAGCGCATGAAAGGTTTGCAGGACATGTTGTTGTTACAATGATGGATGCGCCCTACACCGTTTAAAGCTTTACACTTGGCACGCGAATAATTTCTATGTTGCACACATGCAGGGTGGGCCACAGGGCGTAGGTTTTAGCAATGCAACAAATGAATTTTTTGCATCATGAGGGGGCGCGAGGAAATTGTTTGTAACAAACTAAGGCAGTGCATCTTGAGGGCGTAGCTTTTCACGATGCAGCAGGCAAGGAATGTGCACCATTAGCGCAGCTGCTCTTGGTGTAACAGGGGTGATAGATGCGCCAATGGTGCAACTGTTCTTCATGTTGCAGGGTGTGCCAATGCGCTAAAGGAGAAGAAAAATATAGTTTTCTTTTCAAGCATCAGTTTTCTCTCTGAGGGGTTTCTATGTGGTTAAGCCTCCTTTCGTAGTGTTGTTTGGTGATAGAAATGGCTTTAAACAAAGGGTTCCAAGATAATATTTTAGGACAAAGCTTCCTCTACTAGCAGATCTGGAAAGAGGGAGAAGATCATGTGGAAAGACAGCAGGGGGGGCAAGTTCATGATTTCATTCTTTTCAATCCAATTCATACCCACAAGCAGCCGAAAACCACAAACATGAAGCACAAAAGAAAGAGGACCTCTTACCTGGATATTTATAACGAAGAAATGTGCAAATGGGTCCACAAAGCAATTCGAAAGCGACAGGGCTAGTGCGCAGACAAGTACAGAGAAAATCATGTGATTTGCATTGGTGATAATGACAGTGCAGACGCGCCTATTTATAGGTAAGGAAGCAATAAATACACCACCAACTTTTTAAGTGGTGCACCAAAAGAGTTGTCGACACAAGAAAACATGCGTGAAAGGCTTTAAAGGGGGCACATGAACATTTGATGTTGCATAGTCATTATATGCGCCCGCCCAAAAAGACCAAAAATGGCTAAGTTTAGAAAACTAGATTTCCCGAAAAGGGATTTTGCAACGTTTTGAACACAAGGAATCCCTGACGAGGGATCGGAACAAAAATTCGGTAGGGTTATCTGTAAAATTTCCCTTGCCAATTTTATGGGATAACAACTGGCTCTTTCTGGGGACTATACCTGAGCAAACCTCAGGGGTAGAGAATCCCAGATCTCATGTGCCTATCCATTGGGCTTGGAGAGAGTCAAAAACAAGGGCGAACAGAGGGTGAACAAAGGGAACACACAACAAACAAAAAGAAAACACATGACAAAAACAAACACACAACTAAAGAAAACTGTACAAAGAAGAGAGAAAACTCTACTTCCTGAAGATCTTCAGATGCTTCCCGCTATAGGGAAGCGGGAGCTTGGTTCCACCTAGATATGAGAGATAGAAGCTATTCTCTCCGTTGAGCTACTTGATCTTGAAAGGCCCTCTCCACAGAGAATCAAATTTCCCATGCATGCCCTTTGGCTCTCTTCGCTTGTCCCACAGAAGGACGAGGTCTCCCACCTAAAAATTTCTTTGCTTAACTTTTTTTATCGAACAGTCTCTTGACTTGATTCTGATGCTCAGTGATCTTGTCGATCACTCTTACTATCTTTTCTTTGAGCTCTGATAGATACATGATCCTCTTTTCAAGATAATTTTGGAAAGTTTCATCTTCAATAGCTCATGCCAAGCACAAAGCAGGAAGTTCAGCAGATATAGGAAGCTCGGCATCAGTGCCATATAACACTTGAAAAGGTGACATGCCAAGAGACCTCTTGGGAGTAATGCGATCTACCCACAAAGTTTCGTATAAGGACTTGTGCCACATTCGTTGATTCTCATCCAACATCTTTCGTATGATAGTCACCAAGTTTTTGTTACCTGGATTCTGCCTGACCATTTCCTTTGAGGGTAATAATCTAAGGCGTGAGCCAAATTTATCCCATATTCATAGCAAAAAGTAATAACTTCCCGTGAAGAGACAGTTAGAAGCATTATCAGCAACAATATTATTCAGAATGCCAAATTTGACAATGATATTTTCTTTGATGAAACTAGCAAACAACTTCGGAAGTGGCATGTTTGACAGGTATGGCTTCCACCCACTTGGTGAAGTAATCCATTGCTGTTAGGACATAACTATGTCCAGCACTCGATTTGCGGTTGAGTGCACCGATAAAATCAATTCCCCACTGCCTGAATGGTTCGTTGACAACGACCATCCTGAGGGGAAAAGTAGCCAACTTGGGCTTGCCGATGAAATGCTGGAAAGGTTCACACTTTGCTACCCAGGTGGCTGTATCTTGGAAAAGCGTCAGCCAATAGTACCTAGCCTGGATGATCTTGTGTGCTGTCATAGAAGAGGAGAAAATGGCCTCCACAAGCTGAATTATGAAAACTTTCAAGTAGCTTCACTTGCTGTGGTTTGTCGACACACCACAAGTAGACACCATCTATCCCGCGTTTGTATAAACTGTCATCCCAGATGACATATTTGGCTGCTCTGAGATTTATAGTGTGCTTCTCCTTCGTAGTTAGGTGAGCCGGAAATTCTCCGTAGGTGAGGAAGAAATCAATATTGGAATACCACTCATCGCTGGTTGCAAAAAATAAGACCAGAGGTAGAGAAAGGGCTTTCTCCGGCTGGCTTTGTACTTCATTGTTACAATCATCCTTTTCCTCAGGGTTTTCTGAATCTTTGTTTTCAGCCATAAGTTGACATAAGCCTTTGCCTCTTACCAACTTGGTTGGTTTTATATCTAAATCGTACTCCTGGACCTTTGCAATTCCAATTTCCGTGCAAGCTTCCTAACTCCTGTTGAGTTAGAATTGATTTAACTGCCGTGTCAGGGACCAAGCACCACTTTATGAGAATTTAAAATGTAATACCTGAAGTTTTTGACCACTTTGACAACGACGAAGGCATGCTTTTCCAATTAAGACATTTTTAGTTCGTGAGGCTTAAGGGGAGAGCTCATGAATGCAATCAAAGATTCAACATCTTCAGAATTCTTTTGCATCAAGATGGAAGACACAGTATTCTCAGATGCATAACTATACATGATAAAAATCTTTGGAGAAGTCGGGACATAACAGGATTGGCGCGTGAGTGACGAAAGCTTTTATCTCTTCGAACGACCTTTTCCCTTCCTCGCTCTACTGGAGAGTTGGTGACCCTTTTCATCATGTCCAACATATGATGAGTCTTCTCAACAAAGTCAGGAACAAAGCACCTAAGAAAATTCACCTTTCCAAAGAAAGAGTGAACGCCGGTCTTGCTTGTAGGCAGAGTAAGGCTCTGAATAGCCTTAACTCTTTCGGAATCTATCTTCGTTCCTTCTTTGCTAACAACATGCCCTAGTAGCTTTCCTTCTGTGACTCCAAAAATGGAATTTTTCGGGTTCAAGGAAATCCCATGCTCTCCGGCATCTGGCCAATACTTGCTCCAGATGATCACAATGATTGCTTCGTTGTTTAGAGAACATAGTTAAAGTCATCTAGATAAACCACAATGACCTTCCCCATCATACCTTTGAATGCAAGGTCCATGGCCTGCTGAAAAGTGGCACCAACATTGGTCAGACCAAAAGGCATCCTGCTATAGGCAAACGTGCCCCAAGGAGTAGTGAATGTTGTTTTAAATTGATCTTCAGGAGAGACTTCAATCTGATTGTAGCCTGAAAAACCATCAAGCATGGACAACATTTCTGATCTAGTTATTGATTGTAGAACTTGATCCATTATAGGAAGTGGGTAGTTGTCTTTTAAAGGAAGCCTGATTCAAGTTTCAAAAATCTACGCATATGCGTATTTCACCATTTTTCTTGTGTACTGGCACAATGTTTTCTACCCAAGTACTGTGATGGATAGGAAACATGATTCTCGCATCCAGCATTTTCTTGAGTTTCAGCCTGGATAGTAACCTGAGATCTTAGGGTTATAATGCCTTTGCTTCTGGCGAAAGGCTTTGACATCTTCTTTCAACGGGATGTCATGCTGGACGTCCTTTGGCTTAAAAGACTTTAGATCGGCATAAGACCATGCCAATACATCCATGTATTTTCTTCAGCAGTTTGACAAACTTCCGCTTCTCTTCAGGCATGCAACATTTTCCAATGTTCACGAATTGCGGATTTTCTTCCGAACCTAAATTAACCAGTTCGGTTTCTGGGGATGAGCTCAGCATCATCTCACCTTTTATTTTTCACAAAATGATCATGCCTGTCGAACAACCGTTCCAGAGAAACCAGGCCCTTTCGGAATTTTATTTCCTTTAAGCTGACATATGCTGTCGTTCCCTTCGGATTCATACCTTTGATCGGTGACTGATTCACGGCACATAGAAGTGGATCCTTCAAAATGTAATTCCTTGAAATTTTCCACCTTTTCTAGAAAGGCAATGAGTTGATTTTCATCGTTGAATACTTGCCAATGCTGAGAATTGTCTGGCACACTTGGGCGGAAAACCATCTCAATGGTGTATTTTTCTATTTTCAAACCTGGGTGTGGGAGCATGAGGGATGCCGAAACGGCCAATGAATCGGCCATGTCATTCTGAGCTCTTGGAATGGATTCTATTGAAAAAGCATCAAATTCTTCAATGCTGTCCCACACCACATTACGGTAGTGCCTGAGCCTCTCATTCTTCACTTGATATATCCTTTTAACTTGATTCACGACTAGCTCTGCATCACCTTATACTTTCATATTTTTGATCCCTCTCTCTCTTGCGGCCTGCATGCCGAGTAACAGAGATTCATACTTATCAGTGTTATTTGTTTTGAAAAACTACAACTTAAAAGAGAGAGGAATAATTTCTTCCTTGGGAGATATTAGCATGGCTTCGGTGCCACATCCACTGGTTGCGCAACTGCCATCAAACTGCAAAGTCTAGATCTTATCAAGATTTTCTTCTTACATGAGAAGAACCATTTTTTCAGACTTGGTAGACAAGAAATAGTTCCCCATCCCTGATGATTCGAAAAGAATTTGATCTTTGGGGTCCTCAGAGTTAGTAACCAAGTACTTCTTTTGTGATTCTGGCTCCAAAGTCTGCATTACACCTTTGATGGGGATCCTAGCCTTGGACCAGTCCATATGAATTTCTCCTCCAACCTCACTACAAAAAACTCCTTCCTAGCAGTATTCCATAGGTTGTTGGAATATCGGCAACGAGGACGGTCATTTTTACCCTTTTCTCGAGGAATGCCGCAAATGTGAATTAAGCGTCTTTGATTTGACTAATCAACGGAACCTGTTTGGTTTCCAAGGAATAACATCTTCCAAAAGGCTTGGTAAGGGTGAGGCCCAGAGCATGAGCAACTTTTTCTGGCATGACGTTATCAGAAGCCCCAAAATCAATTATGCAGTTACTTAACTTGTGGCCATTGATTAGGAGGGAGAGGTAGAAGGGCTCTATTTTTCCTGATACAGATGTTGAGGCAACATTTATGCGGGATGCAGGAGGAGTGGAAAGGATTCCTTTCAGGGAAACCTGGGGAGTTATGACAGCTTGACTTTGAAAATACTTAGTCAATCTTATCATCTGTTCGGGGTTTGACTGAAGATACTCGGCTTCAGACATTTGGATCTTGGTTTTTTTAGCATGGTCAATTATGTCAAATGCGGCCAAGGGTCACATTGGTGAAGGAATGAGTCCCTCACTTTGAGATAGTAGAGTAGGATTACTGGTCTTGATAGGAATATGAGAGGGTTGTTTTGGAGGAGAGATGGGGGGAAAGGATTTCCCTGTAAAAGACTTAACAGGGAGTTGAGTAGGAAGAGGATTACCTCTTTTAGCAATGGTTGGAGGCACGTTTGACATGGCCTTCTCCTTCTGCACATGGGCAGCGACCTCTGCTTCTTTTCCTTGTGAGCAGGTAAAAACAACATATGATTGTCCACTCGCATAGCCTTGTGTACCCTCCTCTTCATTAGATTATTCCTCCTCAAATTCCATATACCCGATAGTAGAGTCACCATTCGGCTCACCGATGTCTTGATCATCTTCGCCTTGAGATGAAGGTTATTCATAATCTTGTTCCTCTTCTTCAATTTCGGCTAAGGCGTTAACCGGAGGAGCCTCAAGTGCCAACCGTGGAGCAATTGTAGGTGTAGACACCAAATTTGTTTCTTACAACCCCCTGTGCCCCGCATCTCATTTCGCAACCTAACCTCATCACCTAAACCTTACACAATTATTTATTAATTACCTTATAATTAATAAATCCACATCGCCATACCTACCACCTCATTTCGCCACCTCATCATGACCTAGTCTTAACCCTAAATTAACCTAATTAAGACCTATAACTTGGTCCACATTCACACCCATGACTAATTACTCCTCATCCTCACCTAAAAACAACCTCATAATAACTTGACCAAGCCCGCAACTAATCCCTCAGGAGAAAAAAGAGGAAAAGCTGGCTGTTTTACTAAAAATAGCCCACTTTGACCTGACCGATACCAGTTCCTATTCGACCGCCGTCGATTACGTAACCGCCATCGGTTCCATGTAAATGACCACTCCCAACCAAAAATAAGTGTGGTGGGATTTTTAGGGGATTTGAAGGAGAAATCATTGGAAGAATCCAGAATTTACTTGGCGGAACAGAGATAAGTGAAAGAAAAGGAAGAAGAGTTTGCTGAGAAGATCATCAAGCCCAAAAACTACAACTGAGTAACCAGAGCCTTGTGACACTCATCGGAGTATCAGGAGAGGAGGTAGCTCATCTTGGGTTGTTAGATCATCCTACTTGAGCCCTGTCTTTGTCATCACAGTCCCAGAACCTGCATTTTCCATCAATAACTAGTAAGTCTTATACGTTCTTTTAATAACATTTCTTGAATTTCTGAACCACTGCCATCATAAGTCTATTCCTAGATCTACTACCCAGCAACACACTACATCTAATTGTCATTCCTCCACCCTTACATTACCCCCAAGAACACCCCCCGTATTCTCTGAGTCCTTCTCATCACCCCATTACCTAACCCCACTCATTTATCAGCCTTATAAAACAACACAACTACCTTATAACCAGCCTTCACCAAAAGCCCCTAAAACATTGCCCCTACCGATATCGGTTAGAGACAACTGGTACCAGTTATAGTGACCGGCATTGGTCACCTTGATTCTAAACCAAGACCAGCCCTTTCTCTATTGTTCTAATAAGGTAAACAAATTGTAATTGGACAATAGCTTATTTGTTAGAATTTGTGTTAATTCATATTAGCAGGGGAGCTGACCACCTTCGAAAGGAAGTTTTATATTTCCTGGGCCAAAGGAAGTTCCCTCATTTATTGTCTAAGCAAAATTTGGTGGTCTTGTATTCTTATTTGCAGGTAGTCCTTCCCATACAAAAAGGAGTTCTTCGCAGTCAATCTGATCTTTCTCTATGGTATGTGCACACCCTCACGACATTCAACAGGTATTCCTCCTAACCCTAACCTTATCTGTTTCTTAAAGGAATGAAAGGATAGAAGCATCTCTATCCCCAAAAGTTGAAACATTCCGTGCGAAACATTTTGACATGCCCGGTGGGACCCATTTTGGGTTTCTGTTTCTCTTGCTTGCTTTCATATAGGGAGCATACTTGATGTTTTCTATTTTTCTGAATCTACCCCTTCACATTCTATAGGGAATCCTAAGGATACCAGTGAGGTTCATAAAATTCCTGTAGGAGATAAGGAATTTGCCAAATTTCTGGATGCTAATCCTAGCGCTGTACAATACTATTTGTCTCATGCCCCTGACAGTATGCCCGATGGTCAACTCCTTGTTGGCATGCCTATTAGTATAGTTACTCATTTAGCTCCTTCTCCGCCTGATAACTCCACTTTCCCTTCTGCATCCTTAGTCGCGTCTCCTAACTCAACAGCTTCAGGGGTTCATACGGCACAGATTGGCTTTCCTTTGGTTAATCTTGGGCCCAACATGTCATTACCGCCGATTGTTCCTACCTCGTCTCTCATGTAGACTGTTCCGTTCATGACTTGCTCTCCGCCACCTATCCACACGAGCTTTCCTTCTCAAGCTCCACCCACCTTTTCATTTCCACACACATATCAAGTAACCTCAACGTCTTATATAGGACATCCCTATTCGGTCGACTCAACACATTCATCTTCCATACCTTATCAACATTTAACCCCACCATTGTCTAGCGGTGGCGCTTGGCGCAATTTACCTCCGTTTACCACAACCACACCATCATCTTATCCAACTACTGATTTAATTAAAAAAATGATGGAAAAAATGTAAAATCTGGAGGCTTTTGTTTCAGGAAGTCATAGCACCTTGATATACGAGCAAGTTTGTCGGGAGCCTATCCACTGTTCAGTCCCCCTTCATTCATATCCTCCTCAATGGGAATTACAAAAATTTACCCGTTTTAATAGTAAGGAGGACCCTCAACAACACTTGCGATCATTTAAACATGCCTGCTATCTGATTGCTCACGACGACGCTTTACTACTCCACACCTTTCCCATGTCCTTATCAGGACCTGCCTTGGAGTGGTGTAGTGCTTTGACCCAGCACTCAATCTTCTCTTTTAACCAGCTAGCACAATCTTTCTTGGATCATTTCTCCATTAACATTTCCAAGAAAGTATCTATCACCGACCTCTATGCCATTCGACAATTTGAAGACGAATCTATCACAGATTTCGTTGGACGATGGCAGGGCCTTATCAACCAACTTACGTATGCCTTGCCTCAGGCCAAATTTATTGAACTCTTTACGTGGGCCTGCGCTAAGCACATCTCTCCTACCCTCCAAATTCAAGCTTTCCATATATTTGACGAGGCCTTTACTATGGCTCAAAAACTAGAGATTCGAGCCTTAGAGGAAGAGAAATTGCGGTTGCGCAACAAAAACCCCAGTTTCCGAACCCAAGATTCTAGCAACAAACCTAACACCACCAATCCTCACCCATCGACTGCCTCGAAATAAAAAGGAGCCGTGCACGTGGTGATGGTTAAATCCCAACCACCATCTAATACCCCGCCAAAAACCACCTATAAGTATAAAGCAGAGCCCATCAACTACACTCCCTTGGGAGAAACATATGGTGTGATATTAGAAAAATTGCTTAAAGCAGGATCTATTACCTTACCTCCTGTTAAACCTCATTCCGGGTTTGATTCCACTCGCGCCATACCTTCTTGGTACAAAGAAAATGACTTCTGTAACTTCCACCGTCTGAAGGGACACAGTCATGAAAACTGCAAGATGTTGAAAAACATAGTGCAGGAAATGGTTGATGCGGGGGATATAGCCCTCAATAATCCTAACACCCCTGCTAACCGAAATTTCAAAATATTCAACAAACCATTCCCGAACCACTCTTCTAATAGTAACCTAAACCAAGATATCTTAGTCAAGGAGAGTGTTCACGAGATCCATGCAGTCTTCGACTCCCAGCCAAAAACCTCTATCGAATTTTTTTTGAATCAAGCCTCTTCACTAATGCAGGAACCAAAACCCCCTTCATCACCATCAAGACAAGACGAAATCCTGGCCGTTCCTTTACCCATTAAGGAATTAACTGCCCAGAGTTCCCTTCTCATAAATGAGCCTTCTTACACCACATCCTTGCAAGACTATGAGCGGATGTTATCTAATTTATCTATTTCCCAAATGTCTCCTTCTACCATTCTTGCTGTACAAGAGGAAGGCTCGCCAATTCTTTTGTCATCCTTAGACGAGAAACATCTTGAACCGAAATCACCACATTCTTTAAACATGACGAATCCTCTCAAACATGCCCTCCTACCTATTAGTTCTTCATCGCCTAAATATTTTCAGCAACCGGTTGACCTCTTAACGCCCATTGATACAGTGCCTCATCTACCCCCTATATCACACCCACAATGGACCGGAATCACAACCCACCTTTCTTCCATAGAAAAGTTCCTATTCACACGTGAGGATTGTCTTTGCCTAGAAGACAGACGAGTCCTATGGGAACGTTTGAGTACGCCATATTCTACTCAAATGTAGATGACCGATACGGATGCCTCTATCATATACCCGAAGTGTTTACAGAAGCTTAAAATGCCTATGTCCTCATCTTCACCCCCCTCATTTCTACCAAATACCTCATCCACTTCTATTAACCTAACCAAATCTACCCCTATGCTTGGGACCTCACCAATACCCAGTCTAACACACCCACCTAAGTGGCTTGATTTATCTAAAAATAAAGTCGTCCATCCCATTAGGAGACAGACTCAATCTCCTCAACATATGCCTCTAAACCAACTAAAACCCTCGTCGTCACACCTACCTTCCATATTGGGACCCCATCCCTCTACCTTGCATCAATATATCATACCTCCTACGTTTTCTTTAAAGTGACCTACGCCTTCTGCACCCATATAGAAATCCAAGGGTATAGCAACAACATCACCCCACGTATCCTGTCCACCTACCAACCCTAAACAAATTCCATCATCAAAAGAATTGTTTGCTGCCACTCCTATTTCTTCGTGGTTGTTTTCTGATACCACATCATCTGTGGCCTCATCATCTAACTAGCTAAACATAGCTTCTGCGCTAAAGAAGCCACGTTTAGTTAAAACCCATTATCAAAACCCCTTGACTAAACCACCAACAATACAAACCAACCATACCTCGTCATTACCACAAACTACCCAGTCAATAGCCTCATTTTTCTCTGACTTTGACCCACTCAAAGGGTCTTACGCCAAAATCCTTGCTATGTTGGTGGAGACTGCGACCATTTCCCTACCGCCACTTAGACCTTATGATCCATCTAAACCTTGACCTATAGGTTATGATGAGTCTAAAATCTGTGCTTACCACCGCACACCCGGACATGACGTAGAGGGATGCAAAGCGTTGAAAGCCATACTTTGTCAGTCACCTCTCTCAAATAAAAAAGTTAAGAAAGACAACTTACAAAGAGAGAGACCTTTAGCTTCAATTCCCTCTCCTATACCACCTGTCCCCGGCTCACCAAGATCTATCATTATTACAGCCCCACCTCTCGAAGACCATGACCTATCCCTACCGTCTTCCTCCTCTCGTATTCACGAGATTAATATGATTAGTGTTGCTACTCGAGGGCAGAAAAATAATGAGAAAGCGAAAGAAAGCACACCTGCATCCTTTCTTTCTCCGTCCACCATCCCGATCGCACCACCACCTAAAGTGGTTATTCGAGGACCCACTTACCCCGTCTCTAATGGAGTTTCCCACCGAACCATGATCAAATAGCTTCACCAATCGCCTGTAAAAATGACATTGTATGATCTCATTCAGACTTCTGAATCTCATCGACAGGTTCTCATTAAAATCCTTCAAGGGTTAGAGGTCTTACCTAACAAAACCTTACCTGTTACCTCTATTCTAACACCCAATCACGTTGCTTCGCTCACCAAACAACCTATCTCCCCAGCTACTTCTGTCTCTATTCAGCAAGCCGCTGCTATCAGTTTCTCCGAAGAAAAAATTATCAACTTTGGTGCTGAAGATCCGTACCCTGCTCTTTTCATCTCAGCTTATGTCCGGGACATTCAGGTACGTCGTGTTATGATTAATGGGGGTGCTAGCCTAAACATCATCTCTTCAAAAGCCTTCCAACAAAGGAATATCCCTTGTAGCTACATGTGTGCCAACCCCATCATGTTGCGGTCATTCAATGATGCTATTACTTCTACCTTAGGCACCGTGATCCTTAACATTCATGTAGGACCACGTACTTTACCCGAACTCTTCTATGTCCTTGAGGGAGAGTTCCAATACAATATGTTGTTAGGCCGCCCTTGGATCCGGGCTATGGGATGTGTTCCCTCCACCTTACATAGGTGTAGAAAATTTGAGTACGAGGGGAAGTCCTACACCGTAAAAGCTGATCCTACCCCCTTCAAAACCTGTAATATGTTGTACCACCCTAATGATGTGCTTGTACCAGTCACAACACCCATTCATCCAACCCAACTATCCACTTCAACCGCACTTCAACCATCTACCTCAACTGCACCCACACCTTTAACCAATGAAACTGCCGTCGCAAATACCACTTCCTTTCCCGCAAATAACATCCCAACCTCTGACCCCTTAGTGGATGTTTTTCAATGCCTTACGCTGGGGGAATACCACCTATATAACATTAGTTCTTTCCATACCCCACAGGAGTACGGACAGTTACATGTGCATTCTACCTACGACCGTCGCGTGGGGGAGATAATCCCCTACGGAGCACCTCATTGTCGCACCAACCTAACGTATGGGGGTGTCGACGCATCCTCTATTACCCCTGAACCTCCTTTTGAGGTGGTTCCCTTCCAATATGATTTTCAACACCTAACAAATCATCGTTTTGCCCTAACCTTCTTGACTCGCTGTGCTTGGAAAGGCTTTGGTTTTGGTCTGTATGAACAAGGCCAACATACACTCATTCCTGTGACTACATGGAAACACAATGATCGTAGTGGTATCGGTTTTCCTGAAACACTTACCCCGGAGAAACCTCATGTTAGTTGTATCCTGGAAGGTTATGACATCACTCCTACCAAACCATCATCACCCATTTTGCCATCGTCACCCATAGAGTCGATAGACCCTGAATCTATCCCTCCTAACTTTTTTTTTTCATAAATGCTATCTTTCTAGGTCCTATCACTTATCAACATGATAATGAGGACCCATCTTCTCTTCCCCTTCTGTATCCTGACATGATTGAAGAGGATTTGCCTTCGATTAATGTTGTTGAGTGCCAAGATGACGACTCCATACTCACTTACCTTGGTGCAGACAACTCCTATATTCAACGTGCCTCACCGTCTGAAACTCAAACCATGTTGAATGAGTCAACTATAGAAATCAGCATCCACATAGAGGAGGATCCTCACATTGTGAAGATCAGACAATCCCTTAGTGCATCAGAACAAGTTGCCTTTACTACCTTTCTCCGTACCCGAAACCAAGCTTTCGCATGGTCCTACGCTGACATGCCAGGAATTGATCCTGACATTGCTGTCCATAACATCACCCTAAATCCCGATTCCAAACCAGTCAAACAAAAACTGAGAAAAATACATCAACGCATTTCCCTCTTGGTCAAAGAAGAGCTTCAACGACTTCTTTCTGTTTCCTTCATCTTGCCTATTGACTATCCTCAATGGATTTCTAACATCGTACCTGTCACTAAAGCGACGGGCGGACTTCGGATATGCACGGCTTTTCGAGACCTTAACCTCACTTGCCCCAAGGATGACTTCCCCCTCCCAAGTATTGATCAACTTGTTGATCTCACTACGGGCCATGAAATGCTTTCTCTCATGGATGGCTTTTCGGGATACAACAAAATTTTGGTTGCCCCTACCGATCAACATAAAACTACCTTCATAATTCCTTGGGGAACCTTCTATTATCGTGTCATGCCGTTTGGCCTTAAGAATGCTGGTGCGACCTATCAGTGGGCTATGACTTACATTTTGCATGACATTATGCACACTATCCTTGAGGATTATGCCGATGATCTTCTTGGCAAATATAAACATTGCAGAGAACATCTCGATGTTTTAACCATTATTTTTGGTTGCGTGTTATAATATTCAGTCTGGCTTCAACCAAAGAAATGTTTCTTTGGTGTTCTTTCGGGAAAAATTCTTGGCTTTATCATCTCTTTGCAAGGCATTGAGGTCAATCCATCTAAAGTCAAAGCTATCCTAGAAATGCCCCCACCTAAAAACCTAAAACAATTGCGTAGTTTGCAGGGTAAACTTCAATCTATCCGGCGTTTCATTTTCCAACTCTTGGATTGATGTTAGCCTTTTCATCACCTTCTTAAAAAGAACATTTCCTTTCAATGGAGCGAAGAGTGTCACCAAGCCTTTGAAGCTCTCAAAGCCTATCTCTTGCAACCACCCGTGCTTATCCCACAACAGGACGATTGCCCTTTCTACCTTTACCTTTCTGCCACCGACCACGTTGTAGGAGCCATGCTCACACATTGTGACTCTGAGCATCGAGAACAAGCCGTTTATTATATAAGTCGAACTCTCATAGATTACGAGACTAGGTATACACATGTAGAAAAACTGTGCCTAGCCCTATCATTCGTAGCCACCAAACTCCGACACTACCTCCTGAATCACAAAAAATTTGTCATCACCAACGCGGACCCCATTCATTATATGTATGCCAAACCTCATCTAAACTAACGCATCGCCCGATGGCTTATGCTCCTTACTAACCTTGATCTTGAATTTATACACCAGAAGTCAATCAAAGGATAAACCATTGCCGATCAACTCGCGGAAGCCCCTGTACCAGGGGCACAATTTACCAATTTTAATTTCCCTGACGAACTCATCGCCACTCTTTCACTCAGGGAAGAGTCTTATCCAATGACCCTCTTCTTCGATGGATCCAAATGCCAACGCGGCGGAGGAGCCGGCGTTGTTCTCATTCCTCTCAACGCTGAGCCTATGCCTCTTTCATTCCGACTCGATTTCCCCTGTACTAATAATACAACGAAATACAAGGCCCTTGTTTTGGGTCTCCAAGCTACGTTACACTTAGGTGTCAAATCTATTAATATTTTTGGTGACTCTCAATTGGTAGTCAATCAAGTTATGGGCATCTACCAATGTAAAAATGAGGAACTTCAAAAGTACAAACATTACGTGGATTCACTTTTGACCTCATTTACTCGTTATTCTATCCAGACCATTCCCCGCTCCACTAACAAATTTCGGATACTATGGGTTGCTTAGCCTCGCAAATTCCTACCTCACCAACTGAATCTGGAATATTCGTCTTGGTCCAACAACTCTTTGCCCCATCCTACTTAGCCCCGGTTGTTTGTATGATAAATAATGTGTCTGTTAATTCGCAAGATACTTGGTACCACAAATTTCACGACTACCTTACAACCTCCATTCTCCCACCTGACCTTAGTAGTACTTGAAAACGCACTTTTATTAAACGTGTTTCTCATTATGTTGTCATGGGGGGACTCCTTTATAAACGTGGCTTTGATGGCATCCTCCTTCGATGTCTAATCGGTGCAGAGGTAACCTATACCATCCAACAAATCCACGACGGTATTTGTGGCGGACATTTTAGTGGCCTTGACATGGCTAAACGAATCCTTTGCCTAGGTTATTATTGGCCTACTCTTAATAATGATTGCTAAAAATATGTTAAGCGTTGTGTTATGTGTCAACAACATGCCAACCTTCAACATACTCCTAGCCATCCGCTACAGGTCGCATGAGATCTTTGGCCTTTCTCACAATGGGGTTTAGACCTTATTGGTGAGATTCACCTGCCCTCTTCACAACGTCATCATTGGATAATCACAGCAACCGAATATTACACAAAATGGGTGGAGGCCATTCCACTCATTTCAATCAAAAAAGGAAAAATCATCGAATTCGATAACCATCACATTATCTGTCGTTTTGGTATTCCTCATCGTCTAATAACAGATAATGGTAAATCTTTCAAAAATAAGTTGTTATAAGACCTTCGTGACAACTTTGGTATCAAACTTAGTTTCTCATCACCTTACTATCCACAGGCCAATGGTCAAGCTGAATCTTCTAATAAAACCCTAACCAAAATCCTCATGAAATTTGTCAATGAGTCCGGAAGAAATTGGCATGATCACATCCCCTTTTCCCTTTGGGCTTATCGTACTAGCATTCGTACCTCCACTAATGCCACACCTTTTTATTTGGTATATGGTACCGAGGCTATCTTGCCTCTCGAAATACAAATACCTTCCCTTCGAATATCTCTTCAGGATATTCTCACCAACGACAATTTCTGCCAAGAGCGGTTAGCCCAATTGGAGCTTCTCGACGAGCGTCCTCTTACAGCTCTTGATCACCTTCAAATCTACCAAAAACGCATCAAGCGTTCTTATGATAAGTGACTTCATGAGCGTACCTTTAAGGTTGGTGATCTTGTCCTCAAAGAGAATCAACATGTAACCAAACTAGAAAGAGCAAACGTGGAAAATTTTCTCCTAATTGGATTGGGCCTTACATTATCATTCACACTTATGGATCAGGCACTTATCATTTAGCTTCGCTTAATGGTAAACCTGAGCCTAAACCCCTTAATGCCTTACATCTTCGACCATTCTACTATTGAAATTAGTGTTATATCACTTCTTATCTACCTTACGCTCGTCCCTTGAGCTCATTTACCACCGCATACACTTTGTTTCTTACATCTCAAAATCAAATCAGGCTCACATAGTTTGATTATCACCTCCCCTTAAAAGATGCCTTCCCCTTTTTAGTCTAGTCCATGACTTCAAAGTATCAAAATGACACATTCCTAATTAAACACTTATGGGATTTTCTTGAGTCAAACTTCCTACAAAACTAGATGCTTTATGCCCAACAGACATCTAGACCTCTAAATTATACAATAGACTACTCCCTTGAAGGACAACTATATGCCAAACTATTGCTACTATTATATATAGACTGTTCCCCCAAAGGATAGCTATACATAAACACCGCATCTGCTACTATAAATAGACTGCTCCCTTGAAGGACAACTATACACAGTCAACCTTTATCAGAAGCTTCTCACATTGATCCGCTTCATGAAGACCTCAAGAACAACAAAATATATATCCCATGTAGACTTCCCGCATCGATCAGTCTATGTCCAAAAACATAAAAAGTAGTATTCCAAAAAAAAAGTACTTTTGAGTCATGGACTTGTCTATTTAGGTTTTGGTCCTCTTT
Organism: Taxus chinensis; assembly: GCA_019776745.2. Taxonomy (NCBI): domain Eukaryota; kingdom Viridiplantae; phylum Streptophyta; class Pinopsida; order Cupressales; family Taxaceae; genus Taxus; species Taxus chinensis. Next base: position 850,664,403 of record CM034150.1, read on the forward strand.
CGTCAGAATAATCACCTTGTAACACGCTCTCAGCACCCTCGCCCATATCTACCACCTAACCTCACCATCTGTCAAAGTAACAAAACTCAAGGGACATGACATAATACCAGATATGTTGTGATTATACAACTCTTTTCACCTATCGACTTCTCGTCTATGCAAGGTACCTAGAGGTTCAAGCTCATTCTACGTTAATATGTGGTTTATTTGGCTCTTCTCAACTATGAGACACTTTCACCTCTTTTTCTCGACTCTAGGATTGTGTGTTGACTTTAATCAGGACACGATTCCCTACTACTCGGGTATGCTAACTTCCGCTTCACCTATACCTACACCAACAACATTACCCTACCAACGCCAACAACATTACCCTACCAAGATCAAATTTTTACCAACCAACAAATTGCCTAACCACAACCAAATTGCCTAAATTCACCTCTCCCTTGTTCTAAGGGAGAACTACATCAGTCTGAGGCCCTTCCTTGCTTTGTGCAATGGGCTATGTAGGCAACACTTAGGAGACTCGGGGTCTCCCAAGGTTAGCTCCACCATCCCCTACCATACCCTATCAGGTGTTGTAAATATAAATATTTTTTGTGTATTTTTATTTGTTAACATTCATCTTTATCCTTTTTCAAACAAAACAAAAACAACATTAAAAAAAACAACCATTCTTATTTTTCTCATCACTCAAAATCACATACATCTTTAGTTTTATTTTAGATGTTAAACAAATACATCTTCTCTATCATCGACTCGCAGGTCAGCATCCTTATTTATTCTTATATTCCTATGAAATTCACTTAGATCCTTGCACCTCCTCCTGAATTAGGTGGTGATCATGATCGTCGATGCCCCTCAGTTGGCCTCTCCATCCTCAAAGGTGCCACAACTATTGGTTCCTACCACTGATCCGCCAACATCTCCTGTAACATATGAATACGTCCTCTCGCGTGGAGGAATCTTGCCTCTAGTCTCTCCACTCATAACTGTGAAACCTCTAACAATCCCATTGTCTCATTCACCTGTGTTTGAAGCTGGTGAGCCAAATCCTATAGACGATCTCTCTCCGCTGTAATCACAACTATGTCTGGGTTCTCACGTGCACCTCGTAGGTCTGCTACCCACCATACTCTATAGGCCTCTGTCGTTCCCACATCCATTACCCTACGATTGGCTACTATCTCTTCTGGCCCTTCTGGAGGTGTAGGCCGGGGAGGTGAGAATGCTACCTCGGCATCAATCCTCATGTATGGTCTATATGTCATAGGTATATCCTGAACGAACCCAAATTGTCGCCGCACGTGATCTAGAGGAATCCTCTCGTACTCACCTAGCCTATGCCCTATGATCCACCTCAATCACTCTACACCCCTCAACTCCTCAGCTATGTTCTCTGTCACCATATAGTTCCTGTAAGTCCTCCAACAAATATCTACAATCGTCACCATCTCCCATACCTATCTATAATACTCGATGTCATCTATCACGGCCTGGGATCTCGCTTCTTGTTCTGTCTGGACCCATCATCTGAATCCCAACCTTTGCACTCCTGCCTCTCCCGACTCAATGGGTCGGCCTATTGGATGCACACAAACAATATGCTCATAGGCCCAACATTGTAATAAGTACGAACAATCCAGTGTCATCCTGTGTTTTCACTTGCAGGCCCATAAACCCCTATATAACTCTGCCAGATATGCGGGTGCCCATGTGAAAGTCACGCTCATTTCTATCATTTCCCAAATAACACTCATCAATGCTTTAGGAAATCTTCCACCTTCCGCCCTCGGTAATGCATAATACCCCACCGCTATCATTAATAACACGACCAACCTTGTCTCCTCAGGGTGTGTTGCATACATTGTACCATACGTAAATGTTAAACCTCGTTGTGTCAAATCTCGTGCAGCTGAACCAAATACTGCTGTTATCGCTGCCCGCCCCACGCTAGGCAACGCTTGATACACTATTTTTCCTATCATTGGGAGTCTCAAAATACGGAACACATCTTCAAAAGTCACTGTCATCTCCCCTATTGGCAGATAGAAGGTATTCTTTTCTGGATTCCATCTCTCAATCAACGCCTGCAACATAGCATGGTTACGTGTGATTCTTGAATAATAGCGGATTCCACTTAACCCCAAATGATTTATCAATGCCCATTTAGCTGGTGTTACATCCGCTCGGATTCATGACAACAACGCCGGTACCGTATCATTCATCCTTAACCTTGCTTCCGCCTGCATACATCAAAACGACACATAATTATTCAATAAAACAAATCTCCACGGGTTTTTTTCTCAAAATTCTGGAAACTCCTACAGTAACCGATATCGGTTATAGATAACCGGTACCAATTTGCTAACCGATACCGGTTATCTCTAAACGATACCGGTCACTGTCAAAAATGTACCTACCCTGCTTAAAGCATACACCTACGATAATTATTTTGCCCGTTTACTCCTATTTATACCTAAAAACATACGTGACCACCATATTTACCTACCCCATACCACTCACCCCATCCCCAACCCTTTCCTATCACCTTTTCTTGCTCCTCTTTACCCACTTACACTTCTCTCATCCTATTCACAAAACATGCAAGAATCAAATTACAACCAAATAGTTTACCTCTCGGGATGTAGCAGCTTGGGGCGGAACATGTCTTCCCCCTCGTCCCTGCCTGTTGGATGCTTCTCCTCGTTCAGCCATGTTCACCACCCTCTTCAAATATAACTTGTCTTTCTACCTTCTGAATCTCAGCCCACACTCACTTCACCTGTCTCTTTCCTCCTTATCACTCAAATTCTTTCATGCAATTACCTGTATCAGTCGTTAAACAACGTCGCATTCACATATTTAACTTATTACATGCATCTAAAAATAAGAAAGCTAAAAATAAGAACTTAAGTTGCCAACCAAGCAATTCTATTTTTAGGAAAATAATTCTGGAATAACCCATATCGGTTACATAACCGCTATCGGTCATCTAACTACCGACATCGGTTACATAACCGATATCGGTCATGTGTCCCCTTTTTGCTTAAACCTAAGCCGTTTCTTCGTTTTTACAAATTTTTGTGGTGCCTGTCCCTTTTTCCTACATAAACAACACCATTATCTATAATTTTTCATCAAATCCATATCTCATCACAATTTCATCAATATCATCTATCTATATTACAAAAACAAACAAGCCATCAACAAACGATATCAAAAAAACCATCAATCTATACACCATTTTGATCCAACTCAGCAGCTACATACATTCAATTTCACAAACCAACGACAAAACACATACAACATTTCATAACACAACATGTCAATTAAACTCATCATCTATATAGACATACATCCCATCAATAAAAGACATCAACACCATCAATATATAAACCATATGGATCAAACTCATCATACATTAAATATCACAAACCATTGACAAAACACTTAAAACATTTTAAACATAGCATGTGGGTCAAAATCATCATATCTATATATCAAAAGTTTCAAATATACAATGTGCCCTACATAGGGGCCTCTGTGATCTCATAATAATACAAAGCCGGCAAGTAGGCTACAATAACTGTCAATAATCTTGACTCAGCTCGCAGGCCAGTCTCTCCTATCAAAAATATACTCGGCTCGCAGACCGGTATCACCTATACAACCTGTACTCGGCTCGCAAGCCGGTATATACAATAAATGAATAAATGAATGAATACATCATATGTAGGCACGCAAGCCTCTATAAACATAACCAGTTCATAGACCGGTGCCCATATCCACTATACAAACACAAACTATCTCCTCTGCAGGGATCCCTCAGCTCTCCCCACCGCCCTCTACATGTCTCCCTACTGGTCCCTGTGCTGTCTCTCGCCTCCTCCCTGTAACGGACCCACCGGCTGTGGCTGCACCCCCCTGGGATCTCTGGCTACGTGATGTCTCAGCTTTGTGTGCTGCATATGGCTGATGGTCAACCCCGGTACCATCAAGAACCATCTGATAATACTGGGCCTCCACTCTTGCCTCCATATAGCGGGCCCGTGCCATCATCGCTGCTAGGGCTGGTCCCTCGAATCCTAATAATAGTGCCCCTTGTGCCAGTGCATGTGACTATACAGGTGCCTGTGCTGGTGCCGCTGGTGGTGCCTGTGGTGGGGCCTGTGGCTATGCCTATGGCTATACCTGTGCCTGGGCTAGCTGACCTTGTAAGAAACCTATATGTGCATATGCAGTAGTAAGCTGCCCCTGTAATAACTATACCTAGCCCCTGAGCTGGTCCCTCTCTGCTCTAACAGCCGCTAAGACTGGCTGTACGGGTTGTGCTCTCCTTGCAGCTCTCTCCCCTGCCCACCATACCAAAAATGCTCCTGTGCAGTCGGCATCATCTACAGTATCATCTGCTGGTCTCTTGGCTACCCAATCTGGGTCCATAGGCTGTGGTGTAGGCAGTGGAGCCTCTACATCATCCCTCTGGTACTGAGGGAAGGGAGGTGGCTCATCCTGTCGTAGCCCTAACTGTCGTCGTACCCTCTCCATGGGTATCCGCTCATACTCTCCCGGCCTCCGTCCCGCTATCCAGAATGTATACTGGATCCACCGCAACTGTGATCAGGCTCCTCTGTGGGGCTGATGACCTCTGTAAGGCCTCCATACAATATCCAGGGTAGTCACGCCCTCTAATACATGCCGGTAATACGCTAGATCCCGTCCGGCGAGAACTGCTCGTGGCTGGCCCACGACCCCCAGCCCCCTCTGAAAGCCATATCTATAAATCACCTGTGGCCCTGGCTGCTGGGGTAGCCCTACTGGTCGAATGCATATGATATGCTCATATGCCCAGCAGTGTAACAAAAATGTAGAGAAAATCCCGAATCGCCTCATCTGGCGGTACCCCCACAGCTCTCGGTATAACTGCACTAGGTATACTAGTGCCCAAGCATAACATGTATGCTCCTCAACCATCTTATGTAATACCCCCATCAGCGCCCATGGAAAGCGGCCTCCCTTTGAGTCCAGGAGGGAAAAGCATGTAATGCCGATCATCATCAACACGGCAAGCTGTGTCTCATGTCGGTGGGCATGATACATATCCCCATAGGTGATGCTCACGTTGTGATAAGTCAATAGCGCGGCCACATCCCCGAATACCTGTAGGATGTTGTCCATAGCTGTCTCTACATCCACCTAGAAGACTACCTCTCCATTGATCGGTAATCTAAGGATGCGATACACATCCTCCAATGTAATGGTCATCTCTCCAGTCGGGAGATGGAACACATTGGTCACCGGATCCCATCTCTCGATGAGGGCGACCATAAGACTGTGATCCCTCTCTATTGCCCTATAACAATGGACTCCGCCGAGTCCCACCTCATGCATGATGGCCCACTGCGCTGCGGACACGTGTGGCTGCATCCGTCTCAACAACGGGGGCATCCTATCTCGCATCGTCAGCTGCTGACGTGCCTGCAAAACCAACTCACTTCATTAGACCTACCCTTTAAAACAACAACTCCTTTAACCTTCTATAACCCCTTTTACCCACCCGACCACACAACCACCCCATTTTTCCTCCCCAACCTACTAATCACCCTTCCTCTCCACCTATACCCCTTCCCTCTTCAACCCCAACAATAAACACAAAACCCCAACCATTAATACCAACACTACTAAAACAACCCAAACACTACCAACACACCCAAACAACCCAAACACTACCAAAACACCTACATAACAACCCAAACACTACCAACACACCCAAACAATAACCCAAACACTACCAAAACACCTACATAACAACCCAAACACTACCAACACACCCAAACAACAACCCAAACACTACCAACACACCCAAACAACAACCCAAACACTACCAAAACACCCACACAGAAACCCCAACAACGACCACACATTCAAAACAACAACCAAATAAATAATCCTAGCTACGGACCGGTACCGGTCACCCATGACCACCACCGGTCCCCCCTCCACCGACGCCGGTCGACGTACGACCGACACCGGTCACCCACGAACCCACCCTGCCCCCAAACTTCTTGACCGATGCCAGTCACTTAGTGACTGGCATCGGTCACTGAAAAATTGCCGGGCCAAACCCGATGCGCCCCCCCCAAATCTATTTTTCCCCTATTTATCCCTATTTACCCACCCAAACACCCTAAAAATCTACCCACCTTGCCGCCTTGCCCTATTTAACTCATCTATCCTCTTCATTTTTCAAATAACTTCAATTTATTCATTATTTTACCAAAACATGGATTCCTACCCTAACCCCCAAAAATAGCTTAACAACATCAAATTCACACAATGAGAGGTTTCGAACCTACCGGTACGACGACACGTCGTCGTGGTAGGATGGGTGGTGGTGGTCCAGCTGGTCCAACACCTCCTGCTCCTCCTGGCTGTGCCATGGTTCTAACCAAATTTGTGTCTTACGACCCCCTATGCCCCACATCTCCTTTCGCAACCTAACCTCATCACCTAAACCTTACACAATTATTTATTAATTACCTTATAATTAATAAATCAACATCGCCATACCTGCCACCTCATTTCACCACCTCATCATGACCTAGTCTTAACCCTAAATTAACCTAATTAAGACCTATAACTTGGTCCACATCCACACCCATGACTAATTACTCCTCATCTGCACCTAAAAACAACCTCATAATGACTTAACCGAGCCCACAACTAATCCCTCGGGAGAAAAAAGAGGAAAATCTGGCTATTTTACTAAAAATAGCCCACTTTGACCTGACCGATACCAGTTCCTATTCGACCGCCGTCGGTTACATAACCGCCGTCGGTTACGTAACCGCCATCGGTTCCATGTAAATGACCACTCCCAACCAAAAATAAGTGTGGTGGGATTTTTAGGGGATTCAAAGGAGAAATCATTGGAAGAATCCGGAATTTACTTAGCGGAACAGAGACAAGTGAAAGAAAAAGAAGAAGAGTTTGCAGAGAAGATCATCAAGCCCAAAAACTGCAACTGAGTAACCAAAGCCTTGTGACACTCATCGGAGTATCAGGAGAGGAGGTAGCTCATCTTGGGTTGTCAGATCATCCTACTTGAGCCCTATCTTCATCATCACAGTCCCAGAACCTACATTTTCCATCAATAACTAGTAAGTCTTATACATTCTTTTAATAACATTTCTTGAATTTTTAAACCACTGCCATCATAAGTCTATTCCTAGATCTACTACCCAGCAGCACACTACATCTAACTATCATTCCTCCGCCCTTACATTACCCCCAAGAACACCCCCCGTATTCTCTGAGTCCTTCTCATCACCCCATTACCTAACCCCACTCATTTATCAGCCTTATAAAACAACACAACTACCTTATAACCAGCCTTCACCAAAAGACACTAAAACATTGCCCCTACTAATATCGGTTAGAGACAACCGGTACAAGTTATAGTGACCGGCATCGGTCACCTTGATTCTAAACCAAGACCAGCCCTTTCTCTATTGTTCTAATAAGGTAAACAAATTGTAATTGGACAATAGCTTATTTGTTAGAATTTGTGTTAATTCATATTAGCAGGGGAGCTGACCACCTTCGAAAGGAAGTTTTATATTTCCTGGGCCCAAGGCAGTTCCCTCATTTATTATCCAATCAAAATCTGGTGGTTTTGTATTCTTATTTGCAGGTAGTCCTTCCCAGACAAAAAAGAGTTCTTTGCAGTCAATCTGATCTTTCTCTACGGTACACGCACACCCTCTCGACATTCAACAGGTATTCCTCCTAACCCTATCCTTATTTGTTTCTTAAAGGAATGAAAGGATAGAAGCAACTCTATCCCCAAAAGTTGAAACATTCCATGTGAAACATTTTGGCACGCTTGGTGGGACCCATTTCGGGTTTCTGTTTCTCTTGCTTGCTTTCATATAGGGAGCATACTTGCTGTTTTCTTCTTCTAAAGATATTCACAAGGTATTTTGTTATTTTGGTAAAAGAACTTGCTTTGCTTTTACATATTTGCATTAGTGAAAGTCATCTCTTTTGCTTCGTCGAATATCATTTTATATTTGGGTTTAAAACACGTGCATTACATTCTTGCTTGTTGTTTTCAATTCTAGTGAACATAGACTAAGTAACAGGTCGTACACGTGGGGGTGATTTCCATGGTATTGACAAGAAATTAATCTTACTTTAACTGCACAACACATACCGAATCACTTCATAATTAACACAACAGCTCAAAACATCCCCCCTTCTTTGCGGTATTCCTCCGCCCGATTGAGGTAACCTTATAAGCCAAAACAAACTTGACATTTCCCCTAGGTATTTTGTTTAGGATTGACATCATTCTGCATCTAAAGGCATAAGCCCAAATTGATTAAAATTAACCCTAGGGTTAGTCTATTAGTTTGTTTGTGTATCTTGTTTGTTTTGAGTTCTATTTCTCTGTCATACACTGTTTCAGTTATCACTTCAGAACAATTTGATAGATATACTAAACACTGTTAAAAACTCAAATCAACAGCTTCTTATATTTTCTTATACCAGTCCTATTACACTAACATCGGTTAACTGACCGATGTCAGCTATAGTCTAACCGACATCGGTTAGCAGACTGACATCGGTTACTGTCTTTTACAATTCCTGACAAACCAGCAATTACTGTCTTTTACAATTCCTGACATCGATTTCTGTTCCTGATAGATTGAAACCCTACTATGTACTCTTGTCCATGGTTGTTATCACTCAAAAGCAAGCTGCTGCCATGGTTTCACATGCCTGCTCTGTGCCTTTGCCTGAATCACCCCCTTCACATTCTATAGGGAATCCTACGGATACCAGCGAGGTTCCTAAAATTCCTGTAGGAGATAAGGAATTTGCCAAATTTCTGGATGCTAATCCTAGCACTGTACAATACTATTTGTCTCATGCCCCTGACCGTATGCCCGATGGTCAAATCCTTGTTGGCATGCCTATTAGTATAGCTACTCATTTATCTCCTTCTCCACCTGATAACTCCACTTTCCCTTCTGCATCCTTAGTCCCGTCTCCTAACTCAGCAGCTTCAGGGGTTCATACGACACAGATTGGCTTTCTTTTGGTTAATCTTGGGCCCAACATGTCATTACCACCGACTGCTCCTACCTCATCTCTCTTGCATACTATTCCGTTCATGACTTGCTCTCTGCCACCTATCCACACGATCTTTCCTTCTCAAGCTCCGCCCACCTTTTCATTTCCACACACATATCCAGTAACCTCAACGTCTTATATAGGACATCCCTATTCAGTCGCCTCAACACATTCATCTTCCATACCTTATCAACATTTAACCCCACCATTGTCTAGCAGTGGCCCTTGGCCCAATTTGCCTCCGTTTACCACAACCACACCATCATCTTATCCAACTACTGATTTAATTAAACAAATGATGGACAAAATGCAAAATCTGGAGGCTTCTATTTCAGGAAGTCGTAGCGCCTTGACATACGAGCAAGTTTGTCGGGAGCCTATCCACTGTTCATTCCCCCTTCATTCATATCCTCCTCAATGGGAATTACCAAAATTTACCCATTTTAATAGTAAGGAGGACCCTCAACAACACTTGTGATCATTTAGACATGCCTGCTATCTGATTGCTCACGACGACGTTTTACTACTCCGTACCTTTCCCATGTCCTTATCAGGACCCACCTTGGAGTGGTACAGTGCTTTGACCCAGCACTCAATCTTCTCTTTTAACCAGCTATCCCAATCTTTCCTGTATCATTTCTCCATTAACATTGCTAAGAAAGTATCTATCACCGACCTCTATGCCATCCGACAATTTGAAGATGAATCTATTGTAGATTTCGTTGGACGATGGCAGGGCCTTATCAACCAACTTACGTATGCCTTGCCTCAGGACGAAATTATTGAACTCTTTACGCGGGCCTGTGCTAAGTACATCTCTCCTACCCTCAAAATTCAAACTTTCCATACATTTGACGAGGCCTTTACTATGGCTCAAAAACTATAGATTCGAGCCTTAGAGGAAGAGAAATTGCGGTTGCGCAACAAAAACCCTAGTTTCCGAACCCAAGATTCTACCAACAAACCTAACACCACCAATCCTCACCCATCGACTGCCTCGAAATCAAAAGGAGCCGTGCACGTGGTGATGGTCAAATCCCAACCACCGTCTAACACCCCACAAAAAACCACCTATAAGTATAAAACAGAGCCCATCAACTACACTCCCTTGGGAGAAACATATGGTGTGATATTAGAAAAATTGCTTAAAGCAGGAGCTATTACCTTACCTCCTGTTAAACCTCATTCTGGGTTTGATTCCGCTCGTGCCATACCTTCTTGGTACAAATAAAATGACTTCTGTAACTTCCACCATGTGAAGGGACACAGTCATGAATACTGCAAGATGTTCAAAAACATAGTGCAGGAAATGGTTGATGCGGGGGATATAGCCCTCGATAATCCTAACGCCCTTGCTAACCGAAATTTCAAAATATTCAACAAACCATTCCCGAACCACTCTTCTAACAGTAACCTAAACCAAGATATCTTAGCCAAGGAGAGCGTTCACGAGATCCATGCAGTCTTCGACTCCCAGCCAAAAACCTCTATCGAACAAATTTTGAATCAAGCCTCTTCACTAACGCAGGAACCAAAACCCCCTTCATCACCATCAAGACAAGACAAAATCCTGGCCATTCCTTTACCCATTAAGGAATTAACCGCCCAGAGTTCCCTTCTCATAAATGAGCCTTCTTACACTACATCCTTGCAAGACTGTGAGCGGATGTTATCTAATTTATCTATTTCCCAAACGTCTCCTTCTACCATTCTTGTTGTACAAGAGGAAGGCTTGCCAATTCTTTTGTCATCCTTAGATGAGAAACCTCTTGATCCGACATCACCACATTCTTTAAACATGACGAATCCTCTCAAACACGCCCTCCTACCTATTAGTTCTTCATCGCCTAAATATTTTCAGCGACCGGTTGACCTCTTAACGCCCATTGATACAGTGCCTCATCTACCCCCTATATCACACCCACAATGGACCGGAATCACAACCCACCTTTCCTCCATACAAAAGTTCATATTCACACGTGAGGACTGTCTTTTCCTAGAAGATAGACGAATCCTATGGGAACGTTTGAGTACGCCATATTCTACTCAAATGCAGATGACCGATACGGATGCCTCTACCATATACCCGAAGTGTTTACAGAAGCTTAAAATGCCTATGTCCTCATCTTCACCCCCCTCATTTCTACCAAATACCTCATCCACTTCTACTAACCTAACCAAATCTTCCCCTACGCTTGGGACCTCACCAATACCCAGTCTAACACACCCACCTAAGTGGCTTGATTTATCTAAAAATAAAGCCGTCCATCCCATTAGGAGACAGACTCAATCTCCTCAGCCTATGCCTCTATCACAACTAAAACCCTCGTCGTCACACCTACCTTCCATATTGGGACCCCATCCCTCTACCTTGCATCAATATATCATACCTCCTGCATTTTCTTTAAAGTGACTTACGCCTTCTACACCCATACAGAAATCCAAGGGTATAGCAACACCATCACCCCACGTATCCTGTCCACCTACCAACCCTAAACAAATTCCATCATCAAAAGAATTGTTTGCTTCCACTCCTATTTCTCCGTGGTTGTTTTCTGATACCACATCATCTGTGGCCTCATCATCTAACCATCTAAACATAGCTTCTGCGCCAAAGAAGCCACGTTTAGTTAAAACCCATTATCAAAACCCCTTGGGTAAACCACCAACCATACAAACCAACCATACCCCATCATTACCACAAACTACCCAGTCAATAGCCTCATTTTCCTCTGACTTTGACCCACTCAAAGGGTCTTACACCAAAATCCTTGCTATGTTGGTGGAGAATGTGACCATTTCCCTACCCCCACTTAGACCTTATGATCCATCTAAACCTCGACCTATAGGTTATGATGAGTCTAAAATCTGTGCTTATCACCACACACCCGGACAGGACGTAGAGGGATGCAAAGCATCGAAAGCCATACTTTGTCAGTCACCTCTCTCAGATAAAAAAGTTAAGAAAGACAACTTACGAAGAGAGAGACCTTTAGCTTCAATTCCCTCTCCTATACCACCTGTCCCCACCTCACCAAGATCTATCATTATTACAGCCCCACCTCTCGAAGACCATGACCTATCCCTACCGTCTTCCTCCTCTCGTATTCACGAGATCAATATGATTAGTGTTGCTACTCGAGGGTAGAAAAATAATGAGAAAGTGAAAGAAAGCACACCTGCATCCTCTCTTTCTCCGTCCACCATCCCGATCACACCACCACCTAAAGTGGTTATTTGAGGACCCACTTACCCCATCTCTAATGGAGTTGCCCACCGAAACATGATCAAACAACTTCACCAATCACCTGTAAAAATGACATTGTATGATCTCATTCAGACTTCTGAATCTCATCGACAGGTTCTCGTTGAAATCCTTCAAGGGATAGAGGTCTTACCTAACGAAACCTTGCATGTTACCTCTATTCTAACACCCAATCACGTTGCTTCGCTCACCAAACAACCTATCTCCCCAACTACTTTTGTCTCTATTCAGCAAGCCGCTGTTGTCAGTTTCTCTGAAGACAAAATTATCGACTTTGGTGCTGAAGATCCTGACCCTGCTCTTTTCATCTCAGCTTATGTTCGGGACAATAGGGTACGTCGTGTTATGATTGACGGGGGCACTAGCCTAAACATCATCTCTTCAAAATCCTTCCAACAAATGAATATCCCTTCTAGCTGCATGTGTGCCAACCCCATCATGTTGCGGTCATTCAATGATGCTATTACTTCTACCTTAGGCACCGTGATCCTTAACATTCATGTAGGACCACGTACTTTACCCCAAACCTTCTGTCCTTGAGGGAGAGTTCCAATACAATATGCTGTTAGGCCGCCCTTTGATCCGGGCTATGGGATGTGTTCCCTCCACCTTACACAGGTGCATAAAAATTGAGTACGAGGGGAAGTCCTACACCGTAAAAGCTGATCCTCCCCCCTTCAAAACCTGCAATATGTTGTACCGCCCTAATGATGTGCATGTACCAGTCACGACACCCATTCATCCAACCTAACCATCCACTTCAACTGCACTTCAACCATCTACCTTAACCGCACCCACACCTTCAACCAATGAAACCACCATCGCAAATACCACTTCCTTTCCCGCAAATAACATCCCAACCTCCGACCCCTTAGTAGATGTTTTTCAATTCCTTATGCTGGGGGAATACCTCCTATATAATGTTATTTCTTTCCATACCCCACAGGAGTACGGACAGTTACATGTGCATCCTACATATGACCGTCGCGTGGGGGAGGTAATCAACTACGGATCACCTCATTGCTGCACCAACCTAACGTATGGGCGTGTCGACGCATCCTCTGTTACCCCTGAACCTCCTTTTAAGGTGGTTCCCTTCCAATCTTTTTTTCAATACCTGACAAATCGTCATTTCGCCCTCACCTTCTTGACTCGCTGTGCTTGGAAAGGCTTTGGTTTTGGTCTTTATGAACAAGGCCGACATACACTCATTCTCGTGACTACACGCAAACACAATGATCGTAGTGGTCTCAGTTTTCCTGAAACACTTACACTAGAGAAACCTTGTGTCAGTTGTATCCTGGAAGACGACGACGTCACCCCTACCAAACCATCATCACCCATTTTGCCATCGTCACCCACAGAGTCGATAGACCCTGAATCTATCCCTCCTAACTTTTTTTTTCATAAATGCTATCTTTCTAGGTCCTCTCACTTATCAACGCAATAATGAGGACCCATCTTATCTTCCCCTTCTGTATCCTGACATGATTGAAGAGGATTCGCCTTCGATTAATGTTGTTGAGTGCCAGGATGACGACTCCATACTCACTTACCTTGGTGCAGATGACTCCTATATTTAACGCGCCTTACCGTCTAAAACTCAAACCATGTTGAATGAGTCAACTATAGAAATCAACATCCACATAGAGGAGGATCCTCACATTGTGAAGATCAGACAATCCCTTAGAGAATCAAAACAAGTCACCTTTACTACCTTTCTTCGTACCCGCAACCAAGCTTTCGCTTGGTCCTACGCTGACATGCCAGGAATTGATCCTGACATTGCTATCCATAACATCACCCTAAATTCCAATTCCAAACCAGTCAAACAAAAACTGAGAAAAATGCATCCATGCATTGCCCTCTTGGTCAAAGAAGAGCTTCAACGACTTCTTTCTGTTTCCCTCATCTTGCCTATTGACTATCCTCAATAGATTTCTAACATCGTACCTATGACTAAAGCGACGGGGGACTTCAGATATGCATGGATTTCCGAGACCTTAACCTCACTTGCCCCAAGGATGACTTCCCCCTCGCAAGTGTTGATCAACTTGTTGATCTCACTACGGGCCATGAAATGCTTTCTCTCATGGATGGCTTTTCGGGATATAACAAAATTTTGGTTGCCCCTACCAATCAACATAAAACTGCCTTCATAACTCCTTGGGGAACCTTCTGTTATTGTGTTATGCCGTTTGGCCTTAAGAATGCTAGTGCGACCTATCAGCGGGCTATTACTTACATTTTTCATGACATTATGCAAACTATCCTTGAGGATTATGTCGATGATCTTCTTGGCAAATCTAAACATCGCAGTGAACATCTCAATGTTTTAACCATTATTTTCGGTCGCCTATTACAATATTCGGTCCAGCTTCAACCAAAGAAATGTGTCTTTGGTGTTCTTTCGGGAAAACTTCTTGGCTTTATCATCTCTTTGCGTGGCATTGAGGTCGATGCATCTAAAGTCAAAGCTATCCTAGAAATGCCCCCACCCAAAAACCTCAAACAATTACGTAGTTTGCAGGGTAAACTTCAATCTATCCGGCGTTTCATTTCCCAACTCTGGGATCGATGTCAGCCTTTTCATCACCTTCTTAAAAAGGACATTGCCTTTCAATGGAGCGAAGAGTGTAACCAAGCCTTTGAAGCTCTCAAAGCCTATCTCTTGAAACCACCTGTGCTTATCCCACCACAGGATGATCGCCCTTTCTACCTTTACCTTTCCTCCACCGACCACGTCGTAGGATCCATGCTCGCACATCATGACTCTGAGCATCGAGAACAAGCCGTTTATTATATAAGTCGAACTCTCATGGATTACGAGACTAGGTATACACATGTAGAAAAACTGTGCCTAGCCCTATCATTCGTATCCACAAAACTCCGACACTACCTCCTAAATCACAAAACTTTTGTCATCACCAACGCGGACCCCATTCATTATAAGTATGCCAAACCTCATCTAAACTAATGGATCACCCGATGGCTTATGCTCCTTGCTGACATAAATCTTGAATTTATACACCAGAAGTCAATCAAAGGACAACTCGTGGAAGCCCCTGTACACCATTGCCGATCAACTCGTGGAAGCCCCTGTACCAGGGGCGTAATTTACCAATTTTAATTTCCCTGACGAACTCATCGCCACTCTTTCACTCATGGAAGAGTCGTATCCAATGACCCTCTTCTTCGATGGATCCAAATGCCAGCACGACGGAGGAGCCGGTGTTGTTCTCATTCCTCTCGAAGCTGAGCCTATGCCTCTTTCATTCTGACTCGATTTCCCCTGCACTAATAATACACCGGAATACGAGGCCCTTGTTTTAGGTCTCCAAGTTACGTTACACTTAGGTGTCAAATCTATTAATATTTTTGGCGACTCTCAATTGGTAGTCAATCAAGTTATGGGCATCTACCAATGTAAAAATGAGGAACTTCAAAAGTACAAACATTACGTGGATTCACTTTTGACCTCATTTACTCGTTATTCTATCCAGACCATTCCCCGCTCCACTAACAAATTTCAGATACTATGGGTTGCTTAGCCGCACAAATTCCTGCCTCACCAACTAACTCTGACATATTCGTCTTGGTCCAAAAACTCTTTGCCCCATCCTACTTAGCCCCAGTTGTTTGTATGATAAATAATGTGTCTGCTAATTCACAGGATACTTGGTACCACCAATTTCATGACTACCTTACAACCTCTGTTCTCCCACCTGACCTTACTAGTACTGGAAAACACACTTTTCTTAAATGTGTTTCTCGTTATGTTGTCATGGGGGGACTCCTTTATAAACGTGTCTTTGATGGCATCCTCCTTCGATGTCTAACCGGTGCAGAGGTCACCTATACCATCCAACAAATCCACAACGGTATTTGTGGCAGACATTTTAGTGGCCTTACCATCGCTAAACGAATCCTTTTCCTAGGTTATTATTGGCCTACTCTTAATAACGACTGCTACGAATATGTTAAGTGATGTGTTATGTGTTAACAACATGCCAACCTTCAACATACTCCTAGCCATCCGCTACAGGTCGCACGAGATCTTTGGCCTTTCTCACAATGGGGTTTAGACCTTATTGGTGAGATTCACCCGCCCTCTTTACAATGTCACCATTGGATAATCACATTAACTGAATATTACACAAAATGGGTGGAGGCCATTCCACTCATTTTAATCAAAAAAGGAAAAATCGTTGAATTCATTAACCATCACATTATCTGTCATTTTGGTATTCCTCATCGTCTAATAACAGATAATGGTAAATCTTTCAAAAATAAGTTGTTACAAGACCTTTGTGACAACTTTGGTATCAAACTTAGTTTCTCATCACCTTACTATCCACAGGCCAATGGTCAAGCTGAATCTTCTAATAAAACCCTAACCAAAATCCTCATGAAAGTTGTCAATGAGTCCGGAAGAAATTGGCATGATCACATCCCCTTTGCCCTTTGGGCTTATCATACTAGCATTCATACCTCCACTAATGCCACACCTATTTCTCTGGTATATGGTACCGAGGCTAACTTGCCTCTCGAAATACAAATACCTTCCCTCCGAATATCTCTTCAGGATATTCTTACCAACGACAATTTCCACCAAGAGCGGTTAGCCCAATTGGAGCTTCTCGACGAGCGTCGTCTTACAGCTCTTGATCACCTTCAAATCTACCAAAAACGCATCAAGCGTGCTTATGATAAGTGACTTCATGAGCGTACCTTTAAGGTTGGTGATCTTGTCCTCAAAGAGAATCAACATGTAACCAAACTAGAAAGAGCAAACGTGGAAAATCTGCTCCTAATTGGGTTGGGCCTTGCATTATCATTCACACTTATGGATCAGGCACTTATCATTTAGCTTCACTTAATGGTAAACCTGAGCTTGAACCCCTTAATGCCTTGCATCTTCGACCATTCTACTATTGAAATTAGTGTTATATCACTTCTTATCTACCTTACATTCATCCCTTGAGCTCATTTACCACCGCATACACTTTGTTTCTTACATCTCAAAATCAAATCAGGCTCACATAGTTTGATTGTCACCTCCCCTTAAAAGATGCCTTCCCCTTTTTAGTCTAGTCCATGACTTCAAAGTATCAAAATGACACATTCTTAATTAAACACTTATGGGATTTTCGTGAGTCAAACTTCCTACAAAACTAGATGCTTTATGCCCAATGGACATCTAGACCTCTAAATTATACAATAGACTGCTCCCTTTAAGGAAAACTATATGCCAAACTATTGCTAATATTATATATAGACTGCTCCCCTGAAGGACAGCTATACATAAACACCGCATCTGCTACTATAATTAGACTACTCCCTTGAAGGACAGCTATACACAGTCAGCCTTTATCAGAAGCTTCTCACATTGATCCGCTTCATGAAGACCTCAAGAACAACAAAATATATATCCCATGTAGACTTCCCACATCGATCAGTCTATGTCCAAAAACATAAAAAGCAGTATTCCAAAAAAAAAGCACTTTTGAGTCATGGACTTGTCTATTTAGGTTTTGGTCCTCTTTCGTCAGAATAATCACCTTGTAACACACTCTCAGCACCCTCGCCCATATCTACCACCTGACCTCACCATCTGTCAAAGCAACAAAACTCAAGGGACGTGACGTAATACCCGATATGTTGTGATTATACAACTCTTTTCACCTATCGACTTCTCGTCTATGCAAGGTACCTAGAGGTTCAAGCTCATTCTACGTTAATATGTGGTTTTTTTTGCTCTTCTCAACTATGAGACACTTTCGCCTCTTTTTCTCGATTCTAGGATTGTGTGTTGACTTTAATCAGGACACAATTCCCTACTACTCGGGTATGCTAACTTCCGCTTCAACTATACCTACACCAACAACATTACCCTACCAACACCAACAACATTACCCTACCAACATCAAATTTTTACCAACCAAAAAATTGCCTAACCACAACCAAATTGCCTGAATTCACCTCTCCCTGGTTCTAAGGGAGAACTACATCAGTCTGAGGCCCTTCCTTGCTTTGTGCAATGGGCTATGTAGGCAACACTTAGGAGACACGGGGTCTTCCAAGGTTAGCTCGACCATCCCCTACCATACCCTATCAGGTGTTGTAAATATAAATATTTTTTGTGTATTTCTATTTGCCAACATTCATCTTTATCCATTTCAACACAACATCAGGTCCTTTACATTGAGTCACATTCTCCTAGTAATGTTACATAAACCCCAAATGAGGATGGGAATACATTTGGTGAATAAATTACCCCTACAACAACTTAGATCTACATTTAAGATCTACACAATATAGAAACAATACTGAAATACGGTAACAAAATCACCTAGAATCTAACTTGAGTCCTCAGAATAGTAGAGATACTAGTGCCCAACATCAAATAGTAGTGTTTGGGCACCTGTGTCCTCCCGTAGGTGCTAATGTCTTGAGGGCACACACAATCAACTTATTAGATCAACACAATCTTAAAAATCTTTCAGATCAGTTCTAGAATTATAGACATAGTCCTTCAATCCCATAATAGATTCTATCTTCTTTAATCGGTACAATTTGGAACTAAATTGGAAAAATCGAGACAATAAGAAAAAATTGGGATGCACCATCTGTAGTGGTGTTTATCGGGTAGATTCATGGAAGGATAGTAACACTAGATCTCTCTCCCAAACATTTTCTCTTTGGCATGAGATCATCCAAAAAAGTTAGAGTTGGCCTTGGCCCAAAAAACTTGTTCTTCACAAAATTTCATGAAACTTTTCTATCCTTTACTCTCTTTTGCATCAGGTACATAGTTTCCTTTACTACTACATTTACACACTTTTTTATACTTCATTTAGATTTATCATATACAGGACTTTGACTACTCTTTTTCTCTTCTTTTCTAGGTTCTTCCTTAATATGCAACAAGGAGAGACCTACAATAACAAATAAAAGCACAATAATAGGTACAAAAAATATACACTTCACCCGTAGGGCCCACTTCCCTTTCCTATTCTTCATGCTTCACTTTGTAAATCACCCCACACTTCACTTTTCCACTCGACATCTTATTCCTCACACTCTCTACATGATTATCAGGTACACATCTTCTATCTACTTTGTGTTATCGAGTATTCACTCATCATCATAAAGTGGGGGCAAATGTAGACGCAAAATCATGCACTTGGGTACATTTATGGGTCATAATCAAGAATTCTAGTATTTAAATAATTCCTAAGCAAGAAAAATTGTGGTGACAACTATATTTGGCCTCTTTTATTTATCTCTTTCTTTTTCTTTTGTCTTCTACACCCTATAACCTCGTATAAACTTAACTAATTTATCTTTTATGGATTCAGACATAAGCACCCAGCTAGGATAGTAACACCCATATGCTCTTATCCCTCATAGGTGCCCTTGACCCTTTCTAACCTTAATCCCTCTTTTTGGGTCTTTTTTATCTTTTGGGCATATTTTTCACTTATAGTTCAGCCTTGTACTTGTCAATTACAAAATTCAACAAGGGAATCATATAAAAGCATAGTTATGTTTTCAAAATTAGGGACCAATCACTAAGAATTACTATCATCACCTAAGCTTGCATTTAAAAGGCACATAAAGCACTCAAAACAATCCATATAGCACCCATTCAAGGGATAAGGGCTACATCAACTCTACATATACTGCATAGAAAGGGGAAATTCATTCTATTCCATTCACACATTCTACTACATTGCTACATTATAGTTATAACCCAATATCAAGTGTAACTTGCACAAAAGCATCCCAAGGAAAAATTTCTACACACACTCACAAGTACTACATGGATTTTGTGATGTTGTGTAGCAATCAGTCATAATTTCACTCTTGAGGTGACCGGTTAGGTTAGTCCAACTCCCCATTCTACATTTTCCTTTTTAGGTTTGATGTATTTTGGGGGCTTGTGCAAGAGAAAATATATATTTTAGGTTATAGGGACCTTCAATGATCCAAGAACTACTACTAGGTGATCAAAAGGGAATAATTATGACACCCATGTGACACAAAAAAAATAAAATACAAATACTTTGTGTAGTCACAGGGGCCCAAATCAAGTCATAAAATCCCCTACCCATCCTTGTTTGTGAGCTCCAAAATTTATAGAGGTCAGATACAACTTTTCTTACATCCTTTTCAACACTTCTCCCTACTCAAATCACTTCCAAATTGTGTGTAATTTTGTTAAGTACCCAATCTCACTTCTTTTTTAGGGTTTCATACTTTACACCTTAGTTTTCTTTTGTCATATATGTACTTTATCTATTGTACCTTATTTATTTCAATAATAACTCTGGAATTAGATATAATTAAAATTAAATTAAATCAATGAGTTAGGAAAATCCATAGAACACCATGTTTAATCTTCCGCAGAACACTAAATTCCTAATTTCCATAGAAAACTATTTTTTTTATTTTCATATAACACTAAATTTTTCATTCCTTTTCTCTAAGGATGTTTTTGCAAGAGGTTCATATATCCTTACATAAATACAGTTTTGAAAATAGCATGGGTGTTATTTTGAACAATAATTTCATAAGAATGCACATAAAAATCCCACATATAATGATCATAAAGGTAATATTGCAATATTTTTTTCATTAAAGGTAAAACAGGGTTGAGGGGACCCTACCCCTTACAAGTCAAAGATCCACAAGTGCAGATGCTACATTACATAGTAGTAAAAAATATAACATATATATCAATAATAATGTTTAGGCTCCTCCACGATCCATAAGACTAGTTAAAAACTTAGCAAAATAATAGCAATAATAACACCACAACCAAACTCACATCATAGTTAAAGCAAAATAGAGTAATTACAACCACCCCAAAAAATATCACTTTTTGGATTTTTCAAGCCCATCGAGTACTTTCTCCCACTCCTTAGCTAGAGATTCAATGTTGACACCAAAGGATGCCAGATCACATCATTCAGCATCTGCTTTTCTTTTCTTGGAATCACCATGATAATCCACCTTCGGGAAAGTGTAAAAAAAGACCTTCGGGAAAGTGTAAATGGACCTTTGGGTATGTATACCTCCTCAACTTATTTTTTAGAAAGAAGTGTAGAAATATCTTAAAGGTGGTCTTCAGTAAACTCTTTAGTTCTTTTGTTTTTTACTAGTAAACATCCAATATAAGCATATTGTTAAGGGTGTTCTTTGTTGTAAAAGGCTCCTATATGTTTGGGTTCAATAACCTTTTATGAGAACCTATGAGAACATGTAACTCACACATCATACTTAACCATTGGTCGTGGGATGATCTTTGGGATTCCAAATCCTTTTGTACTAAAAGGTAAATTGAGTATGATGAAAGTGTTATAATTCCTTCAACCGATATGCTAGCCTAAAACCTTTATGGTTTAAGGATTATAAATCCTATAATGTATCACGGGAAGGTAATCTATTGGCATATGTTATGTTATCCCACTTAACGTTAAGGGGGAGTGTTGGAACATAATTATTAAGTGATCTGGCCAACCCTTAATGTATATGGGTCCATCACTAATATATAGGTTAATATTTAATAATATGAAATATGTATATTTATATTATTAAATATGCTAACCTAGGTATATACTTTAGGTTAAATATTTAATATCATGAAATGATTATATTTCTAATATTAAATATTATAAACCTAGGTGTATGTATCAACCATTTTAGGTTGAAAATGTGGGTTGGGAGACATACCCGATCACCTTATATAAAAAGGAATTTAGGTCCTCATTTGATATATTCGGGAAATATTAAAGGTGTGCAAATCAAGTGATTTGGTTTTACCCTTGGTAAATACGGTTTTAAAGATGGAGGTGATCTTACTAGATGTTAAATAAGTTCTATGAATTAAAAGGTTATTTTCAAAGTGGTTTTTACCCTATTGGGGTTTTCCACTATAAATATTGTGTCATATTTGCTATTTATTTCCTGTAAGTATTTCTTTATTTACTTATGTTATGATGTAATATTTATTTAAATATTTATCATAAAATTATATAATATGTAAGTTTATTAAATCTGTATTTGTTAGAATCCTCGAATTCTAACAAGGTGACCAATACCAGTCAGGTTGATTGATGTCAGTCATTGTAAAAAGGGACTAAGTCCTAAAAATGAAGGTTTGGGTGATAAAAATTTAAGAAGAATGGAGTAGTAGGATATATGATTGGTGAATGAGGCAGTGATAAATAAGTGAGGAGTATTGGAAGAGTCTAATAGGGTGGGGTTGAGTGGGAGGGTAATTACGAATGATTTGGTTGTAGGTGGGAACTGTTTCAAATCAATGAAGGAAGGAAAGTAGTAAATAAAAATATGTGTAAGTGTTTAGGCAAGATAAAATATAAAATAGGTGAATTAATTAGGTATAAAATAGATAGGCAAGAAAAATTATATGTGGGATGGGGTTGGATAGGGGGGAATAGCTGATGAAGAAGAGGTAAGTGCTTGACAAGTTTAATTAGTAATGATGTAGGTGCATCACCAATTGACTATGTGGGATAGGGTACCACCTTTGTTGGTATAGATATGAGCTAGCGTCATGGATGAAGAGTGGGACCATATGAGAGATGTTGGGCTCATTAGTGTGAGGTGATACCAATGCATCATACGGGATCATAGTTTGATGGTTTCCCTCATTGATAGATGGGACTCAACAATCAATACCTTCCATCTACCCACAGGCGAGATGATTATCATGTTGGAGCATGTGTATAATATTTTTTGGCTACCGATTGTGGGGGAGCCAATGTATCAGATTATGTCAGATGGGACAATGGAGACTATGGTTATAGTATTTGGTGAGGTGGTGGGTGACCTGGGTGAGCACAATGCCAACATCAGCTATGGAACAATCTACGTTACACATCCGGAGGAGACCAAGTTGATAGTACTGATGATGGTGGTCGTGGGATGTTATGCACTCCCAGATTAAGAGGGAAGTTGATTTCCCTAATCACTAATAGGGGTTTTACAGGATATGATTAAGGAATAGGTTTGTTTTACATGGGTGGTCAGCCTACTTGGTACAACTATATAGAGAGTTATGGGCATATCAAAGGATTTGGTGATATGGTTTCTTCTCTACATATTTACTACACTGTTGGACCTATGAGCACATAGTTATTGTGTACCCATAGGGAATTTCGAGATAGGATTGGCATTAGGGTGTCATGAGAGCTGGTTTTAGGAGATGAGTGTCTATAGGGGCTCATCCATGGATAGAGGAGGCATCACACAATGTGACCTATTATAGGTGGATGTTGGAGGAATTATATGTGATGGATATTGTATGGCAAACATATGTGGATTTACCATCATATGAAGGTATGACAAAGGAGCTGGAGGGCCTAAAGTTGGTCAAATGGATATAGGGGAGATATGCCAATGAACACAAGATGATTCTAACATCAGCTATGGAACAATCTACGTTGCACATCCGGAGGAGACCAAGTTGACAGTACTGATGATGGTGGTCATGGGATGTTATGCACTCCCAGATTAAGAGGGAAGTTGATTTCCCTAATAACTAATAGGGGTTTTACAGGATATGATTGAGGAATAGGTTTGTTTTACATGGGTGTCAGCCTACTTGGTACAACTATATAGAGAGTTATGGGCATATCAAAGGATTTGGTGATATGGTTTCTTCTCTACATATTTACTACACTGTTGGACCTATGAGCACATAGTTATTATGTACCCATAGGGAATTTCGAGATAGGATTGGCATTAGGGGTGTCATGAGAGCTAGTTTTAGGAGATGAGTGTCTATAGGGGCTCATCCATGGATAGAGGAGGCATCACACAATGTGACCTATTATAGGTGGATGTTGGAGGAATTATATGCGATGGATATTGTATGGAAAACATATGTGGATTTACCATCATATGAAGGTATGACAAAGGAGCGGGAGGGCCTAAAGTTGGTCAAATGAATATAGGGGAGATATGCCGATGAACACAAGATGATTCTAGTATATAGATTCTAACACCAGTTTCGGCTACATCATGACATGCCTCAACCATTTCCTCAGTATCATAGAGATAGCATGAAGAGACCCTTTTCTCCACCACATCCAGTGGATCCTATAGGATAGGAGGATGAGGTTTCCAATAGGTTTATTGATGATTTTGACACCACAGACACATATAGGTGTTGGTGGGTAGTGCAACTACATATAGCACCACTACAGCCAAGCTAGTTAGATGTAGCTACAATGATAGTGCAGAGGGATGTACTAAAGGGGTAGGCTACTGCTTTACAGTTGTAGCTCACATAGGCATAGGAGAAGGTGATCACACTTTAGGGGAATGTGATTAGATTATAGGGAAACCTTTCTCAATCTCATTCTCTTGCAATGTTGGTAGAAGATGATGAGGGATAGGTAGCATCTTCACATGTGCAAGTAACAGGGTTATAAGCCCAAATAGTCACCATACAGGGGCATTTAACCACATCATAGGCATAGGTGATTGCATTATAGGAATAGGTAGTTACATAGGCACCATCTCTAGCACCTGTCATACAAGTAGCAGTACAGGGACCAGTACAATGGCCACTTTTATTGGGACAGGCTCCACAGGTCAGGGTGAGAGAGATGGCTCCTCCCTAGGTGATATATGGCCACTTACATAAATGCAGTATCAAAGGTGATTTATTATCAAGACCGATTGTTAGAGGTGAGTATACATGTTTCATATTACACAAAACACAGAGCACAACATACATCTATTTCTAGGACCATCTCATAGATATAGAGTTTGATTAGCTCAAAGATCTTTCAGCCACATAGGCAGGGTGAGCGAGAGATTACCAGTTTATGGTGGTAGAGATCAAGTGAGGCTCTTAGTGATATGATGAGTGGGAGGAGACATAGACTAGATGAGGATATAAGAGAGAGTAGAAGGGGATTTGGGCCATCATGATGGATGGTAGACTTTGATGATATCGTACATTGTATTTTGATTTTTGACATATATAGTAGTCTGCATGCCAAAGATGTGAGATTGTATATGATATTTTTTAGAGATACTTGTATTTATACTTGTATATTTATTGTATTGATATATAGACCTTTGATGTATATATTGATGATGATACTTATATATGATGTATTTGGTTTATTTCCATTGTATTATTTTTATAGAAACTAGATGTGTAGGCATGAATTTATAATGATGTATGGTTAGTTGCATTTCCATTATATTAATGTTATAGAAAGTAGACTTAGGCATGGTTGAGTTAGATTTAGGCATGGTGAAGTCATATGTGGGCATGGTGGAGTCAATATGGAGTGTCATTGTATTTATGTCATGAAAAATAGATGGTTTAGGCATGGTTGAGTTGAAAATTTTCCAAGTTATTGTTTTTATGGAAATTAAATGATTTAGGAATGATTTGGTTGATGTTATATGTGAGATGAAATGATGTTATGGTGAAGTATTTAAATTTCCAATGTATGTGATATTGTGGAAACTAGATGATAGGTACGGTTGAGTCAAAGTTAGGCATGATGGCGTTAGATGTAGGCATGGTGGAGTCAGTATGGATTTTCATTATATTGGTGTCATGAAAAATATATGGTTTATATATGATTGAGTCTATATTTGAGTTATGTTTTCATTTGATTTAATTTCCAAGTTAGTGTCATTATGGAAATTAGTTGTTGTTTTGACAAAAAAATAAAAATACAAAGACCGACATTGGTAGGGCAACTAATGCCAATAGAAATGGGTAATCGATGACAATTTCTAGACCAATGCTAGTTAATGTGAATGAATGGAATATTTGTAAATATGGAGATGAAGAATGTATATTAGGTTGACCTAAACTCTACTAATGGTAACAGAGACTCATAAATGTGATGAATGACAAAAACAGGTTACAAAAAATAGATGGGTGTGAATTGAATACAATTTTGGGAAAAACAACCAAAATAGTACGGAACCAATTCTGATGAATCAACCAATGCTGGTATAAAGAGGTAACCATTTTCGATCACTGGACCGATGTTAGTTACTATGAAATATGAGAAGATGATGAAAATTTTCATTTTAGGTGATTAAGTCAAATGAAAACATGAACCCATAAATTGAGAATGGTAGTGACGAGTTCTAACACACCCAAAATGAAACCATAATACACTAGTTATGATGGTGGGGAATGAAGGATAATAAAAACAAGAGGAAGGAACCTTACACCTCAAAACACAATCAAGGAAAAAAATAACAAACACATAAAATCCTATACTATAGATTTTAATGTTATGTGGCTTATGCCCTTTAGAAATGACTATGAATATAGTAAGATTTTTTGGTCAATGAGGGTACCTTATAAGCATTCTATGGCTGGTTTCAAGTGATTTTTTGATAAAGGGACATGATATACCTTTTGGTACATGTGGTATAACTCTGATATGATGACTAGCCAGAACACCAACTAGATCCATCAACAATTTGATTGTTAATCATTGATGGCAATTGTTGGGAAGGAATATGTTTAAGAAGTGCATAAATTCTTCAAGTGATTTGGACAGGTGTGTGTGTGCAAAAATTGTGAATTACAATTAATTCCTACCAATCATCAATTGGTCATGACCTATGGTATATAGATTACAAATAAATTTAGGTGATTTAATGCAACATACAAAGGATGAATTGCAAAGATTTAAAATCCCAAAAAGAAATTTAAATTGGATGTAGGAAATAGAGAATAGTTCAAGAGAATGAACATTCACTAAATGCAAGTGCAAAAGAAAGTTAGAAGAATTATTTTTAAACACCAAATCACGAATTTCCTTTACACAAGTAAAATAAGATAATATTGACCAGAGAGAGATTTAATGTGAATTTCTCGAAAAAGAAAGAAACACACAATCCCCTAGATGAAGAAATGAAAAGAACCCACAAGAAGGGATACCACCGGTTGTGCCAAAATGTTTCACCTCAAAGTAATACGATAAAAAATAAGGGTAATTAGCATAGGAGGAAAACCTGTGATTATTTAGATGGAAGAAAGCGTTGCACGCGTAGAATATTGACCAAGCAGATTATAGAGAGATTCCTTTTGGCTAGGAGTAACTACCTCTAAGAAACACAACAAGACCATGAAATATCATTAACAATTAAGTTTTTGGACTTCTAAACAAGAGCTAGATCTAGGAAGTGAGGGGCTTCCTATAAGGTTGTCGATCCACTTTCAAATACAATTTAATGCAATAAATAACATGAAATAAGTAAATCCTATTGTAATGGTACGGTTAATGTGTCTCGTGCTAATACAATAAGTAAATTTAATCTAACATGAAAAGTTACAATTAAATCTAGGTGGCTAGTAGGTTGGTTTGAGTCAGGAGGTGTGACGGAGGCTATAGGTGAGGTTTTGGTGGGGTTTTGTAAGGTGTTGGGCTATTTGGGAGAAATTATGAGCTGTTTGTTATAAGAAAAGTTACCAGTCACAAATACTAGTATCGATTAGGTGAACGATGCTAGTACTAACCAATGATCGGCGTCGGTTGGGTGACCAGTGCCGGTAGGGGCAATTTGGTAGGAATATAAAAAATGAGTGTTTTAGGTCTCTTTATGATTACATAGAGAGTTGAGGAGGTTCAAGAAGTATGATGTGAATTTTATTAGAGCTCAACAAGAGTGGTAGAGGTACTAGGATAGATGAAATATTTCAGGTTGATGAAATAAGTGGTAAACAGGTGAAAGGTGGTATTCAGGACAAAGAGGGATTAGATGAAATAAGTAAATGAAAGACTTAAGATCAAAATAAAATCTTAGCAAATAAGAGTGAATTTATTATTTGGTAGTCTATAGATCTAAAGATGGTTTTTAGTGATGAGTGTTCATGGGAGATATGGGAATATGTCTAGTGCCGTGGCAATGAAGCCTGCGTGCTCTATTGTAATGATCTAAAGTTGTCAAAAAAATGACTTGATGTTGGTGAAGACCTTATGGGCTCTAGTTTTTTGTCTGGTAGCTTGAATTCTCAGGTGTTAGAATGTCAAATCTAAAGTTAATGAATGAATTTGAGAACCCATGTGAAGAGTTAGAAACTCTTATTTAAGGGTAATCGATTGTGGTTAGAGAATTGGTGACAACCAAGGGAAAACCATTGTCGGTTAGGGGGAAATGGTCAAATTGGCTAAAAATTTCTTGATTACTCCCATATTTGGCATGAGTCAAGTTTTAGTCTTGGGTCAAAAGTGTTAGTTTATGCTAAATATAGCGGGAGATAGATTGGAGAGATAATAGGTCATAATGGTTAAGGTTAGAACAAGTCTTAGTTGGCTAGGGAGTGTGGGGACTTAGTCTTAGCCATTAATGAGGTTGGAATAGTTCTAGGATGATGTAGCTAGGTGAGGTGGATATTAATCTAATTAAATTAATTAAATTAATCATAGTGTGAGCATTAATTTAATTATAGGTGATTAAATTAATACTAATGTGAGGAAGGGGGCCATGGCTAGGTATATGTGTCAAATTAATGAGTCAAAAGTGGTTAAAAGGCTTGTGACCTAAATTTGGTGTCTACACACACATTTATGGAGGACCAGTGATGGATTCAGGCGTACACATTCCTAAGGGTAAGTACTCTAGAAAGGAGGAGGAAGAAACATATGAAACTCCTACAATTTGGTATGTTGATGACCCAATAAAATTATATACACTAGGTTTCAAATCCCTTTGGAGCCCAAGGACCTATAAGGCTGGGAATTAATAGACACTGAAATGGTGACCATGTGCACAAGGAAGAAACTATCATGGAACATGCAGAATCACATGGATGAGCCTAATTTTGACATGTGTGAAGATTTGGGAATCTCACAAAGAACGAATAAAGTGCCACACTTGCACCATGTAACAGTTAAGCCTACTCAGATGTCATACAAGCAAGTGATTAGTACACTCACAAATGTATCTAAAGAGGTTACACATAGAAACATAGATAAAATGGGATCCATTAGGGAGATTTTAGAAGATAGAAAAGATAAAGATACCAAGATAAAGCATCTATCGAAGGAAAAAGAGAAAGTTGAGGTAAAGGCGAGCACATTTTTTAGTATGGAAGAACAAATTAGAGATGAAATTTTAAAGGTGAGGTCGCATCTGGAAGATAAAGTGTTGGAAAAGTTACCTTGTGTAATGCACTATTTATGTGCAATTGTTTATATGGTGATGGATGAAGCTCCAGTGTGCATGCCAAAACCAAAGGATGTTGTAGCACAGGTAGATAAGGCCAAAGCAATAGTTGTGTGCAAAATTGCTAGCTATGAATCTATACTGCAAACCTTGAATGATGAATTTAAAAAGGTAGATTTGGTATTGAATATGTGTGTGTCCCTTGATGCGATAATAAACATAAGTGTTGTATGGGTCACTTCATTCTCGAGTGGGGTGAAGGCCGATACTGGGAGCCACCAGTAACTTTGAATGATGGGGGGCTTAGGACCTCAAATACAGATGTGGATCTACGTGCACAAATAACATAGATGCATGATATAAAGAAGCTGGATCTATAAAACTAAAATAGATAGGATTAGATCACAATATGTGGGGGTTACCTGGATAGCGCCGATTCCAAGAGGATTTTAACTCCCTTGGAGGATGTCAACCATCATGTCAGAAAAGATAATAACAAATCATAAACAATAGTAATGGAATATAAAATGACAAGTAACTAAAATGATGAGGGAACTTAGCTTGTGCTTTGCTATGGAGATGAACCGGGAATCAAGATGGCAAGATAATGAACCATGGAAAAGGTTTCTTCCTTAAACTAGCAGAACTTAAAATAAGCTCTTTCTTCTCTTCTCTAGGCCTAGGTCTCTCCAAGTCTTCTTGAAAAATATCAGTCAACATCTATATTTTCTGTTTTATTTTTCCTCCTAAATATAGGGGAAAAACCCATATTTATAGCTTAGATTGAAGGTTTAACTATAGGTTAAATGATACCCAGGGTTGAGTAAAGTAACCTGAGATAAGAAATATGATGTGATCATGTGGGACCATGGCTTGAATTATTATATGGAGTGGGGAGCATGATTGACATGGTAGGTGAGATGATATATTCCATTTAGAAAGGGGTGTCAGATGGGTGTATTAATACCCATGGATTTAATAATTTGTGGGAGATGGGGGATAATGCCAAAAGTTGAATTATCAAATGGGTCAACATGGAGCCCATTTAATAATTAATTAAATAAGGTGAGAAAATAAATGATATTTGATTTAATTTAATAGAAAGAGAAGTGAGAATGGAAATTTCATGAATGTGAGATGACAGAGGGGCGCTATAACCAAAAATAGGTGTCTACATTTTCCCCTTTTTGTTGAGTGGTTTGTGATAGAAATCCATGAGAAAAAAACAAAAAGGGTTAGATGAAATATGTGTCTAAAGATGGATGAAGACATGACCAAAGGCAACATGCCTCAAGAAAAAAAGGATCGCATTAAAAAAAGTATGGTGGTGGCTCCAATATCACATCGGTAGAGGATAATTGCGGTCTCAATGGAGACAGACAACAATGTTCTACAGACTAGTGAGTGGGTGAAGACCACCACATAATGGATGTAAACAAAGATGACCAATGGGTAATAAGGAAAACATCAAAATATGCATAGCTGAAAGTGAAAATATGTGCAAAATCCTTTGTCTGTGAGGAATCATGCAAAAAAAATCATGCGTCTGCCAAAGGGACGGGGATGAAGATAATGATGCCCCAGAATAGGGCATGAGAAGGACACAAAGTGAGTTCTATACATTGACAAGTATAAGGATGAAAAGGTGCCCCAACATAAGCCAAAGATGAATGTTGAAATAAGATATCCCAAGGGTAATAATCATAAATGTGCACATGATGAGTAGATAGGATAGAAGGGTGAGATATAATGCCTTAAAAGGGTGATAAATATGATGGTAATCATGTTTCATAGGAAATATGCATAAGTTTTAGCAAATTATAAGGTGAAGAAGATAAAAAAGTCTCGTTTCTTCGATAAGTATGATAAGAAGGATAATAAGTCAATATACTTTTGTGACAAAACAAAAGAAGAGAAAATATGCATGGAATAGAACAAGATCAGATAGCTGATGGCTGTTATGGTATCTTCCAAGACAAAAATGTCAAAGGAAGATGGGAAGAGATTCTTAGAAACATATATTATGGTGTCCCTATCAGAGGAATGACGAAGATAAAATATGTGACATGGTTCTAAAAAAGAGAAGCTATCAATGTTGTAGACAGAAGAACAAGAACGGTAATGAAATGGATAGATGGTGGAGCAAAGAAAATTGAAGGAAGTAGATCATAGATAGGAAATCCAAGGAAAATAATATGGAACTGACCACATGGAAATGCATGTGGATGGTGAGATGATAAAGGATATGGGAAAATGCTAAAGAGTCAGGTTATCGATGAGGAAGTAAGGAGGAAGTGCGAGGTAAAATGAGGAGAAAGATGATAAAGAGGAAGTGAAAGAGGATGAGGATGAGAAAGGAGGAAAAGAGAAAAGAGAAAATTATTCAGAAGGAAGGGAACCAAGAACATAGATATTCGATAAAGAGTGAGAAGCACAAGGAACATAAAGAGAAGCTGTTATCCAAAATAAGCCCCTTGCTTATTTTTTTGGCTAACTCCCTTCATTCCTTCCTCCCTTGTGCCTCAGTCATGAATTTTTCACTTTTTAGGCTCTCGAAATGTTCTGGAAATGGCACCATTGGATAGAGCTCCTTCTCAGCTTTCCAGAAAGGTAAATTTTTCTTCCTAACTCCATGTATTTTTGAAGTTATGGCTCGATGGAGTTTTTGTATGAAATTTTCCCTAAACACGCCTGCCAACCAATCAGAGAGTGCCACATCAGCAAAAAGTGGCAGGGGATGGAGTCAACTTAGAAAATTTTAACAAGTGTTTGGCAGGGACACAAAGGAGAAATTTTGGCCCGTAGGCCCGCCAACGAGTAGGATTGTGCCATGTGTCACTGGGGCATCGGGAGTCAGAAGTGCAAAAGGAATTTTTCCTTTTCACCCAAGTTTGGAAATTTTCAAAAGGAAAGCCTGCCCCCCAACCCCAAGCCAATAGGGAGGCGCCACATGTCCCAAAAGTTGTCGGGGGTCGAACCCACTGGGAGAGGTTGGAAAAAATTTCCCAAAGGTTAGCGCAAAGGAAATTTTTGGCCCCAAGGCCCACTGACCAATCAAAACCCTCCACGTGCCCTCAAACCAATGGAGCAAGGGGGAAAGTGGGGAAATTTTCCCAAAGCAAAATTAAAGGAAATATTGAAAGGGAAAGCCCGCCCCCCAAACCCCAAGCCAATAGGATCATGCCATGTGTCCACGTGGCAGAAAAAAACACAAGGCAAGCCCATAGGGAAAAATGAGAATGAAGGCCCACATCTAGTAGCATCATGCCATGTGTTTAGTTCAGGGAAGATGTTTGGAAGTGGAAGAACATTTGAAAGTAGACGCCCACGATGAATCACAACATGACATGTGGCCTCGGGTCATTGGGCCGGCAGAGAATTTTTTGAAAATTTTCCAAAGGCTGAAACTATGAAAAATGAAGCAGGGAGAGCCCACAACCAATTAGAATGTGCCATGTGGAACTAGGACATTGGGGTGCAGAGGTTTTTTGGGAAATTTTCCCAAATGCAAAAAATGGGAAAATTTCAAATTTTCGGCCCGCCAACCCATTTTGGCCTTGTTTTGCCCTAAATGTTCAGAGGGGCATAACTTTGATCCAGAGCTCAATTTTTCATGTTCTTTATATCACTGGAAAGCTAGTGAAATTATCTACATGATTCTGGGCTAAATTTTGTGTTTTGGTTGGTTTTGGAGAGATAAAAATGAAAAATTCCTTTGGCACAGGGAGAAGAAAAAAATTGAAATTTCAACCACCATTTTTAATGAAGTATGGCTCGTACTCTCTCCTAGCATGGTAAAAAACATCGAGGAATGAACTTTCAAGGGTGCCCATGCTGTTTTAATACCATTTGGTTAGTGGTTGAAGCATATTTCGTACTTTCCCGTGTTTTCTCCTTCCTGGGCCCAAATTTTCATTGTTAAAAGCTAGATTTGGCTCATTTTGTAAGGGTTAGACATTTGTATGTTTTGTAGGCTCACTCTTTCACCCTAGGAAGTGATTTCGTGGAATATCATACCTCTTTCAGGATTGCAACATGTTTTCTACCTCTCTATTATTGTAATGCATGTATTTTGATATTGGAAATGACAATGCAAGCTCTATGAATGAGTTTTAGTCCTCTTCTTGTGTTGTTTGATTCATTCATGATCTTTCATTACATTTTATCAGTTTGTACATGATGTTTTGTTGCATTTCTGTAATCTGTGTCAATTTGCAAAAGTAAATGTTCACTACTCCTTTGGTGTATCACCTTATTAGCATTAGTTTTATTTACTTTGCATTCTCTATCTCTGTCCCCTTGGAATTTAGAGTATAATTTTGAGTTTAAACCTCTGCAACTTTCAAGTAATACATCTGATCAGAGGAGTTGAGGAACCAACCTCTAATATAGAGATTATTTTCCCACTTTTACAAGTCCCACACTTGGGGAAAAGATTCAATGTTGTGCAATCACACTAGATGTTATAATGTCAAACTAGAAATCTGATAGAACATCTAGAGGGTGCTGCTGATTTGCACTAACAGAAGCTTGAGGGGAGGAATGAAATCGATTGGAAAACATGTGGAGATGCATGAGATGAGGATATGCTGATGAAGAGAAAATGGAGTGAAGGTGCATGATGAAGACAGTGAAGAAATTGGTAAGGAAGAATGGAAGATGGAGAGGTGGAAAGGAAAAAGAAAGGAAGGGATAGGAGAGTCAATGCTAGTGAATGGATGTTAGGAGAAATCAAGTGATAATGATTAGTAGGAAAATATGGGACAAAAGATGAGATGAGGTAGAAAGTAAATGAAGAATGGGAGGGGGAACACCAATGAAGGGATGTTAGGATAAGTCCTCCAATAATGAACGGAGGGTACAGAGGAAGGAAGGAATGAAGATAAAATGGAGGAGGTCAAAGAAAAGGATTCAGGCTATGTAGAATGGGGATGAGTGATTTTTAGGAGAATTCCACTGATAATTATTAGCACAAAAATAAAAGAGGATGATGAAATACTATTAGGGGAAGATCAATAACAATGACGGGTAAATATGGGGGTAGATATGTTGGAGAACTCTAGAAGACAGAGTGGAAAGAGTAAAGAAAGGAAGGATAACGATGTGTAGGAAGATGAAGGTGAGGAGAGGATACAATGGATGAGAATGACTGAGATAAAAATGAAGAAACAAGATATGAAATGAGTGGAGAAGTAACAGTTAAGTAAGATTACCCAACGATGGAATATGGAGATGAAAAAGGGACCAGTAGGAAGTGGTGTTTGCATGAATGGAATAGGAGAGGTGAGAGGATGTGATGATGGGGACTTATGAGAAAATGTAGATGGAAATAATTTGGGGTAGTGGGTGAGTGCAGGATGAATGACCATGCTTAAGAGGGACTCTTAAGTAATATCACCATGCCACATGAGGATTTAAGTAAGATCACCAAACTGGAAGTGAAGATATGGAAGGGGAAAGATGACATTGTATTGGATATAGGTGTGGAAGGGTTGGTTGGATTGGATGAGTATGATGAGAGGCGGGAGATAGAATATGAGGAAGATATGATGGGAGGTGGAAGGGTTAGATGAAAAACCATTCTTAAGAGGAACTCTAAAGTAAGATTTCCCTGTGATGGGGATGGTTAAGTAGGATCACCAAACAGAAAAATATGAAGATGAAAAGATTGAGCAGCGTCTATCAAAATAGAAAAAAAGATTAAAGGAGATGATATCAAAGTGATAATAAGGAAAAAAATGAGTGTGACATGAGTGGATGGAGGAACATATGTAGTTTAGATGGAAAGTGTAATGGTAATGCTAAAGTGGGATGCCCACGTTGTGGGAGTGATGATGCAAGAATGTTAAGTGGAAAAGGAGGAGTGGAAAGACATTTGTGGTGGTTATTGCGGTCTATTAAAAGAGGAAATGGTGATGAAGATTCTACAGCAATAGGATACAAGGAAGAAGATATACCTTAACTAAGATTCTCTAGCTATATGGATGGTTAAATAAGATTGTCAAACTGAAAGTGAAAGAGTGAAAGGGAAACTCAAGAGGAAAGACAAGTAATATACCTGACATCATGCAAGGGTACAAAAAGGTGAGAAGGATGATGTGGAGAAAAACGGTGATGAGTGGAAATGAAGAGCGAGGAGCAATGGATCAAAGACGTTGTTGAACATGTTGAGAGATAAGGAGCTACATGATAACGGACTTTTCTTGAGAAGGATCCTCAAGTAGGATTCACAAACTACAACGGTGATCAAGTATAATTCAAAAACCAAAAAGTATATTTGTAAATTCATTCATGAAGATAATGGATATATATATATATATAGTTCATAGTGTGAAGTTTGATGTGATTTTTATAAAAGATGATCTGGATGAGATAAATGGAACATAGTTGTAGCAAGGGCGTATAGGGAAACTATGTTTTGAACTGGATTGGAGATAAACAAGAAAGGGTTACCACGCAATGCATTGCACTTGTAGCCAATAGCAGGTGTTAACACAACCAATGATAGTTAGTTATACCAAAATATCATGAGGTAAATATGAAATATGCTCATAATCATAATGTTGACATAAAAAAGGGATTGAGATGTAAATAGTATGTGGGAAGAAGGATCTCCAAAGGTGTTGTTCCTTAAGTCTATGCCCCAACTCTAGGAAAGGGAAATAACAATAGTAGAAAGCTTTCTTAAAATGCGGATAAAGGAAGGTTGATCAATGCAGAAAACCTTCCAGATGTCATAATAATAGAGTAGCCATCCTTCGAGGGTATGGTCTAATTTATACATAATATGGATGACAAGAATAATATGATAGCCATCCTTCAAGGGATTGGTCTATTTCTTTTGATTTTGATTTGTATGCTTTTCTTTTTCTTTCCTTTTTTTTACATGAACATTTGTCCTTCGAGGAATCAGTCTATTTTTTTAATAACTTTGATATTTACTTTTTCATACTTGAATTTGAGCTTCACATGGGGGAGAGTTGGGAATAGCTAAGTAAACCACTTAAGAGGGGATAAGGAATGTATAAGAGACACCTTGGACCCTCTACATGGTTGTAATATGAGAATGAGAAGGTGACAGATGTAATGTTTACAGGGTCACATCAAAGTACTAAAGGTGGACCACATAATTCAGATTATTAAAATGATAAATGAAATGGGATAAGGATGGCGGAATAATCTAACAATGTAACTGAGTGCTCATTAGTAGATATGCTAATAGTAGACTAGTTGCAAGTGTAATGCATTAAGAGGCTTCATCTCTAGTTTACCACCATGAGAGGGAAGACAGTGAAGTTGCAATAAGATGAGACGATACCCAAGCAAGAAAAAAAAATTTGTCCTGAAGGAAACGAACATATGACCACAATGGTGGATTTAGATGAAAATAAATGATTCCTCAAGAGAGACATAAACATAGAAGGAAAATCATGACCTCAAAGGAGGATTTGATGAAATAAACGGTGTCCCAAAAGAGACACAAATAGAGCCAAAATGGTGGACTTTAAGAAAAAAGGGGGTCCCTTAATGGAGAGATAGACATGGCCTCAAAGGAGGGCTTTGATGAAAAAAATATGGTGTCCTAAAAGAGGCACAAATATAGCCACAATGGTGGAATTTGAGAAAAAAAGAGGTCCCTCAATGGAGAGATAGACATGGCCTCAAAAGAGGGATTTGATGAAAAAAATATTGTGCCCCAAAAGACGCATAAATATGGCCACAATGGTGGACTTAAAATGAGTGAGGATTTAGGTAGAAATAGTTTATATTGGATGAATGTGAAGGAGGTAGAAAAAATAATGTCAAAGAGCAAAGTCCTCTAGTAACAAGGGAGTTGTGCAGATGATGTGCTCAA
Organism: Taxus chinensis; assembly: GCA_019776745.2. Taxonomy (NCBI): domain Eukaryota; kingdom Viridiplantae; phylum Streptophyta; class Pinopsida; order Cupressales; family Taxaceae; genus Taxus; species Taxus chinensis. The sequence goes on from CM034150.1 coordinate 850,701,848, forward strand.
GGGAGAGGGAAGGTTGTTCCCCCAATGAGTTAAATGTAAAGGAGTTAAAGGATGTTGAAATATTTTAGATGATATTGTATTAGATTTGGATGGGGTAAAAGAAGGAAGAACACAAGTTTTCTTAGTATGATAAGCGACATTGATGAACAATGGAGGGAATTCCTTAGGAGGAATGACATGGGCTGGATGGATATTAAGGGATAATGTGGATGAAGGGATCATGGGAGATCCAACAAATGGGATATGGATTGGATTCAAGATAGATGGAGAAGGAACTTTCCCTTGAATGAGGAAATCATCTTTCTCAATAAGGTTGTGGACAATTGACCGAAATGCCTTAATATGTTCGATATCATGGCCCGGGGTACAATGATAAGGACAACTACAATTAGGATTGAACCATGATGGTCTGGGACCATAGGGATTAAAGGATTTAATAGGAGGAAGTTTGATGGAAGATGTTTGAGTTAAATGTCAAAGGATATCTTCGTAAGACCCCATCAAAGTGTCATGGGGAAAGTAAATCTTGTGGGTTTTGATAGGATATCTCAGCTTGGAGTTAGGAGAAAAAGTGGATGTGGATTGGATAGGTGAATTTCATGTTTTGGAGGACAAATCAAATTTGGTTGGAGGATTATATTGTTTGAATGTGGATTGATTATTGCAAGATGTTGTAGATGGAGAGGTTGATCCTAACATAGATGTGGTGGCATTAGATTGTTGAGAAGAGGGAAAACCTAAATGTTTTCGAGACTGTGTAGGGGATTGTCAGGGATGCTTTCCCCAAGACTTAGAATTCAACCGAGAATATTTACCTCTAGTAAGGATGACAATAATTTCAACCAAAGGATCTGATAGTGGTGGTGGGGTTATTAATGGAGAAAATTTCCTAAAACAAGATGAGTACGTTAATGGAGAGATAGGTGTTTATATGATGCGATTAATGATATCTATGTGAGATGTGGATTATTTTGGTTTTGGCATGGGAAGAGTTGATTTTGTAGAGGGAGAATGAAAACCATATTTCTTTGATTTAGGTAGATTTGTTGGTTCAATAGATAATCCAAAGGGTATCTTAGATAGGGTTTTAGATTGAGAGGATTTAGTTGGTGTGATAGAAAAAGTAGGCAAAGAGTATTGGGATAGACTGGGTGATGTGGCCATGGGCAAGCTTGTCAAGGTAGAGATAGGTGGACTTGTTGATATCATAGGTATAGGGATCATTGGCATAGATAGGGATGTACACATATTTAGAAGATTTGGAGATATGGGTGGTGTGATAACTGATGGAGGAGACCTTATGGGTAATGTAGAAAATGCAGAAGCATTTTCAGATGTAGAAATAGAAGGGACTAGTTGTTTCATAAATGTTTCTAGGGGTAAGAATGATATGTTGGCTAATGGGGTTGATGAAGAAGGTAGGGTTATAAGGGTTCATGTAGTAGAGCTGAGTTCTGTTGGGATGGTTGTGAGAAATGTAGGTGTAGTAACAGGTGTATTTAATGAAGGTGCCAATGAATGAATAGGTGTGAGAGATGTAGGGTTATGTGCAGATATGAGTGAGGCTAAAATGGGTTCTAAGGAGGAATCTAATGTGGTATATTGGGGTGTATTTGAAGTGTAAAAAGTGGATGATATAGTTGAATTTGATGTGGATGTGATAAGGATAGGAGAACGTGTAGGTTCAGGATAAATAGTGAAATTTGATGTAGGTGTGAGATGATCTAAATAAGGGATGGGAATAATGTCCACTGTGGGAACATGTGGAGTTGGTGATAAGATTGGATCTTGATTGACAGTGTCAACCATATAAACATTTGATAGTTGAGATGTAAAGAGCGTGGCTTTATTTGTTGGTGGTTGATTAGTTTGTGCAGCTGAGGTATCAATTTGGATATCCCCTTGATTTATGAGTTGTTGGACACGATCATTGAAGGAGAAAAATCTCTCAATGTTATGACCTTTGACTCGATGCTATTTAAAATAGTGGGCCTCGTGATACCAAATAGGCTTGGCTTGTGAGTTGTCCATGGGTCGTATGGGAGGTAGTTGGATGGATTTTACAGTGATCAATTTATCAAATACAAAACTATATGATTCTCCTAAGGGAGTGTAGTTGACTATTGAATGAGGGGCTCTTTGTTGAGACCATGTGCTTGATGTAGATGGGGATGAGGGTTAAATGACCACAGTGTTTGCCACACCCTTAAATTTTTCGTTATGTGTGAATGGTTTAGTGGATTCAAATATTTATTTAATTGAAGTTATTTTAAGATGACCCTACTCAATGGCATGGCTTTCAAGTTTGTGATCCATTGCAAAAGATTCATCAAAGGTTCAGAATGATTGGATCTACAAAATAGATGATATAAGTTTGGCACATGAACACTAGAATAAGTCGATGAGTTCATTTTTTGGGATAGTGAAGGATATTTGGTTTATAATATTCTTCCATCATGTGACGAAGTCGGTGATGGGCTTGTCTTCATACTGTCAAATGGTATATAGATCAGCGATAGTGGTTTTACATGTGATATTGATAGAAAAGTGTTCTAAGAATAACTGTGCAAGTTGAGTGAAAGAGAATAAAGAATGTCACAGGATAATGTTTGTACCAGTCCAACCTAAGACTAGACAAAGACATGGGGAAAGTGTGAAGAAGTAGATCATGATCATGTGGAATAAGACAACATGTATTTTTAAATGTGAGGAGATGTTGTTGGGGATATTCATTTTTGTTGAACTTAGTAAACACAAGAATTTTCCAATGAGGGGGATAGGGTTTGATTAGAACCGAAGGATGAATCGGTTCATTACATATGTTCTCATAGGATAAGGTTTTTTTGGATGCCAAGGTGATGGTTTCTAAACTAGCCAACCGATTCATTAAGGCGTGAATTGAATCACTCGAGGTGTTGGAAGGTTGAGATTGGATTGGATGTGTAGTTTGAAAAGTAGTTCGATAAGGCGAATGATGTGTTTGTGGGTGTGCGGGTGTTTGGTGAAGCATCTGATAAGGTGGTTGATAAGTTTGTGGATAGGATGTTTTTGGAATGGTTTGATAAGACATTTTATTAATTTTTGGATATGTAAATATTTAGGGAGCATGTGTCATGGATTGGGATTGCTGCATAGGATGATGTTGAGTGATAGGGGCATGAGGATGAGTGGGGATATATGTGTTAATATTTTGAGATGGCTAAGCAGGCCTATTAATGGAATTTTCAAAATGGGGTGGAATGCAAGTCACTAATTTAGGAGATTGGGAGGATTGAGAGATTATATGAGATTTTTGGAATAAGAAGTCATATATGGGGTTAGGAGGAGATTTGAGTGTATCTAGAGGAGCAGGAGATGGTGGTGCGATTAGTTTTGAAATATTGTCTTGACAAGAGATATGAGGGTTGGTGTCAAGGTGGGGAGAATTTTGAATGACATGGTTCTTATGAGGTGAGACCATGGAGATTGGAGGTTGGGTGACTGACGACATGGTTTTGAGTTTAGAATCATGTTTGGTGAGATCATCAAAAGAATTGATATCATTGGATAGAGTAGATTATTGTTTTTTCTCGATTCGAGAGAGAGCGACAATGGGTGTGAAATAGAGAAACATTTTTTATGTATGTTTTTGACAAACAAATCAAGTAGAATATTTTTTAGCATCATGATTAATTTAGAGGATGTGAACAGAAAAGAAAATTAGGTAATGAAGGTGCCTAAAGGAGTCTAAGGCTATTTTCAGGTAGTTATGGATTGGGATATGTCTAAGATAGTTTCCTGTTGGGTGTTTAAGTCCCAATGAGTTAACCAGGTGAGAGGAATGTTTTGATGTGTTAATTATATTCGTGCAGTCTCAGGAAATGCATGATAAGTGAAATGTAGAGAGTTAAATCCCTTATTTAGGTTATGTGATCAGGTAGGATATAAAAATAAAGGTTATTTTTAATCCAAAATGAAATGTGACATTCGATGTACATAATCACTCAGAAAAAGGATAAAAAATTCAATGCAAAAAAGAGAAAATACAGAAAAATGAGGAATACCTAGAAAATGCTTTTCCTAGTGTTATTTGATTGCACATGTTTGGAGGTATTAATCATAGACCCATAACGTCTAGTACCCTTAAAAGTGCACTATTCACGACTGGAAAGAGGGATCTGGATATTGTTTTTTTGTTTATTTGATCGCATGTGTTGCTGGCATACTTGGAGGCAACGGTTAGTGGCCAAGAATTCCTGAGTAACCTAAAATGGCACCGTCTATGTTTGCAGATAAAGTTGGTAAAAGTATTTTGTGTGGTATGTTTGATTTAAACATTGGTCTTTGATGATGTAATGTTGTTTTTGTGAGGTTAAAGAAATTATCTTGCAAGAAGATGATAAATGCTATTAGTTAAGGTAGTTTTACAAAAATGACTTTATAAATTTTACAAATGGTGTTGTCGTAAATAAATAAAATAATTAATTAAAAAAATTGTAGTTTAACGTTCCTAGTTAATTAGATTAATTGTGATGTGAAAATGAAATTTATAATTTTAATTTATGAAATAAACATATGAGATAAATTAATAAATGTTCAACCTGTATCGAAATGAGAGACGATTGATCAACTATACAATGTGTCAATAGATTTGAAATAATAAGCTATGAAATGAACTATAGAATGATAAAATAAAAATTTTAAGAATAATCTATGAAGTAAATTATTAACTAAAGAGGAAATGCACATGGTAAATTGAAATTATAAATTATTAAATAAATATGTAGTGTATGTGTGGTCGGGCCATGTGGAGTTCACATTGAGGGGCCGTCTTGGTCGAAGAAAGTGTGCATGGAGAGAGGGGGTCGGTGTATGTCAGTTGGGGTTAAGGATAGGGTCGATCCATATGTGGGATGAGTGGGATGGATTCAAAAGGAAGGGAGAGGTGAGGCATTTAGATAGATATGAGTAGAGGGATGTTGGATGGGAGCTCTCCAGTTTGAGGGAGGACGCGTGTGGAACAAGCCGAGTGAAGCAGCGGGGAGGTAAAATGGAAGTGGGAGACATGGTGGAGATCAAGTTGACAATATTGGGTGTGGTGGAGTTTGTGGTGTGTGGGGATGGAGTCGGCTGGGAGGATGGGAGTAGTGGGTATTTGGACAGAGGAAATTTTTGAGTGGTTGAAGATAGGAGTAGCCTGGTGGAGATGGGGATAAGAGAGTCGGGGAGAGAAATCAGATGGGAGCTCGAGAAGAGGGAAAAATATGCATGGGAACATAATAAAATGTGGTTCGGAAGAGGTGTAAAGACATCTGTATAAGGGGAATGGAGAGAGCTTGAATAGAGGAGATCAGGGTTGATGGAGAGCAGTGCAGGAGGAAGGAAGTGAGCTTGTGGGTGGAAGGAGATGATGAGGTAGGATATTTCTCAGTGCGGGTGTAGAGGAAGCGGTGGCTTATGAAGAGAAGGGAGGATGGTGGGAACTTGGTGAGGGAGTCATGGGGTAATGGGAATGACTTAACCGAGGGAGAGGTTGGTGGGGGTGGTAACTCAGTGGAGTGGAAAGGAAATGGGAGCTCGAATAGAGGAGAAGTTCAATGGGAGCTCGCAAAGAGGAAGATGGAGATGAGGGTTGTTCAAGTGGATGGAAGCTCAATTGAGGGGAGTTACGTGGAATGTTTGGGAGATGCAAAGGATGGCTCGGGTTGGATGGAGAATGGAGTGGAGAAGGGGGATGAAGTTGGATGTCATTATGGAGAGCTCGGTGTGGGATGAAGTCGAGCTAGCCAAGTGAATGGAGGGAGATTATGAGTGAGTGTTGAGATGGGTTTGTGAGTCAACGGAGAGTGACTCAAGATTTGGTACAGGATATGGGAATGGATTTGAGTGTGTTGGATTGGAGTATAGGGGTCATGGTGAGGAAGTGGCTGAGCTGGCCAGAGAGGGAAGTTGGGAGTTGGGTAGCACGGAGAAGTGAACGATGTTGTGTAGTGGCTTGGTGTTGGGAGTTGGATGGGAGGGGAGCAAGTGATTTGGTGGGTAGATAGGTATGGTTAGGAGATGGGTTAGAGGTGAGGTAGAATGCTAAGGGAATGGGTAGTTAGAATAATATTGTTTTTTTTTTAAATTAAATAATTCTTTTTTAAAAAAAACTTAATTTTATTTAATAATAATTATGTGCATATATTTTTATTAATTTTTAATTAGTATTATTTATTCAATAATAAATATAAACTTGATATTAATTAGCAACTACCAAATGACAAGTCTATGAACATAACACAATGACATACCTCGAAGGCAGGAAAAAACAACCACATGTACAAAGGACATCACATGGCGGGATCAAATTAAATCTTGTAAATGAGTAAGCTTATAAACAAAATATTCACAAAATCTATCACATGACGACTACTAGGAAAATAATGAATTACGCAATCAAACTTGAAAACACAACCAAATGATAAGGTTAATTTCTGGATTTGCTTCCCATGTGGGTAGATGTCAATAGAAACAAAACAGGGAATGTACCTCCTGGTGATTTCAAGTGACCATACTGACCTGAAAATCGACAAATACTAAGATATTGCAAACAAACAAGTTATAAAAGATGATTAAAATAACAAACAAAATGACCAGATCTAGGATCTGGTCCCACCGGGTGTGCCAAAATGTTATACAAGAAACTTCATTCTCAAGCTGGGTGAAGGATGATACTGGGAGCCACCGACAACTTTGAATGATGGAGGGCTTAGGACCTCAGATGCAGATGTGGATCTATGAGCACAAATTAAATAGATGCATGATATAAAGAAGTTGGATCTACAAAACTTAAACAGATAAGATTAGATCACAATATGTGGGGGTTTCTTGGACAGTGCCAATTCCAAGAGGATTTTAACTCCCTTGGAGAATGTCAACCCCTATGTCAGACAAGATAATAATAGATCATGAATAGTAGTAATGGAATATAAAATGGCAAGTAACTAAAATGATAAGGGAACTTAGCTTGTGCTCTACTATGGAGATGAACCGGGGCATCAAGATGACAAGATAATGAACCATGACAAAGGTTTCTTCCTTAAACTAGAAGAACTTAAAATAAGCTCTTTCTTCTCTTCTCTAAGCCTAGGTCTCTCCAAGTCTTCTTGAAAAATATTAGTCAACATCTAGATTTTCTGTTTTCTTTTTCCTCCTGAAATATGGGGGTAAACTCATATTTATAGCTTAGATGTGAGGTTAAATTGCAGGTTAAATGATACCTAGGGTTGAGTAAAGTAACATGTGATAAGAAATATGATGTGATCATGTGGGCACAACGACTTGAATTATTAGATGGAGTTGGGAGCATGATTGACATGGTCAGTGAGATGATAGATTCCATTTAGAAAGGGATGTCAGATGGGTGTATTAATACCCATGGATTTAATAATTTTTGAGAGATGGGGGATAATGCTAAAAGTTGAATTATCAAATGGGTCTACATGGAGCCCATTTAATAATTAATTAAATAAGGTGAGCAAATAGATGAGATTTCATTTAATTTAAGAAAAAGAGAAGCGAGAATGTAAATTGTGTGAATGTGAGATGATGGAGGGGCGGCTATAACCAAACATAGGTGTCTACAATAAGGAATATGGAAGACAAGGATGAAGTCCTTAAAGTAGTGAATGATGAGACATTTAAGCATGAGGAGAGGATCACTTTAGTAGTGAAGAAGTTTGATGTGCTTGCAGGATCCCAGGACCCTCATAAGGAAAGGATAAAGGATATTAGAAAACTCATCATGCAATAGATGGATGTCATTGGAAAGGATGATCTCAAGCCTAGAAAATGTTCTTATGGTGTTGTAGAATGAAGGTGGAGAACATGAATTTGGATGAGTTGGATGGGGGTACTTATAGCAATCCCTGACAAAACTAATAAGACACTGAGTTATTGGACTGAGTTAGAACCAAAGGAAAAAGCTAAATATCCAGAGTTAATTCTACCTATGGAAGGATAGAGATCCCAAGTCTACTTTCATTCTTTTTATGAAATATATTTTTCATTTTTTTCATTATTGTTTCATGGACAGATGGATCATGATTACCCATTACCAAGGATGTCAATGAAGCAACTATGGGGTAATTTTTGGCTAATGAATTGTCAGCCTAATTACTAAATGTACATAAGGGTTAGGCACACAAGCATAGGGTAGGTATGTGCACACAGAATTATAGTGGACCAGGGTGCACCGGGAAAGCATAAACTCAAGACTTATCCATTTTTAGTATGAGGCTAGATATGGATGTTGAGTGTGGAGCACATTTTGTAGAAGATTTGGAAAGCACACAAAGGCTATTTTGGATAAGTGGAAGATCAAGTGACATGTATAGTTTTGAGTTATTAATAGGATTAGACTGCAGTTATATTATTATATAATCTATTATTAGCAAGATTGCATGATTTTTGATTTATCATGTAAGGGTGCATGGCTATTCTTAGCATATAACCTATTTTTGGAGAGTATATGAGTAGTGAATGGAAAATCCCCACTACCTATAAATATGTATTGATTTTCATGGTTTAGATAGTTAGTTTGGTAATAGAGTTATGATGTTGGTTTATGAGCACACATGACTTATGGTGATATTACTATGTATGTGTGCATTTTTTTGTTTTAAAAAAATTAACATAATGGATCTTTCTGGTTGGATATTGGTTGTTGTCATGTTTGTGACCGATTCTTATATGATAAAGTTAATCTTGATTTTTGTATGACTTAATCTTGCATATGGTTAATATCTAGATCTAGTTCATGTTATGATTAACTCTTGAATGGATATTATGAATCTAAAATATTTGTATGATCATGTTGAATCCTTGATAAAGATACCACAAAAGAAGGTACCTGATACCCTTGTGCACGATAGGTGAGCACTTGGTTATGGCTAAGTGATATGTCAGCATGCCTTGGGCTGTTGTGGGTAAAATAAGACTACAAGAATAAAAATGATGTCCTCCAATTTTATGATGATGAGAATGATCAAGTAAAATCATCTAAAATATCATCATTGTCATGGTCGAAGTCAAATGGAGAGAATCAAAGACCTGGTAAGTAATAGTATGCAGTTGATCTCACCAAGAGCCATTACGGCATAGATGGTACATACCCATGGCATATCTTTGTCAGTAAAATGTGGTTATTGACAACCATGTACATATCAAAGAGAAATATTTTATTCATATCCGAGAAAGGAATCATTTCAAATAGATACGCAGCTGAAAGGCATAAGAAATGTGATGTAGTATGATCAGGGTCTAAAGTGTAACCAATATAGTGAAGCCAAGACTGCCCAAGCATGAGTGGAGAAGTGCAAGAAGTGTATTTAATAAAGAGTGATATATGGAAAACATGAAGACCATTCGCAGTAATGATATGAACATATCCGTGATAGAGGTGAAAAGAATGAGATGGATGGAGGAGATCATCAAGTGTGAATCCTAGCCGAGCCAAACCATCATATGTACAAAAAATGTCATAGCAAGTGGGATCGAATGGAATGTGATGATAGAAAAAACTATTCATGAAAAAATTCCATGTGAGTGGAGGAATCATAGATGTGGGTTCCTCATGAGAAGATGAGATAGGCGGTATGACATCTAATGTATAGACAGACCCCCGATAAATTACCATAGCATTAATAAAAGGAGGGGTTTTTCTAAATTGATATTCACTAGGACCAATAGGAAAAAAAGTATCATTGAATTATGAATCATCTATCTTTATAGTAGTAAAATTAATATTGCACAATTTTTCATCAATAAGCTCAATGGTATCAATCTCGTCATCATAATCATTAGTGTTGGCATTGTCATGCTAGATAACAATATCAAGGATATTGGTAGGTATTGGCATGTTTTGGTTTAGGTGTTGTCATTGATGTAAACCCCCATTAATGAAAAAGCATATGATGAAGTAGGGTCAGATAATTCTCAGAGTGATGATGACATGGAGATTTAGGTATTATTATCTTTGTTTCATATATTAATTTAGATAGAATTGCTTGTTCTTACAAGCCTATTCAAGTAACCTAGCTAGCCTAGGTGTTGGTGCATAGAATTTGGAGCTTATTGATAGATTGAGGAGCATGTTGGAAGAATGGAAAGAATGATTAGATAGTTTTTAGGAACTCACATGAGTTTTAGGGTATAGATATAGGTTGGTGACCAAGATTCAGGTACTCATTTGGACCAAGTATGGTTGTTAGAAGGTATGAGGATGAATTTTGGATATATGTGAGCTCATAGATGCATGTATGTAGTTGATTCATGATGTACCATTTATGTTAGGGAATTTTGGAGAGTTTATATGATGATTTATGATGTTGTTTCAGCTGAACCTAGCCTTTACAATGAAAAATCCTAAGGGATGGATATGAAAGTCTTAGTACTTGGAAAATATTGAGAGATATTTGTGACATGGTGATGATTAGATATGTTATTAATATGTGTCATGATAGTTTGGGAAAAAAATTAGGTTTCCACGATGATTATTTTTCAAGTTATGTTAGTTTTAATGAAACATGGTCGAGAAGGAGGTCATTTCCAGCTCGAATTAGATCTTCTAATGTTCACCCTGAATTGTTTTCTTTTCATGGGACCTTATAGATTTCAAGGATGTTTCTAAATTGAATCTAGAATGTTCCACAAAAATAACGAGGTCATTTCATAGTCACATTTTAATGAATGAATTTTAAGAAGGTAAACAACTTCTTATGTGTTTAAAACCCTAGCTCAAAAGTGGTAGGAGAGAAAATGCTTCTAGGTTTCGAAATTTACCTATAGTGCATGGATGATGATTGTATGATATATAGTATTCCTCTAGGTTTCCAGAAAGGTATGGTAGTTTTTTTTGTGATGAGTGCACCCCACTCAAATAGGCTTATTGTTGAAGAAATTTAATTTTGGACAAGGTTGTCTAAAGAAGTTGAAAAATAAATAGACATCATGATGATTATATGACATTTTCTTTATGTCCATGGTGTTTTTAGAACATGTTGATGCAGTGAGAAGGTCAAGTGTGTTTTATTTGTGTTCACTAGTCAAAGGGCATATTTGGGGTAGTTTCAAGCAGTTTCCAGAGATCAACTTGGTTGAAGGCCTTTCACTTATATTTGGAAGGAGTTCAAGTATGTTCTTAAAAGGTGATTCAAAGAGATTTCCAATGGTATAATTTTGGTCTCATGGTGATTTGATTTGATGTGGTTTCTATGTCAGTTTTTGGAGATGAATGTTTCTTGGTTTTGAAGATAGGATTGTTTTTGTTGAAAGATTGAGTTAGTTGGAGCATGAGATGATTTATTTGATGCTTGTTATCATTCGAAAAGTGAAGAGGAATGAATTATGTTCTTATTTAAGACCTTTGGAGGTATTGAAAGTGTCAAAAAGTGTGAAAAATATATTATATTTATTCTAAAGTTTCTTATGTTTCCATAGAGTAGTCACATGCAATAGTTGAGATTGTCTTGGGTGGTCTTGAGGCCCAAAGGCCAAATAGGGAAGATGATAACAACTGTTTTATGAAGGAAATTAGTCATTGGGCCCATTAAATGAAATAATTTTATTGGTTAAATTAAATTTGAGACCATGTATGATTTTTTTATGTTATATTACTCATGTATGGTGAATATGGGAGCTTGACTAAGCATGGTTTTGGTATAAGTGGATTTTTCAATTTTAGTGATGGGGTTTTGAGGATTTTTGGTGCAAGGTGAGAGGTGTTTGGCATGGCTGACCCACATGAGTAAATTATAATTTTTTTAATGATTCTTATGGGATGTTTTTAATTTGGTATGTTTGATCCAAAGGAGGGAAACTGACCTCTTTTGAATTTAAATAAATAAGAGCTTATAAAAGTGAAGTTTTGGGTGAAATTAGCAACTAATTGACTGAGTATGAAATGTGCGACCTAGGTGTGATATTTTTGTAGATACAAAGGCATGTGTTGAGGATTGATCAATTATATGAAAAGTCAAATAATTACATCAAGTGTGTGTGCAAGGTTTTGATGCATTGAGAAGTGAAGATAGTACAAGTGTGTGCAAGTTTGAAGACCTAGGGTTTGAACAAGGGTTTAAATGTGTGTGTGATCTGAGTTTGTAATCTCCATCAGTCATGGAAGAAAAAAATCTCAAATATCTTCATCATAAGGTGGTTGAGTGAGTTCTTGATCATCTTAGGGGATTATAGCCTCCTTATGGGGTTGGCACTTTAAAAAAATAGGGGTTGGTGCTCCTTGTAGGGTGGGTGCTCTTTGTGGGGTTGGTGCCTCACTAAATTTGAAACATATCAATATAAATATTTTGTTTTAGTGGATTTTCTTCCCCATTAGGGTTTTCCACTTATATCTTGTGTTATGGTGTTGATTTCCTTGTTCATGGTTAATTGTATGTATGGTATTTTATATTGTGCACACATTAATGGTTAGATGAGTTGTTTGTGATTTATGTAAATAATATGAAATTGAACTATTTTGTAAGGAATAATTCACCCCCCATTCCATTGTGCTTCTAACAATTGGTATCAGAGCATGTCATTTTGGAGAAGTTTAATCACCTGAAATGAGATTTTCTGAAGCACTATCATGGATTATTGTCAAGAGTAAGCCGGTATGTTTCCATTGATTAGAATGAGGGTTTACATAAAACCCTAGAGGTTAGATATATGGAATGATATTTATGAAGTATGTACATCACTCTCACCCACTTTTAATAATTATGAAGTGTGTGGTATTTCTCAAACTTCCTTTTATAGTCAAGATGAAAATCTGATTTAGTATATTGATAGTGGATTTTCAACTCATATGACATGTGACAAGAGTAAGTTCATTAACTTAAGGAAAAATGATTCTGGGTCAATTAGGTTTGGAGATAATTCTACTATAAATATTTTAGAGAGAGGTTCTTCAAGTTTGGATAATGGAAAAACCCTCACCAAGGATGTTTTGTATGTTGAAGCATTGAAGCATAATTTACTCAGTGTAATCCAAACGAGAAAGAAAGGATATGCTCTATATTTTTATGACAAGGGGTGCAATATTAAGAAAGGAGATAAAGGTAAGATTGTTTCCAAAGCTAAGAGAACTAACAATAAAATGTATATTCTTAAGGAAATCAATAAACAAAAGTTTCTTATGAGTAATATGAATGATAGTTGGTTGTGGCATAGGAGATTAGGCCATGTAAATTTTGATATTCTTCTTAAGATCATCTATAACAATTATGCCAGAAATATTCCTAATATCATAAAACCAGAAGATACTTTGTGTAAATAATGTCTCCCTGGAAACAAAACTAGAAGAATATTCAAGACTAAAGAACATGACTCCACCACTAGTCCACTTCAGTTAATTCATATTGATCTTTGTGGGCCTATGAGGATTGAAAGTACTTTAGGTGATTACTATTTTTTACTTCTTATTGATGATTTCACTAGATATATTTGGCTAGGATATTTGAGAAACAAATCAAATTATTTTGATGTTTTCAAGTCTTTTAAAGATTTTATTGAGAATGAGAAGAATGGAAGGATAAAATGCATTAGATAAGATATTGGAGGTGATTTTTGGTCTAATTCATTTGATGAGTTTTCTATAGTTCATGGCATTAAGAGGAAATTGTCAGCATTAAGAACTCCCCAATAAAATGGAGGGGAGTTTTAATATGATTCATTTGATGAGCTTTAAAAACAAATCAAATAAGTATGCATTCAAATCCTCATCATCGATAATTAAAAAATTTCATATCTCATCCCTAGTCGATGCCACCAAGATGGTTCGATGCCCTAGTAGGCGTGGTCAATGGCGACCGTACCCAGTAACCGATGACCTCCCCTTGTGGCGACCCCCACATTTTGAAAAATAAAAACAAAAAATATTAAAAAATAAGATATATTTTAGGAAATTACCATCCTACGAGTTATTTGGCACTTCCTCGCTTCCCCTCCTATCTCCATATCACTCAAATTCTCAACTCTTCTTTGCACTTTGATCTCTTGATCATCAAATTGCACATTACAATTTAGATTAGTCAGCCAACCCATGGGATTAAATATCCCATCAACCCTAGTTGTCGTCAACCCTCTTGAGTTGTCACCATTTCATCCTTGGCCACCGCTGACTCTACCCAGTCGTCATCAACCCATCCCTTCCCTTTTCTATCAATGTTCATTTTTTCTCGTTACTTTAAAAATTATCTTTTCTTCCACTATTACCTTATGTGTTTCTCATAACAAAAAATTTTCCCACCTGGGATTCGTTATCTCTTTCATCTTCTATTTTACATCATCTCACCTTTGTGGCCATCTTCATGTTCCCTCTTGGGGAACCATTATTTTACTCTTTTTTGTCCCACCTTGGACATATATTTTCAATTCCTCCTCTCAGCATGACATTGCATTCACTTTTTTAACCCCCCTCATTTTTCCATGACCCTTGTCTTGACAATTTTTGTATTTGTTTATGCATACTTGATGTATTCCTTTGACCCATTCGTCTTAAGGATTGCACATCCATTTGAGTGGATTCCCCTTGGATTCCCTCCATCTTGTAGTGGTTTTTTCTGACACATAGGTATGTAGGAAATTTCCATCATCTCCATTAAGGTCGTACTTTGTTCCCTACTGTAGTGACTCCAAAATCACCCCCATATTTTTCATATCTTTTTATTTTTTGTTTATCCTTGTCTGGGATATCTTATCTCATCATCTTCATTTTTTCATCCTTTCCACCCTTTATTTTCTCATCTATCTCTTTTAAACTCGTGATCTAATTCCCTTTGTGTCGTCTATCCCTAGTTTGAGGGGGGACCACCTCATCAAATATATTTTCATCTTTTCTCATTTTTGTCTCATGGCTTACCCAATGCTAGAATTGACAAAAAGGGGAAAATGTAGACAACAATTTTTGGTATCACTACCCCTCACCCTACATTCACTCTAAATCACATTTTCTACATACATACCTCTCTTCCATTTCAAATTCCCTTCTTCGCTCCAAAAATCAATTTAGCCCACTTATTTATGATTTCTCATCATTATTCCTCCTTAATCATCCTTTAATCACCATTAATTAATTATAATCCCCATTTATTTCATTTTCCTCCATTTTATCCTCCCTAGACCTACATTTACTAAATTCACCTTCTCTTTTCATTTTTAAAATATTTTTCATGGTCCACCTACCCATTTACTCATCATAAATAACCCTAACTCATATTAACCCTTAAAAACCCTAATTCCACATCTGATGGGCTCTTTCTCTAGAGCTTTACACCTTCCACCCATCTAAATAAACATATCCCCTTGATTAGCGATGACCCATCTAGGTCTCCGTCAACCCCTATAAAGCCGCCCTTACCCCTCCGTTTCTACAAGATGCAATTTTGGAGATTTCTTATTTATTTATGATCTTTTCACTCATTTGTTGATCTCTCTTGTAGTTGGCATCATCAACTTGGATATCTTGTGCTTAAATCTTAGAGATTTGGAGATTTTTTTCACCCTTACATGCTTAGGGTCCCATTGTTGCAATTTTTCCACTATATCCTTCATCAAGATCTTGTATAGGTTTAGCTATCATCAAGAGTCTTGTCTCTTCCTTTTTAGGCCTTCATTTCTCATCTTCAGTTCTTTGTTCTCGTCCATCCATTTTCATCCAACTCTAGATCACCCCCAGTTGTCGTCGACCCTATCTGGACTCCTTTGACCCAGATTTCATTTCGTTATCCTCTCTGCCATCTAAATCCCTAGTCAGCTCCTCTCTATTTTGAAAGTCTCTCAAACACTAAGATATTTTCATTCTGCCATCTTTTTTACCTTATATCTTTTCCACTATCCCTTGGTCACCATCGACTCAACTAGGTCATAGTCGACTTGATTAGTTCTCATTACATTCACCTTCAGATTTCATAATTTTATTGCATCCTTTCTATTAGATCCAGTTTCAAATCTCTTATAGGTCCCTACCATTTCATCTTAGTTCACCACCAGCTCTAGATCTACCTCAAAGGCCTTCATGTATGCATTTTCATTGTTTCTGTTGATGTACTCTAGTTGCCGTCGATTGGGATTTACAATCTCGGGTCACCGTCAACCTGCATAGGTTTGGTTAAATTTTCTTAGATAAAATCTGAATTTTATCACTTTTATTGCATTTCAATTTTTGTTACAATTCAGATTCTGCTACATCTAATTTATCAATCATTTATTTTATTTATCTTTTTCAAAACATGGGTTGACATCTATCCTAGGAAGTTTTCACTTCTCATGAATGACATTGTCAAGAAACCCACCCATCTATCTACTAGTAAATTTATTTTTCAAGTTCACTTGATTTTTAGGTCATCTATCTCACTACGAAGAAGGATCTATCATTTTTCACCTATATCCATCATCATTCCATTTAGAGGTACCTTAAACCCTCTCATATTTGGTGTTGTTCATTTTCTTATTAGGATTTCACTAATCTGAAATAGGTAGTGAGGAAACTTGTTCAACATAATGTTTCTAACCAAATGGTGATCAAATGAAGCTGATAAAGGTGAATGTGATGTAGGTACAAGTATTCCTTTGTCATTAATGTAAAAATGGGGAGAAGTTCAGGTGGTTTTCCATCATTGATAAAGAGGGAGATTTTTGGCATGTTATGGTTTAGGTGTTTTCATTAATGTACAACCCCATTAATGAAAAATTGGATGATATAGTAGGGTCACATGATTTTCAGAGTGATGATTACATGGATATTTAGGTATGTTCTTGGCTGCATATGTTGATTCAGTTCGAACTACTTATTCTTACAAGCCTATTCAAGTGACCTATCTAGCCTAGGTGTTGGTGCATGGATGTTAGAGCTTCTTGATAGCTTGAGTAACTTTTTGGAAACATGTAGAGAATTATTAGAGATTTTTTAGGAATTCACATGTGTTTTAGGGTGCAGATACAGGATGGTGACCAAAATTCAGGTGCTCATTTAGACCAGGTTTAGATGTTAGAAGGAATGAGGATGAGTTTTGGATCCATGTGAGATCATGGATGTATGTAGGAAGTTGATTAATGACGTACCATGTATATTATTCCTTTTAGAGAGTTTATATGATTAGTTATGATGTTGTTTCAATTGACCCTAGCCTTTACAATGTAAAACCATAAGGGATAGTTATGCAAGTCTTAGTGGCTGGAAATATTGAGAGATATGTGTGACATGGTGATGATTGGAGATGTTATTAGGATGTTTCATGATGTTGTGGGAAAAAATTTATGTTTTCATGATGAGTATTTTGTAAGTTACGTTAGTTTTGGTGAAGCAAGAATTAGATATTCTAATACTCACCATAAATTGTGTTATTTACATGGGATATTTTAGATTTTAGGAATGTTTATACATTGATTATATAAGGTTTCACAAAAATAATTAGGTCATTTCATCATCAGATTTTTATGAATGAATGTTAAGAAGGTAAACGACTTCTTATGTGTTTTAAACCCTAGCTCAAAAGAGGTAGGAGAGAAAATGATTATAAGTTGCCAAAATTTATTGATGGATGATGATTAGATGATATATATTATTCCTCAATGTTTCCAAAAATTTATTGTAGTTCTTGTGGTGATGAGTGGACTCCACCCAAATAGGTTTGTTTCTGAAGAAGCTCAATTTGGGGACAAGGTTGTCTAAAGAAGTTGCAAACTAAATGGAAATTATGATTATTATGTGATTTTTTAATTTATTTACATGATGGTTTGAGACCATGGTGATTCATTTATAAGGTCAAGTGTGCTCTATTTGTGTTGAATGGTCAAAGAGCAGTTTTGGGGTAGTTTCAGGTAGTTTGCATGGATTAACTTGGTTACAGGCCTTCCACTTCGAGTGGGAAGGATTTACAATATGTTTTGGAAATTTTATTCATATATATTTATAATGGTATAATTTTTTTCTCATGGTGATTTTATTTTATGTGGTTTCCTAAGTTAGTTTGTGGAGATGAAGGTTTCTTGATTTTTAAGATAAGACTGCTTTTTCTGAAAGAATTAGTTGGTTGGAGCATAAGATGATTTATTCAATGTTTTATATCACCTAGAAAGTGAAAATTAATTATTTTTGTTCCTGTTTAATTAATTTTTAGGTCTTTAAAGTGTCATAAAGGGTGCAAACTAGCTGAGTTTGTGAAACTGGTTTTTGGGCAGCTTGTTTTGGTGAAGTGTAAAGTTGCTCTGGTTTGAGTATATGAAATTTTCAATAGGTATAACTTTCTTATATGTTTTATATAGGTTATAAGGTTTTCATAAATTGGTCACATTCCATATTTGAGATCATCTTAGGTTGTCTTGAGGACCAAATGTGAAATCTGGATGTTGATAGCAGTTGTTTTGTGAAGGAAATGATTCAGTGGGCCCATTAAATGAAATAATTTGATTTTTTAAAGTATGTTTATGAACATGTATGATGTTTTTATGATATATTACTCATGTTTGGTGAATAAGGGAGATTGAATAATCATGATTTTGGTATAAGTGGATTTTTTTCCATTTTAGTGATGGGGTTTTAAGGATTTTTGGTGCAAGGTGAGAGGTTTTTGGCATGGCTGACCTACATGAGACAATTATGAATGTTTTAATGATTATTATGGGATGATTTTAAGTTAGTATGGTTTATTCAAATAATATAAACTGGCCATTTTTGAATTTGAATCAAGAAGAGCTTATAAAAGTAAAGTTTTGGGTGCAATTTGTAACTAGTTGAGTGAGTATGAAAAGTGCAACCAAGGTGTGAGATTTTTTCAGGTAAAAAGGAATTTTTTAGGACTGATCAAGTGTGAGATAGGTTGAGTAATGACAAAAAAAATTTCTGCAAGAGTTTTATGCATTGAGAAGTGAAGACAGTGCCAAGTGTGCACAATTTTGAAGACCCATGGTTTAAACAAGGGTTTGAAAGTGTGAGTGAGCTAATTTTTTTATCTACATTAGTTTTGGATGTAAAACATCTCATATATATTCATCTAAATGTGGTTGAGTTGGAAATTGATTATCTTGAGGGGTTGTAACCTCATTATGGAGTTGGTGCTTCACAAAATTAGGGGTTGGTGTTCCTTATAGGGTTAGTGCTCTACTAAACTAGGGGTTAATGCTCCTTGTGGGGTTGGTGCCTCAATTTTTTTGAAACATATCGATATAAATATTTTTTTAGTATGTTTTTTTCCCCTTAAGGTTTTCCCACTTATATCTTGTGGTATGGTGTTGATTTCCTTGTTCATGGTTAATTGCGTTTATGATATTTGATATTGTACACACATTAATGGTTGGATAATTTTTTTTTAATTTATGTAAGGAATATGAAATTGAATTAATTTGTAAATATTGATTCACCCCCCTCTTAGTCCATTATGCCTCTAATAGTAGGAGGTAACCAACTGCAGGAGGGGGAGGAGTCTCAAAGAGAGAGGTGGTAGTGTTTAGTGGATCAGAAACAATGGGTGAAATGACAACAATAGTATGAGTGGAAATGTATGGAATGCTTGTGGAAGTGGAAGCAGGTTGTGAAGGACTAGATTGAAAATATCATATGTACCAATATTTCTATATGGAATAAGCTATGATGGAGGAATAGGCATAGAGGTAACGAGGTCCATGCAAAAAAAATTGAATGGATTAGGGTAGGCAAAAATGGTATGTTCATATCCATCATGTAATATTTTAATGTAATGTTGAATAGCAGATGGGACACCATGCATTGCATGAATCCAAGTTTTACCCAGCAAATAATTCAAATGAAACGAGGCATTGATAATAAATAATATTATAGGTACAATTTTTGGCCCAATTTGTAAAGGTAATTTGATAGTTCCTAGGCATGTGGAGTAGTGAAATCATAGCCATGAATGAGATTAGAATTTTTAGCAATGAGATTATTAGTAATTTTGATTTTATTTAAAAGGGAGTGGTCACGTAGATTAATATAAAACCCATTTTCAATGAGTACATGCTTGATACAAATGGTGCCAATGATGGAAATGATAAAAAGAGGAATGCATGTATTATCAATAGAAGATGGTGATATTTCCTCATTACTAAATGGTATAGCATGTGGTACATTTTTGAGATACTAAATGAGTTGTGTGGAGACCACCGAACAATTATTGCTTCAATGTGGATAGAACGAAGGGCGGTCTCTAATGTATGATGAAAATTAGGTGCATTGCATAATAACTCATGGAGATATATTTTGGCTGATGTATTCTTAAGTTGTTCGATGATATCATGGCCTTTAGAATTGGTAGAAGTCGTAGAATTGATAGGTGGTGGGATAGAAATGGGATTTTGTAGGAGGAAAAGTGTGATGAGTAGTGACTACATTAATAGTTGCATCATCCCTAGGTGTAATAAAGAGAAGAGAATGTTGAGTACGAACTTGCATAAAATTAGCAGTAGCAGTAACTATCCCAGAAACCTTAGTTGAGGAAAAATAAGGATACGAAGACTAATCCATGAATTAAGAAGAAGAATACATAATCAGATGGTATTGATTAAATGGATGAGTGCACCAAATGATTTTTAAAATATGTGATGAGGCCATAAATTGGCCATAAATTACCATTATTTTGTCCTTCCAAGTTACCTTTGAAAGTGGATTTAAATGTAATCTTAAAAATTATAGTTTTCTTAAGATAGAATATAGGATATATATCTTGTTCATTCTTTAGAAATATTTTTTTATCTATTTTTTTTACTAATCCTATTGATTATTTGAGAAAAGATGCAAAGTCTTGTGTATGCAGGACCATAAAGGAAAGATAATGCTAGTATTGGGAAAATTGGAATTGATCATGGATGGTATATCTAAACTCAAAAATGATTTCATATTCAGATTCCTCTCAAAAAATTATGCAAGTTCAAAAAAGAATCATCTCAATCCATGAGATCGCATGCAAAAGTTATAGTTGTTTTAAGTTAGCTCCAAAACTCACAGATTTAGTTCCAAAACTCGCAGGTTTAGTTTCAGAACTCACAGATTTAGTTCTAGAACTCATAGATTTAGTTCTGGAACTCACAGATTTAGTTTCAAAAACTCACAGATTTAGTTCTGTAACTTGCATTAAATAGATTTAGTTCCGGAAGAAGTTCCGGAACACAGATTTAAAATGGAACTTGAATCAATTGAATAACATTTAGTTTGGAACTTGCAATTCATATATTTATATATTTAAGAAATTAAAATAGTGGACAAAGCTGCTAAGGTAGAGAATGAAAGTTTTCGGAACTTGTAATTCATGGACAAAGCAGATTTAGTTCCGGAACTTACATAAAAGGAATGACAGCTTTAGTTCTAGAACTTGCATAAAAGGAATGACAGTTTTTTTTGAGGAACTTGCATAAAATGAAATAATTAGAGAATCAATGGAAAATATGAGAGAGGTTTTTGTTCATAGAAATGTGTTTAACAAAAACCTCATTCAGATTTTCTACAGGTTTTACCAATGAAGAGAAATCTAACTTTTAGTGAGCTACAGTCCGAGGAAAAAGTGTATCAGACGAGCACTAAAAGTTCCATAAATAGAAACAGAAAAGTCAAATGGAAAATATGAGAGAGGTTTTTTGTTCATAGAAATGTGTTTAACAAAAACCTCATTCATGATTTTCTACAGGTTTTACCAATGAAGAGAAATTTAACTTTTAGTGAGCTGCAGTCTGAGGAAAAGTGTATCAGACGAGCACTAAAAGTTCCATAAACAGAAACAAAAAAGTCAAACGAAAATATGAGAGAGGTTTTTGTTCATAGAAATGTGTTTAACAAAAACCTCATTCATATTTGCAACAGGTTTTACCAATGAAGATAAATCTAACTTTTAGTGAACTGTAGTCCGAGGAAAAAGCGTATCAGACAAGCGTCAAAAGTTCCACAATAAAAAACAACAAAGTCAAATGGAAAATCCGAGAAAGGTATTTGGTCAAAATCATCTTTTGAGGAAAAACCTCCTTCCAATAATGTAGGAGAATAAAATCATTGTGATTCTTGTTACCGAAAATCAAGGAGAAGATTTGGGAGCAAATCTTCCTAAAATAAGTGAGATAAGACTTTGACTCCAATAATATATCTCTCTCCATATTTTGTGGAGATGGAGATCTTAGTTGTTAGGATTAGAATAAAGATAAGATCAGATTGTATCTCCCAAAATAAGGAGTTGGTTGGACGCATAAATTATAAATGCAACCTTCCACACTCAGATATGTAATGTTTTTTACTACCAAGAAATGAATATGTTCTTTTCTCTCTAATATTCTGTAGTTTTGAGTTAAGATCTCAAAGCATGGTTTAAATCCTCTTCCAAGGAATGAGCTGGCCACTCATTCTAAGGAAGATGGATCTGTATATTTGTGTTTTTATTTTGTAATAATTTGTGTTTATTTATTTTTCTGTAATTATCATCTTGTTGTGTTGTTCTTCTCTTTGTATTGTAACATTCAGTCTGTTGTAAACCTGCAGGTGTTTCATTTAATTTTACTTATTTCCAATTCATAAATTTCAATTTATGCAAGTGTGTTTTTATTTCCTGCAAGTTTGATTTCCTTATGCAAGTGTGTTTCATGCAAACTTTATTTCTGCAAGTGTGCATTTAAATTTCTGCATGTGTGATTTATTTTATGCAAGTTTGGATTGTGTTTAAAGGAGTTGTTTTCCAAGATCTTCTTCTCTTAATGCATACAGCCTTCAGACACCAACCCAGATTGAAATTATTAATGGTGAGGATTGATGACCCTCATCATTTTGGCACCTTTTCTGGGGACATGGTGTTATTAGGAGATTCAGAGTTCTCTAAAAGAATATTCTAGTGACAGTAGAATACCTTTTAGCAAATTCTATGACATAGAAGTATTTGGTAAGTAGTTTCTTTAGACTTTTATTTCCTGCAAGTAGATTAAAATTTCATTTTTGTAATTAGGAATATTAGATTGTAAATATTTATCTCCCCACAAACTAACTCTGTGTATAAGAAAATGACTGTGATGTTTGATCAAGAAGGTATAATGGTATGAACAAAGAATTCAGATCTGGAAATGGTAGAATATGATATTGAATCTGGAAGTAGATCCAGTTGATGAAATATCATATGCCATTCTTGATAACCACCACCATTTCCCCTTGTATCAACTAACAACTCAGTGATCTTATTACACATAACCTTAGTAAAAAATTGGCTTATCTAGTTTGTAATAATGAAGTGGTAGCATTTCTAATTAACTTCATCCATATTCAGGGATTTCATTAGAGCCAAAATAAAAAACCCACTCATAATAAATCCACCCATCCAAATTAGTTTTTCATCACATAATAAAATTCAATCCCTGAACCATATCCATTAGAAAAATTTGTTTTCATGTCTTTCAATTTTTTCATTTTTGTATATGCTTGTATAACATGAAGAAACAATTATTGTGAATATCAAGACAAACACTTTTTTTTTGTGCTAACATCCACAGGAATTTCCAAAGTTGTTCTTGGTACTAACATGCAGATTTTTGTGCACCAACAGTATCAACCAAGGAGCAGTTTGGAGGGACCCATGGATACATAACACAATCCATCTCCTGAGATCACTAGTTTGGGATTTGAAGATTACTATGGTGATTTTGATAATGCATAATTCAAGTTGGGCTTTGAAGACCTAGAAATTATCTACACAATTTTTAGAAATCTTCTTGGAGTTACCAAGTATGCAAAGAGGTTTTTATGAGATCTCAGACATTGCTTCCTATTTTACACAAGTTGTACTTTGATGAATATAGTCTGATGATGGATCAAATTTTTCTCTAATCATTCTCATGCTATCATTTCTTTAAAAAAAAGTAGCCAATCAAAAAAAAAAAAAAAAAAAACTTTGATTGGAAAACCAGCTTGCTGGCCAATCAAAGACAAAAAAAAAAAATAAATAAAAAAAAGCTTTGATTGGAAAACCAGCTTGCTGGCCAATCAAAGACAAAAAAAAAAAAAAAATAAAAAACTTTGATTGGAAAACCAGCTTGCTGGCCAATCAAAGGTAAAAAAAAAAAAACTTTGATTGGAAAACCAGCTTGCTGGCCAATCAAAGACAAAGGGGGGCGACTCTTCTTCAAAGGAAATCAACTGTTACCTGGTGGCTTTCTTCTCGGCACTATTTGACCATGTTAACAATAGGATGACAAGGACAACTAGAGGTATGATCAAGTTATTTTGTTCTACTATTTTATTTTTAAGCTTTCTTGTAAGTTTTTTTATTACAGCTAGATCCACTTTTAAGATCTCCAAGGAAGGCAAGATAAAATTCATATCTCCCCTACTTATATGAAAAATATGTGCACCTCTTTGCAATCAAACTTTTAGAGTCTAATTTATGGGCAGCCATGAATAAACAACATGCATGAGGACATGCATGAGCTTAAGTGTGGGAGAGAAGGAGAAGCATGAGGTATGCATTTTGATTTTAAATATGAGACACAACAGAAGGAGATCCACACAAGAACCTGTTGTAAAAGAAAGGAAATCAAAAGCAGCAGAAGGAGATCCACACAAGAACCTACTGTAAAAGAAAGGAGATCAAAAGTAGCAGAAGGAGATCCACATAAGAACCTACTGTAAAATAAAGGAGATCAAAAGAACATAAGGAGATCCACACAAGAACCTGTTGTAAAAGAAAGGAGATAAAAAACAATAGAAGGAGATCCACACAAGAACCTGCTGTAAAAGAAAGGAGATACAGCAGAAGGAGAAGAATATAGAAAGGATAAAAAGCAACAGAAGGAGATCCACACAAGAACCTACTGTAAAAGAAATAGAAATCAAAAGCAGTAGAAAGAGATCCACACAAGAACCTGTTGTAAAAGAAAGGAGATCAAAAAATAGAAGGAGATCCACACAAGAACCTGTTGTACAAAAAGAAGATCAAAAGAAACAAAAGGAGATCCACACAAGAACCTGTTGTACAAAAAGAAAAAAAAAACAATAGAAGGAGATCCACACAAGAACCTACTGTAAAATAAAGGAGAATTAAAAGTAGCAGAAGGAGATCCACAAGAACCTATCTGTTAAATGAACTAAAAAAATAGAAGGAGATACAAGAACTTGTCATCAATGTGGAGAAGACTCTAAGAAGAGGAGATAATAATATAATGCATGAGGACATGCATAAGATTAAGTGTGGGGCAATGATGAGGCCATAAATTGGCCATAAATTACCATTATTTTGTCCTTCCAAGTTACCTTTGAAAGTGGATTTAAATGTAATCTAGGAACTTATAGTTTTCTTAAGATAGAATATAGGATATATATCTTGTTCATTCTTTAGAAATATTTTGTTATCTATTTTGTTGACTAATCCTATTGATTATTTGAGAAAAGATGCAAAGTCTTGTGTATGCAGGCCATAAAGGAAAGATAATGCTAGTATTGGGAAAAGTGGAATTGATCATGAATGGTATATCTAAACTCAAATATGATTTCATATTCAGATTCCTCTCAAAAAATTATGCAAGTTCAAAAAATAATCATCTCAATCCGAGATCGCATGCAAAAGTTATAGTTGTTTTAAGTTAGCTCTGGAACTCACAGATTTAGTTCTGGAACTCAAATTTAGTTTTAGAACTCACAGGTTTAGTTCCAGAACTCACAGAGTTTAGTTTCAGAACTTGCAGATTTAGTTCCAAAACTCACAGATTTAGTTCTAGTTATAAAACTCGCATATTTAGTTTTGGAACTCACAAATTTAGTTCAGAACTCGTCAAATTTAGTTCTAGAACTTACAGATTTAGTTTTGGAACTTGCATAAATCAAATAACATTTAACAGAAACTTTCATTATATTTTCTTACAATTTTTAGTGGACAAAGTTGAAGGAAGAGAAATTAGTTATCTCTGGAACTTGCATAATTCGTGGAATGACAACTTTAGTCTAGAACTTGCATAAAAGGAATGATAACATTTAGTTTTAGAACTTGCATCAATGGAATAGGAAGGAATTGTGAAAAATCAGAGAATCCAATGGAAAATATGAGAGAGGTTTTTGTTCATAGAAATGTGTTTTAAAAAAACCTCATTCAGATTTTCTACAGGTTTTACTAATGAAGAGAAATCTAACTTTTAGTGAGCTGCAGTCTAAGGAAAAAGTGTATCAGATGAGCACTAAAAGTTCTATAAACAGAAACAAAAAATTCAAATGGAAAATATGAGAGAGGTTTTTGTTCATAGCAATGTTTTTAACAAAAACCTCATTCATATTTGCTACAAGTTTTACCAATGAAGAGAAATATAACTTTTAGTGAGTTGTAGTCCGAGGAAAAGTGTATCAGACGAGCACTAAAAGTTCCATAAACAAAAACAAAAAAGTCAAACAGAAAATATGAGAGAGGTTTTTGTTCATAGAAAATGTGTTTAACAAAAATCTCATTCATATTTTCTACAGGTTTTACCAATGAAGATAAATCTAACTTTTAGTGAACTACAGTTCGAGGAAAAAGCATATCAGACAAGCGTCAAAAGTTCCACAATAAAAAACAACAAAGTCAAATGGAAAATCTGGGAAAGGTATTTGGTCAAAATCATATTTTGAGGAAAAACCTCCTTCCAATAATGTAGGAGAATAAAATCATTATGATTCTTTGTTACCGAAAAGAAAGGAGAAGATTTGGGAGTAAATCTTCCTAAAATAAGTGAGATAAGACTTTGACTCCAATAATATCTCTCTCTCCATATTTTGTGGAGATGGAGATCTTAGTTGTTAGGATTAGAATAAAGATAAGATCAGATTGTATCTCCCAAAATAAGGAGTTGGTTGGATGCATAAATTATAAATGCAACCTTCCACACTCAGATATGTAATTTTTTTTACTACCAAGAAATAAAATCTGTTCTTTTCTCTCTAATATTTTGTAGTTTTGAGTTAAGATCTCAAAGCATGGTTTAAATCCTCTTCCAAGGAATGAGCTAGCCACTCATTCTAAGGAAGATGGATCTATATATTTGTGTTTTTATTTTGTAATAATTTTATGTTTATTTCTTTTTCTGTAATTATCATCTTGTTGTGTTGTTCTTCTCTTTGTATTGTAACATTCAGTCTGTTGTAAACCTGTAGGTGTTTCATTTAATTTTCTTATTTCCAATTCAAAAATTTCAATTTATGCAAGTGTGTTTTATTTCCTGCAAGTGTGATTTCCTTTATGCAAGTATGTTTACATTTTGCAAGTGTGCCTTTAAATTTCTGCATGTGTGATTTATTTTATGCAAGTTTGGATTGTGTTTAAGGGAGATGCTTTCCAAGATCTTCTTCTCTTAATGCATACAACCTTCGGACACCAACCTAGATTGACATTATTAATGGTGAGGATTGATGACCCTGCCCTCTTATGAAGTATATGTAGAATTATAAGTCCCTTGTCCCTTAAATGATTCTAGATGGATGCTTTGATGATTAATAAATGCCTTTGGATGCAACCTTAGTTGATGATATTACATGCTTAGATCTTGATCCCTTATTATGATCACATAGATTTATATTTATATGATTCCCTTGTTTGAATTTCATAATTATCCTTTAAAAGGATAACTACCAAGAAAATAAGATGCACAAAAGGAGAGATTAAGATAACAATAGCTCATGGTTCCTAGAAGGGATGAGGGCACCTAGGTGGCTAACGTCTTGACTGGGTACTGGTGTCAGGAGCCAAGAAAGATAAAGTAGTGAAAGTCAGATTGGGTAGTAAGGTGTGCAAGAACACACAAAAAAAAAAAAAGCAAAGGAAGAGACAAAAGATAGATGTTAATTACTATTTTTATCACTTAGGAATCATATGAATAGTGGTCTATGATTAGGACCTAGAAATGTACCCAAGTGTGTTATTTAGTGTCTGCAGTGTGTACATACATATGTATATATGAGTGTATGTATGTATGTATACATGTAAACATACATACATACATACATATATTATCATAGAAATAAACCATGTGCCTATTATGAATGGAGGCCCTGTGAAAATTATGAGCTCCATTTACTAACTCCATAACCATGAGATGTCACATTTCTAGGTTTGATTTAAAAAAATATTTTTTACAACTTTTCCCTCACAAGGATTTTTGTAACTTCTAATTTCTTGTCTTCCAAAATGTTACAATTTGGTTGTGAAGATCAATAATAGTGTTTCCTTCATTAAAATACCAAAAATATTGAAACAAACTAAACATTCAAACATAGAATTGGAGTTTTGTTTACAATGCCACATGTTGTCATGCAAATGTGCAACAAGAAAATTAACAATTTCTGAGCATGACAACTATACCCCAGTGTTAATTTTTTCAAGTCCTATCATTCCAAGACACCTCGGGTCTATCCAGTCAGTATAAATGACCTCCTGATTAATGTTATCTCATCCACCTAGGTGATTTAGGAAAGTCCATTCATTCCCCCTAGGTGATTTTAGAAGTTCATTTGCAAGCTATAGGAAATTGTGGGAAGGGTTATCACTAGCCTAAGCAGATGTGGAAGTGATTCAAATAACTTGGGACATCATGGAAATGATTCAGGAAGATTTTTGAAGGGCTTGAAGGAGTTGGGGCATTTTCACCAGAATTAGGGTTTGCAGGCCTAGTCAACACACATACCAAAATAGTAGATGAGCTTTGGAAGGTGATTTTGGGAGCTTTGGATGGAGTTATGAGAAAAATAAAGAATCTCTAGAAATATAATTCCAAGCCCTACATGATGGTGAGATCATATTGTTCACGACACTTTGGCGCATCGGGTCTACATGAATTTTTTATCAGGTACAAGTGGAGTACAAAATCAAAAATCCAATTTTTTTAGGGACTAAATGGAATAATAAAGACATGATACCCCCACCATTAGATTCAAAATACCATTTATAGTCAGGATCATATAAATTTTTTCCAAAAACGTCCATCAGGAGCTCAAGTTGTCCTCTTAGAGCTAGTTCAGGACTTAGCCAAATTTTGGGAGGACACGTGTCAGATCCAGGAGCCTGGCTAGATTTTATGTCCCTAACATCCCTAAGGATCAAGGAAATAAACCTTGGAAAAAATTTTCCAGCCCCCATATGACCTCTATAACCCCATATGACCATCAACATTTTAAGTTCAACCCCCGGGTGCAATTTGGAGCTCAAATCCCCTGTCGTCAGATCTTCGCCATGTGTCAGCTCCAAGACCACCATGGAATTTTATGTCTCTCATATCCCTCATAGGTCAGGGAAATAAAACCTTTAGAAATGTTCCTAGCCCTTTAGGAGAGACTTTCGGTCACCCACGTGACCCGATTCCATCCCCTTGGTGTTTTAAAGTTGATTTTTAGAGCACTCACTCCCTGCTCTCGGATCAAAAACATGTGTCGTCTCCTTGACCACCATGGAAATTGACGTATGTCACATCCCCTATGAGGAGATGGATTTTAGGGACATGAAAATGTTCCCATCCCTCTCTCAACATTTTTTTAAATCTTTAAATATCTAACTACTTCTGACTTCTAACTTCTTACACACCCATGCACATCTATCCCTTCATACTTCCTCTGCAATCTTCTACCATCACTCCTCCATTGAAAATACTTAGACCAGCTCAACCCAAGCATTGAAACACCTTTCCCATGGTTATTTTTAGGTGTTAAAAGGATTTTTCTTTAAGATAAGAAGGAGAAATGAAGCACGAAGCGAAGAAGACAATGGAAATCTCTATTGCCGTGAAACAGAGATTTGAAAAAATATTGCAAACTAGTGCACAAATCAATAAAAAAAATTTGTTCATTCCCCTATCCAACTCTCCTTCCAAAACCTACCTTTAAACTCTCCTCTCATGCAACAAAGCATTCACAACAAAGAAATCTCATTTTTGGCTAAACAAAGAAAAAATTGGATTTCTTGTCAAACCGATTGTCCTATTGAAGTAAAATTTCTTGTGAAGAACCGGAAGTAAAAACCCATATCAGATATGTAATGTTTTTTACAAATAGAGAGAAAAAAAGACCTGTAATTTTGAGGTCCATTAATGGTTGTTGTGTCTAGAAGTACTGCCAGGTCCAAAATTTGAAAGTTTAAAATCTCTTAGACAATTGAGTGGGTAGAACTAAAATTTCAAAGGGGCAATATTGGGAAAAAACCATATTAAAAAAAAAATTACACGTCAATCCGACTTCTAGAAGCCCACTTTATAAAATAGCAGGTCTTTTGCATAGGAAACTGCTATTTTGGGAAAGCCCTTAATAGAATAACCTGTAAAGGAGACGGAGACATTGAAGATGCATAGCAGGTGAGAAATCATCAGAATGGGATTTTGGTCCAATTTTGGCACTTACTAAAAATATTAAGTGGTCTCATGAGCACCTGCTAAAAATAGAAAGTTGATCTAGACGGAGTGAGGAACACAGGGAGAAAGGGGAATCAAGATCACACTACTCAGTGGAGGATTGAGGGAGTTGCTTTTTTGTACTTACTAAAAATATTAAGTTGATTTTTCTAAGGGAAAACATGAAGCAAAAGTGGACAGGACAGAATCCGGTGCAACCCTTCGTGTGTGAATATGAGATAGAAGATAGTGATGTCTTATACATGGACCTGAATGACCTCAGAACTCACATGACAACCAAGGACCGAAAGAAGATTAAAGATCAAATATTCACAAGTGGTTTGTTCACTGCCGCTGGGACACCCAATCTCTGTGCAAAGTCACCAAGTTGGTCCTAGCTTGCTCTCAACCATTATGAGCCCGAAACATGAACCATCTGAGTTGACAATGGTATAAACGATGGCAATCATTAGCCCTAGAACCATATCAATTTTGCTGCATAGATACCAACATCACCTAGACATGGTTGTCATCTCAAAGGATTAGGGCCTTGCACGACTACGAAAGGATGGATGCATACATGCAAGGGGTTGCACTTGGTTTGTGGTTAAAAATGGGGAGGAAAACCTCAAGAATTCCCTAGAACCTTCCAAGATGTGAATTTCAAGAAGGATACTCAGGTGCCATCTCTCTCCTTAGCAGGGTTATGGGTGAAGTGAACACAAGGGACTTTCACGACTGGATGGGCCTTTTCATCTTGATGGTGATAAAAAGAAAGTAGACGATTGACTGGGGGCAGATCAACAGTGATAATCTCCATTTACAAACTAATCCAACTACTCATGAAAAAGAAGTTCCATGCATGACTTCTTACTTGGTCTATCTCCTTTCTAGCTTAAGATCATTCAAGAAATTGGCTCTCACGCATAGAACATTTCTGCGAAGGTGTCCTATGTTCGAGAAACTTCCATAGATGGTGACGAAGGAAAGTGATAAACATTTTTCTCACATGAACATTGCATTCACCATGTACGTAGTCTGGAGATTAGAAGGAGATTTGGAAGCTAGGATGTTTTCACAAGAGGCATCCTTGATTAGGAAGTATGGCTCCTTTTTAATATAATTCCCTGACATTTTCCTATTTGTGAGTTGCTGGCTTCAACCAAGCACCACTAAGGCTGCCTAAGTACATTAGTGACCAAATTATATTGTTTGAGTTGTATAAACAGGTCATCCAAGTAAATCACAAGATTAGGAGTAGGAGGAAGAAGTTGATTTCATTCCCTATATCTCTCAGTGTATTCACGTGTAAGAGCTCAAATGATGCATATCATTTGGAGGTCACTTTCACTCATTTGAATTTGCATTCATACATTACTAGACCTAATTTTGACATCCAACAAGACCTGGATCTTTCTTCATCCCCGAATTGCAACGAGAGCCATAAGTCGAGGACTACTGGGCCAACTGTGCTGATGAGTTTGAAGTACGCTAAAAGGACCATATGAGGATGACAATTAGCGAGATGAAGAAATTCAAGTTCTCATGGTATGAAGACATCTTGCACAATGATGGGACAAAAAGGTATGATCCTAAGTATGTAGTGGTAAAGATGTCCCCTTTACCTCCAATCAACTGGTATGTTCATGAATCAGGGGATATATTAGAGTAGACCAAGAAGTTTATAAGGAGAATGAGAAATTAATTTCAAAAGAAGAGAGCTATGACCATCAAGTCACGAGGAATGCCTCCAAGTTAGAAGTAAGCCTCACATCAGTCTTCTTCAAAATTTATAGATGTATATTCCATTTCTAAACACTCCAAAGAAAATTCAAAAAGGAAGGCCACACAACTAGAAGCTTCTCCTTGTGAGAGGAAACCAAAGAAAGCTATAGTGGAAGAAACTCCTTCGCATCACAACAAGAGGAAGAATTGATCACAAAAATGTAAGAAGAAAATCCAGTAGCAAAGGCACAAGTGGGTGAAGAACACATGGTTCAAGATTCAATATTTGAGCCACCACAAGAGGTTTCCCCTCTTGATGACACTCATGCCTCTCCCATTCAATATTTTCCTCCTCCTTTAGAACATGGTACCATCAGTGCACCTATCATTGAACTTGAGTCCGATGAGATGTTTCATTGGATGCTGGAAACAATTGTCCCTGATACCCACACTATGCTGCAAGTGGTGGCCCCTGATTTATCAGCGATTGTGTCATTAGCCAAATAATAAAATATATTAAGGAAGCTTGTACATATAACCTATAACCTCACTGGTTCTATACAGTGGGGAAATGGGTAATCAATACATCAAATTAGCTCGGCCTAAAGTAATTAAGCTAGTGGACGAAATGACACCAACTGATTTTGAAATGAGCACAATTCAATTGGGACCCGACAACTCATGAAGGGGATTTGCACATGTATATAGCAATATTATACTCACATGGTGGCGAGGAAGAAAGAGTATAAGAAGAATATTGATAAACTGAAAGAGCAGGTACAAACTCTGTCCATTCTATGTACAACATCTAGTTGATCCTGATGCCATGAAAATTCCCACTGAGGAACTTACACCCATCAATAGCTTCAATCTAGAATCCATCAAGAAGACACACGAGTTCACAATGTAGGGGGCGAGAAAATAATGAATGGATTAACTCAATTTTTGAAATGAAGGGAAGTCAATGCTCTAAGAAGCGGTCAAACTCTTCACTTACATGTGTGCAATAGAAAATAGGACATGGAGAACTCAAGGAGGACTTGGAGAAAGCAAGAGACTATTTGGAAACCTTTTGGCCTAGTAATAGATGAAATGAGTAGCACTCATCGCAAAGATTTTGATCGACAGGAATATTTTTGAAACTCCCTCAGAAGACTTATCACATGTATGGGTGCAAGGGCCTTGGCAATCAGGTTTGAGGCAATAAATTGGGCTATCACAGAGCTGGAGGAGAAAGAGGAACAAATCATACAAATTACAGGATAGTATAAATTGAGAAAACTCAGAGGCTTGGAGTACCTGCAATGGGTGAAGATACAACTACCTATGAATTGATTGGTCCATTTGATGAGTACGTCAAGAAAGAGGTAGGAAACCCATCATCCTTCACCAAGGATACCCTTGAATTTCTCTTCAGAGATTAAGGACTCTCTATTGCACTTATCATAGAGAAACATGCATCATGGTTCAGGAAGTGTAGAGACATCAATAGTGTAGTCCAATGGATGGACAGATACCTTGAGCTTTGTTCACATTCCTCATACCAACAAGGTAGAACCTACAGCTCACTCCTTTTAACAAAGAGTCTTGGAAGAACAGAGGCCTTCTGAAGAGTCATGAATTAGAGACCAATAAGGAAGTGATATCAAATCCACTGTAGTAGCTCATTCTTTTGCATGATTCATCTTCTTTCTTCTTCTTCCTCTTCTTTCTCTCTCTGTCTCTTCTCACCCAATTCTCTCTCTCATTAATGTTATATTTTTGCATGTTGAGGTTTGCACTTTTTAATATAACTTTAAGTGACTTTAGAAACATAATGTAAAATTTAATTTGCCTTGATTTTATAAAAGGGACTTAAATATTTAAGTGGAATATGAATAGTCTGAAGTCATTTTAAAGTATTTAAAAAGTCATCGGGAAGATGAAGAGTTGCACTCTCTTCTAAAAATTGTAATCTAGCTCCTCATTTGAGCTTCTCCTTATATAAATTCTAAAATCTTCTTAAACTTATTAGATGATTGATCTATTTTTTTGTGAATTCATGAGAGAGAGATCCTTGTGAAAAGAGCAAAGAGATAGACAAATTTATTCCATATTCCCTACTAAAAAATGTCTTCTACTTCTATGTTATGAACAATTTTTGCCTGAGCTTCAATAAAGGAAGAAGGAATTTTAGCCTTTTTTGACTGAGGATTTTAGTGGTACTTTATGTACTCATTAAATACTATTTGGTCTTGTTGCTGTTACACATATTTATTTTCTTCTAAATTCAAGTACATGTAATGAAACTTCTGGGTAGTGTATGAAAGTCTATGATTTTCTACTTACAACATTAGTTTCTCTTTTCTAACTTTCTCAATCCCTTTCCCGACTTTCATAGTAAATTCCTCTCTTGCAGATATATGTAATATTTTACTGCACAGGGTCAGTGGAGTGCCCCTGTTGGATCCCCAACCAAAAGGCCACTAGGATAAAAAATCACATTTTACTCATGCATGCATGTATGAGCGGCTACACTGGTTAAGTAGAGGGACTTAAACTCCAAGAGTGTTGGCAAGATAACCACTAATTTTTCCCCAAAAAAATTTCTCACCAAAACCACCCCAAAAATAGATAAATATAATAAAAAATCCTGAATAATTCGTTCCACCATGTAACTACTATCTAGGGTTTTTTGAGCACTTAACAAATCATCCATATAATTTGGTAACTAACAAATTGATTATGAAAAATGTCAATACACTCCCATTTTATTATGAATTAAAATTCCTTTATATTATTTGACCACCTATCTCTTAAAATATCATAATCAAAATAATCATGAATGATGCAGCCTAGAATTTACCAAAATAACACAGGTGCACTGGCACATCACTCAGCCTAGGCAGAGCACTCACCCAAAGTGTGCAAAGGTACCAACCGTCTCTTTAGGGTTGTTTGTGCAGGATGATAGCAAGATGAAGAGTTGACGCATTTAGATTCATAAATAGTATAACATTCTACAAAGCATATTCCAAATCTAAATGTAAAGAGTAATGGATTTAAACAATAGCCATAATGAATTCAACCATGTAAGATCTAGTTATAATCATGTTTAACACCTTGAATCAGTCAACACACTTCATTATATTAAACATAGTAAATACAAAGAAGCTCCTTACAATAAGTAGTACCATAAGTTCATGCATGCATCATATATGGCAAAAATAACTTCACAATAGCTCATATTTAGTCCTCCTATACTACGCAAATCACTACATATTTATAAGGATGGGGAATTTCCCTTTACCACTTGCATAATTCTCAAAATAGGTCACATGCTTGAAATAACCATGCACCTTTACAATAATAGATACACATGTAAGTGTGCTAATAATATATCTCTTCTAGTTAACTGACAGTAATAACTCTATTATTAACTTGAACCCATGCAAAGCGCTTAGTAGGTGCTCTTCCAAAAATAACATATGTGTGTCGTGCAAGTCTTTATCCAATTTATGTACTCTACACGCTATCCTCCAAAAATATCTCGTAATCCTAAAAATGGATAAGTCTTGAATTTTTCCTTGTCTTTCACACGCGTTTCCTTTCCTATTCTTCTGCTCCTTTGAACATGCCCTGTTTCCATGCATGAACTTTTTGTGTTCCTTCTACTAAGTATCATACTTTTTCTGCTCAACATTACCCCACACAACACTACATTTCCTCCTCGAAAATGGTTTCCTCTTGATACTTTTAAATAATAACGAATAGGAATGAAAGGAAATTAAAGAATTACTGTACATAGAATGACTTTCACCCTGTAACATCCTTTGTTTACACTAGAAGAATAAACTCTGAATATTCTTCTTTGATTTAAGCCTCTAAATCTTATTAATCACTCAGTGTGACTTCTACCTTTTCTGGGATATCTTATGCAATAGAGTCTAACTATTCATGCACAATCTCTTCATTCTCGTTCTATAATATGATAACAATGTTGGACATTGCAGTCACCCTACCTTCCAGAAGATCCATCTTCTAGGCTATAAGCTTTCCAATTTCATCTAGCCTTTCTTTATGGGGGTCTTAAGCTACTGCAAGGGCCTCACATTTTTTCTTTATCAGTTCCAATCATTCTGCGAACCCCAAAGTCTCATCCTTAAAGGCCTTTAGGACTTCATTGTCTTCTACTATGGTACTGATCCTTATTACTACCTCTGGAGCTACACATATATTTAATTCTTGGTCTTGCTTTCTTCAGCTCCTCCTTTAAGGTTTGGAGTAATTCTTCATAAGATGAAATATTTCTAACCACTGAAGCCCTTACTCTCTCTGCTTCCTACTTAGGGTCCTTTGGAATTAGCATTCAAACTTTTCCATCCTCAAGCACCAAATCAACTAAGGTATGAACATAATTCATAGCCAAAGGGAATTGTTTTAGTACCTTGGGCTCCAGGTGTAGTCTTGCTTATATGACATGATCGTTGATCTCATCTACCATGATGATGAGAACCCCATTTTATTTTTCTCTGGGTATTTCTCTCCTTTTAGACGTGTTATTTATACATCTTTTTTTTGTAATATATTCTCTTAGCACTTTAATAGAGACAACTTTATCCATATTCCTATGTGCCACCTCTTTAGATACCTTAAATAAGGCATTACTCACATATTCATCAGACATAACTATGGGTTTGATGGTTAAATGCCTATTTTGTGGTTCCTTTATCATTCTTCTTGACACACAAGATTCTTCACATACATCAAAATCAGGCTTGTCTATGTGAGTGTGCATGGACCATGATAATTATTCCCTTGCGTGCACGGTTTCCATGTCAGGGTCTATCAACTCCCTTCCATACAGTTCCTTAAGGCACATTGTATTCTAAAATTGTACACATACAACTTTTCTTGTGTCCTCTTCATATCCCATGATTGGTGTAATATACTTCCCACTTGCCCTTTTTTGTTCTTGGCCCCTTAAGAACTTGAGTACTAAGGTTTGGAGTTGGATCCTCTGTGCCATGAACAATACCTTGCTCTATTTCTCCTAGCTTCTTTACTCCATCCTTCATTTTCTTCTTCCTTGGGTTCTTCGACATCCTCTAGTGGTATAGGAGTTCCAGGCGCTCTCTCTACAGACTCCTCCATCTCCTCATCTAGCTTTAAATTTCTCCTTCGTTTCTCAGTTGTCTCTTTCTGTAGAGAGATTCGTGGTGATCGTCATACTAACTATGGATTTCCCATGAACTTGTGTTCTTGTTCTTATAAAAACTATCTTGAAACTATGCTCTCCTTGGACTACTTCCAAGTCCTCTTCTTCTTGTTTCTTGTGGTGGGGGTACTTTTGTTCTCCGTCTCTATTTTGTTTGTAGGCTACCTTTGTCCTTTATGAACGAACCCACCACTGTCTTCTTTCCATTATTCCTCATCATCTACCTCTATAGGTTTCATGGGATTTGGAGGTGGTAGGTTTTCCACTATATGTTTACCCTTAGGTGGTCCTGGGAGCACAAATTCATTCTCCACATATTTGTTACCCTCCAACTTACGCTTAAGTTGAAGGTATACAAGTGCGGCTCCACTATCTCACACAAACAAGCTTACAGGATTCATGTTTATGACATTTGAGATAAGTATTTCAATATAGGAAGGCTTACCTGGTGTAGACACAAAAATTGGGTCACAATCTCCTTGGTCCCCTTATGAATAGAAAACTTAAACACATTCACCTAACCATGACCCTTATACCCCACATTAATATTAATTTAATTATTTACAATTAAATTAATACTCGTCCTCCACTTTATTCATTATTTAATTACCTTAAATAAAACCAATTTCCACCTCACCCCCACCACCTCACCTAGACACCTCACCATAGACCTATTCATAGCATGTTTCCATAACTAACTAAAACTTATCCCTACTTACCTTAATGAATTAATAATTAGTATAACCTCAAAAAGAACATGCCTATTCTTCATCTAACCACATTCTTGCATATCTAAGCACAACGTTCCATTTAGACCCAACAAAAATGAGAAAAATTCGTGAAGAGGATAGCAAAGATCTATTATTTTAGGCAACCTAGGATATCCCACCTTAACTGACACTGATCAACCCAAAACTGACGCCGGTAACCCTAAACAATCGTCATTTACAATATAACCATTTTTGTAACCTTGTTTGATGGATTAGACACATTCTTGAGGTTTGGAGCAAACAAGATCTGTATGCAAGAAAGAAGCAAGGCTCTTTCACACATCCAGGTAGCTATAGCCAGCACAACCATTGATAAGAAGGTATTTTCATTCACAAGAGCATTCCAGGAAGCACTTCCATAACGCTGATTTCCATTTCACCGATCAACCATCACCACCACCTAACCATTGAACCTATACATCAGTAAGTGTGTCTCTAACCCACACCATTTCATTTCTATTCAGTTTATAAGGGTTCTTCACCTTTTTTTATCAACCACCATTTATATTTTGACCCCACCACTATTTCCTTCCTATGAACCTAACCATTCCCATCACTCATAACTCTTTTAATCAGCTCTGTCTACTCCTGAGTACCTCTAAATTATCCTAACACCTCCCTAGACCTAAACCAACTCCTTACCATCTCTGATTCAGTCTCAGAAAAATACCCAAAACCATGAACTATTGAGTTATTACCAAACTGTAGTAACCATCATTGGTTCTTACTAAACTATTGTCGGCCATACCAAATCAATGTCGATCTCTATATTTGGAAGTAATGCTAATACCAGATCCCAATAACCTTTTCCAAGTGACTCAAGTGACCCAAAATATGACCCTGACCTATTCTAGCACCTTAATTATTTACCTTATTTCTAGATATAATCATAGCCTAGCCTATTATGTTGGATTTCTTTATTGTATTTAGATGAGATACCTAAATTATATCAACTATAGTAGAAACTTATTTATTTATTTTATTTCTTGCATTAAATTATATTAAACAATGGGTTGACTACCATCGAGTAAGTAACACACTTCCTGGATCTAATACACACTAGGCAGCCCAATGACATATCTTTTTTAACTCTTTCTTATGGTCTTTTTGTGTATTCCAGGTAGTTCCTCCTAGCTAAAAGAAAGATCTCATAGTCAACATTGGATCAAGAAGTCAGAAAGTGCATAACAAACTTCAAACTAACCATTGCAATAGGTATTCCTCCTTCGCCTACACCCTTATCTATTTCATCTAAAAAATTAAAGAAAATGGTGAAACGTTTTGGCACACCTGGTGGGACCCATCCAGGGTTCCTTGCATTTTATTCATTCCTAGGTAAAAGTGTGTGGTTTTTTCCCTTCTAAAAAGATTACACATTAATTTTTCTCTCTGTAATCTTCTTATCTTTCTATTATCTAAAAGAAATCATGTTTTTGGTGCTATATAAATAATACTTATTTTCTTTTGTTAGTATTGCATTAGCAAAAGAGCATTCCTCTTCCTATTCATTACTTGTTACATCAAATATCATACTTCAATTTGGGCTCAAAAAATTTGCATAGCATTCTGATTCACTGCATCTTAGCTCAAATTAAAATGTGGGCAACCTATATGCTGGAAGTCATGCCCAGCTGATGGTTGGACATAACTGAATCATAGAAAAGAACATTCTTTCTTCTCTCTTCTTTGTCAAACTACACAAATTGGAATATATACATCTTCTTAAACAACATCCCACTCGAAAGAAGTTGTCAACGATCACAAAATCAGAGGATTAACAGTGGGCACCTAGCTGGTTATCTTTTTCCAGTCATCGCCTTAGAGAATGGCTTGCCCCCCGGCCATAACATAACCTGAAACCTCACCTTTAGAATTTTATTCTTCGTAGGAAGTTTTCCCAACTAAAAACTCTACTCTAAATTCACGAGTTAGTATTTTAAATAGCATAAGATAAACACACTAAATTCACTTCTTGGGTTACATATTTTTCTTAGTTTTTTCTTGACTTATGTTTTGAGGTGTGAGGATACAATTCTTCATTTTTATTTTTGTCTTTCACACTCCACCATCACAGTTGGAGTATTATAAATTTCTCAGAGTGTGTTCAAGACCTCATCTTATCATCCCCAAACTTTTGGGTTGATTATTCATCTAATATAAATTCACAAACATTCATTTTTCTTCCTTCTTCACATTTCACAGTAATCGGCATCGGTCTAGTGACCACCGATGGTTTTATTGATAGGAAATAAGAGATAAAATATGTAGAATAATCCCTTACAGAATCACAACAGTAGAAACTAATATACATAAAATATTACAGATCTCAAATAAAAGTGTAGAATAAATAACACAACACAGAGATACAAGATTTAACATGGTTCACCCAATTTGGGCTACGTCCACCAAGAATCACTTGCTCAAATTTTATTACATGCCTCCACTCTCTCAATACAATACCTAGATCCGTTTGGAGCTATGCTCAACAAACTCTACATAATTCACATCCGAATTCATAGCACATCTGCAATACATTTTCTTGTCTATCTATCATATGCATAAGACCATATAAATAGACAATTTCTTAAGCAGTTTGATACAAAACCGTGGGTATCAAAACAATGGGTACTAAAAAACCATGGGCCCAAAAAATATCCCATAATGGTTACCCATTACCCATGGGTTAATAAACCACCCATGAAAATTTTCTTCAGGGGCTTCACCCCCCGAACCCCCTTGACCCGCTCACCGCCGTAAAAATAGCTAAGTGTAACACATAGAAGGTGTACCACACTCTAACATGAAAACAGGCTCCACAAACATAACAATCTCCCACTTGGAGACTAATTTCCACTAAACAATCTTCTCAACCCTTCATTTTCATCCACAAAGGCCAACCAAAGTTAACCATAGCTTTAGTTTGTCCCTTGTGACCACCTTGGTCATCATGTCTGCAGGATTCTGACTGGTATGAATCTTCTCCAACTTCAACTTATCTTCCTCCAAAGTCTGTCCTGATGAAGTGATATCTCAACTATATATGCTTCATCTTGGAGTGGAAAGCAAAGTTCTTAGCTAGGTGTATAGAACTTTGACTATCACTATGCAGCTTGAATTCCTCCTGTTTATGCCCCAAATATTCAAGCAATTTTTGTAACCCAATCATCTCTTTGCTTGCCTCTGTGGCAGAAACATACTCAACCTCTGTGGTTGACAAAGCCACCAGCTTCTGTAGTCATGAAATCCAGCTTACTGTTGTCCCACCTACAGTGTAAATATAACATGTCGTGCTCCTCCTGCTATCTACATCTCCAGCCATGTCTGAATCTACATAACCACGTAAAGTGGTGTCTGATCCACTATAGCATAAAATTGTCCCCATGGACCCTCTCAAATACCGAAGGATCCACTTTACTGCTTGGCAATGCTATTTACCTGGATCACTCATAAATCTACTCACAGCTCCTACTGGATGGGCAATATCAGGCCTAGTGCATAACATAGCATACATCAAACTGCCAACCGCTGATGAGTAAGGTACCTTGGACATATGGTTTCTTTCCTGCTCTATCTTGGGACACTGCTCCTTTGATAACTTAAAATGGCCTGCCAAAGGAGTCCCAACCAGTTTAGCATCATGCATGTTAAACCTATCCAATACCTTCTTAATGTACTCTTCCTGAGATAAAGTCAACTTCCGTTCCTTCCTATCCCGAGTTATCCTCATACCAAGGATTTGTCTGGCAGCCCCCAAATCCTTCATATCAAAGGATTCACTTAGTTGTTTCTTGAGTACTTCTATTTCCTGCATGTTTTTACCTATAACCAGTATGTCATCAACATAAAAACACAGGATAATATAACTTCCATCCTCAAAATTCTTTGTATACATGCAATGGTCAGAATGACATCTGATATAACCTTGCTCCATCATAAAGCTATCAAAATTCTTATACCATTGACGTGGAGTTTGTTTCAGGCCATACAAGCTCTTCTTCAGTTTACACACCATCTCCTCTTTACCTTTGACTTCATATCC
The DNA here is from genome assembly GCA_019776745.2 of Taxus chinensis. Classification (NCBI taxonomy): domain Eukaryota; kingdom Viridiplantae; phylum Streptophyta; class Pinopsida; order Cupressales; family Taxaceae; genus Taxus; species Taxus chinensis. The sequence continues at coordinate 850,743,909 of CM034150.1, forward strand.
TTCTGGTTGCTGCATATATAGCTCCTCCTCCAAATCACCATGGAGAAATTTAGTCTTTACATCTAACTGTTCTAAGTGCAAGTCTTCTACTGCCACTATTCCAAGAACAGTTCTAATAGAAGTCATTTTTACTACAAGAGAAAATATCTCATCAAAATATATACCTTGTTTCTGTGCAAACCCCTTGACCACCAACCGGGCCTTATATCTTTTCTTTCCTCCTTCTTTGTCTTTAACTCTTTATACCCACTTGTTCTACAATGCTCTTTTACCTTCCATTAGCTTCACCAAATCCCAAGTCTGGTTCTCCATGAGAGACTTATGCTCCTCATCCATGGCTTGCTCCCACTTCTTATTGACATCTACCTGCATTGCTTCATCAAAGCTCTCTGGCTCTCCACTATCAGTGAGTAATAAATAATAAATAGAAGGAGAAAAATGTTCAGGTTCTTTTCTTACCCTAGAAGACCTCCTCATTATAGGAGTTTGGGGTTCTTGTTGAGTAGGTTCCTGAACTGATTCATGGGTCACTGTCCCATCCGGAAGATCCTCTATCACTGCATATTCTTTCTTGGATTCTTCCCTGTTTTCCTGCAACTATTGCTTATACATGAATTTCTCATTAAAGACCACATCCCTAGACCGAATGATTTTCTTATCCTTAATACTCCAACATTTAAATCCAAAGTCATCACCACCATAACCAATAAAAGTACATTTTTCTGATTTAGCCTCTAGCTTGGTATTATCATCCTTGTTAATATGAACAAACACCTCACATCCAAAGACTCTAAGAAATGAATAATCAACTTTCTTACCGTACCAAGCCTCCTCAGGTATGCCTCCATCGAAGGCACTTGAGAGTCCTCTGTTTATCAAGTACACAGCTGTGCTCACCGCTTTTGCCCAAAAATAAAGAGGCAGTCCTGCATGTATCCTCATGCTCCTAGCACATTCCATTATTGTTCTGTTCATCCTTTCTGACACCCCATTCTGCTGCAGGGTTCCTGGAACTGTCTTTTTCCTACGGATTCCATTCTTAGAACAATAATCATCAAATTCATTGCTGCAATACTCCCCTCCATTATTCGACCTGAGACATTTTAACTTAAGACCTGTTTCATTTTCTACCAAGGCTTTCCATTTAACAAAAGTATCAAATACATCATAAACCCAAATTTGTTGCATCTAATAAATAAACCCAAACTTTCCTTGTTAACATCATCAATAAAAGTAATGCATAATAACTTGAACCCCCAATGGGTCATAGATGATACATAATGTTGAGCTGGCCCCCACACATCAGAATAGGAGGAATACCAGATGGTGTGCGCTCTAACTTACTCTCTTTCTTCGTAGGTCCAACCTTGAGAAACCTTACTCGCTTCTATTTCACATATATGATAACCGAGTTACTGATCACAGGATCTAAATCCAAACATGTTGGGTAGTGGATTGTTTCTGTATATCCAGGAAAATTCTTCTTTATGATGATTCCTTTGCTGTAAACACTTCTGGTATCTCCGCTCGTCTCTGCTCGATCAAGTGAAGATGCCCTTATGGTTGATTCAAAAATCCTTCATATGACCGAGCCTATAGTGCCATAATGTTAGGCTATAGTAAAATATCCCATCTGAAGCCATAGAAAGTTTTGGGTGCGAGAAATTACAATCATTAGTAGGTCATGATATCAGTACAAGGTAATTAATAAATAATTGTGTAAGGTTTAAATACAAGGTTCCAACCTTCTTACCTCTTACCTCCACCACAAGAGAACCCTTGGTAACCTTCCAAGAGTCAGCTGTAAATATCACAGTACAACCATCACTTCCCAATTTCCCCGCCGATATCAAATTTATCCTTAATGTAGGCACATGTCTGACATCCTTCAATAGCCATGTATTCCCATTCTTCATCTTAACCTGAATAGAACCTTTTCCAACTATACTGTAATGCTCATCATCACTAAGAAAAACATGCCCAAAATCCCCTTGAACATAATCAACAAAATAATGCCTATGTGGAGTAGCATGAAAAGAAGCCCCTGAATCTAAAACCTAAGATTTAGTAATATTATGCAAAGAAAGAATCAAAGCATCCTGACATACATTTCCCAATGCCACATTTGCCTCCTTGTTTTCTTCCTGTTGTTTCTTCTTGTCCCGAAGCTCCCAAAAGTCCTTATTTTCATGCCCAGACTTTCCACAGTTCCAACATACAATCTTGCTCTTGGATTTTGACGTTGCCTGATCTTTCGATTTTCCACGGTTTCCTCTATTCTTCTGTCTCCCTCTAGTTTCCACTGTCAAAGCATTCCCTAAAGTAGAAGATTCCCCAAAGCTTTTTCTTTGAATTTCCTCACTTAGAATCACCCTTACAACATCCTCAAACTTCAACTTTGATTTAGCTGGAACCAAGTTGCTTACCGCCATTACCAGGCTATTCCAACTTTCAGGTAAAGAGCACAGAATTAATAAAGCCCTAACTTCTTCATAAAATTCTATTATAACCAAAGCTAGCATATTCACAATCGTATTGAAATCATTTAAATGATCTACTACTGAACTATTCTCATACATCTTCATATTAAGCAACTTTTTCATTAAAAATATCTTGTTAGAGGCAGAGGGTTTTTCATAAAACTTCCCTAATGCATCCATTAGATCTTTTGTAGTCTTTTCCTTTGAAACATTAAATAATACCGAGGATGCAAGATACAACCGAATCATTCCAAGCACCTTCCGATCCAACAAATCCCATTCCGCATCTGTCATACTCGAGGGTTTGTTCACCTTCTCGGACAGCAGAGTATAAATATCCTTTTGATAAAGGTAATCTTTCATTTGCATCTTCCAAAGACTAAAATTCTACCCGTTGAATTTATCAACCCTAGATCTTCCATCATCTGCCATAGCTCCCACTCAAGATAAAACTTTCCCTGCGATTCAACACTTCAGCAAATCAAAAACCAGGATCTGATACCAATTGTTAGGAAATAAGGGATAAAGTATGCGGAATAATCCCTCACATAATCGCAACAGTAGAAACTAATATGCAGAAATTATTACAGATCTCAAATAAAATTGCAGAATAAAATAACACAACACAAAGAGACAAGTATTTAATGTGGTTCACCCAATTTGGGCTACGTCCACCAAGAATCACTTGCTCAGATTTTATTACAAGCCACTGCTCTCTCAATACAATACCAAGATCCGTTTGGAGCTATGCTCAACAAACTCTACAAAATTCACAACCAAATTCAAAGCACATTTGCAATACATTTTCTTGTCTATCTATCATATGCATAAGACCATATAAATAGACAATTTCTCAAGCAGTTTGATACAAAACCATGGGTATCCAATGGGAAAAAAATGGGTATCAAAACAATGGGTACCAAAAAACCATGGGCCCAAAAAACAGCCCATAATGGTTACCCATTACCCATGGGTTAATAAACCACCCATGAAAATTTGCTTCGGGGGCTTCACCCCCCCGAACCCCCTTGACCCGCTCACCAGCGAGTAGGACTACCATAAAAATACCCGAGTGTAACACATGGAAGGTGTACCACACTCTAACATGAAAACAGGCTCCACAAACATAACATTTAGATCTCACCGGCATCGGTTTACCTAACCGGCATCGATTCCTTGTTATTTTGGTTAATTTATCCAAAATACACTTATCTCATCTTGTCTTCTATTTTGAGTCTCTGTGTATCATTGTACTTTTTGTACTCTGATAACAACCATCCTATACAACTTTCCTGTCTGAAATCATCAGTTTTTGCCTCATTTGTTGAAACTTTCATTTTTCTCATAGTAACCGATATTGGTTCTTGTAACTGACAATGGTCACCCCTTAACCCTCATCATTCAATTAGACCGGTGTCGGTCACTCTTTTTTTATTTTAATCAAAACATTTACCAATTTTCCCTCCCAAAATTTATTTTATCCCATCTCTATTGTTCCCTATGTAATTTATAGAGTACAATTCACTTGATTTATGTTGATTCACATGGTGTTAACTCACAGCCAAACTAATGCCCTCATATTTCACACTAGTTGTCTACCACTCCGACCTAATCCATCACCACCATCTATTCTATCACCTTTAGATCTAACTCATATTATCCCCATCGATACCAGTGATGAGGAGTTCGCGAGACTCCTCGACCAGAATCCCACTGCCCTCCAATACTACCTTGCTCGTTCTTCCAATCGAGATTCCTCAAGACAGTTAATATATGGCATCACTATATCTATCCCTCCTGCTCTAGCCCCCACTTCTGCATTAGCCAGCACCAGTTTGGCGTTACCATCACACACTTTATCACCTATGGCATCTCAGCTGAATTGCACAACTGTTATAACTGCAGTATCTATGTCATCGATTGCACCCATGACATCGATTGTCCCTTCGACAACCGCTAAGAGTATAGCTTCATCTGCACCCACCATTTCACATACACCCATGACATCACAACCACCTTCGGTTTTAGATACTTACACCCCTTTCCAAAACCTCTTCCTTTCTATCCCATAATCCTTACCCCCAATCACCACTATAGTTGTTACGACTACCTCACCCTCTTACACATACTACGAACAACCCCTAACCTCATCTATCGCTTATACTAGCTATGTGCCACCTACATATATTCATCTTGTGTAGTTATCATGCTCAGTGCCACCATACACCAGCATACCACCCACTTCATACATTCAACATCAAATCCCTTTTTCTGTAGGGGGAACCCATTCATCCCAACCTACTAACGACGTCATTAAAATGATTATGAAGAAGATGCAGACCTTAGAAGCATCTATTTTTGGCTCTAGTAATTATTTAACATATGATGAAATCTATAACAAGCCTATCCATCCATCTATTCCCATTCATCCTTACCCAGTGCATTGGGAAATTCCTAAATTCAATCACTTAAATGGTAAAAAATACCCACAACAACACTTGTGGTTGTTCAAACATGGGTGTTACCTAATCACCCATGATGACGCTTTACTCCTATGAACTTTCCCAATGTCCTTGACAGGACCAACATTGGATTGGTATAATGGACTACCTCGACATTATATTTATTCCTTTAATCAAGTAGCCCAAGATTTCTTAGATCATTTTTCAATCAATGTTACCAAGAAAGTCACCATGACCGATCTCTATTGAACTCGACAGTATGAAGATGAATCTATCGCAAATTTTGCTACCCGTTGGTGGAGTCTTACTAACCAATTGACATTCCAACTACCTCAAACTAAACTTATTGAGTTTTTCACTAGAGCTTATGCTAGACACATCTCACAACCTCTGTAAGTCCAAACATTTTGAACCTTTGATGAATCTTTCATAATGGCTTGAAAACATGAAATTTGTGCCATTAAAGAAAAGAAGATCCAATTACAAAACAAGAACACCCCATTCAAATCAAATGACACTTATTCATCCTAAAAACCTCAAAATAACTATTCAAATCCCATAGGATCTGCCAACATGGTAGTCCTCAAGGTGGGTCCACCTCATTCTTCTAATTAGGCCCAACCTTCTTCCAATATTTCTCTCATCCAAGCATTTTAGCTCCGGCAGGAACAACAGAAACAAACTTCAATTGGAGAGCCCTATTCATCAGTCTTGAAAAGTTTCTTAAAGTTAGAGCCATTACACTTCCTCCCATATAACCTCATACAAGTTTTTATCCTTCTCGTCCCATGCCGGCATGGTATAAATAACATGACTACTATAATTATCATCGTGTTAAAGGACATAGTGATGGTAATTACATAAATTTTAAAAACATTGTTCAAGAGATGATAGAAAATGGAGACCTTATTGTAGAAAACCTAAATATGCAAGAAAATCAGAATTTAAACATCTTCAAAAATTCATTCCCTAATAATAAACCATCATCTAATAAAAATAGAAAACCTTCATCCAGTGACAACAATGCCTGTGAAGTTCATGCAGTTTTTGATATTGTGCTAACTATTCCTCAAAACCTACCTACTTTATTTATTGAGGAAAAATTTGCACGATCTCCTCCACCCATAGATGAGCATACTTCTTCTATTACTATACCTAATGATGAGTCCCCCTAATCTCCCCTGGCTATCACGGAGGAACCCACACTTTCTACCGATTTCATCTCATCATCTTCTTTCTAGCCTTTTGAATCACCAACACTTTTTATTCTCCCATCCACAAGAGAATCATCATCGCCTTCTCCTCCACCAAGAGAGAAGTCTACCTCACCTGACCTATTAGCTCTCCTACCCATGGGAGATTCTTCAGACATGTCACTACCTTTTGAGGAGACTTTTCCTCAGGCATCCTAGGACCCTATTCACACGATCTCAACTCTTTTTCCTATAGAATCCGAGGCTATCCAATTCCCTGTCTCATAGACTTATTTAACAGGGATTTCCACCCAATCCATTCCATCCCCTTCTTCAGTAGTCCTGTTTTCATGACTAGTTGATCTTTTGGATTATGTTGATAATTTCATACTCTGGGGATGTCTTTGGCTCCTTGTTTTGACCCAAATGCAAATGTTTCCTGTAGATAATTCCATAGATCTACCCAAAGGTATTTTAGGTAACCAGAACTACATTGGCCATGCCGATTGAAATGACTTCCTCTTCATCATCCCTACCTCCATCTAAAATTTTATCCATCACTACAAATATTCCCAAACCTAAAAACGTACACACACTTATCCCCCCACCCATATCTAGACCCATCGCTAATTTGGGTGTTATGTCAACATCAATACTTACACACATGTCAAATTGGACTTAGCAGCACCATCTCAAACCCACACTAACATTATCCCTCCTCCTAAAAGTAAAACCCAACCTTTTGATCCGTATACACTAGTCTTACCTACCACACATTTTTCACCTTCCCCCCTTCTGTCCATCCTAAAGGCCCATCCATCTACCCTTATCAAACAGTCTTTTGCCCAAGGCCAGTCTAATGTTAAACAGCCTACTCCTTCCTCATGAGTCTTTGTTACACCTCATTCACCCAACAACCAAACTTCCTCACCCTCACCCGTACACTTCTTGCCACCTATACCTCCACCAGTTACTATAACCCCAACCTTTCCTATATGACTTCAACCAATGTCACCTACCCAACCTCTACCAACCACCTCCACCGCAACTCATTTTCCCATGTGGGTAACCCATCCTCTTACACCATCTACTTTTCCTTCTACATCCCATACTCTTGTGTCACCTTTAACCAAGAAAATGTAACCCCAAGCTAAGAATCTGCTACCCTCTAATAAGGTAGTCAAACCAACTAAACCTTCCATCACCATCTCTTCTACCCCACCTTTACCTAAACAGGTGCTAGTAAGACCTAAGGCAACTCCACATACCAAACTAGTAGATCAACCCATTCCCCCTCCTATAAAGCCTCTTCCCTATAAATCATCCACACTTGTACCCAAACCCACACTCACTTCCCATTGTGATCCGTTAGCAGGGTCCTACACCAACATTTTAACTAACCTCTTAAAGACTTCCATCATCACATTACAGAAACTTCGACCATACAATCCTCTCAAACCAAAACTTAAAGGGTATGATGAAAACAATATTTTTTTCTATCATTGTGTACCAGACATGATCTCAAAAATTGTAAAACTCTAAAAAACTATTCTTCTCCAAATTTATCCTCCTGAACAAAATTTTGAAGAGGATAGCCTTCTTGATGAGGTACATGCTCCACCTTCACCTATCACCACACATCATCATCCTTTAACAATTCAGTGACCAGTATCTCCACCCCCACAACCATTTTTCCCACTGCCAAAATTTGAGATCAACATGGTCCATATTAGAGAGTTGTCCAAACCACCACAAAAATGTCAGTGTGCCCTACTCATTTCATAAGGCTATTATCCAATACTAAGATTTTCACCCTCATGTTGTTATACCTTTCATGACACACCTTCTTCATCCACCTCCCCTTAGATTAACATGGTTCACGTTGCTGCCCATGATCAGAATAAAAAAGGAAAATAAAAAGAAACTAGCCCATCAACCAACCCTGTACCCAATATACCATCTGCACCAACTCCCAAAATCACCATTCAGAGACCTACATATCCTATCTCTAATGGGGTCACCCATCACACAATGATAAAAAAATTACATCAGTCTCCTCTAAAGATGTATTTTTATGATCTCATCCATAGTTTTGAATCCCACAGACAAGCCCTTATTAAGGTTTTACAATCCATTGAAGTTATTGTTAGTGCATATTCACAGCACCCCCCAAAATGACCTATGGATCTAATTTTCTAAGGCAATTTTATTTGGTGTGAATGCACAACATTGAGCCTTCCCCAAAGTGTGGGACCTCTAAAAATGGGGAAAGCTCTCCAGAGAAGGTTGGTTCCTCTTCCTAAACTACTTACCACAACCTATTCTAGTGCAAGCAAGCTAATCTAATTCTAATCTAACTTCCAAGGAGATAGGGAGAGAGAGAAAAGAGTAAAAATAGAAGCCTACACTAAAATGGTGATACACTAGAGAAGGAAAATGTTGAACATCTATCAATGCTGCCATGAAACAAGAAGAGGTGAGCAATGGAAAGGATGGATAGATGCATCACAGGCCCAAGGATATATTTCACATAGAAAATGTTCCAAAACTCCATGAACATAGCCCCAAGCCTATAATTAACATTCAAACATGCACAAATACCGGCAATAAAGAGAGGCAAGAAGAAAACAAGCAAAAAAATGAGCAAGGATGGACAAATGCATCACAAAACCCATTTTTTGTTGCTCCAGAAGTTTGCATAGAAAATCATTTTAATGGTAAAAGAAAAAAATGCCATTACAGAGTAGGGGAGGAGGTTCAAACTCCATTTTCAACCCTATGGAATAAAATAAGGTAGAAGTAGATAAGAATGATGAACAACCTTTTCAAATGAGCCAAAACTGGCTTTTATCATGAAGCATGATGAAGAAAAATGTAAAAAATGAGGGGAAAATTTGATTTGCAACTCCAACCACTAAAAAACTATTCTAATTATCCTGCAACATGATGGGTTCCCATGGAAAATCCCATACTTCGAAGTGCATTGCTCTGTAGATCCAAAAATGGCCCATACTTCATTAATTTTGGTGGTTAGGAACCATTTCTGTGTTTTTTACATGCAAGGAAAGTTTCTCCATTTTTATCCCAAAAATCTCCATTAAAATACAAAATTGAAACCTCCATCATGTAGATAATTTTACCATCTTTCCAATGACACCAAGAATGCAAAAATTTGAGCTCTCAATCAAAAGATATGGCCCCCTTGAATAGTTAGGGAAAAATTGGATTTGCAGGCCGAAACTTTAAAATTTTCCCCTTTTTTTTGAATTTGGGAAAATTTCACCAAAAATCCCCATGCCCTACCACTCCACTACCATGTGCCACTCTCTGATTATTTTATGGGATCGCGGGCCCAAACCTCACTTTTCCCCCTTTGATTTTGCATTGAGAAAATTTCCCAACTTCGCCCCACGCTCCGTTGTCTCGGTGACATGTGTCACGCTCTAATTGGTTGGCCGGGATGCGCTTCTAATTTATCCTTTACGCATTTGACCACTTTCGAAATATTTCCAAATTCTCCTCGCGTCCCCTGACTTCTACTGCTACGTGGTAGGTTTCTATTGGTTGGCGGGTTTGTCGAGGGAAATTTTCCCCAAAAAACTCCGCCAAGCCATAACTTGAGAAATACAAGGAGTTAGGAGGAAAATTTTGCCTTTCTGGAAAGGTGAGGAAAAATCCTATTTGATGGGATCATTTCTAGAAGAATTTGAGTACCTAAAGCATGCTTAAAATTCATTTAAATTCCAGCAAAGGAGAAGAAGTATGAGTTAGCCAAAAAATAAACATGGGGTTTATTTTGGATAACAGTTATACCCAATGACCACACACCAATGGCCTCAATTATCACCCCTCACCACATGGCCTCACTTACCAAATCAGACTCCTCCTACCCCCATGACCACTTGTTAAGTCGCCACCCTCAGCTTCTCTGAAGAGGATATTGTACCTCTCCAGTCAAACGACCCTCATCCTACCCTATACATTTCTATTTATATTGATAATATATGCACACGACATGTCATGATTGATGGTGGTGATAGAATTAACATCATCTCCTCCCATTCATAAAATCAAATGTCGTATTCCTTCTAAATGTATGCGTAATAACCTAATTATGTTGTTCTCGTTTAACAACGCCATCACCTCCACCCTTGGCACTATTATCCTTCATGTTCACGTAGGCCCTCACACCATCCTGGAACTATTCTACATCTTAGAAGGGGAATTCTAGTATAACCTATTGATCGACATACTCTGGATTCGTGTCATGGGTTGTGTCCCTTCAACTTTATACCGTTGTGTAAAATTTGAGCATGAGGGACATAACTACACCATCCCTGTCAACCCATCACCATTCAAGACTTGTAACATACTATAATGACCTAATGATGTGCTTGTACCAGTCAAGGCATCTGCCACTACCCCCATAAGGCCATCCACCAATGCTGTTACCACCTCTCCCACATCAAACCATGATATTCCTACTTCCACCGGCAACCTCTACAGCTGACTCATCTACTTTCCAATCATCTAGCGATTCGTCTATCCCTTTTACCCACATATCAAATACTAATCCATTAGAAGGTGTTTTTAAATACCTCACTCTGGGGGAGTACCTGCCTATACAATATTAACACATTCCTCACTCCACAAGAGTATGAGAACCTACTCCAGTACCCTAGTTATGACTACTACATAGGTGAGGTTTTTATTTATAGTCCTCCCCCACCTTCCCAATAATCTAACGTATGGGGGACTTGCTATGCCACTTATTCACCCAAACCACCATCCCAAACATGACCATTTTGATATGACCTACAATCCCTTACCAATCACCCACTTCACCTGCACTTTCCTTCATCGTTGCACATGGAAAGGCTTTGGCTTCGATTTTTACAAACAAGGCCACCATACTATCATTTCATGTACCAATCGTAAGAACAATGATTGTAGTGGCATTGGGTTTGCCACATCACCTTCCAAGAATGCCTGGGTCAACCTCATTAGGAAAGACAAAAAAAATTCACCCCATTCACTAACGTCACCATCTTCACCCACGGAGTCCATAGATCTTGAATCTATCCCTCCTAAAAAAAAATCGTGAACATGATTTCCTTGGCACCTCTGACTTATCAATGCAATGGTGAGGCTCCCTCTTCTATTCACTTCCTATATCTTGACATGATCGATGATGATACAACTTCTATTAACATCAATCAATGTCAGGATGATGAGTCTATCCTCACCTATATGGTTTTGGAGGATTCTTATATTCACGAGTCATTACCCTTATAAGATGCAAACCATGTTGAATGAATCAACTATCGAAATCAACATTAATACTCAAGACGACCCACATATTCTAAAGATAGGTCAATCTTTAGATGTTGTTGAACATAAAGCTTTTACCTCTTTCCCCCAGGACCATAGCAACACTTTTTCTTGGTCCTATGCCGATATGCCCGGTATTAACCCAAAAAATTTGGTCCACAATATTGTAACCATTCCTTATGCCAAACCCATAAAATAAAAGCTGTAAAAAATGCATCCTCATATTACTCTTCTAGTCAAAGAAGAACTTCAACGCCTTCTCTTGGTTTCCTTCATCCTACCCATTGACTATCCCTAATTCATTTCTAACATTTTTCATGTCACAAAAGCAACAGGGGGACTCCGCATTTGCACAAACTTCCGTGAACTCAACCTAGCTTGTCCCAAAGATGATTTTCCCCTACCAGGCATTGACCAACTAGTTGATATTATCACCATCCATGAAATGCTATCACTCATGGATGGTTTCTTATGTTATAATCAAATATTACTTGCTCCAAAAGATCAGTACAAAACTTCCTTCATCACTCCTTTGGGGGAACTTATGCTATCGAGTCATGCCTTTTGGCCTTAAAAAATCTGGTGCTACATATCAACGATTCATGACTTACATCTTCCATGACATCATGCATCGTATATTAGAATATTACGTAGATGATTTTCTTGATAAATCCAAACGTTGAACTGAACACTTGACCATCCTTAAGGTCATCTTTGACTGCCTCATTAAGTATTGTGTTTTTCTTCAACCAAAGAAGTTCATCTTTGCAGTAATTTCAGGAAAACTCCTTAGTTTCATCATTTGTTTGTGTGGCATAGAAGTTGATCCTACTAAAGTAAAGGCTATTCTAGAGATGCCTCCACCTACTAATCTCCATTAAATTTGAATCCTACAAGGTAAGTTACAATCCATTCATCGTTTTATCTTATAGCATTCTGACCGTTGTCAACCATTTCATCATCTTCTCAAGAAGGATGTTTCATTCAAATGGGATGATGAATGCCATAAATGCTTTGATGCCTTAAAATAATACCTTCTTCAACCACCAGTGTACATTCCCTCCTAAGGATGACCAACCCTTTTACCTATATATTTCTGCCACCTGACCATTCTTTAGGTGCCATGCTCACTCCATCATGATGAGCAACATAGAAAGCAAGTGGTTTATTACATATTTTGTAACCTTTTGGACTATGAAAGTAGATACACCCATGCTAAAAAAAAATATTAGCCTTAGTTTTCGTCACCACACAAAAATCTTCCATTACCAACTCAACCACAAAACCTTCATTTTTTACCAATACTAACCCCTTACACTATATGTACACCAAAACCCCTATCAATATCAATGTGCCACACATTGGATTATGTTTCTTGCTAACCTCGACCTTGAATTCACTCATAAAAAATCCATCAAGGGCCCAAACCATCCCTAACGCAACTAGCAGATACACTTCTTTTCGGGAATCAACCCTCTAACTTCAATTTCCTAGATGAATCCATAACTACCCTCCTCCTTGGATGATAGAATTTACCAAATGAAAATCTTCTTTGATGGCTCCAAGTGCTAGTGTGGAGGTGGGGCTGGTGTTATCATTATTCCTTTTGATGGTGAATCTATGCCTTTTATCTTTCAAACTAGATTTTTATTGTACAAACAATATCATCAAATATGAAGCACTCATATTGAGTCTCTAGTTTGTTTATGCCTTAGATGTTAAGTCAATCAATATATTTGGTGATTCCCCATCTGGTCATAAACCAAGTCAATGGTATATACCAGTGTCATAATAAAATACTTCAAAAGTATAAATATCATGTAGACATACTTTTGACTACCTTTGACCGTTACGAACTTCACACCACCCCAAGTTCTACCAATAAATTTTCTCATACCATGGCCTACTTGGCCTCTTAGATACTCCCTTCACCTACCAAATCTAAAATATTTGTCACAATACAAAGGTTATAATCACCGTCTTACTTACCTTGAGATGTCTACTCCATCGGAACCATTACACCTGACCCACATGACCTTTGGTATAAGAAGTTTGCAGACCTATGTTTACATTTCTAATCTACCCATTAATCTCACTCGTAACAGACAACGTGCCTTTATTAAAAGTGTCTCTTGCCATGTTATCATGGGTGGTCTTATTGTTGCAAATCAGCAGCACCCCTGGATGTTGATCAGGCTTCTAGTTTGATCATTTTAGAGCATCCAGTGTGATTACACAACATTGAATCCTTTCCCCAAGTGTGGGACTTGAAAAATGGGAAAGGAATCTCCAGATTAGAGGCTAGTTCCTCAACTCCTCTGATTTAATTTATCACTTGCACAAGTTGCAGAGGTTTATAATCCTAATTTCTACTCTAAATTCCAAAGGGACAAAGATAGAGAATGCAAAAAAGCTAAAAACTAATGCTAATAGGTGATGCACCAAAGGAGTGGTGAGCATTTCTCACTTCTGCAGATTGACACAGTTCATAAAATGTAACAAAAACTTCATGCACAAATTGATAACTGTAATGAAGAATCAGAAATTAATCAAACAACACCAGCAGAGGATGAAAAATTAATCACAGGGTCTGTATTGTTATTTTAATGTCAAAATCACTTGCATTACAACACCTGAGAGGACAAAAAAAAGGTTCCAATTCTTAGAAAAGGTCTGTTATTCCACCAAAATCACTTTCAAGGTGAGAAAGGGGACCTGCAATACACAAAAAATGTTCAACCCTTTGAAAATGAGCCAAATCTGGCTTTTACAGTGCAAGGGACGAGCCCAGGAGAGAGAAATGTCGGGAAAACATGGAAGGGGTTCAATCATTGACCAAAATGCATTCAAAACAGCATGGGCATCCTTACAGACCCATTCCCTGACATTTTTAACCATGCTGGGAGAGAATGTGAGCCATTCTTCATTAAAAACGGTGGTTGAAACGTCATTTCTATCCATGACCACGTGCCAGAGGTGTTTTTCAATTTTATCTCTCCAAACTACATGAAAATGCAAAATTGACCTTGGAATCTTGTAGATAATTTCACTATCTTTCCATTGATATAAAGAACGTGAAAAACTGAGCTCTGGATCGAAAGTTATGGCCATTTGAAATTTTAGGGCAAAATAGGGCCAAATCGGGTTGGCGGGCAAATTTTTTGAATTTTTACCTTTTTGGTCATTTGGAAAATTTCCCAAAATTTCCCCCATGCTCCACCATTCCATGTGCCACGATGGCACATTTTTATTGGCCGCGGGCCCATCCTACTCCATTTTCCTTTATTTTTGCCCTTTGGAAAATTTTCTAAAATTTCCCCGCCGGGCCGATGAGCTGAGGACACGTGGCACGTGCTGATTGGGTGCGGGCCTGTCCTTCCAAATTTTTCTGCGGGCCATTTGATCATTTCTGACCTGGACACGTGGCACAACCCCATTGGATGTGGGCTTGCCCCTTCTAATTTTCCTTGCGGGCTTTTCTTAAGTTTTGGCGCCACCTGGACACGTGGCGAGATTCCATTGGCTCGCAATAAGGGGGGCGAGGCTTTCCTCTTTGAATTTTCCTTTGTTTTCTCTTTGGAAAATTTTCCAAATTCTCCCCGCCCTCTGCCTGGTCTAAGACATGTGGTAGCATATCATTGGTCATGGGCCCTCCGTAAGCATTTTTCACTTTTGCGCAAACACTTTGGGAAAAAATCCCAATTTCCTCCCGTGCTCTGCCATTCTGACTCCCGGGGACACATGGCGAAACATGATTAGTGGCGGGGGCAAGCGGGCCAAAACTCCTCCTTTGAAATTTGGTGAAGCATTTTTCCAAAAATCCAACCTCTCCTCCGACCCTCTGAAATTCCGGCTACATAGGACACGTGGCACATTTTTATTGGGCGTGCACCTTCCCTTCAAAATTTTCCATGCGCCAACACTTAGCCAAATTTTTCAAATTTCACCCCTGGACACGTGGCATCACCTGATTCATCGGTGGGCCTGCGGGGAAAATATTTCCTTTTGAAAACTTTGCCAAAACACTTGGTAAAAAACCAAGTTCTCCTCCGACCCCCGCCACTTCCCTAGACACGTGGCATGGCATCTCATTGGCTGCGGACCTTGAAGGGGAAAATTTCCCACAAAAAACTCCGCTGAGCCATAACTTCAAAAATACATGGAGTTAGGAGGAAAACTTTACCTTTCTGGAAAGCTGAGAAAGATCTCTATCCAATGGTGCCATTTCCAGAAGGTTTTGAGTGCCTGAAAAGAAAAAAATTATGACTGAGGCACAAGAGAGGGAAGAATGAGAGGAGTTAGCCACAAAAATGAGTAGGGGGCACATTTTGGATAACAATTTTGGCGACTCATAGGGGTCATCTGCCTGCTGGATGAAGTTACCAGTTTCCTGAAACAATCCATCATGGGCATGGAGTCATCATATTCTCTGTTTGATACCCCAACTGACTAGAACACTGCAAGGAGGAAGATGGAATATCATCTGATGGAGCAAGGCCTGCAAACACATCTCCAGGAACAGCAAGCTTGTGCCAAAGCACTTAGGGAAAGAAAACTAACCTACAGCAAAACAATGTGCACAAGCACTTGGAGGAATGAAAAGCCTAAGCTAATATTTACAAGGTGGAGAATTTCCCTTTAGTAGCAATGCTTTAGATGGATTCCATTGACTGGAATCTACAGTTCTTCACCATCCAATGAAGACAATTGGAAGGCATTTTTGTCCTTACACTTTGTGACCATGTATGGGCCACTCCAAATGGCATCAAATTTTGAATGCCTTCCTGGTTTTGCTCTGTCTACATCCCACTTTAACACTATATCTCCAACTTGGAAGGATCTATTCTTAGCCTTTCTATCAAAGGTCTTCTTTATCAAAGCCTGATCCTTCTCCATTGCTTGGGATGCTTGATTTCTGATTTCTTGGAGATCCATCAATTCTACATATCTAACCTCCATGGGCTCAAACTCCAACAACTCCAACTGTTTCATGAGTTCCAATGTTGGAAACTCAAGTGACATGGGAAAAATTGCCTCTCTTCCATAAACAATCTTGAATGGAGAGTTACCTGTAGATCTCTTGGGAGTTATCCTATCAGCCCATAAGGCTGATTTCAATTTAGTATGCCAAGACCTCTGATTTTCATCAAGAATCCTTCTAATGATCCTCAACAAGTTCTTGTTTGTAGACTCGGCCTGGCCATTACCATGAGGGTAATAGTTTGATGAAGTACTTAGGTAGATCCCATTCTTGACAGCCCATCCAGTCACCTTAGATCCAATGAATGCCAATGCATTATCTGATATTATTGTAGATGGTATGCCAAACCTGGTTACTATTACCTCATAGAAGTCTAGGATACTAGATTCATTTATCTTCCTTGAGTGCTACTACTTCAGTCCACTTGGTGAAGTAATCTATGGCTGTAAAAATCCACTTGTGTCCTTGGATTAAAATGGGATTAATGACTCCAATAAAGTCTAAAACCCATTGCATGAATGGCTGGTCAAGCTGAAATTGGATGAAATGAAAGGGAAGCTAGCCTCTCTTTAACTGTGAAGAATGCACAATTCTCGCACCTCTTGATCCATGCATAGCAATCACTGAGAAATCTTGGGCCAATAATAACCAGCCCTCATGATCTTTAGATCTATCACTCTTGGTACAAAATGATCACCAGCTGGTCCACCATGGAACTCCTCCAACACCCTATGAATATGATTTGTACCGATGCATCTCAGCAGTACTCCATTCACATCTCTTTTGAATAAAACACCATTAACAAGGGCGTATGGGAAAACCTGTAGTTTGAAGTGTCTTCTTTTGGTCTTGTTCATCTCTGGAGGGCATAGACCTGTGCTTAGGAAGTGCATTATACCTTGGGTCCAGCAAGGAGTGGGGACACCATCATTCTCCTCTTGAGTGCTTCCTTGCTCATGGTTGTCTTGCATCGCCAAAACAACCTCCTTCTCATTGCATGCTTCCTTTTGTTTGCTCAAAATCAGCTGCTCACACAATCCTTTTCCTCTCACCAACTTGGTGATTTTGATCTCAATGTCATACTCCATGACACGAGTAATCCAACCTGCCCTTTTTTCATTCAAGTCTTTGTTGAGGAGGAAGTCCTTAACTCCCACGTGAGAAACCAGCAACTGGACCTTGTTGTTTGAGACTAAATGCTTGAATTTCTTCAAGCTTCTGATTACTGCAAGAACATGCTTCTCAATGAAAGAATATCTCACCTCATAGTCCTCTAGGATTTGGCTGAAGAAAGCAATTGGCTGCTCATCACTGTCTTTGTTCTACTGTACCAAAATTGCAGAAATAGTGTCATCCCCCCCAAATGCATAGAGGATGAAATCCTTGGAGAAATTCTGGGTTGATGAGAGTTGGGGCTTGAGAGATGGATTCTTTGATTGCTTCAAAACTTTCCTTTCCTTCTGCTATCCATTTGAAAGCCATGCTTTTCTTTAACATCTTGGTGATGGGCTTGACTAGGGCTGCAAAATTTGGGACAAACCTCCGAACAAAATTTATTCTCCCCAAGAAACTTTGAAGGGCCTTCTTGTGGCTTGGCAATGGTAGTGCTTTTATGGATTCAACTCTTTCTGGATCAATTGCTAATCCTTCTTTGGAGACAATGTGGCCAAGGATATTTCCTTCATGGGCTAGAAAAATACACTTTTTAGGATTCAAGGATACTCCAAATCTCCTGCACCTTTGGAACACTTGTCTCAAATGAAAGAGGTGGTCTGCTGCATTTTTTTAAAAAAAAGTGATATCATCAAGATATATCAGCACTATGTTGTTAATCAAACCCTTGAACGCCATGTCCATTGCTCTTTGGAAAGTAGCCCCAGTGTTGGACAGCCCAAATGGCATTTTCCTGTATGCATAAGTTCCCCATTTGGTTGTAAAGGCTGTCTTGAACTGATCTTCTTCCTTCACCATAATCTGATTATACCCTGAATAGCCATCAAGTAGTGAAAACCTCTCAGAGCCAACAACAACTTGTAAAATTTGCTCCATAGAAGGAAGTGGATAATGGTCCTTAAGAGATGCTCTATTCAAATCTCTGAAGTTAACACACAATCTGATTTCCCCACTCTTCTTTCTAACTGGAACTAAGTTGGCTACCCAACTAGAATGCTTGATAGGGAATATGATCCTTGATTCTATCAACTTATTCAATTCTTTTCTCATGAGGGGCTCCATGTGTGGATTGACTGGCCTTTGTTTTTGTGCCTGATGGGTTTAGTACTTGGATCTAATTCAATAGTGTGTTGAGCTAACTCAGGATTGAAACCTTTCAAATCTTCATAGCTCCAAGCAAACACATCAGGGAATTCTTGAAAAAGTTGTATGAACTCATACCTTTCTTGCTCAGTTGTCATCTTACCAACTTGGAGTGATTTGCCTTCTTCCACCAAGATGGACACTGAATCTTATTTCTTGACTTGGATGTTTTCTTTCTCCTTCCTAAACTGATCATTAGGATTGAAAATGGACTCCAAAGTAATAAGTTCCCTTGGGTAGTTTGTTGGTCCTTAGCTGTACCACTTGGTCACCATACTGCTGCTCCAACTTTTCCTGATTTTTACCTGAGAACTCAACCTCTTCTTGCAAGAAATGAATGATTTGCTGATCATTTTCAAACACTTTCCAACTTACATTGTTGTCTGGCACTGAAGGCCTCACAATCACATGGATGTTTGGCTGTACTTTGTCTTTTTGAATGCTTTCAACAACGTCAAAGGCTGCCCCAACTACTGCAAGCCTGTCAGCAGCTTGGTTCTCTTTTCTAGGAATGGATTTTATGCTAAAGCCCTCAAAATCTTCAATGAGGTCCCACACCCTATTCTTGTAACATTTGAGTAGATCATTCTTGACAGCATGCTGCCCCTTAACTTGGTTGACAATTAACTCACTATCACCAAAGACCTGCAAGTTCTTTATTCCTCTCTTGATTGACCAATGCAATCCTTGCACCAAAGCTTCATATTCAGCAGTGTTATTAGAGCATGCAAACTGAAATCTAAAAGCTGAATAATACTTAACTCCTTGAGGGGAAACAAGCATAGCTCCCCCTCCTGCACCTTGTCTACTCCTTGATCCATCAAAAAATAACTGCCATACCTCATTTTCATCCTTGTGGTCTGGCTTGGTGATGCTAGGAATAGGCTGATTTTCTTCATGCATGCAATAGACTCCTAGCTCGGATTCTTCTATTTCTTGATAAGGATCAAAAGCATGCACCTTGTTTTCCCATTCATCAAGAGTTAGATCTGGGATGCTTCCAACCTTGGTGTGTTTTTTGGGCCCATGGTTTTTTCAGCTTCATCAGTGCTTGGATAATCTTCTTGATCAAACAGCTGAACAATTGGCATTGATTCTGACTTGGAGTGTAAGGCTCAATGTGAAAGTTTGCAATAGGTTCAGATCTGATTGTGGCCTTGGTTCCATATCTGGTTCTGAACAACATGTGTGACCAATCAGCAGATAAGTAACCTCCAATCTTGGCTGTGAAATCCCTTGACAAACATAGGGCAAAGAGTGGAGGAAGGTCTATCACTGAGACATCTTGCAAAACAACAACGTTGGGACAGGCATGCAAAGTAAGACTTAAGTTTTTTATCACTCCAACTGTTGTTACTGCTGTCCCATCCAATTGCACTACCCCTTTGGATATAACTTCATACTGAATTCCCAACTGATCAGCTATTTGCTTGGGCATTACTGAACTACTTGCCCCAGAATCAATCATGCAATTGTGTACTAGTTGGTTCCCAATTATCAATGAAACATAGAATGGAGGGGGCTTCAACATTTTACCTTGTTGTCCTCCATGATTCCCCTCAGGCTGGGCAGCATTTGTGAGCACCTTCTCTTGCATTTGGACTTGCTGATTTGAAGTTGACCAGTCCTTCATGGCAGCTTGTAGCAAATCTCTTTGGCCTGGGATAGATAATGATTCCCACATTGATATGTTTACATTTGTCTTCTTCATCTGATCAATGATATTGAATGGAGATGAAGTATCCCTTTGCTGTCCCTTGGCCTGCACATTCATTCCTTGTGTATGGGCAGCAACAACTGGCATTTGGGCTGGCCTAGGAACTGTTTTAGGCAATCCTTGTGTGCTTGGGATTGCATTTTGCTTGCCAATATTTGTGGAGTGATAGAAGGTTGTGGATTACTTGGAGCCAATGGCTGTTCTTCACCCAAATTTCTCCTTTTTGACCTTGTGTTGGCTGCAACACTTTGGGAAACCATTTGATTCATGCCACAAAAATCTTATGCCTGCCAGTTTACAAGTGTGGTATCATTTGGAGCTGATTGCTGCTGGAATGTTTCTTGTTGTTGGTTACTTCCTTGACTACCTTCACCCTCTACACCAGCTGTTATCACCATTAATGCTTGATTCAAGGCACTGTTGAAGCACATGGATTGGTTATGAGGTTCATTGCATGGGAAACACCAATCATACTCTTGAGCTATATTGTTTTGTACTGGCACTAATGCTTTAGAGGCAGATGTAGCATTGGGATTATAAGGCTGAAATGGTCTATTGGCAGGAGGCCTTGCTTGATTTAGGTTTGCAGCTGGGTTGGGTGGTCTTTGGGGTTGATATGGCTGCCTGTTAGGCTGAGGTTGGGGCTGGAAAGAAGGTCTAAATCCTTGGGCTTGCTGCCTCTTGAGTGTAACTAGCTCATTGCCTAGATTTTGCAATTGCTTCATGACTTCTTGAAGTTCATTTGAGGCACTAGAAGATGAAGTAGAAGCTTCATTTGAATTTTGATTTCTAGGAGTGGGAATAGGAGCTAAATTAGGCGTTTGATTAGTGTTTTGGGCTCTCTAAACTTGGAAACAGTGGCATTGGAGGCCTAGGAGCTAGTTTACTAGCTTGAATCAAACAATTTTCAGCTCTAATGGCAATGCTATAAGCAATGGGGATAGTTGTGCCTCCCATGGATTGAATTAACATAGAAATATCAGAATTTAAAGCTTTAAGGTAATAGAGAAAAGCACCTTCTGCTGTTGGCCTGACTGCCACTGGAATTCTCTCCCAAGTCCTTTGAAATCTGAAGTTAAAATCAGTCAGCTGCTCATTTGGAGCTCTCTTGATGGTTGTCAGCTGCTCCAAAAGGAGACAAGTTGTCTCCCTTTTCCCCAAACTGCTCATGGAGGGCTATACATAGCTGATTCCAATTTTGGATAGATCCTGAGGCAAGACTCCTAAACCATTGCAAAGCTTTCCCTTTGAATGAAGATGCCAGCAATTTGACAGCAACTTGCATCTCATTGATCTCATGGATTGCACAAATGTTGGCAATATCCTTAACATGATCACCAGGAGTAGTCTGATTCTCTCCAGTAAATTATGGGATGTTCTTCAATGCTGCAACTGGGATTGGATTTTGTGCATTGAGAGCAAGTGGGCTGCTGCCAGTGAAATTGACATAGGGGTTGTTTTGTGCCATTCTGATTGGCCTCAAAACCCTTGTTGATTGAATGAAAGGCCTACCAGGTGGAGGGGTTGAGAGAGTTCTGTTTGGTGGAGATGGAGACCTCTGAATTCTCCTTCCTCTTTACCTTCTTCTTGGAGATAACTGCAGATACTCAAACAACACCTCTTCTTCTCCAGCTCTTGACCTTGTAGTGATTCTTCTCATGAGTTTTCAGGTCTGCACTGCTAAAACCAGCTGATTCTTCCTCCTTGGAGTCACCAGATGTGTAATTTATAGCTCTTTAAAGCAATAAACTTGCAACAAATGCACATCAATTTTTTTGCAATGAAGATGAAGACCTCTAAGGTCCCACCGAGTGTGCCAAAACTGTTGTTGCAAATCAGCAGCACCCCTAGATGTTGATCAGGCTTCTAGTTTGATCATCCTAGACATCCAGTGTGATTACACAACATTGAATCCTCTCCCCAAGTGTGGGACTTGTAAAATGGGAAAGGAATCTCTAGATTAGAGGCTAGTTCCTCAACTCCTCTAATCAGATATATCACTTGCACAATTGCAGAGGTTTAAATTCCTAATTTCTACTCTAAATTCCAAAGGGACAAAGATAGAGAATGCAAAAAAGCTAAAAACTAATGCTAATAGGTGATGCACCAAAGGAGTGGTGAGCATTTCTCACTTCTGTAGATTGACACAGTTCATAAAATGCAACAAAACTTCATGCACAAACTGATAACTGTAATGAAGAATCAGAAATTAATCAAACAACACCAGCAGAGGATGAAAAATTAATCACAGGTCTGTATTGTTATTTTAATGTCAAAATCACTTGCATTACAACACCTGAGAGGAAAAAATAGGTTACAGTTCTTAGAAAAGGTCTGTTATTCCACCAAAATCACTTTCAAGGTGAGAAAGGGGACCTGTAATACACAAAAAATGTTCAACCCTTTGAAAATGAGCCAAATCTAGCTTTTACAGTGCAAGGGACGAGCCCAGGAGAGAGAAACATGGGAAAACATGGAAGGGATTCAACCATTGACCAAAAAACATTCAAAACAGCATGGGAATCCTTACAGACCCATTCCCTGACATTTTTAACCATGCTGGGAGAGAATGCGAGCCATTCTTCATTAAAAACGGTGGTTGAAACGTCATTTCTATCCATGACCACGTGCCAGAGGTGTTTTTCAATTTTATCTCTCCAAACTCCATGAAAATGCAAAATTGACCTTGGAATCTTGTAGATAATTTCACCATCTTTCCATTGATATAAAGAACGTGAAAAACTGAGCTCTGGATCGAAAGTTATGGCCATTTGAAATTTTAGGGCAAAACAGGGCCAAATCGGGTTGGCGGGCAAAATTTTTGAATTTTTACCTTTTTGGTCATTTGGAAAATTTCCCAAAATTTCCCCATGCTCCACCATTCCAGGTGCCACGTGGCATGTTTTTATTGGCCACGGGCCCATCCTGCTCCATTTTCCTTTATTTTTGCCTTTGGAAAATTTTCTAAAATTTCCCCGCCGGGCCGATGAGCTGAGGATACGTGGCACGTGTTGACTGGGTGCGGGCCTGCCCTTCCAAATTTTTCCATGGAGCCATTTGATCATTTCCAACCTGGACACGTGGCACAACCCCATTAGATGTGGGCTTGCCCCTTCTAATTTTCCTTGCGGGATTTTCTTAAGTTTTGGCACCACCTGGACACGTGGCGAGATTCCATTGGCTCGCAATAAGGGGCGGGCTTTCCTCTTTGAATTTTCCTTTGTTTTCTCTTTGGAAAATTTTCCAAATTCTCCCCTTCCCTCCACCAGTCTGAGACATGTGGTGGCATATCATTGGTCATGGGCCCTCCGCTTAAGCATTTTTCACTTTTGCGCAAACACTTTGGGAAAAAATCCCAATTTCCTCCCGCGCTCCGCAGGTCCGACCCTGGGGACACGTGGCGAAACATGATTAGTTGGCAGGGGCAGCGGGCCAAAACTCCTCCTTTGAAATTTGGTGAAGCATTTTTCCAAAAATCCAACTTCTCCTCCGCCCTCTGAAATTCCAGCTACATAAGACACGTGGCACATTTTTATTGGGTGCGGACCTTCCCTTCAAAATTTTCCATGCGCAACACTTAGCCAAAATTTTCAAATTTCACCCCTGGACACGTGGCATCACCTGATTCGTCAGCAGGCCTGCGGGAAAATATTTCCTCTTGAACACTTTTCCAAAACACTTGGTAAAAAACCAAGTTCTCCTCTGACCCCCGCCACTTCCCTGGACACGTGGCGGCATCTCATTGGCTGCGGGCCTTGAAGGGGAAAATTTCCCACAAAAAACTCCACCAAGCCATAACTTCAAAAATACATGGAGTTAGGAGGAAAATTTTACCTTTCTGGAAAGTTGAGAAAGAGCTCTATCCAATGGTGCCATTTCCAAAAGGTTTTGAGTGCCTAAAAAGCAAAAAAATTATGACTGAGGCACAAGAGAGGGAAGAATGAGAGGAGTTAGCCACAAAAATGAGCAGGGGGCACATTTTGGATAACAGGTCTCCTTTATAATCACGGCTTCGACAATATTCTCTTACAATGCCTTACAAGTTTTGAAATTCCCCACACCATTAAAGAAGTTTAGAATGGAATTTGTGGAGACCAATTTAGCGGTTTCGCTGTCACAAAATACATTATTGACCTTAGATATTATTGGACAACCCTAAACCGCGACTATCGTGACTATGTCAAACATTGTGTAAAATGCCATCAACATGTTAATCTTCATCACACACCTAGTCATGCCTTACAGGTCACAACGAGATCTTTATTCTTTCTCTTAATGGGGCTTAGATCTTGTCAGTGAGATCAATCCCCATTCTTCACAACGCCATCAATTGATTATAACCACTACTGAATATTATACTAAATGGGTTGAATCCATTCCCCTCATTTCTACAAAATCTAAGAAAATATGTGACTTCATCAACCATCACATCATTTTTCATTTTGGTGTTCCTCACTTCCTCATCAGTGATAATAGAAATCAATTCAAAAACAAAATCCTATATTAGATGTATGACATTTTTGGCATCCGAATCAGTTTCTCATCACCTTATTACCTGAAAACCAATGGCCAAGCACAATCGACCAATAAAACCTTGAACAAAATTCTTATAAAAGTAGTTGACGATACTGGAAAGGATTGGCATTGACACATTCCTTTCTCTTTATGGGCTTATTGCATTAGTATTTTCACTTCAAATGCTGCACACACCCTTTTCCTCTTGTCTACGATACTAAGGTTGTCTTGCCTCATGAAGTCTAGATTCCATCTCTATGCATCTCACTACAAGACATGCTCAATGATAATGAATTTCTCCAGGATCATTTGGCTCAACTTGATTTATTAGATGATCGTCGTCTCAATGCTCTTGACCATCTCCAGATCTACAAAAAACATATCAAACGTGCCTATCAAAAAACATGTCCATGAGTGAACCTTTCAGGTTAGCAATGTCATCCTGAAGGAAAATCAACATGTAACAAAAGAAGAGAAAAGTAAACAAGGAAATTTTTCTCTTAATTAACTTGGATCCTATATCGTTACTCATTCCTATGGATTAGGTTCTTATCGTTTATCTCCACTTGAAGGTAAACCCGAACCTAAGCCTCTCAATGCCTTACATCTTCGACCATTTTATTATTGACATCAAGTCCTATATCACTTTCTGTCAATTGATCACTTGTCCCTTGAGAATTTTTCACTTTCCATATCACCTGTTTTTTAGGATCAATGGTTGAACAAGAATCGTGTGATTACCCTTCACCTTTTAGTCTTATCTTCAATATGAGTACCACAAATCTACTCATAACATGATTCTCCTAGATGCTTTTCATCTTTTTTTTTTCTAAAAGATGGAATCCCATTGTCATTCATCACTTGAAACCACCTCTTTCATAGTTAACCCCTGTGCAGTATGGTTTTTTCTTCTAAACAAGAACCTAATCTTTCTCTATAGTATTGTCCATGATTGAAACATCCAAAAAAAAAAATGGGATTCAACTCCTTAGGTCAAACTTCTAAAAAAATATGACTCCCTCAAAATGAGACACATCTTCTCTCTATTTCGCCGCTATAAATAGACTACTCCCTTGAAGGAAAGCTATATAAATTTATCCCAAATATATAATAAAAATATCCAGAAGCTTCTCGCATCAATCAAATTTACGAATAACTTAATGAGATAATATAATCATCCCATATAGACTTCCCGCATTGATTATTTTATTAAAAAAATGAAATTTTTGTCATGGAATTGCCTATTTTTTATCCTGGGTTTCTTGCTAAGTACACACATTTTTATACACTAAGTTACGCTAAACCATCTACTTTCACCCTCATTTCCTTTTTGTGCCCTAGTTTTCTCTCTACTCAAGGGACTTTCCGTAGTTACGACATTTTTTGATCATGTGACTTTCTTCACCATTAGAATAGTCCATTATGCAATGCCTTTAGAGTCTTACGCTCATAATCCCATCTTGGGTATGGTAGACTCATTATGGTTCTTATCAATTAAGCGGCTCTTTTGCCACCTCTTACCATTCACCTTCCTCATTACTTATTTATTATCCTATATGTGACCAGATCATCGACACCTATAATTGAAACAACACAACCGTGCCTATTACTTAAACTCAACCATGCCTATGACATAAAACTCAACCATATCTATGACCTCCATTCAATCATGCCTAAGATCTACTAACCCATTCCTCATATTCTTTCCTAGCTTATGGGAGAACTACATCAGCCTGAGGCCCCCCTTTTCGTCGGGGCTATATAGGTAGAACTTTGAGGGCATAGGGCCCTTGAAGGTTAGCTCAACCACTCTTGACACTAACCTATTTTCCCCTTAATTTTCCTATTAACATCCGACCTTAGTTTGCTCCCATTTTATATCAACAATTAGAAATTAAACCAAATGAGAAACAATTAGTAAAAAAAATTACCACATTGTTCATTTATCATTTTCATATTTCTAGTATACAAAATATTTGGAAACTGTAGTCATTTTTCCACCCACCAAAGAACAAGGGAATCCCATGCACTCCAGCCTATCACCCAGCAGGCATTGGGTGCTCACTCGAGGCATGCACAAGTGTCGAGTTTCTCTTTTATGTGAGTTGAGTGGGGAAACATCATCTATGATGAAAAATTTAAAGGAAGTGAGTGGTAATCAGACATGCAAACATCAAAGATCTCATAATGGCTCTAGACTTTTGTAGTCATTATAGAAAGAGACATAGATACTTTAACAGACTTAAAGAACTGAATCAAAACAGAAAGGAAAATACATAGGGATTCATAGTCATCTTATAAACATACATGAAATAGAACTATGAAGATATAAGGATGGACCAAAATCATTAATGATCATATTCAAAATAAGTTGGTAACCTCGTTACATCCATTAAATTCATTACAAAACATCGCAATATGGCAGACCGAAGTCACACATCATAGTTGGATCTACATTCCTTAGCTCCCAAGAATAATTTTTATAACCCCAAGTCCTTGATAGAGCCATCTCCTATATTTTATCTACCTAACCCAACAGAATCCTTACAGCCATTTCTACAGAGATCTGCTCTCTTTTAATCTGTATTCTTAACCAACTCTATCAACACCCACACATACACACACACAATTTCCTTCTATGGGTGCTTGTATTTATAGGCATCCCAAAGTGCCAACTCATCCTTCTGCGGCCTCAGATCCAATGCCAAGTGTATTAATTTCATCCTCCATGGGTGCATGCTCCTTCAAGTGTGAGTTATCCACTCTTTGCTATGATGGCATTCTAGAAGCCTCCTTCACAGGGCATATTCCTTCCTAGGCTAGCTTGTTGCTAGGTTGGCACCTTATACACTTTGCATGCACAGTCAAGTAACACTTTTCTTGTGTTCTTCTTGAAATGTAAATTATGGCCAAGTCGTGAGACCTTGTTCTACCGGTGCGTAACACGGGTTCTTCTAAAACCCTCATAGAATCTTTCCTTGCATGCCTTCTCCTTGTGCACCCACTCTTCAACTTAGGCCTTGCGTGCTCATGCACCTTTTTGTACTTAGTTAATATTTTAGGGGCCCAACATCACCTCACACTTTACCTATTCTCTACCCGCGGGAAAACATCTTTAAATAAATAATTGCAATAGACTTAACGCCTTGGAACAAGAATAAGGGAATGAAGAATTGGGGAAAAAATGAAGAATGGGGGAGTGTTGTCATTATCGTAAAAAGATAGGAAAATTTCTTTGCAAGTCAGCTTCCATCTTGTTCCAGCTATCGAATTCATTTTGCGCTCTCTAACAGAGGTTGTCAACTAGGGTGCTATACTTCTTCAAAACCCAGTCCATTTCCTCGAGTGTTCAATGTTTTAACCATTCCCTCTAATTCCTTTCCCACATTCTCAATTGCATCCATTCTTCTTGTAATATGTGGATATAACTCCTTCAGCCAATTTTTAATTAAACCTCGTAAGGTTTCAATATATTTTGACTTTTTCTCGACCTTGGCCAGGATCCTTTCCCACTCTTCTCTGTTTCCTTTATTCTTCTCTTAGAATTCCTTGAGCTCTACCTCGTGAGTGGAAAAAATAATACTCACCACTTTATCCTTATCTACACAATTGTCATATGCGGCCTCGACAGTATGGCTAGAAATTGTCACATCAGCAAGAACCTTGTTGTACTCAGAAATGATTGCTACAAACCTTTAATTTTTCCTCCTTCTCTAAGTGCTTTGCTATATCTTTCATGTATTTTAAGGCTAGAGGTTGCCTCTCCATGGTGAGGATGTGCGTTAAGTCTTCAATACACTTAAGGGAAGATCCATACTTTTGGACGGGTGGTGCCAGGTCCAGATACTTCAAGATAATGGCATTTGTGATGGATTCTACCTTCTTATGTACCTTGTGCACCCTTTCCTTTTCTTCCTTAATCTCACGCTTTAGCTATGCGCTGATTAGTTTCTCTTGCTTCAAATTCTTGGTTCTCTCTTCTAGCTCTTCTTCCCTCATTTCTAGCTCTACCTATAGAAATTTTACTTGGTCATTCCTTTTGAATAACCTGGCTTCGAGCTCAACTGAGACTTTATTTAGAGAATTGTAGACTTGTTCATCTAAAATCTGTTGAGTGCTCACCAATGGGTTATCTCCATTTGAATCAGACATCCTCATTAGTTCTCCTTGGCTTACCTCTAACTATGGCTCGTTGATGTGGGGACTCAATTTCCCACAAAATAATTATCCCACGTCCGAGGGTATGCACCTTCTTCATCAAATGAATTCATTGCCAAGATTTGATCTGTTGGGACTGTGCTTTGGAAGTGCATGTACAACACCTTGTTCGTGATCATAAATGTAGTCCATTCTTGGTCTTTTGATCTCCATGTGCCTTCTGTTGGAACATAATGATTAAGTGGTTTGGCCAACCCTTAATGTATATGGGTCCATCACTAATATATAGGCTAATATTTAATAATATGAAATATATATATTTCAATTATTAAATATGCTAACCTATGTATAGACTTTAGGTTAAATATGTTAAGCACAAGATAATACTGAGAGGGGCGGGTGAATTAGTATTATGATATTCTTTTAAATTTAACACTTAATCTCAGATCCGTAATCATAATTAGTCAGTTTCATATAGAATATATCAAATCAATCAATGAATGCAAAGTAAACCAACACCTTGTAAATAGACATAGATTTACGTGGAAACCCTTTCAGGAGAAAAACCACAGAGAAAATATTCTTTATTATATTTTTCAAATGTTTGTAGGCACAAACCTATGCGAGACACCAATCCCCAAATTATCATTTTTGTAGGAACTAACCTACAAGAGAACCAACCGCTTTTTTTATAAGCACCACCTTAGTAAGAGACACCTATCTCTTCAAATATGAAGGCACCATCCTTCCTCACAAAAAAACAAACTCTTTTCTATCTTTTATGTTGTTGTTTCTTCATCAAGTGATAGAACAATACTGCTGCTCAAAATATCCTTTTTAATTTATTTCAGTCCCTTCACATAAATAAATCACTACAACTTTTCATTAAAAATAAATCTTCCCTTCACTCCTTTTTATTTCATATTTTTCTCTTCCTTTTCTCTCTTCACACAAAAATATTCAATATGTGTGCCTTTTTTAAATCAAATGATTCTATCTCCTTATATATCCTTCTCACATCCTTTTGAAAAGATGCATCACTCTAACCAACACAACCTTTCCATTATTTAATTAACACAACTTAATTAAGTGCATTAGTCAGCTTAAAACCAAAAGTAATTAATGCAGCCATAAAAATTATTAAGTGCACATTAAACAATGCAATATACTCCATTAAATGCACTGGCCCTTTCTTTAATAAAATTGCTGTCATCATTAAATCACTGCCAGCCATCATTAAATCATATTTTTCACCATGAAATATGGCATATGAACACCTTAAAATGTTGATATCTTTCTCATATGTACAGTTGTGTATATCTCACTTATACCATGTAACAATACTTCTTTTCATGTAGTTAAACTTTCATTTTCAGCCTTTCTATATTTTTGGTTATTTTCGTTACTTTCTACTATTTCCATCAACATCCGTCAATAGTTATGTCAACTTCAGTTGTTAACATCCGTCAACTTCCATTACACATTTCCATTAACCAAATACATCAATGATTAAGCCTTTGACATCAATGAAAATATTTCCAACAATCTCCCCCTTTGTCATTAATGACAACCTTCAAAAAAAAAATTCGGCAACTCCCCCCTTGCTGTAACTCCCCCTTACAGTCATTCTCCCCCCTTTGACATCGATGGCAAAGGGCCAATCTAGGAGCTAAATATTGCAATGTTTAGCTCCCCCTCAATTGATGCTTCTCTTGATTTTTAAATGGAAAGAAGTAAAGGATATTACTCCCAACTTCTGTCGTAGATATTCAAATGTCTCCTTTGGAAGTGGTTTGGTGAAGATATATGCTATATGTTCGGATGTAGCAAAAAATTCCAATTTTACCTGCTTTTCTGCCACCTTCTCTCTTAAGAAGTGATATCTTATGGGAATATGATTTTTTCTAGAATGCATAACCAGGTTCTTTAAAATACTTATCGCACTGGTATTATCACACAATATGGAGATTGGATGATCAAACTCAACTTTGATATCTTTTAAGATTTGCTTCATCCATAAAATTTGAGTACAACGTAACACTGCTGCTATATACTCTACTTCTGCTGTGGATAAGGATACAGAGTTTTGCTTCTTACTTAACCATGATACCAGGTTGTCTCCAAGGAAAAATGCTCCTTCTGCTTGTACTTTTTCTATCATCCACACATCCTCCCCAATCTGAATCGGTATAAGCTACCAATGTGAAGTCTTTACCCCTTGGGTACCATAACCCATAATCCAGAGTTCCCTTTAGATATCTAAATATGCATTTTACAGCTTGCACATGTGTTTCTTTTAGCCCTGCTTGAAAAAAAGAAACCATACCCATTTCTTGCATGATGTCTTATCTGGATGCCATCATATATAGTAAACTCCCAATCATTGATCTATAGAGATTTTGATCAACATTTAGAGATTCATCATCTTTTCTCAACTTAGTCCCGGTAGCCATAGGTGTTCTAATAGGTGCACACTCCCCCCATACCAAATTTCTTCAACATTTCCTTCACATACTTGGTTTGGGATATAAATATTCCTTTATAAGATTGAGAATTTTGAAATCCAAGGCAAAATGATAACTCTCCCAACATAGACATCTCAAAATCCTTTTGCATGTCTTTGACAAATTTCTTAGACATTTCCTCATTGTCTCCTCCAAAAATTATGTCATCTACATATACAACAACAATCAATTGGTGCTCGCCTTCAGTTTTAATGTAAATATTGCTATGATCAAGTCCTCTCTTGAACCCTTGGTCTTGTAGGTACTTATCAAGCCTTGAGTACCATGCTCTGGGAGCTTTTTTTAATTCGTACAAGGATTTTTTCAAATTACACACATAATCTTCATTTTCTGATAGGAGGAACCCTTCAGGTTGTTCTATGTATACTTCTTCTTCTAACTTCCCATTTAGAAAGTCTGATTTGACATCCATTTGATAGGCTTTGAAGTTCTTGATTACCAAAAAAGCAAGAAACATTCTAATTGCTTCTAATCTAGCAACAAGAGAAAAAGTTTCTTCAAAATCAACACCTTCTACTTGAGCATACCCTTTACATACTAAGTTTTCCTTGTTTCGAGTGACTTGACCATATTCATTCAATTTATTTCAGAATTTAGTGCCTTGTTTCAAGTGACTTGCCCATATTTATTCAATTTAGTGCCAATCACATTCTGATCCTTTGGCCTAGGTACAAGTTCCCATGTTTCATTCTTCTCAATTTGATCTAACTCTTCCTCCATTGCCTTTAACCAATGTTTATCATGGCTAGCTTCTGCAAAGTTCTTCAGCTCTATTTTGGATAATAAGGATAAATTTACTGGTTCTGATGCACTTACAATTCTTCTTCTTGTTTGTACTCCATCATCAAGGTTTCCAATGATCTGACTTTCAACATAATTATTCTTAACAAAATGAGATGGTGTTTTGGTGTCTTGCCTTTCAGATTTACTTGATTTTTCAACATCTTCTTCCTCTTCTTTTTTTCTACTACCTCATGTATTTCTAAGGGCTCTTCTGTAGGTTCTTTAGATTTTTGATTCACGATTTCATCCACTCTCACATTTGCACTTTCTACTATAGTTTTCAGTCTTTTGTTATAGCATCTGTAGGCTTTGCTTTTAGTAGAGTGGCCAAGAAAAATTCCTTCATCCACTCTTGAATCAAATTTTTCCAAGTTCTCTTCATTTATTTTAATAAAGCATCTACTCCCAAACACTTTGAAATATTTTACAGTAGCTAGTCTTCCTTTCCACAATTCAAAAGGATTTTTGTCATGATTAACTCTGATTTTCCCTCTATTCAAGATATGAACAACCGTATTTACTACTTCTCTCCAAAATTTATCTAATAGCTTAGATTCATTTAACATGGTTCTAGCCATTTCTTGGATGGTTTGATTCTTTCTTTCTGCCACTCCATTTTGTTGTGGAGTCCTTGTAGTTGAGTATTGTCTTTTGATTCCATGATCTTCACAATATTCAATGAATTCATTTGAGGTGAACTCACTTCCACGATATGACCTCAGACACTTTATTTTCAATCTGGTTTCATTTTCTACTAAATCCTTGAAAACTTTGAACTTCTCAAATG
Source organism: Taxus chinensis (assembly GCA_019776745.2). NCBI lineage: Eukaryota > Viridiplantae > Streptophyta > Pinopsida > Cupressales > Taxaceae > Taxus > Taxus chinensis. Next base: position 850,777,157 of record CM034150.1, read on the forward strand.
CTTTTGAATTTTCTTTTAGAAAGGCTACCCAAGTCATTCTAGTGTTGTCATCAATGAATAACATGAAATAAATCTCACCTTATATGCTTTCTATTCTAGTAGGTCCACACAAATCCATATGAATCAGCTCCAGTGGTTTGGTGGTTGAATACTCCTTTGTTCTAAACCTTGCTCTGGTTTGCTTTCCATGTTGACACTACTTTCATAGAGTACTTGTAGGTTTCGTTACCTTAGGCATATCCTGCCTAGCCTTCTTGTTGCTAATTTTCACAAGATTATCAAATTCTATACCCCATCCTTCTATGCCATAGCCAACTCTCTTCAAACCAACTTAGAAAACATTTCTTTCCTTTTACTTCTCTGAGCATGTATAGGTTATTTGCGGTTCTATGTGCATCTGCTACTAACTCTCTTGTGTCTGCCTTCCTTATCTCACACTCTTAAACATAAAACTTAAGTGTGTGTCCTTGATCACACATTTGGCTTACACTTAAGAGATTATGATTTAATCCATCAACATATAAAACATTCTCTATTTTTGTTTTACCATTATAAAGACTCAGCGTACCTTTTCCAATGATATTTGCTTTAGTGTTATCACCGAATTTTACCATATCTTCATTTACTTTCTTCAATGAGATGAAGTTACTTTTATCTCTGGTCATATGTCTTGAACATCCGCTATCAATGTACCACAACTGCCCTTCGTCATGTACATGGAATGCTATTTGAACAAGCATAGATTTCTCTTTATCTTGCCCATCATCCTCTTTCTTATGTTTCCAAAATTTTGTAGCTTCTTTCTTCTTTATTTCTGGAGAATTTACCTTCTGGTTCGATCTGGATGGTTCTACAAACTCACTTCTACAAAATATTGCCATATGTCCATAGTTATTATAGTTATAACAAACAATATCTTCAACATAGTTCGATAAAGGAGAAAAGGAGTTGCAATTTCTATTTGAGAATCCATACACATCTTTGTTCTTTATATTGTTGTCTCTCACCCATATTCTACAATCTATTGCTTTATGACCAAAATGATTACAGTAGAAGCAATAGCCATACAAAGAATTTTCAAACCTGAACATGTGAGTATATCTTGGAGGATTTGGTCTTCTAAACTTGTTCTCATCTTTGCTTTCCTTGTAAGAAGTGTTGATCTTCATAAATCTCTTCTCCCTTTTCAACTCTTCATTCTTCATAGGTATCTTGAGTGTCTCTACATAGGTCTTTGACTTCTTTTCTCTTGTCCCTTTTAAAGACTCTATACCTTTTGTGTTAGCAGTGTCTTGTCTTTCTGTATATCCAAGACCAGTCTTGTCGGATGTTGACTTCTGTTGGTTCAGAATTTCGTCTAGTATCTCAGTACTTTTCTCAAATTTTAGATTACTTGTAACTTTAGCATTTTCCTTTTCTAAGTCCTTTCTCAAAGAAATGATCTCTAACTCACGCTTTTCACAATATTCTTCCTTAGTCCTTAGCTGATTTCTTAATTCTTCTTCAACTCGTTTTGCTTCTTCAATTTGGGTTTTTAGATCCACAATCATCTTTCTTGATTCTTCAAGAGATTGTGATATCTTAGCTTTAAAGTTACAATCTTCTTCTTCATACTTTAGGATCTGTAACTTTTGTTTCTGATTTTTCTTTTTAAGAGATTTCAATTCTCCTAAGGCACAGATAAGTTCCTCTTCGAGATTCAATTCACCTTTTTCTTCCATGTCTTCATCTCTTTCTAAGTCATCTTTTATAGCCATGAATAATATTTCTTCACTATCACTATCTGAGTCACTTAACCCACTTTATTCAGATGATCTACTACTTCCTTTTGACTATAAGCTTTTCTTTTTCTTTCCAAATCTTTTCTTTCCTTTGTTTTGCTTGAATTCCCTTTTGAATTTAGGTTTACTTTCCTCATCATCACTATCTTCTTTCTCTGGACACTTAGCCGCAAAATGACCAATTTTACCACAGTTAAAATATTTAAATGGTAACTTACCTTTGTACTTTCTAGATCCTTTCTTTAACTTTTGAATGAACAAGGATTCTTTATCATCTTATTCATTACTTGAGTTCTCATTCGACTCAGGTTCTTTGATTTTCTCTTTCTTTGAGACTTTGAATGCAACTTCCTTCTTTGATGGTCTATTTGACTCATTCCTCATTTAATACATGGTCAGTATTCCATGTGGTTCATCCATGCTCAACTTATCAAGATCCTTCATTTCTTTAATGGCCGACACCTTAGCATCAAATATTAATGGTAGAGATCTTATAATCTTTTGAACGATTATGGATTCTTTAATATTTTCACCTAACCCTCTTATGGCATTGATAACCTCATCCATGTGAAGAAGATAGGCTACAAAATTTTCCTCATCCTTCATTTTCAGGATCTCAAATTGTCTCCTATGAGTTTGAAGCTTTGCCCTTTTAACCTTGTCATCACCTTCATAGATAGTTCAAAGTTTGTCCCATATCTCCTTTGTCATGTCACATTTCATTACTTTAACAAACTCAGATTCTAACAGGCCACATATGATAACATTCATCACCTTGGGATTGTTTTCAAAATCCTTCTTTCTAGCTTGATTTGTTGATGGAACTGATGGGATTGTATATCCAACTATTACTAATTTCCAGATATCAAACCCTAGTGCCATTAGATATGTTTTCATTCTTATGCTCCAAAATGCATAGTTTTTTCCATCAAACAATGGAGCCTTGTTTGAAGAAAAACCTTCTTGTACTTGATGAGTAGCCATATGTTCTTCTGAGATCTACCTTCCAACTATTAGATTGTTCCTGAAGGAACCCACTTTGATACCAATTGTTAAGCACAAGATAATACTGAGAGGGGGGGTGAATCAGTATTATGATATTCTTTTAAATTTAACAGTTAATCTCATATCCGTAATCACAATTAGTCAGTTTCATAGAGAATATATCAAAGCAATCAATGAATGCAAAGCAAACCAACACACTGCAAATAGACATAGATTTACGTGGAAACCATTTCGGGAGAAAACCACGGAGAAAATCTTCTTTATTATATTTATCAAATGTTTGTAGGCACCAACATACGGGATACACCAATCCCCAAATTACAATTTTTGTAGGCACCAAACTATAGGAGCACCAACCCCTTTTTGCTAAGCACCAACTCAGTAAGAGACACCTATCTCTTCAAATATGAAGGCACTAACCTTCCTCATAGAAAAAAAAAACTCTTTTCTATCTTTTATGTTGTTGTTGCTTCAACAAGTGATAGAACAATACTGCTTCTTAGAATATCCTTTTTTATTTATTTCAGTCCCTTCACATAAATAAATCTCTGCAACTTTCATCAAAAATAAATCTTCCCTTCACTCCTTTTTATTTCATATTCTGCTCTTCCTTTTCTCTTTTCACACAAAATATTCAATATGTGTGCTTTTTTAAAATCAAATGATTCTATCTCCTTATATATCCTTCTCACATCCTTTTGAAAGACACATCATTCTAACCAACACAACCTTTCCATTATTTAATTAACACAACTTAATTAAGTGCATTAGTCGGCGTAAAACTAAATTAAATTAATGCAGCCCATAAAAATTATTAAATGCACATTAAACAATGTAATATACTCCATTAAATGCACTGGCGCTTTCTTTAATAAAATTGTTGTCATCATTAAATCGTTGTCAGCCATCATTAAATCTTCTTTTTCACTATGAAACATGGCATATGAACACCTTCAAATGCTGATATCTTTCTCATATGTATATCTATGTATATCTCGCTTATACCATGTAACAATATATCTTTTCATGTAGTTAAACTTTCATTTTCAGCCTTTCTATACTGTTGGTTATTTCCCTTATAACAATATATCTTTTCATGTAGTTAAACTTTTGTTTTCATCCTTTCTATACTGCTGGTTATTTCCCTTGCTTTCTACCATTTCTGTCAACATCTGTAAATAGTTCTATCAACTTTCATTTTCAACATCCATCGATAGTTCCATCAACTTCCATTGTCAACATCCGTAAATATTTCCATCAAATTCCGTTACACATTTCCATTAACCAAATACATGATGATTAAGCTTTTGACATCAATGACAATATTTCTAACTAAATATTTAATATCATGAAATGATTATATTTCTAATATTAAATATTATAAACCTAGGTGTATGTGTCAACCATTTTAGGTTGAAAAGGTGGGTCGGGAGGCATACCCGATCACCTTATATAAAAAGGACTTTAGGTCCTCATTTGATACATTCGGGAAATATATCAAATGTGTGAAAATCAAGTGATTTGGTTTTACCCTTGGTAAATAGGGTTTCAAAGGAGGAGGTGATCTTACTGGATGTAAAATAATTTCTCTGAAGTAAAAGGTTATTTTCAAATTGGTGTTTACCCTATTGGGGTTTTCCATTATAAATATTATTTCACATGTGTTATTTATTTCCTGTAAGTATTTCTTTATTTACTTATGTTATGTTGTAATCTTTATTTAAATATTTATTGTAACATTATAATATGTAAGTTGATTAAATTTGTATTTATTAGAATCCTCAAATTCTAGCATGGTAACAGAGCGAGGTAAATTAAATAAATTAAGATCAAATGTTTTGTATTTTATTTATTTAATTTGTACAGGGTTTTTTAACCAACCCAAAAGGGTATTTAAAAGTATCTGGCCCCCTTCTTTTTTTCCCCAATTTATTTTGGCATTACATTTGTGCAATTAAACTCTCGGTAAAATTTTTAGAGTTTTTCAATTTTAAATCCCTATTTTTTGAGGGGGAGATGTAATATGATATGATTCTTAATTTCATTTACATTTTGTAAATTATATGGAATCAATGTTTTTTTGGAGATTGATGTGTGCATCTGTGAAAGGGGCTTCAAATATTTACATGCATGAATATCACATACAAAAAAGGAAAGGATTTATTACTATATGAAATAATTTTCATGTTTTCTATAATTTCAAATGTTTATAGGTTAAATATTTTGGAAAGTAAATTCATACCCATGTTCTCTGGTCCCGTGTTTATTTCTTGGCCATGAAGGGATTACTTTTTAAAAATATTAATACTTGTTAAATAAAACCTAACATGTGTCCCTAACCATTTATATTATCCATGTAAGGGTGCAGCCCCATTCATTTAGATCTTATAGTTTATAAAAAATATATAAATAAACTTATTTAAAGGTTTTCTTATATATAAGAGTGGGAGTGGAGGATAAAATGAGATAGTATCTCAGGTATAAATGTGGAACTCTTAATTATAAATGGAGAATTAAAAAAGGGGGCTAGTTTATTAGTGGCCCACGTGAAGTGTGGTAAATATTTATTAAAATATTGGTAGTTATAGCCACATAAAAGTTTTAAAGTTTTTAGCTTTCAGAAATTATATAAACTATTTTGTAATATTTCCATACTTCTAAATGTGTGCGGGCTAAAATTAAGAGTAAATGAAGGGAGGATACAAAGTTCATGAAAATAGGGATTTCAATTTATTTCATTGGTCGGGTGAAATTACTTGTCCCATCTGTAAAATATGTAGGTTAATCTACACTCTCATAAATCTACTTGCACCTTGTAAAATTATTTTAACCTGGTCTATGTCCTTTAAACCCTTTTAATAAGGGTTGTGTATTTTTTATAAAAAAAAAGAATACTATAGTTTATAATTTTATGAACTATATGTTATTTTTTATTTAACATTATATAAATTATTTACCTCTTTTTTTAAGTGTATATATTTTTATATCTAATTTTATGATAAACATGCTAACATTATACATCTCCGTATCCCTAATTCATGACCCATACCACCGCAATCGAACTAATAAATCTAAAATGGATATAGATCATAATGATAAATAACCTAGAATTATCAGTATTTTAGAACCCATTAACACAACATATGGGTTTTTCACTCCCCTCCACTTCAATTGGAATTGTGCAACTGATCATCACGGCATGATCTCAAACATAAGATAGTATGAAATATTGTTTATACTTCAAATTTATGCTCGTAGGTTTTTGGATAAAACAAACATCAGTGTGTGTATTGAGGATCATTCGATCGATCAAAAATGACCGTTACATCGACAGATCTTGTATTGATTATTGCGATTCAAACTTACTTGCCATTATGACGGTCACCTCACACCAATGACATAATTTAACGACTTACCCAGATATTTTCTCTTCACATGTGATTTTTTGGAAAAGATTTGTCAGTATAAGGATTCTTGACAAGTGAAACCCTAATTGCTACCTTAATCACTAAAGTCGGAAACTCTAATTGTCATATGTGTATGAAATATACATGCATAAGGAACCTTTATATTGTAGAGTTCTTGTATCTGATTATAAGTCAAGTTCAATTAGTATGTAATATAATGACTGAATTTCTCTATGATCAAATAGTTTCGTTGGATCTATAAGGATACTTTGTGATGTGATTATATTAAACCTGTTGTTCTCTTTATACATGTGTATCTAACTCGAGTGGGTGTCACTTGGAGACTATATTAGCAGTATGTCCTTTATTGAAATCAGGAAAATATTGACGTCAAGTTATTTATGCCTTGACAAAATTTAGACCCTGAATGATATATTTAACTACAACATCTGTCTCAAAACATACCTTATGGCAACTACACTTTAGATGATTCTCCTTCAATTGATTTGAAAAAATTGTCTCACCACTCATCATCATAGAAACTTTTTGATAACATGAATGTATTCTTACAATTTATGTCCCCCCAGGACATTCTTTCTATGATTCCCCTGTGCACTGTGATCCTCCCTCGAGCCCCTTCTTCACCTCCATTGGTATCCTCATCCAATTTCCCCTTCGAAAGAGGTATGAACTCATCTAGAATCAATGCATGAAGCATCCCCATTGGCATCTCCATTGCATAGTATTCAGAGTATAATAGATAAAGGAATTCAAATAATTGGTCTGTTTCTTTTTAGAAATAAATGTTGCGCTTAAAACTGTGTCTTGTAATTTATTATCTCAAAGTGTGAATCCTTGCAACCCTATGGCATAATAAGGTTAGAACACCCTAATATATCAATTTATGTTTTGTAGGTAAAATTTTTAAGGCATATTATTCAGTAGTGAAAGTTTTATATATGTTGTCTATCCTTTCCATGAAGTTAATATAAACCTGTAAAAATGGAAGGCAAAAAGTGTGTAGGTAATGTTGCTTTTGATGTTCGTAGAATTATCATTCGTTAAATTTTTGCACTGCCAGTATAGTATGTTTTTGAAGTTTCCAGTATGCCTCATAGCTAAGGGTTTAAACTAGTGCTCAACCTGTTTTAGCCCCTTTAAATCCTATTAGGGTTAGGAAACTGTCACATAAGCCATCACACCTACCATGCATTAATGACCTTGTATGAACCTGAGCTGTCAAAATTTTGAAGAAGCTTCTCTATATTAGAAGTGGATCAATGCAATGCAGGCTGAATACAATGCCCTAATTCAAAACAAAACTTGAGAGTTGGTTCCACCTCTAGAAAAAAGAGGTATTATAGGGTGGAAGTGGATTATATTTATGTAAAATGGCAATTTTGATGGGTATTATTATACAAACATAAAGCTAGAATTGTTGCTGGAGGTGTCACTCATCAACTAACAACTGGTATTGATTATGTTACAACCATTTTCCCAACGGATCCTAAGAAAGGGTATTGTTTAGAGTGCTTAATTAAAAAAGAACGCTCAAATTTTTCCTTCTAAATTCACCATTTAAAGATATGAAAAATACTTTTTTGAATTACTACAAACTATTGAGGAGATCTTGACATGTCTTTACCTGGAGGGTTCAATTACAATTGGTTTTGAAAACTCTGTAGTGTAAATTGAAACAACATCACCTGTATGACTCACAAGACCATTATCAATTAAGAACTATGTATACGGATAATTAATATCTTGTGCCTTACAACAGATAGGATTATTTTAATCATGTGCCTAATTTTTTACCAACTATTTTGGGGGTTTATATGATTCATCATATGCATAGAAACATTTGGATAAACTAAAAGCAACAAATGTCCACCAATATAACATTTATATATGTTGATGAGTGGTTTAGGACTTCTGAAAATTCCTACTTCCTAATATGACTAGAACTAAATACAATATATTGAAACAGTACTTTGAAATGAATGAAATAGTTCTACTTAAATCATTCTATCTATGGCATGGATATAATTCCAAGATAAAAATAAGTCTACTATTTTTTCATCAGAAGCTTCAACTAAGTCTAACCAATGAGAACTGAAAACGTTTAACATGATTTATTGTAAACCATGGGGTGGACTCCTGATAGAGAGCTAGGATTGAAAATTGAAGCACTAAGACCTTCATCTGAAAAGGTTTGATCCTAGACTAAATCTAGACAGTTAGTTGGTATTTCTGATATATCTAATTTGTTCACGAGACCATAAATTTCTAATGGATTTGTAATTACTTCAAGGTTTATGCAGGAACCTTATAGCATAGTGATTACTTTCTTGCACAACATTTGGATTCTTAGATATATCCCCAGGAACAATGTACCTCTTTAGGCCTAGTATTAATGCCAACACATGTCTCTGATAACTGCTACCATGGACCTTTATAATACCCCTGATCATGTTACCAAGAAATGTCAATATCTACTATAGAGAATACTACTTCTGATTATCGTAATTAAATTTAGTGTTTTTATTTTTTTACTTGAGTGCTAATAAGTGTCTGGTTTTGCCATTATTTTTTGTTTGTTTTCTCTGTGAATTCAACTCAGACGTTGACTATATAATTGTAATTGAAGTTGCGATTGTTTATTTCATGATGGCTAAATAGGTTGTTTAATAAAATAAAGATGAAGGATCCAGAAAATACATCCTTTTTTCTATGGAATCTAAGGATACAACATACAAAATTAGATCACATACATCAAGTACAGCATAAGATGATCAAATCAACATTCAAAAGATAGAAACACAGCTTCATCCGTGAGAAGGTGAAAAATAGTGAGATTAGATCTCAAATTCAAAATCACTTACAATGAAGGAGCAGGTTTCAAAGATAAATATTCTAAAACATTAAACTAGATGTGCTCGAAGAGATGTTGAAACCTCTCCTGAAAATACCAGATTAACATAGTTTTCAATAGCTAGAAGAAATGAGCATGACAAAAATGTCGCATCCTAATGTGTCACTAAATATCATGTAAACATACCTTCAAGCATTTGTAAAATACCTTCAGGAAAGTGTTAATTAATACTCTTAGGACAAGTGTAGATCATTATCTTCGGGTATGTCACACCTCCTCAACTATCTTTTTTAGAAAGAAGTGTAGACACATCTTCATAGGTGATAATTCATGTAAACTCTTTAATACTATTAATTTTACTAGTTGACATCTAGTACAAGCATACTTGATAAGGAGGTCCTTCAATAAAAAAGGTATAATCTATGCCTAAGGTTCGGATATACAATTGAAATGAGAGCTTGTTGAATCTGAACAGTAGTAAGAGATCAACAGACCACACCATACTTAGCCACTGATCATTCGTTGCACATCCAAGGAATTCAAACAAGTCCTGTCGTACCATTATCTAACAGTTGTGTATGATGAATGTGACATTATGACGTGTGCTACAACCTTATATCGTTAGAACTAACAACCTTTGACAGGTGTAAAGATTTGTAAGTCATCGTAGTTTACCACAAGAAGGTAATCTATTGACACACGATATGTCTATAGGTGTAATAACATTAAGGGGGAGTCCTATAGAACATCATAGATTAAGTGGTCTGGCCATACCCTTAATGTCATATGGGTCCATCACTTATATATATATATATAGGTTAATATTCGTCAATTATAGGCAAAAATTTATATTTCTATTATTACCTCATGTTAAATTATGGCTATATACTTTTGGTTAAATATTTAATATCATGAACTGATTATATTTGGAGATACAAAATAGCGCTTATAAACCTAGGTATATGACCTCAACGGATATAACGCCGACCATAGGCGGGTCATCCAGACCTTCCAAAATCACCTTCGTCATAAAAAGGAACCCCAGGTCCTTCCTCTTCACAGTACCTCGAATGAAATATTCAAATTGCTGATTATTACTATTATTACTACTTGCTGACTAGGGTTGAAATTATTAGGTGAAATTTACTGGATGTAAGTTTGTTTCTCTGGAGATATGAATCAAACGGTCAGTGACAACAATAGTTTTTACTACCTATTTCAAGTTACGTTCAGTAGTAGCAATGAAATCATTCTGGTAATCCAATCGTTCTTAGCTTTGGTATGTCCATAAATTTGATAGACACATCTTGCGGCATGTAAGGCTCCAAGTATTACATTGCATGATGTTTAAGCATCCTAATGTTTTATGGTTGAAGTCTCTAAAATTTCAAATACATTGGTTGATTAAATTCAATCAATGACACAAGGAATCCTCTAAAATATAAGAGGGTTTACCATATCTCATGGCATATAGTAGAGTCATCCCTTTTAAAATGATCATGCACTGTTACCCTTATGAAGTAAGCATTCTACTGAAACATTTCTCTATTTCATTCATGATATCATAAATAACAGTGTCCTTATACCTCTATCATGTGTTTCCCATGAACATTCTTCAATTTCTGCCCCTACATTATCTCAACTCCTTTTGAAAACCTATCGTCATCATCGTATCTCCTTCTTCCTACAATAATTACACTTTATAGATAAGCCTATATTATTTAATTGTGACGTAAATATCTACTTAAGATTCTTAATATATTTTAATCTAGTGGAAAAGTTGATTCAAAATATATCAGGTCACATTTAAAACTATCTTGAGATAGGCCCATCAAATATTTATCATTGTTGTGACGGTGTTGCAGTTTTCTCAACCATTTGCATCAACCGAGGCGTAAAAGTTATGAATCTCTAAAGAAAAATTGTTTATGGCAAACAATCACAACATTTCCTTCAATATGGGAAGAACTCCACTTAGTTGAGACATTTTCAGTGCGATCTGTATAAACAGTACAAAAACTATTTTACCAAGTGTGGGACTTCTCTGTGATATTTATACATAAAGCTTGTTAGTGATGGATAGGCCGGTTCAAAAACTATTGCATGCAGGTCAGATGCACATGGAAAACCACCTTGCATCAACATATTACCCAAGAACCTAATCTAACTTACCACAGGAGTCAAGGTCCAATTGTAGATTTATTAAAACTTTAGAAATCTAAACTAACAGAGGTGTTGGACCGATGTATGCAGAACACCTGTCTTGCCAAATAAGCTCTTTGACCATTTCATAGCACTCTCAAGATCATGCTACTATTTTGTATAACCAAAATTCATTTTATGGATCAGGAGCAATGCAATTGGAATGTATATATGGGTTGAGGATACTAGTTTTATTTGACATACAAAACCATTTCTTGTTCCCTGACATTACTGATGCAATACATTTACAAAATTTCAACATAGCAAGTGATACGATAATCAGTTTTAGATCCTAGGTTTGAACTCCACAAATTCACCTGCCAAACTTGAATTAGGGAGGGGCCAACCAAGTAAATGTCCAACCTTTGGCATTGAAACCCCTTCTATAAAATTTATATGAAGAATGAGATAGAGAAAATAGAGAGGAAATCCTTAGATGGTACCTCAACCAATTATAAATAGGATTTCAATTCATCCCATGATGTTTTGTCATCTGTGATGAACCTCAACAATAGACAGTGAAATAAATTGTGAACTATATTTTACATTTTCTTTCAGAGGACCTCCTCCTCAATCATCGCTAGATATTTTAGTCAAATCCCAAGGTTAATCCGAGCTCCTTCTGACCAGTTATGGCCATTTTGGACTATTTAGGTCAGGGTCCATGCTATGTTGTCAGCGCTCAAAATGTTGCGCCTCCTTAAGGTGCGCCTTGGCAAATCAAAAATAGTGTCTACCCTCTTCCCTTAGAATGTGGTACCATAGTTGAGAAATGTATTTTTTTGTCGACATCCTCTTACGTGCGACTGAGGGCGTGAATTTCTTTGTGTCGACTAACTAATTGGTTAAGCACAATGCGACTGGGGGTGAATCCATTCGTACATTTTTTCAACCCCATTTACCATTGTTACAAGGCGCGAATTTTTCCATGTCGACACTATGTGTCCTATACCCTTTAACCTATGCCGGCGTGACTTTTTGCATGTCGACACCCTCTTGTTCTGCGCCTCTTACCTACGCCTTTGGTGCGACTTATACATTACAACTGAACATGAAACCCATGAGAGAGAACACATAGACACAAGATCTAAGTGGGAAACACTCTTGGCGTGACTTTTTTCCATGAAAACACTTCTCTGAAATTGTGAACCCCTTACCTGCGCCTTGGCGTGACACAAAAAATGTCGACGCTTCTTGTTGTGAATACTCTTACCTGTTCCTTGGCACGAATTTTTCCATTTCGACGCTTCTTGTTGAGCGCCTCTTACCTAACCTCACTTGGCGCAAATTTTGCCATGTCGACACTTCATTTTTGATGTTACTCAATAAAAGAGACTCCTATGAATATGACTCATCATGTCGATATTCTGAAGTTTTTATGACCACCATATTCTTCCGCTTGATACAACATCTAATTGTGATCTCAAAGATATCAGCTACAACAAATTCCTGACTCAAACCCTCATCAAATGCCTCTCTAGGTTCAAGATCAGCTCTACCTTCTTAGCAATCCATTGGGCATGGAGTGATTAATCTTAATAACCCTTGCTCAAAATTTCTTAATACCTGATATCATGATTCCCAAAAGCTTCATTATTGCAGCTCTCTTAATTCGAGAGCACGAATGAACTATACTTCATTCAACCTGAGAGTCACATTTTCCTATGCCTTTTTCAACTTAGTTCAAAATTGAAACCAAACTACTTTCTTTATATGAGTTCCAATGTGCATACGCACATAGAGGAATTGAGGTCTAGTCCTTCATCATTATTTCTACCAAGGGTAAAACTCAAAAACTTTTAACAACAATGTTCAAGATACATTCCATAAACCGGAATTGGGATGTTCGGTCAATCCATGCCCAAATGTAGACTAATTGGAAGGCTAAAAAACTCCTTAAAAACCCCATCACCATGTAGGGGCCACTCCAAATGGCATCAAACTTGGAATTCATCACCATGATTATTCAAGCCTCCAAAATCTGCATCACACATGTCAAATGACATAGGTCCCCTATCCATGGATCAGGTACTTTAGCTCTTGCACTAATCAAATTTATCATAACCCATCTTTTCAAGAAGGCTCATGATCCTTTTCAATCATTAGAACTGCATGTTCTCTTATTTCTTCCAGGATTCCATCCAGTCTGCATACCTGGCCTCCCTTAGGCTTCGAGACTCAGACAAAAACACCTCAACTGCTATGGCATGTAGCTCCTAATGCTAGAATCACCTTCTAACTGATATATCACATACTGCATCTATTGCTATAGACTCAACTTGTAGGGAGACATCCATACATGCAAATCACACCAATGGCGTTATCCCTGTTAGCCCATAACTGAGCTACTCAGAAAGTAGTTTGAGAAAGTCAACTAGTTTGCACCCTTTTTATCCAAAGTCCTCAAGATGAATCTAAAGCAAATTAAATAGTTCGTGAAATCTGCCTATCCCTCTACACTGCGGGTAACTGATATGAAGAGTTGCATCAAATAAATTCCATCTCATTGACAGCCCATCTACCTGTAATATTGGAAGCTATGAATGCTAATGCATCCCATCCTAAGATAACATAGCAACCTTCATCTTCACGAACCTGAGTCACTGGATGACCTTAATAAAATATCATCAGTCATGAAACAGCCCATATACTTCTTTGAGCGCTACTGCTTCGGAATCCACTATTTTTATAACAGTCTGTTTCCGTTCCCTTCCAACTCTAAGTGGAAGGCCTTGAACCAGAGTTCATGGGTTGAAACTGACCCCAAAACAACGTTCCAGATCAGTCATTGCATAAATGGTAAGGTCAACCACCTTTCCCTGCAATAGGAGATTAACCATGATCTAAAACCATCATGTACATCAAGTAAAACTGCCCATGATTCTTAAAGTTTCAATTATCCATGTATACTAACTCACTTTGGAACACTTTGTGGGCCAAACTAATACCCTGCCTTCGTAAATATGTCTAGTTGTTACCCATGGGATCCACATATCACTCGCATACTCTATCATACCTTTATGGGAATATGAAGGAGTCATTGTAACACCAAGTATCTCTCTTACCTGACCTCAGTCCCAATGCACCTCAAGGAGAAATGCCACTCAAATGTCCTTTTTAAAGAGATAGTTTATCTACCATAACACATACTGGAATAAACTTGTAAGACGGAAATATCTCCTCTTTGATTTTTATCCATGTTATGGAGGGATATACTCCTAAGAAGTCAGAAATTCTATCATATTTGGAGTAACCAATCAAGGAGCGGGCACATCATCACTCTCATTAGTGTCTTGACCATCCTGCTGTGTCAAGGCAGTCTCTTTTTCATCACCTTTTGATTCAACTTGTCCGACTCAAAGCAAGTTGTTTACATAAACCTTTACCTCACGTACAAGCTTATTGACCTTTGATGTGCAACGTCATACTCCATCACACTTCATGATCCATCCAGCACACTTTCTCATTCAGATCTCTTGTATTCATAAAAAATTCCTTAACACCTAGATGAGACACCAATCAAATAAATTTTGTTGTTTGAGACCAAGATATGCTTGAATTTCTTCAAATCTTCTAATCACCGTAAAGACTTGTTTTTCAATGAAATGAATATTTGAGTTCATAGTATTCCTCTAGGGATTGACTGAAGAAAAGCAACTGGTTGTTCTAATCCTTCTTTGTTTTGTTGTACCAAGATTATAGAAATTGTGTCTCCACCACCAAAGGCATATAACACAAAGTCCTTGGAGAAGTCTGGATTGACAAGAGTCAGAGCTTGAGATATAGCCTCTTTTATTGCCTCAAAACTTTCCTTACCTTCCACTTAAATGTCATGCTCTTTTTCAACATCAGCGTTATTGGCTTTACGAGAGCTGCAAAGTTTGGGACAAATCTGCAGACAAAATTGATCCTTCCCAAGAAGCTTTAAAGAGCCTTCTTGTGACTTAGCAATGAAAATGCTCGAATTGCTTCAACTCTTTCTGGGTCAATCGTCAACCCTTCCTTTGAAACAATATGGCCTAAAAGTTTTCCCTCGTGAGCCAAGAATATGCATTTTTTGGGATTCAATGATACCCCAAATCTTCTACATCTCTAAAATACTTGCCTCAAATGACAGAGGTGATCCACTACATTTTTTGAGAATACAGTGATGTCGTCAAGATATACCAGAACTATTTTATTGATCAACCCCTTGAATGCCATATCCATTGCCCTTTGGAAGGTAGCTCCAGCATTTGATAGCCCAAATGGCATTTTCTTGTAGGCATAGGTCCCCCATTTGGTGGTGAAAGCCATCTTGAATTGGTCATCTTCTTTCACCATCACCTGATTGTACCCTGAGTAGCCATCTAGGAGAGAGAATCTCTCTGAACCGGATACTACTTGCAATATTTGTTCCATTGAAGGAAGTGAGTAATGGTCTTTGAGAGATGCCCTGTTTAGGTCTCGGAAATCCACACACAACCTGATTTCTCCACTCTTCTTCCTGACTAGAACCAAGTTTGCAACCCAGCTTGAGTGCTTGATTGGGAATATAATGCTTGCCTCTATTAGCCTATTTAGCTCTTTCTTCATTAGAGGTTTAATGTGAGGGTTGACTGGTCTCTGCTTCTGCCTGATGGGCTTAGCATCTGGATCTAATTCTATGGTATGTTGTGCCAAATTTGGATCGAATCCTCTTAAGTCTTCATAGCTCCAAGCGAAGACATCGGGAAATTCTTGGCAAAGTTGTATGAAATATGATTTCTCCTGCTCAGTGGCCGCTTTACCAATTTGAAGAGTTTTGCCTTCCCCAACCGGAATTGGCCCTGAATCTTCTCTCTTGACCTGTATGTTAGCCTTTTCCTTACGGAACTAGTCGTTAGGGTTGAAGATAGAATCCAATGTTACTAAACCCTTAGGAAGCTTCTTTGTCTGCAGCTGCACTACTTGATCCCCATACTGCTGCTCTAATCTGTCGTGATTCCTAGCTGAGATTTCAGCCTCTTCTTGTAAGAAATTGACGATTTGTTGATCGTTCTCAAACACCTACCAGCTTGTATTATTATCTGGAACTACTGGCCTCACAATCACATGGATATGTGGCTGTGTTTTTCCCCTTCTGATGTTGTCAACCACATCAAACGTTGCTCCAACTGCTGTGAGCCTATCTACAACTTCATTTTTCTTCCTGGGTATGGACACAATGTTGAAAGCTTCGAAATCCTCAATGAGGTCCCATACCCTATTCTTATAGCTCTTCAACAAGTTGTTCTTTGTAGCATGTTGTCCCCTAAGTTGGTTGACGATTAGCTCGCTATCTCTAAACACCTGCAAGTTCTTTATGCCCCTTTTCCTGGTCCAATGAATTCCATGAAACAATACTTTGTATTCAGCCATGTTGTTTGAACAAGAAAATTGGAAATGAAAAGCTGAAAAATATTTGATGTCTTGTGCTGAAATCAACATTGCACCACCTCCAGCACCTTGTCTGCTTCTCGAACCATCGAAAAATAATTTCTAAACTTTGTTTTCATCCTTTTGTTTAGGCTGAATGATGTCGGGAATGGGTGAATTTTCTTCATGTATACAATACACGCCCAATTCAGATTCTTCAATTTCCTTGTATGGGTCAAATTCATGACTCTTGTTTGCCCATTCATCCAAAGTTAAATTAGGAATTCCTTCGACCTTAGTATCTGTTTCTAGATCACTTGAACACTCCTCCTGATCAAAAGCCGAGCAATTTGCATTGATAGGATTTGGTACATGAGGCTCAATATGGAAATTGGCAATTGGTTCTGACCTGATTATTGCTTTGGCTCCATACCTTGTCCTAAAAATCATGTGTGACCAATCTGCAGATAAATATCCACCGATTTTTGCAGTGAAATCTCTTGATAGACACAACGCAAAGAGTGGCAGAAGGTCAATCACAGACACATCTTGTAGAACTATAACATTAGGATAGGAATGTAGTGTTAGGCTTAACCCTTTGATGACCCCAACTATTCCTACTACCGTTCCATCTAGTTGCACTACTCCTTTCAGCACTGGCTCATACTTCAGACCCAGTTGATCCGCTATTTTCTTTGGCATCACTGAACTACTTGCCCCTGAATCTATCATGCAGTTGTGTACCAAGTGGTTTCCAACAATCAACGAAACATAGAATGGTGGAGGCTTCAAATTTTTTCCTGTCTGGCCCCCATCATGTTGCACTGCATTAGTGAGAACTTTCTCATGTCCCTGGTTTGATACATTTGTGGCAGACCAATTAGCCATTGCAGCTTGCAATAAATCTCATTGCCCTGAAATCGTAAGTGATTCCCACATGGAAATGTTCACATGTGTCTTCTTCATTTGATTGATGATGTTGAAAGGGGATGAATTGTCCTTTTGTTGTCCCCTACTTGGCATAACCTTTTATGGAGCTTGAACAGGTGCATGTGTTGCTACAACAGGTACCTTAGGTTGATTTTTCACATTTGGGGCTGTGTTTGGTCTACTGACCCCTTGTTGTGTAGGAGTGGACTGAGAAACAACTGGATTACACGGTTTTCCCTCTCCTATATTTCTCTTCTTTGACCGTGTGTTGGCAGCCACACCTTAAAAAGGTTGTTGGTTAACTCCATAGAAGTCTTCCGTTTTCCAATTGGCCAATGTGGTTTCTGTTAGAGGTCCTTCTTGTTGCATTTCTTACTGTTGATTCTCCTCCTAGCTTGGTTCTTAAGGAACACCAATGGTTTACACCATCAAGCCCTGATTTAGTGCACCATTGAAACATGCTGACTGATTGTGAGGTAGATTACAAGGGTAACACCAGTCGTACTCCTATGCCATGTTATTTTGTGTTGGGACCAAGGCTCTTGAGGACGTCGTTGCATTTGGATCATACGGTCGAAATGGCCTGGTAGCTTGAGGTTGTCCTTGGTTTTGGTTTTGATTTGCAGCCTAAGGTGGTGGTCTATTTTGTTGGTATGGGGGCCTAGCTTGGTACTGGGCTTGAGGCTGATACAGTCTAGCACCTCGAGCTTGTTGTCTTTTGATAGTCACTAGTTCATTTCTAAGGTTCTGCAGTTGTTTCATGACCTCCTGCAATTCCTTTGAAGTATTTGAAGAAGTCGATGTCCCATTATTGCTTTGATTTCTAGGAGTTGGAATGGGATTCAACTCTGGTGCTTGACTGGTTGTAGGATTTCCCATATCTGGATAGAGAGGCATTGGTGGCCTTGGTGTAAGCTTTCCAGCTTGGATCAAACAGTTCTCTGCTCTGATCGTTGTGTCATAGGCCAACGTTGTTCCTCCCATTGATTGGATCATCATGGCTATGTCTGAATTTATAGCCTTTAAGAAATAAAGGAACGCTCCTTCGCCGGTTGGTCTAACGGCTATTGGAATCCTATCCCATGTCCGTTGGAATCTGAAGTTGAAATCTGTCATTTGTTCGTTAGGAGCCCTTTTGATTGTTGTCAATTGTTCCAATAAGGACAAATTGTCTGCCCTCTCCCCAAACTGGTTGCAAAGAGCTAAACAAAGTTGGTTCCAGTTCATAATAGACCCTACTGCAAGGCTCCTAAACCATTGTAAGGCCTTTCCTTTGAAAGATGAAGCGAACAACTTGACCGCAACATCCATTTCATTTATTTCGTGGATTACACATGCATTAGCAATATCCTGGATGTGATCAATAGGAGTAGTATGATTTTCTCCTGTGAAATAGGGTATATTCTTTAGTGCTGCAACTGGAATTTGATTATGAGCATTTAGGGCAAGTGGACTACTACCTATGAAATTGACAAAGGGATTCGGTGGTAGATGTGCCATTATGATTGGCCTAAGAACCCTAGTTGATGCGAGAAAAGGTCTACCAGGTGGAGGTGTAGACAAAGTCCTTTTAGGTGGAGATGGTGATCTTTGTGGTCTTCTTCCTCTCCTTCCTCCTCCTGCTGATAGTTGCAAGTGGAAAAATAGCCCCTCTTCTCGAGTATTAGACCTGGTTCGAATTCTTCTCATGTGCCTAGGCAACTTGTGCTGCTACACCGCTAAATTCTATCCCTTCAAAGTCACCAGATGTGTTAGAAAAATGAGCCTCAAAAGGCTAGCTTCTACTAAGTTACACACCAAACCCTCAGATCTATCAACTGGTGAAATTTTCACTTGTTTCGAGCAAGTTAAGTCCTTGGAAATTGATTTCAAAGTTCAGCCCAGAAGGTGAAAATATGAAATTGTAAAACCTACAATTTTTTAAGTTTGAATTTCTTTAAAGTTCCTTAAAATCTATGGAACGACCTCTTGGTCCCATCAGGTGTGCCAAAACTGTTGATGTCGAATTTCAGCACCCCTGAATGTCTGCAACACGATGGGTTGAGACTCTCAGTGTGATTGCATAACATGGAGATTTTCCCAAGTGTGGGACCTTGCGAAATCGGAAAAGCTCTCCGGATGAAGGCCGGTTCCTATTCCTCTGTTCAGATGCAAAAATAAAATGCAGAGGGTTTACTAAAAACATAATCTAACTTTCCAAGGAGACAGGGTAAGAAAATGCATAAAATAAAACCTAAACTACAAAGGTGATGCACCGAGGAATGAAGAACACCTGTCTTGCCAATAAACACAAAAACACAATTAATGCAATGCAAGATCATGCACAGATAGCCAGATTTGTAGTGAAAGATCAAGAGGATGCAAATGAACACAGAGAGGGTTGAGAATCATCCACAGACATACATTATTTGCTCCAAAGATTGATACAACACACTACAAGGTGTCAAGAGGCAAATTTGCATTACAGTTTTAAATGGGAGGTTTGAACTCCACAAATCCACCTACCAGAAAGAAGAAGGGAGGGGCGAAACAAAAATGTCCAACATTTAGAAAGAAGCCCCTCCTTACAATTTATAGGAGGAAAAAGAGAGGGAGAAGAGAGGAATTCCAAATCTACCCCAACCACCTCTAGGTTACATTTAATTCATCTCATTATGGTGGTAGGTGAGAACCCTAGCAAACCCAAAAAGTGACAAACTGTACTTTGTATTTTTAAGAACTTGTTCCCACCCAATTAAAGATATCCAGTCATAGTTGGACAGAGGACCTCGCAAGATTTCCGAAAAGTCCAACCTTGCATGAATCCGAGCTCCCTGTCGAAATTTATGGCCATCTGAATATCTGCGCCAGGGTCTGCTTCCTGTCAGCGCTCAAAATGTTACGCCTCCTGAAGGTGCACCTTGGCGCATCCATCCTTATGTTGACATACCCTTATGTGTGCCAAGGTGCACATTTTTTCATGTCGACATCCATTTTCATGCGCCCTTGACCTGCGCCTTGGTGCATATTTTTTCATGTCAACATCCATTTTCATGCGCCCTTGACCTGTGCCTTGGCGCATATATTTTCATGTCGACATCCATTTTCATGCGCCCCTTGACCTGCGCCTCAATAAATGTCGGGGTCCGAGTTTCATTGATTTCCATATTTTTTCATTTGTCTATATCTACCCGGGGGGAAGATATATACAACAGATATTTGGGGCAAAAATGCTAAAAAGGACCATGTCCTTTCTCAACTGGATGCCAATGACCCAGCGCATATCACTACCTTGGATCATTTTACGTCATTGTAGAATGTAAAGTCTAGAATTGACAAGGCTTCTAAGAAGTAATCTACTATGGAGCTGATTTTTTGTTTTGATGTTGTTATGTTGCTGTGTACTCACTACTTTTTAGCATTTATATCCCTGTCAACATTTTTGTCTCCAATTTGTAGTTATTGTTTTGAATACAGCTAAACTTCTTGTATTATCTAGATTTTGATTCTTTTTTGTTGTTTCCACTTCTTTATCTAGATTTTGAGCCTCTTTGTCCATCACCGTATAGTCCCTTCAAAACTAGGGATTGCCAATAATAATAAAAAGTAGCATTCTCATAGAATCATGCCATGATAGTGTAGTTCTCTCTCCCAAGAAGAAGCTGGTGGAAGTTGTCTAGGACCTCATCTCTGAATGGTGACACTCTTCCTTTGTGTGAAAGTACCTATTACAGTGCTTCTATCCTGAAGGATATCCAAAAAAAGCTAATGAAAGATGATCTTGGAGACTTGTAGGGGATAATCTGATTCTTACCACTTTTGAAGGAAAAAAGGTTTGGGTGACATGCAACATGAAGTGACCAACAACATGGTCCACATGTATTGAGATAGTCCTCAAGATGATCTGGAGATAAGTGCTCTTGTAAGAACTTGGGCCTTAAGAAGAAAGTGTGTAAAACACTCATAGGAACCCCCTAAAGTAGGTAGATTCCATAGAAGCATGTCATGATATGTAATTCTCTCATCCCAAGACAGAAATGGTGGAAGTTGTAAAGCAATCACATGAAACTCAATTTGGGAAAGAGCAATCCTGCGTATCTGCTCATGGTCCCAATAAATAATTGAAAGATACACGAGAAGAAGAATGTGTCTGGATATCCTTGAATATTTTTACACCTGATAATAGTAATTAACCTCCCATGTTTGTGGAAATTTATAAGTAGTGTGTGATTACACCATGGGCTCATGCTTTCATCAACTGTTAGTGATGGTATACTTTGAATGAAGTTTCTCCTTCTGTGAAAAATCTTTGCAAGTTGTTGAGGACATAATCCATTCCTAGTCAGAATTTATTCCTTAATGACATGTATATCATTGCAAAAGATGAGTACTTATGAACAACAAGGGTTCAAAACTATCTCAGTGTGAGAGAATTGTTCAAATCTTTTTACAAAGTATGTGCTCTCTTTCCATCAAGGATATTCCCAGGACGCACTTATCTAGCCGCATCTAGCACTCTAAGAGCATTAAAATGCAATGATCCATAGAAACATTGCCCAAAATTATCTAATAACCCTACTATGTGTTGCTGATGATCTCATGCCTGATGTAAATGGACAAGTTTTAGATGTTTTCACCTTTAATATTTCTTTAACCATATTGAAGCCATGAAAAAAAGACTTGCTCCAATATCTCTTGAGGATAGAGAGAAGGGTAAAGGGAGAGCTAACCATTCTCATCGAGCGAGCTCTTGCATATCAGAATATCAAAGCTACCTTGGGATGATCTCATATGCATATGTGGCCGATTTTTCCTTTGAGTGGGAGCTATGCAATTTTAGTACCAAGTCACATAGGTCATGACTTCAAAAGTCTTCTCCTTCACATATGAGATAAATGTTTTAATGGAAATAGGTTGTCGTGTAGAGTCTTCATGTGAAATCTTACATCACATGTCAGGTCTAGATGATTGAGTTCTTGGAATACCTGTGAGACTAACTACTGGAGGGGAAACTCAGAGCTTCGCCAAAGTAGGGAAACTCATAGAGTGAGCAACAAGGGTGTGCCTTCTCCATTCGATGACTTTTGGGACTTTGACTATAAGTGAGTCGCTTATAGTGTCCTCTTGTTTTCAGGCACACTGACTCGGATGCGGTGATTCTTTTGGAGTCAAAGGATGTGTGATGGTTATAATTACTGGTATCGTTCTTGTTTCTACATAAATTTCTTTCTCCTTTCCAATCTAAACCCCATCTAGGTGCTGGATTTTGCAATCCATTATTCATTTTTACTTCTCACCTGGTTCCTCTAGTATTAACCCTCAAATTTAATTTTTAATTTATTTAGGTGTTAATCAGTCCCTAACCACCTTCTTGGGTGTCATTTTGTAGGTTATTTTTTCTATCTTTTATTCTCTTACTCATCTTTCTACCCTCCTAAGTTTACCCATCTCAAACTTCCCTGGAAACCCTTCCAACATATATGCTTTGCTAAACCTTGTTAATCCATAAAATCCCCTTCATATAAACGGTGCTTCTTCACCACTCTCTCAAATGCCCATGAACTATTCCCCCTTAATTTGGTGGTGATCCAAACTAGTCACTCACGGTTAAATTTCTCTAAATTTTTCTTCACATGGATCAACCTTTAGAAACCCTAGTTCACAAAAGCTTTTCCTTCTTGTATTCACAATGTAAATAATGAAGTGTCCAACCTTCTATTGATACATTTTTTCCCACTTTTCAACATCTAAATGCTAGTCCTTACCTCACCACCATACTTACAACACTTAATGCGGCTTTGTCAACAAAACCTAACTTTAGTGCTTGGTAACTTCACACAACCAATCATGTGCGGATTAATCCCCCTACCTTCTGGCATGGAACCAATATATCTTTACAAGACTCTTCTGTGCACGTCACTTTACGCTTTCGAAGGTACTTCTATCATATTTTTTCTCTCGCCTAACTCGTGTTCAACTTTTGTGAGTCTTCCTCTTTTGTACATAGATCCATAATGTAGCCTTACCCTAACACCAATCAATCCTTCTTTCACCTTTCCTCTCATGTACTGACATTCATAGGGCTATTCAGACTGGGATTTTCAATGCAATCCTTCCTGGTTCTTATACTTTTCACTTTCTTCCACCTTACTCCACCCCACATTAAAATGATGTGTGACCCAATTCCTCTTCACATTTACAACCTTCAAAATCTAGTAATCTTGATTACCAGCACCTAAGGTGCAACATTTTGAACAACAACGAGAAAGGGAAACATCTATGATCATAAAAAAATGCACTTAAAGGAAACCTATAAACTCATTAGCAATATTGCCTTATTACTACCACCAAGAAGACTTATTTATAGTAGGGTTTTTGCTTTTGTGCCCACATTTTACAAACAAAATACAATACCGTAAAATACCAGGATAATTTTTTTTTGACTTACATTTCTCACTACACACAACACAGCAAGGGCTCCAAGTACCAAAACTTGACTCGCATAGGACAATCACATAGTTCATCGACTCACATAGACACGATGAGAACAACATAGACATGTTGATGCCACACTTTTCAAAATGAATTAATACTAGAAATGACCCAACCACAGAAAAATGACCCAAGGATAGGAAAACCCACAACACATCATTTCTTTAATTGTATTTTAGTTATGATTAACATTCCAAGAACATTATTGTGCAAGGATAAATT
This sequence comes from Taxus chinensis, assembly GCA_019776745.2. Lineage (NCBI taxonomy): Eukaryota > Viridiplantae > Streptophyta > Pinopsida > Cupressales > Taxaceae > Taxus > Taxus chinensis. Next base: position 850,801,423 of record CM034150.1, read on the forward strand.
TATCATTTTTCCACCTACAGATTCTTAAGTTCATTCTGCGGTTAAATTATCAGTTCGACCATTTTATAGTTGGTTTCTTATTCTTTACAAAATTTTCCATAACTTGCATACTTATTTGGCATAATTCAAATGCATATAAAATACTTAATTATCTTGTTCTTATGTTGAAGAATATTCTTCTCGAACATATATTCAATGTCTACCCTTTTACTCTTATTACAACTCAAGTGAATGTGACTTGGTGTCCATATAGTGATATTAGGATTTAACGGAGATTTAGAAACACGAGATAGTTTTTTACCGAAAACATACCTCGATCACGGGTTAGTTATTTCCCTACCATAGTTATTCTAATTCAATGACTTGTGGAATTCCATTTTGATTTATATATGTATTTTGTTTTCTCAAAGGTTGAACACACCAAGGAAATTCATATTTTTTGAAACAAAAGAATATATTTAATTGAGTTATAAGGTCTCCAAGAGTGGCATTATTCCTAACCTCAAATCTCGTTTTTACTCTTATATGCTTTATTTTCTACATCACATTATGGTCTTATTATTAGCATTGTCTTGTAAAAGGAGTTACGAAGTGTTTGTCTAACCTCTTGAAGAAAAATATGATTAGAAGACTTCGAAGCTACACACAAACCCTAAGTTAACATCCAAATTAACTGATGGTTTAGATTAATTTCCAACTTCACCTAAGGGTCTACCCCTCAACTATATATGAGTATTTAAGCGAGAGGACATATTTATGCTAAAACAACCTTCAAGAAAGGACCAAGGTGTTATGTTGAGAGAAACCAAGGTAATACATTAGCTGAGTGGAGCTAAGGAGTTCATTAACAAGAGTTTAAGACCTAGAACAACTAAGTCACAACCTCCATCTATGTCATCTGGATCCAACAGGGATTTCATTCGATGAAGAACTTTAATTCTAAATCTATCTTCGGAATGACAAGGTAGTCTGCTAGGCTATGAAAGGAGGAGTTAGCAACTACATACTCCAAGAAAAGTTTGACTGTGTCACTCCTATCAACATGTTTAAGAAAACATCACTAAACATATTGACTAAGATGATAAACCCATTCTTGGGCTCTTGTTTACTCAAGTTAGGATATTTTTATCGAGTTTAAGGTTTAAGTTCACTCTATGGTTTCCAATGTCTTCTAGGGAAAAAGGTAACACACATGAAAACAAGTTATGCTCTGATATTGAACAAGGGTAGAGTGTTTCGATTTAAATCTCTTTATTACATTTACAAAGTATGAATGCACAATATGACTCATTAATTGTTTATGGAACATTGAGTATGCACTACAAGATATTACTTCAAATTCATCTACCTTATATATACATATATCAACCTTTTGATAATTTGATGATTGTTACCATGTGTATTGTGAATCAAATTGAACCTATAATTAAATATACATTTCCTAGATGTCCTTAAAACTAGCATCTCGAAACATATCAGCAAATTATCAAATATAATCCTCCTGTAACATGAGACTACATTAAACATTTATTCATTTAACAATGAACTATATAGATTTCAAAGATAAATAAATGAATTACACATCACCTTTTTGTCATCATTCTTTCATCCTGTAAAACCACGTGAGCATGATATCAGTGATAATTCGTTGGCATGGCATCCACCCTAATCTAACATAATTATCATTTTTTAGTTTCCCATTTTACATATGATAATAATTACAATTTGCAATCAAAATAAAAGGTTTAGAGACATATATTCATTACATTTCATTTTACTTATTTTTTGTAGCCTAAGAGAGAGAAAGAGAAGGGAAGAGAGAGAAAACACCATTTGTCAAAAGTTCTATTTCACACAACAGGTTACACTATAGAGTTTTAAATAGTTATTTGTGTGTGTTAAAAGTTTTTAGGTGGTTTGGCAACCCAACGAGGGTCCGCAACTTTCTATTTTTTACATTTTCTTACTAGCTACAAAAACATTCAAAATGGGCTCGGAGGCTAAGAAACCACTTCCAAAAGTTATCTTCCGATGAGAACACACACCATGATCAACTTTATACATGTCCCCAAATATACCAAGAGTTCATAGCAACTGAAAGAATTGGGAAAAAGTGAACAATTTGTGTTTGGTGGCTATTTTTCTGGGGCCACTTGTCATAGTTGGCCCAGTTACAAATAAACAAAAGTTAGCTCGAGGGCTCAAAAAACCACATCCAAAACTGACATTTGATGGATGAGCGTGCAACGAGAAACTTCCTACAAGTTCCAATATATAAGGAGAATTCATCAGAGTCGACGGGACTGAGAACTAGAAAACCATTTTCAAACGGCGACAAGTTTTCTTGAGCTGACAAGTTCTAATTGGTCCAATTTGACCTTGTCAAACTACAGCGACCGAGAGGCCTACAAAATGGCTTTCATCCAAACTATCCAGAAAAGTGTTTTTCCCTAACTGAATCTTCATGTAATTGTCTAGTATAAACACTAAAGATTTGCGAAGATAGGAAATAATTTCTCTATCTAGGTTTCAAATGGCGGTTCAAAATGAAAGCCAACTTTCTAGATTTTACAACTTTCTACTACTGTAAAAAAGTGTAACAGGGCTCCTATAAGAGCATCAAAAATATCTTATATGTTCATTCGGGGTCAATCCAAAGGTCAAGGTGACTCCACGCATACCAAGGTACATGAATGAATCTTAACATCTCATTTTCAGAGTTACGAAGGGTACTTAATGAGTCTCTGAAAAATGCAAAAAAATTAACTATTTAAATAGGGAGAAGATCAACTTTATTAATGGGAAGTCAATTTCATCTGGTCGATAAAAAAACATTGTAGCGATCCAGTTGGGTAGGTAGTTTTCTACATCACCATAGAATGAGGTTGGAAGTTCATGTTTTAATGCAGACCGAGTTATTTTGATTTCGTGAGTTTACGACATGACATTTCATTGTATTTGCAACGAGTTGAAATAAACATTTAACTGTATTAAAATCCTAATATTTTAAAATTCTATTAAGTTGTAAAAGAGAACTAAAACATAAGATTTATGAGAGGTAAGGAAAGATGAACCATGCCCTGAGAATGAAGTCGGTCGAACACCACGGAATTCAATTCATCCTCTCCCTTACGCATTTTATCGAACAGATCATGAGCCTCCGTCATTTTACTATTTTTCCTTGTACCAAAATGTTCTGTCAACCATTGTGGGCATGGAACTAAAAAAAAAACCCAAACCAACAGGGGGAGGAGAAATGGAGCCTGGTGTGTTGGAATGGTGAAAAAAACTCCATTTCTAAAGAGCAATGTAGCTACCAATTTCTTTGAGGCATTCTATCAAACAATTCACACGCCTTTTCAACAAATCCATTTTGTGCATATCCTGCAATCATGGCATTCCATGAGACAACATTTCTTTGAGGTAATTTTTTCAAACAATTCACATGCCTTGAATACACTTCCACATTTTTCATACATATAAACTATGACACTTGCAAGAACAAAATCCTACAAAAACCAGATTCTATTGTTCATGCCCTGCTCCAAAGCTTCCACGTTTTGCACAGGCTAGAGATACGACTGGCAATGTAAACTGATTTGGTTGGAGAAAGGGCCTGGGAATGGTGTAGCCTCATACACATCCCCCCATGATTTTGTAACTGCAACATATGACCGCTTCCCCTATCTTTTATGCTTTGACAGTTGTCCATGCAGTATGAGGGGTTCAAGCTTGACACGAGTTGGGAGGAGGCCAAAAATACCCTGGCATTCCATGAGAAGACATTTGGCATGGCATTTCTTTGAAAAAAAGAAAAAAAAACACCCAAATAACAATGATTTGAGTAAAACATGTGACCACGTTTCCTTTAGGCATTTTCCAAACAAAAAATGTCCCTTCCCAGCTCCAATCTCTGATCCCTAGTGCATGGTGGAGGAAGGTGAGACAAAATGTCTCTGGTTTTTCTCTGCCCCCACCCCCCCCCCCCAAACTTGCCTATTCCAAAAGAAAAAGAGACAAGAAACCCCAACTGCATGTTTTTGAGCTTATTCGCCCTCCTCCATTTAGCTTTATTTTTTTATTTTATATTAAATTATAAATATATTTTTATTGGATTAAATGACTATAGAGAAACACTTTTACAAGCATCAATTGGAGAGGTGGTTGACATTGACATGATGTTCTAATTCCATGGAAATAACAACCAGGATTTCGCCATAGTGTCTGATAACAACCTGCAAATAAATGCTCATTTTATCGATAGAAGGCAAATACGAACCTCTTCTCTTGTTTCCGTAGATTGCAAATCTTGCATTTTCAACCACCACACAAGCTTCTCTTAGAATTCACTTCCAAAATATTTTACTAGCGTGGACTGCATCGGGAAAGGAGGTAAAGGGAACGGTATCCTCTGCAGATGATAAATACATAGGAATCACTTTTATAAGTCAGCTACCTCAGCATCATCAAACAAACAAAAACCATGGTAGGATCAAGAAACCCTTATTGACAGATGGACTATCTTGTTTCAGATGCCAATACAGATCCATGTTAGTTAAATTTGTGATGAGTGATGTGACAAGACCTTAGATTTGTCGTGTGCAGACAAGTCTAACCCACAATAAAGTGATTTTGGGCGGCTAAAATGAGAGCTACATTTGATGTAGTACTAAATACTTTATTATTTTATTTTAAAATTTGTGTGGGGCACTACAGCTTCCTCCCCTTATAAGAGCATCGTCATCGATGCGATATAAAATGATGAAAGAGAAATGGGAAGCAACAAGGAAAAAATATGGCAAAGGCACACTCTAAGGTTAAGATTTCAGATGAAAAAGCATGGTCACAGGGTGGCCCTAGGAACATTTGGTAGAAATTTTAACTTTCAAGGTTCTGTGAAGATTGATAGTTCCCTCTTATTCGTTATTTCATTAATCTCTTTCTATTAACATTATTCTTAATTCAAGTCCTTTAAAATTTACTTTTTTGTAGAATTTTAGTTTATTCATTCCTATGGGTTCCCATCATGAAATACAATCACAACACCCTACCAGGGTCATACACAACACTAAAATTTCACAAGAATACTTTTACATACTTTCATGATCGTATCACATCACAAGGGTTTCACCAAACCATGGAATGGGAACAAGTAGACCACAGCAAATAATTTCCAACAATTATGTCCTAGACATAGATCTAGTACACACATATGACAGAAAAACCGGGTCAACACGCTGATTCATATACAATGGGTATCACATGATCCAAAAAAATCCATGACTGTACCAACATAGTTCCAAGACAATATATAATAGTCCATACCAACCAAGGGGAGAGTCAAGCCATCAATCATAACAAATTCTAACGAGACTCACAAGAGTACACATAACTCACTATACCAACTCCACACATCACAAGGCATCACAAAACAACTCCAAATATCTAAAAAAGCAACAAAATAAAACTCCATATAACTCCCCAAAGCATCACCAGATAATCTCCATATACCTCACAAGAGGAAGAAACATAGTGCCAGAACCAATTCGGGTCACTCAACCATAGAGCCCCATCAAGAATATCAGGTCACTCAACTATAGAGTGCTATAAAGAATAACAGGTCACTCAACCATAGAGGCCCATCTCCTTTCTCCTTTTTAATGAGGCTGGGTCACCCTATGGCCCTGGGCACATAGATCCCCATCACCCCCCAACCCAAGTGACATAATAACTCGTGGTTCAACAACTTTCTAGTTATCTGTAACTCCTTGGGATGTACCCCCATACAACGAAGTGGGTCCATAGGTTCAACCACTCCATGGTTAATCCCATGACCCTATTCCAACACATTATGACATTAGAACCAGCATAACAATCCATTCAAATGCCAAGTGGCAAAATCAAAAGCCTTGGGGTAGGCTACAAAACTTTTAAATATGACAAGAAAGTTTTAAAACTAAGAAAAAAAATGGCGAATCAGCCATGGTTAGTGCAAAATCTGAATGTTAATGCAACAATCAAATAAATTCCCAAAATATAAGAACATGTCAATCAAGAAAATGACTGGTTCTATTAAAAAGAGAGATAAAGATTAATTTACGAATAAAATAAGTATTGAGAAAATAGCACATTACAATCACTATGTGCCCTCATACCGCCACCAAAGGGGTACTCATCGAGTTGCTGGTACTTAGACATCGATCCTCAACTCGTACAAAAAAATATACATGTAACAAGAAATGAGTAAATCAAATAATATATCTGTCATCATCTCTACCTGAATCATTCCTCCATACTCCCACAAGGATCAACATAGTCAAAATCACATAGGATTTTTAATGAACAATCCAATAAGAAAGAGCAGGGAACTCTAGTTACATAAGTTGAGCCTAAGGTGGTGCACACCCACAATATACTGAGCAAGCTCGAAGTATACTAAATAGATAGAAGTGGGTTTTTAGTCTATATAAGACTCCATTTACTCACTCATACTCGGCTCAAGATTATGAAAACCTGGTCCATGCCTCCTCTCTCCACACATACACTCTTAGCAGTTTATCCCCTTACGTTCTTCTAGTATAAGGTTCACAACATAGACATAACTACATCACAAACAAAATGGTGATTCACGCACATTAACCATAACGTCTTGTGCATGGTATATATACACAGGGTATAGCAAAATCATTACTTTCATGAGTTACGATACATCACATTACCAAATTCTACAACTGGAGTGCAATCACTATACCATAGGGATCATACGCTCACAATATGCCCCTAAATCATGACGTAAATCATTACATATTACACAAATCATAAGTATGATGAACACAATGTCTAACATTACAACATATTGTCAATTGCAATACAACACGACGATGAACACAACTATTCACAATACGGTGATGACATCATGATGAAATGTGATTCACTTTACATCAATTTTTTCATGCAATACATCAATATACATTCACATCACATAAATCCAACATGTTTTAACCCTCTACAATCCACAATAACATTTCGTTCAAAAACAATAAGGCGGTACATTACACACGGATTACTCATTGAGTCAAAATCATAGAGAGTGAATACTCTCATCACAATAACATCAATATGATAACAAATACATACTAAGTGACATGGACCACATGTGTTTCCATAAGGTCACAATTATGACATAGTTCACATCACGCATATATCACATTATTCTTCCAATATCTTACACCATCATGCAACACCATATCAACTCCAATCTTCCCCAGAGGTTTAAGAGCATGAACCTCAGCTTTGATACCATATGTGGTGCCCACATTTTACACACACAATTACAACCATAAAATACCAGAATAATTTTTTTTTTTTACTTACATTGCTCACTACACACAACACAGCAAGGGATCCAAGTACCGAAACTCGACTCACACAACAATCACATAGGTCATCAACTCAAATAGACATGAGAGAATAGCATAGGCATATCAATGCCACACTTTTCTCAATGAACAAATAATAGCAATGCCCCAAGCACAGAAAGAAGACCCAAGGATAGGCAAACCCACACACATCATTTCTTTAATTGTATTTTAGTTACGATTAACACTACAAGAACATTATTTTGGAAGCATAAATTTATCATTCGTCCACCCATATATACTTAAGTTAATACCACGGTTAAAATATCATTCACCCCTTTATAGTTGGTTTCTTATTTTTTACAAAAGTTTCCATAACTTGCATACTTATTTGGCTTAGTTCAAATGCGTACAAAATACTTAATTATCTTGTTCTTATGTGAAGAATATTCTTCTCAAACATATATTCAATGTCAACCTTTTTACTCTTATAACTCATGTGAATGTGACTTGGTGTCCATATAGTGATATTAGGATTTAACAGAGATTTAAAAGATGAGATAGCTTTTTACCGAAAACATACGTCGATTACGGGTTAGCTATTTCTCTACCATAGTTATTCTAATTCAATGACTTATGAAATTCCATTTTGTTTCATACATGTATATTGTTTTCTCGAAGGTTGAACACATCAAGGCAATTCATATTCACTGAAACAAAAGAGTATTTTTAAATCGAGATATAAGGTCTCCAAGAGAGGCATTATTTTGAAACTCAAATCCCATTTTTACTCTTATATGCTTTATTTTTTACGTCATGGTATGGCCTTATTATTAGCATTGTCTTCGTAAAAGGAGTTACAAAGTGTTTGTCTAACCTCTTAAAGACAAATATGATTAGAAGAATCGAATCTACACACAAACCTGAAGTTAACATCTGAGTCAACTGCAGTTTAGATTAGTTCCAACTTCGCCTAAGGGTCTACCCCTCAAATATATAAGAAATTTAAGTGAGAGGAAATATTTATGCTAATCCACCTTTAAAAAGGACCAAGGTGTTATGTTGAGAGAAACCAAGGTAACACATTAAGTTGATCATAGCTAAGGAGCTCATTAACAAAAGTTTAAGACCTGGGACAACGAACTCACAACCTCCATCTATGTTTTCTAAATCCAACAGGGATTTCATTCAATGAAGAAATTTAATTCTAAATCTATCTTTGGAAGGAAAGGTAGTCTGCTAGGATACAAAGGAGGAGTTAGCGCTACATACTCCAAGAAAATTTTGAATGTGTCACTCCTATTAACGTGTTGAAGACAACGTCACCTAACATATTGACTAAGATGATAAACCCATTCTTGGGCTCTTGTTTACTCAAGCTAGGATATTTTCATTGAGTGTAGGGTTTAAGTTCACTCTATGGTTTCCAATGTCTTCTAAGGAAAAGGGTAACACACATGAAAACAAGTTATGCTCTGATATTGAACAAGTATAGAATTTTTTGATTTAAATCTCCTTATTACACTTACAATGTATGAATGCACAATATGAATCATTAATTCTTTATGGAACACTAAGTATGCACTACAAGATATTACTTCAAATTCATCTACCTTATATATACATATATCAACCCTGTTACCATGTGTATTGTGAATCAAATTGAACCTATAATTAAATATACATTTCCTAGATGTCCCTAAAACTAGCATCTCAAAACATATCAGCAAATTATCAAATATAATCCTCGTGTAACATGAGGCTAAATTAAACATTTATTCATTTAACAATGAACTATATAGATTTCAAAGATAAATAAATGAATTACACATCACCTTTTTGTCATCATTCTTTCATCCTGCAAAATCACATGAGCATGATATCAGAGATAATTCGATGACATGGACTCCACCCTAATCTAACATAATTATCATTTTTCAATTTCCCATTTTACATATGATAATAATTACAATTTTCAATCAAAATAAAAGGTTTAGAGACATATATTCATTACATTTCATTTTACTTCTTTTTTGTAGCCCAAGAGAAAGAAAGAGAAGGGAAGAGAGAGCAAACACCATTTGTCAAAAGTTCTATTTCACACAACAAGTTACACTATAGAGTTTTAAACATTTATTTGCGTGTGTTAAAATTTTCTTGGGTGGTTTGGTAACCTGACGAGGGTCCGCAACTTTCTATTTTTACATTTTCTTACTAGCTACAAAAACGTTCAAAACGGGCTCAGAGACTAAGAAACCACTTCCAAAAGTTATCTTCCGATGAGAACGCACACCACAATCAACTTTCTACCTGTCCCCAGATATACCAATAGTTCATAGCGACTGACAGAATTGGGAAAAAGAGAACAGTTTGTGTTTGGCAGCCAATTTTCTGGGGCTACTGGTCCTAGCTGACCCAGTTGTAAATGAACAAAAGTTAGCTCGAGAGCCTCAAAAAACCACGTCCAATAACTAACATTCAATGGATGAGCACACAACGAGACACTTCCTACAAGCTCCCCTATATAAGGAGAATTCATCAAAGTCGATGAGACTGAGAACTAGAAAACCATTTTCAAATGGCGACAAGTTTTTTGGAGCGACAAGTCAAAATTGGTCCAGTTTGACCTCGTCAAACTAGGGACTAGATGCCTACAAAATGGATTTTCCAAACTATCCAGAAAAGTGTTTTTCCCTAAAATAAATGTTCCATGCAATTATCTAGTATAAACACTAGAAATTTGCGAAGAAGGAAAATAATTTCTCTATCCAGGTTTCAAATGGCGGTTCAAAACGAAAGCCAACTTTCTAGATTTAACAACTTCCTACTACTGTAAAACAGTGTAATAGGGCTCCTACAAGAGTGTCAAAAAGATCTCATATGTTCATTTGGGGTCAATCCAAAGGTCAAGGTGACTCCATGCATACCAAGGTACATGAATGAAGCTTCACATCTCGTTTTTAGAGTTACGAAGGGTACTTAATGAGTTTCCAAAAAATGCTAAAAAAATTAACTATTTAAACAGGGAGAAGATCAACTTTATTAATGGGAAGTCAATTTTGTGTTGTCAATAAAAACAATATTGAAGCAATATAGGTGGGATGGAAGTTTTCTAAATCACCACAGAATGAGGTTGGAAGTTCATGTTTTAATGCATAAGAGTTATTTTGATTTCGTGAGTTATGACATGACATTTCATTGTATTTGCAACGAGTTGATATAAACATTTAACTGTATTAAAATCCTAATATTTTGAAATTATATTAAGTTGCAAAAGAGAACTAAAACATGAGAGTTATGAGAGGTAAGGGAAGATGAACCATTCCTGGAGAACAAAGTCAGTCGAACACCATGGAATTCGGTTCATCCTCTCCCTTACGCAATTTATCGAACAGATCATGAGCCTCCGTCATTTTACCATTTTGCGTTGTACCTAAATGTTTTGTCGACCATTGTGGGCATGGAACCAGAAAAAAAAACCCAAACCAACAGAGGGAGGAGAAATGGAGTCTGGTGTGTTGGAATGGAAAAAATAACTCCATTTCTAAAGGGCAATGCAACTGCCAATTTCTTTGAGGCATTCTATCAAACAGTTCACACACCTTTTTAACAAATTCATTTTGTGCATATCCTATAATCATGGCATTCCATGAGACAAAATTTCTTTGAGGAATTTTTTCAAAAAATTCACATGCCTTGAATACACTTCCACATTTTTCATACATATCAACAATGACACTTGTAAGAACAAAATCCTACAAAAACTAGATTCTATTGTTCATACCATGCTCCAAATCTTCCAAGTATTGCACAGGCTGGAGATACACTGGAAATGTAAAATGATTTGGTTGGAGAAAGGTCCTGTGAATGGTGCAACCTCATACACATCCCCCCATGCATTTTCAACTACAACATCTGACCACATCCCTCTATCTTTTATGCTTTGACAGCTGTCGACGCGGGTATGGGGGGTTCGAGCTTGAAACAGGTTGGGAGGAACTTGGCACAGGCTAGGATGTTGGGAGGAGGCCACAACAACCCTTACATTCCATAAGAAGACATTTGGTGCAGAATTTCTTTGAAAAAAAGACAAAAAAACACCCAAAGCACAATGATTTGAGTAAAACCTGCGACCACGTTTCCTTTAGGCATTTTCTAAACAAAAAACGTCCCTACCCAGCTCTAATATCTCTTCCTTGGCACATGGTGGAGGGAGGTGAGACAAAATGTCTCTGGTTTCTCTCTGCCACCGCCCCCCCCAAACTTGCCTATTCCAAAAGCAAAAGAGACAAAAAACCCTAACTGCATGTTTTTGAGCTTATTCACCCTCCTCCGTTTAGCTTTATTTTTTTATTTTATATTAAATTATAAATATATTTTTATTTGATTAAGTGACTATGGAGAAACACTTTTACAAGCATCAATTTGGGAGACATGGTTGACATTGGTGTGATGTTCTACTTCCATGGTAACAATAACCAAGATTTTTCCATAGTGTCTGATAACAACCTGCAAATAAAATGCTCATTTTATCAGCAGAAGGAAAATACCAAACCTCTTCTCTTGTGGCCATAGATTGCAAATCTTACATTTTCAACCACCACACAAGCTTCTCTTAGAATTTGTTTCCAAAGTGTGTTACTAGCGTGGACTGTACCGGGAAAGGAGGTAAAGGGAATGGTATCCTCTGCAGAAGATAAATTCATAGGAATCACGTTTATAAGTTATCTACCTCAGCAGCATCAAACAAACAAAAACAATGGCAGAGATCAAGAAACCCTTCTTGACAGACAGAACTATCTTTTTTTAGATGCCAATACAGATCCATGTCAGTTAATTTTGTGACAAGTGTTGTGACAATACCTTAGAGTTGTCATGTGCAGGCAAGTCTAACCCACAATAAAGTTATTTTAGGTGGCTAAAATGAGATATACATTTGATGTAGTACTAAATACTTTATTATTTTATTTTAAAATTTGTGTGGGGCACTACATTAGCCTCCTCCCATTGAAATTTCCTAGAAATATCATCCCATTTTAGTTCTTGTAACTGGCAATGCGCCTAAATGAAGGATGTACGAGATGATGTAGGGGACCCAACCAATGGACTTTTTTACTTCCTAGGATGGCATAGAAACTTTGAATCATATAGTAAGACTGTATGCCCCAACCTTCGACCTCTTGTTCTTAAAGTGACGATCATGTCATGCCTTTTGTTTTGCTTTTTCCATCTTTTGGCTCCACCTGGTGAGTGATTGTCTTTTGTCCAATTGCATTAACTTGTCAATTATTTCTTCCAATGCTTGTTCATCATCTAATCCTCTTGTACATGCTATAACGAAGAGAAGGTAACATGAATTAAACTGGTAGGACAACCTCTACACCAAAAACCAAATGAAATGGTGTGGCCTTATTCAACCTCTTGTAGGTTTTCCTATATTCCCAAAGAACGGTTGATAATTTTTCATCGCAATCCTTTCTACCAACATCAAAGATCTTAGTCAACATGTGACTAAGTATTTTGTTAAATGCCTCAGCAGTTCCATTTTCTTGAGGGTTATAGGGAGTAGTTTTGTGATGGAAAACCATGAATTTTTATAACATAATCCTAACCGTTTCATTGATGAAGTGCATACCTTTATCACTTGTTAAACTCAATAGGCATTCATACATGTTGATTATGTTTTCCCATAAAAATATAGTAGTTGTAGCCACTATACAATCCTTTGTAGGTGCTACCTCTATCCACCTTGTTAAATAATCAGTGCAAGTGAGGATATACCACGAACCAGCCCTTCACACCAATGGTGAGATCGGTCTGACAAAGTCGATAACCCATTTCTGAAATGGTTATGCACTAGTTATTGGTCACAAGGAAATTTCATCCCTTTTTTCTAGGTTTTCCAAGGCGGTGGCAATGCTCACAAGCCTTGCAAAACTCAATGCAATCTTGTTAAATGGTCTCCCACCAGAGCCCTGCGAGTAGAATTTTCCACACAGTCGCAATTTTTGCATAGTGTCCTTCTGGAATCCCACCATGCGCCTCTTCCATAATTACAATGCGCTCATGTTCTAGCACGCATCAACACAAAATCTCATCACAACCTATTTTGTATAGATTTCCGCTAATTAGCATGTACGGTGCAACGCGTGTGGCCAACTTCTTCTTCTCCAAGGCCTTCATTCTAACTGGCAACCACACCCCATTTTGAGATACACTACAATATCTTCTAATTCTGAGGGCATGTACTGTAACCTAAATAGTTGTGCATCTAGCATGGCATCCTTAATGCTTTATATGTCCTCCCCCAAATCGATTCTAGACAAATTGATCAAGTCCAGAATTAATTTTTCCTGGTTTGAAAACCACCGTGATCTCAAATTCTTGAAACATTAGTACCCACCGATAGATGCTCCCTTGTAGAATGGGCTTGTTCACTAAGTATTTCAATTTCATATGGTCAATGTAAAATATAAACAGAGTTGATAGAAAATATTGTCTAAACTTGTGAAGCGCATAGATCATCGATAATGCCTCATGCTCTGTTGTATTATAATTCTACTCTACTGGCATCAACTTCCTACTTACAAAGCACAAAGGATGATCAACAATCCCCTCACCAGGTTGTGCAAGTACTGCTCCAATGGCAATTCCTGAGGCATCCACATGAACACGGAAAGGCTTATCCCAAGAAGGGAAACGTAGGATGGGCGCGGTGATAAGCCTATCCTTTAAAGTGTCAAATTCCTTCTATTGTACCTCTCCCCAATGAAAGGAACTTTTATTTATAAGAAAATATTCTAAAGGTATGGCGATCTTGGCATATCCTTTGATGAACTTCTTGTAGTAACCCCCCGTATGCCCAAGAAATCTGCGCACTACGCTTTGACTAGTAGGCTCCCTCAATCCCATAATTATTGCAACTTTAGCGCGATCTACTAGTAGGCATTCCATACATATGATGTGTTCTAATAATGTCCCAAACAGGATAACAAAGACACATTTCCTAATATATATCCTCAACTACCAACACTTTTCAAACATTAACCTTAAGTTTTCGCAATGGTCCTTCACTAACCCAAATACTGTCCAATCATCTACGTAGAATTGAAGAAATCTATGGATGAATTCCTAGAAATCTTGTACCACAATGAGCTTGGTATGTGAAAAATTGTTTCCTTCTTTAAACTATTAGGGTTTGTTAATTTTTTATTCTAACAATGATACATTCATTAAGTAATAAGGCTCGCATATTATCATTATATGTATATATGTTGATGATTTGCTTATGTTTGGTGACAAGTATGATTTAATTCATCGGATTAAAGATAAACTAACGCAATACTTTGAAATGAATGAGTTAGGTCTCTCACATCATGTTATTTGTATGACTTTATTTCATTCTATTTTTATTTTTTAAAACACAATATGCAACCATTGTATTGATTTTTTTTTTATGATTGATTGTAAACCATTTTCTACTTAAATGAAATTTGGAATAAATATTGATCCTAAATATGCATAAGAAAAAGGTTGATCCTATTTTATATACATTGTTAGTTAATATTTTTATTTATCTAACTATAACTAGATCAGATATTTCCTATACAGTAGGAATTACTTCAAGGTTTATGCAGGAACCTTTTTTAGAGATCATTGGAATCTTGCAAAAAGAATTTTTAGATATTTGAAAGAAACAATCAATTATGGGTTGCATTATAATAAGAATGAAAATGCTATCTTATATGGATTTTTTTATTCTAACCATACCGATGTTATGTTATAAAATATATTGGATATGTATTCAAGTTTTTTGGTGTAGGAACCATTACTTGGAACAACAGATACAATCAACAGTCTCCATTTCTTCTACTAAAGAAGATAAGTATAATTTAAGAAGTAAAGAAGCCATGTGGCTGCAATGGCTGTTGGTAGAGATACACATGTAAGCTAAAGGAAGTATTTCTCTTTTATGTGGTGGTCAGAGTTGTATTACTCTTGATTAAGAATCCAGTTCAACATCAAATGATGAAGAACATTAAGATACATATAATCTTTACCCGTGAGAACGTGCAACGTGATGAGATAAATCTCAAGTTCATGTTGAATGAAGAGAGGGTTGTTGACATCTTCACAAAGTCCCTGAGTGCTAAAAAGTTTTGTCACTTTCGTGAAAATATTATATTGTCAGAGTTGCCTTTGAGGGGAAGTGTGTATGATAATGTCACCTCCTAATGGAACTTTGGTTTTGTAAAAATACCTTTGGGAAAGTGTAAAAAAATACCTTCAGGCAAGTGTAAAAAGACCTTCGGGCATGTATACCTCCTCGGTTTCTTTTTTAGAAATAAGTGTAGAAAGATCTTAAAGACGGTCTTCAATAAATTATTTAGTGCTATTGAGTTTACTGGTAAACATCCAGTACAAGCATATTGTTAAGGAGGTCCTTGGTTGTAAAAGGCTCCTATATGCTTGGGTTCAATAACATTTTATGAGAACCTATGAGAACATGTAAAACTCACAAATCATACTTAGCCACTGATCATGCGATGATCTTTGGGATTCCAAATTCTTTTGTACCAAAAGATAATTTGAGTATGATGAAGGTGTTATAATTCCTTTAATCGATATGCTAGCCTAAAACCTTTATGTTTTAAGGATTGTAAATCTTGTAGTGTACCATGGGTAGGTAATCTATTGGCATATGTTATGTTATCCCAATTAACATTAAGGGGGGAGTGTCAGAACATAATGATTAAGTGGTCTGGCCAACCCTAAATGTATATGGGTCTATCACTAATATATAGGTTAATATTTAATAAATATTTATATTTCTATTATTAAATATACTAACCTACGTATATATTTTAGGTTAAATATTTAATATCATGAAATGATTATATTTCTAATATTAAATATTATAAACCTAGGTGTATGTGTCAAAAAATTTAGGTTGAAAGGGTGGGCCAGGAGACATACCCAATCACCTTATATAAAATGGAATTTAGGTCCTCATTTGATATATTCGGGAAATATATCAAAGGTGTGAAAATCAAGTGATTTGGTTTTACCCTTGGTAAATAGGGTTTCAAAGGAGGAGGTGATCTTACTGGATGTAAAAATAAGTTCTCTAAACTAAAATGTTATTTTTAAAGTGGTTTTCACCCTATTGGGGTTTTCCACTATAACTACTATGTCACCTGTGTTATTTATTTTCTGTAAGTACTTCTTTATTTACTTATGTTATGATGTAATATTTATTTAAATATTTATTGTACAATTATGTAATATGTAAGTTGATTAAATCTGTATTTATTAGAATCTTGAAATTCTAAGACCTTCCTCTTGTGTAGATGCCCTTAGGAATAGTTACCAATAGATTTGGGTCTCCCGCGTTGCCATGATCTTTCCCTATGCTTTCTTCCTTATCTTCATTCATCATTATATTAGCGCTATGCTCCAGCTCTTATTCTACTAGGGCTTTAATGATTTTTTCTGCTTCTCTTTCTGCAGCCTCATTTACTTCATCCTTAGTGAGGATTGGAGTCTTTTTATCCTTCATGCTAACCTCTTCACTTCCTCCCATGTCCTGAGTGCCCTCCTCATGGTTGTCCTTCCTTCATACAAATCATTAGTCATTCTTCCCCTCTACGCCTTCTTCTTCCAAATCATGCACGTATCAAAAAAGTGGTTCTTAGTCCCCTTCAGGATCATCTTCTTCATCGTCATCCTTCTCACCCCTATATTTCTCCAAGCACTTTGTTTCCTCTGAGTCAGCTTCCTCCATCACCTTCTGTTTTTTCCTAACTAGGGATTCCAGTATAGGAGACTTTGCTTTCTCTTCTTCCTCCTCTAGTTATTTCTCCTTTGCAATAAGCTTTCCTTTCTCTAGCACCTCCTCTCTGACTTGTGACCTCTTCCTTTGTGTGTAAGTACCTATTCTAGTGCTTGTTCCTAGGGCACCCACCGCTTGAGTATCTTGGACACTTGGTGCCTTCTTCCTTATCTCTTATGTCTCCTATTTTTTGGGTGCATTCTTCTTCTTACCTATTATGTCCTCAAGTATAGCTATCTCAATCTCAAGATAAGTGCTCTTCTCAAAATTGGGCCTTATGAAAAGGTATACATGCACTGTGGACCCCACTACAATAGGTAGAGTCATGGATTTTATCATCTGAACTTCATGCGACACATATTTTTCTATGTATGCATGCTTTTTGGGGTAGACCAACATCCTGCGCATCTCCTCATTGTCCCAATCCATACTTCCATGGTCAAACTTCAACTTCTTAGGTTCCTTGAATATTTGTACCCCCACCTGGAAGTACTGAGTGGTGAAAGAAAATGGAATTTTACACCATGAGCTCATGCTCTCATCAACCAACCTAAATCTGTAAATGCATAAGTGTTTATATACTTTGAATTTAGTTTCTCTTTCTGTGATCTTTAGCAGTTGTTCTGGGATCCTCCACTCTACCCCCGAATGTATTCCTTAAGCATGTATACCATTTCTCAAGATGCATCTTATGAATGGCCATCAAACTATCACAAGAAAAGTTTTCAAATCTCTTTACGAGTGAGGGGGTCTTCCTCTGGGTATTCCCCTAAGAACTTATCTTCCGCATTTAGCACTCTGGTCTCTAAAAAAATAATAGTTAAGATAACATTACCAAAAATTATCTTGTCACCCCTCCTATGTGTTGCTGATGATCTCATGCATGATGTACGTAGACAAGTTGTAGATGGTGCCCTTCAATATTCTTCTTCAAATATTGAGCTACGATTTGTTCACTTGCGTCAATATCTCTTGCTCATAAAGTTTTGTTACCAGGCGTGCAACCATTCTCATCACTGAGTCTTGGATATCCACAATATCAAAGTACCTTGACCCCTTCTTATATGCATATGTGGTGATGGTTTCTTTGAAGGATTCTTTTTTCACATAGGTCATCCTTTATATCTTCTCCTTCACATATGAGACCTAAATTTTGAAATCAGCTGAGGAGTTATGTGCATCTTACACACCCTGTGAAGTGAAAGTGATCTTCGTGTATGTGAGATATCAGCCACTGGTAGAGGCACGCAAGATTCCAAAAGTAGGAAAACTCATAGAGTTGCAACAATCCCGCCTACTCCAACTTCACTTTTACTTTGTCACTATAAATGGGTAACCCTTCTGGTGTCCTCTTGTTTGTCAGGAACACTAACTCCAGTGCCATCTCTTTTTCAGTCACATTTGTGTGATGGTTATAATTACTTACTGTCATGTTTCTTAAAAGGGACTCCCACTCCTTTCCAAGGAAAACCTAATCTGGGTACTGGATTTCTGCATACCATTATTCATTTGTACTTGTGGTGGTTTCTTGTAGTTTTCCCTTTTACTTTCCCTTTTTAGGTGTTACAGTTGGTATCTTGGGTGTCATTGTGTAGGTTATCTTTTCACTTCAACTTCTCTTACTCTTCTTCTCCTCCCTTTCTGAGTTTAAATCTCAAACTTGTGAAGAAACTCCTTTCCAACCTGTGCTCTAGCTGCCAAACCCCTCGTTAGAATATCCCCTTCATAAGATGGTGCTTCTCCATATCTGTCTCCATGCCCATGAACTATTCCCCCCTACTTTACAGATCCAAACTAGTCACTCATGGTTAAATTTCTCCAATTTTTCTTCACATGGATCAATTTTAGAAACCCTAGTTCGCAAAAGCTCTTCCTTCTTGTATTCACAATGTAAATAATGAAGTGTCCAACCTTCTATTTATAGTTTTTTCCCCACTTTTTAACATTAAATGCTACCCTACCCTACCACTGTACTTCAACACTTAATGTGGCTTTGTCAACAAAACTTGACTTTAGCGATTTAACTTCACACGCCCAATCATGTGCGGATAATCCCCCAAACTTCTGTCATGGAACCAATCTATCTTTACAGAATACTCTTGTGTGCACGTCACCTATGCCGAAGGTACTTCTATCATATATTTTCTCTCGCCTACCTCGTGTTTCTTTTGTGCTTCTTCCTCTTTTTGTACATAGATCCATAATGTAGCCTTACCCCTAACACCAACAATCCTTTTTCACCTTTCCTCTCATGTACTTACATTCCTAGGGCTAGTCAACTGGGATTTTCAATGCAATCCTTCCTGGTTCTTCACACTTTGCACTTTCTTCCACCCTTACTCCACCCCACACTAAAATGATGTATGGTCCTCTGCACATTTACAACCTTCAAAAAGTAATGAGATTACCATTGCCTAAGGTGCAACACAAAACAACAACGAGAAAGGGAAACATAAGGAAATAAAAAAATGCATTAAAGGAAACCCTAAACTAACTAGCAATATTGCCTTATTACAACCACCAAGAAGACTTATTTATAGTAGGGTTTTAGCTGTCGTGCCCACATTTTACACACATAATAAAAACCGTAAAATATCAGGATAATTTTCTTTTTGACTTACATTTCTCACTACACACAACACATCAAGGGATCCAAGTACCGAAACTTGACTTGCATGGCAATCACATAGTTCATCGACTGACATAGACAGAAGAGAACAACATAGGCGTGTTGATGCCACACTTTTCCCAATGAATGAATACTAGCAATGCCCCCACCATAGAAAGAAGACCCAAGGATAGGAAAACCCACACACACTCATTTCTTTAATTGTATCTAAGTTATGTTTAATACTCCAAGAACATTATTATGCAAGAATAAAATTTATCATTTGTCCACCCACATATTCTTAAGTTAATACTATGGTTAAATTACCATTCACCCCCTTTATAGTTGGTTTCTTATACTTTACAAAAGTTTCCATAACTTTCATACTTATTTGGCTTAGTTCAAATGCGTACAAAATACTTAATTATCTTGTTCTTATGTGAAGAATATTCTTCTCAAACATGTATTCAATGTCTACCCTTTTACTCTTATAACACATGTGAATGTGACTTGGTGTCCATATAGTGATATTAGGATTTAACAGAGATGTAAAAAATGAGATAACAATTTTACCAAAAATATACCTCGATCACGAGTTAGCTATTTCTCTACCATAGTTATTGTAATTCAATGACTTGTGAAATTCCATTTTGTTTTAATACATGTATTTTGTTTGCTCGAAGGTTGAACACACCAAGGAAATTCATATTCTCTGAAACAAAAGAGTATTTTTATATCGAGATATAAGGTCTCCAAAAGAGGCATTATTATGAACCTCAAATCCCATTTTTACTCCTATATGCTTTATTTTCTACGTCACGGTATGGCCTTATTATTAGCATTGTCTTGTAAAAGGAGTTACAAAGTGTTTTTCTAACCTCTTGAAGAAAAATATGATTAGAAGACTCGAAGCTACACACAAACCCTAAGTTAACATCTGAGTTAACTATGGTTTAGATTAGTTCCAACTTCACCTAAGGGTCTACCCCTCAACTATATAAGAGATTTAAGCAAGAGGACATATTTATGCTAAGCCACCTTTAGAAAGGACCAAGGTGTTATGTTGAGAGAAACTATGGTAACACATTAAGCTAAGCGGAGCTAAGGAGCTCATTAAAAAAAGCTTAAGAACTGGGACAACTAATTCACAACCTCCATCTATGTCATTAGATCTAACAAGTATTTCATTCGATGAAGAAATTTAATGCTAAATCCATGTTCAGAAGGCAAGGTAGTCCACTAGGCTACGAAGGAGTTAGCAGTACATACTCCAAGAAAAGTTTGACCGTGTCACTTTCATCAACAGGTTTAAGAAAACATCACTAAAAATATTGACTAAGATGATAAACCCATTCTTGGGATCTTGTTTACTCAAGATAGGATATTTTCATCGAGTTTAAGGTTTAAGTTCACTCTATGGTTTCCAATGTATTCTAGGGAAAATGGTAACACACATGGAAACAAGTTATGCTTTGATATGGAACAAGGGTAGAGTGTTTCGATTTAAATCTCCTTATTACATTTACAAAGTATGAATGCACAATATGACTCATTAATTGTTTATGGAACACTGAGTATGCACTACAATATATTACTTCAAATTCATCTACCTTATATATACATATATCAACCCTGTTACCATGTGTAATGTGAATCAAATTGAACCTATAATTAAATATACATTTCCTAGATGTCCCTAAAACTAGCATCTCAAAACATATCAGAAAATTATCAAATATAATCCTCCTGTAACATGAGACCACATTAAAAATTTATTAATTTAAAAATGAACTATATAGATTTCAAAGATAAATAAATGAATTACACCTCGCCTTTTTGTCATTATTCTTTCATCCTGTAAAACCACGTGAGCATGCTATCAGTGATAATTCACTGGCATGGCATCCACCCTAATCTAACATAATTATCATTTTTTAGTTTCCCATTTTACATATGATAATAATTATAATTTGTAATCGAAATAAAAGGTTTAGAGACATATATTCATTACATTTCATTTTACTTATTTTTTGTAGCCTAGGAGAGAGAAAGAGAAGGGAAGAGAGAGCAAACACCATTTGTCAAAAGTTCTCTTTCACACAACAGGTTACACTATAGAGTTTTAAATAGTTATTTGTGTGTGTTAAAATTTTTTAGGGTGGTTTGGCAACCCGACGAGGGTCCGCAACTTTCTATTTTTACATTTTCTTACTAGCTATAAAAACATTCAAAACGGGCTCGAAGGCTAAGAAACCAGTTCCAAAAGTTATCTTCCGATGAGAACACACACCACGATCAACTTTGTACGTGTCCCCAAATATACCAAGAGTTCATAGCAACTGAAAGAATTGGGAAAAAGTGAACAGTTTGTGTTTAGCACCCAGTTTTCTGGGGCTACTAGTCATAGCTGACCCAGTTGCAAATAAACAAAAGTTAACTTGAGGGCCCAAAAAACCACATCCATAACTGATGTTCAATTGATGAGCATGCAATGAGACACTTCCTACAAGTTTCAATATATAAGGAAAATTCATCAAAGTCGACGGGACTAAGAACTAGAAAACCATTTTCAAACGGTGACAAGTTTTCTTGACTGACAAGTCAAAATTGGTCCAGTTTGACCTAGTCAAAATACAACCGAAGGCCTACAAAATGGCTTTGCCAAACTATCCAGAAAATTATTTTTCCCTAAGTTGAATATTCCATGCAATTGTCTAGTATAAACACTAAAAGTTTGCGAAGACAGGAAATAATTTCTCTATCCAAGTTTCAAATGGCGGTTCAAAACGAAAGCCAACTTTCTACTACTGTAAAACAGTGTAACAGGGCTCCTATAAGAGCGTCAAAAAGATCTTATATGTTCATTCAGGGTCAATCCAAATGTCAAGGTGACTCCATGCATACCAAGGTACACAAATGAAGCTTCACATCTTATTTTCAGAGTTACGAAGGGTACTTAATGAATCTCTGAAAAATGCCAAACAAACGAACTATTTAAACAGGGAGAAGATCAACTTTATTAATGGGAAGTCAATTTTATGTCGTCGATAAAAAATATTGAAGCGATCCAGGTGGGTAGTAAGTTTTCTAAATCACCATAGAATGAGGTTGGAAGTTCATGTTTTAATGCAGAATAGTTATTTTGATTTCATGAGTTACAACATGACATTTCATTGTATTTGCAATGAGTTGATATAAACATTTAACTGTATTAAAATCCTAATATTTTGAAATTCTATTAAGTTGAAAAAGAGAACTAAAACACAAGATTTATGAGAGGTAAGGGAAGATGAACCATGCCTAGAGAATGAAGTCGGTCAAACACCGCGGAATTCAGTTCAGCCTCTCCCTTATGCATTTTATCGAACTGATCATGAGCCTCCATAATTTTACTATTTTTCCTTGTACCTAAATGGTTTGTCGACCATTATGGGCATGGAACAAGAAAAAAAACCCAAACCAGTAGGGGGAGGAGAAATGGAGCCTGGTGTGTTGGAATGGAGAAAAAAATTCCATTTCTAAAGAGCAATGCAGCTACAAATTTCTTTGAGGCATTCTATCAAATAGTTCACACGCCTTTTCAACAAATCCATTTTGTGCATATCCTGCAATCATGGCATTCCATGAGACAACATTTCTTTGAGGAATTTTTTCAAACAATTCACATGCCTTGAATACACTTCCACATTTTTCATACATATCAACTATGACACTTGCAAGAACAAAATCCTACAAAAACAAGATTTTATTGTTCATACTCTGCTCCAAAGCTTCCACATTTTACACAAGCTGGAGATACGCTGGCAATGTAAAATAATTTGGTTGGAGAAAGGGCCTGGGAGTGGTGTAGCATCATACACATCCCCCCATGCTTTTGTAACTGCAACATATGACCACTTCCCTCTATCTTTTATGCTTTGACAACTGTCCATGCGAGTATGAGGGGTTCGAGCTTGACACAAGTTGGGAGGATGCTCACATAGGTTGAGAGGTTGGGAGGAGGCCAAAAATACCCTAGCATTCCATGAGAAGACATTTGGCATGGCAATTCTTTGAAAAAAAACAAAAAAACACCCAAATCACAATGATTTGAGTAAAACCTGTGACCACGTTTCCTTCAGGCATTTTCCAAACAAAAAACGTCCCTTCCCAGCTCCAATCTCTGATCCCTGGTGCATGGTGGAGGAAGGTGAGACAAAATGTCTCTGGTTTTGCTCTGCTACCCCCCCCCCCCCCCCCCCAAACTTTCCTATTCCAAAAGCAGAAAGAGACAAGAAACCCCAATTGCATGTTTTTGAGCTTATTCGCCCTCCTCCATTTAGCTTGATTTTTTTATTTTATATTAAATTATGAATATATTTTTATTGGATTAAGTGACTATGGAGAAACACTTTTACAAGCATCAATTAGGAGAGGTGGTTGACATTGACATGATGTTCTACTTTCATGGAAACAACAACCATGATTTCGCCATAGTGTTTGATAACAACCTACAAATAAATTCTCATTTTATCGACAGAAGGCAAATACTGAACCTCTTCTCTTGTGGCCGTAGATTGCAAATCTTACATTTTCAACCACGACACAAGCCTCTCTTAGAATTCACTTCCAAAATATTTTACTAGTGTGGACTGCACCGGGAAAGGAGGTAAAGGGAACGGTATCCTCTGCAGAAGATAAATACATAGGAATCACTTTTATAAGTCAGCTACCTCAGCAACATCAAACAAACAAAAACCACAACAGGATCAAGAAACCCTTATTGATAGAAAAAATATCTTGTTTTAGATGCCAATACAGATCCATGTTAGTTAAATTTGTGATGATTGATGTGACAAGACCTTAGAGTTGTCGTCTGCAGATAAGTTTAACCCACAATAAAGTTATTTTGGGTGGCTAAAATGAGAGCTACATTTGATGTAGTACTAAATAATTTATTATTTTATTTTAAAATTTGTGTGGGGCACTACATCTCCCTCCCCTTATAAGAGCATCGTCCTCAATGCGACATAAAATGATGAAAGAGAATTGGGAAGCAACAAGGAAAAAATATGGCAAAGGCACACTCTAAGGTTAAGATTTCATATGCAAAAGCATGGTCACAAGGTGGCCCTAGGAACATTTGGTAGAAATTTTAACTTTCAAGGTTCTGTGAAGATTGTTAGTTCTCTCTTATTCGTTATTTCATTAATCTCTTTCTATTAACATTATTCTTAATTCAAGTCCTTTAAAATTTATTTTTTGTATAATTTTAGTTTATTCATTCTTGTGCATTCCCATCATGAACTACAGTCACAACACCCTACCAGGGTCATACACAACACTAAAATTTCACAAGCATACTTTTACATACTTTCACAATCGTATCACATCATAAGGGTTTCACCAAACCATGGAATGGAAACAAGTAGACCACATAGAAAATAATTTCCAACAATTATGTCCTAGACATAGATCTAGTACACACATATGACTGACA
Organism: Taxus chinensis; assembly: GCA_019776745.2. Classification (NCBI taxonomy): domain Eukaryota; kingdom Viridiplantae; phylum Streptophyta; class Pinopsida; order Cupressales; family Taxaceae; genus Taxus; species Taxus chinensis. Next base: position 850,826,700 of record CM034150.1, read on the forward strand.
AACTAGGTCAACACGCTGATACATATACAATGGGTATCACATGATCCAAAACAATCCATGACTGTAGCAACATAGTTCCAAGACAATATCCAATAGTCCATACCAGCCAAGGGGAGAGTCAAGCCATCAATCATAACAGAGTCTAACTAGACTCACAAGAGTACACATAACTCACTATACCAACTCCACACATGACAAGGCATCACAAAACAGCTCTAGATATCTCCAAAAGCAACAAAATACAACTTCATATAACTCCCCAAAACATCACTAGATAATCTCCATATACCTCCCTAGAGGAAGAAACATAGTGCTAGAACTAATTCGGGTCACTCAACCATAGAGCTCCATCAAGAATATCAGGTCACTCAACCATAGAGTGCTATAAATAATAACAGGTCACTCAACCATAGAGGCCCGTCTCCTTTCTCCTTTTTAATGAGGTTAGGTCACCTTATGGCCCTGGGCACATAGAGCCCTGTCACTCCCCAACCCCAGTGACATAATAACTCGTGGTTCAACAACCTGCTAGTTATCTGTAACTCCTTGGGGCGTACCCCCATACAACGAAGTGAGTCCATAGGTTCAACCACTCCATGGTTAATCCCATGACCCTATTCCAACACATTATGACATTAGAACCAGGATAACAATCCATTCAAATGCCAAGTGGAAAAATCAAAATCCTTGGGGCAGGGTACAAAACTTTTAAATATGACAAGAAAGTTTTAAAACTAAGAAAAACAAATGGTGAATTTGCCATGGTTAGTGCAAAATCTGAATGTTAATGCAACAATAAAATAAATTCCCAAAAGATAAGAACATGTCAATCAAGAAAACGATTGGTTCTATGAAAAAGAGATATAAAGATTAATTTACGAATAAAATAAGTTTTGAGAAAATAGCACATTAAAATAACTATGTGGCCTCAAACCGCCACCAAAGGGGTACTCATCGAGTTGTTGACACTCAGACATCGAACCTTAAGCTCGTAAAAAAAATATACATGTAACAAGAAATGAGTAAATCAAATAATGTATCTGTCATCATCTCTTCCTGAATCATTCCTCCATACTCCCACAAGGATCAACATATTTAAAATCACATAGGATTGTCCAATGAACAATCCAATAAGAAAGAGTAGGGAACTGTAGTTACATAAGTTGAGCCTAAGGTGGTGCACACCCACAATATACTGAGCAAGCTCGAAATATACTAAACAGATAGAAGTGGGTTTTTAGTCTATATAAGACTCCACTTCCTCACTTTCATGGTATATATATATATATATATATACAGGGTATAACACAATCATTACTTTCGAGTTACGATACATCACATTACCACATTCTACAACCGGAGTGCAATCACTATACCATAGGGATCATACGCTCACCACATTCCCCTAAATCATGACGCAAATCATTACTTATTACACAAATCATAAGTATGACGAACACAATGTCTAACATTACAACATATAGTCAATTGCAATACAACACGACGATGAACACAACTATTCACAATACGGTGATGACATCATGATGAAATGTGATTCACTTTACATCAATTTTTTCATGCAATACATCAATATACATTCACATCACATAAATCCAACATGTTTTAACCCTCTACAATCCACAATAACATTCCATTCACAAACAATAAGGCGGTACATCACACACGGATTCCTCATTGAATAAAAAACATAGAGAGTGAATACTCTCATCACAAGCACATCAATATGATAACAAATACATACTAAGTGACATGAACCACATCTGCTTCCATAAGGTCATAATTATGACATAGTTCACATCACGCATATATCACATTATTCTTCCAATATCTGACACCATCATGCAATACCATGTTAACTCCAATCTTCCCCATTGGTTCGAGAGCATGAACCTAAACTTTGATACCATATGTTGTGCCCACATTTTACACACATAATTACAACCGTAAAAATACCAGAATAATTTTTTTTTTGACTTACATTGCTCAATAAACACAACACAGCAAGGGATCCAAGTACCGAAACTCGACTCGGACAACAATCACATAGGTCATCAACTCACATAGACATGAGAGAATAACATAGGCATATCGATGCCCACACTTTTCTTAATGAACAAATACTAGCAATGCCCCAACCATAGAAAGAAGACCCAAGGATAGGAAAACCCACACACATCATTTCTTTAATTCTATTTTAGTTATGATTAACACTCCAAGAACAGTATTGTGTAAGGATAAATTTATCATTCGTCCACCCATAGATTCTTAAGTTAGTACCCCGCAGTTAAATTATCATTGAACCCTTTATAGTTGGTTTCTTATTCTTTACAAAAGTTTCCATAAATTGCATACTTATTTGGCTTAGTTCAAATGTGTACAAAATACTTAATTATCTTGTTCTTATGTGAAGAATATTATTCTCGAACATATATTCAATGTCAACCTTTTTACACTTATAACCCATGTGAATGTGACTTGGTGTCCATATAGTGATATTAGGATTTAACGAAGATTTAAAAGACGAGATAGCTTTTTACCGAAAACATACGTTAATCACGGGTTAGCTATTTCTCTACCATAGTTATTCTAATTCAATGACTTGTGAAATTCCATTTTTTTTTATACATGTATTTTTTTTGCTCAAAGGTTGAACACACCAAGGCAATTTCATATTCTCTGAAACAAAAGAGTATTTTTAAATTGAGATATAAGGTCTCCAAGAGAGGCATTGTTTCAAAACTCAAATCCCATTTTTACTCTTATATGCTTTATTTTCTATTGCATGGTATGGCCTTATTATTAGCATTGTCTTGTAAAAGGAGTTACAAAGTGTTTGTCTAACCTCTTGAAGACAAATATGATTAGAAGACTTCAAGCTACACATAAACCCTAAGTTAACATCCGAGTCAACTGCAGTTTAGATTAGTTCCAACTTCACCTAAGGGTCTACACCTCAACTATATAAGAGATTTAAGTGAGAGGACATATTTATGCTAAGCCACCTTCAAAAAGGACCAAGGTGTTATGTTGAGAGAAACGAGGGTAACACATTAAGCTGAGCGGAGCTAAGGAGCTCATTAACAAAAGTTTAAGACTTGGGAAAACTAAGTCACAACCTCCATCTATGTTGTCTAGATCCAACAGGGATTTCATTCAATGAAGAAATTTAATTCTAAATCTATCTTTGGAAGGCAATGTAGTCCGCTAGGCTACAAAGGAGTTAGTGCTACATATGTAGACACCAAATTTGTTGTCTTACGACACCCTGTGCCCCGCATCTCATTTCGCAACCTAACCTCACCACTTAAAACCTTACACAATTATTTATTAATTACCTTATAATTAATAAATCCACATATCCAAACCTGCCACCTCATTTCGCCACCTCATCATGACCTAGCCCTAACCCTAAACTAACCTAATTAAGACCTATAACTTGGTATACATCCATACCCATGACTAATTACTTCTCACCCTCACCAAAACCAACCTAATCATGACTTGACCAAGCCCACAACTAATCCCTCGGGAGAAAATGAGAGAAAGTTGGCTATTTTACTAAAAATAGCCCACTTTGACTTAACCGACATCGGTTCCTACTCGACCGCTACGTCAGTTACGTAACCGCCATCGGTTCCCTATAAATGACCTCCCCCAACCAAAAACAAAGGATCAGAATTCATTTGAAAAATCTAGAATTCACTGGGTAGAGCAGAGACAAGTGAAGAAAAGAGAAGAGTTTGCAGAGAAGGACATCGAGCCCAAGACTACAATTGAGGAACTAGAGCACAGTTGACACTCATCCAAGCATTGGGAGAGAAGATAGCTCATTTTTTTATTGTCAGATCATCGCACCTAAGCCCTACCTTTGTCATCACAATCCTTGGACCTGTATCTTCATCAGGAACTAGTAAGTAGTGTCTTGTACATTTTTAAATAACATTTCTTGAACTTCTGAATCATAGTAATTATAACTTAACTCCTAGATCTACTACCCGGCAGTACCCTACATCTCACTGTCATTCCTCTACCCTTACATTTCCCCAAGAACAACTGCTACACTCTCTGAGTCTTCTCCATCACCCTATTGCCTACCCCTAATCATTTTCCAACCTTATAAACACCAAATCCACCTCACAGCCAACCTTCATTGAAAGCCCCTAAATCACCACCCCTACCGATATCGGTTTATCAGCAACCGGTACCGGTGTATAACCGCAGTCGATTATACAGTGACCGGCATCGGTCACTGTGACTCAAACCAAAACCAGCCTTTCTACTATTGCTTTTTAACAAGGTAATTAAAGTGTAATTTTGCAATAGCCTCTTTGCTATCATTTGTGTTAATTCGTATTAAAAGGGGAACTGACCACCTTCGAAAGGAAGTCTAATATTTCCTGGGCCCAAGGCAGTTCCCTCATTTATTGTCTAACTAAAATCTAGTGGTCTTATATTCTTACTTGCAGGTAGTCCTTCCTAGACAAAAATGAGTTCTTCACAATCGATCTGATCTCTCTCTACGGTACGCGTGCACCCTCCCAACACTCAACAAGTATTCCTCCTAGCCCTAACCCTCATCTGTTTCTCAAGAGAATGAAAGGATATAAGCACCTCTATTTTAAGAACAAAAACATTCTGTGTGAAACATTTTGGCACGCCCGGTGGGACCCTTCTTGGGTTTCTTTATTTCTTGCTTGCTTTCATATAGGGAGCACACTTGCTATTTTCTTATTCTAAATATTCACAAGATATTTTTGTCATTTTGGTAAAAGAATTTGTCTTTCTTCCTCATCGTTTCATTAGTGAAAGTCATCTTCTTTGCTTCATCGAATATCATTTTCGATTTGCGTTAAAAACACGTGTATCACATTCTTGCTTGCTGTTTTCAATTCTAGTGAACATAGATTAAGTAACAGGTCATACATGTGGGGGTGATATCCACGGTATTGACAAGAAATTAATCTTACTTTCATTGCACAACACATACCAAATCACATCATAATCAACACAACAGCTCAAACATTCCCCCGTTTTCCGCGGTATTCCTTCGCCCGATTGAGGTAACCTTATAAGCCAAAAAAAACTTGACATTTCCCTTAGGTATTTTGTTTAGGATTGACATCATCTTGCATCTAAGGCATAAGCCCACAATAATTAAAACTAATCCTAGGGTTAGTCTCTTGATTTTCTTGTGCATCTTGCTTGTTTTTAGTTTTGTTTCTCTGTCATACACTGTTTCAGTGATCACTTCAGAATAGTTTGGTAGGTATACTAAGCCTTGTTAACCCCAAATAAGAAGCTTCTTACACTGGTTCTATTCTACTGACATCAGTTAACTGACTGACGCCAGCTAAAGTCTGACCGACCTCAGTTATTAGACCAATATCGGTTACTGTCTTTCACAGTTCTCGAAACAAACAACCTACCAATTCCAACATTTTGTTGCTGCTTCTGTTCCTGATAGATTGCATCCCTACTTTGTACTCTTGTCCATGGTTGTTATCACTCAAAAACAAGCTGCAGCCATGGTTTCACATGCCTACTTCATGCCTTCACCTGAATCACCCCATTCACATCCTATGGGGAATCCTACGGACACCAGTGAGGTTCCCAAAATCCTTGTAGGAGATAAGGAATTTGAGAAATTTTTGGACGCTAATCCTAGCGCTGTATAGTACTATTTGTCTCATACCCCTGACCGTACACCTGATGGTCAACTCCTTGTTGGTATGCCTATTAGTATAGCTGCTCACTTAGCTCCTTCCCGACTTGATAACTCCGCCTTGCCTTCTTCATCCTTATCCCCGTCTCCTAAACTCAGCGGCTTCAGGGCTTTATACGACACAGATTAGATTTCCTTTGGTTAACCTAGGGCCCCACATATGATTACCACCAACTACTCCTACCTTGTCTCTCTCGCAGATTGGTCCTTTCATAACTTGCTCTCTACCACCTATCCACACAAGATTTCCTTCTCAAGCTCTGCCCATCTTTTCATTTCCACACACGTATCTGGTGGCTTCAACATCTTATATAGGACATCCCTATTAGCTGCCTCAACGTATTTGTCGTCAATACCTTATCAACATTTAACCCCACCATTGTCTAGTAGTGGCTCTTGGCCCAATCCACCTCTGTTTACAACAACCGCACCATCATCTTACCCAACCATTGATTTAATCAAACAAATGATGGACAAGATGCAAAATCTGGAGGCTTCTGTTTCAGGAAGCCGTAGCACCCTGACATATGAGCAAGTTTGTTGGGAGCCTATTCATCCTTCTGTCCCCCTTCATTCATATCCTCCTCAATGGGAATTACCAAAATTTACTCGTTTTAATAGTAAGGAGGATCCTCAACAACACTTGCGATCATTTAGACATGCCTGCTATCTGATTGCTCATGACGATGCCTTACTACTCTGCACCTTTCCCATGTCCTTATCAGGACCCGCCTTGGAGTGGTACAGTGCTTTAACCCAGCACTCAATCTTCTCTTTTAACCAATTAGCCCAATCTTTCTTGGATCATTTCTCCATTAATATTGCCAAGAAAGTATCTATCACCGACCTCTATGCCATCCAACAATTCGAAGACAAATCTATTGCAGATTTCGTTGGATGATGGCGGGGCCTTATCAACCAACTTACTTATGCCTTGCCTCAGGCCGAACTTATCAAACTCTTTACGTGGGCCTGTGCTAAGCACATTTCTCCTACCCTCCAAATTCAAACTTTCCACACCTTTGATGAGGCCTTTACTATGGCTCAGAAACTAGAGATTCAAGCCTTAGAGGACGAGAAATTGCGGTTGCACAACAAAAACCCTAATTTCCGAACCCAAGACTCCACCAACAAACCCAACACCACCAATTCTCATGCATCGACTGCTTCAAAATCAAAAGGAGTCTGTACAGGAAATTATGGTCAAATCCCAAACACCGTCTAATAGCCCGCCAAAAACCACCTATAAGTATAAAGCCGAGCCCATCAATTACACTCCCTTGGGAGAAACTTATGGTGTCATCTTGGAAAAATTTCTCAAAGTGGGAGCTATCACCTTACCTCCTATTAAAACTCACTCCTTGTTTGATTCCACCCGTGTTATACCTTCTTGGTACAAAGAAAATGACTTCTTTAACTTCCACCGCGTGAAGGGACACAGTCACGAAAAATGTAAGATGTTGAAAAAAATAGTGCAGGAAATGGTTGATGCAAGGGATATAACCCTCGATAATCCTAATGCCCCTACTAACCAAAATTTTGAAAATCTTCAACAAACCATTCCCAAACCACTCTTCTAACAATAACATAAACCAAGATATCTTAGTCGAGGAGAGTATTCATGAAATCCATGCAGTTTTCGACTCCTAACCAAAAGCTTCTATCAAGGAAATGCTGAATCAAGCCTCTTTACTAACACAGGGATCCGAACCCCCTTCACCCCCATTAAGACAAAATGATAATCTTTCCATTCCTTTACCCATAAAGGGATTAACCGCCCAGAGTTCTCTTCTCATGAATGAGTCTTCTTATACCACATCCTTACAAGATTGTGAGTGGATGTTATCTAATTTATCTATTTCCCAAAACATCTCCTTCCGTCACTCTTGCTATAAAAGAAGAAGGCTCACCAATGTTTCTGTCATCCTTAGAAGAGAAGCCCCTCAAATCAACATCACCAAATTCTTTAATCATGACGGATCCCCTCAAACATGCCCTCCTACCTATCAGGTCTTCATCGCCTAAATATTTTCAGCGACCGGTTGACCTCTTAACACCCATTGATACAGTGCCTCATTTACCCCCTATATCACACCCATAGTGGACTGGAATCACAACCCACCTCTCGTCCATACAAAAGTTCCTATTCACATGGGAAGATTGTCATCCCTCAGAAGATAGATGAGTCCTATGAGAGTGTTTGAGTACACCATGATCTACTCAAATGCAGATGACTGATCTAGACACCTCTACCATATACCCAAGGTATTTACAAAAGCTCAGAAATGCCTATGTCCTCATCTTCACCCCCCTCATCTCTACTGAATACCTCATCCACCTATATTAACTTAACCACACCTTCCCCTACACTTGGGACTTCACCAATACCCAACTTAACACACCCACCTAAACGGTTAGATTTATCCAAAAATAAAGCTGTACAATCCACCTAGGAGACAAACCCAATCCCCTCAAGTCCAATCTATGCCTCTGTCACAACTAAAGCCCTCGCCGTCACACCTACCTTCTATATTGGGACCTCACCCCTCCACCTTGCCTCAATACATCATACCTCCTGTGTTTTCTTTAAAATGACCTACACCTTCTACACCCATACAGATATCCATGGGTGTATCAACACCATCACCCCAAGTATCCTGTCCACCTATCAACCCTAAACAAACACCATCATCAAAGGATTTGTTTGCCGTCACTCCTCTTTCTTCGTGGTTGTTTCCTGCCATCACGTCATCTGTGGCCTTATCATCTAACCAACTAAACATAAATTCTGTGTCCAAAGAAGCCAAGTTTAGTTGAATCCAATTATAAAAACCCCCTTGTCTAAACCACCACCCATATGAATCAACCATACCCAAACATTACCAAAACCCACCCAATCAATAGCCTTATCTTCCTCTGACTTTGACCCGCACAAAGGATATTACGCCAAGATCCTTGATATGTTGGTGAAGAATGCGACCATTTCCCTACCCCCACTTAGACCCTATGATCCATATAAACCTCGACCTATAGGTTATGATGAGTCTAAAATATGCGCTTACCACTGCACACCAGGACATGATGTAGAGGGATGCAAAAATTTGAAAGCCATCCTTCGTCAGTCACCTCTCTCTGATAGAAAGGTTAAGAAAGACAACTTACAAAGGGAGAAACCTTTAGCTTTAATCCCCTCTCCTATACCACTTGTCCCTACCTCACCAAGAAATATCATTATTGCAACCCCACCTCTCAAAGACAATGACTTATCCCTACCATCTTCCTCCTCTCGAGTTCATGAGATGAACATGATTAGCATTGCTACTCGAGGGCAGAAAACCAATAGGAAAGCTAAAGAAAGCACACCTGTGACCTCTCTTCCTCCGTCCGCCATCCCGATCACACCACCACCTAAAGTGGTTATTCGTGGACTTGCCTACCCCGTCTCTAAAGGAGTTTCCCACCGTACCATGATCAAACGAGCTTCACCAATCACCTGTAAAAATGACACTGTATGATCTCATTCAAACCTCTGAATCTCATTGAAAAGCTCTCATTGAAATCCTCCAAGGGATAGAGGTCCTACCTAATGAAACCTTTCCCATTGCATCCATTTTAACACCCAATCACATTGCTTCTCTCACCAAACAACCTATCTCCCCAACAAATTTCTGTCTCTGTACAGTAAGCCGCTACTGTCAGTTTCTCCAAAGACGAAATTGTCGACTTTAGTGCAGAAGATCCTGACCCCGATCTTTTCATCTCAGCTTACGTCCGAGACATCCGAGCACGTTGTGTTATGATTGATGGGGGCACTAGCCTAAACAGCATCTCTTCCAAAGCCTTCCAACAAATGAATATCCCTTCTAGTTGCATGTGTGCGAACCCCACCATGTTGCGTTCATTTAATGATGCTATTACTTCTACCTTAGGCACCATGATCCTTAACATTCGTGTAGGGCCACGTAATTTACCTAAAATCTTCTATGTTCTTAAGGGATAATTCCAATACAACATGTTGTTAGGCCGCCCTTGGATCCGGGATATGGGATGCGTTCCCTCCACCTTACATAGATGCATAAAATTTTAGTATGAGGGGAAGTCCTACACCGTAAAATCTTACCCTCCCCCCTTCAAAACCTGTAATATGTTATATTTCCCTAATGATGTGCTTGTACCAGTCAAGACACCCATTCATCCAACCCAACCATCTACTTCGACCACACCTCAACCATCCATCTCAACCGCACCTACACCTTCAACCAATGAAACCGCCGCCGTAAATACCGCTTCCCTCCTCGGGGGACAACATCCCGACCTCAGATCCCTTATTAGATATTTTTCAACACCTTACGCTGGGGCAGTATCACCTATATAACATTAACACTTTCCATACCCCATAAGAGTATGAACAGTTACATGCGTATCCTACCTACAACCGTTGTGTGGGGGAAGTAATCTCCTACGGACCACCTAATTGCCGCACCAACCTAACATATGGGGGTGTCGGTACATCCTCTATCACCCCTGAACCTCCCCTTGGTGTGGTTCCCTTCCAATCTGATTTTCAATATCTAACTAATCGTTGTTTCACCCTCACCTTCCTGACGCGCTGTGCTTGGAAGGGCTTCAGTTTCGGTCTTTATGAACAAGGCCAACATACGATCATTCCTGTAACTACACACAAACACAAAGATCGTCGTGGTCTTGGATTCTCTAACCCACCTACACCAAAAACATCTACATATCCGTTGTATCCAGGAAGACGACGAAGTCACCCCTTCCAAACCATCATCACCCATTTTACCATCGTCACCCACAGAGTCGATAGACCTTGAATCTATCCCTTCTACCATTTTTTTTTCATAAACACTATCTTTCTGGCTCCTCTCACTTATCAACGTGATAATGAAGACCCATTTTCTCTTCCCCTTCTATATCCAGACATGATCGAAGAGGACTCACCTTCAATTAATGTTTTTGAGTGCTAGGATGACAACTCCATCCTCACTTACCTTGGTGCGGACGACTCTTATATTCAACGCGTCTTACCATATGACAATCAGACCATGTTGAATGAGTCGACTATAGAAATCAAAATCCACACAGAGGATGATCCTCACATTGTAAAGATTAAACAATCTCTTAACGCATCAGAAAAAACTACCTTCACTACCATCCTCCGTTCCTGCAACCAAGATTTTGCTTGGTCCTACGTTGACATGCTAAGACTTGATCCTGACATTGCTATCCATAACATTACGCTGAAACCCGATTCCAAACCAGTTAAACAGAAATTGAGAAAATTGCATCCACACATTACCCTCTTGGTCAAAGAAGAGCTTCAATGACTCCTTTTATGTTTCCTTCATCTTACCTATTGATTATCCTCAATGGATTTATAACATCGTACCTGTTACTAAAGTAATGAGGGGACTTTGGATATGTACGGATTTCCGGGACCTTAACCTCACTTTCCCAAAGGATGACTTCCCCCTACCAAGTATTGATCAACTCATTGATCTCACTGTGGGCCATGAGATGCTTTCCCTCATGGATGGATTCTCAGGATACAATCAAATTTTGGTAGCCCCGGCCAATCAACATAAAACTACCTTCATAACTTCTTGGGGAACCTTCTACTATCGTGTCATGTCGTTTGGCCTTAAGAATGCTGGTACGACCTATCAGCGGGCTATGACTTACATTTTTCATGACATTATGCACACTATCCTTGAGGATTATGTTGATGATCTTATTGGCAAATCTAAACATCACAGTGAACATCTCAATGTTTTAACCATTATTTTTGATCACCTGTGATAATACTTTGTTTGTCTTCAACCAAAGAAATGTGTCTTTGGTGTCCTTTCAGGGAAAACTCCTTGGTTTTATTGTCTCTTTGCATGGCATCAAGATCAATCCAACTAAAGTCAAAGATATCCTAGAAATTCCCCCACCCACTAACCTCAAACAATTGCGTAGTTTACAGGGAAAACTCCAATCTATCTAGTGTTTTATCTCACAACTCTCAGATCAATTTCAACCTTTCCATCATCTCCTTAAAAAGGACATTGTATTTCAATGGAGCGAGGAGTGCCACCAAGTCTTTGAGGCTCTTAAAGCCTATCTCTTGTAGCCACCCGTGCTTATCCCACCTTAGGACGATCACCCTTTCTACCTTTACCTTTCCGCCACCGACCATGCTATAGGAGCCATGCTCACACATCATGACTCCGAGCATCGAGAACAATCTGTTTATTACATAAGTCGTACTCTGGTGGATTACAAGACTAGGTATACACATGTAGAAAAGTTGTGCCTAGCCCTATCATTCGTGGCCACCAAACTCTGACACTACCTTCCTGAATCACAAAAATTTTGTCATCACCAACGCGGACCCCATCCATTATATGTATGCCAAACCTCATCTAAACCAACGCATCGCCCGATGGCTTATGCTCCTCGCTGACCTCGAACTTGATTTTGTACACCAGAAATCAATCAAAGGACAAACTATCACAGACCAACTCGCGGAAGCCCCTTTACCTGGGAACAATTTACCAATTTTACTTTCCCTGACGAACTCATTGCCACTCTTTCACTCAGTGATGAGTCGTATCCAATGACCCTCTTCTTCGATGGATCCAAATGCTAGCACGGTGGAGGGGCTAAAGTTGTTCTCATTCCTCTGGTCTCTGAACCTATGCCTCTTTCATTCCAGCTTGATTTCCCCTACACTAATAATACAGCAGAATACGAGGCCCTTGTTTTGGGTCTCCATGTTACATTACACTTAGGTGTAAAATCTATTAACATTTTTGGCGACTCTCAACTGGTCGTCAATCAAGTTATGGGCATCTACCAATGTAAAAATGAGGAACTTCAAAAGTAGAAACATTACGTGGATTCACTTTTGACCTTATTTACTCATTATTCTATCCAAACCATTCCCCGCTCAACTAATAAAATTGTAGATACTATGGCTTGCTTAGCCTCACAAATTCCTGCCTCACCAATTGACTATGACATATTTGTCTTAGTCCAATAACTCTTTGCCCCATCTTACTCAGTCCCAGCTGTTGGTATGATAAATAATGTCTCCGCTGATTCACAGGATACTTGGTATCACCAATTTCACAATGACCTTACAACCTCTATTCTCCCATCTGACATTACGAGTAACGAAAAACATGCTTTTCATAAAATTGTTTCTCGTTACGTCATCATGGAGGGACTCCTCTATAAACGTGGCTTTGATGGCATCCTCCTTCGATGTCTAACCGGTGCGGAGGTCACCTATATCATCCAACAAGTCCATGATGGAATTTGTGGTGGACATTTTACTGGCCTTGCCATGGCAAAACGGATCCTTCGCCTAGGCTATTATTGGCATACTCTTAATAATGACTGCTATGAATATGTTAAGCGTTGTATTATGTGTCAACAACATGCCAACCTTCAACATACTCCTAGCCATCCACTACAGGTCGCACGAGATCTTTGGCCTTTCTCCCAATGGGGTTTAGACCTTATTGGTGAGATTCACCCGCCTTCTTCACAACGTCACCATTGGATAATCACAGACAACCGAATATTACACTAAATAGGTGGAGGCCATTACACTCATTTCACAACCAAAAAATAAAAAAACATAGAATTCATTAACCAACACATTATCTATCATTTTGGTGTTCCTCATCGCCTGATAACAGATAATGGAAAATCTTTCAAAAATAAGTTATTACAAGACCTTTGTGACAACTTTGGTATCAAACTTAGCTTCTCATCACCTTACTATCCATAAGCAAATGGTCAAGCCGAATCTTCTAACAAAACCCTGACCAAAATTCTCATGAAATTTGTTAACGATTCTGGAAAAAATTGGGCTGATTACATCCCCTTTTGCCCTTTGGGCTTATTGGAATAGCATTCATACCTCCACTAATGCCACCCCATTTTCTTTGGTATATGGTACCGAGGCTGTCTTGCCTCTCGAAATACAAATACCCTCCCTAAGAATATCTCTTCAAAATATTCTCACCAATGATGATTTCCACCAAGAGCGGTTAGCCCAATTGGAGCTTCTTGATAAGCGTCGTCTTATAGCTCTTGACCACCTTCAAATCTATCAAAAGTGCATCAAGCATGCTTATGATAAGCGACTTCATGAGCATACCTTTAAGGTTGGTGATCTTGTCCTCAAAGAGAATCAACATGTAACCAAACTATAAAAGAGCAAACATGGAAAATTTCCTCCTAATTGGATTGGGCCTTACATTATCACTCACACTTACGGATCAGGAACTTACCGTTTAGCTTCGCTTAATGGTAAACCTGAGCCTGAACCCCTTAATGCCTTACATCTCCAGCCATTCTACTATTGAATTTAGTGTTATATCACTTCTTATCTACTTTTTTTCTTGTCCCTTGAGCTCATTTACCACCTCATACACTTTGTTTCATGCATCTCAAAATAGAATCAAGCTCACGTGGTTTGGTCATCACCTCCTCTTAAAGATGCCTTCCCCTTTTTATTCTGGTCCATGACTTAAAAGTATCAAAATAACATGTTCTCAATTATACACTTATGGGATATTCTTGAGTCAAAATTCCTACAAAACTAGATGCTTCATGCCAAACGGACATCTAGATCTCTAAGTTATACATAGACTGCTCCCTCGAAGGATAGCTATGTGCAAAGCCACATCTACTATTATAAATAGACTGCTCCCTCAAAGGACAGCTATACACAAAAGCCACATCTGCTACTATAAATAGACTACTCCCTTGAAGGATAGCTATACAAAGTCAAGCCTTTATCAGAAGCTTCTTGCATTGCTTAGCTTCGTGAAGAGCTCAAGAACAACAAAATACATATCCCATGTAGACTTCCCGCATCGATTGGTCTATATACAAAACAATAAAATTAGTATTCAAAAGCACTTTTGAGTCATGGACTTGTCTATTTAGGTTTGGTTTTCTTTTGTCAGCATAATCACCTTATAACAAATTCTCTACGCCCCAGCTCTACCAGCCACCTCACCTCACCATTCGTCAAAGAAAACAAAACTCAAGGGACGTGACGTATATCCGATATATTGTGATTATACAACTATTTTCACCTATATGACTTCTCGCATATGCAAGGTACCTATGGATTCAAGCTCATCCTACGTTAATATGTGGTTTGTTTAGCTCTTTTCAACTATTGGACACTTTTGCCTCTTTTACTCGAATCTAGGATTATGTGTTGACCTTAATCAGGACACGGTTCCCTACTACTTGGATAAGCTAACCTTCACTTCACCTATACCTTACACCAACATTGCCAATACCTTACCAACACCAACAACATTACCCTACCAATATCAATATTTTTTACCAACCAACAAATTGCCTAACCACAACCAAATTTCCTAAATTCACCTCTCCCTGGTCCTAAGGGAGAACTACATCGGTCTGAGGCCCCTCCTTGCTTTGTGCAATGGGCTATGTAGGCAACACTTAGGAGACATGGGGTCTCCCAATGTGAGCTCGACAATCCCCTACCATAACCTATCATGTGTTGTAAATATAAATATTTTTGTGTATTTCTATTTGATAACATTCATCTTTATACTTTTTCAAAACAAAACATTCAAAACACAACCATTCTTATTATTATCATAACTCAAATCAACCTACATATTCAGTTTTATTTAGATGTTAAACAAATACATCTTCTCTATCATCGACGCGTAGGTTGGCATCCTTATTTATTCTTATACCTCTATGAAATTCACTTAGACCCTTGCGCCTCATCCCGAACCAGGTGATGATCGTGGTCGTCGACGTCGCTCACCTGGCCCTCTCCATCCTCAAAGGTGCTACTATTATTGGTTCCTCCCATCTGATCTGCTAATCTCTCCTGTAACATACGAATACACCCTCTCATGCGTAGAGGAGTCTCGCCTCTAGTCTCTCCACTCGTGACTCCGCAACCGCTACCCAACCCTCGTTGTCTCATTCACCCGCATTTGAAGCTAGTGCACTAAACCCTGTAGGAAATATCTCTCTGCTATAATCACAGCTATGTTAGGCTAATCGGCCCTCTCACGTGAACCTCGCAGCTCTACTACCCACCATAATCTATAAGTCTCTTTCACTCCTGCATCCAATACCTTGTGATCGGCTGCTATCTCTTCTGGCCCTTCTGGAGGTGTCGACCAGAGGAGTTGAGAATGATGCCTTGGCATCGATCCTCATGTATGGTCTATAAACCATGGGTATATCCTGAACAAATCCAAATTATTGCCGCACGCAATCTAGAGGAATCCTCTCGTACTCACCTGGCCTGTGCCTCGCAATCCACCTCAATCGCTCTATACCCCTCAAATCCTCAGCTATTTTCTCTATCACCATATAGTTCCCATAAGGCCTCCAACGGATATCCACAATCGTCACCATCTCCCACACCTGCCTATAATACTCAATGTCATCTGTCACGGCCTGTGATCTCGCCTCTTTTTCTATTTGGACCCATCGTCTGAATCCCAACCTCTGCACTTGTGTCTCTCTTTCCTGGATTGGTCAACCTATTGGTCACACACACACAATGTGCTCATAGGCCCAAAAATGTAATAAGTATGCACAATCCAGTGTCGTCCTGTGATTTTACCTGCAGGCCCATAAACCCCTGTATAGCTCTGTGAGATATGCGGGTGCCCATGCAAAAGTCACGATCCTTTCTATCATTTCCCAAATAATACACATCAATGCTTTTAGAAATCTTCCCCCATCTGCCCTCGGTAATGCATAATACCCCACCGCTATAATTAATACCACTACCAACCTTGTTACCTCAGGGTGTGCTGCATACATTATACCATAAGTGAATGTCAAACCTCGTTGTGTCAAATCTCGTGCAGCTGAACCAAATACTGTTGTTATCACTCCTCGCGCCACGCTAGGCCCTGTTTGATACAATGGTCTTCCTATAATTGGGAGCCTCAAAATTCTAAACACATCTTCCAACGTCACTGTCATCTCCCCTGTTGGCAGATAGAAGGTATTCTTTTCAGGATTCCATCTCTCAATCAACACCTACAACATAGCATGATTGCATGTTATTCATGAATAATAGCGGATTCCACTTAACCCCACACGGTTTATCAATGCCCATTCAGCTGATGTTACATCTGCTTAGACTCGTGACAACAAAGCTAGCACACTATCATTCATCCTCAAACCTGCCTCTTCCTGCATACATCAAATCAACAAAACAACCATTCAATAAATCAAATCCCCAAGTGTTTTTTCTCACATTCTAGAATTTCATACAGTAACCGATATCGGTTATAGATAACCGATACCGGTTACCTAACCGACACCGGTTATCTCTAAACGATAATGGTCACTGTCAATCCTATACAACATCCTTGCAAACACAACTTATGATAATTATTTGTTCATTTACCCCTCTCTGTACCTGCAAACATACCCAAAACCCCTGCTTACCTACCCCATAACACTCACCCCATCCCAAACCCTTTCCTATCACCTTTTCTTTTTCATCTCTACCCACTTACCTTCCCTCATCCTATCTGTAAATTTTTTCATGCAAGAATTGAATTACAACCAACAATTTTACCTCTTGGGAGACAATAGCTTGAGGTGGAACCTGTCTTCCCTCTCATCTTCTGCTTGCTGGATGCTTCTCCTTGTTCAGCCATGTTCACCTCCCTCTTCAATATAACTTGCCTTTTTACGTTCTTAATCTCAGCCCACAATCACTTTACCTGTCTCTTTCCTCCTTATCACTCAATTCTCCCATGAAATTACCTGTATCAATCGTCAAACAGCATCACATTCTCGTATTTAACTTGTTGCATGACTCTAAAAATAAGAACTTAAGTTGCCTCCCAAGATTTTCTATTTTTAGAAAATCTCATTTTAGCATAACCGATATCGGTTACCTAACCGGTATCGGTCATTTGTCTACCGAGATCGGTTAGCTAACCAATATCGGTCACATGTCTCCTTTTGCTTAAACCTAGCCCTTTTCTCTAGTTTTTGCAAATTTTTGGTGGCTCCCGCCTCTTTTCCCTGCATAACAACATCGTCATCAATATTTGTCATCAGAATCCCATCAACGCATATACATATCATCAAAATTTCAACAACATCATCTATATACATTAAATTCCAAAAACCATGAGACATTTGACTATATACATCAAACCAATCATTATACACACCATGTGGATCAAACTCATCATCTATATACATTAAATTTCAAAAACCATTGACAAAACACATGAGCCATTTTCATATATACATCAAACCAATCATTATACACACCATGTGGATCAAAATCATCATCTATATATCAATGTCAAATATACAACTTGCCCTACATGGGGCATCTGTGATCTAAAAAATACGAAGCCGACACGTAGGCCGCTTGTCTCTGTCAAAATATCGACTCGGCTCACAGGCCAAGTCTCTCATGTCAAAAATATACTCGGCTCACAGGCCGGTATCGGCTATACAAAAATGTACTCGGCTCGCAGGCCGATATATACAACAACAATGAATAAATAAATCATATGTGGGCACGCAGGCCTCTATATACATACTCGGTCCATAGACCAGTGTCTATATCCAATAACAAAAACCCATCTCCACTCGCAGGATGTCTTAGCTCTCTCCACCACCCTCAGCCTGTCCCCCTGTTGGTCTCTGTGCTGGCTCTTGCCTCCTCCCTGTAACCGACCCACCGGCTATGGCTACGTCCCCCTGGGATCTCTGACTCTGGGATGTCTCAACCCTGTACGCCGCATATGGCTGATAGTCAGCCCTAGTACCATTAAGCACATCCTGATAATACTGGGCCTCCACTCTCACCTCCATATAGTGGTTCCATGCCACCATGGCTGGTGGGGCTAGTCCCCTGACTCCTAATAATAGTGACCCCTACCTTGCCAATACACCCTGTGCCTGTGGCGGTGCCTGGACTTGTGCCTGTACCTGCGCCTGTGCCTATGGCAGTGCTTGTGGCTGTGCCAGTGCCTGTGGCGGTGCCTGATCCTGTGTCTGGGCTAACTACCCCTGTAGCACCCCAATCTGTGCCTGTGCAGCAGCAAGCTGCCCCTGTAATAGCTGCACCTGGCCCAAGAGACGATCCCTCTCTGCTATCATAGCCGCCAAATCTGGCTGTGCGGGCTGTGCTCTCATAACTGCTCTCTGACCTACCCACCACACCAAAAATTCCCCTGTCACTCCAGCATCATCCACTGTTTCATAAGCCGGTCTCTCTAGTACCTAGTCTGGGTCAACTGGCTGCAGTGTAGTCAATGGTGCCTCTACATTATCCCTCTAGTACTGCGGGAAGGGAGGTGGCTCAACATGTCGTAAGCCTAACTACCGTCGTACCCTCTCTAGGGGTATCCGCTCATACTCCCCAGGCCTCTGTCCAGCTATCTAGAAACTATACTGGATCCAGCGCAGCTGTGCTCGGGCTCTTCCTCGGGGCTGATGGCCTCTGTAGGGCCTCCATATAATATCGAGTGTGGTCAATCCCTCTAACATGTGATGATAGTAGGCCACATCTCATCCTGTGAGCTCCGCTCATGGATAGCCCACGACCCCCAACCACCTCTGAAACCCATATCTGTATACTATCTGTGGCCCTGGCTACTAGGGCAACCCTACTGGTCGTATACAGATGATATGCTCGTAAGTCCAGCAGTGTAACAAAAATGTCGACCATATACCAAATCGCCTCATATGGCGATAACCCCATAGCTCTCTGTATAGCTGCACCAGATACATTGGTGCCTAGGAAAAACATGTATGCTCCTCTACCATCTCATGCAAAACTCCCATCAAAGCCCATGGGAAGCGGCCTCCCTCTGAGTTAGGGAGGGCGAAGTAGGTGATACCAATCATTATCAACACGACAAGCCGTGTCTCCTGTCGGTGTGCATGATACATATCGCCATAGGCAATACTCACACTGTGATAAGTAAGCAATGGGGCTGCATCCCTAAATACATGCAGGATGCTATCCATTTTTGTCTCTACATCTACCTAGAACACTGCCTCACCTACGATCGATAGTCTCAGGATGCGATACACATCCTCTAATGTAATCTTCATCTCTCCAGTAGGGAGATGGAAGGTATTGGTTGTCGGATCCCATCTCTCGATGAGGGAAACCATCAAGATGTGGTCCCTATCCATATCCCTATACCGCTGGACTCCGCCGAGTCCAACCTCTCGCATGATGGCCCATTGCGCTGCAGTCACATGTGGTTGCATCCACCTCAATAGAGGGGGCATCCGATCCCGCATCATGAGTTGTTGGCGTGCCTGCAAAAACAACCCACTTCATTAGGCCTACCCTTTATACCCACTTACCCACCCAACCACAACCCGACTCTATCACACACATCTACACCCACCTATCTTACACTATACATCTATGATTTCCCCTTTACTTATCTCCCAATCTACTCTAGCCATCTAACTCTACCCCCACCAATTTAACACCTCCTACTTCATACACACCACATAATCTATCCTACCCAAACCAGCCCCCAACAACCCCATTCCCCCCCACCCCAGTCACCTTTCCTATCAACCCTACCTCCTCCCCCTTTACCCCCAACCAAACAAAAAAAACAAAACTCTAACAACAAACAACCACCACAAAGTTCACAAAACCTAACTCCTACCCATGCTGACCGGTACCGGTCACCCTCGACTGCCATCGGTCCCCCAAGCACATTTTACGTACCGACGCTGGTCGACATATGACTGACGCCGGTCTATCCACAAAGACATTTTTACAAACATTCGGTGACCGATGCCGGTCACCTAGTGACCGATGTTGGTCGCCTAGTGACCGACATCGGTCACTATCCCATTCCGGGGCCGAACCCAAGATGGCCCGCAAAACCAATTTTTTTCCAAAAACTACCCATTTACCCACCCAAAAGACCTAAAAACTTACCCACCATGCCATTTTTGCCTAACTAACCTACCTACCCAATCCATTTTATAAATTACTTCCACTTATTCATTATTTTATTACATTTGGGATTCCTACCCAAAACCCACATCTAAGTTAAAATCATTAAATTCACATAAGTAGGGGTTCAGAGCCTACCGATATGACTACACGTCATCATGGTGGGATAGGTGGCGGTGGTCCAGCTCCTTCAGCACCTCCTACTCCTCTTGGATGTGCCATGGCTCCAAATCTCCTCAGCTGGGTCCTCAACCAATCAACCTCTGCCTCCTGTTTGCTGGGGTCTACCACTCACTCACTCCTCCACTCAAATAATGCCAACTCCACCCACAAAATCAACAAAATCACTTCACACCTCAGACAAGACAAAATTAGGCGCTCAAATTAACAATGTGAAAATGACACGCCATATTTTTCTTTTTATATGTCTTGACCTATAACCGATATCGGTTATAGTGTGCTCTAAAACACTGATATCGGTCATTTAACCAATACCAGTCATACCTAACCGATATCGGTTACAGACCTACTTTACCAAAATTTCTGCCCTTATCCACCAAACTTCCTATCTCACCACATCGCCTCCCCCGGCTTTGCTAAATAGCATTTTTTTGACTTCATTGGCCCAAATCATGTCCACAACAAACCAATCAATCAAGCCCGACCCAAGGCCACACCCAACCAATCAGGCCCGACCCAAGACCGCAACCAACCAATCCGGCCCGACCAAGGCCACACCCAATTAATTAGGCCCGACCAAAGGCCGTAACCAACCAATCCGGCCCGACCCAAGGCCACACCCAATCAATCAAGCCCGACCAAAGGCCGCAACCAACCAATCCGGCCTGAACCAAGGCCACACCCAATCAATCAGGCTCGACCCAAGGCCGCAACCAACCAATCCGGCCCAACCCAAGGACATAACCAACCACTTTGGCCTGACCCAAGGCCACAACCAACCAATCCGGCCCGGCCCAAGGCTACACCCAATCAATCAGGCCCGACCCAAGGCCGCAACCAACCAATCCGGCCCGACCCACGGCCACACCTAATCCATTGGCCTGACCCAAGGCCGCACCAATTACGTACCTCACCCAAGACCCGTAAATTGTGATTTTATCCACCCATCATGTAGCTTTTTGTTCAATTGAGCTCACCTGTTCATGTTCTAGCATGATTAGGATACTTGAATTGATTAGCCAACCAACTTTTCCTAGACCGAGACCGTGACATTTATCTCAACCAAACCAACCATTTGGTACTGCCAGACATGCCTAAACGTTCCTGTACCTTACCTATTATATCCCCTGGAGCTACTTCCTATGCCTTGGATACCAGGATTATATCACCCTTGTTTGGATAAACTATCGACCTTTGCCTATGAATTGCTTGTTTTCTCTTCAAATCATGTACCCTGGTCGCACTACTGCATTTCAACGTGCGTCTGCTTCCTTGAACTTACCCCACCATCTTACCATCAACCCAACACCATTTATCCTTTATCAACCCTATCCCTGATTTCACGTCACCTCAATCTGTGATAGATTTGAGGGGGATTACCTATACCCTTAACTGGGGCAATCACTTCTTATTAATTGTCAGTGCAGCTTTACAAGACAAGCTACATGACAACAAGGGGTTAATGTAGACACCAAATTTGTGTCTTACGACACCTTGTGTGTTTCACTCAGAAAATGCTTCGTTCCTTATAGAAACAGATAAGGTTAGGGTTAGGAGGAATACCTGTAGGATGTCGAGATGATGTGCGCGTACCGTAGAGAAAGATCAGGTTGACTGCGGAGAACTCCTTTTTGTCTGGGAAGGACTACCTGCAAATAAGAACACAAGACCACAAGATTTGATTAAACAATAAATGAGGAAACTACCTTGGGCCCAGGAAATGTAAAACTTCCTTTCGAAGGTGGTCAGTTTCCCTGCTAACATGAATTAACACAAAAGACTGTAAAATATCAATTAAATTGCTTGGCTGAACTGGGTAGGGGAAAGGCTGTTTTTCCTGGTTTTTGATCAAAGGAACCGATGCCGGTTACCTATAACCGATGGCAGTTACTGATAACCAATACCGATGGGTTCTAGGATCTTCTGGGCTGGTTGTGGAGTTTGTAATGGCTGGTTTTTGGGTAGTTTTTAGGAAATGGGATGGTTAGAAACAAAAGAATGACAGCTAGAGGAAATGGTATGTTGGATAAGGGATTCAGAAACGGATTTGGGAGGACTGCAATTCCAAAAGCATAAGAAATGTTATAATGGAGGACATGCAAGATGTAACTTACTGGTTTTGATGAAGGTGCAAGTTGATCTCCTTTGCTGTAAACACATCTAATATTTTCACTCGTCTCTGCTTGGTCAAGTGAAGATCTGGACTCTGTTCCTCGTTCGCAATGCCCTCACTTGATCCTGAAATCCTTTGACTGATCTCCCAAAATGAAAAATTCCGATCCGTTGTTTTGGTTTGGGAAGCCCATTTACAGGGAACCGATGGCGGTTGCGTAACCGACGGCGGTCGAGTAGGAACCGACATCGGTTAGGAAAAAGTAGGCTATTTTTACTAAAATAGCCCACCTTCCCTGTTTTTCTCCCGAGAGATCAGTTGGCGGGCTTGGTCAAGTGGCTAGAAGGTCGGCTTTTTGGTGCGAGTAAGGAGGCATTAGTTATGGATGTGAGTCTAGACCAAGTCATGGGTCTTAATTAGCTTAGTTTAGGGTTAGGGCTAGGTCATGATGAGGTGGCAAGGTGAGGTGGCGGGTAAGGTGATGTGGATTTATCAATTACAAGGTAATTAATAAATGATTGTGTAAAGTTTAGGTAATGAGGTTAGGTTGCGAAATGGGATGCGGGTCACAAGGGGTTGTAAGACACGAATTTGGTGTCTACATTAGCCCCTTATTGTCGTGTAGCTTATTCTGTAAAGCTGCACGAACAATAATATGAAGTGGTTTCTCATGTTAAGGATATAGGTAATCCCCCTCAAATCTATCACAGATTGAGTGAACCGGAAATCAGGGATAGGGTTGATAAAGGGTATATGTGGTAGAGAGGATGGTAAGGGGGTGGGGTAGGTCCAAGGAAGCAGACGCATGTTGAAATGCAATAGTACGACTAGGGTACATGATTTGACTAGCAAACCAGCAATGTATAGGCAAAGGTCGATAGTTTATCCAAACAAGGGTGATATAATCCTGGTATCCAAGGCATAGGAAGTAGCTCCAGGATATATAACAGGTAAGGTACCGGAACGTTTAGGCATGTTCGGCAGTACCAAAAGGTTGGTTTGGTTGAGATAAACGTCACGGTCTAGGTCTAGGCAAAGCTGGTCGACAGATCAAGTCAAGGACCCTAATCATGCGAAAACACGAACAGGTGAGCTCGATTGAACACAAGGTACATGATGGATGTATAAAATAAAACGTTGATTGTGGGTATGGTATGGAAGTGATACGGCCTTGGGTCAGGCGGTGGCCCTGGGTCGGGCTAAATAGGTAGGGCGAGGCCTTGGGTCGGGCCAATTGGTAGGTTGAGGCCTTAGGTCGGGCCGAATGGTAGGTTGAGGCCTTAGGTCGGGCCGAATGGTAGGTTGAGGCCTTGGGTCGGGCCAATTGGTAGGTTGAGGCCTTCGGTCGGGCCGAATGGTAGGTTGAGGCCTTGGGTCGGGCCAAATAGGTAGGTTGAGGCCTTAGGTCGGGCCGAATGGTAGGTTGAGGCCTTGGGTCGGGCTGAATGGTAGGTTGAGGCCTTAGGTCGGGCCGAATGGTAGGTTGAGGCCTTAGGTCAGGCTGGACAAGTGAACAAATGTTGTGCAGCAAAGGTGGACAAAGGCGATATTGGTGAAAAAGAGGCAAGGAGTAAAGAAGGGCAAATAATGGGGTGAAAGTTGGGTATGAAACCGATGTCGATTCTGCATGACCGATATCGGTTAAGGGACCGATACCGGTTTCTTAGGGAAAAAAGAAACCGACATCGGTTAAGGTCGAAAAACTTATAAAAAGAAAAATATGGCCTGTCATTGTCACTTTTGTTATTTGCAATCCAAATTAACTTGTCTGACGTGGAGAGTTGATTTGGAGGGTTATTAAGTGAGGTGGAGCTATTTGATTGGCGGAGAGAGTTGATAGTGGGCCCGAATAGTTGAGGAGGCAGCATGTGATTGGCCGGGGACCCAGCAGATCAGGATTGGAGCCATGGCACAGGCAGGAGGAGCTGGAGGAGCTGGACCAGCTGGACCGCCACCACCCATCCCACCACGACGACGTGTCGTCGTACCGGTAGGTTCTAAACTCTTTAATTTGGTGATTAGAGTTTAGGGTTTAGGTTTGAAGGTGGGTTGGGTGGCGTGTTGGGGTGTGGGTTTAGGGTTTAGGGTGGAGAAGGGTGAGGTGTGGGGTTAAATTTTGGGTGTTACAAAAGGGGGTTTAGATGGTAAAGTAGGTGTTATAATAAAGAGTGGGTCTAAGAATGTGGGTTGGTTGTGCAGGCACGTCAGCAGTTGACGATGCGTGATAGGATGCCTCCACTATTGAGTCGGATGAGGCCACACATATCTGCGGCACATTGGGCCATCATGCGCAAGGTGGGACTTGGCGGGGTCCAGAGGTACAGAGCGATAGACAGAGATCACAGCCTGATGGTCGCCCTCATCGAGAGATGGGATCCGGCGGCCAATGTGTTCCATCTGCTGACCGGGGAGATGACCGTCACATTAGAGGATGTGTATCGCATCCTGCGGCTACCGATCGAGGGAGAGGCCGTTTTCCAGGTAGATTCAGAGACGGCCATGGATAGCATACTGCAGGTTTTTGGGGATGCAGCCGTGCTTCTTACATATCATAGCGCGAGCATTGGATATGGTGACATGTACCGCACACATAGACATGAGACACGGCTTGCCGTGTTGATGATGATAGGGATCACCTGCTTCGCCCTCCCGGATTCAGAGGGAGGCCGCTTCCCACGGGCATTGATGGGGGTGCTACTGGAGATGGTGGAGGAGCACACCTGTTTCGCATGGGCACCAGTGTATCTGGTGCAATTATACAGGGAGTTATGGGGCTATCGCCGGAGGAGGCGATTTGGTATTTGTTCTACCTTTTTGTTGCACTGTTGGGCATACGAGCACATCGTATGCATCAGGCCGGTAGGGCTACCCCAGCAGCCAGGGCCACAGGTCGTATACCGATATGGATTTCAGAGGTGGTTGGGGGTCGTGGGCCAGCCACGAGCAGTTGTTGCAGGTCGGGATGTGGCCTACTATAGACATATGCTAGAGGGCCTTACAGCAGTAGACATTATATGGAGACCCTACAGAGGTCACCAGCCTGGCAGAGGAGCCCGCATACAGCTGCGCCTGATCCAGTATACATTCTGGATAGCAGGACGGAGGCCGGGAGAGTACGAGCGGATACCCCTAGAGAGGGTACGCAGGCAGATGGGGCTGCGACAGGACGAGCCACCTCCCTTCCCTCAGTACAGGAGGGATGATGTAGAGGCCCCACTACCAGCGCCACAGCCTTGGGATCTAGACTGGGTAGCGGAGAGACCAGCAGGTGAGGGTGTGGATGATGCCGGGTGCACGGGAGCATACAGGGTATGGTGGGCTGGGCAGAGAGCAGCGAGGATAGTACCGCATGCGTAGCCAGACTTGGCTGCAGTTACTGCAGAGAGAGATCAGCTCCGGGGGTAGGTGCAGCTATTACAGGGACAGTTGGCTGCTGCACAGGCACAGATAAAATGTTTCACTCGGAAAGTGCTTTGTTCCTTATAGAAATAGATAAGGTTAGGGTTAGGAGGAATACCTGTAGGATGTCGAGATGATGTGCGCGTACCGTAGAGAAAGATCAGGTTGACTGTGGAGAACTCCTTTTTGTCTGGGAAGGACTACCTGCAAATAAGAACACAAGACCACAAGATTTGATTAAACAATAAATGAGGAAACTGCCTTGGGCCCAGGAAATGTAAAACTTCCTTTCGAAGGTGGTCAGTTTCCCTGCTAACGTGAATTAACACAAAAGACTGTAAAATATCAATTAAATTGCTTGGCTGAACTGGGTAGGGGAAAGGCTGTTTTTCCTGGTTTTTGATCAAAGGAACCGATGCCGGTTACCTATAACCGATGGCGGTTACTGATAACCGATAGCGGTGGGTTCTAGGATCTTCTGGGCTGGTTGTGGAGTTTGTAATGGCTGGTTTTTGGGTAGTTTTTAGGAAATGGGATGGTTAGAAACAAAAGAATGACAGCTAGAGGCAATGGTATGTTGGATAAGGGATTCAGAAACGGATTTGGGAGGACTGCAATTCCAAAAGCATAAGAAATGTTATAATGGAGGACATGCAAGATGTAACTTACTGGTTTTGATGAAGGTGCAAGTTGATCTCCTTTGATGTAAACACGTCTAATATTTTCACTCGTCTCTGCTTGGTCAAGTGAAGATCTGGACTCTGTTCCTCGTTCGCAATGCCCTCGCTTGATCCTGAAATCCTTTGACTGATCTCCCAAAATGAAAAATTCCAATCCGTTGTTTTGGTTTGGGAAGCCCATTTACAGGGAACCGATGGCGGTTGCGTAACCGACGGCGGTCGAGTAGGAACCGGCATCGGTTAGGAAAAAGTAGGCTATTTTTACTAAAATAGCCCACCTTCCCTGTTTTTCTCCCGAGAGATTAGTTGCGGGCTTGGTCAAGTGGCTAGAAGGTCGGCTTTTTGGTGCGAGTAAGGAGGCATTAGTTATGGATGTGAGTCTAGACCAAGTCATGGGTCTTAATTAGCTTAGTTTAGGGTTAGGGCTAGGTCATGATGAGGTGGCAAGGTGAGGTGGCGGGTAAGGTGATGTGGATTTATCAATTACAAGGTAATTAATAAATGATTGTGTAAAGTTTAGGTAATGAGGTTAGGTTGCGAAATGGGATACGGGTCACAAGGGGTCGTAAGACACGAATTTGGTGTCTACACTGTGCCCCGCATCTCATTTCACAACCTAACCTCACCACTTAAAACCTTACACAATTATTTATTAATTACCTTATAATTAATAAATCCACATATCCAAACATGCCACCTCATTTTTCCGCCTCATCATGACCTAGCCCTAACCCTAAACTAACCTAATTAAGACCTATAACTTGGTCTACATCCACACCCATGAATAATTACTTCTCACCCACACCAAAACCAACCTAATCATGACTTGACCAAGCCCACAACTAATCCCTCGGGAGAAAAGGAGGGAAAGTTGGCTATTTTACTAAAAATAGCCCACTTTGACTTAACCGACATCGGTTCCTACTCGACTGCCATCGGTTACGTAACCGCCTTTGGTTCCTTGTAAATGACCTCCCCCAACCAAAAATAAAGGATCAGAATTCATTTGAAAAATCTGGAATTCACTAGGTAGAGTAGAGACAAGTGAAGAAAAGAGAAGAGTTTGCAAAGAAGGATATCGAGCCCAAGACTACAACTGAGGAACTAGAGCACAACAACACTCATCTAAGCATTGGGAGAGAAGATAGCTCATTTTTTTATTGTTAGATCATCCCACCTGAGCCCTGCCTTCATCATCATAATCCTTGGACCTGTATCTTCATCAGGAACTAGTAAGTAGTGTCTTGTACATTTTAAAATAACATTTCTTGAACTTCTGAATCATAGTAATTATAACTTCACTCCTAGATCTACTACCCGGTAGCACCCTACATCTCACTGTCATTCCTCTACCCTTACATTGCCCCAAGAACAGCTCCTACACTCTCTGAGTCTTCTCCATCACCCTATTACCTACCCCTACTAATTTTCCAACCTTATAAACACAAAAGCCACCTCACATCCAACCTTCATTGAAAACCCCTAAATCACCACCCTTACCGATATCGGTTATCAGCAACCGGTACCGGTGTATAACCGTAGTCGGTTATACAGTGACAGGCATCGGTCACTGTGACTCAAACCAAAACCAGCCTTTCTTCTATTTCTTTTTAACAAGGTAATTAAAGTGTAATTTTGCAATAGCCTCTTTTCTATCATTTGTGTTAATTCGTATTAAAAGGGGAACTAACCACCTTCGAAAGGAAGACTAATATTTCCTGGGCCCAAGGAAGGTCCCTCATTTATTGTCTAACTAAAATCTGGTGGTCTTGTATTCTTACTTGCAGATAGTCCTTCCTAGACAGAAAGGAGTTCTTCACAATCGATCTGATCTCTCTCTATGGTACGCGTGCACCCTCCCAACACTCAACAGGTATTCCTCCTAGCCCTAACCCTCATCTGTTTCTCAAGAGAATGAAAGGATAGAAGCACCTCTATTTTAAGAACAAAAACATTCTGTGTGAAACAACATACTCCAAGAAAAGTTTGACTGTGTCACTCCTATTAACGGGTTTAAGACAACATCACCTAACATACTGACTAAAATGATAAACCCATTCTTGGGCTCTTGTTTACTCAAGATAGGATATTTTCATTGAGTGTAGGTTTAACTTCACTCTATGGTTTCCAATGTCTTCTAGGGAAAAGGGTAACACACATGAAAACAAGTTATGCTCTGATATTGAACAAGTATAGAGTGTTTCGATTTAAATCTCCTTATTACACTTACAATGTATGAATGCACAATATGACTCATTAATTCTTTATGGAACACTGAGTATACACTACAAGATATTACTTCAAATTCATATACCTTATATATACATATATCAACCCATTTACCATGTGTACTGTGAATCAAATTGACTCTATAATTAAATATACATTTCCTAGATGTCCCTAAAACTAGCATCTCGAAACATATCAGCAAATTATCAAAATATAATCCTCCTATAACATGAGACTAAATTAAACATTTATTCATTTAACAATGAACTATATAGATTTAAAGACAAATAAATGAATTACACATCGCCTTTTTTTCGTCATTATTTCATCCTGCAAAATCATGTGAGCATGATATCAGCGATAATTCACTGACATGGCCTCCACCCTAATCTAACATAATTATCATTTTTCAATTTCCCATTTTACATATGATAATAATTACAATTTTCTATTGAAATAAAAGTTTTAGAGACATATATTCATTACATTTAATTTTGCTTCTTTTTTGTAGCCGAAGAGAAAGAAAGAGAAGGGAAGAGAGAGCAAACACCATTTGTCAAAAGTTCTATTTCACACAACAAGTTACACTATAGAGTTTTAAACATTTATTTGTGTGTGTTAAAAGTTTCTAGGGTGGTTTAGTAACCTGACGAGGGTCAGCAACTTTCTATTTTTACATTTTCTTACTAGCTACAAAAACGTTCAAAATGGGCTCAGAGGCTAAGAAACCACTTCCAAAAGTTATCTTCTGATGAGAACGCACACCACGATCAACTTTCTACGTGTCCCCAGATATAGGAAGAGTTCATAGCAACTGATATAATTGGGAAAAAGAGAATAATTTGTGTTTAGCGGCCAATTTTATGGGCCTACTGGTCGTAGCTGACCCAGTTGCAAATGAACAAATGTTAGCTCGAGGGCCCAGAAAACCACGTCCATAACTAACGTTCAATGGACGAGCACACAACGAGACACTTCCTAAAATTTCCCCTATATGAGGATAATTCATTAGAGTCGATGAGACTGGGAACTAGAAAACCATTTTCAAATGGTGACAAGCTTTTTGGAGCGACAAGTTGAAATTGGTCCTGTTTGACCTCGTCAAACTACGACTAGAGGCCTACAAAATGGCTTTGCCAAACTATCCAGAAAAGTGTTTTTCCCTAAACTGAATGTTCCATGCAATTGTCTAGTATAAACACTAGAAGTTTGGGAAGACGGGAAATAATTTCTCTATCTAGGTTTCAAATGGCGGTTAAAAATGAAAGCCAACTTTCAAGATTTAACAACTTTCTCCTACTATAAAACAGTGTAACAGGGCTCCTATAAGAGCATCAAAAAGATCTCATATGTTCATTTGGGGTCAATCCAAAGGTCAAGGTGACTCCATGCATACTAAGGTACACGAATGAAGCTTCACATCTCGTTTTCAGAGTGACGAAGGGTACTTAATGACTTTCCAAAAAATCCAAAAAAAATTAACTATTTAAACAGGGAGAAGATCAACTTTATCAATGGGAAGTGAATTTTGTCTTGTCAATAAAACAATATTGAAGCAATCTAGGTGGGGTAGGAAGTTTTCTAAATCACCACAGAATGAGGTTGGGAAGTTCATGTTTTAATGCATAAGAGTTATTTTTATTTCATGAGTTACGACATGACATTTCATTATATTTGCAACGAGTTGATATAAACATTTAACTATATTAAAGTCCTAATATTTTGAAATTATATTAAGTTGCAAAAGAGAACTAAACATGAGAGTTATGAGAGGTAAGGGAAGATGAACCATGCCTGGAGAATGAAGTCAGTCGAACACCACGGAATTCGGTTCATCCTCTCCCTTATGCATTTTATCGAACAGATCATGAGCCTTCGTCATGTTACCATTTTTCCTTATACCTAAATCTTCTGTCGACCATTGTGGGCATGGAACTACAAAAAAAACCCAAACCAATAGGGGGAGGAGAAATGGATCCTGGTGTGTTGGAATGGAGAAAATAACTCCATTTCTAAAGGGCAATGCAGCTGCCAATTTCTTTGAGGCATTCTATCAAACAGTTCACACACATTTTCAAAAAATCCATTTTGTGCATATCCTGCAATCATGGCATTCCATGAGACAACATTTCTTGAGGAATTTTTTCGAACAATTCACATGCCTTGAATACACTTCGACATTTTCATACATATCACTATGACACTTGCAAGAACAAAATCCTACAAAAACTAGATTCTATTGTTCATACCCTGCTCCAAATTTTTTAAGTTTTGCACAGGCTGGAGATACACTGGAAATGTAAAATGATTTGTTTGGAGAAAGGGCCTGTGAATGGTGATTTGTTTTTGAGCTTATTCACCCTCCCTCCATTTAGCTTTATTTTTTTATGTTATATTAAATTATAAATATATTTTTATTGGATTAAGTGACTATGGAGAAACACTTTGCAAGCATCAATTGGGAGAGGTTGTTGACATTGGCGTGATGTTCTATTTCCATGGCAACAACACCAGGATTTTTCCATAGTGTCTGATAGCAACCTGCAAATAAATTCTCATTTTATCGGTAGGAAGGAAAATACCAAACCTCTTCTCTTGTGGCCACAGATTGAAAATCTTACATTTTGAAACCACCACAAAATCTTCTCTTAGAATTTGTTTCCAAAATGTGTTACTAGTGTGGACTGCACCGGGAAAGGAGGTAAAGGGAATGGTACCTCTGTAGAAGATAAATGCATAGGAATCACTTTTATAAGTTATCTACCTTAGTAGCATTAAACAAACAAAAACCATGGTAGGATCAAGAAACCCTTCTTGACAAACAGACTATCTTGTTTCAGATGCCAATACAGATCCATGTTAATTAAATTTGTGAAAAGTGTTGTGATGAGACCTTAGAGTTGTCGTGTGCAGGCAAGTCTAACCCACAATAAAGTTATTTTAAGTGGCTAAAATGAGAGCTACATTTGATGTAGTACTAAATACTTTATTAGTTTATTTTAAAATTTGTGTGGGGCACTATGTTAGCCTCCTCACATTGAAATGTCTTGGAAATATCGTCCCATTCAGCACTTGTAACTGGCATGCACCTAAATGAAGTAGTATGAGATGATGTAGGGAGCCAACCAATGGAATTTTTACTTCTTAGGGTGGCACAGAAACTTTGAATCATATAGTAAGACTGTATGCCCAACCTTATACCTCTTGTTCTTAATGTGACGATCGTGTCATGCCTTTTTTTTTGCTTTTTCCATCTTTTGGCTCCACCTGGTGAGTGATCGATTTTGTCCAATTACATTAACTTGTCAATTATTAATTTCAATGCTTGTTCATCATCTAATCCTCCTACACACACTATATGTAGATAAGGTAACATGAATTAAACTGGTAGGATAACCTCTGCACCAAACACCAAATGAAATGGTGTGGCCTTATTCAACCTCTTGTAGGTTGTCCTATATTCCGAAAGAACGGCTGATACTTTGTCATCCCAATCCTTTCTACTAACATCAAAGATCTTAGTCAACACATGACTAAGTATTTTGTTAATGCCTCAGCAGTTCCATTTTCTTGAGGGTTATAAGGAGTAGTTTTGAGATGGGAAACCATGAATTCTGATAACAAAATCCTAACCGTTTCATTGATGAAGAGCATACCTTTATCACTTGTTAAACTCAATAGGCATTCATACCTGTTGATTATGTTTTCCCATTAAAATCTAGCAGTTGTAGCCACTATACAATCCTTTTTAGGTGCTACCTCTATCCACCTTGTTAAATAATCAGTGCAAGTGAGGATAACCATGAACCAGTCCTTCACACCAACAGTGAGATTGGTCCTACAAAGTTGATAGCCCATTTCTGAAATGGTTACGCACTAGCTATTGGTCATAAGGAAATTTCATGCCTTTTATAGGTTTTCCAAGGCACTGGCTATGGTCACAGGCCTTGCAAAACTCAATGCAATCTTGTTAAATGGTATCCCACCAGAGCCCTGCGAGTAGAATCTTCCACATAGTTGCATTTTTGTATAGTGTCCTTCTGGAATCCCCACCATGCACCTCTTCCATAATTACAATGCACTCATGTTATAGCACGCATCAGCACAAAATCTCATCACGACCCATTTGTATAGATTTCTGCTAATTAGCATGTAGGGTGCAACGCATATGGCTAACTTCTTCTTCTCCAAGGCCTTTATTTTAAACTGACGCCACACCCTTTTTGAGATACACTACAATATCTTCTAATTCTGAGGGCATGCACTGTAACCTAAATAGTTGTGCATATGGCATGGCATCCTTAATGCTTTATGTGTCCTCCCCCAAATTGATTCTAGACAAATGATCAGGTCGAAAATTACTTTTCCTGGTTTGAAAACCACCGTGATCTCAAATTATTGAAACATTAGTACCCACCGATAGACTATCCCTTGTAGAACGGGCTTGTTCACTAAGTATTTCAATTCCATATGGTCAATGTAAAATATAAACAGAGTTGCTAGAAAATATTGTCTGAACTTGTGAAGCGCATAGATCATCGATAACGGCTCATGCTCTATTTTATTATAATTCTGCTCTATTGGCGTCAACTTCCTACTTATAAAGCACAAAGGATGATCAACAATCCCCTCACCAGGTTGTGCAAGTACTGCTCCAATGGCAGTTCTTGAGGCATCCACATGAACATGGAAAGGCTTATCCCAAGAAGGGAAACGTAGGTGGGCACGGTGATAAGCCTATCCTTTAAAGTGTAAAATTCCTTCTGTTGTACCTCTCTCCAATGAAAGGCACTTTTATTTCTAAGCAAAATCTTCTACAGTAAGGTGATCTTGGCATATCCTTGATGAACTTCTTGTAGTACCCCATATGCCCAAGAAATCTGCGCACTGTGCTTTGACTAGTAGGCTCCCTCAATCCATAATTACTGCAACTTTAGCGGGATCTACTAGTAGGCCTTCCTTACATATGATGTGTTCTAATAATGTCCCAAACAAGATAACAAAGACACATTTCCTAATATATATCCTCAACTACCAACACCTTTCAAACATTAACCTTAAGTTTTCACAATGGTCCTTCACTAACCTAAATATTGTCCAATCATCTAGTTAGACTTGAAGAAATCTATGGATGAATTCCTAGAAAGCTTGTACCACAATGCGCGAGAAACACAATAGGTGCATTATTCAACCCAAACGACATGACTATATAGGAAAAACTTACCCACTCACTAGTGAAAGTTGTCTTCCTTTGGTCCTCCTTCACGATCCTTACCTGGTGATAGCCTAAAAACCATCTGTGAAAGAGTATACCTTGCATCCTGTCACTCCCTCTAAAATATCTTCAGTAAATGGGGTTAGGAAAGGATGAATGATACACACTACATTCAAGTCCCTATAATCAATGTAGATCCTTATCCTTCTACCCTTTTTGATGCTAATTACCATTAGAATTACTCCATTTCGACTCTTCAACAACTTCAATGATACTTGATGTTATCATCTTGTCTATTTCTTCCTTGATCTTCACGCGCAGGTTGGGATTCATTCGTTATGGCCTCTTCTAGTCTGGGCACACACCCTCCTTCAACTTAATTCTCATTTTCCCCAAGGAATGGTGAACAAATTTTAGTTCATGATACCCACGTGAGAAAAAATCCTCAAACCCTCATAAAATATTAATGATTTTAGGAGACTTCTTTCTCCGACCAATAGTCTCCAATGATAGCCTCTTTAGGTTCCTCTCTTGAGCCGATGTTAACCTTATTGTCCTTAAAGGTTCATGATAGGTGCATGCCCATTCATCAGAATTCTCTAACACCTCACGCATCCCCACAGAATGGTAAACATCTAAGTTTTCCACTTCGTCTCCATCAATAATGTACACCATTTTTTACTTTTTATTTTTCCAAACAAGTGCACTCAAGTTGTATCTCTTTTTTTATTTCTTCCTCAAAGTGCACCTCTAGGCCAGGTTCACCTAGAAACTCTAGTAGCCTATCTTCTACCATGGAACTATCCCCAATGGTAAGGTGCTTAACAACCTGTAATGTCTTATCCACCAAGGGTTTTGTATTTTGGATACTTGAATGCTTGAATGAGATCAACTGCTAAATCTTGCCAACTTTTCTGTCTGGCGGCATGTCTCATAATGAATGTATCATGTGCGTGCATAACCTTATAGGGTGGAATACAACTTGTGAACCCATAATGAAGGTGGCAATGCTTTTGTGCTTCCCATCTAGGTTGTCTCGCATGCTTGGATATGGGAGGAAACAGTTTCTTTACCATGGTATATTTTATATCTGTAGGCATGTTGCTCCTACAAAACCTTATAGAGAGGGTAATTCTCACCTCTCACCATTCCAAGAGGTTATCCCGATGTGTCTCCTATTAGCGCATAACAGTTCTGAGTAGGACATAACTTAACATCCCTATTCGTTCATTCTCCTTCTTCCTTTGAGCTTCCATCTCCTACAAAAAGACCTCAGGAAAGGCTGCTCCTGAGTACTTAGGTAGCTCCTATCCCCCTAGGCACTGGACTATACACACCTTTTCACATTTGTCACTAAACCTCTCAAATGTCGTCTGATTAACTCATAGGTCCCATGTGCCCAATTATCGCATGCTTACTATTGGTGTCACTTAAGGACTAAGCTTCCTCAAATTGGATAACTCCTTCTATGGGATGGATTACCTCTAGATCCCTAATTGAGAACACATATATTCTATCCAGAACCTCTCTCCCAATGGGTCAGTAGAGGGTGTTGATTTTCCATCAGCCAGGGGTACGATGACATGTTTCCTCCTCATTTCAAATCTTATGTATTAGTCCTTGGAGCCAAATTTTAGGAGGTAAATACATTAATAATGTAATACATGAACATATTTTTTTCAGTGTATGAATCACATTATGCTTCACATACTTATAATTTTATAGTTTTGGAAAGAAGGGTGATACGTGATAATCTAACTTAGGAATTTTGGAATGGATATCAACTAACTTTTGTGAGGACTCTTGACAAGTATTTTTTGTTTTGGCTCAAATACAAAAATATAGATGAAATTTTTTGCTTTATTGCTACATGATTGAGAATATAAGCTGAATAATTATTGGGAAGATATGGAAGATGAGTTGTGATATGATATAAGATGGAAGACATTAAATCACTATCATGGATTGTAAGAACAAAGAGAGACCATTTGTACAATACTCAAATCTCGTAAAATCTTGGCATCACTACACCTAGATACCCTACACTAGACTAAATAAAATTTAGGATCATCCACAATGTGAGATGGTTATAAGGTTATTACACTTGGTGAGTAAGGGGAATTTGATTGGCCTAGTTTAGTCATCTGTAATTCTATTTATTCACAGAGGGAAAATTATTTTTCTTTGTTGGAATACATTAAATGCGTTCTAACCTAGGATCACTTGTAGAGAATGAAATTTTTTGGACTATCAGTATGCATATTGTGTAAATAAGTAAGGGAATATGTTAAACACATAATTCTACATTTCCTATATACAAGAAATATGTGGTATTATTTATGCCAAAATTTATATATGATATGGGTCAGTCATTGCAAAGTAAATGAAACTTTTTTTGCTTGGCATTAGGGTTTAAAAACATTTGGAGGGATTTTGGAAGGTCTATTGGAAAATATAATCTAAAATTTATGTAAAGAATGGAATATCATGATTTTTTAAGATAAGGAATTGGCATGGGAAAGAGTTTGGACTAAAATAGAGTTACAAATATATTTAAATGTCTCTTTCTTGTCTACAATAAAGAATAATATTTTTCATCACAATGAGCTATAGATCCTACAGATTTGGCCACATATCTATTTTCCGCAAACTCGAGAAACTAACTTAATGAAGTCATAAAGACTAGGGATATGTTGGAAAACAAAATGTAAAGGGATAATCAAATTACATTTTGATGTTGTGTCCTAAGGAAATTATGAAATAGGATGTGTGAAGTCCATTCTTTGGGATCATGAAAAAAAATGAAGTAGAAGAAATTGGCTTTCTAAAGGGTTTATATCTGGCTACGAAAAAAGGATACATGTAGGTGATGGTAGAGGTAAACTTGGTGGTTATAAAAAATTCCAAAAATAAAGGGGATAAACCTAACTAGAATTTAAATCAATGCCTACATGGAGCCTATGTGTTAGCTCAAGGTTTTCAGTCCATATCCTTCCAACATGTTTTTTTTTAAGTTAATGGGGTAGAAATATTGTTTGAAAAAGTAGGAATATGTTTGGATCCCCTCTCTTCTATTATCTGTTCCAACCCAACTGATTGGTGGGGACTCAAAGAAATTTTGTAGACTTAATCAATATCTAGAGAATAGGGCAATAAATAGATGATTAACTAAAATATGATTTTTTAGAAGTTAATCTATACTAGGAACAACAATGAAATAACTGGTATAAACTAAAATATGAATTCTAGATAATTTATTTGATTTTTGAATGAAATGAAATAAATGAAATAGGAGGGTAAAATGTACTAACTTATGAATGACTTACTTCACATTTGATTTAGTACTGAACATGATGATGAGCGGACATAGCAGAATGTGATGGTGCGCCTCAGGAAATTGTAGCAAATGAATATTTAGCTGGACTGGGGCATCTGGAGGAGGATTAGGGCACCTATGGGTGCCTCGGTCTGAATTATGGGTGCCCTGATCAATAGAACAACTCATAACCTGAGTCTAGAAGGGTCGCTAGATCTTTGCAAAATATTGCTCTTTTTTTGCATGAGTGTCGTACTAGCTTCGCCGATAATGTCGCAAATCCATAATGAATAATTACCTTCAAAACCACATACAAAGCATCAAACCCATAAAAAATTTATAAATATGAAGGCTTCAGACTTTGTGACCACAATGGTGGACTTACAACTAAGCACTACACTACATATCAGACCCAATGTATTTATGTGTTTTTGTGTGCAATAGTGTGCCTAGGGTGCCCTAGCACCAATGACGCGGAGATAGGGGGAAATAGCTATATAAAATACAAAATGGTGGATGTAATAGAATAGAATTCCCTTTCCTATGCAGTGTGTGTGATGCAATGATTCCCAAATGTAGTCCCTTTCCTTAGTAGATAGTTATCCCTTAGTAGTAGATAGTCCGCCATAGGGATCTTTTGCTCAAATTTTGACATTAATGACCCGACATTGCAACTAATACCTATGGGAATGGAAGGGAAACCATAAATAATGACCTTGAAACTCTAAATGAGACCCAAGTGAAACTAGGACCAAGGTGCCTAAAATAAGCATTGGGGTGCCCTAATCCATCCCTAGGTGCCCTAGTCAAAGACTAGAGACGACACTAAGTAATTAACGACAGATGAGACTCCCTAAGAGATGACTAGAACTGTGTAAAAAAATGACAACTATGTAAATTCTTAATGACAATGATCAAATAAATAGACGATAGGACTAGGGGATGAGCTATTAATGAATACTTTTCTTATATGAGATCCATATATAAAACAACATATTTGGTGGTATAATTGTA
This sequence comes from Taxus chinensis, assembly GCA_019776745.2. NCBI lineage: Eukaryota > Viridiplantae > Streptophyta > Pinopsida > Cupressales > Taxaceae > Taxus > Taxus chinensis. The sequence continues at coordinate 850,865,602 of CM034150.1, forward strand.
ATAGTAAGTGTGTGATTTTGTGAATACATTTTCCCGCACTTTATGTTGGTGTGAGAGGAAATCTACATAACATAAAGTAGATAGAGATGCGTACCTGAGAGAAATTCGGAGAAGTCTATGTTGTAGTAGAATGTGTAGATGCGGTAGTAAAAGCATGCCAAATTATCCATATAGTGCGTCAAACCATGGGTCAACGTGTTGATCCATGCAATGTATTGAAAACGTAATGTCATGATGAAGTGTACTAAAAACAAGTGATGATTGTAATGTTTAATGATTGATGATTTCAAATGTTATATGATGACAATGGAATAGGGTAGGGAGTGATTAGTTCCTAACCCAACTGTGCATATATGAATAATCAACTAGAGGATTTGGGCGTCCTACCGCTAGAGGAAGAGTGTAGGGGGAAAATTGTGGAGCCGCAATACTCAAGATCTAGAGCCAGCCGCTTTGTGTAGGGGGAAAATTGTGTTATTATCAACCTCTAACTACATCCTCAAGATCTAGCCGCTACATATGGAATTAGATCAAAAAATTATCATTTTTGGATCTAAATAATTTCAATCAAAATTAGACCCATATGGGAGTGGTATAGGAAAGGCACTCTTAACCCCACTCCACGAGTGTCACCGTAATGTGATGGCTTCCAAGTTAGGTCATTTGGAAGAAAGCACAAAATTTATGATGGCTCCTAAGTTAGGTCATCTGGGAAAGTAACACATGTAACTCCCAAGTTAGGTCATCTCAAAGGCTGATTGTGTTGTATTGTAATGATCAATTGATATGATTTTTATTGTTAGAAATTTGAACATGTTGATTGATTGATTGGTTATTGGTTACTCGTAGAGAGGTTTTTACACTATTTTCCCCTAGGTTAGGTCATTAGGGGGAATTCGATAGAAATTGGTGAAAAATCACATACAAATATTTTAAAACTTGTTTTTTCACTAGGAAAATGCTTCGTTCCTTTTAGAAACAGATAAGGTTAGGGTTAGGAGGAATACCTGTAGAATGTCGAGATGATGTGCGCGTACCGTAGAGAAAGATCAGTTGTCTGCGGAGAACTCCTTTTTGTCTAGGAAGGACTACCTGCAAATAAGAACACAAGACCACAAGATTTGATTAAACAATAAATGAGGAAACTGCCTTGGGCCCAGGAAATGTAAAACTTCCTTTCGAAGGTGGTCAGTTTCCCTGCTAACGTGAATTAACACAAAAGACTGTAAAATATCAATTAAATTGGTTGGCTGAACTGGGTAGGGGAAGGGCTGTTTTTCCTGGTTTTGATCAAAAGGAACCGATGTCGGTTACCTATAACCGATGGCGGTTACTGATAACCGATACCGGTGGGTTCTAGGATCTTCTGGGCTGGTTGTTGTGGTGTTTGTAATGGCTGGTTTTTGGATAGTATTAGGAAATGGGATGGTTAGAAACTAAAGAATGATAGTTAGAGGCAATGGTACGTTGGATAATAGATTCAGAAATGGATTTAGGAGCGCTGAGATCCAAGAAGCATAAGAAATGTTATAATGGAGGACATGCAAGATGTAACTTACTGGTTTTGATGAAGGTGCAAGTTGATCTCCTTTGCTGTAAACACGTCTAGTATTTTCACTCGTCTCTGCTTGGTCAAGTGAAGGTCTGGACTCTGTTCCTCGCTCGCAATGCCCTCACTTGATCCAGAAATCCTTTGACTGATCTCCCAAAATGAAATTCCGATCCGTTGTTTTGGTTTGGGGAGCCCATTTACAGGGAACCGATGGCGGTCGCGTAACCGACGGCGGTCGAGTAGGAACCGGCATCGGTAAGGAAAAAGTAGGCTATTTTTAGTAAAATAGCCCACCTTCCCTGCTTTTCTCCCGAGAGATCAGTTGCGGGCTTGGTCAAGTGGCTAGAAGGTCGGCTTTGGGTGCGAGTAAGGAGGCATTAGTTATGGATGTGAGTCTAGACCAAGTCATGGGTCCTAATTAGGTTAGTTTAGGGTTAGGGCTTGTCATGTGAGGTGGCCAAGTGAGGTGGCGGGTAAGGCGATGTGGATTTATCAATTATGAGGTAATTAATAAATAATTGTGTAAGGTTTAGGTAATGAGGTTAGGTTGCGAAATGGGATGCGGGTCATAAGGGGTCGTAAGACACGAATTTGGTGTCTACATTAGCCCCTTATTGTCGTGTAGCTTGTTTTGTAAAGCTGCGCGAACAATAATATGAAGTGGTTTCTTATGTTAAGGATATAGGTAATCCCCCTCAAATCTAGCACAGATGGAGTGAATGGGAAATCAGGGATAGGGTTGATAAAGGGTACATGTTGTAGAGAGGATGGTAAGGTGGTAGGGAAGGTCCGAGGAAGCAGACGCATGTTGAAATGCAACAGTACGACTAGGGTATATGATTTGACGAGCAAACCAGCGATGTATAGGCAAAGGTCGATAGTTTATCCAAACAAGGGTGATATAATCCTGGTATCCAAGGCATAGGAAGTAGCTCCAGGGTATATAACAGGTAAGGTACAGGAACGTTTAGGCATGTTCGACAGTACCAAATGGTTGGTTTGGGTTGAGATAAACGTCACGGTCTAGGTCTAGGCAAAGTTGGTCGACAGATCAAGTTAAGGACCCTAATCGTGCTAAAACACGAACAGGTGAGCTCGATTGAACCAAAAACTACCGGATGGGTGGAAAAGCGTATGGTGTTGATTTTGGGTAAGGTATGGAAGTGGTGGTACGGTCGTGGGTTGGGCCAAGTTGTTGGGTGGCGGCCTTTGGTCGGGCCAAATAGCGAGGGCAAGGCCTTGGGGCGGGCAAATGGGTAGGTTGAGGCCTTGGGTCGGGCCGAATAGGTAGGTTGAGGCCTTGGGTCGGGCCAGTTAGCGAGGGCAAGGCCTTGGGTCGGGCCAATGGTATGAGGTAGGTTGAGGCCTTGTTGAGGTCGGGCCGAATAGGTAGGTTGAGGCCTTAGGTCGGGCCAAATAGGTAGGTGGAGGCCTTGGGTCGGGCCAAATAGGTAGGTGGAGGCCTTAGGTCGGGCCAATTGGGTAGGTGGAGGCCTTAGGTCGGGCCGAATAGTAGGTTGAGGCCTTGGGTCGGGCCAAATAGGTAGGTGGAGGCCTTGGGTCGGGCCGAATAGGTAGGTGGAGGCCTTAGGTCAGGCCAATTGGTAGGTTGAGGCCTTGGGTCGGGCCAATTGGTAGGTGGAGGCCTTAGGTCAGGCTGGACCAGTGAACAAATGTTGCGCAGCAGCCAAGGTGGATAGAGGTGATATTGGTGAAAAAGAGGCAAAGGAGAAAATAAGGGCAAAGAATGGGGTGAAAGTTGGGTATCAAACCGATGTCGATTCTGCGTGACCGATATCGGTTAAGGGACCGATACCGGTTTTCTTAGGGCAAAAAAGAAACCGACATCGGTTAAGGTCGAAAAACCTATAAAAAGAAAAATACGGCCTGTCATTGTCACTTTTGTTATTTGCAATCCAAATTGACTTGTCTGACGTGGAGAGTTGATTTGGAGGGGTATTGAGTGAGGTGGAGCTATTTGATTGGCGGAGAGAGTTGATAGTGGGCCCGAATAGTTGAGGAGGCAGCAGGTGATTGGTCGGGGACCCAGCAGATCAGGATTGGAGCCATGGCACAGGCAGGAGGAGCTGGAGGGGCTGGACCAGCTGGACCGCCACCACCCATCCCACCACGACGACGTGTCGTCGTACCGGTAGGTTCTAAACTCTTTATTTTATGCATTTGGTTGTATTAAGTGAGAGATTGGGGGTTTGGGTAGGAATTTAGTTGTTTTAGGAAATGAGGAGTAAAATAGACGTAATTTGAAAAAGAGAGAGGGTAGATAGGTAAGATAGGGTAAGGCGGCTAGGTGTGTAAAATTTGGGGTGTTTGGGTGGGTAGATGGGTAAAAATAGGTGAAAAAATGGTGGTGTTTGGGGGCCGCGCGGGGGTTCGGCTCGGGCAGGAGACAGTGACCGATGCCGGTCAATAGGCGACCGACATCGGTCGACAAAAAGCATAGGGGGTGAGGTTGAATTGGGGGCTACCGGCATCGGTCGCGTATCGGCCGGTATCGGTGGGGAAGGTTGAGAGTGGAGTTGGGATGGGATTGGGTGTTTGGGTTTAGGATGGGGGGGTTTAGGGTTTAGGGTTTAGGTTTGAAGGTGGGTTGGGTGGGTGCGTGTTGGGGTGTGGGTGGGAGTGGGTTGGGTTTTGGGTTTTAGGATGGGTTTAGGGTTTAGGGTTTTGTTTTGGTGGGGTTGGGTAGGGTGTTGGGGGTGGTGTTTTGGGGTGGGTTTTTGGGTTGGGATGGGGTTTAGGGTGTAGGGTTTAGGTTTGAAGGTGGGGTGGGTGGCGTGTTGGGTGTTTTTTGGGTTGGGTGGGGTTTTGGTTTTATGGTTTAGGTTTGAAGGGTGGGTTGGGTTGGCTTGTTGGGGTGGGGTTTTAGGGTTTAGGGTTTAGGTTTGAAGGTGGGTTGGGTACGTGGGTGGGGTGTGTGTGGGTGGGGGGTTGGTGTTTTGGGTTTTATGGGTTTTTAGGGTTTAGGGTTTTTAGTTTGAAGGTGGTTTTTGGGTGGCTTTGTTGGGGTGGGGGGGTTTAGGTTTAGGGTTTTTAGGGTTTGAAGGTGGGTTGGGTGGCGTGTTTGGGGGTGGGTGGGTGGGTGTTTGGGTAGGGTGTGGGAGTGGTGGTTTGGGTTAGGGTTTTTTGGGTTGGGTTTCGGGTGGGTTGGGGTTCGTTGTGGGGGTTTTGGTGTGGGGGTGGAGAAGGGGTGCGGTTTGTGGGGGGTTAGATTTTGGGGTGGGTGAAAGGGTGCGGTGTGGGGTTAGATTTTGGGTGTTTCCCCCCGGGGGTAGCTGTTAAAGTTATAATAAAGAGTGGGTCTAAGAATGTGGGTTGGTTTTGATTTGGCACGTCAGCAGTTGACGATGCGTGATAGGATGCCTCCACTATTGAGTCGGATGAGGCCACACATATCTGCGGCGCATTGGGGCCCATCATGCGCGAGGTGGGAATCGGCGGGGTCTAGAGGTACAGAGCGATAGAGAGAGATCACAGTCTGATGGTCGCCCTCATCGAGAGATGGGATCCGGCGGCCAATGTGTTCCATCTGCCGACCGGGGAGATGACCGTCACATTAGAGGATGTGTATCGCATCCTGCGGCTACCGATCGAGGGAGAGGCCGTTTTCCAGGTAGATTCAGAGACTGCCATGGATAGCATACTGCAGGTTTTTGGGGATGCAGCTGCACTTCTTACGTATCATAGCGCGAGCATTGGATATGGTGATATGTACCACGCACACAGACATGAGACACGGCTTGCCGTGTTGATGATGATAGGGATCACCTGCTTCGCCCTCCCGGATTCAGAGGGAGGCCGCTTCCCATGGGCATTGATGGGGGTGCTGCTGGAGATGGTGGAGGAGCACACCTGTTTTGCATGGGCACCAGTGTATCTGGTGCAATTATACAGGGAGTTATGGGGCTATCGCCGGAGGAGGCGATTTGGTATTTGTTCTACATTTTTGTTGCAACTGTTGGGCATACGAGCACATCGTATGCATCAGGCCAGTAGGGCTACCCCAGCAGCCAGGGCCACAGGTCGTATACCGATATGGCTTTCAGAGGTGGTTGGGGGTCGTGGGCCAGCCACGAGCAGTTGTTGTAGGTCGGGATGTGGTCTATTATAGACACTTGCTAGAGGGCCTTACAGCAGTAGACATTGTATGGAGACCCTACAGAGGTCACCAGCCTGGCAGAGGAGCCCGCGTACAGCTGCGCCTGATCCAGTATACATTCTGGATAGCAGGACGGAGGCCGGGAGAGTACGAGCGGATACCCCTAGAGAGGGTACGCAGGCAGATGGGGCTGCGACAGGACGAGCCACCTCCCTTCCCTCAGTACAGGAGGGATGATGTAGAGGCCCCCACTGCCAGCGCCACAGCCTTGGGATCCAGACTGGGCAGCGGAGAGACCAGCAGGTGAGGGTGTGGATGATGCCGGGTGCACGGGAGCATACAGGGTGTGGTGGGCTGGGCAGAGAGCAGCCAGGATAGTACCGCCTGCACAGCCAGACTTGGCTGCAGTTACGGCAGAGAGAGAGATCAGCTCCGGGGGCAGGTGCAGCTATTACAGGGACAGTTGGCTACTGCACAGGCACAGATAGGGGTCTTACAGGGGCAGCTAGCCCAGGCTCAGGTACAGGCACAGGGCAGCACCACCACCAGCAGCACAGCCACAGGTGCAGGTACAGGTACAGGCAGCCGTACCAGCAGCAGCACACCACAAGCCCCAGAGCCCCACGATACAGGTAGGCAGGTACCACAGCAGCAGCACAGCCACAGCCCCAGATACCACCACGGCCACACAGTGTGCAGGTGCAGGTACAGGCTCAGGGGATATTGGTGTTAGGTGCCAGGGGACCAGCCCCAGTTCCTTCAGTGGCGCGAGATCGCTATATGGAGGTTAGAGCAGAGGCCGTTATTATCAGGATATTCTTGATAGTACCGGAGTCGAGTATCAGGTATGCAGCGCATAGGGCAGAGACCTCGCACAGCCAGAGATCTCAGGGAGGGGCAGCCACACAGCTGGCGTGTCCGTGACGGGCAGGAGGCGAGAGGCACCACAGGGACCAGCGGGGAGAGGTGCCGAGGGCGGTGGGGAGAGCTGATAGATCCCCGACATGGTTTTGTATAGGGACATGGGCACCGGTCTGCGAACCGGTTGTATTGATAGAGGCCTGCGTGCCTACACTTATTCATTGTTTTGATTCATTTATTTATATATATACCGGCCTGCGAGCCGAGTACGGGGTTGTATATTTGATACCGGCCTGCGAGCCGAGTATATTTTGATATGAGAGACCGGCCTGCGAGCCGAGTCGAGATTTTTGGTAGGTATTGCGTCCTGCGTGCCGGCTTTGGTATGTTATGAGCTCACAGAGGCCCCGATGTAGGGCACATTGTATTTGTGAAAATTTATATATATATAGAGACGATGTTTTGATCCACATGCTGTGTTTAAAATGTGTTGAAATATTTGGTTAATGGCTGGTAATATATAGAATGTGTGATGAGTTTAATTGACATGTTGATAGATGGATGATGCTGATGTTTTTTGTTTTTTTTTGTACGTATATATGAATGTCCGGTTATGTGATGAATTGGTTTTTGTTTTGTGACATTGTGATATATGTAACTGATGAGTGGATCCAAATGATGTATAGATTGATAGTTTCTTGATATCCGTAGTTGATGGTTTTGTGTATTTTGTATAAAATAAATGATGATGTTAATGAAATTGTGGTGCTGTGTGTGGTGGATGAATAAATGTGGTAAATTGTGTTGTGGATGCAGGAAAAGAGGCGGGCGCGACAAAAATTTAGATGAGAAATGAAGAAAAGAACCCTGTTTCAAAAAAGGAAGGTGTGTAACCGGTATCGGTTAGGTAACCGATGTCGGTATCTCCATGACCGATATCGGTTACACGACCGATACCGGTTATTTAGGTATGAGTTTTTTTCTAAAAATAGAAAAGCTAGGGTGGCAACTTGAGTTTTAATTTTAGAGCCATGCAAGAGGTTAAATACGCGAACGCGACGCTTTTTGACGACTGAGACAGGTATTTGCATGAGAGATTTGGGTGAGAAGGAGAAAAAGAGACAAGGAAAGTGAATTGTGATCTGAGATTGAGAAGATAGAAAGGCAAGGTTTGAAAAAGGTGGTGATAATGGCAGGACGAGGAGAAACATCCAGCAGGCAGGGAGAAGAGGGAAGACAAGGGCCAACTCAAGCTACTGCAACCCCAGGTAAACGGTGTGGTTGTGATTTGATTTCTCTGCATGGTTTGTGAATAAGATGGGGTAGTAGTAGGTGGGTAGATATGAGAAAGAGAAAACATGATAGCCAGGGGTATATGAGTGAGGTGAGGGTTATGGGGTAGGTAAGTCGGGGTTTTGGGTATGTCTGTGTATATAGAAAGGAATAAACGATCAATTTACTGTCGTAGGTGGTTGTTTTTAGGCAAGATGCATGTAATCGACAGTGACCGGTAGCGGTTAGAAGGAACCGGTATCGGTTACTGAAACCGATACCGGTTATGTATAACCGATACCGGTTACTGGAGGAATTTCCAGAATGTTTGAAAAAAAACCCTAATGGATTGAATGGTTGTTTTTTGTTGTTTTGGTGTATGCAGGCGGAGGCAAGGGTTGAGGATGAATGATAGTGTGCCAGCGCTGTTGTCGCGAATCCGAGCGGATGTAACACCAGCGGAGTGGATGTTGATAAATCGTTTGGGGTTAAGTGGGATTCGATATTATTCACGAATCACACGTAACCATGGTATGTTACAGGCGCTGATTGAGAGATGGAATCTTGAGACAAATACCTTCTATCTGCCAACAGGTGAAATGACAGTAACTTTGGAAGATGTGTTCCGTATTTTGAGACTCCCTATTACAGGAGAACCAGTATATCAGGCACTACCTAGCGCGGGGCGGGCAGCGATAACAGAAGTGTTTGGTCCATATGCACGGGACTTAACACAGCGAGGTTTGTCATTCACATATGGGGTAATGTATGCAGCACACCCTGAGGAGACAAGGTTAGCAGTGATTTTAATGATAGCGGTAGGGTATTATGCGTTACCGAGGGCAGAAGGGGGAAGATTTCCAAAGGCATTGATGGGTGTTGTTTTGGGAGATGATAGAAAGGAACGTGACTTTTGCATGGGCACCTGCATATTTGGCGGAGCTATACAGGGGTTTATGGGCTTGTAGGTGAAATCACAGGACAACGTTGGATTGCTCATACTTATTACACTGTTGGGCCTATGAGCACATTGTTTGTGTGCGACCAATAGGCCGATCCATCCAGGCAGGAGAGACCGGAGTACAGAGGTTGGGATTCCGACGATGGGTCCAGACAGAACAAGAGGCAAGATCTCAGACCGTGCCGGGTGACATTGAGTATTACAGGCAGGTATGGGAGAGGTTGACGGTTGCGGATATCTGTTGGAGGCCCTACGGGAACTATATGGTAACCGAGACCATCGCTGAGGAGTTGAGAGGTGTAGAGCGATTGAGGTGGATCGCGGGGCACAGGCCAGGTGAATATGAGAGGATTCCTATAGATCGCGTGCGGCGACAATTTGGATTTGTGCAGGACATACCACAGGCTTATAGACCATATATGAGGATCGATGCCGAGGCAGCATTCTCACCACCCTGGCCAACACCTCCAGAAGGGCCGAGGAGAGATAGCTGCCGATCGCAGTGTAATGGATGCAGGAATGACAGAGGCCTATAGGTTATGGTGGGTAGCAGAGTTGCGAGGTGTACGCGATCGCCCTGACATAGCTGTGATTACAGCAGAGAGGGATCGGCTGCAGCGTTTGGTTCAGCAGCTCCAAACGCAGGTGAATGAGACAAGAAGATTGTTAGTGGTTGCGGAGTCACGAGCAGCGAGACTAGAGGCTGGAGTTCTCCATGCGAGAGGGCGTATTCAGATGTTACAGGAGAGATTGGCAGATCAGTGGGCGGTACCAATAGCCGTGGTACCTGTGAGGACAGAGAGGCCTAGCGAGAGGGGTCGACGATCACGATCATCACCTAGTTTGGGATGAGGCGTGAGGGTCTAAATAAATGTTAGCAAGGTATAAGAATAAATAAGAGTGCCGACCTGCGCGTCGATGATATAGAAGATGTATTTGTTGAACATCTAACTAAAAACGAGATATGTATGTTGATTTGCGTTATAAGAATAAGAATGTTGTCAGTTTTGACTTTCGGTGTTTTGAAAAAGGATCAAAGGAGGAATGTAATTAAATAGAAATACACAAAAATATTTATTTACCACACATGATAGGTTATGGTAGGGGATGGTCGAGCTAACCTTGGGAGACCCCATGTCTCCTAAGTGCTGCCTACATAGCCCATTGCACAAAGCAAGGACGGGCCTCAGACCGATGTAGTTTCTCCCTTAGGATCAGGGAGGGGTGAATTTAGGCAATTTGGTATGGTTTTTAGGCAATTTAAAACCTTATCCTATCACCTTTTATTTTCAATCTCTCTCTAAACCCCCCACTTACCTTCCCTCATCTATCCGTAAATCATGCAATAATTGATACAAAACCAACCATTTACCCTCTTGGGAGACAACAGCTTGGGTGGACCTGTCCTTCCCTCTCAATTTGCCTGTTGGATGCTTCTCCTGTTCTGCCATGTCACCTCCCTCTTTCAATTCACTTGCATTTTTACTTTTACTCTCAGCCCACATCACTTTACCTGTCTCTTTCCCTCCTTATCACTCAATTCTCTCCCATGCATACCTACCTGTATTAGGTCGGCAACAACGTCCATTCTCATATTCTAACTTGTGGCATGACTCTAAAATAGAACTTAAGTATGCCTCCCACTTTTTCTATTTTTAGAAAGCTCGTTTTAGCATAACCCGATATCAGTTACCTAACTAGTATCGGTCATATGTCTACCGACATCGGTTACTACCGATATCGTCACTTTCTCCTTTTGCTTAAACCATGCCTTTTCTCAGGTTTATTATACAATTTTTTTGGTGGCTCCCGCCTCGTTTCCCCGACATAATGACATCATCATCAATATTTGTCATCAAGAATCCCATCACGCATATCCATATCATCAAAATTTCACAACTCATCTAGATACAATACATTCCAAAACCATATACATTTGACATATACATCAACCCAATCATTATACACCCATGTGGATACAACTCATATCTATATACTTCAATTTTCAAACACCATTGACAAAACACATGAGTCATTTTCAGATATACATCAACCAATATTAGTACACACCATGTGGGATCAATGTCAATTATAAAACTTCTTGCCCTGCATGGGCCTCTGTGATCTCCAAAATACGAAGCCGGCACGTAGGCCGCTGTCTCCGTCAAAATGTCGCTCGTCTCACAAGGCAAGTCTCTCATGTCAAAAATATACTCGTCTCACAGGCCGGTATGGCTATACAAAAATGTACTCTCTCGCAGTCCGTATATACCAACAACAATGATAAATAAATCATTGGCCACAGGCCTCTATATACATCCTCGGGGCTTCGGGTCCGTAGACCATGCTTATCTCCAATAAGGCAAAAACCTCTCCACTCGCCAGGATGCTTACTCTCAATCCACCACCTACGCAGCCTGTCCCCCTGTTGGTTCTGGCCGGCTCTTGCCTCCTCCCTGTACCGACCCAGAGCCGCTATGCTACTTTCCCCCCCCCCTGGAGTATGACTCTGGGATGTCTCAACCCTGTACGCCGCATATGCTGATCGGTCAGCCCTCGTACCATTAAGCACATCCTGAAACAACTGGGCCCTCCACTCCTCACCTCCATATATGGTTCCACCACCATGCCACCATGGCTTTGTGGGGCTAGTCCCCCCTGACTCCTATATAGTGCCCCTACCTTGCCAATACAAACCCGGTCCTTTGGCGGTGCCGGACCCTTGTGCCTTACCTGCTCTGTGCCCTATGCAGTGCTTGTGGCTGTTGCCAGTGCCTGGGCGGTGCCTGACCTTTGTCTCTGGGCTAACTACCAACACCCCTGTAGGCACCCCAATCTGTGCCTGTGCGGAGTCAGCAAGCTGCCCCTTTAATATCATTCAAACTCCTGGCCCAGAGACTATCCCTCTCTGCTATCATAGCCTCCAATCTGGCTGTGCGGCTGTGCTCTCATAGCTGCTCTCTGACCTCCACCACACCAAATTCCCCTGTCACTTCCAGCATCATCCACTGTTTCTAAGCCGGTCCTCTCTATACCTAGTCTGGGTCACTGGCTGCAGTGTATCATGGTGCCTCTACATTATCCCTCTAGTGCTCTAATGCGGAAGGAGGTGCCTCAACATGTCTTACGGCCTAACTACTCGTCGTACCCTCCTTAGGGGTAATCCTCTCATACTCCCCCAGGCCTCTGTCCATCTATCTAGAAACTATACTGGATCCAGCGCAAAAGCTTGTCTCGTGCTCTTCCTCGGCGATGGCTCTGTAGGGCCGCCCAATATAAGCGAGTGTTTTTAAGGAAGGGGGAATAGGAGGGGAGTTTATGAGAATTATTCAAGACTGGGAATAACAAAAGGCCGCCCGGGCCACACTCAGACAGAGATGAAAGATCAGCGGGATCACGGAAAAATAAGTTAAGAGAAGACCCGACACAAGGATGAGCCCAAACACAGTGAGAAATGCGACGCACACCAAAGGAGCACACTCACAAAACAGAAAAAATGCAAAGCCTGACAAGTATCTATTCAGAGATGGGGGAAGGGCATGGGGGGGAGAGGGGAGGGGGACCCCATAAACCCCATTTCCCCCTACGGGACCATTTCACTATCAATACCACGTGAAGATTAGGAGGAGCACACGCGCAAGGGCACACCCCCAACAAGAGCCGACAGGTCCATCATCTCACACTCTGAGACCGCCAAAATGACCACACACCGCCACCCGCCAAAGGGACACCCGTGAAAGTGGAGGGGAGTGTGAGTAGGAGGATTAGAGGAAAGAAGAGAAGACAGGGGGGTCAACCTCCACAAAGGGGTACTTGCCTAAAGTCTCCTATGCGCACTAGAGAATCAAAAAGTGTGGGTCCGCCTCAGAAAAGGAAGAAACCATAAGACAAGGGTACAAAAATTGCTCCCCCACTCACAGATACCAATGCCCCAAAAAAAAAGGCACTAAATCAAAGGAGAGAACCCATGCTAAGGTGGCTGAAAAGGCTCCGATCGAAGGGGGGGGACATCGTAAGAGCACCCGGGGGGGAGCGCCCCCCAGCACAACACACCCTACCCAAGGGCGCCCTAAAAGGATGGAGGCGGGTTGAACCGCCCACGCCTTCACGAGGGGATGGGGGACCTGACAATATTCCGCGAGAGCCCAGGGCGTTGAACTAAAACCCAAAAAAATAAAAATAACCCAAATATAAAAATACCCTCTAACATTTTATTATGTAGGCCACTCTCAGCCTGTGAAGCTCAGCTCATTGATAGCCCACACCCCCCAAACCAAACCACCTCTGAAACCCATATCTTTATACTATCTGCTTCCCGGCTACTAGGGCAACCCTCGGGTCGTATACAATGGATATGCTCGTTCCAGCAGTGTACAAAAATGTCTACCATAGACCAATCGCCTCATATGCTATAACCCCATAGCTCTCTGTATAGCTTGCAACCAGGTACAATTTGTGCCTAGGAAAAACATGTATGCCTCCTCAACCACTCAACAAAACCCTCCCATCAAAAGCCCATGGGAAGCGGCCTCCCCTCTCTTTAGGATGGCGAAAGGTGATACCATCATTATCAACCGAAAAGCCGTGTCTCCTGTCGGATGTGGCATGATACATAATCGGCCATAGGCAATACTCACATCACACTGGATAATTAAGCAATGGGGCTTCATCCTAAATACATGCAGGATTCTATCCATTGTTTGTCTCTACTCTACCTAGACCCACGCCCACCTACGATCGATCGTCTCAGGATGCGATACACCATCCTTCTAATTTAATCTTCATCTTCATCTCTCCAGTAGGGAGATGGAAGGTATTGGGTGTTCCGGATCCCCATCTCTTCGATGAGGGAAAACCAGCAATATGTGGTCCCTAATCCATTCCCTATACCGCTGGACTCCCGCCGAGTCCAACCTCTCGCAAGGATGGCCCATTGACGCTGCGTCCCATGTTGTTGCATCCACCCTGAACAATAGAGGGGGCATCCGATCCCGGCATCATGAGTTGTTGGCGTGCCTGCAAAACCAACCCACATTATTAGGCTACCCTTTATACCCACTTACCCACCCCACCACAACCCGACGCATCACACACATCTACACCCACCTATCTTACACTATACATCTTGATTTTCCCCTTTAACTTATCTCCCACTCTACTCTAGCCATCTAACTCTACCACTCTAAACTCTACCTACCCCCCCCCAATTAACACCTCCTACTTCCTCACACCACATAATCTATCCTAAGGCCCAAACCAGCCCCCACAACCCCATTCCCCCCCCCCCCCCCCACCCCAGTCCACCTTTCCTATCTAACCCTACCCCGCCTCCCCCTTTAACCCCCAACCAACAAAACAAAACTCTAACAACAACAACCCCATCAAAGTTCACGAAACCTAACTCCAACTCCTAACCATGCTGTTCTGACGGTACCAGGTCACCCTCGACTGCCATCGGTCCCCCCCAAGCCATTTTACGTACCGACGCTGGTCTACCTATGACTGACGGCCGGTCTATCACAAACAGACATTTTTACAAACATTCGGTGACCGATGCCGGTCCACCTAGTACCGATGTTGGTCGCCTAGTGACCGCATCGGTCACTATCCCCCATTCCCGGGGTCCTAACCCAAGATGGCCCCAAACCGCATTTTTTTTTCCAAAAACTACCCTTTACCCCACGCCCAAAAGACCTAAAAACTTACCCCCATGCCATTTTTTTGCCTAACACATACCCTCCTACCCAATACATTTTATAAATTACTTCCACTTATTCATTATTTATTACAGTTGGGTTCCTACCCAACACCCACATCTAAGTTAAAACATAATTCCCATAAGTGGGGTTCAGTCCTACCGTATTACTACAACGTCATCATGGTGGATAGTGGCGGTGGTCCAGCTCCTTCGCACCTCCTACTCCTCTTGGAGTGCCATGGCTCCAAATCCTCCTCAGCTGGGTCCTCAAAACCATCACCTCTCTCTGCCTCCTGTTTGCTTGGGTCTAACCACTCCTCACCTCCTCCACTCAAATTAACCAACCTCCACCCACCAAATCAACAAAAGCACTTCAAGCACCTCAGACAATACCAAATTTTGCTCTCAAATTAACAATGTGAAAATGACACTCCATATTTTTCTTTATTATGTCTTGAACTATCAAACGATAACGGTTATGTGTGCTCCTAAAACACTGTAATCGGTCATTTACTCAATACCATTCATACCTCAACGATATCGGTTACAACCTACTTTAACCAAAATTCTGCCCTTATCCACCAACTTCCTATCTCAACACACCATCGCTCCCCCGGCTTTGCTAATAGATTTTTTTGACTTCCTTGGCCCAAATCATGTCCACACAACATCAATCAAGCCCGACCCAAGGCCATCAACCCACCAATCATGGCCCGACCCAAGCCACCCAAGACCGCACCAACCAATCCGGCCCGACAAGGCCACACAACCCAATAATTATGCCCGACCACAAAGGCCGTAACCAATCCAATCCGGCCTCTGACCCACGTCCTACACACCACCCCATCAATCAAGAGGCCCGACCAAAGGCCGCAACCAACCAATCCGCCTAAACCAAGGCCACACACCAATCATCAGGCTCGACCCACGGCCGCAACCAACCATCCGGCCCATCCACTGAATCACCAACCACTTTGCCTGACCCAAGGCCACAACCAACCAATCCGGCCCGGCCCAAGCTACAACCCATCATCAGCCCGACCCCAGCCTCAACCAACCAATCCTGCCTGCCCGACCCACGGCCACACCCTAAATTCCCCCCCCCATTGCCTGACCCAAGGGCCGCACCAATTACGTCCTCACCCCAAGACCCCGTAATTGTGATTTTAATCCACCGCATCATGTAGCTTTTTGTTCATTGAGCTCACCTTCATGGTCTAGCATGATTAGGATACTTGATTGATTGCCAACCACTTTTCCTAGAACCGAGACCGTGACATTATCTCAACAAACCGAACCATTTGTACTGGCCAAGACACCTAAACGTTCCTGTACCTACCTATTTTATCCCCTGGAGCACTTTCCTATGTGCTTGGCCTTGGATACACCAGGATTTAATCACCCTTTTTGGATAAACTATCGCCTTTTGCCTATGAATTGCTTGTTTTCTCTTCAAATTCATGTACCCTGGTCCGCACTATAACTCTTAAACTACTGCATGTTCAATTTCCACGTGCGTCTGCTTCCTTGAACTACCCCACCATCTTACCATCAACCCAAACAATTTTTATCCTTGAGCACCCTATCCCTGTTTCACGTCACCTCACTCTGTGATAGATTTGATGGGATTTACCTATAACCCTTAACCTGTGGCAATCACTTCTTATTAATTGCATGCAGCTTTACTTACAAGACAGCTACATGACACAAGGGGTTAATGTAGACACCAATTTGTTTCTTAACGACACCTTGTTGTTTCCACACTCAAATGCTTCGTTCCTTTGAGCAACAGATCAGGTTAGGGTTAGGAGAATACCTGTAGATGTCGAGAATGATGTGCGCTTACCGTAGAGAAAGATCAGTTTGCTGCGAGAACCTCCTTTATTGTCTGGGAAGGACTACCTCTGCAAATCAGAAAACAAGACCCAAATTGATTAAACAATAATGGAACTACCTTGTGCCCGGAAATGTAAAACTCCTTTCAAGGTGTCCATTTCCCGTGCTAACCGAATTAACACAGAAAGACGTAAAATAATCAATAATTGCTTGCTGAACTGGGTAGTGAAAGCTGTTTTTCCTGTTTTTGAAGTCAAAGGAACCGCTGCCGGTTACCTATCACCGCTTGGCAAGTTACTGATACCAATACGATGGTTTCTAGGATCTTCTGGTCTGGTTGTGGAGTTTTAATGGCTGGTTTTTTGGGTAGTTTTTAGGAATGGGATGTTATAAACACAAGAATGACACTAGAGGAAATGTTAGTTGGATAAAGGGATTCCGCAACGGAGTGGGAGGACTGCAATTCCCAAAATCATAAGAAATGTTATAATGTAGGACATGCAAGATGTAACTTACCTGGTTTTGATGAAGGTGTTCAAGTTGATCTCCTTTCTGTAACCCACTAATATTTTTCACTCGTCGCTGCTTGGTCAAGTGAAGATCTTGACTCTGTTCCTCGTCGCAATGCGCCCCTCACTTGATCTGAATCCCTTTGACTGATCTCCAACATGAAAATTCCGATCCGTTGTTTTGGTTTGGGAACCCGTACAGGGAACGCTATGGCGTTGCGTAACCGACGGCGGTCATAGGAACCGACATCGTTTAGGAAAAGTAGGCTATTTTTTTAACTAAAATAGCCCACCTTCCCTGGTTTCCATGCCCTTTCTTCTCTCCTCCTAGAGATCAGTTGCGGGCTTGGTCAAGTGGCTATAAGTTCGGCTTTTTGGTGCGAGTAAGGAGGCCTTGTTATGGATGTGATCTAGACCATCCTGGGTCTGAATTAGCTTAGTTTAGTGTTAGGGCTGGTCATGATGAGGTGGCAAGGGGAGGTTGGCGGGTAAGGTGAATGTGGATTTATATTACATTACAAGGTAATTACTCAATGATTGTGTAAAGTTTATGTAATTAGGTTAGGTTGCGAAGGAATGCGGGTCACAAGGGGTTGTAAGACACGAATTTGGTGTCGACATTAGCCCCTTAGTGTCGTTAGCTTAGTCTGTAAAGCTGCACGAACAATAATATGAAAGTGGTTTTCTCATTTTAAGGATATATTAATCCCCCCTCAATCTATCAACAGAGTTGAGTGAACCGGAAATCAGGGATAGGGGTTTTTTTTTTTTGATAAAGGGTATCTTGGTAAGATGATTGTAAGGGGGTGGGAGTCCAAGGGAAGCAAGACGGCATGTTGAAATGCAATGTACGACTAGGGGACTGATTTTGCACTAAGCAACAGCACTTATAAGGCAAAGGTCTATAGTTTAATCCAAACAATGGATATAATCCGGGTATCCAATGCATCGGAAGTAGCTCCAGGATATATAACAGGTAAGGTAACCGTCCCGTTTAGTCATGTCGGCAGTACCAAAGGTTGGTTTGGTTGAGATAAACGTCACGGCTAGGTCTATGCAACGCTGGTCGACAGATCAGTCAAGACCCTACTCGTGCGAAACAATCATGCGAAACACAACAGTGAGCTCGCTTGAACCACAAGGTACATGATGGATGTAAAAATAAAACGTTGATTGTGGGTATGGTATGGGAATGATACGGCCTTAGGGTCAGGCGGGTGGCCCTCGTGTCGGCTAAATAGGTAGGGCCGAGAGGCCCCTTGGGTCGGGCCAATTGGTAGGTTGAGGCTTATGATTCGGGCCGGAAAATGGTAGGGTTGATGATCCTTTATTTCGTGCGAATGGTAGGTTGAGGTCCTTGGGTCGGGCCAATTTGGTAGGTTGAGGCCTTCGGTCGGGCCGAATGGTATGTTGAGGCCTTGGGTCGGGCCAAATAGGTAGGTTGAGGCTTAGGTCGGGCCATGGTGGTTGAGGCCTTGGTTCGGGCTGAAATGGTAGGTTGAGGCCTTAGGTCGGGGGCCGAATGGTAAGGTTGAGGCCTTAGGTCAGGCTTGGCAAGTGAACAAATGTGTGCAGCAAAGGTGAGCAAAGGCGATATTGGTGAAAAAGAGCAAGGAGTAAAGAATGGCAAATATGTGGGGTGAAAGTTGTTTCATTAAACGCGATGTCGTTCTCGGCATGACGATATCGGTTAAGAGGGACAGATACCTGTTTTCTTAGGGAAAAAAAAAAAATAAACGCCCTCGGTTAAGGTCGAAAATACTTAAAACAGAAAAATAGGGCCTGTCATTGTCACTTTTGTTATTTGCAATCCAATTCTTGTCTGCGTGGAGAGTTGATTTGTGAGGGTTATTAAGTGGAGTTGAGCTCTATTTGATTGTGCGTAGAGATTGTGATAGTGGGCCCTAATCGTTGAGGAGGCAGCATGTGATTGGCCAGGGACCCACAGATCGGATTGGAGCATTGCACAGGCAGGAGGCGCTGGAGGAGCTGGACCAGCTGGACCGCCACCACCCTCACACCCACCACGACGACGTTTCCCCGTTTCCCCCCGTCACAAACCGGTAGGTTCTAAACTCTTTAATTTGGTGATTATGAGTTGGTTTAGGTTTGAAGTTTGGTTGGGTGTCGTGTTTGGGGGTGTGGTTTCGGTTTTAGGGTTGCGCCGTGGTGAGGTGTGGGGTTCAATTTTGGTTGTTCCACACGGGGGTTTCCCCAGATGGTCCACGTAGGTGTTTATACGAGTTGGTCTACGACTGTTGTTTGGTTGTGCCGGCACGTCATGCATGTGACGATGCTTGATAGGATGCCTCCCTATTGAGTCGGATGAGGCCACACCTATCTAAATCTGCGGCCCATGTGGGTCCATCATGCGCAAGTGGGACTTGGCGGGGTCCAGGGTACCGGCGATGCGCATATATCACCACAGCCTGATGGTCGCCCGCATCGGAGGTGGGATCGGCGGCCATGTGTTCCACAATCTTCTGCTGACCGGGAGATGACCCGGCCCACATTATAGGATGTTAATCCGCACTTCGTCAACCTATCGCGGGGAGTAGTCCGTTTTCCAGGTAGATTCAGAGACGGCCATGGATATCATACTGGGCGGTTTTTGGGGATGCAGCCCTGCTTCTTACATATCATATCGCTGAGCATTGGATGGTGACATGTAACCGCAACACCTAGACATGAGCACGGCTTGCCGTGTTTGATGAATGATAGGGATCACCCGCTCGCCCTCACCCCCGGATTCATAGGGGGCCTCTTCCCCACGGCATTGATGGGGGATGCTCTGGAGATGGTGGAGGATGCACACCTGTTTCGGCATGGGCACCAGTGTAAAATCTGTGCAATTATACAGGGAGTTATGGGGCTATCGCCGAGGAGGCGATTTGGTATTTTGTTCTACTTTGTTGCACTGTTGGGGCCATACGAGCAAATCGTATGCATCAGGCCGTAGGGCGAACCCCCGCACCAGGGCCATCAGGTCGTATACCGATATGGATTTCAGAGTGTTTGGGTCGTGGGCCAGCCACGAGCAGTTGTTGCAGGTCGGATTGGCCTCTATCGACATATGCTAGAGTGCCTACAGCATAGACATTATCTGGCGACCCACAGAGGTCACTCCGCTGCCTGGCAGAGGACGCATATCACTGCCCTGATCATGTATACTCTGAAGCAGTACGGGGACCGGGAGAGTCCGGCGGATCCCCTCGAGCGGGTACGCAGGCAGATGGGGCTGCGACATGACGATCCACCTCCCTTCCCTCAGTACAGGAGGGATGATGTATAGGCCCCCTACCAGCGCCCAACAGACGGGCCACACCTTGGGATCTAGACTGGGTAGCTGAGAGACCAGCAGGGAGTGTGTGGATGATGCCGGTGCACGGGAGGCAATACAGGGTATGGTGGGCTGGGCAGCATATCAGCGAGGATGTACCATCAATCGATAGGCCAGACTTGGCTGCAGTTACTGCAGAGAGAGATCACATCGTCCGTGGGTAGGTGCATCTATTACAGTACATTTGGCTGCTCACAGGCAACAGATTAACAATGTTTCACTCGGAAGTGCTTTGTCCTTAAGAAATGATAGGTTAGGGTTAGGAGGAATACCTGTAGTTAATGTCGATATGATGTCGCGTAACCGTAGAGAGATCAGGTTGACTGGGAGAACTCCTTTTTGTCTGGGAAGGACACCTGCAATACGAACCAAGACACAAGATTTGATTAAACACTGACTGAGGAAACTGCTTGGGCCCAGGAAATGTAAAACTTCTTCGAAGGTGGCATTTCCCTGCTAACGTGAATTAACACAAAAGACTGTAAAATATCAATACATTGCTTGGTGAACTGGGTAGGGGAAAGGCTGTTTTCCTGGTTTTTTGATCAAAGGAACCGATGCCGTTACCTATAACCTCGGCGGTTACTATAACCCGATAGGCGGTGGTTCTAGGATCTTTGGGCTGGTTGTGGAGTTTGTAAGGGCTGGTTTTTTGGGTAGTTTTTTAGGAATGGGATGGTTAGAAAACCAAAGAATGCACTAGAGGGCAATGGTATGTTGGATACGGGATTCAGAACCGGATTTGGGAGGACTGCCATTCCAAAAGCATACGAAATGTTATAATGGCTGACATGCAAGATGAACTTACTGTTTTGATGAAGGTGGCAATTTGATCTCCTTTGGATGTAAACAACGTCTAATATTTTCACTCGTCTCTGTCTTGGTCCATTGACATATCTGGACTCTGTTCCTGCGTTCGCATGCCTCCGCTTGATCCTGACATCCTTTGCTTATCTCCAAAATGAAAATTCCCAATCCGTTGTTTTGGTTTGGAAGCCCATTTACAGGGAACCGATGGCGGTTGCGTAACCGACGCCGGTCGAGTAGAACCGCATCGTTAGGAAAAGTAGCTATTTTTACTAAAATAGCCCCACCTTCCCCTGTTTTTTCCCTTCCCCTTTTCTCCGAAGATTAGTTTGCGGGCTTGGTCAAGTGGCTAGAAGGTCGGCTTTTTGGTGCGGTAAGGAGGCATTAGTTATTGATGTGATCTGACCAAGTCATGGGTCGTAATTAGCTAGTTTAGGTTAGGGCTAGGTTCAGGATAGGTGGCAAGGTTGAGGTGGCTTGTACGGTGATGTGGATTTCATCAATTACCAGGTAACATTCAATAACTGATTGTGTAAAGTTTACAGGTCATGAGGTAGTTGCGAAATGGGATAAGCCGGTCCACACGGTCGTAAGACACGAATTTTGTGCTACATACACTGTGCCCCGCCTCTCAGTCACAACCTAACCTCACCACTTAAAACCTACACATTATTTATTAATTACTTATAATAAAATCCACATATCCAAACATGCCCCTCTTTTTTCCGCCTCATCATGACCTATCCCTAACCTAAACTAACCTAATTAAGACGGCTATCACTTGGTCTACAATCCACACCCATGAATAATACTCTTCTCACCCACACCACAACCACCTAATCATGACTTGAACTCAAGCTCCCACACCTAATCCCCGGGAGAAAAGGAGGGAAAGTTGGGCTATTTTACTAAAAATAGCCCACTTTGACTTACCGACAGCGGTTCCTACTCTCTGCCATCGGTTTACTAACCGCCTTTGGTTCCTGGAAATGACCTCCCCCAACCAAAAATAAGGATCATAATTCATTTGAAAATTGGAATTCACTAGGTAGAGTATAGACATGAAGAAAGAGAAGAAGTTTTTGGAAAAGAAGATCTCGCGCCCAAACTACAACTGAGGAACTAGAGCAAAACAACAGCATCTAAGATTGGGAGAGCGATAGCTCAGTTTTTTTATTGTTAGATCATCCCACCTGAGCCCTGCCTTCATCATCAAATCCTTGGACCGGTACTTCATCAGGAACTAGTAAGTAGTGTCTTGTACATTTAAAATACATTTCCTTGAACTTCTGAATCATAGTATTATAACTTCACTCCTAGATCTACACCCTAGCACCCTACTCCACTGTCATTCCTCTACCTTACCATGGCCCCAAGAACAGCTCCTACAACAACTCTCTGAGTCTTCTCATCCCCATTACCCTACCCCTACTAATCTTTCCAACCTTATAACACCAAGACCACCTCACATTCCACCTCATTGAAAACCCCCTAGATCACCACCCTTACCGATATCGGTTTCAGCAACCGGTACCGTTTTATAACCGGATCGGTTATACAACAGTGCAGGCATCGGTCACTGTGTCCGCAACCAAACCATGCCTTTCTTCTATTTCTTTTACAAGGTAATTAAAGTGTAATTTTGCAATAGCTCTTTTTCTTCAGTTGTGTTAATTCTATTACAGGGGGAACTAACCACCGTGCGAAAGGAAGACTAATATTTCCTGGGCGCCCTGAAGGTCCCTCATTTCTTGTCTAACTCAAATCTGGTGGTCTTCTTTGTTATTCTTTACTTGGCAGAAGTCCTTCTCTAGACAGAAAGGAGTTCTTCACAATCTATCTGATCTCTCTCTATGGTAACGCCGTTCACCACGCCCAACCTCACAGGTATTCCTCCTAGCCTAACCCTCATCTGTTTTCTCGAGATGAAAGGATAGAGCCCTCTATTTTAAGAACAAAACATTCTGTGTGAACAACTACTCCAAGAAAGTTTGACTCGTGTCACCCTATATAACGGGTTTAAGACAACTCACCTAACATACGACGAAAATGTAAACCCTTCTTGGCTCTGTTTACTCAAAGATAGGATATTTGCATTGATGTAAAGTTTAGGTAATGGGTTAGGGTGCGCATATGGGATACGGGGCACAAGGCGGTCGGAAGCCACGAATTTGGGGTCTCACTGCCACGCATCTCATTTCAAACCTAACTCACCACTTAAAAACGGACACAAGTAGTGAGGGAATGACCGGAGAAGGAGAAAGCGCACAGAGCCAAAATGCCACCTCATTTTTCCGCCTCATCATGACCTAGCCCTAACCCTAAACTAACCTAATTAAGACCTATAACTTGGTCTACATCCACACCCATGAATAATTACTTCTCACCCACACCAAAACCAACCTAATCATGACTTGACCAAGCCCACAACTAATCCCTCAGGAGAAAAGGAGGGAAAGTTGGCTATTTTACTAAAAATAGCCCACTTTGACTTAACCGATATCGGTTCCTACTCGACCGCCATCGGTTACGTAACCGCCATGTGGTTCCTTGTAAATGACCTCCCCCCAACCAAAAATAAAGGATCAGAATTCATTTGAAAAATCTGGAATTCACTGGGTAGAGCAGAGACAAGTGAAGAAAAGAGAAGAGTTTGCAGAGAAGGATATCGAGCCCAAGACTACAACTGAGGAACTAGAGCACAACAACACTCATCCAAGCATTGGGAGAGAAGATAGCTCATTTTTTTATTGTTAGATCATCCCACCTGAGCCCTGCCTTCATCATCATAATCCTTGGACCTGTATCTTCATCAGGAACTAGTAAGTAGTGTCTTGTACATTTTAAAATAACATTTCTTGAACTTCTGAATCATAGTAATTATAACTTCACTCCTAGATCTACTACCCGGTAGCACCCTACATCTCACTGTCATTCCTCTACCCTTACATTTCCCCAAGAACAGCTCCTACACTCTCTGAGTCTTCTCCATCACCCTATTGCCTACCCCTAATAATTTTCCAACCTTATAAACACAAAAGCCACCTCACATCCAACCTTCATTGAAAACCCCTAAATCACCACCCTTACCGATATCGGTTATCAGCAACTGGTACCCGGTGTATAACCGTAGTCGGTTATACAGTGATAGGCATCGGTCACTGTGACTCAAACCAAAACCAGCCTTTCTTCTATTTCTTTTTAACAAGGTAATTAAAGTGTAATTTTACAATAGCCTCTTTGCTATCATTTGTGTTAATTCGTATTAAAAGGGGGACTAACCACCTTCGAAAGGAAGACTAATATTTCTCGGGCCCAAGGAAGGTCCCTCATTTATTGTCTAACTAAAATCTGGTGGTCTTGTATTCTTACTTGCAGATAATCCTTCCTAGACAGAAAGGAGTTCTTCACAATCGATCTGATCTCTCTCTATGGTACGCGCGCAACATCCCAACACTCAACAGGTATTCCTCCTAGCCCTAACCCTCATCTGTTTCTCAAGAGAATGAAACGATAGAAGCACCTCTATTTTAAGAACAAAAACATTCTGTGTGAAACAACATACTCCAAGAAAAGTTTGACTGTGTCACTCCTATTAACGGGTTTAAGACAACATCACCTAACATACTGACTAAAATGATAAACCCATTCTTGGGCTCTTGTTTACTCAAGATAGGATATTTTCATTGAGTGTAGGTTTAACTTCACTCTATGGTTTCCAATGTCTTCTAGGGAAAAGGGTAACACACATGAAAACAAGTTATGCTCTGATATTGAACAAGTATAGAGTGTTTCGATTTAAATCTCCTTATTACACTTACAATGTATGAATGCACAATATGACTCATTAATTATTTATGGAACACTGAGTATACACTACAAGATATTACTTCAAATTCATATACCTTATATATACATATATCAACCCATTTACCATGTGTACTGTGAATCAAATTGACTCTATAATTAAATATACATTTCCTAGATGTCCCTAAAACTAGCATCTCAAAACATATCAGCAAATTATCAAATATAATCCTCCTATAACATGAGACTAAATTAAACATTTATTCATTTAACAATGAACTATATAGATTTAAAGACAAATAAATGAATTACACATCACCTTTTTTTCGTCATTCTTTCATCCTGCAAAATCATGTGAGCATGATATCAGCGATAATTCGCTAACATGGCCTCCACCCTAATCTAACATAATTATCATTTTTCAATTTCCCATTTTACATATGATAATAATTACAATTTTCTATTGAAATAAAAGTTTTAGAGACATATATTCATTACATTTCATTTTGCTTCTTTTTTGTAGCCGAAGAGAAAGAAAGAGAAGGGAAGAGAGAGCAAACACCATTTGTCAAAAGTTCTATTTCACACAACAAGTTACACTATAGAGTTTTAAACATTTATTTGTGTGTGTTAAAAGTTTCTAGGGTGGTTTAGTAACCTGACGAGGGTCGGCAACTTTCTATTTTTACATTTTCTTACTAGCTACAAAAACGTTCAAAATGGGCTCAGAGGCTAAGAAACCACTTCCAAAACTTATCTTCTGATGAGAATGCACACCACGATAAACTTTCTACGTGTCCCCAGATATAGGAAGAGTTCATAGCAACTGATATAATTGGGAAAAAGAGAATAGTTTGTGTTTAGCGGCAAATTTTATGGGCCTACTGGTCGTAGTTGACCCAGTTGCAAATGAACAAATGTTAGCTCGAGGGCCCAGAGAACCACGTCCATAACTAACGTTCAATGGACGAGCACACAACGAGACACTTCCTAAAATTTCCCCTATATGAGGATAATTCATTAGAGTCGATGAGACTGGGAACTAGAAAACCATTTTCAAATGGTGACAAGCTTTTTGGAGCGACAAGTTGAAATTGGTCCTGTTTGACCTCGTCAAACTACGACTAGAGGCCTACAAAATGGCTTTGCCAAACTATCCAGAAAAGTGTTTTTCCCTAAACTGAATGTTCCATGCAATTGTCTAGTATAAACACTAGAAGTTTGGGAAGACGGGAAATAATTTCTCTATCTAGGTTTCAAATGGCGGTTAAAAATGAAAGCCAACTTTCTAGATTTAACAACTTTCTCCTACTATAAAACAGTGTAACAGGGCTCCTATAAGAGTGTCAAAAAGATCTCATATGTTCATTTGGGGTCAATCCAAAGGTCAAGGTGACTCCATGCATACTAAGGTACACGAATGAAGCTTCACATCTCATTTTCAGAGTTACGAAGGGTACTTAATGACTTTCCAAAAAATGTAAAAAGAATTAACTATTTAAACAGGGAGAAGATCAACTTTATCAATGGGAAGTGAATTTTGTCTTGTCAATAAAACAATATTGAAGCAATCTAGGTGGGTAGGAAGTTTTCTAAATCACCACAGAATGAGGTTGGAAGTTCATGTTTTAATGCATAAGAGTTATTTTTATTTCATGAGTTACGACATGACATTTCATTATATTTGCAACGAGTTGATATAAACATTTAACTATATTAAAGTCCTAATATTTTTAAATTATATTAAGTTGCAAAAGAGAACTAAAACATGAGAGTTATGAGAGGTAAGGGAAGATGAACCATGCCTGGAGAACGAAGTCGGTCGAACACCACGGAATTCGGTTCATCCTCTCCCTTATGCATTTTATCGAACAGATCATGAGCCTCCGTCATGTTACCATTTTTCCTTATACCTAAATCTTCTGTCGACCATTGTGGGCATGGAACTACAAAAAAAACCCAAACCAACAGGGGGAGGAGAAATGGAGCCTGGTGTGTTGGAATGGAGAAAATAACTCCATTTCTAAAGGGCAATGCAGCTGCCAATTTCTTTGAGGCATTCTATCAAACAGTTCACACACATTTTCAAAAAATCCATTTTGTGCATATCCTGCAATCATGGCATTCCATGAGACAACATTTCTTTGAGGAATTTTGTCGAACAATTCACATGCCTTGAATACACTTCGACATTTTTCATACATATCAACTATGACACTTGCAAGAACAAAAGCCTACAAAAACTAGATTCTATTGTTCATACCCTGCTCCAAATTTTTTAAGTTTTGCACAGGCTGGAGATACACTGGAAATGTAAAATTATTTGTTTGGAGAAAGGGCCTGTGAATGGTGCAACCTCATACACATCCCCCCATGCATTTTCAACTACAACATCTGACCACATCCCTCTATCTTTTATGCTTTGACAGCTGTCGACGTGGGTATGGGGGTTTGAGCTTAACACAGGTTGGGAGGAAGCTGGCATAGGCTGGGAGGTTGGGAGGAGGCCGCAACAACCCTTACATTCCATGAGAAGACATTTGACACAACATTTCTTTAACAAAAAGACAAAAAAACACCCAAAGCACAATGATTTGAATAAAACCTGCGACCACATTTCCTTTAGGCATTTTCTAAACAAAAAACGTCCCTACCCACCTCTAATCTCTGATCCTTGGCACGTGGTGGAGGGAGGTGAGACAAAATGTCTCTGGTTTTTCTCTGCCACTACCCCCCCCAAACTCACCTATTTCAAAAGTAAAAGAGACAAAAAACCCTAATTGCATGTTTTTGAGCTTATTCACCCTCCTCCATTTAGCTTTATTTTTTTATGTTATATTAAATTATAAATATATTTTTATTGGATTAAGTGACTATGGAGAAACACTTTTGCAAGCATCAATTGGGAGAGGTTGTTGACATTGGTGTGATGTTCTATTTCCATGGCAACAACAACAAGGATTTTTCCATAGTGTCTGATAGCAACGTGCAAATAAATGCTCATTTTATCAGTAGAAGGAAAATACCAAACCTCTTCTCTTGTGGCCATAGATTGAAAATCTTACATTTTGAACCACCACAAAATCTTCTCTTAGAATTTGTTTCCAAAATGTGTTACTAGTGTGGACTGCACCGGGAAAGGAGGTAAAGGGAATGGTATCCTCTGTAGAAGATAAATGCATAGGAATCACTTTTATAAGTTATCTACCTTAGCAGCATTAAACAAACAAAAACCATGGTAGGATCAAGAAACCCTTCTTGACAAACAGACTATCTTGTTTCAGATGCCAATACAAATCCATGTTAATTAAATTTGTGAAAAGTGTTGTGATGAGACCTTAGAGTTGTCGTGTGCAGGCAAGTCTAACCCACAATAAAGTTATTTTAGGTGGCTAAAATGAGAGCTACATTTGATGTAGTACTAAATACTTTATTAGTTTATTTTAAAATTTGTGTGGGGCACTATGTTAGCCTCCTCACATTGAAATGTCCTGGAAATATCGTCCCATTCAGCACTTGTAACTGGCATGCACCTAAATGAAGGATGTATGAGATGATGTAGGGAGCCAACCAATGGAATTTTTACTTCCTAGGGTGGCACAAAAACTTTGAATCATATAGTAAGACTGTATGCCCAACCTTATACCTCTTGTTCTTAATGTGACGATCGTGTCATGCCTTTTTTTTTGCTTTTTCCATCTTTTGGCTCCACCTGGTGAGTGATCGTCTTTTGTCCAATTACATTAACTTGTCAATTATTAATTCCAATGCTTGTTCATCATCTAATCCTCCTACACACACTATATGTAGATAAGGTAACATGAATTAAACTGGTAGGACAACCTCTGCACCAAACACCAAATGAAATGGTGTGGCCTTATTCAACCTCTTGTAGGTTGTCCTATATTCCGAAAGAACGGCTGATACTTTGTCATCCCAATCCTTTCTACTAACATAAAAGATCTTAGTCAACACATGACTAAGTATTTTGTTAAATGCCTCAGCAGTTCCATTTTCTTGAGGGTTATAAGGAGTAGTTTTGAGATGGGAAACCATGAATTCTGATAACAAAATCCTAACCATTTCATTGATGAAGAGCATACCTTTATCACTTGTTAAACTCAATAGGCATTCATACCTGTTGATTATGTTTTCCCATTAAAATCTAGCAGTTGTAGCCACTATACAATCCTTTTTAGGTGCTACCTCTATCCACCTCGTTAAATAATCAGTGCAAGTGAGGATAACCATGAACCAGTCCTTCACACCAACAGTGAGATTGGTCCTACAAAGTCGATAGCCCATTTCTGAAATGGTTACGCACTAGCTATTGGTCATAAGGAAATTTCATGCCTTTTTCTAGGTTTTCCAAGGCACTGGCTATGGTCACAGGCCTTGCAAAACTCAATGCAATATTGTTAAATGGTATCCCACCAGAGCCCTGTGAGTAGAATCTTCCACACAGTTGCATTTTTTGCATAGTGTCCTTCTGGAATCCCACCATGCACCTCTTCCATAATTACAATGCACTCATGTTATAGCACGCATCAGCACAAAATCTCATCACGACCCATTTTGTATAGATTTCTGCTAATTAGCATGTAGGGTGCAACGCATATGGCCAACTTCTTCTTCTCCAAGGCCTTTATTTTAACTGACACCACACCCTTTTTGAGATACACTACAATATCTTCTAATTCTGAGGGCATGCACTGTAACCTAAATAGTTGTGCATATGGCATGGCATCCTTAATGCTTTATGTGTCCTCCCCCAAATCGATTCTAGACAAATGATCAGGTCCAAAATTACTTTTTCCTGGTTTGAAAACCACCGTGATCTCAAATTATTGAAACATTAGTACCCACCGATAGACTATCCCTTGTAGAACGGGCTTGTTCACTAAGTATTTCAATTCCATATGGTCAATGTAAAATATAAACACAGTTGCTAGAAAATATTGTCTGAACTTGTGAAGCGCATAGATCATCGATAACAGCTCATGCTCTATTTTATTATAATTCTACTCTATTGGTGTCAACTTCCTACTTATAAATCACAAAGGATGATCAACAATCCCCTCACTAGGTTGTGCAAGTACTGCTCCAATGGCGGTTCCTGAGGCATCCACATGAACATGGAAAGGCTTATCCCAAGAAGGGAAACGTAGGATGGGCACGGTGATAAGCCTATCCTTTAAAGTGTAAAATTCCTTCTGTTGTACCTCTCCCCAATGAAAGGCACTTTTATTTCTAAGCAAATCTTCTACAAGTAAGGTGATCTTGGCATATCCTTTGATGAACTTCTTGTAGTACCCCATATGCCCAAGAAATCTGCGCACTGCGCTTTGACTAGTAGGCTCCCTCAATCCCATAATTACTACAACTTTAGCGGGATCTACTAGTAGGCCTTCCTTACATATGATGTGTTCTAATAATGTCCCAAACAAGATAACAAAGACACATTTCATAATATATATCCTCAACTGCCAACACCTTTCAAACATTAACCTTAAGTTTTCACAATGGTCCTTCACTAACCTAAATATTTTCCAATCATCTAGTTAGACTTGAAGAAATCTATGGATGAATTCCTAGAAAGCTTGTACCACAATACGTGAGAACACAATAGGTGCATTATTCAACCCAAAAGACATGACTATATAGGAAAAACTTACCCACTCACTAGTGAAAGTTGTCTTCCTTTGGTCCTCCTTCACGATCCTTACCTGGTGATAGCCTAAAAAAACCATCTGTGAAAGAGTAGACCTTGCATCCTGTCACTCCCTCTAAAATATCTTCATTAAATGGAGTTAGGAAAGGATGAATGATACACACTACATTCAAGTCCCTATAATCAATGTAGATCCTTATCCTTCTACCCTTTTTGATGCTAATTACCATTAGAATTATCCATTTCGACTCTTCAACAACTTTAATGATACTTGATGTTATCATCTTGTCTATTTCTTCCTTGATCTTCACGCCCAGGTTGGGATTCATTCGGTATGGCCTCTTCTGGTCTGGGCACACACCCTCCTTCAACTTAATTCTCATTTTCCCCAAGGAATGGTGAACAAATTTTAGTTCATGATACCCACGTGAGAAAAAATCCTCAAACCCTCATAAAATATCAATGATTTTAGAGACTTCTTTCTCCGACCAATAGTCTCCAATGATAGCCTCTTTAGGTTCCTCTCTTGAGCCGATGTTAACCTTATTTGTCCTTAAAGGTTCATGATAGGTGCATGCCCATTCATCAGAATTCTCTAACACCTCACGCATCCCCACAGAATGGTAAACATCTGAGTTTTCCACTTCTTCTCCATCAATAACGTACACCATTTTTTACTTTTTATTTTTCCAAACAAGTGCACTCAAGTTGTATCTCTTTTTTTATTTCTTCCTCAAAGTGCGCCTCTAGGCCAGGTTCACCTAGAAACTCTAGTAGCCTATCTTCTACCATGGAACTATCCCCAATGGTAAGGTGCTTGACAACCTGTAATGTCTTATCCACCAAGGGTTTTGTATTTTGATACTTGAATGCTTGAATGAGATCAACTGCTAAATCTTGCCAATTTTTTGTCTGGCGGCATGTCTCAGAATGAATGTATCATGTGCGTGCATAACCTTATAGGGTGGAATACAACTTATGAAACCATAATGAAGGTGGCAATGCTTTTGTGCTTCCCATCTAGGTTGTCTCGCATGCTTGGATATGGGAGGAAACAGTTTCTTTACCATGGTATTATTTTATATCTGTAGGCACGTTGCTCCTACAAAACCTTATAGAGAGGGTAATTCTCACCTCTCACCATTCCAAGAGGTTATCCCGATGTGTCTCCCATTAGCGCATAACAGTTCTCAGTAGGACATAACTTAACATCCCTATTCGTTCATTCTCCTTCTTCCTTTGAGCTTCCATCTCCTACAAAAAGACCTCAGGAAAGGCTGCTCCTGAGTACTTAGGTAGCTCCTATCCCCCCTAGGCACTGGACTATACACACCTTTTTCACATTTGTCACTAAACCTCTCAAATTTCGTCTGATTAACTCATAGGTCCCATGTGCCCAATTATTGCATGCTTTACTATTGGTGTCACTTAAGGACTGAGCTTCCTCAAATTGGATAACTCCTTCTGTGGGATGGATTACCTCTAGATCCCTAATTGAGCACACATATATTCTATCCAGAACCTCTCTCCCAATGGTTTAGTAGAGGGTGTTGATTTTCCATCAGCCAGGGGTACGATGACATGTTGCTCCTCATTTTCAAATCTTATGTATCCCCTGTTGAACCTAAGATCCACATTGTCCTTATAGCACCATTGGAGCCCAAGTATTGTTAGGAAATTTTCTACCTTGGTGAGCACCAAGACTTCAAAGTCCCCAGTAAATTTAGCCCCTTTAATAGTAATAGTTGCATCCTTTAAGACACTGATGGGCATTGCCTTCATTTTTATCGCCATATACAACACATTCGAAGATGGCTGTAAAGCAGGTCTTCCCACCTGATGCCATACATCCAAGGTGAGAAAATTGACCTCTGCATCTGTGTCAATGAGGATATTACTAAGGACTCATCCATCCACGACCGCATTTAATGTGATCTCCCTATCATAGTCAAGGCTGTGAGGGGGAAGGTTTTCATGCAAGACCTTCCTCTCGTGGTCTTCTCTGGAGCATGGTACCTTCTCTCTCAACCATTCTCCTAGCAAGGGAATAATATTCTTCTACCTTAGCATTTTACATACTTCCTTGACCTCATCCAAGTCATCCTTTATCTTCTCAACCTTCCTTCTTTGCTCCTCCCTCCTTGACTGCTCCTTTAGAAAATGGATTTCTCCTTGTAACCTATGAATGACATGCATGGTTTCTTGATATACCTCATTCTGATGTGCAAGATCTAGGTACTTCCCATGTACCACTTCTTCCCTTGAAACCAAGTTCTTCTTCCTTGGAATTTCCTTTGCACGTGTGGAATTTTCTCTTCTTATTACCATAACATGTTCCAAGCTTGCATCACAGGTCACCCGTGGCGTCCACTATGTGTCATCCTTCTTAGTGCTTACCATTGTAGTGCCCTTGTCTTTCTGGTGCTGCTGATTCATATGCTCAAATAACTCAGGGCACTCCTCATACTTGTGATTCTTCCTACACCATGAGCATTGCAGTAAATCTAGGAACTCACTCTTGTAGTGATCTGTAGACCCATAATGTAACACATTTTCAAGCTATTATATCCCTCTTTTATATTGCAAGTGTTGACATGTGATTTTTAGTACAAATGTATGTTTCGTGGTTGTTGAAAAATCATGCTTACCATGGATAAATCATTTATGCTCTTTGATTGTAGAGCTAATATGCTATTACTTGCAATAATCTATTTCACTTCTTATGAGTAAGTTGTAATCTGGTTTGAATGGTTGCAAAATTATCCCTTTCTATTAGACTCATCCTTGGATCAATTCCATTGATCCAAGGTATGTTTTAAATATTCTTATCTAAACTGAATGCAAAACTAACATTCATTTATTAATAGACTTAACAGACTAAACTTGTGTTTGTTACAAATTCTTTATTATCTTGAAAGACCGTGCCTGCATTGTATTTTGTGTTTTTCTTGGCTCTTCTTGATTGACTCTTGTAGGGAACTTAATGGCATTAAGGGAAAGGGAAACCTACTTTCTGGATTCTGGAGAAAGAGTGTATAATGTGTCCTATATCTAATAAGGCCTATCCTAATGGGATTGGAGGCACAGGTAAAATTTCCTAATTCCTTCTACACCACTCTACGTGGGATGACATCCTAACCTAAGTTGTAATACTAAGTTAGCATGAAGGGAAGTAACCTAAGGGATGCTAAGTTATTTCTAACCTATTACCTATTATATTTTTTAAGCCATGTCCTAACCTAAGGTGGAAATCTATTGTTTGGGGGTTATATCCTAAGGTTATACTTTTAAGTTAACCTAAGAAAATTGTATCTATCCTAAACTAATGGGATATGAAAGGGAACCTATGGGTTGATTGGCAAGTGGGAGCTAAGCAGTGGTTCCTAATCTATTAATGAGATGTGATTTTCATTTTAAAAGGTAGAGTACTACCAGACTTGGTGATTACATGGAAATTTGGAGGAACCTACGTGGAGGCATCACTAAGTTTGGAAATGCATGTGGAATTTAAATCTAGTCTCGCCAACTTTGGATGGTACTGGCAAGGAGAGATATGCAGGAATATGACAAATTAATGGCATTAATTCACTCATTGGTTTGGGTGACTAAGCTATCTTGAAAGGCATGCTAGCGGATTTTTTGGGGGTTGTTTTGCTTTGCATGCTTCACAATTTTTTCTCTACATGGAGCTATTTGGTTTTCTAAACCATCAGTTTGATCTGCACTTAGTGGCTATTTTTGAATTCTCTGATCTATTTTCGGTTTGAGGAATGTATAAGGGGAACTGTGGAAAAATATTATTGTTTTTTTATATTTCTTGGAGAAGAAGGGGTGTTGGAAACTCAGATGGAAGTCTTCTTAGAATTGGCAGAGGTACTATCAGGCATGATAGGATCTACCCATTAATATTTCTTGCTTTCTTCTAAATGGTTCATTAAAACAACTCTGGTCACTGGACATATATTTTTGCATGATGTATTTGGTTATTTTCTTGCTTGTTTTCTTGAAATTTATGTGGGTTCTGGAATGTGAATCCTTTGCTGTTAATGGTATTTTGAGGGAACTTTCTCTGTACTAGTTTTCAGTGGCATTCATGCAAATTTGTATTGAGGACTCTGTAACTTGTACTAGAAGCTTTGAAATTTGTAGTGGAAGCTATATAGCTTGTATTCAAAACTTTGTTTCTTGTATTCGAGACTAATGTTGAAAGAACTAGCTTGTTACTTGTTAAGTTCTGAATTTTTGTTTAGTCTTGTGTTTTTGAAGTAGTTCTCCATAGTGTTCTAAGCTTGGAATCGAAGCTCTAAAATTAGTATTAAAGCTTTGGAATTTGTTAAGAGTTTGTATGGGGACTATGTGTTTGTTTTGGATTGTGTTGGAACTTAGTATAGATATGAACTTTAGGTTGAACCTTTGTATTCGACACTGTACTTATATATAGTTCTTATGTTGAACTTGTAGTCGAGTTGTGTGTTTTACTCTGAATAATTACTCAGAGCTAAGGTTTAATTATTTTTATGGAATTATGAACTCCATACTCACAATGGATTTTTGTGTTTTCCTAAACTAGTAATAGAATCTTGGGAAAATCAGAAACTTATGTTTGAAGCTCGTATTTTTCTCTGAACAAGTATTCCGTTATTGTGAATTTAATTCTCTACCTATTTTACAAGATGGGTTTTGTTGGTTTATCTAGTTTTGGAAGCTTAATCTTCTTTATGGACTGTCTGCTCGAAGGTAGCTTGAAAGTTTATTTCAGTTTGATGCCAAACTGGTAACCTCCTTGTATTCTCCTTTGTGTCACTCCTTGGGTGTGAATGGTTTTATTGCTTATGTACTTTGAGAATGTATAGCATCCCTTGAACTCGACAGGGTGAGAGAAATCGAAGTAAAACCTCTCCCTCTCTGCCCTGAGTGAACCCGTGTCAAGTTGGAAGCTTGGCTATTTTATTTTTAGGAATTAATGGATTGGAACTGCGATCTATTTTGGGACAGTCGTATCAATTGTATAGGTTTATGGAATGTATTATTTATTCCCTTTTGTCTTGATGTTGAACAAATCCTTACCTGTTTTAAGCTTCTAAATGAAACTTGTGAGGCTTGTGGTGATTCTATTTAGTCGAATGGAGGAAATTGGGGATAGTACTTGTCTTGAACAAATTGTTTAGTTCCTTACTCTCTTTAGATACTTCATCTGATTCCTGGGTTTTAATTGAATGTTGAATATAAACCTATTTTTAATGTGTGTCGTTTGAAGGGAATATGGTATCCCTGTTCTGAATTCTTGGAAATTCGAGTCCCCGTGACCATGAGTTTCATAGACCCTTGTCTATCTTGCACTATTTCATATTTCTATTCCTTGTTGGGTTCTTGAATGGATCTCTAGGTTTTTTACAGAGAAGTGAATAGGATCTCTTGGGGGACAGTATGTTGTTTAGAAAATATACTGTGAATTTCATTTTGAGATTGAATTTGGATTTGAGCTTGGTGAATGAAAATAGGTAAGTAGTTGTGAGTTTTGTAATGGATGATGGTAATGTGCATCCTTTGACTGTGCAATCTGTTTGAGTTCTATTTTGGGAACTAGCTATAGAATTACTAAGTTTGTACTTAATAAAGGATTTCATTTCATAGTATAAATAAAAGGAAATATGGATTTGGTCCATTTTGGTTTGAGATCCTTTTTATGTTGACTGTATAAGTTCATTGATTGAATTTTTCATTATTTAACTCTCTTCTAAGATGGAAATTTTATAGTGGAGTGGTTAAGAGATTTAGTTGCCAAAGTATATCTTGGAATTGTGGGCAGTCTAAGTTTCAGACCCTTGCATTATATCTACTCATAGATAGAAGTTAGTAAGGCCTTCTTTTAGACTATTTTTAATCTGCTTGGATTGAATTGGGATTCTTGTTTTGTTGTTGCCTCTTTATTTATGGACTCCTTAATTTTTCATCTTTGGACTGAGGTAGTGATGTGTGTTCTAAACTTGATTCTTTCCTTCATAGGAATTGTGTCTGAGAAATAGATATGTATTGATTCTCTTCTTTGATTTATATGGAAAGATGAAGCATACTAAAATGAGCTATGTTGTGACTAACTTATTTTTCTGCTTGGTAAGGATAAATGTGTATTCTATTCTTATGGGCTTATGAAATAATTGAATGAAAAGACTTTTTGACTGTTTAAAGCAATTGATAGGATCAATTAAGTCTTGTGATATAATTCTGATGTTGTAGATTATATTATGCTCTTTTCTTAAAAGTAAATTCAGATTTTCTTAATTGTACTTATTTCTAGATGTTATTACTTATGATTATTTGTATGTTCTTTATTAATTGTTTCATTAAAGTAGATTTTTTTAATGAAACAATTAGTGGAATGCACTTTACTTTAATGTTGAGTGCTTATCATGCTCAGTTCATTGAACTGACCCGTGCTAGCAATTTTGCAGATGAACATCGTAAGTGATAAAAGAAGACAAGAACTTTCATGTTGTATTGGGCTTGTTTAATTATGGATCTTATGTAAGGAGTTTCAGTTCATTCTTGAGTTGTATTGAAAAAAAAAGTTGTATTCTTTTGGGATAGAGGTTGTTTGTTGTACAGTATGCCAAAAATGCATAGTCTTGTAATATATAGTTTTATAATGATGAATTGAAAGTTAGAGATTTACTTGTATTGGTTGTGTAAATTATCTTGTATTTATGAAGAAGATTGAAAGCCTATCTTGGTGATATTTTTCATATCTGTTATATGCTTAATTTGGATAAACTTGATCAGTTGGAAAAAGGGAAATAGTTTAATTTCCCTTATTTAGGTGCAGCTTGTTAAGTTGCATAAGATAACAAATTTTATCTAAACAATTCTAACATAGTAATGGAATGTGTAATGAATATGCAGTAAAAATATAGAAATTGTGAAAGATAAGAAGGGTGTGAAAAACCCTAACACATAATCATGTAGAGGAAGATTCTTCCTCGCTCAAAGAAATGTAATCTAAAGAATGGTGATTTGATCATTAATCGTTAGACTTCATTTCCTATAAAGTCTACTGCTAGTTGAACCTATTTGGTTGTTACACCTTCTTTGAATGGTTAAGTTACATTTAATGGGAATTATGATGTTGTTGTCCTGTTCCTTTGGATATCTGTTTGTTAAGTCAAGTAAAATGAACCTAAAAAGCAAGAATAAGTTAAGGAAGTTCTTTAATGGCTAAACGAATCAAATTCAGAAAAGAATTATGGAGTGTTAGATTAGGGTTTAGCTGGGTTGCTAAAATCGATGTAATAATCCAAATTAATAATGTATTAATAACCTCTATGGGGTATGTACATATTTTTGAGTCAGTTTCTATAGGATGTTGGCACATGCCAACTACAGAATTGTACCTTCAAGAAGACACTGGTCTTCTTGAGGATACAATGTTGCAGTTAACATATGGCAACACCTTTCTGCATTGATCATCTACATCTACACACAATTAAGGACTTGAACTTAGTTTCTCTCTAGGTCAAGTTAGTGGCATGTTTAGGATAGGTAGTAGATTTCAATGGCTCAGGGTACCTTGGCACATCTGGTTGAATTAGGTCAACTGAGTATGCTCATATAACCTAAGACATTGTGAGCATCTTCCTATAATAAATTAGGTTTCTAACCAGGGCTAGGGTTAAACCTTGGGCAAGTGGACTGACAGTAGTCAGTAAAGACCATTCTAGATAACAGAAGAGTGAGGTGAAGGATGTATTCTAGAATGATGAGTATGTTGTCTAGGAATAGTAACATGAACAATATGTTGAAAATATTTGGCCAAAGTATTGCAAGCTACTGGTTGTGTTTTCTTACATCACCTAGTTTGAAGTAACATGATGTCAAATGAATATCGGTAACAAATATTTAGATAGGTTCTTTAAACAAATCACTTAGTACCTAGAATAGGGTAGGAGAACCAAGTATACGTAGTAGACATAAAGTATTCTATACTTTAAGTTAATATGAGAGATCATTTGATAACCAAGTCATGGAATGAGAGATTGGTATCATACCTAGTCATTACAGCTACATATGGTTATCTATTATGAGATTAATTGGCATGGAATGTGTGTTCTAAATGATGTTTTATTTAGAATAGAGAACATTATGGAAAAAAAAAAATTCCCTTGTTTCTAAAGTCTTAAAATGGGAATGTTACACATAATTAAAACAAGTTCCACATGGGAACCCACTTCTTGCTCCCCCGTGGTTACCACAACCATGGAATCCTCCGTGAAATTCCCTTTCACATTTGCCTCCATCTATGCACTCCTCATAATGGTGTTCATCATTCTTAGAACTACTGGAAATGTTATTCTGGCGCACACTATGATCAATGGCCTCATGGATCTGGTCAATAAGCCAACAATCTTTGATATCATGGGTCGTAGAGGTGTAGATATTATAGTAGAAAGAAATATTCTTTCAAATTACAAGCTATAACAAGGGACATCTACTCGCATCATGGTCCCCATGACAAATCTCTTAGTCTACTGCTACAGTGCATACTGTCTTCCAGGGGAAACTATCCTTAGCATGCCCCTCAACCTCATAATATATACACCACATTCCACTACAAGTCTCTTCAGATGACTTTAAAGATAAATTTTCTACCTGCTTAGCCATAACAGTAATTTGAGCTTCCAGAAATGGGCTAAAACTAGTGTTAGTGCTCCCAAAGGCTTCACCGTGCAGGGTAGCTTCCAACGTCTCCCGTGGGTCTGTGAAAGTCTTATGAGATAAATATCTTCTAAATGGGGTTATTGTCCCTCTAAGAAACCATTGAGCATGTTGTGAAGGGTGAATTCCATATGACAATTTTGACCAAGAGTCTTAAACCGTGTAAAATACTCCCACACACTCTTCATCATTCCCTGCTAAATTTCCTTAAGGGCATTGATGCTCTTCTATTCAAACTCAGGGATGCGGAATTCTATTGGGAAAGCATTTTTAAATGTAGTGTAATCTACCACTGTTTGATGGGGATCATACTTCCTATACCAGCTATGTGCCCATCCTTGCATCGTCGTTGCAAAATAACTGGCCTTCTGTTCCAGGGGGGTGATCCCCTTTGCGCACCATAGCAACTCACACTTATGAACATGCTCTGTAGCATCTTCAATACTCCTGTAATCTCAAAAAATACTTGAGGAGGTTTATGGGACCCTTGACTTCCTTTGGTGTTTCCTCCTCCACCGGACCCACTAGATCCACCAAGTCCCGTGCCTCCAGATTCACCAGTTCCACCTCCAGATCCACCAGTAGCTAGTAATGGGACTCAGGTTCCATGTCCTCTGCAAGTGAACCTTAAATCCTTCCCACAATGTCTACCTCCATATATCCATCACACTTGTAACGTCTTGTTGTCTAGAAATCTCCCTTTTACGTGATTTACTATACTTGAGCCATCTCTCCTTCCTTTCTTTCTCTATTGTAATGTTTTCCATCTTCCTCCACCTTAACTTCCTCACCTAGCTATCAAGAAGGTTTTAGCCGACCATCTGAAATGTGTCTAAACCCATGGTCATGATCAAGATCTTCATTACCAAAGGGATACCATGTAGAAATGATCCTCTAGGATCCCACAAAAACTCAAACTTAGCAACCTCCAGACAAGAATATGTGGAAATAGCATACTCAAGAGTGTATCTAGCTAGTACTCTTTTCCATTAATGATCCACAACATGATTCCATGTCAGATCTACATCTTGTAACCTCTAGAATTCTTCTTGGGTCTAGGCACGTGATCTATAATACCAGCTTGATCTAGAATTGAAGGTAATTTCTACTCATAAGAAGGAAGTAAGGAAGAAAATTTCCAACTCATCTTCATCATCTATTACACCTAAGAAAGGACCATGCAATGAATTCGAAATGAAAAGTATGTTTTCATCTAATATTAATAAGAAAGCAACAACAACAAAAATTTCTGGTAATGCATGGAACAACTTTGTCAAGAACAATAATAACGAACAAAATTCCTATGGGGGTTAGAACGATAACTCTAAGGATGGAAATAAACCCGAGCCTAGGTAAGGACCTGTAGGAGGCTATTATAACTATGGCAAAGATCATTACACAAATCAATGCCCTTTGAAAAAGGATGATCATAATCAGCAACACAAGATACACACTGCAGTAGCTGACAAGTAGGGTGAAAAATGGGCCATGCCTATAGAAGTTTTGGGCAAGTTATTTGGTTTACCTATAAATATTATTTTTGATACCGGAGCTACTGAATGTTTTATTTCTAGTAAATTACCATCAAAATTAAAAATAAAAGCTAGAAACATAGATAAAACATGGATTGTACAGTATGGAAACAATGTTATTCATACAATTAGTATGTGCCTTTTTGGAGAAGTCCTTGATTTACCTAACTTATCCACTGAATTTGATCTTTATGTTACAACTTTGGGGTCTTATGATGTAATCATAGGTGTTAATTGGTTAACATACCATAAGGATAAAGCGGACTGTTTTGAAAAACACATTAGTTGTTTAGATGACCTTTAGAAAACAACAGAGATTCAAGGCGTGAAACATGGGATTTCTGTTAAAAAACTATTAGCTATGCAACTTTAAAAGGCCAAAAATAGAGGTTGTACCTTATATGCAGTGAAAATTGAAAAAACAAGTGAAGAGAACAACAATTTCATGGAATGATATCCACTGTTACGAGACTCAGTGATGTATTTTTGGAAGAATTTTCAGGTCTTCCACCCAAAAGGGAGTTTGATTTCATAATTGAGATCAAGCCTGGAATCGAACTAATTTCTAAAGCACCGTATTGAATGACTACTACAGAATTGGTAGAGCTTAAGGCTTAGCTGTAAGAACTTTTATCTAAAGGTTTGATAAGACCGTCTTTCACCTTGGGGAGCACCTATAATTTTTTTGAAAAAGAAGGATAGAACACTTAGATTGTGCATTGATTACAGAATGTTAAACAAAGCAACAATCAAGAATAGATACCCACTCCCTAGGATTTAGATTTATTTGATCAGATACATGGAGCATCGCAATCTAAATATCATCAATTACAGATTAAGGATGAGGAAATTCATAAAACAACTTTCTAAACAAGGTATGGACATTATGAGTTCACGGTTTTACCTTTTGGATTAAAAAATGCACGTATAACATTTATGAATTTAATGAATAATATCTTTTAAGAATACTTGGACAGATTTGTTCTCATATTCTAGGATGAAATTCTTATATATTATAAAAGTATAGATGAACACCATGAGCATTTGAATATAGTTTTGGAAATATTAAGAAAGAGATGGTTATTTTGTAAGCTTTCTAAATGTTCCTTTTATGACACAGAAGTACATTATTTGGGACATGTAATAAGTAAGAATTGAATTGATGTAAATCCTTCAAAAATTTAAGCTATAACCAAGTGGCCTACACCAAAGAATGTACATGAAGTTAGAAGCTTCATGGGGCTTCCTGGCTACTATAGAAAATTTGTAAAATATTTCTCTAAGGTGGATGCACCAAAAAATTCCTTACAAAAGAAGGATAAAAATTTTGTTTGGAATGAGAAATGTGAAATTGCATTAAAAAATTTGAAGGAACAGTTAACTTCAGCACCTATTCTAGTAGTACCAGATCCTAATGGAGATTTTATGGTGGTAACTGATGCATCTGGTGAAGGTTTGGGAGGTATTTTGTTA
This sequence comes from Taxus chinensis, assembly GCA_019776745.2. Lineage (NCBI taxonomy): Eukaryota > Viridiplantae > Streptophyta > Pinopsida > Cupressales > Taxaceae > Taxus > Taxus chinensis. The sequence goes on from CM034150.1 coordinate 850,907,747, forward strand.
CAAAATGATCATGTCATAGATTACAAAAGTAGAAAACTAAAGTTACATGAGTTGAATTATGCTCCACATGATGTAGAGCTTGTTGCCATTTTTCATGCATTGCATGTTTGGAGGCATTACCTACTTGGTAAACCTTTTGAATTGAAAACTGATCATCTTGGGTTGAAGTATATCTTCACTCAACCAAATCTTAATGCAAGACAATGAAGTTGGTTAGATTTTTTGTCTCAATAAAATTTTGACATAACTTATATCAAGGGTAAAGAAAATAGAGTGGCTCACACTCTAAGTCATAGGAAGCACATTTTTTCTCTTATAACATTGAGAACTCAATTTAAGGATGAAGTAAAAGGTGTTATGGAATTTGATTCTTACTTTCAGCAAGTAAAGATAGCGCTTGTTGTAGATCCTAATGATTAGAGGTATAAAGGTTTTCACTTTGACAACGAAGGAATTGTAATATTTGAAAACAAGGTATACATACCTTTGCTAAACAAATTTAAGAAATAAATTGTTAGTAGAATTTCATAATTCACCTTTTTCTGGACACCCTGATATTACAAAGATGTTTGCTGATATAAACTAGCAACATTTCTAGAAGGTAATGAAAAAAGATGTTATAGATTTTGTGACACATTGCCTTGAATTTCGATGTGTTAAAGTGGAACATATGCACCCACCCGGTTTATTATATCCTTATAACATACCACAATACAAATGGAAAGTGATAAGCATGGACTTTATACAAGGGTTTCCTATGTCTAGAAATAAACATGATGTTATTTTAGTAGTTGTGGATAAACTAACAAAGGTAGCACATTTTATTGTTGGTAATCTGAAGGATGATTCTCCTGTGTTAGCTAAAATATTTGTTCACGAAAATTTCAGATTACATGGAGTACCTAAATTAATCATATCTGATAGAGATTCTAGAATGATTTCAAGGTTTTAGAAAACACTTAATGCATCTCTAGGAACTAAGTTGAATTTCAGTTCTGCGTATCATTCGGAAATGGATGGACAGATTAAAAGAGTTAATCAAGTTTTAGAGAATATGTTACAATGTATTGTATGGACTAGTAGTATAAGTGGGAAGAGTACCTTCCACTAATTGAGTTTACATATAAAAACACATATCATGCCTCTCTTAAGATGGCACCTTTCGAAACAGTATACAGAAGAAAATGCAGAACCCCTGTTAGGTGAGACAACATTGAGGATAGAGAGGTAATTGGACCTAAAATTCTTACTGAAATGGAGCAACAAGTTAAATTGATTCGTGAGTGCTTGAAAGAAGCAGCAGATAGGAAAAAGATTTAAGCTAATTTAAAAGCAAATCAATAGGAAATTTGAACTTAGTGAGAAAGTATTTCTTTGGTTTAAACCAAAAAAGAGCTCTATAACTTTCGGCAAGGTTGCCAAGCCATCACCTCATTATGTGGTAACTTTTAAGATAGTTGAAATAATCAACCTTGTAGCTTACCGTTTAGTATTACCTCCTGCTTTGTCACAAATGCATGATATTTTCCATATTTCTTTGCTTAAGAAATACGTTTCATATTTATCACATGTGTTAAATTGGAATTCCTTGTAGGTATAAGACCCAGGAATAACTGTGGTTAAACCCATACGAGTACTGGAAACTCACCATTTGCATTTAAGAAATCGTGAGATAATTCAATGTAAGGTCTAGTGGGACTAGTTTAATGAAGAAAGTGCAACTTAGGAAAACCAAGAAGATATGAAAACTACTTTTCCATATTTATTTGATTAGAATTGATTAGAATGACTGATAAAAAAAAAGTGATTTTATCTTTATATGATAATAAGTCTGTCAGTTATGGACAGACAACTATTAATTTTTGAATAAATAGCTATGTGAATGCTGATTTTTGAAACTTTAAATTTGGATATTGTTGCAAACTTATTTTATGAAAGTGAATAAATTGATTATCCAGAATGTAATGATTAAAATGAGATAATCAATGGGATGATGATTCCTTATAGGCGGGAAGTATGTATCACCTTTTCAAATTGTTATATCCCTCTTTTGCATTGCAAGCGTTGAAATGTGATTTTCAATACAAATGTATGTTTCATGGTTGTTGAAAAATCATGCTTACCATGGATAAATCATTTCTTCTATTTGATTGTAGGGCTGATATGATGTTGCTTGTAATAATCTATTTCACTTCTTATGAGTAAGTTGTAATCTGGTTTGAATGGTTGCAAACTTATCCCTTTCTATTGGACTCATCCTTAGATCAATTCCATTGATCCAAGGTATGTTTTAAATCTTCTTATCTAAACTGAATGAAAAAATGACATTCATTGATTAAGAGACTTAACAGATTGAACTTGTGGTTGTTGCAAATTCTTTATTATCTTGAAAGACCGTGCCTACATTTTTTTTTGTGTTGTGCTCGGCTCTTCTTGATTGACCCTTGTAGGGTGCTTAATGGCATTAAGGGAAAGGGAAACATACTTTGGGATTCTCGAGAAAGAGAGTGTATAATGTGTCCTATATCTAATAAGGCATGTCCTAATGGGATTCGAGGCACAGGTAAATTTTCCTAACTCCTACACCACTCTACATGGGATGACATCCTAACCTAAGTTGTAATACTAAGTTAGCATGAAGGGAAGAAACCTAAGGGATGTTAAGTTATTTGTAATCTATTACCTATTGTATTTGGTAAAGCTATGTCCTAACCTAAGGTGGCAATCTATTGTTTGGGGGTTATATCCTAAGGTTATACTTTTAAACTAACCTAACATCTAACCTAAAAAAAAAGTATCTATCCTAAACTAATGGGATATGAAAGCGAACCTATGGGTCGATTGAAAAGTGGGAGGTAAGCGGCAGTTCCTAAGCTATTAACAAGATATGATTTTCATTTAAAAAGGTAGAGTACTGCCAAACTTGGTGATTACATGAAAATTAGGAGGAACCTACATGGAGGCATCACTAAGTTTGGAAATGCATGTGGAAATTAAATTTAGTCTCACCAAATTTGGATTATGGTGGCAAGGAGAGATAGGTGGGAATATGCAAATTAATGGCATTAATTCACCTCGGTTTTGGCAAACAAGTTGTCTTGGAAGGAATGTTGGCGGATTTGTTGGGGGTTATTTTGCTTTGCATGCTTCATGATTTTTTCTCTGCATGGAGCTATCTAGTTTTTCGAACCATCAGTTTGATCTGCACTTAGTGGCTATTTTTGAATTCTTTGACCTATTTTCGGTTCGAGGAATGTATAAGAGTCACTGTGGAAAAATATTATTGTTGTTTGATCTTGCTTGGAGAAGAAGGGGTGTTGGAAACTCAGCTAGAAGTCTTCTTCGAATCAGCAGAGGCACTATTAGGCATGATAGGCTCTACCCATTAATATCTCTTGCTTTCTTCTATATGGTTTAGTAAAACAACTCTGGTCACTGGACATATATTTTTACATGATGTACTTGGCTATTTTCTTGCTTGTTTTCTTGAAATTTATGTCGATTCTAGAATGTGCATCCTTTGCTGTTAATGGTAGTTTGAAGGAACTTTCTCTATACTAGTTTTCAGTGGTATTCATGCGAAATTAGTATTGAGGACTCTATGACTTGTACTGGAAGCTCTAAAATTTGTATTGTAAGATCTGTAGCTTGTATTTGAAGCTTTGTTTCTTGCATTCGAGACTAATGTTTAAAGAACTAGATTGCTACTTGTTGGGTTCTGAATCTCTATTTAGTCTTGTGTTTTTGAAGTAGATATCTGTAGTATTCTAATCTTGGACTCGAAGCTCTTAAATTAGTATTGAAGATTTGGAATTTTTTAAGAGTTTGTATGGGGACTATGTGTTTGTTTTGGACTACATTGGAACTTAGTATAGATATGAAGTTTAGGTTGAACCTTTGTATTCAACATTGTACTTATATATAGTTCTTATGCTGAACTTGTAGTCGAGTTGTGAGTTTTTCTCTGAACAATTACTCAGAGATAAGGTTTAATTCTTTTTATGGAATTATGAACTCTAGACTCACAATGGATTTTTGTGTTTTCCTGAAGCGGTAATAGAATCTTGGGATTATTGGAACTTTTGTTTGAAGCTCGTATTTGTCTCTTAAAAAGTATTTTGTTATTGTGAATTTAATTCTCTACCTATTTTTTGAATTGGGTTTTGTTGGTTCATCTAGTTTTGGAAGCTTAATCTTCTTTATGGACTATCTGCTCGAAGGTAGCTTGAGAGTTTATTTCGGTTTGATGCCGAACTAGTAACCTACTTGTATTCTCCTTCGTGTCGCTCCTTGGGTGTGAATGGTTGTATTTCTTATTTCCTTTGGACTGTATAGCTTCCCTTGAACTCAATAGGGTGAGATAAATTGAAGTAAAACCTCTCCCTCTCTGCCTTGAGTGAACATGTGTCGAGTGGGAAGCTTGGCTGTTTTATTTTTAGGAATTAATAGACTGGAACTGTGATATGTTTTGGGATAGTCGTATCGATTGTAGAGGTTTATGGAATGTATTATTTATTCCCATTTTGTCTTAATGTTAAATAAATCCTTACTTGTTTTAAGATTCTAATGAAATTCGTGAGGCTTGTGGTGATTTTATTCAGTTGAATGGAGGAAATTAGGGATAGTACTTGTCTTGAATAGATTGTTTAGTTCTTTACTCTCTTCAGATACTTCATCTAATTCATGGGTTTTAATTGAACATTGAATATAAACCTATTTTTAATGTGTGTCATTTGAAGGGAATACGGTATCCCTATTATGAATGCTTGGAAATTCAGTTCCCGGGACCATGAGTTTCATCGACACTTGTCTATCTTGCATTGATTTGTATTTCTTTTCCTTGTTGGGTTCTTGAATGGATCTCTAGGTTTTTGACAGAGAACTGAATAGGATCTCTTGGGGATAGTATACTATTTAGAAAATATACTGTGCATTTTGTTTTGAGATTTAATTTGGATTTGCACTTGGTGAATGAAAATAGGTAAGTAGTTGTGAGTTTTGTAATGGATGATGGTAATGTGCATCCTTTGACAGTGTAATCTATTTGAGTTCTCTTTTGGGAACTAGCTATAGAATTACTAAGTTTTTACTTAATAAAGGATTTCATTTCATAGTATAAATAAAATGAAATATGGATTCGGTCCATTTTGGTTTGAGATCCTTTTTATGTTGAATGTAAAAGTTCATTGACTAAACTTCTCATTATTTAACTCTCTTATAAGATGGAAATTTTCTAGTGGATTGGCTAAGAGATTTAGTTGCCAAATTTTATCCTTGGACTTGTGGGTAGTCTGAGTTTCAGACCCTTGCATTATATCTACTCACAGATAGAAGTTAGTAAGGCCTTCTTTTAGACTGTTTTCGATCTGCTTTGATTGAATTGCGATTCTTGTTTTGTTTTTACCTAGTTATTTATGGATTCCTTAATTTGTCATCTTTGGACTGAGGCAGTGATGTGTTTTCTAAAATTAATTCTTTCCTTCGGAGTAATTGTGTCTGAGAAATAGATATGTATTGATTCTCTTCTTTGATTTATATGGAAAGATGAAGCATACTAAAATGAACTATGTTGTAACTAACTTCTTTTGCTAATTGGTAAGGATAAATGTGTATTCTATTCTTATAGGCTTATGAAATAATTGAATGACAAGACTTGTTAACTGTTTAAAGTAATTGATAGGATCAATTAAGTCTTGTGATATAATTCTGATGTTGCAAATTATATTATGCTCTTTTCTTAGAAGTAAATTCAGATTTTCTTAATTGTAATTCTTTCTAGATGTTATTACTTATGATTATTTGTATGTTGTATATTAATTGTTTCATTAAAGCAGAGTTGTTTAATGAAACAATTAGTGGAATGCACTTTACTTTAATGCTTAGTGTTTATCATGCTTAGTTCATTGAACTGATCCATGCTAGAAATTTTGTAGATGGACATCGTAAGTGATAAAATAAGACAAGAAATTTCATGTTGTATTGGGCTTATTTAATTATGGATATTATGTAAAGAGTTTCAGTTCATTATTGAGTTGTATTGAAAAAGAAAAGTTGTACTCTTTTGGGATAGAGGTTGTTTGTTGTACAGTATGCCTTATTGGTGCCTTTTTTGAGCTTGCACCACGTTGCCCTAATTTTCCAAATTTATATTTGCTCAACAACATATTACCCTTTGAATTGATGGTCTGAAATTCTTCCCCTCCAGTTGAAATGATTTAAAAATTCTCACAAACTTGTTGTTTTCCCTAATTTGAAGGAATATTCCAAGTTTTCCCTTTTTTTTCCCTACTTTTTCCAATTTTGTGGGTTGTGTCATTTTTTCCCTTTGCGAGATCGTGGAAAAATCTAAATTGATCAATTCATACTTGTTTGCCTTTGAAAATTAAATCCCAAGGTTGAGAAATGCTCATAAATCATGTTTTGTCTAGTTCCAATTCAAAAACATTTCATCCTTGGTGAAAAAATAAGATTCTAGGCACAATTAGAAAATTTCTGTGTTTTTTACGATCAAATGGGTGTCATTTTCCCGTAAATTTGTTCCTCAAACATGCATTGAAAACGTGTCGGGTTTTCATTAGCTGAGGACAGGCAAGGGGTCGGGTCTCCTTTGAAAATTTTGGCTTTATTTTGTAAAAATTTCCTAAGTCAAATTTTTTCCCGAATCCTCACAGCCAACCAGAAGAGGACACATGTCCTAAAAGTTTCAAAATGGAAGAAGGGGCTGAAGGAAAATTTTATAACTTTTTTCCTTTTTCATCTAAAAGGTAAAAAATGAAAAATGGCTCCACTCTAATTCCAAGGGGAGACATGTGTCCACGAGGGCAAAAAAGGAATAAGTTTTTGATTTGTGTGGGAATGCGGGCCTTCAAAGGTCATTAAGGTATTTTTCCTTTTTAGCAAAGTGCTTTAAAAGAAAAATTTTGGCCCAAAATCCCGCAACCAATCCGGGTGAGACACGTGTCCATAAAGGGTCAGAGGGAAGTGCGGGTTTGAGGGGGGAAATGGGGATTTTTCCCCTTTTTGGAAAAATGGATAAAAGGAAAATTTTGGGCCGAGTTTCCATGACGAATTAGAAGAGGACACGTTGTCCACAATTTGTAAGAGGCGGGTTGGCAGGTCCCATGGAGGTAAAAGGTGATTTTTTCCCTTTTTTACAAAGTTCAAAATAAAAAATTAGCATGTCCCCGCGAACAAATCATAGGTGGACACGTGTCCAACAGAGTGGGTCAGTGGGCCGACGGAGGAAGGAGGGAATTTTTTCCCTTTTGCAAAAGAGACTCACAATTAAAATTTGGAGCAATGGCCCCATGAAGAATTACAAGGAGAAACGTGGTGACGAATAAATTGGAGGTTCGGGCGCGTGGGGCAAAAAGTGAAAAATTTCCTAATTTCCAAAAAAGGTCAAAATGCACAGAATTGAAGCGTGATCCTGATGGGACCCACAATGTGCCATGTGTCAGCTCCAAAATTCAAAGGTGGAGGGGCGAAGAAAAAAGTCAAAATTTCCATTTTTCCAAAAATGTGGAAAAGTAAAAAATGAGCCCGAATTTGTTTCCAATCATTTTTTGACACGTTTCTAGCCTTATCCAAAAAATTAAAAAGGTAACTCAGGCTTATTTCTTAATCCACATCTTCCACGTGGATGGCCAAGATTAAAAGATGGATAAGATCAACAGTTGTTGTGTATCCATTTTTTTGACTACCATAGGAACTCTAGGAAGCTTGAAAACACGATTTTTGCATCAAAATTCATCAAATTTATAGTGATTTTGTGTCATCTTGGCCTTCTAGGATCATTCGCATCACTTTCATGGCTTAAGTCTTTGATTTTAAGTGTTTTTGTAATAAATTTTTACTCAGCCTGAGCAAACATGTGAAATGTCAAAATCAAAAGTTGCAGAGGCAATTAGAAAAGGTAAAAAGGTGAAAATGATGAGTAAGAGGTGGTTACATGCCTCAATGATGAAAAACATGCCTCTAGGATGGATAATGATCCATATATTTGTAATGATTTAATCTTTTTGGGCACACATGACAAAATGCAAATGTTTTTTTGTTTGATGCCATTTTCATTGAATCATGAGAATTGTTTTGTAACAAACTTAATCCCATGGCATATTCTTTGCTTGGGAAAGAATGATCTAATGTGGGATAAGGTATCTAATGAATTTTGGAGAAATGTAAGGAGGTCGGGAAAAAATTGAAAATCACGAGAAAATTCTGAGAGAAAGCTCATCTTCTGATAAACCCACCAAAGAACCAGGATAATTTCTTTTGTATTCGATCTTCATGTATGTGAGTTGGTTACAAGTGTATAGCCATCACACAGCTCTGAGATTTTTCATGAAACTATCCCCTTCTGGTGAATCTAACAAGATTTTGAGTTAATCTATGTCTTTCTAGGCAATATGATGTCTGTTATCATTTTTAAATGCCTGCAAATAGTTTTCATTGTTCTTGTTGCAATCTTGCATTGAAAGTATTTAGAAATCATACAGGATCTCCATTTCTAGTTGATAGTTTAGTGGCGTTTGCAATCTCATATTCAGAAGAGCCTTTATCTGATAAGGAGATAAACAAATTTAAAATCACTTTACCTTCCTTGACTACAGAGATTGCTTGTAAGCCTTTGGGGGCACCTTAGGCATGGTTTGATCAAGGATTTTTGTGTTTAATTGAGTTCTTTACTTGAAGATTTTATGGTGAGTTCTCAAATATTGTGTGAAGAGTGCTTCCTGGGCTTCCATTTATGCCTCTTCTGGTAGAAAGAATGTCTTGATTATTGGAATCATTTTATTTGATAGTTGTTTTCAGCTATTATAGAGGTTGTCAAAGATATGATATATCTCAGTTTGTCTCATCAATACCCCACCAAAAAATCATTCTAAACAACACATCCTACCCATACTACCCCTGCATCTGCATTGTGTGTCAACAAAAGAATAAAATCTGGTTACAAAAATGCACAAAGAAAATCATGATCTTACAATGTCTTCAGTAACCCTTGCCTTGCATTGAAAATATCTCCATAATCTGGGACTGACAGCTTGTGAAAGTTAGATTTGGAGTGTTGATCATATTTTCCTAAGCTATTTTCATACTACTTTCATAAATTGAGGGATATCTTCATCTCCTTCACCATTTGGGGGTTACAATATAGGTTCTCTTACCTTGGTTGAAAGGCACAACCTAGAATAGTGAGGGTCAAATCAGATCCTTTCAAGGTGATATCCATCTCTCCACAAATCTGAGTGCCATTTATATCACATCCTCGGCTACAAAATGAAACACGTCAAGATCTATCTGACTTTAAGCATCATGCCATATCTCTAATGCTACTCAGACTGAAAGGGAGAGAAAATTTGGGTACCAACACCTTTCTGGCACCATTGCTAGGGACTTCTGGGAATTTCTTGGTGTTTTTGGAGTGTTTTAAGAGTTTGAGTATTTGAGTTGCTACATTGTTAAAATATCATTCTATGCTTTAGATTTGCAAGTTTTAAACAAGGGTTTCAAGTTTTGTCTACCTTTTTTCTATTTCCTAGCAGTTCATACACTTTGGGTGCATTGTGATTGATTGATTTAAGAAGAAGAAGGTCTAATTCATAAATCCTTGAAAAGGTTTTAGTACTAGTAAAAAATTGATAGATTATTTTAGTGCATTCTTCAACAACTAGGGTGAAATTCCTTAGTGGCGACTCCATACTGATTTGATCTTGAAAATACTAGTTGTCTTACCTTTCTATCATTTATTATTTGTTTCTCAAATCTACAAAACTGGAAGGAAGAAGATCTCTCTTCATCAAGGACTCTGCTAAGAAGTTGTTTATAGATTCGAAAAACTCAGAGTTATAGGGAAGAAAAGTGTGGAAGGTTGTTGGAGACTTGGCTACAAGAAAGGAGATCCCTATTGTTGAGTTTGAAAGTAAGCAACCTATTATTGAGGAATGTAATTCTTCTTCAAGTGGATATGATTCAGACAATCCTATTGCTGATTTGAATTCCCCATCAGGTGAGGGACCTTCTTGTGCATTTGAAAGGATTTCTCCTAAATATTCTCCTATATTTTTTAAATTTGCTAGAGATCATCAAGAAGGAGAGCCCTTAAGAGAGATCTGTTTTGAAGATTTCATTCCCATTCCCCAAATACCTCTCACTCTTCATCATTTTGTTTCTCCTCCAAGATCACCACCACAAAATAGCATGACCCATCCTCCACCTAGACCCCCATTTGTTGTTAACACCTTTTTTCCTATCAATTTCAGAGGAATGGTTGGGTATCCAAATGTTGTCCCACAAGATGTGAGAAATAGGTTACCAAAGTTTCAAGGTAACAATGCTATCACTGGCAATCAGCATCTCAAAATTTTGTATAATATGATGGAATATTTTGAGATAAATTTTGAGGATGTGTATGTCAAATTGTTTATTCATACACGAGAAGAGGATTTTAGAGATTGGTTCAAGGCTCTACTTGATAATTCTATTAACTCTTGGACTAAAATGAAGAATGTATTTAGGTTGTAATATGGTGACAAGACTAATCCTAGATTTATTTTTTCTGAGTTTGAGGATATCAAGAAGAACCCTAATGAATTAGTCCATGACTTCAAAATAAGGTTTAACAAAACTTTGAGAAGGCTACCTATTGGTTTGAGGCCATATGATGAATCTTTTTTAATCAAATATGCAGATGCATTTGATAAAAAGGCAGCCTATTACCTAAGAGACAAGAACCCTACAAATCTAGGACAAGATTTCACCATGGCACTTCAAATTGAAAACAATATCAAGGCTGTTGGGAAACCTCTTAAGAGAGATGGTGTAAAATTGATAAACCCTGAAAAAACCTTAAGATGTCAAAGGTGTTGATTTAGAAGAGGTTGTGAAAACTTTGGCAGGGGCTGTCAAAGAAATTTCATACAAGTTTTCAAGAGCTGAGAAAGGAATTGGGCAAACTTCACAAGGTCAGCCTAGGCAGCAAGCACAAGATATATTTGGAAATCACCATAGAATTGAGTAGAGGTTTGATGAAAAAGGAAAAGGGCCTATTCGGTCTGTAAGTAAACATCCTCAAGCACATGAAGGAAGAATGTTACCTGATCCCTTAACTATTAGGGTTACTATTGTTGAAGAAGTTGTTGATATTGATTAGTGTGATGGGTGTTTTCTGCCCCATCCTCCATGTGAAGAAGACTAGCAAGAGGGTGAAGTTAATAATGATTATGGTACTAATGATGATATTTTCATGGTGGGTTGTTCTTCAAGCTCACAAGGAGGAGTAACATCTACTGAAGTAATAAGTGTTAGGACTGCTACAAAATTTTGGGATTGCGTTAAATGGGTACAAGTCTTACTGCCCCCTCATACTCTTGAAGTTGATGTAGTGCAAGATTTTGAAATTCCTAACAATGACTTTGAATACTTAAGAATTTTGATGATTAAGAATTATGATGGTGGTATCCCTTCAGAGGAAGATAGATGATTGTTGATGAATGATGTTGTAGCTCAAGAGAAATATTATAACACTAGAAGAAAAGTTGTTAAAGGAAGTGGGGCTCAAGCCAAACCTAAAACACCCTTGCTCACAAGAATTCCAAAAGAATCTCCTAGGAAAGAAATACTTGCTAAAAAGCTCTACTATCCCAAGAAAAAATTACAGTCCTCTTCATGCCCAAGCTGCCAAGAATCCCTTGCCATCTAATGAATCTTCTTGTCTCCCTTCCAATGTTTTTTTTCCAAAGAGTGTCCCCTGTGACATAGCCCAAGTATTGATCCAAATTAAATTAAGTGTCCCAATCATTGAGTTACTTATAATACCTGAGCACAAGAAGAGAGCATTTGAATACTTGGGATTGAAGGAAGAAAAGAGTACCCCCGGTAGAAATGTAAATGTTGTTAAAAATCCTCCTCAGATCATTGCAGACCTTGGAACACCACTAGCAATAGAGGATTTTGGAGAGACACTTGAGGTATATTTGGGGACATCTTTGGTTGATTCTCAATTGAACGTTGATCCATTTTTCAAAACTTTGATTATAAAGGATATGCTACTTCACAATTGTATGTTTGATTCTTGTGCATCATGTAATGTCATGCCTGTAGAAGTCATGAATGAGTTGGATATCAAAGTGACAACAGCCTATGGAAATTTTACTTCCATGGACTCAAGAGAAGTGTTGGTAGTTGGTTGTGTAAAAGGTTTTGTTGTGTAGCTTGCATATTATCCCGAGAGGAATTTAAAATTGCATGTTGTGATTGTTGATTGCCCTGCCAAATGGGGTATGATTTTTTCAAGAAAGTGGGCTGCAATTTTTGAAGGGAGTATCCAAATGTATATGATTTTTTCCACCATTCCCATTGAGGGTAGCCTAGTCAAGCTCTATGGAGAAAAGAAAATGTTGCATCTAATTAAGGACCCAAACAATGTTAATTATGAAGTATTATTTACTGATGTTGATGCTGATAATTTTATTGGTTTTGCTAATGGAAAATAACACAAAATAGATCAGTAAAAGTGCCTTGAATAGGACATCATTGCAAAGGGAGATTCAGAGCTAGTTGTCAAACAAATAAGAAAAATTGTATGCTACAAAAAATCATTGGATGAAGCAGTATAAGCATGCAGTTTGGGATCTAGTTGAGATGTTTGATTCCTTTAATATTATGCACCATAACAAAAGTTTGAATGCTTCTGCTGATAAGTTGGCAGTGCTGGGCACAAGATTTGGAGTTTACACCATTTCACCTTATTGTGAGTACAATGTTGAAGTGTTGACTAGGCCGGCTATCCCTGACAACATCAAGCATTGGCAAGTGTTTGATGATGATTCTCAAGTGCAAAGGTTATTACAAAATAAAGATGATTTTTTAGATCAGCATATTTATTGGGAACCAATGGTGTGTATGAATGAAGGAAGAGATACTTTTTTTGGAAAATACATCATCCAATTGAAAACAAACACCATTCCTAGAGGTCTTGTTGCACTTGAGTCAAATTTTAACAATGTTGATTGCATCATAAATAGAAACATGTCTACCTCAAGGGATGTGGAAGAGCATGACTTGGGAACAAAATACAAACCAAGAAAATTTTGGTTGCGAAGTCGTTTAAGTAAGGAAGAAAAACAGTCCTATCTTTAATTGTTGAAACAATATCAAGACTGCCTTGCTTGGTCCTATTATGAGTTGAAAGCTTATAGAGAGCACTTGTTTCAACATGAGATCCCTTTTGAGGCAAAGAATAAGCCATTTAGATAGAGGAAAATTCCAATTAATCCACTTCTCTCCATAAAAATGCAAGAGGAGTTAAAGAAGTTGAGAGATGAAGGTATTATTCAGCCCACTAGATATTCATCTTGGGTTACAAACCTTGTGCCAGTCAGAAAGAAGAACAGAGACATCAGAGTTTGTGTGGATTTTATAAATCTAAACAAAGCATCCATGAAGAACAACTATCCCTTGCCAAATATGGAAAATATCTTGCATCTTGTGACAGGGTCTGATTTGATTTCTACCTTGGATGGTTTCTCTGGATACAATCAAGTGGTTGTTAAAGAATCAGAAAGACTTAAAACAATGTTCACTACTCCTTGGGGAACATATGTTTTTGTTAGGATTTCATTTGGTTTGATGAATGTTAGTGCCACTTTTCAAAGAGAAATGGATGTTTCTTTTGTTGGTTACATCAATGAGTTCATTGCAGTTTACCAAGATGATGTGACTATGTTTTTGTTATCCAAAATAAGCCCCTTGCTCATTTTTGGCTAACTCCCTTTATTATTTCCTCTCTTGTGCCTAAGTCATAATTTTTTTTATCTTTCAAGCACTCAAAACCTTCTAGAAATGGCACCATTGGATAGAGCTCTTTCTCATCTTTCCAGAAAGGTAAAATTTTCTTTCTAACTCCATGTATTTTTGAAGTTATGGCTCGGCAGAGTTTTTGTGAGAAATTTTCCCTGGACAGGCCCACCAACCAATCAAAGAGTGCCACGTTAGCAAGGAGTGGTGGTGGCAGAGTCAACTTAGAAATTTTCACAAAGTATTTGGTGGGGTTCAAAAGGAGAAATTTTTCCTCGAGGGCCCGCCGGCGAATAAGATGTTGCCATGTGTCCTTGAGCCGAAGGGATGGAGGAGCGTGGAGGGAGACTTGGAAATTTGCCAAAGTGTTTGGTGAGGGAGCTAAGGAGAAATTTTGGCCCATAGGCCTGCCAACCAGTGAGATCACGCCATGTGTCACCGCGGCGGCAGGGGGTCGGAGGTGTGAAAGGACTTTTTCCTTTTTTCCCAAGCATGGAAAAATACTGAGAGGAAAAACCCACCCCCAAAATCCGACCCAATAAGATCATGCCACGTGTCCCAGGGAATGTTAGAGCTTCAAATGCCAGGGAGAAATTGGGGGAAATTTCCCAAAGGTGAGCACAATTTAAAAATTTTGGCCCCAAGGCCCACATCCAATAGCATTGTGCCACGTGTCCTTAAGCCGAAGGGATGGCGGAGCTTGGGAAAAACATTGGGAAATTTTCCCAAAGCAAAATCAAAGGAAATTTTCAAAAGGAAGTCCCGCCTCCCAAGGCCTGAGGCAATCAAATCATGCCACGTATCCACGTGGCGGAAAAAAGCACAAGGCAAGCCCGCAAAGAAAAATGAAAGGAAAATCCCGCATCTAATAGCATTACGCCACGTGTCCAGTTTAGGGAGGGTGATCAAAAGTGATGGAAAATTCAAAGGAGAGGCCTGTGATGAATCACAGCGTGCCACGTGTCCTCGGGTTCATCGGGGCCAATGGAGAATTTTTGGAAAATTTTTCCAAAGACCAAAATGGTGAAAAATGAGACAGGGAAGGCCTGCATCCAATAAAAAACATCCCACGTGGCACCAAACTGGTGGGGTGCAGAGATTTTTGGGGAAATTTTCCCAAATGCAAAAAGTGGGAAAATTTTAAATTTTTGTCCCGCCAACCCATTTTCGGCCCTTTCTTGCCCTAAATGTTCATAAGGGCATAACTTTTGATTCAGAGCTCAGATTTCTCACGTTCTTAGTGGATCATTGGAAAGGTATTGAAATTATCTACATGATGGAGGGATCATTTTTTCATTTTGATGAAGATTTATGGGAGAAAAATGGAGAAACATCCCTGGCATGAAGAAGTTACAAAAATGATGTTTCAACCACCATTTTTAATGAAGTATGGCTCGCATTCTCTCCCAGCATGGTCAAAACATTGGGGAATGAACTTTTGAGGGTGCCCATGCTATTTTAATGCAATTTGGTTGGTGGTTGAAAGCTCCTCTCACCTTTTCCCATGTTTCTCTCTCCTAGGCTCGAAGTTTTCATTGTTAAAAGCCAGATTTGGCTCATTCTGAAAAGGTTGGACAGTTTTATGTTTACGTAGGCTCCTTCTTTCACCCTAGAAAGTGATTTTGTGGAATACCATACCTCTTTTAGGACTGCAACATTTTTTCTACCTCCCTGTTGTTGTAATGCATGTATTTTGATATTGGAAATGACAATGCAAGCTCTGTGAATGAGTTTCAGTCCTCTTCTTGTGTTGTTTGATTCATTCATGATCTTTCATTACATTTTATCAGTTTGTGCATGATGTTTTTTTGCATTTCTATAATCTATGTCAATTTTCAGAAGTAAAGGTTCAGACCACTCCTTTGGTGTATCACCTTATTAGTACTAGTTTTATTTCTTTTGCATTCTCTATCTCTGTCCCCTTGGAATTTAGAGTATGATTTTGAGTTTAAACCCCTGCAACTTTCAAGTAATACATCTGATCAGAGGAGTTGAGGAACTAGCCTCTAATCTGGAGATTCTTTTCCCACTTTTACAAGTCCCACACTTGGGGAAAAGATTCAATATTGTGCAATCACACTGGATGTCCAAATATCAAACTAGAAATCTGATAAACATCTAGGGGTGTTGCTGATTTGCACTAACATTTTTGGCACGCCCGGTGGGACATTAGAGGTCTTCATCTTCATTGCAACAAAATAGACTGTGCATTTGTTGCAAGTTTCTTGCTTAAAAGAGCCCTGAATTGCACATCTGGCGACTCCAAGGAAGAAGAATCAACTGGTTTTAGAAGTCCAGACTTGAAAAACTCATGAGAAGAATCTCCACAAGGTCAAGAGTTGGAGAAGAAGAAGTGTTTTTTGAGTATCTAAAATTATCTCCAAGAAGAAGAAAAAGAGGGAGGAGAATTCAAAGGTCTCCATCTCCACCAAACAGAACTCTATCAACTCCTCCACCTGGTAGACCTTTCATCCAATCAACAAGGGTTCTAAGGCCAATCAGAATGGCACAACACAACCCATATGTCAACTTCACTGAGTAACAACCCACTTGCTATCAATGCAATAAATCCAATCCCAGTTACAACATTGAATAATATTCCATACTTTACTGGGGAGAATCATACCACTCCTGGTGATCATGTCAAGGATATTGCTAATATTTGTGCAATCCATGAGATTGATGAGATGAAAGTTGTTTTCAAACTGCTAGCATCTTCATTCAAAGGGAAATATTTGCAATGGTTCAGGAGCCTTGCTTCAGGCTCTATCCAAAATTGGAACCAGTTATGTATATCCCTCCATGAGTAGTTTGGAGAAAAGGGAGATAACTTGTCCCTTTTGGAACAATTGAAAACTATCAAGAGAGCTCCCAATGAGTAGCTGACTGAATTCAACTTCAGATTTCAAAGGACTTGGGAGAGAATTCCAATGGTAGTAAGGCCAACAGCAGAAGGTGTTTTTCTATATTACCTTAAAGCTTTAAATTCTAATATTTCTATGTTAATTCAATCCATGGGAGGCACAACTATCCCTGTTGCTTATAGCATTGCCATTAGGGATGAATTTTTTCTTATTCAAGCTGGCAAGCTAGCTCCTAGGCCTCCAATGCCATTGTATCCAAATTTAGAAAGTCCAAGCACTAGTCAAGTGCCTATTTTAGCTCCTATTCCCACTTCTAAAAATCATAAATTCAAGTGAAGATTCTACTTCATCTTCTAGTGCCTCAAATGAACTTCAAGAAGTCATGAAGTAATTGCAAAATTTAGGTAATGAGTTGGTTACACTCAAGAGGTAGCAAGCCTAAGGTTTTAGACCTTCTTATCAACCTCAAGCTCAGCCTAACAGGTAGCCATATCAGCCTCAAAAACCACCCAATCCATCTGTAAATCAAAACCAAGCAAGGCCTCCTACCAACAGACCATTTCAGCCCTATAATCCCAATGTTGCATCTGCCTCTAAAAGCACTAGTGCCAGTACAAAACAACATAGCTCAAGAGTATGACTGGTGTTTCCCATGTAATGAACCTCACAACCAGTCTATGTGCTTTAATGGTGCTCTAAATAAAGCATTAATGGTAACAACAACTGGTGTGGAGGGTGAAGGGAGTCAAGGAAATAACAAACAACAAGAAACATCTCTAGCAACAATCAGCTCCAAATGATGCCACACTTGTAAACTAGCAGTCAGAAGACTTTTGTGGCATAAATAAAACAATATCTCAAAGTTTTGCAGCCAACACAAGGTCAAAAAGGAGAAATTTGGGTGAAGGACAGCCATTGGCTCCAAGTGATCCACAACCTTCTACCACTCCACAAACTGTTGGCAAACAAAATGCAGTTCCAAACATGCACAAGGACTACCCAAGCCAGGTCCTAGACTAACTCAGATGCCAGTTGTTGTTGCCCATGTGTAAGGAATGAATGTAGGCCAAAGGATATAGCAGAGAGATTATTCATCTCCATTCAACATCATTGATCAGATGAAGAAGACAAATGTAAACATATCAATGTGGGAATCACTATCCATCCCAGGCCAAAGAGATTTGCTACAAGCTGCCATGAAGGACTGGTCAAATTCAAATCAACAGGTCCCAAATGCAAGAGAAGGTACTCACAAATGTTTCCCAGCCTGAAGGGAATCATGGAGGACAGCAAGGTAAAATGTTGAAGTCCCCTCCATTCTATGTTTCATTAATCATTGGGAACCAATTAGTACATAATTGCATGATTGATTCTGGGGCAAGTAGTTCAGTAATGCCCAAGACAAATAGCTGATCAGTTGGGGCTCCAATATGAAGTCAGATCCAAAGGGGTAGTGCAATTGGATGGGACAACAGTGACAATAGTAGGAGTGATTAAAAACTTGAGTCTTACTTTGCATGCATGCCCCAACGTTGTTGTTTTGCAATATGACTCAGTGATAGATCTTCCACCACTCTTTTCCCTATGTTTGTTAAGGGATTTCACAGCTAAGATTGGAGGTTACTTATCTACTGATTGGTCACACATGTTGTTTAGAACAAGATATGGAACCAAGGCCACAATCAGATCTGAAGCCTATTGCAAACTTTCACATTGAGCCTCACACTCCAAGCCAAATCAATACCAACTGTGTTCAGCGTTTGATCAAGAAGATTATCCAAGCACTGATGAATCTGACACCAAGGTTGGAAGCATCCCAGATTTGACTCTTGATGAATGGGAAAGAAAGGTGCATGCTTTTGATCCTTATCAAGAAATAGAAGAATCTGAGCTAGGATTCTATTACATGCATGAAGGAAATTAGCCTATTCCTAGCATCACCAAGCCATACCACAAGGATGAAAATGAGGTATGGCAGTTGTTCTTTGATGGATCAAGAATTAAACAAGGTGTAGGAGGGGGAGCTATGTTTGGTTCACCTCAAGGAGTTAAGTACTATTCAGCTTTTAGATTTCAGTTTGCATGTTCTAATAACACTGCTGAATATGAAGCTTTGATACAAGGATTGCATTGGTCAATCAAAGGAGGAATAAAGAACTTGCAAATCTTTGGTGACAGTGAACCTGATTTTCAACCAAGTTAGAGGATAGCATGTTGCCAAGAATGATCTGCTCAAGTGCTACAAAAACAGGGTGTGGGACCTCATTGAAGATTTTGAGGGTTTTAGCATCAAATCCATCCCTAGAAAAGAGAACCAAGCTATCTGATAGACTTGTAGCAGTTGGAGCAGCCTTTGATGTTGTTGAAAGAATCAAGAAAGACAAAGTATAGCCAAACATTCATGTGATTGTAAGGCCTTTAGTGCCAGACAACAATGTAAGTTGGCAAGCGTTTGAGAATGATTAACAAATCATCCATTTCTTGCAAGAAGAGGCTGAGTTCTCAGCTAAAAATCAGGCAAAGTCTAGAACAACAGTATGGTGATCAAGTGGTACAGCTAAGAACCAACAAACTACCAAAGTGACTTGTCACTTTGGAGTCCATTTTCAATCCTAATGATCATTTTAGGAAGGAGAAATCAAACATCCAAGTCAAGGGATAAGATTCAGTGCCCATCTTGGTGGAAGAAGGCAAGTCACTCCAAATTGGTAAAGTGACAACTGAACAAGAAAGGTATGAGTTCATACAGCTTTGTTAAGAACTCCATGATGTGTTTGCTTGGAGCTATAAAGATTTGAAAGGTTTCAATCCAAAGTTAGCTCAGCACACCATTTAACTAGACCCAAGTGCTAAACCCATCAGGTAAAAACAAAGGCTAGTCAATCCACACATGGAGCCTCTCATGAGAAAAGAATTGAATAAGTTGATAGAGTCAAGTATCATATTCCCTATCAAGCATTCTAGTTGGGTAGCCAACTTGGTCCCGGTTATAAAGAAGAGTGGAGAGATCAGGCTATGTGTTGACTTCAGAGATCTGAATAGAGCATCTCTCAAGGATCATTACCCGCTTCCTTCTATTGAGAAGATTTTACAAGTTGTTGTTGGCTCTGAAATGTTTTCATTGCTTGACGGTTATTTAGGGTACAATCAAATCATGGTGAAGAAAGAGGATCAGTTCAAGACAACCTTCACAACCAAATGGGGGACTTATGCATGTATAAAAAATGCCATTTGAGTTGTCCAACGCTTGAGATACATTCAAAAGGGAGATGGACATGGTATTCAAGGATTTGATTAACAAAATGGTGTTGATATATCTATATGGTATCACTATTTTTTCAAAAAATGTAGTATACCATCTCTTTCATTTGAGACAAGTGTTCCAAAGGTGTAGAAGATTTGGAGTATCTTTGAATCCCAAAAAGTGTATTTTTCTAGCTCATGAAGGAAAGCTCCTTGGCCACATTTTCTCCAAAAAAGGATTAGTAATTGATCCAGAAAGAGTTGAAGCCATAAGAGCACTACCATTGCCAATCCACAAGAAATCCCTTCAAATTTTCTTAGGAAGGATAAATTTTGTTTAGAGGTTTGTCCCAAATTTTACAGCCCTATTCAAGCCTATCACCAAGATGTTAAAGAAAGGCATAGCTTTCAAATGGACAGCAGAGAGCAAGGCAAGTTTTGAAGCAATCAAAGAAGCTATCTCACAAGCCCCAACTCTCATTAACCTAGATTTCTCCAAGGATTTCATCCTCTATGCATTTGGAAGAGATGATACTATTTCTGTAATTTTGGTACAGCAAAACAAAAACAATGATGAGCAGCCAATTGCTTTCTTTATCAAAAGCCTGGAGGACTATGAGGTGATATATTCCTTCATTGAGAAGAATTTTCTTGCAGTGATTATGAGCTTGAAGAAATTTAAGCATCTAGTTTCGAACAACAAGGTTCAACTATTGGTTTCTCATGTGGGAGTTAAATACTTCCTCCTTAATAAAGACCTAAATGAAAAGAGGGCAGGGTGGATTACTCGTGTCATGGATTATGACATTGAGATCAAAGTCACCAAGTTGGTCAGAGGAAAAGGGTTGTGTGAGCAGCTGGTCTTGAGCAAGCAAATGGAAGCATGCAATGAGAAAGAGTTTTTTTTGCGTTGCAAGACAGCCATGAACAAGGAAGTACTCAAGAAGAAAATGAGGGTGTCCTCACTCCTTGCTAGACCTGAGACATAATGCACTTTCTACACACTAGCCTATGCCCTCCAAAGATGAATAAAACCAAAAGGAGAGACTTTAGATTGTAGGATATCCCATATGCCCTTGTTGATAGTGTTTTATTCAAAAGAGATGTGAATGGAGTGCTGTTGAGATGCATTGGTACAAATCAGATCCAAAAAGTGTTGGAAGAGTTCCATGGTGGATCAGCTAGTGGTCATTTTGCACCCAGAGTGACAGCTCTCAATATCATGAGGGTTGGCTATTATTGGCCCAAGATTTTTAGTGATTGTTATGCATGGATCAAGAAGTGCAAGAATTGTGCATTCTTCACAAGTAAGGAGAGACTAGCTTCCCTTCCATTGCATCCAATTTCAGTTGACCAGCCATTCATGCAATGGGGTTTGGACTTCATTGGAGTCATTTTACCAAATTCAAGCCAAGGACACAAATGGATTCTAACAGCAACATATTATTTCACCAAGTGGACTGAGGTGGTGGCACTTAAGGAAGCAAATGAATCTAGCATCCTTGACATCTATGAAGGGATAGCAACCAGATTTGGCATACCTGCTATAATAATAACAGATAATGCATTAGCATTCATTGGGTCCAAGGTAACTGAATGGGCTGTCAAGAATGGGATCTACCTAAGAACTTCATCAAATTATTATCCTCAGGGTAATGGCCAAGCTGAGTCTACAAACAAGAAATTGTTAAGGATCATCAAGAGGACTCTTGATGAAAATCAGAGGTCTTGGCATACTAAATTGAAATCATCCTTGTGAGCTGATAGGATAACCCCCAAGAGATCTATAGGTAACTCTCCATTCAAGCTTGTTTATGGAAGAGAGGCAATTTTTCACATGTCACTTGAGTTGCCAACATTGGAACTCATGAATCAGTTGGAGTTGTTGGAGTTCAAACCCATGGAAGTTAGGTATACAGAATTGATGGAGCTCCAAGAAATCATAAATCAGGCATCCTAAGCAATTGATAAGGATCAAGCTTTGATCAAGAAGACCTTTGATAGAAAGGCCAAGGATAGATCTTTTCAAGTTGGAGATCTAGTGTTAGAATGGGATGCAGACAGAGAAAAACCAAGGAGACATTCAAAATTTGATGCCATTTGGAGTGGCCCCTACATGGTCACAAAGTGTAAGGACAACAATGCCTTCCAATTGTCCACATTGGATGGTGAAGAATTTCATATTCTATTCAATGGAGTCCATATGAATCATTACTACTAAAGGAATTCTCCACCTTGTACATATTAGCTTAGGTTTTCATTCCTCCAAGTGCTTATGCACATTGTTTTGTTATAGTTTAAATTTTCTTTCCCTAAGTGCTTTGGCACAAGCTTGCTATTCTACGGAATGTATTTTGCAGGCCTTGCTCCAAATCAGATGGTGTTCTGCCCTCCTCTTCCTCCTTACATTGTTATAATCAGTTGGGGGTACCAAGCAGAGAATTTGATGACTCCATGCCCAATGGATTACTTCAGGCAACTGGTAACTTCATCCAGCAGGAAGATGACCCCTCTGAGTCGCCAAAATTGTTATCCAAAATAATCCCCTTGCTCATTTTTTGGCTAACTCCCTTTATTATTTCCTTAGTCATAGTTTTTTATCTTTCAGACACTCAAAACCTTCTAGAAATGGCACCATTGGATAGAGCTCTTTCTCATATTTCTAGAAAGGTAAAGTTTTCTTCCTAATTCCATGTATTTTTGAAGTTATGGCTCGATGGAGTTTTTGCCAGAAATTTTCCTTGGACATGCCTGCCAACCAATCAGAGAGTGCCACATCAGCAAGGAGTGGCGGGGGGCAGAGTCAACTTAGAAATTTTAACAAAGTATTTGGCAGGGTTCAAAAGGATAAATTTTTCCCTGAGGGCCCGCCATTTAATAAGATGCTAGGCCACGTGTCCTTAAGCCGAAGGGATGGCAGAGCATGGAGGGAGACTTGGAAAATTTCCAAAGTATTTGGTGATGGCGCTAAGGAGAAATTTTGGCCCGCAGGCCCGCTAACTAGTGAGATCACGCCACGTGTCACCACGGCGGTGGGGGTTAGAGGTGCGAAAGGAATTTTTTCCTTTTCACCCAAGTGTGGAAAAATGAAAGGAAAAACCTGCCCCCAAAATTTGACCCAATAAGATCGTGCCACATGTCCTAGGGGGTGTTGGACCTTTAAACGCTGGGGAGAAATTGGGGGAAATTTCCCAAAGGTGAGTGCAATTTGAAAAAAATTTCCCCAAGGCCCGCATCTAATAGCATTGTGCCACGTGTCCTTAAGTTGAAGGGATGGTGGAGCGTGGGAAAAAATTGGGAAATTTTCCCAAAGCAAAATCAAAGGAAATTTTCAAAAGGAAGTCCTGGCTCCCAAGGCTCGAGCCAATCAGATCATGCCACATATCCAGGTGGCGGTACAAAACACAAGGCAAGTCCACAGAGAAAAATGAAAGGAAAATCCCGCATCTAATATCATTGCACCATGTGTCCAATTCAAGGAGGGTGATCAAAAGTGATGGAAAATTTGAAGGAGAGGCCCACGACGAATCACAGTGTGCCACATGTCCTCGGGTCATCGGGCCGGAAGAGAATCTTTGGAAAATTTTCCAAAGACAAAAATGGTGAAAAATGAGGCGGGGAAGGCCCGCATCCAATCAAAACATGCCATGTGGCACCAAATCGGTAGGGCATGGATATTTTTGGGGAAATTTTCCCAAATACAAAAAGTGGGAAAATTTTAAATTTTTGTCCCGCCAACCCATTTTCGGCCCTCTTTTTTTCCCTAAATGTTCAGAAGGGCATAACATTTGATTCAAATCTCAGATTTCTACATTCTTAGTGGTGTTGGAAAGGTATTGAAATTATATACATGATGGAGGGCTCATTTTTGCATTTTGATGAAGATTTGTAGGAGAAAATGGAGAAAAATCTCTGGCACAAAGAAGTTACAAAAATGACATTTCAACCACCATTTTTAGGAGGACACTTTAGTGGAAGAGTAACAACACATAAGATCTTGAGAGCTAGTTATTGGTGGCCTACTCTCTTCAAATATGTAACCCAGCTAGTTAGAAATGTGATAGTTTCCAACATTTCTCTGGAAGACTAAAAACTTCAGGCTTCCTTCCTTTGCAACATGTATCAATTGAAGCTCCTTTCAGGCAATGGGGGATGGATTTCATTGGTGAGATTTCATATCCTTCTAGTGCTAGCCATAAGTGGATCCTTGTAGCCACTGATTATTTTACAAAGTGCGTAGAGGCAATCCCCACCAAGAAAGCAAAACACCAAATACTTATGGACTTCTTGTTGAATTAAATCATATCTAGATTTGGAGTCCCAGTCAAGATTGTAGGTGATAATTCCATGTGCTTTAGAGCTAACCCTTTAATAGCAATATGCAATGAATATGGAATCAATCTGGCTTATTCTTCAAACTATAACCCCTAAGGGAATGGACAAGCTGAGTCTAGCAATAAGAATTTGTTGAAGATCATTAGAAGAACCTTGGAGTAAAACAAGAAGAAATGGGGTGAAAAATTGAAGTTTACAGTTTGGGCTGATAGGATAACTCCTAAATGAGATATTGGTAAAATCCCATTTGAATTAGTATATGGAACTCAAGATTTGATGCCCTTACACCTACAATTATCTTCATTTCAGTTTTCCTAACAGTTGGAAGATCAAGAGCTTGGCCCATATGAATCAAGGATCAATCAGATTATTGAGCTTGATGAGGAGAGAAGAGCATCCCATCATAGGCATGTCAGATTTAGGGAAAATTTGAAGAGATTGTTTGACAAGAAGGTCACTCGTAGAGCCTTCAATGTTGGAGATCTGGTTTTTTTGTGGGATAGTAGGCATGAAGATGAGGGCAAGCATGGAAAATTTGATGCATTATGGATGGGCCCTTACTCCATTGATATCATAATTGGTGAGCATACCTTTTTTCTCAAATATTTAGATGGGGAATTGCTTGAATTGCCTATTAATGGAAGGAATCTGAAGCATTTCTTGGATTTATCCCCAAATTTGAGATATGAACAACTTATACAGTGTATAGTGTTTGGTTTTTGCTCTTTTTTTGGTGTTTTGTTGGTTTGTGGTTTGCCTAGCTGTGTGGTAGCCTTTTTTGTCAGGTTCTCAATTGGTTTTGGGTGATTTTTAGCTAGTGAATCCTTTGCCTAATGGATTATTTGGCACTTGGTCTTCTTATTGTTTCTATGGAACTCATTGGGAGTGCCCATCCCCAAGCAAGAGCTGATGTTGGTGTCATTTTTGAGCTTGCACCATGTTGCCCTAATTTTCCAAATCTGTATTTTCTCAAGAATGTTTTACCCTTTGAATTGATGGTTTGAAATTCTTCCCCTCCAATTGAAATGCTTTAAAAATGCTCAAAAACTTTTTGTTTTCCCTAATTTGAAGGAATATTCCAATTTTTCCCTTTTTTGTGTCCTAGTTTTTCCAATTTTGTGGGTTGTGTCGTTTTTTCCCTTTGCCAGATCGTGGAAAATTCTAAATTGATAAATTCATACTTGTTTTCCTTTTAAAATTCAATCCCAAGGTCGAGAAATGCTCCAAAATCATGTTTTGTCTAGTTCCAATTCAAAAAAAAAATCATCCTTGGTGAAAAAATCAGATTCTGGGCACAACTGGAATTTTTTTATGTTTTTTATGGTCAAACGGGCATCATTTTCCCATCAATTTCTTCCTCAAACACGCATTGGTGATGTGGCAGGTTTTCATTGGCCGAGGAGAGGCAGGGGGTTGGGTCTCCTTTGAAAATTTTGGCTTTATTTTGCAAAAATTTCCTAAGTCAAAATTTTACCCGAATCCCTGCAGCCAACTAGAAGAGGACACATGTCCTAAAAGTTTCAAAATGGAAGAAGGGGCCAAAGGAAAATTTTCTAACTTTTTTCCTTTTTTGTCTAAAAGGTAAAAAATGAAAAATGGCTCCACTCCAATCCAAGGGAGAAATGTGTCCAAGAGGGCAAAAAAGGAAGAACTTTTTGGTTTGTGTGGGAATGCGGGCCTTCTGATCTGAAAACCAAATTTAACTAGCAATTGTGCACACACACTTTTCTTGCTTTGTAATGATTTTCGATTTAAATTTGTGCATTATTTCTTTTTGTATTTTTAATAAAAGAATAAAAACTGCAAGTACTGTGCAAATACAGAAATAAATAAAGAGAATTCACCAGCAACGTGACGCGAGAATTGATAACGGAGTTCGGCGCTTGAGGCCTACGTCTCCGGGTCTGGTTGAATGGGACCGATCTATTAAAATCTTGAAAATAATCCTTTACAAAGAATTCTACAAAATTTAGACCTTCTCACAGTCTTCCTCTGTCGAAAATAACAGGGGTTGCCTTTTACATCTCCTTCAAATTCCTCCGTTAGCTCAAGATATGAGCAATACAATATTTCTTACACAGTCCGAATGCCATTACAAATAAAATATTACCCTTTATATACTGTTTGTGCACCTCCTGGTTTGATGGCTGGGCGCATATCCTTTTACCACCTCCACCCGAGTTCCATTCCCCTTGGCTGATCCTTTTTGGGAATAAAATCCCACATTGGGCGCTTGGGAGTATATCTTATGCTTTAAAATAGGCAAAGAGGGCGCATTTAAAGTGGCAAGTAAGCCACCTAAGCCTATATACTAGGCGCTTTGACCATGGGGCGCATTGGGTGGCGCATTGCATTTGTTTTAGGCGCCTAAATCCCTAAAATGGTGGGCAGTTTCAAATGTGGCGTGGATAGTTTAATGTTTGTTTGGACAGTTTGAAATAATGCGTGGAAAATTTAGTATATGCTTGGAAATGATTAAAAAAAAGGCGTGGAAAAAGCAAGGAAGTTAAAAAGGGCGTGGAAAATTTAAGTCAAGCATGCCCATTATCCCACATGCATGGCGCAATAGAAAATATAGAGGTTTATATGTACAGTTGGTTGAATGTTTAAATGAGAAGGAGGCCAAGGCACCCCTCCTAAATCGAGTGTGTCGAACCTGGCTGAGGGCCCCCAGCCAGAAAATAGCGGGGTCCATTTGTCTGAGATCGAGTGTCCAAGACCGGCGTTCCAAAACCCATTATTTTTAATACGTCACACAATTTGTCCATGTGTGGCAATACGATCGCAACACTTGGCGAGCGTGCACACGTCCACCCTGCACAAAAAAACCCAAAATTCGCCAGTTGTCCAAAAATTTCAGCGGGCTATAACTTTTGCAAACGAGCTCCGTTTCCTGCAAACAAGCTGTCGTTGGAGTCGTATAATTTTTCCCCACGTTTTAAAAATGACTGCAACAATTTCTGAGAAGATCTTAGATCGGTGTTTCTCTGTGAGGATCCCTGGATCATTTCTGGATCACCTTCAGAGGTCATTAAGGTTTTTTTCCTTTTTGGGAAAGTGGTTTAAAGAAAATTTTTGGCCTGAAAACCTGTGACCAATCCAGGTGAGACACGTGTCCATAAAGGGTCAGAGGGAAGTGCGGGTTTGCGGGGGGAAATGGGGATTTTTCCCCTTTTTGGAAAAATGGATAAAGGCCAAATTTTGGGCCGAGTTTCCGTGACAAATCAAAAGAGGACATGTGTCCAAAATTTGTAAGAGGCGGGTTGGCAGGTCCATGGAGGTAAAAGGGGATTTTTTCCCTTATTTATAGAGTTAGAAATTAAAAATTTAGCATGCCCCCGCGAACGAATCATAGGTGGACACGTGTCCAACAAAGTGGGTTGGCGAGCCAGTAGAGGAAGGAGGCAATTTTTTCCCTTTTGTAAAAGAGACTCAGAACTAAAATTTAGAGCACTGGCCTACGACGAATCACAAGGAGATGTGGCAAGGGAAAAATCAAAGGTATGGGCCTGCGGGGCAAAAAGTGAAAATTTTCCCAATTTCCAAAAAGGTCAAAATGCACAGAATTGAAGCATGATCCCGATGGGACCCACTATGTGCCACGTGTCAGCTGTAAAATTCAAAGGCGGAGAGGTGGAGAAAAAAGTCAGAATTTTCCATTTTTCTAAAAAATGTGGAAAAGTAAAAAATGAGCCCGAATTTGTTTCCAATCATTTTTTGACATGTGTCCGACCTTATCCAAAAAATTAAAAAGGTAAATCAGGCTTATTTCTTAATCTACATCTTCCACGTGGAGGGAAAGGATTAAAAGATGGATAAGATCAATGGTTGCTGTGTATCCATTTGTTTTGACCACCATGGGAACTCCAAGAAACTTGGAAACATGATTTTTGCATCAAAATTCATCAAATTTATAGTGATTTTGTGTCATCTTGGCCTTCCAGGATCATTGGCATCACTTTCATGGCTTAATTATTTGATTTGAGGTGTTGTTGTAATAAATTTTTACTCAGCCTGAGAAAACACTTGAAATGTAAAAATCAAAAGTTGCAGAGGTATTTAGAAAAGGTAAAAAGGTGAAAATGATGAGTAAGAGGTGGTTGCATGCCTCAATGATGAAAAACATGCCTCCAAGATGGATAATGATCCAGATATTTGTAATGGTTTAATCTTTTTTGGTACACTGGGCAACCTGCAAATGTTTTTCTGTTTGATGTCATTTTCATTTAATCATGAGAATTGTTTTGTAACAAACTTGATCCCATGGCATATTCTTTGCTTGGGAAAGAAGGATCTAATGTGGCATAAGGTATATAATGTATTTTGGAGAAATTTAAGGAGTTCAGGAAAAAATGGAAAATCACGAGCAAATTCTGAGAGAAATCTCATCTTCTAAGAAACCCACCAAAGAACCAGGATAATTTATTTTGTGTTGGATCTTCATGTATGTGAGTTGTTTACAAGTGTATAGTCATCACATATCTTTGAGATTGTTCATGAAACTCTCCCCTTCTGATGAATCTAACAAGCTTTTGAGTTAATCTATGTTTTTCTAGGTAATATGATGTCTATTATCATTTTTAAATGCCTACAAATAGTTTTCATTGTTCTTATTGCAATCTTGCATTGAAATCCTTTAGAAATCACATAGGATCTCCATTTTTGGTTGATATTTTAGTGGCATTTGTAATCTCATATTCAGAAGAGCCTTCATCTGACAAGGAGATAAACAAATTTAAAATCACTTTACCTTCCTTGACTGTAGAGATTTCTTGTAAGCCTTTGGGGGCACCTCAGGCGTGATTTGATCAAGGATTTTTGTGTTTAATTGAGTTCTTTACTTCAAGATTTTGTGGTGAGTTCTCAAAGACTGTGTGAAGAGTGCTTCCTGGGCTTCCATTTATGCCTCTTCTGGTTGAAAGAATGTCTTGATTATTTGAAGCATTTTATCTCATAGTTGTTTTCAGCTATTGTAGAGGTTTTTAAAGATCTGATATATGCCACTTTGTCTCATCAATACCCCACCAAAAAATCATTCTAAACAACCCATCCTACCCATACTACCCCTACATTTATATTTTGTGTCAACAAAAGAATACAATCCATTTACAAAAATGTAAAAAAAGGGTCAGGATCTTACAATGTCTTCAGTAACCCTTGCCTTGCATTGAAAATATCTCCATGATCTAGGAGTGACAACTTGTGAAAGTCAGATTTGGAGTGTTGATCATATTTTCCCAAGGAATTTTCATACTACTTACATAAATTGAGTAATATCTTCATCTCCTTCACCATTTGGGGGTTACAATATAGGTTCTCTTACCTTGGTTGAAAGGCACAACCTAAAATAGTGAGGGTCAGATCAGATCCTTTCAAGGTGCTATCCATCTCTCCACAAATCTGAGTGTCAGTTAGATCACATTCCTGGCTACAAAATGACACACATCAAGATCTATCTGAATTCAAGCCTCATGTCATATCTTTGATGCTTCTCAGACTAAAAGGGAGAGCAATTTGGGTAACAACATGCCTGAAATGTGTAGTCTTGTAATATATAGTTTTATAATGATGAACTGAAAGCTGGAGATTTACTTGTATTGGTTGTGTAAATTATCTTGTATTTATGAAGAATATGGAAAGCCTATCTTGATGATTATTTTCATATCGGTTATATGCTTAATTTGGATAAACTTGATTAGTTGGAAAAAGGGAAATAGTTTAATTTCTCTTATTTAGAATCAACTTGTTAAGTTGCATAAGATAATGAATTTTATCTAAAAAATTCTAACATAGTAATGGAATGTGTAATGAATATGTAGTAAAACTATAGAAATTGTGAAAGATAAGAAGGGTACGCCAAACCCTAACACTTAATCATGTAGAGGAATATTCTTCCTCGCTCAAAGAAATGTAATCTAAAGAATGGTGATTTGATCGTTAATCGTTAGACTTCATTTCCTATAATGTCTACTGCTAGTTAAACCTATTTGGTTACTACACCTTCTTTGAATGGTTAAGTTACATTTAATGGGAATTATGATGTTTTTTTCCTGTTCCTTTTGGATATCTATTTGTTAAGTCAAGTAAAACGAACCTAAAAATAAATCATAAGTTAAGGAAGTTCGTTAATGGCTAAATGAATCAAATTTAGAAAAGAATTTATGGAGTGTTGGATTAGGGTTTAGCTGGGTTAATAAAATCGATGTAATAATCTAAATTAAAATGTATTAATAACCTCCATGGAGTATGTACATCTTAATGAGTCAATTTCTATAGGATGTTGGCACACGCCAACTGTAGAACTATACCTTCAAGAAGACAAGGGTCTTCTCAAGGATACAACATTGCAGCTGACATATGGTAACACCCTTCTGCATTGATCATTTAGATCTACACAAAATTAAGGAATTGAACTTATTTTCTCTCTAAGACAAGTTAGTGGCATGTTTATGATAGGTAGTATCTTTAAATGGCTCAGGGTACCTTGGCACATCTGGTTGACTTATGTCAACCGAGTATGCCCATATACCCTAAGACATTTTTGAGCGTCTTCTTATAATAAATTATGTTTCTAACTAGGGATAGGGTTAAACCTTGGGAAAGTGGACTGATGGTAGTAAGTAAAGACCATTCTAGATAACATAAGAGTGAAGAGAAGAACGTATTTTGGAATGATGAGTATGTTGTCTAGGAAGAGTAACATGAATAGTATGTTGAAAATATTTGGGCAAAGTATCATAAGCTGCTGGTTGCGTTGTCCTACATCACCTAGTTTAAAGCAATTTGATATCAAATGAATATCAGTAACAAATATTCAGATAGGTTCTTTAAATAGATCACTCAGTATTCAGAATAGGGTAGGAGAACAAAGTATACGTAGTATACATAAAGTATTCTATACTTCAAGTTAACATGAGAGATCGGTTGATAACCGAGTCATGGAATGAGAGATCAGTATCATACCTAGTCATTACAACTACATATGGTTATTTTTTATGAGATTGATTGGCATGGAATGTGTATTCTAAATGATGTTTTATTTAGAACAGAGAACATTATGAAAAAAAATAAAAAATCCCTTGTTTCTAAAGTCTTAAAGTGGGAATGTTACACACAATTAAAATAGGTTTCACATGGGAACTCACTTCTTCCTCCCCTGCAATTACCACAACCATGGAATCCTCTATGAAATCCCCTTCCGCACGTGCCTCCATCTGCATGCTACTCATAACGGTGGTCATCATTCTTACAACTACTGGCAATGCTGGTCTGATGCACACCATGATCAATGGCCTCATGGATCTGGTCAATAAGCTGAAAATATTTGGTATCATGGGTCGTAGAGGTGCAAATCTTACAGTAAAAATACATATTCTTACTAATTACATGTTGTAACAAGGTACATCTACTTACATCATGGTACCCATGACAAATCTCACAGTCTATAGCTACAACACATACTATCTTCAGGGGGAAACTATCCTTGGCATGCCCCTCTACCTCACAATCTATACACCACATTCCAGCGAGTCTCCTGAGATGAGTTTGTAGATAAATTTTCCATCTACTTAGCCATAGAAGAAATTTGAGCTTCCAGAAATGGGCTAACACTAGTGTCAGTGCTCCTAACAGCTTCAGCGTGCAGGTTAGCTTCTAATGCCTCGCACGGGTCTGTGAATGTCTTATGAGATAAATCTCTTTTAAATGGGGTTATCAACCCTCTAATAAACCATTCAACATGTTTTGAAGGGTGAATTTCATATGAAAATTTTGAAATGAGAGTCTGAAACCATGTGTCATACTCCCGCACACTCTTTGTCATTCCCTGCTGAATTTCCTTAAGGGCGTTGATGGTCTTATGTTTAAACTCAGGGATGTGGAATTCTATTAGGAAAGAATTTGTTAATGCAGTGTAATCTACCACTATTTGATGGGGGTCATACTCCCTTTACCACCTATGTGCCCATCCTTGCATCATCATTACAAACTGACTAGCCTTCCATTCCAGGGTGGTGATCCCCTTTGCGCTCCATAGTAACTCACACTTGTGAACATGCTCCGCAACATCTTCAATACCCCTGTAACCTAGAAAATGTAAAGACATATCAAAAAATACTTGAGGAGGTGGATGGGGCCCTTGTCCTCTTGATCTAATTCCCTGACTTGCTCAGGTGTTTCCTCATTTTTCTGGATCCACTAGATCCACCTCTAGATCCACTAGTAGCCAATAACGGGCCTGAAGCGGTCATGCTTAGGGTCCCCAATGTCCCACTAAATTGTGTGTCAACTGTCTGTGAGATTTTTCCACTACCATATGTGTGTCCCACGCCACTCCCTGATGCATTACTAAAGCCTTGTATATTCTCTCCTTGTCCAAAAAATCCTCTGAATACTAGAATAGTATGCGTAGCCATAGAAGTGGGAAATGAAAAATTGTATCTCCTAGGTACAGATCTGTCACTTCCACTAATACCAACTGGGTCAGGGATACTCCTTCCTTGATCTGGAAAACCAAGCACTAGGGTTTGGTCAATAGTTGGGTTTAGATGCATGCCAATGACTCTTCTCTCTCCATGTGAAGAACTCTCATTAGAAGTTTAAGGGGTCTCTCTTACGTGCTTGCCAAGATGGGGTAGCACAGACTGCTCAGGTTCCAATTCCTCTACCCAAACCTCAAATCCTTCCCACAACATCTACCTCCATAAATCCATCACACTTGTAACCTCATGTTGTCTAGAAATCTCCCTTTGATGTGCTTCACTATACTTGAGCCGTCTCTCCTCCATTTCTTTCTCTGTCGTAATGTCTATCATCTTCCTCCACCTTAGCTTCCTCACCTAGCGCTCAGGAAGGTTTTAGCCGTCCATTAGAAATGTGGCTAAACCCATGGTCATGATCAAGATCTTCATTGCCAAAGGGATATCATGTAGAAATGATCCCCTGGGATCCCAAAAAAACTCAAACTCAGCAACCTGTAGACAAGAATATGTAGAAATAGCGTACTCAAGAGTGTAGCTTGACAATACTCCTTTCCACCAATGATCCACACCACGAGTCCACGTTAGATCTGCATCTTGTAACCTGTGGAATTCTTGTTAGGTCTAGGCATGTGATCTATAATACCAGCTTGATCTGGATGCATATGCTGAGATCCATTCATACAGCTCTGCTAGGAAGCAACATAAAAATGTTTCATACAAATCATGGTAGTTCTCTTCTACCCATCTGCAAGCATCAAACTTAGGCCCAATGCTAAATCTTTGAGAATACGCATCCTCTGTGCTCTTAAACCATGATTCAACACTTTCCACAGTTAAATGCTCTATCATCACTCATTGTATAGATCATGATGTATGCTATTTCCCACTGCAAATTCAAAAAGAGGTCCTGGCAACGAAACCAAGATGTAGTCATTTTTACATTCACTAAAGAACAAGGGAACCCCATGCATGTTGACCTATCACCCAACGGGTGCTAGGCACTCACCCAAGGCACGTGTGGGTGTTGAGTCTCTCTTTTATGTGAGTTGAGTGGGGAAACATCATCTATGTTCCAAACATTAAAGGAAGTGAGTGGGAATGAGACATAAAAACATCATAGAGCCCAGAATAGCTCTACACCATTGAAGTCATTACAGACAAAGACACTTTAACAGACTTAAAGAAATGAATCAAAATAGAAAGGAAAATGCATAGGGATTCATATTCATCTTAGAAACATACATGAAATAGAACTATGAAGATATAAGGATGGACCAGAATCATTAATGATCATATTAAAAATAAGTTGATAACCTCATTACATCCATTAGATTCATCACAGAACATCGTAGTATGGCAGACCAAAGGTATACATCATAGATGGATCTACATTCCTTAGCTCCCAAGAATAATTTTTATAACCCCAAGCCCTTGATACATCCATCTTCTATAGTTTATCTACCCAAACCCAACAAAATCCTTGCAGCCATTTCTATAGATCTTGGCTCTCTTTTAATCTATATTCTTAACCAAACTCTATTAACACCCACACACTTACACCTTTTCCTTATGTGGACACTTGTATTTATAGGAAACCCAAAGTGCCAACTCATCCTTCTACAGCCTTAGATCTAGTGCTAAGTGTCTGAATGTGGTCCTTTATGGGTGCACGCTCTTCCAAGCCTGAGATCTCCACTCTTTGCTATGATGGCCTTCCAAAAGCCTCCATTGTAGGGCATATTCCTTCCTCGGCCAGCATGTTTCCAGGCTGACATCTTATCCACTCTGCATGTATATTCAAGTCACACTTTTCTCGTGTTCTACCTGAAATGCCAAATATGGCTAATTTCTGATACCTTGTGATGTCGATGCGTAACACGAGTTCTTCTAAAACCCTCCTAGAACCTTTCCTTTCACACATTCTCCTTACGAACCCAATCTTCAACTTAGGCCTTACGCACCCATGTGCCTTTGTGTACTTAGTCAATATTTTAGGGACCCAACATAAACTTAAACCATCACA
This sequence comes from Taxus chinensis, assembly GCA_019776745.2. NCBI lineage: Eukaryota > Viridiplantae > Streptophyta > Pinopsida > Cupressales > Taxaceae > Taxus > Taxus chinensis. The sequence continues at coordinate 850,942,492 of CM034150.1, forward strand.
TGCATATACATCATCATTTATTTTCCATGTTACCAATGACTTGGACATTAATTAAAAATTATAACCTAACTCCATCATGCATGTAACCTAAATCCATCATGTTTATGACCTGACTACATCATGCCTATAACCTAACTCCATCATGCCTATGACCTAACTCAACCATGCCTATGACCTGACCCCATCATGCCTACACCAACCTATCTCCACCATGCCTAATACACCTAGTTTCCATAACATACAAAAATAATAATGGAAATCAAAACAAGTACACCATCCATACCATAAATATCATCATCTATATAAATGAGAAAGTCTGTGTATCCATACATATGTACACAGATACAAATAAATACAAATATATCAAATCAATTAGATACAACCTCACTATCTTCAGCACGTAGGCCATTATAAAAATCAAAATCACAAAACTCTCATATACATCCTCACTATCTTTGGAATGTAGGAAGGTATATATATCAGAAAATAAATGCAATGATCATCTATAATGACTAATCGTCACCCCACCTGATATCCTCTGGGCCAATATCACTTGTCTCCTCCTCTTCTCCCATGTGACATCCCTTCAACATCTCACCACCCTCCATGGGCCTCAGTCTGACCTTTGTGGGTACCTCACCTAGAGTTGGCCTCTGTGAACTAGTGGCCTTTCCCTGACCCTATCTCAAGGCTTTTTGGTCCCCTATACTCTTCACACTATGAGTGCGAGACCTGGTCCTCTCACTTGAGGCCTGATGTGCTCTATACTTTCAATAGGTAGGGAAATATATCCCTACGGCCATCATGTGATCCTAATATTATCTAACCTTGCCTAGGGAATCCCTAAACCTAGCCATCAGTATTGTCTACAGTGGTTCCATCGGTCTATGACCCTGTACTTATACCATGGGACCCTATCCCACCCCTACCTGTAACATGGGACCCTATCCTTGAGCATGTGTGGGTGCATGTGCCTAGGTCTGAAGGGCCACAATTTGCACCTTTGTAGTGTCCAGCTTTCCCAACAAACCCGCAACTTGCATCTGTAGGATGACCACCTATACCCCATCTCCATATCCACCTTATGTGAGTGTTTTTCTCTATGTAACATGGGCCTAAAGGGCTACTACCTATGCCTATAGAGTAGAAACTTGTGCCTCTAACCCTATCAGCTACCCCGGCACTATCCACAACTGTGTCACCAGGGGTATTCACCTACCCCTATAGGGTGTCCCCTCTGAACTGTGATAGTGGCTAAGTCGGGCTGCATTGTCCTCGATGGTACTACCCATAGTTGTGCTTCCCACCACTATCTATATCTATCTGTCACTCTGACGTCATCAATATGCTAGTCTACTTCCTGATCCTCCTTCCCTGTCAGCACCATCAGCTGTGGTAGAGAAAATATTCCTCTCCACATCGTCCCTCCTGTACTGTGGGAAGGGTGAAGGCACATCCTGGGGAAACCCGAACTTTTTTTTGACCCTATTTATAGGTATCATCTTGTGCTCCCTGACACAGTGTCCCTATATCCATCTGAGCAACTGTAGCTCCTATAGCTCTGCGGTCATTTGCCTATATGATGGGAAGCCCACATATGGCCTCCAAATGATGGCCACACCGAAAAAACCACTCTATTACATGCTTGTAATATATTACATCATGTGTAGCCTTGGCAGTCCGATGCTCTCCAATAGCAGGTACCCCATTACATGTAGCCTACTTGAACCAAGCCCACCTCAAATGCATCTATATAGGGCATACCAACTAGACATGCACACATGATGTGCTCATATGCCTAGTAGTTTATTAGAAACATGAAGCACATGTTGAACCACCGTAACCTCCCATAGGCCCATAAATCTCTATATAACTGCACTAAGAATGTTGGTGCCCATGCAAAACAGGTTCAATACTCCATCATTTCATGAAGAACCCCCCATCAATGCCTGTGGGAATCTCCCACCCTCTGCATCTGGCAGGGAAAAACAAAAAACTACCTCCAAAATCATAACCACTAACCTCATCTCCTCAAGGTGGGCCCTATACATGTCTTCATAACTTAGGCTTGGCACTATAGAACCACAACTCTACTAGCCCCTCGTGAAACACTATCAACGTCAACTCCTCAAATGCCTTTGAGGTAATGGAATTACACATGCATACCTACTATCAGTAGTAGTTAGGATCCTATAAATATCCTCTAAGGTGACATTGATCTCACCTGTCAGAAGATAAAATGTGTTGGTCACTAAATCCCATTTGTCAATGAGTGCGACCATCAAAATCAGCTCCCAGGACTATGTGACGGGTAGCATCTAAACCCCAATCAATCCATCCTCTACAATATGACACCAATCCTTGGATATCGTTCTCCCTCATACCAATACTAAATAGGGGTTTACCCTATCTCACATCTATAGTTGGTCCCTCACATGTATCTAACAAAACCCATAACATGATTAAACCTTGACCATTCCCACATTCACCCTGGACCTACCTACGTATTCCCAAGATCCTTTCTACTGATGACCTATCTCCCTCACCCCACCCTCAAATCATCCCTATGTATACCTATTACCCAAAACTATTTTTCTTCGACAATATCTTCCTATCTCATGACCTATCTCCCCCACTGACCCCCCTCTCATTTATTGGTCCATTTTTCTCTAAATTCCAACCAAAAACAGTCTCCCAAAACTAGCATCAGTAACCTCATCCTGTAACCAAATGCTGGCTAGGTCCCACCAATGTTAGCCAACCCTTGACTGACTTCAGTCACTATCCTGGTGTCAAATCCACCAAAACCCTGCCCCTTTTTCTCTAAACATTCCACATTCTACCCTATCGATCTACCCTTCCCTACCCAAATCTCATCTCAAACCCATCCCCACCCCCACTTTAACCTACATACCACTTCCTAAAAGTTCCCTATTTCATCAATCATCCTTCCAAATTCAAATTCAATCCCCCCCAAACCCATTTTTACCCAAACCTGATCTATAAAAACCAATTCATCTAACAAGTGTGGGGGCACGTCAGGGCCATTGCACTAGTAGTCCACCTGGCCCCTCTCCTACCTCTACCATCACTGAATTCCCTCCTCACCTCCAACCAACTGAATCACTCACAATGATCTTGTGGACCCTCCTATTGAATGACCAATCACCCACTCCAAGGATTGCCAACTCAACCCTCTGTCTCACTCCGTCATTTTCCACTTTTTCACCGCTCCTCTGTCATTTTTTACTATTGGGAAATGAAAAATGATTCCGCAAAAATTGGAATTTTCCTTTTTAATCCCAATTTGCTATGAACCCTAGTGAACCAGCATCAGTCAACATGTAACCGAAGTTAGTCACACTTCAAACTAGTTGCCCTTACTCTGCTCCCTTTTCACCTATCGCCACTCATGCTCACCCACTTTTTATCATTCCGGCCACCCATTGAAATATAACTACAAGCCCAACCTACCACTACATTTCCTTTGCTACGTCTTAGGAGTTGTTATTTAACCTATACCTTGGCCTTACTTGTGCCATGACCTATTTACCTTAACGTACCTACTTGGTGTGACCATTGACCTTATGTACTCATTATACCTTGCGATGTTGTTACATATGTTGTTTTAGCCAACAATACTTTTCCTATTGTCTTGCCATTAATCTTGACTAAACCTTTGGTGTATCAAATCATACCTAAACATTCTTGCTCCTGACCTATGTTGTGTTTCTTGACCATATCCTATACCTTGGATACCTGAATCACTTCACCCTTGTTTGGATAAACCTATTGACCTTAGATGATGTAGACTTTGCAATCCTTTCCACTTGGTACCGTGTTGTAATCTATACGTGTGCGTGTGTTTGATTGTCATTACCCATGATCCGAGTTTGATGACAACATACTACCCATTACCCAAGTTGACTATCACCATTTCCCTCAATACTAAAACCTTTCCCCACCTATCTTCCCAACCTACACCTTTATCAAACCACTCACTGATTTCTTCTTACACCTCATCAGTTCTTGGTGTAGACACCCATAATTATGCCCAAGCAATTTAAATACTTAAATTGTGCTAATTATCTATCTTTTGGAAAATTGATGACATATTGTCATAATGCTCATTTTCCTTCATATCATCATTAATTAGTTAGAATAAGCTAATTAATTAAGTCACCTATTCAAAAAATAACCTAATTAACGACCTTCCATTAATAAATCACCCATTCTACCTAGACTAATTAATTATCTTTCCCTTCCATTTAACCAATAAATCAATATTTAATTGATTTAATCCCCTTCTAATAGCCTAAATCGTACTAATATTCCTCTAATTAGCTTCTATAAGCTTACATCTACCTATTAGTTAATCACCTTTGATTAATTAAAACACCCCCCAACTCCTATGACTTGCTAAGCATAAATTAAACCCTTCTAAAGTAAGGTTACCTTTTATAAAGTGACCTTATCCATTCCTAATCATGTTTTACCTTTATTCCACATGCAAAGGGATGAAGTGTTTCCTTTATCCATTGGGCTATATAAGGAGCCCTCCTTCTACCTTTATACCTACACCTAAACTCCTTCAGAAAGAAAATGCAAAGCATATAGCAAATTAGACTAAGAGCTTGCCTTTTGTTTTCTTGAGATTTCATCATCTTGAAGAGTTAAGTCTCTTTCCTCAGTGCTTAGGTCATATGGGAGGTGTCAAAAGGGTCTTGTAACCCAAATTTGACAAGCCCTCATTCCTAGGTTCTTCGAACACTAAGAACAACCATTTTTAATAGCCATGGAGCCTACCTAGGTTCATTTCATTTATTTGTTGTTAGAAAATAGAGGATTTTAGATGTTTTAACATTGTTAGTTTCAAAGTTTTATTGATGAATTTTTAGCATCTAACCATTTTTTAATTCTTATCATGATGGTGCTAAGTAGTTTGTTTAACTCTTGCTAATTAAGGATATTTAGGTGTTAGTATTTTACTCATATTAGCATTAGTTTAAAAACAACACATGATAATTAAGGATATTTAGGTCTTATAAGTCTTCCATGCCAATTGGATCTCTTTCTTCCAATAAACCCCTGGTGGTTGATCAACAACTCATACCGATTGATCTCTTTCAGAATGAAGAAACAATCAGGGCATTTATAGGGGCATATGAAGATATTCCTTTAGCAGATTATGAGAAAGGATTCTTTTTAAACTTTGATTCATCTACATACTGTGAAGAAAATGTTGATTCATTTTATCAAGAAATGAAGGAATATCTTTAGGTCATGCAACTTGACCCTCCTCTTATTCTTCCATCTTCACATTCTTCATTATGTGATAAAACTTCTTGGTCTTGCATTGATCCATGGCCTATCTTCTCATCACCCAATAACTCTTTGTCTATCATAATTCCTCAATCACAATCTCTTATGGGGTCAAAGCCAAGTATCCCTTCATCTTCATCTAGGTTTGGGTCACCTTCTAGTATCTCTCCCTCTGCTATTTGTGGGACATTTTTGAGTAGTCCACTATCTTCTATTCTTGGGGCACGTACAACTAGCCCCTTATCTTCTATGTATGGATCACCCCTGGGTAGTCCATCATCTTCTATTCTTGGGCCACATTCTAGTATTCCATCATATTACATCTATGGGTCATGTCCTAGTAACCCTTCTTCTTCTATTCTTGGTCCATATCCTAATAATGCTTCGTCTTCTGTCTATGTGTCACATCCTAGTAGCCCTTCTTCTTCTACTCTTGGGCCACATCCTAGTAGCCCTTCATCTTCTATCTATGGCTCACCTCCCAGTAGCCCATCTTCTTCAATCCTTGGACCGTATCCTTTTCATCAATCACATCTTCCTTCTACCAATGACCAGGGCAAGGCCACCATCATTTCTCTTATTCCTATCATCAATCATAAACATTTACTTTCTTCTCCTTCTTGAGGTTAGAAAAGTCACAAGTCAGCTTATAAGAAACCCAAACAGGTTCATTATCAAGCTCATGTCAAAACGTTCAAGAGCTCAAAATCCCCCAACAACTTGAACAATCTCAAAGTTGTAAATCAAGTGCGATTCAAGAACGCACATCAATGTAACCATCAAGTATGGCGTAAAGTGCATAAACCTCTGGATAGGGAACTCAAGATCCCACATACAAAATCCATGTTTCAAGATAAATCATAGTCCTTTGTTGAGTGTGAACTCACCACGATCATCGAGATCGGGGAAAACATGACTCTTGATAAACAAACATGCCTAGTCTCCCCTTATCAAGGAAGTCACAAAAATTGTTGTTGGATCTTACCACACATAGTGACTTTGTTAGTCCCAACCTCTTAAAACTGTTAAAAATCTAAAACTAAAAAAACAATTCAAAAATACAAAAAAAAACATTGAGAAAACACAACAAAAATCAAAGGTACAAAGACCAAACATTGTAATCAGGTGTTGCATACACATGGATATTTCTTTCTTCCCTTCCTTGTTATTATTCTACAAGTCTTCCTGCCATTTTCATTCCTTCGGTGATATTTTGGTTAGATTATTCGCATGAATTTTATGACATTTATCTCTATGGTATTCATTTGAACCTGGTCTTTTATCACCTTGGTAAATTAAAGAACGACTGACCTCTTAGAGATCCTATCGCATTCAACATCTAATAAAATTATTGCGAAGAACTTTTGGACATATTTTTTGACACTAGCCAATGTCATCATCATAAGCACTTCCACCTCCTTCCATCAATCCATCAGTGGTTCTTAACCCCTTGTAAAACAAGAGAGCTTAAATAAGTTTTCAGAAAGTAAAAGAATCAAAATCAATCAAAAATCAAAAGCTAAAAGCTACAAAGCTAAAGTAAATTGATATATTACTCTCTCTTGGGATATTTCAAATAATCTCTATCGAGGCTATGGATGCCTAACTGGCAGTAGATCAATGTTGCAATTAGCATAAAATACATCTCCATCGGGGATATGGGCGCCTAGCTAACAACGGAGAAATGTACGGCTATCCTTTCACCATCCATTCATAAAAACACCTTTCACAATAAATCATTCCTACACATTGGCTAGGTTCTCTTCACTTGTTGTCTATTAAATCTTCACTTCAAGAGGTAATAAACTCTACGTGCACACACTGGATCTCTATGAGTAGGTAGGATTAGTATGTTACCAAGTGTCTCATTTTGGATCTTGTTCGGACTCTTACTCTAGTCCATGTCTCATCTTATGATTTTTGACTTTGGTTAATCATTTATTCATCGCGAGGCTTCTAAGCTACATTCATATCATTCCCATCATTCTTCTACTTCATTCAGAACATCCATGTGTATAAGATTACTTGTTTTCCATGTTTGTGGACATGTTTGTCACCTTTCACAAAAACAATCTTCTCCTTCCTTTCTATAATGTGCTTTTAGGCCAACTTACACTAGGGGCATCCTTGCTTCTTCCCAACATTTTATTTGTTTATGTTCATCATCATGTTGAACCTATCCATAATGGCCTTAAGTCTCACTTCTACCTGTGAAGAGTTTACCTTTGAATACTCCCACCTAATCATTGGGGAATTTTTGCATCTTCACCTTTCTGGTACGCACATGGCCTTATGCCCTTGTACATCTCATCTATCGCTAGGGGCATCCACGCTTCCTTATCTTCCTATACATAGTTTCATAAAACTTTCAAAATAAACCAAAACATTCAAATATGTTTAAGAAAACTTCTAAAAATTGAAAATCATCCTACAAAACGTCGCTCTTTGGTTCTCACTTGTTCATGTGTGTGACTTACGGATCATCTTGATCTACCTCCATCAACAAAAGCTAGGTTTCTTACTTCATCTATACTCTGGGGCATAATGAGTTACCTGGTACTATTTCATAGTGCACATTGCTTTTCCATCAGACCCAAGTGTCCTCCATTATTCCCCTCGCATGTATCCTTGCTTGGGGCACCATCATCAACCCTTGTCGTTAATTTACACAGGTCGTAACTTAAGCTCGTTAATAAAAACATTATATTATGTTTCTTTGTTAGTTTAGCTTGTTTACTTTCTCATATTGCATTGCATTTTGTATGTTGCATGGAGTTAGGCATCTTTCACTTTCTCGTATTGCATTGAATTTTGTATGTTTCATGAAGTTAGTGTTTTTCAGCAATGGACAATTGTTCATAGTATGGCTTTTCATGTCATTATAATTTTTTCGTATGCTTCTATATTTCATAAGGATCGATGATGTAGCTCTTATGGAAAAATGATGACATCAAAATTGTTCCAATACACAGTGGCTAGAGGCTATGCTCTTCTCTCCCCTCCTCCATATTTCTTTTGCATCACTTTTCTCTCATCCCTAGTCTTTTGTCTTACTAGGGCATCCTACCCCTTCCCATTCTTCTATCTATATCTTACCTTTTTCAATCATCGACCGCCTTCCTTCATCACCCTATCAACACTCGAGGGGGCATCTCTCCTTCCTACTAATTTTTCTTTTATCCCTTCAAAATTTCTTTTGTCTACTATCTTTGAAGTGGCATCACTTACACTACCCCAAAGAGGGGAAAATGTAGACACCCATAATTATGTCCAAGAAATTTAAATAATTAAATTGCACTAATTATCTATCTTCTAGAAAATTGACTATCCAACAAATACCCTAATTAACGACCTTCTGTTAATAAATCACCCCTTCTACCTAGACTAATTAATTATTATTAATTAATTATCTTTCCCTTCCATTTAACCAATAAATCAATATTTAATTGATTTAATCCCCTTCTATTAGCCTAAATTGTACTAATATTCCTTTAAATATATTCTATAAGCTTACATCTACCTATTAGTTAATCACCTTTGATTAATTAAAACACCCCAACTCCCATGACTTTCTAAGCATAAATTAAACCCTTCTAAAGTAAGGTTACCTTTTATAAAGCAAAATTATCCATTCTTAATCATGTTTTACCTTTATCCCACATGCAAAGGGATGAAGTGTTTCCTTTATCAATTGGGATATATAAGGATCCCTCCTTCTACCTTTATACCTACACCTAAACTCCTTGAGAAAGCAAATGCAAAGCATATAGCAAATTAGACTAAGAGCTTGTCTTTTATTTTCTTGAGAGTTCATCATCTTGAAGAGTTAAGCCTCTTTCTTAAGTACTTAGGTCATATGGGAGGTGTCAAAAGGGTCTTGTAGCCCAACTTTGACAAGCCCTCATTCTTAGGTTCTTGGAACACTAAGAACAACCATTTTTGATAGCCATGGAGCCTACCTAGGTTCATTTCATTTATTTATTGTTAGAGAATAGAGGATTTTAGATGTTTTAACATTATTAGTTTCAAAGTTTTATTGATGAATGTTTAACATCTAACCCTTATTTAATTCTTATCATGATGGTGCTAAGTAGTTTGTTTAACTCTTGCTAATTAAGGCTATTTAGGTATTAGTATTTTACTCATATTAACATTAGTTTAAAAACAACACATGCACACACCTGGTTTTAGGGGGGTCACCTTCACCCACACATGGGGCAATCACTTCCTATTTTTTTAGTGTCACTTACCAATAAAAGCTACGCAAAAAAAAGAGGAAAAATGTAGACACCAATATTGGGTCACACTCCCCTTGGTTCCCTTGCGAATAGCCAACTTAAACACATTCACCTAGCCATGACCCTTATACCCCACATTAATATTGATTTAATTATTTATAATTAAATTAATACTCATCCTCACTTCATTAATTAGTTAATTACCTTAAATAAAACTAATTTACACCTCACCCCACCACCTCACCTACACACCTCACCATAGACCTATTCATAGCATGTTTCCATAACTAACTAAGACTTAGCCCTACTTACCTTAATGAACTAAGACTTAGTATAACCCTAAAAGCACATGCATATTCTTCCTCTAACCACATTCCCACGTATCTAAGCGCAACATTCCATTTAGACCCAACACAAATGAGAAAAATCTTGAAGAGAATAGCCAAGATCTACTATTTTAGGCAACCTAGGATATCACGCCTTAACCGACACCGGTCAACCTAAAATTGATGCTAGTAACCCTAAACCATCGTCGGTTACAATATAAATATTTTGGTAACCTTTTTTGAGGGGTTAGACACATTCTCAAGTTTTGGAGCAAACGAGATATGTATGCAAGAAAGAATTATAGCACTTTCGCACATCCAGGCAGCCATAGCCAACACAACCATTGATCAGAAGGTATTTGCATTCACAGGAGCATTCTAGGAAGCACTTCCATGACACTAATTTCCATTTCACCAATCAACCATCACCACCACCTAGCCATTGAACCTGTACATCAGTAAGTGTGTCTCTATCCTACACCATTTCATTTCTATTCAATTTATAAGGTTTCTTCATCTTTGTTTATCAACCACCATTTATATGTTTACCACACCACTATTGCCTTCTTGTGAACCTGACCATTCTCATCACTCATAGCTATTTTAATCACCTTTGTCTACTCCAGAGTACCTCTTAATTCTCCTAACACCTCCCTATACCTAAACCAACTCCTTACCATCTCTGATTAAGTCTCAGACAAATCCCCAAAACCATGAACTATTTAGTTATTACCAACCCGTAGTAACCATTGTCGGTTCTCACTAAACCGTCGTCGGCCATACCAAACCAACGTCGGTATCTATATTTAGCATTCCCAATAACCTTTTCCAAGTTATTCAAGTGACCCAGAATATGACCCTGACATGTTCCAGCACCTTAATTATTTACCTTATTTCTAGATCTGTTCATATCCTAGCCCGTTATGTGAGATTTTCTTATTATATTTGGATGAGATACCTAAATTATATCAACTACAGTAGAACCTTATTTATTTATGTCATTTATTACATTAAATTGTATTAAATAGTGGTTTGACTACAACCAAGGAAGTATCAAACTTCTTAGATCTAGCACACACTAGGTAGCGTACTGACATATATTGTTAACTCTTTCTTGTGGTCTTGTTGTGTATTTCAGGAAGTTCCTCTTAGCCAAAAGGAAGCTCTCGTAGTCAGCATTGGATCAAGAAGTCAGAATGTGCACAACGACCTTAAAACTAACCATCGCTATAGGTATTCCTCCTTGGCCCACACCCTTATCCGTTTCATCTAAAAACTTAAAGAAAATGGTGAAACACTTGGGTATACATATGTCTTCCTCAATGTGTGGTAGTCACAGTCTACCTTTTCTGTAACAAAATTCAAGTGGTGTGCATCACTAAAACAATGGATTGATTCCTGGAAGTAGCACGTTGTGAAGGCATACAATAGTTTGCACCAAGTGCTCCAACTCCCATCCTTCATATAAAATTGTGTGATGTATAATTACTAGTACACCACGAATTTTACTTCCTTTCCTTCCAGTGATGGTAATTCCTTAGGAATGTGCCACTCCTCTTCAAATGTCATGTGAATCATGTCATACCACATCACTACCCTCTGTTTAAATGGACCACTCATTAACCCTTCACATAAATATTTATCAAACCTTTGTGTAAGGTATTTATTCTTGATGGGATACTCCCAAATATTTTCCTTTGGACCATCAGGTACTCCAATATCGATAAATACTAAAGAAATAAAAACAATACCAAAACTAATTTTGTCACATGTGCGCACTTCCTCGATAATGTTCTCTACAATGTATGATACTATATTATAGATCACTCCATGTGACATCCTCATCACAATATGTAGCCACATTGTATTCACTTGTAACCACCTCTCTTGGTCATTAAACTTTGTTACCAAATGTGTTGCTAACTAAACCACTAGGTACTTCTTTAATTTGTCAATATCCATCCCGCGTGGACCCTTTTTGTATCCTAAATCTTTCTATGTTTTCAAGATTACTACTTTATCTGTTAGATCAATGGAAAGGTCTACCCTTGTTCCCTTTAATCCTATCAATGCCGAGATCAATGTTGTTGTAATCCTTATCCTTCTTATAAAAAAATAGAAGAAGTCCTCATGGACTCTGCTTATTAGCCACTGGTAAAGATGTTCATATTTTCCAAAGTATGGGAGCTCATATAACTGGTACACTCCTACTTGTTTTAAAATTTTATCCCTGGTGTCATCATATACCAACATATCCTCCATTGTGAGTGTGTTGGTCTTTGTACTCAACAACACATCTAATTCCTTATTATTATCAGAGGTGTGATGGTTTTCATCACTCACCTTACAGCTGTGTATGTGGGTATCCCACTCTTTCCTAACTATCATAATTTCCATATACAGCATCTCTGAAAAACTAATCTCAGGAGAAATTTAAACATTTGCCTCAACTTTCTTCTTTCTTTTGGCTCATGCAGCAGGTGCTTTCTTTGGTGACATCTGAAAATCTCACCTTTCTATCCTCTGCAGTGCGTAAATGTGTCTCCTTCTATCCTCTATAGAGAGAAATTCCAAACCCTTGCTTGAATACAACGTGCCCTAGTTGAAATCCCATGCCCTAGCTCTTTCGTAATGCTCCGCTTTGCTCAAACCCTTCACAAATGGGGACGCAAGTTTCTTTTATGGATAAATATGCTCTCCATGTCTAGTTTCAGACTCTCTACACCTATACTCTTTTCTCATCTCAGTCACACTTATCTCACTCAAATTCTTGTGATCACAATGGTAAAAATTAACTCACATCATGTCCTTATATGGATTTTCAAAAATTTGGTGCATTTATTACTCCTTTACCTACCAACAATCCTTTAATTAATTAACCATTTTCACAATTTCCGTGGTACATCTTCGTGCCTTAGCTATAACCTTTTAGCATGCCTTCCTACCTTCTAGCTACAAACTTCTCTTTAGCACACTTCCATGTGCTCGAGTACCTCATCACTGCACCTTCTCTTAGTAGTCTCCACAATCGTTGCTTACCTCATATTATATTGTTCCTTTATTTATTTCCATCTATGGTCCTTATTTGGAAGCAATCTTCTTTCTACCAATTCTCCAAACTTGAATAGAACCTGTAGCAGTTTGTTCCTTTATGTGTACCCATTTTTCAATAACCACCCCACACAAATGGTATGTGTAGTCCTCTGCGCATAAAAATATTGCAAATGGTAATTAGCTTTTAGCGCACAAACATGCTTATTTCAAAAAACACTAACTAAATTGACAAAGCATAATGATGAAGAAGGAAATACATTAAAGGAATACATATTTGAAAACCTAATCTAAATGGTAGCACTACCTTATTAAAAACACCAAGAAGACTTATTAATAATAGGGCTTCAGCCTACTCTCATTGAAGTAACTGGGTAACAGTATTCCATCAAGCACTTTTAACTGACAAGCTCTTATTTCAAGTATGTAAGTGATAACATATGGTCTAACCAATGTACTTTAAGTTTTCCTAGATGGCATATAAAATTAGAATTATAAAGAAGCACCATCTGTCTTATCTCAAGATTTTTTTCCCTACTGTTCATGTCATGTCATGATTTCTATCTAGATTTTTCTTACTTCTGACTCCAGCGTGTTATTGCCCATCACTCATCCAGCTTAATCAATGTTTCAATCCATTATTCTAATTCTTTTTCATTAGCTAGACCTCTAGCACACACAATAAACAAAGAGGGTAACATGAATTCCATAAGAAAAATTACTTTTGTGCCAAACACCAACTGAAAGGGTGTGGCCTTCTTTAATCACTTGTATGTTGTTCTATAAGCCCAAATCATAGAAGAAACTTTATCATCCCAATATTTTCTTCCAACATCACAAATTTTTTTCAATGTTTGGCTCTAAATCTTGTTGAAATCCTCAACAGTCCCATTTTCTTGAGGATGGTATGGTGTAGTCTTATGGTGTGCAATAATGAATTCATCCAATAATATCCTGATTGTCTCATTCAAAAAATTCATACCCCTATTAATTTTTAAACTCAACAGGAATCCATAGCTTGTAATAATATTTTCCCATATGAACCTAGCTATAGTAGTTGTTTTACAATCCTTTTTAGGTTTTTCTTCTTCCCACCTTATCAGATAATCTATTCAAGTGATGATATAGTGTGATCCTATCCTACATGCATCTAATGAAATAGGACCCATAAAATCTATATCCCATTTCTCAAATGGTTCTACACTAGGAATAGGTCATAAAGGCATTCCATCTCTTTGTTCTAGTTTTCCAAGGTGTTGATAGTGATTGCAGGCCTTGAAATATGCCTTACAATCCTTATACAACATCTCCCACCATAATCCAATGAGTAGAATCTTGCATACATTGATGTCACCTACATAGTGCCCACATGCAATACCACCATGATCCTCCTCCATGATATCTGTGTGCTCTTGTACCAGTACACATCAGCACAATACTTCAACTCGACATAACTTGTACAGGTCACCACTAATGAACATAAATGGTGTCGTGTGAATGGCAAGTTATTTCTTCTATAAGGATTTCATTCCTTTTGGTGTCATACCTATACGTAGAAAGAAAACAATGTCCTCTAACTCTGATGGCATGTGTTGTAACCGGTATAATTTTGCATCGGGCATGGTATCTTCAATTTTTTGGGCATCTTCTCCCGATAGTATTCTGGATAGATGGTCTGGTATAGAATTATTTTTCCCTAGTTTTACCACAACTATAAAATCAAATAAGAGTACCCATTGGCATATGTGCCCCTGTAACACGGGCTTGTTTACCAAATACTTAAATGCCATGTGATCCATATAGAAAAAAAATGGTGTTGCTAAAAAGTATTGTCTGAATGTATGTAGTGCATAGATCATGGAAAAATCTTCAAGCTCTGTAGTTATATAATTCTACTCTGCATGAGTCAACTTTCTACTAAAAAAATAGATAGGATGATCTATAATACCTTCTATAGGATTAGCCAACACCATTCCAATTTCCATGCTAGAAGCATCCACATGTACATGAAATAGTTACTCCCATGAGGGAAAGTGTAGAATAGGTACTGTAGTAAGTTTCTCCTTGAATGCCTCAAATGTGCACTATTACGGCCCCCCAATAAAATGTCCCTTTTCCTTTTAATAACTCCTCCAAGGTTGTGGTAACCTTAGCATACCATTTAATAAATTTTCTATAATACCCAGTGTGACCTAAGAATCCACACACCTTACTTTGACTGGTAGAATCTTTCAGGATAATAATGACTGCAACCTTATCTGGATCAACCAACAGACCTTCTTTACAGATGATGTGCCCTAAAAATGTGCCAAAAGGTTTAGTAAATACAAATTTCTTGTTGTTCAAAGAGATGCTTAATTGTCAACATCTTTCAAACATTAAGCGTAAATTTTCACAAGGATCCTTAACAATTCCATACACTGTTCAGTCATCTAAATAAACCTACAAGAAGTTATGAATAAAATCCTTGAATGCTTGGACAACTATGCATGATAATACAACATGTGCTTTTTTCATACCAAAAGGTATCGTAGTATAGGAAAAACTTCCCCATTTAGTGGTAAAAGTAGCCTTTTCTTGATCCTCCTATGTAATCCTAACCTGATGATACCCAGAGAATCCATCTGTAAAGGAATAGATCTCGCACCCTGTAATGCCTTCTAATATTTCCTCTTTGAATGTTGTAAGGAAGGGATCAATCACACATGTAGCATTCAACTCCCTATAGTCCACATAGATTCTAATATGCCCATCTTTCTTTATACTGATCACCATTGGGCTAACCCATTCTGACTCGTCTAGGGGCTTGATGATTCCAGACTTCAAAATTTATTCAATTTCTTCTTAGACCTTTTCACACAAGTTGGGGTTCATCCTATAGGGTCTCTTCTTGACTGGGCATAAACCTTCATTAAGCTTTATCTTCATTTCTCCCAATGATTCATGCATGCCTTTTAGTTCATGGTATCCCCTAGGAAATAAGTCCTGATAATCTCATAGTAACTCAATGATTTTTTCAACTTTAGAATTAGATCAATAATCCCCAATTATGGCCTCCTTAGGCTCAACATCTAATCCAATATTCACTTTATTTGTTTTCATAGGTTCATGATTGACACACATGGTCTTATCTGCACTATCTAAAACCTCACACTGACTTATTGAATGATCTACATCCGGATTTTCTACTTCTTCATCATCCACTAAGTAGACCATCTTTCCTTTTGCTTTCTCAAGGCAAGTTCACTTAAGTAGTGTGGCATCTATCTCTGTTTCTTTAGCAAAATGTGTTCCTGAGTCATTTCCATCAAATAAATCATGGATGATTTATTCCACCTTTGCATTGTCTCCCATAGTTAACCACTTTATAACCCTTAATGCCTCTTCTACTGGAGGTTTAGTAGAGAAGTATTCAAAAGTTTGGATCATTTTTGTAATCAAATCTAGCCAATTTCCAGTCTCTCTATAGAGTTCTACATATACATACCAAGCACATGTGCAGCCTTGTAAAGTGGAATTAAATTTGTGCACCCAGAGTGAAGGTGGTAAAACTTCTTGCCCCTCTGTCTAGAGTCTCTCACACTTTTTAACATGGTGTTGAACATGTTAATTACCATGATAAGTGTAGATTTGAGTATGTGCATTGCTCCTGGAAAATTGAGTAGAAAGATAAATCCTAATTTCATTCCATCCTACAAGATTATCCCTGTGAACCACCCACTAGCATGCGGTTGTTTCACGTAGGGTATATGCTAGCATATTCTATCTTTCCAAGTAGTATATCCATTGTTCCTCCATAGCACGTAAAAATACCATAGGATCTCCTTCTCTAGTGTATCAAGGTAATATGTTGTTACCTATTCTCCTAATATAATGAGGTAAACTATTCTATGTAAATGTGCTTCTTAATTTTTTCCCTACTGAATCATAAGTACCATGAGCCCAATTATCACAAGAAATACTTATAGTATCACTAATAGATTGTGCATCGTCCCACTAAAGGATTCCTTCTTTAGATGGCTCGAGCATTTCTGGTCCTAGATGACGAATACATAAATCCTATTCAAATATTCCTCACTTAAAGCCTCAACATAGGGCGCAAATTCTCCACCTGTTAAAGGGATGATAACCCTTTCCTCCTTGTTCTCAAAGCTGATATAACCCTTGTTGAACTAAAGATCAACATTATCTGTATAACACAAAGGGTGCCCAAGTAGAGTTGGGAAGCTATCTGCTTCTGCAAGTGCCAAAACCTCAAACTCCCCTATGAACTTGGCCCCTTGTATAGTAATGGATGCATCTTTTAAAACTTCAATAGGGGTGGCCTTGGTTCGACTATCTGTAATTAGCACATTAGAAGATGGTTGTAATTGGGGTATCCCCATTTGTATCCATGCATCTAGAGTAAGTAAATTGACTTTCGCGCCTGTATCAATCAATATATTACTCAAAATCCATTCATCCACAACAAAATTTAGAGTGATTTCCTTATCATAGTCTAAGCCATGGGGGGGGGGGGGAAGATATGCATGCAGGATCTGTCATCCAGTCTCAATACTTGCACGTAGAGTGTTTCACTTTAGCCAATTCCCTAACAATGTAATGATATTCTCTTGGTGTAACATTTGGCACACATCCTTCAAGTCATCAATATTATATTAAACCTTCTCTATTGCTTTATTGTGATCCATCTTCTGTGATCACTCCTTTAAACACTATATTTTAGCCTAAATATTTTTGAGTACCTCCATAGTTTCCTGATAAACCTCCTTCTGATGGAAATGATCTGGGTACCGTGCATATAGAACCTCCTCCTTATTGATTGTAGGTTTCTTCTACAATGCTTCTTTAGCATGCACCGCTTTAGCATGGGTAGTGATCTTTATGAGAAATACCTTAGATTCCAATTCCAACTTAGGCATCCAATAATTTTCCACAACAGGTTGTATCCTAACCATCCATGTGCCTTTTTTTTCTTGTTTATGTTGCTTACTAAGATGATCATATAGGTCTAGGAATTCCTCATAACTATGATTTTTTCCACAGAAGGAACATGTAATATTCTGAGGAAATTCATGCCTATAGTGGTTATGAAATCCACATGTATAACATGTTCCATGAGGAAACTCACCTTTTCCACCACCATGGCCTCAAACTCCAAATCCGCCATGGTATCCTCTACCCCTGCCACTACCTCCTTCAAAACATCCTTCATTCCAATCATAACACATTTGATTATGATCCTAATCCTAATGCTCACCCTTACCCTTAGATTTATCTGATACTCCCATCTTTCGTACACCAATATATATAGTATCATGGATTTGACCAATCATCCAACAGTCTTCCATATCGTAAGTCATGGACCTACAAATTTTACAATAGTAAGATATGCTCTTCCTTATTGCACATTATAATAATGGGCAGTGGCTAGCATTATGGTTCAAATGACATATCTCACAGTCTAGTAGTAGTGAACGCACTGATCTATGGGGAAAATTGTCCTTGGTGCGGCCTTCCACTTCACAATTTGTACACCAAATTCACGTGTATGTCTCATGTGCTAAATTTTCCAATATTTTCTCCAACTGCTTTGCCATAGACACAATCTGTGTTTCCAAAAATGGGCTCACCCTAATGTTTATGATCCCAACTTTCTTAGTGTGTAAATTTTCTTCAAGTTCTTCACATGGTTTAGTGTATGTCTTATGTGAAAAATCCCTTCTAAAAGGGGTGATTAGACCTCCAAAAAACTGTTATGCATGTTGGATTGCATAAATATCATAAGAAAGCTTAGATAAAAGCATTTTGAAATGGGAATCATAATCCCTGACACTCTCAGGAGTACCTAGATTGATATCCTTGAGTGCACTTATACTCTTATACTTGAACTAAAGGATGTGAAACTCTTTAAGGAATGCACCTTTTAATGCTACATAGTCTACACAAGTTTGATCAGGGTCAAACTTTGTGTACCAGCTATGTGCACGTCCTTATAACATAGTGGCAAATTGACTTTCCCTGCATGCAGAAGTTGTGATCCCTTTTGTGAGCTACAGTATTTCACACATGTGCATGTGTTTGGAAGCATCTTCTATTCCCCTATATTATAACAGATGAAGATACATCTCCATGTAAATATTCTAGGGTTGGTGTGGACCTTGTCCACCTGATCTAGAACCTCATGTGCTTTCTTTACCTCTAGAACCACCTATACCTCTTGATCCTCCACCTATAGCCTGAAGCAAACCAGTGGATGTACTTACATGTGTCCCAATAGTAGTACTTAATTAAACCCCTACATTTTGTAAAGTGTTACCACTCCTAGATGTGAGTCCAAAATTCTACACACTTGAATTCTGTGTAGATGATGTACCTAAAAAGATACCACCAAACAAAAATGAATACATTTTCCCTGACATCTATGTAATTGTCATGTGACTTACTCTTACTCTCCTAGTTCCTAAATTAGCTTGATAATTACTTATCATACTAGATACTGGAAAACCAAGTGCAAGGGATAGGTTTCTAGGTAGATTCATATGCACGCCCATGGCCTAGGTCGTCTCTGTTGGCACGCTTCCATGTGAGGCCGAGTGGGGTTACCTGTCATGATTTACCAAATGGGGGATTTCTTAATGTTCCAGCTCCAAGCCTTTTGCGTGAGCTCCAAATCCTTTGCGAGCCATCTCTCTCCTCAATGCCATTCACTCTACAACATCCCGTTGTTTCTCTACTCCCTCTCACACACCTCATTATACTTAAGCCACCTTTCTTCTCTCTGCTTTTCTACCACTAGGTCTACCATATTTCACCAAACCCACTCCTTCCCCTATGTGTGGTGGGGTTCAGTTAGCCATAGGTTTGGTTTCCAAGTTTAGGGTCACCAACAAGATTTTGATTGCCAGTGGAATGCCTTGTAAGTACGTTCCCTTAGGATATCATAAAAAATGGAATTTCACTACCTCTGGGAAAGAATAATTAGAAATTGAGTACTCTAGAATATAACTATTCAGAACACCACAAAACAAGGTATCCACATCATGTGTCCAAATCATATCAGCATCATAAAGGGCCTAAAATTCTTCCTACATCTAGACAAGGGTGTGATACCTGCAATCCCTTTTAGACACATAAGAAATCATCCACTCATACAGTTCTATTAGAAAAATAAAGAAGAAGATCTCATACAAACTGTCATATAGATTATGTTCCACCCATACATGTGCGTTAAACTTAGATCCAGTGTTGAACCTCTATGTGTAATTTTCTTCTAGATCTTATATCCACTCCTCAACACTGGATAGGGTTAAATGGTATGTCTTCATTGTGAACCAAGTTGAAAAAAACTGAAAAAGAGGTCCCATAAATGAAACCAATGATGGAGTCTAGAATTTACAAAAAATAACCCAGGTGCATTAGCACATCACTTAGTCTAGGCTGAGTGCTCACCCCAAGTGCGCAAAGGTACCAGGCACCTCTTTAGGGTTGCTTGTGTAGGATGTTAGTAAGATGAAGAGTTGACGCATTCAGATTCATAAATAGTATAACATTATATAGAGCATATCCCAAATCTAAATATTAAGAGTAATGGATTCAAACAATATCCATAATGAATTCAACCATGCAAGATCTAGTTATAATCATGTTTAACACCTTGAATCATTCAATACACTCCATTATATTAAACATAGTAAATACATAGAACCTCCTTACAATAAGTAGTACCGTAAGTTCATGCGTGCATCAAATTTGGTAGCATAACTTCACAATAGCTCATATTCAGTCCCCCTATACTATGCATATCACTACATATTTATAAGGGTGGGGACTTTCCCTTCACCACTTACATAATTCCCAAAATAGGTCGCATGCTAAAAAAAGCCATGCACCTTTACAATAATAGACACACATGCAAGTGTGCTAATAATAGATCTCTTCTGGTTAATTAGCAGTAATAATTCTATTATTAACTCGAACCCATGCAAATTTCTTAGTAGATGCTCTTTTGAAAATATCCTATGCATGTCATGTAAGTCTTTATCCGGTTTGTGTGCTATGTATGCTATCTCCAAAAATAGCCCGCAATCCTGAAAAATGGCTAAGTCCCAAATCTATCATTTTCTTTTACACGTGTTTCCTTTCCTATTCTTCTACACCTTTGAATGTGCCCTTTTTCCATGCATGACCCTTTTTTGTGCCTTCTTCTAAGTATCATACTTTGTCTTCTCAACATTTCATCTTTTCCAAGTCAACCAAAACTATCAACAAAATATAATGCTAATATTTTTTAAGGTCCACCAAAGGATTGCCAAGTCGAAAAACAAGAAAAATGCCTCAAACCAACAATACCTCAATTCCAAATGTCAAAAACACCAATCAACACTCAATAATTTTTCACAACCCTATTACTTATGTAATTTAAATCATAAAAACATCATTGTTGACAAGGTCAAAGGCCAAGGTGGTAATAAAAATAAGTATAATTTTATATTCATCACAAACCAAAGTTTGTATAAACACTAAAGATAAATCTAACAACACATAATTTGATATTAAATTCATCCCTCAAATTTTCATACTCATGTTTAGTCCATAACAAAGGAGGTCTTAAATATTAAAAAATGCCAAATATCAAGATATAAACTTAGGATTTAATATTCAACTAGAATTTCCAAGTCAAAAAGAAAAATCCTTATAACCCACAAGAGGTAAATCAAGGATAAGTTCATATTTTCTAACTAATATTGTTAACTCGATTATTATTAATAAATCATTCAACTAGAATAAGGTCTTATGCCAAGTTGAGATAATAGTGCCCCGTATTAGCATATAAGTTTATAATCCATAATACATCAGTAATATTTATGGAAAAACATCTACGAATGCCTATATGGAGTTATAAAAAAGATTCAAATATACTTGTTAATCATCCAATTCATGATATCAATAAAAATTTCAATGTCAAACATAGTTTGTATTACCCCAAGCTGGTCAATATAAACCTAATGCCACTTTTATGCATAGTAAACTAACTAAACTAATTGAATGAAACTAACACCAAGTAGGTTCAAAGAAATTTTTATCTAATAATAGCATCAAGATAAAATCTTACAGGAATTAGCTATTTTAATGCATAAACATGAATGAAATCATCTACTGCTAACCATTCCTACTCTTATAATGTATGATTTCTACTAAGCATAAGACTCTTTAGATCATGAGCAATAAAAAATTGTGTATTTGTCTCTAAATAGAGGAAAGGATCTCACCAAGAAATAGCTACAAGCCCACACTTAGATATTCCCTTACTAATCAAATATGAGAGAATTGATGCAAATATGAAGTATTTATTCCAACAATGGAGAAGGATCTTATCATATGCCTATAGTAATCATAATGCTTGTAAATGTGTAAGGTGTTAGAATTCGAGGATTCTAATAAATACATATTTAATCAACTTACATATTACATAATGTTACAATAAATATTTAAATAAAGATTACATCATAACATAAGTAAATAAATAAATAATTACAGGAAATAAATAACACATGTGACACATTATTTATAGTGGAAAACCCCAATAGGGTAAAAACCACTTTGAAAATAACCTTTTGCTTCAGAGAACTTATTTTACATCCAGTAATATCACCTCCACCTTTGAAACCCTATTTACCAAGGGTAAAACCAAATCACTTGATTTGCACACCTTTGATATATTTCCTGAATATATCAAATGAGGACCTAAAGTCCTTATTATATAAGGTGATCGGGTATGTCTCCCGACCTACCTTTTCAACCTAAAATGGTTGACACATACACCTAGGTTTATAATATTTAATATTAGAAATATAATCATTTCATGATATTAAATATTTAACCTAAAGTATATGCCTAGGTTAGCATATTTAATAATAGAAATATAAATATTTCATATTATTAAATATTAACCTATATATTAGTGATGGACCCATATACATTAAGGGTTGGCTAGACCACTTAATCATTATGTTCTAACATGAGGTGTGAAGGAAGGGGGGTAGATCCTTTATATAGCTTTCCAATTTGGGATAAGCTTGCAAAATAGTGCATGCTGGATAAAAGATAAAGTAGATTTAGAAGAAATAAGTTTGATTAGAGGAATTAACAAGTGATTAGCAACTCATGGGAGTTAGAGATGATTTAATTAATTGACTAGAATTAATTAATAGGCTAGAATAAGCTTAAAATGATATTTAGATATGAGTTAGAGTGAAATAGGTATGATTTAGAGGATTTGATAGAGATATTTAACCAATAAGAAGGTTTATTGATTAAATGCAATGTTATAAAGGCTTAATTAACTAATAGTAGTTAATTAATTATTTGAAGGAGGATTATAACTAACAAAGTATCGTTAATTGTCATTTAGAATGAGCGAAAGGATATATAGTTTATGAAGTGACACTAATTAACCAAATTAGAGAGGAACGTTAGTTAATTAGTAGGAAATCACTAATTATAACGGAAATGACAGGAAAGAGGAAAATTAGTACAATTTTAGTATTAAAATTGTGCAAGCAAATTTTAGGTGTCTACATTTGCCCCTCTTTGGGGTGGTGTAAGTGGCGTCACTTCAAAGATAGTAGACAATTATAAACACGAAAATTTTGAATGAAATGGAACAAAAATTAGTAAAATTAAGGATGCTCCCTCGAGTTTTGATGTGGTGATGAAAGAGGTCAATTGATGATCGAAAAGATGAAGAGAAGAAGAAACAAGTACGGGGAGGGGGAAAAATATAATCCCTATTACCACAAGTGTTGTTGAAGAATAAAATTGTAATGAAGAAGAATGAAGATAAAAAATAGATTTCATCCAACTTATCTTAAGAGAAACTTTGTTTCATCATTTTTCTTTATGATCTACATCATCGGCACTTTATTAGAATATAAAAACACAACAAAAGTGTAAAATAACATGAAAAGATATAATATTAACATTTGTTCATTGATAAAACGCTAACTCCAAAAAACATACATAAAGTAATACAGTATGAGAAAGTAAACAAGCTAACCTGAGATGGAAACAATTACAAACACACATACTCAAACAAACAATATTCAATCCAATTGCACCAATGTTTTATTTATCAAGCTTCAGTTCCCAAATTTTTGAGTTAATGAAAAAAGGTTAAAAATGGCACCCCAAGCAAGGATACATGTGAGGTGAATATATGGAGAACATAGGGGTCCTATGAAAGAGAAATTTTGCACTATGAAATAGTACCAATCAACTCAATATACAAGGGAGTGCAAACATAGTAAACAAACTAGCTTTCTTAATGAAGGTAGATCAACATGATCTGCAAGTCATTTTTGCGAGAACAAGTGAGGACCAAAGAAAGATGTTTTGTAGGGAAAATTTTGATTTTTGAGGAAAATACATCTGATAAATGCTTTAGATATGTGCATGTTTCTTACCAATTTTTTAATTTTTTAGAAATTTAATTTAAAAAATTGAATATTTTTATTTTTACCATTTTTTTGAATTTTTAATGATTTTTTTTTTTTCAAATTTTAGGAATAAAATGATGTAAAGGAATGAAGATGGTGTGGTACATCACCAAAAATCACTGGGAAGAAAAAACATGCCCCAGGTAGAAGACAAGGTCACCAAGAAGCAAAAATATGCCCCAACGCAGTGAAAATTCTAAAAAAATAACCATTTAATAAAAAACATCATCACAATGGAACACAAACACATTGCGAGAAGAACATAGAAGAATCAAATTAGTTATCTAGCCCCTAAAAGGCAATAAAAATGAATAATTAGGTCAAAATGAGTATAAATAGCAAGTCATGAGGGCTAAAATCCATCACGACCAATTATTGTTATTAGACCCTTTTGAGATTTGGTGATATTTTAGCTCTAACCTTGGAGAGAGATGGCTCAAGTTTAGAACTATAGACATTATGCAGATTGAGTTTGAGAGTATGGGAGGCCTCCTACAGATGGTACACTAGTAGATAAAATAAAAAAATTCATTTTTGAGTACATTTATTACATTTTATAGCTAGGGGAAGTTTTTGGTTCACACTAGCACAAGCCTTCAGGCACGCTAGCATCAAGGGTCATCTACTCATGAAAATAGGCTTCCACTAGTGTAAAATCTAGTGTGTTAGTGTAAAACTAGATCTTAGGTTAGGTCAAGCTTGCGCTAGTGTAAAACTGAGTGAGCTAGCCTGAAAATGTGTGTGCTAGCGTAGGATTGTACTAGTGCAAAAATGAGATAGTAAGTGTGGAAAGGAACACAGTATCGTATGCTTGCATTAGTGAAAAAAGGTGTGTTACTGAAAAACAACTTTCACTAGTGTAGAATTGGGGCCTTAGAAAAAATTTAGAGGAAATTGGAATATTGTTAGAAGAACTTAGGGATGAATAGAAGAATGTAGAAGCAATTAGAAAACCTTAGGAAGATGTAATGAGAAGATATGATGTAAATCAAGTGATTTGTGTAATCTTGCAGGTGAGATTACATAATTTGGATGTGCGCGAGCAACATGGACACCTTTGAGCCTATGAGTAGATTTTTTCATGCTAAGAGCATATTTTTTTGACTATGACATTGGAGGTTGCAAGAATCTCCTATATTTCACATATGCCCAATATTCTATTGGATCACTCCCTCTTGATTTCTTTAGTAGAGATATGGTGCGATCGAGAGTCAGAACTTTAGATTATCGACCGACGAGATGGCTATGACTCTAGAGGATGTATATCAGATCCTTAGAGCTTCGATTTACGAAAGATTGGTGATGTATAACAGGGATCACAACCATATCCTCGATTGTACTTGGGATGTATTTATAGGATGGGACATACCCTAGCACGGTATGGTGGTTCTCCTATACAAATGTTTTAAGGATCGATGGATTCTACGTATACCCATTTATTTGATGGCTCTTTTTAGCAGATACTTTTTTCCTGACAAGACTGGTACGCACTTCCCACTTGGTTCTGTAAGAGTATTGCACAATCTTATGGATGGAGAGGTCTTATGTTGGGGTTAGTGTATACTTTCCCACATGTACAGGGATTTGCATTTGATTTCCTACCGGGGCATGAGGAGCCCAAGACCAACCACATAGCTATAGATTTGGGCATGGGACCATATTCCAATTGGGTACCCACTGGAAGTACTATGAGATATGGCTTAAGATAAGCCATCTTGCATGGGGTGGGAGCCAGTAGGTGAGGATGTATGATCACATATAGATGATACTACATTTTATAGACATGCCTTCGATGACCTATAACTTTGTATGGTTACTTGGCATCCATATTGATTATATTAGTGACAAGAAGATGACGCAGAGATAAAAATTCCATATGTTGAGAACTTCATTAATGGCATTCAACGACATATTATAGAGTGGTAGCATGTTCACCAGGTGCAACAACATTTGGCTCACATCCAGGGTATACCTAGAGATGACATGTGGTACACATGTAGAGCACATGAGACATTTGATTTTGATCCATGCATTAGAAAATGGAAATCTTGAGATAGCTACAGATATATTTTCTCACATGTATGGGTTGTATAGGCACAAGTAATAGACCTTGAGACCATGCCAGATTATGGACATTGGTATGCGACAAGTACTACCTTGACATATTATGATCCTGCAGGGTGTGATAGATGTAGTTATAACTACAACAACATAAGGTTTACAAGGATAAGATATGAGAGACATGGATAGATTTGGACAACCTGAGGTTGAGGAAAATTTACAGGACAAGAGCTAGGGTTCATAGGTACTAGATCAATAGGATCCTCCATAGGTACAGATACTACCATAAGGTACTCCCCCATAGCATCCTCCACAACCACAACCACAATCACATGTATAGATACTTGTGTTACAATAGGCTGTGTAATAGGTTGTGATACGTGTTCTACTCTCACCACTTCAAGCAGCAAGACCGCATATTACAGTGGGTGGGGATAGATGGGATGGATGGGGATCACCCCCAATACATATTGTAGTAGGTGGGGGATGTGGATCAAAACCTAGGTCACCATAGAGGACACCACAGATATAGGTTCCTAGATTTAGGATTATTCTGAGAGTAGATGGGCCATCAGTGGCCACACTACAACTTGAGAGAGATGCGACTCTATAGGGTGTTGATATAGCTTTTATTACAATATAGAAATTAGAATGACGAGTAGAGATAGTCAGAGTAGATTGATACCATCTTGAAATAGAGATAGTATAGTTGTGAGCAGAGAGGACTCAGCTACAAGTGAATGTGGTAGTTGGCTAGACTCACAATAGAGTGTGATGCTTTACATCATGTAACATTAGTTGCAAGATCTTCAGATCTGGTAAATGATTTTATAGTAGCATCAGCTGAGGTAGAGCACTATAGGGCATTATACCATGTTGTAGTTCTAGAGGGATAGAGGGCACCCCATACAGTCATATTTTAGGTAGTCGATCCCGATCTAGATCTCACAAAACATCTAGGTCTGTCATATCAGTTCAGATGTTGCTACCCAGTCAGAGACAAGACAGCCTAAGTCATAAGATAGGAATTCCTAGCATCAGTGATAGTCATCCAAGACTCTATATTCATGAACTATTTTTGATGTATGCCTCGTGATGAAGGCATGGTTTTTTCAAGAAATATATGTATTGTTTTTAATTATGCCTTGAGATGAAGGCATATTTTTTATCCATGCCCATGATGGAATATTTTTTATCTGATGTACATGTTGAACCCTAAATATTGGCTAAGTACCAAGAGGTACATGCGCAGGATCAGTAAATATAAGGGTGCTTAGGAAAAAGCATGCAGGAAAAAGGGTTTAAGTGAAACCAGGGCATGTGTGAGAGGAAAAACAAGGGTTTATAGGAATTAGTTATATTTGGCATCATAGATTCACTTGAGGAAAAATGTGAGGACCTGACTAGGAGTGATAAGTTGATAAGGTTCTAGCCTAGAACCTTAGAGGCTAAGAAAAGGATATTCCACATATGGAATATTCCCAGAGGCATCATTATAGTTAGTGGAGGGTTTTACAAAGAGAACAAGCATTTGCCAATTGAGGACCACATTGACACTTAGCACTTGATTTTCTCAAGAGAGAAGTCATGGCGGTGAACGTTGATCCTATTTAAATAATTTCTTGGGACAAGAACAAGGGAGAAGAGGAGAGAATAGAGAGGAGGATAATGTAGTGTGAAGGCACTAGAAGGTATGAGAGTGCTAAGAGAAGGAGGGTAACGAGGTCATGTAGAAATGTTAGGAAATTATAAGGGTTTGGAGCTCCTGATGCTAGGGTTTAGAGTTCTTGGTACTAGATTGTTGTAAGGGATATCATTAAGCATATGTATGGGTACTAGGGTCTATAAAAAGGGTTATAATGGGGAAATCATAGTTAGGATCTCTTATCAAATTAGTTTGGAGGGTTTGGAGCTCTATCACTTGATGTATATGGTATGAGATGACCCTTTTGATTGTAGTATGGTTACCAGAAACTCTCTTTAAATAAATATACATGGATGTATTTTGTACATCTTGTTTATGGGTGTAAACCCTCATATTATTTGGCTTGTCATGACTTAGATCAGTTTTCTTGTGCTTTATACAATGTTTATTTACCTTATGTAATGTATTAATGTGTATATTTGTTAGTTATATCTTTTGCCTTTTAAGTAGATGCATGTACTTCTATTTCTGCAAATAGTCATCCATTAATGGTAGAACTCTCTTACAAATCTCACATAAAGGAGGGTCTCAGCACCTGTGCACACTTCAAGTGAGTGCCCAATGTATGTTGGGTGATAGGACGACACATTTGGGGTTAGAAAAGAGGTATTAAGGGTAGAATAATGACTACATATTTTTTTCATTGACGGGACCTCTTTTGAAGCTATTGTGAGAGAAATGTGTGGAGCACTTGACCTTGGATAGTGTCAAAGCATGGTTCAAAAACATGGAGGATGGATTTTCTCAAATATTTAACATTCGATCTGAGTTTGATGCACATAAATGGGTAGAGAATCACCTATATCATGAGTTAGATGATACCTTTTTCAGTTGTTTCCCAGTATAGTTGTATGAATGTCTATTAACATATGCATCAAGGTCAAGTTAGTACTATAGACCTTGTGTTTGGACCCAAGAGTAATATCAGTGGTTGCATGACGGTGATCTGATATGGACCTTTGTCTTTTATCACTAGTGGAGTAGACTGCTGACTAGTTATACCCTAGACTACGCTATTTCTACATAGTCTTACCCAGATATTTTTGAGTTTGAATTCTTTAGGGATCCTAGAGGATTGTTCTTGCATGATATTGGTCATTACATTGAGTTTGGAAGCCTTTCCCATTACTAGATAAACTCCTACTAGGCACGGGGCATGGAAGTGAGTGTGGTAGAGGATGGAGCCTTGTGGTAGAAATGGAGAGAGAGGAGAGGCAACTCAAGTATAATGAATCTTGAGAGAGGGAGTTGGTAAGACAATGTGAAGCTGGAGGAGTGATGAATTTATGGAGGCATACGTTATAGAAAGGATGTGGAACCTGAGCAGTCTAAGCTACCCCATCTTGGCAAGCACAGAAGAGAAACCCCATCGGCTTTTGGATAGATCCCATCATATGAAGAAAGGAGGAGAGTCGTAGGCACACATATTAACCCAAATGGAGACTAGACCCTTGCACTTATTTTTCCAGTTCCTATAATAAATTTTAATAATCTATTTGGTATCAGTGTTAGTAGTCGAGTGACACCTAGGAGGTATAATTTTTCATTTGGCACATCTATGGTTGCAAAATCATTTCATGTGTTTGGGGGTATTTTTTCTCATACAACATTTAGGAAATGTGTGGGATCACAAGGTTTGAGTATCATGTCTAGGAGCGACACATGAAACACTTTTGGAAGGGTGAAACTACATTATTCTACTTACCTACAACAGGAGGATGATTTGTTAGATCTAGAGGAGTTGGAACTAGTGGATCTATCGGGTCTAGTTTTGGAGGTAACATCATAGGGAATCAAGTTCCTGGATCTAGCAGACAAGGTCCAAAACACCATCAACGAGTGTTTTATGAGATGTCACTCCACTTACCTAATTACAAGGGCATTGAGGTTGTCACAGAACATGTACATAAGTGTGAGTTACTATGGCACGTGAAAAGAATCACTGCCCCAGAGTGGAAACAAGTTAGTTTTCAACCACATTGCAAGGACACTCACATAGATGATACAAGAGGTATGACCCACATCATACAATGGTGAATTACATTGTGTTACGTAATGCCTTTTTGGTGGATTTTCACATACCTGAGTTTAAATAGAAAAATAGAAACATGTTAAAGGAAATTCAACAAAGAATGACGAAGAGTGTGCCAAAGTTTTAGGCATGTTTCAAGACTCTCTTATCCAAGTTATATTATGACATTCAACCTTCATAACATGCTCAATGTTTTATTAGAGGACTGATCACACCAGTCAGGAGGTCGATTTCACATAAGACTTTCACATATCTATACAAGGCCTTGGAGGCTACCTTATGTGCTGAGGTAGTAGGAAGCATTGATACAAGAATTAGTCTATTCCTAGAAGCCCAAATCACTATAATGGAAAAGAAGCTGGAGAAATCAACTACAAACATGGCTCATGAGACTCATAGTGGGTTATGATGTATGAACTGAGAGGTAGAAGGGCATACGAATGACATTTTTCGTCATATATCGGTACGTGCAATGATGGTAGATAGTGAGATTTTCCACGGAGATCATGATGTAAGTAGGTGTTTCTTACTACAACATGCAATCCGTAAGAATGTGTCTTTATATTGCAAAATTTTCACCTCTACTACTCATGAAACCAAGGATTTTAGATTGATTGACCAAAGACATGATGCCATTGATAGTGGTGTGCACTAGAATTGTATTGTAAGTAGTTCTAAGGATGAGGGCCATGATTATGAAGGGCACGTGGATGGAGGGAGTTTCGGAAGAGGATTTCATAGAGGATTTAGAGTCCATGACAACCACAAAGGTGGAAGAAGTGATTTCCCACGTGGAACTTGTTACAATAGTGGGTCTACAAAACACTACAAGTGTGAATGCCCCAATCTGTTATAGTGCTATTTGTGTGGAAAAAAACACACTAAATAGGAATGCCATAATTGTTTAAGCACATGAGCTAGAAGTAATGTAAGGATTAGGGTGCTCAAATGGTGAGCATAAAGCATGTTGATCAGCATTGGATGCCAAGGGTGGTGCATGAGTCAGAGTTGGAACCTGTATTGGTGACAAATCAAGTTGAGGTTACACATGCTAGGGAGATACCAGAGCATATACTATTGATCACAAGAGAATAAGTGGTACATGAGAAGTATCTGGAGCCTACGCATCATAAGGAAGTCTATCAAGAGACCATGGAAGTAATCAAAAGTCTTCAAGGGGAAATTTAGTGTCTAAAAGAGAAATCCAAGAAGTTAGAGTAGAGGGAAAATGTTGAGATCCCTAAGACAAATATAGATGATGTTAGAGAGGTGTGTAAGATGTTGCACCAAGAGAATATCATCCCTCTATTAGGAGAATGGTTGTAAGATAAAGTACCAAGCATTGGAGGAGGGCATGAGAAACAGGTTTTGCATGTCAATCTAGCCCCACATATTTGACTATGATAAGGATATTTACCTTAAATGCAGTTATTGATGGATAGCTCCTAAGTAATATTTTGATTGACATAGGTGCGAAAGTTAATGTTCTCACCTTCGACACATATAATCAAATGGGAAGGCCCCCATTATAGTCATATTCAAATGTGTTGTATATGGATAATAGGACAAAGGAAATGTTGATTGGTGTTTCAAAGGATGTTGTTATCACTATCCAAGGGGTGAAATTCACTGCAGACTTGGAAGTCTTGGTGTTTGCTAACGTGGAAAAATTTCTAGCATTACTTGGGTGCCCCTGGTGCTATAAGAACAATGTTGACTTATGCTTCAATTAGGGGTATATATGTTTTGAGAAAAAGGAGGAATGTGTTATCATTACTTTAATGGATGGGAAGTCAACACCCTATACTAATCCCTTGGGAGAAGAATATCTACACAAAATCTATGTGCGCACTATCAGGGACCCTGAGTTTGTGCAACCAAAAAAGGTGTGATTCAGTGGGAAGACACTCAAGCTATAAGTGATACAACTAGCGTGGCATGTGACAATTGGGTGCATGGGACATACGAGTTAGTTAGAAGGTAGTTAAGAGGCTCTATGATAAGAGTGAAAAAGGCATGCTCATTCAAGCACCTGGGAGGAAAATAGTTATCAAGATACATTGGGGGAGCCAACCCTGATGTTTTCCTATGAGAAATGGAGACCCATTGGAGATGTGAGGTCGAAAGGGGAAGTATGCTTAGTTATAATTTTCTTGAGACTATAGAAAATTGGTGGGTGACCCATTGCAATAACCTTCTAGAGTGGCATGAGGTGAGAATCACATTCTCTGTTACGTTTCTCCAAATAAATGCACCTACTGCTATGTAATATTATCATAGGAAAGAACCTACCTCATTTCACATCTAGGCATGTGAGAAGGCCTCTATGGAAGGTGCAAAAGCATTTCCTCCATCTTTATGGGTGTATAACCTTTACTCTAACTTACAAGGCTATGCACATGCATGGCACATTCACTCAAATTTGTGTCATCAGACATGAAACTGGCAAGAGTTGACAACTGATATCCTTCAATATTTCAAGTATCGAAGTATTAAACCATGGTGAATGAGGTGTTTCAGGTTGTTAAGATCCTAACTATGGGGGATAGTGCCATGGAGGAGTATAGAATACTAGATTTGTTGGGAGAACCTAACCTAGAAGTGTGCTTTAATGAGGAAGATCTAGAGGAAATACAACTTGAGTGTACTTACATAGTGTTGGGTTTTAAAATGG
The DNA here is from genome assembly GCA_019776745.2 of Taxus chinensis. Lineage (NCBI taxonomy): Eukaryota > Viridiplantae > Streptophyta > Pinopsida > Cupressales > Taxaceae > Taxus > Taxus chinensis. The sequence goes on from CM034150.1 coordinate 850,975,399, forward strand.
TACTTTAACAAAACCACAGTCAGGGGACAACAAGTCCTTCCTCTTTATGGGAGAGGTTCCCTTATTGAAAGCAAGCAGTAAATCTTATATACAAATGTACAACTTTCATCTTAAGGTTGGACATCTGACATCTTGAAATGATTTTTTACCAAAATAGCTTATCAATACAAATGAATGGAAAAAATTAAAAAAAGGGAAGAGAAGAATATAACAGTACTTTCAAGAAATATAGATAGTAGAGTATAACCTTATATGTACTGAGAAAAGGTGATATAAAATAGAATCATTTACATTCACAGCATAAGATATCATTCCATAGACACAAAGTTCTAGAAATCATATCAATAAGAACACAAAGTTTCTTATTGCAGAAGATAAATGATCCATAGATTTCAGGTAAGCAAGAAGAGATAATAGATGAAGATAGAGAGAAAGGGGAAATTATTCTATATTGATTTCTTTTGATTCTATTTACACTTCAAAAGTATCAAAGTCCAACACTTTGCAATGAGCCAAGCTCTTACATTCATAGATGAAGTGAAGAGAGAAGAAGAAGAGAATGAAGAAAATATGATTTGGAAGCTCAACCACCAGCCATCAATGCCCCTGAAAATCTACCAAAAATTTGTCAAATTTGGTTCTACATGTCTTTGGTATGCTGAAGAAGGAAGGATGGAAGATCAAATCATATTTGATCTAGTTGAAGCATTCCAATCTTATATTAATAGCATGAAATATGTTTTCCATATTTCCAACCATCAAATCCTATTGAAAACAATATTTTATGCTTCCATTGCATATAGGAAACCAAGATATTTCCAACAATATAAAATTTGTCGAATATCGAGCACTGGAGTGAAAGTTATGCCCATTTGAATATTTAAATCGAATTTGTTCAAAAATGGCGAAAATGCAATTTTCACAAAATGGATCCATGGGCTTGAAATTGAAATTGTGCCTTTAGCTCAAAAGATGCAAAGTGCAAATGTCTCCCTTAAACCCCGTAGGCCCAAAACTTCACTTTTGATATAGGTCTGACATGTGGCTTTACCTGAGTGGTAACGGAGTCACGACTCACTTTATATTTTAACTTTTTTTGGAAACAAGGCTCGAAATCTCAAAGTTCTCTGCCGACCCGCTTCCCCATTTTGACTTTTCGACATGGGCTTAATATTTGACTTTATCCCTTGGAAAATTTTAAATAATTTAAGGAAAAGAAAAAAGGAAATAGAGTGGAGCGCGATAAGATCCTAACTGATGTTGAGAATAAGTTGGAAGTAATTGAAACCTTGCAAGGTTTGATTAAGAATATGCTAAAGGAACTATACCCCCAAGTTACTCACAGGATGGATGCGCTAGGCGATCTTAGCAAGTAGTTAGAAAGCATTGTAGATACACTGAAAGCTAAGAGTGATGAACTAAGTTTTGATGAATTAAGTGCATTGATGGGTGACCTACTTCAGAAGGTACAGTGAGAAGTGGATTCTTGGGAAAAGGTTGAGGCATTTGTAAAGAAGTATTTCAAACTCCTCATGCAGTAATATCATATTCTTCCATTCTTCCATTATTTATTTATATTATTTAAATTCCACTATTCTTTATTCTCAAGAGGATTAGAATGTTTCTAAGGATGGAGAACACGCGTAGTGTGGGGTGATGTTGGACCCTAAATATTAGCTAAGTAAAAGGAGCTACACACATAGGATCGGTAAATAGAAGGGTGTTCAGGGTAAAGCATGTAGGGAGAAGGGTTTAAGTGAAACTAGGGTACGCGGGGGAGGTAGAACAAGGTTTTAAAGGACTTAGCCATATTTTTCATCATGGAGTCACTTGAGGAAAACTGTGAGGACCCGAATAGGCGTGATAAGAGGATAAGGTACCATCCTGGAACTGTGGAGGCCAAGAAAATAATATTCCACATAGGGAATATTCCTAGAGGCATCATTATAGTTAGTGGAGGGTTTTGTAAAGAGGATAAGCATTCGCTAATTAAGGACCACATTGACACTTGGCATGTGATATGCTCAAGATAGAAGTCATGGAGGTGGACATTGATCCTATTTAAAGAAGTGTTTAGGAAAAGGACAAGGGAGAAGAGGACAGAAGATAGAGGAGGAGAAGGTAGTGATAAGGCACTAGAAGGTACAAGAGTGCTAAGAAAAGGAGGGTAACGAGGTGTTGTAGAAATGTTAAGGGTATGGAGCTCCTGATGTTAGGGTTTAGAGTTCTTGGTATGAGAGGTTTGTAAGGGATATCATTAAGCATATGTATGGGTACTGGGGCCTGTAACAAGGGTTATAATAGGGAAAATATAGTTAGGATCTTTGATCATATTAGTTTTGAGGGGTTTGAGCTCTATCACTTGATGTATATGGTCTGAGATGACCCTTTTAAATGTAGTTTGGCTACGAGAAACTATCTTTAATTCAACACACATGGATCTATTCTACACATATTATTTATGGGTGTAACCCGTCATGTTATTTGGCTTGTAATGTCTCAGATCTGGTTCCTTTTGCTTCAAACAGTGTTCATTTACCTTCTTTAATGCATTAATGTGTATATTTGTTAGTTATATCTTCTACCTTTTAAGTAGATGCATGTACTTCTGTTTCTTCAAATAATTCTCCATTAATGGAAAAATCTCTTTAAAATCTCACATAAAGGAGGGAATCGACACCTAATCATGCCTCAGGTGAGTGCCCAATGTATGTTGGGTGATAGGCCAGTGCATTTGGGGTTAGAAAGAGGTATTGAGGGTAAAATAATGACTCTTTATTCATGCACTATTGGTGATAGGTCTATCAAATCAGTTTAGATGTCACCACCCATTTAGAGACAAGCCATCTTGAGTCACATCCCAGGAATTCCTAGCATCGGTGAGAGTCATCCATGACTCTCTATTCATGTACTATTTTTTATGTATGCATCGTGATGAAGGCACAACTTTTTCATGATATATTTTTACTATTTTTTATCATGCCTCGAGATGAAGGAACATTTTTTATCCATGCCCATGATGGCGTATTTTGGATCTGATGTACATCGAGATAGTTTTTGTATATGGACATTGATATTTTATATGGATATATGATGATGGACTTGTATGTTTTATCACATTTTGTGTTTATGAGATAGAATTGTTATCCCATGTTTTTATTATGGTATATTATGGGCATGTATGTTTTTATTGCCCCAATGATGATTTTATATGATGTTATCTTAACATAGATATTGATTTTTTAATTTGTATGATGATGTAGATTTAGAATTTATTGATATGGTATGCATAGATGTTAGATTTGATGATATAGATGAAGTGAATGGTGAAATGAAAAAAACCTATACAATCAAATAAGCACAAGAAAAATTTAATCAAATAACAACATAAATATGTACAAGTATACAAGATAAATTGAATCCAATGAACTTCAGCACATATTAAAGTAATACTTCAACACATATTGATGTAGATTTAGAATTTATTGATATGGTATGCATAGATGTTAGATTTGATGATATAGATGAAGTGAATGGTGAAATGAAAAAAACCTATACAATCAAATAAGCACAAGAAAAATTTAATCAAATAACAACATAAATATGTACAAGTATACAAGATAAATTGAATCCAATGAACTTCAGCACATATTAAAGTAATACTTCAACACATATTGATGCAGATTTAGAATTTATTGATATGGTATGCATAGATGTTAGATTTGATGATATTGATGAAGTGAATGGTGAAATGAAAAAAACCTATACAATCAAATAAGCACAAGAAAAATTTAATCAAATAACAACATAAATATGTACAAGTATACAAGATAAATTGAATCCAATGAACTTCAGCACATATTAAAGTAATACTTAATCTAAGAAATCAAAGAACAAATGAACCTAATCAAAACACACAAAATGAAAAGGCAAAAAAACAAAACTATGTAGAAACAAACAACTAAGTAAGAAGGCACTACTTTGTTTTTTGGGACAGTTTTGAAATGTTTTGCATTATTTTTGGTATTTTCTCAAGAAAATGTTATAAAAAAAAATTAGTTTTCTGTGAGACATATTTGAATGTTTAGGAATTTTCTGAAAAGCTATACGAATATTTTGGGATTTTCTAAAAAAAATCCAAAACTATGTACAAGAAAATGAAGAAATGTGGATGCCCCCAATGATAGATGGGAATGTACAAGGGAAAACACCATGAGTATTTTCAAGAAGTGAAGATCTGAATTTTCCCCAAGCATTAGATGGGCATGTACAAAGGGAAAATATTTGCATACATGAGTAGGATTACTTGAATCAAGGCCATGAGGGACATGATCAAAATTATCTTAGACACATGCAAAAACTAGCTTAGGATAAAGCCAATGTATTCCTAAATATGAGATGATTGTGAATAATCAACCCTCTGATGGTGTCACAAACTTGGTTTTCACTGAAGGACTTGTCCAAAGTGCAACAATTACATGGTTTTCACACTTGGATGCATTTATTTCTCTTTACTCATTTATTTCTTTTTCTAATTTTTATACTTTTTTATTTTTTGATATTTGAAGGACCCCATGCTTAGGCATAAAAACACTTAAGATTCATGGAATTCATGCATTCCTAGAGTTCATCACCATCTGAATCAAAAAAATTGTATGCTCATGAACCAAACTTAGCAGCCAAAAAAAATTGTCATGACCAGTTAGGTTTAAACTTACCTTTCTTTTCACGATATTTGGTGGTATTGAACTGATTCTCCTATAGGACAAGGTCTCCTACCTCGAACTGGTGACGTATTATTTTTTGTTATAACTTTGATGCACTTGATTCTGATACACTTTGACATGATCGAGTGCATTAAGGTGTTTCTTAGCTAGTAACTCTAACTCTTCCAAACGAGCAACTCTACAGTCCTATCCTTTGTCCAAGTAATCTCTCAAATACATGCACAAAGTGGGGAGCTCTATCTCAAGGGGTAACATGGCTTCTGTTCCAGAAACTAGGGAATATGGAGTAGCATCAGTAGGGGTGCGGATGGATGTTCTATAATATCAGAGGGATGGATGAATTTGTAAATTGCAATTATGTTCAGTCTTTTTAACCTTCTTTTCCATTATACGAACAAGAGTCTTGTTTAAGGATTTAGCCTCTCCATTACCTTGAGGGTAATAGGGAGTTGACCACTTGATTCAGATTTGAAAGTGTCTACATAATTCCTTCATAGTTTTATTCTTAAAATACTTATCATTATCAGCTACAATGGCAGTGGGAATTTCATACCAGAAAATGATATGGTTCATTATAAACTTGGATATTTGTGCACCAGTGACATAGGTATGAGGAATAGCCTCTACCCACTTTGTGAAGTACTCATTGGTAGTAATGATGAACATGTGGCCATCAAATGATGTAGGGGTAAGCTTCCTAATGAGATGAAGTCCCCACTTTAGAAAGGGCCATGTTATGGTAATAAATTGAAATGATTATGTCGAGGCATGTATCAAGTTTCTATATTTATCACATAGCAAGCATTTCTTTACATATTGGTAACAATAATTTTCCATGGTATGCCAATATTAGTCTAATCTCAATATATTTTTAGATAGAACCATGCCACTTGTATGGACCCCAAATATGTCTTTGTGAACCTCCTTAACTTCTATAATAGATTCTTCTGAATTAAGGAAACGTAACATATTTCCATCATAGCCTCTACGATAGAGTGTTCCCCAAAGTAGGGTGTATTGGGTTATGTGCTAGATAAGGTTTCATTTTTCATATCAGGTAATGTCAGTAGAGAAGGTTCCATTATGAAGGTAATTATAAAAGTAATTATACCAAGGGGATAAGGAACCAAAATCTTCACATACCAAACAAGACTTTTACATGTCATATGTTGGTGTTGTTAAATTGTCCACAAAGAAAGGTATGTCATTGTTTCTTGGTGGGATTCATAGTAGAGATCCCACTATAACCATATCATCCACTACATGATTTTTTCCCCTAGGTATTTATTGGAATGTTCTCTATATAAATAATTCCTTCAAAGTATCAACCCATTTCTTATAAGGAATGATCTTCTCATCCTTGAATTTGTACTCATCATTTACTTGTTTGATGATTAACATAGAATCACCAATTACATTGACTTGCCTGATATCCTATTGTATAGCTATTTTCAACCCTACAATGAGAGATTCATATTTTGTTATATTATTTTTTATATGGAAAATTCAGTCTAAATGCTTGGGTAATTAGATCTGCTATGGGAGTGATGAGCAAAACTCTTGCTCTTAAACCATGGAAAGTAAAGGATCCATCAAAATATATTTTCCATGTAATGGACTCCTCAAGATACATCATAGAAGTGTCTAGAAGTTCCAAAATAAATGGTTCAGTTCTTGAAAAAGGGGTTTCAACTAGTTGATCTGCTAGTACTTGCACTTTGACTAATTTTTTATTGAGGTAATCAATATCAAACTCGTTAAGTATATTGATCCAATTATCCATCCTTCCTGTAAGTGTAGGTTTAGATAATAAATAATTCAATGGTTCTACTTTGGAAATGAGCTTTGTCTTATTATTTAGCAAATAATGACGAAGTTCTTGAAAATAAAAAATGACAAATAAAATATCCTTCTCAATCTATGGATATTTGAACTTGTAAGCAATCACAGTGCGACTGATGTAGTAGATGAATTTTTCTTTCTGATTTATATCATCCTAATCCAAAAGCACACCAATCACAAATTAAGTGGATAAAATATATAATAGCATGGGCTCACCTAGAGTAGGCAGCATAAGAATAGGTGGTTTGGCTAAATACTCCTTAAGTAAAGAAAACACTTGTTGTTGTTAAGGACCCCAATGGAAGTCAACATATTTTTTAAGAATATTTGTAAAAGAGTGAAAATTTTATACGAGATGAGAAATGAAATGATGAATAGCCTGAAATTCCCCTCATAAACTCCATCGTTTCTTGAGGTTATTTGGAGAAGGCATATCAATAATTGCAGTAACCGTTGTAGAATCTAATTCAATTCCTCTTCTTGACATAATAAAACCTAACAATTTTCTAGATAGCACACCAAATACACATTTCTTCATATTCAGTCTAACCTTATAATCTCTAAGACGTTGGAATATCCATCATAAGGTCTTAGGATGGTCCTCTCTAGTTCTGGATTTTCCCAATATGTCATCTACATAATCTTCCATTATATCATTCAGCATGTCATGGAAGATGATAGTCATAGCCCTTTTATAAATTTCACTGACATTCTTAAGGCCGAAGGGCATGACTTGATAACATAATGTCCCCAAGGGGTAGTAAAATTTGTCTTATGTTGATCTTCCTCTATAATTTTAATATGATTATATCATGAAATCCATCCATGCGAAATAGAATTGCATAACCAATAATTGAATCGATGATCATGTCAATGTTAGAAAGAGGAAAATCATCCTTAGGAAATTCTTTATTAATATCTCTAAAATTCATACAGATACTGATACCAATGGGTTTATTTTGTAAAGGGACTATATTCGAATTCCATTTTGAATAATCAATACGCCTAATGAAGCCTACCGCCAACAACTTCTCCATTTCTTATTTTACTAATAAGGTGACATGAGAATGCATCTTTTTAAGCTTCTTCTTGATGGGATTTTCTTCTTCATGTACAACTAGGTTATGCACTACTAATGAAGGATATAACCCTGGAATTTCTACATAGGACCAAGAAAATATATCTGATAATTCATGCAAAAGCATCATAAAGGTTTTCTACATCTCAACAATATTTTTACCCTTAGACTATTCATTTTCTATATCCAATGATTTTTCCATTTTTTTTTCTGCAAGTGCCTCAAAGAGGTTTTCACCATGGGACTTAGACTTATTATTTTTACAAGGATTTTCTGAGGATATCTTGCCCTTTATTTTATTTTGATTTTGGTGACTACATAACTTAGTTTCCTCCTCGATGTACAAATATGAATCAAGGTTAATGGAGAATCCTTTCTTGTGGTTTCCCACTAGAATGCCATCATGCATACCAATAAACTCACCAATTGCTTCATCATTTTCAAAGAATTCGATTGGCATGTGTTGTTGTTGGTCCCAGTTTACTAGGTATGGGTAGACAAGATTTAATTTAAGAATGATAGGGGACATGGTAGAGTATATAGTTAAGATAGTTGTGTCAGAAAATGAGTTCATGAATGCAAGGTCTTTATAAAGACTACACCGGGAATCTATTTCACTTTCATAATTGCACAAATTATCTTCTCATTTAGAAGAGGTGGCATCAACCTCTAGAGGATTGGATCCATACATTTGGATACCAATACCATATTTACAAACCTTGTGATGGGTTGTCAGAAGAGGTTCTCACACACCTTATTTGTTGGAGCCACAACCATATCCTTGATATCCCATCATGTACATCATTTTATTAAGGACACTATACCTGGGTGTTTGATAATATTATCCTAAGGAGAAGACACACCTAGGATGCACGCACATGAACAAGGCATACTTAGATGCACGGAAGGATAGGGAAGGAAACATGAGCCATAACAAGTTGATTCGGGACTCATCCATTTTCATGGATGCGGGCTATTTTTAAAAGGTAGAATGCAGAGAACACATTGGGATGGAGACTTACACGACACACAAATGTTATTTTGGAAACAATCATCTAATAAGTGTCATGCATGAGTTCAAGATAATAATAGGATTACTTCTTCCACTTAACTATAGGATGTGTATTAATTTCAATTGCATGTATGCCTATAATTGTAAAGATGCATGGCTATTAGCTATATACGACCTATTTTGGGAAGTGCATAGGCGATGAAGGGAAAGTACCCACCCCTATAAATATGTAGTGAGCTGTGTAGTTAGGGAGAGTGAATGAAAGAGGATGAATAGTGAATTATTATAGAGTTATGTTATTAGATCCGATGCGTGCATAACTTACGGTGATGCTTTGTAATGTAAGAAAATTCTATGTAATTCAGTGTTTAATATAAAGGAGTATATTGGATGGAAAATTGTTTTAAACATGACTATAGCTAGTTTTTGCATGGTTAATCTTATTATCATTTTCATTTAATTCAATATTCTCTAAGATCTAGATCTAGATTATGCTCTGTGGAATGTTATGTTTATTTATGGTTCTAAATATGTTTTATATTCATTACATTAAAATCCAACACAAGTAACTCTAAAGAGTGGTATGGTACCTTTGCGTGCTTCGGGTGAGTGATCAGATCAGGATGGGTGATGTGTCAGCATGCCTGGGTTTTTCTAAGTTTTATATAGTAGATTCTAGGCTGCATCATTGGTTTCATTTCTAGGAACTCTTTTTTAGTTGTTTTTAGGATGTTTCATGATGAAGACGTATTGGTTGACCTTAGAAAATGTTGAGAAGTAGATAAAGGATCTAGAAGAAGAGTACACTCAGAGCTTCAGAATTGGATCTAAATTTGACACACGTGTGTGAGTGGAGCAGAATTTTTATGACTGTTTGTATGAGAGCTTCTTTATTATATTTTTGGTAAATTTGTACAAGTGGCTGGTTGCTTATGTGTCTAAAATGAATTGGATGAAAGGAATTAGAGGTATCACACACTTGTCTAGACACAAGAAGAATTTTAGGCCCTTTATGATGGTGATTCCATTTGGATGCATGTTGTGGATACTTGGTTTTGTGGTGTTTTGAATAGCTATATTTTGGAGTACTCATTTTCCACTTACTCTTTCCTAGAGGTATCTGAGTTCCAGTTTTTACGTTACCCAAAGGGAACTTATTTGTAAGGCATTCCATTAGTGATCAAAATATTGATGGTAACCCTAAACTTGGAAGAAAAATTGATGGCTAACTAAACCCCACCTCACGCGGGGGTAGGAACAGGTTTGGTGAAAGATGGCAGACCTAGCAGTAGAGAGGTAGAGAGAATAAAGATGGCTTAATAATAATGAGGTTCATGAGAGGGAGATAGATAAGCATTGTGACATTGCAGAGAGGATGGCGTTGAGAAGAGAAATGGCTCATGAAGGATTTAGAGTTCACGTAGGTGTAGAGCCATAACATCTAGAACTCCCCCATTTGGGGAAGCTTAATAGGGAACCCTTATTGGCCTCACATGGGAACATGCTAGTAGATATGACATGGGACGTGGGTGTGCATTGGAATATACCTTGTAACCTAGCCCTTGTGCTTGGATTTCTAGTATCTAATACAACCAGTTGTCAGCAAGCTAGTTTGGGTAGTTGAAGAGTAGGATTAAGTCAGATAGAAAGTACATCTATGGAAGGGAAAATGTATTCTTTGCTATTTGGAGGTACCTTTTTAGGTGCATCATCAACACATAACTCAAGCGCACAAAATTTTGGACTCACTTCTGGGAGTAGTACCACTTCGCGGACTATAGGATTTTAGTTTAGTACTACTACTGGGACATAGGGTAGTACATCCACTGGTCCATTTCTAGCTACAGGTGGAGGAGCAGGGGGCATAGGTGGCTCTATTTCTTGTAGATCTAGTGGTTTTGGAGGTAGAGGTAACACGAGAGGTTCTAGATCAAGTGGGAAGGGTCTACACCAACCCTGAAATATTTACATGGAGATGTCTCTTCATCTTCTAGACTATAGGGGTATAGAATATCTTGTTGACCACATGCACATGTGTGAGATATTGTGGCAAGAAAAAGGAGTTACATCTTCTGAGTGCAAGGTGAGTCATTTTGCAACTACAGTATAGGGACGTGCACATAGTTAGTATAGGAATTTTTCCCTTGATTAGACTTGCGTAGATTATGCAGCATTAAAGGATGCATTCCTTAAGGAGTTTCATATCCCTGAGCTTGAGCAAAAGAGTATAAGCGTGCTCAAGGATATTAAGTAGGGCACTATTGCTAGCATTTGATAATATGATGCCCATTTTAAGACACTATTTTCTAAACTTTCTTATGATATTCATCCAAGCCATAATGCACAGTGGTTCGTTGGGGGCTTGATCACACCTTTTAGGAGGGTGTTATCACATACAAATTATATGGATCCACATGAAGCACTTAAAGCATCTTTACACACTAGGAAAATCGAGAGTATAGACACTAGAGTGAACCCATTTGTGGAGGCATAGATTGTAGCTATGGAAAATCAGTTGGAGAAACTATCAACAAATTCCACACATGATATGCACACTGGGATTTAGTGTACAAATTATGAAGTGGAAGGGCACACCAAAGATATTTTTTCTTGTAGATCAGTGTGTTCATTACTAATAGACTGTGAGATATGTCATTTGGACCATGATGCAAGACGGTGCCCATTATTATAATGCGCGATAAGGAAAAATGTATCTTGTTTTTATAAAATTTGGCATTCCACGACTCACGATACAGAAGATTGTTGGTTGATTGGTCAGATCCATGATCTCATAGATATTGGTGTAAAACAGACTAGAGTATTAGATAATTCTAAAGGTAAAAGTGAGCACTAGGATTGTGATCACACTCAAGTGCGCTATGATCAGAATGAAGGGAACTTTGAAGGATGTCATCATAGAGGTCGAGAATACCATGGTGGATTCAGAAGCCAAGGATGTGGTGGTGGATGAGGCAAGTACCCTCGCAGAACGTGTTTTACATGTGGGTCTCTTAACCACTATAGGCATGAGTGTCCTTAGAATATTACTTCTTCTTTTTGTGGGAAGAATCACAGCTATGATGAATGCTCAAACCTATATGATCATCTTAGCAAGTAGCATAAAAAGAATAATAAAGGTGCAGGGATGGTCAAAATACAACACTTTGTGGAAAATCAATGGATGCCAAATCTGACACTAGAACCTGAGGTATTACCTATGAAGATTAATTCACATGCTGAAGTTACACGTTCCATAAAGGCATTATAGCAAAAACCTACCATCACCAAGGAGAAAGTTTTACATGTAAGGTACCTAGATCCTACACATCAAAAGGAGGTTTACTAAGAAACCATAGAGGTGCATAGAAATATTTAGGGTGAAATACAATGTTTGAAGGAACAGTCATGGAAGTTAGAATAAAAGAAGGAAACAGAGACAGTTCAATCGAATATTGATTACTTGAAAGAGGTAAGAAATTTTTTTCTCCAGGACAATATCATTCCATTACTAAGGAATTTTCTAAAGGGAAACACTCTACCCATAGCTATAGAGAATGGACGGTAGATCCTACATGCTAATCTTCCCCCTCATAGCTTGGATTATGAAAAGGAGATCACTTTGAATGTTGTTGTAGATGGGTGGATCTTGAGTAATATATTGATTGATACAAGTGCAGAATTTATTGTGCTTACTTTAGATGCATGGGTATAGATGGGAAGACCTCCATTAATTCCATCCACTAATGTATTGTTCATGTCCAATTGAACTAAGGCCACTCCCATAGGAGTTTTAAAGGATGCATCCATTACTATATAAGGGGCCAAGTTCACTAGAGACTTTGAGGTCTTAGCACTTATAGAATTAGACAGCTTCCAAGGTCTACTTGGGTGCCCTTGGTGTTATGAAAATAATATTGGCTTACTGTTCAATAAGGGGTATATAATTTTTTAGAACAAGGAAGAAAGAGTGATTATCCCTTTTAACAAATGGAAAATATGTGCCTTATGTTGAACCTTTGATCAAGGAAGACATGAAAAAACTTTATGTACACGCTATTCGGGACCCAGAAGTACTTGATCCATCTAAGCAAGGAATCCTCTAGTGGGAAGATGCACAGTGTATCAGTGATACTACAAGTATTGCTTGTGAAAATTGGGCACATGGAACCTATGAGATGGTTGGGTGCAAAGTAAGAAGTGAATTTGTGTAGAGAAGAAGACCTCAATGTATTCATAGGATATGTAACAACCTTATACCTTAGTATACTAGATAAGGAGATCCTACGGTATTCCTACGTGCCATGGAGGAGCAGTGGAAAAATCTAGTAGAAAGGAGAAATATGTTATTATATACCTTATGTGGGACAGCAATGTGCTTGTGGATGGTTCACAGAGATAATTTTATGGAATGGAGTGAAGTTAGAATTTTTCTAACCACTAAGTTTTTCTAGAACAATGCACATACTACAATCTGCATGTATCATGGTAATCACCTTTTTTATCATGAAGTTCAATAGTGTGAGAGACTCTAGATAGAGGGGCATGAAGTTTTACCACCTTCACTTTGGGTGCACAAACTATATTCCACTTTACAAGGTTATGCACGATCCTAGTATGCTTATGTAGAACTACATAGGGAGACTAGAAATCGGCAGGACTTGATTACAGGAATGATGCAAACTTTTGACTACTTCCCTACTAAACTTCTGGTGGAAGAGACATTAAGGGGTATAAAGCACTTAACTATGGGAGACATTGCAAAGGCTGAAGAACTCATTCAGGAGTTATTTGGTGAGGTAGACTCAAGATCATGTTTTGATGAAGCAGAAGAGAGATGCCACACTACTTAAGCGTGCTTGTTGTGAGAAAGAAAAAGAAACTATGGTCTACATAGTGGATGATGAAAAATTAGAAAATTTGGATATAGATAATTTAGTAGTATGTGCGAAGTGATAGAAAGTGTGAATAAAAATGTGCACACCTATCATGAACCTATGAATAACAAGAAAGTGAACATTGGCACGGATGTTGAACCTAAGGAGGTAAAAATTGGGGATTATTAGGCTGATTCTAAAGTGTTAAAGATAATTAAGTTACTACAGGATTTTTAGGACTTATTTCCTAGGCGCTATCATGAGTTAAAAGGAGTGCATGAGTCATTAGGAAAGATGAAGATTAAGCTAAAGGATTGAGTGTGCCAGGTTAGAGAAAGACCTTACAGGATGAACCCTAACCTGCGCGTCAAAGTTATTTAGGAAATTGACAAAATGTTGATGTCTGACATCATCAAGCTCCTACAGGAATTAGAGTGGGTTAGCCCCATGGTGATCAGTATAAAGGAATATGGTTGGATTAGGATTTGTGTGGATTACAAGGAATTGGATGCTACATGTGTGATTGATCCTTTTCCTACACCTTTCACAGAGGAAATATTAGAAGATGTTGCAGGGCGTAAAGTTTGTTCTTTTATAGATGGATTCACTAGGTATCATCAGGTTATAATTGCATAGGAGGATCAAGAGAAGACGAATTTCACTAATGAATGGGGAATGTTTACATATATGGTGATGCCCTTTGGTTTTAAAAACACACTTATTGTATTTTCACGCTTAGTTGTTCAAACATTCGAAGATTTTATTCACAAATTCCTATAGTTTTACTTGGATTATTGGACAATGTATGGACTTGTTAAGGATTGTTGTGACAATCTTCACTTAACGTTTGAAATATTTTGACAGTTAAGCATCTCTTTAAACATCAAGAAGTGCATGTTTGCTACACCTTTTAGAACTTTTTTGGGGCACATCATCTGCAAGGAAGGTTTGTTAGTGGATCTAGATAAGGTTGCATTTATTATAGGCCTTGAATAACCTACCAGTTAGAGAGAGGTGTGTGGATTCTTAGGCCACACAAGGTATTATAAAAAATTTATCAAGGGATATGTAAATATATCCACACCCCTGGAAGAGATACTAGAAGGAAAAGGGATGTTCTATTGGGGGGAACCGCAACAACATGCATTTGAGGCGTTGAAGTAGAGACTTAGAACAACACCTATTCTGTGTTTTCCTTCATGGAACCAACCATTTCATGTACATGTGGATGCCTCTGGCACATCTATTTGCACGGTGTTAGCTCAGCCTGGAGAAGGTATTATAGATCATACTATCTATTTTTCTAGTAGAAAGTTGACTTCTATAGAGCAGAATTATGTAAAAATAGAGCATGATGCCTTGTCGCTGATCTACATGCTGCATAAATTCCTACAGTACTTGTTAGAAACACCTTTTTTATTCTATATTGATCACATGGTGTTAAAATACTTGGTAAATAATCTCATTTTACATGGGCGCATATGTCGATGGGTGCTCTTATTTCAGGAATTTGATTTCATAGTTGTGGTAAA
Organism: Taxus chinensis; assembly: GCA_019776745.2. Classification (NCBI taxonomy): domain Eukaryota; kingdom Viridiplantae; phylum Streptophyta; class Pinopsida; order Cupressales; family Taxaceae; genus Taxus; species Taxus chinensis. The sequence goes on from CM034150.1 coordinate 850,990,464, forward strand.
ACCAGATAAAAGTAATTCTAGCCCAGGCCATTTATCAAGGATTCAGTTAGGGGATGATGTGCAAAAAATTGAAGATACAATGTCAGATGCACAATTATACAGGTTACTGTAGACACCTAAAATTGGTTATCCAATTTAGTGTCCCTTGTGCGCGTTTGCTCTCTCAGGTAACCTAGGGCACGTTTATATCACCACTATCCCATTGGGATATTATTCAATTTGTGGTTTAAACACCTATCCTAAGTTTAATTCACCCCAGTATGTTTTACCCGTGAGTAATTAAATATTAACTATTTAATTACACCTTTTTACATGTATCTTAACCGCTTATCTACCCCATATCAATTCCTAACCTCCCATATCAATTCTATCCATCTATCCCCCCTATTTTTCCTCCCCCCAAACTGAGCAACAGGATATTTCCTGTATTTGAGGTCGGTAGGGATACACTCTCATATTTCCAGAACGTCACTCCTTTTGGCCATTTTGGGGAGTATTTTAACTGATAGGCCCCGATTGGTACTCGGTCGACGTCAATTTTTTGGAAGTGACGCCGATTATACCTAGAGGCCCAAAACGTCGAGTTATAAATACAGGGCCCAGAATGGTTAGTTCTGGTTAGACACAGATTGTAAGAGAGACAACAAAGAGATCTTTGAGCATCAAGCCTGAGCATCATCTATCGAATGCAAAAGTGAGATTCTTGTCTAGATCAATCCCTGAGTGGAATACCATTACTCTGCTCCTATCAACATCGACATCGTGATGTCTCCATCAATCTCTCTGGTGACTATGTTCCTGCATCTAGCGACAGGTGAAGCTTTGTCAGTATCCCTACTGGCTCCTGTAAATCCAGCGGACATTGACGCTCTAGCCTCCATTGCCCATTTCTCGAACCTTCCTGCAATTTGTCCCCTAGTTGACACCGATCTGGATCCCAGTCAACGCCGATTCTAGCCTAATCGATGCCGATTCACCCAATTGAAGTTGATCGGCCTGCAGATAGGTAAAAGAGACTCAGGTAACACAAATCCAGCATTGTTTTTCACAATTTCCTGTTTTCTGTTGCTTTTTGTTCTGCTGTTTACATTCTATCTATCATTACTTTAATTAGAAAATCTAGACATTTACTTACATCTTTTATCATGTATGCTTCTTTACTTTAATTGAAAATGTGGACTGACATCCATCGAGGGAGCTTATCGCTTTCTCGGACCTGATTCTCAGGCAGTCCACCCAAATATCTTTTAACGTTGACTTTTTCTATCAAGTATCGGTGTCTCACAGGTTTCTCAGATCTACTTTGCAAGAATTGCTCATCGTGCGCCCATTTTGTCTACATCGGCTTTCTTTTCCACCTACATCTTCGGATCTTGTCTTATCTATCAGGCATTGATTTCATTTGAGTTTTTCAGGGTTTTCTGTGTTTAGTTTGGTACATTAACTTGGACAGGTAACAAGCGCATGAAATTCTTGATCTACAGGTGGGTCTGGCACGCCCGAGTTAGGAAAGACCCAAGAAAAGTTCCTTATTGGTAAGTTCCAAAGCTAATTTTAGTTCAAAGATTTGTTCTATTTTCCCCCAAAAATTTCTATCAGTGCTGAACTTAAAGCATTAGAGATAAGGGAAATGCAATCTATATGGTTCCCAATGTCCAAAACTGAGAAATTCCTTGAAATTTTTGAAATTCCTTCACCAAGACTTCATGAAATTTCCGTGTATGTCCATTATCTTGTTATAGATGTCTGGATTTTGTAATGGGTGCAAAAATGGATAAAATTTATCTTGCGGGGCTTACTGATGACAATGAATTTTCTTCAGGATTGTTCAAGCTTATTCATGTCATACTCAATGTAAAATAGCATTTATACTTAAGGATTCCAGGATAATTTGGAGAGCCAAATCTTGAGGTATTTGCACTTTAACGGTAGTTTTCTCCTTATTAGGCTACTAAGAAACTTTTTTAGTATTTCAAGATATTGATATCAAATAAATTTCTATCAATGCTTTAATGACTATCACATTCCAACATTTCAATTTTTAATGCTTACAAATAGAATACAATCGCATTTGGGATAGATCCACCACTTTGATCAAGACTAAATGGGAATCAAACTACTAATCAGGGCCTACTAGTGCCTAAAATGGAACTTTTTGAGGACTTAGACTACATAAAGATTCTTAGGTTTGTTTCCCATCTAGGTTTAATTAGAGGTTCAAATCCACCTTGATCCATACTAGTAGTGACACTAATTTCATGATTCAAATTTCACCGTTGCATACAGATCAGCCAAGAATCACTAGGTATACAGCATTTAAACAAAAACATGTCTTTCAATTAGGCCTTGCCTTCTTGGAAGTGACATCCATGCAGGATCAGCATCCTACGCGGTACTCGGTATAGAGACCAAAAATTCCCAAAGACCGAAGTAACTCAATATACATTGGCATAAGCACCCGACTCCCTACATGGTAGAAATGTGTAAATATTTTTCACTAGTAGGCCCCTATAAAAATTAAAATATGCTAGTCTTTTACTGTAAAAAACCTTAGGGAGGATCAGGGTTAGGCCAAGAGGAGATACCCCAAACCATCCTTAGTTTTACTTATCTAACACACTTATAGTTCTATGATTGCCTTCCCTAATATTTTCTTTCGTAACAGCATAAATACTTAATATATATAATCACCTACGCTGCAAGTATAGTTATCTTATGACATTAATTAGGTCAATCTTCTTTTCTGCTTGTTCTATGATAGTGAAGCACTCGGTTACAATCTAGAAGAATGCCTCAATTAGTCATTTTTATCAAACATAGCCGTAAATGTGCCACTAGTGTAAAATGGAACTTTATTAATCGGCATACCACAGGTCTTAATCGGGACCGCTGTTTGGTGGTATCTAATATTTATAGTAAATAATAAATCCTATATATGCACACAGCCAATGTCAAGCCCATGATTTGTTTTTTTAAGTAGTCCCCTAGTCACTTGTTAGAAATATGGCAATAACCAATGACCATTTAGTGAATGAGAGTATGTTCACTTTCACTAGCGATCCTAATTCTTTAGACGCTCCTTTATTCGCAAATGTGGATAGCCCTCATAAATTCATCCCAGTACAAATAGATCCTATTGAAATTGATCCTCGATCTATCGACCACCGATGCAGCAATATTTATAAATAATCCTTAATAAAACATACTTCGCCAAAAAAATCTACAATTCGTAGAACAATTATCAACGTCATTCATCGCCTCCATCCACGAAGGAGGGTGCTTCAAAAACTATGCCTTCTTTTTCACAATGCCACCGACCATATCGACTAGTTCTCATATAATCTCACCTAACCCTACGAATCCAGCCGTATTTTCCTTGACTATTCTACAACCTTTTTCATGCAGAGTTCCTTCAAATTTTCCTTGTATAGCAATGAGTTCGTAAATTGTGCACCCTAACTTTATTAATCTAACTTGAAAACATCTATGTCATCCATTTTGTCCCAGGGTTATCATATCACTTTATGATTTACAACCCCCTGTCTATTTATTTTAGTTGGTAATCCTATATAATAACATCGTACATATAGTGGGTTTTTCTTCCAATAGATTAACATTAATTTTAATATTACTAATGTCCTTTCCTCTAGCATGGGAAGCAATAATAGACTAAGCCGGCAGGAAAACAAACTCTATTCAGGTCTTGGGGCTTCAGGTAAACATATAGAATCAAATCGGCACCCATTTTCCTGATATTTCTTAGGACATTTGACGATCAATAAGCATAGGAGTCCACCAATCACAAGCTTCAATGATCATGATCATCCAACCTAACATTATCCCAACCACTTAGTGTCTCACAGCCTGCCTGTACATAGGCTCATGTCATAGCAACCACACCATCCAGGTGTCACTCTTAACTTGAGCACCTTGGTTACTCCTGTGCATCATCCTATGAAACTCTTTTCTTTGAGTATGTTCATATAACCACGTTGACACCTTATCAATGCATGTTCCTCTCTATTTACTAACTATGTAGGTACATCGCCACATGTGCCTCCTCCAGAAGCATGACTTTGAGTTCAACCTATTTTGAGGCTCCAAATCCTAGATTATTGAAGCCTCAATCTCAAAGGGGCAATTGACGTAACTCTCATATTCTACTAAAAAAACATCCTGTGTAATGAACCCATTCTACACATCAGTGGCTAATAAGCCTGATCCTCGTGAATGGAAACTTTTTCACATCATCGACCAATTATCATAGTACGGGACAAACATGTCGTAACACTCATTTGCGAGCATAGAGAACATGCTTGCAAAACTCACATTCCAGGAACAGGAGCTTTACGCTATCCGTCATACTTCACCATGATAGGTGGAACTCTAGCAGGACTTGCATTATGACTAGTATAATAACTATTCCTCAACATATCCTTGCACTTTGAATTCAATCTCAATGTAGCCTATTGATAGGTAATGAGTCACATATGAAATCTCAATAAATATTGTGCATACGATCTCGATAATAGTTCTTTATTTCCTTTGTGGATTCGATAACCAGTGTCTATTGTATCTCTAACATTAAGTAGCAATAATAGAGAGAGGAGATTAACAAGCCAATTGTCTTTCTCCCTTCCTCAATCCCAAGAGTATTACGAGTTGTACAAACACGATCTTGTACTAATTATATAGTTCTTCCACTTTGATGATCTATTATTTTTCCTAAATTTGAATAAGCTTGTTCACGATTGTTTTTGCTTGCAATCTATGTAGTATATGCAACATTGAATTATGTGAAGCTTAAAACTTCGCTTTAGATAGGGTAATACCAGGATTTGGTTTTGAAGTTTACCAAATCAAACCCTGTCCACATCTAAAGAGAAGAATCAGGGATCCACCAATGCTAACGTATTCCAAACATCACAAGCCGATACCAATTCTAATGAAGGGATCACGAAGAGACTTGTCATCAACTCGAAAAGGGTACTCGTCATCTCGATCTTTCACTTTGTTGGGGGAATCAAAGAGAAGCAAGGTCCTGGACCAAAAATGTTGGAAAACCACCCGATCGAACTCCACCCGACCACCAAGACTATTGAGGACAAGCCAAAAACAAGATCCAGCCAAGTATAGCAAGTCAAACATGACTTGACCCCGATTATCATAAAAGCAAAGTTCATGACATCATTATGATGGTCAGACCTTCAATGAATATTGTCCAGATTTTCATTAGATAAAGGTGAGCTCATTCTGGAAATACTTAATAATGCTCCTCTATGAAATACTTAGTAACTTCTTGATGTCTTGATTTACTTCAATCACTTATAATCCCATGTCATTCCCCTAAACGAATTCGAATACATTCAGTAGTCTCAATAAGCTAACAGTCAAACTATCAATTTTATCTCGTGAACAAATAGACATCTTCGTGGGGGGTGAGAACATAAGCCATATATGAACTTAGGCCAAAAGAGGCCGACTCAGAAAATCCATACAAAGACTTCATTTATCACTAGGATTCCTAACAAGTCCCATTCACGATAGCATATACTATGGAAAAAAATGGTCCAATCATTGTGGGAGATAACGGGGGGACCTGGGGGGTGAGAAAGAATGTGAGAGCTAAAAGTCCATACCTGAGAGAAGTGTCATCAAACTCATCTGTCTCAACGTCAGACATTCTTATCAATGCATCGAGGCATTTCTACATCAAATATCGATATATTAAAACGATGTAAACGAATACATCCAATAATGTATCTCCCATATTCTAATAACGACTATAGCCCTTAATGAACTAGTAAATATAAAAGTGTGTGTCTAAACTATAGTATCGAGAGCATCTACGAAATTCATGAAAAATTCCAGTTTCAAAGGCTACAGTAGTTTCACCCACAATCACTCTACCATTTATAGTAGTTTACTTTTAAGGAACTGATAAAATCTGTTATCACTCACTTCTTAAATCACCAATGCTACTTTTCCTATTAAGAATTAAAATCTATTGATGTAGCGCCAACACCTATACGCTAATAATTATTGAACTTAGTCTTAGACAACCGAATTTTTAAAGAAATATGCGTTATCAGTACCTCCCCATTTTCTTCCCCCGATATTTATATGTTACAGTCACCTTTTGCTATATGAAATTATTACTTATCCCTGATTTAAAGGAATAGCCCATATTTTGTAATTTTATCAGAGTTCTACTAAATATTAGCTTTCCCCGCATTAATATCTTTTTGTGCCTCATAAAAGTTTGAATTTAAAATATACTTGCCAGAAGGTATCATCTTCAAATCCAAACTTATCAACACTAGGATCTTAAACGGATAATACATTCTCCATAATATACCATTCGATCAGTGGACGTGTATATACTATATAAAATGTATTGCCATCAATAATATAAAATTGAGAAGAGTCATCAAACTTCATTACCACAAATACTAGATAAGCCACCCTTTTTTTCACTCCGATCTATACCTACTTTGGAATGAATATCTCCCTTTTGTAAATCGATATGTTTCTAGATCATCATGACAGTCTCGACCAAGCAACCTCGTTTATCATATGAAAATTTTGATTATCGACTAGGTTACATGGCCTACCCTCTTCTTCATAATAGTAACAAAGAATAGGGGCATCCCTGGTCCATTGGAAACTGTGTTCATGTCTCACTGGGTACTTCAGAGATCTGCAAGGGCCTAAGGGTAGCTCCTGCAGATGTCCAACATACTAAGATGATCTTCTCACCTGTCTTTCAGAACCTAACATGCAAGTTCTTCCACAACAAACAGTCTGTGTAAAGTAATTTAGGTGCCTTCATCATCTTTGTCCTCATTTTTGTCTACCGGGTTCTATACTGAAATCCTTCACCAACTTATCCAATCTTCATCTATATCTCTTCCTCCAATTAAACCCTATAACCCTAAAGGAGTTAAACCTGCCTGGTTTAACTCATATTTGATTTGTGCTTACCACCATACCTTGGGTCACGATACTGAGGGATGTAAAGCTCTTCAATCTGTCGCCAATAGCCTTTTGGAAGAAAGTGATCTTTTGCTGGAGGAGGAGGAACAAGTATATCCTGTCATCTTAGCTCCATCTGAGCCCCAACGATCTACTCAGACCTCTACTTCTAGTGATTCCACTCCAAATGATCTTCCACCTTCTCAAATTGACACAATTCATATCGCCACTAGAACCCAACAGTATGATAATCCATCCTCATCTACAGCATCTCGACCACGGGTTGTCATTTTTGCAGCCCTCGAAGGAGTTCCTCCTTCCTCATTAGCCCCGAGACCTCAGGTCTCTATTCATGCTACACCTCGGGCTCAAATTCCCGTGTCAGTTGAGGAGAGTGTTATGAAACAACTCACCCAGGCTCCATTCAAATGTCTCTTTTTGACCTCATTCAATCCTCTCCACAACATCGCCAGGCTTTGATTGATAATCTGTGTAGCATCGTAGTGAATTCAGATGAGCCCCAGCCCTTCGAGATGATTATTGGATTGAATAGACCATCAACCACCATTTCTTTTGAAGATTCAAAAATTCCTTCCCTTTCTTCCAAGGATTTGGAGGCTCCCCTCTTTATCACAGTCCAAATCGACAACACTACATTAAAACGCATTATGATCGACAGTTTTTCTGCACTCAACTTCATCTCCTCACACACATTCGAGCAACTTAAGTTACCAAAGAATGTAGTGTCATCCCCCGCCTTTCGCTCTTCGATCATTTAATGATCAGCTAGCAGTTACTTTAGGAACTGTGGTCCTACCCATTCGAGTAGGTAAGAAGTTGCTTCACGAACTCTTTTAGATTTTTGAAGGGAAATTCCACTATAATATGATCCTTGAACGCTCTTGGATTCATGTAATGCATTGTGTCCCATCCACCCTCCATCGATGCTTAAAATATCAATATGAGGGCAAAATCTATACTCATCCAGGAGATCCTTTTCCTTCCGCACAATGTGACATGACCACAGGGTCTGCCCCTCTAAAGGAAAATTCCTATTCTCCTAACAGGGCCTCATCTTCTTCCATACCTGCAACCAAACTATTGGATTTACAAAATTTAGAAGAGACATTGCAGCGTTTCTCACTGGGAGAGCTTCCTCTCCTTTCTTTTGACACCCATCTCAAACCTAGTGAGTATGGTAGACCAGACAAACAACCTGAATATCAGCCAGGTCTTGGTCGCATCGTCACCATTGGTTTGCCCAATCAACAGACTAATTTCATTTACGGTGGTCTTGATATGCCTCACTATCGCCTGGATTCTCCTCCTAGGACCAAACCTTATTTAACAAGGTTTGATTGTCTACAGAATCCCATGTTTGCAAAAACTTATTTATATTGATGCGCATGGAAGGGCTTTGGCTTAGGTAAATATGAACAAGGTGTGCATGACCTCGTGTCCATTCCAACTCTCAAGCCACATCAAAAATTTGGTTTAGGATTTAAACCTCTTTCAAAAGCCACCGTCATTGTTCTCAATGAGCCTCTTCCTATTGAGGAACCATCTTCTCCCGCTAAGTCAGAAGCATCACTCGATGTGGACGATGCCATTTCCATCCCGTCTTACTTTTTTTTTTAGTCAATACCATTTCCTTAGGGCCACTAGCCTATAAGACTAATGACAGGTCCACTTCCATACCGTTAATTTTCCTTGAAATAGTTGGAGATGACTCTCCTACTATCAACACTATCCACTGTGCGGATGATGATTTTTTCCTCACCTATCTGGGGGCAGAGGATTCCTATCTTCCTAAAACCATTCCTTCTGACACGTCTACGCTTCTCAACAAATCCACTGTCGACCTTAATATAGGGACTTCTAAAGACCCTCACATCATTAAGGTCAGCCAATCCCTTAATCCACAGGAGTTAGGAGACTTTACCACTTTTCTTTCCAACCATCGTCAAGCCTTTGCTTGGTCATATGAGGATATGCCAGGACTCGATCCCGATATTGTGGTCCACAATATCATTACTCTTCCCGACATCAAACCGGTTAAACAAAAATTGCGTAAAATGCACCCTAGAGTAGCGCTTCTTGTTAAAGAAGAATTGCAGCGCTTGCTCTCGGCTAACTTCATCCAACCCATCGACTATCCACAATGGGTTTCCAATGTAGTACCAGTAACTAAAGCTACTGGGAAAATTTGAATTTGTACCGACTTCCAGGATCTTAATCTTGCTTGTCCAAAAGATGATTTTCCTCTACCTAATATCGACCAATTTGTGGATTTAACTGCGGGTCATGAGATGCTTTCTCTTATGGATGGTTTCTCTGGGTATAATCAAATTCTCATCGCACTAGAAGACCAACATAAGACTTCTTTCATAACTCCTTGGGGGACCTTTTGTTATCGTGTCATGCCTTTTGGTCTTAAGAATGCAGGAGCAACCTATCAGCAAGCAATGACCTACATCTTCCATGATCTCTTACACAAAACTGTGGAAGATTATGTCGACGATATCCTCGGTAAATCCAAACATCATCAGGATCATATTTTCATTCTTGCACCTCTCTTTGAGAGGCTTATTTGCTTTTGTCTTCGTCTAAATCCATCTAAGTGCGTGTTTGGCGTTCTCACTGGTAAACTTTTAGGTTTTATCATTTCCATTAGGGGTATTGAAGTAGACCCCACAAAAATAAAAGCTATCCTTGAGATGCCTCCCCCTTCTAACTTAAAGCAACTCCACTATCTCCAAGAATGTCTTCAATCAATGCATCATTTTATCTCACAATTGTCGAACCGTTGTTAACCTTTTCATCATCTCCTCTGTAAGAATGTTCATTTTGAATTGGATGAGCATTGTCAAAAGGCCTTCAATGATCTCAAAGCTTATCTTCTTTCTCCACCTGTGCTTACACCTCCACGCGAGGGGGAGCCTTTCTATCTTTATATCTCTGTGACTAACCATGCTCTGGGGGCCATGATCTCGCATCGGGAATCTTGTGGTAAAGAACAAGCTGTCTATTACATCAGTCACACCCTCCATGAGTATGAAACACGTTATTCCGAAGCTGAAAAGTTGTGTTGTGCTCTCTTCTTCGCAACTTCTAAGCTTCGTCATTACCTCCTTAATCACAAAACTTACATTGTCACAAGTGTCAATCCACTCAAGACAATTCATGCGAAGACTTATCACAATGATCGTATCACTCATTGGCTCATGCTTATGATATAATTTGATCTCGAGTTTATCCCGCAAAAGTCTACCAAGGGTCAGGTCATTGCAGATTAATTAGCTGATGCTCCTCTTCTGGACACTCAAGCCCCCCTTGCTCAATTCCCCGATGAATATATCCAACAAATTGATTTTGGTCTGTCTCCATTTAAAGTAAAGCTCTTCTTTGATGGATCCAAATGCCAGCAAGGGGGAGGTGGAGGTTTCATGATGATTCCTCCTTGGGGTACGCCTATCCCAGTCACACACAAATTGAACTTTGAGTGCACCAATAATATGGCTGAATATGAAGCTCTTGTCTTGGGTCTTCAAAATTCCATTAATCTCGGCGCTCGTCGTATTGACATATTTGGTGATTCTGAGCTCATCATCAATCAAGTCATGGGCATCTATCAATGCAGGAATGATATCCTTCAAAAATATCGTGATATCATTCTCATCCAACTCCAATCTTTCGATAAATTCACTATCCAAGCTATTCCTCACACTACGAATCGATTCGCAGATACAATGGCTTCGTTAGCCTCACTTATCCCACCTTTTACCGAGGACTCGCGACTTTATGTGGCTGTGCAACAATTAGATCAACCATCTCATCTTAGGCAACTAACTTCAATCCATGCTGTCAAAACCCATACTCAGGATGAGTGGTATAAACAGATTGTTGATTATCTATCTCATTCAGTGCTTCCTCCAGATCTGACTTCCAATGGTAGAAGATCTTTTATCCTATGCGCTAATCACTATATTATTTTAGGAAAGATCCTTTACAAATGTGGCTTTGATGGTATTTTTCTTCGGTGCCTCAAAACCCTTGAATCATCTAAAGCTATCTAGGAGGTCCATGACGGTATCTGTGGTGGACATTTTAGTGGCTTGGCCGTAGCTAAACGCATCTTACGTTTGGGATATTATTGGCCTTCTCTTAATCAAGATTGTTGTGAATACACTAAGAAATGTGTCAAGTGTCAACAACATTCCAATCTCACACATATCCCTAGTCAAGCTTTACGACCTACAACAGATTTGTGGCCATTTTCACAATGGGGTCTTGATCTCATTGGCCTCATCAATCCCCGTTCTTCACAGCGTCATCATTCTATCATTACTGCCACTGAATACTTTACTAAGTGGGTGGAAGCTATCCCTCTTTCTTCAACAAAAGCTAAACCCATAGTTGATTTTTTCTATCAACACATCATTTGTCACTTTGGTGTTCCACACAAACTCATCACAGATAACGGTAAGTCTTTCAAGAACGTTGATTTTCAGAACCTCTGTGATGCTTTCAATATCAAACTTATCTTTTCTTCTCCATACTATCCTCAAGCTAATGGCCAGGCCGAAGCTTCCAATAAAACTTTGCGTAATATTCTCGTAAAGGTAACTAGTCGAGCTGGTAGGGATTGGAATTTACATATCCCTTTTTCTCTCTGGGCTTATCGGACTAGCATTTGTACTCCTACTGGTGCTACTCCCTTCTCTCTCATCTATGGGTCTGAGGTTGTTCTTCCTTTGGAAGTCCAAATCCCATCTCTCTGTGTTTCTCTCAGATAATTTGTCTCTGATGAGGTCTATTGTCAAAATCATCTTGCACAACTTGAATTATTAGATGAGTGGCGTCTCAACACTCTTGAACATCATCAAGTCTATCTTGAGCATGTCAAATGTGCTTATAACAAGCACTTATAGCACCGTGACTTCAAAATTGGTGATTATGTTCTTAAAGAAAACCAAAATGTCACTACACTTAAAAGGAGTCAGCGTGGTAAGTTTGCTCCCAACTGGATGGGTCCGTATGTTATCACCCATAAATATGGGTCTGGGGCTTATCGTCTATCTTCTATGGATGGTATACCTAAAGTGGAACCTCTTAATGCCTTGCATCTACGGCCCTTCTACTGTTAAAATATATCTTACACAAATCTAGTCGCAAGACAGATCTTTCATCCCTCTAACAACCAGTCATATACTTTCATGGTGATTCGAAACTATGTGGTTCTCCGCCTATTGTCTTTTTTACCTTAAATATGAGTATCGCGGATCTACTCATAGCATTTTTCTTTTTGATATGTTTCTCCTCATGATATTAATACCTTAATCACCGCTTCATTTGTCCCAAGTGCTTATCTTAATCGGATCTACTCGGGGCATGAGTGTGTGCTCTTTATACATTTTCTTCCCCTCTGTCTGATCTATCTAGGTCTAAACTCAGCTTCTTCCAAAAAAAAGTTTTTCAAAAAAAAAAAAAGAAGAAGAAGAAGAAGAAGATGCTATCCAAAAAAAAAAAAAAAAGATAGACTGATCCCTTGAAGGACAACTATCCATACATTATCAAATGAATCAAAAGATATAGACCATGCCCTTGAAGGATGGCTATCATTAAAATTCAAAATACAGACCGCTCCCTTGAAGGACAATTGTTTCTCAAAGGAATACTCAAGGCTTCTTGCATTGATCAGCCTTTCAGTCAGTTTATACACTTTTTAGCATCACTAAAAGACTTCCCGTATTGATCAGTCTTTCCATATCTAGCAAACTTCCCGCATTGATCAATTTGTTTTTTTGCCAGAAATCATGACGCTGAGATATAAGACCTTTTGTCGATCATATAGAGAATCCTATTTTCCTAGTATGAACATGTATTCTGTCCCTTGTAAATTTCGACAAGATACCTACTTACTGCTCCTTCCATTTCCCTCCTAAATCTGGTTTGCGACTAGTTAGTGTCAGGTTTATTTTAATCTCATATAGGGTCTTGTATGCATGATCTTTTGGTTTCCTATCCAGATTCTATTTATGGTCGGTTGGGAGTCCAGCTTATCATTTTTCTTCTTATCTGGGTGTATATCCTTTATTTCTAATCAAGGTCATTTTCATTACGTCCTTAGCTCTCACAGCAAATATTTCCAATTATTTCATCCAGTTAAATTAACATTTAACATGTTAATTTAATCAAACTCTATCATTTATCTAATTTCATCTGATCTACTTTGTCCAAAACACATCTCATCGCCTCTATTATAAATACATGTGGGTCTATCTATCTATTTTTATCAAAATTTAATAAAAAATCTCAAAAAAAAAAAAAATCAAATCCATTCCAACTATCAACTCCCACCTATCCATCACATCATCTAAACACTTGCCCATCCAAGTAACATTCTATCTATCTATATCTATTTTCTCATCCAAATTAAATCCACATATCAATCACATCAAATCACATCTATTTATATCCTCTGCATCTATGTCTATCCCATCACATCTATTCATCATCTATCGGTCTATGTCTATATCCATCATAACTACGCTACATCTATCCATGTATATCAAAATTAAAAGCATGAGAACAATTATATGACAAAGGAAATGATGAATCTATATATATACATGAGTGTCTATACAACAAAAAATGGGTGGCTCTCAATCAAGCCATCTATAAAATGCCTTCCAATTGAGGCCACATCACTACACTGATACAAAATACATCAATCTCTATGTTGTAAAATCTGATGCGTGGAAGACACTATCTCCTCCACCCTCCTCTGGACCAGGCTGTCTCTCCTGGCCGCTGCCTATCAAGCTAGATGCACCTGTTGCTAGAGGCCTCTGCCCACCTCGGTCTCTCCCTGTATATCCTGAGGCCATATCATCCCGCCATCGCTGGAATCCGTAATCAATAGCTCCCACTACTGTTGGCATCCAAGGAAGCCCGGATGGCCTGATCATTGCTATGTGCTCATATGCCCAGCAATGGAACACAAAACTGACATCAATACCTGTCCTCCAGCTAGTGGTATACATCCATAACTCATAATATATCTAAGCTATCAAGGCATCAGCAAAGGTGAACACCTGTCTGAACTGTAGGATGTCACAAACGCAATCTAGTAATAACAGTGGGAATCTCCCACCTCCTGAATCTAGTAGAGCAAAATAGGAGATCACCATCTAAATCAACACTATCTGTTTACTCCTGGGAACATCCTGTCTATACTGCGAAGCTATCCTCACTACCCTGGACACTATCTCTGAATCATCTGCCCTGTCTCCATACAATTGAACTAGGGCCCTCTGTTGCTGCTCTCGTGGCGTAATCTCTATCGGGTCCCCAGTGATCGGTAGCCTCAAAATCCTGTATATGTCCTCATGGGTGATGGTCATCTCACCCGTCCTGAACCAAAAAGTGCAAGTCTGGCTATCCCATCGTCGCACTAGTGCTCGCATCAACTCTACATCTTGCGGCACTCGTCTGTAGTACCGAAATCCCCCGAGCCCGGCTAACTCTAAATGGCGCCAATCTACGTCAGTGACGTCAGGGATAATGGTCTCCAGTAGCTTAGGAATCACATCCCTCATGTGTAGTACCTCTCGTTCCTACATCCACGACATCAAGAGCAATGTTAGCTTCATATTTACCCAAATCCAAACATCCAAAATAAATTTTATCATTTTCACCCAGATGTTCTGTCTAATCGGCATCGATTAAATACAATCAGCGTCAATCTTATATAGTCGATGTCGATTGAATTCAATCAGCACCACTTTAATAACATCGGTTTCGATTCTACTAATCGACGCCGATGGTCAGGCCGGATTTAAAATACACTCTGGCCTCCCACCAAACAAAACCAAAAATAAAAAAAATAAAAAAAATATGAAGGGTTCAAGAAGAACCACTTACCCCAAGTTGTGTCCTCCTCTGCTTCTGACTGCTCCCAGAAGCTTCCATGGTGCTCAAATCCAATTTTTGATTCTCTCTTAATCAATCATCACGGTGTAAATAAATCATTCATGTTTTCCGTTCACATATTTATATGTGCTTTGAACAGTCGGCGCCGATTTTTTTGGTCAACGCCGTTTATTTAGGTCGGCGCTGATTAGTTTGATCGCCGCCGATTTTCCATATCTCTTTGCCATAGTATTGATGCTTGGTTTATTTATCTGGTCATTATTGTGCACTGAATGTTGCCTTTTGGCACATATTTTTGATATCACCGTCCATTTCGAGTTTTTTCCCTTTGTGTGGGGCACTCATACTTTTTGGCAGCTTAAAGTTAACAGGTCTGTAGGCACTAACGTCATCTACTTTGCAGACTATCTGGTTGTCCCTACCAATGTGTCTCTCTTTAGATGCTGACTATTTTTCAGCCCTCCTTACACTCATGGGTCTGTAGGTACTAATGTCATCTCATGAGGAGACCGTCTAGTCTGCCCTACCAATATGAGTTCATTAGGTGGCTGCCTCTTTATTTATGTTTATGCATCAGTAATGATCAGATCTACTCCAGACATCCAGCTGGGGCATCATGCGTTTTTCATCTACCTTTTTCAAACTTAGGATCATTTGTTCTATCACCCATCCCATCCCTAGTTTGAGGGGGATCACATCATCACTTTTTCTTCCTCTTTTCCACCTCCTTGTTTTTGTCTCACAACCTTGCTTATCGCAAGTTACTTGACAAAAAGGGGTAAAATGTAGACACCTAAAATTGGTTATCCAATTTAGTGTCCCTTGTGCACGTTTTCTCTCTTAGGTAACCTGGGGCATGTTTATATCACCATTATCCCCTTGGGGTATTATTCAATTTGTGGTTTAAACACCTATCCTAAGTTTAATTCACCCCATTATGTTTTACCCATGAGTAATTAAATATTAACTATTTAATTACAACTTTTTACATGTATCATAACCACTTATCTACCCCATATCTATTCTATCCATATATCGCCCCCTATTTCTCCTCCTCCCAAAGTGGGATATTTCCTGTATTTGAGGTGGAGGGATCACTCTTACCTTTCCAGAAATCACTCCTTTTGGCCGTCTCAGGAGTCTGTTCCGTGATCGGCGCCGACCGGTACTCGGTTGACGCCGATTTTTTGGAGCGGCGCCGATTATAAATAGAGGCCCAGAACTCAGTTCTGGAGAGACACAGATGATAAGAGAGGGACACAAATTGTAAGAGAGAGAGCAAGAGATCTTTGAGCATCAAGTGTGAACATTATCTATCGAATGAGAGCGGATCTTGTCTAAATCAATCCCTGAGAGGAGCACCATTACTTTAATCTTATCACATCAACATCGCACGTCTCCATTGATTTTTTGGTGACTCTGTTCCTGCATCCAGCACAGGTGGAGCCTTGCCAGTATCTCTCTGGCTTCTGCAAATCCAGCAGACGTTGACGATCTTGCCTTCATTTTCCGATTCCTGAATCTTCTCGCACTTTGTCTCGGATCAACACCAATCTGGACCAGTTGATGCCGATCTGAACCAGTCGACACCGATTCTACATAATTGATGCCGATCATCCTATAGACAGGTAAAAAGACACAGGTAACACAAATCCAGCTTTGTTTTTCACAGTTCCCTATTTTCTGTTGCTTTTTGTCTGTTGTTTAGATTCCATTTATTACTTTGATCAGAAAATCTAGTCCTATACGTACATCTTTTATCATGTATGCTTCTTTACTTAATTGAAAACATGGACTGACATCCGTCGAGGGAGCTTATCGCTTCCCGGATCTGCTTCTCAAGCAGTCCACCTAAATATCTTTTAATGTGGTCTTTTTCTGTCAAGCATCGGTGTCTCGCAGGTTACTCGGATCTACTATGCAGAATTGCTCGTGTGCGCCCGTCTTATCTACATCGGCTTCCTTATCCATCTACATCTTCGGATCTTGTCCATCAGGTATCAATTTCATTTGAGTTTTTCAAGGTTTTTGTGTTTAGTTTGGTACATTAACTTGGACAGGTAACAAGTGTGAAATTCTTGATCAACAGTTACATCGTGCTCCTACATAAGTGGAGGATATTGTTGTCTTTTTTACGCATGAGTGTGGTGTCAAAAGGAATGAAAGCATTAGATAAGAAACAACTTACAATTCATGTGGCACTCTTTATGTTGATCAGCGGAGATTTATACAAACTAGGTCGAGATGAAGTATTGCACCAGTTTGTACTGGAACATGAGCACACATATATCATGGAAGAGGCTTATGGTGGTATTGCATTTGGGAACTATGTAGGTGACACCATCGTGTGTAAGATTCTACTCATTGGATTATGGTGGGAGACCCTGTACAAGGATTGTAAATTATATTGTTAGGCATGTGATCACTTTCAGTTCCTTAGAAAACCTAGGCAAAGAGATGAAATGCCTTTGAGGCCTATTGCTAGTGTAGAGCCATTTGAGAAATGGGATATAGACTTTGTAGGTCCTCTTTCATCATGTACGAGTAGAAATAGATCACGCTATATCATCACTTACACATATTATCTTATAAGATGGGTAGAAGTAACACCTACAAAGGATTGTACAGTAGCTAAAGCAGCTCGGTTCTTATAGGAAAATGTTCTTACTAGGTATGGATGCCTGTTGATATCGACAAGTGATAGGGGCACATACTTTTTGAATGAGACAATCAGGATATTACTGGATAAATTTATGGTTGCGCACCACAAGACTACACCCTATCATCCTAAGGAAAATGGTATTGCTAAGGCCTTTAACAATATATTGAGCCAAACCCTAACAAAAATTTGTGATGTTGGAAGGAAATATTGGGATGATAAATTTTCTGTTATACTTTGGGCATAGAACAACCTACAAGAGTTTGAATAAGGCCACATCCTTTCAGTTGGTGTTTTGCGTAGAAGTAATTATTTCTATGTAATTCATGTTACCTTCTTTCTATATTGAGCACAATGGAGGTCTAGCTTATGAGCAAGCATTAGAAGAAATAATTGAAAGGTTAATAGAGTTGGATGAGAGGCACGCCATAGCACACTGGAGTCAGAAGCAGGAAAAGGCAAGGAATAAGGCATGACATGACTGATACATCAGAGATAAGAAGTTTGTGGTTTGATAGATGGTACTACTTTATGATTCTAATTTTCTGTGCCATCCAAGGAAACTCAAGTTGTATTGGTTGGGACCGTATGTTATCACTCATATACTTGACTTGGGCACTTTCCAGTTAGAGGTGCTTGATGGAATATGGTTACCCAGTTATTTTAATGGGAGTAGGTTAAATCCCTACTATAAATAAGTCTTCTTGGTGTTTGTAAAAGGCAGTGTTTCCATTTAGTATAGGTTTTCCTTTTTTTATTTCCTTTGGTGTATTTCCTTCTTTGTCGTTATGCTTTGTCAATTTAGTTTGGTGTTTTTTGTAATAAGCACATTTGTGCACTGGAAGCTAATTACAATCTAAAGTATTATTTTATGCACAAAGGACTGAACATACCATTGGTGTGGGGTGGTTGTTATTTTTTATTCACAAATGGGTACATATGATAATAAACTATTACATGTGTTATTCAAGTATGGAAAGGAGCTGTTAGAAAGGAGATTACTTCTAAAGAAGACCATAGATGAAAATTAATGAAGGGAAAATATAACAGAAGGTAAGCAGTGGTCATGGAAACTACTATGAGAGGGTGTAGTGGCAAGGTACTTAGTGCATGGAAGCGTGTAGAAGAGAATTATATAGACAGAGGGTAGGAAGGCACACTAGAAGGTTATAGATGGGGTGTGAAATTATACCACACAAAAAAATTTCAGGAATTTTTAAAATGGTCAATTAATGAGAAGATTTTTGGTAGGTAAAGGAGCAATAAATGCACCAATGTTTTTAAAATTTATATAAGGATGTGATACAGGTTCATTTTTACCTTTGCAATCACAAGTATTCAAGTGAGCTAAGTGTAACCGAGCCATTAAAAATTGTGTTGAGGTGCACAGAGTTGTGCAACCAATCCAAACAAATTGTGTTAAGGTGCAGAGAGTTGTGCAACTGATCCAAAAAAATTGTGTTGAGGTGGGGAGAGTTACGAAACTAGACATGGAGAGTAGATTTATGCACATAAAAGGTTTATGTCCCCATTGGTGAAGGGTTTCAGTGAAGAAGAACCATTGAGAAGGAGCTAGGGCATGTGGGTTCAAGCTAGGGCACGTGATTTCGAGCTGGGGTTTTAACTTACTCAACATAGAAGATAAAAGGCATGATTTTTATGATGGCACTGAAGAAAGAACCTATAACAAGCACAAAAAGAAAGAAAAAGGTGGAAGTTGAGGTTGACATTTCTCTTGAGAGAAATTTTTTAGAGATACAGTACTCGGAAGGAGTAATAGTCGAACAAAATTTGGATTCCCATATCTACAAATGCAAATTATATGACTACAACCACTGCACCACTGATAACAAGGGAGAGTTGGATGCTTTGCTGGATAAGAACCAACAAGCGTATGGTGGAAAAGATGCTAGTGTATGATGACACTAGGGAAAATTTGCTTAAGAAGGTAGGAGTTTATCATCTATATGAGTTCCTATATTTTGGAAAGTATGAACCATTATACGAATGGCTTATGAGTAGAGTCCATGAGGACTTCTTCTATTTCTTCAGACAAAGGGTTAGGCTCACAACAACCCTAATTATAATGTTAACAAGATTAAAGGGCACACAGACAGACATGGTTAGTGATCTGACTGATAAAGTAGTGGTTATTTCCACAAGCAAGGAGTTAGGGTATACCAAGGGTACATGTGGAATGGACATCTACAGATTGAGGAAGTCCCTTGTGGTGCAGGAAGTCGCACATCTACTCACCAAGATGAATGATCAAGGGAGATGGTCATAGGTAAATAATATGTGGCTTTATGTTGCAAAGAATATTTCAGAGGGATAAATCTACAACTTGGCTAGCTATATTGTAGAAACCATTATTGAGGAGGTGTGCACAGGTGAAAAGATAAGTTCTGGTGACATCCTCTTATACCTTGTCTTTGCTGAAATTGGAGTTCTTGATGACCAAAGAATAAAATTTGGGAATACCTCACTGAGAAAAAGTCCCTCGCAGAAAGGTTAAAGAAATATTTATGGGAAGGATCAATGAATGTCCCATTCAAGAAAAGGGCAGAGATTTGGTATGAATGACTTCATGTGGAATTTGAGGAGGAATGGAGCAATCCAAAGGAACTACCTTTGGTAGTAGGAAAGGTAGTACAATTCATAGTGTATCAACACTCCTATATAGTGCGGTTTGCCATGAAGGATGGGACATCAAGTCCATGGTGCAAACTACCTTATCCCTTCACACCGCGCTACTTCTAGGATTCAATTCATGGGTTTTTCGATGCACACTGGTTGAACTTCAATACAAACAAGGTAGATTGTGATTACCACACTCTCAGGAAAACATATGTATATCTAGGTCAGTATGCTTGTATTAAGAGGCTCATTTCAGATGTCATAAGTATGAATCTAGTAATTTTGGCTATTAGGGACAGTGGAGTCACACTCATATATCTTCAGCTCAAGCCGAGGCTAGAAAATAATAAAAATGTGGAGAATGAGTTCATGATCTAGGGCCACCCAAGGGCAAGCACACAATGGATAATGTGCTAGTTATAAATCCTATTGTGACCATACAGATAGATGAGGAGGAAGAGGAACAAGAAGATAGGGAAGGCTTGGATCATAGAGGCTGAAGGTAACCCACAGAAAAAGTGGAGAGTGAGCATGCATATCTTCCACCACAGACAGAAGAAGGATACGAGGACTTAGACATGGATGCAGTCCCTGAAGAAAACTAGTTTAAGAAGGTATTCAGAAGAACTACGACCCAAGGCACAGGAACATCACAGCCTATAAGAAGATCACCTAAACTCTTCCCTCAAAAAGAGGAACTTGAGAAGAAGAGAAGGAGAAATATAAATCTAGATGAGGAGTCTAAGGAGAACACGCTAGGGACCCCAGTACAACCAGAAGATATGGAAGAACCTAGAGATTAAGAAATGAAAGAGGAAGAGGGAGAGATGAAGGAGAGCAACCCAGCACTCATGTTACTACTCAGAAAGAAGAAGTTCAAACACCAAACCTTTACACTCAGGTTCCTAAGGGGCCAAGAATAAAGAGAACAAGTGAAGAATATGTTGTGCCAAGTATGGGCTATACTGAGGACACAAGAAAAATCATTCGCGCTTGGTTTTAGAGTACAATATACCTTAAGGAATTGTATGGATGGGAGATTATGGATCCATACATGGCAACCACATGTACAAGGAAATAATTATCATTCTCAATATAGACCCATATGGATGAGCCAGAGTTTGATGTCTATTAGGAATCTTGTGTATCAAGGAGAGTGAAGAAGGCACCCCAAAGCAGACACATGACAGTAAAACCTACTCTAATTTCTGATGAGAAGGTAAGCAATGCTTTGGTTAAATTATCTATAGAGGTGGCATGAAGGAACATTGATAAGTTTGTCACCATTAGAGCACTACTTGAAGATAACAAGGAAAAAAATGCAGAAATAGTGTGTTTCAAAGGAGAAAATGACCTAGAAAAGAAAAATAATGAGACCTTCATAAGCATGGAAGAAGAAATTGGTGACTACATTCTGAAAGAAAGACCTCATCTTGAGTCTAAGGTACCTTATAAGTTTCCTTTGGCTATGTATTATGTGCACACATTATTTGATCTAGTGATAGAAGATGGACCAATTCAAATGTCAGCGCTAAAGGATCCTGAATAAGAAGCAGAAAGAGAAAGGGGCTCTGTGGTTAGGAAAATTTCAAATTATGAGGCATTTCTCCAAACTCTGAAGGATGAACTGAATAAATATGACCAAGCTCTAAATATTTATGCAGCACCAGAAGCAGTGATAAGGTTCAGAACTCTGGTTGAAGATAATGATGTTTTAAAGGCCATGAAATATGAGACACTAGGACATGCAAAAAGATTGGCACTAGTGAAACAGAAGCACAAAACCCTTGCAGAAACTCAAGACCCACATAAGGAGAGAATAGATGAGATTGGGAAGCACATAGCACAAAAGATGGAGTTTTTAGAGGGAATGATGACTACTATGTCCAATGTTGTCCAAGTACTACAAAATGAGAAGGAAAATATTACTCAGAACGAATTGGAAGCCATTTCCATAGAGATTTTAGAGAAAAAAAGGACTGCATTGGATGATTAGAATACATTAGAGGCTAAGATTAAAATAAAATATCCAGAATTGATCCTCCCAGTTAAGGAATAAGGTTCTATAGAGTAGAGGTCTATTCTTTTATACAATGATTCATTATATTATTTTCATTCTTATTCTTTATTCTTTGAGAACATCAGAAAGAATCCCCATTTTTGGGATGGAAATGTACTTTAGTGTGGGGTAATGTTGAGAAGATAATATTTTCCTAAGGAGAAGACACACCTAGGATGCGCGCGTAAGAATGAGGCGTACTTGAAGGTGCGGAAGGATAGGGAAGGAAACGCGCACCAGGACAAGTTGATTTGGGACTTAGCCATTTTCATGGATGTGGGCTATTTTTAGAAGGTAGCATGCTGAGCACACATTGGGATGGAAACTAGTGCAACACACAAATGATATTTTGTGAATAAGCATCTGATAAGCACCATGCATGATTTAAAGATCATAATAGGATTACTTCTTCTAGTTAACTATAGGATGCCTACTATTAGCACACTTGCATGTATGCCTATTATTATAAAGGCGCATGGTTATTATCAGCATGTGACATATTTTATAAAGTGCATAGGTAGTGAAGGGAGGAGTGATTTAAAGATAATAATAGGATTACTTCTTCCCGTTAACTATAGGATGTCTACTATTAGTGCACTTGCATGTATGCCTATTATTGTAAAGGCGCATGGTTATTATCAGCATGCGACCTATTTTAGAAAATGCATAGGTAGTGAAGGGAAACTCCTCCCTCCTATAAATGTGTAGTGAGTTGTATAGTTAGGGAGAGTGAGTGAAAGAGGTTGAGTAGTGAATTATTGTAGAGCTATGGTGTTAGATCTGATACGCACATAACTTATGGTGATGCTTTGTAATGTAAGAAGCTTCTATGTATTACAATGCTTATTATAATGGATTATATTGGATGGATAATGGTTTTAAATATGAATGTAGCTGGTTTTTTCATGGTTAATCTTATTATGTTTCTCGTTTAATTCAATATTCTCTAAGATGTAGATTTGGAATATACTCTATGGAATGTTATGTTTATTTATGGTTCTAAATATGTTGTATCTTAATTACACTAACATCCTACACAAACAACTCTAAAGAGGGGCCTGGTACCTTTGCGCACTTCGAGTGAGCGCTCAACTCAGGCTGGGTGATATGCCAACGTGCACTTGGGTTTTTTCTGGGTTTTATATAGTAGATTCTAGGCTGCATCAATCAGTAGGAGTTGATATCATAAAAGTGTCAAGAAACTTTTTATATTCCAATAGGCCACTAGGAGTGAAAGTAATTATTTTATAATGCTCCTGATACCATTGATACTTGTAGCAATACCTACCACACACTCAAGGTGATAGGGTACATTTTAAATTAAGAAGTCTTGTTATAGTTCGTACTCTCCATAGAAAGTTGGATGAACCTTCATCTTCCACTCAGTAAAGGGAGATACTGATGTTGAAACACCATCATCATTATAGCTCAAGGTATTTGGATCAACACTTGAGGTGAGAGCCTTTGATCTATCTTAAAGGACCATTTATGTAGAAGGACATTCAAATGTAGTGAGAAAATAACCCGACAATGACCTGCAATGGGTTGAGCATCCCCCTGAATAGTAATGGTTTTTCCTTCATGGTATAACTGTAAACACTTATGATATGTGGAAGGCACAATTTACATGGCATGAATCTAGGGACAACTAAGGATCATGTTGTAAAGAAGTTACAATTCTAAAACATGAAACTTGGTATCATGATTAGTAGGACCTACGTTCATAGGAAAGGTAATCATACCAGTTGATTTATATTCCTCATTATCATATGCCTTGATACTAATGACCTTATATTCTAGATCAACATCAATGTGTCCTATTTTTTGAACTAGTTTCAAAGTACAAATATTTAATCTCTATCCACCATCCAAAATTACCCTTTTTATATTCTTACGTTTACAATGACTTCAATATGTAAGGGTAGATTATGCGTAGGATCCTCTTTAAGAATATCTTGGTTGCTAAAGGTTATGTGATCTATAGGAGAAATATGTACAACCAAGGCTTGGAAACATGTAGGATCAATATCAACTAACATCTTGACCCCTGTAGTGTTTTATAAAGGACGTTTTTGTGAACATTGGATATTTTGAGAAGGCCTAAGATTGAAATCTTAGCAGTGGTTTTCTCAAGTTATAAAACATCATAATGAATATCCTGAGTGGTAGGAAGAGGAGGTTCTAATATAATGAGGCGATCAAGCCACATTTCCAGGGCACACTCTCTCACTTTAATCTTAATAGTGTTGATATGCTCAATAAGTGGGTTAACACAACCAATTAGAGAATCGAAGGGATTTTTAGTTTTTCTAACATAGTTGGTACTCTTGTTCTGAGAAGACTTACCTTGATCTGGATTTTTCTCCTCTTTATTATTCTTAGGGAAAGGTTATTTTTATATTCCTAATTTTTATTTGCATATTTTCTAGGGCTAGGTGAATCCATTTGCACCTCTCCATTATCGATTAGGTATTGTATGAAGTGTTTCAACTTCATACATTTATCAGTATTGTGACCCCTAACATGATGAAACCTACAATATTCATTTTCTCGAAACCATATTGGTTTTGTCACATCATCTCCATAAGGTATGGCGTTTAGGAATTTAACCATTTTTACTATATCTAATTGTTTTAATATAGACAACAAAGAATCTGATAAAGGGCTAAACACATGACATTTAAATTCAAGGGCAGCAGGTCCTTTAGAAATTTTAAAGGAGCACTATTTTGAACTTCCTTCATATGTTT
Source organism: Taxus chinensis (assembly GCA_019776745.2). Taxonomy (NCBI): domain Eukaryota; kingdom Viridiplantae; phylum Streptophyta; class Pinopsida; order Cupressales; family Taxaceae; genus Taxus; species Taxus chinensis. The sequence goes on from CM034150.1 coordinate 851,015,479, forward strand.
AGAGTCAGTTATGCCATCACCTATGACATTTTTATTCTTATTTGGAATGAATTTTTGTTTTTCTGTAGGCTTTGATTCATGGTTATCTCTTGAAAATGGATTTAAGGTCTATTTTTTTAACAATTGTTTTTTTATTTGGCTACCTTTTTCTATAACCTCTTCAAATGTGTTACCAAAATCCATTTTCTAGTGGAAAGCAATCTTAGGGTGTAGATTAGGCACAACTAGTTGTTTCTCTGGTATGGAGCAAGGGAAGTAACTAGCTAACCCTCACCATCATTGTAGGAAACTAGTGAAGCTTTCATTATTTTGTTGTTTTGAATTACACAAGTCTATCATGGTGATGTCATTTTCCATGTTAAAGGAAAATTGACACACAAATGTTTCTGTTAATTCCTACCATGTAGCAATTGACCCTTTAGGTATGTGTAAAAACCATTCAAGCGCTTGTCCCCTAGACTCCATGGGAAAAGGAAAATAAGATAATTGTCACTATAAGCAACCTCTTGACATTCCATAAAGAAGTACTTTACATGGTCTCGCAGATCACATTTGCCTTTATATTTATCATACTTAGGATTGTCAAAGTGACGAGAGAAAGGTGTTCTCAATATATCTCTATCAAATGGATATGGGCATATTTCCTCAAATTGGTATTTCTTGTTATGTCCCACATTGCCTTCTTGTAAATAAGTGAGGGCGTTCTTCATAGATAACCATTCCTAGTCAAATACTTTCCCACACAAGCATATCAGGCATATATACACAGTTAAGTCTAGACATTTCACCACCTTTATTATTTGTGTATAATTCTTGATATGTTTCTTTATGTTTTTCTTGAAGAGGAGTTTTGGTATAAAACTCATGATACAAAGCTCTAGTTTTTTCTTGTCTTGGAGTCTTTTTAGGATCTTTGTTGACATGTGAAGCTAAACTCACCAATTGACGAGTAAGAGCTTGCATTTTTGTTCTATTATAACCTCTTAGTTTTGTGTATCTTTTTTATTCTCATGAGGAGGGGGTTGTTCATGATTGGAATGCTCTTCATGATCATCACAATGAATTTTAACAATGAGGATGTGATAATCATCATTTTGAGAAGGCACTTCTTCCCCATTCTATTGACCAGAAGTAGAAACATGTCCTGGGTTTAGAATGTCATCAACATTTCAAGGACACTATACTTCTTCCTCTCTTAAACAGTTGTCCATATTTTACACCCCTACAAAATGGAAAACTTGATAGGCATGGTTTTGGGAGCATTAAAAGTTTGAAGTCAATAGGTATCCCCTGTTGGATCAGTCGAGCTAAGTGAGTTGAGACTGAGTTATTTTTATTGATGAGATGCTTTTGGAGAGCTTGGTGAGTCGAGTTGATGGTGAGCTCGAGAAGGACTGAGCTATATAAGTTGTGAGTTTTCCCCACCGGTAGCATCATTGATGCTACTGACCAGTAGAAATTTATATGATATCGGTTGGTAACAGGTACAGATACTACTAAATGGTAGTATTTTATATGCTACCAGTTGATAGTAGGATAATAGTGGCAGAATGGTGGTGGGTCATGTTGTCCACTCAAAATTCCCCTGCTTTTAAGAAGTTGAAAATTAAAATTTTGAGGTTAAGTATCTTTTCTGTTGTCCTGGTAATGTGAAGAGTCAAGAAATTGGGAAAATCTACATTTTTTGAGTCATTTTGTGTGTTTTTTTGGCCTGTCGGACATTTTTGTCCCACGTGTCCCAGGTTCATTTGGGCTCTCTATTCCCCAATCGACCGGTTTACCCGAAGTCTGTTCTTTTTGGGCCCGTCGGAACTTTTTGTCCCACATGTCCCAAGTTCACTGGGGACCCATTGTTCCCTTTTCATCCGATTCGGCCGATTCACGTATTCCGCGTACTTTCATCCCGTATGTCCCAAAAGTATTTATGTGTCTATTCCCCACATCGCCCGAATCGGCCGAACCGCGTACTTCGCGCTTTCGCGTCCCTCGTGTCCCAAATGAACCAAGTGCCATTCGTGTTAATTTTTCCCGCTCTACCCAAATATCTTTCTTTTCAATTTAATAGATATGTATTTAATGTGCATTTATTACCTTTCTCTCTCCTAAACAGCTATATAATAAACTACCCCCTATGAATTTTTGCACACTGCTTTCATGTTATCTATTGCTTGAACCCTTGCAACCAAAATTACTGTGCGCATATCCATTTCCCTTACGATTCCATCCCAAGTCTAGCTTGCAGCTTTGCTCTTCGAGTTACTATCAACATGAAGATCAAATTCCAGGGGTAGGAACAAGTTTCACCACTCGAGTCTGTCGTTCCCAATATCAGGGACAGTGAAGTTCGCCACCTTGATTTTAGGGATTTTTGGGCAAGGATGATAGATGCAAACCCTTCAGCTATGGCACAGATGATTCATGACAGTGGCTTGGCGTTCGCTGGTGGCTTCCCAATTTCAGTATAATGTACAGACACTGTACTCACTTGCGAAGCTCATTTCAGTCCCGACTCAAGCAAACTAATGAACGTGCATGGAGAACTCATTGCCAAGTTAGATGCCACCACCATTAGCACTACCCTAAGGATTTTAGAAATGGACAATGCTATAGTTATCTCCCAAAATCAAGCACAGGCCCTTTACGACCAAGACAGTGATAACTATAAGGCACGAGTGGCGAAGTCCTAGCTAAAAAATCCTAAGAAGGGGGCGTCTTCTCTGTCCAAGACTCTTTTCTGTGTGGATTTCAGTGAAGAATTGTCATATTTTATAATCCTGTTGGCTCGGGTCATGGGTTTACCCTCTACAAATGAGTTCCATTTCTAGATGTGCCCGCTTAACAATATGGTGTGTGAGGGAACTCAGAATATCAACTAGGCAAAGATCATTAGTATGAACCTAGCAGAGCAACTGTCAAATGTGCAACAAACTAAGAAATTTTATATGACTTCATATCTGATGTATACTCTGGCAGCATCGAGGTAATGGTTTGGTTTCTCATACATCGATTCTCACAAGGATGACTCCATGTATGCCTACTACCCGCAGTTCACCCTAGAAACCAGCAATCGTAATTTCCAAAGGGTGAATGATGCTTTCACCATATAAATGGTTAGGTTACTAGAGAGTGACACCATAAGGAGATTTTCTGATGAAGCTATGAATCTGATATCACACTATGGTGCCTACTTTATTCAATTTAGAAATTTTTTCTATATCAGGCTTGCCGGCTATGAAAGCACTCCCCTCAAGCTTCCTATGTTATGCAATGACAAAATGGCCTTGATAGAAGTATGTAGGCAATTGGACAAATTGCATAGAACCTGCAGGGATAAGAAAATTACTGGATTGCATTTACAATTGATTTAGGAACCCCATCTCTTTGGGAAACTACACCTGCAATCCGGACCAAGATCTGGTTTGATAGGCAAGTCCGTGAGCTTAGGAGGCACTCAGGGGAATCCTCCTCCAAGGATGCTTCAACACCAAGAAGGGAAGCATCGACACCCATATCAGAAGCACCTGTGTAAACCCCTCCTGCCTCATCAACTCAAGGACCTGCAGTCTCTACTCCTTCCTCATCCACCCAGGTGTATGAGAAGAAATTCAAAGAAGTTAAGAAGGAGCCTGTGGAAAAAAACCCCCTAAGGAAGCATGCAGAATTTCCTTCAGGACCAAAGAACATTATTGTTCTCAGTGAAAGTGAAGAAAGTGAGGTACCAACTCCTGCAAGCACCCCTGAAGCCCCAATGGATAAGGATAAAGAAGTCCAGAGCACTGAACTTCCAAGCACTGTTGATTCCTCTGCACCAGGAGCCCCAAGCGCTCCACTCATATCTCAACTCGAGGTAATAGCTGTGCAAACCTTGGGCACCATGAGTTCTCTGTCTCTTGGTCCTCTTGCCCCACCTGCTTCTTCCTCCTCCTCTTTCACATGGGTGCAGCCTCTTGTTGACAGTAGGAAGAGAAATTCTTCCTCTCGGATCCCAGGACCAAATTTTGATGTTGTGGTGGCATTGTTAGGCAGTACTCCTCCTTCTCAAGCCAAAAAAGCAAGAACTACCTCCAGGATAGTGTCTGACAGTCAAGGCCAACAATTCCTGGAGATATCCAAGCCTAAGGTAGACAAGCCAGAACAAGATTTGCAAGCGTCTGATCTTGAGCTCTCAATAATTCCTATGGGAGAATCTACCCCTTAATGTGAGATCCACAATCTTCAGGAAAAAGTCACCAGAGTCATTGGGAGGGTAGAGAAAGGGCAGCAAACCATAGAACAATTGGAAGAACAAGCCCAGATTCTTACAAGTCTCATCAAATCTCTTTTGTCCAAGGAAAAAATTTTGGACCCTACCCCATTGACTACTCTTCTACCACCTGTAATTTTGAGCCAAGATGAAGTACATAGTATCAAAGATATGCACAAGTATTCCATCTATGGTAGAGCTATGGAGGCCATGGTGGATGATATGTTTGTTGCAGGATTGAACCTTATTGATGAAGCTTTCAAACTCCACGGGAAGGTGAACAACTTGCAACAAAAGCTCTCCTCCACTATTGGGAGCATTGATAAAGAACTTAAACTTTGGAGCAGTTACATAGTAGACCTCCGCCTCATGGGACAAACAGATGAAAACATTTTATTGGCAAGCAAGGTCTTTGAAGATACAAAGGATAATTTGTCAAAGTCCTGGGTCTACAGCGTGGAATGGAAGATCAAGGTCCTGGAGGAGGCTTTAGGATAATTAAGGAATAGCTGGTAGAAGGGTGAGGCCTTCAAAACACTAGTTATATCTGCCTTTAAAGATATACATTACCATCTTCATGATGAGACTTCCGGTGTGCCTCTCTCCTTACAAGAAATCAAAGCTCAATTCAGAGCTTTTGTCAAAGGGGATCTATTCAAGGAAAGCTCCATTTCTAAGGAAAAAATGAAGGAGATCTGTTCTCTTTAATCTACCATAGAAGAAGCCAATAAATATTATCATACTCATGTCGATTTCGATAAGGAAATGGAGAAGTGCCTCGGATTTTGGACTCAGTCTACCACCAACACATCAGTCCCACGTGGCAAAGACATAGCCGAGGTGTTGAAGAGATTCAGACAATGAATCCTTAAATCCGTGGGTCCCTCCCAATCTTGAACGCTTGTCTTCTTCTCCTTCTTCTCTTCTTCATCATGAATTTATTGTATTTAGTTGGGGTATTGCGATTTGCAGCCCTTTAACTAATCATTAGTTAAAAGAAGTAGTTACCGGGAGTAACTAATTTGTAAACTATATAATGGCCTCTCCTCACCATTTTGAAAAAAAGGAAGAACTTGGCTTATTTATGAAAGTGTAAATAAATCTTAAAGAAATCAATACAGAAGGATTTTTCATTCTTTGTCTATCTGGTTTCCTTTATTCCTAAGCTATTCATTTAATCTTGTTAGATCATTTGTATGTATTATGCTAAGAAGCTTTGTATTCTTATAGATGTTATTTACAGAACTTTGTGTCTTTTCAAATTCCATCTTATTAATGTGATACAAATGATCTTATTCCAATTCGTTGTACCCTCACATGCATAAGGAATTACTCTATCATGTATAATTTTGAATGGTGCCTTTCTACTCGTTCTCACATTTTCATTCCTCAGTCCTTTTGTGATTGATGATCCTTATAGAAAACACTTTCATAATATCCAAGTTCCACAAGAAAATCATGCTTTGTATATGTGTAAATAGGTTCGATTATGAATAAGGGAACCTCTCCCATTAAAGAGGAGGGACTTCTTTTCCCCTGACTGTTGCTCTTCCTGAAGTCCTTTTTTACGACCAACAGTTTTTGGCGACTCTACATTTTACTCAAGGAAGAAGGGCCCTTGGTGTTGAAGATTCTCAATTTCAACTTTTGGAACAGCAGGGTTTTCCTCTCCCTTCAACAAGGAGAAATAGAAAGGCTCGTTCAACAAGCAATCCACCTGTCCAAGATAGAATCCCTATGGGTGGTATTCCTTCAGAGCAAATCAGTCCTAATCTTCGAGCTTTGATTCTTTCTAGTGTTTTAGTTCCTCTTCAAGACATTTTTCCAAGAATGGCAGGTACCATTGCCTTGGGGCCATTGTGTTGGGCCTCTTTCCCTTCCTCAGCCTTTGCATGAGTTACCCAGAGGTAACCAGAAGAACTTTCCTAAATTCAAAGGAAATGGTAAAGCACATCCTGATGAACACATCGTAGCCTTCATAGTTGCATGTGGAGTTCTGGGAGTTGAACATGAAGAGGTCTCTGTAAGGCTTTTTGTTGAGACTTTACAAGATAATGCTATTGATTGGTTCTATCACCTTCCGGCCAGAGCTATCACTAGCTGGAACACAATGAGAACTAGGTTTGAAAACCGTTTCAAACCAGTGGAAGACGTGCATGCTTTGCTAGCCCAAATTTCTCAAATAAAGAAGGAATCACAAGATCCCATGAGAGAATTTGTGGCTCAATTCAATAGGTTGATTAAAAAAATTCCACCAAATACTCAACCTGTAGATCAAATTCAAAAATGCTTCTTCTTAAACGCCCAATTGCCTGAAGTTAGTTATACACTGAGAAGGGCTAATCTCTCAACATTGGCCGAGGATCAAACTCTTGTTGTTAGTGTTGAAGATGATTTAATCATGTCAGGGAAGTTGAGGAGAGACCCTTCTAAATCTAACTCTGCTTCTTCCTCCTCTTCCACTCCTGGACCTAATACTGATCCATTGGTACAAAAACTTGCAAATGATCTCATAGCCATTAAGAAACAATTGGCTCAGCATACTCCCTATGCAGACATTCCAAGGAGGAATTTTCAGCCTAGAAATTGTTTTCCTGCTTCTCAAACAAGGCTAGCGCTTGAAGGACCTCCTATTAAAGTTCCTGTCAATGCAACCTGTGAAGTTGAGGAACCAAAGGATGAGGAGGTTAATGAATATTGTGAGGAATTTTTTGAAGAGGTTGATGATGAAACAAATCAACTTGAGGGATCTCGAGTTAATTTCTTCACCACTGAAGGCATTGATGAATGGGATGATTACGATGAAGTAGTAGCAAACATGAATAGTGAATCATACGCTGTCATGACTCGAGAGTAGACAAATCAGAGGGAGAAAGTGATGCAGCCCACTAAGAAATCTAAGGAGCAGCTGACAACTATCCCTGTAATTACAAAAAGAGGATCTCCTATCCCCATTTCATCTACATCAAAGGTGAGTCCTGTCAATCATGCTACTAAAGTTACTTCTTTTTCCCCTAAAATTGATAAAACTAGGATCTCAAGTGATGATAACCCGTCCACTTCTGGGTCTTTCGATATTATTGATCACTTAAAAAAGACTAAGGTTCAAATCTCAGAGGCTGAATATTATCAAACTCATCCCAAGGCTTTTTCTAAAATGATTCACTTTGTCAATTCCCATTCTAAAACTACCTCTAAAGGCCTTTTACCCACTCCTTCTGCAACACAGCCTAATCTAGTAGCCGTTGTCACCTCACCCAATGACAAAATCAAACCATTCTATGTAACACTCCTTATAGTTGGCCATAGGCTCAGTAATTGTGTCATAGACTCAGGAGCATCAGACAATGTAATGCCTGCCAAAGTAGCTCATGCCTTAGGGTTGACTCTCACACGCACTTACGGATCTTGTTATTCCATGGAGAGTAAGGAAGTGCCCTTGGTCGGAAGGATTAAGGATGCACAAGTGGCTTTTGCCACTTTTCCTGAGAAGAAAGTTTTGGCTGCTATCTTAGTAGTAGATATTCCTCCTTCATACGGGATGTTGCTAAGCAAGAACTTCTATAAGGATGTGGGTGGAGAAATTCAAATGGATTGGTCACATGCCCTCATACCTGTTAATGGGAAAATGAAGAAGCTTCTTCCTAAGAAGTAGTCTGAGTATATTGTACAAAAAATTGATGATCCCAAAGCACAAATACTCTATGAGGATATGGGGCATGGCAACTACATGATTATGTCTCCAGAAGAAATCCAACTCCCCAAAGTCTCACCTAAAGATCCTAATGATGTTTGGATATTAGAGTTTGATGGAAGTTGTTCTTTAGTTGGTTCTGGAGCTGGTGTCATATTAGTGTCGCCTGAAGGAAGAATTCATCCTTTCTCATTCAAGTTACAATTTGAAAATACCAATAATATAGTAGAGTATGAAGCTCTCATTCTTGGACTCCAGGTGGCAAAAGAACAGGGTGTGAAGAATCTTCTAGCTCGTGGGGATGCAGAATTGATTGTCAAGCAAGTTAGAAACCTCTTCTAGGTAAAGAATGGAAGGTTGAAACATTACAGGAATCAGGTTTGGGACTCTATTGAATTTCTTGATGCGTTCTCCATCAAAGCAGTGCCTAGGGAGAAGAATACCAAGGCTGATTCTCTAAATACCAGGGCTGATTCTCTAGCAGTCTCAGGTTCATTGCTTATTCCTCATCCTGACTTTTCTTAAGATAAGTTCACCATTGAAATGATTCATAGACCCAGTGTACCTGATAATACAAGTAACTGGCAAGTTTTCAATAACGATCAACACTTGCTTTCTTTCTTAGAACTCAAGGATAATTTTGAAAAGTTGTACTTTGAAGGAAGCGATAATTTTCCTCGTGAAAGTGTGCCCTTTGATGAAGAAGCCACCCAAGAAGAAGAAGTAGATCAGGATGGATGTATCAAACTCAAAGGAAACAAGATTCCAAAATGATTGGTGAGTTTAGAAAAATTGTTTGACAAACACGACAGGTATGTAAAGTTTAGAGCTTCTACTGGACCCCAACAATCAGTCGAATATTACAAAATCAATATTGGGAGTTATACTGATCCTAAACTCGTGAACATTGGAAAATGTTGCACCTCAAAAGAAAAGAAGAAGGTAATTAGTCTTTTGAAAAAGTATAAGGATGTTCTTGCTTATTCCTATGAAGATTTAAAAGCTTTCCAACCAAAGGAGATGCAACATTTTATCCCTCTCAAACCTGGGATTAAGCCTTTTAAATAGAAGTAGAGGCAATATAATCCTAAAATAGCTGACACCATTTTTCAAGAAATATAGAAGTTATTGAAAGCCAAAATCATTTTTCTTATCCATCATTCAACATGGATTTCCAATATTGTGCCCGTTAGAAAGAAAAATGGTGAGATTCGTATCTGTGTTGACTTCAGGAATCTAAATCAAGATTCCTTGAAAGATAATTATCCCTTACCTATGATGGATCAGGTCTTGCAAGTATTAACGGGATCCGAAATGTTATCTATGCTTGATGGATTCTCAAGATATAACCAGGTAGAAGTTAATAACATAGACCAACACAAAACGGCTTTCACTACCCCTTGGGGTACCTTTGCTTACAAAAGGATGCCTTTTGGGCTCATCAATGCCAGTGCCACTTTTCAAAGGGCTATGGATTTGGCCTTTGGAAGTTTGAAAGGAAAGTGTATCGTCGTATACCTTGATGACTTGACTATATTTTCTAAAACAAGGGTAGATCATTTCCAGCATCTAGAGACAGTTCTGCTAAGATGTAGAGAACATGGGATCTCTTTGAATCCTAAGAAAATATATTTTTTTGTGTCACAGAAGGGAAATTATTGGGGCACGTTGTCTCCAAAGAGGGTATAAAAATCTATCCTAAGTGAGTTCAAGCTATTCAGCAAATTCCTCTTCCAACCAGCAAAAAGGGAGTGCACTCTTTCTTTGGTAAGATCAACTTTTTGAGAAGGTTCATCCCTGATTTTGTAGAGCTAACTTTGAATATCTCCCAAATGATGAAAGGAAAACAAATGTTTGGTTGGTCTCCTGAAGGGGAAAGAAGCCTTTGAAGGTGTTAAAAGGTCCATTGCTAAAACTCCTGTTTTAGCATGTCTAGATTTCAGCAAAGATTTCATTATCTATTGCTACGCCACGGATAACACCTTGGCTAATGTTTTGACTCAAGAAGATTCTAATGAGCACGAACTCCCAATTACATTTATGAGCTATATTCTAAAAAATCATGAGTTAAAATAAACCATAATGGAAAAACATGCTTTTGCAGTGGTTAAAGCTGTCAAGCAGTTTCATTTTTACATTCTTAACTCTCACTCCACGGTGTTGGTACCAGATACAACTATCAAGTCAATTCTCACGCAACAGGAATTTGGATCCAAGAGAGGGAACTGGGTGGCCAAGGTTTAAGAATATGATATTGACATCAAACCGACCAAGCTTGTCTGTGGAAAAGGCCTGTGTGAACTCATCGCTGAAGGAGCTAAACATGAGTTACTGGAGGATAAAGTTGGTCTTCCTACCGTTCCATTTCTTAACTCAGTTGATGAATGGTATGTTGATATTGCTCACTTTCTCACCTATGGAGAATTCTCCTCTCATTTGACTGCCAAAGAGAAGAGAGTCGTTAAACTAAGGTCAACCCAATATGTGTTGTGGGAAAACACCTTGTTTAAACGTGGGCTAGATGTAAGGTTTTTGAAATGTGTGGACAAGGAACAACAGAAGAAGCTACTCTCAGCTTTTCATGATCAAGCATGTGGAGGGCATTACTCATCAACTATCACTACTCATAAAATACTTCATGGAGGATATTACTAGCCTACCTTGTTCAAGGATGCATCAAAATGGGTTGATAAATGTGAGGCTTGTCAGACTTTCGTGGGTAGACCCAAATTGGCCTCCTTGCCCTTTAAACCAGTTTTGGTCGAAGAACCTTTTCAGCAATGGGGTTTAGATTTCATTGGAACACGTAATCCCTCTTCTAGTGCTGGTCATGCCCATGTATTAATTGTGACAGATTATTTCACCAAATGGGTAGAAGCCATTCCAGTAAAGAGTACTACTTCAGAAGTAGTATGCAGTTTTATCAAAGAAAACATCTTGATAAGGTATGGTGTGCCAAACAAGATCGTGACAGATAATGCTTCAAACTTTTCTTCAACTGAGATGATGAATTTTTGCTATGGATATGGCATCTCCCTAGCTCACTCCTCAGATTACTATCCTCAGGGAAATGGACAAGCAGAATCAACAAATAAAAATCTGGTAGCCATAATAAGGAAATTAGTCAATGAATCCCAATGGAACTGGCACAAGAAACTCTATGATGCTCTTTGGGCAGATAGGATCACACCTAAGAGAGCCATTGGGATGTCTCCTTTTTAGGTATTATACGGAGTGGAGGCTCAATTGCTAATTACAGTGGAGCTTCCAGCTCTACATTTAATGAAGGCCATTGAAGATACCAGTTTCAATGATTCTTTGGATAAGAGAATCATGTATCTTCACAAATTGAATGAGGACAGATTGGAAGTTGCTGGTAGGATATCTTCTCACCAACATAAGGTAAAGGTCTTGTTTGATAAGAAATCTAGGTTCATGGATTTCAAATTTGGAGACACTGTTTTGTTGTGGGATAAAAGGCATGAACCTCATGGCAGCCATGGCAAGTTTTATTCCCTTTGGCTCGAACCTTTCAAGATCAGGCACTTCGCTAGTAAGAATTATTTTTACCTTGATTATATGGATGGTTCTTCTCTCCCACTTCCTTATAGTGGCTAGTACCTGAAACTGTTTAAGTCGTAGGTGATTAGGGAGTCCTGTGTATATTCTGTATAGTGTGTGTCATCCTTTTCTTCCCTTGTTTTTTTTTTTTTTTTTTGGTGTTGTTTGCAGTTTTGTCTTCGGTATTGGTTTGCTTTATGTCTCCGTGGCCCAATGGATAAGGTACTGGTCTACTTCTCTGAGTTTGTCTAAATTCTTGCCTTGTCTCATTCTTTGAATTTATGCCAAGTCATCCCCAAAAGGAGCCAGCTGTTGTCCACTCAAAATTCCCCTACTTTTAAGAAGTTGAAAATTAAAATTTTGAGGTTAAGTGTCTTTTCTGTTGTCCAGGTAATGTGAAGAGTCAAGAAATTGGGAAAATCTACATTTTTTGGGTAATTTTGTGTATTTTTCAGGCTTGTCGGACATTTTTGTCCCACGTGTCCCAGGTTCATTTGGGCTCTCTGTTCCCTGATCGGCCTGTTTACCTGAAGTTCGTTCTTTTCGGGCCCGTCGGAACTTTTTGTCCCATATGTCGCAAGTTTTCCTAGACCCATTGTTCCCTTTTTGTCTGATTCGGAGGGTTCGTGTATTCCGCGTACTTTCATCCCGCATGTCCCAAAAGCATTTGTGCGTCTTTTCCCTGCATCGCCCGAATCGGCCGAACCGCGTACTTCGCGCTTTTGCGTCCCTCGTGTCCCAAATGAACCAAGTGCCATTCGTGTTAATTTTTCCCGCTCTACCCAAATATCTTTCTTTTCAATTTGGTAGATATGTATTTAATGTGCATTTATTACCTTTCTCTCTCCTAAACAGCTATATAATAAACTACCCCCTATGAATTTTTTACACACTGCTTTCATGCTATCTATTGCTTGAACCCTTGCAACCAAAATTACTGTGCGTGTATCCATTTCCCTTACGATTCCATCCCAAGTATAGCTTACAGCTTTGCTCTCCAAGTTACTATCAACATGAAGATCAAATTCCAGGGGTAGGAACAAGTTTCACCACTCGAGTCTGTCGTTCTCGATATCAGGGATAGTGAAGTTCGCCACCTTGATTTTTGGGATTTTTGGGCAAGGATGACAGATGCAAACCCTTCAGCTATAGCACAGATGATTCATGACAGTGGCTTGGCGTTCACCGGTGGCTTCCCAATTTTAGTACAATGTGCAGACACTATACTCGCTTGCGGAGCTCATTTCAGTCCTGACTCAAGTGAACTAACGAACGTACATGGAGAAATCATTGCCAAGTTAGATGCCACCACCATTAACACTGCCCTAAGGATTTCAAAAATGGACAATGCTATAGTTATCTCCCAAAATTAAGCACAAGCCCTTTACGACCAAGATAGTGATAACTATAAGGCATGGGTGGCGAAGTCCTGGCTAAAAAATCCTAAGAAGGGGGCGTCTTGTCTGTCCAAGACTCTTTTCCGTGCGGATTTCAATGAAGAATTATCATATTTTATAATCCTATTGGCTCGGGTCATGGGTTTTACCCTCTATAAATGAGTTCCATTTCTTGATGTGCCCGCTTATCAATATGGTGTGTGAGGGAACTCCGAATATCAACTAGGTAGAGATCATTAGTATGAACCTAGTAGAGCAACTATCAAATGTGCAACAAACTAAGAAATTTTATATGACTTCATATCTAATGTATACTCTGGCAGCATCGAGGCAATGGTTTGGTTTCTCATACATCGATTCTCACAAGGATGACCCCGTATATGCCTACTTCCCGCAGTTCACCCTAGAAACCAGCAATCGTAATTTCCAAATGGTGAATGATGCTTTCACCATGTACATGGTCAGGTTACTAGAGAGCGACACCGATAAGGATATTTTCTTATGAAGCTATGAATCTGATATCGCACTATGGTGCCTACTTTATTCAATATAGAAAATTTTCCTATATCAGGCTTGCCGCCTATGAAAGCACTCCCCTCAAGCTTCCTATGTTCTACAATGACAAAATGGCCTTGATATAAGTATGCAGGAAATTGGACAAATTGCATAGAACCTGTAGGGATAAGAAAATTACTGGATTGCATTTCCCCATCTCTTTGGGAAAGTACACCTGCAATTCGGACCAAGATCTAGTTTGATAGGCAAGTCCGTGAGCTTAGAAGGCACTCAGGGGAATCCTCCTCCAAGGATGCTTCAACACCAAGAAGGGAAGCATCGACACCTAGATCAGAAGCACCTGTGTCAACCCCTCCTGCCTCATCAACTCAAGGACCTGCATTCTCTACTCCTTCCTCATCCACCCAGGTGTATCAGAAGAAATTCAAAGAAGTTAAGAAGGAGCATGTGGAAAAAGACCCCCCTAAGGAAGCATGCAGAATTTCCTTCAGGACTAGAGAACATTATTGTTCTCAGTGAAAGTGAAGAAAGTGAGGTGCCAACTCCTGTAAGCACCCCTGAAGCCCCAATGGATAAGGATAAAGAAGTCCAGAGCACTAAACTTCCGAGCACTGTTGATTCCTCTACACCAGGAGCCCCAAGCGCTCCACTCATATCTCAACTTGAGGTAACAGCTATGTAAACCTTGGGCGCCATGAGTTCTCTATCTCTTGGTCCTCTTGCCCCCACCTGCGTCTTCCTCCTCCTCTTTCACATGGGTGCAGCCTCTTGTTGACAGTAAGAAGATAAAGTCTTCCTCTCGGATCCCAGGACCAAATTTTGATGTTGTGGTGGCCTTGTTAGGCACTACTCCTCCTTCTCAAGCCAAAAATCCAAGAACTACCTCCGGGATAGTGTCTGACACTCAGGGCTAGCAATTCCTTGAGATAGCCAAGCCTTAGGTAGACAAGCCAAAACAATATTTGCAAGCATCTGATCTTGAGCTCTCAATAATTCCTATGGGAGAATCTATCCCTGAAGGTGAGATCCACAATCTTCAGGAAACAGTCACCAGAGTCATTGGGAGGGTAGAGAAAGGGCAAAAAAGCATAGAACAGTTGGAAGAACAAGCCCAGATTCTTACAAGTTTCATCAAATCTCTTTTGTCCAAGGACTAAGTTTTGGACCCTACCCCATTGACTACTCTTCCACCACCTGTAATTTTGAGCCAAGATGAAGTACAGAGTATCAAAGATATGCACAAGTATTCCGTCTATGGCAGAGCTATAGAGGCCATGGTGGATGATATGCTTGTTGCAGGATTGAACTTCATTGATGAAGCTTTCAAACTCCATGGGAAGGTGAACAACTCTGCAATAGAAGCTCTCCTCCACTATTGGGAGCATTGATAAAGAACTTAAACTTTGGATCAGTTGCATAGTAGACCTCCGCCTCATGGGACAAATAGATGGAAACATTTTATTGGCAAGCAAGGTCTTTGAAGATACAAAGGATAATTTGTCAAAGTCCTGGGTTTACAGCATGGAATGGAAGATCAAGGTCCTAGAGGAGGCTTTGGGAGAATTAAGGAATAGCTGGCAGAAGGGTGAGGCCTTCAAAACACTAGTTATATCTGCCTTTAAAGATATACATTTCCATCTTCATGATGAGACTTCATGTGTGCCTATCTCCTTATAATAAATCAAAGCTCAATTCAGAGCTTTTTTCAAAGGGGATCTATTCAAGGAAAGCTTCATTTCTAAGGAAAAAATGAAGGAGATCTGTTCTCTTCAATCTGCCATAGAAGAAGCCAATAAATATTATCATACTCATGTCAAGTTTGGATAAGGAAATGGAGAAGTGCCTCAGATTTTGGAATCAATCTACCGCCAACACAGCAGTCCCACGTGGCAGATACATAGTCGAGGTGTTGAAGAGATTCAGACAATGGATCCTTAAATCTGTGGGTCCCTCCCAATCTTGAACGCTTTTCTTCTTCTCCTGATTCTTCTCCTTCTTCTGTTCTTCATCATGAATTTATTATATTTAGTTGGGGTATTGCGATTTGCAGCCCTTTAACTAATCATTAGTTAAAATAAGTAGTTACCGAGAGTAACTAATTTGTAAACTATATAATGGCCTCTCCTCGCCATTTTGAAAAAAAGGAAGAACTTCGGCTTATTTCTGAAAGTGTAAATAAATCTTAAAGAAATCAATACAGAAGGATTTTTCATTCTTTGTCTATCTGGTTTCCTTTATTCCTAAGCTATTCATTTAATCTTGTTAGATCATTTGTCTGTATTATGCTAAGAAGCTTTGTATTCTTGTAGATGTTATTTACAGAACTTTTTGTCTTTTCAAAATCCATCTTATTAATGTGATACAAATGATCTTATTCCAATTCATTGTACTCTTGCATGCATAAGGAATTACTCTGTCATCTATAATTCTGAATGGTGCCTTTCTACTCGTTCTCACATTTTCATTCCTCAGTCCTTTTGTGATTGATGATCCTTATAGAAAACAATTTCATAATATCCAAGTTCCACAAGAAAATCATGCTTTGTATATGTGTAAATAGGTTTTGTTTTCTGAATAAGGGAACCTCTCCCATTAAAGAGGAGGGACTTCTTGTCCCCTAACTATTGCTCTTCCTGAAGTCCTTTTTGAAGACCAATAGGTCACAAAGATGGAAGTGAGCACTGATAGCATTTTTGGTGTTATTGGCTGATAGCACAAAGAATATAATGAGAACTAGTCATGCGACAGAGAGGGTTAGTATAATTTTTCTGGAGGGAATTTTCTAAATTGTAAAGGAACTCTGTCAAAATTGTTCCATAACTTTTGAGTTCCATGTCTTGAATTTTTGCATATTTCAAATAATTCTTGTCTTTTGTCTACTTTGTAATAGAATTTTCATCCTTTTGAGCAATAAAATTTGTGTTTTGTGGCTTTTGCTTCCCTAGCTCAAACTATATTGCATTTCTTTCCTTTTATTGCATTTACAGGTATATTGTGCATACTTTGTTCTTCTTACAGGACTCAAATTTGTTGTGATAAATGAAAATGGAAATGTCAATGTTGTTTAGACTATGGCACTTCTTTCTACCTTCTCCTACTTTGTTCTCTTTCTATTTTTTCTCACTAGGAATATCTCCACCTTTTTTCTTCATATTATCACCTCCCTTAGTTTAGGATTTTAATTTATGCATATTTTTTTCTCCCTAGTCACTTGGAATTGTAGGTTAGTGTTAGGGTAGTTTCTTTCCATTTCCTACAAGTAGTTTAGCATTAGGAATAGGTAGATGAATTTGGCCTTCTTTGGATGTCTGTCTCAGATCAAGATGGCACTTCTGTCTACCTTCTCCTACTTTGTTCTCTTTCTATTTTTTCTCACTAGGAATATCTCCACCTTTTTTCTTCGTATTATCACCTCCCTTAGTTTAGGATTTTAATTTATGCATTTTTGTTTCTCCCTAGTCTCTTAGAATTGTAGGTTAGTGTTAGGGTAGTTTCTTTCCATTTCCTACAACTAGTTTAGAATTAAGAATAGGTAGAGGAATTCGGCCTTCTCTAGATGTCTGTCTCAATTCAATTCCCACAACTTGGATACAATCCCATGTTGCCTCAAACTTATGGGTTGTCTATGACCTAGGTTAGGGTTAAATTTTGAGCTCCAACATGAACCATTTTCATAAGGAAAGTGTTATCAAATTTAGGTGTTATATTATCCCCTAATTCTATGAGACGGACAAGGATGTCATTCCTATTTTGGAATAGAAAGTTATCTATGTGGGCAGGATTAAATCCAAATTTCTCTCGAGGGGAGTTACCCTCATCACCACTATGGTCAACTATGTTATTATATTCATAAATAGGGTTTAACTTGTCATTAATAAAATGGTTTGACCCTAATATTCAATTCCAATCCTTTTCATAGGAGGCATAATGGGAAAGGTTTTACTGAGGTTGATTAAAATGGGCCCTAGGAAAAAACAAGTAGCATGATCACGTAAAATCATCACAAAGAATGTCAAATGGATAAAGGAAAAGAATTCAAAAAATCAAGGTAATATGAATCAAGCATACTAAAGAATAAATAATGACACACTGATACGGAACCGTATAGTAAGAAGTATCTAGGATAAATCAATCAAGTACAAGACCAAGATCCAATCATAATAATAACTACTCCCTACTTTCTCAAATATAGGTTTGGTGCAATAATTACAACGCAATATCAATAATTAGATCAAGTTTGGGATAAATAATACCTAAGTACTAAAATGGTGTTGATATGATTTCCAAACAAGGTATACTTAAACAAGCTTAGACACCTAAAAATTCCAATTCTTGAAAAAGCAAGCTATAAATGTGAGCAGCGTAACAACACTACTTGGATACGTTAATAAAAAAAATTAGGAAAATAAAGATATTAGTATCGAAATAGTATTGGAATGATGTGAAAAGCGTAAAGACAACACTTTTCAAAAATTAAGGTAATTTTGGAATTAAAACAAGGCTGGAGTATATCAAGAAGTTGATAGTTATGCGAACAACGTAACAATGCAACTTAAAGACTTAAATCAAGTTTCAAAAAGAAAAAACTATTTAAGTATGAAAAATATTGTATTGATATGATGCGATCATTATAACTCAAGAGGAAACTGATGATGAGACAACCTAACTTCAATAAGATAGTCTTGACTTGGGTATCAAGACAAGTCTATCAAATATATGAAGATGTACAAACACACTTTCAATGCTTACTATCGCAGTCGCAATAAGGAAGGATGTAAGATGGTGCAAAATTTGTGGACACAATATTGATAGCACTACATATGTATGTTCTCTTTTGTCCCAAAAAAAGGAAACAAGAGAAGGAGATAGAACAAGTAGTGATGAAAAATACGGGGTGTAACTTTGGCAGAGTTTTTTCCTGTCTTATGAAAAGGTAGAAACTAAGACAAAGTGATGCCTTGTAATTTTTATGATGAATTTCATGTGGCACAAACTTTAATGGACTCTCCCCTTGTTCAGATAACAAGGTTTTGAATCTTCAAAAATCATTTCTTTTTTATATCTCTTTAGAACACAATGGATAAAGTCAAGTTGGCCCCAATGCCAAATGGTTTCCTAGGATTTTGTTCAAAAACATGTCAATTCTTACCTAAGAGAGGTATGAATTTATATTAAACTATATAATGGACCATTACCCAACAATAAAATTAATTATAGAGACCTCATAGGGGTAACTTTAAGTTTTTCTCACATGGGTTTTTGTTCTAGTCAAGTAGGTAGTGGGGCACTTCTCGTTTCATCCACCAGTTCCCTCAAGGTGTGGACTACTTTGGGGTTCCTGTGGTAATTGTCATAATTATTTTTATGGATTATGCCAAGATACTTCCCAAAATTCGAATTAGACAGGTTTAATCCCTTATCTAAACCTACAAATATAGTGTTTTGAATAAATGGTGTGTTTTTAATCTTTGATTTAAAAATATGGTTTAGCTCACCATTAGCAACCTGCAACAAACTATATAAGTATTTTTTAGATCCTTCTTCTTTGACAAGCGGTATATGGTCCTTCACTCAAAGATTACTAATTTTCCAATCAAATCATAATATTTGAAAGAGGACCAAAGGTTTTTTTTTATTCTCAATATTGTCCAAGGATGCAAGAGAAGAGCATACACAACAATTAACCCAACTATATAGTTTTGTGCAATGAAAATTTTGTTAAATCTATGAACATGGGGTAAGAATCTCTAAATAAACCCCAAAATATTTGGAACAAACAAATCAAATCACCATCATATTAGAGATAAGAAAGAGCTACCTATTTACATGCATATATAAAGCTTGAAACAAACAATCAACCTCTAAACATGACTATATTAGTTCCCTACTCCATGAAAGTTATCTATAAATGAACCTATTAAAGCTCTAGTAATCAGTTATGTTTTTATGGAGGTCTCAAAATCTTAAGAATGGAAGCTCACCATTAATGGCTTCTCCCATTTACCTAAAGCTTTGAAATATTTAGCAAACAACAAATAAATAACTCAAATATGAAATAAAATGACTAAAGCATAACCTAAATAAAAAATGAGATGAGAGAGAGAGAATCCTTATGAAAAGGTGGGAGGGGTGCCCTTATATTTATAGTTTTTGGTTTATAGAAAGAGGTCCTTTGGATGCTTGTGGGATTAAAAAAGAGCCAAAAAGGTGATTTTTAGAAAATCACATTTGGAGGTGTGAACTGGGTTTGGAAGGCTAAGTGACTATTTAAGAGGTGAGATATTTGTTTAGAAAGTCAAATTCTCCCTATGAGGTCAACAAGAGGGTTAATTAACCCAAAAAAGTTTAATTAAAGGGAAGCATGCTTATAGCAGCTGGTTAGAGAGGGATTACCAAATTTAAGGGGTTTAGAAGAGGCTAGAAAGGGTGATTTATTGGTGTAGTGTAGTAAATTGACACGAGACTAGGATAATTAATATGATCTTAGTAATAAGAACATGTAGACTAGATTATAGGTGTTTACAATAGCAAAGGAAAACTTGAAATCAAATAACAATAGAAATACTTGATAAATTGTTCATTCTCTTAAGAAAAAAATGAAAGATTAATTTTCCAAATTAACCAAATGTTAGAAAATGAAGACTAAAGTTGTGTTTGTTTTTCAAGATCACCCAAATGTGTAAGAGAATAGAATACACAAACTTTAGCCTAACTTAAGCAAAACATGGAAACCTTACACTCATTAAATCTTAACAACATGTTAGAAATTTGATTACAAATGTAAAAAACATATAAAACAAAGTTAGAAAACCTGTAAAACAGTAGCAAACACCACAAATCATAATCTAGAAACCTCAAAATTTGAGCCAAAAAAATGACACAAAGAACTAGCACAAGCCCATATAATAGTAGCGCGTGAAGTTTACAATAGTGCAAGGATTATGACACTAGTATAGGGGTATGCACAATAATGCAGGACTGTGACAGAGTAGAAAAATAGTCCAATGCTACCATAGGTAGAGAGAAGCTAATGTAATCCTAAAATAGAGTAGAAAAAATAGTTCAACGCTAATGTAGTTAAAGAGACACTAATGCAAGGCACAGTGTAACAGTAGCCCGTAAGCTACACAGAGGACAAACTCCAAATCACGTTAATACAAGGCTAAGCAACTCTAGCGCAAGCATAATGACAATAGCGCAGGCATCTTGATGGTAGTGTAAGCCTTTCGACATTGACGTAGGAGTTTAGAATGCTAACATAAAGCACCTATGCAAGTAAAAAAACACAGGATTTGATAAAAATAATGTCAAAAAAGATTTTAAAAAATTGGCCAATTTACTTCAACTTTGGCAGTACCTCACCTCCTTTATTCCTGTAAAGAGCACTAAAACCAACCAAACTTAACTAATCTAGTTAAGAAGCGTAAGATTTATCTATAAATACTAAAAAGAGGGTTAGTATCAAAAATTGAAACTAATCTACAAAAACTTGAAATTAATGCAATGGACTATGGAGTAAGTCCCATCGGGCATGCCCAATGTATGCATACTAAACTAACTAAACTAATTAAATGAAAGTAACACCAAGTAGCTTCAAAGAAAAGTTTATCTAATAATAACATCAAGATAAAAGCTTAAAGGAATTAGCTATTCTAATGCATAAATATGAATGAAATCATCTAATGTTAACCATTCCTACTCTTGTAATGTATGATTAGTACTGAGAATGAGCCTCTTTACATCATGAGAAATCAAATTTGTGTGTTTTTCTCTAAAGAGAGGAAAGGATCTCACCAAGAAATGGCTACAGTGCCATGCTTAGATCTTCCTTTACTACTCAAATATGAGAGAATGGATGCAAAGATGAAGAAGTTATTCCAACAAAGGAGAAGGCTCTTATCATATGCCTATAGTAATCATAATGTTTGTAAAGGTGTAAAGTGTGAAGGGAGCGGGGTAGGTCCTTTATATAGGTTTCCAATTTGGGAGAAGTTTGCAAACTAGTGCATGTGGGATAAAGGATAAAGTAGATTTAGAAGAAATAATCTTGATTAGAGGAATTAATAAGTGATTAGTGTTGGCATATTACATTGTAATAGGTGTCTTTTGACTTTCTAGCTTCCATGACCGTCCAGCTTCCATACCTCCTCTAGATGTGTATAATAAAACATGTATGTTTTGTATCAAATAAAAATTTAAGCTTGATCATTTTATATCATCAATATCAAAGCATTAAAGATCTCTTACCTGTGTTTTCTTTTTCTACATGTCTGATTTTTCAGCAAACTACAAGAGGTGTTTTCAAAGTATTGGTAGAGATAATCAAAATGTTTGCTATTAATTTTTTATTTCTTTTTGGCAATGCAAGGGACAAAATCTAGAGAAAAACGTGAAGGAGGAATCATCCGTAGACCTAGAGAAGGACGTGTAGAAACAAAGTGGAGAAGGAATTCTAAGTTTTTTCTCTTGTTGTTATTTTGGCATCATTATATTACATTAGCACTCAACCATCCATCTGCACCGTTTCGTTTCAAATTCCTATATGAAGTTTTACAGAAAGAAGAAGCATGGTTAAAGAGGAGAATTATTTTAAATAGTTTGCAACAGTTCACAGGACTATTGAGAGTCATTATTTGTTAGTGCAATATGAATCTCCCCACATAACGTGAAAAAAATGAGTTGTGTGGTAGTCAAATCAACCAGAACTATGTGGTAGAAAAAAAGGGCTATTATTGCACAGTGATTAGAAGGTGGACGTGAGGATTGGATTAACATGCCAGAAGTTGAGACCAACTGTGCAGGTTAAATTTATCTTATTATTTATTTTTTTAATGGAAATTATTGCTAAATATTCTAGTTTAAATTTTCAGACATGAAAGGTTAAAATACAAATGTAATTGATGCATAAAAAATTGTGGGGCATTGTAAATGGGGATGAGAACCCACCTTCGGATGCAAGCAAGTTGTTGGAGTGTAAAACACGAGATGAAAAATTGAAAGCTATTATATGCCTTACACTTTTAGATTCTGAGCTACATCACGTGGATTTAGAAAAACCATCCAAGGAAATTTGGGAAATGCTTAAAAAAATGTTCGGTGCAAAAGTAGTAAGTGCCCAATTTTTGCAATTGTATAAATTTAAAATGGATGGTGGAATTATTATGTCCATCCATATAAACAATCTAAGGTCTCTTATTAGGCAGCTTGTTGAGGTAAAAACTACAATTGAAGATATAGATGTTAAATTTATTCTATTGAGTAGTCTTCCATACAAATATAAAAATATTGTATTTACTCTTAGACAAATACCATCACAATCTCTTGATGATATGATTCCAACACTACTCACAAAATACAAAAGGATGCCTGCAAAAGATGAGGGTGTTTTGCAAAATGAGAATGCACTTTATTCTTTGAATTTTCATAAAAAATCCAATACTAACAAAAAGGAAATAAAATGTTACTACTGCAAGAAGAAATTTCATTCAACATGGGCTTTTCATGTTCGAGCCAAATATGTTCTCAAAGTAAAATTCAATTCCAGTGAAGCTAAATTTTCTCGAGTAGAAGATCCATCAGATACAAGTGAAAGTGAAGAATCAACTAATGAGGTCGCCTTCACTTTAAATCTCATGTTGTGAAGTAGATACTTACTGGAGGCTAGAGGATACATGGAGGTTGGAGGAAAATTGGAGTCCTTTTTTTAGTCACCTATGACAGGGTCGCAACATGGCTTTGGTGACATTTTTTTTGTTGATCTTAGTGTGTTTTTTAGTGTGTGTTTTTCAATAAAGATGCAAAGCATTTTCTAGTTTGCTACCTCCTGAATGAAGGACATTGGGAGGATAAAACTCACTAAAATAACACTTGGTTCTTATGTAAAGGGTTTGTGGAAATTCTAGAAACTATCAAAGTATACAGTTGAGACATTAAGTCACCTTTAGGTTCGTGGTGAACCTACAGTCGAAAAACCGTATGGGTTCGTGGTAATCTAGGGAAGCCAGAAACCACCAAGGTGTTCTCAAGGATGGATGTGCTCAAGTCACTTCCAGGTTTGTGGTAATCCTATGGGGATAAACCAAGGTGTCACCAAGACCAAGAATCCAAAAATCTAGCATGCCACCTCAAATGTGAGTAGGCTACATGGAGATCGTAATAAAAATTTTACTATGTTTGGAATGAGGGGGGGGTCCATTATCTAGAAATATGATGTTTGTAAAAACAATGTAAAAACGGGGGAGAGTTGGCATATTACATTGTAATGGATATCTTTTGATTTTCCACCTTCCATGACCATCCAACTTCCATACCTCCTCTAGATGTGTATAAAATAAACATGTATGTTTTGTATCAAATAACAATTCAAGCTTGATCATTTTATATCAATTAGCAACTCATGGGAGTTGGAGATGATTTAATTAATCAACTGGGATTAATTAATAGGATAGAATAATCTTAGAAATCTATTTAGATATGATATAGATAGAAATAGGTATGATTTAGAGGATTTGATGGAGGGATTTAACTAATAAGAAGGTTTATTGATTAAATGCAAGATTAAAAAGGCTTAATTATCTAATAATAGTTAATTAATTTATTGAAGGAGGATTATAACTTACGAAGTTTTATTAATTGGCATCTGGAGTGGGGAAAAATCTATTTAATTAACGAAGTTTATTTAATTGAAAAAAATAGAGGAGAACATTAGTTAATTATCGGGAAATAACTAATTATAACGGAAATGACGGGAAACAGGACAATTAGTATAATTTTAGTATTAAAATTGTGTAAGTGTAATTTACGTGTCTACACCACCCAATAATTTTACCGTATTGTTACAATATACTTAATATCAAAATAATGTATCATAACCAAAAAGTAATTCCTGAAAATCCAAGTGATGGCTTATTAATATTGTATCATAATGGCAAGTTTCTCTTATAAGGTCTCATGCCATAATAATTAGACTAAAAATGCTTATTTAATAGGCAAAGATACATTATCATGTAATGTGAAATGTTAGG
Source organism: Taxus chinensis (assembly GCA_019776745.2). Taxonomy (NCBI): domain Eukaryota; kingdom Viridiplantae; phylum Streptophyta; class Pinopsida; order Cupressales; family Taxaceae; genus Taxus; species Taxus chinensis. The sequence goes on from CM034150.1 coordinate 851,039,914, forward strand.
TTCGTAATGACTACTAATCAAGTCATATGACCTCTTAATAATAATGATGATATTGTTTCAAACTAAGACAACATTCCTTCAATGTCATAATAACCATCATAATGTTACACACAATATCTAGGAACTAGTTCTAATCCATTAAGAGGTAATATAACTCATAAAGATGAGACCTCAAGGATTAACAACATAAAATGAAAAGTAACACTATCTATTAATATTTCTCTCAAGCATAATGTCATCACAGCATGCTTGTAAAGCTACAATACTTCATTAGATGATGTATGTGGGAATTAAGACTTTAGACAATAATTCATTGATACCTATAAAGGTTTACACCATTAATCGATGTCATAATTATGTTAATAGTTATACATTCTAATGACATCCTTGTAGGTGTAAAATTCAAGGAATCCTAAAGTGGGATGCAATAACCAATCCCTTAGGATATAATTATAACATGTCCTAATCAATAATTATAAAGACCTTTTCTAACACTTGACCATTTCCCTTCATCTATTCATCTCTTCTAGGATCACGGTTTCACCTAATTTTTTGCTAGTTAAAACTAAATAGGAAATAGGTTAGGAGAATACCTATGATATGTAGGTCAAAGGTTGAATGCGCGTGATGATGAATTTTTTATCCAAGTTGATCGTGAAGATATTCCCTTTGGATAAGAGGAATGACCTGTAAGAAATACAACAAGACCACCAGATAACATTAATAATATATGTTAGTGGACTACCTAGCAAATGTTAGACCTAGGAAGTGTGATGCTTCATAAAAGGTTGTCAATCCACTTTCAAATATAAATTAATATTACAAATATCATGAAGTAAGGAAATCCAGCTATAGTTATACGATTTAGGTATCTTGTGTAAATAAAATAAGAAAATATAATCTAACAAGAAAGGTTATGATTAGATCTAGAGGTTTGGTAGGTTATTTTAGGTTTTACAGGTCTAATAGGGGTCTAGGTTGATTCGGTAAGGTTTGGGTTATTTTTGGTTGATTAAGAGGCTTGTTAGTCAAAAGGAATGAAATGACACAGAGACTGATATAGGTTTGGTGACTGATGTTGGTGTAGAGGTGAAGCCGATGACGGTTAGGTAAAAAATGTCGGTATGGGAAATTGACAATAATTTGATAAAAATGGTTTTTGGGATTCTCTGTGATTGCACAGAGAGTGAGAAGGGTGTGGTTAGGTTTGTAATATTACTGAGAAGACTCAAGGATATAGAGAGGAAAGTCACAGAAGTAAAAAAGGCTATAGGTGGTTGGGTTGGTAGATCGGTGAGGAGGTGGAGATAAAGGAATATAGAAAGAAATAAAGTATATTGAAAAAGGTAAGGAATCTATACTTTAAGGAAGCACAATATGATTTTAAATCATGAATACTTATTTTCCTTTACTGATCTGGTAGGTGAAGGTGGATTGTAGTTTATCTATGAAGAGATTCTGGAGTCAGTGGCATGACATTAATCCCGTAGTGTTCCCATGAGTATTCTAATACTGTGAAAGGAGAGCCAGATGCTTTATTGGGCCTATGGTTAAGTATTTTGTGTCATTTGGATGCTAAGAGGCTTTGGATTCACGGTAGAATGAAATAGTTCTGTCAAAACTAAAATGACCAACCTAGGTAAAAGGTTGTAAAATTATATATATATCTATAGGAACTGATGGTGGTTAGGTAACTGATGTCGGCCAAGGGATAACCAACATCGGTTAAGGTGGATAAGTCTAGGTTGACCAAAAATAGGTAGATATTCCTAGATTTGGCGTGCCTTCCTCATTGAGTCTACTTAGGAAAGTGGAGTTCACATGAGAGAAGGTGGGAAGAACTTAGGAGAGGTCTAGCTAGGTTTAGGAAGAAGTCTTGGTTAGTTAGTTCAAGTTAGTGACTTAGCACTAGGAGTTATAACTCAGTGTTAGGGTTCACTTTAAGAAGCCTCTGGAAAAAAGGAGGTGTAAAATACCTGGTCAATATTCCTTTAGCTATATTTTCCGCAAAGGAAAAATTTCGTAGGTTTCTACATTAAATATTCACCTGGCAGTTTTAAGAGAGCAAGTGTGAAAGTTGATTTGCAACAAGCTATTGCTGACACACATCAATAGCACTTTGTTATTATGTAACAACAAGGTTTTTTTTATGCCTATCATCAAAACCTTACTGTCGTATGACAACAAGGTGCTAGTGATGCCCATCAACAACATTTTTTTTACATGATAGCAAGGTGTTGTTGACACATGTCAACAAAACCTTGTTGTTGCGTGACAAAAAAATGATGTTGATGGGCGTCAACAGTGCCTTGTTTTCGCATGATAGCAAAATATTGTTGATGCATGTAAACAATCATGAAACCCTAATTTTTCCTATAAATACCAAAATGGCCCCTCATTTTCATGTTCTCCTTTCCTATATACCAAAATTTTTCCTTCTTCGAGCACTTCTTATTATAGGTACCATACGTCAACATCAATTGAAGTCTCCATGTCACCACAATCAAATTCATGGCTTCTTGTGCCCAAGGTGAACCTCAAGATATAACACCCAGAGCCTCCAAAGGAAAGATTCAATACATAAGTGCTATGTGCCCCCACATAAATGTAGTTATGGAAATGAATGCAAAATATAAGGATTCAATAGTAGCATCTGAATTCAAAGGGCTTGTTATCATGCCCTAGTTTGAAGTTGACCATCAAATTTTTAACTACCTACTTTTGTCCTAGAATACACAAAATAGCACTTTTACTGTTACATTAGAAGATTGGCATACACTCTCCTTCAGTGTCAAACCTATTGGTATCCATCGATTGATTGGCCTCCCTTTCAAAAATGTGCCGATAGTAACAACTAAAGCAACCCTCACTGAAAATTATAAAATTTTCCTCGAATCTAGTTATGTTTTCAATGTTGATTGTAAGTGCAATTTTCCCTCATTTGAATGTTTTTTTATATTAATTCAAATTGATATTAATTCTGATTACTTTTGTATCTCATGTCAGCAAATCAAAATGAGGAGTGGATACACAATATGTTGCACACCACTTTCTTATTTCTTTGATTTCTTTGTTTCAAGCTAGAATTATTATGCAGGGTCAACAAACTGACATTCCAAATTGGGTTGTTGCATATATTCTTGCAACAATTGGAAATTAAAAAATTTACTGGTGCACATTTTAATCTAACAAGATAAAGGCTGACATTACCAATGCATCAATTTCAGAAAAATCAGTTATTCATTCCAAAAACTATCTCCTAGTTCTTTATTATGAGGCTTATTATAATTTAAAATATGAACCAACTCCAACTTGCACAAATGAGACAATGAAGAATTTTTCAATTCCACTTGAAGAGCAGTAGATAAATAGTTCATATTCCATCTTCACCAAGGGTAATCTTTTTTATGTTTTTCTCATTCTGATCTAATCTTTGTGCACTAATATAATGTAATTTTGATTGAATATTTTATGTATGTAGAAAATATTTCTGGAGTCACCTCCATGAAAAAAAATGCATCAAGAGGAAGGGGCCAACAACATGTTAAGGCCTTGGGAGAATAACAATCTGAAACCAAAGTTTTCTCATCAGCTGATACCCAAGTATTTGTGTTAAAAAAGCAAAAGAGATGTAATACCCTTAACATTAAAAGTAGGGTTGTTTACATTTTTATTTTACCATTTAATGATTTACCATATTGAATTGACATGTAGTTATTGCACTTGCAGGGACTTTGGACTACACGCATGCTACAAAGAAAGCATTGCTAACTCACTCGATACAATCTCATACAATTATTGAATCTCAATAGCAATTAACACCATTAGCTCCAAGCGAAACAATTCAAACTCTTTCACAGCCCCCTAGTTTACACAATCAATTCGTACCGCAACAAAATCCCACTCAACAAGGTATGACTTCATTTATTTTTTTGAATTTCTTAATAATTTTACATATTATTTAGTAATTAATAATGATTTTTTTCTTATTGTTCAAAGTTGATAGAAATCCTTTGTCTTCTACTCAAAATATGAAAACCCCTCCTACTCAATCAACCCCACAATTACGATTCAAAATGATGACCAGAGGTTTAGGAAAAAATACCTTTGGTAAACACATGCCATTCATTTCGGCCCCTAGTGGGACACTAAACATTCCCTTGTCATTCGCTATTTTGACCCTCTCTCTCATTGGTTTTCCCAGTGCAACAGGGAAATTAGTTTTGAATCAAATAACTTTAGATGAAGATTATTTGGGCATTGATAGCAGTGACCCAAATGGTTTTTTCAACACACGTGATATGATTCAAGGCTAAAAGGTATATTTCCATCTCAATGTACTTTTAAATTTATTTAAATTTTCAACATTTTAATTTCAATTTTAATATTAATCGCTATTATTGCTATTAGGATCAACTCTCTTAAAAGAAAAAATGCATCAGACGTTACTCAACCTAAAATCTGTCATACTTCTCCTTCAAAATCATCCTCTTCTGATACAAATAGTGATGACTTGCCAACATTTCCTCTAGAGAACTTGATTGGCTATGATTGTCAATCCCACATGAATGAATTTATCATGCCTCAAATCAGTGAGCTCATTCAATGGGAGTGAAGGGAAAAAGTATTAATATCTGAGATAGTAAGTCATTATGATAACCATTGACAAAGAGAGCTTATTTTCTACAGTCAAAAATCAACCTGCGAAGATGGATGCATTATTCATCAGAGCTAAAAGTGGGACTTTCGCATATAACAACACCTATAACGACAATATTTTAGATAAAGTATTAAAAAGATTTGAAAATATTAGTGTTGAGGCCCAAGCTTATTTCAATAAATGGTCTAAGGACACGGATATGGTGGTGATTGCAAATGCCGAAAGAGATAGAGTTGTCATAAGTATAATCAGCTTGAAAAAATATTTTTTATTAATAAAAATAAAAAATAGTTTTTTAATATATTTAATGTACTTCACTCTTTTCATTGCTGCTGAAATATGAAAATTTAAAGAGTCAATCTAAGGTGCTCCAAGCTCACTTGGAAACAGTAAAGAACAGTTTATCCGTAGCAATTAAGATGAAAGAAAATACTGATTTGGTTAACAAAAAAAAACAATAAACTTAAGCGGATAATTAGAGAGAATGGCTACGACCCTGAGATTTTATTCAAATAAAAGGTAGTGGCAGATCCATCTTTTACATCCCATGGAGATGCTACAAAGGAAGAATAAGCAATCATCAAGAACCTAGACATGACTGTTGAGGATCTGATAAGTTCGGGGATAATTGAAGAAAGGAATACGGTAGGGTCTAGTGAAAATGTTAATGATTGAGGCTTGAGGATTGGGGAACCTCAAAATTAAAACTTTAAATATTTTATATATAGAAGAATGAAATTTGATACTTGAATATTTATTTAGTTTGAATTTTGGATTTAAACTTTATGCAATATTATCTCTACTTGCAATGATGGTCATAATTACATTTATCATTAGATGTGGATGTCTGGATAATGAAATTAGAGTAGATGCGGTTATATTTATTATCCATGTATTCATTTAGAATGTGGTTTTATGTGGACATTAGGTGTGGATTTCTAGATAATGAAATTAGTGTAGATATGGATGATGATGAATTGTACATGACTAGATGAATTATATGTTGTTATATTTTTATATAGAACTTCTATATTATATATGGTGTTTATGTTTGATGGATAATCATGACTCATGGATTTAAACTTTATGGAATATTATCTTTGCTTGCAATGATGGTCATGATTACATTTTTCATTACATGTGGGTGATAACATCTAATATGTTTGATGATATTAGAATAGACATTAGAATCGATCATCCATTTATTAATTTATAATGTGGTGTTATGTGAACATTATATGTGGATGTATTGATAATGAAATTAGAGTAGATATGGATGATGATGAATTATATGTGACCAGATGATGATAATGGATAATTGTTTTAAGAAAATTAATAATGTGGTGTGAAAGATACATCTTAATACAATAAAATCTTCTTCTCTCTATTTTAAATTTTGAACTCTTCAATATGTATATCATTTCTTCACATTTATTTTCAAACATTTATATTAAATTGAAATGAAAAAGCTCAAAGGAAAAAAAGAATGTGGTATGACACAGATATCTTAATATGGTAAAATATTCTTCACATTTAAAACTATGGCTAAGATAGGGTTTAAGGTACCTCTTGTCTTCTTGAGCGAGCTAGACGACCTTCAATTCTTGAGAATTCCACACAAAAACTGGATAAGGATTAGAATAAAAATGGGTGAGTTGCCTGATAATTTTAGTCCCAAGAAGTGAGAGATTTCTTGGATAGATGTCAACCCACGTTTTTCATAAACATCAATGAAATGAAGAGAAATTAAAATTCAAAATCCAGATCTAACCTAAGAAAATTAAAGCAAACCATAACTTGTTCATATCGAAGGTGACAAAAATATCAAGAATGCACTACAGAGTGGATGGCAACTGTACCAGACACTAAGCATGGTAGAATATGCAGAATCCATATCTATTCTTTGAAGACCTTGAAAAATAAAACATTAAAGTGGTTTGAAAATTAAAAATACTAATGAAATAAATCTGATTTTAATAAATAATAGTATTTGAATAAATTTAAATATACATACCTGTAACATCCTCGATGATAAATATAGATCAAAAATATCCTCCTCACTGTCAATATTTGCATCTACAGAATTACAATGGTATTTATGTAAAACTATAAATAATTAAATTAGAATCTGTTAATATGAAATTGAATAAATAAGAACATTTAAAGTGTAATGTCAATGTGATACCTATTTAAAGCTGAAACAATCCATTTTCAATAGCTTCTTTGTATTCAATATTTACATCCGTAGAGTTTGACGATGCACCCTTTATAGTCTCATCATTGAGATTACTTGGACTTATAGCAGTATTATTTACACCTCTTATTTTTTCAAGGGAATTCCAATGCGCATTAGCTCTGTCAAAAGGAAAGGTTTCCAAAGAGTAGTGAGAAACATAACACCTTATGCAACTTTTGATTTTTTTATCCAACCTATTTCTCAGTTTTGATTTAATAAAAGATAAAGCACTGAAAAAGGTTTCATCCTCCACAGATCCCAAAATCATTGTTTGGCACAACTCATACAACTGAAAATATTAACTGATTTCTTCTTGTAACACACTACTTTGGTATATTTTTTGCCAAATCCTTGTAATAGCACCACTCTCTGAAGGTTCGTCTAAGATTTTATAATGTGACCTCATTGTCATTGCAAAATTAGTTTATTGAGTTTTTATTAAATAAACATTTAATATACCTTTTATTTCAATACCCTCAACCTCTGATGTCTTGTTGAATGATCCAATATTGTACCCATGTACTTATGGAAAACCTTACTTATTAAATCAGCACGGCCAGCTTCTGTATTCCAAAAAATTAGATACATCACACCCATGGCTTCAAGAATTTTGTCTTTATTGAAACATTTTCTAATTTTTTATGCTAAGGATTCTGTAATTTTTCTAATTTTTATTCTAGTTTCAATTACTACAGAATCAAATAGATTTCGTGTTATAGGAACTTATTCTTTTTCTGTTGATGTAACATCTTTACTTTTTCGTAGAATGTGTAGTGGTATCTCTTTCTTGCTAACATGGATACAGAGGTGATCATGGATATTAAATTTCAAAAATTTATTGGGATGGTCAAGATCTAATAAAACTTTCTAGTTATTAAAAACAGGTGTATCAAAACTATCAGGGGAAGTGTATAGGGAATCAAGACTCATACATACCATTATTCTCATTTGTATAAAATCAACAATATAGACCTAATCTTCCATGTGCATGCTTCATCAATGTATTGATCTCTTACAACATTGGAAAAATGCCTACTAATGTAAGAAATGTCTCCAAATCAGTTAGATGGAACAATAAGTCCCTCACCCTATCAATTTCATGATGATATTTTTGCATGAAACCAACCAACAAAGGATACTACTCATGCACTCTTTATATAGGCTCATACAAAGAAATCCACCTTGTCTCAACATCCTTCAAAAAAAAAAACCATCTGTAATTCCTATGGAAAATTTCTGAAACTCAAGAAATCACTTTGGGTTGCTTTCCATATAGGCATGCAATTCTATTATAAGGTCTTCTACTTTTGAAACATTTTCATAGTTGCTAATGATTTTATATGTTAAATTCATTTTGTGAGCCATAAAGTGAATTACTAGCATATAAGGGGCCACTGATGTTTGCAATCAAACACACATCCTAGTTCTATGATCCTAGTTCGCAGGAAGCACATATTGAGAGCTCCACAAAAAGGTTAGAAGCCTTAGAAGCTGATATGAAGCTGTTGAAGGAAGAGGTTAAAAACTTGGCAAAGCAAAAAGGTAAGAGAAAGAAGGAGGAGGAGGTGGCTATGGATAATAGTCAAGTTGAAGATATATACAAGAAGCTAAACTCCTTAGACACCCGTTAGTGAAGGACAAGACTCGCCATGATTATAATATGGCCATTTTTAATGCAATTGAAGAGTTTATTGAGCAGCATGTCCGCAGTGTCTCCAATCTCAGCGGAGTTCCGGCAACCCTTTGGGGCACTGATAAGGAAATAAAAAGGAACATTGAATAGTTGGATGTTACTGATTCTGCCCACATGATGACATTGGCTATGTTCACCTCTTGGCAAAATATCAAATCCAACATTGACAAAGCCGCCAAGAAGTAATTGTGGGTGCTTTTGCTGCACTTCTTTGTAATTATTGTTATTTTTTTGTTGTCTTTTTGTTGCTTTTCTGCAGTGCTCATGTTGTTTTTGTTTTGATGGGGTAGCTGCTCCTGGGCTACTTTGGTTTTCATTGTCCCATTTGGATCTTGATCCTTTTTGTTCTGGTTCTCATTCCTATTCTGGCTTCTAGGCCCTCTTTTTTTCTCAAGGGTATAGTCCCTTTCAAAAAACTATTTGCCAAAAATAAAAATAAAAATGATCCTACATGACTTATGCACCATCTACTCCCATACATACCAACTTCGTAGAAATTTCATTAGCAATAATGCCAATAATTTCTTTCAAAAGAGAAATAACTAGTTTATAAAGGTTTTATGCATTACAATTTTCAACCATTTTATAAACACCCAAAAGATGCAAAGTCCTCATATGATTTTCTAAAGTATAAACATGGATACATACTCATGCGGTGTTGTCAACAATTTTCACTTCATCAATTGACAAAGAGATAAACTTTGCATTTTTTACACACTCTTTCAAATCTTCCTTCTCAATCATAGCAAGGCATTTAGCCATTTCACATGCACTAATGTCTAACCAATGAGATTGGGGAACATTATGCATTCCATTATATTGATAAAAAAACTTTGAAATCGATGAAATCTAAAATCGGTCTTCCTTTCTTAAGGTTGTGGAATAAAGTAGAAAATTGTATGAGTTTAGCAAACAAATTTGATTGATTCATCTTACCAATTTGTGATTTGATCGTTCCGCCATTTAAAACAATAATTTTGCATCTTTTCTGATCTACCTCATATTCTATCACATATTTCACATGCATGCATTCTTCTTCAATTTTCCATATGTGTGTTTTTATTTTCTGGACATCTTCCCCTATTACAGTGAAGTATTGTTTTCCACAGTGTTTTTCAATTGTGTCCAACTTCAGTTGCATTTTTTTTTGTCTTCCCAATTTCCACGTACATATTGTACATGTACAGTCCGATGAAATTGTTTTATAATTAGTTACCTGTAAAGGCTCTATAAATGGAAATTTTGCAGCCCAATCAAACTTGTATGTCCTCCTAAGTGTCCACATATTATTGTTCATTTTCACATTTTTAATTTTACGTGCAGATATTTTAGGAATATCACGATCAACAAGTTTCCTTTTCCTTGAACCACTATTTACATTTAAATTTTGAGTTACATTCTGCACTCCTGGTTGCACATCATCATGAATATCTTCAAGCTCTACCATCTCAACTAGAATATCCTCAAGCCCTGGCATGGTATCAGTATAGATGTCATTTGGCTTATACTGAGTAGAATGCATGTCCACTTCAATAACACCTTCCACATAGTTTGTGCTCTAATTGATTTTAGTGGGAGCTTTATGGGTGCTTGTGGTTGTGGTATCTGAACCAACAAAGTTTCCAAAATACTTGAACAGAGACTTTTGAGTTTTTTTGGTAACTTGTTGGGTGATCTGAGCACTAGAAGCTTCCATTGTTCTGAGTGTGATAAATTTGAGTTAGATAAGGTATTGGTCATACGTCAACAAAAAAATCTTGTCATGCATCAACAAAATTTCCCTGTTACATGTCAGCAACAGAAGATTATTGTGTGTCAACTAAAACACCTTGTGTCTAAAAAATAGTTCCCTGTCGCACATCAGCAACAGAAAATTTTCACTCGTCACCCAAAACACCCTCTCGTGTGTCAGCAAATAATTCTTGTCACACATCTGTAAAGAGTTCTTGTCACACGTTAGTAGAGAGTTCTTGTCATATGTTAGTAGAGAGTTCTTTTTGTGTGTCAGCAGAGAGTTATTTTCATGCATTAAAAGAGAGTTCTTGTCACACGTCAACAGAGAGTTATTTTCGCGCATCAACAAAGATTTCTTATCATGCATCAATAGAGTCTTTTTGTTGCGTGTCAGTTGAATGTTTTTATTTGAAAAATTATACTTTGTGTATTGGCCTATGTTACTTCACAATTTTTTTGTACTTGATAATAGATATGCCCCCAGGTGGTATGAGTTAGCAAGTATTGATCTACCCGACAAATAATATATGATTATATAGGGGATATTTTAAAGAGGTAAACGAAGCCAACCCCTAAAAAAATTAAACTGTAATTTTTAGACAAACATTTCAATGACCCGCGTCAGAAAATTCACCTTTTTAATTTTTTCTAAAATGGAATATTCCCCATATTATTAATATTCACCACTAAAAAAATAACTACTCAGTGTTGAGGGTGATGACTCAGTGCAAAGGGTGATGACTCAGTCACTGTGAGTTAAATTCCCCCTAAAATGGGTCCAGGGGGAGGTGTCATGGTGAGGTGGGGGTGTGAGGGTGAAATTAATTAAATTAAATTAATTAATAATGTGAAGGTGAATATATTAGTAATAATTAGTAATGAGGCCATGGTGTGTTTAATTAATTGAAAGGGGCCAAGGGGAGTGTGACCCAAATTTTGTGTCTACAACTACATCCCTTTTTTCCTACCCTACTACTAACTAGGGTATAATGTGACTGTAAAGGGGGAAAATTGGTTAAGGGAAAAAGTGGTCGAGATAACCTCCAAGGGCCCCATGCCCTCAGAGTGTTGCCTACATAGCCCCGGTGAAAAGGGGCCTCGAGCCGATGTAGTTCTCCCATAGGCTAGGGAAGAATATGATAGGGGACATGAATGGGTCGGTAGGTTTTAGGCATGGTTGAGTATAGGTTGAATAGGCATGGTTGAGTCTAGGTCATGTAGGTATGGTTAAGTATAGGTCAAATAGGCATGGTTGAGTATAGGTTGAATAGGCATGGTTGTTGTTTATGTTGAATATATATGGGTGATTTTGGTGTAAGAGGAATTCCTAGAATGTAGGCATTGAAGTTCTGGTCCTATGAAGGAGGAGAAATAAGTAAGAAAATAGGTGAATCATAAGAGGATACAAAAATCTTCCTAAGTGGTAAGAACCATTATGATTCTATCATATCAAAGATTGGCCTATGAATGTAAGACCCTAAAGGAATTGCATGATTGACTATTATAAGGGTGAAGAAGGTCACATGATCATGAAATGTCACATTTACGGCATGTCCCTTGAGTAGGTAGAATATTAGGAAGGAAAGGTAGTAAGGTGAAAGAGGTTGTTTTATCATAACCTGGATTTGAGACAACATGCCTTTTATGCAAGATACCAAAGATCAAAATAGGAAAGTCCATGATGAAAAAGTTATCTTTCTTTTTTTCTTTTTTTATAGATTGATCAATGTGGGAAGTCTATGTGGCATGAATAGAATATCTTCTTAATATCTTCATGAATCTGATCAATTTTAGAATCTTCAGCACATTTTTATTTTATTTTTACATAAATAGTCTTTTTTTTAGCTAGACTACGTACAATATGGCTAGCTTTGTATAGTTGTCCTTCGAGGGAGTAGTCTATTTATAGTAGCAAGATAGAAAGATATATTTCCTTTTTGAGGGATTCATCCATTTGTTAGAATTTTTACTCAAAGAGTTTGAATTTGAAAATCCCGTATATTACTTTTGAATTTTTTTTGGACATTTAGGTCATGGACAAGACTATAGAGAAGTATAGGCTTCTTTTATGAAGATAAAACCATAACACACAGGGGTTATCTATGAAACAAAGGTTTTAAGTGATGAACAACCATGGGATTCCATCTTGAAAATGATGAAAATTATCCATGAGAATCATGCCATGAGTATATTTTTGGTACTCATATTGAAGATAAGGCTGAAAGGTGATCGGTAATCACATGATTCTTATGTAGTCATCGATCCTTAAAAATAGGTAAGTGGAAAGTGGATGTTGTTCAAGGGACAAGCATTTAATAAATAGAAGATGATACATGACTTGATTCAACAATATAATGGTTGAAGATGTAAGGCACTAAGGGGCTCAAGTTTGGCTTTACCTTCAAGTGAAGATAAACGATAAGCACCCTATAACACCCTCAACAATTGTTATATTCCTCCTCTACATTTCAAGTGTTGACATGTGATTTTATTTTAAAAGATGTTTTCTTTTGATTGATGGATATCAAGCTTGATTTGGATAAATATTTTCTTCTCTTAAGATCATTAGACTGAAATGGAATAGCTTCCTTGAATCCATTTTTCACTTCTTTTAGATGAGTTACAATATAGTTTAAGAGTTGCAAACTAATCTCTTGATTTGACTCAGGAATGTTTTAAATCTTCTTAGTTGAATGAAGGGTAAATTGACATTCAATAAAATTGAGGGACATATCAGACTGAAACTTGTTGTTATAAGTTCTTTAATCTGTGTGAACGTGTTTCTATTTAGTTGTATGTTGTGCTTAGGTCCTTGAAGATTGATCTTGGCAGTCCATTATTGACTTAAATGAAATTTATCCTGTTCATGACATTGGAAGGATTTGGAATCCTAAGCTAGGTAAGAATATTTTCTACCTAGCCATTTTACTTAATAGAATTCTTATTCTAACCTAAGCTTTATATCGTACTTTGTTTAGTAGGAATCCTAACCTAAGATTTGTGCTAAAGGATAATGGAGAGATTGATTAGACCATTTTAATTAACCTAATGCCTAAAAATATAAGGTTGAAAATAAATCTAACCTAAAAGGGAAATTACCTAATGCTTTTTGTTAAGACCTAAGGTGGTAATTTATTGTTGGGGTTATATCCTAAGGTTATATATTATAAGCTAACCTAAGATCTAACCTAAGAAATTCTATCTATCCTAAACTAATGGGTATGAAGGGGAAATTGGTGGTCGCATGGCTCTACAGAGATGGTTCCAATGTCATTTAATCTTGAGGATAAGGTTTTAAATGCATAGAGTACTACTAGTTTGGCATGGGCTATTTAAAAACTTGGAGGAACTTACGTGGCAGTGTCTCTAAGTTTAGAGATGCATTTTGAAGCTCAATGTGGTCTTGTCAACTTTGAATGGTGGTGGCAAGGAAGGATAGGTGAGAACATGCAATTAAATGACATTAACTTGCCTCGGTTCTGTGAGTAAATTATCTTGGAAGGAATGCAAGTGGGTTTATTTGGGGTTGTTTTACTTTGCATGTTTCACGTTTTTTGCTCTGTATGGAGCTATCTATTTTTTTTGAACCAGCAGACTGATCAGCATTTAATGGCTATTTTTGAAGTCTTAGATCTATTTTCAGTTCGAGGGGTGTATAAGAGGCATTGTGGAAAAAGATTATGGTTGTTTGACCTTGCTTAGAGAAGAAAGGGTGTTGGAAACTCGGCTGGAAGTCTTCATCAAATCGGCAGAGGCACTATCAGGCATGATAGGCTCTACCCATTAAGATTTCTTGCTTTCTTCTAAATGATTCATTAAAACAACTCTACTCACTGGAAATTCATATTTGCATGATGTATCTGGTTATTTATTTGCATGTGCTCATGAAATCTAGATAGGTTTTGGAATACGAATTCTTGTTGATTAATGTTAGTTATTGGAGATCTTTTTCTGCAACGGATGTTAGTGATTTCTTTTACATGTTAGTATAAAACTCTGTGACTCGTACTCGTAGCTTTCTGCTAACATTTGAGACTATTGTTTAGTGAATCATCTTGTAACTTGTTTGGTTCTCCATCTCTGGTTGGTCTTGTATTTTGTGATCTTGAAATTGTGTTTTGTATTTGTTCTTAGCTTGTATTTAAGCTTCGGCTTCAGTCATGGGTTGTTATTTGGACCTTGTATTGTTTTGGTTGTGTTGGAACTAAGTTCAGTTCAGAATATGGGTTGAATCCTTGTATTTAACAGTTATACTCGTATTCAGTTCTTTCAAATGCCGAACTTACTGTCATTTGGTTGAATTTGTTACTTACTTTTGTTTTGAATGGGAATTTTATTCTCATTTAGGGAATTTGAAAATACTGATACTCCTATTGAATCCTTGGCAAATTGGTTTAAACCCGTATTCTGGGTGTCATGTTCTCTTAGGATTTTATATTATGTCAAGTTTGACTGAACTGGTGTGGGAGTTTTGTGAGGTCAGAACTTGTGTTTAAGACTCATGATAAACAAGGTAAGGTTTTCCTTGATTGTGTGTTCTGGCTTATGTTGGAATTGAAGTTGTTACTTGTTTTGCAAGATGGGTTTGGTTGGGTTTTAGTTTAAAAGCCTTTCCTCCTTTTAGACTTTCTACACTATAGGAGTTTGAGTGTTAAATTTGGTCGACGCTGATCTGGCGATATCCTTGAAATTTTCTTCATTGTTCTGAGTGAAACCGTGTTGTGTGGGAAGCTTTACTGTGGTAATAAATTTTTAACAACACAAGAATGAGAACCGGTAATGGGTCTAGTTGGTCTTTTATTATGGTAATAGACAAGTATTTTTATGTCACATGAAGTTATATTACTCTCTTTGTATCTTATTAATGGCTTTATTGGAATTTGTTGGAAGATGAATTCAAAACTGATATATCGAATCTTACTTGAGAATGTATAAGTATAAAACCTCTTTTTGGATTACTTTGTATATTTGTTTTGTTTGGGACTTGAACTTATTACCTTCTTTTATCGAGTTGTATAAGCCGTGTAATAAGAATTCAGTCCTGGAGTCTACAATATCCTTTTGTATTTATTATATTATTCTCTATTTGTGAACTCTAACTATGGAATGAACCTCTAGGTTTTAGGAGAAGAAAGGAATACAAACCTTGGGGACAGTACACAGTTGGGGACTATATGATTTATGTATTTCTGAGATTTGAATTCATTCTTGAACTAGGTAAATGGAAATAGGAAACCAACTTGATAGTTTTGATTGAAAAACAAATTAAAGTGTGCATTCTTTAATTGCGCATTCTTGACTGTGCATTCTTGATTGTATATTTGGTTTGTAATCTCTTTTGGGAAACTAGTTGATGAATTTCTCCAGTTGTATTAGATAATCGATTTCATTTCATAGTATAAATGAAATGAAATATTGTATAGGTTCTTGAACTGAAATTTTATTTATTGAACTTCTTCGGAGATGGAAATTTTCTTATGGATTGGTTAAGAGATTTAGGTCTTGAGTATAGCTTGTATTTTAGAAAAGATTGGCTGTAGACCTTTTTAAATTTTAATCTTCTAATAGACTGAAGTTAGTAAAACTTTCAGTTAGACCATTTAACCTACTTGGAATGAATTGGTATTCTTGTTTAGTTGTCACCACTTTATTTATGAACTCCTTATTCTGTCATCTATGGACTTAGGCAGTGGTGAGAATTCTAAACTTGAATCTTACCCCCATTGAAATTGGTCAGGAAATAGACACGTTTTGATTCTCTTCTTTGATTACATGGAAGGATGAAGTATACTTATATAAGTTATGTTGTAACTAATATCCTTGCTATTGGGTAAAGATATATGGGTATTTATTCTCTACCAAGTTTATGAATTAATTAAATGGTAAGATTGATTGACTGCTTGAAGTGATTGATAGGTTCAATTAAGTTTTATGATATAATTCTGATGTTGCAGGTTATATTATGCTCCTTACTTTATAATGAAAGTGGATTCTCTTAATCGTTGTTCTTTCTTAAAGTTGTTACTTTGGCATATTGTATGATGCATATTAATTGTTTCATATAAGTAGAGTTGTTTTATGAAACAATTAGTGGAATGCACCTCATTTTAATGCTTAGTGCTTATCATGTTCAGTTCATTGAACTGACTTGTGCTAACAATTTTTTAGATGGACATCGTAAGTGATAAAAGAAGGCAAAACTTATATGATGCATTGGTTGAATTGAGTATGATTCTCTGAAAACAATTCTAATCCATTCTTGAGTTGTATTGAAAAAAAAAGGGGGAAATGTTTTATTCTTTTTAGACTGAAGGATATTGTTATGCAGTATGCCTTGAATGCATAAGTCTTGTAAATGTATAAGATTTAAAGAGGAATTAAAAGTTGAGTATTTACTTGTATTGGTTGTGTAAATTATCTTGTACTTTTATGAAAGAGATGGAATTCTATCTACATGATATTCTTCATATTATTTTTATGCTTAATTGGATTTCCTTTGATAAGTTGGATAAAGGGATTTAGATTAATCTCCCTAAATAAGATGCAACTTGTTAAGTTACAGAATATGATAATGTTATCTTAATAGTTAACATAACAATTGGTGTGTAATGAACATGAAATAAAACTATGGTAATTGAGAAAGATAAAAAGGGTATGATAACCCCAAAACATGTAAGTGTGTAAAGGAAGACTCCTCCTCTCTTATAAGAATGTAAACTAAAAGAAACAGTGATATGATTGCTAACCAATAATCATTATACTTCATTTAGCATGAAGTCTACCTTAATGGACCAATGTGATGCTACACCTCCTTGACTGGTTAAGATACGTTGTAATGAAATTTATGACATTGTTGTCATGTTTTGGGAAAAAAATTTGTTAAGCCAACTAAAAAAGAAAATAAAGAAAACAAGTGTTAAGGAAGTTCTTTATCGTTTAATTAAATCTGATGTAGAAAAAGAACTTAAGGAGTGTTGGATTAGGGTTTGGCAAGGTTATTGTAATATGTATTTAATAATCCAAATTAATTAGATATTAATAACCTCCTAGGGGTATGTACATCTCGATGAGGCTATTCTGTAGGATGCTGACACATGCCAAATGTAATGTTGTACCTTTGAGAAGATTAGGATCTTCTCAAGGATACAGCACGATGTAGTTGACATGTGGCAACACCCTTCTACATTGGTCATCTAGATCTACACACATCATGACTTGAACTTAGTTTCTATCTAGGTCTAGTTAGTAGCATGTTTAGGATAGGGATTATCTCACTAAGACTCAGGATACCTTGGCACACAGGGTTGACTTAGGTTGACCTAGTATGCCCATTTACCCTAAGTCTTCGTGAGCCTCTTTCTATCATAACTTATGTTGTTAACTTGAACTAGGGTTAAACCTTAGGCAAGTGGACTGACAGAAGTCAGTAAAGGACATTCTAGATAACAATAGATTTGGGTAAAGGATGTATTGTAGATTGACAAGTATGTCGTCAAGGAATAGTAATGTGAACAGTATGTTAGAAATCTTTTGCCAAAGTATTGCAAGCTGTTGGTTGCGTTGTCCTATGTTACCTAGTATAAGGATCATGATGCAAATGAATATTGGTAGTAGATATTCAAAAGGTTTCTTAGACAGATCACTCAATACCTAGAACAAGGTAAGAAAACCAAGTATACGTATTATATGGAAAATTATTCAAAACTTAATGTAATCATGAATAGATCGGTAGTTCACTAAGTCATTACAGTTTCATATGGTTATCTGTTATAAGAATGGTTGTTATATTCTATGTGTTCTAAATTATGTATTTAGAACAGAGAACATTATGCAAAAAAGAATCCCTTGTTTCTAAAGTCTTAAAATGGGAATTTTACACACCCGATCCATAGGCATGAGTAACGATATAGGTTCTAAGCCAATTAGGAGTGAACTTTCCCTGTTTACATTTCTCCACTTTTGTTACATGTTGATTTTCTTTCAAGGTGAGGTCACTGACCTAGAATTTTCATTTTTCAACACATTTATCATAGGCACATTTGATATGTTTTTGGTAGATTTGGAGGTGATCAAGAGAATTTATATCTAGAGTTCATCTAATAACTCAAGTTGTGCCAAACGATCCTAGAAAAATCATCATCACTGAGCATATTTGTGAGTGAGATATGAAGAGATGGAATTTGGAATTCGAGGAGCAAGAAAACCTATGTACCATAGACCAAAGATAAAGGTGTGGCAGAAGTTAAGGTGTGAATACTAGTGCGATAATCCCACAAGGTAAAAGGAATTTGTGTGTGCCAATCTTTACTAGTATCATCAACCACTTTCATAATAATTTTATTTAGAGTTTTGTTAGTTGATTCAACTTGTCCGTTTGCTAGAGTATAATAAGGTGAAAAAAAACTAAGGTTAATGTCGAATGCATCATAGAGTTTCCATAGGGTTTTATTTTTGAATTGTTTTCCATTATCATTGATGACATGGTAGGGAACACCAAAGCAAAAAATGATGTGATGATTAATGAATTCCGATATTTTCTTGGCTTTTGTAGAAATAAGAGGTACATATTCCACCCATTTAGTGTAATATTTAGTAGTGGAAATAATCCATTGATGATGTTGGGAATAATGAGGATTGATCTCTTTGACAAGATATGAACCCCATTGAGATAAAGGCCAAAGGTCACATGCAACCTATAAGGTGTGACTAGGGGTGTGATGAAGACTAGCATGTTGTTAAAACTTCACACAACGCTTGACATATTCACAATAATCACAGTTTAGGGTTAGCTAGTAATAGCCCAAGTGAAGGACACATTTACAGATAGCTAAGCCCAAGTGACCCCCACAAATCATGTTGTGAACTTACTTGATGGTGTATGGAATTTCATAACTCTTAAGGCATCGTAGGAGGACAACGTCAAAGCTGTATTTATAAATAATACCACCCATGATGACATAGCAAGAGACACTTTTGAGAAAGGCTCGTTCTTCATTGTGAGTAAGATGTAGAGGCAGAATTGAAAGGGAAAGAGAGCCAGCAAACTATTTATACCAAAGGACACGTGGGTTAGTTTCAATATTTCCTACAAGGTTGACATCTTGGATTAGATAAGAAGGTGATTACAACTTTTGTACTGTGACAAATATTTTTGAGTCGAAGGGTGAGGTGGGGATTTGAGAAGCAAGATAGGCCATGGTGTCTACAAATTTATTAGTGGAACATGGAGTGGTTTGAAGTTCATAATGGTCAAAGGTCGTCAAAATCATGTTAAATTGATGATTTTACTTTTGAAGTATCTCATTACAACATTGGTATAAACTATTAAATTGGTTCGCAACCAGTTGTGAGTTGTCAAAGATATTAATTGATTTAACATCTAAAGATATGGTAGTTTGAATACCTAACACCAGTCCTTCATATTCAGTGATATTGTTAGTACAATCAAAATCTCATTTGAAAGATAATGGCATAGGCTCACCATCAAGAGGAATGAGGATAACTCCGACACCACCCCCATGTTGAGATTTGGAACAATCGAAGAATAAGGTCATATTGTAAATGGTATTGTCCAGGGAGAGGGTAGTGACGAATTCATCAGAGAAATCAAAGTTATAAGATCGGTTTCTTGAGAGAGGTGCGTCTACGAGTTGGTCAAAAATTGTTTTCCCTTTAACAATTTTTTTACGGATGAATTCAAGATCTAGGTCTATAAGAAGCATGATCTAATTTGTATCATGTTGATGTTGGTAGGGTTTAGCGTAGATATAATGTAAGGAGTTAGTATTGGTGACAACAAAGGTTTTGTGGATGAGTAGGTAATGGTGAAGTTTAGTGGCAACAAAAAATAAGGCTAAGCATAGTTTTTCGACGTGAGTATATCTAGTTTTGTAGTCTAAAAGTGTACGGCTTATATAATAAATTGTTTTCTCCCTATGTTTCTCATCATGATGAGAGAACATGGCACCTAAGGAATGATCAGTAGTAGAAATGTAAAGGTAAAATGGTTGGTCATCCTTAGGAGGAATGAGCACATGTGATTAGAGGAGGTATTGTTTTAAGGTGTCGAAAGCTTTATGGCATTCATCATCCCATTTGAAGGAGACATTCTTTTTTATAAGATGATGAAATGGATGACAGTGGTCAAAACATTAAGAAATAAAGCGATGAATAGATTTCAACTTTCCTTGCAAACTATGAAGTTCACGAAGGTTAGTAGGTGGAGGCATTTCTAAAATAGCCTTGATTTTAGCGGTAAATGCCTCACAAAGAAACAATAAAACCAAGGAGCTTGCCAAAGAGAACAACAAAGACACACTTCTTAGGTTGAAGGTGAATGTATTATTTGATGAGATGGTCAAAAAAAAATTTAAGGACAGCAAGGTGCTAGGCCCGATGTTTATATTTGGAAAGAAGATTGCCAATGTAATTTTCTAATATGTTATGCATGATGTCATGAAAAATATAATTTATAGCTTGTTGATATGTAGCACCGACATTTTTAAGGCCAAAGGGCATGACAGGATAATAGAAGGTCCCCCAAGGAGTGATGAAGGTAATTTTGTGTTGATCTTATGGGGTGAGTAATATTTTTTTATAACCTGAGAAATAATCCATGAGTGATAGCATCTCATAGTTGGCACTGAGATCAACTAGTTGGTCAATACTAGGTAGAGGAAAGTCATATTTGGGGAAAGCTAACTTAAGGTCATGGAAATCCATGCTAATGCGGAGTCCCTTATCACTTTTATGATAGTAATTATATTAGATATCCCTTGGGGATAATCAATGGGTAGGATGAAGGAAACAAAAAGAAGTCATTGGAGTTCTTATTTGACAAGAAGGGCAATGTAAGGATGCATTTATCACAGCTTCTATTTCACAAGTTTGGCATTATGAATGGTTACAATATTGTGGACCACAATATTTGGGTCAATGCCAAGCATATCAACATAGGACCAAGCAAAACTATTGCTATTATCTAGAAGAAAATAAGTCAAAGCTTCTTGTTCAAAAAAATCTAAATACTGGCCTATTTTTAGAATGTGAGGGTCATCCTGAGTGTGAATTTTGATCTCAATGGTCGATTCATTCAACATCATTTACATCTCATAAGGTAATGACCGATGAATATAAGAATATTCTACACCAAGGTAAGTGAGAGTAGACTCATCATCCTCACATTGAATGATGTTAATAGAAGGGGTGTCGTCATCGATCATGTCATGATACAAGAAGGGAAGAGAAGAGGGAGCCTCGTCATCATGTTGATAAGTCATAGCTCCTAGGGAAATGGTGTTCATGAAAATAAAAAGTTAGGAAGAATGGATTCTAGGTCCATAGACTCTATAGGTGAAGGTGGTGAAGTTGGTGAATGGGGGTGGGGGATGTTTATCATGTTGAATGAGTTCAACTGGGGCCTTCCTAGAAGGTGGTTCAAAAAATCCAATACCACTACGGTCTTTATGTTTATGAGTGGTGCAAGGAATGATAGTATGGTGGCCTTGTTCATAGATACCAAATCCAAATCCATTCCAAGCACAATGATGGAGGAAGGTGTGAGTGAAGTGGAGGTTGGTGAGATATTGAAGGTCGAAGGAAAATGGTCAAGTTTGGGAAGGTGGCTTGGGTGAGTAGGTAGAAGCATCAAGTACTCCATACATTAAGTTGGTGCAAATGTGGGGAGTACCGTAGGGGAAAACCTCACTTATGTAGTGATCATAGCAGGGATGTTGGTCAAGGTTACCATACTCTTGAGGAGTAATGAATGTTTCAATGTTTTTTGGGCCCCTAAAATATTGGCTAAGTATAAGAAGCCACGTAGGTGCGCAAGGCCTATTTGAAGAAGGGTGCACAAGGTGAAAGCACGTAGGATAGGGTTTTAGGAGGGTTTAGTAGAACCAATGGCGTATGTGTAAGGAAGATAAAAGGTTTTGGGACTTAGCCATATTTGGCATATCAGGTAGAACATGAGGATATCATGACCCAGCTACACATGTGGAGTGGATAAGGTGCCAGAATGGCAACTTGGATCCCACTAAAGGAATATACCGTATGATAGAAGAATCTAGAAGGTCATCATGGTGAAGGATGGAGAGCTCGCATCTAAAGGAGAATTCTCCCAAGGAAGACCACTTGGACACATGGCAATCGATCTACAACTTCATAAAGGCATGGAAATGCTTCATAAGGCTATATATATGAGCACCTGGTAGAAGATAAAGACACACATGGAGAGACCAAGAATTGAAGAGAGGTGAAGCCATGCAGGAATATTATGAGGGCTCTATGGGTTGGGTTTAGAGGATTTGTAGGAGTATGTTGTATCAAGGGGATGGGTCTGAATATTTTTCTTTGTACTATGAAGGGCTTAAGTCTAGTTCTGATGCATGACCTTGGTCTGCACTATTATATGGATCTGTGATTTCCTCAGTAAATGTAATTTGGTTATTATCATAATTAATATGAATATATGTGGTTCCAGTTTTACTTATATCTGTATGGATCGAGTTTATATATATTTCATATTTCATATAAATACATTGGTCTAGAAGCCTATTCTTAGCTCTAAGATGAATGTATGGTTCGTTTCCATTCTCTTTAGTTAATTTCATGTCCTAAATAATGCCTCCTCACAAAACTCACATAAAGGAGGGGATTGAAACTTGCGCAGACCTCGAGTGAGCACCCAACATCCACTGGGTGATAGGTTAGTGCGTATGGGATTTCCTTGTTCTTTGAAAGGGCATAAAAATGACTACATCTTGGTTCCATTTTTGGGACCCTCTTTTTGAATTTGTTGTGAGAAATGGAATGCATCCTTGTCCTTTTGATGTGTGATGACAGAGTGCTTGACTTTGGAAAGTGTTAAAATGTGGTTCACGAGCACGGAGGACAAGTTTTCTCAAAGATTTAGCACTGGACCTTAGTTCGATACGCATAAATGGGTAAAAGAGAACCTATACCATGATTTATATGAGACATTATTTTTATGCTTCCCAGTAGAGATATATGAATGGCTTTCAGCATACGCATCCAGATCAAACTGGTACTATAGATTGTGCGTGTGGACCCAAGATGACTATCAGAGGCTGCAAGATATAGATCTGACCTAGACACATGTTATTGATCACTGGTGGAAAGGAGTGCTGGCCAGTTACACTTTAGAATATGCCATTTCAACATATACTTACCTAAAATTTGTTGAGTTTGAGTTTCTAAGGGAGCCTAGAGGATCATTTTTTATTTTCATTCCTCTTTCTATGAAGATCTTGGTTGTTACTTTGAGTTTACAAGCATTCCCCATGGTCAGCTAAGCTACTCTAAGCATTGGGAAAGCAAGCTAGGGTGGAGGAAGATGGCATAAATTACAGCTGAAAAGGAAATGGAGGAGAGACGACTCAAGTATAGCAAAGCTCATGAAAGGGAGATGACTAGACAACGCGAGGTTGCAAGTGTGATGGATCTATGGAGGTAGATATTGCAAGAGGGTGTTCAATTTCACGTGGAGGATGTGGAGCCTGAGTAATCTGTGCTACCCTGTAACATTCCCATTTTAAGACTTTAGAAACAAGGGAAAAAAAATTAAATAATGTTCTCTATTCTAAATTTCATAATTTAGAACACACATTCTTTATCAACCATTCATATAACAGATAACCATATGCAACTGTAATGACTCGGTGTGCTACTGATCTATTCATTTCATGACTCGGTAAACTACCGATCTATTCATGTTTAACATTAAGTATTGAATACTTATCCATATACTATGTATACTTGGTTCTTTCCCTGTTTAGGGTATTGAGTGATTTGTCTAAGGAACCTATCTGAATAATTGTTACCAATATTCATCTGCATCACGAACCTTAGACTAGGTGACATAGGACAATGCAACCAGCAGCTTGCGATACTTTGGCCAAAGATTTCTAACATACTGTACGTATTACTATTCCTTGATGGCATACTCGTCAATCCAGAATACATCCTTCACCCCACTCTATTGTTATCTAGAATGTTCTTTACTGACTCACGTCAGTCCACTTGCCCGAGGTTTAACCCTAGTTCGTGTTAACAACATGTGTTATGATAAGGGGAAGCTCACTAAGACTTAGGGTAAGTTGGCATACTGGGTCAACCTGAGTCAACCCCATGTGCCAAGGTATCCTGAGTTTTTAAGGGCTACCCCATATCTTAAAACATGTTTCTAACTTGACCTAGAGAAAAAATAAGATCAAGTCAATTTATGTAGATCTGGATGATCAATGCTGAAGGGTGTTGCCACATGCTGACTACATCGTTGCATCCTCAAGAAGATCCTAATCTTCTTGAAGGTACAGCCCTGTAGTTGGTGTGTGCCAAGCATCCCACTAAAAAGCCTCATCGAGATGTACATACTCCAAGGAATTTATTAATAATTTAATTAATTTGGATTATTCAAAACAGATTTCAGCAACTTGCCTAACCCTAATCCAACACTCCTTAAGTTCTTGTCTAAATTGATTCATTTAGCCCATTAAGAACTTTGTTATATTCATTTCCACTTTTAATGTTTGAATACATAATTAATCTGTCAATTAAGTGTAACTGCACAGTGTTATAATATGTCTTATGTAAAAGTACAATAACTTTTTTAGAAAGTTCAGTGCCAGAATATATCCAACATAAAGTAGACTTCATAACAAATGAAGTCTGATAAATTGAAGTTATGATACCAAACCTTTTTGGTTTATGAACATTTATGAAAGATGAAGAGTCTTTCACTATATGTAAGGAGTTAGGGTTTATTCTACCCAATGACCACGTTTTTCAATGTATGTTCATCCTACTTTGTATTACTATGTTATATAGTTTAAATAACAGAATATCATATTCTACAACTTTACAAGTTGCATCACAAGTAGGGAGATTGAACTAAATCCCTTGATACTAATCTTATTAAAATTTAGTCCATTTAACATATAAATAATATGAAGATTAACAACAAGATAGAGCCCATCTCTTTCATACAAATACAAAATAATTTACACAACCAATACAGGTAATCTCACAACTTTCAATTTATCTTTATAACCATTACATTTACAATACTTATGCATTTAGGTATAATGCATAACAACCATCTTAATTATAAAAGAATACTAATTTTCTTTTCCAATACAATCTCAAGAACGAATTAGAGTTCTTCAAAAGAATTAGACTTAAATCAGTCAATGCATCATATAAGTTTTTCCTTCTTTATCACTTACGAAGTCCATCTGCAAAAATTGCTAGCACGGGTCAGTTCAATGAACTGAGCATGATAAGCACTAAGCCTTAAAAATAAGTGCATTCCAATAATTGTTCCATTAAAACAACTCTGCTTTAATGAGACAATTATTACAACAAATAATCAATATATCAAAAGTAACGAAAAAGAAATACAATTTAAACAATTGATTTCACTTCCAAGAAAAGGACAAAATATAATCTACCATATCAGCCTTACAAAATAGAGTCTAATTGATTCAATCAATTATCCTTAGATAAACAACATGTCATAACATCTCATTGTTCCCAATCTTTCATAAAATAAAGCAACATTTATCTTTGATTCAAGCTAAAAGAAGAGTTTAATGCATGGTTCAGATTAGGATGACTCATCTATCTCCTATACAAAAGAAGAAGAAGAACCATTACAACTATGCCCAAACACAACACATCCAAGAAACAGAATAGATTCAAAACATGATTTAACTATTTCTTCCAAAAGGAAATTACCTTAAAATTTAACAATTGAGATATTCATCAGAACAAAATTTCATCTGAATCTAAGAAGGAATAGAGAATCAGTCGATCTACCTGTAAGTTTAAATCTACTTCTAAAAATAGAATTTAACTTTTAAAGATCTGAAACAACGTTCAAAGATCAAGGTAGACTCATATAGGAGTTATTCTCTACTCTAGATCATCCAAGAAGAGTCAAAACAGAAATTTCAACCAATGATCTATACAGTAAGAAGAAAGCACACTGCCATATTCTTTACACTTCTTTACTTATAATGAATACTAATTTCAATTCCATACTCAAGAATGAAATATAATTCATAGTCTTAAAACACAATCTGTTTTAAAGGAACCAAATTCCTTTCTTTTATAAAGACATAAGGTGTCCATTTGAATCCAAGAAGGAATAGAAAAATAACCGTTCTGAAAGCCAAGTAGGATCAGAAGCATCAACAAATCTTAATTAACTGAAATCCCATTATCCTTGGAAAATGTTTCCATTTAAATCCCAAGAATATTTAAACAACTCTAATTAATCTACTCTTTTAGATTTCCTTGACTAAGTAGTTCGGTTAGACAAGTTTCTGAGCTTTAAAATCTTAAGAAGTTAAAAACCCAAGTCAATTACCAAAACCAAATCAAACTTGTCAAAAATACTAACAGCTCAGAGCTCAAAGGTACAAAATTTCAAGCATGATACCGATCACAAGCTTCTCACAAAGGTACAAGACTTCCCACGTAATTATTCACGGGTTCAGGGGAACAACAATTTCCCACCTAAGCTTATATCAATAACAAGAAAACTCTACATACTAGAATAGAACCTACACATCATTCCTGTTACTTATTTCCAAACACTAAGTACTAAATTTCATGTACAGTATCAAATTACAAAAACTCAACATGAGCTCATATGTGCACAATATCTTAGTAAGAAATAGTATGAGATGCATATATCCAAAAAACAATTCATATTCAAAACAAGGAGTCCTATTTCCCTTTTAAAAATAAGACATGAATTTCCAAAGAGAGAGTTCAGAATCAAACAAATAATAAGATAAGAGTGTGGTGAAATTATGAACTTCAGTTAACAGCTCAAATTTCCACAGAGTAAGGAGCGATTACAGAGCCACGTACATCTTCAATAACAATTCCTAGTTACCCAAGATACCAACATTGGTTCAACACAATAGTGACTCCAACATTATTCATATCAAACGTGAAGCCCAATTACTAGCTCAAGAGGAACTAGGAGTTCCCACAGAGTATAGAGTCCACACAAGTAATAAAATACGAGTGCTTTGTAGTTACTAATCTACAAAAAAGTTCCAAATTTCTCAAAAGAATATAAAACATGGGTACAAAGTCCAATATTATATCTCAATAGGACTCAAGTTTCACCCAAAGTTTGAGCCCAAAATGAGTAATAACATCCAAATACCGTGTACTTTATGAACTGACAGTAACTGTTTGAATTATCACAAGGAACTAAAATATAAACACCGAGCTTTATACGGGATTTGAAAATAGTCCAGAGATACACAAGATTCCAACATGATTCAGAACAATAAGAATCAGTTCTCAACAAACAAAAATCCAGAACAAAGTTCCAATTCAAGGACCAGCTCAAAATAAAGGTTCAACAAAACATGAGCTCAACACAAGCTAAAAACAAACCCGTGTATAGGCTCTAGTCCACACCAAATGAGCTCATCTGAAGTTCCAACAGGATTCAAGTTTCCCTAAACACTTAACCATAAAAATAGAAATGATGGTTATCTTAACAGACCACTTCCATTTCTAGTTCCAAACAAAAAGTCGAGAACAGAAAAACATTTGCATGCATTATTTTTTTTAAATAACTATATATGGTAAGTTTCCCAATAGAACATCATTTACCAAGGATTCAAAAACCAATATAACAAGATTTAATAAACCCAATAAGCCATTAACCAGATAAACTAAGAAATCCAAGAATCTCAAAAGAGCAGACTTGTTTTAATGAGACATTTATAAGAAAGCAAGATATCTTAAAGTTTAAAGCCTATTATGCCTTTTGATAGTGCTTCTGTCCAATCAAAAAGAACCTCTAGCTGAGCTCAAAAACTTCTCCCTCTTCTCCACAAAAAATCAAATAACAATGTTCTTTTTCCACAATGCCTCCTAAATATTCCACGAACTGAAAATAGGTTTAAAACCTCAAAAATAACCATCAATTATAGTTCAATCTGCTGGTTCAAAAAACCAGAGAACATACACAGTAAAAATTGCGAAGTATGCAAAGTGAAACAACCAAATTATAACCCGTTTGCATGCCTTCTAAGGTAGTTTGAGCACAAAAACCAAAAACAATTAATTCCATTAATTTTAAATTTCCTGCCTATCTTCCCTTGCCACTACCTTTCATGTTTAGTGATTGCAAAATCAATTTTAACAAGGAATTTCCATTTTAGTGGAGTCTCCACCTAAGCCTCTACCAAGTTCACTAACCCTTGCCAAAGCTGGTAGTACCTCTAAGAAATTAAAACCTTATCAACAAATTTAATGCCTTGGAACCATCGCCTACAATGTATGCGACCACCTAATTCCCCATTCAGACCCATTAGTTTAGGATAGATAATATTGCTTAGGTTAGACCTTAGGTAGATTGTAATATATACCTTAGGTTATAACCCAAACAACAATTACCACAATAGGTTTTCTCACATAGCCTAAGGTAGTTTCCACATAGGTTAGATTAATTTACAACACTATAGTTTTAGGCATTAGGTTAGATCATAATATAACCTTGTAGTATTAGGTTCTACGTAAGTTTTAATAGCCTAGAAACCTTTCCAAATCCCTTAGCATTGAGCTTAGGTTAGGATGCTAATCATCCAATCAAAGTATAATAGGAATTTTGTTACGTAACATAGTTTAGGTAGTAAATATTTTTACCTAACTTAGGATTCTGTTGGATAGTCATTTTTAGGATCCTAGATCTTTCCTATGCCATGAACAAGTTGTATTTTCCATTCACCTCAGTAATGTCCTGCCATGGTCTATTTCCAAAGACCCAAGCAAAACTTACAACTGAATGGAAACAAGTACACACAAAAATCAAAGAGCTTGTAACCACGACATTTAGTCCAATATGTCTCTTAATTCATGGAATTTCAATTTATCATTCATTCAACAGAGGAGATTTACAACATTCCTTGGATCACTGAAATTGATCCAAGGATAAGTCAGATTAATAGATAATTTTACAACTCTTAAACCAAATTGCAACTCTCCTACAAGAAATGAAAAATGGATTCAAAGAAGCCATTCCAATTCAGTCAAAGGATCCTAAGAACAGGAGATGATTTATCCATATCAAGCATGATCTCCAAAATTCAAAAGAACATATCTTTATAAGGAAAATCACATGTCAACACTTCAAATGTAAAGGAGGAAAATAAACATTGTCAAAGGTGTTACATACCCCATCTTGGCAAGCGTTAGAAGAGAGGCCCCCTTCAGCTTCTAATGATAATTCATCACATCGAGAAAGAAAATTCTTTGTCACCCATCTAAACCCACCTCGCGACCAACCCCTGACACTTAGTTTTCTAAATCAAGGGAGGAAGTATTGATTACTCAGATGGTATCAGTGGGAGTGACTGATCGGCACCCATGAGGTATAATTTTTCATTTGGAACATCCATGGCTGCACATACCATTCTGTTGTTTGGAGGATTTTTCAGACAAAGTGCAAGTATGCATGGTTTGAACAATGCGTCTAGGATTGGCACGAGATACACTTCTGGTAGTTGAGAAATATTGTATCCCATTGGCATGCAATTCAGTGTGACATTGGGGACAATAGGTGTGAACACTTCATGCCCATTACCGGTTATAGGAGGATCTGGAGGTGGAAATGGAGGATTTTCAGGCATAGGACTTGGTGGATCCAGTGGATCTGGTGGAGGAAAACACTGGAGGAAACACCAGAGGGAACCAAGGATCTAGATTAGGAGGAAAAGGGGGCCTCATCCACCTCCTCAGGTGTTCTTTAAAATATCTTTACACTTGCCAAATTACCAAGGTATAGAGGATTTTTCAGAACACGTGCACGAGTGTGAATTACTATGGTGTGTGAAGGGGATCACTACCCTAGAGTGAAAGGAAAGTTAGTTTGTAACAACATTGCAAGGGCGCGCACATAGCTGGTATAGGAATTTCAACCCCTATCAAACGGTGGTAGAATACACTTCATTGAATAATTCCTTCCTATAAGAGTTCCATATACCAGAGTTTGAGAAGAAGAGCATCAACACTTTGAAGGAGATCTAGCAGGGAATGGTAGAGAGTTTACCAAGAGTATGATACATGGTTTAAAACTCTCCTGTTAAAACTATCATATGATATTTACCCTTCACAGCATGCTCAATGGTTTGTTGGAGGGTTGATCACTCCACTTAGGAGGGCATTTTCACATAAAACACTCACTAACCCATGCAAGGCTCTAGAGGTTGCCTTATGCATTGAAGCAGTTAGGACCATTGATACTAGTGTCAGCCCTTTTCTAGAGGCTCAAATCACTGCCATTGCCAAGTAGTTAGATAATTTGTCTGCAAACTCTACACATGAGACCTGTAGTGGTCTTTTGTGCAAGGATTGTGAAGTAGAGGGGCATATTAAGGATAGTTTCCCCCGCAAGTTAGTACACACCATAGCAGTAGATTGTGAAATTTTTCATGGGGACCATGATGCGAATAGATGTCCCTTGTTGCAGTACACAATCCAGAAGAATGTGTCTTGCTACTACAAGATCTACACCTCTACGACCCATGATACTAAGAATTGTAGGTTTATTGACCAAATCCATGAGGCCATGTATCATGGTGTGCGCCAGACCAACCTTGCCAGCAATTCCAAGGAAGATGATCACCCTTATGAAGGATTCACAGATGGAGGGGTAAATGGGAGAGGTTTTCACGGAGGATTATGTGGTTGTAGTAACCACAGAAGAGGAATAAGTGAGTTCTCACGAGGAACCTACTATAAATGTGGATCTATAGAACATTACATGTGCGAGTATCCAGATTTATTATAGTGCTCATGGTGTGGGAAGAAGCATAAGTAGGAGGAGTGCCCTGAGTTTTTTGAGCACATGATCCAGCAGCACTGGAAGGACAAGGTCAATGGGATGGTGAGTATAAAGAAGTCTGACACAAAATGGATTCCTAGAGTAGCGCGTGAGTCAGGGTTAGAACCTATTTTGGTGACAACAAAAGTAGATGTTGCATGTGCCAAGGAAGTACAAAGGTAAAGGACTCTATTCTCAAGAGAAGAAGTGGTGCACGAGAAGTATCTAAACCCTTCCCACCAGAAGGAAGTGTATCAAGAGATAATGGATGTCATTCAGAGTTTACAGGGAGAAATATAATGTCTAAAGGAGCAGTCTAGGAAGCAGGAGCAAAGGAGGAATGTTGAAGCTCCGTAGAAGGACCTGGATGAGGTCAAGAAAGTGTGCAAAATGTTAAGGCAAGAGAATATTATTCCCTTTCTAGGAGAATGGCTACAGGAGAAGATGTCACATGCTAGAGAAGAACATAAAAGGTAAGTGTTGCATGCAAACATCCCTCCCCATAGCTTTGACTATGACAAATAGATCACACTGAATGCAGTTGTAGATGGTTGGCTACTATGTAATATATTGATTGACACGAGAGAAAAGGTCAATGTTCTTACATTGGATGTTTGGAATCAAATGGGAAGGCCCGCATTACAGCCATCTTTGAATGTGTTGTATATGGAAAACAAAACTAAGGTAATTCCCATTGGAGTATTGAAGGATGTAGTGATCACCATTTAGGGGGGAAAATTTACTGGAGACTTCGAAGTCTTGGCACTCACTGAGGTAGACAATTTTCCAACATTGCTTAGGCACCCATGGTTCTATAAAACAATGCTAACCTAAGGTTCAACTAAGGATATATCAGTTTTGAGAACAAGGAAGAATGGGTCATCATCCCTTTGACGGATGGGAAGTTGGTGCCTTACACTGAGCCTTTGGGATAAGAGGTTCTTGATAGAATTTATGTGCACTCCATCAGAGACCCTGAGATAATTCACCCTACAAAAGGTGTTATCCAATTTGAGGATTCCTAGTTTGTGAGTGATACAACAAGCATGGTGTGTTTGAATTAGGCACATGGGACCTATGAGTTAATTGGGAGATAATTGAGGAGGTCTGTAACAAGAGTAACCAAGGCATGCTCACTCAAGCGCCTAGGAGGAAATAAGTTTCCAAGTTACTCTGGAGGATCAAACCCTGAAATTTTATTACATGACATGGAAGCTCAGTGGAGGAGTGAGAATGAAAGAAGAGGGATGTTGAACTATATCCTACTCAGTACTATAGTATGGTGGTGGGCTACACACCACAAGAGTCTTTTAGAATGGTGTGAAGTGAGGATTTCCTTCTCTGTCAGATTCTCTAGAAGCAACACACCCACTGTCATCCAAGAATATCATGGCAAGGAGCCCGCCTAGCTCCACATTCAAGCTTGTGAGAAGGCCTAGGTACGAGGCACAAAGGCCTTGCCACCATAATTATGGGTGCATAAGTTATATTCCACACTACAAGGTTATGCACGCGTGTGGTATATCCACATAGAAACACGACACCAAATGGGAAATTGGCAGAAGCTTACAACTGATCTCATCCAAGTTTTTGAATATCAGAACACAAAGCCATCTGTGGATAATGAATTACAAGTGATCAAGTTCCTTACAATGGGGGATAGTGCCATGGTAGAAGACAAGCTACTAGATTTTTCAGGTGAGCCCTATTTAGAGGCATGCTTTGATGAGGATGAATTTGAGGAGATACAGTTTGAGCATGCATGCATAGAAAAGGAAAGGGCTAATATCCTTTATGTCATAGATGGTGAGGAGATGGAAAGCATGGATGTTAACCACTCTATAGGTATGCACGATGTTATAGATAACACTGATGAAAGGACATGCACTTATCATGAGCCCCTAAAAATAAAGAAGGTTAACATTGGGTCAGAAGTAGAACCCAAGGAAGCTATCATTGGAGACTATTTTTTAGAGAAGGAGATCTCAAAAATCATTGATCTATTACATGAGTTCCAAGATTTTTTCCCATGCAGGTATCATGAACTTAAAGGCATCCACCATTCCTTAGCGGAGATGAGGATAAAATTGAAGGAAGGTGTGTTCCTGATCCAAAAGAGGCCATATCAGATGAACCCAAATTTGTGTGTACGGGTCAAGGAGGAGATAGACAAGATGGTAGCATCAAGTATCATTGAGTTTGTTGAAGAGTTAGAATGGAAAATCCCAATGGTCATCAATATCAAGAAAGATGGGAGGACAAGAATCTGTGTTGACTATAGGGACCTAAATGTAGTATGTGTCATATATCCCTTCCCAACCCTATTTACTGAAGAAATATTAGGAGTGGTTGGGCACAAATTCTACTCCTTCACGGATGGGTTATCAGGGTACCACCAGGTGAGGATTGGAAAGGAAGACTAGACAAAGACAAACTTCAGCACTGAATGGGGAAGTTTTGCCTATACGATCATGCCTTTTGGATTGAAGAATGTTCCTATTGTGTTCTTGTGCATTGTAGTACAAGCCTTTTAGGACTTCATCCATAAATTTCTACAGGTCTATTTAGATGATTGGACTGTGTATGCTCTAGTCAAAGAACATTGTGATAACTTAAAACTAATGTTTGAAAGGTGTCAACAGTTGAGAATATCCCTCAACATCAAGGAGTGTTTCTTTGCTACCCCATTTAGAACTTTATTGGGGCATATCATATGCAAGAAAGGCTTACTAGTAGATCCCTCCAAGGTTGCAGCCATTGTGGGTATAGGGGAGCCTACTAGCCAAAGAATTGTGAGTGGATTCCTTGGGTATACAGATTAGTATAGGAAGTTCATCGGGGGATATGCCAAAATCACCGTGCCCTTGGAGGAATTTATTAGACACAAGAGTTCCTTTCATTAGGAGAAGCACAACAGAGGGGATTTGACACTTTGAAAGATAGGCTTGTAACAGCACCCATACTTCACTTCCCTGTTTGGGATAATCCTTTCCACATTCATGTGGATGCCTCTGGTATAGTCGTTGGAGTAGTATTGACATAACCTAGTGAAGGGGTTGTTGACCATCCCTTTTGTTTTGTAAGCAGAAAGTTGACATCAACAAAACAAAATTACACCACTACTGAGCGTGAAGCACTATCTATGATCTACGCGTTGCATAAGTTGAGGCAATATCTACTGATAACATCATTTGTATTCTACATGGACCACATGCCATTAAAATACTTGGTAAACAAGCATGTTATACAAGGGCACATATGTCGATGGGTCCTGCTATTCTAATAATTTGAGTTCATAGTGGTTATCAAACAAGGAAAGAGTAATTCCAAACCTGATCACTTGTCTATAATTGACTCAGGAGAGGACATTCAAAGCATTGAGGATACCATGCCATACCCATAACTATTTAGGTTATGGCACACACCCTCAGACTTAAAGGATATTGTGGTGTTTCTCAAAATGGGTGTGGCACCAAAAGGGATGAAAGCATTAGAAAGGAAACAGTTATCCATACGTGTTGCACCCTACATGTTGGTTAGTGGTTATTTGTATAAGCTAGGGTGTGATGAAGTGTTGTGACAGTGCGTGCTAGAACATGAGCACATGGATATTATGGAGGAAGTGCAGGTGGACACTATGCAGGGGATGCCACTGCACACAAGATATTACAAGCTGGGTTATGGTGGGAGACCCTATATCAAGATTGTAAAGAGTATTATAAGGCATGTGATCATTATCAATGCCTTGGTAAATCAAGGTGGAGGGATGAAATTCCTTTGTGCCCTATTCCAACTACAGATCCATTTGAAAAGTGGGCCATAGATTTTATAGGCCCCATTTTTCCAGCTACATGTAGGACATGATCATGCTATGTAATCACTTACATGTATTATTTGACAAGATGTGTAGAAGCAATGCCTACTAAGGATTGTACAGTAGCCATGTGTCTATGGTAAAATATTATTACAAGGTATGGATGCCCGTTGAGCTTAACTAGTGATAGGGCTACGCATTTCCTAAATGAGACTATCAGGATTATATTAGCAGAGTTCATGGTGGATCATCATAATACTACCCCTTACCATCCACAAGAAAATGGAACTACCAAGGCATTTAATAAAATACTGAGTCATACCCTGACAAAAAATTATGGCATTGGTAGAGAAGATTGGGATGACAAAGTATCAACGGTTTTATGGGCATATAGGAAAACCTACAATAGGTTGAATAAAGCCACATCATTCCAATTGGTGTTTGGTGTATATGTTGTCCTACCGATTGAATTCATGTTACCTTCTTTGCACATAGCGCGCGTAGGAGTATTGGCTGATGAACAAGAGCTGGAAGAAAGGATTGAAAAATTGATGAAATTAGATGAGAGAAGATCATTGGCCAAGTGGATTCAAAAGGCTGAAAAGGATAAACGAAAAGCATGGCATGATCGCCACATCAAAAAAAACAATTTGAGGTTGGGCAGATGGTACTGTTATATGATTCCAAGTTTCTCCACCATCTTAGAAATTTGAAATTCCATTGGCTGGGGCCCTATATCATCTCAAACATCCTTGATTTAGGTGCATGTTAGTTGAGAGTGTTGGATGGGATGAGATTTCCAAGACATTTCAATGGAAGTAGGTTGAAGCCCTACTATAAATAAGTCTTCTTGGTGTATGTAACAAGGCAGTATTACCAATTAGTTTATAATTTCCCTTTATGTAATTTTATTTCTTGTGTTTCCCTTTCTTTTCATTTTTTTGTTGTTTGTTTTGTGCCTTGGGAGACAATAACCACATTAATTTTTGAAGGCTTTGCATGTGTAGAGGACTACGCATCTGTTTTAGTGTGGGGTAGAGTGATGAAAAGTATATGCCCGTAATACAAGTTGAACTGGCAGTAGAAGTTATAGTGAATGGCCTGATTAATGGATACAAAGCGCGCAAGGATGAAGGAAGCACATGGAAGAAGAGGAGGATGAAAAAGGTTGATGTCAGGATAAGACTTCATAGAAACCATATACAGAGGAGGAAGAAGTGTAGGAACAACACGAGGTAGGAAAGAGAAAAAATCAAGTGAAGGATAGAAGAAGTGCCTTCAATGTTGTTGACACGCACGTAAGAGTATTCTATCAGATGGATTGTTTACACGCCAGAATGTTACAGAATTTTTTGCACAAGATTGGGCACGTAAGGCCGACTTAGTGGAAAAACCACATTTAGTGGTAAGTACAGTGGTAGCTAAAATAGCATTTAATACTGGAAAGAAGGAAAATATATAAATAAGAAGTCAGGCACTTCATTATTTTAGCTTGCATTTACGAAGTGAAAATAGATCTCGTAAACTAGGGTATCAAAAGGTGATCTATGTGAAGAAAAATATAAGAAATCTAAGAGGACATGAGTAGAGTAGATCCACAAACCAGTAGGAAAGGAGTACATGGACGTGGAGTAAGTTGTTGAGAAGTGTCGTCTTGTGGAAGAATTGTTCTAGTTAGGGTTTGGTGTCTAGGGAACGGTGTTAGGAGGGTTTCTTCGCAAGATTGAGTCTTGGGATTGGATAAAGTGGTAGAGTAGAGCAAGGAGAAGACATTTGAAGTGTAACCTAACTAAAAGAATGGAACGAAAGAAAGAAACCACCTCACCTAAAAATCAAAAGGGAAAGGGGAAGAAAATGGTTATCGTCGTAAGCACAAATGAAGAGTGGTACGTGGAGTTACAATACCTGGATGGGGTATTACTAGGAAAAGAATGGGAATATCATTTATGGAAAATGACTGTGAGTGACTATAATCATCACACCAGCATGATAGAAAAATAAATGGCTTTGAAGTTGGTTCACCCAAAAAATAAGAGGACACTGGAGGGCATGCCCATATACAGTGAAGAAGTAAAGGTTAAATTTGAGAAGACAGGGTTACTACAACTTTATGAATTACCCTACTTTGGAAAACTTGAGCACCTCTATCAGTGGCCAATGGCATGTGTTCAAAAATAACATTTTTATTTCGTAAGGTGTAAGATTTGCATAACTCCATAGTTGATTTCCAAGTTCACAGGCCTTATCTATGAGGGGGATAGCATTGGTGATGGCATAAGTGACAAGGAGGCCATCAAGGACATAGTAGTTGCGTATGACTACAAGAAAGGATCATGATACTTTGACATCACAAAAATTCCAGACCCCGTGATGAGGATGGTTGCGTGCTTGGTAACCAAGCTCAAGGATCAAGAAATATGGACTCAAGTGAACAAGGCATGGCTGAACGTAAGCCGAAAAATATCCGAGGGGACCATCTATAACTTGTCTACTTTCATCGTGGATGAAATCATTAGCAGCACAAGAAGGTGAGAAGATACTATTTAGAAATGTCCCTCCTCACAATTGTTTTCTCAGAGATTGGAGTGCCCGATGGGCCAGAAAGATTTGTTTGGGAATACCCAAAAGAGGATACCTCACCTGCTAAGAGGTTCGTAAAATATACTTGTGAGACCATGACAGTCACTCACAAGGCACGCTTAGAGAAGTGGTACAAGTGCATGAGAGACAGGTTCGGGGAGAAATGGAGGATTCCAGAGTAGTTACCCATGCTCATAAAGGGAGAAGAAGAATTCACAGTGTATCAACACTTCTTGATTGGAAGATTTAGGTTTATAGATGAAATAATGAGCCCCTAGTGTAAGCTTCCCTTCTCCTTCACGGTGCAATATTTCCAAGTAGGGGTGAACAGGTTCAAAGAGGCCAAGAGACTAAGGTTAAAACTTAGTGAGGTGGATCAAGACCACATAGAGATACACAGGAAGTTATTCCACCCCAAGAAGCATACCGTACATGGAGAGATATGTCTCCCATAAGATACAAGTGATGAAGCATGTAACATTGCCAATCATTGGAAGGGTTGCAGCAAGGATATACCTTCGCATAAGGCCAAAGTTTGAAAAATGTGCTTACTTGGAAAATGATGTATCCATCCCTAAAGACCCCATAGGAAGGAAGAAGCTCATGCCAAATAAGAGGGAAAGAGAAGAGGTACATAAAGCACTAAGTGTTCAGACTACACGGTTGAAGTAGAATTGGTAATCGCACCAGAGACAAGTGCTAAGCCTAGTACTTATGCATAGAGAAAGAAGTCCCCGATGAAGGAAAAGACTCCAGAAGAAGAACCACCAGATCACGAAGAAACCATCACTTAGGAGAATTCACCAAGGAGGAGGAAAAGGAAGCATAATCTCCTATCAGGAAGAAGTATAAGGTGACAAAGGAGGATGACTCAAAGGGTACAGAGATCTTGGAGGCTTATAGAGGTGAAAGAGATTATGACGATGATGATGATGATGATGATGATGAACTTGAGGAAGTTTAAGGCCCTCCCATATTCAAAGTACATGACTCAGAGGAGGAAGGAGAGGAAGAAGGAAAGATGAATGTTGTGGCAATTGTTGCTTAGTACAAGAAATTCATCTTTTATGTGAAAGTTGTCACCCAAGTCACTGAGGCCGCCTATGAAAACTACACTGATAGAGATAGAGTGGCAAGCATTTTGGTCGCCACTCATGAACCAGAGCTCAAGGAGTTCTAAGAGAAGAACAAGGTGAATAGAGCATAACGTGACAGAATTCTAGCCGAGGTGGAGAAGAAATCAGAGGCTATTGAGACCTTGTGGGGCTCAATCAAAAACCAGCTGAAGGAGTTGTATCCCAAGATCACTCGAAGGATGGAAGCCCTCGAGGATTTGGGAAAACAATTGGAGGGAATTTTGGAAAAAATGATTACCCAAGGAGAAGGGTTAGTCTTTGAAGAGGTGAGTGCCCTAGTCAACGACCTCTGTCAATAGGCATAGAGTGAGGTCGATACCTAGAATAAGTTGGAGGAAGACTTGATGAAATATTTCCCCCTCCTCTTGCATAAGTAATCATAGTTTCCCCATTCTTTCATTCTTCCCCTAATTCTTCATTATTTTATTATTTCTCTAAACTATTCAAGGAAATTCATTCTTTATTCATTGAGAAAATGTTCCTGAGGATAGAGAACATGTGTAGCGTGGGGTGAAGTTGGGCCCCTAAAATATTGGCTAAGTATAAGAAGGTGCATAGGCACGTAAGGCCTATTTGAAGAAGGGGGCACAAGTCGAAAGCACGCAGGACAGGGTTTTAGGAGGGTTTAGTAGAACTAGTGGCATGTGTGCAAGGTAGATAAAAGGTTTTGGGAATTAGCCATATTTGGCATATCAGGTTGAACACAAGGAAAACATGACCCGGCTGCGCTTTCGGAGTGGATAAGGTGCCAGCCTGGAAACTTGGAGCCCATGAAAGGAATATACCTTATGATAGAAGATTCCAGAAGGTCATCATGGTGAAGGATGGAGAGCTTACATATGAATGAGCATTCTCCCATAGAGGACCACTGGGACACATGGAAATCAATCTACAACTTCATAAAGGCATGGAAATGCTTCATAAGGCTATATATATGAGCACCTGGTATAAGAGAAAGACACATATGGAGAGACCGAGAATTGAAGAGAGGTGAAGCCATGCAGGTATATTATGAGGGCTCTATGGGTTGGGTTTAGAGGATACGTAGGAGTATGTTGTATCAAGGGGATGTGTCTGAATATTTTTCTTTGTACTATGAAGGGCTTAAGTCTAGTTCTAATACATGACCTT
Source organism: Taxus chinensis (assembly GCA_019776745.2). Lineage (NCBI taxonomy): Eukaryota > Viridiplantae > Streptophyta > Pinopsida > Cupressales > Taxaceae > Taxus > Taxus chinensis. The sequence continues at coordinate 851,079,776 of CM034150.1, forward strand.
GGTCTGCACTATTATATGGATCTATGATTGCCTCAGTAAATGTAATGTGGTTATTAACATAATTAATATGAATATATGTGGTTCCAGTTTTACTTATATCTATATGGATCGGGTTTATATATATTTCATAAGAGTAGGTGTAAATCCCTATGCATTTCCTTTTTGTTATGATTTAGATCTATGTTCTATAGTTTTTTTCTCATTTGGATAAATACATTGGTCTAGAAGCCCATTCTGAACTCTAAGATGAATGTATGGTTCATTTACATTCTCTTCACTTAAGTTTCTATCGTAAATAATGAATTTTCACATAAATCACATAAAGGAGGGGCTCGATGCTCGTGCGTGCCTAGGGTGAGAACCCAGCACCTGCTGGGTGATAGGTCGGCATGCATGGCATTTCCTTGTTCTTTGAACGGGCATAAAAATGACTACAGTGTTATAAAGGTGGTACTCCCCCAGAGTGAAGCATTTAAAAACACCTTTTAAGGGATCAGTAGTTGATATGTGGGTAGTGGGAATGGATAAATCACTAAGTAGCTAGGAATAAGAAGCATTAGTCGTTGGATAAGTAGATGGGTTGGCCAATGGGTCAGCTACACAAGTTGCGATAGCAGTTGGAATAGAGGAGTTAGTTATGGAAGATGTAGCGGAAACATTAGTTGATGAGGCAGTGGCTAAAGAAGAAGTGATAGTAGTGGTAGATGCCTTAACTAGTATAAGGACATCATTGAGTTGATACAACATGTTACAAGTCTTGAAGGGTGAAGGGTTAGCTAGAATGGTATAGTTGTGCCCTTCATGTTTGAATTTTAAACAACGATGTAAGGTTGAAGGAACACAATCCATGGCATGAATCCAGGGTTGGCCAAGTAGCATGTTGTACTGGAATTACCCCTCTAAGACATAAAATTATTTAGGAATGGCACAAGGGCCTACATGAATGTGGATAATTATGATGCCAAGGGTGGAATTCATGGCATAGTTGAATGAACGTAACATAACTAGATTATTATGCATGTAATTAGTAGGGATGCACATTTGGTTATATGTATGGGAATAAATGATGATAATGCTAGCACCACCATCGATCATAATACATCAAACATGTATATTATCAACATAGATGGAAATAAATAGAATGGGATCAAGATCATCTAATTAGAGAGGTATAATCTCATCATCATAGAAATTGGGTGCAGGTACTTTATGAGTGGTAGCAGTAGCAGAGGAAGGGGGAGAAGTCGTAAGAGAGGCCACATGGTGAGGATTGGTAATGGATACAATAGGCATAAGGTCATTAGGTATAACCTCAATAGATTTTAGGACCTTAATGAGGTGCTCACGATGAGACTCAGAGGTTTGGACAAGGTCATACAAATAAATTTTGAGAGGAGATGGGTTCAATTGTTTAAGCATTGTACAATGGGAAACCCCATCATAAATACGGTATGTGGGTCCACGAATGGTGATTTTTGGTGCAGGTGCAGATGGAATATTGGGTAAAAGAGTAGCGGATGAGTTATATGTTGTCTCCTTTCCTTTGTCCTTCTAGGCTTGAGTGGAATTTTGAACCATATTAATCTATGGTATAGGAGAAAGTGAGTTGTGATAGGTGTAGTGATAGGATGGGAAAAAATATGGTGAGGGAATATAATGATTTTGTGAAAACAATGCAACACATTGGAATTTTGGTAGAGGTTTGGCTAACTCTCTTATGTAGACCATATTGATCTCAAATGTTGGAGGGGGATTAAAGGGTTGTGGAGGTGGAGATGAAGGTTGTTGAATACGTATGGGATGAGGATGTGTGGTGATTAGTGAAGGTGGAATAGGGTCCTCATCTAAAATATCAGCATCGTCAAAGTTTTCTTCAAGAGAACATAGTTGGAGAAGAACAGTCTTAATAGCCTTACATCTTTCCACATCATGCCCTGGCAAACGATGGTAAGAAAAATTTTTGTTATCGTCAAACCCTTTTTGTCTAGGTTCGATTGGGTCATAAGGTCTAAGCAGTGGTAATGTGATGAAAAAGGTTTCCAAAAGGTTAGCTAAGATGTTTGTGTAAGACCCTACCAATGGATCACAATGTGAAGTAAGTGTGGGTCTGGATGGAAGTGTGAGTGACTTTGGTGGGAGAGGTGTCACTAGCAGTGGAATTAGAAGTTGAGTAAGTTTGACCACCTATTTGGTAGATAGTACAGTTGTAGGTTTGGATTGCACATTGGGTAAAGATATAGCAGGTGAATTAGTTTTTGAAGGTGGTGTAGATTTAACTACCTCTTTGGAGGGTAGTGGATTCTTGGGCGTTGGTTGCACCTTCTTGGGTGAAGGTGAAGAATAAGTGTGTGATGTATAATGGAAGGTAGATGGTAGAAGGGGATGGGTTAGCTAAGGTGATAATGGAGGTGTGATGAAGGTTGTAGTAAGAGACAATATGGAAGGTATTGATTGAAGAGAAGGGAATAACATAGGTAATAATGAGCATACTGGAAGTGGTGTAGGTTTAGGAGGTAGAAAGGATGTAGGTGATGGCAAGGCATAAGCTATGTAGGTAATTTGGGTGTAACAAAGGATCGTGACAAGGTACGTTGTTGTGATTTTGGTTTACTTTGGGTAGGATGCTGCTTGGCCAAGGTTGATGGGTGGGGCCATAGGATAGATGGAAGTGGTGAAGGTGAAAGATGGATAGTGGGAGAAGCCAGTGTATGTGGCCTAAGAGGTTGGGTCTTCCTCTTAGGTGGGGGAATAGTCTTTATGATAGCTTGTGAGGATGTAGCTAAATCCAATTTGACAGGAGGATGGACTAGGCTTGATTTTGGCATGACTCCCAATGTGGCAATGGGTCTGGATGTGGAGGAAGATATAGATGTAAGTAAGGTTTTAGGCATACGGAAAATTTTATTTGATGGTAAAGGTTTAGGTGTGGGCGAGGGTGATGAACAAGGGGTCGTTACAAATAGAATCATCATGGTGGGTTTTTTTTTTTCTAAAACACCTTTGGATAGATCATGGAAGTATCGGTAGCTAACATTTACATTTGATTTGAGACAGGAAGTCGAAGGCATCCCCAAAGCATGGAATTGTCAACATAATCCAAGTAGTCGGCCAAGCATGAAAATGGCACCGCTATAAGGAGGGATGATGTTGATTTGGTAGTAATTCCTATAAATAATGTCTATGAGATAGGGAAACGGTTAGCTTTAGACATTGTGGGTAAAAGAGACGAGAGAAAATCAGCAGGATCCTTGAAAGCCAATAGAGAATTATCACCAATAGGAAGGGACACTTCTAATGGATCCCCTGTGGGTAGGGGAGATGACAAGTTGGATGAGGTAAGTTCATCTTTTGGAAAGGAAGAAGTTAAGAATGACTCTCCTGTGGGTAGAAGAGTAAGTATTGTGGGTTATTCATCAAGTTGAGAGTTCAATGGGGAAACTACATCAGCAGATATTGTGGACTCCTCAGTGGGTGAAGGAGGAGATAAGGGATACTCCTCTTTGGGTAATGGAGCAGATGAAAAAATTCCCTCTGTGGATGAAGGAGCTCGTGTAAGAGCCTCCTTGATAGATTGAGTAGGAGAAAATTAAGCAGGAAGAGTCAGTACGATGTCGAAAACATCATGAACTTCATGAACGTTACTGTCATTGGTTGAGGTTTTTCCATTTTGGTTAGATGACGAGGTATGATTTGGGAATGTCTTCTTGAAGATGTGAAGGTTCTAATTAGCCAGTGCATTAGGATTATCCAAGACAAGATCTCCATTATCTAACATTTATTGGATATTCTTTTTAAAATTTATACAATTACTGTCGTTATTACCTCTAACATGATTTTAGTTGCAATAATCATTTTCGTTATACCATGTAGGCACAGGAAAAGAGGGGTCAAAACTAGTATGTGTTTTGATGGGTGGAAGAGTGACTGCTCTGGATTTTAGAAGTTTTTCTAAAAATGAAGAGTAGGGTTCTCCTATGGGAGTATATTTTCATTTCTCCTACTTGAATAGGAGAAACACTAGAAGAAGTATTTGATTGGTTGTATGGGTGAGATGGTCCGGCTTTCAAAACTACTACGTTGGTAGATCCTTTTACTTTAGAGCAATTATTTTTCAGTTTAGAAGAAGAAGAGGTATTGTTTTATTTAAACACAACGTTCTTGTTACGCAATTGTATATTCTTCTCTTCAATGGCATGAATTTCGAGTTTTTGGGTCATGGTGAATGCCTCGTCAAACGTGCAGAAGGTTTGAACTTGGAGAGTTGGCGAGATGTGTCTAGCACAAGGTCTGGTCAAAAAATCTATTAACTTAGTTTGAGGTAATTGGAATGTGAGCTAGTTGATCAGGGTCCGCCAACGATCAACAAAATCTATGATAGATTCGTCTTTGTATTGGCATGTCACTTACAATTCGGTCATGGTGACCTTCTTGACAATGTTGATAGAAAAGTGGTCTAGAAAATATTGAGTTACCTGATTGAATGAAAAGATGGAATTCCTAGGTAGAGCACTATACCAATCTAAAGACAGTCATGTCAAGGACATTAGGAATGTTTGCAAGAGCAAAGCGTCATCATGAGCGATCAAATAACACACATGTTTAAAAGACTACAAGTGTTGTTATGGGTCTTCTTTTCTGTTAAATCAGTTAAATTTAAGCATTTCCTAATGGGGAGGGTATGAATGAATTAGAATAGATGGGTGAATGGGCTCATTACAAATATCATCATATATCAGAGAGTTACATGATCCGGAGATAGATTTTTCCAATGTCTGCATCTTTTCCATCATCATTTTGATAAGATCATTGGTAGGTTGTGATGACTGGGCACCCCCTGTAGCATAAGGGGGTAGATGAGGAGGGTATGACATGGGTGGCATCCCAGTATGTGGTGGTGCCGAGTACAAAAATTGTGGGGAAGGAATGTAGGTTGGAATAGATGTAGATGGAAAGTATCCTGAATAAGTGATAGATGAAATAGGTGGCTGTTGATGATAAGTGTAGGTAAGTGGATTGAATTTAAAGACTCTCATATTAATCGGAGGAAGAGACTACCAGATGAATTGTAGAATTTTTTGGAAGGGAGTAGGGGTTGCTATCACCATTGGTTACTAAGATGCAATAGGTATATGAGAGGTGGTGGATGCAGATAGACCTGCACTCAAGGTGGTTGATAAAGGCATGGTTGACATCGTAGGAGCGATAGATGTCAAAGGTATGAAAGATGTCATAGTTGCAGCCGATATCGATGATGTATGGTCAAGCTGAGAAACCACAGGTAGTAAGGTGGAAGAGGGTAATGCTAAACTAGTATTAGTTGATGAAGACGTGGGCATGAGGGTAGGAGTAATGGACATAGGCATGTTGTATAAAAGTTTCCCTGATGAATCATAGGTAGATGAATGAGCGAGATAGTACTGCAGAACAGCGGGGTTGTGATCAAGGAGTCTCATGAAATCCTCATCACTAGTGGGTATGGAAAGAGCCTGATTGGGGACCATGGGTGATGAGATTGAATGGGGTGATTGGCTAGGTGGGAGCGGTTAGTGGATAGTGTGAAATACGAGAGTGTTAGCTTGTTTACGAATCAAAACCATGTGGCTAATGATAAACAAGTATTTTGAGCTTCACTAATGATGCAGAAACATAGAAGTAATCAAGAAAAGTCAGTCTAAAAGGAGTGATTATATCGTTGTTATGATTGGAAAGTCAGAATACAAATTACCGACATCAGTTAGGGTAACCGATACTGGTATGAGGGTAACCACCGCTAATCGGCTCAAACTGATGTCGATTACTATGAAAAATAAGAGACTCAAAGATCTAAAAATGAAAGGTGAAAATGGGTCAACCTAGACTATGAAGATGATATTAGAGACCCAAAAGTTTGATAAAATGATAGAACAAGACATGAAAAGAACAAAAAGGTGGAGAATACTATTTTGGTAAAAATAAAAAATCATAAAACCAACATCGGTTAGTTAATCGATGACAGTGAGATTATGTAACTGATGGCAGTCGTTGGACTGATATCGATTACTGTGAAAGCTGGGAAGAGAAGGAAAAATGAAATTTTGGTGATTTAGATCAAATAAAAGGGCCAAACTAGAGACTTAGTATGTCTATGAGGAGTCCTAATAAACCCAGAATACACCATCCATGATGTGGGGCATAAAAGGATAAGAAAGAATGAAGAAATGCAACTCACACCTCAAAATGCAAGCATAAAAAAAGCTAACACAAAATCCTAAGCTGTAGATTTTATGTTGTGGCTTATGTCATTTAGGACTAAGTGTAAGTAGAATAGAATTTTTTGTTAACCAAGGTGCCCTATAAAAGTCAACAACTATGGATGGTTTCATGTAAGTTTTGGCATGGGAGATCCTTCTCTTGTAATGAACTATCCTTGGGACATAGAAAAACCACACCTAGTGCTAGTTAAAAAATTGGGTAATTTTTTTTAAAGTAAAAAATATTATACTTCTCTGATTCCCGTTATTAATTACTTTATATCAATATGATTTACCCATTTAATTAACTACTTGTCCTTTTCCAATTTTAATTATTTCGTCAAGTACCTTCCCCATGAGAACTTAATAATTTATTTCCCATCATGGTTACTCTACTAAACATTTTCTAGGGTTGCATTAGAAGGTCTACACACCCCTTTTAATTTATTTAGCCCCCCCAAACCCTCTTATTAATTTTTTAACCAACCCCCACAAAATTCCATAATTTAAAATTGTGTAGGGTTAAATCTTAACCTTGGGTGCTTTTAATTTTAGCCCTTAGATCTAAAATCCCTAAAGTTACCCTAAAATGTCTTTATGATTTCCTTTTCCTTTCTTTTCTCTTTCATTTGTTTCATTTTGTTTCTTCTTTGTGTAGATTGTGGAGAAACCATGGAGATTTTTGGATTCATGGAGTTGTATATAATATCATTATTTTGTTTGTATTGCAAGTGATTGAGAGAAGAGTCCATGGATTCTCTTGGTTGTTTCTTTCTTACACTTCTCTAGGGTTTGATTTTCTTCTATATATTTCATTTATAGAGAGATCTCTAGTTTGGGTATGTCAATCTACCCAATTTTTTTGTGAAGAAACAGTTGCTTTTTATGTGTACGCGCGCGCACACACACACACACACACACATCTGATTTGAAAGCTTAAAACTAACAAAGAAAATACTTTGTTTTGAATAAATAACAGAGGGATCATAGTTTTTTAATGGATGGTGGCAGCGGTGGATGGGGGTGAGGGTCGCAGTGGTGTGGGAGGTCGAAGGGTCCATGGATGGTATTGGGTATTGGGAGTTTGTGGTGGTTGGGGTTAGGAGTAGGGTTTTAGCGGAGGGTGTAGGGATTGGGCTTTAGGGAGGGTGTAGTGGTGTTGACCTGGGCCACACCACTGATGATTTAAACGTAGGTTTAGGAGGTCGGCCCCTCCAATCATAATTTTTTTTTTAAAAACATTAAATCTTCCACAGCCGCATCATTATTACTTATTTTTTTGTTTTTTAAATTTGTTAAATTATTTAATACATAAATATACATATATATATTTGATATATTTATATTATATACTATATTAAAATAATTACAAGTTGTAGAATGATAAGTTATGTTTTGTTATTTTTGTGAAGTATGGAACTTCATAAATTTCAATATATCTATATTAAAAATGATTTACTTATTTGGATGATAAAAGGGAATGTAGCAATGCATTTCAATTAAAAATATAGGGCTTGAAATATATTTAAAAGCTAGTAAGTAAGGAGGTATATTCACATTTGACTCCCTAATATAATCATTATGTTAAGTTTCACATGGAAAGGAAAGTAAAATTGATTTCATTCCATTCTATAATGTTACAAGAATTTGCAAGAAGGAGATATATTACAGGAATGATAATATTTCCATCCAATATTAAACCTCAAGATCCATGTTACAACTAAATTTCCTTTCAAATGCAATAGCCAAATAAATACTACATATTTCTACCAAGAAGGATATCCCACAAAGAAAATCACATTTTCTTTTAGTTCTTTTAACATCACATTTTACATTTTTATTAGGGAAGCATATTTCCAAATAACAAACTTTGTTTTCAAAAATGAAGTTCTAACAATCCATACTAAAGGATCAACTCTTTTACAAGATTGAGGGAGGATTCACCATCAAATATACACTACATTACAAAGCAATCCCAAATAACATTACAGGAACCTTACAAGAAGTATAACTTCTAACATAGCCATATCCATATGATTACAATAGGTAAAAAATTTCCAAAAATTTTGAGAACAACAAGATGCCAAGATATCAAGGAAATACTTCAACCATCTTCCAAACTTGAGATCCAACTTTTGTGTTCTTCATCAAATCCAACACATAGAGAAAGACTTGTTTTACCACCCAACCTATATGTATCATTACATGAATTTCCAAAGGTTAGAAGACATGCTAGCCTCCCCCAAGCCAATGGGAGAGAGAGCTAGCTTCCACAAATGTGCACAAGAATAAGGGAGAAATAAACACAAGCATATCACATACAAGACCAACCCATACAGTAAAGAAAACACAACATTTACTAACCAAATAAAAAGAGGAGAAAACCATATTCATCCTCAACAAAGGGGAAGAGTGGATGAGACATCCAATAATGCCAAAGAGTGTGATCCAACCATAGGATTCACACTTACAATTTCTTTAAAAAACCTCCTTATCCCTCCAAGAAAATAATCCCTCCTTATTTCTCCTCCCATTTGCCTAAAATCCTCCTTAGGAGGATTTTCAAACCCATTGGGTTTCCTCTCCAAGGATGGGGAAGGGGGTTCAAACCATATGAATGACCTTCCCCACCTCAAACCATATGAGTGGATAAAGAGAACCAACATGGCTTTCCCATCAAGCCATGAGGTTTAAGATGGAAAATCCCTCCCTCTTCCCTAATAAAACTCTCAAATCCATCAAGCCATATGATGGATGGAGAAAATAACAAATAACTCAACCAAGTAACCATACAACACATGCAACAAGATAAAATTTTCAACCATAAATAAATCTAAAATTTAACATGCCAAATATCAAAACATATGATCAAAGAGCCTACCTCCACAAGCTCTCCAAATATCTAAGCTTTTCCCGATTCCTTATCTGAGAAAAACTCCAACTCCAAAAGCTGCAAAGCACAAAGCACAAGTCAAAAAAGTCTCATTTCTCCCCTTATGAGGGATTATTTACAGAAAAACAAATAAATTTCATCACAAATCAGGGGGTGACATGTGTCACCCCTCTCTTCCCTCTAAGTCAAGAATCTCAAAACAAAATAAAGAAAAGATAAACCCACATTTAAACACCCCTCTCCCAAATTTCCCAAAAAGAAAATCAGACAAGCTTATGCAAATTTTCACACACACACACACACACACACACACACACACACACACACACACACACACACATTCCAACCAATCTTACATTGATGGTGACAAAAGAGAGGCTAAATGTGAGGGAAAATCCTTCCATGTCTTGGAATTAAGCCCCCCTACCTAATAGGTAGGGTCCAAGGGATTATTTTAATGTTAAGTGAACTCCCAAAACCAAAAAGGGTCACTTAAAATGCCAAAAATAGTCCAATTTCGGGTTTGGCACATTTGTACACATATGTAGAGGATGTGGGGCCCACTAAAGGGTGCTTATGTGACCCCAATACTCTTTAATTAACAAACACATACACAAATACATACTTAATGCGAGTGGGGACCATTAAGTCCCCCAACCTAGTTTACTAACAAAATTAAACAACCTAAACACAATTAATTTTACATGAAATACAACATTACAAATAAGGGTCACTTATGGTGCCCAAACAATACAAGAAACTAATAAGGCCTCATACAGCTAACATGGTTAGGACTTAGCCCCGTGGGCCGCTTGTGCACAATTTGTGTAGCCACCTTGAAACCCACCTTCTCTTGTGCCCTGTAACCTGCACACTCAATACAAACATTAAACGCATTTTCCCAATACAAGTGTAAATCAACTACTCAGTAACAATCAATTCTAAACATGCAAACAATGATATCACCACATCAACATGGAATCGTAAATGAGAAACATGCACAATTTCACATAAACTCACCATGTGTTAGCGATTGCAATACATATAAATGACATATATCCATGTTATCATATGATCACATCAAAATAATAGAATAGTCCATAACATCAAGATGTGTGACAAAATCATGTATCCATCATATATCAAATAAGCTCAATAACATAGTAACATATTAGTATCTAAAACATTTACTGAAATGTATTAATATACTAATCAAGGATAAATTGGCATTACACACCCAAATCACCATACATTTCCACAAAAGATCAAATAACATAATATAATATCAAAATGTGTCATAATCCATATGATTATAGAGTCAGAAGATAGCTTAAGCTAGAAAATGTGGGCAGTTGATATCTGAGATGATGACTGAAAAAAGAAAACCATCTAGATCCCATTGTCAATCCTCTGATCATGTGATCATTGACAGCATCTTCTGGAAAAGATGTTGTTTAAGACCTATGTATTTTATTTTTAGTGATTTGGTATAGAGAGTGTGCAAAATGTGAGCTATGGTTTAATTTTTCAACCATCAACTGGGCATGACTTCTAGCATATTGGCTGCCCATAATTTAGATTAGCTATAATGCAACAAACTCAACAATACCAGTGCACAAGTTTTAAAACCCAAATCCATAAATTATATTTGATGAGAAAAAATTATGAACAGGTTAAGGGTACGACTTTCACTAAGTGCAATGTAAGAAAAAGAAAGAAGAATTCTTTTTAATCCTGAAAAACAAGTGTCATTGAGTCAATTCAGAAGAAAAGAATATTTCCAGAGAAAAAGCTTAATGTGAACTTGTTTCAAATGAAAATAGACACACAATATTTTCCCTTTGAATTAATGTAATGCAATGAACCCTAGATGGGTCCCACCGAGAGTGCCAAAATGTTTCACCTAATTTGTTGCTAGTTAAAAATGATAGTTAATACCTGTGATATGTAGGTCAAAGGTTAAATGTGTGTGTTGATGAATTTTTTATCCAAGTTGATCGTGAAGAGATTCCCTTTGGCTAGGACAAACGACCTATAAGAAATACAACAAGACCACCATATAACATTAATAATATAGGTTAGTGGACTCCCTAGTAAATGCTAGATTCGGGAAGCATGATGCTTCCTAGAAGGTTGTCAATCCACCTTCAAATATAAATTAATATTAAAAATATCATGAAGTAAGGAAATCCTACTGTAGTTATATGATTTAGTTATCTCATGCAAATACAATAAGAAAATATAACATAATAAGAAAGGTTATGATTAGATATAGAGGTTTGATAGGTTGTTTTGGGTTTTGCAGGTCTGACAGGGGTCTGGGATTGATCGGGTGAGCTCTGGGTTGATTGGGTAAGGTCTACGTCAGTTTTGGTTGATTGAGAGGCTTGCTGGTCAAAAGGAATGAAATGACATAGAGACTGATATCAGTCAAGTGACCGATGTCGGTATAGAGGTGAAACCGACGGAGGTTAGGTAACCAACGTTGGTAGGGTAAATTGACAATAATTTGATTAAAATGGTTTCATGGTTTCTCTTTGATTACATAGAGAGTGAGAAGGGTGTGGTTAGGTTCGTAATATTACTGAGAAGACTCAGGGATACATAAGGGGAAGTCATAGAAGGAAAAAAGGCTATAAGTGGTTGGGTTGGTAGATTGGTGAGGAGGTGGAGATAAAGGAATACAGAAAAAATAAAAGTATAATGAAATAGGTAAGGAATCTATACTTTAAGTAAGCACAATATGATCGAATTCACGAATACTTACTTTCCTTTACTGATTTAGTAGGTGAAGGTGGATGTTATTTGATCTGTGAAGATATTTTGGAGTCAGTGACATGACAGTACTCCCATAGTGTTCCAGTGAGTATTCCAATAGTTTGAAAGGAGAGTTGAATGCTTGTTTGGGCCTGTGGTTGAGTATTTTGTTTTGTTTAGATGCTGAAAGGATTTGGATTCACACTTCAATGCAATAGTTATCTCAAAACTAAAATTACCAACCTAGGTAAAAGGTTATAAAATTGTATATATAGGAACCAATGGTGATGAGGTAACCGGCACCAGCTAAGGGATGATCAGCATCGTTAAGGAAGATAATTCTAGGTTTACCAAAGATAGACAAATCTTCCCATATTTGGTGTGCCTTCCTCATTGAGTCCGCTAATGAAAGTGGAGTTCATGTGAGATAAAGCAGGAAGAACTTAGGAGAGGTCCAATTAGGTTTAGGAAGAAGTCTTAGTTAGTTATGTCAAGTTAGTGACTCAGCACTAGGAGTTATAACTCAGTGTTGAGGGTGATGACTCAGTGCTGAGGTTGATGACTCAATGTTGAGGGTGATGACTCAATCTCTTTGAGTTAAATGCCCCCTAGAATGGGTATAGGGGGAGGTGTCATGGTGAGGTGGGGGTGTGAGGGTGAAATTAGTTTAATTTAATTAATTAATAATTTGAAGGTGAAAATATTAGTAATGAGGCCACAATGTGTTTAATTAATTGAAAGGGACCAAGGGGAGTGTGACCCCAATTTTGTGTCTACAACTACATCCATTTTTTCCTACCCTACTAATCCATGTCATGAAGAATCAACACCATGCTCTTTTCCACTACCAACATCTTTACTAAGGAGGGCAGTTTCTTAGCAAACTCCCCTTGCAATCCACTAAGAAGATGTTCTTTAGTAGAAATAAAAGAACAAAAAAATACACAACAATTCCAGTTGCATACTCATAAATAATAGTTTACAAATAGTATTCTACAAATCAATTCCATTCAGTATTTTGGTTTTGTAGATTTTCTATCTTTTCTTCACTCCACACCTACTCTTGTTTGGATCCAAGTCTAAAATAGTAATATTCTAGTCTAGATAACCATACAACTAGTTGTATCAAAATTTTGTACCAAAAGATCTTGTGAATGTCCTTATATATGTGTTCTAATGTGATCCTTCTTCTAGGAATTTTAGTCACAAAATGACTTCATCTTCTGCTCTGGCCATCTCTACACATCTTGATGTCCCAATAACCATCTTAAAATTTTCATGCCCCAAGAATGAAACCACTCTTAGCAACAGTCCCTGAAATAACTCATCCTAGAATGTTATAGTTTTAGTCTAAGGGGTTCATTGATTTATTCATTTTATGAACCTTCAAATTGATCACAGTATAGCTAAAAAATAACAATTATCACATTGTATGATTGTATGATGAACTACATATTAAGAAATTACAAAATGGAAACATACAAGTTAGAGAGATAAATGTCACATAAACTAGAATTCTATTAATGCATGGAATCTAAATCAATCTACAATATTTTATATAAAATCTACAACCAACCTTTCACGCAATGATTTATACAATCTAAGGTGACTGTCAACTTTCCATTCCCTTCATCTTCTCTTTTTGTGCTAAAGGAGCATTTCATATTCTCTTCCTAGGCTAGAGGAGGTTTCATTTATTCTATTTTGTATTATCTAGACTATACATCTACATTGGATATAGTGTAATTCATAAAATTATACAAAATACATTGAGTCGTCTTTTAGGTCTCAATACCCTTTGAACAAAACTCAATCTAGAAATAAAACATATTTCCCTGATATCCACTTGATAATCAATTTCTTAGATACTTAATGGAGATTTTAACAAACCCACTTCTTACTATTTAACAAAGATAAAATTTCAACAAGCCAATGAAAAACCATTCAAAACACTTGTAACAGGAAAAGAATGAAAAACCGTAAGTTATATTTTATTCACTAAAATTATAGGCCTTCACAAACATTCTCATTGACTTTATTATTGTAATAAAATTGCTCCATCAGACAATATTGTTCTAAGGATAAGACACACAAAGAATGCATGCACGAGAACAAGGCGCATTTAAAGGCACAGAATGATAGGAAAGGAAACACGTGCCAGGACAATTTAATTCGGGACTTAGCTGTTTTCATGGATACATACTATTTTTGGAGATAGCGTGTGGAGCACACATCAGGATGGAGACTTGCATGAAACACGCAAATGGTATTTTGGGAATGAGTGACTGATAAGTGCCATGCATGAGCTTGAGTTAATAATAGGATTACTTCTTCCAGTTAACTATAGGATGTCTATTATTAGCGCACTTGCATGTGTGCATGTTATTGTAAAGGTGCATGGCTATTATCAGCATGCGACCTATTTTGGGAAGTGCATAGGTGGTGAAGGGAAAGTCCCCACCCCTATAAGTATGTATTGAACTATGTAGTTTAGTAGTAGTGAATTATTGTAGAGTTATGTTGTTAGATCTGATGCATGCATGACTTATGGTGATACTTTATAATGTAAGAAGCTTCTATGTTTTACAATGTTTAATGTAATGAGTATGTTGGTTGGATAATGGTGTTAAACATGACTGTAACTAGTTCTTGTGTGGTTGATCTTATTATAGTTATTGTTTAATTCATGATTCTCTAAGATCTAGATCTAGAATATGCTCTGTGGAATGTTTATGGTTATTTATGGTTCTAAATATGCTTTATCTTCATCACACTAACATCCTACACAAAAAACTCTAAAGAGGGGCCTGGTACCTTTGCACACTTTGGGTGAGTGCTCAGCTCAGGCTGAGTGATGTGTCAGCGCGCCTAGGTTTTATATAGTGGATTCTAGGTTGCATCATTAGTTCCATTGTCGGGACCTCTTTTTCAGCTATTTTCAAGGATGGTTCATGATGAAGATGTACCAGTTGACCTTAGAAAGTGTTGAGGAGTGGATAAAAGATCTAGAAGAAGAGTACGCTCAGAGGTTCAGCACTGGATCTGAGTTTGACGCATGCGCGTGGGTGGAGTAGAATTTGTATGACTATTTATATGAGAGCTTCTTTGTTATCTTTCCGGTAGAGTTTGTACAAGTGGCTAGTTACTTATGCGTCTAAAAGGAATTGGAGGTATCACACACTTGTTTGGACACAGGAAGAATTTCAGGCCCTCTATGATGTTGATCTTGATTTGGATGCGCATTGTGGAACACTTGGTTCCATGGTGTTCTGAATAGCTATATTTTGGAGTACTCAATTTCCACTTATTCTTTCCCAGAGGTAGTTGAGTTCCAGTTTTTATGTTATCCAAGGGGAACTTATTTGCAAGGAATTCCACTAGTGATCAAAATCTTGATGGTAACCTTGAACTTGGAAGAGAATTCTGATGGCTAGCTAAACCCACCACATGCGTAAGGGTAGGAGCAGGTTTGGTGAAGGATGGCAGACCTAGTGGTAGAGAGGTAATGAGAAGAAAGGTGGCTTAAGTACAATGAGGTGCGAGAGGGAGATAGAGAAGCAATGTGATATTATAGAGTGGATGGACATTGAGGAGAGAGATGGCTTGTGAAGGATTTGGAGCTCATGCAAAAGGCATGGAGCCAGAGCATCTGGAACTCCCCCATTTGGGAAAGCATAATAGGGAACCCTCCTCGAGCCTCACATGGGAGCATGCCAGTAGAGATGACATGGGCTAGTGAGCGTGCATCTGAATCTACCTGGAAACCTAGCCCTTGTGCTTGGTTTTCCAGTATCTAGTACAACCAGTAGTCAGCAAGCTAGTTTGGGTAGTAGAAGAGCAGGAGTAATTCAGATAGACAAGTACATCTATGGCTAGGAAAATGTCTTCTTTGTTGTTTGGAGGTACCTTCTCAGGTGCATCATCAACACAAAACTCAAGTGCGTAGAATTTTGGACTCACTTCTGGGAGTAGTACCACTTCGCAGACTGTAGGAGTTCATTTTAGTACCACTATTGGGACACAGGGAAGTACATCCACTGGTCTGACTTTCAGCTACAGGTGGAGGATCAGGGGCATAGGTGGCTCTAGTTCTGGTGGATCTAGTGGTTCTGGAGGAAGAGGTAACACATGAGGTTCTGGATCAGGTGGGCAGGGTCCTCATCAACCCCAAAATATTTACATGGAGATGTCTCTCCATCTTCTAGAGTATAGGGGCATAGAAGATGTTGCTGAACACGTGCACATGTGTGAGATACTGTGGCACACAAAAGGAATTACGGCTTCTGAGTGTAAGGCAAGTCAGTTTATAACTACATTACAAGGATGCGCACACAGTTGGTACATAGGAAGTTTGACCTTGATCAGACTTGCGTAGATTATGCAGCATTAAAGGATGCTTTCCTCAAGGAGTTTCATATCCCTGAGTTTGAGCAGAAGAGTATAAGCATGCACTCAAGGATATTAAGTAGGGCACTACTGAGAGCATTCAGGAATATGATGCTCATTTCAAGACACTTGTTGTCTAAACTTTCTTATGATATTCATGCAAGCCAGCATGCACAATGGTTCGTTGGGGGCTTGATCACACCTTTCAGAAGGGCATTGTCACATAAGACATATACGGACCCATGTGAAGCACTTGAAGCCACTTTGTGTGCTGAAGTAGTTAGGAGTATAGACACTGGAGTGAGCCCATTCCTGGAGGCACAAATTGCAGCTATGGAAAAGTAGTTGGAGAAACTATCAGAAAATTCAGCACATGAGACATGCACACTGGGATTTGGTGTACAGATTGTGAAGTGGAAGGGCACACCAAAGATAGTTGTCCTCGTAGATCAGTGCATTCATTGTTGCTAGACTATGAGATATGTCATTTGGACCATGATGCAAGTTGTTTCCCATTATTACAATGCGTGATAAGAAAGAATGTATCTTGCTATTGTAATATTTTCTGGTCCATGACTCACAATACAGAAGATTTCAGGTTGATTGGTCAGATCCATGATGCCATAGATATTGGTGTGTGATAGACTAGGAGTATTAGATAACTCTAAAGGAAAAAGTGAGCACCATGATCATGACCACACTCAAGCACGTTATGATCAGAATGAAGGGCACTTTGAAGGAGGTCATGGCAGAGGTCGAGGATACCGTGGTGGATTCGGGGCCTGAGGCTGTGGTGGTGGATGAGGTGAGTTCCCTCGTGGAATGTGTTTTACATGTGGATCTCCTGACCACTACAGGTGTGAATGTCCTCAGAATATTACTTGTTCTTTTTGTGGGAAGAATCATAACTATGAGGAATTCCAGACTTATATGAGCATCTTAGCAAGCAACATAAATAGGAGAACAAGGGCAGGGATGGTTAGAATACAACACACTGTGGAAAATCAGTGGATGCCAAAGCTATGGCACCTGGAACCTGAGGTATTACCTGTGAAGATTACTACACGCGTTGAAGTTGCACATGCCAGGGAAGTGTTACAGCAGAAGCCTACCATCACTAAGGAGGAAGTTTTACATGCAAGGTACCCAGATCCTGCACATCAAAAGGAGGTTTATCAGGAGACCATGGAGGTACTCAGAAATATTCAGGGTGAAATACAGTGTTTAAAGGAACAGTCACAGGAAGTTAGAACAAAAGAAGGCAACAGAGACAGTCCAATCGGATATTGATGACTTAAAAGAGGTATGCAAGATGTTGCACCAGGAGAATATCATTCCATTATTAGGGAATTGGCTAAAGGGAAACACTCTACATGTAAGTATTGAGAATGGATGGTAGATCCTACATGCTAATCTTCCCCCTCATAGTTTGGATTATGACAAGGAGATCACTTTAAATGCTTTTGTGGATGGGTGGCTCTTGAGTAATATATTGATTGATACATGTGCAGAAGTGAATGTGCTTACTTTAGATGCATGGGTACAGATGGGTAGACCTCCATTATAGTCCATCCTCTAATGTATTTTTTATGGCTAATCGAACTAAGGCCACTCCAATCAGAGTTTTAAAGGATGCATCCATTACTATACAAGGGGCCAAGTTCACTAGGGACTTTGAGGTCTTAGCACTTGCAGAAGAAGACAACTTCCTAGCTCTACTTGGGCACCCTTGGTGTTATGCAAATAATGTTGATCTATGGTTCAACAAGGGGTATATAAGTTTTGAGAACAAGGAAGAAAGAGTGATTATCCCTTTGACAGATGGGAAATCTGCACCTTATGTTGAACCTTTGAGTGAGGAAGACCTGAACAGAATTTATGTACATGTCATTCGGGACCTAGAAGTACTTGAGCCATCTAAGGAAGGAATCCTCTAGTGGGAAGATGCACAGTCTATTAGTGATACTACAAGTATTTCTTGTGATAACTGGGCACATGGCACCTATGAGATGGTTGGGCGTGAAGTAAGAAGCACATTTTCATAGAGAAGAAAACCTCATTGTGTTAGGAGGATAGGTAACTTTGTACCTCAGTACACTGGAGAAGGAGACCCTATGGTATTCCTTGCGTGCCATGGAGAAGCAGTGGATGGATCAAGTGGAAAGAATAAATATGTTAGTGTATACCCTTGCATGGGACACAACGTGCTAGTGGATGGTTCACAGGGATAATCTCATGGAATGGAATGAAGTCATAATTTCTCTAACCACTCAGTTCTTCAGGAGCAATGTGCCTACTACAATCTGCATGTATCATGGTAATCAACATGTTCAGCACCATGTTCATCAGTGTGAGAGACTCTGGACAGAGGGGCAGGAAGCTTTACCACCTTCACTATGGGTGCACAAGCTTTATTCCACTTTACAAGGTTGCACATGCGCTTGGTATGTTTATGCAGAGCTGCATAGGGAGACTAGAAATTGGTAGGACTTGATTGCAGAATAACCCAGACTTTTGACTACTTCTCTACTAAACCTCCAATGGAAGAGGCATTAAGGGTCATAAAGTGCTTAACTATGGGAGACAGTGCAAAGGCTGAAGAACTCATTCAGGAGTTATTTGGTGAGGTAGAACTTAGGAGCATGTTTTGATGAAGTAGATGATACAGATGTCAAACTATTTACGTGTGTGCTTTCTTTGAAAAGGAGAAAGGAAAGATGGTCTACATAGTGGATGATGAGGAAGTAGAAGATCTGGATATAGCTCATTCAGTAGGTATGCGTGAAGTGTTAGACAGTGTGGATAAGAAATGTGTGCCTATCATGAACCTATGAAGACCAAGAAAGTGAACATTGGCATGGATGTTGAACCTAAGGAGGCAATAATCAGGGATTATTGGTCTGATTCTGAAGTGGCAAAGATAATTGAATTACTACATGATTTCAAGGATTTATTTCCTAGGGGCTACCATGAGTTAAAAGGAGTGCATGAGTCATTAGGAGAGATGAAGATTAAGCTAAAGGAAGGAGCACGCCTGGTCAGGAAGAGACCTTACAGGATGAACCCAACCTATGTAAAAGTTAAGGAAGAAATTGACAAAATGTTGAAATTTGGCATCATTAAGCCCCTAGAGGAATCAGAGTGGGTTAGCCCAATGGTAATTAGTATCAAGAAAGATGGTCAGATTAGGATTTGTGTGGATTACAGGGAACTGAATGTTGCATGTGTGATTGATCCTTTTCCTACACCTTTCACAGAGGAAATATTAGAAGGTGTTGCAGGGCATGAAGTTTACTCTTTTACAGATGGATTCTCTGGGTATCATCAGGTTAGAATTGCACAAGGAGGATCAAGAGAAAATGACTTTCACCACTGAATGGGGAATTTTTTCATATACTGTGATGCCCTTTGGTTTGAAAAAATGTGCTGTTGTATTTTCGTGCATAGTTGTTCAAGCATTCCAGGATTTTATTCACAAATTCTTACAGGTTTACTTGGATGATTGGACGGTATATGGGCTTGTTAAGGATCATTGTGACAATTTGTGCTTAATGTTTGAAAATATGCAGACAGTTAAGCATCTCCTTAAACATCAAGAAGTGTGTGTTTGCTACACCTTTTGGAACTCTGTTAGGGCATATCATCTGCAAGGAAGGTTTGTTAGTAGATCCAGCTAAGGTTGCAGTTATTGTAGGCCTGGAGGAGCCTACCAGTCAGAGTGAGGTGCATGGATTCTTGGGCCACATAGGGTATTATAGAAAATTTATCAAAGGATATGAAAATATTTCACACCCCTGGAAGAATTATTAAAAGGAAAAGGGACATTCTATTGGGGAGAACCACAACAATGCACATTTGAGGCATTGAAGGAGAGACTTACTACAATGCCTATTCTACATTTTCCCTCATGGAACCAACCATTTCATGTACATGTGGATGCCTCTAGCACAACCATTGGCATGGTGTTAGCTCAGCCTGGAGAAGGTATTATAGATCATCCTATCTATTTTTCTAGTAGAAAGTTGACTCCTGCAGAATAGAATTACACAACTACAGAGTGTGAGGCCTTGTCAATGATCTACGCACTGCATAAATTCAGATAGTATTTGCTAGCAACACCCTTTGTATTTTATACTGATCACATGGCATTAAAATACTTGGTAAATAAGCCCATTCTATAGGGGTGCATATGTCGATGGGTGCTCTTATTCCAAGAATTTGACTTTACAGTCGTGGTAAAAATAGGTAAAAGTAATTTTGGCCTAGACCACTTATCAAGGATTCAATCAGGGAGGACATGTAGACAATTGAAGATACAATGTCAGATGCACATTTGTATAGGTTACATCACATGCCTTCAGAATTGGAGGATATTGTTTTCTTTTTATGCATAGGTATGGCGCCAGAAGGAATGAAAGCATTAGAGAAGAAACAACTTGCAATTCGTGTGGCACCCTTCATGTTGATCAGTGGTGACTTATACAAACTAGGCTGAGATGAAGTATTACATTCAGTGTGTACTAGAACATGAGCACACAGATATCATGGAAGAGGCTCATGGTGGTATTGCAGGTGGGAACTATGTAGGTGATGCCACTACGTGTAAAATTCTACTCATGCTGGATTATGGTGGGAGACCCTGTACAAAGATTGTAAAGAGTATTGTAAGGTGTGTGATCACTGTCAGCATCTTGGAAAACCTGGGAAGAGAGATGAAATGCCTTTGAGGCCTATTGCTAGTGCAGAGCCATTTGAGAAATGGGTTTATAGACTTTGTGGGTCCTATTTCCCCAGCCACGTGTAGAACTGGATCACGCTATATCATCACTTGCATAGATTATCTTACTAGGTGGGAAGAAGCAGCACCTACAAAGGATTGTACATAGCTACAACAGCCAGGTTCTTATGGGAAAATATTCTTACTAGGTATGGATGTCCGTTGAGCTTGACAAGTGATAGGGGCACACACTTCTTGAATGAGACAATCAGGATATTATTGGATGAATTTATGGTTGCGCACCACAAGACAACACCTTATCATCCTCAAGAAAATGGCACTGCAGAGGCCTTCAACAAGATATTGAGCCAGAATTTGACAAAAATTTGTGATGTTGGAAGGAAATATTGGGATGATAAAGTTTATGTTGTGCTTTGGGCATATAGAACAACCTACAAGAGGTTGAATAAGGCCACACCCTTTCAGTTGGTGTTTGGCACAGAAGTAGTTCTTCCAATGGAATTCATGTTACCATCATTGTGTATTATGCATGCTGGAGGTCTAGCTGATGAGAAAGCATTAGAAGAAATAATTGACAGGTTAATACAGTTGGATGAGAGGTGCGCCATAGCACGTTGGAGTCATAAGTAGGAAAAGGCTAGCAGAAGGCATGACATGACTGACACATCAGGGACAAGAAGCTTGAGGTTGGACAGATGGTACTACTTTATGATTCTAAGTTTTTACGCCATCCAGGAAAGCTTAAGGTGCATTGGTTGGGACCGTATGTTATCACTCATATACTTGAATCTGGCACTTTCCAGTTAGAGGTGCTTGATGGAATACGGTTACCTGGTTACTTCAATGGGAGTAGGCTGAAGCCCTACTATAAATAAGTCTTCTTGGTGTTTGTAATAAGGTAGTATTTCCATTTAGTATAGGTTTCCCTTTCTATATTTCCTTTAATGTATTTCCTTCTTCGTCACTATGCTTTGTCAATTTAGTTTGGTGTTTTGTGTAATAAGCGTGTTTGCGTGCTGGAAGCTAATTACAATCTGAAGTATTTTTATGCACAGAGGACTGCACATACCATTGGTGTGGGGTGGTTGTTATTTGTTATTCACAACTGGGTACACATGAGAACAAACTGTTACAGGTGTTATTCAAGTATGGAAAGGAGTTGTTTGAAAGGTGATTACTTCTAAAGAAGACCATAGATGGAAATGAATGAATGAACAGTATAACATGAGGTAAGCAACGGCCATGGAAACTACCAGAAGAGGGTGCAGTAGCAAGGTACTTCATGCATGGAAGCATGAGAAGAGAAGTTCTATAGCCAGAAGGTAGGAAGGTGCGCTAGAAGGTTATAGCTGGGGTGTGAAGGTGTACCACATGGAAATTGGGAAAATGGTCAATTAATGAGAGGATTGTTGGTAGGTGAAGGAGTAATAAATGCACTAAATTTTTGAAAATATATATAAGGACGTGATGCGGGTTCATTTTTACCTTTGCGATCACAAGTATTCGAGTGAGCTAAGTGTGACTGAGCCAAGTAAATCATATTGAGGTGCAGAGAGCTATGAAACCAGATGTGGAGAGAATATTTATGTGTGGAAGTGGCTTGTGTCCCCATTGGTGAAGGGTTTGAGCACAACAGAAGCATTGAGAAGGAGCTAGGGCATGTGGATTTTGAGCTAGGGCACATGATTTCAAGCTAGGGTTTGAGCTTACTCAATACAAAAGAAAAAAGGTGGGATTTTTATGATGGCACCAAAGAAAGCACCTGCAGCAGGCACAAAGGGAAAGAAAAAGGTGGAGGTTGAGGTCGAAGTTTGCCTGAGAGAAACTTTTTCAGAAATGCAGTACCCAGAAGGAGTGATAGTTGGATGGGATTGGGATTCCCACATTCGTCGATACAAAGTAAGTGATTACAATCACTGCACCACTGACAACAGGGGAGAATTGGATGCATTGTTGAACAAGAAGACCAACAAGTGCACGGTGGATGATATGCCAGTATATGATGATGTTGGAGAGAATTTACTGAAGAAGGTAGGGGTTTATCAGTTATATGAACTCCCATACTTTGGAAAACTAGAGGCTTTATACCAATGGCTTATGAGACAGATTCCATGAGGACTTTTTCTATTTTGTTGGATGGAGGGTAAGGATCACAACAACCCTGATTGCCACATTGACAGGACTGAAGGGACATAGGGAAAGATATTATGAGTGATCTGACTGATAAGGAAGTTTTTATAGCCACAAGCAAGGAGTTAGGATACTCCAAAGGTCTGTGTGGAATGGACATAGACAAATTAAAGAAGTTTCATGTAGTACAGGAAGCCACGCATCTACTCACCAAGTTAAATGATCAAGAGATATGGTCACAGGTAAATACCATGTGGCTACACATTGCAAAGAAAATGACAGAGGGAGAAATCTACAACTTGGTTGGCTACATTGCAGAGACTATTATTGAGGAAGCGCATGCAGGTGAGAAGATAATTTTTGGTGCTATCCTACTATCCCTTGTTTTTGTAGAAATTGGAGTGCCCAATGGGCCAAAGAACAAAATTTGGGAATACCCCACTGAGAAGAAGTCCCTCACGGAAAGGTTTGAGAAATATTTATGTGAAGGATCAATGAGTGGCCCATTCAAGAAAAGGGCAGAACTGTGGTATGACCGACTTCACATGGTGTTTGAGGAGGAGTGGCACATTCCAAAGGAGCTACCCACGGTAGTAGGCAAGGCAGTACAGTTCATGGTGTATCAACATTTTTGCATCACACAGTTTGCCATGAAGGATGGGACATGGAGTCCATGGTGAAAACTTCCCTATGCCTT
The DNA here is from genome assembly GCA_019776745.2 of Taxus chinensis. Classification (NCBI taxonomy): domain Eukaryota; kingdom Viridiplantae; phylum Streptophyta; class Pinopsida; order Cupressales; family Taxaceae; genus Taxus; species Taxus chinensis. The sequence goes on from CM034150.1 coordinate 851,103,607, forward strand.
CACAGCGTGCTACTTCTAGGATTCAATTCACATATTTACTTATGTGTGCTGACTGAACTTCAACACAGACAAGGTAGATTGTGACTACCATACCCTCAGGAAAACATATGTATATCCAAGTTGGTCTGCCTACATTGAGAGGCTCATTTTAGATGTCATAAACATAAAGCCAGTAAGCTTGGCTATTGGGGACAGTGGATCCATGCTCATATATCTTCATCTTAAGCCTAGGCTGGAGAATAATAAGTATGTGGAGAATGATTTCATGCTCCCAGGGCCGCCTAAGGGAAAACATACAATGGAGAATGTGTCAGCTCCAAATCCTGTTATGACCATACAAATAGAATGAGGAAGAAGAAGAACAAGAAGATAGTGGAGGCTTGGATCATAGGGCCGGAGGCAACCCACAGACAAAGTGGAGAGTGAGCACGCAGATACTCCACCACAGGTGCAAGAAGTAGAAAGAGGACTTGAATGTAGATGCAGTCCCTGAAGAGTGCCAGTTCAAGAAGGTATTCAGAAGAACCAGGACCCAAGGCGCAAGAACACCACATCCTGTAAGGAGATCACCTCAACTCTCCCCTAAAAATGAAGCACCTGAGAAGAAGAGAAGGAGAAAGCTAAACTTAATGAGGAGGTGAAGGAGTTCCGAAGAGAGCATGCTTGGAACCCCAATGTAACTAGAAGATGTGGAGGATCCCAGGGATGAAGAAATGAAAGATGAAGAAGAAGGGGTGAAAGAATTAGAAGAAACTGAGTGTGAGAAAACCAGCGCACCAGTTACAACTCAGATAGGAGAAGGGCCAACTCCAAACCTTGGTGCTCAGGTTCCTAAGGGGCCAAGGATGAGGAGAAGTGAAGAATATGTTGTGCCAAGTATGGGCTATGCTGAGGACACAAGTAAAATCATCTGCACCCAGTTTTAGAGTACAGTGGACCTTAAGGAGTTATATGGGTGGGAGCTAATGGACCCAGATATGGCCACTACGCGTGCAAGGAAACAATTATCCTGGTCCATGTAAACTCACATGGATGAACCATATTTTGATGTGTGCAAGGAGTCTTGTGTCTCAAGGAGAGTAAAGAAGGCACCTCAGAGCAGGATCACATGACCATAAAGCCCACACTTATGTCTGATGAGTAGGTCAGCAATGCCTTAGTCAAGGTATCTGCTGAGGTGGCATGGAGAAATATTGATAAGGCCGCCACCATTAGAGCACTGATGGAAGATAACAAGGATAAAATTGTGGAGATAGAGTGCTTAAAGTAGAGAAGGAGTGAGAACGAACAAAGAATGAGCCTTCGTTAGCATGGCGGAGGAGATTGGTGATTACATTTTGAAAGCAAGGCCTCATCTAGAACCAAAGGTACCTGAAAAGTTTCCTTCTACAATGCATTATGTGCACACTTTGGTTGATTTGGTGCTAGAAGATGGACCACTTAGAATGCCTGCACCAAAATATGTTGAACAAGAAGCAGAGAGAGCATGGGCCTCTATGATAAGAAAAATTTCAACGTATGAGGCGTTTCTCTAGACTTTGAAGGATGAGCTGAAGAAAGCAAGACCAAGCTCTGAATTTGTGTGCAGCTCCAGAGGTAGTAATAAGGACCAAAACTCTGGTTGAGGATAATGAAGTTCTGGCAGTAATGAAGGATGAGACTTTAGGGCGCACGTAGAAATATTGGCACTAGTGAAACAGAAGTGTGAAGCCCTTGCAGGAGCCCAAGATCCACATAAGGAGAGGATAGATGAGATTGGGAAGCTCATAGCTTAGAAGATGGATCTTCTAGAGGGAATGATGTTTGTTATGACCAATTTGTCCACGTTTTACATAATGAGAAGGAAAATATTACTCAGATGAGTTGGATGCCATCGCTACAGACATTCCAGAGAAGACAAGGACTGTGCTAGATGACTGACAGACATTGGAGGCTGAGATTAAAAGTGAATATCCAAAGTTGATCCTTCCTGTTGAAGAAGAGGAAGTTGCAGAGTAAAGACCCATTCTTTTGTACAGTGATTCTTTACATTCATTCAATTCTTATTCTTTATTATTTGGGAACATCAGAAAGAATCCCCATTGTCGGGACGACAATGTACTTTAGTGTGGGGTAATGTTGAGCAGACAATATTGTTCTAAGGAGAAGACACACAAAGAATTGCGTGCAGGAACAAGGTGCATTTGAAGGTGTGGAATGATAGGAAAGGAAACGCACACCATGATAGTTTGATTCAGGACTTAGTCATTTTCATGGATACAGGCTATTTTTGGAGATAGCGTGCAGAGCACACATCAGGATGGAGACTTGCGCGACACACAAATGGTATTTTGGGAATGAGCGACTGATAAGTGCCATGCATGAGCTTGAGTTAATAATAGGATTACTTCTTCCAGTTAACTATAGGATGTCTATTATTAGTGCACTTGCATGTGTGCATGTTATTGTAAAGGTGCATGGCTATTATCAACATGCGACCTATTTTGGGAAGTGCATAGGTGGTGAAGGGAAAGTCCCCACCCCTATAAGTATGTATTGAACTATGTAGTTTAGCAGTAGTGAATTATTGTAGAGTTATGTTGTTGGATCTGATGCGTACATGACTTATGGTGATACTTTATAATGTAAGAAGCTTCTATGTTTTACAGTGTTTAATGTAATGAGTATGTTGGCTGGATAATGGTGTTAAACATGACTGTAATTGGTTCTTATGTGGTTGATCTTATTATAGTTATTGTTTAATTCATGATTCTCTAAGATCTAAATCTAGAATATGCTCTGTGGAATGTTTATGGTTATTTATGGTTCTGAATATGCTTTATCTTCATCACACTAACATCCTGCACAAGCAACTCTAAAGAGAGGCTTGGTACGTTTGCACACTTTGGGTGAGCTCTCAGCTCAGGCTGGGTGATGTGCCAATGCGTATGGGTTTTATATAGTGGATTCTAGGGTGCATCAAGTACTTGGCTTGTTGACATATTTTAGGGAGTTGTTTTTAGCAACCGAATATGTAAATAAATTTAAAATTAGTTTTATTTTTATACACAAGTATTGGTTTAGTGGCGAAAAAATAATTCACTTTAAATTTATTATTAATGCGTATATTTAAAACACAATTAGACAATTAAGTGTATTAATGTTTTCTTAATTTATATTGATTTATATTTTTTTTTAAAATTTTAAAGATAAAAATATTAATAATAATTACTTTTAGTTTAAGGACTACCTCATACTTCCCACATCTATATAGGTATCAAACTTCCGACTTTTTTTTTTAATACAATTTTTCCACCACTAACCCAATCAAAATAACCATTTCATATAGTCATTGCCTTTAAAAATTAGATGTGCTTTAAATAAAGAAAAAGCCATTAATTAATTAAATGTAAAACTTTATATCCGTGCGACTCACCATTATCGTGAAATTTGATTTAGATGGTATAATGCTTGTTTGCTCGCATTACTATGTTTCATATACCTATGCAGGATGGCATGGAAAGAGCAAAACAGTTCTAAAAGTGTGCCACAGAATTGACCGTGATCTTCCTTCGCCATAAAAATAGATCAGAGAGCTTCATACATCTGTATACCTCTAACGATCTAAAATAATAAAATAGACAAGTTCATAACTGCCTCGCTCCAACATCGATTTTATTGTTACCACTCCATATTGAAATAGCTCCTTTGGAAGCGTACAACGCTTCCACCGCCGGATAATAAATAATTTTTGGCCACATATGTAAGAATCCGCACAATTTCCTCGATCTCTAAAGATACACATAACTATTTAGCCACCAACTCTTCAGCCTTGACTGGAGCTAATATTCAGATGGAGAGCGCAGGGAGTACTGTTTTCGGACGTATCTCCGCTGTGTTTCTTCTCTTATTTTATACGAATGGAATAACTACTATTGCTGGAGGGTTCGAGGCTGATTACAAGGATGCGTTGGCCAAAAGCCTTTTGTTTTTTGAGGGCCAGAGATCTGGATATCTTCCCCCCAACCAGAGGGTTACTTGGAGAGGCGATTCTGGGCTGCAGGATGGATCCATGCAAGGGGTACTTATAATGCAACGTCCCACCACTTGTTTTCTTCACTGATAGATCAAGAACACTGTATAATTTTTGTCTCGTTTAAATTGCAGGTTAACTTAGTAGGCGGGTATTATGACGCTGGAGACAATGTGAAATTCGGATTTCCCATGGCTTTCACTGTCACCCTGCTTAGTTGGAGTGTCATTCAGTATCAAAACGAGATCGCTTCTGCAGGACAGTTACAATATGCCCTTGACGCCATCAAATGGGGCACTGATTATTTCATCAAAGCTCATCCTGAACCCAACGTATTGTGGGGGCAGGTAAGGGATTACTACCCAATTGGATTTATAGTGATCTACTCTGTTGAATAGAATATCTTGGTGTTCAAGATCTGATTTATTTTACAGGTGGGAGATGGAGAGAGTGACCATGCTTGTTGGCAGAGGCCAGAAGACATGACAACGCCAAGGCAAGCTTACAAGGTTGACGCTTCTAATCCAGGTTCCGACATTGCAGGCGAAACTGCCGCTGCCATGGCTGCGGCCTCTATTGCTTTCAAATATTCTCAGCCACAGTACTCCCTCACATTGTTGCAGCATTCAGTTCAGGTAACCTGGTCATTATATTTCAGTTTGATTATTGTATTTCATTCTTCCTTGATAATCGTTTCATGATTTATGATCTTGACGTGTTTTGGTTAGCTTTTCCAATTCGCGGACAAATATCGATGCAAATACGACAACAGTATCTTCACAGTTCGAAACTTCTATCAATCTGCAAGTGGATACGGAGTAAGATTATTATTATCTAGTTTTGAATCAATGTTGTTTACAGCTATTATTTAAATGCATGCGGAGACGGACGATTAGAAAAAAGAATTGTGGTGTTATGTTCAGGACGAGTTGCTATGGGCAGCTATGTGGCTTTATCAAGCAACTCAACAGGATTATTATCTGCAATATGTGGTAGACAATGCTCAATCTTTAGGAGGCGTTGGATGGGGTGTGCAAGAATTTAGCTGGGATGTTAAATATGCAGGTGTGCAGATTCTTGCGGCTAAGGTATATACCACAAAAAAACATTCATTAACTATGATCCACGGGTAATTGTGGATCTCTGGAACTTTGATATGTGATTTTTTGCCATTGAATATAGTTTTGTTTAGCCTGTATAGCTGATACAATTCATTTCTATTTATAATTATTGGAAGGTATTAATGGAAGGAAAGGGTGGAAAGTACACTGCAACTCTGCAGCATTACCAAAACAAGGCTCAATTTTTCCTGTGCTCTACAATGCAGAAAAACAACGGTTATAACGTCCGTTTCACTCGAGGTAGTATGCTGTAAAATGACTGGTTTTTGCAAGTTCCATACCGAAACATCTACTAAGAGAAAATTGTGAATTGGGTGTTTAATTTATTGTAGGTGGTATGTTATACATAAAGGAATGGGACAACATGCAACATGTTTCTTCTGGAGCCTTTTTGTTGGCAGTTTATGCCGACTATTTAACTGCAGCTAAACAGCAGCTCCAGTGTCCATCTGAAAGAGTGGATCCCTCGGAGATGTTTAAATTTGCACAGTCTGGGGTATTTTTCTTTGGATTGGGGTAATTGAAATTAATATTAGTGGAACAATTTGTTAACTTAATCTAGTTTTGACTTTTTCTTTTAACTATGCTGATCAGGCTGACTATATTTTAGGCAAAAATCCAATGGAAATGAGTTATCTGGTAGGATATGGTACAAAGTATCCTCTCCATGTGCACCACCGTGGATCATCTATAGTTTCTTACAAACAGAGCCCTTCATTCGTTGGATGTATGGAAGGTTATGCAGATTGGTTCGACAGAAATGAGGCAAACCCAAATGTTCTGGTTGGTGCTCTGGTTGGAGGCCCAGATTATAATGATAACTATGAAGATAAAAGAGATAATTATAAGCAGTCGGAAGCAACAACTTATAACACTGCTCCTCTTCTTGGCCTCTTTGCTAGATTGCTCTCATTCACCAGTACTCACTCTAATCCCCAATTCCTGCTCATTGCTATAAAAAAATTTTATAACTATATGCTTTCTCCATCTATAACATCTATTCACAGTTACATGCATCTGTGTGTCCAACAGCAGTCCAACCCACAGCGATTTACTTGCCTCCTCCTCCTCCTCCTCCTCCTCCTATGCAACAAGGTATACACTTCTCTGTAATTAAATATAAAGTTGTAAGGTATTTATTGGTTTTCAGATACGGTTTTTTCTTCCTTTTCTCCAAAGATGGGTACAGTAGAAAGATTGAGGTTTATATGATGTTTTTAAACTTCAAATTTTACAAAGTAGTGCTCAGAAACATCGTTTATAGATGTTATACTAAGTTTTTTTGATTTGGGTTCAGGTCCGGAGGACATTTGTAGGTCAATTCAAATAGTGAGAAGCATAACTGCTTCATGGACTAGTGAAGGGCGCGTATATTATCATATTAAAGGGACGGTGGCCAACTCTTCAAACAAGCTGCGTTTCACCCACCTGGTTCTCTCCATCAAAAATCTTGGAGGCCCTCTGTGGGGACTCTCCAAAGTTCCAGGAGAAGAGGATGCCTACACATTTCCACCATGGCTGAAGGTTCTAAAGCCTAGACACCACATACATTTTGCTTACAACCAGCCAAGTCGTCAGGCCCATATCTCTGTCCTCAGCTGCCAATAGGCATATTGCACCCCTGCTAATATGTTTTTTTCCCACAAACTCCAAAGGCTCTCGTAACAAGCCATATTCGCAACATTTTAGCTTACTATCATAAATAAGAAATGTTCCAAAAGGAAACAAAGAAAGCAGGTTGAAATGAAATCAATTGTTCTTCATTTAACGCCCTTTTCGTCTTCCATTGATGGAGTTACGAACTACATTTAATTCATGTATTTTAAATAAAAGTCTATTTTCTTAATACGTCGACAAAATATATGTTGAACCCGTTCCGTCCGCTGCTTGCCCTTAGCTCATCACATCATAGGTTTAATCAATGGTGTGGAAGTCAAACTTTTACCAGCATCCTATTTTTAATTCAAAATATTAATAGGGAAAATAATAACTTAATCTATTTGCACTTTTAACTCTGCTGATTTTGCCACTTGACACATTGTTTAAGATTAATGCTACTATACTAGCAATCGCATGTGTTTCATGCAATGTGAACGCTGAACGGTATATGTTATTTGTTTTAGAGGTATATATATTACTTTTGTAGTAGATGGTGATTAGGGGTGTGATTGATTTCGTAAGTGTAACTTAATGTGAAGGTTGTTTCTACTTTTCAAACTTGTTAACCCTTTTCAATAGTTAATTTATGTTGAAGTTGATGTTGTATGTATTTTATTCGGGTTTATTGTGTTAGTTGTGCATCGGTTGTTCGGTTGGTGTTTTGTTGGGAAATTATTTATTGTACAGTTGATAATGTGTGTGATTGATAGTTGTAGTGTAGGAATTGAGTTGAAACATTAGATTGAAATTTTGTATGTGTACATTTTTTTCTGTTACAACTTTGTACATTTAAAGTTTCATATCATATTTCACAATATCTAATAAAAGTAGATCTGTGTGCACACAATGAGACATGTATACATTTGCATTTTTTATATCATGTATAGTAGCCTTTAGTGGGCTTTTTTAGCTTGAGTAAACATGATTACATTTGATACCCCTTGAGCAGCAATGTCGCTTTGGATAGAATAAGTGTTTAGTATAGTAGTAGCGGGGGTGCTATCAAAGCAGAGGCTATCTTTTACGATAGGCTGAGTGACAGTAGTCTTGCTTCCTCCTTCCTTCTTGCTCGAAGTGTTGTTACGTACACCATTTTTGAGTATCGCTCGAATGAAAAAGCAGGTGAAATACGCAGATTTGCAAGCGAGGGAACTCTAGAGAACGCTGTGAATGTAAGACCCTGCCTTTCAGTGGTTCCAATGTCGACGGTTGCTCTGTGTAAAGTAAGTCCCTGTGACTTGTGGATAGTTAATCCCCAGGCCATTTTAATTGGCAATTGTCTTCGATTCCCTCTCGAAATAGGGGGTATGGGAATATGTAACGGGTTGCTGGGATCCCAACATGGGCCATTGTATCTATCAAATTTGACAACAACAAATAAAGGTAATGCTGGTGGTTGCATTGATGTGTCGTAGACAATGTCGGTGATAGTTCCTGTGGCCCCATTCACGAGGCCTGCGTCAACCCATAGATTTGCAATAAGCATGATTTTTTGTTGTTTGCATAGCAGAAATTTGTGTTCCAACTGATCATCATCAGGATTTGCTGGTCCGGTTCGCCTGTTACTTTCAGCAATGGATTGGGCAATCGGAACGTTCAATGCCTTCAACATTTGTAGGTTGTGGGAGTCGACTTGATCATTTTTTGCAAACAAATGTGGTGCATCCTTAAAAATTTTGAGCTCTTGCTGAGTTAGGTATGTGTCTGTGCGAGACATTAAGATTTCCCAATCCTCAATTAGAGGGGTTGAATCTCGCATGTGGAGCAGTAAATTTCGGAATGAAACTTGTGCATTGGTTGTTCCTTGTTGCCGAAATATTGTTTGCAATGTAATGGAAGTCTCAAATCCCTTCCAAAGGGTTGCTCCGTAGGAATTACTTGCATAAAGAGGACTGTCCAAAACCGGCGGTAATTGGCCGAGGTCGCCGAGGAGGATGACTGATCTGTTTCCAAATTCAGATGTTCTCGAGTGTGGGAAAGCTTCGCGGAGCCTACTGTCAATTTTGGTTAGTAACTTTGGGCCGATGAAACTCATTTCATCAATAAGAACATATTCTATATGTTTCAGCGACTCTTGAAAAGACGATAATGCAGTACCTTCAAGGGGTTTGAGTTCTTTGATTGGAATTCACAGGGCTGCGTGGATTGTGGATGCGGAGATGTTGAATGCTGAAACACCGGTAGGGGCGAGCACAAGTAGAGGTGAGGGATATGTGGTTGGTGATGTGAATAAATTACGGATTTTATTTATCAGAAATGATTTTCCTGTGCCAGCCGTTCCTTGAATTATGAATCTTAGTGGAGGTAGAAGGGTTTTGTTTGCTGAATGGTGTAGTATGGTATCAAGAGTTGTTTGTTGTTCTGGAGACAAAGGAAGTGTGGAAGATGGTGGTGTGGCCTGTATGTTGTTGTTAAGTATGTCTGCCTTCTCTCTTTCAATGAATGATGAACCAGTTATCTGTAATTCATGCGGAACGTCATGTATGCTCCAATTATGTTGTACGTCGAAATCTCGTTTCCCCAACATGTCAAGACTATCTAGACCCGTGTTGTTTCCCGGGTGAAGTTGTGCAAAGACCTGCCATTCTTGCAATGGTTCGTGTTGAATACTGCATTCGGGCTCAGAGTCTGAACTAACATCCGTAACAGGTCCTGTGTCTGCGGTTCTCCGTAAAACATGCCACGGTCTGTAGTTGTGCTTGAACATTTCCCAAGTGCCGTTGATGTCATGTGGGGTTGCTCCAAATTCTGATGCAATATTTCTGAAAGGCTTGTATAAAAGGAGTTCTGACCAACAGAAAAGGTCATACGACGTTGAATCCTGAGCTGGGACATCCACAATTCTCGGGTGGACCCGAACAATTACGTGTATCGTTCGCTTTTTCCATTTATCACCTTTACGATTCTTGTTGTAGCTCCAATCTCGAGCAACTTGAATAAGTGGTAGGTGTTCCATGATTGTTGGACGAACTTTATATGCATCCAAGAAAGCGGATGTTTGTTCTGCATCAGCGTCACTTTCAACGACACGTCTCAGAATTTTTTTCCCAACATTTAATGATACAAATGGACGACTGCACATAACAAGTGGCATTTTTTGCAACATGTGGCATGTTTCTTGTGCGCTTATGTCATGTTCGACAACGCTTTCTGTGAGCATTTTACGGATCATGATATGTGCTGGAGAATCTGCATCTGCGTCTCTTGAAAATCTGGATAACATTTGGTGATATGTTTCTGAGCGTTGCTCGGCTTTTGAAGCATATTTTGCAATATACTTAAGAACGGCATGGCGGGAAAGTACCGGTTGGCAATCGACATTTGCTCTCCATATGTATATCATAGTTCGATTGTGGATGTTCAATCTGTCATCATTTCTGGAAGGGAGGTACTTAATTTTCCCATCACTTTCAATGTGCAAGGAAGAAGTAGGTTGCGCGGGCCAGGGGGCGTTGTATCTGCACTGGAGCTGTGATTGCTTTCTACGCAGGCATGTCTGTTCTGAACATTTAGTGTGGCGCTGAACTCGATTAAGCAGTTCTTCAAGGTCTGAATTTGGGGAGGAGGATAGAATTTGTGTTGTATCTAGCAAGCAAGGGTCATCTAGGAGTGACCTGCGAACAAAATCCAAGTGGTTGCATGCCAGTCGAGGGTTCCAGGCAGACACGAACTTATCAAAGTATTGTTTTGTGGCCTCAATAACTGTTGTATCCTCCCAATCCATTTCGTCAACTTTGGGCACATTCTCAAGCCACAATAAACCGTGGACATGTGCGGAGCCTCTATGTTGCCATTCATACCTGCGAGACAAGGGAACATAAATATTAGCTATGTAGTTTGGAAATAACTTTGAAATAAGTAGATTTGATTACCTGTACCAAAAGTCTACTGCTCCAAGTTCCTTCTGCAATATTTCTTCGCGAAATATTGTGAATCTGTGATGTAGGTATGATGATACTCGATGAGGGTTAGAGACAATGTTAAGTGTTCTCCAACGTTGTGCAGCTCGAGGATCTGTTGGGCATTCACCCGACATAATATTGTGGAGATCTGGCCATTTAGTGTCTGCAGCACTTAGAGTGAAGAATAAGGTTGGTGTCCCCAATTGTTCCACCATATCTGAAAGCTCGCCTCTACTTTTTGCCCAGAATGAACGGGTCCCTCAAAGGCTCGATCCAAACCGCATTAAGCTGTCTGGGAGGTTGTCTTTGGGGCATTCCAGTAGTTGTCTTCGTAGGTCTCTAATTGTCGGAGGGATTCCAGATTCGAGGTTTTGTTTCATAAAGACTGCTGCTGTGGACTGGCTTCTGTGTCGCATTATGAGGTTTAGAAGGAAGTAACGAAATCTTGGGTGGGAACCGAAGCGCCCATCATGGTAACGCATCAAATGAAGTGCGTATTCATGCATTGGAACTTCTTTTATGCGGGGTTGTTGCCACATTGCTTTTCCTGTCGGAAATAAAGTTGGGAAAGCCATTGAGAACAGGCCCTCCGTATTGTATTCATTTATTGGCGAGAGGCCAAGCTCTGGCCATGGCATGGTAAATGGAGTGTTACCATCGTGGTTGAGCAAGAACTGTTCGATTTCCTCTTGTTCTGTTCCTGCATTGTGAGGTGTTGGCACGAAAGACGATGAGTGTTCATACGTTTCATCAAAGTGAGTGGGAGCATCATTACCATGAGCTGTAGAGGCACTTTGCATTTGGGGCAGTTCCAATGCGGCTGTGTTAAGAGAGGAGGAAACATTTGACGACTCTGATGGTAGAGAGGAAAGGGCGTCATCGTCAATTAAGACATCTTTGTAATAGGGATCGTGTTGGATTTTATATTGCAAGGCTGCCCAAACACGAGATCTACTGACGTAGAAATCATAATTTTTTAAATTAGATCCTTCCCTTTGTATGAGAATTATGTCCAAATCTCCGAGGCGGTGGGGTAGGGTCTTTGCTATTGAAGTAATGTTTTGCGGGAAGCTTATGGTGTGTCCTGAGTATTTGTATTGCCCGCCACGTACTTGGGTGACTTGCAGGAACGGATTAACTCGTGCGATAAGCATCTCCTCGATTTGGGTTAAAGACGCAAGAACGGTAGCCTGATTTCCAGGGTCCATGTTGTTCCATGAAGAGAAGCGGTGGCCTTGTTTTTCAGTTTTGCATCTGTTACAGGATGGAAAGCCTTCAAAGGAAATTGTTTTAATTCCAGGGTAATTTTCCAAACAGATTGAGCAAGTTTGTATGTTCGCCAACAAATCTATTCTTTTTTGAAACCGACGTTGGGATTCTAAATTCAGCGAACAGGGTGGGGATATGGGAATTGTCTGTGTATTGGAAGGGGTGGGGTGTTCTGTTTCAGTCCTTTGTGGATTGCAAGGTGGAAAGCAGTCTAAAGGAGAGGATAAACTGGTTGTATTAGTGTGATGAACTGAAGAGAGGTCAGTACTTGAGACAGTTTCATGTGGCATCCCAGACATTTGGGGGAAAGTGACAGTTGTTAGCAAAGATGGGTTCGTACGGAAGGAAGTGGTATGCTCTTGAAAGTTTTCTTCCATGGAAGTTACATGCGGAATGTTGGTTGGCAATTCTTCAGTAGTTGTATTTGATGGCAAGATTGGAATGTCGGGGGATCGTGGGTTGTTGGTCGTTGTAAGTTGAAAGATATTTGAGAATTTCGTTGTTCTTTGCTCTAATTTACGACGTCGTTGCTCAGCAGTTATGTGTACTTTATTTTTTGCGTAATTCTCTCTTCGTTGGGCTCGTTTTGCAGGAGTCGACATGATTGTGAAGTCACAAGATTATGGTGTACCACCTGTTGGATAAAGATCATTTTGGGTTAGCCAGGAACGATACATAGTTTGATGACAAACAAATGCTGAAATAAGTGAAAATGTAAAACTAAATTCAATTGTAATTCATGTGGAGTTCCAATGGGAAATACGCACAAGAGGTAACAATTTGAGTTTTGAGAAGCTACTTTTTTTATTAAGGAAAAGAGTATTACATATGTAGAAACATACAATGTGTTCACATACTACAGAAGGATGTAAATACGTACATAACAAAATTGCCTTTTGTATATTTATTTTCTTAAAAGTACTAACAATCCACATAATAGAAGGAGACAATAGTATGTCAGTGTATAAGGGAATTCAACAGTTTTCTTTTGAAGCAGGGAAAAAAGCGAAACATAGATATGAAATAAGAAACATAGTAGTGATAGTTCAAAGTATAGAATGGGATGAGCGAGGGTGTAATGTTTGAAGGGACGGGTGGGTTGGAAATCCTTGCGTAAAGGTTATGGAGGAGTTGCAGTGTTTTCCGCTTTCTTTGAACTGAGGATGACACATTTCAATCTGTTGTTTCCGCAATATGTCTCTTTTTTCAGTGAAAGTGTGAAGCAGTATTCGTTGCCGATGACATTACTTATAATTTCACTAGTCGCATCTTCGTCTATAGACAATATATGGAGGTCGCTAGCTGCAACACCCATGATTAACTCAGCTGTCTCATCAAAAGCAGTAATTGATTGAAGTTCTCCTGTTGGGTCCTTTAGATTGATTCTGAGTGCATATCTATAATCGTAGTTTTGAACTTGTCTGTTGCAACTCGAACATAACCATGAACCATTACCATTCTCTCTCACCTTTTTCCTGCATTGTTTTTCACCTTTTTGAAGAGGACATGCCTTGTAAAAAAAGTTGTCCATGCTGATATTCGTGATTTCTGCAGTAACCATGGCCCATTCATTTCTCTCAGTGTTCCCCATATTTAGTACCTCAAAAATCGTCATTACAGAGGTTAGGCTTTTTGGAGGGCCCAGAAATTGGCTTGTGATAGAGGGCGCCGGAAGCAAGTAGTCATCAGAATCAACCCAGCCATGAAGTGTATTTGTTTCTGAAATTTGAGGGTTGACGTAACATTTGGTTCTTGAAACAGTGTCCACTGAGCTTCCATTGAAACTGGAGACGTGAGCAGCTTTCAAGGCGAGGACCGGAAGAGGCGGTATAGAAAGCATGTCTTCAAGTTCGTTGCTTATATCATCTAAGTGTTGTCCCCATAATGTGACACTTACACTGAAACCCGACATGTCCTTTAATTGCAGTGTTCTTCTCTTTGTTTCAGACTTGTCATACCGACGAATTGTTGAGCATGGTGACATCGTAACAACAATGCCAATCAAATCAACTGTAGAACCTTCAGCGCTTGTAGGTAATTCCTTGATTTTGGTGAAGTGAAAGTTATGGGAAGGTATTGTATCTTCATTTGCTATGAGTGGAGATATGGTTGAGGAAGGTTGCAGGAAAATCTCCAAAGCATTGTTCAAATGGTTGTAACATAGCTTTGCATCAGCAATACTCGCAATCCTCCCATTGGAAATTGTATATAGCTTTCCATTCTCAATCTGCTCATAGAATGCTTCCGCAGCCTCGTTGAAACAAGTGATGTGGATTTCCCCTCCTTCCTGATCAACAAAATCAAACCCAAACACGGATCCATTTCCCCTTGCATTGTGATATTGGCGAAGGGTTGTTTTTGCTAGGGCACGGCCCTCTACGGACCACATGCGCATAGATGTATTCAAAGCACTTATTTTAGTTGGTGTTCTCGCAAAATATTTGTTAACCCGATTTGCAGTTGCATCTGTTTGCGGCAACTGAATGTGTTCGAGAGCATTCGTTGGTAGTCGGATTGGAGTACCGATTACCAAATGTGTTTCGACAAGAACAGCCATTTCAATGATAAGAACAGTCCTGCAATGGAAAAGGAAATCGGGATAGAATTAGAACTGAACAACGGATCGAAAAAACAAACAGAAAGAAATTATAATTAATATAGGAAGTTTATGTACATTGGTAATTGAGCAGGAGATGAAGCTTACAGTTCACTTTTGATCATTCTAACGAGGGATTTGTGTAAGCACACAATGGAGCCTTCTTGTATTGATTTGTCGGTTACACGACTTGCAAATTTGGAGGGTAGAAGTGCTGTCTGAAAATGTATCCCATCTGAAAGGTCAACACGATGTTGGGCACCAGTGTTGAGAATGGACCTTAGGGAGGACAAGTGGAGTATCTGAAATGTGGGGTCAACATTGGAACCGCCCTCAATCAATTGAGTAATGCCTTCGTGTGTCAAAGTTATTTCCATGGCAACTAAAAGATGCTCGCGATAGTGGGAATTCTGCAAATATATGGTGGACAATGTAAACTTGTAGGGCAGACAATCATGATAATGAAGGATGTGTTCAGGAAAGCATGCATTTGTAAAGAATGAGAACCTTTAAAGTTGCCTTCCTTATTATTTTATATGTGCTAAAAAGTGAAAACACGAAGTCTAATCCTTTAACAATTCAATATGCAAAAAAGTTATATAACACACAAAGCTTTGGTTGAAAAGAACTAAAATTTGCATGGTTGAAACGAATTACAGATTATTATGTTAAGCAAATTGAATGGAAGACAATAAGAACAATACGTACACTTGACGTAAGAAAACTATAGGTATTTATATGGAGATACAGTGTTAAAGAAATTCGAAAGCCATAGTTGTTGGATTACATAAACTGAACATGTGTTTAAAAAGTTTGATTCTATGTCTGATGTATATTGCCACAATGCATACATGGAATTATTTGGTACGAGTTACAGTTTGTTTCAAAAACACTTATAAACAAACACTTATAAACTAACCACTACAAGTTATTTCTTTAAATCAAATTTCTTGCTTTTTGCTTGTGCAATTTTCTTAGCACGTTTCTTGTATTTTTGTCCATTTACAGATGCCTCAATTGGTATTCCCATTCTCCTCAATTTGTGGGGTGGTTCAAATTTCAGTGCATCTTCGTTAGAATCATAAATCAAACAGAAGCCTCATGAATGATCTCCAATTGTTCGGATTTTGGAGAGAAAAATTGGGGATGTTGGCATCAGGTGTAGGCGATCTCTGATCATTTCGGCTATCACTGTTTTAGGTGGTTTCGGTTGCCTGCAATGCAAAACATTAACAACACATTGAATACGCTTAAAATCTTCCTCCCTCTGCAAGCGAGGCGTAGTTAATGTCAATCCCGTTGTGGGGAGGGGAATTGTGTTTCTAGTCTGCATCATATTAAACTGGAGAGAGACAATAAGTATGTTAGTCCACCAAGATGTTCTTAGGTATGACGGGCAGCTTTAAAAGCCTTGTCGCTGATCAGTCTAACGTCCAACTTGGGACGCTTCGAAATGGCCTCATTGGGGAACGAGCCCCTCGGCACATAACGAATCCTGTCATTGACGAAGGCACGTGCCCCCACATGTCACTTCGGGAAAAAGATTGGAGCCAATTTGAAATATAAATGGAACAATCCAAACAAAATAACATCAAAACTCTCTACAATAATTCCTTAGTCCATAGCATGCAATAAACAGATCAACTGAATAAAAACTTCAATCAGTATTGAAACCCACCTGAAGTTCGTCTAGAGACAACACTCTTTTCTTTACCGTCAGAGAAAGAGAAGCACAAATATCCTGCAAATAAATGAAATAGGAAGTTATTAAAACTAAATGTATCTGCGAATTCAAAAAGAGGCACTCATCCATTAAGATTATTCTATATTTTTAATTTCAATCTCAAATATAATACAACAAAACCAAAAAGATTATAAAGAGTTATTAAAAACTGTATATTAGTAGAGGCCATACATAAGAAAATAGTAAACTGTATTTTTTATTATTGTTTTAGGCCTCAGTATTGCACTCTGTAAATCCTGAATCAGGCCATAGTTTTCCTCTGTTCTCTCAATTGAAATTGGATTTTATGGTGCTTTCCTTCAGCCCAACTGAGCCTTGCTTGTTTGGATTGATGGTTTTAAATCTGGCTCTGTCTCCATTATAGATTTTTTCAATTCTCTGTACTGGTCATATGGTTTTATTCCTAATATTGGTCTCTGGGATACCACTTGACATAGGTCTGATCTCAGTCTTTGTATTATTTTTTATGTGGGTTTATAGTTTTAGCCCCTATCGCCCCTCCAGCCTCTAGAATCCCCCTCTATAAGAATATTTCCCATAAGCTTTTTTCTGTTATAGAACATAGATCAAAATACATAGAGGAAATAGGGTAAATCAAGTGATAGAGTAGGCAGAGATCTCGGCCCTCTCAGATAACAGGGCGAATAAGGGGTAGGTTATACATAGATCCTGTCAATCTGAGCTGATAGAGACAGGTTTTGTTAATTCATAACAATTTGTTGACTAATAAGGCTTAATCAGGTATTTAGCTCCTTAACCATCTCTTTCTTTCTATTTTCCTTTTTGGGGTTGTGGATTTTAGTTTGATGTATTTACTGCTAATTCAGGTCTCTGGTTTTTTTGCAGCTAGTTAATACCATGGCTCCTCCATCAATTTTTATTATGCCTAATTCAATGATGGGCATGAATGCCTGCACAAATTCCACAAATTCTTCTTGTGGTCATGTGATGCAGCTTCAAAATTCAGGCTCCGAGGAAGACCCACATCAAATCATTGATGAGAGGAAGCAGAAGAGAATGATATCCAATAGAGAATCTGCAAGGAGATCCAAGATGAGAAAGTAGCAGCGTTTGGATGAACTGAGAGCTGAAGCAGCTAATCTCAGAGCAGAAAACAATAATATTCTCACATAATTCAACATTGTTTCCCACAAGTAAATGAAGCTGGAAGAGGAGAATTCTTTGCTGAGGTCACATGCCATGGAATTAAGCTACAAGCTGCAGTTTCTGAATCTTACAATGCAATGGGCAGGGCTCCTGAATGGCCTGGATTTGGGTCCAACAGATGGTCTTATGGATCCCAATCCAATAGACATCAAAACAAAAAATAATGTCTAATTTTATTCTGATTAAGGCATTTTTATCATATAGCAGCATCAATCAGTAACCTAGCAATAAACGAAAGATGTGAATTGATGTATTCTTCAACACTCACTACCAATCTATCAATAAATTGATGATAATTTTTACAACAGCTGGAGAATAGACCAGGCTCCCTGTAATCTAGGTAATGAAAGTTTGGTATTACATCAAATCTTGGTACCTGCAGCCTTCCATTTCTCATCCCTTGACAGGACAAATTCTTTCACAAAACCATGCATAGAAATCATGAGTAAAACCACCTTTTGAATGGAAAAACCACAGCGAACAAAAATTTGGAAGTATATGAGCAAGGATGATATATTTTGAATAAAAATTTTATGAAAGTTTAGAGAGGTTTAATATTTTGAAAACTTAAATAACATAGTGTCAGGCCCTCAATTCATTGGCACCGGAGCTTAAATCCACTAACAAAAAATCTTGGTACCTAGGTGTTTCAAAATACAGACAGAGATGCAAATTTTCTTTAATAGATCAGAATAGCATATAGTCATTAATTATAATGACAGGTACAAGAATCTTCCACTAAACTATATCCACAGGCCAGTTGGCACTGCCATGCTTCCTAATTTCTAGAATCCTAAGACAATTAGTAATAATTATTGATGGTACAGAAGCATATAAGAGATATTACTATAGTCACTCAAATGTAATAAGCAAAGATCTCTAAGCAAACCAATCGACAGAGGCAATGAATGTAAGGAGAAACACCCATTTTATTATCAAAAAACTCTAAATGAAAACCAACATTTGAGTTAATCCACATGAAATTGAGAAGTAGTAAAATTCATAAATATGTAATTGTTGATCAGGACTAAGAATTCCTATAAGATTTCCACTTTAGTTTACATCACCAACATCATGCTGATGCTCTAAGCGCCGCCAAGCTCGCTGGCGAGAAGGATCAATATCAGCTGGCCTTGTCCTAGGATGGTCTCTTCTTGCATGCTTGCGCAGTTCATCATATGTACCACTGACAAAGCATGATTCCCGGGCACAACTCCTGATCTTCAAATTAAGATAGTTCCTAGCATCCTCTACAACTTTCCACTCACTCACTGACACTCTACAAAGTGGGCATTTCAACTCCAGTTCTCCTTCTACAGGTGCTTCAATTTCATTTCTCCTTCCACAAACACTGGTTCAGTTGCACACCTAAGAACATGTAATTAATCATATACACAGAGAAATATCAAAGTTCAAATACCCTGACAGTCCTGATCTCATGACATTTTGGATTGGATAAGATCATGATCATCTCTTTACACAGATCTCTCTTTATTTTCTATACTCCGTTACAGTCTTGTAAGTCTTGTTTTGGTCAAATTTAGGTCTAAATTTCAATACTCCGTTACTGACCTTATTCGTTATTAATTCAGATGTTCATGAATCAGAACCAAGAGCTCCATTTATGTTTTTTTGCATTGAACAATGCAGATATGTGACATGGTTGCCATAGCAAGAATCATGAATGTAACGCTTGTCCTCCCTTCATTGGACCATACATCTTACTGGGATGATCCAAGGTTTGCTAGTCCTAAAACTTGATCAATCTGGTTATATAATCTTGTATTCTAATTTTTGTGAGGCTCTTATGTTTGCTATTTCAATTTGGTTTCAGTGACTTCAAGGATATTTTTGACTGACAACACTTCATTGAAACTTTGAAAGATGATATCAATATAGTGGAGTCCCTACCACCTTCCTATGCAAATGTTGAGCCTTTGAAAAAAGCTCCTATATCCTGGTCAAAGGTCAGGCCTTTACGAAGAGTTTTTTCAAATTTATTCAGCACATAAACATGTCAATAGTGTTTGTCCCTGATTATCACAGTTTATTGTGAATCTATTACTCTGATGCAGGCCTCTTACTACAAGAAAGAAGTACTTCCCTTGCTGAAGCACCACAAGGTTCTGTACTTCACTCATTCAGATTCTCGACTTGCCAATAATGGTCTTCCCAGTTCAATTAAAAAGTTGAGGTGCCGTACAAACTTCCAAGCATTGAGATATGCCTCATCCATTAGGAACTTGGGAATACCTTGGTGTCTAGGATGCACAAGAATGGGAATCCTTATGTTGCCCTTCATTTAAGGTAAGGTGTATAGTGGATCAGAGATTCCTTAAACAGTGATGTGCATGTGAATCTTTTAAAAATATCATTAATTTATGTGTTTGCTTTTGTGCTGCTGGGAATAGTATAGATTTGAGAAGGATATGTTGGCATTCACTGGCTGTGCACACAACTTGACATCGGAAGAAGCAAAGGAGCTGCAGCAAATGAGATATGCAGTAGACCACTGGAAGGAGAAAGATATTGATGGTGAGGAGAAACGGAGGCAAGGTGCTTGTCCTATGACTCCTCGTGAGACTTCACTTCTATTGAAGGCCTTAGCATTTCCATCCACAACAAATATTTACATTGTAGCAGGGGAAGCTTTTGGAAATGGCAGCATAAAAGCTCTATATGATGAATTTCCAAATATATTTACACACTCAACATTAGCTACAGAAGAGGAGTTAGAGCCTTTCAAAGACTATCAGAACAAACTGGCTGCTTTGCATTATATTGTAGCTGTAGAAAGTGATGTTTTTGTTTACACTTATGATGGTAACATGGCAAAATCAGTGCAAGGGCATAGGCGGTTTGAAGGTTTCAGAAAAACACTCAGTCCAGACAAGTAACAAGTGGACACTTTAAACATTTGATGTTTTAACCATGCTCATTGAATTTTTCTGCTTCACATGATAGAATTTTTCAAAGATTTACAAATAGGGCTTTATGGCAGGCAAAATCTGGTGAAACTGATAGATAGCTTGGATGAAGGTCAAATTACATGGAAGAAATTCACATCTAAAGTTAACAAGATACACATAGATCGAGATGGGGCTCCTTATACAAGGGAAGCTGGTGAATTCCCAAAATTGGAGGAGAATTTCTATGCAAACCCCTTACCAGGCTGTATATGTGAGAAGTACCACAGTAAAAGAAGACTATTCATAGATGAAAGCTGAGCTTGAATATGTGAGTAAGCACAATAATCTTTCTCATTTGTGGTCTAAGACCAACTGGTAGGAGGAAATTCAAGTTTTGTTTCTCCTATGAGAAGGCATACCTTAGTTCTCATCACACGAGAATTCTCAGCAACTAATCTGTGAGTATAGAACACCAGAGATCTTGTATGCTCATTTATTAACCTTCCTCATTTGTGATCTAAGACAAGCTAGTAGGAAGAAATCTAAGTTTTGTTTCTCCTACGAGAAGGCATACCTTGGATCAGAATAGCATATAGTCATTAATTATAATGACAGGTATAAGAATCTTCCACTAAACTATATCCATAGGCTAGTTGACACTTCCATGCTTCCTAATTTCTGGAATCCTAAGACAATTAGTAATAATTGTTGATGGTACAGAAGCATATAAGAGATATTGCTACAGTCACTCAAATCTAATAAGCAAAGATCTCTAAGAAAACCAATCAACAGAGGCAATTAATGTAAGGAGAAAACCCGTTCAAATTAAGAAACAAAACATTACAAGGAAAAACAACTGTCAACAGAAGAAAAAAGATACGAAGAATACCTCGATACAGCTGAATGCAGAACAAAATAGAATGGATCTCGACGTAGCTGAATGTAGAACAAAATAGAATGGACCTTGAGTATTTAAAGACAATTCCGCATGCAAAAAAAAGTCAATAAAAAAACATGCGTTAAAAATAGGTTGTTAAAAATAGAACGAAAAAGCCACGGTTAAAATTTTCCTGCAATAGAAAAAACGACATGCAAACGGCCGTCAAAATAAAACACAGTGGAAAAACATCCGAGAGGCCGTCAATTTTAACATCATCGCAGAGAAACGTCCGCAAGGTCCTTTCCCATAGGGGGAACACCTTCGGCATAAAAAGGTCTTATAGTTTAAAAAGCAATTAATAAATTGACGAGGAAGATACTCACAATTTTTTACTTTTTTTATAAAAAAGTTTACTTTTTAATTTTTTTTAAAGAGACATTTAATCGTGGTATGGTCTAGTTATTAGTTATGATGTGGAGAGTGTGTTTATTTGAGATTGATACCAATTGATTGTATTGTTTTATATCCAATCAACTTTTAGTACGTCGAAGGCATTTGCACTAGTAGAAGGTCATCCTCCCTCTGACACGGACGACGATAACGAGGGACGAGATCGTCTTGTTGACGATGTACGAACAACTGTGAGCCATACATGTGGCGGGTAAAGGGGCGTGGCGACTAAAGGGCACGGCTAAAGGGAATGGCGGGTAAAGGGCATGGCAGCTAAAGGGAAGGGATTCTTTCAATTTTTGGTATTTCTTTCCATTTTGGATTTTCGGTGAAAAAATCACAAGGACAGAATTTTTTTTTTGCCATTTTGGGAAGGGAATTGGAAGATGTAGCATCAAAAACTTGCATGTGCCATAACTTTCATTTTATGGCTCTGTTTTAGGTGTTGTTTTCTCTAAAAGTGCATATTTTTTCAAGATCTACACATTGATGGCAATATTTTTTTATTTTCATAAAATCTATTTTTGCACCTTTTTGAGATGTAGCAGCAAAAACTTGCATGTGCCATATCTTTCATTTTGTGGCTCCATTTTAGGTTTCGTTTTCTCTAAAAGTGCATATTTTCTCGAGCTCTACGCATTGATGGAAATATTTTTTTTATTTTCATAAAATCTATTTTTGCACCTTTTTGGACCAAGCAACTTCTTGCAATCTTCTAAAAGAATTATGAGCTTTGATCGTCTATAGACAGATTAGTAATTAAAGATACTGGATAGCTTTCCAAAACTTGGCAAGTACTCGCCAAAACTCATCGAGTATTCTTCCGTGCTCGGACTAATCGTCCCACCTGCCAGCTTGGTCGCAACCTACGAGCACATGTTTTTTGAAGTTTTTACTTTCAATCACATTATTGTAATAGCTACTTATGAAATCAATGAAATGTGATATTATCTCTCTCTTTTGAAATGTGAATTTATCTTTTGTTTTTATATATTTAATAAAAATGTATATTTCTCATAGTCGAATTTAATGACAAATTTAATCGTTGTTTTTTTTACCAGCGAATTTTTCACAAATTTAATCATCGGCAAATTCAAACATGAATTCGAATGCGGTAACTTAGATGTCAGGTTGTTATCAGTGGTGGCTCTTTTTAGAGAAGTTCCATGTTACTTACTGGCATGGGTTAAATTTGATGTTCACATATGCCTTTGGACAACACCTTTGGTCATAATTGTCATCAAATGCTAGACAAGGGAGCATGAATTAATGATCCTCGAGCAATCGACACATGGAGCTTAGATCAAATTCTCTCTAAACAGTTGGCATCTCAACTAGCTCAACAATTTTTTATATCAGTGTAGCTACCGTGGACTATTAATTCGTTAAACCATACACAACACTGGTCAACTCTTCACCATTATATTTGATTGAAATGCATTTGGTTTAACTATAGGGAGACATGAACATCTAGAGAAACAAGTCTGCCCAAAAAGCAAGCATGGATACCGTTAAAAGCACAGGTAACTTTACCTTCCTCGAACAGCTCCAACACATCAATGTCTTTGTTGCTTGTTAACAAATTTGATTGATACTTCATGTTTTTTTTCTGCTTCATTTTTCCTTTCGACTCCGCAATATTTCATTTTTGACATTAACATCGCACAACTCTCGTGCGATTGCTAGTGTGTGTGTGTGTGTGTGTGTGTGTGTGTGTGTGTGTGTGTGTGTGTGTGTGTGTGTGTGTGTGTGTGTGTGTGTGTGTGTGTGTGTGTGTGTGTGTGTGTGTGTGTGTGTAATTTGTAATAAAAATATTTCTTTCAATTTTTATTATTAATTGAAATTAGTGATATATAATACAAATGAATGTTTTTTTTTGTATAATATTTGTAAATTACTTTTATTAATAATTAATACAATAAATTGTGTGTGTGGTTGGTGGGGGGGGAAGGTAATAGAATTGTAGACCATTATTCTCCTACATTCTATTAGAATTCACCCATGTCCCATTAAAATTAATTTAATTAATTCTATTATGCATGAACTATACACATATACCCCTTAGCTATTTAAATTAAATAAAATCTATTTATCCACTCAACTTCACTTCACTAGTTCACTCCACTTAAGTTCTGGAACCCTACAAAGGAGAAAGCAAAATTAGACGTAAAAATTGAAGAATTTAATAGCCAAATTTTCAAATTCATTTCTCCTTTACTTCTTATTCAATCAAGTCAATTGCACAGAACAAATCAACTTGTTAAATAAGGAAATTACATTCATTAATTCAACTATAAATAAGAGGTTCTTTCCTTCAAATTCATCTCTTGGAAGCTTAAGGAATTTGCATCGGCTTTATGTGAATTTTCCACTTGAATTTGCATGCCATAAGACTACCCATTTGATCAAAAAATCCATTTATTTCTTGTAGCACATATTTCTTCTATTTGGAATTCATATTGGAGAATCCACAAACAACTCATCAAAAGATATTCCACAAGTGTTTTAATTCATTCCACACGTTAGCCATCTCATATGAGGTTGCAAGAGAATGAGAAAAAGCCTCAAGTTTGTTTGTATTGCTTTTTTCTTCCATTGTTTCAGTTTTCCTTGTATACAATCTAGCATGCATAATGGGACACCCACACATTTTTATCATTTATTATTCATTTTCAATCAATTTAAATTTTTTCATGTTGTTGTCTTGTTTCATACCTACTGATAAAGTTTCGGGACATTTGATGGAGTAAAATCCGAGAAAATAGCCATTATGTCATTTTTTCTTCATTTTTGTGCATCTACAGGTTCCATGCATTACCGTCTTCTAATCTACATCTGCATATCCTATGAAGTTTGATACAGTGTTGTTACCTACACTATCGTGTTGTTGTTTCTGTTAGCGCATTGTTGGATGTGCTAGCGTGTTGTTGCATGTGCTAGCATGTTGTTACTTACGCTAACATGTTGTTTCTTGCGCTAGAGTATTATTATATTTGATAGTGTGTTGTTGTCGTCACTAGCATGTTATTTCTTATACTATCATGTCGTTTCCTACGCTAGCATGCCATTTCTTGTGCTAGCGGGTTATTTCCTACACTAGCATGTTGTTGTTTGTGTTAACACGTTGTTGTTTACGCTAACGCGTTGTTGCCTACGCTAGCATGTCGTGGTAAATTTCATCTTATTTTCTTAACTTTTTGACATCATATTTTTCAATTTCCTACTGTTATATGCATTTTTAATCTTTGATTAATGAGATAACGGTGCTAACATTTGAATTTTTTGTTCATTTACATTCATTTTTTTAGATTAAAGCTACATGTGCTCTTCTCTCATGCTCTTGAGAAATCTTGAGAATCAAAAATGGCCACAATCATTTGTTGTTGCTTGCTTCTAATATTGTTGTTGTAGGAAAATTACTAAACATTTGTGATGTAGGACCATTGCGAAATTGGATGATTTTCATCCATAATATCAAGCAACAAACTACTGACAAATTTGCATGCAGGTTTCCTTAATCAAAGACAAAACAAACTTTGTTAATTAAAATCAACAAAATAATATAAAACATTATCATTACATGTTCAGATAAGGGTAAAACCCATCCAGTTAACTGTGGCAAGTACTTGGGCATAATCCCTAAAGCTAATTATGATAAGTATGACTTCAACCCTAAAGTAGTTGGTACATTGAGGAAACTGGACAACGAAATGGGAAGTGCCCCATCCTACTTGACTAGTATTACCCGTGAGGAAAACCAAATGTTTTTTGTGTTAATGGCCTCATTCTTAAGTGATTGAGGGATAAATAAAAGGAACGATAACCATATCATACCAATCCAAGAACACAAATGTTAATCAAACACCATGATCAAGAAGATGAAAGCAATTTTCCAAAATAACTTTACGTAAACCTTTACAAACAAATGAGTAGCAATATCATATATTATTATGGAACTCAATTAAATACAATGATAATGGGCATTGTTTATATAGGCAAGGAATAACAATCTGAGAACCAGTCAAGGTCATAGATCAAGCCATAAATCATGGAAACAACTAGTCATCAAAGAACTAGTTAAGTCCGTAGATTTATGAGAGAACTAGACATCAAGGATTTAGTCAATACCATAGATCAAGGAAATAAATATACTTGACAACTAGATAATATCCCCCTAATATCTAAATAAATAAAAATACATATTCACACATATAAGTGGGAGGATAAATACAATAAAGGTAAATAAAGTACCTAGGTGAACATGAGCTAAGGTAAATACCTAATCTAAAACCCCACCTCAAGTGAAGCTAGGGTCCAAAATAGAAGTGGCATCTCCATAGTATGAGTTCTGGAAACTAGGCTTGATGAGGTACTCATGTACAATATATCCATGAAGAAATCTCAAATAAAAAGAAGGAAAGAATCCTGCTAGAAGGAAAGAGAAAGAAGAAGAAGAAAGAAGATGTTCTCATGAACACCCCCCAAGAACAACTTCTGAAACCCCAAGCATTCCACGCAACTCAAGGTAGCGAGGCAATGTGAAAGGCTCCGTAAAGATGTCTACAACTTGCTACTGAGTTGGAATGTACTCCAAGCAAATAACTCCATCCTGAATGTGTTGGCGAATGAAGTGGATGTGTATCTCAATATGTTTGGTCTACTAGTGCTCAAAGGGGTTATGAGAAATGTGAATGGCACTTTAGTTTTCACACCAAAGTATAGTCGGTGAATTCTGTGGGAATCCAAACTCTATCAATAACTGTTGAAGCCAAAAAATTTGTTGACTCATTGTAACTACTAGCTTGTACTCTACCTCTAAAGATGAAAGTGCAATAGCCTGTTGCTTTTTACACACCCAAACAACTGGAGAAGAACCAAGAAAAAAAATATAGTCAAAAGTGTAATGCATGTTATTAATAGAACCTGCCTAATTAGAATTTGTATACCTAACCAACTGAGTAGAACCCTTAGTGTAGTGTAGGCCAAAGTGGGAAGTGTCATGCAAATAGCACAAAATCCTTTTAACATCCTACCAGTGACTACTATGAGGAGAATGTGCAAACTGAGATTCAAGCCCTAATGCAAATGAAATATCAAGGAAAGTATGGTTCAAGTACATGAGACTCCCAATGAACTTCATATACAATGTAGGATCACAAAGTGGTGTGGTACATGTGGAAGTAAGAGTAACTCTAGACTGAAAAGGAGATGGACTTGGCTTGCAATAAGCCATATCAACGCACCTAAGAAGATCATGGGTGTACTTTTACTGACTCAAATGAATCCTTGAATCTGTCTAAGAAAACTAAAAACCAAGGAAATAATGCAATAGCCCAAGATCTGTCATGTCAAACTGTGTATAAAGAGCCCTTTGAATACTCTGAATGTGGGAAGAAGAGCTTCCAGTAAGTAATAGATCATCAACATACAAGACAAGTATCAAAATATCCTCACCAACATACTGGAGATACACCGTATGATCAAAGTGGAAACAAGACAAAAGTAATAGAGAGAAGAAAAGAATCCATCTTTTCATACCAATCCCGAAAGGCTTGTTTGAGACTGTCAAGAGACCTTCGGAGCCTACAAACAAGAGAAGAATCCTGAAAAAATCCAGTTGGTTGCTCCATGTATATTTCCTCTGGTATATCTCCATGTAAGAATACACTCTTCATGTCTATCTAGTGTACAGGCCACCCCTGGGATGCAAAAATAGAAAGTACAAGGCATACAACATCCATCTTGGAAAAGGGTTCAAAAGTCTCAGAGTAATCAATACCTTCAACTTGTGAAAAAATATTTGCAACAAGATGAGCCTTATACTTGTCAATGGACCCATCAGCTGTGTATTTGGTTTGGTATACCCACTTACACCTAACCATATTTCTTCCTTTAGGAAGAGATACCAAATACCAAGTACAATTCTTCATCAAAGAAGAATATTCAGATGTCATCGCATCATCCCACTCCTGTATCCCATGAGCCTTTGAAAAAGACTGTGGATCCTCAGAAACTACCTAACACAAAATTCTAGAACCTGTAGAATGTGTGTGATGATGCCTAGTGGGTGGAAGATCCTCTATGAAAGGTGTTGCCTCAAAAGTTGTAGTACGATCCCACTTAGGCATAGTGACAACATCAGTGGTAATAGGCTCCTCAATGACATCTATAACCTCCTCATCAACCTCCTCAAAGAAAGCATCCTCGAGATGAGATGAAGAAGAAAGGAGGCATTGAAGAAGATGAAGAATCATGAGGAGTGAATCGCTCATCAAACTGAACATGTGTTCGAAAAATAACGTCATGGTATCATAATCTAGAAGTCAATAAGTTATCATGTCCTTACACTACCCTACAAAGATCAACGGTTCTCTCTTCTTATACAAAGCTTTCTTTTTCTTCTTTAGCACAAAGGCCCAAGCATGGCTCCTAAAGACTTGAAAAAATGAGACATCTGGATTAGTGTTGGACCAAGCTTCCTCTGGAGTCAAATTCTCAAGTGCTCTGTGGGGTGTGAGATTCTTAATGTAGTTAGCACAATTAACTGCTTCTACCTAGTAGATAGGAGGTAAATCTCTGGAATGCATCATACAGTTAGCCATTTCCTTCAAAGTTCTATTCTTCCTTTCTGCTAAGACATTCTATTGTGGAGTATGAGCAACAAAATGTTGGTGAATAATTCCTTGACTTGCCAAAAAATCAAAAAATATTTCTGAAGTACTCCCCCCCATTATTAGTACAAAGGTTTTTTATGCTACTAAAAGATTATTTCTCAACCAAAGCCTTGAATACTTTGAAGTGTGAAAAAAATCACTTTTGTACTGGAGAAAATAAACCCAAGTACACCTCGAGAAATTATCAATAAATGTAAGTGCATACTTAGCTCTATTGAAAGATGGGGTAGGAAAAACCATCAAGTCTCTGTGAACAAGCTCAAGTGGTGAAGAAGATCTCTTAGAAAAATTCTTAGGAAAAGGATCTTGGTGTTGTTTCCCTAATGCACAACCATGACAAAATCCCTCAAGACAAGAAAATATAGGAAGACCATCTACCATATCATGAGTGATCAACTCCTTTAAATATCTATAATTGAGATATCTAAATCTTTCATGCCAAAGCTTACTCTCTGAATCTACATGAGAAACCAATCTTGTCCCTATAGAAGTGTCATCAAAACCCTCAAAGTGATATAGTCTAGACCTATGATCAATAATGCCCTGAACAACCAGTGAATGAGGCTCCGAAAAAGTTCGTACTTCTGCTCCATGTGGTGTAAAATTCACTATTTTTCCTTGACTAGAATGAAAAATTTGATCTACAGAAAACAAATTTATAGTGATGTTAGGAACATATAGTGCATCTTTGATACTACCACCATCAAGTTATATATCACCTTTTCATTTAATAGAAAGGAAGAATCTCCAACCTCAATTTTGGAAGTAGAACTCAAACCTAGAGAAACAAAAGACTCCTTGGAAGAATTTATGTGATGAGAAGCACCAGAATCTATAACCCAACTATCTGCAAGTGGTGACTGAGATCTCCTAAAAACATTAAGTGCATTGCCATGTTGATTAGAAGGAGGTGGCGCGGAGATAGAATTTTTTTTTTTTTACTGCATCCTTTAAGGCTTGCATTTGCTTATAACACATATGTTCTTCATTATTACTACCCCCACAAAAAGAGTATGAACGGCTAGACTTATTCTTAGATTTAGAAGACTCCTTGGGTTTTGAGTTGTTTTATTTGGGTTTAGGAGCAATTTGAGATGGAGAAGGTGTGGATTTGGTGTTACTATTTGGTTTTCCCTTACCCTTAGGATTAGATGCAACTAATGCCTTTTGAGATGTGGAAGACTCAAGGTGAGTCAAATTTAGATTCTTCCCTAGTAAGTCTTTCACAAAATGTTTCTAAGTTGGGCATTTTGAATTTTTCACCTAAGGCATCCATGCTAGAGAAAAAGTTAGAATTAAAAATTTGGAATGGTCCTCTCAACTTGAATAGAATCAAGTAAACACACTCTTCATCTTTCTTATCTCTTCCACTTCCCTTCAAATATGTCAAAAAATAATTGAACTTGGTAAGATAGTCGATAATTATTAAAAAATCTTCAAGATTAAGAGAGGTGATCTCAATGTCAAGTTGCATCGCTCTCATATGATCCACCTTACTAAACAAATCCTCCAATTTCTCCCAAATTTTGAATGGAGAGTTACATTTTTCCAAATGAAATAAAATACTATCACTTACATAAGTTCCTATCAAACCCATACACTCATAAAATTTGCACTGGTACTGAAATTTCTCATATTCTCTAGTGAACACTAGTTGTTCTGAAAAATTTAAATCCCATAATCCTATCTGCTTGATTATTGTTTCCATTCTTGGTTTCCATGTGTGGTAATTATGTGTTGTTAATGGCTCAACATGATCGAATGCAGAAGTAAATAAAGACGTCATCCTTAAAAAATCACCAAACAAAATGCAAGAACCAAGCAATGTAACAAGACCCCCAAACAATGCAACAAGAGCCCCCCCAGATTTTGGCACTTTATAATGAGTGTGTGTTACGATATGGCACTTTATAATTACGGTGTGATTCTCAAAATAAAAACAAGCACTTTTACAAAACAAAGGCACTCAAAACTTAGTTACCGATCAAAAGATACAAGTTTTTCAATATTATGCTATACTATTTATTTTAGTTTCCACTTAAACAGAATAAAATACTCTTTCCTTCACCACACAAATAAAATGAAAGGGGGATGGAGTTAAGCACCTACTAGTATGAACCACAAGCTTTAAGCCCTCATATGACCATACCATATGACCAGGGGCTAAGGATTTCAATGGGTGTTTTGTAAAATAAAACTTACAAACGGATGTCAATAGAAATCTCCTACTCTAATAGCATAAAAATAACGATAACTAGATCATACGAAGCCAAAAACACAAATATTAATCAAACACCACAATCAATAAGATGAAAGTAATTTTTCAGAATAACTTTACATAAACCTTTGCAAACAAATGAGCAACAATATCATATATTATTATGGAACTCAATGAAATACAATGAGAATGGGCCTTGCTTATATAGGGAAGGAATAAAAATATAAGAACCAGTCAAGGTCGTAGATCAAGCCATAAATCATGGAAACAACTAGTCATCAAAGAACTAGTTAAGTCCATATATTTATGAGAGAACTAGACATCAAGGATCTAGTCAATACCATAGATCAAGGAAAGAAATATACCTAACAACTAGATAATATGCCCCTAATATCTAAATAAATAATAAATAAATATCCACACACATAATTGGGTGAGGATAAAAACAATAAAGGTAAATAAAGTACCTAGGTGAACATGAGCTAAGGTAAATACCTACTCTAATAGTAAAGTCCATCATCAGAAATTTTTTGTTACATGTACTCGTTCGGAAAAGCATTGGTGAGAGAATTTCCCTAAACTCCTTGGAAGATTGAAAAAATGGGGACAACCAATTCCATTGTGTTCCAAAATTTTATCAAAATCAAATGACCATGCTCTTAGCCTTAGTCTATGATTTCACCAAAAAACCTAGACTTAAGCAAAATCAATTCATCTCGTGATTTAAGTCTTTTCATTATATATTCAATTTATCCATTGTTTAAGCACATCCGATCCAATACAAACCCCTTAAACGTTAAATATTCAATTTATTCACGTATTAAACTACATAAAAATAAACTCAATCAAGAGTCTTATATCTTGAATATTCATTTTGTTCAATTACAGGCAATTCATAAGCAATTGAATCAAGAAATAACATCTTAAACATTATACATTGAATATTCCAACATCCACACTTTATATGTAATGAAATCACTTGTATAATTCTGATTATCACTAGAAATGGAACACCAAAGAACACAATATTGCAGATAAATGATCTCAATATGCAAGTAGAATAGCTTAGCCACTTCGAGGGGACAACCTCCAAACCATACAATAAGACTCAAATGATCAATATGATGATTAATGTAGTGCCCACTTCCCTTTGGCACACTTTATTACTGATCATGAGACTATAAGACTATATGACAGACATTTTTATAGTTTTGATTTAGTATGGTGTTAGATGTCGGATCATGGATTATTGTCGGATCTGATAATATATAATGCATGGTGATTATTAGAGACACCTTACATGTGGATGATGATATATTATTGGAAATGGATGTTTAATTGAAGTTATTCAAACATGTGATTTTGGAGATTATGAGTAAACCTAGAAAAGGAAAATTATTTCATGATGATATAGTTGTCGATATAAATTGTAAATGATTTCATTGATTGCCTTGGTGATTTTTGTGATTCATATGTATAGATGATTTTGTGACTTTGTTATATATTCATTTTGGACGTTCTGATATAGCCACAAGGCAGAATGAGGTATTTGTGCTTTGCAAGTTTAAAATATCACAACAAACATCGGGGGATTAGAGACTAACCAAAGTGGAATTCTAGGTGAATTCGACAAGGTCACCATGGCAACTTCTTTTATTGTGTTGTGTGTGTTGTATTTAGTTAGGGGATCCCATGGGGGGGGGTGGGGGGGGGGGGGGGGATTTCCTTATATCGTACCATGGGTTTGTGTATTTTATTAATGTGTTTCTTTTATTCATTGTTGTATGTATTTTATTTGTAATGTGTTCTCTTCTTTTAATAAATTAGTTGTGGTAGATTAATGTGGAAATCATATGATTAAAATTCAAATAAATCAAATTGGGATATGGGAAGTAATTATAAGAGTTGTTGGTTGTTGTAATTAATTTGTAAGAGCTTGTGTAAGTCAGATTTTAGAGAATGAAATACTCCACCTCCATGGAAATTCGAATTTGTCCTTGGGAGCAGTTTTTAGAGGCTTGCGAGACAAGTAAAACTTGCCCCATGCCTCTAAATTTAATTCACCAACCATACTAATGGTTGGATATGTGATTTGTGACTTCTAAAATGAATTTTATTCATCATGTTGTTTGTTTTGGATTGCACTCTCTTAATTTTCATTTAATTTGTTGTCCCTTGAGATGTGGGCTCTTTTGAGTGTGCAAGTAACTTGTCATTTTTCACCCACATCTTTATTGAGCTTTGGATTTTGGAGTTTGTCTTTGGTGTTTGATTGTGAGGATGTATGATGTGGAATCCTACATGGATCCACATCATCCTCTTCTTTCCCTCTTCTATATATTTCAAGCTCTCTTCTTATTTTGGGGGTTGTTGAAACTTTTGGAATGCATCTTTGGGTGCATTTTTCTTATGATTGGACCTCTTACTTTGGGGAAGCTTTGGTGAAGACTGTTGCTTGGTTGTTGGACCTCCTTGCATTTATCCTTGGGCACATTTTTTTGTGATTAGAGCTCATATTGACTTGGAGGAAATACGAGAGCATTTGATACTTTGGCACTATTGTTTTTGGGACTGTATTTTTGACATTTAAAGCTTGTTGTGTGGAGCAAATCCTTCCATGGAGAGGTAGGAGTTTATTCCTTCTTTTATTGTTGTTATTTTCTTGTTGAGTTGTGTGTATGGAGAATGTTTTATTGCTTTTTTTTGCTGGTTGGATAGACTGCCTTAGGGAAGGTGTAGGAGAAGGCTATGAGCAATTCTTGTGGGGGGGCATAAGGGAATGCCATTGGCATCAGAATTTTGTGGAGGGAGTTTGGGGTTGGGATCCACCATGGAAAAGAAATAGATTACATTTCTTACTTTGTGGGGGGCATAAAAGAATCTGTGGGGGGCATAAGGAGGGATTCTGTGGGGGGCATAAGGAAATGTGTGTGATGAATTACTTGGTGTTTTGTATTTGGTGGATGCCCAATTTCTAATTCTTAGGCATAATTAGCTTCCCCCATAGTCCTTGCTCCATTGGCTTACATAATCAAGTCTGAGTTGTGATTCGAATGTTTGCTATTGTAGTTGTAAACTATTGTTTTGTATTGAGTTATGTTTATATTGACATGTGCATGTGTGAAAGAATGTTGTGTTGTGGAAGCCAGTTGTTGCCATGGGTTAAATTACATCTAGTATTGTACTTTGGTTGGGGCTTGGGGGCCAATGATAAAGGAAGGATTCTCCTTTCATTGGATGTCTTGGTTGGGTGGAGAGTGTTGCCTTTCCCCCTCTTTATTGTAATCAACTTGGAGAAAAGAGAAAATGAGCATGCTGTTGTCCTGGACCAATGGAAAAATATAGTTTGAAAGTCCCTTGTGAATACTCTTTTTATTGTAATCCTTTCCCACTTTGAAGTGGATGATTTGTATAATTATTTTAAATGAGAAGTTGCTTGTATTCATGAGGAAATATTGAAATTGAAAGGTGAAATGTATAGAGTTATATTTCATTCTCTGTTTTGAAAAGGAATGTAAAAAATGGTTATATGTATTGTATATTATATTTTGAAGTTAAAAGAAAGAGATAAGTTGTAAAATTGTTGTTGAAAGTCAATAAAGGAATGCCCTACCTTCTCAAAATTGTATGACTGTATTGAAATTGAACTGCTATTGTGAATTAAAATCTTTGTTGGAAAAAAGAATACGTAGGAAGGAAGTATGTTGTTTTTGCATCCTTGGAATTATATTAAAATTGAAATCAGAACTTGTAATTTAACTTGGAAATTAATTGTTAGAATCATCTAAAGGTAATGGATTAGTTTAGGTATTAAATACCATACCTATAGGACAAAACTGATAAATAACTCCTTCAAAGAAACTAATCACTGACATTGTGTATAATTTTAAACCGGTAAAAAGGAATGTAATCAAATTATACAGTTCATACCCGCACTTAACAATCAACTTAAAAATGTTACAGATTAGTATGTTAAAACATTTAGGAATTCAAATTGACAAATAAATCTCAAGAAAACAACTTAACCATTGCTAATTTGAAAATGATCCCTCTAATAGTCGTTTCTGTCACTTGTTGGAAAAATACAATTTTGAATCAATTGAACAAATTAACTTTCCAAAAACACCCTAAACCCTCCCTAGACTAGTCCTCCATGTTTTTTTGACATGTTGAGTGAAGGAGGAGATCTAATTTAACCAAATTGAGAAGTTGAAAATTGTCAATTCACTAATTATAAGCCTACGTATCCTTTTTGCAAAATTGACCCTTAAAAACTTATCAAAATATAAAATTTATGTTTCCTATGCAAAGAGGGCATTGAGAGATTTCAAAAAAGTCCTCATTTGCCCAAAACTGAGCTTCCTAGCAAAATTTATGGCACTTTGAAGTTTTTATGCCTTGGCGGGCCCGCAACCCAAAAATTTCCCGTCATTTTGGCCTTAGAAAAGTTTTTGGAAAAATTTTGGTTTAGGAAAAATTTTCATTTTCCTCCGCTAGCCTGCGGCCAATCAGAGGATGCCATGTGTCCTCTTGGAGCTACGGCGGAGGCACAATTTCTTTTCAACCATTGACCTTTTTTTTAATTTTGGAAATAAATTCATTCTAGCCCCGCTGACCCGTGGCCCCGTAACCTTCCATCGCCATGGGGTTTTTCCCTCTGTAGGCACGCAAACCCGCACGTCATTTTCCTTCTCTTTTCCCCTTTTGGAAAAATTCTTCGCATCTCCCCGCCGCTCCTTGCACCCCTCTTCTCTTCTCCTCGTAGCCAACCATGGAACGCCACATGTCCCCAAGTGGACCCATGGGCGCAGGAGTGTTGTTTAGTTTTTCGTCTTCCATGGGTGATGTGCCCTAAATCCTTCTGCCGCTCTGCCCTTCCCTATTCCCCAGCGTTGTCTCTGAGACTACCACGTGTCCCTGGAGGACCTGCACAGGCACGGGCTCATTTGGGAAATTTCTCCCACGCAAGGAAAATTGCCTTTAGCCGCCCCACGACCTGCCAACCCGCCAACAGGGTTTTTCACCCCTGCTTGATGTGTGTCCCCCTAAGGGAAATTTTGATGTAAAAACTCTGCCCGCTCATATCTTGAGTTCTGTAAGGAGTTAGGAAGACATCTTTATATCACCGGAAATGTGAGAAAATTTTCTATCCATTTGAAATGGTTAAGGGAAATTTTGGAAGTGTTAAGAAGGAGAAAAATCTAATTGAAAATTCAATCCTATTAGAGAGTTGGGTATGGGGGAAAATTGCTCCCTAAACCTAACTGAAACATCTAGCCCTAATTTTTGGACCTTGTGGCCTCTAGGAATTGTTAATAAAAGAGAAGTTTTTTCTTGTGGATTTGAGTTGTTCCATAATTTGTTAGTGGTAGCTGTTGCCTAGCAACCTAGGGGTAGACACTCTCAATCAAGTGTTGGGAGTGGGTAAGTGAGACCTTGTTTTGTTGACTTTATTTATGTGTTCTTTCCCTCACTATAATTTAACCCTGATCTTGTCTTGATCTGGTGGAAATTAATTACCTTGGGTATTTAATTGTTTTGGGTCCCTTAACCCTAAAATTTAATAAGGGAATATTTAGCTAAAATGTCAATGAAATCAATAATTAAATTAATCCCTAGAGAGATTTGAGCTAGGGTGGACCTATTGCACTTGTTGCTCTATAATGAGGAATTAGTAATTATTATATTGGGAAAAATTATCAGTTGAACTTAATTGTCTTCGAGACTTTGGTTGTTAACTCCTAATAAAAAAAAATTA
Source organism: Taxus chinensis (assembly GCA_019776745.2). Lineage (NCBI taxonomy): Eukaryota > Viridiplantae > Streptophyta > Pinopsida > Cupressales > Taxaceae > Taxus > Taxus chinensis. Next base: position 851,139,966 of record CM034150.1, read on the forward strand.
TTCCATAAATTTCTAGCTAAACCTAGGTTGTTCATGGGTCTCGATTGGGTTGTTTTAACCAGGCATTAGACTTGGTATCAGAGTAGTGGTTCGAAAGCTTGGACCATTGGACACACTAGAAAACTTGAGACATGAACGGTAAACCTAGCACACTTTTGAATCTAAGAAAACAAACTTTTTTGAAAATTGAAGAAGAAATAAGTATGAAGAAATATTACATTACTCGGTTCATTTGAACTGCCAGAATTAAAATGATAATAAAATAATAATAAGTTGTTCGAGTTGTTGTGCTTGCTTAGTGACATTTTGTCTAAACCTGTGGTAACTAAAAATGTCAAATTAAATTGATTTTGGTGAACTTCTAATATAATGGAAACTTGGTTCCCTTTTTGAAAATTTGTTGTTTTACAAGACCTAAAACTTGATTTAATTATAAGATGCATTAAGCCCTTGTTGAGACCCTTCCTTATTGGAGTTGTTGGAATGATGAGTTGTATGATGTGATCATTTTGGTTGGATAGTAGTGGTTGTGTTCTGGGTCAGGAAGAGTTAATTAGAAGTTGTTTAGAGCTTCCTTCCTTAATTGGTTCAGAAAGAGGGTCTAGTTAGTTTTTTATGTTGTTACCCATATGAGAGGGTGGACACTAAGTCTGGGTGTTGTCTAGGACCCAGTCCTTTGTATGTGTTCTTGGAACTAACATCGAGGCAGAGTACCCCTATTGGCGGCCATAAAAGGCTACGGAGTGAATGTGGTGTTAACTTTTGTGTTTTACATTCATAATCTTGTGTATTTTATCGAGGACTAGGATCTTATTTTATGATTGGATTGAGAAGCTCTGAGAATCTTTTATTTAGTATGATTTCTGCAAGAATTTGCAAACTTTGCAATGCATCTACTTAGCCACTTTTATTGATTTCTAATATTTCTTGGACTTTATTTGATTGATGACTTGGAGCTCATGATGTTGTTGGCTACTTGGCTAAACGTTAGGTGATTTCCTTCTTGCATATTGTTGAGCTAGTTTTATGCTTCATGCATGGTGAAAATTGTCGTATGGGGGTACACCCTGGGTATCTTGAAGGTCCTTTTAGGTGCTTAAAGTCGTGCCTTGGTTATGGATGCATGGAACCTTGAGTGTGTCTAAGATTTTTGAGCGACCCTTTTTGTTATTTGACCTTTCTAGAAAGAAATTTTGTTGTGTAGTATGGTCTAGAGGGCAGTCTGACAGTGGTAGTGGTGATTCTATTCAATCTAGTAAGAGCTTGACCATCATCAGAGTAGAAGAGGTTATTTATGGGATTTTATATTTTGTTACAATTGGATTGCCTCTTTGGTTGACTATAGATGTTACTGGAAAAGTGTTTGTTTTGATAGTGACTTTTCATAGATGGCATGTTAAATTGTATCTTGGGTTCCTGGTTGCATCATAGAAAGTTTTGACTCGTGGAATGTTTGCATCTTGGTAATTATGGATAGATTTAAGCCTTTCAGGCAGTGTTTTTATTTAAGTGTACTCGTTTTACTCTCTTGACTTATAAATAAGTTTACCCTTACCTTAAATTTCCTTTACTATGAATAACATTCTATGATCTATTAATCTTTGGGTTGCTTGGAAACACTTATGGATGCTTTGGGTCTTTTGGATATTTCTCTTAGAAATGTTAGTTTGGTAGATCTTAATAGATAATGTCGATGGTGCTTATATTGTACTTCCTCTTTTTAAAAAGGAAAAAAAAAATATAACTTTTGGCTATTAAGTTCATGATTTGGTAAATTATTTGGTTGCCCCATTGCATTTAATACCTTTTAGTATGGATGTGGTTCCTTGGAGTATAGTTTCATTGCCATTTTGTTGCTTGGCTGGTGGTATCTTGTGGGGACATGAGTGGTATTGATTGGAAAACCTTCTTTGGTTATTAGGGGAGTAAAATGTTACCATCCTAAACCACAAAAAAAAATTGTTAAACCTTAATAGATTCGTAAAAGTAAAATTTTACCTCTTTTATGAGCCTTTCTTGAAATTTTCTTATGAAACTTGTGGAGACCCACTAAGAATGCGTAATGATGCTTGTAATTATTCAGTGAATTTTTGAAATCTTGGTGTGATTCATGTTGGTTCATTGTTTCCTAGTTCTTATAAAAAAAATTAATAACGTGTTTTCTATGTTGAATGTCTCTTGTTCCTTTAAAATCAAAATGTGGTGTGTTGATTTGTATCTCCTTCCCATAAAATTAATTTTGTGATGTGTTTGAACCATCATACTCATCAAAAGTTGATTGATAAGATGACTCAACCAAAACACCATAAAACTATACTTAAGGAGATTTGACCTTGGAACTTAACTGGAGCATAGAAAAGGGAAGTGATCCTTGTTATACCCTTGGTAGATTAATAGAAGAAATAAAAACCATGTAGAAGAATAGAAAGGAAATCTTGTCCATCCACCTTCTTTACAAGTAAACTAAATGCTCTTCCTATACAGAATGGTGAGACATCATGCCCACCTTAGTGGCGCTCTTTATAACATAAACTGATGATGTCATAATAGAAGGAAGTTTGTAACTAAGGAAGCATGAAAGGAATGTTCTTATCAAGAAAAGCTATAACTTTTGACTTAATAAGTTGATTTTTAAAATGGGTAAAATTTATGTGTATTGAGTGCAATATATAGTTGAACTTGTAGTTTTGTTGCCTACCTGAAATTGTCAAACACCCGGTGGATAGTAATGTGTTCTAGTTGTTTATTACTTCTTGTCCATGGATGTATGTGCCTTTCTTGTGGGAGTTTTGGGTCATCACACCCTTATCATCCCGTAGCTTGACGGATGTGAGTTGTGGTCCTTTTTTTTGGATTGAGACTTATCTGGTTTTTTCTTAGAAGCAACCTCTATGCGTGTTGTCTTGTCCTTGGAAACCTAAGTTATTGTAATTTTAAGGCAACATATGTTAAGGATATAAAATAACTTCGGGAAGTCTTCTTTTCTTCATATTCTTTGGGTCACCTTGTGGTTGAAGCCCTTCCTCACATTAGGATGGAAATTGCAAGATGATGTTATTCACCTTGGATTTGATTGGACCCCATGTTACTGCCCTTCTCCCTGGCAACCTTGAGTGGTCCTTGGTGTTCCTTGTGCTCTTTTTATGGTTATTCCGAGCTTGAGTAGGAAATAGGATAAATAATCCCCATTGTGCTTTAATGTATGGTGCTTGAATTGATATGTTAGTTGCTAGGGGAGATATATATATATATGGTTGACTTCTTTATATTTGGTTGTTTGGTGTGCTCGATTCTTAAAACAAAGTGCAAAAAATCAGACTATAGGAAAACCTTGTGGTCTTGACTTCGCTTGCATTATCATGAAAATTTGATTGTACCCTCTCGAGTTATAGAAATGCTTTCCTTAATTGTAAATTTTTTGCTGATTTAGGTGTCCTTGTTGATCGACCCCACTTTTGTGATCTCGATTTGTGGGACCTTGTGTAGACTTGTTTCTCGTGCAAAATTGGTCATGGTTGATTTTGATAGCCTTATCTAAACAATAAAGTATGAATGCATAATTTAACCCTAGTGGAAACCTCAACTTTTGTTAATGTGGTATGTGTATCAGTGGGAAACTATGTGGTCATCTCAATTTTATGGAAATTTTCCCTGTAATTCCCTTATTGGGTGGTTGCTCTTGATGATCTTTTGGAACTCTTCTTGTTATATTGTTATGTGTTGTGACTTGTTTGATAGTAAGGATACTCCTTAGATTCTCATGTCCGTAGCCTTGCATGCTGAAAGTTTACAACTCATCCCTTGCAATCTCCCTTTTTCTATTGAATTATATTGGACCAAACTTGAGTTCTGTAGACCCACACTTGTTTGAAGCAAACAATCCCATAATGAGAGTGATCCTTTTTCTGTTGCAATTATTCCTATCTCTCTTTCCTATGACTTCCAAGAGGAATTCGAGTCTAAGGGGAGGGGGATGTAGTGCCCACTTCCCTTTGGCACCCTTTATTACTGATCATGAGACTGAAAGACTATATGACAAACATTTTTATAGTTTTGATTTAGTATGGTGTTAGATGTCAGATCCTAGATTATTGTCAGATCTGATAATATATAATGCATGGTGATTATTAGAGACACCTTACATGTGGATGATGATATATTATTAGACATGGATGTTTAATGGAAGTTATTCAGACATGTGATTTTGGAGATTATGGGTAAACCTAGAAAAGGAAAATTATTTGATGATGATATAGTTGTCGATATAAATTGTAAATGATTTCATTGATTGCCTTGGTGATTGTTGTGATTCATATGTATAGATGATTTTGTGATTTTTTTATATATTCATTTTGGACATTCTGATATGGCCACAAGGCCAAAGGAGGTATTTGTGCTTTGCAGGTTTAAAATATCACAATAAACATCGGGGGATTAGAGACTAACCAAAGTCGAATTCTAGGTGAATTCGACAAGGTCACCATGGCAACTTCTTTTATTGTGTTGTGTGTGTTGTATTTAGTTAGGGGATCCCATGGGGGGATTTCCTTATATATGACTATGGGTTTGTGTATTTTATTAATGTGTTTCTTTTATTTATTTTTGTATGTATTTTATTTGTAATGTGTTCTCTTCTTTTAATAAATTAGTTTTGGTAGATTAATATGGAAATCATATGATTAAAATTCAAATAAATCAAATTGGGATATGGGAAGTAATTATAAGAGTTGTTGGCTATTGTAATTAATTTGTAAGAGCTTGTGTGAGTCATATTTTAGAGTATGAAATACTCCACCTCCATGGAAATTCGAATTTGTCCTTGGGGGCAGTTTTCGGAGGCTTGCGAGACAAGTAAAACTTGTCCCATGCCTCTAAATTTAATTCACCAACCATACTAATGGTTGGAGATGTGGTTTTTTGACTTTTAAAATGAATTTTATTCATCATGTTGTTTGTTTTAGATTACACTCTCTTACATTTCATTTAATTTGTTGTCCCTTAAGGTGTGGGCTCTTTTGAGTGTGCAAGTAACTTGTCATTTTTCACCCACCTCTTTATTGAGCTTTGGAGTTTGGAGTTTGTCTTTGGTGTTTGATTGTGATGATGTATGATGTGGCATCCTACATGGATCCACATCATCCTCTTCTTTCCCTCTTCTATGTATTTCAAGCTCTCTTCTTGTTTTGGAGGTTGTTGAAACTTTTGGCATGCATCCTTGGGCGCATTTTTCTTATGATTGGAGCTCTTACTTTGGGGAAGCTTTGGTGAATATTGTTGCTTGGTTGTTGGACCTCCTTCCATTCATCCTTGGGCACATTTTTCTATGATTAGAGCTCTTGTTGACTTGGAGGAAATAGGAGAGCATTTGATACTTTGGAACTGTTGTTTTTAGAACTGTATTTTTGACATTTAAAGCTTGTTGTGTGGAGAAAATCCTTCCATGGAGAGGTAGGAGTTTATTCCTTCTTTTATTGCTGTTATTTTCTTGTTGAGTTGTGTGTATGAAGAATGTTTTATTGCTTTTGTTGGCTGGTTGGGTAGACTATCTTAGGGAAGGTATAGGAGAAGGCTATGGGGAATTCTTGTGGGGGGGCATAAGGGGATTCCATTGGCATCAAAATTTTGTGGAGGGAGTTTGGGGTTGGGATCCACCATGGAAAAGAAATAGATTGCATTTCTTACTTTGTGGGGGGCATAAGGGAATCTATGGGGAGCATAAGTAGGGATTCTGTGGGGGGGCATAAGGAAATGTGTGTGATGAATTACTTGGTGGTTTGTATTTGGTGGATGCCCAATTTCCAATTAGGAGGCATAAGTAGCTTCCCCCATAGTACTTGTTCATTGGGTTTTGCATGATCAAGCCTGTGTTGTGATTTGAATGTTTTATATTGCAGTTGTAAACTGTTGTTTTGTATTGAGTTATGTTTATATTGACATGTGCATGTGTGAAAGAATTTTTTGTTGTGGAAGCCAGTTGTTGCCATGGGTTGAATTGCATCTAGTATTATACTTTGGTTGGGGCTCGGGGGCCAATGATGAAAGAAGGATTCTCCTTTCATTGGATTTCTTGGTTGGGTGGAGAGCGTTGCTTTTCCCCCTCTTTGTTTTGATCAACTTGGAGAAAAGAGAAAATGAACATGATGTTGTTCTAGAGCAATGGAAAAATACAGTTTGACAGTCTCTTGTGAATACCCTTTTTATTGTAATCCTTTCCCACTTTGAAGTGGATGATTTGTATAATTATTGTAAATGAGAAGTTGCTTGTATTGATGAGGAAATATTGAAATTGAAATGTGAAATGTAGAGAGTTATATTCCATTCTCTGTTTTGAAAAGGAATGGGAAAAATAGTTATATGTATTGTATATTGTATTTTGAAGTTAAAAGAAAGAGATAAGTTGTAAAGTTGTTGTTGGAAGTCAATAAAGGAATGCCCTACCTTCTCAAACTTGCATGACTATATTGAAATTGAATTGCTATTGTGAATTAAAATCTCTGTCGGAAAGAAGAATGCGTAGGAAGGAAGTATGTTGTTTTTGCATCCTTTGAATTATATTAAAATTGAAATCAGAACTTGTAATTTAACTTGGAAATTAATTGTTAGAATCATCTAAAGGTAATGGATTAGTTTAGGTATTAAATACCATACCTATAGGACAAAAAATGATAAATAACTCCTTCAAAGAAATTAATCACTGGCATTGTTTATAATTTTAAACCGAAAAAAAGGAATGCAATCAAATCATACAGTTTATAGATGCACTTAACAATCAAAGTTAAAATGTTATAGATTAGTATGCTAAGATATTTAGGAATTCAAATTGACTAAGACATCTCAAGAAAACAACGTAACCATTGCTAATTTGAAAATGATCCCTCCAATAATCATCTCTGTTCACTTGTTGGAAAAATACAATTTTGAATCAATTAAACAACTTAGCTTTACAAAAACACCCTAAACCCTCCCTAGACCAGTCCTCCATGTCTGTTTGACATGTTGAGTGAAAGAGGAGATCTAATTTAACCAAATTGAGAAGTTGAAAATTGTCCAGTTCACTAATTATAAGCTTGACATATCCCTTTTGCAAAATTGACCCTTAAAAATTTATTAATTTGTAAAAATTATGTTTCCTTTGTGCAAAGAGGGCATTGAGAGCTTTCCAAAACATTCCTTGTTCTCCCCAAACCAAGAGCTTCTTAGCTCAAGTTATGACACTTTGAAGTTTTTGTTCCATGGCGGGGAAAATTTGGGAAAATTTTCTCTGGCGGGCCTACAACCCAAAAATTTCCTGTCAATTTGCCCTTAGAAAGACCATTTTAGAAAAATTTTGGCTCAGAGACAAATTTTATCCATTTTCCTCCACTGTCCTGTAGCCAATCAAAGGCTGCCACGTGTCCTCTTTGGGCCAACGGTAGAGTTGCATGGCATCATTTTTCAACCTTTGGACCCTTTTTTGAAAATTTTCGAAAAATTTTCACCTTTCTAGTCCCGCCGGCCCCACAACCAACCAGAGGGTGCCACGTGTCACCTTGGGGCATCAGCTGACAGAGGGGGCAGACCCCTTGATCTTCGCTTTGGAAGTTTATGCCTTTGGGAAAATTTTTAATAAAATCACCTCTGCCCCATAACCTGCCCTCGACATGGGGTTTTTCCCTCTGCAGGTGCGCGGACATCTTGCGCGTCGTTTTACTTCTCCTTGCCCCTTTTTTTCAAAATTCTCCACATCTCCCCATCACTCAGCAACCATCTTTCCTCTCTTCTCCCTGCAGCCTTCAGTGGAGCACCACGTGTCCCCAAAAAAACCTGCAGGTGTAAGAGTACTATCCAGTTTTTTCCTCTTCCATGGGCTATGTGCCCCAAATTCTTCCACCTTCTTTGGCCTTCCTTGGGAAACATCATTGTCTTCCGGGGCTGCCACGTGTCCCTAGAGGACTCACGGAGGTGTGGGCTCATTTGGGATATTTGCTTCGGCATGCAAGTGAAAATTTTCTAAAGCTGCTCTGCAACCCGCCAACCCACCAAAGAGGGTTTTCACCTCTTCTACTTGACACATGTCCCTCTTGGGGAAAATTTGAACCCTAAAAAGTCCACTTGCTCATATCTTGAGTTCCTGTAAGGAGTTAGGAGGACCTCTTTATATCACCAGAAAGGTGAGAAAATTTCCTATCCAATGGGAATGATTTAGGGAAATTTTGGAATGAGTTAAGAAGTAAGAAAAATCATATTTGAAACTCTGATCCTGTTAGAAAGGTTGGGTAAGGTGCATAATTTGCTCCCTGAACCTAACTGAAAATTCTAGCCCTAAGTTTTGGACCTTGTGACCTCTAGGAATTGTTAATAAAAGAGAAGTTTGTTCTTTTGGGTTTGAGTTGTTCTGGAATCTGTTAGTGGTAATTGTTGCCTAGCAACCTTGGGGTAGACACTCTCAATCAAGTGCTAGGAGTGCTAGGTGGGTAAGTGAGACCTTGCTCTGTTAACTTTATTTATTTATTCTTTCCCTCACTGTAATTTACACCCTTCTCTTGTCTTGATCTGGTGGAAATTAATTACCTTGGGTATTTAATTTTTTTGGGTCCCTTAACCCTAAAATTTAATCAGGGAATATTTAGCTAAAATGTCAATAAAATTAGTAATTAAATTAATCCCTAGAGAGATTTGAGCTAGGGTGGACCTATTGCACTTGTTGCTCTATAATGAGAAATTAGGAATTATTATAATGGGAAAAATTATCAGTTGAATTTAATTGTCTTCGAGACTTTGGTCGTTAACTCCCAATCAAAAAATAAATAAATAAATAATTATTCCATAATTTTCTAGCTAAACCTAGGTTGTTCATGGGTCTCGAGTGGGTTGTTTTAACTGGGGATTACAATTAAATACTCCTCACTACCACCTATATATACCAATACCAAGCTATGGCCAACACCAAGGCCGACCTACTAAAAATAAGAAAGCATAAATGAATAGCATATGATAAGAAGAGAAATTATGTAAGCGACATGTTGGCACTACATATCCAATATAACCTATAAGACTAAGGGTGTAATAAGCCCCTCCCCTTCAAAGCAACATTGTCCCCAATGTTTGAAAGCCCTAGATGTTAATGCACAAACACTTCATCCTCCCATGATACATCCTCAATATTCATATGCTTCCACTTGATCATGTACTCGGTAATGAATCTAGTCCTCAATATTTTGGTGTGTGTCTGAAGAATACCTTCAGGGTCCAATATGATCCTTCTTTCCTCATCCATGTTAATAAATGAAGAATCTTATATTACATTGGATGATAATGAAAAAATATTACATTCATATATATACACACTCGAGAAGGAGGAGAGAAGGAACCCAATGGACAACTGGGATGTGGAAGGTCACAGGTCACATAGGAAGGTGAATAGACATGGTTGCCAATGGAATACTCCAACATTACCCCCTTATTCCATTTTTTTATAAAAGTAACCCCGAAATAATCATCATTATCTTGTTATGTCATGACGTGTCCTATCTACTTCTTGTGGCAAGGACTTTGTCTTGATTTCTTCGAATCTCTATGACATATGTGCTCTCACTTGTAAAAAAGAAATGGATGAAGAAGTGAGCTCAGATGCTCGTGTGATGCGACACAGATGTGCCTGAGGGAATTCGATCTCGTGTTTGTCATCTGCATCATATCCTTCTACAAGCTTGAAAACTCTTCTTTGTTTGAATATCGAACAAGACTTGGCCCATTATGTCCTTGAATTGCAAGTTTTGGAGACTGGCGAGGAGTAGATACTAACACTCTTGTGGGCTTGACTTCGGCTCTCTCGAATGTTGCATGTCTATATGGTTTCTTGCAATGTTGCTAACATCTCTGGGAAATATTTCCGTGCTCTCAGATTGTTGCATGGGATCATAGGCGGGTTGTTCATGCTCATATTTTATAGCTTTATAGAAAATTTGATGAAGTTGGGGTTTGTACTGAACTTGTGTTTACTCCTATTGAAGCCCCCTTTTTTAACTGATTTTTGAAATACTTCCTTATGCATTTGCACGCCAAGTCTCTCCTTCTATAGGTCATTGTAAGATTTTTCTTACACGTTTCTTGGTCTTCTTATGCTTCATGTGGCAGGTCTTCAGGAAAATATCAGGAGTACGCAGGTCCTCAATTACCATGCACAGTTGTCAAACATTTCGCATTTGAGGTCACTGTCAGGTGCACAGGTCAGAAAATTTCTCTGGTTTTTGAAACTGCTCCTCCACAGGTCACGGGTCTGAAATGGAGCCGGAGGAATCGTAGTTCATTCACACGTGGTGTGTCATGCACATCTAGTGGAGCAGGGGCAGTTCTATGCCTAGGTTGCGTTCAACTGCTCTATAAGAATGCATTTTTTATTTTTAAAACACCAATCAAATTTCTTGGCAGGTCTGCTACATATGCCAATGGTTCAAGAGAAAGAAATGACTCCACACACGTTCTCAATGGATTTTTAATCACAAGCTTTGAAATCTGCTCCTTCCAAGCACAAGTCTGAAGTCCAAACGTTACAACTACAGAAAAATCCTTAACGCAGGATGATCCAATCTTCCACATTGGTTGCTTCTCTGATTGTAATGTTCCACGCCAAGACAAATTCCACGCTAAGATCAAACAGATTCCATGCCAAGAAAAAATTAGTCGTTGATGCCAAGTTTCCATGGCTCCACGCAGGAATATTTTCATGCAGGTCTGTAAGTCTAAAACGCGAGGAGTCGTTGCTTTCACCTTGGGTTCACCATTTTCCACGCACAGCAGGTCTGCGCCAAAGAAGGAAAAACAGGAAGAAATGGTCGTTGTTAGAAAAAAATTAAAACCACCCTGATGTTCTCCTCATATGTGTTAGTCTGCAACTCCAAAAATGCACACAGGCTGTTAGGTCACGAGGAGCTCTGATACCAATGTTAATAAATGAAGAATCTTATATTACATTGGATGATAATAAAAAAATATTACATTCATAAATACACACTCGAGAAGGAGGAGATAAGGATTCCAAGAGACAACTGGGACATGGAAGGTCAGAGGTCAAGTGGGAAGGTGAATAGACATGGTTGCCAATGGAATACTCCAACAATCCAGTTCAGGAAGCGCTGAGTGGGTGGAAATGTGTTTGCCCAATAACTTTCTTCAAGCAAGAAACATGGAAGAATGGATGTATTTTACTTCCTGGAGGGGGATCCATCTTATATGCCACACTACCAATTTTCTGCAACACTCAGTAAGGACCATAGTATTTAGGAGTAAGCTTATTATCCTTGTTCTGTTATTGTAATGATAACTTCTTATATGTATGCAACCGTACAAAAACAAAGTCACCCTCTTCAAAGTGTCATTAACTACAATGTTGATCAACATGTTGCTTCATGCGGTTTTGTGCCCTTTCCAAATTTTCTCTAATACTAGAGAGTATATCATGCTGGTGTTGAATGTGATCTTCAATTGTTTCTACCTTTGGTTTGACCTTCAAGCTAGAGATGAGTGATGGAGGATGGTACCCGTAAAGTGCAAGAAATGGAGACATTTTGGAGGACGTATAAAATGAAGTATTGTACCACCATTCTGCAAGTGTCAACCATTGCACCCAACATTCTTGTTTATCTAAAGTAAAGCATCGAAGATATCCCTATAAACATTTATTTACCACCTCAGTTTTCCCATCTGACCAAGGATGATAAGAGGAACTCTGGGCCAGTTGGGTACCCAAACAAGAGAACAAATCAGTTCAAAAATAGCTTATAAATATTGAATCACGATCACTTACTATAATTTTGGGTGTGCCATGGAGCTTTTGAAGTGTGTCTATAAATGAGATGACAATTGTATTAGTTGTGAAAGGATGAGCCAGGGCACAAAAATGAGCATACTTGTAAAGTATATCCACCATGACCATGATGACGTTTTTCCCTTCTGATTTAGGTAATCCTGTGATGAAATCCATCAATACCTCTTCCCATCTCTCACTAGGAATTAAAAAAATGTTGGAGGAGACCTGGTGTCTTAATGGTCTCGCCCTTATTTTCTTGACATGCCAAATATTCTGCCATAAATTTTTGAACATCTCCTTTCAACCCTTCCCAAAATAAATCCTGCTAACTCTATGATAAGTTTTCAAGAACCCAGAATGACCACCTAGTGGAGAAGAATGGAGATATGAAATAACATGGTGTTTAAGTGTAGAATTCTTACATAAATATAACCTATCTTTGTACCACAATATATCCCCTTCCATATAAATTGTTATGATATGGTTGGATTTGTGTGGATACTCTGAATGAGAGTATGTGTTGTTGCATCTTTCTATAATTCTTCCCTTACTTGATCTATCCAATATGCCTTTAATATAGAGATGGCACATAAAAATTCTTCTATGGACTCATACCTCCTAGAATATAGAGCATCAGCGACCACATTTTCCTTCCCTTTCTTATAAACAATCTCAAATTCATACCCCAACATCTTAGTGACCCATTTTTGTTGTTCTTCTAATGATAGTCATTTATCCAGGAAGTATTTCAAACATTCATGATCAGTTTTTACCTTAAAGTGTATACCAATCAAGTATTGTCTACATTGTTTAACTACATGTAATATTGCCATCATTTCCTTCTCATGGGTGGGCTTCAACAAATTATTTCCTTTTAGCTATCAGCTCTCAAATGTTATGGGATGTCCTTCTTGCATAAGTATTGCTCTGATCACATTTCCTAAAGCATTGCATTCAACTATGAAGGTCTTAGAGAAATCTGGAGTTGTCAATACTGGAGTGGTGCACATTACTACCTTCAATTTTTCAAATTCCCTAGAAGCTTCCTCATTCCACTAAAAGGAGTCTTTCTTCAATAATTTTGTAAGTAGTGTGATGTTATACTGCCATAGTTTTTTACAAATATTCAATAATACCCTGTGATACCTAAGAAACCTCATAATTACTTGAGGGTTCTTGGGACTTCCCATTCCACCATGGCCTAGATCTTTTGAGGGTCCACCTTAACACCTTCATGAGAGACAATATGCCCAAGTATTCCACTTCATGTACCCCAAAAGAACACTTTGAATGCTTGGCATATAGTTGATGTTTCTCTAAGACTTTTAAGATCGTATTGACATGTTGTAAATGTTTCTCTCATGATTTGTTATAGATGAGGATATCATCAAAAATACTAAGATAAACTTCTGTAGGAATGGTCAAAATAATGAATTCATCAAACTCTAAAATGTGGAGGGTGCATTGCTAAGACCAAAAGGCATCACTAGGAATTCATAATGCCCTTGATGAGTTATAAAGGTTTTATTATGAATATCTTCTTTCTTTACTCTAATTTAGTAATACCCAGAATGTATATCTAGTTTCGTAAAATAAATTTCACCATGTAACTCATCTAATAAATCATCAATGATCGAAATCGGAAACTTATCTTTAATAGAGTACTTTTTGAGTTCTCGGTAGTCTAGACACATGTGTCATCTTTCATCCTTACAGTGCACCATCACCACTGGAGAAGAATAAGCACTCTGACTATGATGAATAATACCCATTTCCAACATTTCCTCTACCATATTCTCGATCTCACTCTTTTTCACGTATGGGTATCTATAAGGCCTGATGTTGGGGGGTTGGGTTCCTGGAATCAATGGAATGATATGATCATTCTCTCTTTCAGGAGGCAATCCTATAGGATCCTTTAACACATCTGCATGTTGATCAATAACCTTCTAAAGATCAGGATGCACCATCATTGTTGACAGTTGAACTTCCATGGAGAACAATCATGATACAAAACCTTCAGCCCCCTTTTTAAGAATCTTTTGCATTTGGTGAGAACTAACCACCTGAGAATTTTTTTCCTATGGTCCTCGAAGTTCAAATTGTTTACCCTTAGAAGCATGAACAACTCCTGGAAATTTATCTCTATGGTGCCCAAAGTTGTGAGTCAATAAACACCTAAGACAATATCGGATCCACCCATGGGAATTGAAAGCATCGTAGATTCCAATGTGTATTCACCATCATAATTCAGATTTTATGGAATTTACCTAAACATTGGACTGTGTCACTATCTACAATCATTACTTGAAATTTAGGTGTTGGGTAAATGAAACAATTTAGTCTTGTTGCGTGATTATGATTGATTAAATTATATGTTCTCCCCAAATCATTCAATAATGTCACCTTCTGCTTCTTAAGATAACCCACAACCTAAAGGGCTTATGGAGTACTAATACCTGATAGAGCACGATATGAGATAGTGAGTTGGGGATCTTCAGATTCTTCCTTTAATTTTTTCACTTCCTTGCTTGATGTTTCCTCTTCACCGGTCCCTTCAATGTAGAACATTTTTTTCTCAGAACATTTATGATTTGGTCCATATTTGCTATCAAAGTTAAAACATAACCCTTTTTCTCTTTTTTCTTCAATTTTATGAGGTGTTAGCCTAAGGGTCCGAGGGTACAATGGAGGAAAGGTGCTATGATATTTTATGTTAGATAAGGACTGCCTTCAGCTAGAAATAATTTTTTCCTCTACCCTACTTGCCATAATAATAGAATCAAAAACCTTAAGTGGATTAAACATGCACACCTCATGCTCGATGTGGTCCTTAAGACCCCCCAAGAAATAGGTCATTCAAGTACTCTTCTATAATGTCCTCCACATGCAAGGAAAGATTTTGGAATTGATGGACATACTCCTTAACTGAACCTATTTGTCGTAACTTTTCTAATTGGATGAAGTAATTTTCTGAAACACTAGAACTATAGTGTAATTGAATAGCTTTAGTGAAAACTATCCATGTGACATTTAGACCATTTGCCTTTGAGCACATAACCAACGATACCAAATGAATTGGTCAGGTTCTAGCTATAAAGATGTCACGGTTACCTTTTTTCCCAATGGGATCTGATGGAAATCAAGGAAATTCTCCATTTGGGTGATCCAATTGAGTGGATCCTTTCCATTGAATTTACACATTTCCACTTTTGGAATAATTCCCCACCATTAACAGAAATGAAACAAGCAGAAAAGATCTGATACCAACGAAGGTATAAATATGAGAACAAAAATGAATTCAATGCCTTGATTAATATTCACAAACACATGCATATTTATACAGCACATAATACTGTTGAAAGGAAGGGAAGATGAACGATTAGAAGGAGAACTGTTGAACTGTAGAAGTAGAACCTTCCTAACATAACTGACCCCCCTAACAATGTATTAAAATAATAATAATGCCAACATTCTCCCCTTAATACATTGTTTCAAAATATCATATTTCCAAATAGTTGACCCCCCTTATTCCAAATAGAGTAAAAAGTTTATTACACTTTTCGTGTAGCCTGCCCACCTTTGAGGTGGCATGCCATCTTTCTGGCTTCTTAGTCTTGCTAACACCTTGTTTTTTCTCCACATGATTACCATAAACCTATAAGTGACTTGAGCACATTCATCCTTGAGAACACCTTGATGGTTTCTAGTTTCCCTGGATTACCTTGAACCCATATGGTTTTCCGACTGCAGGTTCACCACGAACCTGGAGGTTACCTGATGCCTCAACTATAAACTTTGATGGTCTCTTGGATTTCCACAAACCCTTTACATAAGAACCAAGTGCTACTTTAATACGTTTTCTCCTCGCAATGTCCTTCATTCAGAAGGTATCAAACTGGAAAATGATCTGCAACTTTATTGAAAAACAACACCATAAAACAACATCACAAACAACAAAATACGAACACAAACAAAAAAATTGTCACCAAAGCAATGGTGTGACCCTGTCATAGGTGACTGACGAGAGGACGCCAATTTTCATCCAACCTCTGTGTATCCTCCAACCTCCATTAAGGTGTTACTTAATTAGCAGATATAACTTTGAGGATATGTATGATTCTCTGTGTCAATCGGACTCGTATCACTGGTTGTGACAGAACATGCAGCAACAGCCCCATTAACTTTACAAGCACCACCCAACTCAGCTTTTGAAAACACAAAAGGTACTTTCTCAATGGATCAAGTGGAAAACATATTCTAGAATCTGCTAGGCTTCGTTTTACAATAAGCATCTACAATTTCTCAATCCTGAGTCCAACCTTGTTGTAATGTATATGTTATCAAGCATCTTCCTTTTTGATTCCCAATAACTGTGTTGTATCAGCCATATGTATAGTGGAGTATGCAGCCTCAAGTAGCTCAAAGACCTTTGTGTAATTGTTAGTTAATACAGTAATAATATGTTGCACTTCTATGCTCTACTACACGCTTATTGTCTCTTCCATGCAAGTCAATGCACGGCAAAAAAAAGATTCACAGCAAAATTTTAACGCAGGTCCACGCATAGTTCATAAGTTTGTGCTACTTTGATTGAAAAATGGGAAAGATAGTCGCTAAGTTTGGAAAGCTCCACCTAGGTGATTTGAAACCATTCCTCCACAAGTTGTTGTCAGAACAGATTTGATTATCTCTGCCAAGACTTTGAAACCGCCTCTTACAGTTCGTTGACAAATCAGACATGTAGAAAAAGAAAACGTAGGTCAGATATGTTTAATGCTTTGATACCAGTGACAGAAATGAAACAATTTAGAAAAGATCCTATACCAACGAAGGCAGAAACATGGGAATAGAAACGAATTCAATGCCTTGATTAATATTCACAAACACACGCGAACCGTCAAACTGTAAAAGGAGAACCGTCCTAGCATAACCGACCCCCCCTAACAATGTATTAAACTAATAATTATGCCAACAGCCATTGGTGAGGAGATCCACCTGAATGAGTAAAGAAGCCTCCTTGATTGGAGTGATTTGGACCTTTGTGATTATTGCTAGAGGAACCCATATGATTGGAATTGGGAGTTGTGTTTGAAAGAGTAGGAAACCTACTTCATTGCTTGAAAATCCGTCTGAAATTCACCCCTAAGGTTACCTTTCAGATGAAGAAGCTCATTATTAAGGTAATCCTTACCATATTATTTACCCTTTCCTAAAGTTGGATGACCACCTCAGATACTCCCGAACCAAAAGATTCAAAATCCATATCTTCCTTATTTGGGGTCATTCTCAGAGTTGCTTGACCTTTCCCTTGGCCTCAAGTTGATCTACTGATCATGATGTAGAGTTTGGGACTCAGAGCAGACGGAATAGGGAAAATTTTAGGGTTTTGGGTTTCATAAATTTACTAGCCAAATAGAGGAAATCATATAAACAAAATCCTAGCTAATTTTTGGAAATATTTCCGAAAATATAAGAAACTTAGAAAAAATCCAAAATTTACACCCTAGGGAGACGAATTATGAAAAACATAAAACCAGTATAAATTTTGCAAAACAAGTCAAAAATGCTTGAAATTTAGAGAGGAGCTTACTTAACTGATTTCTCCACACGAAAAAAAAATTGCAGAAAAATTCAATACCAATTTTGAGATATAATCAAACCTTCACAATTAGGGTTTGATGTAGCACTGGCTAAGATCAAGTTCTAATACCACTTGTAATGAAATTACTTGTATAAATCTAATTATCACCAACAGTAGAACACCAAAGAACACAATATTTCAAATAAATGATCTCAATATGTAAGTAGAATAGCTTATCCAGTTTGAGGGGGCAACCTCCAAACCATACAATACTCAAACAATCAATATGATTATTAACTCCTCCTCACTACAACCTATATATACCATCCTAAGCTATGTCCAACACCAAGGCTGGCCTACTAAACATAAGAAAGCATAAATGCATAACATATGATAAGAAGAGAGATTATGTAAGCCACATGTTGGCACTACATATCCAATATAAGCTATAAGACTAATGGCGTAACATTATACGTTGGATATTTACTTTATTCACGTATTAAGTAAACCTAAATTATCCAATTTGATCAAAACAAATTCCAATTTTAAAATTACATTTTGATCTTATCAAACAAAGATAAAATAAAAACAATCACTCTTATCCACCTTTTCAGCTCAAACCTTTTTCATAATTCTACAAAATCTCAACATCACTATTCAATTAGGTATTTACCTATAAAATCAGGGTGTTTATATGTATCTAGAGCTCTAGTGCTCATGACGAGTCTGAAAGATTCAACCCTTTTAGTCATCACGCTCTTTATGAAGAAGACGTTGAAGAACCACCCAAACTATCAGAAGGAGAAAAAGTAGCTATTGATCATCTCATGATGCAAAATAAAACCCCATATCTTCTTTGCTTCTTAGAAATGGGGGCAAAGCTACCATCATACTTTGGGCATGAACACTTAAAAGACTTAATAGACAAACTAGAGTCTAGTAAAAAAATCCAAATTCACCCACTACATCTGATTCATCAAAAGAAGACATGATGGTTAAAATCGAAAAGCTCACCCACTAACTCACAAACAAATAAAATCCTAGAAAAAGGAATAACCCAAATCAATGCATGAAAATGACGTAACCATGGACATTCCTCAAACAAACTCTCCATTCGCACAAGAATGGAAGAGTATGAAAGAAACATTAGTGGGACTTCAAAAGCGTATAAAATAATTTAATTTTGATGAATTATGTCCTTACCAAAAAAAGACAACAATAAGAGTGTAATCTCAACCAACGATCTATAAACACACTTTGTAAATCATTGAATATTCATTGATCCTTCCAAATTACAAAAAAAAATCTATAAACACACAATATCTAGAATAGTATAATTTTACAACTATAATTGGATAGATGAGAGGGAAATAATGATATAGGTCGAAGAGAGATAAAAAGAAGAGTAGAAAACATGACCAATAAAGAAAAAAAGACAACAATAAGAGTGTAATCTCAACCAATGATCTACGAACATACTCTCTAAATCAATTAATATTCATCTATCCTTCCGAATTACCAAAATAATAATCTATAAACATGTATAATTTTACAACTAAATTAAATTTAACAAGGCTCCACTAATAGAGGGAACTTAAGGTGGACCTCTCACATCATTTTGAATCAACTCTAATAAATGAGATGAATTCGGATCGTGATGTTTGTGAAACAGTTCAACGTATTGCTTATCACGCAAGAAACTTTCACACATTTCATGATCATATTTCTTCCTAGGGAGACCTATTATAAGGTTTAGGCGAGACATTTCATACATACTCCTAAAATGCACATGTCCTAGTCTTTTGTGCCAAAGTTGAAGGTCATTTCTAGAAGGAGAAGAAAAGCACGATTCAGAAACAAATCCATCAAAAATATATAAACATTTTTTTGTATAACATATGCAATAAAATTACTGAGTTCATTTTTCACATACCATTTATTTTGTAATAATACAACTTTATAATTTTCTTTAGTTAATTGAGAGCGAGATAAAAGGATCTTTTTCAAATGAGGAACAAATAAGACATTCTTAATTGTTCCATTTTTCAATTTAACATTCCTATAGCTTTTAGATTGAATGATAAAATTATCCCCTAGATATATATTTTCCTCACATTCTACAACATATGTAAGGATATCACTAATGCAGGGCATGTGCTTAGAGGTACCACTATCTGGGATCCATTCATTTTCATTCATGAGAGTGCAGTATATAGGGAAATAGATTGCTCAACGTTATTTGTATGGTTTTGATTTTGGTTTTAGTTCGGATCCTTCTTCAGATTATTAAATATCTTGTTTTTAATATTTTTAATAAACTTGTTAGTTTTCAATCAACAATCAGACTCTTTATGACCAAATTCTCCACATTTGTTACATGTTCCATTGAATTTAAATTCGAAATTTTGATTGTTCCTGACAGAATTAGAGTTAGGATTAGATTTAAATTTGTATCTAAGGTTTAGTTTCTAATTAGGATTGTTATTATTTATTTTTTGAGAGGGTTTGTGATTCTGAGAGAAAAAAATTCATAACACGATCTTCTTGAATTAGGAGAGATGATAGGATATCCATATTAGGTAAATAATTTTCGTTTTGGTATTTAGGGTTCAGGATGGAGATGTAGTTTCATAATTTTTCATGGATGTTTATCTGAATAATAAAATAAAGTAGTTTATCTTGAAATAATTACAATTACATCCATTTAACTGTGATTTAATGTTTTTAATTTTTTTTTAGATAATTAACTATTTTTTCATCCCCCTTCATGGGATTCGTAAATAGTTCCATTACGAGTTTAATTTTCTTCGAGAGTTGATTACCCTCGTGCATCATTTCCAGTTGTTTCCAAGCATCAACAAGAGAGTCCATGTGTCCTATATGCGACAGAAATTCATCTTTTACGCTCTGCAATAGAATTGATAGGGATTTCATGGATCTTTGGGCAAAGGAGCTCAGGTTTTCAAGGTTCACTTGTCTTCTGGTGGGTCGTTTCTCTATACCGATGACCAAATCCCACAATTTTCTAGCCATAAAACATGTTCTTAACCTAACTCTCCAAATACTATAGTTTGTCTCATTTAATAATTGTGATTTATCCATTGAAAAACTGGCAGTTCCGACCATTTTTCAATGATAAATGAAAACAAACACATATTTTTAAGAAAATTTTAACAAACCAATTTTTCCACTAAACAAATAAATTTACTAAATTTTTTGAACAAAAAGTTAACTAGTTTAAATTTAAAATAATTTTTTTATTTTCAAAATGCACCTAGATTTCAAAATGCACCTAGATAAATAGGTAATTTAATTGTACCTTCTTTCCATTTTCAAAAAACTTTCAAAGCATTAAGAAATACTTCTGAATTTTACTCTAAATATATATATATATATATATATATATATATATATATATATAGAGAGAGAGAGAGAGAGAGAGAGATAACTACTTTACTTTTTATTTTTAAAATGAGAGGAAAGGGAATCAAACTCCTCACCTCTAATAGTTATAAAGACTTTGTAAGGCCCTTCACATAGCCACACGAGCTACTTAGCTCTTATAAACTAGTTATCTAAAAAATTAATTTTAATGTCTAGTTTTAAAATTAATAAAATAAAAATAAACAAAACTTTTTTTTTTACTTTACGTAAAAAATATTTACTTAGTTTTACTTATATGCATTTCATAAACTTTATAAACTATAATTTTTTTTTAAAATCCCAATATGATTTTAGGGTTTCCGAGAATAAAAACTTGAAAATGTTGTTTTTTTATTATTTGTTTGACTGTCTTTCTTGTCTACAAGAAGGGGGCACTAGTGGAGGAGAAAACTCGATCTTTTAGAGCAATAATAGGTTATTTTTATAGAAATCAGAGCGGATATTGGTCATCCAACCTCTACAGGGAAAACTTCTCAAGTATGTTGATTTTCCTTAATAACAGGGCATTTTTATTCAAATACAAAAGGTTTTGCTTAATTAAAAGAATTTTTGTACATATACAATATTTTTATCTTGAATACCAGGCCCATGGTTGATTTTAAGGTTAAAAAAGATGTATGGGATGGATTTGAATAAACAGTTATTTTTTAATGAATTTTTGCTTGTTTTACAATTTTCTAGACAAAAATGGAGGCGCACGGGGTATTATAGCAGGAATATGGGATATTTTAGCCAAAATGAAAAAGGCTATTTTAATTAAAATAATATATTTTACTATTTTCCAAGTGTCTAGGGTGTAAATAGGTTGATTTTTTATTATTGGTAAATGGTTTTGAAGGGGACCATACCCCAAAGTACAAAAGAGGACTTAGGAGCCAGATGAAACAAGACAACCATAGTTTTTTTAAAAAGTGGGGACCGCAACTCAGAATACAAGGCCTAACATCTAGATAAGATAGTGAAGAACAATGGTACAGGACAATCTACCAGTGAGAAGACAAAAAATAGCTAAACTACAGCAACATAACAGCTGTAAAATCGTAAAAGACCAAAACACAACTGTTGTCCAGCAAAAATAAAAGTGCAGGAGATGAATAACTAGACAACAGAAAGAAAGACAAAGTCTCTAGGTGGTGGAAGTAGTTTTTTTGTGAATATATTTCTTCTTGTTATGAACCATTTTCCAGCCATCAAAAACTTCTTGTAAAGAAAGAAAAGATTCAATATCTTCAATCGGCTGATATGTGATTTTATACAAGGAGATCGATGAGGTACATTCTCCCTTTCCACTTCATGCGCTTTTGGTTCATTTTTTTCAATACTCTGAGTTTCAACAATGGACAACACCTTGTTTACATTATCTGTGATTTCTCTTCAAGGGGTTTCTAGAACCGATTCCACCATTTCTTATGTATCAGTATTTGAATCAAGGTCTTCCTTAGAATCAAAGACCATATGTTCAGGGACAGTGTTTCTCGACCAATCGGCATTCTCATTTTTATGCTTTTCCATCCCACAATCTGTAGTAGAGTGTCGTAAAGAAAAACATTTCCTGCATCTAAAAGGCAGGCCCTCATAGTCAAGAGGTTGAATCTAAGTTTGATTTTTAAATTTAAGCTTAATGTGAGTAGGTAGGTTCTTTGATGTGTCAAGCTTGACAATAATTGTTGCATAGGTTGTATGTGATGGCAATAGATGTATTCTATTCAATGCGTGTATATTCACAATGAATACATGTGAATAAATACAGGAGAGAATGCAGTTAGGAGGTAGCCACATATATCTAATAGGTCGATTACAATCAAACATAATAATGTATTAATTATGCTAACATTCCCCCCTTAATACATTTATCTTACGAGTGTACCCCCTAAACACATCAAACTTCACTTTGCCAAGAGGCTTGGTGAGAATATCTGAAACCTAAAAATCAGTAGGGCAGTACTGGAGCTGAATTTATTGGTTCAAGACCTGTTCACGAATGTAGTGACGTTCAACCTCAATATGCTTTGTTCGTTTATGAAAAATAGGATTCTTCACAAGCTTCAACACACCTTGATTGTCGCAGTGAATGATGGGAGGTTTCTCTTCAAGAATCCATATATCTGTAAGAATGTGACATAACCAAATCGCTTCACACACAGCTCCTCATATGGCGTGGTAGTCAACCTCAGTGGATGAGAGAGCAACAATAGTTTGCTTCTTGCTAATCCATGAGATAGGTCCAGATCCGAGATGAAAACATACCCTGAAGTGGATTTCCTGTCATCAACGGATCCTATATAGTATGAGTCTGTATATCCCTGTCAGAAGAACTGAGTGTTCTTCTGATACACCAGAACAAAGTCAATTGTACCTCAAACATGTCTCAACACATGCTTTTCTGCTATCCAATGACATTTCTTCAGCTCCTGCATAAATCTAGCGAGATAGCTCACTCCAAAGAAAAGATCTGGTCTAGTATAAGTCAAGTAAATGAGACTCCCCACAAGCTTCCTGTAGTGAGTGCCATCTACTTGTGGTGAATCCTGGAATATAGATAATTGCAAACCTTTTTCCATAGGTGTGGACATTGGTTTACAATCTGACATTCCATATTTTTCCAGGAGTGTCTTGGCATATTTCATCTGGGAGACGAAGATATGATTCTTATTTTACCATATCTCTAAGCCAAGGAAGTAGTGAAGTAGCCCCAAATCAATCATGTCAAAGGATTTCTTCAAATCATTCTTTACATCATCCACAATATTGTCAGAACTTCTTGTGATCACAAGATCATCTACGTACAAAAGCAAGATAACAATCACTATTCATACCTTCTTGATATACAAATTTGTATCTAAGGGGCTACGAGTGAATCCATACTACAATAGGTGATCATCAATTTTTATATACCATGCCCTAGGTGCTTGTTTGAGTCCATAAAGTGACTTTATCAGATGACATACCTTGTGTGGTTGATGCTCGTCTCCAAACCCTTCAAGTTGGGCCATGTATACTTCTTCTTTTAGATCATTGTTCAGAAAAGCACTCTTGACATCTATCTGCTGAAGTTACCATCCATTTTGTGTTGCCAGTGCACAAATAACTCTGATGGTTTTGATCTTCACAGTGGGTGCAAAGGTCTCGTCATAGTCAATTCCTTCTTGCTGAGCATAACCCTTTGCAACAAGCCGTGCTTTGTGTTTGTTGATTGAACCATCTACCTTATATTTTGTTTTGAAAATCCATTTGCAGCCAATGGATTTCTTACCTAGAGGAAGATCGACAAGTTCCCACGTCTAATTCTAAATTAGGGAATCATATTCAGCATCCATAGCCTATTTCCACTGTGGTTGGTCTAATGCCTCATGAACAATGTCAGGTTCAGTGCTATTAACAACTGAACTCATGAGTGCAAAATTTACCTCATGTTTGGCTTGACTTCGTGTTTTGACTCCCGTAGAAGTATCAAGAAGTGAGTTCAGGTGTGCATCCCCAATAGTATTATGGACCCATTTCAGACGTTGGTGCTATTACTGCTGATGTGAAGATGTGTTTTCCAGTGTGCTTAGATCAACAAACAAGTCTCCACTCAGCTCTTCTTCTCTCTAAGAAGAATCATCTTGCCCATCATCTGGATGTGTGAGAAATCTATGTGACGAGGTCGATACTGGATCTCCATTGTGTGGCAGGGACTCAAAGGATGACTCATCACACACCACATCTCGACTCTTGTAGATCTTCTTCGTCTCGGGATCCATGAGACAATATTCCTTTGAGGTAGTACTATACCCCAAGAAAAGACATGGCAGTGCCTTTGGATTGATATTCTTCCTTTTCTCATCTGGAACATGCATATATGCGGTACAACCAAAGACTCTCAAATGATGAATAGATGGTTTACAACCAGTCCATACCTCTTCCAGTGTCCTATTCTACAAGATCTTTTTGGGTGCCCGATTGAGTAGATACACTATTGTCTAGACTGCTTCTACCCAAAACTGATCCTCCAACTTGGTAGTGGAGAGCATACAACGAGCCATCTCCATGACAGTCCTATTGTGTCGCTCAAAAATCCCATTCTTTTGGGGAGTGTGGGGTGTAGTCAGATTTTGTTGAATGCCATGCTGCTTCAAGTATGCTAAGAACTTCTTTGATACAAATTCTCCCCCCCCCCATCTGAGAGGAGGAGAAGGAGAGGCTTCCCAGACTACCTAGTGGCGTGCTGGTAAAAGGTTTGGAAATTGGAAAATGCCTCACTCTTCTTCCAGAGAAAATATACCCACATTTTCCATGAGTAATCATCAACGATGAGCTAGAAGTATTCAAAACCTTGGAAGCTAGCTGACAGGGGTCCGCACAGATCAGTATGTTCAACCTAAAGATGCTCCGTAGAATGATAAGAGCTCTGTTTGAATGGACCTCTGTTTTGTTTACCCACAAGACATCTCAAGCAAATAGGTAAGGAATGGGAGAGTGGAGGAAGCCCTCTTACCATTTCCTTGGCACTGAGCTAATGCAGAGCCCTAGCAGAAAGATGACCATATCGAAAGTGCCATAGTGCAGTGGACTCCGTCGTTGAAGTAGAGATAGCAATGTTAGATGAAGTGACCGCATCCAATGCAAATAGATGACCCTTCATAAATGCTGGCGCAATTATTGAGTCTCCCTGGGAAATGATGCAGGACTTGACCCCTTTCTCAACAAAGAATTCAACCTGCATTCGATGGTTAATAAGTTGACTAACAAACAAGAGATTTGAGGTCAAACCTGGAACATATAACACCTTCGTGAGTGTGCATCTTTGTGTCACAAGAGGTATGATGACATCACCAATCCCCGTTGCAATATACTCCTGATTATCTGCGATGGTGATCCGATCTCCATTGGGCCGGTCACTCAGGGTATGGAATAACTTCTTATTGCTAGTCATGTGTTTACTGGCGCCTGAATCAATTAACCAAACACTTTCTGACAGCTATGAATTCTGCGAAACTAGGACAATTTCTAGATGAGTTATGTCTAGAACCTTTTCATCAGAGGTGGCATCATGCTGAGCAGCAATATGACCCTTCTTCCTCTGATTACGAGCACGCCATCAGGATTTCTTGGAATATCCTTGGCCAGAAGTGCTCTCTTCACCAAAATTTCCATACTTGCAACCATTGTGATAATAGTTCGCAGTCGTGTGCATATTCATGGAGAAAATGTGGCACCATCGATCCTCCTTGTTGTTTTGTTGCTTCTGGAGTGGCCACTGTGGTGGCCGCTGAGAAGGTTGCTGTTGAGGATGTTACTTCTCATTCTAGGGGGCTGACTACCCTTTCCAAGGCTTATGCTTTTACCTCATGATGAGAGCCTTGTCTTCGAAGGCTTCTTGAACATTCTGAATGGATTCTTCCTGTTGGAGATAATTCACCAGTGGGCAAAACTCACCTCCTATTGAGTGATGGTCAACATGGTGATCAGTGTCCAAAACTGAGAGGGAAGAGCTTGCAAGGTGAGTGGAACTAGCAACTTTTCATCCACCAGTTCACCGAGAGTAGAGAGTTCTACATGTAACTTGACCACACACCGCAAGAAGTCTTCTACTGATTCACCTTCATGCATACTCATCGTGTAAAGCTTAGTCTGAAGATACAACTTCGTCGTCAGATTCTTTTCTTCATAGATGGTACACAACGTGTTCCATGCCTGAGAGGAAGTGGTTGCTTCCCAAATGTAAGGTTGAACCTCATCAAAAAGGCTCAGGGTGATAAGCATTAGTGCTTTTGCATCGGCCTTTTCATACTTAGCCAACAGATCAGTGTTTGTGGGAGGGGCGTCTTTGCCAGAAACGATCCCCCAAAGATCTTCAAACTAAAGAATCATCCACATCTTGGTTTTCCATGCAGTGAAATTTGTCCCTTTGAGCAACTAGGCCTCCGACAACAAAATGCGAGGTGCAGACATGTTAAAAAACTCAAAATTGCATTTTATTTATTTATTTTTCAAAAATGGCTACAATGCTTACTGAAGGAACCTATCCCAAAGATGGGCTCTATTTTCTCGTGTAGTGAGATGCGGATGCTCTTGTGGGTGTTCTACTTCAAGTTCATCATCTACATCATAGCCACGTTCAAGTTTTGCACGAATCCATTGTACTTCACATCGAACGTTGATCCAAAAATACTCCAATAGTCCTCGACACACAATCTCATCAAAGAGAATATTCCCAGTGTTTTGGAGCTCATTGACCAAAGAAAAGAAAAGTCCAGCGGTGTCTTCATTATCACTCAATGCCCAAACATTTGGTGCATTACTCGTGGTGCTTTCTACATCCAAAATTTGCGACATACGTGGGCTGGCCTCGTTTCAAGATCACGTGTGTACCTGAGGTGAATGTGTACCTCAGGAGAATTTATAGGTTGTCTTCCTCCACGCATAGTCAAATCCTCTAACACAGGTTTGCAGATTTACTTTGTTGTTCAAGCAGTCTTCTCCAAGTTGATGCTACCACGTTTTTCCTTTCATGAAAAAAAACCGAGAAATAATTTTAGTGCCAAACTCCATGCAATTTTCTAGAGTTTCTTAGTGTAGGTTATTATTTATCCTTTTATTTATTTATTTGGATAATTTTTACACTCATGTTAACCCTACACTTGTTGGGTTAGTTTGCTTAGGTGTACTAGTTGTGTGGAGTTAGCTTCTCAGTTATGTCGAGTTAGCTTACTAGTCTTTCGGAGTTAACTTAACTACCAGTATCAGTTAGTGGGAGTTCTTCACCACTAATTTAGGTAGTAGTTGCACTTCCCTCCTCCTATATGTACATCTTTCTTATTAAATAATTCAAGTCATTCTATTGTAATGTATTGAGCATTATGGATTATGAAGGATTTCCATATATGGTATTTTAGCTCTTCTGTTTTGTAAATCTAATGTGGTGTGCTACTATCATCTGAGATCAGGGCTTGGAACAATATTCTTATCGTTACCTTCATGGTATCAAAGCGGGAGATTGTTGTTGACATCCGCCTGTAAGTTTTATTTTGCAAATAAAATCTTTGTATATTCATATATTTGGGATTTGGTCATATTTTGTTGTTGCGTGCATTTTTATGCAAAACAGAGGCTTCCATTGGATCTGGAAGATGTGAAAACCATAAGATCAAGTGTAAACTTGTCCATTTCTGGAGGTAGTCAGTTTTTTGTGTTTTTTGTGGTTGTTATGAAATACATCTAGGTTCGTCTCAGGATTCACACCACACGATTGAGAAACTGAGGAAACTCTTTTATTGGGTTTTTTGGATTTTGTGAGATATACATTGGGTTGTTTTCTGGTATGGTAGATCATTTCCAGGTTGAATTTTGATTCTTTCTTTTTTGGCAGGGGTCCACGGATGTTGTACACGTTTTTACTATTTTGGGCAAATCCACAGGTTGCTATTTCAAACACCCATTAAAATCCTTAGCCCTTGGTCATATGAGGGCTTAAAGTTTGTGATTCCTACTATTAGGTGCTTAGCTTCAGCCCCCTTTAATTTTAATTGTGTGGTGAAGGCAACAACAATTTATTTTGTTTTAGTGGCAACTAAAATAAATAACAGAGCAAAATATTAAAAAGCTTGTAACTTTTGATCAGTAACTCAGTTTTTAGTGTCATTTTCTGAAAAAGTGCTTGTTTTTTCGTGTTATTTCCATTGGAAATATTTATTTTGAGACTTGCACTATAATTATAAAGTGCAAAATATGGAGGAGTGTTGTAATCAATTGAAGACGTAATTTCAGCTGAGCCCGACGTCCTAAAGTTTTGGGAGTTGCAGTTTGTACCTATCATGGATTCTGAGAATGATATGTTTTTCTCTAAAGTGTGTAGACTTCAAGAGGATATTGTAAAATTTGTGGAAGAAAATAGATCGCTCAAGAAGTGAAATTCTCTTCTACAATCACTCATTCACGATAAGGATACAATAATACACTCCCTGCAAAACAAACTTGCTAGCCTACATCATCACCATCATATTGTGGACAACCATATCCATACTCCTAGTCCACTTGTAGTTGTTGCTCTTGTACCTACTGATATTGATCTATCAGTCTTTGAGCCTGAACCTATTGATGCTTCTAAACCTATGAGGCTTGTTATTGCATGCTCCGTTCTATGGGTCTCACTAGCGGAGTAATTGGTAGACATTCACAAGGTATTTTTTCCTCTATTCCACATGTTAAGTGGAATTCTCATCATGCCATTAGTTTTCGAGAAGATACTTCATTGGGATCACATATTGATAGAGCTCCTTTTTTTATTCGTTCAACTCTTTCTGAGGATCATGAGCAATACATGAGTTCTACACCTTCACTCAGGCTTGAGAAACCTGAGATTTCAGTTGTCAGACATTATCAACCTAACACACATTTTGATATTCTTTTGCATGTACCCATTGTGCATTTTGCACCAAGTCATATGCAGACATCTACTTCATCCATCCGTGTTGATTTGGGGTGGATATCTAATCACTTGTGGAGGCGACATAGGCATTCGTTGAGAGGACTCTATAGGCATGGCTCCTCCACCATTCGGCCTCTTGCTCCACTTTCTATACCTTCTACATTGTGATGCTTTTTGTTTTGAACATTTTTCTTTAGCAGGTGTATTCTATCTCTCTTGTTTGTTGAGATATTTTGTATTTGTATTTTCGACACTTTTCGCACGTTGACAGTCTCTCTTATGGGGGTGCTATTCTAGTGGAGCCCAGTGTTAGTTTCTCAGTGTTCAAGTAGTTTTTTGACAACTCATACAGATTTGTAGCGCTACTCCACCCATTCAGCAGTATGGGAAGGTGTGGTGTTGATCCTACTTCTTCGGGTTTTGTGTCCATACCTTGTTACCTTAGCTTTTCTTGGATCATGACACTTTGGAGTTTGTGTCCTTGTCTTGTTTCTTTGGTTATTGTTCTTGGATTGTGGCACGCCTATTTGCAGCATTTGATTGAATTATGTTTGGTGTTTTTTTACACTGTCGAAATCACTCCGTTGACAGTCTCTTTGTATGGAGTTATTCTGGTGGAGCCTAGTGTCAGTTTTTTTTGAGTTTTTTAATCGAGAAGTGGATTCAAACCACAGTGCACACCAAACTTATTCAGCATTATACGATTTTTTTTGAGCCAAGCTTCTTGGGATTCCTTGGAGCAGGTTTTTACTCTCTTTACTTTGTTGTTACTGGTTTTGGGTACCTTACGGTGTCCATTTTTTCCCATTTATTATACATGAGTACCTCATCAAGCCTAGTTGCCAGGAATCATACTATGGAGATACCACATCTATTTTGGCCCCTAGATTCACTTGAGGGGGGGGTGTCAGAGTAGGTATTTACCTTAGCTCATGTTCACCTAAGTACTTTATTTACCTTTATTATATTTATCCTCACCCACTTATATGTGTAGATATTTCTTTGATCTTATTTAGATATTAGGAGATATTATCTAGTTGTTAGGTATAGTTCTTTCCTTGATCTATGGTATTGACTAGTTCTTTCCTTGATATATGGTATTGACTAGATCCTTAATGTATAGTTCTCTCCTAAATCTATGGTCTTGACTAGTTCTTTGATGACTAGTTATTTCCTTGATTTATGGCTTGATCTACGACCTTGACTGGTTCATAGATTGTTATTTCTTTCCTATTTAAGCAAGGCCCATTCTCAATGTATTACATTGAGTTCCATAATAATATATGATATTGTTGTTCATTTGTTTGCAAAGGTTTTATGTAAATTTATTCTAGTGAATTTCTTCCATCTTATTGATTGCGGTGTTTGATTAGCATCTGTGTTCTTGGCTTGGTACAATCTGGTTATCATTCATTTCATGGTATCAAAGCAACTGGAAGAAATGGACACTGCAAGGTACCCAAAACCAGTAAGAACAAAGTAGAGAACAAAATCCTACTGCAAGATATCCTTAGAACCTCGACTCTAAAAACTTGTACAATGTTGAAGAAGTGTGGTGCACACTATGGTCTGAATCCATTGCTTGATCATATAACTCAAAAACAACTGACACTGGGCTTCACCAGAATAGCTCTGTGCAATGAGACATTCAATAGAGTGATGTCGAAAAGTGAAAAACAACACCAAACATAATTTGATCAACTGCTAAGAATAGGTGTGCCATGATCCAAGAAAAACCAAGGAAATAAGACAAGGACATGAGATCCAACTAAATAGGAGTGCCAAATATGGAGGAGTGTTATAATCAATTGTGGACGCAATTTCAGCTGAGCCCTAAAATTTAGGGAGTGTATAATTGTATCCTTATCGTGAATGAGTGATTGTAGAAGAGAATTTCGCTTCTTGAGCGATCTATTTTCTTCCACAAATTTTACAATATCCTCTTGAAGTCCACACACTTCAGAAAAAAAGCATATTATTCTCAGAATCCATGATAGGTACAAACTATAACTCCCAAAACTTAAGGACGTCAGGCTCAGCCAAAATTGTGTCCACAATTGATTACAACACTCCTCCATATTTGGCAATTTACACTTATAATGCAAGTCTCAAAATAAATATTTCCAATGGAAAGAACACAAAAAAATAAGTATTTTTGTAAAAAACGACACTCAAAACCGAGTTACCGATCAAAAGTTACAAGCTTTTTAATATTTTGCTTTGTTATTTATTTTAATTACCACTAAAACAAAATAAATTGTTGTTGCCTTCACCACACAATTAAAATTGAAGGGGGCTGAAGCTAAGCACCTACTAGTAGGAATCACAAGCTTTAAGTACCTCCTTATTGCTTTGGTTATTGTTCTTGGATCATGGCACACCTATTTGCAGTAGTTGATCAAATTATGTTTAGTGTTTTTTTTTCACTTTTTGACATCACTCCATTGATAGTATCCTTACATGGAGCTATTTTGGTGAAGCCCATTGTCAGTTGTTTTTGAGTTATATGATCGAGCAGTGGATTTAGACCATAGTGTGCACCACAATTCTTCATCATTATATAATTTTTTGGAGTCGAGCTTCTGAAGATATCTTACAATAGGATTTTGTTCTCTACTTTGTTCGTACTGATTTTGGGTACCTTGCGGTGTCCATTTTTCCTAGTTGTTATACATGGGCACCTCATGAGGTCTTGTTGCCAGGACCCACCTTCTTTTCCACCCACCTAAGCTATGCTTATGGGAGGGTGTTAGTGTAGGTTATTATTTATCCTTTTATTTATTTATAAGGATAATTCTTACACTCGTGTTAACCCTACACTTGTTGGGTTAGCTTGCTTAGGTGTACTAGTTGTGTGGAGTTAGCTTCTCAGTTATGTCAAGTTAGCTTACTAGTCTTTTAGAGTTAACTTAACTACCAATATCAGTTAGTGGGATTTCTTCACCAATGATTTAGGTAGTAGTTGCACTTCCCTCCTCCTATATGTACATCTTTCTTATTGAATAATTCAAGTCATTCTATTGTAATGTATTGAGCATTATGGATTATGATGGATTTCCATATATGGTATTTTAGCTCTTCTGTTTTGCAAATCTAATGTGGTGTGTTATTATCATCTGAGATCGTGGCTTGGAACAATATTCTTATCGTTCCTTTCAGAGTTTTGACGCAGGTTGCTGCCAATAATGATGCAGAAGAGAAATTTGGTGATTTGACTCAAAACACTTCAACAAATCTCCTGATATTCTACACGCACAGTTCTAGTATCTTTTCTCCATCTTCTGAACCGAGAAAATGACAAGATCTTATTTTCTTTCTCCCCACGGCTGGCTTTTCCTGTGATGGCTTGCCTCCTCTATACATAGCATACACTGATGGAACAAAGAAATGAAAAAAAAAATCTTCAATGGTGATTTTCAGAAATGAAAACAAAACGTTTTCTTCCATTGTGATTTCCAAAAATGCAAAAACATTTTCTTGCTCCAAAACTCCACGCTGCAATTTTTATCCCACCACATTTACTCAGAAAATTCTCCACGCACAGCATAGGAAAATAGGTCAACGTCTGGTAATCCTTCAAGCCAAAAAAAATAGTCTCCAAATCTACACACAGGTCAACGAAAGAATGGAGCTCTGATACCAATGATGGCAACAGATGTATTCTATTCAATGCGTGTATATTCACAATGAGGACATGTGAATAAATACAGGAGAGAATGTGGTTAGGAGGTAACCGCATATAACTGATAGGTCGGTTACAATCAAACATAAGAATGTATTAATTATGCTAACAGTATGTGTAAAGCAGAGGTTTGGGAGTTGATATTAATAATGTTTCCCAAGGTATTTCTTATGGAGATCAGACAACTACGATCCCACAATTATAGGGGTAAGTGAGGTAGTCTAATCCAAATTGGTTTGTAAGAGAAAGATTCGGTGAGTGGGTTGAATGATGGGAACTAGCGTTTTATGAAAAGGTACCTTTGTTGGCAAGCCCATAGTTTTTTAGTGATGATTTCCTTATCATCTATAGAAGTAAAAACAACAATAAAAATTCCCTTTGCACAAGCGTAGAGAACTAACCTACCATCAAAAAGAGTGATCCAATGTTTAGAGATCCAAACATGGAGGACATGGCGGCTAGGACAAAAACCAACGAATCTACAGATCAAGGCATGATCTTGGTAGAATGACTCAGTTTCAAGGACTTTGCCACCAAAATGTATACTTGGGTATTCTAGTATTCTTTTATAAAACCTCACTATAAGAGAAATTTTCTAGATTCATGTGCCCTAACTGAGCTTCAACCGAAATAGGAGTAGTTTTAAGGCGAGAAACATGGGATAAAAACCTAGTGTTCGTGCCCCCAAATGAATTTTTAGAATTTGAACTACCTCCCAGTAGGATTTTGGAAGCACCAAAGGCTCCAAAACTAGAGCTGACCCTTGTGCTGCAGTGTTGAGAACTCCAAACAGCCTAGGCTCCATTGCCACCTGTAGTAGGAATAACATCATCCCTAGTCAAATAATCACCTCCCATCCACCCAGAAGCCATTGATGAGATGTTGATGACATAGGAGTAAGAGAGGGATCCCCTATCACCGCCAATGCTCGGTCCATTGCACATAAGGGTACCACCATTGCCATTCACCACACCTATCGAAGATCCCTTTCCTACATTAGCGCCAACAAGCTCCAAGTCTCCATTGCCACCATATGTAGAGGAAAATATTTTAGGGTTAGTAGAGGTAGATCAAGGGTTCACATAAGTAATTTGCATATTTCCCAGATATTTTACAGATAAGCTGATTTTGATTTATTCTTCATATATTTATATTTATTTTGGTAAAAATAGGGGCACCTAGGGTTTAGATCTGCATATTGTTTTTATTTAAATTAATATTTATCTCATTTTACAAATTCACCAAGACAAATACTGGCCAAACAAGCTTACAGAGGAGTTTCATAGTATATCAGGTGTCTTTGAAGGTTGTACAAGCCAATTATGGCTAAAACAAAATATTAGATAATTTCCAAAAAATTGTAATTTGGTATGAAAAAAAAAATTGTTATAAACTCCAAATGTAATGATTTTATTTTGTATGATTATATAAATATTTGAAAAATAATTGTGTATTCAATGAATAAATTATATTCAATTTCAGGAATATTGTAAATTGTTTATAAAAAACTCAATTAAAGTAATAATACTTCAATTAAATTTTTGTAAAATTTTATACAATTTCTAGATGAAAATTGTAAAAAAATATGAATGCATGTGATAAGTTTGATTGTTGTACTTCTTTATAAATTTTCAACAATTTCTTTTAGCCTACAAATTCTTAAATAATCATGTACAAAAAAAAACTTCAACAGGATCTGATACCATGTCAGATTTCATAAGTTAAATAATTAATTAAATAATTGAATATCCATAAATCAAATTCCAAGGATTATAGTTTTTAGTAGTGTGTATATAATAAAATATTCAATGAAGTATATGCATAGTAAATTTAATATAACTTTGCAAAGTAAAACACAATAGTAAAAGTTAATAACACAACACAGGACACAAGATTTACTATGAGAAAAACTTGAAGGTGAAAACCCCCTCTTCAAAATAAAGCATTTCATTTATTATAATTTATCAAACATTTTTACCCGACACTTCCACTTCCTCCTCAGTCCCAAACAAACCAATTGCACAACAATTACAATGTTGAAATAATACATATTTCACACACTCGCAATTTCACAATTCACTCAATGTTTTTCCGAACCCTACTTTCATGAGGGATCACCCTATTAAATAGGTTGGGTGAATTGGATGCACTCATGTGCACCGTTTCACTCTTTAATTAAATCACAATGATTTAATTTTAAATGTGGGGACCGATATGTTTTAATGAAGTTTATAAATAAACTTTTAAACATGGGGTGTGAAGTGGTTGCCCGCCTAAAAGGTGTCCCCACTTGACATTATTACCCCAACACATACCATAAAAGTGTATAATTTTAGGTTACACATAGGTGGACCAAAATCTTAAAAAATATCTTTTGCTAGATTGATGGTGAGGATCAAATTCCCCACTGGGTATTGAGCTTACCCACCATGGGCAGATCTAGAGAAAGCTAGGTATCACCTTGGCTAGCTAAATAAATCTAGAACAGGTTGTCCACATACCATTTTTAGTCCATCTACGATGGACAGGTCTAAATAATAGTGATCTCTTGGATCATGTGATTATTAGATTTTATGGATATCTAATGAAAAACAAATGCAAAAGTAATTACAAAAATCAAAATAACTAACAATAAGATCCAATATGATCAATAACTCACAAGACAATAATGGCTCCAAATCAACTCAGTGCTCCATATGCTCCATGAGATAGAATGATGTAAGAGATGTACATATAGGAGGTGAATTTGTAACCTTCTCTTAGATCAATGGTGGACAACTTACACTAACTAATACTAGAAGTAGATTTGACTCCACACAACTAGTAAGCTAACTAAACCCAACTAGTAAGCTAACTCAACATAACTTGTACACCTAAGAAATCTTATCCCATGAGTGTAAGAAATCTCCAAGTAAATAAACAAATACAAGGAAAATAAATATCATACACTAACACCCACCTCCATAAGCACAACTTAGGTGGGTAGTGAAAAAGGATAGTGGGTCCTAGAAATAAGGCCTGATGAGGTACCCACCTACAATGAAAATGTCTCATAAAGTGAAGAAAAGGAGAAAACCCACTGGTAAAAAACTCCCCCCAAAAGAGAGACACAAAACTCACTCAAGAAAACTAGAGAATAAGAAGTAGTGGGTCCCAGTAACTCAGCTTGATGAGGTACCCACGTACAATGACCATCCTCCATAGTAGAGCGAGAAAGAAGTGAGGATAAGAAGGTCCCCTAAGAAGAGTGTCGATGATGTGGTCCTCTACGTAAATACTGAAGAGAATCCTCCCACACCAAATGACATTCCGGCCCTTATGAAGGAAAAAAAAGGAGCACTGAAATTTGACCCACCCCACAAAGTAAGAAGAATCTTGCAATACCCTAATCTTTGCATTTAGTTTATAACTAAAAGTTGGTATAGGTTTGGAAAAAGTGAGCACAAAATACAATGGTAATGCCACTACAGTATACGTTTCAGAGAGAGAAGATGATGGGGGCCCAATAACTCTCACAAAGGGATCCACAAGAAGAGGTGGATCATGAAACATCTTTGAAACAGTAGAAGTGAAAAATGTCCCAAAACATGAACTCCCAATAAGAGAGATGAATGGGGCCTCCATAATGTGTGATGGCTCAATCAGAGCATATTCCTGTAATGCAACACAAGTGGAATTTTTAAATAGCCAACTCAAGTTGGGAAGATACTCATACCAATGGGGTTGATCCATGTGAGCAGTGTCTGACAAGAATGTATTATCATCACAACATTGATTAGGAGGAGAAGACTATTGTGAAGAGTTGTTGAAAGTCCAAGATGCAACAATGATGCACTCAAAGGTAGCAACAAGTATATGTGGAGTGTCATCAACTGAGAAAACAAGATGCAATGGATCATGAGAGGTAATGGTTATATCTATCTTAGAGGAAGGTTCTCTAATAGAACATTGTTGCACATATTGAGTGGAAGAATGAACATGGACGACAATGAGCTATGTGGAAGCAATAGTAGGGAGAGTGTGCTCAATAGAAAGATCTTATGGCGAACGGTCAACATGGGACTCATGAGTAGTAACAGGTGCAGACCAACACTCATCAATGAAAGGGATGTGAGAAGGGGGAGAATCTATGGAGGGACTAGAGTGGTTGAGGGAAGTGTCACTCTTAGATGGTGAAACAAGGTCATCATACAACTATCGGATAATGGTCTAGGAAGTGAAAGGGAACTCAGTTTCCTCAAACCAACACAATATTTCCATAGAATCAATAAAACTGAGAATTCCATAGGCCTCATTATTTTGTTTAAACCACTCATTCTTCTGTAGAATCTCATCAGCCTCAGGAATAAGACCATGGAGGTAGGGTAGCAAATAGTGCATAGTGTAGTCTTTGATAATGTCTACCTTACAAAACAAAAAGATTCCAGATTCGAGCATAATAAGAGAATGGTAAAACTCCATAATGTAGATAAACCCCCAAATATCTCAGATGGCACTTTATAGCTTAGTATGAAAAGGACAAGTTTCTATAAATTTTTGTAAGAACCCTACTAAAATGTGGCATTTTATAAAGTAGTGCATTTAAAAAAAAATCAAACCATCATGTAGATCATGAAAACACATTCACTTTTGACTAAAATAGTGCTAAATCCGAGTCACCAATCAAAAGTTATAGCAAATACAATTTCTCGTAAATAATGGCTTATTTTATTACAATTTTACAAATTGATTAAAAATGCTGGAAATTAGGGATAATGGGGTCTTACATATTCTCATTGGAACTAGCAAAGAATGAAGAACACAATTTTTTAACTTGTGAGGGGGAATTGGCCTCTTGCCAACCCATACCTCACCCTTCATCTTCATCAAGTCAAGATAAAAGATTTAAAAACAAACAAAGCAATAATAGTGACTTTTACAATGCCAATGATTTGTTTTTATACAAAATAATAATAAAAGATAGTGCCCCTCCTTTACAAGACACAGTCTCATGACCAAAATGTCCTAATATCCAATAACCACTTAAAACCTTTAGAAATAAACCAAGTTGAATTAAGGAGCCTTAGTTTTAAAATTTAAAAATGATTTAAAAGTAGTTTAGGGCACGATTTCATAGGGAAAAGTGACTAAGCAGAGGAGGCCAAACCTAGGAACCATGGAGGTAACCAAGTATTGGGTTGAATCTTGATCCATAGATGTAATGAGCTAAGACTAGACTTAGATATGTCGGATCCAATCACTAACCACGAGTAAGGAGCCACATAGATGTTTTAAAAAAGTGTGACAAGATCAGGAACTAAGCATGTGTAGGAAAATGAGTTGAGAAGGGTTTGCACTTCAAAAGGAGTCATAGAATGGAGCTGGAGTCGAGACAGTCTATGTGGAAGATAAAATGAAACTCGTGTCAGGTTGAAGGGTTTGAGCATGAACCACATGCCAAATAAGAGGATCGAGCCATGTTGGGGTTGATGATTCGTGCAACCATTGTGATGAAGGAGGATCTCAAGTCTATTTAAGGTAAGTTGACAAGGGTCTAAGTAGGGGAAAATAGAGGCATCCAAGCCATCGTGAGTAGAGGATGAGTTAACCAGAGACAAAATTGAGTCGTGTTCTAGGTCGAGCAAAACCGGTCAAAAAAATGATCAGGTGGAGAGGGCTGAGTAGGGAAACATGCAGGCCAGGCCACGCAGATTGTGAGGAGAAAAGGATGCAATATTGAGCATAACTAACCCCATGAACAGATATGTTCTAAATAAAGAAACTAGATCCAATTTGAGTGAGGATCTAGGCCGAACAAAAACACTGGGTCAAATCCCCTGATAAACTTGTTGAAACCACCAAACAGTCCACTAAATATAGAGGATCCACCAAATTTAACCACAGATAGCTAATCTAGTTGAAAAACTCCGAGAAAGATCCCCACAAAAATTTTCCCCTAAATTTCATGATTTAGGAACCCCGAAATTTGTAAACCTTTAATTTACCAATAAACAAACACCAAAAAACACAATGTACTAAACCAAGATGGAATCAAATCTAATCGCACATGAACTGTTAGTTTCACGAATGAAGTATTCAAAAACTACGTATAATTTAGTAATGGAAAAAGTATCACCAAAATTGCTCTGATACCATATTATAGTTTCTAAATCTCTGATGAAAAACAAATGCACAAGTAATTACAAAAATCAAAATAACTAACAATAAGATGCAATATGCTCAAGAACTCGCAAGACAAGAATGTCTCCAAATCAACTCAATGCTCCATATGCTCCATGAGATAGAATGATGCAAGTAATGTACATATATGAGGTGAATGTGTAACCTCTTCCTAGATCAGTGGGGGATAACTCTCACTAACTGATACTAGAATTAGATTTGACTCCACACAACTAGTAAGATAACTCAACACAATTGGTGAGCTAACTCAACATAATTGGTACACCTAAGCAAGCATATCCCATGAGTTTAGGAAAGCTCCAAGTAAATAAACAAATACATTTAGAAAATAAGTATCCTACACTAACAATGATTTCCAACAAAGGAAATAATGTCATTCATAAAATATTTGTGTGGCAAAGTCAATTTGAACTACATTTTGAGCTCTTTCCAGGATAGCCAAGATTGAGTTCGTTTACAAAAAAATATCTTGGATACTGTAAATTTCGTGCTTGAAGAGGTAGAGAGCAGGAATCTAAGGCACCTCAATTAAACAACAATCCTAGAATTGAATGATGGGAGACCACCACAAAGAGTGGAGATTAAATGAAAGGTCATCATGGAAATCATTGTCATTCCACCATAGTCATGGCTTAATTCTCTCATAAGATTTTCAAATGCTTTTGAGCACGAAGGTACCCACCACCTTGAATGGAATAGGGGAAATGAGAAGATTGGAAAAACCAATTTCTTTCCATGTAATGTGGCCATACGGGGTGCCTTCTATAATACCATTTTGAAGGAGCACCTTCCATGCTTCCTTTCCATATGTGCTTTGGATAATCCATTTGGCACAGAGCACTTGGCCTTGCAGTAAAATTTCAATGAGGCCTAAGCCACTTGAGTCTCTAGGTAGGCAACAAGTTTCCCAAGAACCTTCGTGAAAACCTTTATCAAAAGAATAATTGGTCCAAAGGAAGTCTTTAAGTAGTTTTTTAAGCTTGTGCACAGACTTCTTAAACGAGACCCAACAAGAGTAGTAAACATACATGGCTTTGAGAACTTTGGAGAAAATATAGAATCTGTTGGTACCCAAATTGATTCTCCCTTAGAAGCTGAGAAGCATCACAGCTTTGACAAGAAGCTTAGAGACAAGAAGATCATGTTGTGTATCATTTTGTAGCTAGGGAAGAGATGCAGCTTTCTCTTTGTCACTCAGATGTGGAGAAATGGGTAGCTCTCATAAGAGGATTCTATCTATCCTCACTACTTTATGGTTGTGCCTTTCAACTAGGGCAAGAGGACCCTTTTGTAGCCTGTTGTTTTTGGAGGAGATGGAGATGTCCTTCTTTGTAAAGTTATTAAGAATACCTTGAATAAAATATGATCAATACAGCAAAAATCTAACTCTCACATGTTGTCACCATAGGTAATGGATATAATTTTTGAGCAAGGTTTAGGTTACTAAAGACAATGAAAACCTAATTGCTTACGTATGTTTTGGTAACAGATATTATACATTTGTACACACATAGGAAAAAATAGGGGTAGTATGGGTAGGATTGGTTGTTTTCAAATGAATTTTGGTGGGAGGTGACGCAGAGCGGATTTTGACTCGCCATATCTTTGATATTTTTTACAAAAATCGAAATCCTGACCAACAAAATGCTTCAGAATAGCTAGAATGTTCCTTTAACTAGAAGGTGTGCTTCAATGGAGGCCCAGATCAACATGTTTTCACACGAACTTCAAGGATCCAAAATGAAGGCTCAAATTGGAAAAAACTTAACTGAACATTATCAATATATTTTTCTGTCATGCCTAGGATACCCTAAAAGGCTAACAAAAAATATTAATCAGTCATGCTAGGAGTCACAAGTGATTTTAAATTTGTTTATTTCACTATCAAATGAAAGCTCTTCTAATAAATGAAATTACAAATGCCACTAAACTATCACGAAAATAAGAACTTATATGATTCACACATATTTCAATGTAAGAATGCAATCAGAACAAGAAAAATTACTTTGTAGACATTTAAAAGATGAAGCAGACACAATTTTTTCCCAAGAATCATGCACAGATTTACTCAAGTTTGGTTAAATTTATCAGTAGAGGAAAGTCTTCTCAAAACAGTCTCAGAGCTTGTCAATGGATGTACACTCTTAACCACCTTAACATGATAATATTTAACACAAAGGAAATAAACAAGCTTCTTCAGATAAGTTTCTCAGAAAGATGGGCTCTGTCAAAATTTTCCCTTAGGAAATCAGTAGCTGATTCCTAACACTTCTACCTTCACAAAATACCAACCCTTTGCATTCGAAAAAATCATGCCTAATTTATAACATTTCATTTGCAACAGGGCCTTTTCCCCCCAAAACTAGAGACATTGAGTGTACCAGTGCTTGCCATGACCTCGATCGTGATTCCTATAATCAGGTTTTTGAAAAATTTTGTTAAGTGTGCAAGAGGGAAAATCTCTTCGAACATCTCTGACATTCAACTCATTCCTCTGGTAGATTACTTTTCCCTTTACTCGCCAACCACTTCTGCCCCTATTATGTCTAATCTGATTATTTGCGTGCTTAGGAGGGAAGAGACTAGAAAGATAAAATTGAGCCTAATAGTCAAGTCTCATCTTAATGGTAAAAGAGATGTCCCCCAAATTTTTTCTCATCAAATTGAGTTATCAAACAGCTTTCTTGTCGCATGACAAGGAGAGAAACATTGGGCCGAATCTGACAGTCAGATTGCATCTTTAATGGTGAGAGAAGTTTACAAGCTCTTCCCCACAAAACAAAGATATCGATATTAATTGTTCCTCTTCATTTGGCATGCAGGAGACTCTAAGAAATGATAAAAAATCCATAAAAAATACGCATCCCCAGGAGATCTGGAGTGAAAATGGTGGAAAAATTAGATACAAAGGGACAACTGCCATCGATTTCTAGTTTGAATTTGGACTGTCCATGTGGGAGATCCAATTTTAGAGTGGGCCCACGGAGTTTCCTTTTTAATTTTTATAACCTTTGGAAAAAATGCAAAATTTTCTACAAATTGCTACATACCTCCACCCTTGAGAAATGAGGCCTGACAAGTGTCCTAAGGTGGGTCCCCAAAGGAACCATGGCTAAATTCTACTATTTTACCTATTTTTGGAAAAAGGAATATTTTCAAAAATTTCCCCACATGCCCAACTCCCTCGCCTTTTGACTTTTCAAACCACCATGTATCTCAATGGTGCCCATTTTTAGATGGTCCCTAAAAGTAGACACCCCAAACAAGCATGGGATCAACACGTGTCTCAGTCTGGCAGTGTTTGTTAAAAAGTTTGATAGTTCAGTGGAAGGTGCCATGTGTCCAAGGTATGAGACAGTCTTCTTCATCCATTGAAAAGTCTAAAAAAAATCAGAGTGAGCGGAAGCCTCCAAGTGTCACTCCTGGCGCTTCTTCAAAATAAAACTCAAAGGCCACCTGTCCTTAAACATATGCGGTCCCTCCACGTTTCTTAGGCCCTTTAGGAAAATTGCTTGAAAGGTGTAAGTAAAGGAAGGTCCGGCGGAAACCTCCACATGTCTTTATGGTGCAACTTTAAGATGGACCTCAAGAGCGGAGACCCTGAATGAGTGTGGGCTCACCACGTGTCCCATGCCTTAGATAATTTCTCTAAAAAGTTTAAGTACAGAGTGGAGCTGACAGAAGCCTCCACCTGTCCCTCTATCGCGTAGAGACCCAAAGTAGTAGATGTTAATGAGTGGGCTCACCCTGTCCCCGTTCCACCAAAACTATCTGCATCAAATTTTTCTTCTAAGTCCGGGTAAGTAGCAGAAATCCTCCATGTGTCCCCCCGGCACAACTCCAAGGCCAAACAAAAAGGTGAGTCTTCAAATGACTGTCGTTCCTCCACGTGGACAATGTTTTGGGTTAAAATGATCCACAAAGTTTTTAGAGTGCCCCACCAAGCCACATCCAACCAAAAAGGGCCACATGTTTCTACTGATGCAGAGATTTAAATTTGATAACATAAACACACCCGTCAAGCCGTAAAAATGCAGAGAAACCACTGTTTGAGCCCGGAAATGAAATCTTCCTTAAGGATAGAGAATCTGGAAATGTTGTAAGGTTCAAACATGATCCTCTGAGCTACATTAAATCACATTTCCTCAGGTATTTGGGACACAAAATGAAACAAGGCCCAACAACAACACATGACTGCAGAAAATATAAGGAAATGAACAACCCGATTTTTACACCCAATTTACAGACACCTTCAGATGGACACAGAAATGAAGAACAAATTCCATATTTTTAAGTGACCTTTCGACCAAGGAGGAACTAATCATGGCAACCAATGGAGGACAAATTCCTCAAGTACCAACATGGGGAGATAAAAAACGTGACAGAATTGGCAAACTGAGGGATTTTAATGGCAAAATGGGGAGACTAATTTGAGCACCAACATCGGCTCTGACTCAGGGGATAGGGCACTCCCTATGAGTGCCACAAGAACCAAATAAGATACCAAGTTCCAAAAAACATCCATTGTGCAAAGCAGTCATCTTGAACAGAGCAAGAAACCAGAACCATCTCCTAAAAATGAACTGAGGAACC
Organism: Taxus chinensis; assembly: GCA_019776745.2. Classification (NCBI taxonomy): domain Eukaryota; kingdom Viridiplantae; phylum Streptophyta; class Pinopsida; order Cupressales; family Taxaceae; genus Taxus; species Taxus chinensis. Next base: position 851,183,647 of record CM034150.1, read on the forward strand.
AGCAAAACTAGGTCACCAAGGACCAGAACGAGTAAAAAAACACAAAAGACACAAAATAACCAATGAATTATACACTATACAAATTATGCTCACCTTGATTCTGGGGAATCAATCCAGGAAATGTTTCAAATGCCTTCCATTAATAGGAAATTCAAGCAATTCCCCATCCAAGTATTTCAAGAAGAAAGGTATGTTCACCAATCTAAATGTCAATGGAGTAAGGGCCCATCCACGATGCATCAAATTTACCATGTTTGCCCTTGTCTTCATGTCTACTATCCCATAATAGCACAAGATCTCCAATGCTGAAAGCTCTAGGAGTGACCTTCTTATTAAATAACTTCTTTAATTTTTCTCTGAACTTCACATGCCTTTGGTGAGATGCTCTCCTTTCTTCATCAAGTTCAACAATCTGGTTAATGTGAGCATCATATGGACTAATTTCTTGATCTTCCATATTTTGAATGAACTAATATGAGGATAATTGCATATTCAGGGGCAGTAGAGCTTGAGTTCATACACCAATTCAAATGGAATTTTTTCAATAGCTCTTTTAATAGTAATTCTATCAGCTCAAACAGCGAACTTCAACTTCTCACCCCACTTCCTTTTGTTCAGCACCAACGTTCTCCTGATGATTTTAATAGATTTTTTATTGTTAGACTCTTACTTTTCCATTTCCTTGGGGGTTATATTTGGAGGCATATGTCAAATTTATCCCATATTATTTACACATTTCCACCAAAGGTTTAGCTCTGAAGCTCATAGCATTGTGAGCAAAAATTTTAACTAGCACTCTAAACCTGCAAATGATATGGTTCAACATGAATTCCATGACAATTTGGTGTGTTTTTCTCTTGGTGGGGATTTCCTCCACCCACTTAGTGAAGTAATCGGTTGCTATAAGAATCCACTTATGGCCAACACTTGAAGGGTCTGAAATCTCACCAATGAAATCCATTCCCCATTGCTTAAACGAGGCTTCAATTGATACAGGCTGCAAAGGAAGGGAGCCTGAAGCTTTCAGTCTTCTAGAAAAATGCTAGCAACTCTCACATCTTCTAACCAACAAAGTCATATCCTTGAAAAGAGTTGGCCACCAATAACCAGCCCTCAGGATCTTGTGTGTCTGTGACTTTTCTAGCAAAATTCCCCCCACAAACTCCTCCATGTAGATCAAAAAATTATCTTGGGGGCTTCATCTTCAGTAATGCACCTTAAGAGGACTCCCTCTTAGGGTTCTTCCAAGCTAACCCAAAATTAGTAATGACATATTTTTGGGAAGCCAACTTAAGAGCTCTTTTCTGATTTTTACTCAAATACTCAGGGAAGTATAGATGTCTAAGATAAAAAATTATATCTTTGTACCATTCAGAACTCACCAACTTTTCAAGGACATCCACCCTTCCTTCTTCTACTTCATTTACCTCAATAGTTTGCAGGTTGCTCTCAGCCATAAGTTTAGCTAAGCCCAAACTTCTTACCAATTTCATGGTTTGGATATCCATGTCATACTCTTGCAACTTGTTCACCCATCTGCATCTTTTTCTTGAGACCTCCATCTTTGATAAGACATTTTTCACCATGGTGTGGGGAACATAAGAAACAACTTTAGAGCTCAAAATGTAGGGTCTGAAAACCTTTGTTGCTTTTACCAAGGAAAATGCTTGCTTCTCCATAATGGTGTACTTCAACTCAGCCCCTTGCAATGCCTTACTGAAAAAGGAAATTGGCCTCTCAGCCCCTTCATCATCCTTCTAACAATAGGACAGATGCAATAGTGTTCTCTAAAGCAAAAGAAAACATATGAAAAGTCTTCTTATAATCTGGAGCTGCTAAAACAGGGGCATGCTTTAATGCTTCCTTGATCCCATTGAAATCCTGAATGGCAGCCTCTTCCCATTTGATAACTTGGTCCTTTTTTAGCATGCAAGTAATTGGAATGGTCAACTCAGAAAAGTTTGATATGAATCTTCTGATAAAGTTTATTTTCCCAAAGAAGGACTGAATTCCTTTCTTGGTTCTTGGAATTGGGACCTTGCTGATGGCCACTACCCTCTCAAGATCAATCATGACACCATCCTTTGATACAATGTGACCAAGCAACTTGGCCTTTTACACTCTGAAATGGCACTTCTTTGGATTGAGTGAAATGCCATACTCTCTGCATCTTATCGAGCATCTTTTCTAAATGTTACAGGTGATCACTTCTTCTCCTAGAGAAAACTGTCACATCATCCTGATACACAGTAATGAAGTCATTTATATATCCTGAGAATGCTACATCCACTACTCTCTGAAAAATTAGCTCCAGCATTCATCAGGCCAAACGGCATCCTCACATACACATAGGTACCCCATGGAGTAGTGAAAGCAGTTTTGATTCTCTCTGATTGCTTCACAACTACCTGGTTCTACCCAGAGAAACCATCCAAAGTAGATAACAACTCAGATCCAGTAACCAATTATAACATGTTATCCATGTTTGGTAAAGGATAATTATCCTTCATTGATGCTCTGTTCAGATTTCTAAAATCCACGCACATCTTGATATCACCATCTTTTTTCTAACTGACACTAACTTTGCAACCCAAGAAGAATACCTTGTTCGCTGAATGATCCCTCCAATCCCTCAGTTTCTTCAGTTCTTCTTGCATCATCAAGAGAGGAGTGGATTAATCAGCCTCTACTTTTTTCTGAATGGTTTTACATTAGATTCCAAAGGTATTTCATGCTGAAACAAATCCTCTTGGTATGATTTTAACTCTAAATAAGACCAAGCCAAGAAGTCTTGATATTTCTTCAACAACTGGACATAAGATTGTTTTTCCTCCTTATTCAGATTTCTTCCCAACCAGATGTTCCTTGGTTTCTCCTCTGTACCCAATTCATGCTCCTTAACATCCCTTGAGGCTACTATATGCCTGTTGATAATACAATCAACATTATCAAATTTTGATTCAAGAGAAACCAGTCCTCTAGGAATGGTATTAGTTTTCAGTTGGATGATGTATTTTCCAAACAAAGTTTCTTTACCTTCTTCCGCACACACCATTGGCTCCAAATCAATACACTGATAAAAAACTCCCCTTTTTTCTGCAGAAACCTTTTGACCTGAGCATCATCATCAAAAATTTGCCAATGTTTAATTTGCACAATTATCAAACTGGGATTCCAATAGTGCAAGCCTGTCTGCCATAAAATTGAACTTCCTATCATGATGCACAATGTTAAATGAATCAAACATCTCAATAAAATCCCAGACTGCATGCTTGTACTATTTCATTCTCTAATTCTTAGTAGCATACAGTTTTCTTATTTGTTTAACAATTAGTTCTAAATCTCCCTTAACAATGATGTCTTTAACATAGTATTTCCAAGAAATTATCAAACCTAACAACAATGCTTCATACTCAGCAATGTTGTTAGTACACTAAAAGTTAAGTTTGAAAGAAAAAACAAACTCTTCCAATCTTGGAGAAATCAGAACTACACTGACACCATTTCCAAATTTGTGGCAAGCTTCATCAAATAACAAAGTCCATGGAGAGCCTACTTGTTCAATACTCTTACATTAATTCATTTTTTTCTCTTTCCCATCAGAAAATCCAATAAATTTATCAACAACAACACTTGTGTACAAACTTCATAAGATGCGTTGTTGGGATCTTCAATGAGGTGCAGCATCTTCTTTTCTCCATACAACTTGACAAGGTTTCCCTCAATTAGGATGGTTGCATAAGACATATCCATTTGAACAATCCCATCAACAATTATAGCCCATTTTCTGGACAACAGCATACCCCAATTGGCTGGGCAATCAACAATAACAACATCAAGTTTCAAATTCCTACACGGGTAAGCTGCAAGTTGTACCACCAAACCTTTCACACATCCCACCACTGGCACCTCTCTGGTATCCATGGTATTAAATGTCCCATATGCTATTGTTACTTTGATATCGATTTCATTCATGACTTCTAGAGGTATAACATTGTATGATGCCCCCAAATCAAACATACAGTTGTGCAGCAATCTATCCTTAATGATCAGAGTGGTGAAGAATGGATCCAAATTTAGCTGAGAATCTACCAAGGATGTTCCCAAATAAACCTCATGTGGTTCATCTAGCTCTTCTAATGTTGGTGGTATTTCTAGCTCTTCAATGATTGAAGGATTCTCCATAATGTTTACATTTCTGCCTAGGGCACTCTTATCTTATTTCAATCCAAAATACTCCAACGCCCTCTTCTTGTGCTTAGGAATCCTAAGAAGCTTAGTAATTGGAACACTAACTTTAATTTGACTCAAAACTTGGGAAATGTCATATGGAACACACTTTGGCAAGGCAGCATCGGAAGGGAGATCGACAGACTCATCAGATAGCACGGGATTTTTGACAATTTTGGCATGAGGAGAAGTATGAATCTTGTTTGGGACAAAAAGGCTTTTAGAAGGTGTATCTTTCTTAGGAACCTATTTAGGAATACTAGTAAGCAATGGATTTTTAGGTTTGTCTTGAGGCCCTTCTCCTTTGGCAACTCTACTCCTAGTATTATAATCCTTTTCTTGAGCAATAACAACGTTCATCAATAATTACCTATCCTCATCATATGGGATTCATCCATCATACTTGATTTATCATTAAAGCTCTTAAATATTCAAAGTCGTTATTGGGCAATTCAAAATCTTGTTAAGTATCTATTTCTAAAGTATGAGAGGGAGGAAGAAGAGGTACCAGGTGAATGTAATCCCAAAAATCACCACCAGTTCAGTAGCACTTATTACCTCAGTTGAAGTTGCTCCTTGTTGTGAGATTATAGAGCACTCCATCATGCATGCATCATCATCCATGTTATCATCATAAGCTTCCTCTTCTACTTGCTAATCTACTTCACATGGAGCATGGGGCATGAAACATCTGTCACACTAATCAATTACATATGTTTCTTCAACAACTACAACTCTGGCAGCCAAAGGGTCTGACACCATTCTATTTTCCCTAGCTTGGGGATGTCTATTTGCATATCCCATGGGTCCCCTTCCTCTATCATCAGATCTCTACTCATTTCTAGGAGTGATTGGAAATATTTCTTGGCCTTGTTGCTTATGCTGGCCCTATGAACTCTACTAAATTCCTTTCTCTTCTCGGGCTAATTTGTATGAGATTTCTTTGACAACTCCTACCAAAGTTTTCACAACTTCCTCCAAATCAGCAGCCTTACTTGCTTGACATCTTTCCGGGTTAACCAATTTCACACCTTCCCTCTTAGGAGGTTTTCCAATTGCTTTAATGTTATTCTCAATTTGCAGAGCCATGGTAAAGGCCTGCCTCAAATTGGTAGGATTTTTTTCCCTCAAGTAGTAAGCATCTTTCTTATCAAATGCATCTGAATACTTTATAAGACAAGATTCATCACATGGCCTTAAACTTATAGGAAATCTCATCAATGTCTTATTAAATCTAGTGTTGAAGTCATGCACTGACTCATTAGGATTCTTTTTAATATTCTCAAATTATGACAAAAGAAACCTAGGATCTGTTTTGTCACCATACTGCAGTCTGAATGCATTATTCATTTCAGTCCAAGAATCAATGGAATTATCTATAAAATCTTTATACCAGTCCCTTGCATCTTCTTCCAAAGTATGGATAAACAATTTGATATATACATCTTCAAATTCAATCTCAAAGTCTTCCATCATGTTGATAAAAAACTTTAAATGTTGATCACTAGTTATAGCATTGTTTCCTTGGAACTTTGGTAGTCTATTTCTTACATCTTGGGGAACTGCATTTGGATAACCATCCATCCCTCTAAAATTTATAGGACCAAAAGTATTTACAACAAATGGAGGTTTGGGTGGGGGATGGGCCATGTTGTTTTGAGGAGGTGACCTTGGAGGAGAATCAAACTGATAAGGGACAAGGGGTCTTTGAAACACAGGAGTATAACTTCCAAAATGGATATCCCCTAAAGGCTCTATTTCTTGGAAATCCCTATAAACTCTTGAAAACACAGGGGCAGAATGAGAAGAAAACTCTTCAAATTCAAATGAAGGCCCCTCTCTAGATGGAGAATTTAATTCCATAAAAAGACTACCTGATTCAGAAGCACTTGAATGGAAATCTTCAATGATAGGTTGATCACTTTCATCAATGGAGATCTCTTTTCTTGACTGCTGATCTCCAACAACTCTCCAAGTCCTTCTTCCTTCTGAATTTGTTTTTCCTAGCTCTGGAAATAATGTCTAGTAGGATCCCTAGTGAAGAAATATCTTCTTCCTTCAATCTTTGCAAATATTAGTAACAAATATCACTTGACAGAGGCTAAGACATTGGTATTTATAAAAAAAATTCAGATCAACATGGAGTCACCACTAAGGGATTTCCACCTTAGTTGTGCAAATGCACTAAAAAATATGATCTGTCAAATGTCTGTCAACACTAGAAACTGGAAATGGAAAGATCTTACCTTCCTTTACCTAGATTTATCAAAGAAACTTAGTGCAATAACTGTAGAAACTAGAAATATTACACACAACACTTGTAACTTTGAACACTTCTCACAGACCTAAACACAGGATGATGTTGAAAAAATGTACTAGCACTTAGAGCATATAAGATAAATGTTTACCAAGGTCTGAATATGAACTGCAATCACAATGTCAAATGGCAACGGCGTGCCAGAATGGTGTTGGTACCCAAATTGATTCTCCCTCAGAATTTGAGCAGCATCACGGTTTTGACAGGAAGCTTAGAGACAAGAACATCATGTTGTGTGTCATTTTGTAGCCAGGGAAGAGATGCAGCTTGCTCTTTTTCACTCAGATGTGGAGAAATGGGTAGCACCCTTAAGAGGATTTGATCTATCCTCACTACTTTATGGTTGTGCCTTTCAACCAGGGTGAGAGGACCCTTTTGTAGCCTGTTGTTTGTGGAGGAGATGGAGATGTCCTTCTTTACAAAGTTATTAAGAAGACCTTGAAGAAAACATGATCAATACAACAAAAATCTAACTCTCATGAGTTGTCACCTTAGATAATGGAGATATTTTATGAGCAAGGTTTAGGCTACTAAAGACAATGAAAACCTGATTACTTCTGTATGTTTTGGTAACAGAGATTATGCATTTGTACACACACAGGACAAACAGGGGTAGTATGGTTAGGATTGGTTGTTTTTAAATGAATTTTGGTGGGAGGTGAGGCAGAGTGGATTTTGACTAGCCAGATATTTGAGAGATTTTACAAAAATGGAAGGCTTGACCAACAGAATGCTTCAGAATAGGTAGAATTTTCCTTTAACTAGAAGGTGTGCTTCAATGGAGGCCCAGATCAGCACGTTTTCACACAAACTTTAAGAATCCAAAATGAAGGCTCAAATTGGAAAAACTTAACTAAACATTATCAACCTTTGTTTTATCACACCTAAGATACCCTCAAAGGCTAATAAAAAATCTTAATCATCATGCTAGGAGTAAAGTGATTTTAAATTTGTTTATTTCACTATCAAATGAAATCTCTTCTGATAAATGAAATTATAAATGCCACCAAACTATCACAAAGCTAAGATCTTGTGTGATTCACAAAGATTTCAATGTAAGATTGCAATGGGAACAAGAAAAACTATTTGTAGACATTCAGAGATGAAGCAGACACAACTTTTCTCAAAGTCACACAGATTAACTCAAATTTGATTAAATTCATCAGCATAGGGAAAGTTTCTAGAACAATCTCAGAGCTTGTCAATGGTTGTACACTCGCAACCACCTTGACATGATCAAATTTAACACAAAAATAAATAAACAGGTTCCTCAGATAATGTCTCAGAAAGATGGGACTCTGTCAAACTTTTCTCTCAGGAATTAGCTTCTAACCTCTAACACTCCAACCATTTGCATGAAAAATTCATGCAATTTATAACATTTCATTTACAATAGAGTTTTCCCCCTAAAACCAAAAACATTCAAAGCACCATTGCGTGTTACGACTTTGATCGTGACTCTCAGAATCAGATTTGCAAAAAAATTGTTAGGTGTGCAGAGGGAAAATATCTCCAAATATTTCATAACATTCAATTCTTCACCTGGTAAGTCGTTCTTCATCTCACGCGCCAACTACTTCCTCCTCCAATCTGTCAAATTTGGTTCTTTGCATGCCAAGGAAGGAAAGATTGGAAAATCATATCAACCCAATAGTTAGATCACATCTTAATGGTAAAAGATGTTTTCAGATTTTTTTCCCACCAAACCAAGATATCAACTGGTTTCTTGCGTGCCAAGGAAAGAAAGATCAGATCGAATCTGACAGTCTAGATTACATCTTTAATGGTAAAATACATTTTTAGACCTTCCCCACCAAACCAAGACATCAAATTAATTATCCTCTTCATTTGGCATGTAGGAGACACCAAGAAATGATAAAAAACCATAAAAATTCACATCCCCAAGAGATTTGGAGAAAAAATGGCAGAAAATCAGATACAAATGCACAGTTTCCATCAATTTCCCTTTTGAATTTGGACCATCCACGTGGGAGATCCGAGTTAAGAGCTAGGGGGCCTTTTGGCAAAATTTTTTTTACCTTTTACACACTTTTGGAAAAAAATGCAAAATTTCTCAATTTGCTCTGCCCCTCCGCCTTTGAAAAATGGGCTTGACACATGTCCCAATGTTGGTCCCAGAGGAACCACGGCTAAATTATGCTATTTTACCTATTTTTGGAAAAAGGAAAATTTTCCAAATTTTCCCCACAGGCCTGCCTCCCCACCTTTTGACTTTTCAAACTTCCACGCGTCTCAATGGCACATTTTGAGATGGTCCGAAAAGTAGAGACCCCAAACAAGTGCAGGCTCAACACATGTCTCAATCCGATAGAGTCTGTTAAAAATCTTGAGAGTTCAGCGGAAGGCACCATGTGTCCAAGGTCTGAGACAATCTTCTTTGGCCATTGAAAATTCCAAGAAAAAATCAGAGTGAGCGGAAGCCTCCAAGTGTCCTCCTGGCGCTTCTTCAAAATAAAACTCAAAGGCCAGTCCCCAAACATGCGCGGTCCCTCCACATGTCTTAGGCCCTTTAGGAAATTTGCTTGAAAGGTCTAAGTAAAGGAAGGCCCGGCAGAAACCTCCACGTGTCTTTATGGCGCAACTTCAAGATGGTCCTCAAGAGCGGAGACCCTGAATGAGCGTGGGCTCACCACGTGTCCCAGGCCTTAGAAATTTTTTCTAAAAATTTTAAGTACCCAGCGGAGCCGGTGGAAGCCTCCACCTGTCCCTCTATCGCAGTTTGTTAAGGTGGGACCCTGAGATAGATCTTCAAATGAGCGCCATCCCACCATGTGTCCACGGACCACCAAAACTATATCAGCTGCATGAAAAAAAAATCTAATTCTGGGAAAAGTAGTGGAATTCTCCACATGTCCCCCCGGCGCAACTCCAAGGCTAAACAAAAAGGTGAGTCTTCAAACAAGTCATTCCTCCATGTGGACAAGTTTTGGGTTAAAATGATCCACAAAGTTTTAGAGTGCCCCACCAAGCCGCATCCAACCAAAAAGGGCCATGTTTCCATTGATGCAGAGATTTAAATTTGACGGGAAAAACACACCCGTCAAGCCGTAAAAATGCAGGGAAACCACTGTTTGAGCCCGGAAATGAAATTTTCTTCAAGGATAGAGAATCTGGAAATGTTGTAAGGTTCACACATGATCCTCTGAGCTACATTCAATCACGTTTCCTCAGGTATTTGGGACACAAAATGGCAAGGACAACAACACATGACTAACGGAAAATGGAAGGAAATGAACAGCCTGAGTTTTACGCCCAATTTACAGACACCTTCAGATGGACATAGAAATGAAGAACAAATTCTTGATTTTTAAGTGACCTTCAACCAAGGAGGAACTAATCATGGCAACCAAATGGAGGACAGAGTCCTCAAGTACCAACACGGGGAGATAAAAACATGACAGAAGGCCACAAATTGAGGGATTTTAATGGAAAACGGGGCGAGATTAATTTGAGGACCAATAGAATCTACCCCCTAAAGATAGTGGCTTGGTGATCCACTATTCTTAGCTTCTGGGCCACATGTTACACGACATATTGTCATAGCTCTGTAGGAGAAGCTTGGAAAGCAAAAGGAATGCTAAGTAACTTAAACATTTCTCTGTGGTTGAGCATATTTTAATCATAGGATGCTAACCAGTGGGGTATGGGAAGCAAGGGTTATCTATAGCATGGGCATTTTGTGCCATTGGATGGAAAAGTCATATGCTAAACAAAAGATTTCTAAGCACGTTAGCATGGCATTATTATTAATGTTACTTTCCTCTTCAATGAGCATAAAAGAGTCATCCGTGAAATGGTCATTGAGCAATTCAATAGACATTTTGATTTTATTAGAGAACGAGAGATAATTAAATAAAAAATTTGAAGTCCAAAATAATAGTTGATATGTATGTAAACACAATTTGTAATTAAAAACTATTTTTTATGCATTGTCATAGCATAACTTGGGACGTAATGATAACTATCTATCCACCTTATAAGGAATGACGGTGTCATTTGTCGTCAAGTAAACAAGTTCAACAATGCACGTAAACGTAAAGCACATAGTTGGATTTCGTTTTTAATTGAGATATTGGGGTGGTTTTTTTTCTTTTTTACTCACTAGCGAAATCATGTCGGCATTTTAATACCTGCAACTGACTTATCAATACACGTGAAGGAAAACATCAAACAAATTCGTGTATTTCTAATTCATTTTTATTTAGTATTACTGTTGTGATTCAGTTGCTTATTCCTGGCTAAGAATTAAGTAGACAAGAAATATAGGTAAACGACAACCAGAGTAGAATGAAGAGAGATACCTCGCCTAACTGCAAATTCAATGCTAGCACACGGGCTTTGCGTTGTGCCCATGTTTATGTTTGCACGTATGGTATTGGAATAATTAAGTTTACACGCAGTCAGTAATATGTCCTCTTTTGCGCATACATTCTATATAAACATGCGGACATTGTCCCTGAACAATGCAATATCCATCCGGGTTTGAATTGAGAAGATGATGGGGAACTGGTTTGGTTGTATGACCGTATTTGTGTTGCTATTTTGTAATGGGAATAGGCTTCAAGGCTGACTATGGTGATGCTCTGGCCAAAAGCGTGTTGTTTTTCGAAGCGCAAAGGTCTGGATATCTCCCTCCCAACCAGAGGGCCACATGGCGAGCCGATTCTGCCCTTTCAAGATGGATCCATGCGAGGGGTACTTTGATACTAATGTCTTGCCATGTTTATAAATCTGAAATATTGTAGACACCGCTCCGCTCTTTATTCTGTACTAATATTGTTTTCCGGTAGACTTGGTGGGGGGTTATTATGACGCTAGAGACCATGTCAAATTCGGATTGCCAATGGCTTTCACTGTGACAATGCTGAGTTGGAGTGTTGTTCAGTTTGAAAAGGAGATTGCTTGCTGCAGGGCAGTTGAGATATGCAGTTGACGCCATCAAATGGGGAACACACTATTTCATCAAAGCCCATCCTCAGCCGAACGTGTTGTGGGGCGAGGTGAGGTTGGGAACATTACACTTCCAAGTTTCATTTTTTCACTATGTTATATATTACGAGTAGTAAACAAAAATGTGTGAAATGTTAGGTTTGTATACGTAATTTTAAGGACCCTATTTTGTAAATAAGTAAGCTAACTATTTATGAGTATGAAAATTACAATATTGTGGAGGTTGGAGATGGAGATAGCGATCACAAGTGCTGGCATAGAGCGGAAGACATGACAAGTTCAAGGCAAGCATACAAGATTAATGCGGCTCAGACCTCGCTGGAGAAACTAAACCTGCCTGCATGGCTGCTACGCTCTATTGCTTTCAGAAAATTAAAACGCAACATACTCTTACATATTGTTGCAACATTCGGTGCAGGTAACATAAAGACAGCTTCCTTATGTAATGTGTAAAGATCTCACTTCCACTCTATTTCCACAGCTTTTGCAATTTGCCGACAAATATCGTGGCAAATATGACGAGAGTATCTCTGTAGCTAAGAACTATTATCAATCATCCAGCGGATATGGGGGTAATATTTTTGTTTTACTAAGTAATTAACTAAATTCCGAAGCATAATTTGGTTACAGTTATAACTCATTGCACGGATAGAGAAACATTTTCTTCCTTTTTTTCAGGACCGAGCTGCTATGGGCAGCTTCGTGGCTATTCTAGGCAACGGGAAGGGATTCCTATCTAAAATATGTGGTAGACAATTCTGAATCTTTAGGAGGCACTGGGTCAGCCATGCAGGAATTTACATGGCATAATAAAATATGCAGGCGTGTAGGCTCTTGCTGCTAAGGTATTGATGCGAGGAAAGGGTGGGAAGTGCACTGCAAACTCTGCAGCAATATCAAGGCAAGGCAAACTACTTTCTCTGCTCTCTAGAAATTAGGTACATAAAATATCAACTAACCGAAATATAATAAAAATGTGCAAATAAAATAATTATTGCAAACTCATATCAGCACTTCTGTGTATATCTTTCTTTTTATAGTTCTAGAGTTTTTACTCAATACAATCTCTATGAATGTGTTTGATATGAAAACACTTACAATTGCCTCTAATAAATAGATGACTTCATCTAACAATAAAACACTCAACTTTTAAAAATAGAATTAAAAAGCACATGCTTTTGTGCAATACAAAGTTTTTGATTTATTTGCTTTATTAGCTTTTCCTAAACTTAAGAACATCTAAAACTAAACTCAAAAATAAAAACATGTAAAAAACAAACTACTTTTTGCTTTTTTTAGGGGAAAAATTACTATTTTTTCTAACACTCCCCCTTAATTTTGACCTTCAAGCTTTTATTTTTCTGGAGCTGAGTGTGCAACTTCCAGATCTGACATATTCCTGATCACAAACTCCCAAACAAGTTCTCAAATACTCAAAAACTTCATTTCCCAAAGCTTTCGTAAAGATATCAGCAAACTGATCTTCGGATCTATAAAATTCAAGACAAATTTCCTTGTTGTTAACCAACTCCCTGATGAAGTGATACCTCATGTCTATGTGCTTTCTCCTCTTGTGAAAAACATGATTTTTGGACAATGTTATTGCTGAATTGTTGTCACAAAAAAATCTGTGTAGCATCCTCTTGATTCTGCCTCAAATCATTTCAACACTCTTCTCATCCAAACAACCTGACATGTTGCTCATATTGCTGCTACATACTTTGCTTCTGTTTAAAGATAGTGTGACTATGGGTTGCTTCTTCGATGCCCATGAAACTACACTATGTTCCAAAGTGAAAATCATAGTGGATGTGCTCTTTCTGTCATCAATACTTTCGGCACTGTCACTGTCTGTGTAACCTATGAGTTTTGAACTCATCTGATGTTGAATACAAAATTCCATGATTCTTAGTTCCACATACATACCTCAAAATCCTTTTTCCAGCTTGCCAATGTGAATCTTTTGGAGATTCCATGAACCTTGAGATGAGGCTCACACCATACATAATATCCAGCCTTGTGGCTGTCAAATACATGAGACTTCCAACTAGTCTTTTGAACAATGTTGGATCTACAAATGATTCACTGTCATCTTTTCTTAACTTCAAACCTACTACAACAGGTGTTAACACTGACTTGCAATTCAACATGTTAAATCTCTTCAAAACATCATTAGCATACCTTGCTTGTGAAATAAAAAACTCCAACTTCTAATTGTTGAACTTCTATGCCCAAAAAATAGTGCATGAGGCCTAGATCTGTCATCTCAAATTCTTTCTTCATAGCTAATTTGAATGAATCTGTAGATAGATTTCCAGTGATGATTAAATCATCCACATATAAACAAACAATCAAAAATTTTACCTTGCTCATTGATCTTGATGTATAAGGTAGGCTCACTACTGCTCCTACTGAAACCATTATGTATCAAATAAGAATCAATCCTATGTTGTACTAAGCTCTAGGTGCTTGCTTGAGACCATAGAGCACTTTTTTCAACATGTATACCTTTCCTTCATGACCTTCAATCTCATAACCTTCTGGCTGATTCACATAAAATTATTTTTTCAAGAAAACCATTCAAGAATATTGATTTTACATCCATATGATAAATAGGCCATTTGTTTTGAGCTGTAATTGCTAAAACCATTCTTACCATGTCCAAATGTGCTATAGGTGCAAACATCTCATTGTAATATACTCCATATTGTTGTGAAAAAACTCTGGCAACCAACCTTGCTTTATGTTTTTGTACTTTACCATCAGCAATATATTTGGTCTTATAGACCCACTTCACTCCTATCACGTCCTTTCCTTCTGGAAGATCTACCAATTCGCATGTCTGATTCTTCTCTATGGCGTCTATCTCATCATCCATGGCTTGAACCCAAACTTCATTGTTTATATCCTTCTTCAAAGTATACTAGATCTGCACAACTTGAGAAAAACAATGCAAAAACTTTTAAAAAAAATTAGTTGTATCAACATTATAAATCTCACTAAGACTCCTTTGTTTTCCGCTACAAAGGGCTATCTGATGATGGATTGTTTTGTACTGAAGGAGTAGCTTTTGGTGTTCTTTGTGGTGTCTGCTGGATGGTTGAAGATGAATGAAATCTTGGAGATCTCCTAGATGTAGATGGAGGTGTATCTTGTGCTACAACTTGTGGTGCATGTCTAAGATTCGAAGAAGATACAATACCTTGTTTCTCTATGCTTTCATCTATCATATCATCATGAGGAATAGTTGCTGCTACACTGACTATTTTCTCAATACTTCCATCTCATGCCTCATTTTCAACAAACTGTACATCTCTACTGATTATGACCTTTCTGGTAACTAGATTGAACAACTTGTAAGCTTTTGTATTCTCTGAATATCCAACTAAATATGCTGGTTTTTCTCCTTTGTTGTCTAACTTCTTGCCCTTAGCTCATCAGAAACATGTGTGTATGCCACACATCTAAAAAACTCTAAAATGAGAAACATTGTGTTTCCTCTTAGTGATTCAAGCTTGTTGAGGAACCATGTTTGAGATACACAAGTTTCGTGGACACTAGAATTTATGATCTAAATATCTAGTTACTACTGCTCACAACAACCCAATACTCATTTGAAAGATGATTTTCTTTCATCATACTTCTCGCCATTCTCCATGAAGGTTCTATTAAGAGTGCCACACCATTATGTTGTGAAGTGCATCCACAAACTGGTAGTAAATTGTTTGTGTATACCATGATATTTACAAAAAATTCAGGGCCTAAACCATCATTGGAAACATACTCACCTGCTATGTTGGCTTCCTCAGAAATTTGACAGATGTGGTACAACTAAAACTTTTCCACTAAAGCCTTGAACTCCAATTATAAATATATCAAAAGCATCTTAGGGGAAAATGGAAAACTCCAAAAGTATGCCCATGTCTTCCTTGTATAGAGGATCACTAAATTGGAGTGAAATGATTATATGAGCAAAAGGTCTCCCCATAAGTTGTTCCCATCGGTGCTGTAGCACACCAGGAATATTGGGTCCATTACCATCACGTTCTTATTGCCCCTGAACGGATAACCAATAAAACATGGGCACCTGAACCCATGGCCCCTTTTATGAAAAAGCCCCATTATTTCTAATTAAAATTTAATTTCTTGGATTTTTAAAATGGGCTCAATGGAAAGCCATGATTCACAATATACCAATTTTGTGTAGTTATAATTAATTGAAAAGTAAATCCAAAACCTATGGCATCTTCTCCAGCGAGCAACCATTTTGGCCCTAGACCGTTTTTTGAATCATTTGCATGTTTTCATAACTAACTGGAGCCAAATAGTCTTACTTGCATGTTAATGAGAAATAAGCATATGTTCTAACCCTCATTAAAATTAATAAAGTCAAAATATTATGAAAATCTGAGCTTCAAAAGTTATGGCCGTTTGAAGTTCAGAACAGTCACTAAATGTTGACTAAATTTCTCATTTGCTGCGGCATTTCAGCAAAATCTAGGTCCACGTGTCCTGGATTTCCTGGACACTGTTCTTCTAGAACATAAGCCGATTCACCAAGCCTCCTCTGTCCCTGCATTACCTTATGCTCATTGACTAGGCCATGAGGACCATGGAGACTTCCGCATTCTGCAGAGCCGCAATCCAGACTACCACAGTTTGGCTCCTTGTGAACCAAATTTCACTTTTGCTTGCGTCCGGCGCGTACTTTTGTCCTGACTGTCCCAAGACATCTTGCAAATCTCTGACACTCCACCTGCAATGTACTGACTTGTTGTAAATCTACCGATTCACGTCCCATGTGTAATTTTGTTCCAGATTCCCTTGGACCGTGGGACAAAACCTTCAACCATTGGACCAATGTTTCACTCCATCCAGCCATGTTTGGCTTTGCGCGTCCCGCTCGTCTTATTGTCCCAACTTCCCGTGGACCACCTGGGGACAAAAATGTCTAATTTAGCCAATTCCTTTAGGCACATTTCATTGCTCCATAGCCATCTTTGGTACGACAAACCTTTGTACAACCCGCCACCTCTAGAAACCCGCAATGCATTAAAACAAGCCTGCGTGTTCACTTTTAGGATTTTTTTCAAATTTTTGCTAACTTGTTGTATTTTTCACTTGGATGGGGACAGTTAGTAGACTGTCCTACCAAAGGGACCCCAAAACATGAGTTTGGGCTCTTGAATCAATGTCTACTTACTCGGGACTGAAGAATTTGTGGAACGTTACAAAATTACCTTGAGGGGTAAATATTTAGATAACACATCCCATGCCTCATCAATCAACGAAATTTGTAATTGTTGATTATGATCAACTGGTAGTTGGATTGAATAACTTATAAGATTTTTTATTATCTGAATATCCAAAAACATATGCACTTTTCTCCTTTGTTATATAACTTATTCCTTAATTCATCTGGAACATGTGCCTATGCCACATAACCAAAAAATCTAAATGAGAAACACTTTGTTTTCTCTTAGTCCAAAGCTTTTTGAGGAACTTTTGAAAAACTTCAATGAGACAATTTTCGTTGGACTACCTGTTTATTATGTTCTCACATTGCAACTACTTCTGCCTAATACTCATTTGAAAGATGCTTTGCCTTCATCATACTTCTCATCATCTCCATGATGGTTCTATTCTTTCTCTCTGCCACACCATTCTGTTGTGGTGTATACCTGGAAATAAACTTCTTGTGTATACCATGATATTTGCAAAAATTTTAAAATCATTAGAAACATACTCACCTCCTCTATTCTGTCCTCATAACTTTGATTTAGTACCCACTTTTATTTTCCACTAAAGCCTTGAACATGCTGAAATATATAAGCATCTGATTTTGTCTCAAAAAGTACACCCATGTCTTCCTTGTATAGTCATCAATGAATTTCATAAAGTATGAACTAACTCCAATAGAATTTGTTTGCATCGGTCCACATAAAATCTGAGTGAACAATTTCAAGTGGTGCACTTGTTCTTTTTGTTTTGCCAACTGGGAAAGACTCTCTGTGTTACTTCCCCAAAATACAACCTTCACAAACTCTATCTAGTTTCTGAATCAAAGGTAAACCTTTCACCATATTTTTTCTGTGTAATAAATTCAAACCACCAAAGTTTAAATGACCAAACCTGAGATGTCATAGCCATAATTCATCTTTTTCAACTGACTAAAAGTTGATTCAATCTCCTTAGCTCCAGAATGATCTGTAGTATGGGCTCCAGATGTGGCTAGTATAATCTTCAAAGGAAACATTTTGTTGCTTGTCATCTTCACTTTAGCAATCACCTGGGTACTTGGAGCTTTATCCGCGATCACACATTCATTATCTTCAATGTAAAATTTGTATCCCTTTTATACCAATTGACCAATGCTCATAAGATTGTGCTTCAAACCTACAACATAATAAACATCTTGCATACTCTTTTGCTCCCCCTTTTTTGTTAGAATTTTTATTTTTCCTTTTCCTTTTCCTTTTACAGTCATTATATTATTATTCACAAGGGTAACTTCTGACTTTACTGAATCGTCCAAATTAGAAAATAAATCAAAGTTACCTAGACATGTGATTACTGCAACTAGAATCCAAATACCATACATCACTAGGACTCTCTTGGGATAAATTACACTCAATGGGCGATGCTTCAGCAATATTTATGCATGCAATAAACTTGGAGCTTGGAGTAGAGCTCCCAACCTAGTTTTGATTTTTCTTGTTCTGATCATACTACTTTTTCCTGCATTCAAAAGCATAGTGCCCATATCTCTTGCAATAGTGACACTGCACATGTGATTTATCATGTCTCTAACCTAAAAAATGATTATGATTGTGCTCTTGATTATGTCCTCTTCCACTTGAGTTTTGATGGACTGCTGCTACGTCCTCTGGATGAACTTCTTCCTCTGCCTCTAGGGCTAAAATTTACTCTTCCTCTTCCACGATTTCCTGATACCTGTGATGAAAAAACTTGATCTATAATTGCATGTGATTTATTCAATCTTTGTTCATGATTTATTAGTGATGCATACAACTCATCAATTGAAAACTGACTTAAATCCTTAGTTTCTTCAATAGCAACTACTAAAGGATCAAAATTTGTAGGAAAACTTCTAAGCAATTTTTCAATAATCCTTCTTTCCTCAATAGTTTCACCATGAGATTTAATTTGATTGACTAAACCAACTACAAAAGTAAAGAATAATTCTACAGAATTTGAATCTTTCATTAATATATTTTCAAAATATTTATGAAGTAACTGTAGCTTGGTAGTTTTTACTTTCTCTTTACCTTTATACGGGGTAAGTGCATGAAGTTGGGGAGCCAAAAAGCGGATAAGAATCCAAAAAAAAGTAAAATACGCTCGCGTTTTAGTTTGTTTGGCTTGGGAATCACCAAACCATAATGCGTATATGTTTCAAACAAGCCAAAATGTTTACACGTCGCGTATGCACTATGTGACACATACACATTTTGTGTAGTATGGAACATGCATATGTGTTTTGGTGGGTTATAGTTACAAAAATAAATGTTAAAGTATAATATTTCTTTTATTATTTCTTATACTTTAAATTTATTTTAGTAAACATAAGAAATTAGGGTCACTCTGCACCTTATGGAAGTGATCTCATAGCTCCAACAGTTATAATCTAGAAGATAGTTTTTCAAAATCTAATCTGGTCAGTACTTACCCATTTTCAGGATTTTAGTAAACGACCTAAAACTTTCAGGGCATATATATTATAGTTGGTATTTGTTTTGGGAAAGCATATAGTCATTTTATAGGTTTTTTGACCTTCTAAAACAGATTTTGGCCCTACCACTTCTTGAATTGGTACTAATTTTTAAATTTGGTCCATAATTCACTTTAGTGACCATGAATTAACTCTATGATGTTTGTCTACTTCTTACTAAAAAGAGATCCTCACTTTGTAGATAGAGGATTCTTCGTTGAATGGGATTCTTGTCCTATGGCCAAAATGAGGTGATTGTAATGTGCCTCCTCCTTAAGGTGTGATAACACTACTAGGTGTTGAATAAGTTACAGTTATGAATAGTACTAAGTGAATTGCATCAAGTGAACTCAAATGATTGCTCATTCTTAGAAACATGGTGCTCCATATAAAGATCATCCCATCACCTTTCCTAACTATAAAAGCATCCTTTCATGGAATCAAATTCATGATTCTCATAAATTCTTTTACTCATATGTCTCTTATGAAGACAAATGATGCCTTAATACTTCAAAATTAATGGTCCTTGATAACTCGATGACATGACTAGCTCATTTTAGCTTGTTCTAAAGGTTGTTCAATTAACTAAAAAATGGCCAAAATGCCTTTTTAGGCCTTCAAAGGAAGTAGTCTCTCATAAAACCTAAATGAGTCAATCGATCACCTTAAACATTATTCCCTACACACTGAAACATGTTGAATGATCTTTTCAGGACTTTCCTTTGGGTGAGGGTTTATGATTTAGGGTTTAGGGTTTAGGGCTCAGGGTTTAGGGTTTAGGGATAAGGGTTTAACACTCAAAGTTTAGAATTTAGGGTTTAAGGTTTAGTGTTTAAGGCTCATAGTTTAGATTTTAGGTTTTAGGGTTTAGGGCTCAGGGATTAGGGATCATGGTTTAGTATTTTGGGTTTAGGGTTTATATTTTTGGGTTTATGGTTCAAGGTTAAGGGTTTAGGGCTCAACGTTCAAGGTTTAAGGTTTAGGGCTCAAGGATTAGGGTGTAGGGTTCAAGGCTTAAGGTTTAGGGTTTATGGTTTAGGGATTAGGGTTTATGGTTCATGGTTCATAGTTTATGGCTTAAGTTTTAGGGTTCATAGTTATTGGTTTAAGGTTTGGGGGTTAGAGCTCGGGGCTCTGGATTTAGTATTTAGGGTTTAGGGCTTAGGGCTCAGGGTTTAGGGTCTAGGGTCAAGGGTTTAGGGTTATGGGTTTAGGGATTAGGTTTTAGGGTTTAGTGTTTAGTGTTGAGGATTTAGAATTTATTAGTTTGGTTTTAGGGTTTAGGGTTTAGGTCTCATGGTTGAGAGTTAAGGGTTTAGGTCATAGAGTTAAGGGTTCATCGAATTTGTAGGTAGAACATTCAAAGAGGGTCATCAAAATTTGATGGTTTTCATTTTTTGATATTTTGAAAACATCCATGGGTTTATCATGTAAGGAATTATCAATGAATGGAAGGTCACTAAATTGTAGGCCAGGTAACTTCCATTTAGAACTAAACAAGAAATATTTACTAGGTGATTGATAACCCCTTAGTGTTCTTAGTCATTCCCTTGTTTCTATGCTTATTTTGAACACTTTAGGAAGTTCTATCAAATTTAGTTTCCCTTATAGTAGAACACTTAAACTTTATCTTTGTTCAGAAGGAGAGGATACTACAGGAAATTCAATTTTGATCCTACAGGTCTCTGCATTGATATATTCTCTATGTTTCTTTTGTTTCCTTTAAGATTAATCTTTTTGTTGTGATGTTTAGTTTTTCCAACTTCCAATGGGTCATCCTGGCTTGCATAATACCATATATGGAAGTATGATAAATGTGAAATTTTTTCAGAGTGTGAATAAATGTACATTCAAGAGCGTAAGTATATGTGGGGAGAAACAAGTTTGGAAGAGATGTGTAATATATGCATTACAAGGCACAAGGTAGATGCCATATCCATTTAGTTACTTGTCCCACATCTCATAAAAAATTTAGTTCTATAAGCAGACTAAATGATGGTTCTAGGCACGAGACTAGGAAATATTGATGAAATATGGTTTGGGGTTTAGGGTTTAGGGTTTAGGGCTCATGGTTCAGGGTTTAAAGTTTATGGTTCAGGATTCAGGGTTCAGGGTTATGGTTTAGGATTTAGGTTTTAGGTTTTAGGTTTAGGGTTTAGGGTTTAGTGTTTATGGTTAGGGTTGAGAGATTGAGGTTAAGGATTTAGGGTTTAGGGTTTAGGGTTTCAATTGAAGGATTTAATGTTTAGGAATAAGGTTTTATGGATTACGGTTCATGTTTTAGGGTTTATGGTTTATGGTTCATGGTTTAGGGTTTAGGATTTAATGCTTAAGGTTTATGGTTTAGGATTTAATGTTTAGGGATTAACGTTTAGGGTTTAGGGTTTAGGGTTCGGGGTTTAAGGTTTAGGGTTTATGTTTTAGGGATTAGGACTTAGGGCTTAGGGTATATGGTCTAGGGTTTAGGGTTTAGATTTTAGGGCTCATGGATAAGGGTATAGGGTTCAAGGCTTAGGGTTTAGGGTTTAGGATTCAGTGTTTAAGGTTTAGGGTTTAGGGTTTAGGATTTAGATTTTATGGTTCAAGGTTTAGGGTTTAGCATTTAGGGCTCATGGTTCATGGTTTACGGTTTAGGGTTTAGGTTTTAGGGCTTATAGATTATGGTTTAGGGCTTAAGTCTTGGGGTTTAGGGGTCACGGGTAAGGGTTGAATGTTTAAGGTTTAGGGTTTAGGGTTTAGGTTTGAGGGTCTAGGGATCTGAAATGAATGATAAGAATATTGTTCCAATCCGTGATCTCAGATGATAATAGCACACCACATTAGATTTGCAAAGCAGAAGAGCTAAAATACCATATATGGAAATCCATCATAATCCATAATGCTCAATATATTACAATAGAATGACTTGAATTATTCAATAAGAAAGATGTACATATAGGAGGAGGGAAGTGCAACTACTACCTAAATCAGTGGTGAAGAACTCCCACTAACTGATACTAGTAGTTAAGTTAACTCCAAAAGACTAGTAAGCTAACTTCACATAACTGAAAAGCTAACTCAACACAACTAGTAAGTTAACTCCACACAACTAGTACACCTAAGCAAGCTAACCCAAAAAGTGTAGGGCTAACACAAGTGTAATAATTATCCTGATAAATAAATAAAAGGATAAATAATAACCTACACTAACACCCTCCTGTAAGCATAGCTTAGGTGGGTGGAAAAGAAGGTGGGTCCTCGACAACAAGGCCTTATGAGGTACCCACGTACAAAAACTTGGAAAAATAGACACCGCAAGGTACCCAAAACTAGTAATAACAAAGTAGAGAGAGCAAAATCCTGCTGCAAGATATCCTCAGAAGCTCGACTCCAAAAACTTGTACAATCTTGAAGAAGTGTGGTGCACACTATGGTCTGAATCCACTGCTCGATCATATAACTCAAAAACAACTGACACTGGGCTTCACCAGAATAGCTCCATGCAAGGATATTGTCAATGGAGTGATGTCAAAAAGTGTAAAACAAACACCAAACATAATTTGATCAACTGCTACAAATAGGTGTGCCACGATCCAAGAACAACTAAGGCAACAAGGCAAGGACACGAGATCCAAATAAATAGGAGTGCCATGATCCAAGAAAAAGCCAAGGTAACAAGGCAAGGGCACGAAACCCGAAGAAGTAGTATAAACACCACACCCTTCCATATTGCAGAATGGGTAGAGTGACACCACAGATATGTATGAGTTGTCAAAATTAACTACTCGAATACACTGACAAACTAACACTTAGATCCACCAGAATAGCTCCCCCACAAGAGAGACTGTCAGTATGCCAAAAAAAGTGTCGAAAATACAGATCCAAAATATCTCAACAAACAAGAGAGATATAAATGTATACACCAATAGATACAAGAATGCAATACTCAAAATTTTAGGACGCCGGGCTCAACCGAAAATGCATCCACAAGTGATCACAACACCCTTCCGAATTTGGCACTTTATAATTGAGTGCATGTAAATATTACAATGAGTAATAGTACCTTTTACATTTGAAATATGTGTATAAAAATGTCACTAATGCGTAGATCTCGAAAAAATACACAATTTCAAAAAAAGATCACCTTAATCTGAGCTACGGATCAAAAGTTATGAGCTCTACAAGGTTTTTCTATTAAAATAATATTTTAATGCTGAATCTTTTTAAAAGGTACACATGACACCCAAATGTCCAAAGGGTAAAAGAGTGCATCCACACGATCACATGTTTGTGACCAAAGGATAAAAGCTTACGCCCAAAACCTAAAATGTCCTAGAGGGTAAATCATTGCATCTATATGGTACATGCTTATATCCAATGGATAAAAGAATGCACCCAGAGGGTACAGATCTACGTCCAGTGGATAAAAGACTGCATCCAAAACCAAAATACCCAGAGGGTAAAAGAATGCATCCGGAAGGTACACGCTTATATCCAATCGATAAAAAAATGCACCCATAGGGTACAGATCTGGGTCTAGTGGATAAAAGACTACATCCAAAACTGAAATACCCAGAGGGTAAAAGAATGCATCCAGAAGGTACACGCTTATATCCAATGGATAAAAGAATGCACCCAAAAAGTACAATTGTGAATACAAATTTTGACTACAAATATCTTTTTTTCTAGCACCTGTATCAAAAAATAGAGAGAAACCCATAAATTTTCTTGAAAAACTCAAGAAATCTGATATAATTTTTGAGCCAAAAAAATATGTCTGTACATAATTATACAGATTTGCACCCAGAAATGTGCCAAAAAACCTTTTAAATGTCTAGATTTGACTGTCTCAAATACATGGCCAAGTTTATAGTCGATTCTATGGTTTTGGAACCTTCCAAATCTAATGGCGCACTTAGTTTTGCATAAAAATGCATGTTGCAAAAAAGTGCTAACAAAATTCCAAATACATGAAAAAATAAACTCTTGCTTGCAAAGAAAATCTTACAGATGGATGTCTACATCATCTATATCTCTGATACCATGAAAGGAATGATAAGTAATATTGTTCCAAGCCGTGATCTCAGATGATAATACACACCACATTAGATTTGCAAAGTAGAAGAGCTAAAATACCATATATGGAAATCCATCATAATCCATAATGCTCAATACATTACAATATAATGACTTGAATTATTCAATAAGAAAGATGTACATATAGGAGGAGGGAAGTGCAACTACTACCTAAATCAGTGGTGAAGAAATCCCACTAACTGATACTAGTAGTTAAGTTAACTCCAAAAGACTAGTAAGCTAACTTCACATAACTGAGAAGCTAACTCAACACAACTAGTAAGCTAACTCCACACAACTAGTACACCTAAGCAAGCTAACCCAACAAGTGTAGGGCTAACACAAGTGTAAGAATTATCCTAATAAATAAATAAAAGGATAAATAATAACCTACACTAACACATAAGCATATCTTAGGTGGGTGGAAAATAAGGTGGGTCCCAGAAACCAGGCCTTATGAGGTACCCATGTACAATAACTGGGAAAAATGGATACCGCAAGGTACCCAAAACTAGTAATAACAAAGTAGAGAGAGCAAAATCCTGCTACAAGATATCCTCAGAAGCTCGACTCCAAAAACTTGTACAATGCTAAAGAAGTGTGGTGCACACTATGGTATGAATCCACTGCTCGATCATATAACTCAAAAACAACTGACACTGGGCTTCACCAGAATAGCTCCATGCAAGGATATTGTCAATGGAGTGATGTCAAAAAGTGAAAAAAAAACACCAAACATAATTTGATCAACTGCTACAAATAAGTGTGCCACGATCCAAGAAAAACTAAGGCAACAAGGTAAGGACACGAGATCCAAATAAATAGGAGTGTCATGATCCAAAAAAAACCAAGGTAGAAAGGCAAGGGCACGAAACCCGAAGAATTAGTATCAACACCACACCCTCAAACACCCTCCCATACTGTAGAATGGGTAGAGTGACACCACAGATCTGTATGAGTTGTCAAAATTAACTATTCGAACACTGACAAACTAACACTGGGCTCCACCAAAATACTCCCCCATAAGAGAGATTGTCAATATGCCAAAAAAAGTGTCGAAAATACAGATCCAAAATATCTCAACAAACAAGAGATATATAAATGTATACACCCATAGATACAAGAATGCAATACCCAAAATTTTAGGAAGTCGGGCTCAACCAAAAATGCATCCACAAGTGATCACAACACCCTCCTAAATTTGGCACTTTATAATTGAGTTCATGTAAATATTACAATGAGTAACTAGTACCTTTTACATTTGAAATATGTGTATAAAAATGTCACCAATGCATAGATCTTGAAAAAATACACAATTTCAAAACTAAGATCACCTTAATCCGAGCTATGGATCAAAAGTTATGATTTCTACAAGGTTTTACTATTAAAATAATATTTCAATGCTAATCTTTTTTAAAAAGGTACACATGACACCCAAATGTCCAAAGGGTAAAAGAGTACATCCACACGATAAATGCTTGCGACCAAAGGATAAAATCCTACGCCCAAAACCTAAAATGTCCAGAGGGTAAATCATTGTGTCTAGATGGTACATGCTTATATCCAATGGATAAAAGAATGCACTCAGAGGGTACAGATATGCATCCAATGAAAGACTGCATCCAAAACCAAAATACCCAGAGGGTAAAAGAATGCATCTGGAAGGTACACGCTTATATCCAATGGATAAAAGAATGCACCCATAGGGTACAGATCTACATCTAATAGATAAAAGACTACATCCAAAACCAAAATATCCAGAGAGTAAAAGAATGCATCCGGAGGGTACACGCTTATATCCAATGGATAAAAAAATACACCCAAAAAGTACAATTGTGAATACAAACTTTGACTACAAATATCTTTTTTTCTGGCACCTGTATCAAAAAAATAGAGAGAAACCCATAAATTTTCTCGAAAAACCCAGAAATCTTATATAATTTTTGAGCCAAAAAAATATGTCTGTACATAATTGTATGGATTTTTGAGAAATGTGCCAAAAAACATTTAAAATGTCTAGATTTGACTATCTCAAAATATGGCCGAGTTTACAGTCGATTCTATGGTTTTGTCTCCTTCCAAATCCAATGGCACACTTTGTTTTGCATAAAAATGCATGCTGCAGAAAAGTGCTATCAAAATATGAATACATGAAAAAATAAACTCTTGCTTGTTAAGAAAAACTTACAGATGGATGTCTATATCATCTATAGCTCTGATATCATGAAAGGAACGATAAGAATATTGTTCTAAGCCATGATCTCAGATGATAATAGCACACCACATTAGATTTGCAAAGCAGAAGAGCTAAAATACCATATATGGAAATCCATCATAATCCATAATGCTCAATACATTACAATAGAATGACTTAAATTATTCAATAAGAAAGATGTACATATAGGAGGAGGGAAGTGTAACTACTACCTAAATCAGTGGTGAAGAACTCCCACTAACTGATACTAGTAGTTAAGCTAACTCCAAAAGACTAGTAAGTTAACTTCACATAACTGAAAAGATAACTCAACACAACTAGTAAGCTAACTCCACACAAGTAGTACACCTAAGCAAGCTAACCCAATAAGTGTAGGGATAACACAAGTGTAAGAATTATTCTAATAAATAAATAAAAGGATAAATAATAACCTACACTAACACCCTCCCGTAAGCATAGCTTAGGTGGGTGGAAAAATAAGGTGGGTCCCGGCAACAAGGCCTTATGAGGTACCCACGTACAATAACTGGGAAAATTAGACACCGCAAGGTACCCAAAATCAGTAATAACAAAGTAGAGAGAGCAAAATCCTGCTGCAATATATCCTCAAAAGCTTGGCTCCAAAAACTCGTATAATATTGAAGAAGTGTGGTGCACACTATGGTATGAATCCAATGCTCGATCATATAACTCAAAAACAACTGACACTGGGCTTCACTAGAATAGCTCCATGCAAGGAGATTGTCAATGGAGTGATGTCGAAAAGTGAAAAAAAACACCAAACATAATTTGATCAACTGCTACAAATAGGTGTGCCACGATCCAAGAACAACCAAGGCAACAAGGCAAGGACACGAGATCCAAATAAATAGGAGTGCCACTGATCCAAAAAAAACCAAGGTAACACATAAGAAAGGCTACAAATAGGTGTGTCACGATCTAATAACAATAACCAAGAAAATGATATCCAAATAAATATGAGTGCCATGAAACCCGAAGAAGCAATATTAACACCACACCCTCCCATACTGCTGAATGGGTAGAGTGACACCACAGATCTGTATGAGTTGCCAAAATGAACTACTCGAACACTAACAAACTAACACTGGGCTTCACCATAATAGCTCCCCCACAAGAGAGATTGTCAACATGCCAAAAAAAGTGTTGAAAATACAGATCCAAAATATCTCAACAAACAAGAGAGATATAAATGTATACACCCATAGATACAAGAATGCAATACCCAAAATTTTAGGATGTCGGGCTCAACCAAAATTGCATCCACAAGTGATCACAACACCCTCCCAAATTTGGCACTTTATAATTGAGTGCATGTAAATATTACAATGAGTAAAAGTACCTTTTACATTTGAAATATGTGTATAAAAATGTCACCAATGCGTAGATCTCGAAAAAATACACAATTTCAAAAAAAAATCACCTTAATCCGAGCTACGGATCAAAAGTTATGAGCTCTAGAAGGTTTTGCTATTAAAATAATATTTTAATGCTGAATGTTTTTTTTTTAAAGGTACACGTGACACCCAAATGTTCAAAGGGTAAAAGAGTGCATCCACATGATACATGCTTGCGACCAAAGGATAAAATCCTTGCGCCCAAAACCTAAAATGTCCAGAGGGTAAATCAGGTCCAGAGGGTACATGCTTATAATCTAATGGATAAAAGAATGTACCCAGAGGGTACAGATCTACGTCCAGTGGATAAAAGACTGCATCCAAAACCAAAATACCCAGAAGGTAAAAGAATGCATCCGGAAGGTACATGCTTATATCCAATGGATAAAAGAATGCACCCAGAGGGTACAGATCTGGGTCCAGTGGATAAAATACTGCATCCAAAACTGAAATATCCAGAGGGTAAAAGAATGCATCCGGAAGGTACATGCTTATATCCAATGGATAAAAGAATGCACCCAAAAAGTACAATTGTGAATACAAACTTTGACTGCAAATATCTTTTTTTTGGCACCTGTATCAAAAAATAGAGAGAAACCTATAAATTTTCTAGAATTACCCCAGAAATCTGATATAATTTTTGAGCCAACCAAATATGTATGTACATAATTGTATGGATTTTTGAGAAATATGCCAAAAAAACCTTTAAAATGTCTAGATTTGACTGTCTCAAAACATGGTCGAGTTTACAGTCGATTCTAGGGTTTTGGCACCTTCCAAATCCAATGGCGCACTCCATTTTGCATAAAAATGCATGCTGCATAAAAGTTCTAAAAAATTCCAAATACATGAAAATAATAAACCCTTGCTTGCAAAGAAAAACTTACAGATGGATGTCTACATCATCTATAGCTCTGATACCATGAAAGGAACGATAAGAATATTGTTCCAAGCCATGATCTTAGATGATAATAACACACCACATTAGATTTGCAAAACAGAAGAGCTAAAATACCATATATGGAAATCCATCATAATCCATAATGCTCAATACATTACAATACAATGACTTGAATTATTCAATAAGAAAGATGTACATATAGGAGGAGGGAAGTGAAACTACTACCTAAATCAATGGTGAAGAACTCCCACTAACTAATACTTGTAGTTAAGTTAACTCCAAAAGACTAGTAAGCTAACTTCACATAACTGAGAAGCTAACTCAACACAACTAGTAAGCTAACTCCACACAAATAGTACACCTAAGAAAGCTAACACAAGTGTAAGAATTATCCTAATAAATAAATAAAAGGATAAATAATAACATATACTAACATTTATTACAATAAGAACATATTGAAAGCTGATTAAAAATAGGTACAGTACAAATGAAAAAACATGGTGAAACAAAATTCCAAAACCTCATTTTGTGGCTCCGTCGCTTGCAACTGGTGAGAAGACATTGCTTGTCCTCCATTCTCATGTGCCTCCAACTTCCAGTAGATGTTTTTCTTAACTCAACTGAATTTGATCATGGAGCTCAATTTGAAATGCCCCCCTCAATTTGGACTTGGACATCGGGGTAACACCGAAAATGCATCTGTGAAGTAGTTTTTTTATAGTTTTGACTCTGTATGATGTAGGAAAAAATCACTTTTGAATCATTTTTTTATAATTGCACACATACGAAAATAATGACTTTACTATTTGACTCAAAAATTACCACCAACTTTGATGATAAAAAAAAGGACACCTTGAACATTGTAACAAAATTTTATTTTGATAATTACTAGACCTTGACTCTTTTGATAAATACATAGGGGAATTTATAAAGACACTAATAATGACTTGATTTTTACAGTGACTCGCGATAAATTATAACGAAACAAAGACTCACAATTGACACGAAATAGACATAAAATGAATTGTCTCAACTTTAAACAAAATACAATAAACATATTGACTCATAAAATATATAGACCCGATAAAACAAGATAATTTATTTTTGAATTTTGAATTTGACAATACAAACTCTTTTACTATGACTTTATAGAAAATAACACAAAAGATAATGGACAATAAATATACTAGGAAGAATACACGAAATGGGGAATAAACATTTTCTATAAACGCATAACTATACCATCTTGTATTTTAGAATTATACTACCTCGGATTTGGATGTGGTAGAATTCTGGAATACGGATGGGTCGATGATAGTATCATAATAAGCAACTGTCATGAGGATAATGAATTTGCACAAAATGCATAATTGTTTTTCTTTGTTCTCAAAATGCACAATAGCAAAGTCATTCATCAAAAATCCGTGGTTGTTGTAATTCTATTAGAACATTGAGGCTCTTAAGAGGATATCCATACAAAATCTATATAAGTATATGGAATACGTATATCTGATTAGACTCAAAAATTTTGCATTGTTCATCCACATATGCATCGATATATCAAATCCTTCCAAGTAAACCCTCCATCAACCACACATTTATAAGATGTAAAAATTATGAATAATAGTCACTTAGTATTATAAACTTTGGGTAGGATGATTCAAAATAGTGGACAAACTTGGGTGAATCCTTTCGAGACGTCTTAGGTCAAATAGAACGATGCAGGAAATAAAATGCAAGGAAGAAACCCTGCACTCACCCAATACAAACCGAGAAGAAGTCAATGATAAAGAGAGGTCGATAATAATAGATTTGATAACGCGATGAGTCTTGGTTAGCGTAGGGATATATGGCATAAGCTTGATGTATTCAATATTCTAAAGGAAAACATACATCTCAATAGATGCATGGAGAATTAAATGCAAATCTATGAGATTTGATTGACAAAAGAAACACCAAGTTCTCGGCTCTTTCCACTTGTGGGTTTAAGTTTTACAATGTAAAATGAAGCTTATCATGCAAAGGTTGAAAATATTTCAGAGACTCTCATCTAGACATTCTCTCGCTCTGATACCAATGTCTTAAATTTGGTTAGTCTAGGTAGTAGAGAAATAAACAAACACAATATAAAATTAATATATTCAGGATGCATATAGAGAACATTATAGAGGCTATTATATAGCCATATCAATAGGATAACAACTTCATATAAAATAGGAAGTGATACAAACAAATAACTCATGAAAGGTTTTACGGGTGTAACAAAACTCTACGAATATATTGTTGTTAAAACAATATAAATATTTACCATATAGTAAATGTTAATTATGTGAGCACTAATAGATATTCCTACATGGCTCAGGGATTAGGGGTTTAGGTTGTAGGGGTTTTAGGGTTTAGATCTCAGGGTTAAAGGTTTAGGTTGCAGAGTTTAGGGTTTAGTGTTTAGGATTTAGGGCTTAGGGTTAAGGGTTTATGGTTTAGGATTTAGTGTTTAGGGTTTAGCATTTAGGGCACATGGTTCATGGTTTAGGGCTTAGGGATTAGGGTTTAGGGCTTAAGGATCAGGGTTTAAGGCTCATCAATTTAGGGTTGAATGTTTAAGGTTTAGGGTTTAGGGCCTTAGAGGGTTTAGGGTTTAAGGTTTAGGTTTTAGGGTTTAGTGATCATGGTTTAGGGTTTAGGGCCTCAGATTTAGGGTTTAAGGTTTAGTGTTTAGGGTTTAGGGTTTCGATTGTATAATTTAAATGCTTAAAGCTTTAGGTTGAATGTTGAAATCCGTAAAATTACCTATGTACTGACCAAATTATACTATAAAAAACTATCTCATAAATCATGACTCATGGAGCTATGAGACTAGTTCCATAAGGTATAGAGTAACCCTAATTTATTATATTTACTAAAATAAATTAAAAGTATAAGAAATAATAATAAATGAAAAACTTAAACATTTATTTTTGTAAATAGAAGCATGCCAAAAGCACATATAATGTTCATACTATGAAGAACACATACAAATTATGACTAGCTGCCTATTTCCAGGGCATGCCTCTAGGCTTGGATCCAGTTTGGATCCCCAAGCCGGAGGCATGGACCTTCACAAACACAAAAAATAACATGTTTTTTGTTGAAAAATGCAAAATTTACACTTCCGCCATGATAAATCAACATAAAATGATTGATCCATTTTAAAAAATTATCCCACGATGTAGAGAAAAGTTAATTATTTCTAAAAACATAATTTTTCAATTTTTCTGACAAATATAAGGTTTCCATATTATTTATTTTATAACTATTCCTTTTTATAGCTATTTTTTTAAGTTTAAATATGTTTATCTTTTGTCATGTATATTTTTTTCAACTCATTGATATTGAATTAAAAAACATTAGGCACAAACTAGGACTAATTATATACATATTAAAAAAAACTAATTTTCAATATTTTTTGAGGTAGTTAGGGGGGCACGGTCGGAGCTCCATTATTTTTCAAAACTTAAAATTTTTGTACTAGAAAAATCAAAGGGTTTTCAAAAATACTAAATTTTGCTCAAAAAATGGTGGGGGCATGAAAGTCACTCTATTATGTTTTTTTAACAAAAACAGGAGCACATATTGATATTTTGATTATTTGACCCACTTAAACTTATCCATTTTTCAATAAAACTTAGTAGCTTAGAAACTAGACTCAAAATGTTATGATTTATGTTTATACAACATCTTCCAATTTTAAATGTAACTATTTCAAAAAACTCATACAAGTTGAAATTTTTTATTTTTCAAAAAAATGCGTCCACTTAAGACCACATTCTCGGCCCCCCGAACTTGGAACACTCAGACTCCTACGCAACTTGGAGAGTTTCACCATGTAATCTGTGTTTTACTGGTTCATGCGGCTCTGGGTAGGATGGAAATCATGGATACACTTGATGAAATAAGATAAAGAGTTTTTCAAACTTTACTGATGGGACATTCGTTAAAAATTTCCTGGTGTTGCTCTTCTTGGGAGAAGTGAAGACAGAAGTAGATTGCGGCATTGGCGGTCTCAGTCTGTAACCAAACCAGTAACAAAAATCAAGCCCCACACCATCTGCGCTAGTTTGAATCAGCTACACTTCATGGTCACCTGACCAGATGCTTGTCACGCTTCTCCTGCTACATTGTGGTGCCTACAAACCCCATATAGAATCTGATAACCTATTTGTTTACTCCAGGAGGAGGATAAACTTTGGAAACACCAACCAATAAAACAAATGAACTCCTTCACATTATGAACGGCAGATGCAAACATAAAACAATAACATAATAATCCACACTAATGCTCATTCACCGAAGAGAGAGGGGATAAATACAATAGAGGTGGAAGAAGATAGTTATGAAATATAACCTCTTCAGCAACTAAATAATGTAGTACTAATTATTATGCTAACATTCCCCCCCTTATTACATTGTTCATACAAAGATACATTTCCTGGTGATAGGTCCCCCCCTTAATGAGAACACCGTAAAGAGGGTCTTCACATGAGCATGCTTACATGGTCTCGATTCACATGGTTTTTCTAAGGTTGACCATAAACCTAGAGGGACAGGAACACTTTCCGACTATTCACCTTGGTGGTTTTACAAGCTTACCACGAACCAAGAGGATTTTACCTCAGTGGTTTAACAAGCATACCACAAACCCAAGAGGATGATACCTCAGTGGTTTTACAGGATTACCATCAACCCAACTTCAAGTACCATGCTCTACTTTCAATGCTTTTCTATTCCCCATGAGGCTTTTCAATTTAGGAGGTCCCAAACAGGAAACTATCAACATCTGCACTTTATTGAACAACCAAACAACATAGGAAAACAACAAACAATACTGACAAATATTCCATATTCACTTCTAAGAATCATAGCAATCATGTTCTTAGTTGTAGCCACTGATGTCGATTGTCATTTAGCCAATCTTCAACACCAAAGGAAACAAATCACTGCCACTGAATGTTGCCCTTGACTAAGTCATTCTTTCCCATAATGTGAAATGTGAATACTAAGAAAGAAACTGCATCAAGAAACATGTTATCGACTAGATCTCGACACTTAGACCTTGTTGCACATGGTTCATGTTACAAGTGAACATATTCACAAGTGAACCATATTCTTTTCGAAGCACGACACTCATAGGATCAATTCAAAATGAAGAACCATTGGCAAACAACTATGCTCCAGAGTAATCCATTTTCAGCATCCGATCACAAAACAACATAACATGGAAACACCACAGAAACTGAAATAAACACAAACCAAAATTGAGGAATAGGTCCTCAATACCTTATTCTGCCACAATATCTATCGGCGGCCTCGTCACTTATGGCTTGCAAGAGGTTACTGGATTTCCTCCAGCCTCCATTTTTCTCTGTCCTCCTGTAATGTTGCTTACAGTACTTTAAATTTTGTAAGATAACAATAATAATCTCTCATCTTGTAGTAGAAGACTGTGGACTCACCAGTGCCAGAAGAGGGAATAAGATGCTCATCAATGATTGTAAGAATGTCATTGAAAATATTTCAAAGTTCATCATTAACTTTGTGATGGTACTCTTTGATCCATTTAACATTAACATCATTGCTCTTTGCCTCTTCTTTTTGCTCAATGGATGACATAATCTGCCATGAAGCTCTTCGTGCCCCAATGACATTCTTGTAGCCAATTGAAAGCAGGTTCCTTTCCTCTACTCTGATCTCAACATCTAACTTGGCAACTTTATTCATTGACTCCACCATTTCATCATATCATTTATCCTACTCCGCAAGCTTCGCCATGTACACATGGTTCTCCCTCTCTTTTTCCATCATTTTTGATGTGAATTGGCACGCATAAACCCTAAAATTTGGGATTAAAAAGAGTGGAATCAAACTAACTAGATTAAAATCACATTCTCGGACGAAGGAACCTCAGACTCCTCGCACAAGCTCACCTTTCTCCTTTTCCTTCATGCGGCTGAGACATGGAAATAGGATACAGAAATAAATAAATAAATACAAACTTTACTGATGGGACATCGTTAAAAATTTCCTGGTGTTGCAAACTTGGGAGAAGGAAGACAGAAGTAGATTGCGGCTTGGTGTCTCAGTCTGTAACCAAACCAGTAACAAAAATCAAGCCCCACACCACTACGCTAGTTTTCTAGCTACACCAGGTCACCTCAGATGCAGTCACGCTTCTCCTGCTACAGTCGCCTCCCCCATTGCTCTGATGCCAATGTTTACTCCAGGAGGAGGATAAACTTTGGAAACACCAACCAATAAAACAAATGAACTCCTTCACATTATGAACGGCATATGCAAACATAAAACAATAACATAATAATCCACACTTATGCTCATTCATCGAAGAGAGAGGGGATAAATACAATAGAGGTGGAAGAAGATAGTTATGAAATATAACCGCTTCAGCAACTGAATAATGTAGTACTAATTATTATGCTAACACTATTGTCAATTAGAAACCTACTAAAAAAATCCACACTTTGATGCCAATTTGTAGAAATTAGGCACATAAAATAACAACTAACATAAATAAAATAAAGAATTGCAAATAAAATAGATTATTGTAAACTCAGATCAACACTTATGTGCATATATTGCTTCTTCCTTCTCAGAGCTTCGGCTCAATACAAATTCTCTGAATGTGTTTGATATGAAGACACTTACAACTGCCTCTAATAAATAGATGGCTTCATCTAACAATAAAACACTCAACACTCCTTGAAATAGAACTAAAAGGCACACGCTTTTGTGCAATACAAAGCTTTTGATTTATTTACTTTATAAGTTTTTGCTAAAGCTAGGAATCTAAAACTAAACTCAAAAGTAAAAGCAAAATGCTTTTTGCTTTTCTTGGGGAAAAATTAAACTTTTTCTAACAATGTGTAAATCAAAAAGTTGGGAACTTAAAGCATGTTGGAACTATATCCAGACATTGGGAAAATTAACAAAGAGAATTAAATTTGTAATATTACATGCCACATGGCAGGGGTCTTACTCAGTTCTTATTGCAGAAGATTTTGTGTTTTGAAGTCCAAGCTTAGGGGTCCACGTCAGTTGGTTAGTGATATGTAACGTGTTTGGAGGCTCACAAGTGTTAACATGCAACAGAAGGCTAGGAATCGTTCTAATAAATATAGGCCATTGGATGTGTTGTTGAAAACACGGGTCCCATCCTTGTCAGATATAACAACCCGCAACCCCCTTATTGTTATTTGAAATACCGGCCATAAGGAGAGCTAACAAGAGAATTATATTTGTAGAATTACATGGCACATGGCAGGGGTCTAACTCAGTCGATGTTGTAGAACTTTTTGTGTTTGGAAGTCTAAGCTTAGGGGTCCACACTAGGTGGTTACTGATATGCAATGTGTTTGGAGGCTCACAAGCAATAACATGCAATAGAAGGCTAGGAACCGTTCAATTTATCAATGATAGGTCATTCGAAGTATCGTTGATACAACATATCCTATCCTTGTCAGATCTAACAGCCCGCAACCCCTTTACTCTTATTTCAAACACGCTTTCGACGTAAAAGCAAAAAAAAAATTTTCTAAATTACATAAATTCTCTGAAATCGCATTGAAGCAAGAATATGAGTATTTATTTTGAAGTTATATGATTATCCTTTACTAAATTGTATTACAGAAACATGTGAAGTCCGATAATTTTTCACCAGACACACTAACCGATTTGCATTTAAGTATGTCTTCATTTAATGCAGCCCGTGCCTAAACAAGAGCGAAAATATGTTTTTTTGTGTCCAGGCTGTCCCCATAGAATACTTGTCTCCATGGCCGACACTAGACTGTTTTTTGGTTTTGTTTTGTTTTGTTAGTAGGAAAAGGTGTTTCTCCAATGATGGTTATAGTCTTGCATGAAAAGATGCGACTTCCCTTCCTTTGTTTCATTAAAGTAGAAAATTTCTTTTCTTTTCTTCAAAACTATGGCCTCAACTATCTCACTTCTTTTCTCTGCACAGTCAATCCTCCTCTCCCTTCAACTATCTCACTTCTTTTCTCTGCACAGTCAATCCTCCTCTCCCTTTTCACTTTTTAGTGCTATTTTAAATTATTTCAGGGTCGCAGTTTGTGGCATGCCATTTTGTTGACTAAAGGTGCGTGTTGAGCATCATCTTGAACACGTGACGACTAGTTGCTTATATAGAATCTCAAGAATTCTTGTATGGTATCTGGATTTTTTTTATTTTTACTGGATGTGAGTACTTTGTCTGCTTGGAAAAAGTATTTTCGCTTTCTCGTTGAAAAGTTTTCTGTGTGTAAAAATAGCACACAAATAATTTAGTTTTGCCAAGAAAATGTCACTAAATAGAGTTTAATGTAAAAAGTAGACTGGTTTTGGCTTCTGTGGTTGATGTACATTGCGTATTAGTACATAGCGAAAATTCAGGATCTACACACTTGACAGTGACTGACACGATGTGGAGAGAGAAAAGGCCATTGCAATTTGCGAAAGTGCGAGAAAAAGCGAAAAAACGTGAGAAGGTTTGACTTTGAACATGGTGGTCGGACTAGACTGTAACAAATTGCACACCGTGAGTGGGTTTGTCCGATCGTAATTTTGATCTTTTTGAGTCGTAAGTGGTCACTAATAACACTCGTGGAAGATTCTCCACCATTTGCCTACACCATTTGTCTTTTGACTAGCTATTAAAGGGGCTCGATTTTGGATAATTCTCATACATTACTTGTTTTTTTACAATTACTTGAGCTTAAAAATGAAAACGCGGCTACAAAATGCTACAAGTAAGAATTGTGATTGGGTTTCGAACTCGTAACCTATTAGATTCTTCCTGCCATTTTTTTGGGGCCTTTAACCGTAAATTCCACTTGCATGGATAATAAAAAAGAGACTGATGATAAGGTGAGGTACAAATAATAGATATTGTTCGGGTAGGAACAATTTGAGTCGTGGAATAGGTGTGGGACATGCTATTATCTAATTTCAAAATTCAACATTTTTCTTTCTAACTGTTTAGTTTTGTTTTTGTCTCATCTAACAAATTAAGCATCATCCAATCGAAAACGTTAACATCATTAAAAATGAAATAAAAATAACTAAGCCCTTTCTATCCCCAAATTTTTGAAACGTTTGCATTTCTTTATGATGTGTAAGGCTCCGGCCCGAAATGCAAGAGGAAGTTAACTCACTTCTAGTCAAATTAACGAACAAGTTGACTTTGTTGATTGAGAGACCCCTCAATCTGGCTGAAATAAGACATAGTACGATATTAGTCTTAAACTCCACACAATTTTTTATTAAGTGGGCTCAAATTAATACGTATCTTATCATATCAAATCTTCAATCAAAAGGTTCTCCCCTTGTTTTCCCTTCGATATGGAGAATATTTCAATAAGACCTTCTAGATATATGTTAAAATATTTTCCCACATTTGTCACATGTCAAAAATAAATTTATAAAACTAAACCAACCCATCATTCGTAGAATATGAAAATGTGTCATGGTTCTACCAATGTTGAAAATAACCAACCCTTTGTAAACCATGGAGAGGCCATCCTATCCATCCACATAAATAATTTGGTCTTTTGGAGGAGATGTATGAGTCCCTTTGGCTACCGTGAAAAAGGAAATGCCTAACATTAATACATTTTTCGTATTTAGGTTTTTTTATCTTTGTCATCTCACATTGTAATTCCTTTCATCTTCGTTGTTGATGTACTTCAGGGTATGGTCCCTTCAAAATGCGTGGAAGATGTTTCATAATTGGTGATTTATGGATATCTCAAGGACCACTTCACTCTTAACTTTCTACAATAAAATGTCTCAAAATGGCCTTTGCATTTCATATATTGATTATAGGTTACCAAAAAGAAACTTGCATTGAGTCTTTTCTTTGTAGACAAAAGACTGTAAATAAGTTATTCAAAATGAAAACACTTCTTCACAAGCTTAAACCTAATGTTCAATTGTCGACACATGTTGAGATATCATTTTTATACTTTCATGTTACAAAGCTTGGGGGTTAAGTGGTGTAATGTGGCAAATAGTAAAGATATTTGTTTGTTTTAACACATGAAAATTGATATTAAGGACCAATTCATGATATAATTAGTTGTTAATTGATTTTCGATGGTTGGGTTCTCGATGATGCTTTACATTGGGAATTTCTGGTGACTAAACAAAGGTAGTAGCTTGGCCTAAAGCTTTCCTTTGTCAAATAGATTCAACACTAAAGGGAATGTATATCCACAAATCCAACAAAAATGTTGATTAATTATCGTCATGTTTTTTTGTCTCTTGAAGGAGAGGATAAGATGGGCGATGAAGATGAGCTACAGGGAATGGTGTGTAAAGGAATAAGTGTGATGTGATAAGACATATGCAAGCATCATATCTACAGATGATGGTGAAGGAGTCTTTATGAAGCCTCGAAGGGCGGGGAGAATGTGGATGTCAATTTCAATGCAAAGAATCTCTCCCCCTTATACATAGGTCATCGTGCTCTCTCAACATTCTACAAAGAGTGCAGATTTAGAACAGAGTAAGAAATTCCAATTGTGTTTCCTCATACTAGGCCTATGTATTGTATAAATTGTTATGCCTTTTGGTTAGACTGTTAACGAGCCCATTCACAACATCCCATGTATTTTGTTGAGGTCCTCCAATTATCTTGTTCGATAACACTCATTTTTTTGTGTTTTGTTGTTGGCAAACAAAATTTATATCAATATCCGTACACTACTCATGTTAGCGACCACATCGCAATAGTAAGAAATGGTGTTATTGAGGTTTCTAAGCTTGTGCTTTTACATATCTTCCATGCATGCAAGACCCCATGTTATAATTATGCCTCACATTGTGCCTTTGTTGATGCTGAGAGTGTATACTTTTCCCCTCTTGCTTGAATAAACTACACATACATGGCATTTTCTTCCACTAGCTCATACAATAGGGCCCACCTTAGTTAAAGTTTATTGAGGAATTTTAATTATTTCTTCTATTTTAATTTAGCAAGCTATAAAATAACTTTTTAAATTCTAGATCAAGAAAATGTATAGCAACAATTGACATAAAGGATAAAATGATGGAAATTTACAAGCTTCCCTATCTACATGGGTGGTGAAGGAGATGTTGTGATCACATCCATTTGGTCCCCACCTCTTGTAATCCCACCTCTCCAACCAAAACACTAATGTGGTTGGTAGAATGTTCTAGGCCTCTTCACCATTCAACTTTTTGTGTTGCACCATTGTACAGCATGCCTCACCTTCTAAATAATTTGGCAATTTTGAAGATTTAGTTTTGTAATTATATTTTCTCTAAAATTTATGCTTCTACAATAGCCTTAGGGAATTTTTTTAATTGATTATGTGTTTGTAATGAAATTACTTAGATGTATATAAATATCAATAGTAAATAGAACATCAAAGATGAAAAAAATATATAGAGAAATGGTCACAATATATAAGTAGAATGACTAAGCTACTTCAATGGGGAAACCTCCAAACCATACTATAACACTCAAGTGCTCAATATGATGCTTATATAATAGCTAATAAATCATATATATACCCTACTATGTTATGAAAATTATTGAGGCCAACCTATAAAGCATATGAATGCATAAATGAATATGATATGGCATGATAAGATATTATGTTAGCCACAATTTGGCCATCCACACCTAATATATGACCTAAGATTAAGGGAAAAGCATGCCCCTCCCCTTCAAATAAATATTATCCTGCACATTGGTAATCTCTATATGTTAGTGTCAGAATGCTTCATCTTTCTAATGTTGAATCTTCAATGTTTAAATTAATCCACTTGATCAGATACTCAGTATTAACCCTTTTCTCCAACTTCTTAATGTGTGTATATAAGATTATTTCATGATCCAAAATGATGTGTGCCTCCTCATCAACCTCGAGTAACAATGATTAGTAAGACATCTCTACCCAATGACCTTCTTTAATCAAGAAACATGGAAAATTGGAAGTATATTAGTAGAATGGGGAAGCTCCGGTTTTTATGCCACACTACAATTTTTATATAACACTTGATTATTGTCATAGTATTTATATTAAAGCTTATTATATTTCATTTTTTGTTTCAAATATAGTTTATTATGTGGCTGCAATCACACAAAGACAACTTCAAACTTCAAAGCTTCACTAACTATGGTGTTGATCAACTTGTTGCTTCATATAGTTTTGTGACATTTCCAAATCATCTTTAAGGCTAGATAACACCTTGTGTTGGTTTTGAATGTGTTCTTCAACTGTTATCACTTTAGATTGGACCCTCAAGTTAGAGGTGAGGGATGGTAACCATACAATGCAAATAATGGAAACATTTTATATCAAGTATGAAATAAAGTGTTATACCACCATTTTATAAGCAGTATCCATTCAACCCATCTCTCATGTTTATATTAAGTGAAACATCAAAGATATCACTTCTTTTTTTTTTTTTACCGTCTCAATCTTTCCATCAGCTTGGTGATGATATGTTGAACTACAAACTATGTGAGTACCCAAACATGAGAATAAATCATTCCAACAAAATTATATTAAATATATGGTCATGGTCACTTACTATAATATTTGGTGTACTGTGTAGCTTCTAAAATGTATCTCTAAAAGACATGGCAGCTATACTTACTATAAAGGGATGTGGTAAGGCACAAAAAACGAGAATATTTAATAAGTCTATCTAGAACCACCATAATTACACTTTTCACATCAGATTTTGGAAATCCTGGGATGATATCCATAGAAACATCTGCCTTCTGCTCACTAGGAATAGTTAGAGGTTGCAAAAAAAATGGCGTATTAGTAGGTTCTCCATTTTTACACTAACACACCAAAAATTCTAACACAATTTTTTTGGACATCCCTTTCAACCTTTCCAAGAAGAAATCCTTCTTAATTTTATGATAAAATTTTCAGGAGCCTAGAGTGGTCATCTAATGGAGAAACATAGAACTTCGAGAGAGCCTAAATTTTAAGGGTAGAGTTCTTACATAAGTACAACTAATCCTTGTACCATAATGCATCCCCCTTCCATACATGTTTTTTGAAACACTTTGATCTTGTTGGATATTATGAATGAGAGTGTGGGTATTTGAATCATTCTACCATTTTGATCTTGTTTGATCTACCCAATCTACCTGTAATATGGACATGGAAAATAATAATGCTTCTATGGACTCGTCTCTCCTAGATAGTACTACATTAGATACCACATTTTCCTTTCCATTTTTTTAATAAATGATCTCAAATTCATATATCTCAACATCTTTGTGACCCATTTATGTTGTTCTTTAGATGATATTCATTTCTCCAAGAATTATTTCAAATTTTCATGATCTTTCTTCACCTTGAAGTGACTACCCATGAGATATGGTCTCCATTGTTTGATTGCATGAAGAATAGCCAAAATTTCCTTCTCATAAGTTGGTTTTGCTAGGTTTTTAAACATTCAGTTAATGACTCTAAAATATGATGGGTCGACCGTCTTTCATGATTATTTCACCTATGCCACACCCTATAGCATCACATTTGATAATGAATCTTTTGGAGAAATCTAGGGTATCTAGAACTAGAGTGGTACACACAGCCTTCTTCAATGTCTCAAATTTTTGGTGTTTCTTCCTCATCCGAAAGAAAGGAGTCTTTCTTTAATAAACACATGAGTGGTTATGTATTTATTTCATATTTATTCACAAAATTGTGATAGTAAATTGTAAGCCCTAAGAATCCCCTAAGGTTATTGAGGGTTTTATGAATCTTTCAGTTGATTTCACTTTTTAAGTGATTAATCTCAACCTTTTTAATCTTTTATAATGTTCCTAATCAAACATGCATAAAAAGGATGAATTATTGTTACAAGTGGATATTTTGATATATTTAACTTCCAACATTAATTTCAAAAATCATAATAATGCTTCAAAAAGTAAATATTAATCTAACAATTATCGAAACATGGGAGAAATTTTACTTAGCTAAATATATGTGGATCTGAAGGATTCCGAGTGATTTAAATGCAAGACCAGGTTGATCTATCTCTAGAAATGTTTTGTTTCTAAAACTAGATCTGGGTAAAATCGTAGAAAATATGTTAAGATTGTCTGTATGGTTTTGACCCTAGTGTACGATCTTGGATCTTCTTGGAATTTAGGCTTGTAACTTCATGAGTACTTCACCTACGTGTAAATGACTATTACTTTGTGTTGATATGAAGACGTAGCAGTAGATTTACACAACAAACTATTAATTTCATCGTATATTATATCATCTGCAACATACAACTCCTCATATATATAGGGAATAGTACTCCTAAAAACAAGGAGCTTACTCAAACAAATTTTCCTATTATTTGTAGCTAAAACCATTCTACGTGTGTGGTTATAACCACCACTATTTTCTCACAACAAATCAATACTTGAATATATGCTCAACTAATGTGAGAACTATATTATTTCTTAACATTCCCCCTTAG
This sequence comes from Taxus chinensis, assembly GCA_019776745.2. Classification (NCBI taxonomy): domain Eukaryota; kingdom Viridiplantae; phylum Streptophyta; class Pinopsida; order Cupressales; family Taxaceae; genus Taxus; species Taxus chinensis. The sequence goes on from CM034150.1 coordinate 851,227,000, forward strand.
TGCGAACATGGGAGAAAAATAATCACACTTATTTCGCAACTTGCTTACCATGCATGCTCATGATCTGGATGGTTTTACAGGACATCCAATAACCTCAACAAGGATGGTTTTATAGGAAAACCAACAACCTCAACAAGGATGGTTTTACAAGACAACCAACAACCTCAACAAAGAATGGTTTTACCAAACAACCAACAACTCAAATATCATGATATTGTTTTTCCGTGTGCTTTCATCTGTCCACTATGTTTTTCCTTCAGGGAATTATGTAGGAAACATTGCTCACTGGATACAAACTAAAAAGAGGGGAAAATGAAATTGGAACATTGAGACTATGTTCCCCCCTTAATGTGAAAATTTCACTTATTCAACACAAACTAGGAAATCTGAAATCATATTGCAACTCTGAAAATAAAAAACAAACAAACACACACACACACACACTCACACACACACACACACACACACACAACTTGATGCAGCCTCGTCGTAGGTGACTGACGAGAGGTCGTTGATCGACCTCCAACCTCCTATGCATCTGTCTTCCAGTAACATGTTGCTAACTCAGCTGGATGCGAACATGAAGCACATTTGTTTCCACATTGAGCTTATTCTTTGCTTCACTATCACAATGACTAGAAAATAAACTTAATGACAACAAATAATATCCGAAAATCACATCTGTATTTTATGATGACCATTTAGACTAATACACAAGAGGACTCCTATATGGAATCACATATTAATGGTAACGAACGACTCAATTGTACAAATTAACTATAACATTTGACTTTGGATGTCAAATAATTGATAATGTGTACTTTTAGGACATTTAAATGCTTTTGATTAAGACTCTTTTATTGACACTTTTGAGAATATTTAACAACTTTTTGTACAACTTGACCCAAATAAATTTTCCTAAATACGTAATCATAATATTGATTTTGACCACTTTATTTAGACTAATTTTGACACAAAAACTTAACATAAAATAAAAAGATACTTCTACCATACTAATGTGGACTCTTGATGTATAGTGACTTATCATAAATATTATGTTGTGTTCACCAATGATTCTGACACAAGACTGCTATCAAGAATCGTTGCACCATAATAAATGGCACAACTAGATCATCTTAAGAGGAAATGTGATGCACTAAACCATGGAGTTGTAATACAATTTTAAATTGAAAAATTCAAATACTACTATTGGATAATCTGCGATGATTTGGTGACAATTCATGTTCTCCCAAATTTCTGTGTTGAGGGATGATTATGAACCATTTGTCACTGAATAGATGAGATCTGTGTATGCACCAACTGCGTGAATTTTATTGTAAATACCAATGCACACTCAGGTCTCTCTATTTGAATATTAACACCACGTGCAAATAAAATTTGCAGGATCCTTTTTTGATCCACCGAGATCAATGCAAATTCATCAATTCGAATCTTTGACATATACGCTAAGTCCACGTGGACTGTTGGCCCTCACTGCAGACTGCAATGACCGAATGTTGGAAAATGTACAACAGACTTCAATATTGAAATCGAACTGCATTCAATCCAAATAAGATCATCTATGAGTTATGGCACCGTATTTCACACAAATGTTTCTTCTCTATTTGTGACAACCTCACCATAAAATATTATCCAACTTTCCTGATAAGGCGGGTCTAATCCTCCAAATCCGTGGACAACACATTCCTCAATTCAAATAGTTATATTTGAATGTAAAATGGAGTTGGGTGAAGCACTGGAATCTCAAGCCAGATCTATCACATTATGAAAACAAACCGATATATTGCCAAAAATTCTACATGGAACAATACTCAAATAGTTGATAAATATGTAGATTGGGTGCTCATCTTGATAAAATTTTGGATTGATGTGCTTGAATTCCACATGTATGCTTCATATAGATGAAAATTTGGACACCATCAAGCATTTACACTGACCCCTCAAAACATTTTATGCCCAAGTGTGCAAACCATTTGGGTAGATCGACGTGTAGATGAATGTAAAAATTACAACTTTATAAATTATTTTAATCAAACACAAAACATGCCAATATGATTTTTCATCTGTTGGGCATTGACACAATCAAGATGCCCCTTTGACAAATTTTAAATAATCATGGCATTCACAAACCTTGACACAACTTTCTTTGATACCAAATAAAGACTCATCAGCATATTTACACAACAAATTGTTAATCTCACTATATATTATATCATCTGCAAAATATAACTCCTCATATATATATATATATATATATATATATATATATATATATATATATATATATGAGGAGTTATACTCCTAAAAATAAGGTTCTGACTAAAACAAATTTCCCTATTATTTCTAACTAAAACCATTCTACATGTGTGGTTATAACCACCACTATTTTCTCACAACAAACCAATACTTGAATATATGCTCAATTAATGTGAGCGGTATATATTTCCTCGCTCACCTTTAGAATAACTCTATAAACTCGGCTCAAACCCTCAAACCCTTGTAGTGCAAGAAAGAGTTCTTGTTAGTGCAGAATCACAGCACCCCCGAATGGCCTGGAGTTGAAGTGGGCATACAGTGTGATTGCACAACATGGGACCATCTCTCAAGATATGGGACTTACAAAATTTGAGATGGACCTCCAGAGAAAGTCGGTTCTTGCTCCTAAACTACCTGTCACAAGCTACTCTAATGCAGGAAAAAACTAAAATATCCTAATCTAACCATTCCAAGGAACCAAAGAGAAAGAGAGAGTGAAAGGAAGCCTACACTAAAGCGGTGATACACCAGAGAAGGAAAGGGGGTGACATGTTCTGTTGAGGGAGGATGAAACAAGGGAGAAAGGAAGATGGGAAGGTCAAACAGAAGTAACACAAACCCAAATCCTAATCCATGACCAAAACTCCATGAAACACAACACCGTGTACCTACAAATGTGAAATACATGCACAGAAAACAAATTTGAAAGGGAGAGGCACGGGGGGTGACAACAAAACAATGCAAAGGGTTGAAGAAACACCACAAAAACATGTTTTATTGCTCTATATGGGGGCACAGACCATTACATTTCTGCTTAGAGGAACAAATACACTTTCCAAATGTAGGAGGGGGTTTTCAACTCAAAATGGAGTCGGGAAACAAATTTGACAGAGTTTCCCTACGCCCAGAATGTCTCTCCTTCTCAAATGAGAAGTGTTACAATATATAGAAGTTTAGAACGATAAAAAAACATAGAGAAAGGACGAAAATGGACCCTGTTTTGATAATTTAACCACCCACCATTAATGCCCTACAAATCCACCTATAATCTGTCAAATTTGCCTCTCCATGTCTACTTTGGCGTGTTGGACAAGGAAGAACTACGAATCAAATCAAATCTAGGTTTTTGAAACAATTAGATTCTGCATTAATGGCCTGAAAGATGTTTTCCCATTTTTACCCACCTAACCTCATCAAAATTAAAGTTTTAGGCTCCCATGGCGTAGATAAGGTCGAGATCTTTCCAACAGTGCCAAATTTGTCAAATTTCAAGAACTGGATCAAAAGATATGTTCATCTGAATGTTTGAGTCAGGTCCATACAAAAATGGCAAAAACTAGCTAGCATAATGGGTCTGCGGGCCCGAAACTCACTTTGTGCCTTTTGGCACCAAAAATACAAAATGCAAAAAAATGCCCCGCAACCCCGCAATTCACTTTTGGAAAAAAAATATTTTCGGGCCCGACGATCCGCTTTTTTCCATTTGGGTGAAAATTCTCTCCCAGGCCCGCCAGCCCACATGCAATTGAGGCTTGACATGTGGCTCCTTGGGCATCAATAGAGGTGCGGCTCATTTTTTCACTTTACGCCTGTTATCCCAAATGTGCCCCCTGCTCATTTTGTGGCTAACTCCTTTACATCTTTCCTTCTCTTGTGCCTCAGTCAGAATATTTTGTTTTCTAGGAACTCAAAACCTTCTGGAAATGGCACCATTGGATAGATCTCTCTCTCAGCTTTCCAGAAAGGTAAAGTTTTCCTCCTAACTCCTCATATTTTTCAAGTTATGGCTCGGCAGAGTTTTTGTGGGAAATTTTCCCTTAGAGGCCCCACAGCCAATCAGAACGTGCCACGTGGCACCTGGAGTGGCACCTAGAGAGTGGACGCGGGGAAAATTTGAAAAAAATTTCCAAAGACCAAATGGGTAAAAATTCAAACTTTTTGCCCGCCGATTTGATTTTGGCCTGTTTTTGCCCTAAATTTTCAAATCGCTATATCTTTCGATCCAGAGCTCGGATTTTTGCATTATTTATATCAATGGAAAGCTAGTGAAATTATCTACATGATTCCAGGGTCAATTTTGTATTTTGGTTCAGTTTGGAGAGATAAAATCAAAAAACGTCTCTGGCATGTGGTAATGGCCAGAAATGACATTTCAACAACCAGTTTTAATGCAAAATGGGTCGCATTCTTCTTCAACATGGCCAAAAATGTTAGGGCATGGGTCTGTAAGGATGCCCATGTTGTTTTAATGCATCTTCATTCAATGGGGAATGGTTCCCACGTTTTTTACACATTTTCTCTCTCATGGGCTCGACCCATGCGTTGTAAAAGCCAGATTTGGCTCATTTTTTGGGAGTTGAACATTCTTTTTGGATAGCAAGCTTCTTCTTTCACCTTCAACAAGTGATTTTTGCAAGTATCAGACCTTCTTCATGATTGTAATAGGTTTCTGCCTCTTTGATGTTGCAAATGCAAGGATTTTGACAGTGAAAAATGACAGTGCAGACTCTGTGATCAACTTTCAGTCTCAGACCTCTAATTGCATCTTATCAGTCTGTGTATGATTTTTCATGTTTCATTTTATGAAATTGTGTCAATTTACTTGAACAAGAAGTGTTCACCACTCCTTTGGTGTATCACCTATTAGTTTAGTTTCAATTTTTACACTTTCTATCTTTGTCTCCTTGGAATTTAGAGTAGGATTAGGATTCAAACCTCTACAATTGTGCAAATAACAGATCTGATCAGAGGAGTTTGAGGAACCAGCCTCTAATCTGAAGATTCCTCTCATTTTACAAGTCCCACACTTTGAGAGAGGTTTCAATGTTGTGCAATCACACTGGATGCCTGAAACATCAACTTAGAACCCTGATTTGCATCCAGGGGTGCTGCTGATTTGCAACAATAGTTTTGGCACGCCCGGTGGGACCTTAGAGGTCTTCATCTTCATTGCAACAAAGTTGATGTTCATTTGTTATAAGTTTATTTCTTTAAAAGAGCTATAAACTACACATCTGGTGACTCCAAGGAAGAAGAATCAGCTGGTTTTAGCAGTGTAGACCTGAAAACTCATGAGAAGAATCACTACAAGGTCAAGAGCTAGAGAAGAAGAGGCGTTGTTTGAATATCTGCAGTTATCTCCAAGAATAAGGTAAAGTGGGAGGAGAATCCAAAGGTCTCCATCTCAACCAAACAGAACTCTCTCAACTCCACCTAGTAGGCCTTTCATTCAATCAACAAGGGTTCTAAGGCCAATTAGAATGGCAAAAAACAACCTCTATGTCAATTTCACTGGCAGCAGCCCACTTGCTCTCAATGCACAAAATCCAATTCCAATTGCAGCCTTGAAGAACATTCCATAATTCACTGGAGAGAATCAGACTACTCCTGGTGATCATGTTAAAGACATTGCCAACCTTTGTGCAATCGATGAAATCAATGAGATGCAAGTTGCTGTCAAACTGCTGGCATCTTCATTCAAGGGGAAGGCTTTGCAATGGTTTAGAAGTCTTGCCTCAGGTTCTATTCAAAATTGGAACCAGCTATGTGTAGCACTTCATGAGCAATTTGGAGAGAAGGGAGACAACTTGTCTCTTTTGGAGCAGCTGACAACCATTAAGAGAGCTCCCAATGAGCAGCTGACTGATTTTAACTTCAGATTTCAAAGGACTTGGGAGAGAATTCCAGTGGCAGTCAGGCCAACAGCAGAAGGTGCTTTTCTTTACTATCTAAAAGCTCTAAATTCTGATATTTCTATGTTAATTCAGTCCATGGGAGGCACAACTATCCCCATTGCTTATAGCATTGCCATTAGAGCTGAAAATTATTTGATCCAAGCTGGCAAACTAGCCCTTAGACCTCCCATGCCATTGTTTCCAAGTTTAGAGAGCCCAAACACTAATCAAGCACCTAATTTGGCTCCTTCTCCCACTCCTAGAAATCAGAATTCAAGTGAAGCTTCCACTTCATCTTCTAGTGCCTCAAATGAACTTCAAGAAGTCATGAAGAAATTGTAAGATTTAGGTAATGAGCTGGTTACTCTCAAGAGGAAACAAGCCCAAAGTTTTAAACCTTCCTTCCAGCCTCAAGCTCAGCCTAACAAGCAGCCATATCAACCTTATAGACCACCCAATCCAGCTGCAAATCTAAATCAAGCAAGGCCTCCTGCCAACAGACCATTTTAGCCCTATAATCCAAATGTTATATCTGCCTCTAAGACATTGGTGCCAACACAAAACAACGTTGCTTAGGAGTATGATTAGTGTTTTCCATGCAATGAACCTCACAACCAATCTATGTGCTTCAACGGTGCCTTGAATCAAGCATTAATGGTGACAACTACTGGTGTGGAGGGTGAGGGCAGTCAAGGAAACAATTAACAACAAGAAACATTCCAGCAGTAATCAGCTCCAAATGACACCACACTTGTGAACTGGTAGGCAAAGGATTTTTGTGGCATAAATCAAACAGTCTCTCAAGGTGTTGTAGCCAACACAAGGTCAAAAAGAAGGAATTTGGGTGAAGAAAAGCCATTAGCTCCAACCAATCCATAACCTTTTATGGCTCCACAAATGGTTGGCAAGCAAAATCCAGTTGTAAATGCACAAGGGCAGCCAAGAACAACTCCTAGACGAACTCAAATACCAATTGTAGCTGCCCATATGCAAGGGATGAATATGCAAACCAAGGGACAACAAAGAGATTCTTCATCACCATTTAGTATCATTGATCAAATGAAAAATACAAATGTAAATATATCAATGTCGGAATCCCTATCTATCCCAGGCCAGAGAGATTTGCTACAAGCTACCATAAAGGACTGGCCAACTTCGAACCAGCAAGTCCAAATGCAAGAGAAGGTGCTCACAAATGCTGCCTAGCCTGAAGGGAATCATGGAGGACAGCAAGGTAAAATTTTGAAGCCCCCTCCTTTTTATGTCTCATTAATCATTAGAAACCAATTGGTGCACAATTGCATGATTGATTCTGGGGCAAGTAGCTCAGTGATGCCCAAGCAAATAGCTGATCAGCTAGGACTTCAATATGAAACCATATCTAAAGGGGTGGTGTAGTTGGATGGGACGAGTAGTAATAACAGTTGGGGTGATTAGAAACTTGAGTCTTACCTTGCATGCATATCCAAATGTTGTTGTTTTACAAGATGTATCAGTTATAGACCTTCCACCACTCTTTGCCCTATGTTTGTCAAGAGATTTCATAGCCAAGATTGGACGATATTTTTCTGATGATTGGTCACACATGTTGTTCAGAATGAGGGTTATGGAACCAAAGCTACAATCAGGTCTGAACCTATTGCAAACTTCCACATTAAGCCCTACACTCCAAGTCAGATCAATGCCAACTATTCATGGCATTTGATCAAGAAGATCACCCAAGCACTGATGAAGCTGACACCAAGGTTGGAATCATCCCAGATCTAACTCTTGATGAATGGGCAAACAAGGTGCATGCTTTTGATCCTTATCAAGAAGTAGAAGAATCTGAGCTAAGGGTCTATTGCATACATCAAGAAGATCAACCCATTCCTAGCATCACCAAGCCAAACCGCAAGGATGACAATGAGGTATGGCAGCTATTTTTTGATGGATTAAGGAGTAGACAAGGTGCAAGAGGTGGAGGCTATGCTTATTTCACCTCAAGGAGTATAGTACTTTTCATCTTTTAGATTTCAGTTTGCATGCTCCAATAACACTATTGAATATGAAGCCTTGGTGCAAGGGATGCATTGGGAAATAAAGAGAGGAATAAAGAACTTGCAAGTCTTTGGTGACAGTGAATTTATTGTAAATCAAGTTAAGGGGGGCAACGAATGTTATTAAGAATAATCTACTCAAGTGCTACAAGAACAGGGTGTGGGACCTCATTGAATATTTTGAGGGCTTTAGCATAAAATCCATTCCTAGAAAAGAAAACCAAGCTGCTGACATGCTTGCAGCAGTTGGGGCAGCCCTTTATATTGTGGAAAGCATTCAAAAGGACAAGGTACAGCCAAACATCCATGTGATTGTGAGGCCTTCAGTGTCGGATAACAATGTAAGTTGGCAAGTGTTTGAGAATAACTAGCAAATCATCCATTTCTTATAAGAAGAAGCTGAGTTCTCAACTAAAAATCAGGAAAAATTGGGAACAACATTATGGTGACCAAGTGGTACAGCTGAGAACTAACAAGCTGCCCAAGGGACTTATCACTTTAGATTCCATTTTTAATCCCAATGATCAGTTTAGGAAAGAGAAAGTAAACATTCAGGTCAAGAGAGAAGATTTTGTATCCATCTTGGTGGAAGAGAACAAACCATTACAAATTGGAAAGATGACAACTGAACAAGAAAGGTATGAGTTCATACAGCTATGTTAAGAAGTTACCTGATGTGTTTTCTTGGAGCTACGAATATTTGAAAGGTTTCAATCCCAAGTTATCTCAGCACACCATTGAGTTGGATCCAAATACTAAGCCCATCAGGTAAAAACAAAGGCCAGTCAATCCACACATGGAACCTTCTCATGAGGAAGGAATTAAACAAGTTGATTGAGTCAAGAATCATATTCCCAATCAAGCATTCTAGTTGGGTTGCCAACTTAGTTCCAGTCAGAAAGAAGAGTGGAGAGATCAGACTGTGCATTGATTTTAGAGATTTGAATAGAGCATCTCTCAAGGACCATTACCCACTCCCTTCTAAGGAGCAAATTTTGCAAGTTGTGGTTGGCTCTGAGAGGTTTTCACTACTTGATGGCTACTCAGGGCTACAATCAGATTATGGTGAAGGAAGAAGATCAGCTCAAGATAACCTTCGCAACCAAATGGGGAACTTATGCATACAGGAAAATGCCATTTGGGTTGTCCAACGTTATAGCTACCTTCCAAAGAGCAATGGACATGGCGTTCAAAGGTTTGATTAACAACATGTAGTGCTAATATACCGTGATGATATCACTATTTTTTCAAAGAATGCAGCAAACCACCTCTCTCATTTGATACAAGTCTTCCAAAGGTGCAGGAGATTTGGAGTGTCTTTGAATCCTAAGAAGTGTGTTTTTCTAACCCATGAAGGAAAGCTCCTTGGCCACATTATCTTTAAATAAGGATTGGAAATTGATCCAGAAAGAGTTGAAGCCACAAAAGCACTACCATTTCCAAGCCACAAGAAGGCCCTTCAGAGTTTCTTGGGGAGAATAAATTTTGTTTGGAGGTTTGTCCCAGATTTTGCAGCCCTTGTCAAACCTATCACCAAGATGTGTGAAGAAAAGCATGGGTTTCAAATGGATAGTAAAAGGCAAGGAGATTTTTGAAGCAATCAAAGAAGCCATCTCTCAAGCACCAACTCTCATCAACCTGGACTTCTCCAAGGATTTCATCCTCTATGCATTTTGGGGTAATGATATCATTTCTGCCATTTTGGTACAGCAGAACAAACACAATGATGAGCAGCTAATTGCTTTCTTCAGCTAAATCCTAGAGGATTATGAGGTGAGGTATTCTTTTATTGAGAAGCATGTTCTTGCAATAATCAGAAGCTTGAAGAAATTCAAGCATTTAGTCTCAAACAACAAGGTCCAGTTGTTGGTTTCTCATGCGGGGGTTAAATACTTCCTCCTCAACAAAGACTTGAATGAAAAAAAGGGCAGGTTGGATTACTCGTGTCATGGAGTATGACATTGAGATCAAGGTCACCAAGCTGGTAAGAGGAAAAGGATTGTGTGAGCAGCTGATTCTAGAGAAAACAAGAGGAATCATGCAATGAAAAGGAGGCTGTTTTGGCATTGCAAGACAGCCATGAGCAAGGAAGCACTCAAGAGGAGAATGATGGTGTCCCAACTCCTTGTTGGACCCCAAGGTATAATGCACTTCCTAAGCATAGGTCTATTCCCTTCGGAGATGAACAAGACCCAAAGAAGACACTTCAGATTGCAGGCTGTCCCATACACCCCTTTTAATGGTGTCTTGTTCAAGAGAGATGTGAATGGAGTGTTGCTAAGATGCGTTGGAAAAAATTAGATTCAAAGGATGTTGGAAGAGTTCCATGGCGTACCAGCTAGTGGTCATTTTGCACCAAGAGTGACAGCTCTAAAGATCATGAGGGCTAGTTATTATTGGCCCAAGATTTTCAGTGATTGCTACGCATGGATCAAGAGGTTGCAAGAATTGTGCATTCTTCACAGGTAAAGAAAGACTAGCTGCCCTTCCATTGCATCCAATTTCAGTTGACCAGCCATTCATGAAATGGGGGTTTGGACTTCATTAGAGTCATTAATCCCAATTCAAGTTAAGGGAAAAAGTGGATTTTAATAGCCATAGATTACTTCACCAAGTGGACTGAAGTAGTAGCACTCAAGGAAGAAAATGAATCTAGTATCCTAGATTTCTATGAGGGAATAGCAATCAGATTTGGCATACCAGCTATAATAATATCAGACAATGCATTAGCATTCATTAGATCCAAGGTGATTGAATGGGCTGTCAAGAATGGGATCTATCTAAGTACTTCATCAAACTATTACCCTCAGGGTAATGGCCAGGCTGAATCTATAAACAAGAACTTGTTGAGGATCATTAGGATGAATCTTGATGAGAATCAGAGGTCTTGGCATACCAAATTGAAATCAGCCTTATGGGCTGATAGGATAACTCCCAAGAGATCTACAGGTAACTCTCCATTCAAGCTTGTTTATGGGAGAGAGGGAATTTTGCCCATATCACTTGAGTTTCCAACATTTAAAACTCATGAAATAGTTGGAGTTGTTGGAGTTTGAGCCCATGGAGGTTAGATATGCATAATTGATGGAGCTCCAAGAGAACAGAAATCAGGCATCCCAAGCAATAGAGAAGGATCAGGCTTTGATAAAGAAGAAATTTGATAGAAAGGCCAAGAATAGATCCTTCCAAGTTGGAGATCTAGTGTTAAAATGGGATGTAGAAAGAGAAAAACCGAGAAGGCTTTCAAATTTTGATGCCATTTGGAGTGGCCCATACATGGTCACAAAGTGTAAGGACAGCAATGCCTTCCAATTATCTTCATTGGATGGCAAAGAACTGTAGATTCTAGTCAATGGAATCCATCTAAAGCATTGCTACTAAAGGGAAATTATCCACCTTGTAAATATTAGCTTAGGTTTTCATTCCTCCAAGTTCTTGTGCACATTTTTTTATTGTAGGTTAGTTTTTCTTTCCCTAAGTGCTTTGGCATAGCTTGCTGTTCCTGGGAATGTGTTTGCAGGCCTTGCTCCATCAGGTGATTTTCCATGTTCCTCTTTGCAATGTTCTAGTCAGTTGGGGTATTAAACAGAGAATCAAGTGACTCCATGCCCAATGGATTGCTTCAAGCAACTGGTAGCTTCATCCAGTAGGTAGATGACCCCTTTGAGTCACCAAAATTGTTATCCCAAATGTGCCCCCTGCTCATTTTGTGGCTAACTCCTTTACATCTTTCCTTCTCTTGTGCCTCAGTCAGAATATTTTGTTTTCCAGGCACTCAAAACCTTTTAGAAATGGAACCATTGGATACATCTATTTCTCAGCTTTCCAGGAAGGTAAAGTTTTCCTCCTAACTCCACTTATTTTTCAAGTTATGGCTCGACGGAGTTTTGGTGGGAAATTTTCCCCTAGAAGGCCCACATCCAATCAGGAGCTGTCATGTGTCCAGGGGGCAAAAAAACACCAAGCGACCTGAAGGAAAAAATGGTCAAGAAGGGCCCACACCCAATTAGAATGTGCCATGTGACACCTGGAGTGGTGGAGCATGGGGAAAATTTGAAAAAAAATTCCAAAGACCAAACAGGTAAAAATTCAAACTTTTTGCCCGCCGATCTAATTTTGGCATGTTTTTGCCCTAAATTTTCAAATCGCCATATCTTTCGATCCAGAGCTCGGATTTTCGCGTTCTTTATATCAATGGAAATCTGGTGAAATTATCTACAAGATTCCATGGTCAATTTTTGCATTTTGGTTCAGTTTGGAGAGAGAAAATAAAGAAACGTATTTGGCATGTGGTAATGGCCAGAAATGACGTTTCAACAACCAGTTTTAATGCAAAATGGGTCGCATTCTTCTTTAGCATGGCCAAAAATGTCAGGGCATGGATCTGTAAGGACACCCATGCTGTTTTAATGCATCTTCATTCAATGGGGAATGGATTCCATATTTTTTACACATGTTTTTTCTCTCCTGGGCTTGACCCATGCATTGTAAAAGCTAGATTTGGCTCATTTTTTGAGGAGTTGAACATTCTTTTTGGATAGCAAGCTTCTTCTTTCACCTTCAACAAGTGATTTTTGCAAGTATCAGACCTTCTTCATGATTGTAACAGGTTTCTTCCTCTTTGATGTTGCAAATGCAAGGATTTTGACAGTGAAAAATGACAGTGCAGACTCTGTGATCAATTTTCAGTCCTTTGTTTGTATTGTCTTGCTTCATTTTAGACCTCTAATTGCATCTTATCAACCTGTGTATGATGTTTCATGTTGCATTTTATGAAATTGTGTCAATTTTCATGAACAAGAAGTGTTCACCACTCCTTTGGTGTATCACATGTTAGTTTAGTTTCAATTTTTGCACTTTCTATCTCTGTCTCCTTGGAATTTAGAGTAGGATTAGGATTCAAACCTCTGCAATTGTGCAAATAACAGATCTGATCAGAAGAGTTTGAGAACCAGCCTCTAATCTAAAGATTCCTCTCTCATTTTACAAGTCCCGCACTTGGAGAGAGGTTTCAATGTTGTGCAATCACACTGGATGCCTGAAACATCAACTTAGAAACCTAATTTGCATCCAAGGGTGTTGCTGATTTGCAACAAGAACGCCTTCTTGGGGCAAAAAGTTTAAACTTCCTATGACGACCCACCAACCCGCTTTGACTTTTCAACAGGGACACATGTCCCTTTACAGGATTTAGGAATTTTTCTTCATTTGGCTTTAAGATCACCCACGGGCTTGTGGGCTCGCAATTCACTTTACACCTTATTTGCAAAAAGCGCAAAAGTTCTAAAACTCCCTGCAAACCCGATGGCGCGAAATCACTTGGGAAAATTTTCCTCCACAACCCCGCAACTGTAATTTTCCACTTAGCAAAAATTCTAAATATCTCCTGCTACCCCACCTCTCTACATTGGCAAAAATCCTTAAAAAATTCCCGCCGGTCCGCTTTTGGGCAAAATAACCTTCTAAGGCCTGTCGGCCCGTAACTTGCAAAATATGAGGAGTTCGAAGGACTTCTTTTTATTTTTGGAAAGGGGAAGAAATTTCCTATCTGATGGAAATATTTTCAGGAACCTTAAGTGCTTAGAATATCTAAAAAATTGGATTGAAGCACTAAAGGAGGGAAAATGGGTGCAGTTAACCAAAAATAAGCATGAGCTTATTTTGGATAACAATTCATTTTAAACAAATCTAGTTCGGTTGTGAGCACCCATGTGTACATCGCTCAAACCACACATCATATATATATCGTAGTGTAATCATAACTTGATAACCATGTTTTGACAATGCCTTGCTTGAGTTTCACACTTGCTAAAATACTTGGGAAGAGTCATTTTACTTGTTTGTGGAAATAATATGGAGACTCCTAGACCTGGGAAGATACTTTATACCTATAGAGGGTGATTCCCTAATGGATTTGTACTAGTTACTTCTATTTCTAAGGAGTAATAATTTTTTTGTGCTTATTTTAACATGAGGAGAACATAAAGTGCCATGACCCTAAATGAGGTATGATTTACTTGCTTATATAGGCTTCTAATGGTTATTTTGTCATGAAATTCCAGCCAAGGGGATATTATTCCATATAAAGATGATGGAATTGAGATTTTGGGCCCAAAAAATGTTGATCTAAAACCGTACAATAAGGTCAAGATTGACATGTGTCAATATCGATCAAAACCTACAATTTTGGACAGGAGGGAAAATCATATTTAGACTTTATGGGTCATTGAATGTATCTATTTTGATGTATTTTTATGCTATAATACCTCATGAATTGACAAAAAAATAGGTGTGCAAAGACGAGAGAGCTATCATGGTTTGCTAAGAAAGATTGAGTAGAGTTTATTTGTGCATGCAAATGTGCAATGTCAAGAGTAACGATGTTGAAGGGTAAATTTCTAATTTGAGTGTCTACATTTTCCTCCCTTTAAGTATGAAATTAAAATTACATGCCTCAAAGGAAAATATACCTGGGTGTGTATATGCATTTTTACTTTTCTCGCAATAACTTTGTTTTTCAATATATCACTGTGTTGGTGTTAGTATGCTCCAAAATGAAACCTGTAACATAGAATGTATAGTCAATGACCAAAATAGGAAAATTAAATTTAACTCAAATTGTAATGAAAGTGTTGTAAAGAAAAATGCAAAAATAAATGCCACAAGAGTTGCAGAACAAGGAAGGAATACACCTGTTAGTTTTGCAGACGGGATGTTCTCCCATTCTTGTGCCTTGGATATTATGGATTTCTTGAACTTTGATGAATAATTAGGGGTGTTAAGTATCTAATTATGTTGAGGATAGGTTGATGTAATAGGTGTACTAACCCAACACATGAATACCAAAGACAAGAACTAGAAATAGGAGCCAAGAGCAATTTAAATACTTTAATTGTGCTAATTATCTCCTTTCCCGCAAATTGACGACATATTGTCAATAACGCTCATCTTCTCTTCCATTGTCGTTAATTGATTACATTATGCTAATTAATTAAGTCACCTATCCAACACATACCCTAATTAATGACCCTTCGTTAATCAACACCTTCTATCTAGTCTAATTAATTATTATTAATTAATTAGCCTCCCTTCTCATTAAATCAATAAATCACTATTTAATTGGTTTAATTCCCTCCTAATGGTCCAAATCACACTAAAATCCATCTAAAAGCTTATAAAAGCTTGCACATGTATTAATTAATCATCTTGATTAATTAATACACCCCCTTTATCCACATGAGCCACTAAAGGACAAACTAAACCCTCCTAAAGTTAACTCAACCCCATCTAAACCCCCCTTATCCATAACTAACTCTACATCTCCATTAGTCCCACATTCATGAGGATGTGTTGAATCCTTTATCCTTTGGGCTATATAAACAACCCTCCCTCTACTTCTACACCTACACCTAAATCTCTCAAGAGACAAAAGAAAGCACATAGTTTCATACTAATAGCCTTTTGTCATTCTTGAGCCCTCCATCCTCCATTCTTGAAGAGCTAAGCCTCACACCCAAGCATCCATTGAAGGATCAAAGCAAGAAAATATAATTTGATTGCCATTGGACTACTTAGGTTCATTTTAATGTTAAATTAGGAAATTAAGGAGAATAGAGTTCATTAATTTACATTATGTTTTGATCATTTCAAAGTTATAATGTTGAGGGTAGGACTTGCTTATTTCTTCATCATGATGGTGCACATTTCTCATTTCTAGCTAGGTTAGGAAGCTATTTCTAGGTGGTAGTTTCTTGCTTTAAATTTAGCTAAATTGATAGAAATACTTGTACACATTTGGCACGCCCGAGTGGGACCCTTAGTCCCATGGCATTTTAGTTTAAGTTTCATTGTTTTGGCTAATTTTTGATATACACATGTAGTAATTAATGTCCATTTTCTTGGAATTTTTGCTCATTTGATATGTGTAACTTCATGTTCATAGCCATAATTTTAATGGGTTATTGCCATTCTTAAGCTAACTTGTCAAAATTTGAGATATTGTGAGTTTTCTTGTGTTTGTTGCCATATTTTGGTTGCAGGTCTGGCGCAGGTACATTTTTAGGGGGCATGCATGGTTTTCATGGCACAGGCAGTGGTTTTCATGGTGCACACACATCTCTCTGGTGGCGCAGGCACACTGGTAAAACCTGTTACTCTGTTTTCCGACCCTGGTGCATGCGCGCTAACCCCAGTGCACACACCCTAACCAGCGCGCAGGTGCACTAACCCAGGCGCAGACGTCATTTCGTACTATACCTTCACTGCATTCTGAAACCTGTCAGATCGGCGCACATGCCCTAACCAGAGTGCACATGTTGTTTTAGTGGCGCAGACACATTTTTCCGGTAACAGCAGTTGTTCTGTCTGTCTTTCTGTCTATTTTTCTGGGAGTGGCGCATACGCTGTTTTTGTGGTGCACACTTGGTGCCTCTCTAGTGGCGCAGGCTTTTGGTAAGTCAAAAAAATCCACAGAGTGGCGCATGCACTGTTTTCATGGCACATATACTATTTTTCGTGGCACACACACCTCTCAGGTGGCGCAGGTGCACTGTGAGCCAAAACAACGTCAAGTGGCGCATACACCCTAACCCACACAGGCGCTAAAAAAGGGGCACAGGTGTCCTTTTGTATTTTTTGAAATTAAGGTGTTGATGTGCTAACATTCTTGCAGGTTTATCTAATCATATATTTGTCTTTGCAGGTTGTTTTTACATGTTTGTATCTGATTAGGTAATATTTTGTGTTGTTTACTTATAGGAATAAGATCATGTATGCTCTTCCCTCACGTCCCTTGGGGCGATCTTGGGAATCAAAAATGATTCTTAAGTCCTTTTGATGCTTTGAGGTTGTTAGGAATATTTGAGTTGGAATTGGTTAATTTGGCATAGTTGAATTAAAGTGTTTTTCCATTTGATATCTTTTTGGATTTTGAAGACATCACGTATGCTCTTCTCTTGCATCCTTGGATGATCTGGAGAATCTGAAATGATGCCTTCTCTTTTGATGGAAAACTACTAAAAATCATCATACATAGGACCAAAATGCCATCACTTGTCAAAGAATGGAGGAATCAAAACAAAATTCAGAAAACTACTAATACAGTTGTTATACAGGTTGCCAAACGGTGTTTGAGCAAACCACATCTAATTAAAAAAGATAAAATGAACAACATATTCAAAACACTGTATTGTAGGTTTCAAAAAAGGGTACGTCCCTCTCCACTCAACTGGAACATAACCCCTTTGGCATAACGCCTTAAGCTACAACAATGGGGGTGGTTCCAGGAACCCCAAAGTAGTCCACGCAAGAGGGAACCTTGTGGATGAAATGGGAAGTGCTCCGCACTACCTATCTGACTAGTAATTCCTTTGTGAGATAGAGTTACAAGTTGTCCCTACGTGACCCTTTTAAGTACACGATGGATGCATTTACTGCCCACTATGCTTGAAGGGGGAAAAGTCGAGATACTCCCAAGATAGTCGGGACTATTTGGGTAAATCATCCCACTCGTGGATAATTTTGTAACACCTAGGATGAGAGAACCACCTAGGAAAATATACTTTGGCCAGGAGCCCACTTTGACCATTCTAAAACAGTGTTGAGTTGTGAACCATATTTTCATTGTGAAACATGTGACGCGTTACTTTTGCCTAGTTTTTACTTGCCTTAGGGCGAGGCGAAACTCTGCCAAAGTAAAGCCAACATTTTTCATCCTTTTTTTTTATTTGCTTCCTTCACATTCTTTTGACACTTTGTTGATCAGAAGAAGGGTGACTACCTTTGTGTTACCAATCGACTGTTTATGTCACTTTTATGTCTGTTTATGCCCATCCATGTTTGCGGCTGGGTAAGTTAAACGTCTAAAGTGTGTGGAGGCGTATTCACGTCATTGGTAGCCATTGTGATCTTGATACCCATGTCAAGATCGTCATTGTAGTTAGGCGTGGTTCATCACTGTGGACTTCCTTAGAAGAGTTAGCTTGTTTGTATCGTATCACTACAATTTCGATATTTACGTCTTGTTTCTTGTAAACTCGACATAAATATCTATATTGTAAGGTTACGCTGCACACATTTTTAACTATTCCTAGCTATACTTTGAGATTTTTAGTTTGATTCTATTATTACCTCGATTTTGAAGAGTGCTAGGTGTTACCATTTGTGTGTGTTATATCAATAGCACCTTGATATCAATACCTTACTTTCTCTTAAAGTGGGTTAACATATCTTGGTGATATTGTTGTGTCATTCGCGAATTGTAATTGGCACTTTTTGAGATATAGGTATTAATCGAGTTTGAGCTCGCTCATCGTATATCTTGATTGGGAGGTCGCATTGACTTCTTGTATTTACTTATGTTTTGTTCATTCCCTTGAACTTGGCATAAGTGAAAACATCTTGTTAATCATCTTGCGACGTGAAACTACTTTTTGAAATGTAGTCTAGGAGGTACTTCATTTAAACAGGTTTAGATACCAAACGCTTGTGTCACTGGTGATTTATCACTCTATCACATTGGTATTCTCACATTGTTGACTTATTCATACTCTTAACAAATACATCTTGCATCTCACTTAGGGTGGTCACTAAGCTTTGAACACATTTACAACTTACCCTAGTGAAACTATCATGAAAACATGGCTCCTAAAACACGACTAGGATTAAAGAAACAAACATACGAGGAACAACAAGCACAAGCTTGGGAAACCTCTAATAGACAAGGGTCAAACCCCTTCATTGGACATGACCTAGGACCGTTGTTTTCTGTGGAAAAAGAAACAGAAGAGATGGTCGATCATAGTGGAAATGAATTAGAATCCCCACACGCAGAATTTGATTTTGACCCCACTTTACTAGATGAGTTTCTTCTCAGAAACAAAGATAGAGTGTTGGCATGGGTCGTAGAATTAGGAGCCAAATTTCCCACCGAAAATGAAACAATACTACCTGTGAATAACGCTACTGAGGAAGAATGTCCCCTTATCAATATGGAAGATATTTTAACGCATGGACAAGCTTCTACCTCTTACACAGGGAATGATAAAGTGGTGGGGCATAGAATACCCTTTATCAAAGTGCCATGAAGAAACAAGATAGAACATGAGATGGGGGAAGAACCTCCACAATACGAGGAAGAGGAACCTTTAGAAGAAGAAGCCACAATCCAACAACAAATCAATAACCTAAGCTGACAACTAGCTTTGCTTACCTCCCATGTACAGAAAGACGCAAACAAGAATGTTCAAAAGTTGAGGCCTAAGGTTAAGATCAATGAACTCCATCGAGAAAACCAAGGAGAAGAAGACACAGGGTATCATCGTGTATACATCCCCGCTTCTCCCACTAGAGAACAATTTCTCACACAAGAGGTGCAGTCTATGAAAGCGATGCTTGCGAGCCTACAAGAGAGCAATATAGGGAGCATTAGGAAATATCAATATGAAGAATTATGCCCCTATCCTTTTGACAAGACAATGACCCTTCAACCCTTTCCAAAGAAATTTGATATGCCAAAGTTCGACAAATATAAAGGGAAAGGAGATCCATAGGATCATGTTAAAGATTTCTACATGGCATGTCAAGAGGTGTCTTATAGTGACAATTATCTCATTAGACTTTTTCCCAAGAGTCTCGGAGGTCAAGCCTTGGAGTGGTTTACACGCTTACCACGAGGATCAATTTTCACCTGGCCAGAATTGGCAGAAAGATTCGTGTGTCACTTCTCGTATAACATAGAGAGTGATGTCACCATGACAGACTTATGTGGTGCCAAGAAATGCCCTAATGAGAATTTTTCCAGCTTCCTCCAATGGTGGAGAGGGATAGCTAGTCGCTTCCCTTGCACTTTCCCT
The DNA here is from genome assembly GCA_019776745.2 of Taxus chinensis. Classification (NCBI taxonomy): domain Eukaryota; kingdom Viridiplantae; phylum Streptophyta; class Pinopsida; order Cupressales; family Taxaceae; genus Taxus; species Taxus chinensis. The sequence goes on from CM034150.1 coordinate 851,246,842, forward strand.
GAAAAAGTAGCTGGTCAGTATTTTCATTCCCAACCTCAACCCGGATATAGCTTTCCACCTCCAAATGCATTGTGTTCACACTTTTGAGGAGGTTATCGAGAAAGGGATTCAGATAGAAAAATCTCTCATTTCCAAAGGCACCCTCAAAACCCAATCTAGAGACAACCAAAATGTCAAACCCATGGAAAAGCTGAAGATCTTTAACAAAAACAAAAATGTGGTGGGAGACGGAATCACTGATTCCAAACGTGTTCAAACGGTCCAAACTGGTCAACCTTTTAAACTGACCAAGGGCCCAATTCAACCACCACCAAAGCGAAGAACATTCACCTCTCTTAATGAACCTTTGTCAGTTATACTAAAACAATTGGATGCGGCCCACATGATGACCTATCCTACAACGCAACCATTTGACGACAATGCTCCAAAACCTTCATGGTACAAAGAGCATGAATATTGTGAAATGCATCGCATCAAAGGACATAAGACAGACAAATGTCTGTGGCTTCATCATTATATTCAGGACCTCATTGACAATGGGGAGATAGAGGTGGATAACCCAGGAAAAACACAAACACCTAATGAGAAAATGGGGATATATAAAGAACCATTCCCCAATCATGATAAGTCAGAAAAGTCAAAGCCGGATCGGGGAGAGTCATCCCAAACTTATAAAGCCATGAATTACTTGTACACCAAAAGAGACAACAATCATTATGATTCACTTATTGGATGTATTTTCACTCTCCTGCTAACCATGTCAATACCATCTGGATCAAGGGAAAGGACTGCGCTGTGGTAACAAGGTGTGCCCGCCTCGTGATTCCGGAACCTTCTCCGTCGACCCCACAAACCGGTAAATATAACCTTTTAGAACAACTTGAAAAGACGTCTGCTAAGATTTTGATCTTAGATCTTCTCAAGATATCCAATGTGCATAAAGACATTCTGTACCAAACTCTTTAGGGGTTGGGAGTGCCTTTAGAAGTCGATCCTACACACCTTCAAGCCATGGTGGCAAATATTGTACCAAGTGAACATCTTTCTTTCAACCATAGGGAGATCCCTACTGAGAATCCAACACATAATCTTCCCTTATACATTGAGGTAGTTGTCACCCACAGGAAGATCAAATGGGTGCTTGTGGATAATGGATCTGGGTTGAACATTTGCACACTCAAGTTGGTTAAATAGTTAGGACATACGAAGGAAGATCTTGAGTCCCATATTATCACTATCACCGCATACGACAACGCAGAAAGGGAATCAACAGGCACCATCACGCTGCCCATGGAGGTGGGTCCCACTTGCCATCAGACAAAGTTTCATGTTTTAGACTTGGAACTCCCATATAACATGCTTCTAGGCCGACCATGGATTCATGCCATACATGCCGTGCCATCAACATTTCATCAATGCATTAAGTTGAAGCATGAGGGACATACGGTTACAATACAAGGAGATTAAGAGCCCTTTGCTCATTGTAGAGCTCTCAATAGCTTTACACGAAAGGGTACATATGCATGTCCCTCCATAGATATAGTTGTCCCTCTCTAGTCTGAGGCCATGGAATCCCGGGTGGATTCAGATTCTCTTAGTTCTTGCGCTCATGGTGCATCTACTTCAACATCTCCATTTGATTCATGGGAGATGAAAATCCTTGAGTATGGCTACGGGGAGTATAATGTACAACAAGTGCTCTTAGTTTCAGACCTCTCATTGTCGCCCAAGACTAGAGGTTGACCCAACTACCACTTCAAAAGACCTAGAGAGGAACACACTATTGGGTCATTCTTACCTGGAGGCTTGTTAGCTGAGGAAAAATTGCTTGATCCACCTACAACTTGGGTCCCTGAGGATACTCATCCATCCTGTTATCAAACCCTAGAATATGAAAAATCTAGTAAAATGATGTACTCCATGGGCTACAAAGGCCTAGGATGTGGGAGAAATGAACAAGGACAAAGAGAACTAGTTCCTCTTCCGCATTTCAAAATAGAAAGATATGGCATTGGGATTCACCCTTATGGAGCACACCCCAATGATCAAGATGCTACTTGTTCTGAGCATGAGGATAGCTCTGACTATCTAGATAGTGATACGGATTCCCATTGTAGCCAATATGAGGATCTGGCCTCCACAAACCTTTTCATGAACAACACTGTCCTAACCATAACCCCCATGGAACCAACCCTTGACCTTGTATACCCTTCCCTTGTTGAATGGGACCAACAATGTCACATGCTGCTAGATTTATTCAAGAATGATGAAGCTATCACAGAGTTCATGGGCATAAGGGATACAATTCCCATTGGAGATCACAAGAAAGGTTTCTTTATCGACTTAGATACCTGCGCCTACTTCGGTGAGGAGGTTGAACTTTGTGGTCAACAAAATTTAAAGAAAAGTGAGGGCAAAAGTTCTAAAGTAAAGCCTTGAAAAAAATCAAAGTCCAAGTCACACAGTGAAAACCTCTTTGAGGCACTGGCTGACAAACAAATAAGAAAATCAAAGGACAAACAAAGTGACCACGCCAAGGATGAAAATCTCATGGAGACATCCTTGGATGAAGATCTCAACCTACCTCCTGATCCTATGCATATGGAGGACTTATCAAAATTACTAGTCGAAGAAACCATTGATGTCAATATTGGTACAGAAGAGGATCCCAAGATAGTAAAATTGGGAGCATCACTCTCGGCTAGAGAACAAAAGACATTCACTATGCTGCTACGAGAGTTTATAGATGTGTTCGCATGGTCTTACAAAGACATGCCCGGCTTAGATCTGACTTTGGTCATGCACAACCTAGTCATGCACACAGACGCTAAGCCTATCAAATAGAAGCTCTGAAAGATGCACCCAAGAGTGGCCCTATTGGTTAAAGAAGAGTTGGAAAGATTTCTTGCAGCGGGATTCATCAGGCCAATTGATTATTCTGAATGGATATCAAACATTGTTCCTATCCAGAAAAAACCTATCGGTATCTGAATCTACACGGATTTTAGGGACATCAATAAAGCTTTCCCTAAAGATGATTTTCTGCTGCCCAACATTGACATGATTGTTGACTCAACAGCAGGGTACAAGATGCTATCACTCATGGATGGATTTTTGGGATATAATCAAATCAAGATAGCTGAAGAAGACCAACACAAAACAACTTTTACGACTCCTTGGGGCACCTTCTACTATCAGGTAATGCCATTTGGCCTTAAAAATGTAGGAGCTACCTATCAGTGGGCAATGATAGTAATTTTTCATGATATGATTCATGATATCATGGAGGACTATGTGGATGACATCCTGGGAAAGTCTAAAACAAGAGAGGATCACCCTGTCATTTTGAGGCGTATCTTTGAATGCCTGCGTGAATACAAAGTCAGGATGAATCTAAAGAAGTGTGTCTTCGGTGTGCTATCAGGAAAACTATTAGGCTTCATTGTATCAAGACGAGGTATTGAGGTAGACCCTGCTAAAGTGTCTGCTATTACTGAAATGCCTCCACCTAAGAATATCAAGCAACTGTGCAGCTTACAGGGGAAAATTCAAGCCATTCACCACTTCATCTCCCAGCTTGCAGATAAATGTCACTCATTCACCCACTTGCTTAAAAAGGATGTCACTTTCATCTGGGGACCTGAGCAACAACAAGCATTTGCTTTGCTTAAACAATACTTGGCTAATCCACCTGTCCTCATGCCACCAACTCCTGGAGAACCACTCTTGCTCTATATTTCTGCTACGCAATTTTCTATTGGTGCGCTGCTCACCCAATACGACCTTGGTCATAAGGAGAAAGTGGTGTATTATCTGAGTCACCCTCATCGCCTATGAGCTCAATTATCCTCAAATTGAAAAGGCTTGCTTGGCCGTTGTTTTTACTTTTCAAAAACTTTGCCATTACCTATTGAATACTAAGACCAAGCTAATATCCAAGGTTGACCCACTCAAGTATTTATTGTCCAAACCCACCCTCACAGGTAGAATGGCTAATTGGATCATTCTACTCAGTGAGTTTGACATAGAATTTGTCCATCAAAAATCAGTTAAAGGACAAGTACTTGCGGACCAGCTAGCGGAAGCACCTTTGCAAAGCACAGAACCTTTGAATCTGGATCTGCCAGATGCCTCCTTGCTCTACATTGAAGAATCTGTCATGTGGAAGATACATTTTGATGGATCCTTTACGTTTCATGGTTCAGGTGTAGGAGTGGTCCTTATTACTCCTTCTGGTGATCCTATACCATAGGCTTTTCACCTGGGCTTCCCTTGCACAAACAACATTGCAGAATATGAGGCACTTATTGCAGGGATGAAGCTAGCCATCAAGTGGAATGTTCATCATGTCAAGGTTGTGGGTGATTCACAGTTAATTATCAAACAGGTTAATGATGAATACAAGGTTAAGGATGACAAGCTCATACCTTACAAGAAGTTAGTAGAAACTCTAAAGGAGTACTTTGTGTGCATTACCTTTGAAAAAATCCCAAGAGTGCAGAACAGATCGGTAGATGCCATGGCAACGGTGGGTTCTATGCTTCGTATTCCACCAGGGAATAATGACATGCCGTTCTTTGTAGAAAATCTACGCCAGCCCACGTATGACATGCCAGAATCTTTCCTGGCTTGTGAGGTTGTTGGTCCCAATTCCCCATGGTACGAACCCATCTTTACCTATCTTAAGGACAACACATTCCCACCCGATATCTCCCATTCTGAAAAGCAAAGCCTGATTCACCAAATAGCCTGTTACACCCTTTTGGGAGGTACACTTTATCATCATGGCTACGATGGGAATCTATTACATTGTCTGGATGTGACGGAGTCAATCCAGGCAATCAAAGAAGTGCACGAAGGGGTGTGCGGAGCACATACAAATGGAATGGTCTTGGCTAAGAAATTGTTGAGAGTAGGTTACTATTGGCCTACCATGGAAACTGATTGTTGCAATTATGTCAGAAAATGTGTACTTTTCCAAAAGTATGGAAATTTCATTCATGCTCCGTTGCAACCATTGCAACCTATCACTACCCCATGGCCATTCTCCAAGTGGGGACTTGATTTAATAGGAAAACTTACTCCTACCTCATATGATGGTCATACACATATCATCACAGCTACAGAGTACTTTAAAAAATGGGTGGAGGCTGTCCCTTTAACCTATGTCACAGGAGCCCAGATTTCTAAATTTATCATGAATCACATTATTTGTCGATATGGTATTCCTGCAGCCATTGTTACAAATAATGGGAAGTCATTTAAGAACAAAACTGTGAAAGGTCTTTGTCAACGGTTCCAAATCAGGTTAAAATGGTCCACGCCATATTACCCTCAGGGTAATGGACAGGCTGAGGCAACAAACAAGACTTTGGTAAGGATAATGGAGAAGATGGTCAGTAAAACAGGTCGAAACTGGCACCTACAAATCCATCCAACCCTTTGGGCTTACCGAACATCCATTCGCACTCCTACGGGTGCGACACCATATTCCCTAGTGTTCGGGATAGAATCTATCATCCCTTTAGAGATCGAACTTCCGTCCCTGAGAATTTCTCTTCAGGACTATCTGGATAAGGATGAGGATTATCGAGTGGAAAGACTGGCCGAGTTAGAGCTCCTAGATGAGAGGCACATTCACACTCTTAATCACCTGAAAGTGTATCAACACAGAGTCTCTAGAAACTACAACAAGAGAATCATCCCTCGTCAGTTTGAGGTTGGTGATTTAGTCATGAAGGAGAACCAGTTCAACACCAGAGCAAAAGAGCGAGAAAAGAAAGGGAAGTTCAAACCACATTGGTTAGGACCCTATGTTATAGTCACCAAGTACGACACAGGGGCATACAAACTAGCTCACCCCAATGGTGATGAGCTCCGGGAGCCCATGAATGCCATGCATCTTAAGTGGTTCTATGCTTAAACATGGCGCATAAGGAGGTTCAAAAAATGATCAAAAAAAATCAAAAATCAGAAAAAGAAAAAGAGAAAACAGGTCGTCCACTAGTGAAAACCACGCAATTGTGGCACTTTGGACAAGTCCTTGGGTGAAAACCAGTTTTCCGGCACCTCGGGAGGATTCATTGTTCACAAGCATCCTGCATCTAGAGGGTAGTTGTCTTTGGCCTAGCCCTATGGTTTTACCTTTGAGATTCCCTGTGTACCCCATCCTGTCAAGCCTTGATCCAGCTTTGCCTTCTTTTATTCATTCTGTGAGGGGTATGGTCTTTCGCTATTTCCCATCTTATGCTGGGGGAAATTCAATGACTTCACCTTCTTGTTCATAAGTGTGTGGCTTCTTCCCTTGTATATTCCCCATCTAACGCTAGGGGCATCCACGCTTTCTTGGTTACCTGCACATAGCTCTGGAAAACCATTAGAAAACACCAAAAATAATAGAAAATTGTTTCACAAAAACCTAAACAATAGAAAATTGTTTTCACAAAAAAATCAAAAAACAATAGAAAATTGTTTCACAAAAAACAAAAAAAACAATAGAAAATTGTTTCACAAAAACCTAAACAATAGAAAATTGGTGCATGAAAACAAATCTTACAAAAAAAACATTTACTTGCATTGTCTTGTTTCTTGCTTTGCTTGTTGCTTGTATAGTTATTTTTGTGTTTTTACTTTTTGGGTTGTTTGTTTCTTGGGCATACTTTGTTAGGATTCATCTTTTCTTGCTTAGATTAGATTTATTCTTGCTTGTGCATATTGCGGTATGTTTTTGCATGCTAGTGAGTCTTAGGAAATCATGATGTAATGTGTTAATTCATTATGTTCTTTCTTAGCATTTGATTGTGTTTGTTACAGGTTAATAAAGCATGGTGAATCATGGTGTATTGTATTATTTCCTGGTGTTCTTTGTTAGCATTTGGTTGTGTTTATTGCATGTGCACTGTTTTGTTATCATTCACATCACATTACCATCATTATCATCACATCTAACATCATCTATACATCATATATAAACAAAATGCTAAGTTTTACATCATGCATGTATGCTAAGCTAATCATCACATATTGTATCATCAATGGGGGCAAGAGGGGTTGTGCATGATAAAAAATCTATCCCCCCCCACACCAATATCATCATATCATCCTGTCCATATACATCTACAAAAACACATGAGAAATGCATTTGATATCATCTAAGGATCTATCATCTAACATCCACAGCACATGTATACATCAAACATCGAAATTAGATACATACAAAGTACAAAATCAGGATCACATCATAACGCATCCATAAGTGCTGAATCAAAAAATGCAACATGCAATGAGAATCAACATAGAGTAATTTCTGAAAAGGGTATTTCACATCATAGAATTATGCCCACTCGTGTCACATGCATCAGGACACAAAAACAATAAAGTACATCATCTCATAAACATGTGTATCTGAGCCCAAAAATTAAATCCTCATATATATCCTCATATATATACATGTGTGTCATATACATCTATATCAACAAAAATGGATACACATCAGTGCTCTATATCAAAAATGCCTTCAGATGAGGCGTACAAAGATGCTACATCAAAAATGTCTATACACATACATACAATGTCCAGATCGGTACTCAATATAATACATCATCGATACACAATGCCATCAAAAGGGGGCATGTATCAAAAAGAATCAAGCCTTCATCATGAGGCATCATCAAAATACAAGTATACAAGACTATACATCAAAATCAGCCTTCATAAGAGGCATACATACAAATAATTTGTACAACAAAAAATGTAGATCTCAACCGCAGCTCTCGCCCTCACCGGGGCTCCAGATCTGTCCTCTGGTCGACGAAAACACTGGAGGCTGAGATGGCCCTGGTCCAACCGGCTGCTCTGGCATGGGCTATCTCACTGATCTGGTAGAATGGCCTGATCTCCATGATCGAGAGCCTGATGCACTTGACCCTGACTGATGCGGTAGTGCTACTCACTACTCTGGAGGAACCACCCTGTAATAGGTAGTCCTATAAAATAAAGCCTCACCACCAAGCCTGGTGGTGTCACGTATCAGGTCGGCATCTCCAGAGGCAAGAGCATTGCCTGAAGGGCAGCATCTCTCTCACCTGTCACTCGGCCCAGGTCTACCTCGGCCTGTCTAGAGGAAGCAGCCTCTTGGTCTCTCTCTATAAGTAATAGTATGTAGCTCAGTGTGGGCCTAGTCCCTCTGTGCAAGGAGTGCCTATGATCATGTGCATATACATGATCTCTCTGTGTGATAACCATCCACACCTGTGACTGGGACTGATGAAGAAGGCTCAATATCTGAGCCCCTATGCCGTTGTCTCCCTGAATCTGGCTCCACCATGCCACTCTATCATCTCCTGGGCTAGCCTAGGCCTGAGCCTGATCCCGCTCTGAAAGTAAGGTAACAATGTGAGCTCGGGCCTCATCACACTCTACTGCTATGGCAGTCATGACCCAGCCTCGAGCCTCATCTCTCTCTGCTCTGGCCGCGTCTCTCTCAGCTATGACCTGCTGTAACTGCAGCTGTACTGTGGCTATCTGTGTCATTAGCTAGGAGGTTGTGTGTGCCTCAGGGACTGGTCCTTGAGGTGCTCTAGATGACTGTCCCTGCTCTAGGACCCTACCTCTGGATGGCTGCACTACTTCATGTACTGGGCCCTGCGGCCTCGGTCCCTGTGCCTGTGAGGCACCCTATCCATCATGTGACATACCATCGAAAGGATCCTCTGGGTCTGGCCCTTGTGCCACTGCTCTCGCCCTGTGCTCTCCACCGTGCCATATCTCTACAGGTGGGTGATATGCCTGCTGCCCAAGCCTCCTCCAGAATGGTGAGATGCTCGGGTAACACTGTAGCATACCAAGCTACATAGTCAGTTGTGGTCCCTAGATCTCTCACCTGTCGTACTGGGTCCCATACCTGTGGGACCACCTGTGTGAAACTCGCCCTAGCTCAGGCCACTAGTATGCGAGGCCCCATGGTCTTCCTCTCTGAATCCCTGTGTGCATGCCAGATATCTGGCTGGGGGACCCTCATGTACCCTACCAAGCTTACCGCTGACACCTTTCTACTCGATACAACTCCATAATATAACTGCATGGTTTACCAATGATAAAATGCTCCACTAGGCACACGCTGAGCTCTGTGGCATCCTCTGGCCACTGGAAATGCATGTATGGCCACCAGATGACATCTATCTCTACTAGCTCATCAAACTCTCATCCTATATCTGAATAGGATGCCAAGATGGCTGCATGTACATCCCCACCAACTGCTACCCATGCCAATGTATGATGGCTCCTCCAAGATATCAGAACATGAAAAAGTGCCCATGGGGTGTCCGATCACAATGTAATCCCATGACCATATATGTAATAAGGAGGCTGGACCCACGGTCTTCTGACCATGTTATGTAATCAAGTGTAAATCCCAGTATAGGTGGGCCAATATGCACTACCCCATCAATATCTCTTGCTTGCTATAGATGCCATCAACCAAAGGCAGAAGTCCTCTCAAGAATGAGGTCGATGTCTTATCAGCGAGTAAGAACCCATTGAAAAAGAGACATGATGTAAAGAGGCCCCCAACGCAATGTAGGGTTGGAGATGCACTCATGCAACGCTATGGTCCATCCCATCGTGCAGTATATCATCAACACCAAAGAGGGCACTGCAAGCTACTCTAATCAGCCCTGCATCTGAACTATACTCGATCAAGGTGCCCATCATCAGCACGCGAAGAATCCTCCATACATCCTCAATGGTGACAGTCATCTCTCCTATCGGCAGTTTTGAAGCACTGAATCTCGCTATGCCATCACTTGAATAGCACAGTCAGTAGGTCGTGGTCCAGTATGATAGATGGCATCTGAGACACGGGGCCTAGCCCCACCACCTCGAGAAGTATCGTCATGGCTCGTCGGTTGCGCCGGGTACATACTACCCTCTAGCTCTGCAATCTAGGTATGTCACTCTCGCGTCTATAACACTGGTAATGGTCCTCTACAAAATAACACGACGCTAGTCAATTCCTAACATTTCTTCTAAAAATCTATCTCCCCTTTTAGGGCTAACCCAAAAAATCCTAAAAATTCTTCTAAGTGTCATGTTTTTTGACACTTTCCCATATTTTCTCCACCTGTCTAGGGCGCATGTACGCCTTTATTGGCATGTGCACCACATTTTTGGCGCAATGCACTTGTGCGCATGTCTTTTGGTATCTACACCCCCTTTCTAGTGTATGCGCACCCTTTTTGGCATGTGCACCACACATTGGGTGCTTGCGCTTGCGCGCATATACTCCCGTGTGTGCGCCCGCCCTTTCGTGCATGCGCCACGCTTTTAGTGTGTGGCGCCCCGTTTCCTGTGTGTGCACATGCGTGCACATGTATTTGTGTATGCGCATGCATGTGGGTGTGTGTTTTTTGTGCCTTCACGTGTGCACGTATATGTTTTAGCACATGCGCCCCCAAAAAGGTACCTGTGCCCCTATCCAACGCCTACGCCTGCGTGCAGGTGCGCCAATGCGATTTCCTATGGCTAAAGGCCTAATTTCATGCATTAATGACCAAAATCACTAGGCTACGGTTTGATACTCACAAAGGGGTCGTCGTCTGCATGCCGCTGGTACCCCCGGACTGCATCTACATGCCTCAATCGATCTCATGCGATCACCTTGGTTATCCTCAGTCTCAAAGCCTCATGGTAAATTTTCTAAACAGCTCGGTTAAAATGAATTGGTTGCGATGTTTTTACCCCCTTTGGTGGGGTATATTAACTCGTTTTTCACCGTCAGGAGGGCCAGGAGGCCTGTTTCGATCGCCGTTTTCTCCTCTGTTCCCTGTGGAATAATTATTTTTATTAAATAATTATTTTTCACCGTATTGGGGCATTTTTTTGTTGTCTGCTACCCCTTTCTTCTCCCTCGAACAATTTTATTGCTCCCTGGCAATTTTTATTCTTCTCCACACTCTTGTAAATAATTATTTTTCAAATAATTATTTTTTTCTTTATTTTTCCACTAAACAAGGACATTATTTGTCACTTGTTTCTTCTTTCTTCCACCTAGGGAACTTTCTGTCACCCCTAGGCCCTTCGCTTTCTTCTACTATTCACCACAATTTGGAAAGAAAAAACAATAAAAACAATATATATGTCAAAAATCCAAAAACAGGGCAAAAAAATTTCAAAAAAATCCTAAAAAAAAAAACCCTACAAAAATGGTAACTTACTTATTACGGCTGAAACTTGTATCTTGCACATGGTATCTTCTCCATATCATATTGGTTTGTTTCACATCTTCCCCGATTAATACGAGTCGTGGATCACCGGATTCACAGCATTCACAAAGCTAGCTGCTTGCTTCGTCTATACTCTGGGGCACATTTGTTGCCTGGTGTTGTTTCGTTGTGCACAAACACTTTTTATGGACCCCACGTCCATTGTCATTTCCCCTTGCAAGTATCCTTTCACGAGGCATCATTTTTAACCCTTGTCGTCAATCACAAACTTGTGGATCTCTTCAGCACTGATAACAAAACATTTGCACAACCATCTTGACCGTTGTTAGGTTGGATATGTGCGTTCGTACTTGTTTTCCATGTTCAATGAGCTTGTTTCCTTCTCGTATTGCATTGCATTATTGTATGTTGCGTGGAGTTGGTATTTTCAGCAAGGGACAATTGTTCATAGTATGGCTTTTCATGTCATTCTACCTTCGTCGTATGCTTATAATTTTCATAAGGACCGATGATGTAGTTCCTATGGCTATGCTCTTCTCTCCCCCCCTCCATATTTCTTCTACATCACTTTCCTTTCACCCCTAATCTTCCCTCTCATCGGGGCATCCTGCCCCTTCCCCATTCTTTTGCCTCTCTCACATCTTTTTCAATCGTCGATCGGCTTCTTTCATCACCCTATCAACACTCGAGGGGGCATCTCTCTCTCCTACTAATTTTTCTTCTATCCCTTCAAAATTTTCTTCCATCTACTATCTTTGAACTGGCATCACTTACACCACCCCAAAGAGGGGCAAATGTAGACACCTATAATTACACCCAAGAAATTTAAATACTTAAATTGTGCTAATTATCTCCTTTCCCACAAATTGACGACATATTGTCAATAGCACCCATCTTCTCTTCCATTGTTGTTAATTGATTACATTACGCTAATTAATTAAGTCGCCTATCTAACACATACCCTAATTAATGACCCTTCATTAATCAGCACCTTCTATCTAGTCTAATTAATTATTATTAATTAATTATCCTCCCTTCTCATTAAATCAATAAATCACTATTTAATTGGTTTAATTCCCTCATAATAGTCCAAATCACGCTAAAATTCATCTAAAAACTTATAAAGGCTTGCACATGTATTAATTAATCATCTTGATTAATTAATACACCCCCTTTATCCACATGAGCCACTAGAGAACAAACTAAATCCTCCTAAAGTTAACTCAACCCCATCTAAACCCCTTTTATCGAGAACTAACTCTACATCTCCATTAGTCCCACATTCATGAGGATGTGTTGAATCATTTATCCTTTGGGCTATATAAACAACCCTCCCTCTACTTCTACACCTACACCTAAATCTCTCAAGAGACAAAAGGAAGCACATAGTTTCATACTAATAGCCTTTTGTCATTCTTGAGTCTTCCATCCTCCATTCTTGAAGAGCTAAGCCTCACACCCAAGCATCCATTGAAGGATCAAAGCAAGCAAATATAATTTAATTGCCATTAGACTACATAGGTTCATTTTAATGTTAAATTAAGAAATTAGGAGAATAGAGTTCATTAATTTACATTATGTTTTGATTATTTCAAAGTTATAATGTTGAGGGTAGGACTTACTTATTTCACCATATTTGTACACTACCCCTGAAAATTTGTCTCCTCATTTTCTCCTCAATATGGAAAATATTTTAATCATACCTTCTTTGTACATATCAAAATATATTTTCAAATTTTTCTTCTCTAAAAAAAAAGACAAATATTAAGTCCGACCAACCTATAAGAGTTATTTTATAACTTTTGATCCACAGAAAAAATCTACCTAGTGATCATATGGCCAACTACTAGATGGGCTCAATCATCATTGATTGTTCGCACATAGCCTATTTTCTTGTAATTAATCGAGCAAAAAAAGTAAAAGAGGGATTAAAAAAAGTAATAGAAGAAGGCAACATTGTATTTGGGGTTCGAACTGGGAGCCTATTGGATTTTCCTCATTTTTTTTTATTTTTCCTTTTTTAAGCGCAAATTGCACATATGTAAATAATGTGAGCATGCTCAAAACAACAAAGTATAGCCAAATAGCACGTATTATTTGGGTAGGAAAAAAATGAGTCATGGAATAGGTGTGGGACATGAAGTCATTTAATTACCACATCTTGCATATGTAAGTATCAACTCGTTGGGGGTGGAAAGACCCAAGGAGCCAAAATGTTTATCCACATCCTACCAACTACCATAGAATAATAGAAAAAACCCCACAAATCACAAATCTTCCATTATGTCAAAAAAACACAGACTGTAAAAACATACATTGTCGATTATATATACACAAAAAAAAGAAAGGCCAACTACAAATTATCCATACACAAAACTACATGATACTGGTTGTTAAATTTGTACTATTATGAAGTAATAATGTTATAAGTCATTTTTCTAAACTAGAAAGATGTGAGAAAATTTTGACAAATGATGAACTACATTATAATCTTCAAATTGAAATGTTCCCTCCTTATAACCTTAGATGAACTAGAGTAACAAAGGAGGGCCCATGTGTGCACATAAAAATTTAATTTTCCTCCTTTGCAAGTGCCTCAAGCATAAATACGTTGATAGGTGTTTTCAAATGGGAGTCTCAGTGATTGTTCCTAATACACATCAAGTTGACTCGATCAAAAATGTGAATGAAATCGATGACATAAGAAACCTTCAACACATAATTTACATATATAACATATGTATACTTTGGTATTCAAACATATGCATGTTTCACGTGGAAGTATTCATTATTGATGTCTTGTTTTCCGAGATATCTCGAGATTTTTTGGCTTGTTAAAATATTAGCTATATATCAAAGGCGCATATGATAGTGGCGCAGAAGAAGTGGGCACATGGATAGGCGCATAAGATTGACATATTTGTGCCCTGAGGTTTTGTGCCCGAGAAGGACAAGGTTCACAACTTAGCTATTTTTGACATACACGGGCTAAAAATAGGATGGAGTGCCGGACACGCAAGGATAAGAACAAGAATACTTGTCAACAAAGGAAAGGCTATTTTTGGAGCAAGAAGAAGACCAAGAGACATGCAGTGGTAGAGCTAATAATAGGATTGGATCTAGAGTTAATTATAGATAATCTATTATTAGGAGAAGCTTGCATGATTCTTTAGTTATCTTTATAAACGGTTCATGGCTATTTTGGGCATGCAGCCTATTTTGAGAGTGCATGGGTGGTGAAGGGAAAGTCCCCACCCCTATGTGTGTGTGTGTGTGTGTGTGCATAGTTTTGGGATCACTATATGTAATAGAGGTATGTTGTTGGTATGATTTTGCGTGCATGACCTTATGACAGTTTGGTAATGTATTCAACTACTGGTTTGTCATGAATTAATATAATGGATCATTATGGATGGATATTGATTGTTGATGTCTCTATTCATGGTTATTGTATGGTGAATCTGCTATTAATCCTTATGTGATCTATATGTTTTCCTTATTATGTTTGTTTCCAAATTGAGATCTGGTTATTATGATGACTATGCATTGATGGTTATTATGAAACATCCTGGTAAGACAGTAACAAAGAGGGACCTAGTACCTTTACACGCTTTAGGTGAGCGTTCAAATTCATCTAGATGAAGTGTTAGCGTGCCTAGGGTTTTAAGTTGGAAAATAAGTCTACATTTTGGTTCCATTGTCGGGACCTCTTTTCAAACTGTTTACCATGATGTTTCATGATGATGGTGTATCGGTTGACTCTTGCAGCCATTGAAGATTGGGTAATTGACAAAAAAGATCAATTTGCGTGAAGATATGGTTCTAGACCTGATTTCAATGTGCACACCCGTGGGTTGAAGAACATCTTTATCATGAGCTTTATGAGACATTCTTTTATTTCTTTCTAATATATTTTTATGAGTGGTTGTCTGCATATGCATCAAAGAAAAGTTGGAGTTACAGACCAAGGATTTGGATGCATGAAGAGTATCAAGCTTTGTTTGATGTAAATGAACCTTGGATGTGTGTTGTAGATCATTGGTGGGTTGGTGTTGTGCATAGTTATACTTTGGAGTACATTGTGTCTACGTATTCTTGTCTGGAAGTTATTGAGTTTGAATTTTTACGTGAGCCCAGAGGATCTTACATTCGTGTTATTCCTTTTTCAATTAAGATCTTGATGGTGGTGCTGAGTTTAGAGCACCTACCTATGGCTAGCTAAACATACCACTGTGCACAAGGGCAGGAGAAGGTGTGGTGATATATGGTGGACCTGGTGGCAGTAATGGAAAGAGAAGAAAGGGCTTAAGTATAATGAAGCACGGGAGAGGGAATTGGAAAAGTAGCATGATATTGAGGAGTCTGTGGAGTTGCGGAGGATGATGTCTCATGAAGGATTTGAAGCTCACGTGGAATACATGGAGCGGAGCATCAGGCTCTCCCCCACTTAGGAAAGCACAGTAGAGAATCCCCTCTGGCTTCTGATGAGATCCCATCTGATGAGGAAAGACTAAGGACCACAGTGTGCACATCTGATCCCACCTAGATACCTATCCCTTGCACTTGGTGTTTGAGTCCCAAAAGTAACTATTGATAAACAGGTGAGTGTAGGTAATCCAATGGCTTCAGGTAGATATCATTTTCCTTTGAATACAAAAGTACATCAGACAACACATACATCTATGGCATCATAGGTGACATCATATTTGTTATTTGGAGGACCGATTGGAGGAATATTTTCTGGTGCTTCATCGGGACAGAGTGTGGGCATGCAGAAACATTAGGAACATGTCTAGAAGTACTACAACTTCACAGACTATGGGAGTTCAGTTTATTACTACTATTGGGATGCAAGGAAGTACATCCACTAGTCTGGTGCCCGCTAATAGGAAGGTGGTTTAGGATATCAGGAGGGTCAAGATCAAGTGGATCAGGTGGTTCTGGTGGTGGAGGAAATACTGGTGGTGGTTCTGGTTCTGGATCTGGAGGACAAGGCCCACATCCCTAGCAACCCCCACATCAACCTCAATAATTTTATTATGAGATGTCCCTCCACTTGTAAGAATATAGAGGTATTGAAGATGTTGAAGAGCATGTACACAAGTGTGAGTTGTTATGGCACAGCTAAAGGAATCATTGCTTCAGATAGGAAGGCGAGTCAGTTTGCTACTACTCTTCAAGGGCGCGTGCATAGCTGGTATAGAAAGTATGACCCGCACCAAACTATGGTGGATTATGATGCTTTGCGCTCTGTTTTTTAGTGAGTTCCATATCCCTAAGTTTGAACACAAAAGTATCAGCATGCTTAAGGATATTAAGAAGGGCTTATCAGAAAGCGTTCGGGAGTATGACGCATGTTTTAAAACTTTGTTGTCAAATTTTCTTATGACATACATCCTAGTCAGCATGCACAATGGTTTTTTGGGGGGTTGTTGACTCCATTTAGGAAGGTGTTATCTCATAAGACCTTTGTAGATCTGCACGATGCTTTGGAGGAAGCTCTGTGAAATTGGCGTAGTTGGGAGTGTGGACACTGGAGTGAGTCCATTTTTAGAGGCGTAGATTATAGCTATGGTGAAACAGTTGGAAAATATCTCTACTAATTTAGCTCATGAAACACGATAGCAAGATATGGTGTACATATTGCGAGGTTGAAGGACATACCAAGGATAGTTTTCCTCGCAATTCGGTGCATGTCATGTTGTTGGATTATGAGATTTTTCATCTAGACCATGATGCGAGTAGATGTCCCCTCTTACAACACGTGATCCAAAAGAATGTATCTATGTATTTTAAAATTTACAAAACTCATACTCATGATACTATTAACTGCAGAGTGATTGATCATATTTATGAGGCTATTGAGACAAGTGTGCACTAGACTAGTGTAGCAAGTGGATCTAAAGAATAAGGAGAACATCATAATGAAGGGCACAATAATGGGAATAATAGAATAGAGGCTTAGAGGATATAGAGGTCGAGGTCGCAGTGGTGAAAGAGGATATTTCCTAGAGGAACTTGTTTTACTTGTGGATCTTCTTATCATTATCAGCACAAGTGTCCTCAAAATGTGGTTTTCTCATGGTGTGGAAAACAACACAAATTTGAATGAATTCCCTTGACTTGTATGAGCATATGAGCAAGCATCACAAGCAAGACAAGACAATAGCTATGATTAAGATACAATGCGCAAAGATGGAGATCAATGGATGTTGAAGGTTAGACTTAATTTTGAATTACAACTAGTGTTAGTTACCACACATGTTGAGGTTGCATGCACTTGTGAATTGCTGAAGTATAAGTCGACTATAAAAAGCAAGAAGTGATTAATTCCAAGTACCTTGATGTTGAACATCAGAAAGAATTTTACCTGGAGACTATGGATGTTATCAAGGATTTACAAGGAGAAATTCAGGGCTTGAAGGAACAGGTGCACATGTGATGGAATGAGAAAAAGAAGGTTAAAATCCCTCAAAAGGATGTAGATGATTTGAAGGAGGTATGTAGAATGTTGCATCAGGAGAACATAATCCCCTTGTTAGGAGTTGGTTGAGAGAAAAGGTACCCGCGCAGGTAATGAGCATGAGAGGTAGATACTCCATGTAAATCTACCTTCCCCATAATCATGAGTATGATAAAGAGATTACATTGAATGCAGTTATTGATGGATGGCTTTTGAGAAACATTCTGATAGATACAGGTGCAGAAGTTAATGTACTCATGTTGGATGCTTGGAATCAGATGGGAAGACCACCATTGCATCCTTCTTTGAATGTTTTATATATGGAAAATAGAACTAGGGATAATCCTATTGGGGTATTAAAATATGTGACTATTATGATTCAGGGAGCCAAGTTTACTAGGGAATTTGAAGTATTGGAGCTCGCGAAGGAAGATAGTTTCCCAGTGTTACTTGGGTGCCCCTAGTGTTATGTGAATAATGTAGATTTTTGCTTCAACAAGGGGTACATTAGCTTTGAGAACAAATAAGAACACGTCATTATACCTTTGACAGATGCAAAGGATTCCCCGTATGTTGATCCTTTGAGTGAAGAAGACTTGAACAGGATATATGCGCGTACAATCAGAGACCCTGAGGTAACTGAGCCATCTAAGGAAGGAGTGATACAATGGGATGATGCTCATTCAATTAGTGATACTACAAGTATTTCTTGTGACAACTTGGGTGTATGGAACGTATGAAGTGGTTGGGTGAGAGATCAAGAATATTGTTACTCGCATGATCAGGTCGCGTGTTGTTCGGTACACTTGAGTCATAACTAGGTACCGCGGTACACTAGTGAAGGGAACCCTGATGTCTTTTTGTGCATCATGGAAGCCCAGTGGAAGGATGAGGGTGACAAAATAAATATGTTGGTTTATACCCTGCGCGGGATAGCAGCACGTTGGTGGACTACACATAGAGACAACCTATTAGAATGGTGAGAGGTGAGAATCACCTTTTCTACTAGGTTTCTAAGGAGAAATATACCTTCTTAGATATGCGAATTCCATGGGAATTCCCATACTTTGCACCACGTTCGGGAATGTGAGAGACTTTGGAAGAAGGGGCAGGAGGCCTTACCACCATCACTTTGGGTACATAAGTTCTACGCCACCCTAAGAGGTTACATGCACATGGTATGTCCATGAAGAATTGACACGGGAAATAGTTAATTGGAAAGAGATGACCTCAGGTATGATTCACACTTTTGATTACTTTTCTACTAAACCTCTAGTCAATGAAGCATTGTAGATTATGAAGTGCCTTACTTTGGGAGATAGCGTGAAGGTTGAGGAACTTCTATTAGATATGTTTGGCGAGCTAGATTTGGAGGTGTGCCTTGACCTTGAAAAGACTGAAGAAGAAGAAATGGTCCATGCCTGGGAAGAAAAGGAAAGGGGTAAACTGGTGTGCATAGTAAATGATGATGAGGAGGATAATAATTTGGATGTTAACCACATTGAAGGTACACGTGAGGTAATGGACATAGTAGATGAAAAGGCGTGCGCTTATCATGAGCCTATGAAAACAAATAAGGTTAACATTGGGACTTATGCAGAACCTAAGGAAGTGATTATTGGTGATTATTGGTTTGAGCAGGAGGTGGAAAATATTATTGAATCAATGCCCAACTTCAAGGACTTCTTTCCGCGAGGTTATCATGAGTTAAAAGGAGTGCATCACTCTTTGGGCGAGATGAGGATCAAATTAAAAGAAGGAGCACTCCCAGTTAGGAAGATACATTACATGATGAATCCTAATCTGCGCGTCAAAGTAAAGGAAGAGATTGATAAGATGTTGAAATATGGAATCATTGAGCCCATTGAGGAGTCAAGGTGGGTTAGCCCAATGGTAATAAGCATAAATAAAGATGGTAGGATAAGGATATGTGTGGACTACAAGAGAGTTGAATGTCGTTTGTGTCATAGACCCTTTCCCCACACCTTTTACAGAGGAAATCCTTGAAGGATTTGCAGGGTGCGCGAGATCTACTCTTTTACTGATGGATTCCCTAGTTATCATCAGGTACGTATCGCTAAACAAGATCAGGAAAAGACAACTTTCACCACTAAATGGGGACGTTTTACATACGTAGTTATGCCCTTTGGACTGAAGAATGTGCTTGTTGTGTTCTCGCGCATTGTTGTGCAGGATTTTTAGGACTTTATTCATAAGTTTTTACATGTATATCTAGATGATTAGACAGTGTATGGTTTGGTTAAGGATCATTGTGACAATTTGAGGCTTATGTTTGAGAGGTGCAGGCAGTTGAGTATCTCTCTGAATATTAAGAAATGTATCTTTGCAACACCTTTTGGCACTTTGCTTGGGGCATATTATTTGTAAGGAAGGGTTTTTGGTAGATCCAGCCAAGGTCGTTGTGATCTTGGGATTGGAAGAACCTAATAATCAAAGTGAAGTTTGTGAATTCCTTTGACATATAGGGTATTGCATGAAATTCATTAAAAGCTATGTAAATATTTTCGCACCCCTGGAGGAAATTTTGAAGGCTAAAGGAAAATTCTATTGGGGTGAAGCACAACAACAGATGTTTAAGACACTGAAGGAAAGGTTGACCATTGCACCTATTTTACGCTTTCTGTCATGGGACAAACCATTTCATGTTCATGTCGATGTTTTTGGGATGGAAATTGGCACAGTATTGGCACAACCAAGAGAAGGAATTATAGACCACCTTATTTGTTTTGCAAGAAGGAAGTTGACACCAGCTAAACAGAACTATACAACTATTGAGCGTGAAGCTTTGTCCATGATCTACACATTGCACAAGTTTAGACAAAACTTATTGGCTACACCGTTTATTTTCTTCTCAGATCATATGGCACTTAAGTATTTGTTCAACAAACCTATTTTACAAGGGTGCATTTTTAGGTGGATACTACTATTTCAGGATTTTCAGTTTACAATGATTTTGAAACTAGGAAAAATTAACTCAGGAATTTATCATTTGTCAAGGATTAATTCTGGTGAGGACACGTAGAGCATTGAGGACACAATGTCAGATACACAAATCTTTATATTTAATCACACACCCACCGAGTTGGAAGATATTGCAATCTTTTTGCAGATGGGACAGGCTCCTAAGGGAATGAAGACCTTAGAGAAGAAACAAATTGCAATATGCATGACACCTTATCAGTTGATAGGTTGAGATTTATAAAAGATAGTTCATGATGAATTTTTACACCGGTGTGTTCTAGAGCATAAGCGTGAGGGGATTATAGAAGAAGCTCGTAGTGTAATTTTAGGAGGTCATTATGGAGGAGATGCCACCGCACGTAAGATTTTGATGGTTGGCCTTTGGTGGGAAACTTTATATAAGGATGTCAAGGAGTGTGATCATTGTCAGCGCAATTCCTTGAGAAGCCTTGGAACTAGAGATGAGATGCCTTTGAGGCATATTGCAAGTGTTGAACCATTTGAGAAATTGACAATTGATTTTGTAGGTCCTATTTCCCCACCTGCGCATAGGACTGGTGTGCACTATATTATAACTTGTACAGACTGTCTGACAACGTGGGAAGAAGCCCACAAAGGATTACATAGCAGCTACAGTAGCAAGATTTCTATGGGAGAACATTATCTGTAGGTATGGATGTCAATTGAGCTTAACAAGTGATAGGGGCACCCATTTTCTTAATGAGACCATTAGAATTATTTTGGCTAAGTTTATGGTGGCACACCACAAGACAACACCCTATCACCCACATACCAATGGAACTGCCGAGGATTTCAATAAGATTCTGGGACAAACACTGACAAAAATTGGTGAGGCTAGAAGAAAAAACTAGGATGATAAGGTATCTGATGTACTTTGAGCATACAAGACCACTTTAAAATATTGAATAAAGCCACACCATTTCATTTGGTGTTTGGCGTGGAGGTTGTATTGCTTGTGGAATTCATGTTTCCATCCTTGCGTATTACGCATGTAGGAGGATTAGATGATTAACAAGCCATTAAGGAGTGCATACATAAACTGATGCAGATGGATGAGCAGTGCATTATTGCCTAGTGGAGCCAAAAGACAGAAAAAGTGAGAAAAAAAGCATGACATGATAGGCATATCAAGAATAAGTAACTTGATGTTGGAAAGATGGTACTTCTGTATGACTCAAAGTTTTGAGCGCCACCCTAGGAAGTTGAAAATTCATTGATTTGGACCCTTTTTAGTAACAAAGATACTTGATTCAGGTGCTTTCCAGTTACAGTCGTTGGATGACACTTTATTTACCGGTTACTTCAATTGGAGTTAGGTTGAAACCCTACTATAAATAAGTCTTCTTGGTATTTGTAATAAGGCAGTATTACCACTTAGACCAGATTTCCCTTTAATGAATTTTCCTTTCATGTGTTTCCTTTCATCGTTGCTATGCTTTGTCAATTTATTTCAGTGTTTTGTTGTAATAAGCGCACTTGCACGCCAGTAGCTGATTACTATCTATTGAAGTCATACGCAGAGGACCACGCATACTTTTAGTGTGGGTGGATTGGAAAGAATAAGTGATTGGTGTTTTTGTACAAATTGGTGTGTAATGGAAAAATATTACACATGCTCGGAGTTGAGGTACTTAAATAAAATTGTTCAAATTGAATACCATGCATAGATGGATGGATGGGTAGTGTAGGGCGAGGTAGGAAGAAGCATGGGAAACTGCTTCGTATAAGGTGCAGTGGTTTTTAACTTTAGTGCACAAGAAGTTGCACGAAAAGAGATATGTGGCGGAGAAGTAGTGGGCGCACTAGAAATTTACGAGCTAGAAGTGCGGAAAAATATGGCGTGACACATGGAAGAGGGAAAGTGTGGAATTAATTTCATGTACGGTGGTGGTTGAAGAGCAATTAATGCATACAATTTTGAAAACATCTATAAAGGAAGGTGATAGTAATGTTATTTCTTATCTTGCATCCTTTGTGTTTTCGATCTAAGAAGTGCGACGAAGTGCAAAGAGAAATTGTTTGAAGGTGAACCAGGTTATTTCAATACATGGCAGTAACAGAGCTCCGCGTGGAAGAATTTTTTGAGTGAGTTGGGCGTGTGCAGAAGGGAAGATTCACGTTGTTAAGGTTTGGTGGAGAAAACATTCGCAATTAGGGCACACAAGGGCACGGGATATTGGGCAAACAGTAAGCTATCCTATGATCAATAATATACAATAATATGACATGATAATTTTTGGTACGTCATAGTAGATGATTGCCTCATTTTGAGTGAACAATTATATAAAGGTACAAAATGAACAATTGATATGATGACACCATGATGAGTCACCGTAGTACTTTGTCAAACTTAAAGTGATTAAGTGATGGTTTTAATACAACATTGAGTAATTATAAAGTTAATGATTTGATATAACAATCATGATTGTTGTTACATTGTCCCTGTGGATAATCAAAGGTGCCCTAGACTAGCCAACCTGAAACGGTATATAGTGTAATAAATACTTGGTCATATCATTAGTATATCGTATTAAAACATGTTATCCTATATTCTTTAACAAATTTGGTAACACGACAAGAACGTCGACAGATACTAGTTGATGATAGTAACCAAGCAAGTTACCATGACTATCTTCCAGAAAGGAATGCCATAGATTGTTACTAAGTAGCCTTTCGTTATTATAAACTAACAAAATTAACTATATTGGATAACTGTAAAATGTAAGTGAAGCATGGTCACTACGTCTTATCATCCTATGCACGTTATCCTACTCATACCAGCTTAGGATGGCTATGAGAGGTAGTGAAGACGTAATGATGATTATGTAGTCGCTATCGTTCTCATAGGGATCCTAAGGTGGCATTGACAAGATCTCTTCGCAAATATGATGAGTCATGGTCAATGTTGCTTCTGACTAAAACTTAAATACTTAAGAAATAAAAGAATCTTGATAGTTATATTGAGGTGGTTGTGCGGTGAAGGAGACATGGTTTCGTAGGATTGTGTGCAGTCTCAAAACTGACTTGCGAGTGCAATGCCAAAAACTACGCGCATAGTAGTGCAACTGACTAATTGCATTGTCTTTTCACACCATTTCTTCTTTCAATAGTGTTTTGAGATGGAGGGAAGTACTTGCATACTTTACTGGATGACACTAATAATATGCGCATGTTCTCTTAGCCTTTAAAAAATGTTTAACCAAAGGTATACAACTTATGTCATTCGTATAGAGTTTTGAAGGGAGATCAAGAAGGATCTGGGACCCTTTGTAGTTGCACATGGTTATCGTATGTTGCCAAGATGGATTCTGGAATATTAATACTTTTGGATTACTTAGTTTTGATCTATGTAATAATGTTGATCATTACAACATAAAAGGAATTAATAGATTTTGTAAACTTAATTAGAATGCTAGATTTATCTGTTGCGTGTTAAAAATAATTGAAGGCATAAAAACATAATTAAAGTTTTATAAATAGATTTTTTCCCTTAGTTTGTTGAAGTATAACATGGGTGTTACAACAAAGATCAATTCAAGGTCGTTGATTCATATATGGTTTGGACATACGAGAGCATATGGGTCACTGACACGTTGTTAGAATGCGGTCTGGGTTTCTACTAGAGAAAATGCAAAAGGGGTTGCAATGAATGATAGGAATCAAGAGAACATTGCAAAGAAAAACCAGATAATTAATTTCACATACAATAATATATTTCTTCTATGTATATTTGCTTAGCACGATTCATGGCTATTATATAGCCAATTACATAGCCAAATAACCTCCCAATAAATAGGAAGGTGTTACAACAAATAATCCGAAATACTATTCACAGGTATAACAATACAACAATAAAAACATAAATGGAGCACTAACAAATATGAATTCCTAACATTCCCCCCTTAGTGCGAACATGGGGAAAACATGTCTTGTATTGCAACGTGCCACTACGTAGCCTGTTCATGATCTGGATGGTTTCAAGGACAATACCAACAACCTCTGGATGGTTTTCCAAGTGGTTAACCAACAATCACACAACGAATGATTTTTTAGGACAGTACCAACAACCTCTGGATAGTTTTCCCAGTGGATAACTAACAACCAGAATATCATGATGTTGCAATAGTATCATCGGATCTCATCACTATCTCACTTCAGGGAATAACATAGGAAAATTAGTTGAATTCTACCGCTCATACACACAAATTGAAAACTGGAAATGGAACATTGGATCATGTCCCCCCCTCAATGTAAATTTTTCACTTATTGAAAATAGAAACACTGCAAATAGGCACACGACGGAAATCACACTGCCCAAAGTAAAAGCAAACTACACACACATGTCACCAAAGCTGATATGCGGCCCCTTCATTGGCAACTGACGAGAGGTCACCAAATGACCTCCAACTTCTTGTGCCTCCATCCTCCAGTGAATGATGTTGCTTACTCAACAAATATGATCGTGTTGCTCAACTGTTTCCATGTTGTGATTATTCTTTTATTCTCTCCCACAATGTGAAACACTTTATTTTCCGGACGTCGGGTAACACAGAAAGTGCGTCAGTGAGACAATTTTTTATTTATTTTGACAATATTAAAAAATCTTTAAATCACCTATATGACTTTAACTCTTTTTATAAAAAATGATATATAGACTCAATAATCATAAGACTTTTAATTTTGACGAATGACTTGACTTGAAATAGACTCCATGACATTAATGAGACACATTTTAAAAATGATAAATAAACTATTTAACACCTTTTAAAACAACACTATTCCAAGAATCGCTTTAAAAAAAACGACTCATCTACTATTAACCTAAAATACATTTTAAAAACTTTTAATAAAAGCAATTAACAAAGGTATATTAGAATAGACATACGACCGAACTGAACAATATATAAACATATTACTCACGTAGACTTATTATAACAATTTGAACAAAGACAAAGACATGACACAATTATAAGGGACAGATCACAATTGATTCATACACCAAAATGATAAATATTAAACAATATTCTGAAAACAGCTAGTATAACCTTCATTTATCCACGCGTATCGACTGATCCATGCGGGCAGGCCTCCATTATAGCGCATGCACTACTGTACAGCTGAAAAATGTTCATCAACCGCAGATAGATCAGGGACCTTTGTTAACAGCACTTTCCGTGTGATGATAGAGATTCATTCGGGCGCACTTGCATAAACAATAAGACTTCTCACGAGTCAATTGGATCAAATAACACACCTTAATCTTTGCGAGAAACGTTAAATACACGGAAAAATGGAAGAACAATCACCAAGACTACTATTAATTCAACATCCAATGGGAGAATTGCAGATCTTTTCTTTTTCTAAAATCACGGGCCGTAGTACAACTAGGGTAGATGCATCAAATAATATCACAAGCTTAAATGTACCGCAGATCTAGATACATGTATCTGATTCAAATCCTTTCTCTGCACTCTCCGATTTAACAAATAATAATGCAAGATAGCTTCAACCTGTATTCATTTGCAGATCCTCACGTGAAAGGTAACAAGTTGCTGAAGGTGCAAGATAGAACATACCAACCTTGATTGCAGAAAATATCTTATTAGAATACAATAGATGCCTGCGTCGCACAATAGCGGTTGCCCTGAATTTTCCACAAAACAGTTTATAAACCTTTTGTATCCTTGAACATGACATCAGATCAGAATACGTTACAACTCAAATGCCATGAAAGAGGGACTCAAATCACCTATTTTCATAGATCCATACCCAAAATGGCGGGCTTCGACTCCTACCTCTATAAATTATAAATCCAAAACTAATTTCACATAATAATGAGGATTCGAATAGGTGATGTGTTGAGGAACATCCAATATGAAATTCATAAACAACTATTGAGTGCAGATCTGAACGACTCTCATATTTGAACTCCACCTGCTCTAATACCACTGATAGGAATCAGGAGAGCATTGCAAAGAAAAACCAGATAATTAATTTCAGAGACAATAATATATTTTTTCAATGTATATTTATACAATACGATTTATGGCTATTATATAGTCAATTACATAGCCAAACCACCTCCTAACAGGTATAACAATACAACAATAAAAACATAAATAGAACACTAACAAATATGAATTCCTAACAGTGAAGAAGTCAAAATATTATTTTAGCATAGTTTAAACTAATAATGATTTATTTTGAATGTGCATCTAGCTAATATTTATTAATTAGTTTAGAATAATAATCCTATAAAATTCCATTACATTCTATATATTAATATACTTTATATTCTTAAGGGTGCAAATATGCGGCAAACCTCACTATGAGTGGTTGTGAGGAGGCGAGATTGGATGCAATACTGCATAATCCTCTCAATGAGAGA
This sequence comes from Taxus chinensis, assembly GCA_019776745.2. NCBI lineage: Eukaryota > Viridiplantae > Streptophyta > Pinopsida > Cupressales > Taxaceae > Taxus > Taxus chinensis. Next base: position 851,273,918 of record CM034150.1, read on the forward strand.
TCGTAAGAAGTAGATGGAGGTGTGACATAAGCCATGTACATGGATCATTTTTACAAAGATAAAGGAAGGTATAAAGATAGGTCACCTCCAACACCACATTCCAAGATTGCACTTTGATAAGTAAACAGACATTTAAAATATTCATATATCTATTATAAGTTGACATATTGCAATAGATAACAATATTAAAAAAATGATGAATTTGTCTCCTTCCAAATAAGAAAAGAATTTCCACTCTAAAATAATTCTAAATATAAGTAAATATGATAGGGATGGAAGGCCAATCTCCAAAAAATATGTTTTGTATGTGAAAAGGATCTGGTCTAAATGCTTGAAAAAGTGATTAATCTAAGATGAGACAATTTGACATTTCTGGTATACCACAAAAAGGTGCATAAGAGCAATGTGGTTGTAGAATGGGTAATGTGGCTCTAGAACACCTTGATGTATAAGATTGAGGATGAAAAGAAAAATCTAATAATTTAAACATGAGGAAAATTGAGAAAGCTTGGGTTTTAAAATAGCATTCCATATTGTAATGAACTTTTTCTTCCAAAAATGCACAAAAGAATGAATAGCCAAATGGAAATTAAGGTTATACAAGATGTGAAATGTTGGTGAAAGAAAGTAAAAGCCTTGCTAGTAGACTATATCTTAAACAATGTTTAAGGATCCCATTTCCAATCTTTCTAGATCATATGGTGGAGGAGAGAACAGAAATTTTATGGAGAATTTCCTAGAGATAGAATTCAAAATTTCTTTTAAAATAATATTAATTATTGTTAAGAATTTAGTTTTCAATTCTTTACTTTCACTAATTTGATTATTATTAAACTATAATTAGATGTTGAAGAGTTGGGGAAAATGTGGGGAGAACCAATGCAAAACTCTTCTTTCTTACAGGAAGGCACATATGAACCACATGCCATGTTTATCAATCATTTGAAAGTGAAATGGGTTGTGGTATACAAGATGTAGAGGCAACATAATCTTGTAGTCTTATTTTCCCACTCAAAACCCTAGGAACACTGGCACTTCATCCAGATGAATTTGAACGCTCATCCGAAGTGCGCAAAGGTATCAGGACTCTCTTTGTTACTATCTTACCAAGGTGTCAGCATGCAGGTTCATAATAACCGTACCTCAATTTGGAAACACACATAATAAGGAAAACATATAGATCACATAAGCATTAGTATCAGATTCACCATACAATAACCATGAATAAAGACATCAAAAATCAATATCCATCCATAATGATCCATTATATTATTCCATGACAAACCAATAACTGAATACATTACCAAACTGTCATAAGGTCATGCACGCAAAATCATACCTGGCAACATACCTCTATTACATATAGCGATCCCAAAACTATGTAAATCAACAGACACACACACACACAGAGAGGGGTGGAGACTTTCTCTTCACCACCCATGCACTCTCAAAATAGGCCGCATGCTCAAAATAGCCATGCACCATTTACAAAGATAACTAAAGAAGCATGCAAGCTTTGCTTAATAATAGATCATCTATAATTAACTATAGATCCAATCCTATTATTATCTCTACCACAACATGTCTCTTGGTCTTCTTCTTACTCCAAAAATAACCTTTCCTTTGTTGACAAGTCTTCGTGTTCTTATCCTTGTGTGCCCTGTACTCCATCCTATTTTTAGCCCTTGTATGTCAAAAATGGCTAAGTTTTGAACCTTGTCCTTCTTGGGCACAAAACCTCAAGGCTCAAATATGTCAACCTTCCATGCCTATTCATGTTCCCACTTCTTCCACACCACTATCATATGCGCCTTTGATACATAGGTAATATTTTAGCAGGCCAAAATTACCCGACACTAATGTTGTTTCTGCCCCTGACAATGGGTATTCATACCTTATCTCTCCAAAAAATAAAGAATAATAAAGTAAAGAAGGATTGCACAAAAATGAAAGGATGTAAGAATACTTAAAAAACTTGGGCACTATTCTTCTGTACGAAACAAAAGTTTAGGGCACTCATTCTTAATGTCTGCTTCTAACTCATTACAATCATCAAGTCCCTTCTTTTCCTTAGCAGGAATGTCGCCAAGCACAAAACCCATTTCATCCATTGTCATATTCTTGCCCTTGTTCTTCAGTACTCTTAGAACATTCGCCAAAATTGAAGTAATGGCTTCCATCACGTCTATTCTTCATGCTATCAATTTCCCAAGTTCTTTTATTTTCTCCTTGTGAGGATCTCGGGCTGTTGTAAGCACATCACACTTCTGTGCTAGCAATGTCAACCTCTCCTCACGTTCCAGAGTCTTATTTTTATTTGTGACAAAGAACTCGTTCTCTTTGACCAATGTCCTTGTTTTGATGACCGGTTATGGATCTTCACACATATTCAACACTAAGTCTGCCTTCTTCAATTATTCCTTAATTATTTGCAGTAGGGCATCATATTCAACTATCTTACATGCTATTTGTTTCTTCACTCAATCTTTTTCAACTACAACCTCTTTCTCTTTCTTGGCATCTATTTCTTTTGTACTTGGTCCACGCGCACTGGTTCCCTCATCTAACAACAAGTGCACTAAGGTCCTCAAATAATGCAGGGCTGATGGAAAGTTGCCACTTTCATGTTTCTCATATTATGTCTGTGCTTTCATAATTTCCTCTCCAATCTCCTCGGCCATCTTAAGAAAAGACTCCGCTCTATTTTATGCCTTCTCCTTTTATTTCTTCAGGTTCTCTAGTTCCTATTCATTTTCAGTTTTATCCTCTAGCAAAGTTCTCAAGGTATCCTCCTTATCAACATTATGGCGTGTGATCTTAGCAACTATCTTTGTCAATGCATTTCTCACCTGCTCATCAGAGAAATCTATGGGTTTGATTGTCACATATTTAGAATGCGGAGCCTTCTTCATTCATATGGTGGCACATGACTCCTCACACACATCGAAATTGGGCTCATCCATGTGAGTTTGCATATTTCAGAACAATTGTTTCCTTGTGCACATGTTTTCCATCTCTTGGTCCATTAGCTCCCATCCATATAATTGTTACAGGGAAAGAGTGCTCTGGAACCTCACACGAATAATATTTATAGGGTTGTTGATGTACCCTAACTCAGGTGTTAACACCATCTCCTCGTGATTCTTCCCACTAGCGCACTCATTTGTATGCTCCTATACTCCAATGCCTTCATTATTCTCTTCTCCAGCTCCAACGTCAGGGCCACCAGTCGGCTGCTCAACACTGTCTTCCAATTATTTATCTCCCCCAATGTGGATTTCTTCATCACGCTCTTGTACACTCATGTTGTGGATGTTTATATCAAACTATGGTTTCTCAATACCGATCCCTTCATCTTCTTCAACTTCAAGGTTAGGCATGGAGACATCCTAGCGTGCAGACTTGTCTAACGACCCCGCCTCATCACTATCTTTCACAGGCACATACTTGTGCCTTATTTTTTTTCTTCTCTAGCCTTCTTCATGGGAGTTATGTGTGGTGACCTCATCATAGGATGTGAAGTACTAGCGCCCTCATATCCAGTCTTTCATCCCCTGCGTAGTTTTTTTGGCCATGATCCAACACAATACTGTCTTCTTTCACTTCTTCTTCTCTCTCGAGGAAATCTTGTAAGTCCTTTTCCTTCCTTGGGGGTGTTTCCTCAAGTGGCCTCTTCATGCCCACAGTATGTTTACCTTTAAGATGACTTGACAGTGACAATTCCTCACCTAAAATAATGTTTTCGTCCTTAAACCTAGGCCTTAAGTACACATATATGCATGCAGTCTCTATCTGCCCCACACCCATGACTTCTAGAGTGAGGTCAATGTTATCCAGCTCTATTCTCTCCACATATGCCTCCTTGTTAGGGTAGACATAAGTTTTACGCAGAATGTGAATCTCTGCACCTACCTTATCAACATCAAATTGTAGCTTACACGTGTTATGTAGCCGGTTCATTGAATATTTAAAATAACGAGCAGTAAACACAAAAGTTAACTTACACCAGGGGATTTTACTACCCATATTCATGAAAAAGTGCCCCAGACAGAAGTGTTGATATGCCATGAACTCTGCCTGACCTTCCAAAATGTTGGGAAGTGCTCTAGGGATGTACCATTCGCCCTCAAATGCATCGCACATTTTTCTATACCACTTCTCTATGAACTGATTATATGTCCCTGTTATAGTGCTTTGGCATGTGAAGCTTGCGAACTTCTTTGCAGGTGACTTATTTTCCAAAGGGTACACCCATATCTTGTCCTTTGGCCCATCGAGCACACCAATTTCACAAAATATAATGAGGAGTAGGATAGAGCCCCAAGTTATCTTCTCACCTTTGTCATCTCGGATGCGCTCTTCTTCCACTATGCCTTCTGCAACGTAACTCACGATGTTATAATACACCTTACTCGTCATTTTGTGTTCTATATACAACCATCACTTGTTTACCTCCTTCCATCTCTCTGAAGTACCCAACTTACAACTGAACAGGCGCACAACTACCCTTGTAGCTAGGTCTTCTATGTTTGCAACATTAAAGGCTTGACCTCCCTTGTGATACTTAAATGTAGTGGCCATCACTTCTACTCCATCATCATGAGAAAGGTCACCAAAAATCTCCTCACAAGAGTTGCACAAACCTGTGTTCGACCAAATTTTCTGTAATTATCATTCTCCTTCCTATAAAATAAAAGTAATCTTTGTGTATGTGTGACACGAGCCACTAGTACAAACGATCGGGCTAGCCAAAGAATGGAAACTCAAACAACCACATAACCCCAAAACTTTCCAATAGCTTATAAATACTATTGTCGTACCCCCTCTGTCCATCCATGGTTCGCCTGTTCATCTCCAACACCGTATATTCCTATATATCCTTCTAGTTTTGCTTTGTCTGATGATTGAAGTCACTAATTTTGCATTTTTTCAACTGTGATGTCCACAATATCTCTTCGATAACCTCCTCTGGGTGTTGCATTTCTATAAACCATTCATGTGTTGCCTCCTCGATCTCCTTCACAACGACCCAAGCTTTCTTTGGGGCCATTATTATGGTTAGGTAAAAATGTACTCTAAAAATTAAAAATATTTCAATGCCTTACCTTTGCACCTTCGTTTTCCTCTGTTGCTTGTGATGGTGAACTAATGGTAACAACATATCCTTATAGTGTTATTGTTATTTGTCGAATAACTAGCAAGCTTATGTGTCTTCATGATGAAATAAATAGCATAGTTGTGATTTATTAAGTACCAAAACACTAAAATATAACTTCAAGTTATTGCCTCTATGTAATGTGTTATTTACATTTATGACGTAATTATCAACCTTCCATCACTCCATAAGGTCATTACAAGTCCTGTTATACTTGCCATCATTCGTGAATAGTTCGTTTAATGTTGTTAGTGTAATAATATTCATCATTTTTTGTCATATTATTTTCATCACATAATCATTAAATCATAATGAATTCTTAAGTAGTTGTGTTAACACATTAAACATCAATCACTCCATAAGGTCATTACAAGTCCTGTTATACTTGCCATCATTCGTGAATAGTTCGTTTAATGTTGTTAGTGTAATAATATTCAGCATTTTTTGTCATATTATTTTCATCACATAATCATTAAATCATAATGAATTCTTAAGTAGTTGTGTTAACACATTAAACATCAATTTACAATAAATGCTCTACTATAACAACAATGCAAGTGTATCTCTTTTCTTAATCATAAGGATCCGAACAGTAGTCATTAAATTCATAATTAATAACAATAGTACATCGTCATAAGTGATTATCATAGATAATCATTAAACACATTAGGCACAATTGCCTTTTACAATTTGTGAAGCAAAAAGTTTTCTTTTAATCCAAGTACAAATGCAGTCATTACATTCATCGAAACAGAACAGTAATAATCAATGCATGATGTTTCATGTGATATCCCATCCTTTAATCACTTCGTAATAACTACCTTGACCTCCAAGTTATATGATATATAAAATGGTATGCATGGTCAGTTCATCTTACTGGCATCAATTAACAACTCTCAATCATGTTGTTACATTATGAAGTGGTGAATGTAGTAAGATTAACTTATAATTAAATCATATCTTCCTCCTACCATATTTAGCCCAAATATAAATATGAATTCAAATGAAATGAACCTATTGTCAAGTTATATGTTTCCATCAAACATCTGTTCTAAATCCACATAAAATATCTTAACAACTTGATATTCCTTACTTCATAAAAAATCAACATTTCCCTAATATGGAATAGAATCACAATCCTCATACTAGTAACAAAAACCCCCCTGTAATTTAATATTGTTTGCCCCATAACAATCTTCTTACCTAAAGCGTCATTTATGAAGTAATAGATTTTCATGTCAAGGAATAAATGTCAAATATCTAACTCTTATATACTACAGACAACAATTGTTACAACATACTATTATCGTAAATAAGATACAATGATAACATAAGTGCCATAATTATCTGTTTACATCTCTTCAATTACAAGCCATTCATTGAAGTTATCTATCCAAGGATTCCAATAAATCAACTAAGCAAGATACCATTGTAACTTATTAGTATGCCACATATATCTTTAACAATGAAACCAAATGTATTTGTAACTTCCTAATATCCTCCACCTAACTACATTTGCGTAGGGGTTCTATTGAATAATCACTTCAATTTAAGCAATTAAATCAAGCAGAGTACTCATTAGATCCATCGAGGAAGATAACTAGGCCTACTACCTAATAAGAAACCCTCACAAATCCACAAAAAAGAGCAGAGTTTCTATTGTTCTAAAACACAATTTTCATTCAAAATAAACCATAAAGATGTCCTTATTAACTCTGCAAACATGAGTAGAGAATACCCTTCATCATTTAACCTCAAGAGTATCCATCAACAAAACATCGACCTCATGGTAGAATGACTTTTAATGGAGGAGAAGAATACATGTCTACAAAACCTGCAAACAACTACCCCAAAACCCAAAACCATGTAGATAGTATACCTGTGGACATCATATTTTAATAGTTCATAATATTTTCTTACTACCAAATGGAAAACAACAAGTAACATATTTCATCCACAAATTATCTCATTCACAGTCGTAGTCCTAGACAAAGATTAAAGAAGAAGAATTAAAATCGTATGCATGCAAACCAATAACGGTTCGGGTCGAGTAAAACCAGACAAAGAGTAATATTACGAGCTCATATTGATCTCCCATTACCTTTAAAATATGCATGTTAACCAAGTAAAACAGTCTTAACAGTTTAGAAATTCGAAAGCAAATGAGAATCAAACCAAATAACACCCAAGACCATTTTTTAACCGTCGTCAAACTCCTGGGCCAAATCCTTGAAATCTTAATGCATGCAGATGGAGATAGAAAAAATCAAACATTATATTTCATACCCAGTTCATAAATCTTGCAATATGGTCTTTCAACCAAATCAAACAAACTTAACAAATCAACAAAATGAACCTAAATGCTAGCTAAAACTAAATAACTTTCAAAGATAGATTTTTCAAAGCACCCAGATGAATAAACTAATTTTGAATTGTTACCCATCATTTTTAATTAGAAACAAGATCACACAAAGCAAGAATAAGATAACCTAACAACCTTCATCAGATTCATAATTAAACAACCAAAAAAAGAGTTGAGAAACCATGTCTGATACACTCAAAGGCTCTGCAAATTTTCTCAGTTACCTTCTTGCAAAAATCACCATGTAATCGAACAACCTCCTCCCAAAACATCAACAAATTTAAACTTCGTTGACGTCATGAACCCAATAATAATAGCACGTATTTTTAGCATACTAAAACTGTAAAAATAGCCCAACTAACAACCTCTACATCACCATGCACAACCAAAGGAAGATCTTCAATTCGGCCAAAGGAAGAGTTAAAAATAAACTTCCATGTTGCACGTCGATGAACTTCTCCAAGAAGCTTCACAAATCCCTAAAACCATGCGTACATAGAATGCAATTAAGTCTTGCAGGTACCACATAGTGGCATGCCTATTTTCCCTCCATTTCGAATTGTGGCTCTCCGAACAAACGAAGATAATAACCACAAAACATAATACTTAACAACTTGCCAACCATGCATGGTGGTAGACTTTGACCAAAGGTAGATTTAAAACCTGATCACTATTCCTATGTTCCACATTATTATGTCCCAATATATGATCAAGGAACCAAAATATATAAATGCTAAATCACCATGGTCTGTGACCAATTCAAACAACACCTTTAATCCTTATGGTCCAACAAAGCTATGGTAAGGTTGATGACCTTCAAAATCGTAAATTTAACATTTTAATGCCCACAATTATGGTCTAAGACTTTATAAAACAAATTAACTACCAAATTTAAATTTGTCATTGCCAACCTACCATTTGCTAATTACTATGGTTTGTAACCAATTTAAGCATTATTAACACATTATAAGCCAAGCCCAAAGGAGGAGTTCACTGTCAATTGCAAACAATAGAAACCTTGATTCATGATAAATCAAATAATAATGCATTTGACAACTTACTGCTTGCAATCCTTGCAAAGGTGGCCACAGCTTATTACAGCCTATTTTCATTAAATGGAATTATGGTTTGTGACCATCTTAACAACAAATTGATATCCACAGTAATTTAAGTTAATATTTATTGCAAGCAAGTAATTACACATTCCATCTTTTACCTTGTCGTCACTTGAAGAAGCTATATCCAAAACAACAATAAAAACCTTTTTAATGCATTACGGTCAAAGACTGATATATTAATCTTAAGATGGTTAGTCATGACACCCAAGCACTAACAATTATTTCAAACATCAAGATACTGCACATTTAATATTGTAAAAGATATAATGACGAAACTTAATATACAGCAAACAAGTAGAATCATCCCAGCTTAATACAGCCATGAAACAAAGTTTATTGTCATTACCAAAAGCAAGCAAGGTAAGTAAATTTATACAACCAAGTACAACAAAACAAGTTATAAATGTCAAGTGCTTCACGAATGCTTGACGACAAGCATTGTTACGAGGTTAGGCTTACAACTACATGTAAGTGTATATATCCTTTTCATGATATACATATGTGTGTATAGCTACAAACTCGACTAAGTCACAATACATATCCCCTTGCCTTCGTAAACCACCTTTCATATTACAACTTAACCTCGCGACAAAAAATAATGAAAATGAGGGATGTGACATCTATCATCCATGTGTGTTGCATTTTCCCCCTATTACCACTAATTAAATTTCCCCGTCACTATCTTTCCCGTTGCCCCTTTCACATTTCCTTCCTCCTACAAGGCGTTATTTTTGTTTTTAATTGAGCATACACACAAATCGATGCTTTTTTAATCACTTCTACGTGTGAAAGATTATCTCGTTATTTTCTCCTTGAGTAAAGAAAAATTATTAAATTTTACTAAACCAAATTTATTTAATCAAAATTTATGTGGTTAATTTAATTAATGTTATATACTATGATGGTGGAATTTTTCTAATAAATGGGTTATTTAGGAAGAGTTTATTTATCATGTGCATTTACAATTGTTGTAACAATAATCATTATTAAGAACTAAGTATATGTCAAAATATCCTCCCATAATTGTCACGTGTCGCAATTATTTTTTAATTAAAACTAAACTAATATAAACTAAATTTGATATAAAAAGGTGTAAGTTTCTACCTCTATAATAAATTGAATTTTTGGCATTTTTGGCCACTTTAAGCATAAACTACACTCATGTGAATAATGTGAATGAGATCAAGACAATACAGTGGAGAAAATATAACAAATGTTCTTTGGGTGGGAACAATCTGAGTTGTGGAATATGGGTTGGGTTTCAAACTTTGCCCCTGTTGAATTCTGACCAATTTTTATTTTTTCCCCTTTAAGCCCGCATTGCACTCATGTGAATAATGTGCACAAGGTTGAGACGATTAAGTGGATTATAGATATCATATATTATTTGGGTAGGAACAATTTGTTGTGTGGAATAGGTGTGGGACATATAGGTATTTAATTCCCACCCTTTAATTTTGAACATTATATTAATGTCTACATCTTACCTATCAAATTAACCTCCGTTCGATTGAATTTTTTACTCCCATGAAATTAAAAAAAAAATAACAAGCTTGATCTTGAATTATCTAATTTACCTTTCACTGATATGCATAATGGCTTAAGGGACTCAATTATCGATGGATGTTCGTACGCCACCTACTTTCCTACAATTACTTGAGCGTTCAACTAGAAAAAAATTATACAAATTACTACAACACGCAAGCATTCCGGATGGATTTTTAACCCTAAACCTTTTTTAGTTTCCCCCTTTTTAATTGTATCCTCTTTGTGAGATGGAAATGCTTTAGTAGAGCATGGATAGCAGATATTATTTAGGTAGGAAATATTTGATCCGTGGGACATGCAAGTATTTAATTCACACCTTTTAATTTCCCACATTCCATTTATGTTTGTGTGTGGGTGTCATTTCTTCCCTTGTTGCAAACAAGGAACCATGTATGTTGTTCCTTGTTATTCCTTGTAGGTGTTATGTCATTTTCGGTAAATTGTTGACAGATGACACTATCATGATGTTTTTTTAGGAATAGCATATCCGCTATCCTCGTAGATATTGAAAAACCCTAATCCAAAATGTGTGTGCAATCTCTACCTTTTAATGATATGCCCACTCCACATATTCCTATTTATGTTGTGTCTCATGGAATGTGTACTCAGATTCACCTTGCATTTAAATGTCTTCTAACTACCCAATAGATGTAAGAGCTAAAATTGGAAAAAGTTTTTCACTTTGTCAAAACTATTTGACCACTCATTACATTCCAACATATCTCCATGAGTAATTGCATCGACGTCTTACAAAGCCCACCTTTTCTACTTCAAATGATTAACATAAATGTCATATGGTTGTTGGAGGGTGAAGATTCTTATTGCTTTCCCATTCCAATTTCCCCTTCCTTACACTTCTCCACCCACAAACCCCTTCTTCTTTAACACTCTTCCTCTCCAATTTTTTCTCTCTCCACATTCACTTCTTCACTACATCCTTTTTAGTGTTTCCATCGTACATTTCACGTACGATTGCTAGTTAGTAAACATTAGTGTAATCTCTATATAAATGACCTCGTTTTTAAGTTATATTAACAAGGTCGAATATAGTAAAGCTTTGAGCCTTAGAGGTATGATCACCGAAAAGACATTGGAGTATTTCTAGTAGTGAGATTTGTCTTTGACTTGGGTAAAGAGAGGCATGATATTAAGTGAGTGGGATAACTATTGGGGACATCTTTTTTATGCTTATATGGCATTGTGCACCTATATGAAATTGTACGCTTGTGTGGCATTTTTTAGACATTTGTTCTAATTACATTTGTGTTTATAGTCATATTTTATCCACATGAACTTTGACGTTGCGACTCCCAATGGGTGACACATGGCATCTTATTGTTGTCTCTCGTAACGGCCTCTCTTCACATGCGGGTTCAAAATTGAGCTTGTCACAACCCTTCCCAAGGCCTCAAACCCATCAGAAAAGGGTGGGTAAAAATTTGCATCTCAAAAAAAATCAAAATATAAAAATCATTTGACGATACAAAAAGGTAAGTTACTTTTAAAATTGGCAAAAGAAGGATTGTGGTGAAAAAATGTTTGTCAATAATTTGTGTGACATTTTTATATCTTAAAAAATTTGATGACTTCTACAAACAACAATCACCTCCAGCTTTCCAAGCTCTACGCATGACTTGTAGATACATTAGCCAAGGCATAATACTTGAAATTACCAACAGTTTTAATACAACTATACTACTACTATAATAATATTAAGCTTAAATTCCAAGTATCTAGCAAGTTGTTGATGCCAACTCAGCGAATACTTGAGCACAAATACCTAAAAACCAAAGAGTTAATATTATTGTTTACAATTATGGCCTTTTCTTGGGATTCATTCATATGTTTTATCTACTAGTTTGTACTTTTTCGCTTTTTTTGTTGCATGATCCACCTTGAGAGACATATAACAGAGCTAAGATAAACTTGCACACAAGTATTTGCGCACTTGGGAGCTTGCACAACATGATTTGGAACATATCCAATGTGTAGAGTGGCCACTAGTTTGGATATGGGCCGAGATGGACATTTGAGCTCGAGGAAGATCTTGGAGAAAAGTGTTGAATTGATCTCAAAGAGTGACTTCAATTTGTGACTCGCAATGTACAGTGTCGAGAAAGCTCTATTGGAGTTGTGTTGGTTCCAAAGGGTGGGATGAGCTCGTAATGGTCTTGATCCAGATTACCTAGATCAGTTTGAGCTCAGTATGTAGACAAGCCACAGGCCAAGATGATTGAATTACCTTTATTTGTATGCAAGGGAGAAGGATTTCAGGGAAAAGGTGGATGGGGCTTGCTTTTAAGTAAAACGAAGGTTGAGTCACTTGAGGAGCTCACCCATTCTAACCCTTGCAAAAAAGAACCAAGCTAAGTTTCGATTTACTTCCTAATGCAAAGGTTGATTGGACCTATTCAAGATGGAAGAACGCATGGAAGAGGAAAGGAGCTCATTTCAGAGGAGGAGAATGTGAAGAGATAATCTTCTTCATCCATTGAAAGAACCCTTCCAAGTCATCATCAATATCTTCTCTCTAACTGTTGTTCAATATCACGGATGTGGGGGCTAACAAAAATTATATATATTTACATTTGTGCTCAAGACAATGTTGCTCAGCTCTATGTCTAAGGAGTTAAGAAAGAGGGTTGTGAACAAATTTAGAGAGGATTAGGAAGGGTTTGTGTGTTTAATGGAGTAGTCTAATTTGGTAAAACATGATTTCTGTCTAGTAGATTAAATGCATATCTTGCGCAAGGTGAAGCTCTTGGCTCTAAAATCTAAACAAGAATATTTCGATGTATTTGTCGATGACATAGTTAGTGTGGGTGTTTTACTGTACGGATGCACATTTTCTTTAATTTATTTGGAAAATATTTAATTCAATGCATTTTACTAATTAAAATTTACATGGGTTTTAATTTTAGTGGTTAAAATAGTTTAATTTATATTTTTAGTGAAGTGGTAAGAATCCAAATGAGTTTTATTTTTGGCACTAAAATCCAAGTAAAAGTTAAAAGTTATTTATTTTATTATTTACAAGTTTTCTTAATGATTTTGATAAGAGAAGTGTCACACACAGAGTTTGATCATATTTCTATGTTTACTGATTTGTGTGTCTTCTTGTGTTATTTCAATTATTTGTTTATGTATTTAATTATTATTTTTATATAATGATTATTTTATTTATGATGGTTTTTATGAAATTATAATATTACAAATTTGGGATTTCTTTATATCATAATTTGATTATTTTACCAGTTTAAATGAAGCTTAATTTTACATCATTATGATTGAGGGGCCATTTGTTTGTATTCTTGAATTTTCCCTTTTTATTTAAGGTGTCAATCAATTGGTGATTAAAAAAAACAATTTCTCATTTTCAAATTATTATTCTTAATTGTTATGACATGAGTATTTGATTTATTATTATCAAACAAAGTGTAAAATATTCATAATGTTTTTCATCATTGAAGGATTGGTCCAATATTTGCCCTTCACAATAAAATTCAAACCAGCCCTTCAAATTTGATCCTTGTTGATGTGGTGATTTCTCATTGTGCCACACCTCATGATTTTGCTTCGTTGTGTGGAGTGATATAATTTGTACCCTGGCATTGAATTCCATCATGTCCACTCCTCAACTGTGAATGTTGAATGTGACACGTGGCATATCATCCTTCATTGCCTCTCGTAGGTACCTATTCCACTTCACATTTTAACTTCTCATTTGCTTAATGTGTTGAGGTCTATGCAATCATTGTATTTTCCATTGCTATGAGATGCCACGTCCTTTTCCATGATGGCCACCCCTCTCCAAAGTGTCCCCAAATTTTTTACCAAAAAAAATAATCCTCACATTTAGCCTTAATCACTCATTTTGGATTTATTTTATTTTGATAATTTTATACTTGACTTTCCACGAGATTTCATCTATTCTTTTTTAAGTAACTTATACATTATATTATCATATTTTATAATTTATTTTCATGAACATAGTTTAATCAAACCTTGTCCATGAAGCCAGTAGGGTTAAAGTGGGGAAACTCGAATCAATTTTGCTAATGGATGAAATTCAAAATTGATTTCACATTCAAAAAGGATAAAGTTGTGTGTGTGTGTGTGTGTGTGTGTGTGTGTGTGTGTGTGTGATCATTTTAAAATTGTACACATCGCATTATTAATAACTTTGTTACCTTCAAATTTAATTTTTATGGAAAATGATGAGTACCAAAAGGTCCAAGCTCCCCATATGACCACAATATTACGATCTTTCTATTAACCTTTGAAAAAGAGGGTGAACTCATTAACAATAGCCAAGAGGGCCTCACCATAAGTTCTACTACAAAAACCACTTACAACTAAACAAGGTCATGGGTCCTATAACCCATAACATAAGCCCACACCAACACATCAAACCAGGTACTTGGCGTGGCACCGGCAAAATTGATAGGTCACTTGCATAAAACATCAATTCCATTGTTTCAAATTTATTTTTGTATTTACTTATTATTTTATTAATTGTATTTGTTAAAACTCTTTGTCTCTAATTTATATAAATATACATATAGAAATTTTCTATTATAACTATTTGAGTAGCACTCAGAGATATAAATCTCAAGACCCTTACCTCAAACTTCTTACGTACTACAACATACAACTTCATTTCCTTCTTCACGAATAATTACTTATTGAAGGGTTGATAAGCAATGTCAAACTACAGATTTGAATTCTATCGCATGGCCAAGATATTATGATTAATTGATTTGACTATTCTAGAGGCTAGCAACAAAATAGTCACATGAAGATGACGAACTATATATGCATCTTGGTCAAGTATGCACAATGGAAATACAACCCACATCACAAGGATAGAATCAACAAGGGAGGAGGTTACATTTTTATGGGCACTACATTACCCTCCTTTTATAAGAGCATCGTCCTCGATGCAACATCCATCTTAAGGTTCACTAGAGGAAGAATATTGTCATTGTACATGGCCATAAGGGATGAGCAAGAATTTGTAATATTCTTCATATATTTATGTTCTGTGAAGATTGGTTATTTACTCTTTTTGTTATTCATTTCTGAAAGAATATTCACAGCTAAGCAATTTTAGTTTCAAATTTCCACAAGTTTCCCAAACAATAGGTGGCATCCCAACATACAAACCCCAACAACAGAACACAAGTTGACTCCTTAAAACACCCTTTATCACATTTGACATGATAATTATAACTTAGCACTCACACAAGGAAGAGTACTTGCACCCAATTCACATCACCAATGTGGAAGAGTGTGTTTAACAAACATAAAGGTTTATAAATGACACATATACAACAGCATAATAATACATCATAGTCATATGTATGTAGATGAGGCTCATTTATCCCAAAAGTGCAATCATCCTCTACAATAATCCACCTTTGAATCAAGCATCAAGTCGAAGAATGTACATAACCAGTCTGAATAAAACCATCATATCTACCACAAAAGCACCATCACCATCGTTATAGGGTACATAAGCATCAAGTGTCATAACCACTCCACTAAGGAATAATGAATATCACAGCCAAGAGCATTTAATTCCACTAGTGGGCAATGTACATAGAAGATGTTGACACTAATAGGCACATAGGTCTCCAATATTGTCCTTACATGGGTCATATGATTAATCATTAAAATAGTCTAAGGTTGATCATTAATTGCATCCATGCATGATTTGGGTAGCATAGAGATTTTAAGATTTAGGAGAACAATTGTGTCAATGTAAGCACTCAATCATTGAACATTTGGTGAGGATATAGGGTCGTGAATAAGGTTGTGATGAGTATGATCAGATGTCCATAGCTTTAGGAACAAGAGTAAGAATTCTAAGATTTGCAGAAGTGATAATGTTATGATATAAGGTCAACAATGCATCTATAATGCAGTATGAAATAAGGTGGAGAATGATCAAGGACCAAGTCAAGTGTCGCAAGTAAGAAATCAATTTCTCAAGTGACAAATGTTGTCGCATGTTGGAAGCAAATTGTCACAGCCACTGATGAGTAGAACTCGTAGAAGTGACTCACCAATCTCTGTAGACCTCCCAAAACATACACTATGCAATAGAATATCATTGTGAGGTCAAGTCACTCTATGATCTACAGATAAGTAGTCTCCTCACCTCAACACCCATGTTGTATCTAATCAAGACAAGCCATCATAAGTCCCTACATCCATCCCTCATATGAGAAAATGGAATACCCATGTGCATCTAAAATAATCTCTACATTTGTCCAGCCTCGTGAGATCCCTACATCCATACCTATGTTTCAAGGGTTAGGAATATCATCATGGAATCTAAAATATCACAATTATCAAAGCCATGTCACCTACAGCCACAAGCATGCAGGCCATGTCACATTGGGCATATCCCCATAACTGCACAAGAACAGTATCAAGTCCATGGAAAACAAATATGCAACCAACTCATCAAACCGTTTAAAAAACCACATTTACATTCTTAGCAACAAATAGCCAAGCAGTATCAAAACCCACAAAGCATCGAGTCGTGCTGGAAAAGTAATCAGAAACCAAGAAATCTTGACAACCAAAGGCAAATTGCTAAGTAGCCACATTCAAACCACAAAAAAATCTCGCAATAAAGTAATAGGTCAACAAGAAGAGCCTTGAAGCTTCTCACTAAATCGAACAAAAAAGTTGGTTCTGAGTAAAATCAAGTTTACAAAGAAAAATACAAAGGAAAATATTCGCATCACAACATACTATGCAGACTCTTAAGGCCACTCACAAGGGTACTATATCATCAAGCGTGCATCTCAGCATCTAACCAGACATCGAGCATAGCTTGGAAATAAGAATAACATATTAATCTAAACACCGTCGTTGTCAAAGATACTATCTGAATCACCATCCCCCAAATATCTATATGAATCAACATATAGAGTATTTATCTAAATCGTCATCTAATGGTCTACACAAGGTCCAACACAATATGGGTCCACACAATACAAGTTTATATCATAGAAATATGGATTCACCATACAACCTTTTTGCAAGGAGTCGCATGCATAAGCACAATAAACATGGCTATGCAACATCACAATACCTTTACATAACACACAAATAGCATTTAACATGACACGCATGCTACACACATACAGTCACCTACATATGACTCATTACATGTTTAACCCAGAGGTTCCAGTGCTTGAACCACTACTCTAATACCATATTTAATGCCCTCGTCTCTCCTTCTTTCTCACCCATTTCGTGCATATCCTGCAATCATGGCATCCAGATGTCTTGCCAAACACCCACACACCCCAGGTCCCTGCTCCATTGCCTTGAGATGTCACATCCTTTTCCATGTTGGTCACCCCTCTCCAAAGTGCTCCCAAAAAAATTACCAAAAAGAATAACCCTGACATTTTTCCCTAATCAACCATTGTGGATTTATTTTATTTTATTTTATTTTAATTTATTTTGAAAATGTTACATTTGGCTTTGAACATAATTTCATCTCTTTTGTTTTTTTTAAATAACTCATACATTATATCATCATATATTATAATTTACTTTCATGAGCCTAGTTTAATTAAACCTTGTACATGAAGCCACTAGGGTTGAGGTGGGGAAACTCGATTCAATTTTGCCAATGGATGAAGTGTAAATTGATTTCATGCTTGCCAAGGATAAAGCTCAAGAAAAAGAAATTATTTTGTTATTATTTTAAAATCCCACACATTGAATTATTAATAACTCCATTATCTTCAAATTTAATCTTTACAAAAAGTGACCAGTACCAAACGGGTCCAAGCTCCCTGTATGACCACAATATTACGATATTTTAATTGACCTTCCAAGAAAAGAGTAAACTTATTAACATTGGCCAAGAGGGACTCACCGTTCAACTATACAAACCACTCACAAACACACTAGCCCACCATCAAACCTGGCACACATTTTTTGTTATTATTATAATGATAAATATTTATAAGTAATTATGATAAATGAGGTCGCAAGTCTTATAACCTATAACATAAGCCCATGCCAACACATCGGATCAGGTACCTGGCGAGGCACCGACAAATTTGATAGATCACTTGCATAAAACATTGACTCGATTGTTCCAAATTTATTTAGGTATTTACTTATATTTTATTAATCGTATTTGTTAAAACTCTTTGGATCCAATTTATATAAATATGCATATGGAAATTTTTTATTATAACTATTTGAGTGGCATCGAGAGATATAAATCTCAAGACCCTTATCCCGAACTTCTCATGTACTACAACATAACACTCCATTTCCTCCTTCACAAGTTATTACTTACTGAAGGGGTGACAAGCAATGTCAAACTACGGATATAGTACGATTACTTGATTTGACTATTCCAAAGGCTAGTAACAAAGTAGTCACATGATGATGATTAACAATATGCATCTTGCTCAAGTATGCATAACAAAAATACAACCCACGTCACAGCGAGGTAAGGATATAATCGACGAGGAGGCTACGTCTTTATGGGCACTACATTAATATAGACAAATTTTCTCAAATAATGACATTTTTTTATACACTAACAAAAGGTAGTGCTCAAAGATGTGCAATTTGCCCTAAACCTACTTACAGTTGTCCAATCACACATTATCGAGGCCTAATATGGGAAAAAATCTGAAATGAAAACATTCAATCATAAAATAACCATGAACAATTGCACTTAATCAAGGCTTAATTCAACTATATTCACTTGAATAATTAAATTCAATCATGAATATAATGATAAATCATGATCCGCCTTCATTTATTTGATTACATCTAATCTTCCCATAATATTGGTCAAATATTCTCAAATAGTGACATTCAATTATGAAATAATGTCAAAAGGTTCTCATGTATGCTCAGTCTTCCCAAATCTACCTACATTTATCTGATCACACACCTAATCGAGACCGAATTCAGTTAAATTTGTTCAAATAATTTTCAATCACAAAATAATGACAAGTGGTGCTCAATTTTGTGTTATTTGCCCCCTCTTTACATCCATGTATGCAATCACATCTAATTGAGGCATAAATCGGTCATATTTCCTCAAATGTTTGATCTTGAAAAAAGGACAAAGTGTAATTCCCAAAATGACCAAAGAAGAATATTAGGGTGACGAAAAAATCCAAGGCTAAAAGCACAAAGGGTTATTCCACAACAAAAGATAAGTGTAACCTACAATGGTTTGTTTATACAATTTAGATGGCAAATATAGTTTCACTGGTTTAGAACCCAAGTTACTGTAGTGCTAGCTCAGTAGCTTGTTGTTTATTTGCTCATAGACATGTTTTGACAGTGATTGGTAATATCTTGGACATTATATTTAGATATTTGATTTTATTAGACATGTGTGACATTCAGGCGTATAGCGCCAATTTAGCCTAATTTCTTTATTGTCGCATTTTCTTGTTATGACATGGAAACTAATGAATATGATGTGCTTGGAAACCTAATTATATTGATGGATAGTTGTTGCATGGTGGGATTATATGTCACTTTATCATCTTGTCTAACTTTTGGAATGTGAAATATAATTGTGCACGTTGTCGCATCTTGATTTCAATAGAATGTTAGGTTAGTTTAGCATGCATTGATATCTTACTATGTCACTTAATTATATTGTATCGGACAGGTGCGGTTAATGTGTGCAATGAGTGTGCAGGTGACAGGTTTACAGGAGAACGTGGGATTCAGGCCAGCTGCTCAATCTTGCACAAGCAGCCCACGGGCTGAGTCCTAGCCATGTTCACTGTGTGAAGCCTTAGGATAGATGATTATTAATTTTGGGCACTATGAGTGACCCCAATGTATGTAAAGTATTTTGCTTTGAATTATTAATTTTTGTTTAGGGTTGTTAGTAAAGTTGTAAACTTGCTTTGGGAGTTAATAATCTCACTTTCTTTTAAATTGTTGATTTTTGTTAATGAGTCTCTTAATCACAAGGGTTTAGGGTCACATGTGGGACCCTTGGGTGGTCCCCACACCCTCTACCCTTGTGCCAAAATGCAAAACCCGAAATTAGGGTATTTTGGGCATTTTTGGGGACCCCTTTGTAGCTTGGGAGTCCCCCTATCACAAAAATGAGCCCTTTGACCCTACCTAATGGGTAGGAGGGCTTGTTTTCAAGGCTAGAGGGAGTTTTCCCTCCTTTTCTACCCTTGTTTTGTCACATCCATGTAAGGGATGTGGATTTTTGTGTTTATCAAAAGTTCAACTAGTTTTGTCTTGCTAACATTTAAGGGAATTTGGGAGAAGAGGGCAAAAAGTTAATTTTACCCTTTCTCTCTTTTGTTTTGGCATCTTTGACCATGAGGAGGGAGACGGGTGACATATGTCACCCCCTCATTTGTGAGGATGCTTGTTGTCTCCTCTTCAAATTCTCATTCATGGCAAAGAAAAAGGACTTTTTTTTGGAACTTCTTGCTTTTGGATGCTTGGAGAATTTGGGAGCTTGGGATTTTGCTTGGAGTGAAGAGTGGAAAAACTTGAAGTTGGAAAACTTTTTGGAGAGTTTTTCTTGAGGTAGGCTCTCATGACTTTTGTCGTGATTGCTTTATTTTAGTTGTTAGATTGATTGTTTGAAATTTTTAATTGTTGAATGTAGATTTTGGTTGATTGCTTGTGTTTACTCCCTCCATCATATGGCATGATGGAGTTTGGAGTGTGGGGGAAGAGAGAGGGAATTTTCCCTCTCAATCCTCAAGGCTTGATGGACAAGCCTTGTAGGGTCTTATTATTTTTCCCTTCAATGGTTGAGGTGGGGAAGTTGATTCATTTGGCTTGAATCTCCTTCCCCATTCTTGGTAAGGAAACCCCTTTGGGGTTTGAAAATCCTTCCAAGAAGGACTTGGAGAAAGGGGGAGGAATAAGGAGGGCTTGATTTGATTAGGAGCAATAAGGAGAATATGGAGATGTTTTTATGTACAAGTAATTTTTGATGTATCACTTTGGAGAACTTTCTCCTCTCTTCCCCATTTTTGGAGGATGAACATGAGTTCTCCTCCTTGTAAATTGGAGTCTTGTGTTGTTGTGAACTTTATGTTTGTGTGTTTGTTTCATTGTTGTTTTACCCTTCACCTTGTGCAAGTTTTGGTTAGCTATCCTCTTTCCCATGGGCTTGGGGGAGGCTAGCATGCATCCCAACCTTGGGATAAGCATGTGATGATGCCTAAAGGTTGGGTGGATAAACAAGCCCTTTTCTCATTGTGTTGGCCTTGAAAGATTTTGGAATTGGAAAGCCATTGGAAGACACATGAAGACACTTGTCAAGTTGGAACTACTTCTTGTCTCCTTCACTATTTTATGGTTTTCTCTTTCATTGTATCTTGGAAAGAATGGCTTGTGTGAGCCTTCATTGTCTTGTAAAACATTCTCTTGTATTTGGGTTACATGCAAATCTAGTATTATAAGTGTTGGTAAATCTGCCCTTAATAATAGTATGTTACCTTGTTTAGTTTTCATTTGAATATTTGGAATGTTATGGGACTATGTAGACCTTCTTGGAAACCAAAACCTTTAAAAAGAAAACTTGTGAAAATAGTTGATATTTTATGGATTGATGGAACCTCCTTCTTGAAAAAAGGTTGAATTGTAGATGTGTAGTATTCTTGTTTTGGACTTCCTTGTAAATTTTTGTAACATTGTTGAATGAGACATAAAATACCTTTTTGTGAAGTATATCTCTCCTTGTAACATTGCAATTTAGTGATTAAAATAAAACTAGCATCAATCTCTTTTCTAGCTAGCTTGACTAATGGCTTTAATAATAAGACAAATGTGATTGTTCATCATCCTTCTCTAAGTGTAAAACTGCTTTTTTTTTCAAGCATTTCTCTTAATTGAAATAGGTTTGCTACAATCGTTTGCTCTTGTCATATATATATATATATATATACACAGCTGTTACCAAGTAATTTTTATAATTTTATTTTATATTGTATATGTTGTTTTGGGTTTGCACTTTTACTGTTCAAAAGAAGACACAACAGAATATATATATATATATATATATATATATATATATATATATATATATATATATATATATATATATATATAATACATTGTATAATAATAAAACGAATTTTTAATTTATTTAAAACAAAAAAAAAATCAAAATGGGGGAGGTGGAGGGGAGGGGAGGCGGGGCCCCCCACCCCTGTGCATCCTTTGTGAAATATTACAAAAAAAAAACATGGCGGGGGGGGCCGAACCCCCCCCCGCATCACTGTAACCGCCGTGGGGGGCGCTGCCCCCACGGACACCCCCGCCCACTGCCCCAACAACCGCCGCCGGCCGCCGCCGCCGCACCATGCCGCTCCCCCACCTTCTGCACAACAGCCGCCGCTGCCCCTCGCGCCACCTCCCCTCCAGTCCACTCTGCCCTCTGTCATGGCCCCCGCGCCCAACCTGCCGCCTTGTCCCGCGTCCCAACCGGCCGCGCCCAACCTGCCATCACTCCCCCAACCGACTATAACGCCGCCCTCCAACCACGGACCCACCTCTCTCTCTCTCATCTGCTCCAGCTTAAAAATAAATGAGTATAGATATATGTTTTTCATACCAGGAAAATAAACAAAAAGAATTAAGAATGGAAGGAAGTAAAATAAAAGAAAAAAGATAAAAGAAAAAGGGGATATAGTTATCTAGGGCAAATGTTAGGTCAAATGAGATCTAGGGTTGAGGTTAGGCAGATCTTAGGGCCCACATGTAATCCTACACACTTGTAGTCATGGGAATATTGGTGGAAATGGTGGATTAAATTTAAGGCGGTGGGGATTTTTATTTATTTATTTTATTATTTTTTGGGACCCTAGTAAATCTAAAGTATAAGTAAATAATTAAAAATCGGGTTGTAGACTAATTTTTTCACTTAACTGGGGTAAATTAGAACAGTGTTAAAATTCGTTAACTATCAGGGGAAGGTTCTAAAAGATGTAATAGAATTAATTAAACACTTCCAAAAAGAAAATTTACCCTAAAATTTTAGTCTGTTTGGAGCGTTTTTCGGTGGTCCCAGAGGGGGGCACTACAGTTTACCAATGTTTAATCTTTAACTATATTTCTTACTCCAATGGTTCTGAAGTTGCGTCTCCAATTCATATATTGGTCCCCAAATTGTTCTTTTAATGCCCCCAAGGGTCCACACCACTACTATATTGAATTGGTTAATGTCAAAAAGATGGAACTCTATGCAAGCATTTGGGCAAACTTGTTTATAAAGCCAATTTTGTTAAAGTACCCAGCAATATATTTTAGACAAAATTATTAATGCATGTTGAAGGTCTAATATTATGTAACAAGCTTGTTTTCTAATCGGTAATATTCAACCAAACATCTTTTACTAATGTCTAGATAGATCCATAATAATTTGTTGTTTGCAGTTCATCTTCTTTTTAGGTTGCGTGTGCACAATTCTTCAACAAACATATCAAATTGTGACTAGAAACACATGGACATCGATGACAAAGGTTGTTTAAGGACTCAACACAAACATTAAAAAAAACTATGTTTAGTTTTGGAAATAGATGTATCAAAGTGTACACAACCTTTTGATTTTTTATTTTATCTTGTCAAAAGGCCCCTCTATGAGATTTCTTAAGCTAGCAAGTACTAAATAGTGCTACTTGGATAGACTCCCAGAGGAGTCAACCTTTGAATTTGCATTTTGTCATGCATTTTCTTTGATTGATCTACAAGATTGCCTACTAAAAGGCCAAGTATCAACCTTTTAAATTCATGGGCATCCAAGGCTTGAAGGTTACTGTTATCCCAAATTCACCCCCCCGGCAAATTTGGTCAAGACAAGCCCGCACATAAAGAAAGTATGAAGGGAAAACGTTTCAGACCTACGAGTTTGCATTCCAAAATGAGGCAAAGGAAAAAAATCAAAGTTTTAACCCGAGTCAAAGCTAATGCGGGCTGGTGGACCTTCAAAGGCAAATGAGATTTTTTGACTTTTTGTCAAAAAAATGTAAAATGGAAAAAAGGAAGCCCCTGTCTCCGCCGACCCCAATGGATGCCACGTCATCAGCAGAGGAGCGAAGGAAATGTGCAAGATTTTCCCAAGCCAATTTTAGCAGAAAACGTAAAGGAAATACACAGAAAGCCATATCTTTGGATACAGAGTTCCATTTTTGACAATCTTGGTTACCAATGGAAAGATATTAAAGATTCTCTTCATCATGGAGTCTTCAATTTCATATTTTGGTAGATATTTGTGGGAGAAAATTGCAAAGCGCGTGTTTGGGCACGGGAAATGACAAAACCAGTTTCCAACTACCAGATTTAATGAAGTATGGGTCATTTTCTTTTGGTCTGCAAAGTAGATACATGGAAATATGAGCTTTTGCATCGAGTCCATCAACAGATGAAGAATTAAAACGCAGAACCATTTTTCAACCACCAAATTTAATAAAATATGGGTCTTTTCTCCCTCAAGAAGACAAAATACATTTGGGAATGGAATTTGCAAATGGAGCCTTGAATTTTTTGACCAAATTTATGAATGTTGTCGGTGGTTGGAGCAGAGAATCGGATTTTCTCGTGTTTTTCCCCCTCTTTTCGCATTTTTGTTGTATATTGTAATAATGGCACATTTTCAGAAGTTAGTTAGTTGTTGTTCATTCTTCTTCTCTACCCCCCTCTTCTTTTCTTCCCCAGGGTCGAAAAATCGAGTTTGAACCTCCTTTCACGGCTCTATAATGGCATTCTCTTGCCTCTTGCCCACTAACGATGTACTGTTGTGAACTTTTGGAGCAATAAAATTTGTTTTGTGATGCATCTGTCCATCCTTTGCTTATTTTACTATCTCTCCTCGCCTTCTCGTCGTTGCGGTGGTATATTGTTGCATATTCTGATGTTTGTTGCAGGTCCTGGGAGATGTGTTTAATGGGTTTTGAAGTGGTGTTCTGTGTGAAATCTATCTCTGGTCTATGGTGCATCTTGTCCACCCTCTCCTCTGCTCACCTCTCTCCACTTCAGGTAGCTGAGATTGTGACCAGCACTTCCCTTTTTCTTGGTGCTATCACCTTTGTAGTGTAGGATTTCTTTATTTTCATGCTCTCTCTCTCTCTCTCTCTCTCTCTCTCTCTCTCTCTCTCTCTCTCTCTCTCTCTCTCTCTCTCTCTCCCTCTCTCTCTCTCTCCTTGGTTAATTCCTTTAGAATTGTTAGATTAGGAGTAGATAGTCGCATTTCCTTCCTTAGAAGTAGTTTAGCATTAGGATTAGGAAGAAGACGCTGGCTTTCTCCGGAGGGGCATCTCAAGTCCGCAAGTCCCCACAGCTTGAGAGATGGTCCCATTTTATGCAATCACACCAAGTGAGTCTCCCCTAGAAAAGCATATCCGACGACTCATTTGGGGGTGTTTGTGATTTCGCATTAACAGTTACTCTGCATGGTATTTAAAGGGTTTATTGATTGTTCATTGCAAGCCTACCCTCACATACATATCACAAAGACTTGCAAGAACTTTTAAGGTCACTTTCCATGTTTTTGTTATCTTTAGAAAAAATTGCTTTGCTTCCTTGGACGAAACCTAATGTGCCAAGCCAGGCAGTTAACAATAAATGATGTAGCATCCCCTGGCTTGAAGCCATTCTTTTCAACTTCCAATAGATAGGTTAGTGTTTCCAAGCATATTATTTGTCCCATATGCATAAACCATGGATAAAAAGTACATTTATCGTCTAGCTTGTGACTAGCTTTCATCGTGTTTTCATAAGCAATTCTAGCTTAGCCTGGCTCACCAACATGGGCAATAAACTTCAATGAGTAGGGTTCAAGAGTTGAGATTTGAACATAATCCCAACAAAAATTTTGGTGTTGATGACCCCTTTGAACACAAATAGCATTACCTTGCTAAGAAAAATACTTTAACAATGTCATGTACTCCTTTACTCCTACATTTGATATTCCTTAGCTTTCATCTCTCTTATCAAAGACTCTCCTACTTTGGGAATTACTACTCTCACATAAGCCCCAATCATTATGCCATATGCATTTTGATCCAACTGAAAAAAAGGGTAGCCTCATATTGTCAAATGTGTCTTGTCCTAATCAAATTTGTCTACATTTATTGTACATTCAAATTAATACAGTAAAGATAGTTGCATCACACTATAAACCCCTTTCCTCCATGGTCCCCAAGTATTCTTTCAACATCTTCCAAATGACCTTTAGTTGCATAGACATCTATAAGCTTTGTATAATCATGAATGGTTGAGTTCAATTGATTCCCAAATTGAGAGCGATTTCTATTATCTGCAATTACATTCCATCAACATCTTTAATGGACCCAAATTCACATTGACTAAAGTGAATCGCCAAATGAAGAACAATGGCAATTTGTTGTGGATGTTTGACTTCTTATGGGAATATAATGAAGACTCGAGAATTAACATTATGACAAACATCATGACACATGCACGCCAATTCACTAATTTCAGCTAGTAAAATTTTGATGCCACAGCCAGGGAAATCAAATGGTTAGCCCTCCATTGCAAAACCTAGAGTTTAGGTAGCATCTGATATGATTTCTAACATGCAAAACTTATGCTTTTCATAATTGAAGCCAGATTTTTAATTAGTTCTATGAAGACTTGTAAAGCCTTCTCTTCTTCCCAATCGTTAACTATGAACTTTTTTGTCCCACCTTTGAATTATGATGTGATCTTTCGCCCTTGCATGACTATGACACATGTCACAATTGTGTAGTCTCACAATATTGCAATATCTTTATCCCTTTCTCCTCTTGTGGCCATGGTTTTGTACTCTAAAAATTGCATGTTTGCAACTCTTTGGGGGATGATGACATGTGGCATCGTCTCGTTCTTCCTCTTCATCACAGTCATTGTTACCCTAGTGCCTAACTTAGCACTACGCAAATGCAATCACTACTTCAACCAATATCTCATTGTGTTTACCCGTCCACTTCAAACTTATCTGCTCATTTGCTTCTTTACTATGTTAAGGCCTACACAATCACCACATTTTCCTTCCCTTTGACCACCTTTAAACATGGGGCTTCTCTAAGTGACCTCTTGGTGACCCATGCATGCTTAAGTGATCCTTGTAGCTACAATAACTCTGTCAAACACACCCAATGCCTCAAACACTAGTGAAACCCTACTCTATTTTTGGGTGATGCGGGAGTATTATTCCGCATGGGATGCTCCTACATCATGTAAACACATGGATTCCAGGGAAGAAACAATGAATTGTGTTCAATATATTAATGAAGTGGCCAAATACAAAAAAAATGAGTTGCTTATGTGGCTTTATCATCTCAATAAATAAGTTACCATAGCTTGTCCAAAGCAATTTCATATGCCATTAAGAGTTTTGAATTTCAATACACACACACACACACACACAGAGAATCCAGTTTATACTTTTGAATATGATGTGTAATGGCATGTCCAACATATAGAATAATATTATTTGTCATAGCATGTCCAAGCAAAAGATAAGAAAGTTGACATACTAAATGTACCTACATCTAAAGTGGGCCTATAGATAATTTTTCTCAAATAATGGCAATTTGTTGATGCACTAACAAAAACTAGCGCTCATATGTGTACAATTTGCCCTACACTTACTTTCAACCGTCCAATCACACACTATCAAGGACTAATTTGGGATTTGTTTTTTGAAACAACATTATGTCATAGAATATCTGTAAATTGTGCTAAAATATATAGATTTTCCCCAAATATACATGAACATGTCTCCAATTGCACTTCATCGGGGCCTAAGTCAATTATATTTACTCAAATAATAAGATTCTATGACAAAAATAATGATAAATTATGTTCTACCTTCATTTATCCAATTGCATCTAATCTTGTCATAATATTGGTCAAATTTTCTCAAATAGTGACATTCAATTATTGAAATAAATCCAAATGGTGCTCATATATGCCCAATTCTTCCTAAATCTACCTACATCTATCCAGTCACACCTAATCGACACCTAATTCAGTCAAATTTTGTTTAAATATTGACTTTCAATCATGAAATAATGACAAATGGTGCTCAAATTTGTGTTATTTGCCCCAACTCTACATCCATTTATGCAATCACACCTAATCAAGACATAAATTAGTCATATTTTCTCAAATAATTACTTTCAAAATCGAAAATAAGACACGGTGCCTGTGCCCAAAATGACTGCAGAAAAATATTAGGGTGAAACAGAAATTTTATTTTATTTTGGTTTAAAAGCACAAAAAGTTTTTTCCACGGGACAAATGTAGCCCATGATGGTTTTGTTTACACAATTTTAGACAGCAAATCTAGTTTCACTAGTTCAGAACCCAAGTTGACAGTGTTTAATCTCCTTCGATTGAATTTTTTATTCCAGCAATTCTTAAGTTGTGTATCCAATTTATATATTTGCTCCATGGAAGGTTCCTTCTATGGCCCCCAAGGGTCCACGCCACTGCTATTTGAATTAGTTAATGTCAAAAAGATGGAACTCCGTCCAAGCATTGGAGTAAACTTGTTCACAAAGCCAATCGTGTTCAAGCACCCAGCCTTATCTTTCAGACAAAAATAACAATGCATGTTGAAGGCCAGATTTTCTGTAAGCAACCTGGATTCTAATTAAGAATATTTAACCAAAAATGTTATACTGCTACATAGATAGACCCTAATAATTTGTCACTGCACACAGAGTGCGAGTTCTTTTCAGGCTGCTTGTGTACATTTCTTTAACAAACATATCAAACTGTGACGAACAACAGATTACATCAATGAGAAAGGTTTGCTGAAGGACTCAACACAAAGTGGCATAAAAAATACATGTTTAGTTTTGGATACAAATGTATGAGAGTGTACAAGGCCTCTTGATTTCTGTTTTTATCTTGTTCAGAAGGCCCCTCTGAGATTTCTTAAGCTAGCTATTTCTATATAGTGCTACTGAGAGAGACTCCGAAGGAGTCAACCCATGAATTTGCATTTTTTCATGCATTTTCGTTGCTTGATCTACAAGACCACCTACTAAAAGGCCATGTATCAACCTTTCAAATTCATGGACATCCAAGGCTTGAAGGTTATTTTGCATGGTGTCTAAAGTGTTTATTGTTTTTTCATGCAGGCCTGCCCTCGCATACATATCACAGAGACTCACAAGAACTTTTGAGGGAGCTTGCCCTGTTTCCGTTATCTCTAGAAAAATTTGCTCTGCTTCCTCAACAAAACCTAACTTGCCAAGCCAATCAATTAAAAGAGCTGATGTCGCAGCCCCTAGCTTGAAGCCATCCTTTTCAAGATCCAATAGCAAGGCTAGCGCCTTTCCAAGAATATTCTTTTTCTCATATGCATAAACCATGATAGAAGTGCATTTATCGTCTGGCTTGTAACCAGCTTTCATCATGTTTTCAAAAGCAATTCTAGCCTGGTCTGGCTCACCAGCACAGGCATAAGCTTCAATAAGTAGGGCGCAGGAGTTGAGATTTGGCATAATCCCACTAAACTGCATAGTGTTGAAGACTCTTTGAGCACCAATAGCATTACCTCGACGAGCAAAATACTTTAACAATGTCTTGTACACCTCTAATCCTACGTTTATATCCTTAGCTTCCATCTCTCTTATCAAAGACTCTCCTGCTTCAGGCATTCCTGCTCTCACATAAGCCATAATCATTGCGCCATATGCTTTTTGATCCAGCTGAAAACCGGATTGTCTCATATTGTCAAATATGTATCTTGCCTTATCAAATTTGCCTGCTTTACTGTACATCCGGATTAAAACAGTAAAGATAGTTGCATCGCACACGAAACCCCTCTCCTCCACGGTCCCAAATACTCTTTCAGCATCTTCCAAATGACCTTTAGTTGCATAGGCATCTATAAGTTTTGTATAATCACGAATGTTGGGTTCAAATGATTCTAAACTGAGAGCAATTTCAGTTATCTGCAATTACATTCCATCAATGGCATCAGTGGACCCAAATTCACGCTGAGGGAAGTGAATCACCAAACGAAGAACAGTGACAATTACGTGAATGTCTGACTTCTGATGAGAATATAACCAGCATAGATATCCTAAATACATCTATCTAAAAGCATGCAGACAGATATCAATCTTGAGGCACCTATTTAGTTATGCTAGATATCAAGGTTTTTTTTATTGACTTTTCTAAGCAAAAAGGAGGAAAAAACATATAAGTGACACTCCAATGGAAATTAAATTTATGGATGAATTGTCACGTGATGGTTAAATGGATGTCAACTTTAATGTCAAGAATAAAAGTGAACAACTCACACCACTACACTAGCCCTAGTTGCCATTGTAAGAATACCTCTCGACGTAATGAAGACTGAAAAAATCAAGCATTAAAAATTGCATTCCATGGATACTATATGGACACTCATCACTGAAATAAACTAGTCAAGTGCTCAAGCCATCAGTCATGATAAATCATAAATCTTAACTTCTTAGCTATGACATTGCAAAAACTGTTAGTTCAGTTTGATATATGAAATGAATTTGCAAACCCCCTTGCAAGTAGTTATGTCTTACCATATCTTTAAGCCAATTTATTAGGTAGTATCATGTGAAATGTACTATATTTGAAAGAGACTTGGTATCTCTTCATTTCCTTGACTATGCAATTTTAGATGATTGCTTAAGCTGGTAGTTTCTGTCGAATCCATTTTTGCAGGGGATGGGTAAAAGTGATAGGCCAAGTGATTCTTGGGATTGATAAGTGAAATTCATTATGGAGGAACTTATCACTCCACCAAAGGCTACTTGTATATGCTCTTCAACCGCATTGGACTCAGATGCTGATATGAAATTTCAACCTTCTTCTGAAATTGGAAATTACATCTATGAGTGAAACAATATGAACAAGGAGCGTTTTGTAGAAAATTCCACATGCAGCAATAATGAATACGATATGTCAGCATCGTCAGACATCAGCTTGTATATTATGAATTGCTCGTACGTAATGTCAATTTGTAATAACTGTCTAATTACCCAGAGCCTATTCTTTCTTGTGAACAAAAGGCAATTACCTCAGTCTTTTACGAGGTACAAAACATCAGAAATATGAGTGTTATGCAGGGAGGCATCCCCTAGTTCTTGAGCATGGACCAATACTAGTGAGGGTCCCATGAAAATTATGGGAAGGTCTCTTTTTTTTACATTTTTTGTCACTTTCATGTTCTCTTACATTTTGAACAGAACTCCTAAAGTTCCCAATAGAATAATCTGTCATTTTCAGCAAAAACAATATAGCCTGAATCCTGAGAATGACCCTGACAAATACAGTAGAAAAAAATATGTAAACCTTAAGCCTTCCTCAAGGCGTAGAGTGAGTGAGAGAGTGTGAATTTGACAGTTTGGGTGCTTTGGAGAGAAGTGACACCGTCAATTTACAAATTTTTTAAAATGTCCCTGTATTTGACGTTTATTTTAATATCTAACATTTGACAGAAATGCATATAGCAATAGGCCAGAACATAACCAATTTAAAGGGTATTTTTGTTTTCGATTATCCATGATGTTATGGTGGCTATGTGCACCCTTAGAACTTAGGTATCACCCTGTGTTTTGGGTTCATCTCCCTTCAGAAACTGTGTAAATTTCTGAAATGGGTAATATACATTGAATTTGTATTAATTTAGCAAAGTAAATCTACACTAATTTTGAGATCTGAAAAGGGACCTGGCCTATAACCAACTCAAACTGGACAAGCAAAGTCAGGCAGATAGCACAGAACTTGAAAGAGTCAAACTACTTGCGGGCTGGTTAGTGAGAATGCAATATTTAGGTCATGAACACCGACATGCCTGCGCCAACTTTCAGTCAGAACAAGATTTGCATTGAATGTCATGGGCATCCCCAAAAGTATGAAGCCCCCAACAAACCACACTAGAACTCTTCCACATAGAACCAATGGCAATGTGCCACAACGTACACATAGGCAGGTGAGAAGAAACATGTCAACCAAGACACCAAAGGCAAATCATTGAAGTAAAATGGCACATCACTCACCCTGGGTTGCAGGAGGCTGTACAGATCAGAATATTGCAACAGCACGTCCTCGAGCCTACATGCATGTCCTGACAGCTTTTTTTCATATGCGAGCAAAAACACGGAATTGAAAAGTGGATGTTTGTCAACAATGTAGTAAGCCACGATGCAACTTGTTAAGCGTAATGCCAGGGTACATATAGAGCTGCCTAGGGACACAATTGGCAGTACACCCCTAGCAATGTCATGGAAGGTGTCATGGATCAAGCAAAGTTTGGATGAACTCGGTGCCAAGTGGTGAGCTAGGGGCCAAGCTTGCCGGACGTCTACAAATGTGTATGAGACATATAGGGACTTAGGACTTACTAATTCATCTGACTCCTGTTGAACTGGGGCCACCTAGGTCAATACTCACCGTCTATACTAATGCCCTACCCAATTCTGATCTAAAATTGATTAGCTTGACCCTAGCTTCGACGACATCACCCGGCGGTGTTTTTTCGGCTCCAGTCTCGGTTCTGATTGTTTACACACCACACTTTCACCAACCTTGTATCTGCAACATTCATAAGGAATGTCAGGAAGATATAATTCGATAAGAGCTAAACAAGATACAAAGCTCTTCTGAGAAAAAAAAGAACAGATCTACTCGCTCAAAAATAATAGATGATGTAATATATGCAATATGAATTCCAAGTCAAAGAAATAAAAAAAATATCCAAGAAATAAAAAAATTATACTTTTAGGTTATTCTAGTAGTGAGTCATCAGATAATAAAAACGGTATTCCCATTGTCCACCCAATAGACGGTTCTCTCTCGTTGTACTGCTTCTCTAGATTGAGAAAAACTAAAATCAGCAATGCATTTCTGACAGGTAAGTGCTCTAGCCGAATTCGGTGCCAGACCTTTCCGTCTGGAGACCGTTTTTTGACATTTCGGCCTTCATCCACCACGTCAGGAGGTTTGGGGATTTCCCCAATGAGCGGAATAGGTATCCGTTATCTCGCTTATTATTCCTCTATGAGTATTGCTCAGGATAGAGGACGTTGTTGGTTCTCCGATACTTCGGCTTTGTTGGGTTCTATTGGTATTCAGATGGATCATCTTCCCCCCTTTCATTATTCCCTGAATGCTCCCAGTCACCTTCTACCCACCAAGCAGGTGTTGAATAGGTCCATTAGAGAGGATATTTACAGGTGTTTTATTCAAACTACTTGGGTGAACCCCCATGGCGGCTTACGTCCTAAGATGGCCTTTTATGCAGAGCATTTTCTTGAGATCAGCGACGGACTCATCATCCGCCCCCCAGTACACCTTTCGCCATTGGATGCATGCCCCTCCACATACCCCTGGGTCAGTTTCGGGTGGGCTCCCACATATTGCATTGTGAGACGGATCATCATATTGACCACAGTGATAGACTTTGCAGGCTCTGTAGCCTTCAAGAGGTTGAGACTGAGGACCATTTCATCTTCTGCTGCCCCGTATACTATGAGATCAGGGGACAATTTCATTGCCTCTTCAGAGGGGTTCAGACCCTAAACCGGCTTTCTTCAGATATATTGACCAGCGGTGCCTTGCCCTCTATATCCGTGAGTCTCTGGAGCTCCGTGACCAGATTCTTCACCCACCTCCGAGAGTCATTTCCACGAAACGGATTACATCTTTCTTTCCGGTTCTACCCGCAGTGGGTTGGTACCAAACCGGCAGAGCCACTCTGATCCTATTACAGGGCATAGATCAGTTCGTTCCCAGCTAGACCTTCACAACTCCCCCAATGGCCATCAGCCGGCTCGGCAGCGTAGACACATCTCAGAGGGCAATCCAGATCTACTCGTCTCCCTGGCGGTCATTCTAATCTTAGTTCTCTGCGGGGGAGGGGGGGGCCTCACACCCCCTCTTCGAGGAGTCATTCCATCAGTAGCTACTTCTTATCAGCTTTGAATGTTAGGAGGGACGGGGACTACCATTTCTGAGTAGACAGCTCCTAATCAGCCCCCTCCTTCATTCTCTTCTCCGCTTTCCTTCCCCCCTCTAACTCATTATCCCCGTCTGTGGGGGTTTTGTTTTCTTGGGGGTTTTTTTCTTGTTCTTCTCTTCTTCTCTCTCTTTTGTTCTCATGAACTCATTTTGAGTCTTTCCCCACTTGCACTTTGTGTATTGTTTGGACTGCAGTCCCATTGACCTACTTCTGTGGTCATTCGTTGGACATTAATATATTTATCTTATCTTATCTCTTTGTCATTTTGCATAGATTAGTTCATTTCCCTTCCCCGTTGCTCTATGTTAGCTTAGTGTTATATGTACATTGATGTTAGTTAGCATAGTGCTCTTATTAGATCAGCTCCTTAGCTTTCCTTTATTTACGTTTCAATTATATTAAGCATGCTTGTCTTATCCATCATCGATCTATACCTCCTCTCCCCCATCTACCAATATCCTAGGAGGGTACTCTCCTCTATCTTGACTGTGGGCCTTGGAAACCCTAGGTTGACATAGTGTAGGGATTACTACCCTCTAGATATGCAACCTTAGCGCTCGTCATAGCTCCTTTAAATCAACCATTGTGTGTCAGTTCATGTGAGTCTCCTATTCGTCGCCTCGATACCCTTGTAGAACAGAAGACTTAGGAGTGCAAGCCATTGAGACACATTCTTGGCCTGCCATACACAACTTCACAACACCCATAAACGTACCATAGATATGTTCACAAGATGATTATCATTGGCTCCATCGATTCTCATTGCCAGCAGTGGTCTTAACTAAAATTAGGGTACATCAAGCCTTCAAACGACACTAGACTTGCCCCTCCACATTAACTCTGATAATAATAATAATAATATCCCCCATTGCTATGTATATCTTCCGGTGCCATACAAAAGACATACGTGCCAAAAATAACCATACACTATGCCATGGAAAACATGAATCAAGATCACACATGTATGCAAAATGACCATAGAGAATTTACTAGTTAAAACCTTTGAGTAATGACCTAATGATTCTCGTAAGAGGTGTACTAAAACATCGTGCAAGCTCTTAGACCTAAATTTCGAGGGAATTCAAGTGACCCGGATGAGCAAAAATAACTGCTATACCACATTATATACATAAAACATAATGCACTTTTTTTGGTATAAAAATCTCATACTGAGAATGCATTATTCAATCATTTCCCTAAAGGAACCAACTAGGGTTTATGCAATACCTCATGGACCAAATTCTAAGGCATATTTGTATCTTAAAATGGCATACAATTGATGGTAGTTGCTTCTTCCATTATGAAACACTAGTAAGAAGGTCCCTAATATCTTTGTTTCCTTCACTTAAATGAATCTACAAACAAGAAATCAGATGTATGTCCTATAATATCTCATTTTACTATCGTGGATAGTGGTAGGACTCCCCCAGGAAAATTACTCTCCTCGGGGAATATCATAAGAACTACATATCTCCAACTAGAGACCATATAGATAATAGGGCCCCTAGGCTGTAGTTTTCATAAAAGACAAACAATTGTCGATGAGATCACTAGGTTGATTGGTTAAACGGGAAGGTTGTTTCTGATTTAACAAATGTGGAATTTGTGAAACCCTAATTGCAGAGTCACGTATGATAAATAAATGATAAGCAATTGCTGGAATATATATGACACAAGCAATAAGCTAAAGTAAATATGAAACCCTAAGTGCAAGAGAGAGGATGAATAGACTTAATCTGATTTGCAATTAATCCCATGAAGTGATCTGGACTGGAAAATTAATGAACACGAGGAAGGCCATACCATCGCAATGTGCTAACTAAAATTTTGAATTGTCTGAATAAGCCTGGACTGGGGCACCTGGGACTGGGGCAAGGGCACCTAGGCACCAGAGACCTCTGTTGGGCACCTGTGACTATGCGAAAAAGCTCAGAAACCTGGTTTTTTCTGGTGTCGCAAGCTAGTCACTAATACCTTCGTCGTTGGTCACTTATGTATCGCATTATGATCGCATGAATTCTCCTATAACCTGTAAAAGAATTGATGGCCTGCAAAACCCTCAAACCACATCAAATCCCAAAAAGAAAAGATGCAATATGGGGAGTCAGACTGACCCCGGCAGTCACCTGACTGAGTGAACTTATGACTAAGCATTGCACTACATCTCATAGCCTCCATGTAGTTCTTGTGCATGTGTGATAGAATCGTGTCCTAGTGAAGCCCTTGTGCAAGTGCACGAATAGTTGGGCGATAGCTAGATATAGCAATGTAGATAGATGTGTGGATGGAAAAATGAACTTCCCCTCCTATGAAGTGTATGCAGAAAATGCAGACCCCTTGTCCCTTGAATGAGTGCTAGATGGATTCTTTTGATGCTCTTAGATGCCTTTGGATACAACCTTAGGTGATGATAATAGATGTTTAGAGCTTGGTCCTTTATTTTGGTCACATAGACTTTATATTTATATGATTCCCTTGGTTGAATTTCGTAATTAACAATTGGAAGGCCATGACCCATAAGAAAATAAGATGCCCAAAAGATAAAAGAGGCCCAAAAGAGGCGAGTAAGATAGAAAGAGGTTGGGGGCGCCCAGAGGGGATAAGGGCGCCTGGGTGCTAGTGTCCTAGCTAGGGATTGGTGTTCGAATCCAAGAAATATAAAGATATAGTAAATTACCGACTGGGCTAGTGTAGGGTGTGTAAGACCAGAAGAGAAAGAAAGAAAGAAAGCAAAGAGGCCAAAGATAGTTGTCAATTACTAGTTTTCTCGCTTAGGAATCATATGAATATGCTAGTATGTTGATTAGGACCTAGAAATGTACCCAAGTGCGTGAATACTCGATTTAGACAAGAGATGTGTCTACATTTTCCCCCACTTTATGTTGTTGAGTGAATACTCGATAACATAAAGTAGATAAGAGATGTGTACCTGATAACCATGTAGAGTGTGATGGCGATAACGTTTGCCGAGGAGACAAGTAAAAGTGTGAGAGTGATAAAAATGAAGCATGGAAGCTAAGAAAGAGGAAGTGACCCTAGGGGTGAAGTGTATTGTGTTTGTACCATGTTGTACCTATTTTTGTTATTGTTTTTTGAGGTGTAGGGTGTGATTTCTTGTTATGTATTAAGGAAAGAACCTACAAAAGAAGAGCAAAAGAAGTATTCAAAGTATGCATATATGAAAAACTTGATTTAAGTATGTAAAATGTGTAAAAAGTAGTAAAAGGAAAGTGTGCACCTGATCCGTGAAGAGTGAAAAGGATAGAAAATGTCCTAAGACTCATTGTAGAAGAGACATATTTTTTCGGTCGAATCTAGAGAGCCAAGAACGAGAGTTTTTAAGGTGATACTCATGACCAAAAAGACATTTTTTGGGTGATCTATGTCATGGAATCTAAGGAGTGTTGGAGACGTTTGGCGAGAATAAGATGTCCCGGGGACGTCTCCTTCCATGATAGCTTCCTTGCATAGGACAAAAGTCCCGGTGTTAGTAGAGAAGAGGTGTAGGGTCTGTGCTAGATTTTCCCCGATAACGTTTCATGGGACTTCTAGTGTATGTATTAGGAATAGGATGGTTAAATTAAGTTCAAATTGTTCTCATTGATAAATGTTTAAGTAGAACGTCATAAGGTAGACTATGCATTCTAATTGCAAAGATATTGTCAAACAGTCAAAGTACATCACTTAGGAATGTTGTGAACAATTTTCTTATGAGTAAATAAATTGTACACAAGTGGACTGGTAGGCATGTTTAAATGTTCATGAGTTACCAGGCAAATACATATTAAGTATCTAAGTGATATGGACATGATAGGACCCATTAGTATAGCTATATGTATGACTAATAAGTTTTGTAAGGATGAGAGGTCATAAATGTTGTTCCTGTATGTGCAATGGTGTGATTGAATATTATAGAATATGTGGTGACTGATTCGGGGTAAAATGTAATGCCCCCCTCATGTTGGGTATCTGTTATACTTATTAATATTTAGCTTAATGTACAGAGAGGACCAGACGTTGTTCGGAATATATTGATCCCCCTGGATTTCCTATCCATCCCGAAGATAGTGCTTGGAAAGCCTGGAAGTTACTAAACACGTCTCACCACATGAAAACGTCTATCAGACAAGTATTAGGAAAACAAGAAAAAGTAGCACCTAAGAGTGAAAGTGTAACATGATCCGTGCTAAGAGTGAAAAGACCACGAAAATCACTTCCTACAAAGCTGCATGTTAATATTAAGATTTACTTTGATTTTTTCAAGTCATCATTCACGCCAACAAGTCGAGTTTTTTAGGTGATGTCATGACAAACAACGAGTTTTTTGAAAGCAGATCTCATGCCACGGAACTAAGAGTGTTGGGCAGAGAGGTCTAATGTTAATCTAGCATCCATGAATTCTTCCGGTTAAATTTATACACCACTGCCAGATGGTGTCAATCCGGGTTTAGTTCCATGTAAAATTGTTCCATAATGTGCTTGATCTAAGTAGTAAAAAAGGAGATTGTAGGAGATAGAATGCATTACTGAATTCTGAGGCACAAAAACTATCATGTGAAAAATGTTCTATGTCAAATGCTATGAATTGAATAGGATCTAAGAAAGTAATTAGTAACTACCCCATGGTCATAGGCGCCCAGGAAAGGTCGCAGAGCGCCCAGGCACTAGTGTTTATATCTGGGTGCTAGTGTCTATGTACTGAACTGAGGACCCAAGTCAAATTCTGGGTCGTTTTCTGTAATTGTAGACTCTATTTTGTTCTTGTACTGTGCAAGTATGTACTGTAAGATTTGAGCTATGTATGGGGTGACTGATTCACCCAATGTATGCCCCCCATTTGGGGTGCATGTGACGTCGCTAGGAGTATGCGGCCCAAAAGAGAGGACCTCTAATGCTGATCTAAAAATGTGGATACCCTGTAAAGGGGAGGGAATGTGCATGGTAGAAACCAAGGCACATGTAAACAAAGTGGCTAGAAACATGTGTTAGTAGAAAAAGTGAAAATCATGCTAATAGAAGATAATGTAAACAAGCCAATAGTGCAAACAAGATGGACCGCAAAAAGAGGGTTTCAAACATGGGACATCGCTCACAATGTCACAAGACAATCAGGGCCAAAGTGGCCAAAAGCATACAAGCAATGACAACAAGACATAGGGCATATCCCACAAACAATGACATACAATGGTCAAAACAATGGCAAATAGTAAGTAACAAATGTATCAGACAACCATGGTGGCAAATAGTTCCTACAAGGAAAATTTTGCACATGAAGCACCCGTTAGCATGTTAGAAAGATAAAGAGTATGTCAAAGCATGTATAGTATCAATGAAAAAGTAGTGTGCTAGTAAATAATAGAAGTAGTATAAAATGAAACAATAACACCTTGTGATGTGTAAGAAGAAAGTAGATGCCCCCATGAGCCTCGGTGGGATTGGTAAGAGGTATAATTCCAAGCATCATTGTTGCATGTAAAGATATGTAGAAATTATACATTCACAACTAGAGATACCAAGTGAACATGCACATGTGTATATGATAAAGATAATGACATATTGAGTATATTGTCTAACATAGGAAACAAAGTGTACATGTAAGTATAATATAAGCAAGAAATAATGTGCAACCAAGATATGCAATATGTTATGTATGAGTGAGATGGAATGGATATGTAAATGTGAATGTGATAGGGAGAAGATGTGCCCCCCAAGTGAATGTGGATGAGTATGAGATGAGGTTTCATTTATAAAATACCCCTCAACAATCAAGAATGAACCATAGAACAAGAGTGTGTCATCGGGAAATGGTTTGAAAGTGTGATGCTAGAAATATAGATCATGAAGCGTAGAAAGTGTGAAAAGTGAATGTGGTGAGGTTCATTTCAGATTTAGACCCTCAACAGTCGAGTATGAACTAGACTAGAGTGGGTCATGATAAGTATGATGTGTGAGAATGGAGTGCTAGAAAGATGTATCGTGAAGAATTTTAGAGTGTGAAATGTGTAATGTGTGAGGTTCATGGATGTAGTATGCCCTCAACAGTCAAGTGTGAACCTTAGCACAAGAGTGTGTCATAGGGTAATGATGATACAAGTTGTGTATCAAGTTGTGTAAGGATGCTTATAAAGATGAATGCATGAAGCACAGAGCATAAGAGTAAATGATAGACACTTGATGATGTTAGGAGGGGGGAAGAAGTAAGCATGATGCCCCCTAAGTGTATGATGATGAGTAAGTTATCCAATGAAAGTGAAGGGCAAGGGTCCTCCACCCGATGTCTTGAGGAGATAAAGGCATGTGACCATGCTCTAAGATCGGTGGTGTATGAGACTAATGAATGTATGTATGTGTGAAGAAAGCCTAGGAGGTGATGAGCACCTATGTGAAGGAGACCTAGGAGGTGATGAGCACCTATGTGAAGGAGACCTAGGAGGTGATGGTGAAATAGACCTAGGAGGTGATGAACACCTATGTGTAAGGGGGTTGCTCCTAGTAGGGGACTTAGACCAAGAAGATGGACTAGTGGAACCGATGAGAATGAGTAGGTTGTGTGTGAATAGGAGAGCTAGGTGTAGAATGTGCCTTAGATTTGAGAGGTCCAAGGGACCTAGATGCTCTAGCTAGTGCAATGGAAACCTCAAGAGGAGGTTGAGGCCACGGTGTTGCATGGTGGAACACCTTTGATAGTGATAACTTGCTTATTGTGAATGAATTTTAGACACAAGTGATTCATGGAAATGATAGCTTGAGTGGCACGGAGCCAAGGAAGACCTAAGAGCATGTCACAGCCTTTGACTGAAGGTGCCACAACGAATGACACAAGCATGGTGAGAGGCCCAACTGTAACTAGAAGCTTGACATAGCCATAAGATTTAGGAACTGGATATGAAATATGAGAGAGTGGGTAGTTAATAGTGACGAGGAGTGCAATAGAGCACACACCCATATGAATCGATGGATCGATCATTGTATTATTGATAGTATGAGGCCCAATAGAAGCATTGATATGTAGTGTATTAGAAGAGAATGTAGCATGATAATTGTGATCAGAGAATGTAATGAATGGTGGAGATGCATCAACATTAGCAACTAGAAAATCAAGAGGCCCCAATGAAGGAGGAGGCACAACACGATATGTATGATTGGCTGAAGAATCAACAGCTTTCTTGTCA
Source organism: Taxus chinensis (assembly GCA_019776745.2). Taxonomy (NCBI): domain Eukaryota; kingdom Viridiplantae; phylum Streptophyta; class Pinopsida; order Cupressales; family Taxaceae; genus Taxus; species Taxus chinensis. Next base: position 851,315,289 of record CM034150.1, read on the forward strand.
TGCTTAGGTAGAGGATCATTAAATATTTTGAGCTTTTTGTTTTCATTGACCACGTAGATGTTGAAGGCTCAGGGAGCTCGATTGCATTGTTGTCAATAAGATCTTGAATGAGATGCCTGAGTTTGAAACATTGATAGTAGGATGCCCAATGCATTGATGATAGTCACATCTAGTATTTTCGTTCATAATTGTGTCCTTTAGGGTACGAGATGGATCTAAATTGAGTGGAGGAGGAAGCGTAATAAGATTGCTCTCAATAAGTTGTGGTAATAGAATGCGTGGAGCACAAGGAAATTTTGTGAATGTACGCTTTGGAGGTTGTCATTGAAGCTTTTCAGGAGTAGAAACAATGTTAACAGTAGCTTTTTCTTCAGTGGGCTTAGGAGATGGCTTGAAAGTTGATTTGCTTTGAAACCGATTAGAAGATGAAGATGAAGCTTGATCATGATACTTGAGTTTTCCCATAGAGATAAGTTTTCCTTCATGTAATTTAAGAGTATGACATAATTGATCAAATGAAGGAGATGTTTCAAAGATGACACTCTCTTGTAGAGGTGGTAAGAGACTTTGGACAAATAGATCTTGAAGTTCTGAGTCAGTGAGCACATTGGTCATCTTAGCTAGGTTGTTCTTATATCGTAAAACATAGTCCACTAGATGCTCATTAGATCCTTGTTTAATTTGTGCAAGTTGAGCATAAGATATCTTAGAACTGATATTGATTGAAAAATGTGCAGAGAAAAGCATTGGCTAAATGCGTAAATGATGTTACCGAATGAACAAGTAGATCGTAAAACCAACGCATAGCATAATCTTGGAGGCTTCTAGGAAAGAGCTTAGCTAGTAATGTATGATCATCTGCATAATCTAGACATGCCACATGAAAATATCGGAGATGCTCTTGAGGGTCACCATGGCCATTGAAGGTGGGCAGCTTAGGAGTGAATGAAGTTTGGAGGAAGTGCATAAGTGGAAATGGCGGGTGCAAAAGGAGTGTGAAGGAGTAAGGTGGAATCAAGAGATGGAGATGCACGAGAAGTAGCCTGCTGAAGTTGACATATTTGAACTTGGAGATCCTGATAGAGAGAGGCTAGGTCTTGAGTGCCAGCGGAAGAGACTTGTCATGTGTGAGAAATAATAGGCAGAGTGAAGTGGTTGGGGAGTAGGCATAGAAACGAGAACAGTAGAAGTAGGTGGAATGGTGGAATTAGGAGGTTGAGTAGCAATAGGCATAGAAGTGGTAGTGGATGTAGGAATATTAAGCTCAGCGAGATTGGTGGCCTCCTCACGAGCAACGAATAAGAGAAAATCTAGATCTTGTGGATGTTCAACAAGATGAGCATTGAGATCTTGAAGGTCTTATTCAGTAAAGGGTTCATAAGATTGCAGCCATGATAAAATAATGAAAAAATACCTAGAAGCAAGGTTGGGTTCGAAGCAATGGGTTCACCAAATGATTTAACAAATATAGAATTTGTGTTAAACCCTAATTGCAGAGTCACATATGATAAATAAATGCTAAAAGTACAATATTTGACACAAGCAATAAGCTAATAAATATGAAACCCTAAGTGCAAGAGAGAGAGAGAAAAGGACTTAGTTGATTTCACTTGATCCCTAGAACTGATCAGACTGGAAAATTGATGAACAGGAAGGGAAGACTGTTGCAATGCACAGTAAATTCTGGAACTTTCGAAGATATGCCTGGACTAGGGTGCCTAGACTGGGGCGAGGGCGCCTAGGCGCCAGAGACCTCTGTTGGGCGCCTGTGACTGCGAAAGGAGCTCAGAACCTGGTTTTTCTGGTGTCACAAGGTGGTCGTTGATAGTCATTGTTGGTCGCCTGTATGTCGCACTATGATCACTGAATTTCTGTAACCTGCAAAGACAATGTTGACCTACAAAACCCTCAAACTACATCAAATCCCAAAAAGAAAAGATGCAATATGGGGAGTCAGACTGACCCCGGAAGTCACCCGACTGAGTGAACTTATGACCAAGTGTTGCACTACATCTCAGACTCCATGTAGTTCTTGTGTGTGTGTGAAAGAATCGTGCCCTAGGAAGCCCTTGTGCAAGTGCACTTGATAACGAGGTGATAGCTAGATGTACCAATGTAAATAGATGTGTGGATGGAAAAATGAACTTCCCCTTCCTATGAAGTGTATGTAGAAAATGCAAGTCCCTTGTCCCTTGAATGAGTGCTAGATGGATGCCTTTGATGCTCTTAGATGCCTTTGGATGCAACCTTAGGTGATGATAATAGATGCTTAGAGCTTGGTCCTTTATTTTGGTCACATAACTTTGTATTTATATGATTCCCTTGGTTGAATTTCGTAATTGACAACTGGAAGGCCAACCCATAAGAAAATAAGATGCCCAAAAGATAAAAGAGGCCCAAAAAGAGCGAGTAAGATAGAAAGAGGTTGGGGTGCCCAGAGGGGACGAGGGCACTTGGGTGTTGGCATCCTGGTTGGGTGTTGGTGTCCTGAAGTCATGAAAGATAAAGAAATAAAGTACCAACTGGGTTGTAGGGTGTAAAAGACCAGAAAGAAATACAAGAAAGCAAATAAAAGAGGCCAAAGATAGTTGTCAATTACTAGTTTTCTCGCTTAGGAATCATGTAAATGCAAGTATGTTGTTAGGACCTAGAAATGTACCCAAGTGCGTGATTTTGTGTCTACAGTTTCCAGCCCCACCCAAGTTCAATTCTTAGTATCTAACGGGCATCATGTTAAATAGATATGCAATTAATTGTGGCTGATCGTGACTGATTGTAACAGCAGTTCATTGTTGTAATGAAATTACTTGTATAATTCAGATCATGAGCAGAAATATAACACCCAATAACACAATATTCCAGAATAATGATCTCAATATGCAATAAGAATAGCTACGCCACTTCGAGGGGGCAACCTCCAAACCATACAATAATACTCAAATGCTCCAATGATGATCAAATACTACCTACTAACCTCTATATATACTATTCCTATGTTATGGCCAACACCAAGGCCGACCCACTAATGAAAATATAACATATATGAAAGAAATACATAATGATAAGAAGTTATGATAGCCACAAGTCGGCTATATACATCCAATATAAGATATATGATTAAGGGCGTAGCATGCCCCTCCCCTTCAAAGCAACATTGTCCCCAATGTTGAGAAGATCTGGATGCTGCTGCAGGAAATTTGCATCCTCCCAAGTTGCGTCTTCATTGTCTAGATTTTTCCACTTGATCAAATACTCAGTGATGACCCTTGTCCTCAACCTCTTAGTGCGTGTTTGAAGGATGCATTCTGGTTCCAGGATGATTCTGCCCTCTTCATCAAGCTCTGGTAACACTGTCTGGGTTGATATTGTCTGTCCAATTACCTTCTTTAGGCAAGATACATGGAATACTGGATGAATTCGAGTAGTTGGAGGAAGTTCCAGTTTGTATGCTACATTGCCAATCTTCTGTAACACTTGATAAGGACCATAATATTTAGGTGAAAGCTTGTTATCCTTTTTGTGTTGTTTTAAGGACATTTGCTTATATGGTTGTAAACGCACAAAAACCCAATCACCGACTTCAAAATGTCTTTCACTGCGATGTTGGTCTGCCTGCTGCTTCATGCGGTTTTGTGACATGGACAAATTCTCCCTGAGACTACAAAGCACCTCTTGTTGGTGTTGAATATGTTCTTCAACTGCTCGAACCTTTGGCTGGACTCTCAAAGATGAAGTGATAGATGGTGGATGATACCCATATAATGCCAAGAAAGGAGACATTTTAGATGAAGTATGAAAGGAGGTGTTATACCACCATTCTGCCAGCGGCAACCATTGGACCCATCTCGCTTGCTTATCTGATGTAAAACAACGAAGATATCCCTCCAAGCACTTGTTTACCACCTCTGTTTGCCCATCAGACTGGGGATGATAAGAGGAACTACGAGCTAGTTGTGTGCCCAAGCATGAGAACAAGTCAGTCCAAAAATTACTAGTAAAGATAGGGTCTCGATCACTTACTATAATCTTTGGTGTCCCATGTAGCTTCTGAATTGTATCCCTGAAGGCCGTTGCTACTGTACTCGCAACAAATGGATGTGATAAAGCACAAAAATGGGCATATTTGGTGAGTCTATCCACCACCACCATGATTACATTTTTACCTTCTGATTTAGGCAATCCTGTGATGAAGTCCATAGACACCTCTTCCCACCTCTGGCTAGGAATAGATAGAGGTTGTAAAAGACCTGGGGACTTAATTGTTTCGCCCTTATTTTGCTGACAAACCATGCATTCTGCCACAAAATTTTGTACATCTCCTTTTAACCCTTCCCAGAAAAAATCATGCTTGATACGATGATAAGTCTTTAAGAAGCCAGAATGACCCCCTACTGGAGAAGCATGGAGCTCAGATAGAACCCTATTTTTAAGGATTGAATTCTTACATAGATATAATCTATCTTTATACCATAAAACATCTCCTTTCCATAAAAATTTTTCTGACATGTTTGGATCTTGTTGGAGATTTTGAATGAGATTTTGTGTACCTGGGTCATTTTTCCATTCAGACCTTGCATCCTCTATCCAATCCTCCTGTAATACAGATATGGCATACAACAATGCCTGGGCAGATTCATCCTTCCGAGATAAAGCATCAGCAACTACATTCTCTTTCCCTTTCTTGTATATTATCTCAAAATCATACCCCAACATTTTTGAGACCCATTTCTGTTGTTCTTCTGATGATAAGCGTTGCTCTAAGAAGTATTTCAAACTATCATGATCTGTCTTTACTTTGAAATGTCGTCCCATTAGATATGGTCTCCATTGTTTCACTGCATGAAGTATTGCTAACATTTCTTTCTCATAAACTGGTTTAGAGATATTCTTACCTTTGAATTGACGGCTCTCGAAAGCAATGGGTCGCCCTTCTTGCATGAGTACTGCCCCCATCCCATACCCTGAAGCATCACATTCAACAATGAATGTTTTTGAAAAATCTGGGGTGGCTAGAACTGGAGTGGTGCACATGGCCTCCTTCAACTTCTCAAAGGCCATAGTAGCTTGCTCATTCCAATGGAAAGAGTCCTTCTTCAATAAAGTTGTGAGTGGTGCTGCGATGCTGCCATAATTCCTTACAAATCTACGATAATAACCTGTAAGCCCCAAAAATCCTCGGAGATTTTTTAGGGTTTTGGGAATCTTCCATTCAAGCATGGCTTTTATCTTGTTAGGATCCACTTTAACACCTTCATAAGAGACAATATGACCCAGATATTCAACCTCCTTGACACCAAAAGAACACTTAGAAGGCTTTGCATAAAGTTGATGTTGTTCAAGAGTTTCCAACACTTTATTTACATGATGCAGGTGTTCCTCCCATGTTTTACTATAGATTAATATATCATCAAAGAACACTAAAACAAACTTTCGAAGAAATGGCTTAAATATTGAATTCATCAAGCTTTGAAATGTAGAGGGTGCATTTGTTAGTCCAAAAGGCATTACCAAGAACTCATAGTGTCCTTCATGTGTCCTGAAGGCTGTTTTATGAATATCTTCATCCTTGATTCTAATCTGATGATATCCAGAACGAAGATCAAGTTTTGTAAAGTAAACAGCACCATGTAACTCATCTAGCAAATCATCAATTACAGGAATAGGAAACTTATCTTTAACTGTGTACTTATTGAGTTCCCTGTAATCTGGACACATGCGCCAATTGTCATCTTTTTTCCGTACCATCACTACAGGAGAAGAGTAAGCACTTTGACTATGACGAATAAGTCCTGCTTCTAACATCTCTTGAACTATCTTCTCAATCTCACTCTTTTGCATATAGGGGTACCTATAAGGTCTGATGTTGGGTGGTTGACTCCCTGGTACTAGCTGGATGGCATGGTCATGGTCTCTTTTCGGAGGCAAACCCTTGGGCATTTCTCCAAAAACCCCTGAGTGCTCATCTATAATTGCTTGCATATCTGCGGGTATAAATGTATTGGAATGATGTGCTTCCAATGAAAATAGTTGTGCCACAAACCCTTCTGCACCCTTTCTAAGCAATTTTTGCATCTGATGAGAACTTACCATCTGCGGGGATTTTGCTCTTAGTCCTTTTAGTTTAAAATTCCTCCCTTCTGACTGAAATTGCATGAACAACTCTTGGAAATTCATTTCAATGGTTCCCAAGGTGGTAAGCCATTGAACTCCTAACACAATGTCTGCTCCTCCCATGGCAATGGCATACATATTGCTAGTTAGCAAGTAATCTCCCATGGTGAGATTAATGTTATGGCATTTTCCTGAACAACTAACAGTTTTCCCATCAGCAATCATGACTTGACATTCTGGAGCTGGATAAACAAAGCAGTTCAAGCGTACCGCTAACTTATGATTGATGAAATTATGAGTACTTCCCGAATCAATCAATACTGTTACCCTCTGTTTTTTTAAGAATCCAACTACTTTGAGAGTTTGGGGAGTGCTAATACCAGAAATTGCATGGCATGATATTGTTGGTTGGGAATCTCCTAATTCCTCCTTCTGGCTCTACCTCTTCGTCTTCTTCATTTTCTTCTTCTTCAGTAGGTCCCTCAATGTAGAACAACTTCTTTTCTGCACACTTATGTCCTGGTCCAAATTTGTTGTCACAATTAAAACATAACCCTTTGGCTCTCTTTTCTTCAATTTGTTGAGGTGTCAGTCTCACTGGCCGAGGGAATGATGGTGGAAGGGTGCTACGATCTCTGATAGTACTGACAGTTTGTTTCCGACTTGAAAGAAATTTTTCCTCTGCCCTACGTGCCATGATCATAGAGTCTGAAACCTTATGAGGATTAAACATACGCACCTCAGTCTCAATTTGTTCTTTAAGACCCCCAAGAAATAAGTCATTCAAATTATCTTCAGGAATATTTTCCACCCGTAAGGAAAGGTTTTGGAATTGATGGATGTAATCTTTGACTGTTCCTGTTTGTCTGAGCTTTGCTAATTGGCTGAAATAATTCTCTGACACACTAGAACTATAGTGCAATTGCAACTCTTCAGTGAATACTGTCCATGTAACATTGAAGCCACTCTTTTTCCTTTGAGCACATAACCATCGATACCAAATGAATTGGTCAGGTTCCAGATACAATGATGCCATGGTAACCTTTTGTCCCAATGGAATCTGATGAAGATCAAAGAAATTCTCCATCTGGTTAATCCAATTGAGTGGATCCTTTCCATCAAACTTACGCATTTCCACTTTTGGAAGCATGTGACGGGCTTGTAGAGTGTTTGTATTTGGATTGGTCATGTTTGCAGATCCACCATGGTTAGTGTGAGTATGATTGAGTTGTGGCTCATTAGGAATGCTATGATGACCCATGATATTGTAGCTAAATTGTTGAATGAAATCCTCCAATCGTTGTCCAATCTTTTCTACATCTTTTTTGCTGGCCACTCTACTTTCAAGGTTTCGCAACTCTAACTCAAGATAGCTGACCTTATGGTCAGTTGAAGTAAACCCTAACCCTGAGGACTCTGTAGCTACCCCTTCTGACTCTAACTCCTCAACTATTATCTCATCCTTATCAGGGGTTTTACCCGGAGTGATGGAATTCTTTTTTCCTCTTGTCGAAGGCCCAGCCATGATGCCCCAAAATAGTAAGATTTAAGGATCAAGGTCGAAATTTAGGGTTTCAGATTTCAATAGGAATTCGGCCAAATTTTATAAAACTCAAAGAACGAACTCAAACTGATTTTTAATCTTCTTTCTGGAAATGTAAATAACTTTGAAAAATTCCACAAATTGCACCCTATGTAGCCGAATTATGAAAAAACATAAAACCGCTATAACTTTTGCAAAACAAGTCAAAAAGTATTAAAATTTTGAGGGAAGCTTACTTGACTGATTTCGCCACACCAAAAAAAATTTTGCAGAAAAATTCGCTACTGATGTTGAGATATGGACGAACCTTCAAAATTAGGGTTTGACGCAGTGTTGGCCGAGTTCAAGCTCTGATACCACTTGTAATGAAATTACTTGTATAATTCAGATCATGAGTAGAAATATAACACCCAATAACACAATATTCCAGAATAATGATCTCAATATGCAATAAGAATAGCTACGCCACTTCGAGGGGGCAACCTCCAAACCATACAATAATACTCAAATGCTCCAATGATGATCAAATACTACCTACTAACCTCTATATATACTATTCCTATGTTATGGCCAACACCAAGGCCGACCCACTAATGAAAATATAACATATATGAAAGAAATACATAATGATAAGAAGTTATGATAGCCACAAGTCGGCTATATACATCCAATATAAGATATATGATTAAGGGCGTAGCGCCATTAGTTCATATCATAAAAACTAGTATTCTAAGAGCACAACTGTATTCAAACTACTGAAATATACATTAGTTAACAGAAAGTGAGTGAAATATGCAGCTTGCCAGCTATTAACAGAGGCCCAATTGGCAAATACTTTGGTCCGAACTCACAATCAGGAATGCTCATGGAAGCATTGCAGCTTTATGCGCATCTTAAGCTATTAATCGATTCCAACGCAACACATACTGTGGTCCCAATTCAAAACCAGGATTGCCCATATAACTATTGCAGCTATATAAGTTTGCGAACACATCGTATATGGCATCGCCCATCCCATATCCCTAAACAATTAACTAGCTAGGACAACTTGAGTCCAAACCTATCAGAAATAAGACAGTAGTATCAGGGCCAATACTCATTGCCTAATAAACATGAAATCAAGTTAGCAACATTTTAAAAGATACATTTAAAGTGGTCCAGATTCGCACTGCATTTTACAGAGCTCTGTTCAGGAATGGTCAAACTGATGACTGATAACAATTTCCCATATTTTTTCCATCATAATCTAATGAGAAGCTAAATCGAAAATTCACCATGGCCAAATCTGCTGAAATAATATTTCCAATTTTTTGTTGTTGCATTTCAGGAAGCCTAGAATCTTGTTTATTGGTAGGGCCATGAGAAAATGTCAACTTTGTCAATGACATTGGCACCTTTGGAATCAGCTAGCATGTCCACAATCATCTTTTTCCTCCATATCGTGCAAATCAACAACTAGGTTTTCCACATTAACACGTTCTTCCCAAACCACAATGTACTTGAGACTTGAGAGTAATAAATGGTCGGTTCACCTAAGAACATAGAAACAAATCTAATCAACAGTGGCTCAATCAATACCAAATGAATTGTTATTTGTGGATAAGCATATATTTGTTTCATAGAACTTAGGGACAGTGCAATAGAATCTACCAGCTACACCAAGGTTTTATGTACTTCAAGAATCACTTCTTCTCAGTAAGTCAGTGGCTAGTTTGTCACATCCTCTCTGCGCTGTCTCTGAACCAGCCTTCTCTTGTGACAGGTGGCAGAAAAGTTTAATAACTATGACCAAAAAAAAAAATCGGTTTAAAAATTATCAGCATGAAAGGTGGACTTGTCACTTGGGTATGAAATGCAGCTTTGGGAAGCAACAGTGGTCACAATGTAGAAAGCAGGGATACGCCATATTTTGTTGAATAACATTTTATTTTAGTAAAGACTAATCATCTACATAGACATATTGAAGGAAAAATAAGTTTGAGTTGCATGGCAGAATTTACTCTATGATGAACTCCAAAACAAGGAAAATTACTGCTTCTTTCTAGAGACTCTAAATGAAGGTTAAAAAAGGATGGTTAGACTGTATATATATTTGAGTGTTACAACCAACTTAATGCACTTGACATTTGCCAAAAGTTAACACAAATCATAGTTTTGTGCAGACTTAAAAAATTGTGAAAATTGTTTAGGAAGGGTTTCCCAGTATCTACAAACTAATCACCTTCCACTGCTTACTTTACCAGAGAAGTACTGCTTCCTTTCAGACTGTAAATTTACAGGCTCTCTTCATTGGGAAACGCTAAACATGATCCATAACTTTTCTAAATTTCTCAAAATCCTATAGCTTTTCTTGACTACGTTCTCATGATATGTGTTGGTCTTTGTCTTCCATTAGTGAACTTCTATTGCATCTATATCATAAAAAGGATATTAAATGTCATTCTACCCTATGAACTATTTTCATCATTGCATAAAATGAAAGATGGAACCCAATAGGAGAGACGGCTTCTGCAAAATAGCAATATGAGAAGTAATGAGACTCCCTTAGAAGGGGAGTCAAATTGAAATAAGAAATACAGCTTTACCTATGCTTCAACAAGAGAGAGAATTTATAATACTGCCTACGATTCTTAAAAGTACAGAAGTTACAATAGCTTACAAGGAATGTAAAAAGGACTACATCAACTTAAAACTTAGTGTGTAAGAATAAAACTAGTAAACATAACAACCAAAACAGAGGGAAGTAGACCCAAATGGGAAAATACTGGCAGAGTCAAAATTGAGAGAATCAACACAATACAAATCAACCTTGTTAAGGGAATGCTCCTTGCCGAAAGAAACCACCCACAGAACCAAGAGAAAGATTACCATAGAGAAAAAAGCTCTAATCTGCATCAAATTCAGGAGCAGAATAAGAGTAGTATTCTCGTCAAGCACCATGAAAGATCTCATACAGGGTCTGATGATGATCTTCACAGAACGGCCTGGTCTAAGTGTACATCGAAGGGTTCAGACATCCTTGAAGAGCAAGTTACTAGCAAGGGAATGCCACGTATTTTGAGCAGAGCATTCTCTTGTGAAAATGAATATATTCTCAAATTGAAAAAAATATCATCTTGTAGAGCTTTCCCTCAACTGCCAACATGCAAAGAAGGAAACCATGATACCAAAGGCTGTATCAATTTTATTACATATTTTTTTTATTTTAAGTTGGTGAGGCTTAGAGTTCAAACACTAGTAATCCATGCTAATCGGATGTATGCGTTCATGGCCCAGCTGCTGAGAAATTCTCCCATAAAGGGTACACACAGGTCGCTTGAGGCCAGACAATCCTGATGACCTGGGGATTAAACTTAATTACAGAAGGAATCACTTACACCCTGCAATTGGTAAAAGCCAAGTAATCTCACCAGTGTAACTGGAGACAAAGTTTTCCCTGCCCGATTAGATGTTGACTCAACATGAACCCCGTCTATCACCATATCAATTGCTTCATGTTACTACCAGGCTGTGGCCCATTAGATATGAGAACATTGAGGGCTTCAGGCATCCTGCAAGAGCAGATTGCTAACAAGAAATTGCCACATATTTTGAGAAGAGCACTCCCTAGTGAAGATTATTACATTCTCTAATTGACAGAATATCATCTTTACAGCTTGCCCTCCAATTAAAGTACAAAAAGGGGAACCAAGGTGATCCATAGGGATCCAAAATGACTCTACTTCATCAGATCAGTCAGCACGAGGAAGGAAAAATAATACACGGAGGTTCTGTCTTATAGTAACAGGACCGCCACTTTGTGCAGAGCGGTGGTTACAAAACCGCCACCCATCCAAGGCGGCGGTCCTAAGACCGCCATTCTGCATTGGGCGGCGGTCCTGGCTCTTTTGGACAGAAAATAAAATATGAAACGAGCAACCTCAGAATTTGAAAGGTTGTTCGTGTCTCTTCTCCTCTATGACATTTCCCATCCTCCAGTACACGGGAGGACATGAGAAAGGCTATAAATATATGTTTGTAGAAGAGAATAAGATCATCGAAGCATGAAAGCAAGTGAGCAAGAAGTTCTTAGTGCTGGAATTGTGTTTTGTAGAAGAAGATGTGTTGAGACAAAGCAAGCAAGTAATTGGGAGGAAGTGTGAGATATTATCTACTTCTCTTTCATACTTATTGTAAATTTTGTACTTATTGTTTAAATTGGCCAATAAAAGTGGGAAGAAAGAGCAATGCCCTTCCCGACTGGTTTTTCCTCCTCTGGAGGTTTCCAGGATAAAACTTGTTGGTGTTTATGAGTTTATATTCTTTCCTTTCCTGCAATTGTGGATTCTAAGCATAAGCAAAAATTCATTCACTAGCTATCTCTGTCATTTTCTAATAGAAAGTAGAACAGCAGTGTTACTTTGTGTTTCTATGGATAATTCCAAAGTTGAAGAGTTTACAGGTCACAAGGTATAATAGATTTTGCCAAATTTCGAGCATGTAAGACTTCAAATGCAAGAATAAGCATCAACATTACACACACACACACACACACACGTGTGTGTGTGTGTGTGTACATATGTATATATATATATAGACACACACACACACACATCAGATGACCCTAAACCCCACACACAATTCAGCTACAATTATTTTTTTTTAAATCCCACAGGCAAATCAACAAGTTGTTCAATAAAGACCTATTTTGAGTAAAACAATTCCACTAAAAGCTTATTCAAAAGAAAGGAAAAAATCACTAACCTTGAAGAAAAGAGGGTGGTCATATGCACTTATCTGTTTGAGAACTGCAAGCCAATCCACTCTTTTGGGCTTCATGATTTTCACCCATTTCATTAATATCGGATGAGGGTCATCCTCCTCTGTCATACAAATGATATGTTTGATAACCGCTCTGCTTCTTCCACGCATTTTTGGAGGCAAGTCTTCAATGAGCTTCCTCTGTGCAAGTTCTACATTTTGGACTTGTACATCAGTCCACCTCAATCCATGGGTGGAGTTTTCTTCAGTTCCTAAATCTATGGAATCCCCATCAGCACGAGTTGTTTTAACCTCGTGGTTTTTTGTTGCTGCTGTCAATAAGGTGTTGTTACAAAAAGTTCTAAGATAATTTGATTTTCTGTCATGCCCTTTTGATTCAAAAGCTGCAATTAAGAGGAAATTTCTGGTAAAGCGAGAGGAGCATCGCAGTGGGTGCTGTGGGACTTGCTCGCATTGAAGATTTACTACCATAAATCGTTGAATAGGAACCACTGCGTTCATTGGGATAGAATGGTATATCATTCAAATTGAAAGTGGAAAATGGATGAAGGTAAGGTTTTCGATCAAGAGTAGCACTGTACTATACTTTTTTTTTATTTAATAGAGAGCTTTTCAAAATTTTGTAATTAGTATTTTTGTGGGTATAAGTTTTTAGTATAATCATTTGTTCGATGTTAGTGTATCCTTTTATCTCTTCACGTCAATAGCTTAGTATAATATTCTTTTAATTATATTAAAGAATTTTTTACTAAAATTAGGATTTCTGATATATAAATATTGAAATTGTAAATTTACAATATTAAAATAATTTTTTAAAATACATATTTTTATTTTTATTGATGAGTATGTAATGACTTGACCTTTTTTAAGTTTTATTATGATACCAAAAAAATTATCAAAATAAAAATTTATAAAACAAGGACAGCGAAGCTGCGAAGTACTGCCTCGGTTTAAGTTGTAATGTATATGCTGGCAAAATGTTGGAAAATATTAACTGATTAGGATGGACACCTATTGCTCGTGGGAAAAAAATGTTAGCATTATTGGACAAAAAAAGATTCAATTATCTTACTTGGGTGGTGTTTTCAATCTGGAAAGAAAAAGAGGGGAACAAAACACTTTGTTCGTCGATAGAAATAGGTGCTACCGCATTACCGATCCACATTGGTATTTATTGGTGTTAGTTGCAAAGGACATGGAGAACGAGAAGAATACGGTGATTCTTAAAGGTTATAAAAACAAGACAAAAGGATTTATTCGATATAATTTATGTCATTCAACAATCTTCAAGAATGTCAACAAGCTTCCAGAATGTCAATGGTATTTGTTTTTCCTGGTTTCTTGCTAAAGATACGCTTACCTGTTCTACCAACATATTCAAAATAAAATTAAAAGAAAATAATAATTCTACCGAAGCCGAGTAGAAACTTGAACCCTAAAATGGAATCATAATTGCAGGAATGGGTAGTCTGTGTAAGCCCGCCACTGGATCAGAATTATAAAATGTGCTTCTGTCATACTCATTCAGCGCGGCATTCAACTCAAATCTATTCGGCACATCTGGATTTGATATGAACAGTCGACCATAAGCTACTAAATTTTCCTTCCCACTCAAAATTGCCACACGCCCATCATCTCTGTCATAACCTTCTGCTGCCATGAAAGTGTTCTTGAAAGCTTTCCTCATGGGAAATAGGCTCTTGTCCATTCCAACTCCCTTCTCATGCCTCGGCTCAACAAAATGGGCATACATAATATTGTATTTATTCAAAGCCTCCGCCATATAAACGCCCAAAGCCTCCAAATTGGAATCATATGCTTCAAAATAGTCAAAAAAGGGAGAAAGCCTAATTCCCACACGCTCTGATATGATTTTATCGGTCACTACTTCCACAACCTCAAGAGCAAACCTGCAACGATTCTCCAATGTTCTGCCACAGCAATCCGTCCTGTCGTTTGCACTTTCTTTCATGAACTGGTCAATAATGAAATCCATGGGCTCCATGGAGTTCAATGCCATCAAAACCTGTAAACAAGATTAACACCCACATTCAAATACACCGCAAAAAATTGATTTATGTGAATTAAAACAGACCCAAAACCGACCTGCATCTATCGCATTTCTAGCAGCATTGCAGAACTCTGCAATAATACCTGAAATTTCCTCTGTTTTCAGGGGACGAGGAGCTGATGGCTTTGCCAAACCCTTACCATTTGGTAAATTGATGTCTGTTGAAATTATTTTGCTTGATGACGAAACAGGAGACCTGCATCCTCATTCACCCAATTTGTTTACGATTCCCCTGCATTAGAAAACCTCTGATACGGGCTTGAAAAGAAAGTATAAATAAATATTGACCAACATGAGAATATCTTCTGGTATGCCACAGTTGGCAGAAGAAAATGCTACCCTTATCATGAACAGCCTTCACAACGGGCTTCCATGCTTCAACCTGCTCCTTTGTCCAAATTCCAGGTGTATCTAAAAACCACTAAACTATTTTTTCCGTATTAACCATTTGCCATTTGCAATGAGATACGAGATTTGTCTCTCACTAAATGTTGCCAGTGTAATAAATATCATGACATCACTATTTTTCGAAATTGTTGAAGGCCACAATAACATCTCAATGTGTAAGCCAATCAAATTGCAAATAAATGAAATTTTGTAATTGTTTTGTTAAGAAATATGCAACTTTACTAATATTTATCATAGATGTGAAAAGTGTTTATTAGTTTTATTATGGATTTGAAAATGATAACAAACCTTGATTGGTTGAAAAGTGTGCATAATAATAACTGGTTATGTAATTGTGAAACCTATAGTTACACTGTCATGGGCAGTACTAATAACATTATAATTGATAGGTGTATTATTTTTTTCTCTTTTTATCAAAATAAATATTTAAAAAAAGACAAGTGGTATAACCTTTAGTATCACTTAAGATATAAAATTGCTAGTATTTATTAGTAACATTTATTATTACTATTTAAAAAATAATAATGAAAATATTATCTACACCATAACGCATAGCAAAACATTTATTAACATGACACAGCAATTGAAAAAAAGATTGAGACTAGGTGTAAGCATTAACCTCTTTTTTTATTGAGCAAGAATTGCAAATAAAACAAATCTATAAAGGCACTTTTTTCTCTCATGACTAGACACTAAAACTCGGTAACTTGTCTTTGTGTAATGCCAAGTTAGACCTTGTATCGTCACTAAGACAAATGCTCACATTCGGAATCCAATCTCTTCATCTCTCTAGTCATTCTACAACTTGTTCATCTTTACACTATGTTTTGTCATTAATTCTGGAAATATTATTCAATCAAAACAACATAACATATATGTTATTTGTGACACAACTTTCAGTTTAGATGTTTCTCTCTCTTGTCCAAAACCGTATAAAAGGATCAGAATGAGGGTCTAGTCATAGCCGACATGTATGGTTCCACCCCTTCTCAATCACTGAATCTGATTTTAATTCTAAATCATTCTTTGGGTCATTTCATCTTCCTAGGGTCGGCCTTATCGTATATCTCGCCTACGGAAGACTATATAAGCAAGTCATTACCAGTTTATAACTCAACTGACATTTTTACAATCTCTTATTGCAAACATCATTCCAAAAGCACTCAAAGGGTTCCTAAATATGCTCAAATCAATTGCACATCATCTAGGGCAATCCGTACAAGTTTGAAGCACTCAATCGAGTCAAGGAGTCCAAATTTACCCATCTAGCATACAAAGATCATAAAAGACATTTCTTAATAAGAATAAAGTCATCTCAAGCTTTGTGCAAGGGTTTCAAATCAACATAAGGGTTAGGTCACATAGTTAAGGCAAACCATATATCACTACTACCAAGTTAGGTACTGGAAGCACCATAAACTCTACAAAGCAAATAACATGAGTAATTAAGGGAGGCTAACACCATTGTCATCTATAGCCAAGGCTTTAAGTCTAGGAATGTAACACTAAAGATAAAAGCTTAATGGAATGTTAACTAACATGAATATAATTCAAAATCTAGCTAATCTTGCCTACTAATATATTGAATTTCTAAACTAACAAAGACCTAAATAGATCTAAGAGGGCAATCAAATTGGCATGGTTGCTACTCCAAACAAGGTGAAATGGCCTCTCCAAATGAGTACATGGTCATTTTGGATATCCATCTACTAACCCCATTGAAGACTTTAGGCAAGGATTGAGCTTGGCTATAAATCATATTTCTTATATGAGATGCAAATCAAAACATGGTGTAAAGTATAAAGGTTTGTGGTTAGTCTTTTTAATAGTTTTCACTTTGAGGAAAACTAGTATTTTGGTGCATGTGGGACTAAAAGTGTAAATTAGATTAGAATTGTTAATCATGATTAAGCTTTACTAATCGCAATTAGTGAATTAACAAGTGTTCAAGATGTGAGGAGCCTTAATTAACCACTTAGGGTCAATTAGGAGGCTAGGATAAGCTTTTGAAGCTTGTTGAGATGTTGTGGAGGAAAGTGGGATGATTTTAAGTGGTTGGAAGAGGGGTTTGAGCCAATAATAGGGTATATTGACCAAAACAAGGGCAAAATAGGCTTAATTAACTAATAATCGCTAATTGTTTGTTTAGAAGAGGATTTTGACTTACGATTCATCGTAAAGTGGAATCCTAAATGCGAAAGAGGTTAGGCAATCAACAATGTGTTGTTAATTGGCAAAAATGGTAAGAAATGTCAGTTAATTAGCGAAAATCACTTATTATAATGGAATTGGTAAGAATGACGGTTTATTTGTGTGTGTTTGGCAATAACATTGCAAAAACAGAATTTAGGTGTCTACATTTGCCCTTGTTCGAGGTGAAGTAAGTAACTTCACTTCAAATGTAGTAGACAAGCATAAGAAAGTAAATTTTTGAATAAAAATTAGTAGAATGAAGGATTCCCCCTCGAGTGTCAATGGGGTGATAGAAAAATTCAATTGATGATCGAAAATATGATCGAAATGGATAGAAGAAATAGGACACGAATAAACATGATTGTTTATTGCCCCAAGTGATTTAGAAGAAAAATTAGTAGTGATAATAAATGATAATAGAGAATATAGGACAAGCCCAATCTTTGCATCCAATCTTTCAATAAGCAACTTTTTTGTATCATTTTGTCCCTAGATCTACATCATTGGCCTTTATTGAAATAAACAAAAGTGGAAGATAACATGAAAAGCTAAATTACTAACATTTGTTCATTGTTAAAAATACTTAACTCCATGCAACATACATATTGTAATGCAATACGAGAAAGTAAAACGATGCTTAACTCAATGCAACATACAAAATGCAATGCACCACGAGAAAGTAAACCAGATAACCTAACAAAGAAATCAGTATAATCACACATACTCAAACAAACAACATTCAAGACAGTTGCACCAATGTTTTTCTTATCAAGCTTCAATCCCCGAATGTTCATGTCGTAATGACAAGGGTTAAAAATGGTGCCCTAAGCAAGGATACATGTGAGGGGAATAACGGAGGACACAAGTAGTCCCATGGAAAGCATTCGTGCGATATGACACAGTCTCTGACAACTTACTGTTGCATGGGGAGTACCGACATATTAAGCAAGCCAATTTTGTTAATGGAGGTAGATCACGATGATCCACAAGTCGTTTAAGACAAGAACCTAAGAAAGATGTTTTTGTAGGACAAATTTCTATGTTTGAGGACAACGCATTTGATACATGCTTCAACTGTGTGCATGTCGTTTACCATTTTTTTTTTTGAATTTTTGCAATTTTTTGGATTTTTTAATGATTTTACCAATTTTTTTGAATTTTTTTGATGTTTTTACCAAATGTTTTGGGTTTTGTTTGTTTTTGAATGTTTTGATTTTTTTGACTTAACATATTTGAATTTTTTTGAGATTTTGAAACATGTTTGAATGTTTTTGGGATTTTTAAATAGTTTTTTGAAAGTATGTACAGGAAATGAAGAAACGTGGATGCCCTAGTGGCATATGGGATGTACAAGGGTAGAACACCACATGCATGCACAAGAAAGTGAAGATGTGAAAATTCCCTCAGCATTAGTTGGGAATATACAAAGCCAAAATCTTCACGTGTAGAATCCAGATCAAGGCAAATATGGATAGGTTCAACATGATGATGAAATTTAAACCAATGAAGTGCTAAGAAGGAGCAAGGATGCCCCCAGCGTAAGCTGGCCAAGAATCACATGATAGAAAGAAGTGGAAGATTGTTTTTTGAGAAAGGGGACAAAGGTAACCGCAAACATGGAAAAAAGGCAATATTATACACATGGATGTTCTAAAAAAAGTAGAAGAACAACATGAATGTTGTGAATGTAGCTTAGAAGCCTCGTGATGAAGAAGCGATTAGCCAAAGGCACGAATCGTGAGACAAGATACATGGACTAGAGTAAGAGTCTAAAAAAGGTCCAAAAAAAAGACACTTCGTAACATACTAATCTTGTTTGCTCATAGAGATCCAATGTGTGCATGTGGTGATTTATTACCTCTTGGAGGGAAGATTTGATAGACAACAAGTGAAGACACCCTAGCCAATGTGTAGGAATGACTTTATTTTTCAAAGTTGATTTTTTTTTTGTGAATGGATTGTGGAAGGAGAGTCGTACATTGCTCTGTTGTCAGTCAGGTGTCCATAGCCCTGAAGGAGATACATTTGATTCTAATCACAAAATTTCTCTACTATCAGTCAGGTGTCCATAGCCTCGATAGAGATTATTGGAAATACCCCAAGAGAGAGTTATATATCAATTTGATTTTGCTTTTAGCTTTTGCTTTTTGATTCGATTGATTTTGTTTTGCTTTCTGAAAACTTATTTCAGCTCTTTTGTTTAACAAGGGGTTAAGAACCATTGATGGCTTGATGAAAGGAGGCAGAACTACTTGTGATGATGACATTGGCTAGTGTCAACAAATATGTCCAAAAGTTCTTCGCAACAAGTTTATTATATGTTGATTGTGATAGGATCTCTACGAGGTCATTCGTTCTTTAATTTACCAAGGTGATGAAAGACCAAGGCCAAATGGATACCATAGAGGTAAATGTCACAAAATGCGTGCCAATTGGCTAACCAAAATATCGCCAAAGGGATGAAAATGGTAGGAAGACTTGCAAAAGAAGAGCAATAAAGGGAAGAAAGAACATCCATGTGTATGCAATACCTGATTGCAATGTTTGTTCGTTTACCTTTGATTTTTTGAAATATTTTCTCATTTTTTGTATTTTGTATTTTTTTGAAAAGTGGGACCGACAAGGTCACTCGGCATGATAAGATCCAACAACAATGTTAGTGATTTCCTTGATAAGGAAGACTAGGTGTGTTTTCTTATCAAGAGTCATATTATCCCTGATCTCAATGATCGTGGTGAGCTCATACTCAATAGATGACTGTGTTTTATCATGAAAATGTGGATTTTGTGTGTGGGAGATTGAGGTCCCTATCCAAAGGTTTCTACACTTTATTCCATACTTAATGGGTGTGTTGATGTACATTTTTGAATCACATTGGATTATGAACTTTAAGATCATTTAAATTGTTGGGAGCTTTGGAGCTCTTGGAATTTTTGATCTTAGTTTGATGAAGAAACTATTTAGGTTTCTTATAAGTTAATATGTGACTTGTCTGATCCTGAGAAGTGGGAGAAGAAAGTGGATGAATAGAATTGATGTGAGAAATGATGGTGGGCTTGCCACAATCATTGATAGAAGGAACAATGTGATGGACTTGAAGGGTATAATCCAAGAATTGAAGATGGATGGGCTACCAAGAGGTGTCCCATAGAACTAAAGATAAAGGACTACCAGGATGTGGCCCTAAGTATAGAAGATGATGGAATACCATGGAGGTGTCCCATAGATAAAGATAAAGATAGGATGTGATCCAAGTACTAGGATGTGGCCCAAGAATCGAAGATAAAGGGATTTATAGGATGTGCCCCAAGTATAGAAGAAGAGGGGCTACCCGGAGGTGAGCCACCTATAAAAGAAAATGGGTTACTAGTAGGCGAGCCACATAGAATATGATGAAGGGATTCTTGGAGGTATGCCCAAGGATAGAAGAGGATGGGCTACTAGGAGGTGTCCCATAGACTGAAGATGAAGGACTACCTGGAGGTGTCCCATATGTAGAAGATGATGAGCTACTAGGACATGGCCCAAGAATCAGAAGATGATGGGAATCAAAGATGAGGGGTATCTAAGACGTGAGCCCCAGTATAGAAGATGAGGTACTACTAGAAAATGGCCCCACGAGATAGAATAAGATGTGGGCTACTAGAACGTGACCTAAAAGATAGATGATGTAGGGCTACTTAGAGATGCCCCACATATATGAAGTAGACGATAAGGATACCAGGTGGTGACCCAAGGTGATTATTGCTAGATTGAGGAATTCATGCTATGCACAATGAAGGATGTGAAGAGAAGAATAAGAAGGATCTTCCTCAATGGTATCCTAGGATCTTCCTCTAGTATTCCAACAAAAGGAATCAATTTCGTCTTCCCAATATGCAAGCATATCAAAGTCAAGATTAAATCATTGATTTTATTATCCTCTAGGGGAATGCCATTATGTTACCCCAAGAATTATGTGATTGTTTCCTCATCTCCTGAGATGAATCGCTCGGTAGGGGTATTTTTTATTTGACCATAGGAGGTTGATTAGAAGAAATGGGTCCAACTGGTGTGGAAGATTGAGAAGATGATGACTCAAGAGACGAAGCAGATTTGGATCTAGATGTCTCATGAGGAAAAGAAGACATGGCTTTGAGATAGATGATTGGTATAGGTTTTCCTATAAGATGACATATTGCGGGTAAAGCCCTAGGATCACTCATCTAGGCAAGATATTGCGACATAGGAGTTGAATTAGATGATTGCAACATAAGTTTTGACTTAGGAGATTGCGACATAGGTGTCAACTTAAAAGTTTGTGACATGAGTGTCGACATTAGATGAATGTAACTTCGGGGTCATTTTAGATGATTGTGACATAAGTGGTCGATTGAGAAGATTGTCACATATGTTTCGACTTTGATGATTGCAACATGGGAGTCGAATTGGAAGATGACTGCGACATAAGGGAGTCAACTTAGAAGGATTTGGATTCACCCAGATCTTCAACAGAGGAAGAGGTTATCGAGGTGGAAAATAAGGGAGCTCCTGCAAAGTAAGGGAGGACCATGACTTAAGAACCACATTAGATGTTTGATTGATGGATCTTGGAGCCACACAGATCTTCAAAGGAGGAATATTCCATTTAGTTGACTGATAAGGGGAGTTCTGTTAAGAAAGGTAGGACTGTAACTTAAGATTCAAATGAAGTGAATAGCTCTAATGAGAATTTTTAGAAGATCAAGGTGAATTCAAAGAATCAAAAAAATAGTTTGGATCAGAGTCAAAAGAAGAGTGGAAGGTAACCGAATAAGAATTTGGATCAGAAGTTTCCAAGCCATACCATCGACTATGACATGAAGGTGGGGAATAGGGTACCCGAGCTGGTTCTCTAACATGAAGAACCTAACGAGTTTTAGCCATGATGGGCATCCTTTGATGGTAATGTTGAAACTTTGATTCCTTAGTGTTGTACGTATAAGGAAATTCGCGATAGTTTTTCATTTTTGGTGTTTGTGGGATAGAAATTTCTAGACCGAGATAGTGTGATTGAAATCCTTAAATTGTAAGGAAGTTCTATGTCAATTTGGGCAAGTACAACGGAAACTAGCTAGAAATTTAGAATAATGTAGGCTCTAGGACAAACCAAGCGGCATAACGACGTCAAACAGTCCTTGTACGTAAAGAATATCAAATCCCTATAAATGGTCATAAATCTCTAAAGGATCAATATGAACCTAAGGACACCAAAGAATAAATAATGATACTACCCTAATAAGGTAAAGTATGACAAGACGATATCTAGGACTATACAATGATGTACAAGACTCAAAACCAGTCATAACAAAAAGTTTACTCTCTATGATTTACTCGAGATAGGTTTGAAACCAAATACCAACAATGCAATATCACCAATTAGGTCAAGTTTGAAACAAATAAGACCTAAGTGCTAAGAGAGCGTTGACATGATCCTCTAATAAGGTATACTACAACTAGTTTTTAAACACTAACAAATTCTAAGTCTTGTAAAATGAACAATACAAGTTTGAGCAGTGTAACAACGTTATTTTGACATGTAATCAAAATTTTCAAGAAATGAAGATTTTAGTTTCAAAATTGCGTTATAGTGATGCTAACAAAGTAACATCAACACTTACAAAACTCAAGACAAGGCTAGGATGTAAAAACTATGTCTAATTATATCAAGGAATTATTATGTGTGTGAGTAGGGTAACAATACAATCTAGATATTTAGGCCAAGTTTCGCAATGGAAACAAGACATAAATATCACAATCGTATGGATATAATGTGGGGCAATGTAATAACTCAAAAGAAGTCAGTGATAAGATATCACCTAACTACAAATGATAATAAGTCTTAATATGGGTTTTGAGACAAGGGGGGCCTACTAGAACGTGAGCAAGTACCATTCTACACTTTCAACACTTTCATTTTGGCATTGTAACTTGGTCATGAAAGTAGACTACAAAAGTGGTGGACATGTTATTTCTAGTGGTATCCATGTATGTTTGTTATTCTTTTGTCTCAAAATGAGCAACAATAAAATAAAGGTGATAGACCAAATGGTGGTAAAAAATACTTGATGTAACTTTGGCAGAGTTTCACCTTTTCTTAGGACAAGTGAAAAACTAGGTCAAAGTAACACTAAATAGATTTCGTGATGAAATGTCATGTGGTTTCAAATTTAAGATATTCTTTCCCTTGTTCAAAAAATAAGATTTTGAATCCAAAACATTTGTCACATTGTGAGAGTACTCATAGTATAACGAACTAAGACAAAATCTCCAATCTGCAGTGGTAGTACTAGGTGAGAACTCTCTGCATATAACAATAAATTACAGAAGATGACACAAAAAAAGATATATAGGTGGGCCAATATGCCCAAATAGTTAATATATACAGAATAATACCCTTAAGGTAGGGAAATGCCATATAGTGCTCCTTAAGGAAGGAGTACTCAACAATCTCCCAAGATGGGAATTCACTTCGAGGGGGACACCTTCCAATATACCTCTACTAAGTAGAAGACTCAAGTCATATGTATATGACCTCCTTATAATGATACTCATATCCTTTAAATAGGATGGGTAACACCTAATCCCAATGTAGGCCGAATCATTACCCAATATAACTAATTCCTATGTGATCCCATATAACTAACTAAGGGGATGTGTGCCACATGTCGGCATCCCCATCAACCCATATATATTATATTATCATATCCTAAGGTACATAGCATTACCTCACTCTTTGACATGTTTTGTCCCCAAAACATAAGAAGAAGCCATATAATGAGTGGGCTTTAAATTATTGCACACTTGTACCATGATCGATGATATAACCATCCATATGAAATCCTAATGGGTGATGCTGCTCTAAACCTAATTCCATATTCCATTGTTCTCATCTGATTCCATCCTGTTCCATATGTGTTCCTCCTCAGCATCCATGCATATCCATAATGATTATTGTTGTGATTCCATGTCATACAATTATTGTTCCATTGATTCCATGTATAGCCAAAATTATTACTCCTCCAATTCCCTATATATCCATATAGATTTTTGGCCTCATGTGTCCTAGCATGTCTCCATGATTTTTTCCTCTCATGATGATGTGGGTGTCTATATGGTGCAACCTTAGTATGCTCAACCTTATCAATATTTTCCTCTACTTTATTTTCCTCTTAGAACTTGTTTGTTATTTCTTTTTTCCCTTGAGTAGATGAATTATTTTTTTCTTTTTCATCATTCTCTCAAATTCTGATTCATCCTTATTCCCTTCTTCACCATCTTCAAATTCATCTTCATGATCCAATTTTACATTACTTTTTTTCCTTGCTAAGTGTGATATCTTGCAATGTAATTTTACCTTTTTCTTGTACCAAAATTTCATGAATTTATTTTGCACATTAAGATTAATTGTTCCCAAGCTCTCTAACCAAGGATATCCAAGAACAATATCCATACCATCCATATCTAAAGCATAAAAATCTGAATGTAAAACATATTTATCCATAGATATCTTTAAATATTCAAAAAATTTGAATATGCTTACCATCCACTTGAGCTTCCTTAATATGTTTTGCTTGCACATGTAGGTTTTGAGCTACATACATATTGATGAAGCTATATTTGCTGCTAGGTTTTATGGAAACAATTACCTTTTTTCTTTGAATACACCCTTCAAACTAAAATATTGAAGCTTCCTTCTTTGGAGATGCACTATCATGTGTAACAACTTATTCTTCTACTTATTCTTCTTCTTCTTCTGTTGCTGCTTCTTCTCTTCTTCTTCTTGCTTTAACAAAATTATGTTTCTTTGTTTTTTGCCCATTTAGCTAAGAAAATGTCTTCCTTCTCCTTCTAATCTAGTTGAACACAATTACCTTTCTTTGTTTTTTGCCCATCTAGCAAAACTTTGAAAATGTACTCTAAAATTTCCTCCCATTCCCAATCTAAATAGATCTAGATCCAAATAAGAATACCAATGTTGTGCTTTCCCACCAAGATGAAGATAAAAACTAACCCATACTAAATATTCTTCAAAATACATTTTTTTAAATTGTATCCACCATTTTTTTTGCATCAATTTCTCCATTGCCATAGAAAATTGGTATATCCATCATGCACAAAAAATAGGGTTTCATAAACTTACTCCTTTGCCTAATATTTGACTTAATTATTTCATCTATCATTCAGCCTCCAATCTAAAACCACAAAAATGTAACCCCTGCAAAAATTGTGAGAGCTTTTTGAATATGTAAAAAAATCAAGGAAATATGGAAAATTGCAACCTGTAGGTTGATTTTATGTAAAATCCTCAAAATCGCAATATGGTCTTCAAAATAGATCCACAAATTTAGAAAACGATATATTTCTAAAGGGTATTCTCAATTCAAATTTAGAAATGTTGTTACTCGAAACAATTTCTAAAGGGTATTCTCAATGACTACATAAAAATTTAGAAAATTAATTCCATCTACTACAGCCTATGAAGCAAATTTAGGTCAAACCATAAACATGAAATAAATTCCACAAAACACCTCAGAAAAACTCTAAAATTTATACTGTAGCTTTCTGAAACCCTTTCACAATTGTGGTAAAAAATTTGAGAAAAAATTCACAACCTATTTCAAATTTTAGATGAATCTCTAAAATTAGGGTTTAGACCTAATTTTTACCGAAATCGACGCTCTGATACCACTGATGAGAACTTTGCATATAATAAATGAATAATTTATAGAATATAACACAAATATATATATATATATATATATATATTATATATATATAATATATATATATATATGGGTGGTCCAAGCTTCCCAAATAGTTAATATATACAAAATAATACCCTTGAGGTAGTGCAACACCATATAGTGCTCCTTAAGGAAGGAGTAACTCCACAATCTCCCAAGATTGGAATCCACTTCGAGGGGGACACCTCCAATATACCTCTACTAAGTAGAAGAATCAACTCATACGTACCTGAACTCCTCATAATGATACTCACATCCTTTAAATAGGATGGTTAACACCTAATCCCAATGTAGGCCGACTCATTACCCAATATAACTAATTCCTATGTGACCCCATATAACTAACTAATGGGATGTGTGCCACATGTTGAAATATCCATCAACCCATATATATTATATTATCATATCCCAAGGTACATAGCATAGACTAAATGGTGGTAAAAAATACTTGATGTAACTTTGGCAGAGTTTCACCTTGTCTTAGGACAAGTGAAAAACTAAGTCAAAGTAACACTAAATAGATTTTGTGATGAAATGTCACGTGGTTTCAACTTTAGGATATTCTTTCCCTTGTTCAAAAAATAAGATTTTGAATCCAAAAAATTGTCACTTTGTGAGAGTACTCAAGTATAACAACTAAGACAAAGTTGGCTCTAAGCCAGCAAGCTTTCCTAGGTGTTCTCTCTCTATGTGTCACAATTTTATTTCTACAAACTCGATTTACTAGGAAATTTTCACTGACTAATCTTGGATTATCTCGACTTTACTTTACACCCTTCTAATATAATTAGCAACTAGTGTGTTTGGTTGTATTATCATTGGGGTCGCAATGGAAATAATTTTAACTCTAATCTCACCAAGGCATACTAGTCAATTCGGTAGTGTGGAGCACATTCCTGTTTTGTTCATAAGGTTCCCTCTTATGTGAACTACTTTAGGAATCCTAGGACCATACCCATTGTTTTAGATTAAGGATTATTCCAAAGGGGTTATGTCCTAGTTTAAAGTGGACGAGTCGTAGCTCTTAACCAAAACCTAAAATACGGTGTTTTGAATGTGTGTGTTGGTGTGTTTTTTATTTTTTGGATTAAGAAATTTGGTTTAGACCACCATTGGCTACCTACAACATATGTGAATGTTATAATTTGGTTTGAGGAGAGCCCTTATTTCTTTGACAAGTGTTAGGTCCTTTACACAAATGGTTAGTAGTTCAAAAATATTCACAATATTATAGAAAGAGGATTAAGAGTTATTTTTGGTTCTCAAGATCACACTAGGTGCAAGAGAAGAGCATACACAACAAGCAACCCAACTAGATGAAAAACTTGTAAATCAACTAACTACCTTAAAAATTTGCAAAACAAGGTTTATTACCAATTAATCCAAGTGCTTCTTAATGAAAGACTATAATTTCTTTGATTCCCAAGATCACACTAGGTTATAAGGAAGAGCATACACAAATTTTAGCCTTGATTATTTATCAAGTGAAAAATATCTTAAACCAAAAGATGAAGTACATGTCAAAAATGAAAATTTATTCCCTTAAGCACAAAATGAATGATGATTGTTCCTACTTTCTCCCAAAAAGCAAAAATTGGTTTAGAGGTGCTTTTGATTCTCAAGATCACATTAGGTGTAAGAGAAGAGCATACACAACCCTATTCCAAAATCATATAAACCATGAAACAAAATCACTCATCAAACCCTAAGCCAATTTAATCAAAAATCTCTTATCAAACCCTAAGGAAATTTTGTTAGGAATATTTCTCTAAAATCTGAAAAATGATAAAAACAACAACTAAAAACCTTTTTAAAATGTCAGAGATCCTAAAAATTTAAAATTTAAATTTTATAGTTTAAGAAAATTTTACCTTAGTACACAAACACACTCTTTAGTACATGGGGGAACTATGTAGAGCATGAGTGCATAGGCACACACAATAGTGCATAGGCGCATCCTCTATCAATTTTACACAGTCAGTGGTGCATATGCACGTCCAATGAGGCGTAGGCACACCCAGTGATGCACAAGCACAAGTTACACTCAGAGACCAAAATTTAGTGTTGCACATGCACACCTAGTAGTGCACAGGCGCACTCTTGTTGTACAGGCGCACCCTTTCCGGTAGATGCTCAAAATCTTATTTTTGAAGAGGATTTTTTGAAAAAGATCAAAACTTTGGCACTTTGAGGAAATTTTGACAGGGCTTCACCTCCTTATATCCTATAAAGAACATTAAAACATAACTTCTACTACTAATCTAGTTGAAACAACTACCTAGCTTGAAAATTGATCTACAAAACTTTGAAAATTTACTCTAGAACTTTGAATTTAATCTAAATATATTGAGAAACCAATCTAAAAAGCTTGAAAGTATTGTAGAAAGCTTGAAATTAAACTAGAAAACTTGAACTTAATCTAGGAAACTTGAAACTAAGCTAGAAAAACTTGAAATGAAAAACTTTGAAAATAAGTTAAAATGCTTTAAAAATTGAATGCAATGGGGTATTGTACACCAGGCGTTCCAAATAAAATTACCCTAAACTTTACAAATAAAATAACATGACTAACTAAGGAAGGCTAACACCATTGTCACCTCTAGTCAAGGTTCTAAGTCTAGGAATGTAACACTAAAGATAAAATCATAACAGAATGTTAACTAACATAAATATGATTCAAAATATAGCTAATCATGCCTACAAATATATTGAATTGGTAAATTAACAAAGACCTAAATAGATCTAAGAGGGAAATCAAATTGGTATGGTTGTTACTCCAAACAAAGTGAAATGACCTCTCCAAATGAATACATGGTCATTTTTTATATCCATCTAGTAACCCCATTGAAGACTTTAGGAAAGGATTGAGCTTGATTATAAATGATATTGCTTATATGAGATGAAAATAAAATCATGGTGTCAACTTAGATGAATGTGACATGGGTGTCGACTTAGGAGATTACGACATAAGTGTCATCTTAGATGAATTTGGGGTCACCCAAATCTTTAATGGAGGATGAGGTTGTCAAGGCAGAGAATAAGGGAGGACCGCAACTCAAAATCCAAATTAGATGTTTGAGTAACGAGAGTTGGGGCTGCACGAATCTTTAAGGGAAGAAGATGCCATTTAGGTGACTGATAAGGGGAGTCCTACGAAGAAAGGGATTACTGTGACTTAAGAGTTGAATGAAGTGAATATCTCTGATGAGAATTTTTAGAAGATCAAGGTGAATTTGAAGAATATAAATAATATTTAACTTGTTATCTTGTGATAAGGATATATAGTGTAGCACTAAGATTGATTAAGCAACTAGGAGTTTGACCACACAAGGTGGTCTAGCCTCAAACATGCACACATGTTTTTCTCCTTCTTTTTGCTAATACTCTAATGAAGGGTTTTATAGGTTATTATGATTTCTACTTTTTTGCAGTTCATTAAAGTCATTTTAAGGTTGTGTGAGCAAGAGCAACACATGGTGAGAACCATTTCCAGACAAGTGAAACACACAAATAGGTTCAGAATCTGATCGTCTATTGGCCCAAAATTTTACATCTCTTGTCATGGACTCTATAACTCCTACCTAGAACATACAATTTTTGTACGGTCCTGCACATGATCATCTTCCAAATCCAAAATATTTTGTGCATAATCTATAGCTCCAAATATTCATGTTCTATTGTCTTACTATTGGGCCCCAAAATATCAGCTAAGTACAAGAAGGCGCACGGGTGTGTGAGACCTAGTTGAAAAAGGGCATGCGGGTTAAAGGTGTGTAGGGAAGGGTTATGAGAGGATTTTATAGAACACACGACGCATGCACGCAAGGAAAAATAAGTTTTGTACTTAGCCGCATTTGGCATCCCAAGCAGCACACAAGAAAAGAATGACCCTTGTGGATAAGGTGCCAGCCTGACTACTGTGGGATTAAAAAGAGAATATTATAGGCTTGCGATGGAAATTTCCAGAAGACATCATTACAAGGAGTGGAGAGATCAGATCTGAGAAGGCATGCTCTCATGGAGGACCACTTTGACACTTGGTGACCGATATGTAACTTTTAAAAGGCATGATGGTGGATGTTAAGGTTATAAATACAAGTGCATGATAGAAGAAGATATAGAGATATGGTATAGAGAATGTGTGGAGAGTGCAGAGGAGAGAAAAGAGAGGACATGCCCTGCAGAAATTGAATGGAGGATGTTATGGGTTAGGGAATAGGATATCTCTGTAAGTAATGGCATATCTAGAGGGATGGGTCTGCATTCTTTTTGTTTTTGCAATATGGTGAGCATAATGTAGTTCTGATGCATGACTCGACTCTGCATAGTTACATAAGGATCTGTCATGACCCCAGGGGATTGTAATGTGGTTATTGAACTTGTTAAGATGAATATAAGGATTTGTTATAAATCATATATGTGTTTAGGAGCATAATACTTGTGTATTTCCTTTCTGTATGAACCATTTCCTTATGTTATTTGTTATTTCTCTTTTCTGGATGCAATAAGATAACAAATCATTCTAGAATATGGCATGGTTATTTGTGCTCATTTCCATTTGAATATCTGTTATAAGATGATGCATTCTTGTGAGACTCACATAAAGGAGAGACTCGGCACCCACGCGTGCCTCGGGTGAGAGCCCAGTGCTTGCTAGGTGATAGGCCGACGTGCATGGGATTAGACTATTGGTCTAAGGGTATATAATATGAATACACCTTGGTTCCATTGCCGAGACCTCTTTTCGAAGTTGTTGTGAGAATGACATGCATATTTGTCCCTGAAATACGTGATGACAAAGCATTTGACCTTGGAAATTGTTGAAGGATGGTTCAAGAGCATAGAGGGTGAGTTTACTCAAAGATTCAACACTGGACCTGAGTTTGATGCACATAGATGGGTAGAAGAGAACTTATACCATGAGCTATATGAGACATTCTTTTGTTGTTTCCCAGTAGAACTATATGAATGGCTTTCAACATACACATCTAGATTGAGTTGGTACTATAGATCATGCGTATGGACCCAAGATGACTATCAGAAGCTGCAGGATACCAATCTAACTTGAATGCATGTTGTTGATCATTGGTGAAAGAGAGTGTTGACCAGTTATACTCTTGAATACGCTATTTCCATGTATTCTTTCCCAGAAGTTAGTGAGTTTGAGTTTTTGAGGGAGCCTAGAGGATCTTTTTTGCACGCTATCCCTTTGGCTATGAAGCTCTTGGTCATTACTTTGAGTTTAAAAGCATTTCCCATGGATGGCTAAGCTTCTCTGAGTGCTGGGAGAGGAAGCTAGGGTGGAGGAAGATGGCGGACATTGCGGATGATAAGGAAAGGGAGGAGAGATGACTCAAGTATAGCGAATCTCATGAAAAGGAGATGACTAGACAACATGAGGTTGCAAGTGTGATGGATCTATGGAGATAAAAGTTTCAAGAAGGAGTTGTGGTTCAAGTAGAGGATTTGGAGCCCAAGCAGTCTGTACTACCCCATCTTGGTAAGCATGGGACAGAGGCCCCTTCAGCTTCTGATGAGAGTTCGTCACATGGAGAAAGAAGAGCCATTGGTGCACATCTAAACCCACATGATGAACAACCCCTGACATTTGGTTTTTTAGATCAAGGGAGAAGTATTTTTGACCCAGTTGGTATCAGTGGGAGTAATTGATCTATGCCCAAGAGATATAATTTCTCGTTTAGAACATCCATGGCTACATAAGCCATTCCTGTATTTGAAGGAATCTTTGGACAAGGTGCAAGTACACAAGGATTGGATATCGCATCTAGGAGTGGCACGGGACATACAACTAGAAGTGGGGCAATATCACAAATCATCAATGCGTAGTTCAGTGGGACGTTAGGAACACTAGGCATGACCACTTATGGTCCTTTGCTTACTATAAGAGGTGGATTTGGTGGGTCAACAGGAACAAGACTTGGTGGATCTAGTGGCTCTGGTGGAGGAGGAAACACCAAAGGGAACCAAGGCTCTAGATCAGGAGGAAAAGGACCCCAACCACCTCCCAAAGTGTTTTTAGAGATGTATTTGAACTTTCCAAACTATAGGGGCATTAAAGATGGTGCAAAGCATGTGCACAAGTGTGAACTACTATGGCACGCAAAAGGAATCACTACCCCAGAGCGGAAGGCAAGTTAGTTTACAACAACATATCAAGGGCGTGTGTATAGTTGGTATATGAAGTATGACCCTCATCAGAAAGTGGTAGACTACACCGCATTAAAGAACACCTTCCTAGCAAAATTCCATATCCTTGAGTTTAAGCAAGAGAGCATCAACACTCTGAAAGAGATCCAACAGAGAATGGCAAAGAGTGTGCGGGAGTATGATGCACGTTTCAAAACTCTCTTGTCAAAACCATCCTATGAAATTCATCCTTCTCAACATACTCAATGGTTTTTCAGAGGATTGATAACACCATTTAGGAGGGCTCTATCGCACAAGACTTTCATAGAACCGTGCAAGGCATTGGAAACTTCCTTGCTCGCCAAAGTTGTTGGGAGCATTGATACTGTTAGTATTTTTATGGAGGCTCAAATTGCTGTAATGGCCAAGCAGTTGGAGAAGTTGTCTGCAAACTCAACACATGAGTTCCATAGTGGGCTTTGGTGTACAAACTGCGAAGTGGAGGGGCATACAAAGGATAGTTTCCCTTGGAATTTAGTGCGCACTATGTTGGTAGACTGAGATTTGCCATGGGGAGCATGATGCAAGTAGATACCCTTTACTACAACATGCAATCTGTAAGAATGTTTCTTGCTATTGTAAGATCTATACCTCTACAACCCATGATACCAAGGATTGCAGACTGAATGATCAAATCCATGATGCTATTGATCTGGGTGTGTGCTAGACTAGCCTTGCAAGTAGTTCAAAGGATGATCACCATCGTTATGAAGGGCATGCACACGGAGGAATGCATGGAAGAGGTTTTCGTGGTTGTAGTAACCGTAACGGAGGACAAAGTGAGTTGCTGTGAGGAACCTGTTATAATTAAGGATCTACAGAGCATTACACATGTGAGTGTCCTAATCTATTACAATGCTCATGGTGTGAAAAGAAACACAAGTACAAAGAGTGTCCAAGACTTTATGAGCATATGAATCAGAAGCATTGGAAGGATAAATGCACTGGGATGGTGAACATTAAGAAGGTTGACTCACAGTGGATGCCAAGAATGGTGCGTGAGTAAGGGATAGAACTTGTGCCGGGGACGATGTGAGAAGAGGTCGTGCACACCAGGGAGATGCCAAGACAAAGGACACTAGTTTCAAGAGAGTAAGTGGTACATGGAAAGTATTTGGACCATGCTCATCAGAAAGGTGTATCAAGATACTATGCATGTGATTCAAAGTTTACAAGGGGAGATCCCTTGTTTGAAGGAGCAATCGAGGTAGTTGGAGCAAAGGAAGAATGCTGAGGTTCTAAAGGATGTCCTAGATGAGGTCAAGGAAGTGTGCAGGATGTTAAGGAAAGAGAATATTATTCCCTTGCTAGGAGAATGGCTGAGAGAGAAGGTGCCACGCACCGAAGTAGAGTGCGAAAGACATGTTTTGCATGCAAACCTTCCTCCTCACAACCTTAACTATGACAAGGAGATTACTTTGAATGCAGTTGTTGATGGATGGCTACTGAGAAATATTCTCATTGACACGAGAGCATAGGTAAATGTTCTTACCATAGATGCCTGACATCAAATTGGAAGGTCCGCGCTACAGCCATCTTCGAATGTGTTGTATATAACGAATAAGACTAAGGAAATGCCCATTGGATTTCTAAAGGATGCAGTTATCACCACTCAAGGGTCCAAGTTCACTAGAGAATTCAAAGTCTTGGCACTCGCTGAGGCAAACAACTTTCTAGCATTGCTTGGGCGCCCATGGTGTTACAAGAACAATATTGACCTACAGTTTAACAAAGGATATATTAGCTTTGAAAACAAGGAAGAAAGGGTGATCATTCCTTTGACAGATGGTAATTAAACATGCTATACTGAGCCCTTAGGGGAAGAATTCCTTGATAGAATCTATGTGCCCTCCATCAGAGATCTTGAGAGAATTCACCCCATGGAGGGAGTTATCCAGTTTGAAGACACTCAATCCTTGAGTGATACCACTAGTGTGGCATATGATAATTGGGCACATAAGGTGTATGAGTTGATAGGGAGATAGTTGAGAGGATATATGCAGACACTAAAATTAGGTCACACTCCCCTTTTGTCCCTCGACATATAGGCACCCTTTATTACATTTACCTAGCCATGACCCCCTTCACCCCACTAATATTAATTTAATTAAATTAATGCATTATCCTCACTATATTTATTATTTAAATATCTTATTTAAATAATATCTACACATACAGTTCACTTAGACACCTCACCAAGCCAACTCAACCTAAGACCTATTCTTAGCAAGTTACCATAACTAACTAAGACTTACCCAAACCCTAAAAATCAATGCCTACATTCCCTCTAACCACATTCCCACATGCTCACAAGAGGCTTCGAGTCTAATCCGTGGGATAACGACATGAGATCCAAGAAAATTAGGAGGATCTCCCTAAGTTTAGTAAACCTAGGAAATCCCACCTTGACCGACGTCGGTTACCCCTAACCATCGCCGGTTAAGCCGGACCGCCGTCGGTTACCCCTTTTAACCCAAAACAACCTTATTCTCAAGGTTGGAACTTGGAACTTTGGAATTTGGAAGTTGGAAGCAAGAAAGTTGACGAGCAAGAATACATCTCAGAGAGATAACGCATCTTTAGAGAGCCAATTCCAGCAGAAACTCACATCCAAGGAAGGAGATTGAGCATCTTCTCCTGCACAGCCATCCCAACCACGATCTGATCTATCCAAGCAAAGAGGAGTGTGCATGCAGCCCATGCAGAAGCTTTTCTTCAGTTGGTGATCACTTGCAGCCTTCAAACCCATCATCAACACCTCCATCCTTCACACACAGACCTTCAGGAATGAAATCCAAGTAAGTATAACGTCATACTTCTCTGGTTTATTTCATTTCATCATTATTTTATCACCCATTGTTTATCTTGCTCCCTATTGACCTTCTCCAACATTTTCACCTCCATAGACCCATTAAAACCTCGCAAAAGCCTATTCCAGTCACCCAATACTTCGTCTCGACCAACCAAAATCCTTTGTGCAATCACAAAGGAGACCAAAACCCTGTTCTGTGACATTTCTAGATCTCACAGTAACGGTGTCTGGTTATACCTAACCGTGTTGTGGTCACCCCTGACCGATGCCAGTCTCTGTGTTTGCCCACACAGCCTTAAACAAGAGACCTACCCACCTAATTTTACCTCACCCTCACTCACCTGTGACTTACCCGAGACCTTTATCAGACCTGTAGAACCCAGAACCAACCATTTGACCTTTGGATTCTATTCTAGCTTAGCCTGTTAGATTAGATCTATTTTCTTATTGTGTTTTAAGTGAGATACCTAAATCATTTTAAAATAACAATAGGATTTACTTTGTTTACAACATTAATTTGTTTAAAATAGTGGACTGACAGCCATCTAGGAAGTATCATACTTCCCGGATCTAGCTCACGCTAGGCAGTTCACTGCCCATATTGTTTAATTCCTTCTGGTGGTCTTGTTTTCATTACAGGTAGTTCCTCCTAGCCAAAAGGAAGCTCTCATGGTCAGATGTGGATTCAGAAGTCATACGCATGCGTAACAACCCATCAACCGACATTTGAACATGTATTCCTCCTATGCCCGTTACCCTATCTGTTTCGTCAACACTTCAAAGAAACAATCTAAGAAAAAGGTGAAACATTTTGGCACGCCCGGTGGGACCCATCTGGGGTTCCTTGCATTTCATTCATTCCTAGGAAAAAATTGTGTGTTTGTTTCCCTTCTAAAAGCATACACACTAATTTTCTTCCCTAGTAATCCACATCTCCTTTCTATTTGCTCTAAAGGAAACTTTTCTTTTGGTGTAATTAAAAAGAATCATTTCTTCATGTTTTCTGCATTGTAGTGAAAGAGCATCCCTCTTCCTCTTCATCTTATTATGTCATCCAATTTCACATTTTCGATTTGGGTTTAAAAACAATTGCATTCCATTCTAATTTATTGCATTAGCTCACATTAAATGAGGGCAACCTATATGCTGGAGGTCATGACCAGCTGATGGTTGACAAACGAATCATAGAAAAGCACTTCTATCCTTTTCTCTTTCTCTGAGTCTTACCAAACCACACAAAAATTCAAAATACATACATTCTTAAACAACATCTTACCTGGAAGAAGCTGTAGGTGATCACACGATCACGGCACAAGTGGGCACCCAGCTCGCTGCTCTGTCGAGTCATACTTCAGAGCAAAGCCCGCCCCCACCATAACATACCTGAAACCTCACCCTTTAGATCTCCTTCTTTGTAGGAAGCCATCCTCACCAAAAACTCTATTTCACAATTCATGTGTCAGTCCCTAAATAGCATAAGCTAAACAAACATAATAGAAAGGGCACTCCTAGGATCACATTTTCTTAGTGTTTCTACTTGGCTTGTGTTTTGAGGTGAAAGATCACGTTCATCACTTTTTTTGTTCATCCTTGCACGCTCCTCATCATAGCTGGTGTATTCTAGCTTCACCTGAGTGTGCCTGGGCCATATCATCATCATTTCTAGAATTCTGGGTCTGATTCCACATCAGATTTTAATTCACAACCACTTTCTTTCATCACTGTTTCAATTTCACAGTAACTGTCATCGGTTACCTCTGACCGCCATCGGTTATACCCAACCGATGTCAGTTCTAGGTCCTTTTGCTAACCTACTCAAAAGGACATTTTCACTTCACTTTTTTCCACTTTCCACAGTCTCTGTCACTGTCATTTTATTCCCATTGACATTTTACACATCCCTAGATTTGGCATACTTGTCAGATTTTACCTTCTGCCTCGCTGTTTACTCACTGTCCATTTTCTACAGTGACCTACAGTGGTTACCCCTGACCGACGTTGGTTTCCCCTAACTGGCATTGGTTAGCCTGTTTCACATTCCACCCACCATTTGTTACTTCATCCTTTTTTTTATCACCAGATTCACCTGTTCCTGTTGTTCTCTGTATCATTTACAGAGAAGCAGCCCTACCTGATCAATACTGGTTCACATGGTGCTGACCCGAAGACAAGCGAACACCCTCGTGTTCCATGCCAGTTGCCAACCACTCCCACCTAGTCCTTCACCACCTTCTATTTTATCACCAGCCATGGATCCCATCCAGCCTACTACTATCGCTACCGGAGATGAGGAGTTCACATGACTCCTTGACCAGAACCCTGCCGCCTTGCAGTTTTACCTCTCCCACTCATCCACTCGAGATGCCTCAGGTCAGTTGATATATGGCATGCCCGTATCTATCCCCCGACTCTCACACCCACTTCCACATCGGCCCCATCTGGCTCTGTGCTACCTACATCCACCTTACCCCCCAGTTCATTTCGCAGTTAGGTTCTATACCCGCCATGACTGCCGTGTCTGTTATCTCTGTGGCACCCATTACATCCACCATACCCTCGATGACTACCCCAAACACAACCTCATCCACCCCTAATGTCTCACACATACCTGTAGCTACATTCCCACCTCCAGTATTGGTGACTCCTACCCCATTTCAGAACGTGGTTCTTTCCATTCCACAATCATTAGCCCCTATTACCACTAGGGTTACCACGACCCTTCCACCCCCATATACATACTACCAACAACCGCCTGTTTCATCTATCATTCATTCCAGGTACGTACCCCCTATTTCATTGCCTTCTTCTCTGCCACCTTACATGGCAGCCCCATACACTGGAATGCCACCCCCATTATATGCCCAAAACCAACCTCCTCACACTATAGGAGGCATCCAATCATCACAACCCACCAATGACCTAATTAAATTGATGTTGGACAAGATGCAGACACTGGAGGCATCGGTTTCTGGCTCTCGCAACACTCTCACCTATGACGAGATTTGCAATGAGCCTATTCACCCATCCATTCCTATCCGTTCATACCCTGTGCATTGGGAAATGCCTAAATTCAACCACTTCAATAGCAAGGAAGACCCACAACAACATTTGCACTCATTCAAACATGGGTGTTATCTGATTACTCATGATGATGCCTTGCTTTTGAGAACTTTTCCCATGTCCCTCACTGGACCTACATTAGATTGGTATAGTGGGTTACCCAAACACTCTATATTTTCATTCAATCAGGTAGCCCAAGCTTTCTTGGATCATTTCTCTATCAATATCGCCAAGAAGGTTACCATGACCGATCTATATTCCACACGTCAGTACGAGGATGAATCTATCACAGATTTTGTCACTCACTGGCGTAGCCTGATCAATCAACTTACCTTCCAACTGCCACAAACTGAACTCATCGAGCTCTTCACACGAGCTTGCGCCAGACATATCTCCCTGACCTTGCAGGTCCAAACTTTCCAAACATTCGATGAGGCATTCACTATGGCATGAAAGTTAGAGATTCGGGCCATCGAAGAGAAGAAAATCCAATTACGAAATAAGAATTCGGACATTCAAGTCGAATGAAACCTCTTCTTCTTCCAAACCACCAACCAATTATTCAAAGGCTAAAGGTACCGCTAACACAGTGGTACTCAAGGCTGGCCCAGCTCATCTGTCCAATCAAGCTACACCCTCATCTAATCTATCACCTATCCAGGCTTTTTGATTCAGACAAGAGCAGTGAAAATATACCCCAATTGGGGAACCTTATTCTTCTGTCTTAGAAAATCTTATCAAAGCTAGGAGCCATCACCCTTCCACCCATAAAACCACACACTGGTTTTGACCCTGCTCACCCCATGCCGCATGGTATAAAGAGCATGATTTCTGTAACTATCACCGAGTGAAGGGTCATAGTGATGGCAACTACATCACTTTCAAGAATATTGTCCAAGAAATGCTCGAGAAAGGTGAGTTAACTTGTGGATAATCCCAATGCCACCCCCAACCAAAATCTACAAATCTTCAAAAAACCATTTCCCAATCATGCCCCTTCATCCAATCAAACTGGTGAGACATCCACTCATGATACCCATACCCGTGAGGTTCACGCAATCTTTAACGAGGTACCTGTCACCTCTCAATTACCTCACATCCCTTCCATAGAGGAAATCCTAGCCCAAAATCCTCCTT
Source organism: Taxus chinensis (assembly GCA_019776745.2). Lineage (NCBI taxonomy): Eukaryota > Viridiplantae > Streptophyta > Pinopsida > Cupressales > Taxaceae > Taxus > Taxus chinensis. The sequence goes on from CM034150.1 coordinate 851,354,357, forward strand.
CCACATCTGAACCAACCTCCACTATTCCTTCACCAATAGAGGAACACCTTTCATCTCCTTCATCACCTATGGAGGAGTCTTTTGCTAACATTGAGACCATCTCACCCCTAGCTTCTCCACTTAGAGAACCTTTACCTACCATACCTCCTCCACCCATAGAGGAGCACCCATTAGCACCCATTACCTCCTCCACCCTCCACCCATAGAGGAGCACCCATTACCTCCTCCACCCATAGAGGAGCACCTATCTATTCCTCCACTTATAGAGGAACTCCCATCATCTCTTCCACCCATCATAGACCCAGTGGAGATACCTTTGCCTCTTGGCGAGCATTCTCCATCAGCTACCCAACATCCAACAGACCTACTTTCAGCTCTCTTACCCACGGAAGCTGAAGCTGGCCAATTCCCCATCTCTAAGATGCATTTTACGGGAATTCCCATTAGGTCCTCACCAACTCCACCCACAAACGTGCCATTCTCACATTTGGCCGATCACTTAGATTATGTGGATAGGGCTTTATTATGGGGGTGCCTCTTACTCCCTGTCTCAACACAGATGCAACAATCCCTCGATGACACCTCCACTATCTACCCAAACACATTTCCACCCATCAAACCAAACTACAACCACTATTGTCACAACCCCTTCCATGATACCCGTTAGCACTCACACCACACCCTTACCCATAACCCGACCTATACCTAAACCCAAACCCATACCCACAACATTTACCTCCACTAAACCTATTACCACTTTAGGGGTCACCCCGACCACCAGCCTTACTCATCCACCTATTAAACTAGATTTAGCTACATCCTCCAATGTCAATACCACACCTACTCCTGACACCCAAACCAAAGAAAAAAACTCATCAACCTCATACCCGACCGCACCAATCACACCCACACTTGTCCCATCTACCTTAAGACCTCAGCTTGCCCAACATGGTCAAGCACCCTTCACCCATCCATAAACCAATAACACAACAACCCATTCCTTCCTCACATACCTCTAACCTACCCAGGCACACAACATGACTCATACCCACACCTGCAGTCTCTTTACCACCAATACCTCCAATCCCTTCAACTATTGCTTCACTACCCACTACACTTCAGTCATTGTCCCTCACACCCCAAGTACGACCCATGTCATCTACCTTCATAGCACCCCTGTTATCCCCATGGGTAACTTACCCTCTTCCTCCATCTACTTTTCCTTCTAGACCTCGTACACCCACATCACCTTTACCCAAGAAGGTGCAACCCAAAAACAAAACCCCACTACCCCACAACAAGGTAGTCAAAACAACCCCACACCCTCCTACCCATCCATCTACTGTACCCCTACCCAAACAAACCCGACTGATACCTCAAACCACATTGGCACCTAAACCCATCAGCTCGACCCATTCCTACTCTTCCAAAAACAATTCCCAGACAACCAACCACACCTACACCCAAACCCACATTCACTTCCCATTGTGATCCACTAGTAGGGTCCTATGCCAAAATTTTAACCAACCTCCTCGAGACTTCTGTTATCACATTACCGCCACTCCGACCTTACGACCCCCTCAAACCCAAGCCAAAAGGGTTTGATGATACTAAAATTTGTGCATACCATCATGTGCCAGGGCATGATGTGGAGAACTGCAAGGCCTTGAAAACCATCCTTATCCAATTGTGTCCACCAGAAACCAACTTTGACGATGATGACCTTCTTGACGAGGATCCTGCTTCACCAACACCCATTCCCACACTACCCACTCAACAACCACAACCTCCACCCTCACAGCTCCTAGAACCACACACAAAATTTGAAATTAACATGGTTCACATCAGAGAACTTGCCACGCCACCACCCAAATGTTGTTGTGCCCAACTGACCTCACAGGGCTTTTCTCCTCCAGTAGGTTTTTGCCCTTCATGTCGTTATACCACTTACCCTACACCTTCTCCATTTGCCAACTTCCCTCAAATCAACATGGTACACGTCACTACACGTGCACAGAAGGGTAAAGAAAAGGTAGCTGACCCACCAACCAATCCTATACCCAACATACCATCTGCACCCATACCTAAAATAACTATCTGCACGGCCCCACATACCCCATTTCTAATGGCGTCACACATCGCACCATGCTCAAACAACTACACCAATCTCCCCTCAAAATGTCCTTATATGACCTCATCCAAACCTTCAGAATCCCATCGTCAAGCCCTCATGGAGGTTCTTCAATCTATTGAGGTTTTACCCAATGACCCTACACCCGTAGCCTCCATCATCACACCCCATCATGTAGCCTCTCTCACCAAATTACCACCTTCATCCTCACCTCACCTTGTTCACCAAGTGGCCTCCCTTAGCTTCTCAGAGGAAGAGATCGTGCCACACCAAAATGATGACCCGGACCCAACCCTCTTCATCTCTGTCCACATTGATGACATACGGGTACGCCGTGTGATGATTGATGGAGGTGCTAGCATTAACATCATTTCATCCCATGCATTTTCTCAAATGTGCATACCTAACAATTACATGCATAAACATCCGGTCATGTTGCGTTCATTCAATGATGCTATCACCTCCACACTAGGCACTGTCATCCTTCATGTTTGCGTGGGCCCCCACACTATTCTAGAATTGTTTTATGTTTTGGAGGGGGAATTCCAATATAACTTGTTGCTTGGTAGACCTTGGATCCGTGTCATGGGTTGTGTTCCTTCCACTTTGCATCGTTGTGTAAAGTTTGAACACGAGGGACACACTTATACCATTCCAGCTGACCCATCACCTTTCAAAACATGCAACATGCTTTACCGACCCAATGATGTGCTCATACCTGTCAAGCCATCTACCTCTGCAACCACTACCGCTTCACCTACACCTCCACCTACTAGTACAACCGCTACTTTCACCACACATACCTCCTCTATTCCTACCACTGCTATAACCTCCACGACTGACCCATTAGCTACCCAATCCATTAACTCCACCTCTGCATCGACCTCCAACACATCATCCATACCAGCTACCCACATACCAACCACTGATCCCTTGGAAGGTGTTTTTCAATGCCTCACTCTGGGGGAGTACCGCCTATATAGTGTCAACACATTCCTTACTCCACACGAGTATGGAAGCCTTCACCAACACCCTCGCTATGATCACCATATAGGAGAATGCCTCCTTTATGGTCCTCCTCATCTTCGTACTAGTCTCACCTATGGGGGACTTGATACTACCACTTACACACCTGAACCACCATCACAACCCCACCCATTTTCCACTGACTTCCAATCACTTACCAATCACCATTTCTACCACACCTTCCTACACCGTTGTGCATGGAAGGGTTTTGGTTTTGGCTTTTACGAGCAAGGCTGCCATACCATTATTCCATGTACCACCCACAAACATAATGACCGTAGTGGTATCAGCTCCCCGAACCTCCTACCAAATAGGCCTACATTGAACTCATTGCAGACCCTAGCCCTTCTCCACCTTCATCATCACCCTCACTGATGGAGTCAATGGATCCTGAATCTATCCCTCCTAACTTTTTTTTTTTCATAAACACCATTTCCTTGGGGCCTTTGACTTATCAATGTGAAGGCGAGGCCCCTTCCACTCTCCCATTCTTGTATCTTGAGATGATCGACGATGAAACACCTACCATTAACATTGTTCAATGTCAGGATGATGAATCCATACTCACCTACCTTGGTGCAGAAGACTCATATATTCATCGGTCATTACCTTCTGAGACAAACCATGTTGAATGAATCAACTATCGAGATCAACATTCATACTCAGGATGACCCGCACATCCTAAAGATCAGACAATCTTTAGATGCTGTTGAACAGGAAGCCATCACTTCTTTTCTTTGAGATCATAACCACGCTTTTGCTTGGTCTTACATAGACATGCCCGGTATTGACCCCACCATAGTGGTCCACAATATCGTAACCATTCCTGATGCCAAACCTATCAAACAAAAGCTGAGGAAAATGCACCCTCGCATTGCTCTTCTCGTCAAAGAAGAACTTCAGCGCCTTCTTTCTATTTCCTTCATCTTACCCATTGATTATCCTCATTGGATTTCTAACATTGTCCCTGTTACTAAAGCAATAGGGGGACTCCACATTTGCATGGACTTCCATGACCTCAACCTCGCCTACCCAAAAGATGACTTTCCCTTGCCTGGTATTGATCAACTGGTTGACCTCACCGCTGGTCACGAGATGCTCTCACTCATGGATGGCTTCTCAGGCTATAACCAAATTTTGCTTGCCCCTGAAAGATCAGCACAAGACCACATTCATTACCCCTTGGGGAACCTTTTGCTATCGAGTCATGCCTTTTGGCCTTAAAAATGCTAGTGCTACATATCAGCGTGCTATGACTTACATCTTCCATGATATCATGCATCGCATATTGGAAGATTACGTGGATGATCTCTTGGCCAAATCTAAACGTCACGACTGAGAACCTCACCATCCTCAAAACCATCTTTGACCACCTCATTAAATATTGCGTCTGCCTTCAACCTAAAAAGTGTGTCTTCATGGTTCTCTCAGGAAAACTCCTGGGATTTATTGTTTCCCTCCGTGGTATAGAAGTTGACCCTACTAAAGTCAAGGCCATTCTAGAAAATGCCTCCGCCCACTAACCTTAAACAACTCCATAGCCTGCAAGGTAAATTGCAGTCCATTCACCATTTCATTTCACAATTATCTGATTGGTGTCAACCATTTCATCATCTTCTTAGGAAGGATGTCTCCTTTAAATGGGATGATGACTGTCACAAAGCTTTTGAGGCCCTAAAACAATACCTTCTCCAACCAGCCATACTCATTCCACCTAAAGAAGATCAACCTTTTTACCTATACATATCAGCTACCGATCATTCCTTGGGAGCCATGCTCACTCATCGCGATGAACAACATAGGGAGAAGGTGGTTTATTACATAAGCTGTACTCTTTTGGACTATGAAACCTGATACAACCATCCAGAAAAGCTTTGCTTAGCCTTAGTTTTCATTTGCCACCAAACTCCGCCATTACCTACTCAACCACAAAACCTATGTCGTGACCAACATCGATCCTTTACACTTCATGTATGCCAAACCTTATCAAAATCAGCATATTCGCATGATGGCTTATGCTTTTAGCTGATCTTGACCTCAAATTCATTCACCAAAAGTCCATTAAGGGCCAGGCTATCGCTGACCAACTGGCTGACACACCTATTTCCGGGGACCAACCCTCTAATTTTGACTTTCCCGATGAGTCCATTGCTACTCTTTCCCTGGACGAACCCCCTTACCAAATGACATTGTTCTTCGATGGTTCTAAGTGTCAGCGTGGGGGTGGGGCTGGTGTTATCCTCATTCCTCTAGATGGAGAACCCATGCCTTTGTATTTCAAACTAGACTTTGAATGCACCAACAATATTGCCGAGTACGAAGCACTCATACTAGGTCTCCAGGCCGCCTATGCCCTAGATGTCAAATCAATCCACATATTTGGTGATTCACAATTGGTCATAAACCAAGTCAATGGTATGTACCAATGTCATAACGAGATACTTCAAAAGTATAAACATCATGTAGACATACTTTTGACCACCTTTGATCGTTACACCCTTCAAACCATCCCACATTCAACCAACAAATTTGCAGATACCATGGCCTGCTTAGCTTCCCAAATACCCACTTCCCCTGCCAATTCCAAAATATTTGTCACCATACAACACCTCCATTCACCTTCTTATTTACCTCATGATGTTTACTCAATCGGAAATGACACCCCTGACCCGAGTGACCTTTGGTATAAACAATACTCTGACTACCTTTCCCTCTCCATCTTACCTCCTGATCTCACCCGTAACGGACAACGCGCCTTCCTTAAAAAGGTCTCCCATTTCATTATCCTGGGGGGACTCCTCTATAAGTGTGCTTTGATGGTATTCTCTTACGATGCCTCACAAGTTCTGAAATTCCTTATACCATTAAGGAGGTTCATGATGGCATATGTGGAGGTCACTTTAGTGGCCTTGTTATTGCTAAGCGTATTCTTTGCCTAGGCTATTACTGGCCGACCCTTAACCATGATTGTTGTGACTATGTCAAAACATTGTGTGAAATGTCAACAACATTCTAACCTTCATCATACACCCAGTCATGCCTTACAAGTCACTCGTGACCTTTGGCCCTTCTCTCAATGGGGTTTGGATCTTGTTCGGAGAAATCAATCCTCATTCTTCCCAACGCCATCAATGGATCATAACTGCTACCAAATACTACACAAAATGGGTGGAAGCCATACCACTCATCTCCATGAAAGCTGAGAAAATATGTGAGTTCATTAACCATCACATCATTTTCCGCTTTGGTGTCCCTCATCGCCTCATCACTGATAATGGAAAACAATTCAAAAACAAAACACTGCAAAAACTTTGTGATGCCTTTGGCATTCAGCTTAGTTTCTCATCACCTTATTACCCACAAACCAATGGCCAAGCCAAATCCACTAACAAAACCCTCAACAAAATTCTCATGAAAGTGGTTGACGATACTGGGAAGGATTGGCATACACACATTCCTTTTTCCCTATGGGCATACCACACTAGTATTCACACTTCCACTGCGGCCACACCCTTTTCACTGGTCTATGGTACAGAGGCTGTTCTACCTCTTGAAGTCTAGATCCCCTCGCTCTGCATTTCTCTCCATGACATGCTTACTGATGATGAATTTCATCAGGACCACTTAGCACAACTAGAGTTATTAGATGAACATCATCTTAATGCTCTGGATCACCTTCAAGTTTACCAACAACGTATCAAACGTGCTTATGACAAACGTGTTCATGAATGAACCTTCCAAGTCGGTGACCTTGTCTTGAAAGAAAATCAACACGTAACCAAAGCAGAAAAAAGTAAACGGGGAAAATTCACTCCTAATTGGCTTGGACCATACATCGTAACTCATACCTATGGATCGGGTGCCTATCGTTTGTCCTCACTTGAGGGTAAACCTGAACCTGAGCCCCTTAATGCATTGCATCTTCGACCATTCTATTGTTGACTCGTTGTCCTACCTCACCCTTTGTCTCTTTACAGGCTCGTCCCTTGAGCGCTATCCACTCCATACACCTCCCTAACGATTAAACAAGAATCATGTGAGTACCCGTCACTTGTTATCTTCTCTTGAATATGTGTACCACGACACTGCACATAGCATGATTCTCATGGATACTTTTCGTCTACCTTTAGATGAGATCCCATGGTCATTCCACCTTACCTTTTGAACAAGAGTCCTATCCTTCACCTTGGTCTTGTCCATGATTTCAAAGACCTCTAATGGGACCAAACTCCTTGAGTCAAACTTCTAATAAAAAAGATGACTCCCTCAAAAGGACATCTTCCTCTCGACCAAATTGCTACTATAAATAGACTACTCCCTCGAAGGACAGCTATGTGAAGCTTTCAAAAAAAAAAAGAGAGAAACCGAAGCTTCCCGCATCGATCAGCTTCACGTGAAGACCTCAAGGAGTACCATATTATTTATCCCATATAGACTTCCCACATCGATCAGTCTATCAAAACAAAAACACTTTTTAGTCATGGACTTGCCCATTGTGACCTCGGACCTCTTGCCCAAAAGACCTGTCACTCAAAACATATACAATTAACTACTTTTCACCCACCTTACCATTTCCACTCTCATTTCCTAAATTTCCTCAAGGGACATCTTGGAATTTCGACATTTGGTGATCCTGTGACTACTTTCATTGTAGAATAGTTAATCATGCAATGTCTTTCAGATCTTGTGTTCATCACCCCCTTCAAGGTATGGTATGATCCTACCCAATCAGGTGGCTTTATTACCCCCCTCTTATCTTTTAACCATCTTTGTTTACATTTTTATTACCTTATACAGGACTTGGTCCTTGACACTTACCTTTGGGGTAATCCTCCCCTTTCACCATAATCACCTTCACCTGCATCATTTTACCTATAATCTACCCACACCTATTAAAACTAAACCACAACATGCCCAAAAACCTACCAACTCATTCTCATATTTTTCCCTAGCTCATGGGAGAACTACATCGGCCTGAGGTCCCTTTTCACCAGGACTATGTAGGCAGCACTTTGAGGGCATGGGGCCCTTGGAGGTTAGCTCAGCCATTCTCTACCCTAAACAATTCATCAACCATGCCTAACTCACCATTTACCCCACATTTCACTTAGTTCCCCTTTTCTAACAAAATTGGAAATTAAGCCACATACATAACAAGTTGTTTACCATTTTATACATTTGTTACACCTACCATCTCTCTATCATCACTATGCATAGATTATACAACATTTCACATATGACCCATAGTATCATTCATTGCAAACCATAATGAATCATAACCATAATGAATCACTAAACCAACCTGACTCAATCCATGCCTAAACCAACCTAACTCGATCCATGCCTATAACCTGAACCATGACTCGATCCATGCCTATAACCTGACTCAATCCATGCCTAACCTGATCCATGCCTATAACCTAAATCCATGCCTAAACTGAATTCCATCATGCCTAACTCACCTAATTTCCATCCATATCAAAGTAACAAATCCATATCTCATCTAACACAAGCCATAAAACTAATATCTCATAAACATATTAACACATCACCAAATACCATGAATCTCATCGTATAAATCAATAACTGTGTATCTCAAAATACATGCCTGTCTCATCATGGCCATCATCTCAAAAATGTCAGCACGCAGGCCGATATACAATACAAAATGTCATCGGCATGCAGGCTGGTCTCATATATACACAAAGAATGAATGAATCAATACAAAAAATCTTTGGCATGTAGGCCGGTATATGCTCACAATATACAACAATCACTCATACATCCTCACTGTCTTCGGCACGTAGGCCGGTATGTGATCAAAAATACAACTATCTTTGGCACGCAGGCCGACATATATATATAAAAATAATCACTACTATACATCAAAAATCAGGGTGGCCGCATATCAGACATCTCACCGGATGTCCTCCATCTCTGTGTCCCCTGCACCCTTCGGCCTCCTATGTCCCTGCTGGCACATCACCTCAGCTCTGGTCACTGTGTGCACTGGTGGCCTCACCCTGATCAGGCCTTGGAGCTCGCTACCCTCCTGTGCTCTCCACACTATGTGTGTGGGATCTCGTCCTCTCACTGGATGCCTGTTGTGCCCTGTACTCTCCATAAGAGAGGAAGTCTATCCTAGACTACCATGAGCTGGTCCTGATAGTATCATGCCTCACCTAGGGCATCCTATAACCTGGATATAGGCATGGTCTGTGGTGGTCCCATAGGTCTCGGCCCCTGTATCTGCCCTGCGCTAGCCTGTGAACTGGGACCAGCTCCCTGCACCTGTGGTGGTGCCCCCCTACCCCTGTGCCTGTATCTGGGCCTGTAAGACCCCAATCTGTGCCTGGGCTATGGCCAAATGACCCTCTGTAATCCTACCACCTGAGCCTGTAAGGGCTGCCACCTGACCATCTCTGTCTCCATCTCCTCCATCTCCTCCACCCTCTCCCTCTGCCATCTGGGCCTGTAGACTGGCCACATGTACTCGTAGCTATGCTACCTCTACCTCTGACCCCTCTAGTTGTGTCTACAGTATACCTATCTATGTGATTCATCGTCACTACCTGCCCCTGTAGGGCATCTCTCTGCACTATCACGGTAGCTAAATCTGGCTGCCCTGGTCTAGGTGGTATGGCTTGTAACTGAGCTGCCCACCACTACCTATACCTATCTGTGCATCTGGCGTCATCAATCCATTGATCCACTGGCTACTCCTCCTCTCCTGTAGGCATTGTAGGCTGTGGTAGAGGGAGAGGCCTCTCCACATCATCTCTCTGATACTGTGGGAAGGGCAGAGGAATATCCTGTATAAGCCCGAACTGCCGTCGGACCCTGTCAACTGGGATCATCTCATCCTCCCTGAGCACGGTGACCCTGTATCCACCGCTCTAGCTAGAGCTCAGCTAGCTCCTCATGCATGTGCCTATATGAGGGGAATCCCACATATGGCCTCCAGATAATGTCCACTCTGGACAACCCCTCCAACAACTACCGAAAATGGGCCACATCATATGTCAGCCTATCTGACCTCTGCTCTCCTGCAACAACACCCATCTCCTGTATCCCAACCACACACATCTCAGTGGGAATGCATCTGCTCGGGACATCCCTATAGGTCAAACACAGACTATGTGCTCGTAGGCCCAGTAGTGCAGTATAAATGTACAACACAGGCTAAACCTGCACAGCCACCCATATGCCCACAGCTCTCTATAAAGCTACACCAAAAATGTTGGTGCCCAGGAAAACCATGTCTCATGCACCATCATATCATGGAGCACCCCCATCAGTGAGCAGGGAAAGCATCCACCCTTTACATCAGGCAGTGCATAGTAGCACACTGCCTCCATCAATAAAACTACTAGCCTCGTCTCATCTGGACGGGCTAGGTACATCTCGCCATAGCTCAAATTGGTGCTATGGAAACTCAACTCCATCACCCCCTCACCAAATATGGTCCTGATCAGCTCCTCTGAGGCCTCGAAGGAGATAGAGTACACCTGGGCCCCTAATATGGGTAACCTCTGAATCCAGAACATGTCCTCTAGGGTGATGGTCATCTCACCCGTCAGAAGGTGGAACGTGTTGGTCACGGAGTCCCATCTATCGATGAGTGTGACCATCAAACTAGGCTACCAAATAGCATGTTGGTAGTGCCGAATACAACTCAAGCCCACTGCCTCCATGTGTTGCAGCTCCAATGGGCTCGCTAGGCCACGCAATGTCACCAATAGTGGTGGAACCCTGTCTCGCATGTGTAACTGCAATCGACCCTACATCCAATCCAAAGCACAACATTAATCTACCTTTACCATGACCTTATTCATCACTTATCATTACCCACCACCCTATTTTTACCTTACCCATCTTAACCACCTAACCTACATCATTTTTTGGACCCTTTTGCCTGACCCGATGCCGGTTCATCCTAACCAACTCTGGTCACCCTTAAACCGACATCGGTCACCTATTTGGTGACCGATACCAGTTCAACTTGACTGACCACGGTTACCACGTAACCGGCATCGGTCACCTGTTAGGTGACTGATCCCAGTTCTACCCGACCGACGCCGACCAAGCTTGACCGACGCTGGTCACTGTCATGGAAAAATTTGTGACTTCCCAAACCCCCCTTTTTTGTAAACCCTCCCACCTATCCCTTTTACCCCACCTACACTGACCTACACTACCCTAAAACCCCTACCCACCCCACCTATCCAATTTCCTACCCCTCCCCCTCCTTTTTTTGCCCATTTTCCCCCCATACCCGATTTAAATTTTTTTCCCTGCCCATAAAATACAAAAACTCACCCAAATCCAAAAGTAAACAACTCTTACACCATCTACTCTATCTAATTAACATTAAAGAGTTAGTGCTTACCTCGTCACCGCTGCCACCAGTCTCGGTGGCACGTTGGCACTGTGCTGGTGGTCTGCCCGATCCCTCTCCTGCCTCTACCATCACCAAATATCTACCCACACACTCCAACCAATCGAATCCCTCGCTAAGATCTCATGGACCCGCTACTAACCAACCCAACCACCGTCAACTCCCCTGCCAGCTCACTATCCCATTTCCTCCAGATGCTTTTCTCATTTTTCTCTCTTTCTTGTCTTTTCTTCACTTGACAAATCAGAAATGAATAATCCAAACACGTGGATTTTTTGTTTTTATACCAAACCCGACCTAACTGATGTCGGTTCCCCTAGACCGGCATCGGTCTCGTGCCCTACCTAACTGTCGTTGATTTTCCTATACTGACATCGGTTATCCATGACCGCCATCGGTCACCCTTACCTACATATTGCCCTTACTTTTCCATTTTACCCTACCCTCTACCTTGCTCTTTACCCCATACCTTTCCCCAACCCATTATCTTACCTGTCCTGACCTCGTCACTTCCTACCTCCATTTTTCCTCCTGTGGGGACTCCTTATTTTACCCTTACCTTGGCCTTACCCATGCCGTGACCTAGATATTTGGACCTGGACCTTCGCTAGTGACCTTTGACCTCATGTGTTCGCTATACCTTGTGGCATTGTTACATGTGTTGATTGACCCACTGAACTTACCTAGTCTATGGTCATGACCGTTTATCTTGACCTTACCTTTGGTGTACTGGAACATACCTAAACGTTCCTGCACCTAACCTACGTTATGTTTCCTGACCTTATCCTATACCTTGGATACCAGATTCACTTCAACCTTTGTTTGGATAAACCTATCGACCTTAGATAATGTAGAGTTTTCCTGCTCTTTAACCCGGTAGCGTGCTGCAGTTTATACATGTGCGTGCGTTTGACTACTACTATCTTTGACCCTATCCCATTACCTAGATCACCTGAGTAGACCTTTCACTCCTTTTTCCCTGTCCCATTTGCCCTTTCTTCACACTTTACCTTTTATCAAACCACTCACCGCTTCAGCCTGTTGCCTCGTCAGTTGCTGGTTTGAGGGGGATCACCTTCACCCACACATGGGGCAACCACATCTTATTTTTGTTAGCGTCGCTTACCAATACAAGCTACGCAACAAAAAGGGGAAAAATGTAGACACTAAAATTAGGTCACACTCTCCTTTTATCCCTCGACATATAGGCACCCTTTATTACATTTACCTAGCCACGACCCCCTTCCACTCATACTAATATTAATTTAATTAAATTAATGCTTTATCCTCACTATATTTATTATTTAAATATCTTATTTAAATAATATCTACACATACAGTTCACTTAGACACCTCACCAAGCCAACTCAACCTAAGACCTACTCTTAGCAAGTTGTCATAACTAACTAAGACTTACCCAAACCCTAAAAATCAATGCCTACATTCCCTCTAACCACATTCCCGCATGCTTAGAAGAGGCTCCGATTCTAATCCATTGGATAATGACATGAGATCCAAGGAAATCAGGAGGATCTTCCTAAGTTTAATAAACCTAGGAAATCCCACCTTGACCAACGTTGATTACCCCTAACCATCGCCGATTAAGCCGAACCGCCGTCGGTTACCCCTTTTAACCCAAAACAACCTTATTCTCAAGGTTGAAGTTTGTTGGAAGTTGGAAGCAAGAAAGTTAATGAGCAAGAATACATCTCAAAGAGATAACACATCTTCAGAGAGCCAATTCCAGTGAAAACTCACATCCAAGGAAGGAGATTGAGCATTCTTCTCCTGCACAGCCATCCCAACCACGATTTGATCTATCCAAGAAAAGAGGAGTGTGCATACAGCCCATGCAGAAGATTTTCTTTAGTTGGTGATCACTTGCAACCTCCAAACCCATCATCATCACCTCCATCCTTCATACACAGACCTTCATGAATGAAATCCAAGTAAGTATAACATCATACTTCTTTGGTTTATTTCATTTCACCATTATTTTATCACCCATTGTTTATCTCACTCCCTATTGACCTCCTCCAACATTTTCACCTCCATATACTCATTAAAACCTCTACAAAAGCCTACTCCAGTCACCCAATACCTCATCCCGACCAACCTAAATCCTTTTTTGCAATCACAAAGGAGACTGAAACCCTATTCTGTAACATTTCCAGATCTCACAGTAACTGGCACCGGTTATAACCTAACCGGCTGTCAGTCACCCCTGACCGACACCGGTCTCTGTGTTTCCCCCACACAACCTTAAATAGAGACCTACCCACCTAATTTTACCTCACCCTCACTCACCTGTGACCTACCCGAGAGCTTTATCAGACCTGTAGAACCCAGAACCAACCATTTGACCTTTGGATTCTATTCTAGCTTAGCCTGTTAGATTAGATCTATTTTCTTATTGTGTTTTTAAGTGAGATACCTAAATCATTTTAAAATAACAATAGGATTTACCTTTGTTTATTAACATTAATTTGTTTAAAAAAGTGGACTAACAGCCATCTAGGAAGTATCATACTTCCTGGATCTAGCTCACGCTAGGCAGTTCACTACCCATATTGTTTAATTCCTTCTAGTGGTTTTGTTTTCATTACAGGTAGTTCCTCCTAGCCAAAAGGAAGCTCTCATAGTCAGATGTAGATTCAGAAGTCATACGTGTGCAATAACCCATCAACTAACATTTGAACAAGTTTTCCTCCCTATGCTCGTTACTCTATCTGTTTTGTCAACAATTCAAAGAAACAATATAAGAAAAATGTGAAACAATTGGGGTGCGCAAAAGTGTTACCACCTTCATTATGGTGCATAAGTTGTTTTCTACCTTATAATGTTGTGCACGCACTTGGTATGTTCATTCAGAGATGTGTTGTTAAATAGGTAATTGATAGGAGTTGGTGGCTAATCTCATTCAAGCTTTTGAGTATAGAAGTACCAAGCCATTAGTGGATAAGGCATTACAAGTAATCAAGTGCTTTATGATGGGGGATAGTGTTATGACAGAAGATATGCTATTGGAGCTACTAGGTGAGCCTTAGAGACATGCCTCAATGAAGAGGAATTTTAGGAAGTACAACGTGAGCATGCATGCATGGAAAAAGAAAAAGGAAAAATGGTCTATGTAATAGACAAAGAAGAGATAGAGACTTTGTATGTTTACCATTCAGAAGGTATGTGTGAAGTCTTAGACAATGCTAAAGAGTGAGCAATCACCTACCATGAGCCCTTGAAAACAAATAAGGTTAACATTGGAATGAAGACAAAACCTAAGGAAGCTATCATCGAAGACTATTGGTTAGAAAAAGAATTTTCAAAGGTCATTGATCTGTTGCATGAGTTCTAGGATTTGTTTCCTCCTAGGTACCATGAACTCAAAGGCATTCACCATTCCTTGGGAGAGATGAAGATGAATTTGAAGGAAGGTGCATGCCTAATTCAAAAGAGGCCTTATTAGATGAATCCCAATTTCCGCGTACGGTTCAAGGAAGAGATAGAAAAGATGATAACATCTGGTATCATTGAGGCAGTGGAAGAATTAGAATGGATAAGCCTAATGGTTATCAACATCAAGAAGGATGGAAGGATAAGAATCTATGTTGACTACAGAGGTCTGAATGTAGTATGTGTCATCGATCCTTTCCCAACCCCCTTTACTGAAGAAATTTTGGAGGGAGTAGCCAGGCACGAAGTCTACTCTTTCATGGATGGGTTCTCAGGGTATCACCAAGTCTGGATTGCAAAGGAAGACCAAAGAAATAAAAATTTCACCACTAAATGGGGAAGTTTTGCCTACATGGTTATGCCTTTTGGATTAAAGAATGCACCTGCTGTGTTCTCACGCATCGTGTAAAAGCATTTCAAGACTCCATCCATAAGTTTCTTCAAGTTTACCTAGATGACTAGACTATGTATGGATTGGTGAAAGACCATTGTGACAATTTGAGACTAATTTTTGAGAGATGTCGGCAATTGAGGATATCCCTTAATATTAAGAAACATGTCTTTGCTACTCCATTTGGAACCTTGTTATGATACATTATATGTAAAGGAGGCTTGCTAGTAGATCCCGCTAAAGTTGCAGTTATTGTGGGATTAGGGGAACCTACTAATCAAAGAAAAGTGTGTGAATTCCTTGGGTATACGAGGTATTACAGGAATTTCATCAATGGTTATGTCCAGAACGCCGCGCCCTTGGAGGAATTGTTAAAACACAAGAGTGCCTTTCATTAGGGTGAGGCGTAACAAAAGTTATTTGACATTTTGAAGGATAGGCTTGTCACGATGCCCATATTACATTTTCCTTCTTGGGATAAGCCTTTACATGTGCATGTTGATTCCTCAGGGATAACTATGGGAGCAGTACTGGCATAGCCTGGTGAGGGAAATGTTGATCATCCCTTGTGTTTTGCAAGTAGAAAGTTGACACCAGCAGAGCAAAATTACACAACTACTGAGCGTGAAGCATTGTCTATGATCTATGTGTTGTAAAAGTTTAGGAAATATCTATTGGCAACACCATTTATATTCTATAAAGACCACATGGCATTGAAATACTTATTCAAAAAAACCGTTCTGCAAGGGCGCATATGCCATTGGGTCCTATTATTTCAATATTTCAAGTTCACAGTGGTCACAAAACCAGGAAAGAGAAATTCAAGACCTGACCACTTATCAAGGATTAGCTCAGGAGAGGATGCGCAAAGCATTAAGGATACCATGCTAGATGCGTAACTTTTTAGGTTGCGGTGTGTGCCCTTAGACTTGAAAGATATTGCATTGTTCTTAAAAAAAGGTATGGCACCGGAAGGGATGAAGGATATGAAGAGAAAGAAGTCAATAATACGTGCCACACCCTATATGTTGATTAGTGGAGATCTGTACAAGTTAGTGTTAGTGTGAAATCACAACACCCCCAAATGAATTCTAAAAATCTAATTTTCTAAGGTAGAATCATCTGGTGTGATTGCATAACATTGAACTTTCCCCGAGGTGTGGGACCTTTCAAAAGTGGGAAAGCTCTCCAGAGAAGGCTGGTTCCTCTTCCTAAACTACTTGCCATAAGCTATTCCAGTGCAGGCAAGTTAATCTAATCCTAATCTAATTTCCAAGGAGACAAGGAGAGAAAGAAAATTGGAAAAAATAGAGCCTACACTAAAACAATGATACACCAGAGAAGGAAAATGTTGATCATCTATCAAAACGACCATGGAAAAAAAGAGAGGTGAGGTGAGCAATGGAGAGGATGGACAACAACATCACAAACCAAATGTCAGATTCACATAGAACTCCATTATCAATCCCCAAAAACACACCTCCTAGATCCACAAATGAAACTTTTAAAACATGCACAAAATACTCCAGAATGATGAGAGGCAAGAAGATGCAATCAAAACAAGTGAAGGATGGACAAACACATCACAAAAATGAGTTTTATTGCTTCAGAAATTTACATAGAGCATCATACACGAGTAAGAGGAAAAAAACACCATTTATAGAGAATGGGAGGAGATTCAAACTCCATTTCAACCCTGGGGAAGAAAAGAAAGGGGAGGCAGAGAAGAAGAATGAAAAACAACCTTGAAAAATGATGCCTCTGTCACATTATATAGAAAAATGTGAGAAGGGAAGGGAAAAAATACAAGATTTTCTCCAACCACTTTTCAAAATGCATTTTAATTCTTCATTTGTTGATGGGCTTAATGCAAAAGCTCATATTTCCATGCATCTACTTCGCAGACCAAAAAAAATGACCCATACTTCATTAAATCTAGTGTTTGGAACTAGTTTTTTGTCTTTTCCACACCAAAACGTGTTTTGCAAAATTTCTCCCCCAAATCTTCACCAAAATCCAAAATTTAAGTGTTTATCATGTAGAGGATTTTGATAGCTTTCCATTGATACCAAAATTGTGAAAATTTGAGCTCTAGATCGAAAGATATGGACCTTTGATGATTTAGAGCAAAATAGGGCAAAATTAGGGCAAAATCAGGTCTGCGAGCCAAAATTTGACCTTTTTCCCCTTTTTGTGAAATTGGAAAATTTTCCAAAAATCCTCCACATCCCCACTACTCTAATTACATGTGGCACTTTAAATTTGGTCCGTGGGTCTCAAAATCACATTTTGCCCATTTTGCCCGCAAGGGCAAAATTTTCCAAGGTCTACCGCCGGTGAATTCCCTGCCATTGATGTGGACACATGGCACCCTATGATTGGCCATGGGGATGCAGTTCTATGTTTTCCTTTGACACATTTTGACCAAAATCAAAAAACTTGAAGTTCTCTTTGGCACCCGTTGCTCTACTTTGACACGTGGTGCATCTTGATTGGTTGCGGGCCTCGAACAATTTATTTTACTCTGCAGGATTTCGGGCTGAAATTTTCCTTTGAGTTTTTTTCCCAAAAGGGCTAAGTGCCAAAAATTTTCCCTCAGGTCCGCCTTGGCAAATTTTCCCTCCAAACTCTGCCGAGTCATAACTCAAAAAATACAAGGAGTTAGGAGGACTTCTTTACCTTTATGGAAAGGGGAAGAAATTATCTATCTATTGAAGCCATTTCTAGAATCTTTTTAGTGCTCAAAATGTGTGAAAATTGAAGTTGAAGCACAAGGAAAGGATGAAGGTAAATTAGCCAACATAAGTAGGGGCTCATTTTGGATAACAGTTAGGTCATGATGAGGTTCTGCGCTGATGCGTATTGGAACATAAGCACGTAGCCATTACAGAAGAAGCACATGGTGAGATTGTAGGAGGACACTATGTAGGAAATGCTACCACATGGAAGATTTTATTAGCAAGGATTTGGTGGGAAACCATCTACAAGGAATGCATTGAGTTTTGCAAGGCCTGTGACCATTGTTAGTGCCTTGGAAAACCTGGAAAGAGAGATGAAATGCCTTTGTGACCAATAGCTAGCACTGAACCATTTGGAAAATGGGAAATTGACTTTGTAGGACCAATTGTGCCAGCCGCTCGAATGATTGGCTCATAATATATCATCACTTGCATTGATTACTTGACACAGTGGGTAAAGGCAGCCTCATAAAGGATTTCACCGTAGCGATAACTGCTCGATTTTTATGGGAGAACATAATTAGCACGCATGGTTGCCCTTTAAGTTTAACAAGTGATAAGGGTACACACTTTCTCAATGAAATAATTAGGATTATGTTAGCAGAATTTATGGTGGCCCATCATAAGACTACCCCATATCACCCTCAAGCAAATGGAACTGCTGAGGCATATAACAAGATACTAAGTCACACATTAACTAAGATCTGTGACATTGGAAGACAAGATTGGGATGAAAAAGTATCAGTTGTTCTATGGACATACATGACAAACTACAAGAGGTTAAACAAGGCCACACTGTTTCAATTGGTGTTTGGCATGGAGGCTATTTTACTAGTGGAATTCATGCTACCATCGCTGCGTATATCGCAAGCAGGAGGGTTAGCTAATGAACAAACAATGAAAGAAATAATTGATAAGTTGATGTAGTTAGATAAAAGGTGATTTGTCGACATTAAAATTTTCCTCCGTGATTTCTATTTTATTAATGTATGTATTAGGAATAAGATGTTGTTAAGTGTAATTAGTAGTGGCATCCAATAGAAGATAACGACATTATCAATACGGTGCCATAAATAAAGTAGAGTACGATAATAGTCAAAGTACAAAAGCAATGTTGTGGTAAAAATTAAATATTTGTCGTAAGTGGTCCGGTAATGTTAAAATGTCAAAGTTGGGGTAAGTAGAAAAGTACGGTCTGCATGATTAGGAATTAGAAATATTATATTTGTAATAAGGACAAGGAGCGATGTCATAAATATTTTGTGTATTTTATTTGTAGAAAAGTCTAAAAAGGTGGAACCCATGTGAGATGATAAGGATTATCTTATCTTAGAAGATAAGCCTACATGTAAAGGAAAGAGTTTAGGCATGGAATATGATTGGCCGGAAGAGATTTCCTATCCTATCTTAGAGATAGGGTGGATAAGCCTGAATTCCTATAAATAGAGGCCATCCCCTTTCATTTATCATAGAGCAAAGTTGTAATAATTATTTTATGAATAAATGATTCTTTCTGAAGGTGTGTTAAGGAAGTCATCAAGAGGAGTAATTGTGAAGTTTCTCCCATAATCATTGTTGGAATCAAGTGGAGTTGGTAACACTTGGAGTAATTCATGGGTAAGATTCTAATAATTCCATGGTAATAATACATTTTACAGTTGTATTTCAGATTTGTCATCATTCATTTTTTTGGTCATAGTTTGTGGTATTCTTATGTTATGTTTGTTGTTGTGTTTCCAAATTACTACCACCAAACCAAAAGTTGTGCATTACTAAAATAATCATAGCACGAGGAGTTCCCGGTGAAATATTATCAGAGTGTAGATTCGTGTTGACATTTTGGTTCCGTTGCCGGGACCATTCCTCGTTGGTGGATTTTCTCGAGAGATATTCCCACTTAGTCATAAATCAATAGGAGGGTAACCTTGTTTTTATTGTGCCTAGTAGTTTCCATGGTAAAGTCACTTTTTACCACAGTAACTTTACTTTTTACTGTGAATAGTATTTACCACAGTAACTTCATTTTTTTATCGTGAATAGTGTTTACCCCAGTAACTTCATTTTTACTGTAAATAGTGTTTACCACAATAAAGTCAGTTTTACTGTAGAAAGGTGTAAAGTCACTTTCTATTGTAGCGAGTCCAATTATTTGTGCACATAATTCTTACTAATTGTACTTGTGAGTTGGTATTTCACTGTGGTTACATTTTAAAATGGGGAAGATTCTTGTTTTTTCAGCCCAATCTAATGAAGATGCTTCCTCTTTCATTCAAGAGTTTAAAAAATCTTGCATTTGTAATGGCCTCATAAGAAGGGAACAAACAATGGATTCAATTTTTTCCTACCTTTTTGGATGGTTCATCCCTTAGGTGGTTTCAAACACTAGGTGATAATGTGAAATACTCATGGGATTTATTAACTAAAATTTTTCTTGAAGAATTTGGTGAACAACAGAAATATGCATATCTCATGATCAATATCACAAAACTATCCCAAGGAGAGAAGGAGAAGATAAGGACTTATCATGCTTGTATTCTAGAGCTAAGGAAGAATCTTGATGCCCCGATCCAGAAGGAAGGATTAGTAGATGGGTTGATGAATGGCGTGGATAATCTCCTCTATAAGCACTTCATTCTTGGGATGAAGCTAGAGATCAAACAACGAGTGAAGTATGACCACCTAGCTACCATTGAACAAGCAAAGGAAATTACAAGAAGGCAAGAAGAAAGAATCAAAGAGGAGCCCAAAGAAATTGTTGCTAAAGTAGAGCCTACACCAGCACCTTTGGTTTAGAATCCACAACCACTCTTGGTGAGCACAAATATTTCTCCTAGTACATCTACTGAGTATGAAGATCTGCTCAGGAAGATGGGCCAGTTAACTATTAATCTTCTTCAAGGAAAAGAATTTAGTTCTCAGGGAGGAGATAGAGGTGTAAAAAGAAATATTTTTGAAGTCGTATGTTATGGTTGTTATAAAAAGGGTCATTATAAGTATAATTGTCTAGATAGAATTTTTACATCTGGTACAAGAGATAATGATAAAGGAAAACCACCTGTGAATTCTTTTGATGTAGTAGATAAGAGCATAAATAATGAAGTAGATGTGTTTGTAACAAAAAGAAAGAAAGAAAAAGATAACCAAGATGAAAATGATCCTAAGAAGATGAAAGGAGAAACTAGTAAGAAACATAGGAGAAGAAAGTTGGGTGTGTAGGATTTTCTTATTTCACAGGGACAAGGACCATACCCCATCTTAGAAGATCTGTCCAAAGGGCCTGCAAATATTACATATGGTTAACTCTTGGCTATGTATTCTGAGAAGAGGTGGGAGCTAAGAAGTGGACTCAATGCTTGACGAAGGAAGGAGGTTGAGGTCCCTATTTTTGAGGCAGAGGTGGATCCCTATGCTCCACAAGCTGAGGTATTATGTAATGGTATTTCAATTCATGATGTCTTAGTTGATGGAGGTGACGCAGTTAATGTAATGATCAAGTCTATAATGAATATGTTGGGTTTAAAAATTGATCGCCCCTCAACACTTATTTTAAGGTCATTAAATAAGGGAAAAACTAAACCAAAAGGTGTAGTTTCAAATGTGGCAATATCTGTTATGGGTGTTGTATCTATGGTAGACTTTCAAGTGATGAAAAACGGTACTGTTACGTACCCAATGTTGTTGGAAAGACCATGGATAAGGAGATTTCATGCAAGAAACTACTGTAATGAAGGCTTTATGACACTTGTACATGGTAGAGAGAGGGTGAAGATAATGACCGACGTGATTCCTCGGCATCATAAGACAGAACTTATGGATTCAAGTGATGAAAATTATTATTAGACATCCTCTGATTACTTTAGTACCAGTGAATTAGACACAGTAGATGAAAAAAGTAAGGTTGATGTTTCGGTCATGGATATCCTTCCAGTCACACCGACTCATGAACCCATAAAATTATCTGAAGAAGAAATTGATGATCATCTCCAACAAATAAAGACTGGTGATGCTGTGATGGAGAATGAGAAGAAATCCTACCTCCAACTCTTTATAAGGTACATACACCTATTCACTTTTTATTACCAGGAACTCCATCAAGTAAGTTGGGTATAACATTCTATTGAGTTGGTAGATGGTGCTAAGCCCATAAAGCAAATTCCATATAGAATGAATCCTAATTTTTCCAAGATTGTAAAAGAAGAAATAGATAAGTTGCTTGATGCAGGATTCATATTTACTGTGGAGAATTTAGAATGGGTTTCTCCTATTTTGATCTCAATAAAAATATAATGGGAAGCTACACATTTGTGTTGATTATAGGAAGCTCAATAAGGCAACAAATAAGGATCATTACCCTCTTCCATTCTCATATTAGATCTTGGACGAAGTAGCTGGCTAGGAGTGCTATAGTTTTGCTGATGGATAAAGAGGATACAACCAAGTTCGTATAGCGGAGAAAGATCAGATGAAGACCACGTTCACCACTCCTTGGGGAAAATTTTCTTATAGAGTTATACCTTTTGGGTTGTGTAATGCTCCAGAAACATTCCAGTGTTTGATGAATAGGGTGTTTGAACCCTACATTGGAAACTTCATCAGATTATTTTTGGATGATTTTTACATCTATGGGAGCAAGATGGACCACCTGCACCAGAAGGAGACAACATTTCAAAGGTTAGATGAAGCACAAGCCTCACTAAACCCTAAAAAGTGTGTCTTTGGATGTTCTCAAGGCATTTTTTTAGGGCATGCTGTATCTAGAGATGGTATTGGTATTGATTCTAATAAAGTTTCAAAAATAAAATAGTTACCATTTCCTATGAATAGAAGTAAGTTGAGATCATTTTTAGGCCATGTGGATTACTATAGAAGGTTCATCAAGAATTTTTCAAACATTGCACAGCCACTAACCTAGTTCTTGAAGAAGGATGTTACTTATGAACCAGGAAATAAGGTGCATGAAGCTTTTGAACAACTGAAGGAAGCCCTGGTGTCTTCACCTATTTTAAAGAGATCCAGATTGGAGCAAGCCATTCACTATGTATACTGATGCTTCAAATGTAGCACTAGGAAGTACTCTAAGCCAAAAAGATGAAAACGGGAATGATCATCTAGTTTACTTTGCGAGCAGACAAATGAGTAGTGTTGAGGTAAATTATACTGCAACTGGAAAAGAGGATCTAGATATCATTTTTGTTGTAAAGAAGTTTAGAAATTACGTGCTAGGGAAAAAATTTATAGTTGTAACAAATCATCAGGCTCTAAAATATATTGTAAATAAGCCTAACCCATCAGGGAGGATAACAAGATGGATAATTTTGCTACAAGAATTTGAATTTGATATTATAGATAGGCCAGGAAAGACTCATGTCAATGCAGATGCACTCTCTTGAGCCTATAATGGTTTAGGTTCATCTGTGTGATGATGATGATTTCCTAGATGTAGCATTGTTATCCCTTGACACAATCCCTAGTGAATACATATATATTTGGAATTATCTGAATGAATTCAAGTTCCCTGATGGTTCCAATGCAAAGACTAAGAGGAAGATTACTCAAGCCAGTTATCCATATTCTATTCTGCATGGAGTATTATTTTAGATATGACCTAATGGATAGTACAAGAGGGTAGTTAGATGTGATCAAGGGAAGGAGGTGATAGAATAGTTCCACAATGGTACATGTGGAGGAACACTTCTCTGGAAAAATTACAGCAAGAAGGATCTTGGATGTAGGTTACTCACTGGCCAACTCTTTTTAGAGATTGTTATAATTATTGTAATATATGTGATATTTGTGAAAACACATGGTAACCGTAAGACTTCATCAGCTCCATTATTCTCTATTCTTCCACTTGGTCCCTTTGAAAAGTGGGGAATAGATATTGTAGGTCCATTTCCAACTACCCCACACCAAAATAAGTAGATTGTAGTTGCCATAGATTATTTAACCAAGTGGGTTGAAGCTAGGCCATTGAAAAAAACTTCCATGGATGAAGTGGCAAGGTTCATATATGAACTGCATTGTCACTAGATTTGGTTGTCCTATTAGAAATTGTAACAGATCAAGGAAGCCACTTCATTAATAAGGTGGTAGAAGCCCTAGTCAACAAGTTTTCTATTAAGCACAGAATGGCAACAACATACAAGCCAAACACAAATGGACAGGTGGAACAAACAAACTTTTGTGTAATGTCAAATTCTATCAAAAGATGCAGCCTTGCAGGTACATAACTGGGATAAAAGGATTCATGCAACATTGTGGGCATATAAGGAAACATAAAAGTCAGCAACATGATACTCCCCATTTCAGTTGGCTTAAGGCATTGATCCAGTTCTTCCTATTGAGTTTGATATTTCCACTGTGAGAGTTATGAAAAATGAAAGGATGGATGAAAGTGATTCAGTAAATGAAAGGTCGGTGCATCTTCAATTGCTAGAGTAAATGAGGGAAATAACAAAGGATACAAGCTATAAGAATAAAATGAAGTAGAAGGAATACTTTGATCAAAAGATCCATTGGTCTCCATTTCATGTGAATGACTTGGTTCTAGTATATGATTCCAGATATAAAAAAAGAAGGTAGATAAAATTTCTTCCCAAATGGATGGGGCCCTACAAAATAGCAGCTGTGCATAAAAATGGTACATATCGACCGGAGGAATTGGATGGTACTCCCATTACGAAATGGGTCAACCATGAAAAGTTAAATATTTTCTAGGCACCAGCTTCATAATGTCCATAAGAGTCTACTCCGAGGATGGACTAGAAGCTAGGAAGAGGGAAAATGTCGACATTAAAATTTTCCTTCCGTAATTTCTATTTTATTAATGTATGTATTAGGAATAAGATGTTGTTAAGTATAATTAGTAGTGGTGTCCAATAGAAGATAACGGTGTCATCATTACGGTGCCACCAATAAAGTAGAGTACGGTAATAGTCAAAGTACAAAAGGAATGTTGCAGTAAAAAGTAAATATTTGTCATAAATGGTCTGGTGATGTTAAAATGTCAAAGTTGGGGTAAGTAGAGAAGTAGGGTCTACATGATTAGGAATTAGAAATATTATATTTGTAATAAGAACAAGGAGTGATGTCATAAATATTTTGTGTATTTTATTTGTAGAAAAGTCTAAAAAAGGTGGAACCCATGTGAGATGATAAGGTTTATCTTATCTTAGAAGATAAGACTACATGTAAAGGAAAGATTTTACGCATGGAATATGATTGTCCGAAAGAGATTTCCTATCCTATCTTAGAGATAGGGTGGATAAGCCTGAATTCCTATAAATAGAGAGGCCATCCCCTCTCATTTATCATAGAGTAAAGTTATAATAATTATTTTATGAATAAAGGATTCTTTGTGAAGGTGTGTTAAGGAAGTCATCAAGAGGAGTAATTGTGAAGTTTCTCCCATAGCCATTGTTGGAATCAAGTGGAGTTGGTAACACTTGGAGTAATTCATGAATTACTACCACCAAACCAAAATCTGTGCATTACTAAAATAATCATAGCACGAGGAGTTCCCAGTGAAATATTATCAGAGTGCTGGATTGGTGATGACAGATCACTTTGTAGATGGAGTCAAAAGATAGAAAAAGTAAGAAAAAAGGCAGGACATGATCATCATATCAAGAGCAAGAAGTTTGAGGTTAGGGTAGTTCATGTTATTGTATGATTCCCAATATCTACACCATCCTGGGAGGTTGAACGTTCATTGGTTGGGACCTTACATCATCTCATACATTCTTGATTCATGTGAACTTACTAGTTATAAGTGCATTAGATGGGATGAGGTTACCAGGTCACTTCATTGGGAATAGGCTGAAGCCCTACTATAAATAAGTCTTCTTGGTGTTTGTAATAAAGCATTATTTCCAGTTAGCTTATAATTTCCCTTTATGCATTTTCTTTTCTTTTGTTTCCCTTTCTCGTTGCTTGTTCCTTTATTTTTGTTTCATTCTGCACCTTGTGCACCAGTAACCACATTATTTTTTCCCAACGTTGTGTATGCATGGAGAGGACCACACATCTTTTTTAGTGTGGGGTGGAGTGATATGAAGTATAGGCCTGTAATACAAGTTTGAGCTGGTCCAGTAGAAGTTGTGGTGAATGGCGCGGTTGAAGGATAAAAAGTGAGTAAGCGTGTAAGAAGCACATATAAGATAGGTAGATGATTGAATGATTGGTGTCAAAAAGGATTTGGATAGAAACCACGTACAGAAAGGATGAAGAGCGTAGAATGAACATGAGATAGGCAAGGGAAAAAAGTCAGGTACAGGATAGAAGAAGTGCCTTCAGTACTGCAGACGTGTGCGTAAGAATCTTTAGTCTAGGTTGGAATTTTCTCATGCTAGAAGGTTGTAAAGGGATTTTGCACGTAGGATGTGGCGCATGTGGGTAAAGGTGCTTAAAGACGGCTTTAGTGGAATAAACCACTGCATTTAATGTTAAAAGTACATTGGTAGGTGGTATAGCATTTAATGATTGGAAAGAAGAAAAAATTATAAATACAAGGTTGGGTAAGTCATTTGTTACCTTGCGATTACGAAGTGAAAGAAGCTCTATTGCAAACTAGAGCATCTAGAGAGAAATTTGTGCAAAGAAAGGTAGAATCCGAGAAATTTGAGTGTGCATCTAGAGTAGATTTGTGAACCAGAAGGAGGAGTACATGGGCTGTGGGGAAGGTTGTGTGAAGAACATCGTTCTTGTGGAAGGATTTCCTTGTTAGGGTTTGGTAGCTAGGGCATGGAGAAAGAAGGATTCATTTAAAGGAGTTGAAGCTTTGGAGTAAGCTTTGGGATTGAACATTAGTAGCAGAGAAAAGCAAGAGGAAGGATTATTTAAGTTTAGTCTGACTAGGAAATATGGCACCCAGGAAACCAACTGTTTCACCAGAAGAAAACAAAGGGAAAGGGAGAAGGGAAAGCAAATCACTGCCATCACGAGCACCAATGAAGAATGGTACATGTAAATGCAGTACCCAGATGGGGTATTGCTAGGAAAAGAGTGGGAGTCACACTTACGAAATATGGCTTTTGTAAGTGATTATAACCATTACATAAGCACAACAGAGAAGGAAATGGCATTGGAGTTGGTCTGACCAACTAACAATAGGATGCCAGATGGAATTCCTATTTACAATGACGAGGTGAAGGTCAAATTAGAGAAGGATGGATTATTGTAACTATATGAGTTGCCATACTTTGGCAAGCCTGAGTGCCTTTACCAGTGGTTGATGTCACGCAAGTACATGAGGATCATTTTTATTTCACGGAGGCGCAAGATGTGCATCACACCACAACTGATATCCAAGTTCACAGGCCTCATTTGTGAAGGAGATAACATAGATGATGATCTGAGAGACAAGGAGGCTATCAAGGAGACTGTAGCCATGTATGACTACAAGAAAGGGTTCGTGATACTTTGACATCACTGAGATTCCAAACCCAGTTATGAGGATGGCGTGCGTGATTGGTCACTAAGCTCAATGATCAAGAATGATGGACACAAGTAAACAAGGCATGGCTAAATGTATGCCAAAAGATATCAGAAGGAACCATCTACAACTTTTCCTCTTTCATCACAGATGAGATTATAAGCAATGCATAGGAGGGAGAGAAGATACTCTTCGGTAATGTCCTCCTCACCATTGTATTTTCAGAGATTGAGTGCCCGATGGGCTAGAAAAGTTTGTTTGGGAATATCCAGAAGAGGATCCCTCACCCACAAAAAGGTTTGTGAAATATACTTGTGAAACCATGATGTCCGCTCACAAGGAACGTGCCTAGAGAAGTGGTATAAGCAAATGTGTGACACATTCGAGGCTGAGTGGAGGATCCCAGAGTAGTTGCCCATGCTCATGAATGGAGAGGTAGAATTTGTAGTGTACCAACACTTCTGCATTGGACATGGATTTATATTGACAGATGGGAATATGAGTCCATGGTGCAAGCTACCCTTCTCCTTCATCGTGTAATACTTCCAAGCCAGAGTTAATCAGTTCAAAGAAGCCAAGAGACTAAGGTTCAACCTTAGTGAGGTAGATATAGACCACTGACGAAGCTACGCTAGAAGCTCACCTACCCAAGAAAGTGTGTACATGGAGAGATATGTCTCCCACGAGATACAGATGATGAAGCCTTTAACGCTGCCAATTGCAGGAAGGACCACAGTAAGGGTGTATCTGCGCATAAGGCCAAAAAATTATAAAAAGGTGCTTACTTGGAGAATGATGTCTCCATCCTTGAAGACCCTACCAAAAGGAAGAAGGCCACACCTAGGAAGAGAGAAAGAGAAGAGGTGCAGAAGGCACCAAGTGTTCAAACCACACAAGCGGTGAGCAGCACCAGAAGTAAAGTGCTAAGCCTAGTACTTACACGCAAAGGAAGAAGTCTCCAGTCAAGGAAAAGGCCCCAGAAGAAGAGGCACTGGAGCACGAAGAGCCCATCACCCAGGAGGAATCACCAAGGAAGACATCACCTATCAAAGAGAAGGAAAAGGAAGAATCTCCTGTATTGGAATCCCCAGTAAGGAAGAAGCAGAAGGTGACTGATGAGGCAGATTCAGAAGAGACGGAGAATCTAGATGCCTACATCGGTGACAGGGATGATGATGATGAGCCAGAGGGAGGTGAAGACCATCAAGTCTATGAGATACATGATTCTGAGGAAGAAGGGGATGAGGAGTATAATGAAGGGGATGAGGAGAAGGAGGACAAAGAAGAAACTGAGGCCAAGGAAGGGGGTAGGCGGGGAAGAAAATACAAGGGATCAAAGGACCCCAAGCCTCATGAAGGAATAGATAGACAAGGCTGTAGAGAGAGAAGTGGAAAAAATCATCAATAAACTTGGTGGAACAAGAGGTTGAATGCAACGTGGATGTGGTGCTGAAGGAAGTTGAGGAAGAAAGCATAGGAAAATAATATGGCAGCATGGGAGGAGATCCTAGTTTGGCTATAAGCATTCCAAGGGCCACACACATAGGGAGAAAGAGCACAAAAGCAATGCAAGGTCAAAGAATGGGCTACATTGATGATTTGAACAAGGTGTTGCATGCATGCTTCCAGAGCACTGTGCCAACAGGAACAACTCTTAGCCATGGCTTCATTTGATGAGGAAGGTGCATACCCTTGGACAAGGAAAATGCTATCATGGGAATTTGAGTCCCACATTGATGAGCTCAAATTTGAAGTAAGCCAAGGAGCATTGTTGAAGGTGCCAAAAAAAAAGGGAGTAAACCCCTTGGTAAATGCCCAACAATTATCAGATGAGAAAATCTGTAATGCGCTCAACAAAGTTTCAGTTTAGGTTGAAGCTAGGCTCTTTGGAAGAAATGACAGGGTGAAGTTCCTAGAGGTAGAGTTAGAGAAAAAGGAGGAAGATATCCTTGAGAAAATAAAGGACCTGAAGCAAGGAGGAACTAATTAGTGCTCAGTTAAGGCGTGAGTTAAAGGATGAGAAGGAAAGAGTGCGTGAGGCATACAAGAAGATAGAGATGATCACAGATGCCATTGTCTTAAAGCATCTAGACTTAACACCACCCGTGCAAAAGTATGGATCATCCTTGCAATTCCTAAAGGAATTGACCCGCATACTCACTATGGAGAGGCAGCCACTTGCCTTAGAATCCACAGAAGAGGCATTGGTGTGCCAAGAAAAATAAAATAAGATGAAGGTTGTGGAAATTGTTGCTCATTACAACAAGATCCTTGCTGATGTAAAAGCCACACAAGTTGTTCCCGAGGCCTACCTATGATAATTGTGTGGATAGGGATAGAGTGGAAAGTATCTTAGTTTCCACCCATGAAGTGGAACTCAAGGAGTTCCAAGAAAAGAACAAGGGGAACAGGGCTAAGTGAGATAAAATTACTAGCCAAAGTAGAAAAGAAATTAGAGGCCATTGAGACCTTGCAGGGCTCAATCAAGAACCGAGTTGAAGGAATTGTACCCCCAAATCACTTGGAGGATGGATGTGCTCAAGGATTTGGGAAAAAAACTAGAGGATATCATAGAGATAATGAGCGCTAAGGGGATGAGCTGAGTTTTGAAGAAGTAAGCACCCTGGTGGGTGACCTCTGTCAACAAGCTCAGAATGCGAGGTCGACACTTGGGGAAAGTTAGAAGTAGAATTAGGGAAGGATTTCCCTCTCCTCATCCAGAAGTAAAGTTCCCCATTCTTTCATTCTTTTCCCCATTTCTTCATTCCTTTATTCTTCCATTCCAACCATTTGTAAGGATCCACCATTCTTTATTTCTTTATTGAAGAGTGTTTCTGAGGACGAGAGAACAGGTGCATAGTGTGGGGTGATGTTGGGCCCCAAAATATCAGCTAAGTACAAAGAAGGTTGCATGCGGCACACGCGGACCTAGTTGAAAGAAGTGAACGTGGGTTGAAGGCATGTAGGGAAGGGTTCTTGACAATATTTTACAGAACACACGACACATGTGCACAAGGAAAAACAGGTTTTGTACTTAGCCACATTCGACATCCCAGGCAGCACATGAGAAAAGCATGACCCTTGTGGATAAGGTGCCAACCTAACTACTGTGGGATTAAAAAGGGAATATTCCAGGCATGCGATGGAAGGTTCTAGAAGACATCATTGCAAGGAGTGGAGAGCTCGAATCTGAGAAGGCATGCTCCCATGAAGGACCACCTTCGACACTTGGTGACCAATCTGTAACTTCTAAAAGGCATGGCGGTGGGTGCTGAGGTTATAAATACAAGCACCCGATAAGAAGAAGATATAGATAATATATGGTATAGAGAGTGTGTGGAGAGTGCGGAGGAGAGAAAAGAGAGGTGAAGCCCTACAGAAACTGAATGGAGGATGTTATGGGTTAGGGATTAGGAGAGCTTTGTAAGTAATGGCACATCTAGAGGGATGGGTCTGCATTCTTTTTGTTTTTGCAATATGGTGAGCATAATGTAGTTCTGATGCATGACTCGACTCTTCATAGTTATATAAGGGTCTAACATGATCTCAAGGGATTGTAATGTGGTTATTAAACCCATTAAGATGAATATAAGGCTCTGTTATAAATCATATATGTGTTCAGGATCATAATACTTGTGTATTTTCTTTCTGTATGAACCATTTCCTTATGTTGTTTGTTATTTCTCTTTTCTGGATGCAATAAGATAACAACTCGTTCTATGTTCTTAATATGGCAGGGTTCTTTTCTGCTCATTTCTATTTGAATATCTATTATAAGATGATGCATTCTCATAAGAATCACATAAAGGAGAGACTTGGTGCCCATGCGTGCCACGGGTGAGCATCCAGTGCCCGCTGGGTGATAGGCCGACGTGCATGGGATTAGACTATTGGTCTAAGGGTATAAAATATGACTACACTTACACACCCAAATCACTCTAGAATCACCCCAAACATGTAAGTCTATCTCTCATTTCATGTTTTGAACTAATTGTTTATCATTTCTCAATTGTTTAGTTCATTTCATGTTTGAATGCATTATTGAGATAATGTATAATTGATATTGAAAGGTAATTAGATCACAATAGTCTACCAATTACTAGCCCTTATACCCTTATTATTGTTGTGCATCGCATAAAAAATCTAGAATTTAATTATGGCGTAAACACAAGACAAATATCTAAATAAGACCTTTTAAAAAACACATGTTAAAATTTTGTTAGCTATGGTGCAGTGAAAACAAACACAACTCATGAAACTAAGATATCTGACAATAATTTATATTAACATGTGGAAGTTATTATGTGGGACATGTGGTATTTTTTTCCTATGCTTGAAAAACTACTACAAAATGGCCAAAAGAGGCTCATCAAAATCCCTTCCTCCAGAATTTTTATTAATTTAGTAGGAGCCAAAACCAATTTTTTTTAAAGCTTTTTTTATTTTTAAGATATTGTAACCCAGACCTGTGGCCATGTAATCATACAACTAGTACAATATTTAAATTAATCCACTTAAAAAAATTAGACTTCTAAAAAAACCTTAGGTATTACTTATCACACAATTTACAAATTTATATATGTTACTTTTAATTTAGATCAAATCCAACATCTAACAGGACATAGGTAGGGACTGACCGCCTCTTGTATTTTATGTTTTTATTAGTTCAAGCCCAAAAAGATTCTAATCTAATCAGTTTCTCAAACCACCCCTTATTTAATGATTAATGTATCCCCCTTTTGCCAAAGAATTTTTTTTTTACTTTTTCATTTGTATAATGTTTACAATGTCAAAATTACAATTTAATTAACAAATTATATGCAAAAAATGATATATGGAACATTTCTTTGTTTAAAAAGTTTGAGATCTTATTATGGGCTCCACTTCATTCAAGGTAATGGAAAATGGCATAAATGTCATGTCTTAGGCATGGGATTGGGAGGAATTGGCACAAATTTGAGAATGGATAAGATGGAATCACATTCAAAGAGAGCTCATCCTCGAGCTCTATCTATCTAACTACTCACCCATCTATATAAGGCATGTGTTAGAGACAAGTACTAGATCTGAATGCATTAATTTTGCTATTTAAGGTATTTTTCGAGGAAGTTTTATGATGCAAACTCATTTAAATATGTAAGTTTAAAGAAAGTGAAGTAAGTGTTGGATGTTTTTTTATCATAATATAGTGTGGTGTGTGCTCAACATTGTCATAAACCACATAACACAATCAAAGCAAGACAAAAAATAAAATTGGTACATATTTGATAGTGAAACAAATAATATTTTGGCTAGATCGAGGTGCATGGTTCATTCCTGCCAATGATAGGCATTACCCTACCTACGGCTCTGGTTATGTTGACATGGGAAACAAATACAAAACAAATCCCATCTTGGACCACAAAAACCCTCGAGTGCAAAGGATCTCTCTAAATGAAATAATTGACTTGGGGCATACATTGACTTTGACAACTAGAGATTTAACTTCGCTAGAGGATATTCTGGCAACATGTTGGGAACATGTATGTGTAAAACACCAACCCCATATTCATCATGGGATAGGTCTAGGATGAACTCTCTTTTGGAAATGGATAAGAGGATGTTCATTTCCAATGGCTCGTCGATTGGTTCCATTTCAGGATAACCACTCTACCACATTCAAATTTACCATCAAGGGAATTTTGTAACAGACCATAAAGAATAACAAGTTATGGAATTTGAGGGAATCAAATGGTAAAACCTAAAACATAAATGACCTCCTTCTCAAAAGAACATCACTTTCATCAATAACCATGATATCAAATGAACACACAAGTTGTAGCCCTTTCCTTTTGATAAACTGACCAAGTGTTATGTCTATATTCTCACACACCTCACAATCCCTACCATTATAAGACCAATTATTATGTGGACTTAGGGTTAAAAATTTAAGCTCAATATAATTTTTTCATTAATTTTAAGTTTTTCGGTGTCTATGTAGTTTTATGATCACTTTCAGGATGATAGTTTGAAGGGAGCTATTCGAAACCACAAGATAATCCCACCAAGTAAAATTTTGTTGAGATCATTATCATGATACTCATTAAGAAAAAAAAATTCACGTGAGATTGTTACCTATTGAAACTAGGTTCAATACCTTAGGGAAACATGGAAAGACCTCCAAAGTGTGGGACAATGGCACCTTTTGAGGT
The DNA here is from genome assembly GCA_019776745.2 of Taxus chinensis. NCBI lineage: Eukaryota > Viridiplantae > Streptophyta > Pinopsida > Cupressales > Taxaceae > Taxus > Taxus chinensis. The sequence continues at coordinate 851,388,115 of CM034150.1, forward strand.
CAATCTCTGTAGAAGGTTGACTTCATTCTATCCTAGCTCATTGTTATTATTTAACTAGTACTACACTATTGGTAAATGTATACACAAAATCACACACTTAATACTTACATCACACCTCTGAATATATTATTATATGCATAATTCCTAAGTAAGAAAACTATACATTAATAACACTTGTTTTACTTTTACATTGCTAAATCCTTTTGATATTCTTATCATTTACTTTTCTGGAGTGACCACTTTACTTGTGACCATTGGACAACATGTGACCCAACTTGGTATTTTCTATTTTATCCTCTGAGTATCCCATAGACTACCACCCTTTAGGGATAGGAGCACTCAGGTGTTACTATCTCCTTTGGGCACTTATATCCTTTTCCCTCCTTTTTTCGAATTTGAATTGCCACATTATTTGTTATCTTTTCTGAGGCCTCTTTTATCACTTTATGTCGACCTTTTTGGTTTTTAATAATGAAAATCAAACAAGGGAATCATATATATACATGAATTACTCACTATTATTAGGGCCTAGACAACTTGGGCTATTACTTAGTATCTACTACTTGGACAAAGAGAAACATTTAAGAACTGCATTTGGGCTACATTATTCACTGCATAGGAGGGAATGTTTTTAAATTCCATCTCACACATTTATCATTGGGAGAAAATTAATTGTATCCCACTATCTTAGTGTGGCTTACACAAGGGAAACCTAGCTCAAAGGGACACAATTTAATCACACACACACACACACATTGGAACTACATAGAGTCTAAAATGTAGTGCAATACTCAGTGAAAATCACATTAGGGTCACTACCGACGTCAATCCAACTCAAGAATGTGTATTATTTATTTTATATAATGTTTTCTTGAGCCTTGTGTAGGTAGTTAGGTTTTTTTTTAGAAATTTTAGGTGCAACAGTGAAACCCTACATCGAAGTGCATGCAATAAAGAGTGAAAGGAAGAATACAAGTTTAGACCCTAAAAAGATGAAAAGTAGAGATGTTGCAATGACACTAGTGCTCATTTCAAACACTAGCACCTGAGTGGTCATGTCCTCATATGAGCGGTCCTATTTGAAGGAGTTTCAAAGCCTAGTTTTCTAGATGAAGCATATCTAGTCTAGATCCAGTTTGTTCCACTCAGTTTCCATCTCAGAATCAACCTAGATCTCTGAATACAAACTAAGTCACTCTTATATCCCTATTGTACACACTTGTTTGTTTCTTATGTGATATATCTTGCTTATTACTAGTGTGTTCATTTGATATTATTGATCTCAATCCTTTGACTAATATTTAAATTTCATTAAATCATTTGGTGAAACCGATCCCTTGCATACTCTTTAACAGATCCATTTTTCTCTAAACCCAAACCACAGTTGAATTAGAGTTCATATCTGCATCTTATCTTCAAATCCAAACCTATTTTTCATTTATCACTTGCCATAAATCAGATCTGAAAAAAAAATCCTAGGGTGTCATGCTTCATCCTACCCTTTGGGTCACTTTCTAGGGCTCTCAATTTTCAAATCACATTTTGTTTCATATCTAGAGAATAAAAAATCTAATTTAAAATTCCTTTGAGCTTATTTTTCCTTTTTACGTACTTAACAGAAACCTCTTTTTGTTTACCACACTTTTGAGCCCAAGTTTCAGAAGTCCAAAGTTACATTATTTACTAATTAAAGCATAATTCAAAAAATATACACTTTTGAATAAATCCCTTAGAGGTTTTCATTTCAATTCATAACATTCAAAATTACCTTTTTTTTTGTAAAATTCAAATTTTATCTTGAGATATGGTCATTTTATTCATTTGGTGACAATCATTTTTTGTCTAACATCACTCTTTGGGTTTTATCCCCCATGATATCTTAATTTTCGGTCCCATATAGAATTTTGTATATAATTTGGGGTTATATCTCTCATTTTATTTTCTACCATCATAGTCCATGACACTACTTCTCAACTATCATTTACTCAAGAAACACCCATCATGTAGAGATACTCTCACACAACTAGTGAAACATGTATAACTCCCAGAAAATACAATACCTTTCCAAGTGAATAAAATTTTGAGTCGTATTTCATATCCTCATATTAGTAATGATGACACATTCCATAAGGCCATCTTATAATCTAATCAATATTTTCACCATGACTTTCAAAATGAACTTCAAGCCATGAATGCTACAATTATATCTCTTAAGGATGAGATACAACTCCTCAAGGATACTTCCGATGCACATATTAGTTATCTTATTATGCATCATGATATTTTAAGGATAAGGCTATGCAATATGATATATGTGCTACATGTTTTCATATAAGTGAGGGTAAATTTCTACAACATAAAACAACTCTTTTCTTTGACAAGCATGCTAAACAACATGATATCCTATTTGAGCTACTTAATCATCAGTTAATCACTTTGTTACCAAATCATTAATGTCCTTATTGCCGACTTAAAAAACCCAAAGGTCAACCATTCTAAAATTATCATGGAATTAATAGAGATCATGATAATTATTGTGTTGTCATGTTAAATTTTTAGCATGAAAAACTGAAAAAAAAATCCATGACAACTAAGCCCACACTAAAAAATCCCTAAACCGGGTAATGTAAACTTGCCTCCGGCCAATCTTTGATTATGTAAACCCCATCATGGCCAAGAGGGATGTGATAAATATATTTTTAGAGTGTGTTTCATGTTCATGTAAGTTTTTTGGAGACAAATCACGATTTCAATGAGATTCATTTAGAAGGAGTTTCTCCCAGAGGCCTAAAAAAGGCATATTTTCAAGACTCTTGCACCTAATGAACACCTTCCGGGGATGAGACATTGGAGGTAGTTTATGGAAGATCTTCAAGTAGAAACTGGTTTAGGAAGAAGATGTGCAACACCGGGCTACTTGTAGCACGATGCAGGGAAATGAAAGGAGTGAAAAAGCTAGTGAGATTGTCCCAGATGGTCCAGGACCTTTGGATAATTTTTTGAAGTTAAAAAAATCAACATTTCAAAAAGTTTTAGAAGATTCTATTGTCAGGATTTTGAGATATTGACCCGACAGCACAAGTGAAGATCTTCGATCCTAGCGGAGGTTCAAATGAGAATTCTGAGAGTTCCAAAGATATTTTGGACCTGATTAAAAAATAAAATTGAATTTAGTTCAACCATATACATGGACCAAGTGATAATTTAGATAAAAATTTAAATTCCTCTCTGGTGGCAGTTTGACCTTTTGGTGCACATGTTTGACCATAATAAAAAAGTGGGATAAATTTTGAATTTAAGGAATAATTGGCTCTTGAAAGTGGTTCAGTAAGTCTCAAAAAAAAATTTCCATTGAAAATCATATAAGGTTTGACCATGAAACTCTTAGGGAAGTTCTGAGGGAAAAGACTCACTCTCTGGGGTCATTTTTTTGCAATTGTTGGTGAAGGAAAGCTTACTATAAGTGTCTAGGTCACACTTTTCAATATTGTAAGTAATTTTTAAGATTTTAACTTGGTGAAAACGTTAATGATATGTAAAAAAATATTACCCATTGGTTAGAAGAAGTGGGAGTCGAGATTTCATCACTTAAGTGACATCTTTGGTGGTTAGGTGGAGTTTAAAAACTCACATGCAAACTTGGCCCCTCCCTCACATTCCAACACCACCTTGGAAGAATTTTCAATCTTGATTGAAATTTTTCACTAGGTTAAAAATTGCGATGGGTGCAAACAAGTGTGACATAGGGAAAATTTTAGTTGTGAATATTTGTAATTTGGTAAATATTCCAAATTTGGAAAATTTGAAAAGGCAAAATTTTCAGAGTATGATAGTGTACCTTTCACCTAAATTTTCTAGTATAATTTTTTTTAGGGGTCAGATTCACCTACTATTTAAAAATAATCCTATATAAACATAGGCAATTCACCATGTAGTATACTAGTAACTTACTAGTAAGGTACCATCTGAACGATGAAGTATAATCAAGTACCGATAAGGAGTGTAGAGAGAGACGCGCGACAACAAGCGTTAAGGAGTGGAGAAAGAAACATGACAATAAGTATAGTCATGTGAAAAATATTAAGGAGTGTAATAAGTAAGAAGTAAATATGTAAATGTCCTATTATGCGATAACAAACTTGTCACGTGACATGACATTTGTTGTCGCACGTAAGGGAATTTGTTGTTGCGTGCAAATTTATTGTCACACAAAATCAAATTTTCTATCACATGACAAGAGAATTGTTTTAATGTGACAAGGAAAATTATGCCTTTCGAATATTGTATTCGTAAACCATGGGAAATTCTCCTTTTTCACGAAAGTGTTTCCAGAGATATTCCACTTCCAATTTCCTAGATGTCTCTTAAACTTATCCCTAGTGTGACCCCAAGGAGGAAAGAATCTTTCATCACTTAAGTGAAATATTTTGTGATTAGGTTCATGTTTTTACCTCACACCTCTCCAACCCCCCTTCCTCATTAAACAACTTACCCTTGGCACACTTTGCAAGCTTGTAAGAACGCTTGCACCTTTTCACCTGGTGCAAAAGTGCATTAGGTGCAACAAAGTGTGACCCCTTGGTAGCCCTATCTCTCCCGAAACTTGAGCACTCAATGTAGACACTCAATCATATACTTTGGTATATTTCTAGGTCCTGATCATATACCACTATTCATATGATTCATAAACAAGAAAAGTACTAATTAACCACTACATTTGGCCTCTTTGTTTTCTTTCTAGTTTCGTTCTTTGTCTTACACACCCTATTTCCCAATCTGAATTTTGATACTTCAGCTTTTATGAGTTTTGACATCAATTCCCAGCCAAAGCGCCAACACCTAGGTGCCCTCATCCCCTCTTGGCACCCCCGACCTCTTTGTATCTTGCTCGCATCTTTTGGGTATCTTCTAGCCGTTGGGCATCTTGTTTTCTTATGGGTTGACGTTTTAGTGGTTAATTACAACATTCAACCGAGGGAATCATATAAATAAAAATATCTGTGATCATAATAAAGGACCAATCTCTAAGCATCTACTACTATCACCTAAAGTTGCATCTAAACGCATTTCAAGAGCATCAAAGCATTTATCTAGCATCCATTCAAGGGACAAGGGACTGCATTCTTCTACATACAATTCATAGGAGGGGAAGTTCATTTTTCAATACACACATCAAATTACATTGCTACATATAACTGATTCTCACTATCAATTGCATCTTGCACAAGATCCAACTATGGCATGATTCTACACACACACAGAGAACTACATGGAGTCTAAAATGTAGTGCAACACCCAGATCATAAGATCACTCAATTAGGTAATCGTTGGGATCAATCCAAATTCCAATTTTCATATTTTTATTTTTAGGATTTGATGTGTTTTGGGGTTTTACATGTTCTATTTCTCTTTGTAGGTTTCAAGTGAATTCTACGGGCATAGTGTGACACACACATGACTAAAATCGAAGTCTAGCGACAATTGTGTGACACTAAAGAAATAAATTTCTGACTGTTTCCACAGTCACATGCACCTACAGAAGGTCCTTAACTCCTATACACACCTAACCCAGTATAGGTTCCCTAATCCCAACATTTTTGAGAGTTCTGCATCTTTTTGGGATCGGTTGAGACAGTCTATCTTCCTGTTCCATCAAATTTTGAGCTCGACACAGCTTAGGGATTTTATGAAATCAACTAAGTATCTCATCCCTTCTCTTGCACTTAGGGTTTTAAATTAAATTACTTATTGCTTAGGTCAGATATGTACTTCATTTCTTTATCATTTTCTTGTGACTCTACAATTAGGGTTTAGCATTTATTTTTAATATTTTCTTAATCACTCAACTTGCATGTTAAGAAATTGTTAACAACTCACTCCAATGTGCAAACTAGTCCCCCTCCTCAAGCGAGCTGACCCCATGGCACACTTTATAATGTTGTAAGAATTTTTTCACCATTTCACCACTTACCAAATTTGGTAAGGTGTAATGGATACTTGCTTCCCCCATATGGAAATTTTTAACCCACTCTCAACCTAGGTTAAGGAGGAGTGCAAGTGAATCAAGAGGTGGGTTTTCTCGACCATGGTTAACTTCTAAACATTCAAATATTCCTTAAAAAAAATTTGAGTGCATTTTTGAATATATTTCTCTCCATTTATATTGTGGCATGTTCATGCTCTAAGTTTTTCCAAGAAACCCCATGCCTGGAAACACATTTTTACTCATATCTCATAAATCCTTTCTCTGTTTTCCACAAGATTTGAATTGAAGCTTCCCTACATGAATGCCTTTAGAATGAGTGTTTTCATGACCTTTTTGATGCACTCATCCAATTTTTTTTGATGTCATAAAATTTCAGCCATGGAAAAATTCATCCTTAGATACCCAGAGCTACAGTAAACCAGATGAGCTAAAAATCAAAGGATGAGATCCTCAAAAAATCATCTTTCCAATGAGCCCTTTTTTGTCTTGGGAAAATTTGTTGAATTAAATTTATGGAGGTTTCCATAATTTTTATCTATTAGATGAAGACCATGTAGACCTGCAAGTTTCCTTTTTGAATTCATAAAGATTTGGAGGAGAAAAACCCCTAAAATTGGAGTAAAGTATCCCAGTGAGAAATAGAATTTTAGGAGATATTTTTCGGCCTGATCTGACACGCTGTGGCCAATGTGTATTTTTAGTAATTTCACATTAAAGAAACTAACTAAGGGTAGTAGTTCCAAATAATGAATGGATTCAAGACACTAAGCACATTCCCCAGGAGGAGAAGTGTTCAAAAGTGACTATTCAGTGAAATTACCAAATCTAGTCACCCAAGAAAGATTCACTAAAAATAGTAAGTATCCAAAAAAGGCTCAGAATGGTCATGGTTTCTTATCCTCCATTCATAAATAATGTCAAAATTCATAGAGGACTAAATAATTATTTTAAAAGGGTGAAAATTAGCATTGTGTCTCAAACAAAAGAGAATCCTTCTCAGTTCCCAATTTTGGTCATAGTGGAGCATTCTGGTCTCGGTGTGTTTCTCACTTTGCTAGATGGGTTGATAATAATTTGGAAACATGTTTCATCCATATTCTCACCTTAATTATTCACATGTTTGAGGTAATCTTCACCTCATCTTATGGATGGATCCATTTTCTCAAAGCTCGGATTATCAGTGCTCTTGTAGTAACAAAATCAAGATCAAGGTTATGTGCACAATGTGCATCCAATTTCTCCCACGTAAATGGTTGATCATGAAGATGTGATAGTGTCTCAAGGATCAGAGGGATGTTATCAATGAGGTAAGTCATCCTTCATATTTATCAATGGTCTAATCATTATTGCTCATCACTTTCCATCTTGGTGCATCTAAATGGTGATTACAAAAAGTCATTATTTCAAGGAGTCTCACAAGGGGTAAAAGTGTCCAAAGGAGAAATATTCATCAATAGAGCATTTTAGTGTTGCAGTGGTCCATCATGGAGCAATTTTTCATCTTCATCATTAGAGGATCTAATCTTCATCAAAGGTGGAGGTTTTCTCATTCATGTTCAGGAGCATTATTCCTCTCCTCTCTCATTATTTCGCACTCTCTTTCTACCCCATTCATTCCAATTCCTCATTTTGCGTGATCATGCATTTTTGTCTTATTCATTAAAGTGACTATGTAATATTTATGCAATGTAAAAGTCCCTTTTAAAATTATAAAAAGGGGACTGATTTGTTCTCTCCCATGATAATAAAAAGTCACAAGATGAATGGGAACATGAACAATCATGTAGGGGGTAGATGAAGAGATGAATTTTAAAGCTATAAAAGGAGATGACCTCCTCATTCGAAAGGGATGGTTAATGATTTTTTACTAGCTCTCATTTTCTTTCTAGAAACAAGCACCTTCATTTCCTCTATTTCTTGTCTATTACTATTCTCTCCGTCTCAACTTGTACTTTATGAGAATTGTAAATTGTGTAACATGATGCCATAAAAATTTGTGTTTCTTGTTGATTGTTACTCTTGATTTATGAATGGTTTCTTCTCATAGATGCAGGTGAAGAGTTCTAATTTTAATGCAATGAACTCAACTATGCTATTTTTTGATTAAAACACCCCTCTTATTTCCCTCTCCTATCTCCCCCACTAAGAGATTTTCCTCCCTTGTATTCTGTACAAGCAATTACCACAAGTTTATGGAAGTATTCTTGTGTGATCCCTGGTCTTCAGGTTACCCTAGAAATTAGTTTAGATTATTTTCATTTCCTTGATTTCAATAAATGGATTTGCCCCATTCAAGTAGAGGGACTTAGTCTCTGAGTGTTGGTTAAATCCCACAATTTTTCTTCATGAAAAATTACTTTGCCAATATTTTTTGGTGCCCACCATGGGGCATATTTTGCACCCAACATACGAACCACAAAATCCTAAAATTAAAATATTCCAAAAAACCAAAAAAATTGTAAATTTGAAATTCCAAATTCCCACAAAAGAGTGAGTTAAAATATTCCTTCAAGTTGAATCCACTTTCCGAAAACTAGCTGATATAATATATACCAAATTAGATAGAGTGAGAGGAATTGTTGACCCTTATTTTAAGGCTCTGTAAAATCAGCAAGAAAAAATCAGAAATCCTATTCAAACTCCTATTGATACTCCTCTTGAAAATCCTTTTGATTCTCCTATCTTCCTCCCACCACCGAACATAGAATTTCTAGATCTTGAAAAATACTTTCTAGAAGAAGTAGAAGAAACATAAGTAAGGATGAAAAAAGAAAGAGAGAAGCCTCCACTAATTGTGCCATGGGGTAGAAACACAAGTTTTCTCACCCTTCCTCCATCTATCCATGAATTACCAAGGGGATCTTGTAAGAGTTTTCCTAAATTCAAAGGAAATTGTACACAAATCCCAGAGGAACATGTAACAACATTCATCACAACGTGTGGAGTGTTGGGAGTAGAACATGAATATGTGTCAATGAGATTGTTTGTAGAATCTTTGTAAGAAAAGGTAGCGGAGTGGTTTCATCTCCTATCATCTAGATATATCACTAGATTGGAAGACATCAACACTAGTTTTGTAGCAAGGTTTTGTTGGAAATCTAGGCACTGAGAGGGGGGGGTGAATTAGTTCTTATTAAATTTTTGTGTAATTCATAATTTTTCAATCATCCAATTTTTAAATTACCTAGTTGTGATAGGCATGAATATTCAACTAGAAGAGAGAAAAGAAACCAAATATTCATGAACATGTGTATAGACCAGATTTTATGTGGGAAACCTGTAAGGGACGAAAATCCATTGAAACTAAGAACTAGGCTTAGGACATAAATGTCCTATAAATGTTATATGATTTCATGATTGAGCTTCAACTCAATCTGGGCTACAAATCCAAAATTTAACTGAGAAACCACTTAGTCTTCGACAAGATACAACTTTTCTGGAAGCTTTAACTCCCAAATTTGGTACAGTAGCAACTAACCTTTAGTAAGCTTCAACGTATAGGGAAGCTATAACTCCCCACATGCTAAGCTGTAACTTAGACTTTATTAGTTTTTTTCACACAGAATTTGTTGTCTCTCACAACTGATGATGACTGTAAAATTAGCTCACTCTTCTTCTCCTCTTCTCTGTTAATCTTCCATGGTTTTCAACACATTTGCTTTCTCATAATTTGCACATAGCTTTTTTGCTGTAACAAATTTTTACTTAGCAAGAAAAACATACATACTCAAAAATTGAGCTTAAATGAACAAGCAAGACTCCCAGGCACGAATCTTGACTTTTCATGTTTCATGACTCTTCACATAAGTCTTCCTTCCTTCGTACAAGAGATATCAAAGAAAAAACTTTGTGTTTATAGGTTGACAAATGACACTTCTTCAACTACTTGACTCGACTGAATTTTGAGCTTCTTCACTTGGAATTATATCATTGATTGTTCCATGAATTTTGATATTATTCATAGAATTTCTTCACAAAATTCTGTCATAAAATTCTCCTTTAATTCATGATGAATCAACATGATTTATTTTGCAACACCTTTTTGCCTTCCTTATGAACATTATTGAAAATTTTGGAAATTTTCATCAAATAAAAGTTAGGTTTCGATCATTTTCAACTTCCACAGTCATCACCATGGTCATAAATGGGATTTCTATGCTTTAAAATAATATGACCTGTTCCATCCATACATGTCATGAATATTGTGCCACATGTCATCCCATTATTCCACTACATTTCTCTCTGACATGCTGACTCTGTCTGCCTTTCCATGAAACACAAACCAATGAAAGATCTCCACATTTACTTCATAATTCACTTTAAATTACAAGGACTTTATTAAAAATGTGAAGCTTAAACCAATCAAACAACTCCACGCACCCTTTTGGTGTCAGTATTTTTTGTGTGCGAAGTAAAAACCAATAAGATAACTCCACGTACCTCTTTGGTGTCAGTCTTTTCTGACTATGAAGCTTGAACCAATAAAATAGCTCCACACACCTTTGTGGTGTCGGTCTTGTCAGAATGCAAAGCTTGAATGTATAAGGAATATCCACTCCTTCGCAATGTCATACTATTCTTAACCTCCACTGTCCACTATGAGAAGTGAACCAATAAAAAAGCTCCATGCCCTTCACACTTGTCAGGATTTTCTTAGCCTTTGTTGGCCACTGCGACACATAATCCAATAGGGAATTTCTACCTGTCATCTTCTAATGCTGCCATGTTACTCTCTGACCATGATGACTCTGTCTGCCTCATCATGGACCCAAAATACCATATAGTTTGACTCATTCTGGGGACTTCACATCCTCCTGGAGTCATCTCTCAAAACTATAGCAGAATCCTACTATGTTTCCACCTTCATTCATCATATTATCACCAACTGGTGCCTTCTGCTTGGTCCACCTGTCCTATTGACTTTTCAACCTTTCCCAGATAGGAGACGTGTTCATTTACTATCTTTGATTTTTTCGCATGTCTTATCCATCTTCGACCACATGTCCCTAATTTTGACTATATCTGCTTGTTGTCGTTCATCATGACCTGCAAATCTTTGAATGGACATATGTTCCTCTAGAGAGCTCAAAATTTCATAAAGTTGGACTTATTGGAAAGATCTCATCGAGTTCTCAAAGTCCAATTCCTCCATGACCACTAAAATCTCTTGTATAATCTGAAATAAGAATTTTAAACCTTCAATGTACATCATCCTCACTGTTTAATCCTGTAGCACTCTGAGATCATTGTGAAACTATTACACATCACTACCAGATACCTATCTACATGATAGTTAACTCATTCTTTACCATCAATGTCATGTGACATCAATGAAAACACCAACTGGTGCAATAGGGTTCAAAAGGTTTAAGTCTACTAAATATTGTCAAGACCTCCTAGTTCAACTGGTTTATATGAAAAAATATCCCAATGAGACTATGTGAGACTTCATAGCTTGCTATAATATGATTCTCAAGAGGATACCCTTTGAAGCTTTGCCCTCTGATGACAATGTGAAAATATTCTTCATCAATGCTCAATTTCTTGAGGTAGGATTCATCCTATAAATATCTTTACCTATGGATCTCACACAAACTCAAGAATTTTCCATTAAAGTAGAGAATGACCTCATCTTATCAAGAAAGATCAAGAACCCTTCAATGAAGGATAAGGCCCGAAATTCCAAAAATGAGAGAACTAATTCACTATTGCAGAAATTTCCAAATGAATTAGCGATGTTGAAGAGGGAGGTTGCCCAATGAACATCCCATCAAATCCATAACATAAATCAGAATGTAGGAGTACCTCAAAGGCTTTCCTTGGAGGCTCCATCCATCAAATAAATTTATAGAACTCAAGAAGATGAAGAAGGACTTGAACAAGAAAGTGAAGACAATGATTTCCTAGAGATTGAAGAAGTAGTGAATGATATACAAATAATATTATGTGAATATTCAGGAGGTAAAGAAGATGATGACGAAGATACACCCAGTTTCTCATGTGTAGTATTCACTTGTTCTCAGTCTCAAAAGAGATCTTATTCCTCCCTTGTTTTCAAAAAGAAGAAGATTGAAAATCCTCCTATGACAACTGTACAAAATACAATAATCAATCAAGGATCTTCACTTCCACACTCCATGGAATCTAGATTGGAGAAACTGGATCCTACGGTAAGTAAGAGGTCACCTACTATTCCAAGTAAGTCTTGCAATGATCCTTATAATTCTAATTCTACTTCTATAAAATCTATTCCTTCAAAAGTCTTTAATGTACCTTCAAAGTCAGCATATATTCCCCAAACATCTACTCCTGCTTCCAATCCTATTCTAACTTCAAAAAAAGTGTCTTCATCCCCCTATCTGCATCTACTCCTTATAGACACAAATATTACACATTAGACAATATTTAGCCCAATTTTATACTACTATTTAGAAGGTTCTCAAGTGTAAAAAGTACCAATTAATCCCACCTTTTTTCCATCTTTGTTTTATTTTTTACTTCGTCTTTCCTGCGTATTTCCCAATACCTATCCACCCATTTCGTAACTTCCCTGGGATTATAGCCCTAATTCCGGGAACCCTAACCTGTATTGGCCCCCCATTGGGCACCATGGTCCCACCCTGGGTGCCCCTCTCTATGTTAACCTCTTTCACTCTTCTTTGGGTCACTTTTAACCATTGGTCTCCCTTATCTTTTTCTCAGTCAAATTTTTTAGGATTAATTGTGAAATCAAACTTGAGAGCCCTATAAATATAAATCTTATAAGACCATAATGAGGGTCCTAGTTCATTGCATCCTATCACTACTATAAATCCATCTAGGGCTGCATCCATTGCACCATCCCCATCCACATAGCTCCATGCTTCATAGCTAGAAAAGTTTGCATCACATCCACTCACACATTCTTAGAGGAGGGATTCTATCTATTCTATTCTACATTTTACATCTTCTATAGATATCATAGCTCACTACTACACAAAGTGCGACTGACACAAGAGTGCCTAGGGTATGACATACACACACTCACAATAACTACATCAGGGCCCGTAATTTAGTGTAGAGAAAAGTGATAAGTCCATCGATTTTCCAGATGAGGTCAGTCTAACCCCTTCTTCTTCATGTGCAGGGAGTCATCCAGTTCATCTAGCAAAATCCAGTGCGACAGACAAAGAGTATTCAAAGACACCTAGTGATCATGCCAAGTTAGGGTTTTGAAATTTTACATTGTTTTGAACACCCATAATGTAGACCAAGGTGCCCTGAGGTTCCCCAATACACTCCCAGGCACTTGTGTCACACTTTAGATAATCTAGATCTACCCTTCACAGGGCCCTAGAGTGTTCGTCTACGCTGCTGAGTCCCAATTCTAGAACTAGAACAACCTACAACAATCTCTTGTTATCAGCTAAGTCTATTCCTCACTCTTCTCTTACACATTAGGGTTTTGTTTCATCTAGAATAATTTATTTATATTTATCTCATATTGCTTTTTTTCATTTAAAAGAGTTTTAGTCCTCTTATTTAGATTAACAATAGAACCCTAAATCCTCCCTTTAGGTATTTTAGGTACCTATTTTTGTTAATCATTTTGGTAAACCAAACATCTTTCATGCTTAGGATCCCTCTTATTCTTCTTCTATCATGGGTCAAGCCTCTTTATTTGATTTACTTAAAATACATCCCACTTGTCGGGCTATTTTCCAACAATCCCTAGACACCATGTATTTTGATGACAACATGCTACCACACGAATTAAGTTCTAGGCTTCATAGTTTCTTTGTATACCCTGATATTGATGACCTTCCATCTAACCAACCCATCTTAGACTTGATTCAAGCCTTACTTCAAGATAAATTAGCAGCCTTACACATACTATTTTAAAATACATTTGCTACCATGGACTCCATAATCACATCTCTTAGATATGAACTTCAACAACTTAAAGATGATTCTCAATCACATATATCCTCTATTCAATCTATGAAATCCACTATCACATTCCTTTGATATGAAATCCAACAACTTAAGGATACTTCAAAATCTCATGTTTGTTCTCCTTCACCATCTACTATTACAACTATGCCCACTACATGTCATTGAGTTGAACCTCAAGTCATTCTATTGCCTTAACCTCTCATACTTGACTATAATACCAAGCAACATGACATGATTAATGATTTTCTTTGCCATCAATTGATCACTTTACCACCTAATCATGACCATCCTACTTATCGGCTCAACATGTATCTAGATCATCCATTTTTCTATTATTATCGAATCAATGGGCACAGTGACCATGATTTCTATGCTTTACAACACAGAATCAAACATCTTGAATGTAAGGGATTTATTTAATTCACTAGAAAGCATCCTATTGTATGCCCACCTATAAATACTACACCCACATGGGATCCTATGTCTCTTTCTTCTATGATTAGTTTAGATCCATCTAAACAAGCTCTCGAGGTTACTAGTGACCTTCCTCCTAGTATTTCTCAAGAAGATCTCAATTATATTATTCGTTACATCAGTGATATTGAAAACCCCTCCCCTATGAATAATGATCCTTCTCCTAGTTCAACAAGTGATTCTCCTATTTTGGATATTATTTCTCCTCCGCTTACTACACATAACGATCCTGCTTCTCGGTTAGTCAAGTGCCACCTAATCCATCACCCATGGTTTCCCCAAGTCAACTATGTCCACCACCTATCAAAATTAGTTCACAAAATACTCCTACTAGGTCATCTATTGCATTATCAAACAAACCTAAGCAATCTCCCTTGAAACTCAGTACGACAAGGCCTCTTCCCAACTCTACACTACAACCCATCAAGTTTTTCAAAGTAACTAATCCTCCTCCTAGAGTTCACAACACATTTTCACTTTCACTGCCACCACCCAATTCTACTACAAACTTTGTCCAACAAGGTCACACCGTAGATAAACTAGGCCTTTGGTAGATGACTCTTGTTACTATACCTTCTTAATGACACATTCATATTCTTGGGGTTCCTACATGATTGTTGAGGGGCATTTTACCATGAAGAACCTTTCATCTTACATTTCTCAATTACATCACCACCTCTACATACACACATCTATAATACTTTAACACTTCTTACACATTATCAATTAAATGAAGTCCATCATGTTTCATCACCCATATACATCATTTATTACATAGAACACGCATTATCATACACTTGGGGGGCATAGCAATTACAAATTCCGCACTCCTCTTTTACCCTAGTTACATAGTCTTACATTACACATTACATATCTATTTATGTGTTCTTTCCTATCAACATATCACATCACATCTCAGATCACCCTCATTACTTGATGACACACCCTAGTGCTTCAGTTCACACTAGACTGTTGAGGGATCATTATTACACTGAACCCCACACACAGCACTACCCAACCTATACATATACATACATGCAGCCTAAACATTCTACATGCTACACTATATTTCCTTATACTTGGGTCTAGTTTTATCTATTATCCTTACACATTCTATTCCTATCTACACACTTATTACATTTACAATCTACCCACACTACATTCATACACCCTACCTATCCTACACCCTACACTAGATTTCATTATACTTAGATATAGTTTCATCTCTCATCTATACACATTCTATTTCTACCTACTTACACACGCTACATTACATTGCCTATAACACACATTCACCTACCTTGGTCATCTACATTACATTGTTCTACATGTTGTACTCACTTTAGTTCCTTGGTCCATACTCAACTTCTGAGGGTTTACCAATTAAATGGACCTTACCTATATGTGACATATCTTCATACCACATTCCTTGGACTACTGACCAACGCTCTAGGCTATATCATCACCCACACCATAGGTTAAATCACCACTCCTTCCATCAATTCTACATCATTCTATTACATGCTGTCATCTCCTATCATATCATCATATACTCTTCTCAATCCCAAAATATTCCATTACATCACCACACCTTGAATTATCATGTCATGGTATACACCTTTGGTTAAATCACCACTCCCTTCATCTACTTTGTATTATCATCCTACATCCTATCATCACTTATTATGATATCCTCTCTTACGTCATTCTATTGCATCACCATTCCTCCTACTCATCATGTAGTGTTATACACTTTAGGCTAAATCACCACCCTCATCTTATTCATCACATAGTGGTCTATGCTTAGTGCTACCATCACTACCTTTTGTTATTCACCGCATACTTATCTACGCTTCATACACCCTCATCGCCCATCTTGTAGTGACATATGATATATGCTAGATCATCACATTCTTATTCCATCATGTAGTGATATACACTTAGGGATAAATAATAACTCTTCCAATTAACAAAGTTGTGGTTTATGTTTAGGTTATAGGGTCCACACACATATTTCTATACATCTTATCACCATTCTCTCTTCTTCCATAGTGATATATGCTTAGGGATAAATCATCACTCCTCTAATCAAAAAAGTCGTGATATATGATTCAAATATATGATTCACACACATCATCTCTCCACATGTTGCATTACATCACCACTACACATACATACTCATCATAGCTCGCTAGACACAACCACAACTATTCGACCATTTCCCAATGATGCACTCTCGTTTATGGTTCATTCTTGACTACTGAGGGGGAAACAAAAAGAACCTCAATGCATACACTTCCATACATTTGGGGGGCACGTTAATCCTATAATTCCATTCCATCCATCCACAACATACTACATTGTCTTAGTAGTATTTACTTTTTCTTACTAGTGTTTGGCATGCTAATTCTATTACACATGTTAGATTTCTTTCGTATATGTCATTATCATACACACATGCATGTTCATGCCTTTGTTTAATGTGATCATAGATACAAGACTCTGCACATGGCATGGATGTTCACCTCCTACCCTTAATATACCAGTCACTGGGGGCATCCACATTCAACTTATACAAGTGCTATTGTTTCATTTTGTACTTAACATCTTTTACTACTTGCTCATACATGCTTTAACATATTGGTTTTCACTCTGACATGTTAACAGGTATTCTAAGTGCAACACTTGTTTTGCAGGACTACATGTTCCCATGACTACTTGTATTTCTACTTGTCTGAGTTATTTACTATTGTATGTAGGCTTTGCCCTTCGCTTGTGTGCACACTTGTCTGTTGTTTGCGGCCAAGATGGCCTTTGTGTGTTTTGCAACATCGTGAGTGATCTCCCATATTTTTAGCACTATTTGTGTGGTCTCCTTGTTTTATTGCATGTTTACACTACTGTCCTTAGTATTTTTTCTACATTATCTACGTCTTTTTACACTTATTTGCATGCATGTGTTTGGACTAACACTTTTATTGGCTAGCCATTCCCTTTTGTACTTTCCTTGGTATCTACCAAGCGTTTTCCCTTCCCCCTACATGAATGAGTTGGTTACAAGGTTAGAGTGTGGTTGGTCCTTTTTTAGGGCCACATTCTCCTTCCAGGGTCATCGTATGCACCCTCAAAGAGGGGGGCATCATTATGGGTTTTCTACTAACACAACATACCTACACCGGTTTAGACACAAGTGAGTTCAAATGAGACTGAACTCCATACACAATGAGTGAGTTCAAATTAGACCAAAATCTATACACAATGACCTCAATAGGACATGGTGTCCTTAGGAAATTATGTGGAGTAGTCATAGGCTCAGGGGTTACAATGGGTTTCAACACGTCTCCATCTAGTGGCATAGGATCACCTAAAAAACTAGCGCAATACAAATATATCTTCAAAAAATTATAGTAGAAGTGGTTAGAGTTAGAGGACATCAAGCTTTTCCTCCCTATAATTCTTCAACCAGGGTGGTTTGAGATCACCCAAAAAACTCGTGACATCATAGGATATACTTCTACACCCTTTCTCTCGACATGGATCAGGTGCACATGTTCCATTTTTTCCATTTAAATTTTCTTTTATAACATACTTTACATTTGCATACTTTACACAATGGTTTTACATACACACATATTTGACTACTTGATTGTTTTCTCCTTACAGGTCCGTTGTATGAGAAACAAGCAGTCAAATTGGGGGCAACAATAACAAACAACAACAATGACAATGACAACACACCGCGATGGTACTTGTCATACTAACCATGCAAGTACACCACACACATGAAACAACTACACATACGTTCCACCCTAGGTTCACTCTCATCACTTTTACTTACATTTTTCATCTTTAGAATCCACACTCCTCCACGTTCAAGTCTAGTCCATTGACGCACTTTCTTCTACATTCTTCACAGATTTTAGGTACGATTTTCTGACTACTTTATGTTACTGAGTTGTTTTCTCACCAACATAAAGTGGGAGAAAATGTAGACATAAATATTGCACATTAGACAATATTTAGCCTGGTCTTATACTATTATTTATAAGTTTCTCATGTTTACAAAGTACTAATTAATCCCACATTTTTCCCATCTTTATTTTATATTTTACTTCTTCTTTCCCACGTATTTCCCAATACATATCCACCCATTTTGAAACTTCCTTGAGATTATAACCCTGATTCCAGGTTACCCTCTCTATGTTTAACCTCTTTCGCTCTTCCTTGGGTCAATTCTAGCTGTTGGTCTCCCTTATATTTTCCTTAGTCAGCATTGTTGGGATTGATTACAAAATCAAACTTGAGAGCCCTATAAATATAAAGCTTATAAGACCATAATGAGGGTCCTAGGTCATTGCATCGTATCACTACTATCACTCCATCTAGGGCTGTATCCATTGTACCATCTTCATCCACATAGCTCTATGCATCATAACTAGCAAATTCTGCATCACATCCACTCACACATTCTTAGAGGAGGGATTCTATCTATTCTATTCTACATTTTACATCTTCTATAGCTATCATAGCTCACTACTACACAAATTACGACTGACATGAGAGCACCTAGGGCATTACATACACACACTCACTAGAACTACATCAAGGTTCATAATGTAGTGCAACACTCAACAATAAGTCCACCGGTTTGGTAGTTGAGGTTAGTCCGACCCTTTCTTCTTTATTTTTAGGGTGTCATCTAGTTCATCTAGTGAAATCTATTGTGAAAGACAAAGAGTATTCAAAGACACTTAGTGACCATTCCAAGTTAGGGTTTTGAGCATTTGTGTTGTTCAGAGCAGCCCATACTACAGACCAAGGTGGCTCGGGGCACCCCAGTACACTCGCAGGTTCATATGTTACTTTAGATAATCCATATCTACCCTTTGCAGGGCCCGTGAGTGTTTGTTTGCACTGCCGAATCCCAGTTCCATAACTGGGACAACCTACGACAATATCCTATTATCAGCTGAGCCTATTCCTTACTCTTCTCTTACACATTACAATTTTGTTTCATCTAGAATACTTTATTTATATTTATCTCATATTGCTTTTATTCATTTACAAGCGTGTTAGTCCTCCTATTTAGATTAACACTAGAACCCTAAATCCTCCCTTTAGGTATTTTAGGTACCTAATTTTTTTAATCATTCCTTTAGATATTATATAACATGTGAACAAATCTAAAATGTAGATTTCTAAATATGAGTATTACGGACTCATCCTGAACAATTTGAGAAGTTTTTCCATCATATCAAGGGTAGTATTTTAAATCCCAATACTGTGATTCCTAGTTCTAAGGGACTACTACCGACCCACCACCTACACCTCCATCATAGAACATACTTGTTACGAGTGTATCAAAAACTAATAAGATTGATCCTTTCTTTGTCTCCCTTCTTATTGGAAGATGTTGATTGAATAATTGCATAATATATTCAGGTGCTTCTGATAATGGAATGCCCATAAAGGTTTCTAATGCTCTCAAACTTACCTTAATAGGGGTCAGTGGCTCTTGTTACTCCATGGAGTAAAAGGAAGTACCATTTTTAGGGAAGATAAAGGATGCACATGTGGCTCTCACTGAATTTCTAGACTATAAGGTGTCATTAACTATCTTGGAGAAGACATTCTAGCTTCATTTGGAATGTTGTTAAGTATAAGATTCTGTAGAAACTTGGGAGGTAAAATCCAATTTTTTTTTTCTTACGAAACCATTCTAGTTAAGGGAGATATGAAAATGTTGCTTCTAGTGAAAAATATGAGATATATGGTACAAAAGTCATAAAATCTAGGAGCTAACATCTTGTACCAAGATAATGGGAATATGAATCATTTCATAACATCCAAAGAGGAGGATGGGATTCCTATCTTGATAGAGCCAAACATTTCTTTCTGATGGGATGTTGGTCATGAAGAAGCATGGAGAAATCTAAATTTACAAGGGGACATCCCAAAATTTCTAGATGATGCAAGCCATGAAGAAGAAAAAGTGATTCTTGATGAGTTATAAGCTTAAAAATTAGTCAATGTGTTTTATCCATGATGAGCAGGCATTCTCATTTCCATTTGTAGGTGAAGAGTTTCTCAATCATATTATCTAAGAAGAATAAATGATAACTTGTGATGATCCTTTGAAAGGTGTTAAAGGAGAATTTTTGAGAGAAAAAAAAAGATCCTTAACTCAGCCTTGAACTCCTTATGTGAGCCATGGAATTATAATATATGTATGAATCTAGTGTTGGTTTCTCAACCAATTCAACATTTGGCCATGATGAAATAAAGTAAGGTGTGAAAAAATATGATATCCCTTTTGAAGCAATGATTGATGGATGTAATGATGAAATCAAATTTTTCTCTTTTCCATTTGAAGAGGAAGATTCTTTTCGATGATGAAAAAGTTGAGACAAAGAGTTTTGAGTTCTTCATAGTTAAGACTCCCCTCAACAAAGAAGTAGTGAGATGTGATGAGATTTGGGATAATGAATCAATTCCTCCAAATTGTTTCCTTGAATTTTGAAATGAAGATTCTTCAAACAAATGTAAAGGTGAACTTTTAGTAGTTTCATAGAAGGAGCTTGTGCAAGAAATCGTGAAAGTTGCAGAAATTATGGAAGATCTTGAGCTAAGTCTTGACATCTTGGCTCATGCTATGGACGTATATAAGATAGGTATGAAGCTAATTTTGATTCCTCATTCAACTGAAAAATATTTCATGTTGAAGTAGGAGAAATAAATGAAATCAATGCCATTAATGAAAAAGTTGTAAAGGAGCATGAATATGGGAAAGAGGATAACTTAGAAAATTTAAACAACCCAATAAAAAATCATCCTTGGGGCGATGGTGAAATGCTAAGCTAGAAATCAACAATGTGGGTGAATGTAGAAGATAATTTTTAATCTAAAATTGATGGAATTTGCGAGAAAAAGCTCTGAGTATTAAAAGGATCATGTAGGCTCACTCCTCCCAAGCATACATGAACTCATGAAAGAACTTGGATATCATAAGAAGTTAAGGAAAGGAGGAAAATTCCTTGAACCAGTCAATTGGATTTGTGGAACACCACCTACCCAATGTTACCCATGCACAGGTAAATTTTGAAAAGAAAAGTACTTTAGTGAAAGTTGGTTGTCCCTTACATGTACCATAAGTGAATATAGGTTTGCATGTTTCCCTTTCCATTGTGTGTTTCCCTTTCTATCGTGTGTTTCCCTTTCTATCGTGTGTTTTTTTTTGTCATGCATTATGTTCAATAAATGAGGTTTTTACTATATCCACCCTTGTTATGCAATGATGATATAGCCCAATGGATAAGTAAATGGTCCTCTCAGTTTCTTGATATTTTGGGATTCCTACTTGATCTATCCTGTCACTTTGTTCAAACCAAAACAAGTCCCCAAGTTGGATCCAACTGTTGTCATGCTAAATGTTTAGCATGAAATATTTATTTATTTTTCCATGAAAACTAAGCCCACACTAAAAAATCCCCAAACTAGGTAATGTAAACCTGCCCTTCGACCAAATATTTGACTATGTAAACCCATCATGAGCTAACTATATTTTTAGAGTGTGTTTCATGTGCAGGTAATTTTTTGGGAGATAATTCATGAGTTCAATGAGATTCATTTTGAAGAAGTTTCTCTCGGAGGCCTAAAAAAGCATATTTTTAGGACTCTTTGCACCTAATGAACATCTCATGGGGATGTACCAGGAAGAGATAAATCCTCCAAGTAGTGTGTGATAGATATATTATATCATTGGAGGTATTTTAGGTAATTTATTCAAGTTGAAACTAGTTTAGGAATAAGTTGTGCAACACCGGGCTACTTGTAGCACGTTGCAAGGAAATGAAATGAGTGAAAAAGATAGTGACCTTGTTCCAAATGGTCTAGGAACCTCGGGGTAATTTTTGTAAGTTACCAAACACTTTTTAGAAATATAAAATATTTATACTTCACATTTCAAAAAGTTTGGGAGATTATGTGGTCAGGATTTTTGAAATATTGGCCCAATAATGCAAGTGAAGATCTTCAATCTTAGTGGAGGTTAAAATAAGCATTATGGGATTTACAAAGGGATTTGGGACCTGATTAAAAAATAAATGTGATTATAATTAAACCCTTTATATGTCCCATGTGATAAGTTAGACAAAAATGCAAGTTCCTCTCTGGTGGAAGTTTGACCTTTCGACACACGTGCTTGACCAGAATAAAAAACTAGGGTAAAATTTGAATTTGAGGTATAATTGGATCTTTAAAGTGGTATAATTCATCTCAAAAGGTATTTTATAGTCAAAATAAAATATTTTTTTTCCATGAAAATCTCAGGGAAGCTCCGGGGGCAAAGATTCACTCTCTGAGGTCTATTTTTTGTAGCGGTTGGTGAAGGTGGGCTTACTATAAGTGTCCAGGTAAAAAATTTCTAGCCTTACATAATTTTTTAACCTTTTCACTTAGTGAAAAGGTGCATTGGGTACGTCAAAGTGTGACCTCTTGGTGAAGAAGTGGGAGTTGAGCTTTCGTCACTTAAGTGACATCTTTGATGGTTAGGTGGAGTTTAACAACTCACATACAAACTTGGCCCCTCCATCATGTTCCACACACCACCTATGTGTAATTTGCAAGTCTGATTTAAATTTTTCACCAGGTGTAAAAGTAAAATTTGTGAAAACAAGTGGCACCCCAAGGAAGAAAGACTCTTTCGTCACTTGAGTGACATCTTTGGTGGTTAGGTTCATGTTTTTACCTCACACCTCTCCAAACCCCCTTCCTCATGAAGCAACATACCCTTGGTGCACTTTGCAAGCCTATAAGGAAATTTTCACCTTTTCACCAGGTGTAAAATTACATCAAGTGCAAAAAAAGTGTGACCCCTTGGAAACCCTCTCTCTCTCGGCACTTGAGCACTTAACTTACATGTTAGGAAATTGTTAATAACTCACTCCAATGTGCAAACTAGTCCCCCTCCTCATGAGACCTGACCCCATGGCACGCTTCTCAATGCTGTAAAGAAAATTTTCACCATTTCACCATTTACCAAATGTTGTAAGGTGGAATGGATGCTCACTTCCCCCATCTGGAAAGTTTTAACTCACTCTTAACCTGGGTTAAGTAGAAGGAGTGAAAGTGAATCAAGAGGTGGGTTTTCTCAACCATGATTAACTTCCAAACATTAAAATATTCCTTAAACAAATTTGGATCCCATTTTAAAATATTTTTTCCCTCCATTTCTTATTCGGGCCTATCCATGCTCTGAGTTTTTCCAAGAAACCCTATGCCCAGAAACACATTTTTGTTCATATTTCACAAATCCTTGCTCCATTTTCCACAAGATTCGAACTGAAGATTCTCTACATGAATGACATTATAATGAGTGTTTTCATGACCTAATTGATGAAATCCTCAAAATTTTATGGAAATAAGAAACTTTTAGCCATGGAAAACTTCATCCTCAGATATCTGTAGTTGCAATGATCCAAACGAGCTACTAATCGGAGCATGAGATCCTCAGAAAATCAAATTTTCAATGAGACCTCTCTTGCCTTGGTAAAATATGTTGAATTAAAGTTATGAAGGAATATTATTTTCTAGCATTATGCTCTATCAGATGAAGAACATGCAGACATGTAAGTTTCCTTTTTGAATTCATTTTAAGGAGATTCACAAGGGGGAAAAGTGTCCAAAGGAGCAATATTCATCAACAAAGCATTGTAGTGTTATAGAGGGCCATTATGGATCAAGATTTCATCTTCAACATTAGTGGAGGTGATCTTCATCAAAGGAAGAGTTGTCTCCATTCATTTTCTGGAGAATTCTTCCTTTCCTCTCTCATTCTTTCTCACTCTCCTTCTACCCCTTCATTCTTATTCCTCGTTGTGCATGATCATGAATTTTTATCTTATTCATTAAAGTGACTATGTAATACTTGTGCAATGTAAAAGTCCATTTTACAATTATAAAAGGGGACTAATTTGATCTTTCCTATGATAATGAAAAGTCACAAGATGAATGGGAACACGAAAAATCATGTGGGGGTTAGATGAAGAGATGGATTGTAAGTTATAAAAGGAGATGATCTCCTCATTGTAAAGGGACGGTTAATGCTTCTTTACTAGCTCTCATTGTCTTTCTAGAAAAAAGTGCCTTCATTTCCTCTATTTATTATCTATTACTATTCTATCTCCATATCATGTTGTACTCCATGAACATTGTAAACTTTGAAACATGATGTAATAAAATTGTGTTTCTTTTTTATTGTTCCTATTTATTTATGAATGGTTTATTCTCATTGATGCAAGTGTAGTGTTATGATTTTAATGCAACCAACTCAACTATGCTATTTTTGATTAAAATACGTCTCCTATATCCCTCAATAAGAAATTTTCCTCCCTTTTATTCCATACAAGTAATTTCCATAGGTTTAGGGAAGTATTTATGTGTGATCCCCGATCTTCAAGACACCCTAGAAATTAGTTTAGATTATTTTAATTTCCTTGATTTCAATAAATGGACCTGTGTCATTCAAGTAGAGGGACCTAATCCCAGAGAATTGGTGAAATCCCACATTTTGTTCTCACGAAAAATTATTTTGCTAATAATTGCAATTCCTTACAACACAAAATCTAACAACTTGAGTGTAAATGATTTATTTTATTTGCTTCACAATATTATGCTACAAATTTATCTCAAGTTTAAAAATCTCAATGGTTCCAAAATTTAATTCATATATGACTAATGAACATAATTACATATTGAATGATGTAACTTATATGCAATAATACAAGATCCACCTATTAAATAAGGCCGTAAGAATGACTTACCTCCTTTGGAAGTACCAACCTTAGTCCCAACATCACATCATATAATTGTGCAACCTAAAGAACTATAAGTTTCACCTAATACATTACACACCACAAAGATAACAATCAAATTTGAGCAACAACGGGCCCAATCTAAGAGAAACTTTGCCATATAATCTCATTATTTCTAAAGCATATGACAATATTTCATTCAATGAACTACACATTTATCGTTGTCTAGCTACAAAGTATAGAGAAACACAAAATAAAATGTATAACACCCTAGTTAAATCACATGTGTCTTCTTTAGCATCACTTGGGGTCACTTTTGCATAATCGTTTCCTTTGTCTATAGATAGATCACTGTGGCATTCACACTTGGGGGCATATTATTCCCCCTTGTTATATGATGCCACATTCTTGTTCTAGTTTCAAACACGACTATTGAGGGTGTAATTATCTACATATTCCTCACATTGCACACATACAATGGGGGAAAACTTCCTCCCCTCTCCTAGTCATACCATTTCATTCAAATAGTTGCATAAATTCATAAAAAATAGCCTAGATATTGATTGGATGTATCCTTGCTTATATTTTTATATGTTGCACATTGTTTTCCATGTTACTTTGATTCATAATATGCTCTATCATTTTTACATGCACACATTCACATTCACAATGGTACTCTTGAGGTGAATGTAAGCTACTTATAGGTTATCACATGATGTATGACAGATTCATGACATTATTCTCTACTAGTCCCACTGCAACTCCTGGGGGCATCTACATTTTCTATTTCTCTATATTCAGGTTCTATCATTACAACATCTACTATTTTCAGTCCTATTTTTAGTTCTATACATTATGACATACTATAATTTTTTCTAACATGCTAACAAGTGCTTCATGTGTCACATTTTCGGAGGAGAAAAGGAGATTTGTAGAGATCCAACACAAAAAACTATTACGAATAAAAACTTAATTCAAACTTATTCTCATTAATCTTTAATATTGTAGTACTTACATATATATAGGAATATAATTCCTATATTTTAGGATGTAGATATCACTAAACCTCCATGAATATATCTCCCAAAATCTATACACATGAGTGGTTAAACTCACACAACAATATTTGTTATAGTTGTTTAATATAACAACTTATAACAAATATGTACTAACTTACCATTTACATAATAAGAAATTACCAATGGTAATCTATTATTTACTGACATATTTACTAACATAAATAAACATGATAATAATTACTCTCATAATCATTATTTACACACACATGTATGTAGAACACTAACCATATATTTCCTAACATTCCCCCTTAGTGCGAACATGGGGAATAATCATGAAAAATTCAAACCACCTCCTGAAAGAATTTCTTAGACCAGGTAAGAACTCCATAAGTTATCTCTTTATCCTTATGAAGGCATAGTGACGAGATGAATTATGTAGGAATACTTCCTACCTCTTTGGGTTCTTGTGAGACTTTCCCTTTCTCCTAGGGTGCCTGAATTTCTGAATCGATAAGATCCACAAGCTTGGCACTAATTGGATAACCATCCCCTAAGTTTACCTCGTAATCTTCTCCTTCTCCCTAAAATTGAATTTTTTGAAAACATGAATCTTTCCCAAATATTCTGAAAAGGGGTTTATTGAGAAAACCACCACATTGAAAAATAAGAACTCTAAAAAACACATCATGATGAAAAACAAAACACACACGTCACTAAACCTTTATGCGGTCTCATCGATGGCGACTAAAGAGAGGTCACTGATTTACCTCCAACCTCATATTCCTCCATCCTATGATATTCTGTTTCTAGTTCAATCAGATGTGAACATGAAGCTCCAAATTTCACCCTCTTTTTTCAATGTGGCTTCCCCACCAATTTTCGCTTTGGCTATGAAATTCATAAGCATGGGTCTAGGGGTGGCAACCCCTAGTGGGGTAATAAAGGAAGTAAACCCTTGCAAGGTCCCTATTATAAAAAGGGGTTTATTGAGCAACACCAACACAATAAAAATTGGAATTCTAAAAAGCACATCATGATGAAAAATAAAACACAATTATCACCATGGGTACCCTTCCGAGAGGTCACTGATTGACATCTAAGCTCCTATGCCTTCGTCCTCCAATCTCATGTTGTTATCTCAGTTGGATGTGAACATAAAGCTCAAAATTGCACCCTCTTTTGTCAATGTGGATTCCCCACACAAATTTTTACTTAGACTCTAGAAATTTCCAAGCGGGGGTTTGGGAGTAGTAACCCCCAATAGGTTCAAGGGGTATCACCCCTTGCAAGGTCTTGGGGCAACACCATGGGTGTGATGCCATAAAGGGTGGGGTTGAGGAGGGAAGATCCCCCAAAGCCAAACACTTTTTCCTTTATTACAACCTTCAAAATTTTGTTATTTTGCATAGAAATTTGATTCCAATTATAGGAATCGATTTTGATCGGACTCATAAAATTGATGTCAATCCAAATAATCAATCACGATTATTGTGGATGATGTCAATCACTGATAATTTTAAACATACCACTTACAGATCTAGCCAATCCACGCGTCTAAAGACTATATCACTTCAGATTGTGAAATATAGAGTTGATGTTTAAGGTAACATGAATTATTGCGACCAAGATTGACTAGAAATAAATAATGTTTTCTTTTATTTTTACATCTTTAAGGATTTCAAGGTGGAATAAACCTCCTCTTGATTGAAGGAGATAAATGTCTACAAATATAATGGTTGAATCAAGAAATAAAAATACATTCTGCTCCAAATTGGGTGCTAGTCCTCAAGTTAATAGGAGAATTGACTGAAAAAAATGCTAAGAAGATATCTATTCTCATGTAGATACAAATAAACAAAAACTAAGATCTACACTATTATATTAAATCACAAACACAAACCAAAGATAGTTTTTTTGCATACTCAGGAGCAAACACAACACTGCTCCCATCGATACTTTCAAAAATCCATCACATAGAGGAGGATAAGGACACTATGATAGAAAGAAGGAGGAGGATCAAAGGTGAGTTGCAAAGATCCAAGATAGAAAACTATTGCGAATAAAATTTAATTCAAACTTATTCTCATCAATCTTTCATATTGCAATACTTACATATATATAGGAATATAATTCCTATATTTTAGGATGTAGGTATAACTAAAATTCCATGAATATCTCTCCAAAACTCTATATACGTGAGTGGTTAAATTCACACAACAATATTTGTTATAGTTGTTTAATAAAAAAACTTATAACAAATATTTACTAACTTACCATTTACATAATGATAATTACCAATGTAATTATTATTTACTGACATATTTACTAACACTAATTAACATGATAATATATACTCTCGTAATATATTATTTACACACAAATATATGTGGAGCACTAACCATATATTTCCTAACAACATTTGTCTCGTAGGCATACTCCCAACCATGGTTATCTGATTTGCTTGTGTCTTGTCTAGACTTTTTGTCTTGATTATCACTGTTTACTAGGCTATGCACTATATTTGATTACATGTTTTAATTCTATATCTTTGAAGGATTCGAGTGCCTTACGACATCATGAGTGGTTTCCCATATAGTCAACCAATTACTTCTCGTTATGTCTTTTGTCACGTTGTTTTGTGTTTCAACTTGTTTTTATTGCATCATTCCATGTTTTGTTGTGACTAACACTTTTGGCTATAATTTCTCATTATTTTACATGTGCCATGGTTATTACCATTCACATTCCCCTATTCCCCTTGTAGTAGTTCTATTTTATATGTGCACATCAATTTCATATTTCCTCATTTGGGTCGCGCTCGCCTTGGTTCATCTAATGCTCCCCAAATGAGTGGGAGAAATCATCAGGTGATTATTTCACCCTCTCATATGTTCATAGACTAAACAAAAAATGGTACACTAGCAAACATCAGAACAAACATGATCTAATAACATGGTTTAGAATCAAACTTGGGCCAAAATAAGTGCATGGATAGAAACCAATGCAAACAAGTAATAGTGGATGCTATTGTCCCACCTGGGTGGTTATGTCCTAGGGGAAAATAGGTACTATACATTATCAATAGGTTTCTAGTGATATATTTCTCCAAAATCTAGCAACAAGTGTAGACACCTAAAACATGGTTACACTTAGCATTTCCTCCCAATCAACTGATTAACGACACTTTGTTAATCAACCCATCTTCACTCCACTCTCGGATGCCCATATCACAGACACTCTTCCAGTTGTATTCCTCCCATAATCATCTTATTTGGAAAATATCTCTCTTATTAGCTAAACATTCCTCCTTTTGACCATTCAGAACCTTCCTAGTTCTCTCTAGACCACTTTTATTGGCTTTGTAGGTTATTTATCAGTCACAATTGGTTATCCAGACCCCTCCCAACTCTCAATGAGTCTATAATTACTTTCTAATCAAGTTTAACTAGCCTAAACCTAGCTTAACTAAGCCTAAAGCATGTTTATCCTAATCTAATACTAAAGTGATTTATAATCTTTAGTACCACATGCACCCAAATTCTAAATTATTTCAAACCAAAAAATATAAATACAAGGCTAAGCCTACCCATTCAAACACACAACTTTACATAAGTTAAAGCCAAAACAAGCCTAAGAAATCCTAATAGCTCATTTGCATTAGCCCAAGCTAATAAGGCATTTGATCTTGGCTATCCTCCATTAAAATAGCTTCATCTTACACCCATGTTAGGTTAGTAATGGAATAGCTAAACTTGGCCATGTAGCAATTCAGTGATATTCATTCACCCTTATGGAGTAAACAAAACTGATTGCTTAAGTCTTTAGTAAAGTTGTCATGGTACTAACACCTTGCTTGGTTAGTTAATGTATCATGGTGACATTATTACACTATATCTATTCGCGACTTCCATTTTTCAGAAGGTTTGGCTTTCGTCGGCATTCAAACTAGTTTTAATTATACCTTGTTAAGGGACTACGACATCATCACGTCAGTGCTTAGACCTTATTGACGTTCTAACTTGACTTACATATTGATATATCATTGTTGTTATCTATTTTTAGAGCATAGGCCTTAGTGACTAGCAAATTGAGTGGTCATTACATTAGGTGTGCATATGAATGTTCCTTGATAAAGATGATTGCATAAAACTACATCTAGGATACACCGTAGTATAATTCCAACATCACCTTGAACGACTTGAAGAAAACCATACACTTGGGGGTTACGCTAGCTACATAAAAACGTCCACTAGTGATGCCTAAAATCATAAAAATGGCAGCCAAATCAAATGAGAAAGATATGGGAGAAAATCCTTTCGACACCTTCCCATTCAGTGGTCATAATTTAGGACCACTCTTCTCTCAAGTCAAAGATACAAAGTTGTTAATTGATCATAGCGGAGAAGAGTCAAACTCTCTGGGAGAACAAAAAAGGTTAGACCTAAGTAGATTTGATGAACTCCTATATTATAACAAAGATCAAGTAATCACAAGAGTCTTGCCATTAGGAGCTAAAAATTCCACATGAGCATGAAGAAGAAACAAAGGTCATTAACCCTAACTTAGGAGAGTGAAGATTCATCTTAGACACAGATAATCCTTTTGATGTCGGGTAGTGCTTCCACTTCTGGGAAACATAAGGCCGCTGTCGAAGGTGAACCATCATGTAAACCTCACTTTAAGGCTTCACGTAAAGTGAAAAATGAGCAGAAAGCTTCCCCTCCTCTGAAATTTGATGAAGAAGAGGACCCCCTGGTTGAGGAGGAGATCCTCCAAAAATAGATCTTGAAGTTGAGTCTACAACTATCAAACCTAGGATCTTCAAAAAGAAACATATGCAAAGACAAAGACAAAAACAAACTTAACAAGTTTCAATTTGATCTGCATACAGACTATACCTTTAAGGTAGCTCAGGCTCAAAGGTCAATATTTCCAGACTAAAGAGCAACTCATTCAGGATGAATTGAAATCTATGAAAGATACGCTCACTACATTATAATAGGGAAATGTAGGCCAAAATAGAAAATATTCGTATGACGAACTATGTCCTTACCCCTTTGATAAGGACATGTTACAACAACCTTTCCCAAAACACTTTACTGTTCCCAAGTTTGATAAGTATAAGAGTAAAAGTGATCCTCGAGATCATATAAAAGAATTTTACATGGCTTTCCAAGAGGTTGCGTATAGTGATAATTTCTTAATACGAATTTTTCCTCGCAGCCTAAGAACCGTGGGATTGGAATGGTTTTATAGTATACCCAAGGGCTCCATTACAACCTGTCCTGCATTAGCAGAGAAATTTATAAGGCATTACTCCTAAAATATGGAGAGTAACATCACAACGAACGATCTATGCAACACAAAAGAAAAACCCAATGAGATGTTTGTGGGATTTTTACAACAATGGCATGGGTTAGCTAGTCGCTTTCCTTGTGCCTTACCAAAAAAAAAAGTTAGTGAGCATATTCATTCCTAACTTGAACCTAGAAATAGCCTTCCACTTGCAAATGCATTGTGCCTCAAACTTCAAAGAAGTCATAGAGAAAGGTAGTCAAATTAAGAAAGTGCTCATTGCCAAAGGCAACGCTTAAACCTATTAATAAAAACAAACATGAATCCAAATCCATAGACAAACCTAGAATTCTTCAATAAGAATAAACATGTTGTTGGTGATGGCATTACAGACTCCAAGAAAGTCCAAGCTGTACAGACAGGCCCACTCTTAAACCTTTCGCAAGGGCCTCGTCCCAAGGTGCCTACAAAACATATGTTCACATCCTTGACAGAATATTTATCTACCATCCTAAAACAATTAGATGGTGAAAAATGGTAGAGTATCCAACTACAACGGTACCATATCTGGAAGATGCTCCAAAACCGGTTTGGTTCAAAGATCATGAATATTGCGACTTCCACCATGTTAAAGGAAACAAAATGGATAGATGTTTGAGATTATGCCATTATATCCAAGACCTCATAGAGGAAAGGAAGATTGCTGTGGAGTCTCCCTCTGAGACCGGTAAAAGTTTCAAATGAAAAATGGGTATTTACAAGGAACCTTTTCTTGACCATGCAGATAAAAAGAAAAAGAAAATAGATCAAGGGAAAACTTCCAATGACTATAGGACTGTTGCCTATGTGTACCCTACAAATGATAGTCCTTATGATTCCCTCATTGTATGTATTAACTCATATAACGAAAAGATCAACACCATTCAGATTTTAGAAAAGAGCTATGTAATTGGGATAATACGTGCCCGCTTAATCATACCAGATCCTGTGCCTAGTCCTCAAGAAAGTCAGTATAACTTAATAGAGCAATTAGAGAAAATTCCTGCTAAGATATACTATTCTTCAATTTTCTCAAGATCTCTAATGCCCATAAGAACATACTATACAAAAATTTGCAAAAATTCAGGGGTTTCCACAGATGTAGATCCCACAAACTTTTAAGCCATGATTACACGCTTAGACACCAACAATCATATTAATTTTGATCATACTGCAAATCCTGCATAACAACCCAGAGCATAACTTGCAATTGTATCTAGAAGTGGTGGTTACCCGTCACAAAATCAAAAGAGTACTTGTAGATGGGAGATCTGGTTTGAAATATTTTCACCTTGAAGCTGGTAAAGCAACTAGGCTGTTTAGAAATAGAGCTAGGTGCCAAGACTATCACAATAACAACATATGACAATGAAGAAAGAGAGTCATCAGGAACTATAGTGGTCCCCATGCAGGTAGGACCAACATGTCATGACACTGACCATTCCATGTCCTTCACTTGGACCTTTCGTACAGCATGCTCTTGGGACGACCCATGGATCCATGCGAATGCAAGCTATCCCATCAATGTTTCATTAGTGCATCAAGTTATGTCATGAAGGGTAGGTGATTACGCCATTTTTAGTGACCCAAAAACCATTCATACATTGTAGAGCAGTGCATAGTTTTTCTCGTGCCGCTTATAAATGTCCTTCTGCAGATGTTGTTATCCCTTTACAGATGGAGGCTATAAAAAACCAAATAGATTCAGAGTCCCTCATGCCTTTGAATCAAGATTTTCCCTCATTGGTCAATCCATTTACTTCATGGGAGGAAACATCATCAAAATATGGCCCAAGTAGGCCATTCAATCTTGAGCAGGCTATGTTGATATCATACTTATCAGTATCCCCCAGGACAAGGGGTAAGCCTTATTTTGAGTTCAAGAGCACCCGTAAGCAATGTCCTAAACCATTGAAAAAATTTGTCCATAGTGGTCTCTTATCTAAGGAGAAAATGTTAGAAGACCATACTAGCAGAGTGCCAAAAGGCACCATGGCTTCATGAAATCAAGCACCTCAGTACATCAAAGGTCCCCGCATGATGTTTTTCATGGGCTATAGCGGGTTCGGATGTGGTGTTAATGCACAAGGCCGGTTGGAGCCTATCCCTCATTTTAAAACTGATAAAAATAGCCTTGGAATAAGGCCCCATGACACTTTACCTTTAGAGAATGACGCCACCTCTTCTGATTGTAAGGATGTTTCATCTCATTCTGATAGTGACACAGATTCCCAATGTAGCCTTTATGAGGATCTTGCCTCCACAAACCTATTCCTAGACTCATTGGTCCTTACCTTATCCAAATCCATCCCCCTAGATAAATATCCAGTAGCCCTTGTATATTATGAACTTATAGATTGGGATCAACAACTTCATGTGCCATTGGATTTCTTTGAAAATGATGAGGCATTTGCAGAGTTCATGGGACTCAGGGATTTTATTCTAGCTGGAGACCACAAGAAAGGATTTAAGATTCAACTAGATGCTTGTGCCTACTTCGGGGAAGAAGTAGAGATGTGTGGCTGGTTGAATAAAAATGTGGTAAATAAAAGTACACCCACTTCTGAGAAACCAAACAAGAGAGCTCAACGGAAATCCCATAGTGACAAACTCTTTGAAAAGCTCATAGACAAACAAAATGAAGAGTCTAAAGATGAAGTAATTTATTCCATTCAAAGATGATCATGAACTACCACAGGAGGTCTATCTTACTCTTCCCTCTAATCCTACGCAGATGTAAGATGCTTCTAAATTGCTTATTGAGGAAAAAAATCAGTGTCAATATTGGCTCAGAGAAGCAACCTAGAATAGTCAAGTTGGGAGCTTCACTCTCAGCTCAGGAACAAAAGACCTTTTTAGAGATCTTAAAAGAATACGTGGACATATACAGATATTCCTGGTTTGGACCCCGAGCTAGTTGTACACAACCTCATTGTGCACCCATATGCCAACCCAATCAAACAAAAGTTGAAAAAGATGCATCCTAAAGTGGCGCTCTTGGTCAAAGAAGAATTAGAAAAGTTGTTAGCTGTTGATTTCATTAAATCTATTGACTATTCAGAATGGATCTCTAACATAGTTCCAACACAAAATAATCTTGTTGCCATAAGGATCTACTTGGATTTCCATGACATCAACAAAGCATGTCCAAAAGATGATTTTCCCCCTACCTAACATTGACATTATAGTCAATTCAATAGCTGGTTATGAAATGTTGTCCTTGATGGATGGTTTTTCAAGTTATAACCAGATATGAGTTGTGGAAGAAGATCAACATTAGACAACATTCATCACCCCTTAGGGAAAATTTTTCTACAAAGTCATGCCCTTCGGGCTTAAGAACGCTAGGGCTACTTATCAGTGGGCCATGACAGTTATTTTCCATGATATGATAAGTGAAATCATGGAGGATTATGTTGATGATATCTTAGCAAAATCCAAAAGTAGAAAAGAACACCCTGAAATGTTGAGGAGTATCTTTTAGTGTCTAAGAGACTATAAGGTTCATTTGAACCCTAAGAAACGTGTCTTTGGTTTTTTGTCAGGAAAAATCCTAGGGTTCATTGTCTCACAAAGAGGGATTAAACTAGATCCTGCAAAGGTTACGGCTATCACAGAAATGCCACCACCTACCACTCTCAAATAGCTAAGGAGTCTATAAGGAAATATTCAGGAAATTCATCACTTTATCTCACAGCTTGTGGATAAGTGCCACCCCTTTACTCATTTGCTTAAGAAAGATGTCACATTCAATTGGGGACTTGACTGTTAAAAAGACTTTGTGCTACTCAAACAATACTTGTCCAACCCACCTATACTAATGCCACCTACCCCCAGTGAAGCTCTCCTCTTATACATCTCTGCTACCCAGTTCGCCGTTGGTGCATTACTTGCCCAATATGACTTAACCCATAAAGAGAGAGTAGTTTACTATCTTAGACGCACCTTGATCGCATACGAGCTGAATTATCCCCAAATAAAAAAGGCCTGCTTAGCAGTTGTCTTCACATTTCAAAAGCTTCACCACTATCTCTTAAATAATAAAATCGAGCTCATATCCAAAGTTGACCCTCTCAAGTACCTTTTATCCAAACCTACCCTCACAGGCTGAATGGCTAATTGGATCATTCTCTTGAGTGAGTTTCACATTGAGTTTGTGAATTAGAAGTATTTAAAAGGATAGGTACTGGTTGATCAGTTGGCAGAAGCTCCTCTCCTAGGAATGGAACCCTTGTGCTTAGACTTACCAGATGCATCTATGATGTATATTGAAGAATCCATAGAATGGTAGGTTCATTTTGATGGATCTTTTACCTTTCATGGATCTGGAGTAGGAGTGGTGCTCATCACTCCAATTGGCGATGTCATACCATGAACATTCTGGTTGGGATTCCTGTGTACAAATAACATTGAAAATTATGAAGCACTCATCGCTGGCCTCAAGCTAGCTATTACATGGAACATTAGACAACTGTGAGTCATTGGGGACTCTCAACTTATCATAAAAAAGGTTAACGATGAGTATAAGATTAAAGATGAGAAGCTTATTCTGTATAAGAAAATGGTTGAAACTTTGAAGGAATATTTCACATAAGTGATATTTGAACAAAAACCAATGTCGCATAATAGATCCGTGGATGCTATGGCTACTATTGGGTCTCTCCTACACATAGCACCCGAAGAAAGAAAGATGCCTTTCTTCGTGGAACATTTACAGGTACCTACATATGATATATCATAGTCATGTTTGGCATGTGAAGTTGTTGGTCCTTTATCCCCTTGGTACGACCCTATCTTCCAATACCTACAAGATGGCATTCTCCCTGCTGACATCACCCATTCTGTAAAGAAATCCCTTATTCACCACATAGCTTGTTATACCCTCCTGGGAGGCACCCTTTATCATCATGGTTACGACGGGAATCTGCTTTGCTATTTGGATGTTGCTGATTCTATCCACACAATTAAGGAAGTACATAGTGGTATTTTTGGGGCACATACTAGTGGTATGATCTTAGCTAAAAAGATGTTGAGAGTAGGCTATTATTGGCCTACCATGGAATCTAATTGTTGCAAATTCATCAATAAGTGTGAACTATGCCAGAAATATGGAAATTTAATACATGCGCTAGCACAAGCCTTACAGCGTATTACAATGCCTTAGCCATTCTCTAAATGGGGCTTGGATCTCATAGGGAAGCTCCATCCTTCTTCATCAGACGGTCATACTCATATCATCACTGCCACTGAATAATTTACCAAATGGGTAGAGGTTGTCCCTCTTACCTATGTCACTTGTGTGTATATTTCAAAATTCATCATGAACCATCTCATATGCCGTTACAAGATCCCCCTCGGCCATTGTCACCGATAATGGTAAATCCTTAAAAAATAAAATGGTTAAAACATTGTGTCAACACTTCCATATCCAAATTAAGTGGCCTACCCCTTATTACCTCAAGGTAATGGAGAGGCAGAAGCCACCAATAAGACCCTTGTACAGATTATGGAGAAAACGGTCAGTAAAACTGGCCGTAATTGGCATCTGCAGATACATCCCGCCCTTTAGGCCTATCATACTTCTATCTACACTCCTACTAGTGTGACCACTTATTCACTTGTCTATGGCACTAAAGCCACCATACCTTTGGAAGTGGAGCTTCCCTCTCTGAGAATATCTCTTAGAGACTATCTTGATAAAGATGAAAACTATAGAGTTGCTCGCATAGCAGAGTTAGAATTATTATATGAAAGGCGTATCAGAGTGCTAAATCACCTAAAATTCTATTAGAATAGAGTGTCCAGAGGATATAACAAACACATCATTCACCAGGAAAATGATGTAGGAGATCTAGTCCTCAAAGAAAATAAGAAGAACACCATCAAAGGTAGAGAAAAGAAAGGAAAGTTCGAGGCTAACTGGTTAGGTCCTTACGTTGTAATTACAAAATATGGATCAGGAGCCTACAAGCTTGCATATTCAGACGTTGAAGAGCTTCCAAAACCTATGAATGCCATGCCCTTAAAGTGGTTATATGCTTAGGCATGACGAGAATATCAAATAAGAATTAAAAGTTGAAAAACAAAGAAAAAATAAGCAAAAAAAAAGGAAAAATGAGAAAATAGTAAAGAAAAAGTAGGTCGTCCTCATGTGAAAACCATGCAATTGTGGCGCAGTGGGTAGGTCCTTAAGTGAAAACCAATTTTTGGCACTCAAGGAAGATTCACTAGACACAAGTTACTCTTATGGAAGGACAGGTAATCGTTACCACTTTTTAGATACGACTTTTTCTGCTAGATCTAGGAATCCTACTAGGACCACCTTTGCCTTGCCATGGTCTAGTTATTTTGCTCTTATATCTACATGGATGACATCACCTTTGTATACTCCCATCTAATGCTGCGCATGAAAGTACCATTGTCATCTTCTTGCGAAAATGCGGGTGGAATTCTACCTTTTGTAAATTCCCACATCATACTGGGGGCATCCATGCTTCTTTGATTCTTGTATATTGCTTTCAAAACATGACCTTGAAACATACAAAAAACAATTGGAAAATGATACACAAAAAAATCTAAACATCTGGAAAATTGACCTTTTTAGGGATAAAGCTACTTTCACCTCACAACGTTCTCCTAGGAACACCTAGACAACAGTGGAAAAACGTAGCTCCTAAAACTTATCTTTTTAGATAAACCCAAAAACAATAGAAAATATGTCAATGCTGTCCTGCAAAAACAAAGTAGTGCTTTAATTACTTTTAGTCGTTGGTTTGTATAGTTTTGGTGTAATTAGTCCGTTGAATTGTTGGTTCTTTAAATGGATCATTTGCTTATTTGATTTTGAATCTTGTTTGATTTAAATTATGTATTGCATTACATACATTTGAGAATTCTCATGCTTGTAAACAATTGTTGTAGGTTTCTCTATTTTGTTATGTGTGTTGTTTAAAGTTCATTTTTACTTTCTTAGATTAGATCTCTTTTTAATCTCTTGTTAAGTTTTTGCATGTGTTTGTTTAGTAGTTGTTTGTTGTATGTGTATATTTGTTTATTTGTTAACTTTTGCTTGTGTGTTTTTACACAGTTGTTTGTTATCACATCTATCATATATCATTTCACCACATTTCTAACATCATTCACTACATCATATATATACCAAAAATGCTAAGTATTACATCATGCATGTATGCTAAACTAAATCATCAAATATTGTATCATCAATGGGGCAAGAGGGGTTATGCATAATCACAAATCTATCCCCCCCCCCACACCAATATAATCTAGTATCATCCCAAGTGCTAGCATAAAAATCAGAAATAACTCATGAATCCAAAACATGTGGTGCTATCTACAGATACATCATCAAATATGAAAGTAGGAAATATACACATGTCTGAATCTAAGATATGCCACATACATGAAGGAAAGAACAAATAATACATCATAAATCCATCATAGAATGATACATCAAATGTCCATATATAAATGTATAACTGTCCAGGTCAATACTCAAAATAATACATCATCAATACAATGTGCCGTCAAAAAGGGGCATGCATAAAAAAGAATCGATCCTTCATTATGAGGCATCATCAAAATAAAGGTTTAAATAGCTATACATCAAAATCAGCCTTCATAAGATTCATGTATACAAAATATCTGTATAACAAAAATAATGTAGAGCTCAACCACAGCTCTCGCCCTCACCAGGGCTCCGAGGTCTGTCACCTGGTTAATGGAATAATGGTGGCTATGATGGACCTACACTAGGAGCACCACCAAACTGTCTAGATGGCCCCTATCCAGCCGGCTGATTTGGCATAGGCTGCCTAATTGATCTCACCAAATGACCTGATCTTTGTGACTTAGAGCCTGTCACGCTAGCCTCAGACTGCTGGAGTGAGACTACTCACTGGCCTGCTGGAACTACCCTGAAGTAGACAGTCTTGTAATGTAAGGCCTTGACATCGGATCTCATGGCATCTCGTATCAAGTCTCCATCTTCAGAAGTGAGAGTTGCCTATAGGGTGGCATCTCACTGTCCTGTCAAACTACTAATATCAGCATGGGCATGTCTCAAGGTAGCAGCCTCTCGATATCTCTCTACAGTATTAACCTGCACCTGGGCTTGTGCCTGATCCCTTTGTGTAAGATAGCCCTATGACTGTGCCTATGCATGGTCCCTCTGAGCAACAACCATCCACACCTGATTCTGGGACTAGTGTAGGAGGCTCAATATCTGAGCACTCTGTGTGGCCATCTCTAACAATTGACTCTACCATGAAACACTATCACTGCTCTGAGTGGCCTTTTCTCTAGCCTAGTCCCTCTCTGATGTCAAAATTTGCACCTGGGTGAGTGCCTGATCTCACTCTGCTGTGAGGGCCTATACCTGTGCCTTCACTGTGTCTCTCTCACCAACCACATGTAAATGTACAAAAATGGCTACCTGTAATTACTGCTGAAGAGCAGCTCACTGCCCACCAGCACTGCTACTCTCTAAAATATCAGGTGGTGGCCCCTACTCTGGAAGTACCTGCTAAAGAGGGGTATATATCCTTGCTAGAATGCCCACTGGGGGCAAATCTATATCCATGGCCCTATATACCTATCTTGCCCTGGGCCTAGAGCCCTATCCCTATGGTTGTTGTGGTATGGGACCTTGTCCCCTACCTCTGACATGGTGGTATGCATCGGGACCACCCTCATCATCATCATCATCATCACTATCATCTCCATCCTCACCACCACTAGGAGGCCCCACTAGAGGAGGTCTCATGCCAATGCCATACGCCACTCTGGGAATGCTCAAATGGTGTGGGAGCACACCATGATACCATGGCCCATACTCTAGCGTAGTGCCCAGATCTCTAATCTATCTTAGTGGCACCCAAATGGTAGGTGCCACCTATCAAAAACTGGTCAGTGCTTTGTCAAGGGAAATCTGTGGTCCCATATCAAAATGCTATCTAGCTCTACGAGCATACCATCTATCTGGCCCAGGAACATCCTGGGTAAGGCCAAACTACCTATGGCACCAATCTAATCTATATAACTCCCGCATATAGCTACGGCTTACCCAAGATAAAATGCTCAACGGTAGTAGTGTTGAGCTCTAAACCATCCTTTGGTCACTGGAAATGTCTATAAGGCATCCATACAATGGAGGCCTACTGCAACTCATCCAACTCGAGCTAGTAGTGGTATGTAACTCCCATAAATTATCACACATCATCCCCTACCAAGACCTAGCCCATCGTAGAAGGCTCGTCGGGGGCCCGAACTCTCAGAACACCTAAGGGGTGACCAACAACAATGTGGTCCCATGCCCTAATTTGTAGTAAGTGAGCAGGTCTTACTATCTTCTGACGGTATTATGTGATCAAATGAAGGTAACAGTATAAGTGTGCTAGAATACACTGACCCCAACAGTAGGTTTGTCCCTCCACTAAACCAAGAATCACTCCTAGGAGCCTAAGCGAAAATGAAGCACTAGTCTTATTAGGGAGTAGAACTCCACTGACAAGAGCCATCATATAGACCACTACTCGGTCTAACTCTAGACCATCTATACATCGGGATAGTCTGATGGACATCCCACGCCATGGTATAATAGGAACACTGAACAAATGTATGATATGATGTTGAATGTTGGTCTAGCAGCTCGCAGTCTCAATAAGATGTCCCTGAATTGGGACCCGCATGATGCGCCATACATCCTCCAAGGTAATGGTGATCTCCCCGGTCGGGAGGTGAAAGCACTGGCTCTCTCTGTGCCATCACTCTACTATGGCTGTCAAAAGGCTATGATCTAAAGTGATCTGGGGAATCTCGACCACATAAGTCAGTCCCGTCACGTGCAAAAGGCTCGCCAGGGCCGCTATATCATCATCATCAAACTACACCTCTATCACAGCTAATCGACTGTAGCGCTCGTGAGTCTGAAGAACGGGTAACATACGCTGCAAAATCAATGCAAATGTTAGGTATCTAATATTTCTATATATTTTTCTAAGGAAAAATAATTCTTTTAATGCATTGAACTTACTAATTATTCTTTTCTTCTGAACTAATCTCACCTATATTCTTCTATAATTGGATATTTTCTAGCCAAAAGTATTTTCTCACTTCATTCTAGCGCATACATGCCTCCTTTGGCACTTGCACATCCTAAACAACGTGTACGCACCCTTGTGGATGCATACATGCATAACCCGTTCTTTTCCTTTTTGGCGCCAGCCATATAGGATGCATACGCACCCCGTATGATGCCTACGTGCTTGCTTCAATGCACATGCATGCATGTGGCCGTTCAAAACCCTAACCGATGTATATGTGCCCCCCTCTAACATTTTTTATGGATACACATGTGCGTACCTACCTTTCCCAATGGATACATGTGTGTGTACCCACTTCTTTCAAATAGGTATGCGTATGCGTCCTTGCCTCCCATGGATGGATGCTTGTGTGCGTCCATGTCTGTTTTGACGCATGTGCGTGCATGTACCCATCAAACTGATGCATACGCCCACACGCATGTGTCAAATTTCATTCTACCTACCCTAAAAAACTCTAAAAAAGGCATTAAATGCATAATTAATAGGGGTTAGGCCACTCATGAATGGTCCATTCCCTAGGTCCCGCATGTACTCCCGGATGCAATCTGCACACCTCGTCCTCCTCAGTATCCTCACCATCTCACTCCAGGGCTCTTATTTTCACTCACGGTAAAAATTTGCAAAGGCTCTGA
Organism: Taxus chinensis; assembly: GCA_019776745.2. Lineage (NCBI taxonomy): Eukaryota > Viridiplantae > Streptophyta > Pinopsida > Cupressales > Taxaceae > Taxus > Taxus chinensis. Next base: position 851,430,427 of record CM034150.1, read on the forward strand.
TAAAAATGAATTGGTTGTGATTGTTTTACCAACCCTGGGTGGGTATATTAACCCATCGCGATGCCCCTGAGGCATGTTTTCTTTGTTGTGATCATTCTAACCTTCTTCTATCTACTGTGATAATTATTTTTGTATTAAAATAATTATGTTTACTAATTTTCACATGCTGGGGCATTTCATGCTGTCCAACAGTCACTTCTTTGTCGCACTGAGATAAGTTATGAAACTTTCAAGCACATTTTCCCGCCTATTCCTCTATTTTTCATCTATTTCCCCCATCGTGATAATTATTTACTAATTTATTTTAAATAAATTATTCTCGACTCGTCTTTCTTCTTATGGGCGTATATCCTGCCTCTCTGGTAGCCTCACCTTCCCATTACCACCTTCATGTGTATTTTTATAAGATCTTGGGCTTTTGAAATTCTTCTGACCAATCAAAAACCTGAAAAATAAAAAATTCACAAAAAATATCGAAAAACAACAAAAATATTGAAATACATAAAAAATGGCTCAAAATCGGCTAAAACCGATCATCTATGGCTAAAATTTGTGTCTATTGCATGGAACTCATCCCAGATCTTGTTGACGTTTTCAAACATTTCGAAACAATGACTCGTGCATCACCAGAATCTTCAATCACCTACAAAATCTATGTTGCTTACTTCATCTGTACTCTGGGGCACTATCAATTGCCTGGTACTATTTTTTTCATGCAATTGCTTTTTTGAGGGACCCAACTGTCCTCCATATTTCCTCTTACATAATACAGCTTGCTTGGGGCATCATTCTTCACCCTTGTCATTTATCAAAACATTTGGGACTTCATCTCAATAACAAAATATTTGCGCAACTATCTTAAACGTTGTTGGTTTAAGTATGTGTGATTGTACGTATTTCCCTGTTAGGTGATTCTATTTATTTCTCGTATTGCATTGCATTCGTGTATGTTGCATGGAGTTGTTCATTTTTAGCATAATACGGTTGTTTATATCTTGGCTTTTAATGTCATTTTATGCTTCCGTCACATGCTCACATTTTGATAAGGACCCATGAGGAGGATTGTAAGCATTATGATGATTAAGTATTGTTAGCAATTGATTTTTGGATAGCTCAATATCCCTTTTTCTTCTAGTTTCTCATCTTCTCTATCCAATTTTCTTTCTATTTGTTTCTTTTTTTTCAATCATTGACCGAGTTTCTTCGTCACCCCCATTGACACTCGAGGGGGCATTTGTCATCCTTCATCCTATTAATTTTTCTTCTACCCCTTCAAAAAATTTCTACTTGTTTGCCTTTGTCTACTTTCTTTGAAGTGATGTAGCTTACGTCACCTCAAAGAGGGGAAAATGTAGACACCTATAGTTTGATCAACAAACTACTATTTCTAATGGTGCACTAATACTTCTTCCCTTTGTAAATTGACGGCACACTGCCAGTTAGACCTATATAACTCCCTTCTTACGACCCCATTTTGGTCATTTTTCATCTTATAAACCATTTAAACAGGTTGTTATAGCTTTGTTCTAACTACATTAGCTTCTTATTCTCTTTTAGATTGCTTCTATTATCTCCCTGGAAGATCAATCCACTCTGTTGGATTGATTAAGCCCTTCAGAACCCTAATTACTTTCTAAGAGAGATTAATTAGTTTAACCTAGGTTAAATACCCTAAACATAGTCAAAGCACACTTTGACTTGCTAAAAGTTCTTTTTGGACTTTAGCCTTTGTCACACATGCACCGAAATATCCCTTTTCTTCCAAACCAAAAACTATAAATAGGGCTATACCCCCTCCCTCATTTCCTAAGAATTCTCTCTTCTTCCTAGCATAGATTATAACAATTTGTTTAGGCTTTAGTTTGTATTTCATCTTCTCCCATTTGAGCTAAAAGCATTTAATCTTGTATTTCATTGCATTAACATGGAGTAAAAGGGAAGATCCATTGGACTTGAAGCCATTAATGGGGAGATCTCTTTCTTTTAACACATAAACTGAATGCTTAGATCCTCTTAGGTTCATTATTTCAAGCTTTCAAAGAATAGAGATTAACTTCATTTTCTTAGTTTGCATGTTTATTTCAAATTATTGTATGCAGAGAAGAAAACCTTGCTCATTTCTTATCACATGGGCCCTTGATCAGATTGCTAAAAGCCTTTGGGGTTTCTTTAGAGATTCTTACCCCAAATCCATGGCTTTTACAACTTTTCATTGAACACAACAAGTACTCAGTTATAGATTATTGTCAGGCACACCAAGAAAAATAGCAAAAGTTACATACTTTGAGCAAGGGAACTAACTAATCTATTTTCTTGAGATCAAATAAGGAATGATACCTAGGGCATATGCAAGATAACAATGTTTCTATAATGACATGTCATCCGTGACCAATTTCTCTTGGTTTGTGACCATATACAGTGACACTTATTTATGGGGAAGCATTAACAGTTGGAGGGAAAAGCCTACAACTCTCTCAATACTCTTCCCTTGGTGACATAATGCTAAAATCCTTAGTTTAGTGATAAGATGTCCGAATCCTTAATTTGGTGATAGGAAGCCTAAATCCTCAGTACGATTCTAACTATCTCTAAGGCAATAAACATACAAGAACAATTATATCTCTTCTCTCATGAAATTTAGGTGTATTCGATCCTTGATTCACTTGTTTTTTATTATGCATTTCTATTTTCACATCTAAAAAGTTAAATTTCAATTTAATTTTTCATGAAAATTCACTACACTTATCTTATTTTGTAGGTAGGACCTTACTTCAACATAAGGGAAACACAAAAATGGAACAAGGAACAATCTCAAGCATAAGATGCTCTGGAAAAGGAAATATTCAAGGAACAAACATAAGCATCATTTAATACTACGCACATAAGGTCCCCCCTAGGATCCTTATCTTATCTTAGATTCCACGATACACATTTTGCAATCTACATTTGGCACGATATCAAGTACAATCCTCATTCGGTACGATATTAGTTATAAACCCCTTCAAATCTCTATAAAAACACTCTTCCTATATACTTTATGCTACTGAATATTCATTCACTAGTATAAAGCAGGAGAAAATGTAGACATTAAATCACACACAAGTACTACTTACATCACACCTATAAGTATGTTATTATATGCATGAATCTTAAGTAAGAAAACTGGACATTAACAACACTTATTTTACTTTTACATTGTTGTATCCTTTTGATACTCTTGTCATTTTTTTTTTCTGGAATAACCACTTTAATTGTGAACATTGGACAATGTGTTAACCAAATCTGTATTTTTTTATTTTATCCTACAAGCATCCCGAACACTACCACCCACTAGGAATAGGTGTTAGTGTCCCCTTTGAGTGCTTAGGTCCCTTTCCCTCCTTTTCTCAAATTTGAATTGCCACATTACATGTTATCTTTTCTAAAACCTCTTATATCACTTTTTGGGTTGGTCTTTTTGGTTGTTAATGATGAAATTAAAACAAGGGAACCATATATATATATATATGACTTAATCATTATTATTAGGGACTGGAAAACTTGGGCTATTACTTACTATCCACTACTTGGATAGAGAAACATTCAACAATTGCATTTGGGTTGCATTATTCACTGTATATGAGGGGCTATTTTTGAATTCCATCTCACACATTTATCATTGGAAAAAATTAGTTGTAGCCAAATATCTTGGTGTGATTGACACAAGGGAAACCTAACTTTAAGGGACACAATTCAATCACACACACACACACACACACAAGAACTACATAGAGTCTGAAATGAACTGCAATGCTTGGTGAAAATCACATTGGGGTAACCTCTGAGGTTAGTATTACTCAAGCATATGTATTATTCATTTCATCTAATACTTGTTTGAGCCTTGTGTAAGTAGTTAGGTTTTTTTTTTAGGTTCAGGTGTGATAGTGAAACCCTATAACGAAGTGGATGCAAAAAATAATGAAAGGAAGAATAAAAGTTCAGACCCTAAAAATATCAGAAGTAGAGTTGTTTCAAGGAAACTAGAACCTAATTTAGAAACTAGTGCTAAAGTGGTCATGTTCTCATCTAGGCGGTCCTGTCTGAAGGAGTTTTAAATCCCAATTTTCTAGAAAAAGCATATCCAGTCCAAATTTAACTTGTTCCACTCAATTTCTATCCCAAATATTTGAATACAAGCTAAGTCACTCTTATCTCCCTATTGTACACATTTGATTTTTTTCTTGCATGATAGATTGTTCTTGTTACTGTCATATTAATTTGATCTCATTCCTTTGATTAAGATTTAAATTTCATTAAATCATTAACTAATCATATCCTAAGTATTACAAGGGACTGAGGTTGAAAGAGGGAAATGATGAAATAAAGAGAGGTGATGCACTAAACTAGAATAGGGTTGGATTCTAGCTCCAAAGACAGATATGAAAACATATACAAAGACTTGAGACAATTTATAAACAAAATAATACTAAAGACCAAAAAGTGGATAGAAATATTTACATTAAACACTAAAGAATTCAAAGGAAATAAGTCAAACTTGCATTCAATATCAATAACTTATCCATTTATAGTCTAGCAGAGTCGAGGTGCATGAAATCTTCACAAGTGCCTCATATATGTTTGTGAGTAAAATATTCAAGCTCAAAAGGGAAAAAATCTCAGACTTAGTAGAAATGTAAACCCTTTACATGTGCTTTCACACTTACATATATAGAATTTGAGAGAGGAAGAAGAGGGAAATGATCACATCCAATGATCAATGAATTCAATTACCCTTCCTGTACCAACGACCAATCACCATTGATTTTGTAGGACATATATGAGTACCTCATTTTGCTTCAATTTCATGCCATCAAATCACTAATACAAGAGGATAATGTTGTTTAAAATTAAATTCTAGTTGTTGAGCGCTTGGCCTAAATCAAGTGTGACCTTGTTATGAATCACAAAATTCTAATGTTCTTCCACCTTGATCTTGTCTTCCATGGATTTCTATCAGGTTGATGAACCTTTGGTGACCCATGGATTCATTCCGACTTCTTCCTTAATCCACGATCAATCACTAACTACGTAATTATTTTCACCACCCATGGCCTTTTGTTCTTGTCCCATTTAATATACTACATTCTATGAAGTCTTATGTGTTTCATGGTATTTTATTTGTTTTGTTTTGTGGGTTCTCCTTGATCCTTCCACCTTCTAATTGTAATGTTCTTCCACCTTGATCTTGTCTTCCATGGCTTTCTATCAAGTTGATGAACCTTTAGTGACCCATGGATTCATTCTGACTACTTCCTTAATCCACGATCAATCGTTAACTGCGTAATTATTTTCACCACCCATGGCCTTTTGTTCTTGTCCCATTTAATATACTACATTCTATGGAGTCTTATGTGTTTCATAGTATTTTTATTTGTTTTGTTTTGTGGGTTCTCCTTGACCCTTCCACCTTCTAATTCTAATGTTCTTCCACCCTGATCTTGTCTTCCATGGCTTTCTATCAGGTTGATGAACCTTTGGTGACCCATGGATTCATTCCAACTTCTTCCTTAATCCGTGATCATGTTAAGAATTAACTTGTTATTGTGAACATTAGATATTTATATATGTGTGACTGTGTAAATATATATTATATATTGTGTAACATTATTCTATTGTGTGTATTATTGTTTAAATGAGATGTGAAACTCATTTAATAATAATATAGTGTGAAGTTGTAATAAACAACTCACAGATAGAGTTGAGTGAGTTATCCTAGGGATAAGTTGAGAGATTTGTGGAGAGATAAGTGGATTCAAGATGAGATTTGACTTGTCAAAACCAATCTAGCACTATGATAATTCTTCACCGGGAACTCCTCGTGCTATGATTATTTACTAATACACAACTTTTAGTTTGGTGGATGTAATCTGGAAACACAACAACAAACATAATACAAGAATACCATAGACTATGATAAGAAGGAATGATGATAAATCTAAAATATCAGTGTAAATTATAATATCAACATGAAATTGTTACAATCTCACCCATGAGGTACTTCAAGTGTTACTGATTTCACTTGCCTTACAACAATAACTATGGGAGAAACTTCACAATTACACCTCTTAATGACTTATTTAACACACCTTCAAAATGATAGCTTCCTTTACACACTTACTCATACAATATTTCTCACTACTTCCTTCTATGCTGAATGAGGGGGGTGGCCTCTCTATTTATAGGAATTCAGGCTTATCCACCCTATCTCTAAGATAGGATAGGAAATATCTTCCGGCCAATCATATTCCATGCCTAAACTCTTGCCTTTACATGTAGGCTTATCTTCTAAGATAAGATAAACCTTATCATCTCACATGGGTTCCACCTTTTTATACTTTTCTACAAATAAAATACACAAAATATTTATGACATCACTCTTTGTCCTTATTACAAATATAATATTTCTAATTCCTAATCATGTAGACCCTACTTCTCTACTTACCCCAACTTTGACATTTTAACATTACCGGACCACTTACGACAAATATTTACTTTTTACCACAACATTCCTGTTGTACTTTGACTGTTACCATACTCTACTTTATTGGCGGCACCGTACTGATGGCACCGTTATCTTCTATCAGACGCCACTACTAATCATACTTAACAACATCCTATTCCTAATACATATATAATAAAATAGAAATTATGGAGGAAAATTTTAATGTCAACAGTTTCCCCCTTTCTAGCTTCTACTCTGTCCTCGGAGTAGACTATTCTAGTGCTTGGAAAAAATCTTTAACTTGTCGTGGTTAACCCATTTCGTAGTGGGAGTGCCATCCAATTCCTCCAGTCGATATGTACCATTTTCATGCACAGCTGCTATTTTTTAGGGCCCCATCCATTTGGAAAGAAATTTTCTCTGCCTTCTTTTTTTTGTATCTGGAATCATATACTAGAACCAAGTTCATTCACATGAAATGGAGACCAATGGATCTTTTGATAAAATTATTCCTTCTGCTTCATTTTCTTCTTATAGCTTGTATCCTTCACCATTTCCCTCATTTCCTCTAGCAAATGAAGATGCACCAACCTTTATTTTACTGAATCACTTTCATCCATCCTTCCCTTTTTCATAACTCTCACAGTGGGAATATCAAACTCAATAGGAAGAACTGGATCAATTCCATAAGCCAACTAAAATGGGGAGTAACCTATTACTGACTTTGATGTTGCCCTATATGCCTACAATGTTGCATGAATCCTTTTATCCCACTTATGTACCTGCAAGGCTGCATCTTTTGCTAGAATTTGACACAATCACAAAAAATATTTGTTCCGCCTGTCCATTTGTGCTTGGCTTGTATGTTGTTGTCTTCCTGTGCTTAATAGAAAACTTATTGACTAGGGATTCTACCACCTCATTAATGAAGTGGCTTCCTTGATCTGTTATAATTTCTAATGGACAACCAAATCTGGTGACAATGCGTTCATATATGAACCTTGCCACTTCATTCTATGGAAGTTGTTTTCAATGGTCTAGCTTCAACCCACTTGGTTAAATAATCTGTGGCAAACTACAATATACTTATTTTAGCGTGGGGTAGTTGGAAGTGGACCTAAAATATCTATTCCCTACTTTTAAAAGGGACCAAGTGGAATAATATGGCATAATGAAGCTGATGAAGTCTTACGGTTACCATGTATTTGACAAATATCACATGTCTTACAATAATTATAACAATCTCTAAAAATAGTGGGCCAGTGATAACCTGCATCCAAGATCCTCTCTTGTTGTAACTTGTCCAGAGAAGTGTCCTCCACATGTACCATTGTGGAATTCTTCTATCAGCTCCTTCCCTTAATCACATCCAACTACCCTCTTGTACTTTCCATCAGGTCCTATTCAAAATAATACTCCATACAAAATAGAATATGGACAACTAGACTTGAGTAATATTCCTCTTAGTCTTTACATTGGCACCATCAGGAAACTTGAATTCATTTAGATAATTCCACATATCTATGTATTCACTAGGGATTGTGTCAAGGGATAACAATGCTACATCTTGGAAATCATCATCATCACAAGATGATCCTAAACCATCATAGGCTCAAGAGAGTGCATCTGCATTGACATGCTTCTTTCCTAGCCTATCTATAATATCAAATTCAAATTCTTGTAGACAAAATTATCCATATTTCTATCCTCCCTGATGGGTTAGGCTTATTTACAATATTTTTTAGAGCCTGATGATCTATTATAACTATAAATTTCTGCCCTAACAAGTAATTTCTAAACTTCTTTATAGCAAAAATGATAGCTAGAGCCTCTTTTTTAGTTACAGTATAATTTACCTCAGCACTGCTCATTTGTCTGCTCCCTAAAGTAAATTAGATGATCATTCCCATTTTCATCCTTTTGGCTCAGACTACTTCCTAGTGTTGCATCTGAGGCATCAGTATACACAATGAATGGCTTGCTCCAATCTAGATTCTTTAAAACAGGTGAAAACACCAGGGCTTCCTTCAGTTGTTCAAAAGCTTCATGCGCCTTATTTCCTAGTTTATAAGTAACATCCTTCTTCAAGAATTGGGTTAATGGCTGTGTAATCTTTGAGAAATTCTTGATGAACCTTCTATAGTAACCCACATGGCCTAAAAATCATCTCAACTTACTTCTATTCATAGGAAATGGTAACTCTTTAATTTTTGAAACTTTATCAGGATCAATACCAATACCATCTCTAGATACAACATACCATAACAAAATGCCTTTAGAACATCTAAAGACACACTTTGTAGGGTCTAGTAAGGCTTGTGCTTCATCTAACCTTTGAAATGTTGTCTCCATCTGGTGCAGGTTGGTCCATCTTGCTCCCATACATGCAAAAATCATCCAGAAATACTCTGATGAAGATCCCAATGTAGTGTTCAAACACCCTATTCATCAAACGATTGGAACGTTGCCGGAGCATTACACAACCCAAAAGGCATAAACTCTATAAGCAAACATTTCCCCAAGGAGTGGTGAACATGGTCTTCAGCTGATCTTTCTCTATTATACGAACTTGGTTGTATCCACTATATCCATCAAGCAAAACTATAGCACTCCTAGCCAGCTACTTTGTCCAAGATCTGATCTGAGAATGGAAGAGGGTAATGATCCTTCTTTGTTGCCTTGTTGAACTACCTATAATCAACACAAATGCGTAGTTTCCCATTTTTTTTTATTGAGATCACAATGGGAGAAACCCATTCTGAATTCTCCACAACAAATATGAATCCTGCATCAAGAAACTTATCTATTTCTTATTTTACAGTCTTGGAAAAATTAGGATTCATTCTATATGGCATTTGATTTATGGGCTTAGCACCATCTACCAGCTCAATAGAATGTTCTACCCAAATTACTTGACAGAGTTCCTTGTAATCAAAAGTGAATAGGTGTATGCACCTTCGAAAGAGCTAGAGGTAGCATTCCTTCTCACTCTCCATCACAACATCACCAATCTTTATTTTTTGGAGACGATCATCAATTTATTCTTTAGATAATTTTATGGGATCATGAGTCGGTGTGACTGGAAGGATATCCATGACCGAAACATCAACCTCACTTTCTTCATCTTCAGTGTCCACTTCACTAGTACTCGAGTAATCAGAGGATGTCCAATCATCAGTTTCATCACTTGAATCCATAGGTTCTATGCCTTATGATGCTGATGGATCACATTTATCTTCACCTTATCTCTGCCACAGTCCAAGTGTCATGAAGCCTTCATTCCAGTAGTTTCTTACATGAACTCTCCTTAGCCATGGTCTTCCCAACAACATTGGGTACACAACAATACCGTTTTTCATCACCTGAAAGTCTACCACACATACAACACCCATAACAGATATTGCCACATTTGAAACAACACCTTCTGGTTTAGTTTTTCCCTTATTTAATGACCTTAACATAAGTGTTGAGGGGCGATCAATTTTTAAACCCATCATATTCATTGCAGGCTCAGTCATTACATTAATTGCAACACCTCCATCAACTAAGACATCATGAATTGAAATACCATTACATAATACCTCAGCTTGTGGAGTGTAGGGATCCGCCTCTTCCTCCAAAATAGGGACCTCAACCTCCTTCCTTTATCGAGCATTAAGTCCACTTCGCAGCTCCCGCCTCTTCTCAGAAGACATAACCAAGACTTGACCATATGTAATATTTACAGGCCTTTTTGGATAGATCTTCCAAGATGGAGTATGGTCCTTGTCCTTGTGAAATCAAGAAAATGTTGCACACCCAAATTTCTTCTCCTATGTTTCTTACTAGTTTCTCCTTTCATCTTCTTAGGATCATTTCCATCTTGGTTATCTTTTTCTTTCTTTCTTTTTGTTACAAACACATCTACTTCATTATTTATGCTCTTATCTACTACATCAAAAGAATTCACAAGTTCTTTTCCTTTATCATTATATCTTGTACCAGATGTAAAAGCTTTATTTGGACAATTATACTTATAATGACCCTTTTTATGGACAACCATAACATACAACTTCAGAAATATTTCTTTTTGGACCTCTATCTCCTACCTGAGAACTAAATTCTTTTCCTTGAAGAAGATTAATAGTTAACTGGCCCATCTTCCTGAGTAGATCTTCATACTCAGTAGATGTACTAGGAGAAATATTTATGCTCACCAAGAGTGGTTGTGGATTCTGGACGAAAGGTGCTGGTGTAGGCTCTACTTTAGCAACAATTTCTTTGGGCTCCTCTTCCATGCTTTCTTCTTGCCTTCTTGCAATCTTCTTTGCTTGTTCAATGGTAGCTGGGAAGGTCATACTTCACTCGATGTCTAATCTCTAGCTTCATCCCAAGAATGAAGTGCTTATAAAGGTGATTATCCATGCCATTCATCAACCCATTCGCTAATCCTTCCTTCCAAATCTGGGCATCGAGCTTCCTCATTAGCTCTAGAACACAAGCATGATAATACTCTTATCTTCTCCTTCTCTCCTTGGGATAGCTTTGTGATATCGATCATGAGATCTGCATTTTTCTGTTGTTCACCAAATTCTTCAAGAAAAATTTCAGTTAATAAATCCCATGAGTTTTTCACATTATCACCTAGTGTTTCAAACCACCTAAGGGCTGAACTATCCAAAAAGGTAGGAAAAAATTCAATCCATTGTTCCCTTCTTATAAGGCCATTACAAATACAAGATCGTTTAAACTCTTGAATGAAAGAGGAAGCATCTTCATTAGATTGGACTGAAAAAAATAGGAATCTTCCCCATTTTCAAAAGTAACCATAGTGAAATACCAACCCACAAGTACAATCAACAAGAACTTATGTGCACAAATAATTGGAATCACTACAATAGAAAGTGACTTTACACCTTTCTACAATAAAATAGAAATGACCACGGTAAACTATGGTACATTTACTTTGATTTACTGTACGGTAAAAACTGACTTTACTATGGTAAACACTATTCACAATAAAAAGTGAAGTTACTGTGGTAAATACTATTCATGGTAAAAAGTGAAGTTTACTGTGGTAAATACTATTCATGGAAAAAAGTGACTTTACCATGGTAACTACTATGCACAGTAAAAACAAGGTTACCCTCCAAATGTTTTCTGACTAAGTGGGAATATCTCTCTAGAAAATCCACCAATGAGGAATGGTCCCAGCAACATGGAACAAAAATGTCATCACCAATCTCAGCACTATGATAATTCTTCACCAGGAACTCGTCGTGCTATGATTATTTACTAATGCACAACTTTTAGTTTGGTGGATGTAATCTAGAAACACAACAATAAACATAACACAAGATTACTATAGACTATGATAAGAAGGAATGATGATAAATCTGAAATATAAGTGTAAATTATAATATCAACATGAAATTGTTGCAATCTAAACCCATGAGGTACTTCAAGTGTTACTGACTTCACTTGCCTTCCAATCAGTAACTATGGGAGAAACTTCACAATTACACCTCTTAATGACTTCTTTAACACACCTTCAAAATGATGGATTTCTTTACACACTTACTCATATAATATTTCTCATTACTTCCTTCTATATGCTAAATGAGGGGGGTTGGCCTCTTTATTTATAAGAATTCAAGATTATTCACCCTATCTCTAAGATAGGATAGGAAATCTCTTCCGAGCCAATTATATTCCATGCCTAAACTCTTGCCTTTACATGTAGGCTTATCTTCTAAGATAAGATAAACCTTATCATCTCACATGGGTTCTGCCTTTTTAGAATTTTCCACAAATAAAATACATAAAATATTTATGACATCACTCTTTGTTCTTATTACAAATATAATATTTCTAATTCCTAATCATGTAGACCCTACTTCTCTACTTACCCCAACTTTGACATTTTAACATTACCGGGACTACTTACGACAAATATTTACTTTTTACCCAAAACATTCCTATTGTACTTTGACTATTACCGTACTCTACTTTATTGGCGGCACCATACTGACGATGCCATTATCTTCTATCAGATGCCACTACTAATTATACTTAACAACATCCTATTCCTAATACATACATAATAAAATAGAAATTATGGAGGAAAATTTTTAATGTCGACAGACTCCACCATAATAGGAAGGTCAATCTCTATATATTGTAATCTCTTTATGAATAATATATTCTGAATGTTTTAATTTTATTCATCATTATTTAGTGTTTTGATTATATTTATTATTGTGTAGATCTGAACCAAGACAATATTTGGTATCAGAGTGATTTCATTTTCAGCTCAACTAGCATACTACATATTATTACATGATTGGAGATAGATTGATCATAATTTGTTTTGGCTCCCATACTCTAAGGAAATTGATTCAAGTATTACTAGTCTGCACTTTATACTACGTTATATTGTGTTACAGACTCAAGATTTGAGTGTATGTAAGATTTAAATGTTGATCTAAATGCCTATACAACAGACTGTCAACCTCTACAAGTGTATTTATGCATTGATACTTATGGCATACAATATCTGAGCATGATTTGAGCACTCTGTATACTTCATCACCAACGTCAGATAAAGACATAGAGAGATCTAAATACGTGTTTAGTTTTCAGTTAGTTGCATTTTGTGGATTCGTCATCCAAGAATCATTCACCTAATTTATACGGGTTACCAGTTCCACGTTCAAGTCCAACGGTTATGCTCAAAGGTTTATTACTCAAAGATAATGTAGATAAGAATGGCGATAGGATGGACGTGACAGTGGAGTCTGGTAAAAATCATGCACCGTTGGCATTCAAATTCCACTTAGTATTAGTAGATGGCAGCCTTGCATTGAACCAAGCTAGGTTTCTCCTCTGCACCAACGCTTAAACTTGGCCTTGTATGCTCCTCATCATCGACGTTTCCACCAAGGGAATGTTTTGCAGTTCCACAGGATTGGCCGCTCCTATAGCTTCCATGGTGAACCCTTCTTGGCATAAAAAAACACATGTTTATCATTATTAAATAGTATATTGTGTCATAGTTATTCATTAGATAGTCAATTACAATCAAGTGCTATAGTAAAAAGTCAAAGTCAAGAGTCATATTTTGGTAAGTGAAAAGGTCATTTCATATTAAATAGGTGATCTTAGGATTTTTATTGTATCATTCTATTGTCATCAAAATTGAGTCAAAAAATTGTTACTATTAAAAAAAAAGGACAAATGAGTGCATTTTCGGTGTAATCTGACACTCAATTTTTAAGGGAAAATGCAAATGAAAACCATTCCTGGCTTTGGGGGCTCCACCCCTCATCCCCCACCCTATATCACGACAGGAAACGTGTATCATCCTAGACTATACTTTTCTGCTGAGTTAGCAGGGAAAATTGATGGAGGATGGAGGCAACAGAGGAAGGAGGTTTATCAGTGACCTCTCGTTAGGCACCATCGACGAGGCCACGACACAAATTTGGTGGCCATGTTTTTTTAGTTGTGTGACGAGTTTTTGCTTTCAATGTGTTATTGTGAAAATAATAACAAATTATTGTTCAATTATAAAACTCCTGATGTAATGAAATAGGTGAACAAAAGCACCATAGTAAGACAGTTCATCTTGAAAAGGTTTGTGGGAGATCCAGAAAACCACACGAGGTGGATAGGCGATGGATCTGTTACACATCAAGGTTTATGGTAAACCTTGTAAAACCATAGAAGGTTGAGTATTTCTCCCTTCATTAGTATCAAGGTCACGAGTCATAGAGTTTGACATGCTCCATAGAGGAGAGCATACTGCAGATAAGAGTGTGTATGTTTTTCCCATGTTCACACTAAGGGGGGTGAATGTTAGGAATTAGCTTGTTATTGTGAACATTAGATATTTATATATTTGTGTGTGCAAATATATATTATATATTGTGTAACATTATTGTATTGTGTGTATTATTATTTAAATGAGATGTGAAACTCATTTAATAATAATATAGTGTGAAGTTGTAATAAATAACTCACAGATAGAGTTGAGTGAGTTATCCTAGGGATAAGTTGAGAGATTTGTGGAGAGATAAGTGGATTCAAGATGAGATTTGACTCCACCATAATAGGAAGGTCAATCTCTATATATTGTAATCTCTTTATGAATAATATATTCTGAATGTTTTAATTTTATACATCATTATTCAGTGTTTTTCATTATATTTGTTATTGTATAGATCTGAACCAAGATAATAGATCAATCACTAAATGCATAATTATTTTCACCACCCATGGCCTTTTGTTCTTGTACCATTTAATATACCACATTCTATGGAGTCTTATGTGTTTCATAGCATTTTATTTGTTTTGTTTCATAGTATTTTATTTGTTTTATTATAAGTCTGTGAGTAAACTATTCAAGCTCAAAAGGGAAAATATATCAGACTTAGTAGAAATGTAAATTCTTTGCATGTGCTTTCATACTTACATATATAGAATTTGAGAGAGGAAGAAGAGGGAAATGATCACATCCAACGATCAATGAATTCAACTGCCCTTCTTGTACCAACAACCAATCACCATTGATTTTGTAGGACATATATGGGTGCCTCAGTTTTCTTCAATTTCATGTCATAAAATCACTAATATAGGAGGATAATGTTGTTCAAAATTAAATTCTAGTTGTTGATCGCTATAGACTAAATCAATTATGACCTTGTTATGAATCACAAAATTCTAATGTTCTTCCACCTTGAATCTTGTCTTCCGCGGATTTCTATCAGGTTGATGAACCTTTGGTGACCCATGGATTCATTTCGACTTCTTCCTTAATCCGCAATCAATCGCTAACTGTGTAATTATTTTCACCACCCCATGGATTTTTGTTTTTGTCCCATTTAATATACTACATTCTATGGAGTTTTATGTGTTTCATAGTATTTTATTTGTTTTGTTTCGTGGGTTCTCCTTGATATGTGTATTTTATTTATTACACAAATTTCTACACCTTGCATGACTTATAGCCCTGTGCTTAACTTTAATCACCTTTATGCCCTACTCCCTCTCCGTAATGCTGTATAGCTTTTTTCCTTTGTTCTGCAACATATTTCCCCACGAGTATGTTATTTTCAACTCCACAGAACACTAAAATTTCTCAAACTATGTAGAACACTAACTTATCCCCACAATGTCATGAACTACTTAGCCTTTGTTCCATGAATTAGGTAAACCTGCAGAGCACTAAGTTCCTAATTTCTGTGGAACACTACAACTTCCTTCCACATGTGTTTTTATTGAAGCCACGCAAGTCTATGAATTGAATGAGGTTGTCCAAATAACAAGGGTGATATTTTGGACAA
Source organism: Taxus chinensis (assembly GCA_019776745.2). Classification (NCBI taxonomy): domain Eukaryota; kingdom Viridiplantae; phylum Streptophyta; class Pinopsida; order Cupressales; family Taxaceae; genus Taxus; species Taxus chinensis. The sequence continues at coordinate 851,446,231 of CM034150.1, forward strand.
TATTTTGGTGACTTCAAGGGGGACATCTACCTATTAGATGAGTCAATCAGTAACCTGATATATCTATTGAGCATGGATTTAGCATACTTCTTGAGATTTGACTTTAAAATGAAGTTTTTCTTCTCACCATTCGTAGACCTCTGAAATAACTTGCTCCTTCATTCCGTGAAGTATATATCTTGGCAAAAAATTTCAAATTTTTCTTTGTATTGTGGAGTTCAACCTAAAGAATGTAAATTGAACATACATTTGTGCAACAAAGAACTTATCCAAGAGATCAACACACATATTAAGAGAAAAGACACTCAATCAGTGATTGTAACACACAACAAGAGGGACCCTCCAAAAAAACAAGGAAAAGAAAAATAAAACAACAAATATGTACATGATGAAATATAATAAACTAATGCGAAGGTTTAAGATAGATCCCAATAACTAGGGTTTGAAGTGCCTACCCATCGATCTTAGATAAATCAAAAGAGTTATCCTACTTACACATAGTAATGATATATGAACCACTCCAAAGTGCATAAAAATTAGAGTGCCACCCTAGTTTATATTTTTTTTGCATCCCATTTCAAAACCACATCTCCTATTTTGAAAGCTTATGCTTTGAATTTATTGTCAAATAACTGTTTTGTTGACCTCTGATGTTACTCTAATTTGATCATGGTAGATTACATCAATTCTTCAAGTTCAACCAATTTCTCCATTCTTACAATTATTTTATCCTCACCCTCTAATTCCAATTGACACAATAACTATAGAGAAGGAAATTCCAAAGATAATGAAAGCCCACCTCTCTACCATATACAAGGATTAGAGGATAGTTTCCAATTACTCTTTTTGGTGTGATCCTGTTAGCCCAAAGAGAATTTTTTATCTTTATATGCCACTATCTTTGATTCATCTGCATCATCCTTTTCATCATTTTTATCAGGTTATTGTTGGTAGACTCAGCTTAGCCATTATTTTGAGGGTAATAATTGGAAGAATTATTTAGATATATACCATACTTGAGGGCCCAGTTGATTTAACAAAAATGAAATATTAATTAGAGGATTGAGATCAAATGAATATAACTGTGATAAGTAAGATCTATCATACAAGAGACAAATAAGTGTAAACAATAGTGAAATAGGAGTAACTTATCTTGTATTTGGAGATTTGGGATGATCCTAGGCTAAAAACTGAGTGGAACATGTTGGATATGGAATGAGTAAGCTTCATCTAAGAAAATAGAATCTAAAACTCCCTAGGATAGGACTTCCCAGATAAGGACAAGATAGCTAGGGTGCTAGTGTCCTAGGAACAACTCTGGATCTGTTCTTCTTAGGGTCTAAACTTGTCTTCTTCTTTTCTCTCTTTATCGTATCCACTTCGTTATAAGGTTCCTATATTACACCTAAAAATACAAAACAAAACCATAGCTACCTGCACAAGGCTCAAGAAAACATTAGATAAAATAAATTATGCATATGATTGAGTCATACTGACATCAATAGTTGCCCCAATATGATTGTCACCAAGAATTGCACTACATTTCAGACTCTATGTAGTTATAATAGGTATGTGTGATTGAATTGTTTCCTTTAAAAATAGGTTTCCCTTGTTTTAATTGTACCAAAATAACCAGCTACAACTAATTTTCCCCCAAGATGAATGTGTGAGATGGAATTCAAAAATAGCCCATCATATGCATTGAATAATGCAGCCCAAATGTAGTCCTTGAACGTCGGTCTTTTCCCAATTAGTAAATAGTAAGTAATAGCCTAAGTTGTCCAACCCCTAATGATACTGAGATAGTCATATATATATATATATATATATATATATATATATATATATATATATATATATATATATATGATTCCCTTGTTTGAATTTCATTATTAACAACTAAAAAGGGTGAACCAAAGAGATAAGAAATATTTTAGAAAATATAACAAATGATATGGCATTTCAAATTTGAGAAAAGGATATAAGCGCCCAAAATGGACAGTAGCACCTGAGTTCTCCTATCTCTAATGGGAAGTAATGTATGGGATGCTCAGAGGATAAAAAATAAAATACAAAGCTCAGTCACACATTTTCCAATTTTCACAAGTAAAGTGGTCATTCTAGAAAAGCAAATAGCAAAAGTGTGGAAACAATAAAGAAATGTAAAGGAAACACAAGTGTTATTAATGTCTAGTCTTCTTACTTAGGAATCATGCATATAATAACATACTTAGAGACATGATGTAAGTAGTATGTGTGTGATCATGTGTCTACATTTTCCCCCACTTCATGCTAGTGAATGAATATTCAGTAGCATAAAGTAGATAAGAAGAGCATACCTTGTGTAAACGAAGGGAGTTATAACTGATATCATGCCAAATGAGAATTGTACTTGATATCATGTTGAATCGAGATTATAGAATGTGTATTGTGAAATTTGGAAGAGGATAAGGATCATAGGGGTGACCTTATGTGCATAGTAGAAATGATACTTGTATTTGTTCCTTGAATATTACCTTTGCTAAAGCATATTGTGTTTGAGATTGTTCCTTATTCCATTTATGTGTTGATTTTTGTCAGAGTAAGGAAAAACCTACAAAATTAAGATAAGTGTAGGACCAATACTCATGTTAAATTGAATTGAACTTTAACTTAGTAAATGTGAAAATAGAAATGCGTATTGAAAAATAAGTGAATCAAGGATAGAATAAACCTAAATTCTATGAGAGAAGAGATAGAAAATTGTTCCTGAATGTTTGTTTTCTTGTAGATGATTGGAATAATATCAAGGAATTAGATGTCATGTCGCCAAACTAATGGATTTTAGCATCATGTCGCTATATTAAGGATTTAAGCATCCAACCGCAAAGGGGAAAGAGTATTGGGAGAGCTATAGGATTTTCCCTCCAACTGTTAACATTTTCCCATGGATAAGTGCCATTGTAGATGGTCAAAAACGCAATAGAATATGGTCACAAATGACACATTGTTCTAGGTATCTTATTGTCTTGCATATGCCCTAATTTTCTATTCCTTATTTGCTACCGAGAAAACATCATAATTAGCCCCCTTGCCCAAAGTATGTAACTTGTCACTAATTTTGTTCCTGTTATACCTGATAGTAACCTATAATTGAGTACACGTTGCTAGATTTTGGAGAAACATGTCACTGGTGTAAACACCCTAAAATATCACATTATGCATTCTAAACTTTCAAAATTACCCTGCAATTACTTCACGATACATTACAACCATTTTCCACCACTTTTACTATATTTTGTTATTTTACGACCATTAGCAATATTTTACGTTATCATCCCAAATATACTTCTATCATTCTCACAACTTCCATAGTCATTCCTTTCACTCACACATGGTCTCAAATTATTAAATATTCATGCTATGGACCTTATTACACTCATATCCCTTTCCTAGGATTAATTAATTAACCATAGCACTCTTATTATTCATTCTCTATCCCATTAGTTAATTTTATTAGTTAATTTAAATATTACAATAATTAAATAAATCCTACACATTATCCATTTCCACATCATCTATTATCTACTTTCACTTCACTTGTTAACATCTCAAGTTAACTAGAGAAAAAACAATCAAATAAAGATTAAATCATTAAACATATGCAAGAGGACAAATTTATATTAAATCAAATCATGCATTTGACTTAACTAAACATATCCCATAAAGCATGACATTCCAAAAATAAAATATATCTCCCAAAAATCATGACATTTCAAAAATAAAGAAAATATCTCAAAGCTAAAAGTCATGTCACTTTTTTAGGTGAATAAAACAAAAGACATGCAATTAATATTTAATTCTAAATATATAAAAACATGTGCCACCTTTTCTAACTCAATAAAAACTCATCTATGCAAGCTCAAATCAATGGTTCAAATCCTCAAATAGATTGGAGAATCAATTAAATAATTCAATCATGCTTTAGTTAACTTTATATTAGAGAAGTTAATCATACAAATCAAGGACTTGAGATTTTCTTCCCTCATCTATCAATAATCACTCATTCCTCTCCAATTATCATCTTTGGAAGCTTTGAAATTTATATCATTATTGTGTTGAATTTCCATTCAATATCACACACCATTACATTTTATAATTGATCACAAATCTACAATCAAATCAGTCATTCAATCGCTTTGTTCGTAGCTAAATTCTACTTCCATTAAGAACACCTTTGGAACATCCACAAAAAAATTGATCAAGAGATTCAACAAGCTTGGTGCTTCATTTCAAGCTTCAAAAATCTCATCCAAGTTTTCAAGGAGATACGAATAAGGATCTACTTTGCTTTTATTTGCATCATTTATTTCATTTTGTAGTTTTTCTTTATATACATTTCTAGCATGCCCGATGGGACAAACCCACATATTTCTTTTTTCTTCATAATTTTCATGAACTAACCTTGTTTTTATGTTCTTCTAGCTATTTTATAATCATTGACCAATTTTCAAGGCCTTTCATGGAGTAGATTGTGACCAATTTCAAAAAATACAGTCAAATTGGTCATGTTTTCAAATTTTTTGTGCAGTTATAGGTTACTTATGCTACTATTACATTCCCTATGCTAGTGTAACACATAATTTTTGATAATGTATTATTATCAACACTACCATTCAAATATTTATGATATCATGTTATTATATGTTCTACCATTCAACTATCTGCACTACCGCCTTATTATTTACACTACAAACATCGTGTGCGCGCTACCATCAAAGTATCTACACTACCGTCATAGTGTGAAAGCTACCACTCAACTACTTGCACCAATACCTTATTGTTTATGTTAGCATTTCATTACACGTACTAGCATTTTGTTAGATGCATTAACATTCTAGTATGTGCACGAGCATTATGTAGAAAAATTTCATCTTATTTTCTCAAAATTTCCAGCATCTTTTCTGTTGTTATACTATTTTTTGTGTGTTTCAAGATTCTAATATGTAGTTTAATCAGTTATAATTGTGCTAACATCTTAAGTTTTTGTTAGTCTCCTTTCATTTTTCATTTTGATCAAAATCCACATATGCTCTTTTCTTATGCTCTTGTGCGATATTGAAAATAAAAAATGACTGCGATCTTTTGCTGTTGTTTTATTTTAATATTGTGTTTTCATGAAAACTACTAGTTAGTTTTGTGTGTGACCGTATCATTTGGATATCTTATCAAAATCAAGTAACAAATTAATAATATCTTACATGCAGATTTCCTTGGATAAAGACAAACCAAAATTTTCTAAATTTTAACAAAATAAAAAAATCTTAAAATGTGGGTTTAGATAAGGGTTAATACCCATTCACTTAACTGTGGTAAGTACTTGGGCATGGCCCTAAAATCATTGTGAGGAGTACCACATAAACCCCAAAGTAGTTGACACATTGAGAGGACCGGTCAATGAAATGGGTAGCACCCCATCTTGATTGAATAGTATCACCTGTGAGGAAAACCAAATATTGTCTACCGTAATGACCCCATTCTTAATTGATTGAGGGATATAGTCTATATTAAGAAAAATTATGGTATGTGTACTCATTCGGAAAAACATGGGTGAGGGAATTTTCCACATCCTTAGGAAAATTATCAAACCAAGGCCAACCTTTTCTGTTACTATTTAGATTGTTGGTTTAAGAAGTTTATGTTCCATGTCTCATGTTATATGAATTCAATCTAACTTGAAAATGATTTATAAAAAATATCTTATCTTATGCTACTGTTTACATTGTTATTTTAAGACAGTTCTTGAAAATCAACTATAAAAAAAATACTATTTTTTGTTCCTATTATTCATTCAAAACAATCTATGTTCCACATTTCATGTTATCCAAATTCAATTCAACTTGAACATCATTATTAAAATATTATTATCTTTCATTACTATTTAGATTGTTAGTTTGACATAATTTTTTAAAATCAGTTATAAAAAAATTAAAATTTATTTTCCGTTACTGTTTGGACTGTTAGTTTAAGATAGCTTGTGTTCCACATCTCATATCATCCAAACTAAATTTAATTCAAAAATAATTTGTCAAAAAAAAATTCCTATCCCTTCCAAATCTAAAATCAAAATCAAAATATGTCCAAATCCAATCAAGGTTTGATCAATCAATCATCATAATAAAAAATCTTATCTATTAGATATTCACTTTATCCAAATTTAATAATATCAATCCTATCAAAGTCTTATCTTTTGGATATTCATTTAATCCAAATTTAAGCATATCAATCCTATCAGGCATCTTATCTTTTGAATATTCACTTTATTCAAAGTCAAGAAAATCTTAATCAGTTTCACTAGACTCTAAACCAAATCCTATCCAATCATTGAAAGTCTCATCTTTTAAATATTCACTTTATTCAAAGTTAATCATATCAATCTCGATTCTACTCAAAATGTTATACTTTTTAGATATTCACTTTATCTAAGTGTAAGATAATCACTCAAAACTAAATTCATATCACAGTAATGTTTACGAATTAGATTCACCAATATCACCTCTTGCTTTATATTTTTACCCTTCCTAGTATAACATGGTGGAAAATCGAACCAAAAGATATAATATATTTGGAAAGTGTGAAAAAAATACTTTTGACAATGATAGTTCTGACGAAGAGGAAGAAGTTAAACAACCTAAGATTTCAGAAGAAGAACATGTAAAAATTGATGAAATTTTAAGCCAAAACAAACATAAATTTCTTCTTCATCTCCTAGAAATGGGAGTTAAACTACCTTTGGATTTTGGTGATGAAAATTTTAAACATCTTATAGATAAACCCAAATCTAGTAAAAACAAATAAAAATCTAGTGCTTCCACAAACACATCAAACGAAGCCTTATTCACCAAAATTCAAGAGGTGAAATTTTTTTTTCTAATATGGCTTCTAAAGTTGGTAAAGGAAATGAGGAAAAGGTTCAACCAAGTCATGAAATAGAAACAATGGTGAATATTCATCTCAAAAATTCTTCATTCATTCAAGAATGACAAAGCATGGAAGAAACAATAATGGGGATGTAAAAACAAATGAAACAATTTAATTTTCAAGTTCTTTTCCCCTATCCATTCGATAAATACATGTTACACATACAATTTCCTAAATCCTTAGAAACTCCTAAGTTTGACAAGTACAAAGGAAAAAATTACCCAAGAGAACAGGTTTCTTCATGGCATGCAAAAAAGTATCCTATAATGATATTTATCTCTTGCATCGTTTCCTAAAAAGTCTATAAGGAAAATCCCTAGATTAGTTTTTCATCTCCTACAAGTCTCGATCAAAACCTTCACAAGATTATCATATAAATTTTAAAAAATTTCCCCTTCAATTTATATTCAATGATGGACCTTTGTAACATTGTTGTCATGCATTTTTATAAGCCCAAAATTTCAAAACTTGAACCATGACAACTAAGCCAAATGTGAAAACATTTTCCAAATCCTCCTAAACCCCTCTCATTGTCAGATTTTATTTTGTTTCATGATCATCCAAACCTTGAATTTCCTCCCAATATGATGAAAAATCATGTGTAATTGTTTTAAGTAATGTAACAAGGCCATTCTTTTCATTCAATAAAGTATAATAGAAGACTAGTTCTTCGGCAGGCCTAGAAAGGCCAATTCTCGCCATTTCAAGGTAGGTGTGGATCCTCTAGGGAGGTTCTAAAAGATCATAATCATCTATAGGTGGTATTAGAGAGCATTGAAGGTGTTGGAATTGGTTTAGGAAAGTTTAGGGAAAATTTAATGGTGTAGGAACATCCTGTGCAAAAGCAGGTTTTTAAGGTGTAAGGAATGAAGGGTCAAAATGTGAACCTAAGCTTCTTGAGATGATTATAGGAGATTCATAAGGATTTATAAGAAAAAAATAGGCATTGGAAATGTAATATAATCCTCTTCATGCTTGAATAATTATATTTTACGCAAGACCTGATAATCTCACAAGGCAACTCAACTTATGCAGACACACCTCGTTGTCCTAATAAAAATAGGCCGATTTTGTGGAATTTAGGGAATAATTAGGCTCTAAAAAATATAAATTTATCTTTTAAGGTTCCTTGGAGTCAAAATCATATAAAATTTCACCTGAAAGGACCCTTCCAAGCTCTAGGAATGTTGTTTTCAAGTTTCCTCTAGTGGAGAGTGTGCTGATCTCATACTTAGCCAGTTTTATCACTGCCACATGTCATGATTTCGATCATAGTGCCAATTTTTATCCCTCTTGTCAATTTAAAAATGGAAAAAATGGGACAAAAATTATCACCCCCACTGTCCCCCTCTCTAATCTCTCATACGACCCTCTCCAGATCCACGGGGGCGTAACTAGTTAAATTGCTCTCCCTCACACTGCACCAGATCATACCACTTAGAACAATATTACTCTAAGTTCCAATTTGTGTCCTTATTTTACCTTTTAACCAAGTTTAAATAGAGTAAAAAAATGAGTTCCACCCCCACTATCCCCTTTTTGGTTCTCCATGTGATAATCTTCAGCCCTCGGGTGCTTGTCAGGCTTTCTCCATCTTCCTCACATTGCATCTAATGATTACACTTGGTACAATATTTCTCTAGAAACCCATTTATGTCCCTTATCACCAAGGGGAAAAATGGGAAACAAATTTCCACCACCCCCACCAGCCATTCAACCCAAATTTTAACCCACATGCGACTACCATTCAACCATGGTTAAAAACCAATTACCAGGAAGACATAAAACAAAGTTAGCTTGTTCTAAGTTGGTTTTATTTGCAAGTTAGAAATGACCTCCATTTTTTAATTTTTAATACATAAAAAAACATCTTAAAATAATATCCATGCTTCCCAACACGTTCCAAAGTATTCATGACTGTAAAAATGAAGCTTTTCCCATAACTCACCAACCTGAAATCTGATTGCACTAAGATTTTAATCGATTACTATACTCTTAGGAACCTTCAAAATAACTAAGTATTAAAGCCTCCATTAATGGATTACATAAAATATCAGAAAAATTTAAACCCTCCATTCCAAAAAAAATATTTTTTATTTACAAGAGTTCCAGCAGATGGAACATGACGAAAATTAGAGCACGGGATCATGGTGCAGAGTTGAATCCAATAATGGTGTTTTCATTGCAAATCAACACCAATATGATCATTTTATAAAAATATAAATTTATTTGTATAGTTAGCTACTAAAAATAGTAAGTCTCTCAAAAAATCAATCTCCAATCAATCAGAACATTCAGAAACAGTGCAAAACAACAAGTAGGGTAAAATAGATAATTTTCCCAAAATAACAGTTTCCGAAAAAACAACCTGATAAGAATAAGAAATTCCTAAAAAATATTAAATCATCATCAATTGAGGTGATCTAAGTGTTCTAGGATATTTAGAATGTAAAATTTGAGAAAAAGGTAAAATTTCCCAAAATACCAATTCTTAGTCCAACCTGCCAAAAATAGAAGGTTTCAATTGTCACTGCAAAAAGTTACAGTTGGATCTGTTTTCACTCATCTCACTAATATTTTCCATCCTCACTTATTTTTAAGGTTTAATCACATATCAAAAAATAAAATTAACTCTCCAAAATGATCTAAAGGCATCATTTTGATCACAATTGTGTCAAGGAGTGAGATAAAGCATATCGAGGCGTAACAGGAGAAAATTAAGAACATCGTGAAACCAAAAAAGGATTTGAAAGGATTCAAGAGACACATTGGAATTCAAATTCATCAAAGGATACAGGGTTCATTTTAAGGCCCCCCCTCCAAAAAAATATTATAGAATGGGTGGTGAATCTTAGAAACAAACTTTCGAAACGATGGCGAATCTCCAAAAAAGTGTTTCATAGAAAAGGAAAATCAATTTATTTATGTTCAAGGAAGTTTAGCAGAACCACAGGGTTGGACGACTGTTGGTCAACCATCCAACCCATGTTGTACAAAAGGTTGGAAAATTGCTAGGTTGGACAGATGCAAGGTTGGATGACTTCTAGGTTGGATGACTATTACTATTAGGTTGGACGGCTCGGGGTGTTAGTGTTAAGTTGGATGTCGTAACGTCTTTTAGTGTTATGTTGGACTGTTAGGTTGGATGTCATCACGTCTCTAGTGTTATGTTGGACTGTTAGGTTGACCATTACATGTCTGTTAGTGTTATGTTGGATTGTTACTATTAGGTTTATTGGTATCTAAATTGATCCTTCCTTTGAAACCGAGTAGCATCACAAGTTGATTAGGATGTTTAGAGACAAATAAATCATAATAGAAGTCATTTTGTAGCTGGGGATGGATTTTAGATGACTCTTTATTACTCTGGTTTGGAAAATACTAGATAACTCCGTGTTAAGGGTTTGACCTACCCTCACTACTTTACGTTGTGCCTTTAACCAGGGTGAGAGGACCCATTTTGTAACCTGTGTTGGTGAAGCATATCAACAAATTAATAGTATTTGACTCTCCCTTTGCAATGTTTGAAGGAGACCTTGAGAAAACATGGTCAATGCAACATAACCTAACTCTCACGAGTTGTCACCTTAGAGAATGAATATGTTTTCTAGAAAAGGTCCATATTACTAAAGATAATGATAAAAATTGATTGCATCTGCATATTTTGGTAAAGGATAAGCAAATTCGATGAAATTATTCAACATTTTTGGATATACAGTGCAAATAGGGATGATTCATGTATGATTTATTACTAAATTTATAATTTGTGGTTAGGAAGTTAAGAAGGATAAAGTTGATTATACCAAATTCTTGAGAACTTTTAACAAATGTTGGAAAATCTATAAAGCAAAATGATAAAGGGCTTCAAATAGTCAGAATGAACCGTCAACTAGAGGACGTGCATCTATTAAAGCTCAAAGACACATGGTTTCACACATTCTTCAAGGATTCAACCCAAAATATCAAGTTAAAGACTTAATTAAACATTAGAAGTCCCCAATTCATCATGCCTATGATACACTCATAGACTGACAAACAATCTGTATCATCAAAATGAAAGTAAAGTGAATTTAAATCATTTATTGCATCATGAAATGAAAACTCTCTTCATAATGTAATTGAAAATGCCACAATACTATCACGAGGACACGATCTTGTGTGATTAAGAGGAAATCCTAACATAAGATTGCAACAGAAACACATATAACTATTTGAAGATATCTCAAAATGAAAGCAGACACAACTAGGTTCATGATTAACATGATTTACTCAAGGTTCTTCAAATTGATCAACAAGGGAAAGTTTATTTACAATCTCAAATCTTGTCAATGGTATGGACACTTGCAACCATCTTGACATGATCAATTTCAAAGATACATAGGAAATAACTGGTTTCTTAGATAAGTTCCTCAGAAAATGGATTCTCTTGGCTTTCTCTCATTCTCTTTTATTTAAATAATTCTTAGAAAAATTAACCCCCTCTCGTGTGATTATCCTTTTGACTTTTATATCACCCTCTTCACTTGTTAACCTTCAAAGTTTTCCCTCCCAAAAGCATGAATATTCCAAAGAATATTTCTGTTTACAAAACTTATTCTAGAACATGAAATTTAAAAATTTTTCTTTTAAAACTGCCAGATGTACAAAGCGTAAGTCTTTTCAATCAGCTCCACTTGTGCTCAAATGGGATATCAGGTCATCATTTCTGGAAAATTACTTTAATCATTCTTGCATGATATTGATTAGATAATCATTTCAAATAATCTCTGAACACTTCCAGATGACTCTGATATGACATATATCCATATTCACTTTTCAAGAATCCACTTTGGGTGCCACACACTCTATTTTATGTCTCATTGGCTTAATTTCCACACATAGTTCCTATCGAATCACCTTGATTTACTAGCTTTGCTCATTCCTAACCTTTTCCAATTCTTAAATTCCTTTCTATGTGAATTAAACAAAATATCCTTCATCTCATGGGAAAGATTTTTCCAAATAAAAAACACATGTCTCCTTTTCATTATAAAACTTGGCTCAATTTCATTGTCATCATGTATTTCCCTTCTTGTTCTGAATATAAGGAATTTCATTAGAAAAATGGCGAAGGTACTCATAGCACATAACCTGAAGGAAATTTCATTAGAGGACTTCAGATTTTTGATTTGAGTGGTTCTGATGAAGCCTTTTTCAGGGCTCTATTTGATATAGAGTGTGCGGGTGACACCAGAGGATCCTTAAACTATCACAAAGTCTGGTTAGCACTTCTTACAAGTCTAATCAAGATCAATCCTATGTTTGCAGCATTTCAGGTTATGTATTTTCATCTTTTTAGATGGGAACACTTGAAATCTCCCAAATATTTAAAGAGATACTGGGTCGAGAGAAGATGTCAGGTATATAGGAAAACTAGTTTTCAATGTCCCTTTTTATGTGATGAGGTATTTGTATCAAAATATATTCCCAAGGAATCATATGTGTTGTATGATAAATCCTCCATTGACATTGTGCCTATTATTTCCCACAAAATAGATGAGTTGGAGCAGAGAATCAATTCCCTGGAGAAAAAACAAGTAGATATTGTGCCTTAGCAACCAGTTTCAACACTAGGGTCATCTTCAGGTAAGAGGAAGGGTGAACCAGAACCTTAACCTCCAATCGTTATCTCTAATAGACAAGAGGACCAATCATTATCTACACACCATTCAAGGGCAGAAATCTCCTCCTCTCAAGAAAATAGGGGGAGATTTACAATTTGGTCACCCACCTGCTTAATGAATCATGATCTTTAGTCAGAGCATGAGTTTTTGGGGCCTCAACCAATTCCTTCTCTGAAAGACAATCCACCTTTCACAAGGAAATGGGAGGCTAAGTCAAGCTCAAGGCCTCACAATCAGTCTAATCAACAACATGCAGTACTTTCCCTTCCAATCACCCTAGGCATCCCCTCTCAAACTACTCCTAGCATGTCGACCCTTCACAAAGGGAAAGGAAAGATGAAATTCTTCACAGGAGGTCTAGATCTTTTGGATTGGGTGTCATCAAAAAAGAAAAAGGTTGAGCTAGAGAAAAACATATGTCATCCTAGAATGACTCTGGAAGCATTGATGGACATGAGAATTCCCGGGGACCTAGCAGGGCCAATCATTTTTGTTCAGACAACACAAGGCTCGAGCGAGTTTGTGCTGAGGAAAAACAAACTTTTGAACAAGCTTCCCCTACTAGGAGGAAACTATGAAGTAGGGCTGAAAAATGTCTAGATGTTGTTTTCCTTTCATTGTCTCTATTTTTGGCATGTGTATATCTTTCTTTGTCATGGGCAGGGCCCCCTATAGAACCCCACTTTGTTCCTTATTAAAAATTCAAGAATCACAACAATATCAATCATTTACAGGCTTATCCAAATGTATGTAAAACTTCATCAAAGTAAATATGACACTACTTCATTCTTCCACTTTACAATTGAAATAAGGGAACAATAAAATTTAGAAAAACAATTACATCACATGTAATAGAAGTATTATTTTAAAGTATCAGTTTAAAGAAGGAATATAAAAAGAAAATACAACTTAAGGAAAAATGCCTAAACATGTTCATCATCTTTTACATCTACATTCTCTTCTTCTTCATCTTCCACTTTTGTATCTTGTTCTTTCGGCAACCTTGCTACATATGCATCATACCTTTTGAATAATTCATTAACCTCATCCTCATCTAGTCCCGTATGATGCTAGAAAATTAGTTCTTGCCTAGATATTGCATCAATGCAATGGCCCATTTTCTGTTTTTATTCCAATGGTCTTGATTTTAACTCTACAATTCTATTATCAATCCTTCTCATTATTTTAATGACTTCATAGGAGAAATATTTCTTTAGAATATTCTTTTCAAAGAAATTAAGCAAAAGGTCAATCTTCATATCCCCGTAGCTCTTTTTGAATTTATCAGCTACCATATCCTATATCTTCAAGTCAATAGCATTGAGAGTATCATCAACCCAATTTCTCTTGATTTCAAGCTTTTCATTGATCCCATTCAAGGTTTGTACTCTGATCTTTGAAAAATCTTCAATAACATGTTGGATTCCTTTGACTACTATTGGCACAATGTCTTCCTGCTTAACTAACTCATCACTGAGCTGGGTAATGTGGTCTAGCTTAGGAAGAATTCCTTCAAAATAGAAAATCTCATTGTCACACTATTCAACTATCTCATCAATTTCATTGAGTCTATTTTTGAGGTCTTCATACTTTGACATGGCTTCTATAATTGCTTCCTTTCCCCTCTTGGTTAATTTTTTAATCCATATGTCCACTTCATGTACCGTCTTAACAACCTTATTTATTTTATCCATTCCCTCAGGGGTATCTATGGAGGCAGTTGTCTGAGCCTGACTGGGTTTCCCAATCAATTGATGTAAACTCGAGTTTAGGGATTTAACTTGTTCTTTTAACTACCTCTTTGTCATTCTATCTTCATCCAATTTTTGTAAAAGGTCATTGAAAACTTCAAATACCCCTTGCTTTAGCTGGTCCCTTGAGGGATTTCCCTAGGGAATAATCTAGAAATTATAATAATTGGATGTTATGTCTTCTAGTATTTCCTTCAAAAGGTATTGTTACTTCCAAAGTTTTGGCTCCTGATGAGTCAGTGTGGGTTTTAGTGATAGTTCTAGCTCTTTTTGAGGCTCTTATTGTCTTTGGAAAAGATAGAGCAGTAAGGTCAATATCTTACACAGGAAGGACCTCTTTTTCCTCATTTGAAATTAGTTCACTGATCCACCCTTTCACCAAATTTGTTCTAGCTTTTGCCTCTTATGATTCTAGTTGGGGTTCCTCAGGGAAAACCATCAACTATTAGAAAACCCTTTGTTCATCCTGAACTAGTGATTCAGCCTATTCCTCATTATTTATTTTGATGACCACCTTGTTATTCTCACCCTGTGTTAATAATTCTTTTGGGTGTTCCTCTCCTTGGTTTGGAAACTAAAGTTGATCATTATTTTCTTGGTTTGTATCAGCAGTTAGGGGATATTTCTTCCTTATTTCTTCAATGGATGCCATACTAGACACCAAATTTCCTCCAACATTTTCTTGTGTTACTGATTGGCTTGTGAGCTCTTCATTCCTCAAACTTTGCTAAGTTGGCATCCTACCCTCCTCATGCTTTGATGATGCTCATGGCAATGACCTGGTAGGTTGTTCATCTGAAGCCAACTTCACATTTCCATCTAGAGTTTGCATGTCTTTATCATTAATGCTTATCTTGCTAGCAGTTGTGGTTTGTGCTACTTCTACTTTCTCTTCAATTTTTTCCCTTTTCAGAAAGTTCATCAATTTTAGTAACTTCAACAGAAATAGAAAAAATTTATTCTATTAATGCCTCTGTATTAACATCTTTTCCACTAAACAATTTTATTTTATCTGATTATACAACCACTTGTCTTATAGAAGGAACTTCTGTTGCTTGAGTTTTTTCTTTAATAATTAATGGATGAGCACTTCTCTCTATTTCCTTACTTGTTTGGAGGTCACCTACTGGTGTCATCAATGGTTAACTCATAGATAATTTGAGTGCATCTAACATAGAAAAACCCTCACCAGTATCAACATCAATTATATTATCTTGGGCCTTTGCAGATTCATACAATGTTCCAAATGAAGACATACTCATATCCTTAGGAAGCAGGGTCTCAGATGTCTTTGTACTTGGAGTTAAGATTTGGATGCTTACTGAACTATCTACAACATTTTCCTGGGTTTGCTTGATCTTGAGTGGATTTCATTACTGTTTCTTCCATAGATAGAGGTGGGAATAGAAACTTTGATTGTTCTACTTATGATAATGATGGGACATGTTGTGTCTGATAAACATCACTCTTTTCAAATTTAGGAAGATCAATTACCACATCTTTGTGCTTGTGATTTATAGGCGTGTGGGCACCTACTCTCACCAAGACTAGTACATGAGCAACCTTATGTTTCTTGTGTTCCCTTTCAAACTTTTTTAGATCAGGTGCTACTCTTTGCCCTTCCTTACATGGCTTAGATTGAGTAAGACCACTTACTATGGATCCACTCATTAATTTCTTAGTACTATGAGATTTTGGTGAAACACCTGAGCAAGCTACATGGGATGCTAAGCCCTTCCCCTTTGCTTGGATTGGAAATGCAAAGGTAATGAGGGAATTTTCCATAGATTTTAAAAGCATGTTTTTAGTCTTTTCCCTAAGAATTGACATAGGAGTACTAGTCCCACTAGCAGCCGAGGTCCACTCATCTATGAGTTCAGGAGTGGGCCCTTTTTAGGAAAATTGAGGGGCATTTACTCTCATAGGATCCATTCTATCTGCTCCCTCATTCAAGGGTGGAATATCATCATTCAAATTTCCCAAAATCTTGAACTTATTTAAGATTATGGTATTCTGAATTGATAGGTCAATGCCCGTCTGAGTTAAAAAATTCATAGTTCTTCTCATTACATCAGTTATCCTAATATAAGAATCATCAGATTCTAGCTCATTCCAATATGGAGGGATTATGGGATGTGATTCCACCTTATGATCAACATAATACCTGCTTATTGTATGTGGATCATCCACAATTCCTTTTGGGATAACTGCAATTTTGAAATCTATTATTTGTGAAAGGGTCATTCTGGGAAAATCCCTTAATCTAACCTCTTCTTCATTCCTATAATTCATCCAATAATATTCAAACTGAGGCTCATGCTCAAAATTATTCACAATGTTGTTGAATACCCATCTGATGTCATAACAGACCCTTGCCTCAAACTTTTCCATGTCAAACTTTTACATTTCATCTTCAATCAACCTAGATTTTATGATGGAAGGGCATGAATACCTTCCAATTCTAATAGGGAACTTGATATTTGTCTTATGCCTTCTGGAAATCAATTTATGCACAAGTGTTAGCTGCCTTGCCAAATCACATAAAACCAATTTATCATCTAAATACCTAGGCAACTTACAAGGCTTGCCTTTAAAACCACTAAACCTTATGTATGTGAACTTTTTATATTGAATGAAGTAGCACCTGTACTCCAAAATCAATTTTTTGGCTTGTTCAAAAATTCCATATTTTCCCCACTCTGGTCTGAAAAGATAAATGATCACGGAAAAGAAATCATCATTAAATAACCTCACATTCCCACTGCAGTTGATCAGCTGCAGTTGAGGGAATATCTCATGCATTTGGCACTACTTGAAATCTGCACATGGTGACAAACCTGAGAAATGTCTATGCCCAGCAACATTGTAAATTAAGTAAGTCATCATATAAAATTCTAGCTCTGAATTATCACCCATCTAAATTTTTGCTGCTAAGGTGACCATGTGACCATGGAGTGCTTCTACAATGAAAGTAGCGCAGAAAATTCTCTTCTTTCTCTCCAAAATGATCCATATGTAAGTAACCATCCATTCCTTAAATTCATTTACAGTTTCCAACCCCACCATTTAACTTAATAACACAATCACATCTTCAACCTGTTTAACAAAAAGTGCCCTAACTAGATTTTTAGGGATTATAGTTGTCTTTTTTGTAATGAGCCACTTTGTATTTATGATCTTGGCATAATCCTTTTTCTTTACTTCATAATCCCGTAAGGCTAATTTGATAGCAATGGTGATTGGGTTGGTGATTACAAGAAATTTTAACATTATTCTAATAGCTGCAGGCATCAATGTCAAAACTACATCCTCACTCCTGTCTAATACTTCCCTCTTTTTGGGATCATAATTCATATCATAATGCCACACCCGCTCTGGGCAATGAACCATTGGTGGGATAACACCTACTAAAGCAATGCGGCTATCTTAAATTGCCTTTAGGGATTCACTCTTATGGGGGCTATTAAGTCTTTGAAGAAAATCATTTAGATCAACACACATCAATTCCGTGTCTATAATCTTTTCCAAATCACTCATGACCCCTGACGCAACCGAGAATGAAGATAGCATGGTCTTCATCTTCAAAAACCCTAGCTTTACTTTAAACCAAATTGCCAATGAAGGAGAAACACAAGAGTTTCTAAGATATTACCAGTCAATCCACAAGTTACTGAGTAATTTAAATCCAAATCAACAACCTTTTCAATCCTTAGGTTCACAATTCAAGCTTCACAGTCAAAAAACACAATAATTCTCCACGAAAATCACAAAAGGTAGTAACAAAAATCCATTAAATTAGTAATAAAAGATGAAAGCATTCACAAAATTTAAAATGTCCTTGATTTACATAGCAACATTAATGGTTCCAGAAATAAATGCATTACATCGTGACTATTCATTCCACTGTTCTCAAATTTGAAAATGTGTCGTCCACGCAGAAAAAATCCAAATCAACAACCTTTTCAATCCTTAGGTTCACAATTCAAGCTTCACAGTCAAAAAACACAATAATTCTCCATGAAAATCACAAAAGGTAGTAACAAAAATCCATTAAATTAGTAATAAAGGATGAAAGCATTCACAAAATTTAAAATGTCCTTGATTTACATAACAACATTAATGGTTCCAGAAATAAATGCATTACATCGTGACTATGCATTTCACCGTTCTCAAATTTGAAAATGTGTCTTCCACACAGAAAAAATCCAAATCAACAACCTTTTCAATCCTTAGGTTCACAATTCAAGCTTCACAGTCAAAAAACACAATAATTCTCCACGAAAATCACAAAAGGTAGTAACAAAAATCCATTAAATTAGTAATAAAAGATGAAAGCATTCACAAAATTTAAAATGTCCTTGATTTACATAGCAACATTAATGGTTAAAGAAATAAATGCATTACATCGTGACTATTCATTCCACTGTTCTCAAATTTGAAAATGTGTCGTCCACGCAGAAAAAATCCAAATCAACAACCTTTTCAATCTTTAGGTTCACAATTCAAGCTTCACAGTCAAAAAACACAATAATTCTCCACGAAAATCACAAAAGGTAGTAACAAAAATCCATTAAATTAGTAATAAAAGATGAAAGCATTCACAAAATTTAAAATGTCCTTGATTTACATAGCAACATTAATGGTTCCAAAAATAAATGCATTACATTGTGACTATTCATTCCACCGTTCTCAAATTTGAAAATGTGTTGTCCATGCAGAAAAGTCTTTTCGTTAACGCGGGTTGAGCGGCACTTTTTTGTAATTTTGTAGTGTTTTAGAACTTACACACTTTTGACTAACTTGACCCACCCATCCACTTTTTATATTTCAACACAGGTTTTGACACGTGGTCACTTTTGGGTGATAGCAGGGTTATGGCCCTTTTCTGCAGTTTTATTTAATTTCTAATTCAAAACCAAAAATGTTTGAGTGCCCCGATGACCCGCATCCCTGTATTTTGCATAAAAGGAGCCACATGTCCCTTATGGGTTTTGGAAACCTTTTTATACCTTTATTCTTTTCCTCTTAAATGCACAAAGCTACAAATATGCACCGTTTCCCTACATCCGCTCAAATTATGATAAATGTACACTCCTGGATACTAATCGAAAAATTGCTTGTGCTATATATGATTGTGAATACTCAAAGAATATTTATCGGGTCATAGGGATGATTTTGCATTTTATGAATGAGATATAAAATTACAAGTTTACAAATTAGATCCACCATACTGTAATCAATTAGGAGCTTCCACGTATCAGTGGGCAATGGGAGAGAAAAAACAAATAAAAAGACAAGACCCAGGAACATTTTACAATAGGTGATCCCTTCAATTTCAAATCTTAAAACACACCTGGTTCTCCACAAGAAACTTCAAAATAATGCACATCCTGACATGATCCTCAACCGAAAAAGATGAAAGATTAATCCATACATAGAAGAACCAAAAGGCCAACTCACACACCCAAATGAAAAAAAGGAAAATATAATAGACAACAATGGAAAATCTTAACCAAATAGGGGTGAGATTAATTTAAGCATGAACAAGGTTGATCATTGGATGGCTAGCAGGTAACAGGTTGGATGGCTAGTTGCTAGCAGGTTGTGTGTAATTTCTCCTTTTTGGAAATAAACAACTACGAATTGGTCGTGCATCTTGAATCTTTGATATGAAAAGGAACACAATGGCAACTCATTCCCTCTGTATGCCAAGCCTGTGGTAGTGTCTGATGCATCTGATGAGAAGAAGAAGGTATGATGCACTGCATCACACCTAGAACTGTTCTAATCATTTTGAAAAGAGTTGGATAATGGAATGAAAAGCATGTTTTTTCTCAAACAACTTGAATCCTCCCTTCCTCTTGTTATAGGTAACCCAAAAAAGTAGATGTATTTACAAATTTACAAGTTTTTATTACACATCCTCTGATTATGATATGAAGAAAAAATTTAATGTAGCGAAACCTCAGTCCCCCTATGTGCGAACTACATTACATCATCTTCTATGACTGAGAATCCTTTTGAAGGATTTGCACCATCTACTTCTTCGAAACGAATCAAAAAATTTCCACTGCCCTAAAATGTATTTATTAATCACCATGGCCTCGATGTCAAACAGACATTGGCTATGAGTTTCTATGATACCCTAGACTGAGGGTTTTTCTTGCTTCTGAAGAACCTGAAACCAGTGTATTTCTTTCCCAGAGAAATAAAAGAAGCAATGTCCAATGCTAGCTTTAAATAAAAAAAATTCAAAAAAATTTGTAGAATCCCCATGGTGTTTGGCAAAGTTGTTATTTATGCTCAAAAATCCCATGCCAATAGTTCTAATTTTCTATCATGTTGACCCATGCGATCTACAATGGGTTGATAAAGGAAAAATAGTCCATGCTCCTCCATTTCCCACCACAAAGAGAAGGATAGATATACCCTAGAGATGCTTTAGGACTGGAAGAAGCCACTCTACGAGGCTTCATTCTATACCGGACACATCATTACCAACTGGTAATGGATATTGTTTATTTATTAGTTTTTGGTATAATCTTAAATGTTAGTAAAGAATTTTGTTTTATTTTTAATTTTATGTTGTTTCACATGTCAGTGATGAGGGGAAGTTGTCAGTGAATAGTGTATTGAAATTCATAAAAAGGTGTAGTTGATCATTGTGATATAATGAACATTGAAATAAATTATGTTATAGACTACTTATATATTTTTATTTTTGTTTTGTAGGAAAATTATGAAAATTTAAAGAAAGAAGAAGCTATATTTGATGCACATTTGAAGAATGCAAAAAAATCTTCAATGCATTTATTCAATTAAAGGAAAAAGTTGTATTATTAAATAAACAAGCACTTTGAAAAGTATAATTAAGATTGAAGGAGCATTAGTTTGTGAAATGTCTACATATAGTTTTATAAAAGTGTTACACAAATAATATTCGAAAAATAATCAAAAATAAAATTATTCTATATATTACCAAAACAATATGAAAAACATAATTATTAAATAGTGAAGAACAAGCTAGATGGGTTTGTATGGTTGGACGACTGTCAAACCTGGGTTGGACGACCTAGGTTAGAAGGATAGGTTGGATGACCATCCAACCCAGGATAGATGTTTGTCCAAGCTAGGTTGGACGACTATTTAGTTTGGGTTAAATGTCCATCCAACATAGGTTGGATGACTATCGAGCCTGGGTTAGATGACCAACCAACCTAGCCAATTGTTTGTCGCCACGTGTACCTTAAACCCTTATGAGCCCTATATATACCCATACGATCTTCATTTCTTCAATTTTATGTGAACTTTTCTAGCACTCTAAGCTCTCCAATCCTCTAAGTTCTCCCAAAATTATGAGCACCTTTCAAGTTTCTTTCCTCCCTCTCCTATAAATTTCAATAATGGCAAGCACCGCGTCTACTCCTATGCCCAAATTATAATACAAAAATCTCATGTGCCCACAGATTACAGCTCTCATGAAATTGAAAGACACAACATGAATGGCTACAAAAATCACAATTTACGGGGCTTGTCAACATGCCCCAATTTGAAACTGATACTTTTGTGCTTGATTTCCTTCTTGCATATTACAACCAGAATCAAGGAGAGTTTTCCATTCTCCTCATGGATCATCAATTTTATTTCACAATTGAGCCCGCAGATGTACATTGTTTAACTGGCTTACCATTCAAAAACCATCCACCCGTGATTACAAAGGCACTCCTTACAGATGAAGACAATTTTTTTTTGGAGTCTCATTACAATGTGCATGTTGATGATATGTTTATTATTTTCAACTATTTGTTTTCTTAATATTACTCGACTACCCAACGACCAAGAATCTAACATTTCTTGTATATTGTTGCAACTCCTCTTAATCATTCAAAAAGAGGCCTTGTTATACAAGGTATTACAAATAAATTATTTCTTGCAGTTGTATCAATTTTTCAGGCCATGATTGTGTTACAGGTTAGATATGTAGACATTCCATTTTGGGCAGTTCAATATATAATGCGAACACTAGCAAGGAAACTATTTGATTGGAGCACATATTTTTTCAATCAAATAAAAGTAGATGTATCCCACACTTGTAGTGCCAATATATCTGATAAATCCAAGATTGTATTCTATTCTTGCAATTATTTACTTACTTTCTATCAAGAAGCTTTCTTCCAATTGTAACACACATAAATTCCAACTGCAATTAATGATAAAATGAATAGTATCTCTATTGAATAAAAACATATAACAATTACTTTTAAATTTTTCACATTATAACGATTTCACATTAAATATTTTTGAATACAATAATAATTGTAATGTTTTCTTTTGCAGAGAAGAATTATGGCTGCAATATCTCATAAGGAGGCTATTGCTCGAGGTAAATCCCCTCCAGAGGTGTCTATGGATTTTGACATGGATTCAGCAGAATCAACACCAATACAAGTTTCTCATAAAAAAATGACCTAGGGGGTTGATACCTCCATCACACTTGCCATCACGTTTGGCTATATGTATAAAATTTACTGTTTATATAATTAACCAATTTAAACTACTAGTATAGATAATAGCATGAAACACAATCAACCTATGTTATGTAAGAAGTACAATATTTTAATATTTCTACATTTATTGTGTTCAGAAAGTTTTGAGTTTGATGATGGAGATCAAACTCATTCTTAGTGTCAAGATTGAATTGTCACGTCTATGTCTCCGAGCATGCAAGGTAATGTATAATATTTAGCATGTTTTGTTTAGTTATAATCTTTTTTAGCATTTACAAGGCCCAAGGGTATAATGATAATTTTCTAATAATTTATAGTTTGCTTCTTGTAAGTAATAGAGCTTATCAACACCTTTCAAGCAAGCCACTAATACCACCAACATGTACAATCGAGACAACAACAAGATCTTCAGGAAAGAATATAAGGTTTCCTATGGATTCAGCAGGAACACTTCATCCTGTAACAATAGAATTTCCTGGACTCTCAGTAGGTGGTATCTTAAGTGTAACGGGCATCCAAATTTTGAACAACATTGATCTTGACAAGGAGTATTTGGGCTTTGATAGTGGTGATGTAGACAAGGGTAACTATTTTGACACCCATGATATGATTCAATCTACTCTGATTCCTCAACCACAACCACAAAAATATGTGCATCAAGTACAACACTCTCCTTCTCTAAGTAAATCTCCACTAACAGATGATGAGAAGACACATTTTGCACTAAAAAATATGATATCAAATAGTATGAGGGCCACAATTCAAGAATTTGAAATATATGATGTGGATTTTGTGTGCACTTGGGAGAGGAGGGATAAAATTTTGATTAAATAAATAAATACCCGATACCAATCACTCGAAGGATTCATTTTTCAACTTTCGTAGAGAGACCAACCGATAAGGCTTGACATTTTGCTGAAAAAAGCTCAGTCAGGCACAATTTCATATAATAATGGGATGATGAGACATAATGTTAAACTAGAGAATATGATTGCTGAAGCAGAGGATTAATACAAAAAATGGGCTAAAGACAAGACAAATGTTTTAATAACAAATATAGAAAAATAAAAATTTGTGGTAAGCCATTTTTATAAGAAAAATCGTGATATTATGAGCACCGTAATATATTTTTTCAACTTATCTAATAGAATAATACATTTATATTTTTGTTTTGCAGGAAAAATATGAAAATTTAAAGAAAGAAGCAATTGTATTTGAAGCACATTTGAAGAATGCCTGAAAAATCGTGAATTTATTTGTATAACTGAAGGAAAAATGCATAGTATTAAATAAAAATAATAATACATTGAGGAGGATAATCAAGGAGCATAAGATGGATCCAGAAATATTACTGAAGGAAAAGACAGATGTCGATTCATCACTTTTGTCAGTAGGAGATGTTGCAAGGGAGGAGTATAATATTCTTCAAAATATCAATACTGCAGTGCGATATTTGTAGGCATCAAGAGTTTTAGCAGATAGATCCATACAGACTCAGCACATTCCTCTGCCTCTTGTACAAGAAAAAGATCAAGCTTCCCCTATAACATAAAAAATGAAAAATTAATTAATCTCACCATGTGATAGGTGTGTTGTCACAATTTTGACACTAGCGTAGGAATTAAAATATAGTGGCCAGCCAAATTTTTCTTTTTTATTCCGTGTCGTAGACGTAAGGACAACTATGATTCATAATCATAGGCAAAAAATGGATTCCCTCGTAATGTGTTCTTATATGACAAAACTTTCCCAGAAGATTTGAAAACCATTGACAACCCACAATTTTGTATATTTATTGGCCAACAATGCTTTATGCTTTATGAAAACAAGCCTTTTTTTGAATTGGAATTATATTAGTTGTTGTATTGCATTTGTTAAATGTTTTCAACAATTTAATATGTAAACTTGTAATTGGATTTCTACTCACTATGAGTATTTTAATGTTACTATTTGCAAATGTAAACAATTTAGGTTGGTTTAAGATGCATAATTTGTGTATGTTTGAAAATATTTATGTTTCATGCATAGATAAAACATTAATTGACAATCACATAGATTAAGCCAAATAAAACAGTCTTTATATTATTAATCAAGCAAAATCTAAAAAATAAAATTTGTTACAAGTAATAAAAGTCTATTAAGACTAGTTTATTATCATTAATGAATATGAAATATATCTATATCAAATCATTTCCCTTTGTCAATAATGTATACAATAAGTTAAAACTAAGGAAACTAAAACATGTTAGGAAATAAGAGATAAAATATGCTGAATAATCCCTTACAGAATCGCAACAGTAGAAACTAATATGCAGAAAATATTACAGATCTCAAATAAAAGTGCAGAATAAATAACACAACACAGAGAAACAAGATTTAACGTGGTTCACCCAATTTTGGCTACGTCCACCAAGAATCACTTGCTCAGATTTTTATTACAAGCCTCCACTCTCTTAATACAATATCCAGATCTGTTTGGAGCTATGCTCAACAAACTCTACAGAATTCACACCCAAATTCAAAACACATCTGTAATACATTTGCTTATCTTTCTATCATATGCATAAGACCATGTAAATAGACAACTACTTAAGCAGTTTTACAAAACCATGGGTATCAAACAATGGGCAAAAAATAAAACCATCCCATAAACCTATGGGTAGCTGAAGAGGTGGTTTTACAAAACAATGGGTACCGAAAAACCATGGGCCCAAAAACAGCCCATAACGGTTACCCATTACCCATCGGTTAATAAACCACCCATGAAAATTTGCTTCGAGGGCTTCGCCCTCGAACCCCCTTCGATCGGGGGGGCTTCAACCCACTGAACCCCCTGACCTGCTCACTGACGAGCGGGACCGCTATAAAAAATACTTGAGTGTAACACACGGAAGGTG
Source organism: Taxus chinensis (assembly GCA_019776745.2). Classification (NCBI taxonomy): domain Eukaryota; kingdom Viridiplantae; phylum Streptophyta; class Pinopsida; order Cupressales; family Taxaceae; genus Taxus; species Taxus chinensis. The sequence continues at coordinate 851,472,009 of CM034150.1, forward strand.
TACCACACTCTAACATGAAAATAGGCTCCAAAAACATAACAATCTCCCACTTGGAGACTAATTTCCAATGAGAAAGCTTCTCAACCCTTTAATGTCATCCGCGAAGGACAACCAAAGCTGAACATAGCTTTAGTTTGTCCCTTGTTACCCCCTTGGCCATCATGTTTGCAGGATTCTGACTGGTATGAATCTTCTCCAACTTCAACTTATCTTCCTCCAAAGTTGTCCTGATGAAGTGATATCTCAACTATATATGCTTTGTCCTGGAGTGGAAAGCAAAGTTCTTAGCTAGGTGTATAGCACTCTGACTATCACTATGCAGCTTACATTCCTCCTGCTTATGCCCCAACTCCTCAAGCAATTGTTGTAACCAAATCATCTCTTTGCTTGCCTCTGTGGCAGCAACATACTCAGCCTCTGTGGTTGACAAAGCCACTAGATTTTGTAGTCATGAAATCCAGCTCACTGTTGTCCCACCTACAGTGTAAATATAACCTGTCGTGCTCCTCCTGCTATCTACATCTCCAGCCATGTCTGAATCTACATAACCATGTAAAGTGGTGTTTGATCCACTATAGCACAAAACTATCCCCATGGTCCCTCTCAAATACTGAAGGATCCACTTTACTGCTTGCCAATGCTCTTTACCTGGATCACTCATAAATCTAGTCACAGCTCCCACTGCATGGGAAATATCAGGCCTAGTGCACACCATAGCATACATCAAATTGCCAACTGCTGATGAGTAAGGTACTGTTGTAAATATCTTCCCCTCTGGTAGATATAGACAAGCAGAAGAAAACAGAAATCAGAGAAAATCAAATCCAGAAGAAAACATGAAAAAAGTCGCGCCTTGGTGCATGTCAGAGGTGCATGGCAAGAGGTGTCGACATGAAAATGGATGCGCCCATGGTGCAGGTAAGAAGATGTCGACACGAAAAAAGTCGTGCCTTGGCGCAGGTCAGAGGCGCACAGCAAGAGGTGTCAAAAAAATATGGATGCACCTTTGGCACAGTTAAGAATATGTCGACATGCCAAAAGTCACGCCTTGGCACAGGTCAGAGGCGCACCGCAAGATGTCTTGACATGAAAATGGATGCGCCCATGGCGCAGGTAAGAAGGTGTCGACACGCAAATAGTCACACCCATGGTGCAAGTTGGAGGTGCACATCAGAAGGTGTCAACATAAATGTGGATGCACCTTTGGCATAGGTAAGAAGGTGTCGACACAAATGTGGATGCGCCTTTGGCGCACCTTCAGGAGGTGCAACATTTTGAGCGCTGACAGGAAGCAAACGGTGGCGCAGATATTCAGATGGCCATAACTTTTCACAGGGAGCTTGGATTCATGCAAGGTTGGACTTTTCGGAAATCTTATGAGGTCCTCTGTCCAACTACGGAAAAAATTCTTAAAAATACAAAATACAATTCACCACTTTTTGGGTTTGCTAGGGTTCTCACCTACCACCATAATGAGATGAATTAAATGCAACCTAGAGGTGGTTGGGGTAGATTTGGATTTCCTCTCTCTTCCCTCTCTCATTCTTCCTATAAATTGTAAGGAGGGGATTCTTTCTAAAGGTTGGACATTCTTGTTTTGCCCCTCCCTTATCCTCTTGCTATAGGTGGATTTTGTGGAGTTTAAACCTCCCATCTAAACTGTAATGCAACTTTGCCTCTTGGCATTTTGTAGTGTATTGTATCAATCTTTGGAGCAAATAATGCATGTCTGTGGATGATTCTCAACCCTCTCTGTGTTCATTTTGCATCCTTCTGATATTTCACTACAATTTTGTTATCTGTGCATGATCTTGCATTACATTTTATTGGTTTGTGTTTATTGGCAAGACAGGTGTTCTTCATTCCTCAGTGCATCACCTTTGTTAGTTTAGTTTTTTTTTTTTTTTTATGCATCTTCTTACCCCTGTCTCCTTGGCAAGTTAGATTAGGTTTTTGAGTAAACCCTCTGCATTTTTATGTGTGCATCTGAACAGAGGAATAGGAACCGGCCTTCATCTGGAGAGCTTTTCTGATTTCGCAAGGTCCCACACTTGGGAAAAGCTCCATGTTATGCAATCGACTGAGAGTCTCAACCCATCAAGTTGCAGACATTCAGGGGTGTTGTGATTCACCATCAACAGTTTTGGCACGCCTGATGGGACCAAGAGGTCATTCCACAAGATTTGAAGGAATTTTCAAGAAATTTGGACTTAAAAAATGACAGGTTTTACGATTTCATATTTTTCACCTTCCAGGTTGAACTTTGAAATAAATTTTTCAAGGACTTAACTTACTCGAAACAAGTCAAAATTTCACCAGTTGATAGATCGGGGGATAATCTTCAAAAGGGTATTCTTAGATTTTTGAGATTTTAAATTTCAAAATTTCATGGTTTTTTGTATTTCAGGTTTTCCCAGTTGCCTTGCATGACCTGAGTTTCGCCTGTACCTTTTGGGGATTAGTAGCTGCACAACAAAACCTGATCACCCAATTGAAGAACTATATCTTCTGCGTCCTTCAAGCTTTTAAATATTATTTTTTAATATTGTCAGGTTTGGTGTGTAACCTGGCATAATCTAGCCTTTTGAGGCTCATTATCTAACACATCTGGCGACTCCGAAGGGGTAGAATTCAATGGTGTAGCAACAAAAGTTACCCAGGCATATGAGAAGAATTTGAACCAAGTCTGATACTCGAGAAGAGGGACTATTCGTCCACTTGCAACTATCACCAGGAAGAGGAAGGAGAGGAAGAAGACCACAAAGATCACCATCTCCACCTAACAGGACTTTATCAACACCTCCACCTGGTAGACCTTTTCTTGCATCAACAAGGGTTCTCAGACCAATCATAATGGTGCAACCACCGAATCCCTTTGTCAATTTCACTGGCAGCAGCCCACTTGCCCTCAATGCACAGAATCCAGTTCCAATTGTAGCATTGAAGAACATTCCATTTTTCACTGGAAAAAATCATACCACTCCTGGTGATCATGTCAAAGACATTACTAACATCTGTGCAATCCATGAGATAAATGAAATGGATGTTGCTGTCAAATTGCTGGCATCTTTGTTCAAAGGGAAGGCATTGCAATGGTTTAGGAGCCTTGAAGTTGGTTCTATCCAAAATTGGAATCAGTTATGCATAGTTCTCCATGAGCAGTTCGGAGAAAAGGGAGATAATTTGTCTCTACTAGAACAATTGATGACTATCAAGAGAGCTCCCAACGAGCAGCTGACTGACTTCAACTTCAGATTTCAAAGGTCTTGGGATAGGATTCCAGTGGCCGTTAGGCCAACAGATGAAGGTGGTTTTCTATATTATCATAAAGCTTTTAATTCTGATATTTCTATGTTAATTCAATCTATGGGAGGCACAACCTTACCTGCTGCTTATAGCATTGCTATTAGGGCTGAAAACTGTCTTATTCAAATTGGTAAACTAGCTCCTAGGCCTCCCATGCCCTTGTATCCAAACTTAGAAAATCAAAGCACTAGTCAAGCACCCACTTTGGCTCCTATTCTTACTCCTAGAAATCAAAGTTCAAATGAAACTTCTACTTCATCCTCTAGTGCTTCAAATGAACTCCTGGAGGTTATGAAACAATTGTAGAACCTTGGAAATGAGCTGGTGACTATCAAAAGACAGCAAGCTCAAAGTGCTAGACCGTATCAGCCTCAAGCGCAGTACTAGGCTAGGCCCCAATACCAAAAAAATAAGTCACCAACTCAGGCTGCAAATCAAAATCAAAGAAAAGTAAGGCCTCTCGCTAATAGACCATTTTAGCCCTATAACCCCAATGTTGTATCTGCTTCTAAAGCATTAGTGCCAGTGTAAAACAATATAGCTCAAGAGTATGATTGGTGTTTCCCATGTAATGCACCTCACAACCAATCTATGTGCTTCAATGGTGCTTTGAACCAAGCCTTGATGGTGACAACTATTGGCATAGAGGGTGAAGTGAGTCAAGAAAAAAATCAGCAACAAGGGACATCTCAGCAAAACACAACTCCAAATGATACCGCACTTGTTAATTGGCAAGCTGAGGATTTTTGTGGCATGAATCAAACAATTCCTCAGAGTGTAGCAGCTAACACAAGATCAAAGAAGAGGAATATTGGTGAAGGGAAGTCATTGGCTCCAAGTGATCTACAACCTTCCATTGCTCCACAAGGTGTTGGTAGGCAAAATACAGTTCCAAACACGCAAGGACAGCCCAAACCACCTTCTAAACCAACTCAAATGCCAGTTGTTGCTGCCCATGCACAAGAAAGGAATGTGCAGGTTAAAGGACAGCAAAGGGATCTTTCATTCCCTTTCAACATCATTGATCAAATGAAGAAGATGCATGTAAACATTTCAATGTGGGAATCTTTATCCATCCCAGGCCAAAGAGACCTTCTACAAGCTGCCATGAAGAATTGGTCAACTTCGAACCAGCAGGTCCATATGCAAGAGAATGTCCTCACAAATGCTACTCAGCCTGAAGGGAATCATGGAGGACAACAAGGTAAAGTTTTGAAACCGCCTCCATTCTATGTTTCATTAATTATTGGGGATAAACTAGTACACAATTGCATGATTGATTCAGGGGCAAGTAGTTCTGTCATGCCCAAGCAAATAGCTGATCAGCTGGGTCTCCAGTATGAATTCATATCAAAGGGGGTAGTGTAATTGGATGGGACAGCAGTGGCAACGGTGGGTGTGATTAAAGGTTTGAATCTTATGTTACATGCATGCCCCAACGTTACTGTTTTGCAAGATGTGTCAGTGATAGATTTGCCACCACTCTTTGCCCTATGTTTATCAAGGGATTTCACAGCCAAAATTGGAGGCTACTTATCTGCTGATTGGTCACACATGTTATTCAGAACAAGATATGGTACTAAGGTCATAATCAAATCTGAACCAATTGCAAACTTTCATATTGAGCCTCATACTCCAAGCCAAATCAATGCCAACTATTCAGCTTTTGACCAAGAAGATTATCCAAGCATAGATGAAGCTAACACCAAAGTTGGAAGCATCCCAAATTTAACTCTTGATGAATGGGCAAGAAAGGTACATGCTTTTGATCCCTACCAAGAAGTAGAAGAATCTGAGCTAGGAGTCTATTGCATACATGAAGAAAACCAGTCTATTCCTAGCATCACCAAAATAGACCATAAGGATGACAATGAGGTATGGCAATTAATTTTTGATGGATCAAGGAGTAGGTAGGGTATAGGAGGAGGAGCTATGCTTGTTTCACCTCAAGGCATTAAATATTATTCAGCTTTCTGTTTCCAATTTTCCTATTCAAACAACACAGCTGAATATGAGGCCTTGATTCATGGAACTTCATTGGGCTAGGAAAAAGGGCATAAAGAAATTGCAGGTGTTCAGGGATAGTGAGCTAATCTTCAATCAAGTCAAGGGACAACAAGCTACAAAGAATGACCTGCTGAAGAACTACAAGAACAGGGTATGGGACCTTGTTGAGGATTTTGAAGCTTTCAACATTGTGTCCATACCTAGGAAGAAAAATGAAGCCACGGATAGGCTCGCAGTAGTTGGAGCAACATTTGATGTGGTTGAAAACATCAGAAAGAGAAAAAACGTAGCCACATATCCATGTGATTGTGAGGCCAGCAGTTCCAGATAATAACACAAGCTAGCAGGTGTTTGAGAACGATCAACAGATCGTCAATTTCTTACAAGAAGAGGCTGAATTCTCAGCTAGGAATCAAGATAGATTAGAGTAGCAGTATGGGGATCAAGTAGTGCAGTTGTGGACAAACAAGCTTCCCAAGGGTTTAGTAACATTGGAGTCTATCTTCAACCCTAACGACCAATTCCATAAGGAAAAGGCTAACATACAGGTCAAGAGAGAAGATTCAGAGCCAATTTCTAGTTGGGGAAGGTAAAACACTTCAAATTGGTAAAGTGGCCACTGAGTAGGAGAAATCAGATTTCATACAGCTTTGCCAAGAATTTCCAAATGTCTATGCATGGAGCTATGAAGACTTGAGAGGTTTCAATCTGAAGTTGGCACAACATACCATAGAATTGGATCTAGATGCTAAGCCCATCAGGCAGAAGCAAAGACCAGTCAACCCTCACATTGAGCCTCTAATGAAGAAAGAGCTAAACAAGCTAATAGAGGCAAGCATTATATTCCCGATCAAGCACTCAAGCTGGGTTGCAAACTTGGTTCCTGTCAGGAAGAAGAGTGGAGAAATCAGGTTGTGTGTGGACTTTCGAAACCTCAACAAGGCATCTCTCAAAGACCATTACCCAGTTCCTTCAATGGAACAAATATTCCAAGTAGTATCCGGTTCAGAGAGATTCTCTCTCCTAGATGGCTACTCAGGGTATAATCAGGTAATGGTAAAAGAAGATGACTAGTTCAAGACGGACTTTCACCACCAAATGGGGCACCTATGCCTACAAGAAGATGCCATTTGGGATATCAAATGCTGGAGCCACTTTCCAAAGGGCAATGGATATGGCATTCAAGGGATTGATCAATAAAATAGTTCTAATATATCTTGACGACATCACTGTATTCTCCAAAAATGCAGCGGATCACATCTTTCATTTGATTCAGGTATTTTAGAGGTGTAGAAGATTTGGGGTATCATTGAATCCCAAAAAATGCATATTCCTGGCTCACGAAGGAAAACTTCTAGGCCATATTGTTTCAAAGGAGGGATTGACGATTGACCCAGAAAGAGTTGAAGCAATTCGAGTGTTGCCATTGCCAAGTCATAAGAAGGCTCTTCATAGCTTCTTGGGAAGGATCAATTTTGTCTGCAGGTTTGTTCCAAACTTTACAGCTCTCGTAAAGCCAATAACGACTGATGTTGAAGAAGAGCATGGCATTTAAGTGGACATCTGAAGGCAAGGAAAGTTTTGAGGCAATAAAAGAGGCTATATCTCAAGCTCCGACTCTCGTCAATCCAGACTTCTCCAAGGACTTCATGTTATATTGCCTTCGGTGGTGGAGACACCATTTCTGTAATCCTGGTACAACAAAACAAAGAAGGATTAGAACAACCAGTTGCTTTCTTCAGTCAAGGCTTGGAGGAATATGAAACTAGGTACTCTTTCATTGAAAAACATGTCCTTGCAGTGATTAGGAGCTTAAAGAAATTCAAGCACCTAGTCTCAAACAATAAGATCCAATTATTGGTCTCTCATGCGGGAGTCAAGGACTTCCTTCTAAACAAGGATCTAAATGAGAAATGTGTAGGATGGATCACTCGTGTCATGGAATATGACATCGAAATTAAGGTGACTAAGCTACTACTGTGGAAAAGGACTATGTGAACAACTAGCTTTGAGTCAACAAGTTGAAGCAGGTGATGAAAAAGAAGACTGTTTTGGTCCTGCAGGATGGCCAATAACAAGAGAATGATGATGTTCCCACTCCTTTTTGGACTCAGAATATGATACACTTCCTACAGGCAGGCCTATGCCCTCCAGAAATGAGAAAAGCAAAGAGGAGATACTTCAAATTACAAGTCATTCCATATGTGTTGGTTGATGTTGTTTTGTTTAAAAAAGACATCAATGGAATTCTATTGAGGTGCATTGGGACAGGTCAAATTGAGAGGGTGCTACACGATATTTTCATGATGGAGATTCTGGAGGACATTTCACCCCACGAGTAATAGCTCTCAAGATAATGAAGGCAGGATATTATTGGCCCACAGTGTTTAATGACTACTATACATGGATAAGAAAGTGCAAGAAATGTGCACTCTTCACAGGAAAAGAAAGACTAGTAACACTTCCATTGCACCCAATTTTGGTTGACCAACCATTTATGGAATGGGGATTGGACTTCATCGGGGTCATCAACCCAAACTCAAGCCAAGGCCACAAGTGGATTCTCACGGAAACAGACTACTTCACCAAGTGGACCGAAGCAGTAGTGCTCAAAGAAGCAAATGAGTCTAACATACTAGACTTTTATGAAAAAATAGTGACCAGGTTCGGTGTGCCGGCCACTATCATATCAGACAATGCATTGGCATTCATAGGTTCCAAGATTACAGAATGAGCTGTCAAGAATGGAATCTATTTGAACACCTCTTCAAATTATTACCCACAGGGTAATGGACAGGCAGAGTCCACGAACAAGAATTTGCTAAGAATCATTAGAAGGACTCTAGATGAAAATCCAAAGGACATGGCATACCAAGCTAAAATCAGCATTATGGGCTGACAGGATAACACCAAAGAGATCTATAGGTAATTATCCCTACAAGTTGGTCTATGGGAAAGAGGCAGTATTGCCTATATCATTAGAATTGCCAACATTGGAGCTCATGAAGTAGTTGAGAGTTGTCTAAGTTCAAACCAATGGAGGCCAAGGTATGCAGAGTTGATGGAATTGGAAGAAATAAGAGAACATGTAGTTCTGATGATTGAAAAGGATCAAACCTTAGTAAAAAGATGGTTTGATAAGAAGGCAAGAGCAAGGACCTTCTAAGAAGGGGACCTAGTTCTAAAATGGGATGCAGATCGGGAAAAACCAGGAAGGCATTCCAAGTTTGATGCCATTTGGAGTGGCCCCTACATGGTCACGAGATGTAAAAGTAGTAATGCCTTCTAATTGTCTACATTGGATGGAGAAGAAATCCCGATTTCGGTTAACAGAATCTATCTTAAACATTGCTACTAAAAGGAAAGGTTTACCCTTGTAAATATTAGCCTAGATTTCAATTCCTTTAAGTGCTTATGCACATTGTCTTGTTGTATTTAGGTTTCAATTTCCCTAAGTGCTTCGGCATAGGTTTTTTTGCTCTCAAGTTGAATTTTTCTACAGTTCAACAGTGCTGTCAGAGAAGGAGTTGCAGTGTCAGGGTCGGGATCAAATATCATTGTTGGTTTCAGGTTATTGCTTATGACTCCATGCCCAATGGATTGCTAAAAGGCCACTGATCTTCTACATATTAGGCAAGTGATCCCGTTGAGTCACCAAATTTTTGTAAATATCTTCCCCTCGGGTAGATATAGACAAGCAGAAGAAAATAGAAATCAGAGAAAATCAAAGCTCGATATTTATTACATCACCAACAGCACATGGCGCAGGTAAGAAGATGTCGACACGAAAAAAGTCGCGCCTTGGCGCAGGTTAGAGGTGCACGGAAAGAGGTGTCGACATGAAAATGGATGCGCCCATGGCGCAGGTAAGAAGATGTCGAAACAAAAAAAGTCACGCCTTGACGCAGGTCAGAGGCGCACGGCAAGAGGTGTCGACATGAAATATGGATGCACCCATGGCACAGGTAAGAATATGTCAACACGCCAAAAGTCACGCCCATGGCACAGGTCAGAGGCACACAGACAAGAGGTGTCGACATGAAAATGGATGCACCCATGGCGTAGGTAAGAAGATGTTGACACGCCAAAATTCACACCAATGGCATAGGTCAGAGGCACACGGCAAGAGGTGTCGACATGAAAATGGATGTGCCCATGGCACAGGTAAGAAGATGTTCGACACAAAAAAAGTTGCGCCCATGGCGCAGGTCAGAGGCGCACGGCAAGAGGTGTCGACATGAAAATGGATGTGCCCATGGCGCAGGTAAGAAGATGTCAACATGAAGAAATTCACGCCCAAGGCACAGGTAAGTGGCGCACGTCAAAGAGTGTCAATGTAAATATGGATGCGCCTTTGGTGCAGGTCAGAGGATGTCGACATAAAAATAGTCGTGCCTTGGCGCAGGTCAGGGCGCACATCAAAAGGTGTCGACACACAAAAAGTCACGCCCATGTCGTAGGTTGGAGACATACATCAGAAGGTGTCGACATAAATGTGGATGCGCCTTTGGCATAGGTAAGAAGGTGTCGACACAAATGTGGATGCAAGCCTTTGGCGCACCTTCAGGAGGCGCAACATTTTGAGCGCTGACAGGAAGCAAACCATGGCGCAGATATTCAGATGGCCATAAATTTTCACAGGGAGCTCGGATTCATGCAAGGTTGGAATTTTTAGAAATCTTACGAGGTCCTCTATCCAAATGACTGGAACAAATTCTTAAAAATGCAAAATACAATTTTCCACTTTTTGGGTTTGCTAGGGTTCTCACCTACCACCATAATGAGATGAATTAAATGCAACCTGCAGGTGGTTGGGGTAGATGTGGAATTCCTCTCTCTTTTCTCTCTCATTCTTCCTATAAATTTTAAGGAGGGGCTTCTTTCTAAAGGTTGGACATTCTTGTTTTTCCCCTCCCTTCTTCTCTTAGCTGCAGGTGGAATTTGTGGGGTTCAAACCTCCCATCTAAAACTATAATGCAACTTTGCCTCTTGGAATTTTGTAGTGTATTGTATCAATCTTTGGAGCAAATAATGCATGTCTGTGGATGATTCTCAACCCTCTCTGTGTTCATTTTGCATCCTTCTGATGTTTCACTGTAATTTGGTTATATGTGCATGATCTTGCATTATCATTTTATTGGTTTGTGTTTATTGGCAAGACAAGTGTTCTTCATTCCTCGGTGCATCACCTTTATTAATTTAGGTTTTTTTATTTTTATGCATCTTCTTACCCTTGTCTCCTTGGAAAGTTAGATTAGGTTTTTGAGTAAACCCTCTACATTTTTATGTGTGCATCTGAATAGAGGAATAGGAACCAGCCTTCATCCGGAGAGCTTTTCCGATTTTACAAGGTCCCACACTTGGGAAAAGCTCCATGTTATGCAATCGCACTGAGAGTCTCAACCCATTGAGTTGCAGACATTTAGGGGTGTTGTGATTCACCATCAACAAGTACCTTGGACATCTGGTTTCTTTCCTACTCTGTCTTGGGACACTGCTCATGTATAGCACTCTGACTATCACTATGCAGCTTACATTCCTCCTGCTTATGCCCCAACTCCTCAAGCAATTGTTATAACCAAATCATCTATTTGCTTGCCTTTTTGGCAGCAACATACTCAGCCTCTGTGGTTGACAAAGCCACTAGCTTCTGTAGTTGTGAAATTCATCTCACTGCTGTCCCAGCTATAGTGTAAATATAACCTGTCATGATCCTCCTACTGTCTACATCTTCAGCCATGTCTGAATCTACATAACCATGTAAAGTGGTGTTTGATCCACTATAGCACAAAACTGTCCCCATGGTCCGTCTCAAATACCGAAGGATCTACTTTACTGCTTGCCAATGCTCTTTACCTGGATCACTCATAAATCTAGTCATAGCTCCCATTGCATGGGCAATATCAGGCCTAGTGCACACCATAACATACATCAAACTGCCAACTACTGATTAGTAAGGTACCTTGGACATCTGGTTTCTTTCCTACTCTGTCTTGGGACACTGCTCCTTTGATAACTTAAAATGGTCTGCCAAAGGAGTCCCAACCGGTTTATCATCCTACATGTTAAACCTATCCAATACCTTCTTAATGTAATCTTCCTGAGATAAAGTCAGCTTCCGTTCCTTCCTATCCTGAGTTATCCTCATACCAAGGATTTGTCTGGCTACCCCCAAATCCTTCATATCAAAGGATTCACTTAGCTATTTCTTGAGTACTTTTATTTCCTGCATGTTTTTACCTACCACCAACATGTCATCAACATACAAACACAGGATAATATAACTTCCATCCTCAAATTTATTTGTATACATGCAATGGTCAGAATGACATCTAATATAACCTTGCTCCATCATGAAGCTATCAAACTTCTTATACCATTGACGTGGAGCTTGTTTCAAGCCATACAAGCTCTTCTTCAGTTTACACACCATCTCATCTTTACCTTTGACCTCATAGCCCTCTGGTTGTTGCATATATAGTTCCTCCTCCAAATCACCATCGAGAAATGCAGTCTTTACCTCTAACTGTTCTAAGTGCAAGTCTTCTGCTGCCACTATTCCAAGAATAGTTCTAATAGAATTCATTTTTACTACAGGAAAAAATATCTCATCAAAATCTGTACCTTGTTTCTGTGTAAACCCCTTGACCACCAACAGGGCCTTATATCTTTTCTTTCCTCCTTCTTTGTCTTTAATTTTGTACACCCACTTGTTCTGCAATGCTCTTTTTCCTTCTAGTAGCTTCACCAAATCCCAAGTCTAGTTCTCCATGAGAGACTTATGCTCCTCATCCATGGCTTGCTCCCACTTCTTACTGGCATCTACCTGCATTGCTTCATCAAAGCTCACTGGCTCTCCACTATCAGGTGAGTAATAAATAATAAAGAGAAGGAGAAAAACATTCAGGTTCTTTTCTTACCCTAGAAGACCTCATTGTAGGAGTTTGGGGTTCCTGTTGAGTAGGTTCCTGAACTGATTCATGGGTCACTTTCCCATCCGGAAGATCCTCTACCACTGCATATTCTTTCTTGGATTCTTCCTTTTTTTCCTGCAACTGTTGCTTATACATGACTTTCTCATTAAAGACCACATCCCTAGACCAAATGATTTTCTTGTCCTTAATACTCCAACATTTAAACCGAAAGTCATCACCACCATAACCAATGAAAGTACATTTTTGTGATTTAGCCTCTAGCTTGGTCCTATCATCCTTGTCTATATGAATAAACACCTCACATCCAAAGACTCTAAGAAATGAATAATCAACTATCTTACCATACCATTTCTCCTCAGGTATGCCTCCATCTAAGGCACTTGAGGGTCCTCTATTTATCAAGTACACAACTGTGCTCACCACTTCTGCCCAAAAAGAAAGAGGCAGTCCTGTATGTAACCTCATGCTCCTAGCACGTTCCATTATTGTTTTGTTAATCCTTTATGATACCCCATTCTACTGTGGAGTTCCTGGAACCATCTTTTACCTACGGATTCCATTCTCAGAACAATAATCATTAAATTTATTGCTGCAATACTCCCCTCCATTATCTGACCTGAGACATTTTAGCTTAAGACCTGTTTCATTCTCTACCAAGGCTTTCCATTTAACAAAAGTGTCAAATACATCAGATTTGTTTCTAATACAATAAACCCAAAATTTCCTTGTTGCATCATCAATAAAAGTAACATAATAACTTGAACCCCCAAGAAATGATACCTGAGCCGGCCCCCACACATCAGAATGTACCAGCTCTAACTTACTCTCTTTCTTCATAGGTCCAACCTTGAGAAACCTTACTCGTTTCTGTTTCCCATATATGCAGTTCTCACAAAAATCCAAACCTGTTTCTTTATATTCAGGAAAATTCTTCTTTATGATGTTCATTCCCTTATGGCTCATATGACCGAGCCTATTGTGCCATAATGTTGTATTTACATATGAAGCCACAAGATTACAATCATTAGTACTCTCAGTGGTTAAATATAAGGTTCCAACCTTCTTACCTCTTGCCACCACAAGAGCACCCTTGGTAACCTTCCAAGAGTTAGCTATAAATATCATAGTACAACCATCACTTCCCAATTGCCCTGCCGATATCAAATTTCTCCTTAATGTAGGCACATGTCTGACATCCTTCAATAGCCATGTATTCCCATTTTGCATCTTAACCTGAATAGAACCTTTTCCAACTATACTGCAAGGCTCATCATCACCAAGAAAAACATGCCCAAAATCCCCTTGAACATAATCAACAAAATAATGCCTATGTGGAGTAGCATGAAAAGAAGTCCTTGAATCTAAAACCCAAGATTCAGTAATATTATACAAAGAAAGAATCAAAGCATCCTAACATACATTACCTGATGCCACATTTGCCTCCTTGTTTTCTTCTTGTTGTTTCTTCTTATCCCAAAGCTCCCAACAATCCTTCTTTGCATGCCCAGAATTTTCACAGCTCCAACATACAATCATGCTCTTGGATTTTGACCTTGCCCGATCTTTCAATTTTCCACAATTTCCTCTATTCTTCTGTCTCCCGCTAGTTTCCACTGTCAAAGCATTCCCTGAAGTAGAAGATTCCCAGGAGCTTTTTCTTCACATTTCCTCGCTTAGAATCACCCCTACAACATCCTCAAACTTCAACTTCGAGTTAGCTGGAACCGAGTTGCTTACCGCTATTACCAGGCTATTCCAACTTTCAGGTAAAGAGCACAGAATTAATAAAGCCCTAAATTCTTCATCAAATTCTATTGTAACTGAAGCTAGCATATTCACAATCGTATTGAAATCATTTAAATGATCTTCTACTGAACTATTCTCAGACATCTTCATATTAAACAACTTTTTCATTAAAAATATCTTGTTAGAGGCAGAGGGTTTTTCATACAACTTCCCTAATGCATCTATTAGATCTTTTGTAGTCTTTTCCTTTGAAACATTAAATAATATCGAAGATGCAAGACATAGCTGGATCATTCCAAGTGCCTTCTGATCCAACAAATCACATTCCGCATCTATCATACTCGAGGGTTTGTTCACCTTCTCAGACAACAGAGTATAAAGATCCTTCTGATAAAGGTAATATTCCATCTACATCTTCCAAAGACTGAAATTCTGCCCGTTGAATTTGTCAACCCTAGATCTTCCATCATCTGCCATAGCTCCCACTCAAGGCAAAACTTTCCCTGCGATTCAACACTTCAACAAACCAAACCAGGCTCTGATACCAATTGTTAGGAAATAAGAGATAAAATATGAGGAATAATCCCTTACAGAATCGCAACAGTAGAAACTAATATGCAAAAAATATTACAGATCTCAAATAAAAGTGTAGAATAAATAGCACTACACAGAGAGACAAGATTTAACGTGGTTCACCCAATTTGGGCTACGTCCACCAAGAATCACTTGCTTAGATTTTTATTACAAGCCTCCACTCTCTCAATACAATATCCAGATCTGTTTGGAGCTATGCTCAACAAACTCTATAGAATTCACACCCAAATTCAAAACACATCTGCAATACCATTTGCTTGTCTTTCTATCATATGCATAAGACCATATAAATAGACAACTGCTTAAGCAGTTTTACAAAACCATGGGTATCAAACAATGGGCAAAAAACAAAACCATCCCATAAACCTATGGGTAGCTAAAGAGGCAGTTTTACAAAATAATGGGTACCGAAAAACCATGGGCCCAAAAACAGCCCATAACGGTTACCCACTACCCATGGGTTAATAAACCACCGTAAAAATACCTGAGTGTAACACATGGAAGGTGTACCAAACTCTAACATGAAAAGAGGCTCCACAAACATAACAAAACAGTCCTAGTGCAACCCGTTCATTTGAGTCTTGGAAAACTACAAAATTGGAAGCATGTTCCGTATATGTGTTTGGATCCCTCGGATCTATCAAAATGTTACCACCTCCTCTTCTTTCTACAAGAAATTTCCATAATACAAGTGCTCGCTCATAAAGGAAAGTTTCCACAGTGTACCTGAATACATACAATCTCTAACAACTTTCTAAATATCTATCTAATTTGTTTCAAACTTTTGACTTTACAAAGGACAGTGCACTAAATACCCTCTCATCTTCAATAGAACCCAGAATCATTTTTTGACAAAGCTCATATAGCTGAATATACTCTCTCAAATCCTCTTGCAAAATACTACTAGAATAAATATTCTTACAAAGTCTTCTAATTGAATCATTTTGACCCGACTCTTCCAGAAAAAAAAATTCTCCTTCATAGTAGTGGAAAAATCTTGGGACTGAGAACTCAACAAATTTTTATGTAAAATACCTTCAATAGCAACTTCGTTTATCTCTCCTCACTTGTAAAAATGTTCAATTAGACTAGTCATGTATTTGATAAATAAATCACTGACGGATGTATCAAGAATGCCATCACGTGTATTCCAAAAATGTGGATTGACAATTCCCATTACTTCAAGTAATTTTGCCTTTTTGAATCTTTCACGGATCTTTGTAGATAAAGATTCAAAAATATTTCTCAATTTATTTCGAGTTTCAGATAATACCATTTCATATAAAATGTGTGTCACTCTTACTTCCTCCATCTCTGACCTAGCCAAATCTACTCTTTTCTAAAAAGTATGAAGTGTTATCTCTTTTCCATGTGTTGTTATACATAGATGATCATGTTTATTGAATTTTAAGAAGCAAATTGCATTCTTAAGGTCTATTAATGCATTCTAACTCTAAAAAATAGGACCCTTTAAACTATCATATTTAAAATATAAACAATCTAAACTCAAACACACATGTTTTCTTAGTCTTATGAAGTTTGTAATGTAAAGTCCATGCTCTTGTGCATGCTTTATCAAAAAATTTAGCTCCTTCAACATTGGTAGAATTCCACAGAGTGTAAGTAAAGTTTTGATATCTGTAAGATGGTACAATAAGTGCTTAGATTTATCCACATCCCTACGATATTTGTACATAAAACCTATCAATGAAGGATATTCTTCAAATATTTTTCAAGCAGACTCATACATTGAGATCCATCTGGTATCTACATCTTTGAAAAGATTTTTTTTCCATCTGTTAATATAATAGATTTTTTTTGAAATTCTAAAAATATCTTAAGACAACTAGAGTAATATGCATACAAATCTCTGATTAGCTACTCCACTTTGGCAACAGTTTTGAAAATGCTCACAATTTTATAAGCTAGATTCATTCTGTGAGCCATACAATGGATTACAATCATATAGGGGGAAACAATTGTCTGCAATTGTATACAAAGACCATTTCTACCCCCTACATTATAGTTGTACCATCTGTTCTAACAAAAACCAACTTGGTTGCAATGGAAAAAATTATCCATACCTCCAACATCCTTCAAACTTGACAACACTAACTTATAAATGTTTTTAGAATTACAATTTTCACTCATTTTATGAATTTCTAAGAGATGGGGATTTCTAATTTCATTTGCAAATGTGTATACATGAATACAAACCCATGATGTATTGTACACAACTGTAACCTCATCAATTAAAAGGGAAATAAATTTTGCATTTTTTATAGCCTCTTTCAGATCCTCCTTTTCCACTAGAGCAAGACATTTTCCTATTTCCCAGCCACTGGTATCTGACCAATGTGATTGTGGAAAATTTTGTAAGCTAATTACCTAATACAAAATTTTATTTTCTACAAAAGCTGAAATGGGTCTACCCTTTTTCAATATATGGAATACAATAGCAAATTGAATACTTTTTGCATGCATTTAAATCTCCATTACTTTGCTCAATTTTGCAACAATAGTTCCACCTTTTTCATTTAGATTTTTTAAACACTTTTGTTATTTTTCATATTCTTCTACATATTTTACATACAAGTAATCTTTTGCATCTTTCCATTTATGATTTCTTACTATGATCCCATCCTTTTACTTTTGGGAAATATATATTTTCCCATAATGTTTTTTAATGGTGTCTAGTTTTAGTTGCATTGTGTGGTCTTTCCCTTATTTCCAACTACATATTTTACATCGGCATTAAGTTGGAACATCATTACTATTTTTTAGCTCTACTGGTTCAATAAAAGGATATTTTGTTACCCAGTCAAACCTGAAAGTCCTTCCTATTGTCCAGTTTGTTCTCTTTCTTCTGATATATATTTTTTTAACTTTTTTCAACTTCAACTTGTTCATCTGGTTCCTTAGTAGGAATATCTCTATCTTCACATGTATTTTTTCTGGAAACAAACCCTGGAATAGAATCTTCCTCTGATGGTGTTGGATGAGAATTTGATGAATATTCTACTAGATTGATGTGATCAAGTGAATGAATGTTTTGATCAATTTGATCATTACAACCAAAAGGATCACCAAGATTGATAGATTGTGAAGGTGTTTGAAAAATTTCTACATTTAAAAGTGTAATAGATATAATATTAATTATTTATATTATTAAAAACACTAAATAGAAAAATACAATAATATTTTCTACAATATTTGAAACATACAGTGAAAAAATGTAGTAATAAAAATCTCTAATTTAGTAGATAGTACATACCTATATTTTATGTAGATCTAAACACATCAATGGTTTTTTGGGAGTTTCCAAAATAGCCAAATAATGTATTACTACTCTTTTTTTAACTTGCAACAAACTTCTTACTCTGCTTTCTTGAATCCGTGGAAATGGATTTGAGTTGGGCGGGTTTGAGTTGGACGACCTTGAGCTGGATGGCCCTAAGTTGGATGGCTTGGTTAGATGGCCTAGTTAGATGACTATGTTGGACGTCTTGGTTGGATGACTGGGTTGGATGAATGGGTTGAATGGACGAGTTGGACGGATGGGTTGGATGGCTGGGTTGGATGCATCTATTGGACAGCTTGGTTGGATGGTTGGGTTGGATGGCCGGGTTAGACAAATGGGTTGGACGGATGGGTTGGATGGCTGGGTTGGACACCTCTATTGGACAGCTGGGTTGGATGCCTTTGTTAGATAACCTAGTTGGATGAATCTATTGAACAAGTCTATTGGATGTCCTAGTTTAATGGCTCTATCAGATGACTTTTTTGGATGAATCTATTAGATGACCTCGATTGAGTGACAATTATATAATTATATCTTATACCTTGTAACCTTATATACTTCAGTGCATATGGGAACATGTGTATTCGAACCGTTGGAAAATTACATACATAAGTTCATTATATGTGTAAATACTAGGTGAACTGACCCATACTAAGGACCTATCGGTGTAATTTTCTGCCAAAGTCAATGGCATTCTACTGGTGAATATTCACTATTTCAAATTTCTAAAAACTTGAATATTCACAAGTTTACAAAAATTCACCACTAAAATTTTCCCTAAAAGGATATGATCATAATCATAAGTGAAATGAGAAACTCATTAGGAAAGTTGAAAACATCATACTTTAAATACATCGTCATATCTCCAAGAAGAAAATAAAAGTGAGCTAGTCAAATCATCTAAGTATTCAAGCCACCATGTGTGAAGAATTGATATCTCATCCTTTTCCTTAAAAGCATCCAATTATGTATTCCCCAATAGTGGAGGTTTCCCATAATGAATAAGATGTGATCCTACAACAAGCTCTTGAAAGTGCTTCTGTGACCGACATCATGTCAACCCCTGAAGAGCCACTCCTGTGGATTTAAAAATTGCTCAAAAGTGAACTAAAAACAACACAACAAGATGCAATTCTTGACCTTGGGGCTATAAAAAAACCTTGAGATCTAAGTGGAGGAAGAAGGCCCACACAACTTCCTTCTTCTTCAGTGGTTCCTTAGGAAACCACCATGTACAAGTTGATCATCTAAAGAATGTACGTACTATTGAGGAGATGAATCCATCAAACTATGAATTGAATCACATCTCATTGGGTCAAGCTTTGCATGAGGGTGATTATTTTTTTTCAAGGAATACTCTACCCACCTCCTTTCTCAAAATGAAGAGTAAAAACAAAAAATTGAGAAATTGGAGGAACATGTAAAATATCTTAGTGCCTATATTCAACATTTCTTAGAGCCCTATTCAATACATTCACTCCATGTGGAAGAAATTCCTCCAATCAAGATATTTTAACCTAAGGTGATCAAGAAAGCACAAATTTATATGATGCAAGGGAAGGATAATGAGAGATGGATAGAAAATATTATCGATAAAGGAAAGACATTGTTCCCATAGGTTTTCTCTCTGATCAAGTATATTCTCACCATTTTATCATAAGTAAAAAAACCAAGGGAGGAGATCGAAAAATAAAATATCCACTTTGATGAGATGATCCCACTTGTGTTCGAGATGAGATATCAACTCTCACACACTCGTGAGTAAAAATGTGTTCACCATAAGCTATTGAAAATTTGTCTCCAGTTTGGGTATGCATCATGGATGCTAGATATGGTATGATCAAAGATGTCATCTTCGAACTTGAAACTAGTGGAAAAAATGCTTTTGAGATTTTGAATGAGGTTTACAACTGTGTTGAAAGACTTGGGTTCCATCCACTCACTGATAATTCATCATTAGAAGAACTCATTTTTTCCTTGTAGGAATTGGTCAAGAAATAGGTAGGTGATTCTCTTTCCTTCAATGAAGATACCTTAGAATCCTTTACCAACATCATAGGTTCTATTTTAGACATTACAAAAGATAACGAAGTATGGTCTAGTCATTTCAAGGATGCCAGTGATGTTTCAAAGACATGGATCATATCCTCATATGACCTAGTTCAACACTTTGATCCATGTCTTTGAAACATATGGTCATGAGGATCATATCCATGTTTCAAAGACATGGATCATATCCTCATATGACCGAGCCTATAGTGCCATAATGTTGTATCCACATCTGAAGCCACAAGATTACAATCATTAGTACTATCAGTGGTTAAATACAAGGTTCCAACCTTCTTACCTCTTGCCACCACAAGAGCACCCTTGGTGACCTTCCAAGAGTCAGATGTAAATATAAAAGTACAACTATCACTTCCCAATTGCCCCGTCGATATCAAATTTCTCATTAATGTAGGCACATGTCTGACATCCTTCAATAGCCATGTATTCCCATTCTGCATCTTAACTTGAACAAAACCTTTTCCAACTATACTGTAAGGCTCATCATCACCAAGAAAAACATGCCCAAAATCCCCTTGAACATAATCAACAAAATAATGCCTATGTGGAGTAGCATGAAAAGAAGCCCCTGAATCTAAAACCCAAGATTCATTAATATTATGCAAAGAAATAATCAAAGCATCCTGGTATACATTACCTGATGCCACATTTGCCTCCTTGTTCTCTTCTTGTTGTTTCTTCTTATCCTGAAGCTCCCAACAATCCTTCTTTGCATGCCCAGACTTTCCACAGTGCCAACATACTATCTTGCTTTTGGATTTTTACCTTGCCCGATCCTTTGATTTTCCACGGTTTCCTCTATTCTTCTGTCTCCCTCTAGTTTCCATTATCAAAGCATTCCTTGAAGTAGAAGATTCACCAGAGGATTTTCTTCACATTTCCTCACTTAGAATCACCCCTACAACATCCTCAAAATTCAACTTCGAGTTAGCTGGAACCGAGTTGCTTACTGCCATTACCAAACTATTCCAACTTTCAGGTAAAGTGCACAGAATTAATAAAGCCCTAACTTCTTCATCAAATTCTATTGTAATCGAAGCTAGCATATTCACAACCGTATTGAAATGATCTGCTACTAAACCATTCTCAGACATCTTCATATTAAACAAAATTTTCATTAAAAATATCTTATTAGAGGCATAGGGTTTTTCATACAACTTCCCTAATGCATCCATCAAATCTTTTGTAGTCTTTTCCTTTGAAACATTAAATAATACCGAAGATGTAAGACACAGCCGGATTGTCCCAAGTGCCTTTTGATCCAACAAATCCCATTATGCATTTGTCACACTTGAGGGTTTGTTCACCTTCTCAGATAGTGGAGTATAAAGATTCTTCTGATAAAGGTAATCTTCCATCTGCATCTTCCAAAGACTGAAATTCTTCTCGTTGAATTTATTAGACCTAGATCTTCCATCATCTACCATAGCTCCCACTCAAGCTAAAAATTTTCCCTGTGATTCAACACTTCAAAAAACCAAACTAGGCTCTGATACCAATTGTTAGGGAATAAGAGATAAAATATGTGGAATAATCCCTTACAAAATCGCAACAGTAGGAACTAATATGCAGAAAATATTACAGATCTCAAATAAAAGTGCAGAATAAATGACACAACATAGAGAGACAAGATTTAATGTGGTTCACCCAATTTGGACTACGTCCACCAAGAATCACTTGCTTAGATTTTATTACAAGCCTTCCACTCTCTCAATACAATACCCAGATCCATTTGGAGCTATGCTCAACAAACTCTACAAAATTCACACCCGAATCAAAGCACATTTGTAATACATTTGCTTATCTATCTATCATATGCATAAGACCATATAAATAGACAATTGCTTAAGCAGTTGATACAAAACCATGGGTATCAAAACCATGGGCAAAAACCATGGGTATCAAAACAATGGGAAAAAAACCGTGGGTATCAAAACAATGGGTACCGAAAAACTATGGGCCCAAAAACAGCCCATAACGGTTACCCATTACCCATGGGTTAATAAACCACCCATGAAAATTTGCTTCGGGGGCTTCGCCCCCAAGTCCCCATCGATTGAGGGGGCTTCACCCCCTTGACCCACTCACCGGTGAGTGGGACCGCCGTAAAAATACCCGATTGTAACACATAGAAGGTGTACCACACTCTAACATGAAAACAGGCTCCACAAACATAACAGGAAGTATTCCAGGACACTTTTCCAGCTCATGATACCAATGAAAAATCTAAAGATAAGGATCAATCATCAAATAATGTTGAGTTTGATTCTATCCTTTCATTACTAGATCCTAAGCTTACCACCATGACTACCATCAAAATCAACACCCCTAGCCTTATTATAGAAACACTACAAAAATAGGTTTGGACACTATCTATGACACCTCAAACTTCCAAACCTAAGTCTACTACTATTTCACTACCATCCAATAAAAATTCTTGTTATGTTTCTCATGACATTATCACACAGTCAAAGATGACATCTACATAAATCCCTTTCATGGATATGACCAAAACAACATCTATGTTTCAAAACATCCTTACACGTGCACTGGAGGATGATGTGTGTGTTCTTAAGGGTATCAATACACAACCATTTCAATATTTAATCACAAATATTTCATCAAATTATTCAATCCTATCATTTGGTCCTCATGACCTTCTAAAATATAGCATCATAAACAATAATTCCTCATGCATTGAAGAATTCATCACTAATCATAAAATCAATATAGTACTTATAGAAAACAATGAAACATTATATATTTGTTCTACAAAATCATTAATATGCCTTGAAGGACCATCTATATATCAATATTTTACTCCCCACATCATTCCATTCACAACTGAGGGATACTTTGACATTAATATTATTTTCAAATCCCAACCATCTACATCATTTACTCCACCTATGTTGGATATCATTGATAAAGGTATTGGAGAGTATGAAATCTAAAATGAAAACTACACATTATCCATTTCCATCTCATCTATTATCCACTTTCACTTCACTTGTGAACATCTCAAGTTAACTAGAGCATAAACAAATCAAATAAAGATTAAATCATTAAATATATGCAAGAGGAAAAATTTAGATGAAATCAAATCATGCATCTGAATTAACTAAAAATATCCCATAAAGAATGATAATCTAAAAATAAAATGTAGAACAGGGATGAAAGCTTGTAGAATTTTATTAATTATCAAAATCAATTTACAAAAGAGGTGGTGCAATATTTATTCATATTGGACAAAAATATACAAACAAATAAATGATTTTGCACAGGTGCAACAATAAACCATATTACATAAGCTTCCAAAATAACATCCAGGAAGTTGAATAAATCAAACAGATAATTGTTACAACTATGTAACAATATAACCTACAAGATAATATGACAAATATGGTTAATAAACCATATAAAAATAATTAATCAAATAATAATATCCTAATACAATGCATAGTTAAAATGTGAATTATATTTACCCTAACATTCCCCCCCCCCTTAATTTGCATTATCTCAAGGGATGAGGAGAGGAACTCTTTGAATAACTCAAACTTGTCACATGCAAGTGACTTTGTGAAGATATCTACTCGTTGTTCATTGTTGGACAAAATTGAAGCTATATATTGTACTTCAAGACATGCTTGCGTATGAAATGTACTTGTAACTCAATGTTTTTTGTTCTTTCATGAAAAACTAGATTGCGAACAAGTTTGAGAACACCTTCATTGTCTACATCCATGGTGGTTAGTTTGTCATGTGGTATTCCAAGTCCTTTGAGTATGCAACCTAGCCATATCACTTCACAGAAAGCTTCACCTACAAAATGATACTTGGCTTCTGTGGAAGAGCGAGAAACAAAGTGTTGTTTCTTACTTCCCCATGATATTGCTCAAGATCCCATAAAGAACACAAATCCTAAAGTGGGTTTTCTGTCATCAATGTTTCCTACATGACCTGAATCTGAATATATTGACAAGAAGAAATTGTCATTCTTCTTGTATTCTAGGCCAAGATAAACTGTTGCCTTAAGATATCTCAAGATACACCTTGTTTCCTTCCAATGACAAAATTTTGGTTCCTACATGAACTTGGATAGATAGCTCACAACAAAGCTCATATCTTGTCTAGTGTAGGTGAGGTAAATGAGATTCCCAATCAACTATTGATAGAGAGTGGCATTTACTACAGGAGATGGATCTGAATGAGATAACTGCAATATATTCTCATAGGTGTAACAATCAGTGTGAAATTCATCATCATGAATTTATCAAGCATTGTCTTGGTATATTTCATTTGAGAAAAAAATATATTATTCTCTTTCTGCCATAATTCCAATCCAAGACAATAATGCATCATCCTGAGATCTGTCATGTCAAATGATTGATTAAGATCTTTCTTCGTTGCATCAATCATCCTCACTGAACTACCAGTGATGACTAGATCATTGACATAGAAAATGAAAATCACAATCTCCCCCCTTGATTTTTAAGGTAAAGATTGGGATTGTATGGATTTCTAACAAATCCATGTTGTACGAGATGCTCATCAATTTTGATGTACCATGCCCGAGGTGCCTGTTTGAGGCCATACTGAGATTTCCTGAGTCTACATACCTTTTCTTCTTGAACAGGTACAACATATCCCTTAGGTTGAGTCATGTAGACTTCTTCTTATAAATCTCCATTTAGAAAGGCACTTTTGACATCCATCTGATGGACTTTCCAACCAAACTGAGAAGCTAGAGAAAAGATCATCCTGATTTTTTTGATCTTAGTTGTGGGAGAAAATGTCTCCTCATAGTCAATGCCTTCTTTTTGTGCATACCCATTTGATACTAGTCCTGCTTTGTACTTGTCCACTGTCCCATCTGCTTTGTAATTTGTTTTGAATATCCATTTGCATCCAATGGTTTTCTTCCCTAGTGAAATATAAAAAAGTTTCCAAGTGTTGTTTTTCATCACTAAGTTATATTCAACATCCATGGCATCTTTATAAGATTTTGACTGTAGGGCTTCCTAGGCTGTAGAGGTCTCATCAAATTCAATAAATCTACTCATCAAAGAAAATTTCACTTCTTCTCTTGTTTTACTGCGAGTCTGTGGTCCAGGGGTGTGTTTGGAATATTATATTGTTTACATTCGTAAATGTTTTATTGTAATTTATATTATCATGGAGATAATATATATGGGTAAATAAATAAAATGTAATATTATTAAATATGAGAAAATATATCTCATATTAATAATAAAGGTTTTATATATTAGTTGTGAGTTTGTTGTATAAACAAATCACATTGATATTTTTAGGATTAGTTGAGTGTGCTGAGATAACTAAGGGATTGAGAGAGATTAGTGGAACTGAGATATGTCGGATAAAGGATGACTCTTATTTAATAGGAGATCATATGTGTATTTATACCTCTCAATATAAATGAAGACATATCCCAGATGAATTGAAAATTATTCTAATATTATTTTATTTGGTGTTTTTTATTGTGCAAGATTATTTCCAATAATCTATACCAACTTCAAGAGGGTGGATGTATCTAGTGGAACATCACTTCTTACATCTCATAACATGTTAGTATACCACTTGGGCATACGCTGAACTATTCCCATGGGTCATGGTTATATCTGATCATCATCATCATCTCCATAATCACTTTCATCATCAGTGGGAACATTAGCTTTAGTTTTTATAACTGGTGAATAATCTACATCAGGTGAGTCTGGAGGAGGAGAATCTACTTCTTTCTTCTCAAAGAACTCAAAATATCTACTGGTGTAGAATTTCCCGGTCTTAGGATCCATCAATCTATACCCAAGAGTCTCTTCATTATACCCAATGAAGATGAGTTTTTGTGATTTTATATCCAGTTTCTTTCTATTCTTCTTAGGTATGTGTATACTTGATTTGCACCCAAATACTATGAGGTGTGCAACAAATGGTTTCCACTTCGACCATGATTCATGTGGTGTTACTATGTCAAGAGAAATTGTGGGCACTCTGTTCAACAAATATACTGTTGTCTTTGTTTCTTCTACCCAGAATGTCTTTGCTAGTCCAAAATCATCGATCATGCATCACACCATTTCCATGATAGTATAATTTCTTCTCTCAACAACATCATTCTTGTATGGTGTGTGTGGAGGAGGAATTTTTTGACAAATACCATGAGCTTGTAGGTAGTATTTGAACTCATCACTGGTGAATTCCCCCCTAGATTTGAGCAGAGAGTTGTGATGTGTTGACTAGTTGCATTCTCAATAGAAAATTTTAACTTCTTGAAGGTTTCAAAAGCTTCACTTTTCTTGTGAAGACAAAAAAATCCACATTCTTCTTGAATAGTCATCAACACAAAGCATGAAGTACTAAAATCCAAAATGAATCACTTTGCATTGGACCAAAAAGATTGGTTTAAACCAGGTCAAGCTTACCATGAGCTTGAAAAGTAATCTTCTGGTATGAAGATTTGTGTTGTTTTCCTGATTGGTAGTGAGGACACTTGTCTGTATCCTTCTAGAGAGATGGTAAACCATTTACCATATTGTGCTGACAAAGTGTCTTGAGATACTTAAAACTTATATGACCAAGTATTTGATGCCACAACTATGCAGAGGTAGAGTTCTTAGCCATAAGTGCCAGATCATCTTTGTGAACAAAATCAAGCTAGAACATGTGTCCCACATAGGAGGCTTTTGCAACTATTTTTGAGCCTTGTGATTTATCTCGAGTTAGACACTATTTATTATCAGAATGACTATCAAAGTCAATTTCTAGGTTATGATCAAGGAGTTGACTGACTGACAAATTTTTTTAATCAACCTAGGGATATATAGAACATCTGATAATCTACAATTGCATGAACCAAGAGGTAGAGAAATGTTCCCAATCCCCTAAACTGTGTATAAATAATCATCACCTAACGAAACATGGGTTTTCAAAGGTGTGTCCCTCATTGAAGTAAACCAATCTCTATGGCTAGTCATGTGCCAAGTGGATCTCGAATAAACATACGAGACATCACTAGATGACATGGAAGGTTCACTTGATCAAGCAATATACAAGTAGTCTTTAGTATCTGAATGTTCTTCTTGCTCAGAAATATTGCCTTACTGATGGGGTCTTCTTTTCTAGTTTCCCTTTTTTTCCCTTGATTATAGTTAGAGTTTCCCTTGTGAGATTATTGGTGTTGAGGTCTAGATTTTCTTGATGAACCTTTCTTGTAAGTATTATAACAAAAATCTTTCAATTCATGTCCTCTTTTGCAGATTGGACATTTCTTCTTTTGTTGCTTATCCCCTTGTTGATTCCGACTCTGATATTGGGGTTTTTTAATAGGAATTAGGTTTGCATTTCCTTTTCCTTTCCATTTTTTATGAGAATAAAGTTCCTTCTCCTCTTCATCATCCTTATTATACAAGGCTTCCTCTTATTGCAGTAGATTTATTAATGTTTCAAAACTAACTGTCATATCTAAAAGTTTAGGGTTATCACAAAAATGTGGTATGAAGAAGGGAGGGCTCTCAAAAAAATTGGAACAAGAGCATCATCAATGACCTCCTCTCTTAGGGCTAGAAGTGAATCCCTCAACTCTGTAACTCTTCTCAAGAAAGCATCTATTTTTTCATTTTTCTTAAACTTCAATGTATGTAACTGATTCTATAAATTCATAATGACATTCTTATTTTTGGCCTTGTGCACCATGCTCAACTTATCCCACGCTTCTTTGGCTATTTTGGCATCTTGAATGTGGGGTTTCATATCGTCAGACACTCCAAACAAGATGATGAGCTTGGGTTTCTAATTCGGTCTATCAAACTATCATTGTTGTTTTGTATCAATAGTTGATCTGGTCAGAGTACCATTTACATTAGGCCGTATTTCTTCAAACTCAAGCTTTGTCTTGATTTTTTTCTTCCATGCATCATAGTTGTTTCCTTTGACTAGTTGTGAATCTAGAAGAAATAATTTGGGGGCATTGGTGCCCATTTTATAGAAATCATTGATAGGGTTAGGCTCTTGTTACTCTAGGTATAAGGTCTCCTGATCTATATACTGTCAGTTTGATATACCGAACCTTTCTATATACACACCCTTCCGATATACCCATTGGTGCATGGAAGAAGCTCCCTTTATATATACTTGGATGTACTTGAAAGAGGTGTTAAGGTATGTGAAATAATTCAATACGTGGTACCAAGATAGTACTGAAAGGGGTTTGTGTGATTATTGACACTGACTTAAAGAAAGATCCTCATACGCATGCGTAACTTCTCTATATACTTGGATAATTTCTCCATCTGGATTTATGTATTGCAATTGTTCATAGATGGATAGGAGGGCTCAGAATGTGTGTACTGTGTCCTTATTACTCCCTATATATTTAAAGGGTTGATGCCTAGATGACGTTGTTGCAGTTATATTAGGCGTTAAGTGCAGTAGTAGTCACGTTGAATTTACCTGTAAGTGCTTCCCAGAGGTACTGTTTATACTGAACGATGCGAACACTACAAATGAGATCTAGGATCTTGTGAGTGTTTTAGAACCAAATTTCACTATTTTTTATTACAATTCTCAGCTAACTTTTGAGCAGTTACAATGTTTGTGGTTGACTATGGAAACCTGCAACTGAAGCATATAATTACATTCAATTTTTTTGAAAAAATTGAAAGAATTTTTTTATTTTTAGGGCCCTGGTGGCCTCTGGAGCCTAATACAGCTTTGTGAGCAAAAAACCGTAAAAAAGTGTCTCAAAATTCTATTTTTTAGCAACCCCTCGTTTGGAAAAAATTGTCTAGAATAAAAAATTAAGCAATTTTGGAGAATTTGTTTTTGACCCTTTGTAGGGTTTAATCTACTAAGTTTAGTGATGGGTTTAGATGTAACTAGGGAGTTTATCTAAGTTTTTTCCACTAAATAGGCCTCTATAGTTGGAGGGGACTGCTAAACTTCAATATTGAGAATTTTTGTGTTGGGGGTGGGTGTCAAACTCCAAACCTCTCCTACCCAAGTCCCTTTGCACAATCCAACTAAGCCACCAATGCACTTATGGTATGAAATGAGGCATATTTAGTACAAATTAATGCAAAAGAGGCCAACCTTTGTAAAGTGACGTGGCTAGTTGATGGAGTTCCATGTATCCAACGCATAGTTAGACTCGGATTAGGGTTCTGGCGAAAAATCTAGATCTGCACAACTATTTTCCCCCACCACGTTTGCTTGTTGATTGCTTGACTTATTAATCTTATTTTGTTTTGGCTTTTGTTTGATATTACAAGTTCATGGTTGAAGATTGATGCCTTGACCATTGCTAAGAATGCTCCTCTCTTTGTTTTCTTGCATGTTGGAAGGTGCATGGACCCGTGGAGGGTTTGAGTCACTTCAAATGCACAAATAAACTTAAACGAAGAGTATGGCTTGTTCAAATCTTAGGCATAGGGACACTATTTGGAGGCTTGAATTTAGGAGGGAGAAACTCAGTGACAGGGTCTATTAGCTCGATGGTTGACTCTCCCTTTGAAGTGGGTTGCTCACCCAAAACATGCAAAGGGGGCCCGATCTTGTTTACAAGATCAAATTTGATTGACGATCTCGTCATTTCATCCACAATGTAGGAGTTATGCGGTGGTCTTGGATCTCAGATCACTTCCAATGAAACACGGCTCGGTGTTAGCTCTGTGGGGAGATGGTTGCAGGGGCTCAATGGGAAACTCAAACAACAACTCAATAAAATAGCAAAATTCCTCCAATTACAATAACCTGCTAGTATTAGCTAAAGCTAATAATGTCACTAGATTTAGCGAAAAAACCCCTAATGGGGAAAAATTTTTTTTAATTACTGTATATTTATTAGCTCCAATTTTTTTTTTCCAAGTGCAGAGAGCACCAAGGCAACAAAAAATTACTTTCTGTTTACTTGGAGATCGAACAGGAGGTTGTGGGACTACAGGGAGTTCTGGGAGGCAACATTGACTCTCCTGTGAAGTATTTTTCTTCTCCAAAACTTTTTTATTCCTCTATAAACTCTCTCCAACCTTTCCAGGAGCTTCAACCATCTTTGATACCAAATGTAGAATAGGGACGAAAGCCTATACAATTTTATTAATTATCAAAATTAATTTACAAAAGAGGTGCTGCAATATTTATAAATGTTGGACAACAATATACAAAAAAAAAATGATGTTGCACATGTGCAACAATAAACTAGATTACATAAGCTTCCAAAAGAATTCTAGGAAGTTGAATAAATCAAACAGATAATTGTTACAACTATGTAGCAATATAACCTAGGAGATAATATGAAAAATATGGTTAAAAACCATATAACAATAATTAATCAAATAATAATATCCTAATACAATGCATAGTTAAATTGTGAATTATATTTACCCTAACATAAAAAATATCTCCCAAAAAGTTGGACATTCCAAAAATAAAGTAAATCTCTCAAAGCTAAAAGTCACACCACTTTTTTGGGTGAATAAAACAAAAGACATGTAATTAATATTAATTATAAATATAAAAAATCACGTGCCACATTTTCCATCTCAATGAAAACTCATCCATGCAAGCTCAAATCAATGGTTCAACTCCTCAAATAGATTGGAAACTTAATTAAAAAATTCAATCATGCTTCAGTTAACTTCAGATTAGACAAGTTAATAAAAAAACCAAGGATTTGGGATAGTCTTCCCTCATCTATAAATAATCACTCATTCCTCAATTATCATATTTAGAAGATTTGAATTTTTCATTATTATTATGTTGAATTTTCATTCAATCTCACACACTGTTACACTGTCGAATTGATCACGCATCTACAATCAAATCAATCATTCAATCGCTTTTCTCATAGCTAAATTATACTTCCATTCAGAACACCTTTGAAGAATCCATAAATAAATTTGATCAAGAGTTTCCACAAGCTAGGTGCTTCATTCTAATATTCAATAATCTCATCCGAGGTTGTAAGGAGATATGAAGAAGGATCTGGTTTGATTTTTATTTTCATTATTTCTTTCATTTTGCACTTTTTATTTATATGCAACTGGAAATTTTTTTGATCATGTAATGTGCATGTTTCTTCCCCAAGATAAAAATGCCCACATGGGACACTAGCACCTACTAATCCTATCTATATTGGGTGCTTTTGTCCTTATGATTTTGGACCAATTTTGATTCTGAACCAATTTTTTAGCTATTGATTATTCTGATTCTCTTTTGTAATAATTTTTGTCTCATCTCTAGATTGTTGAGAGGGTGAAATAATCACCTAATGATTTCCCCCACTCGTTTGGGGTGTGTGAGATGAACCAAGGCGAGTGCGGCTCAAATGAGGAAAGCTAAAATTAATGTGCACATATGAAATATAATTTTTACATGGGAAATAGGGAATACATATGGTCACTACCATGACATATGAAAAATAATGGGAAAGGATAACAAAAATTGTTAGTCACAAATAATCATGATATTATGTAATAGAAAATAGTCAAAACAAACAATAACATGTAAAAAGAAAGTGAATAGTTGGCTAAATACATGGGACACCACTCAGGATTTCCTAAGAAAATCAAATACTTCAAGGCTATAAAATTAAAACATGTAATCAATCATAAGTCATAACCTGCAAATAATGACAATCGAGATACAAACATATATAAGATACAAGCATATTAGATAACCATGGTTGGAATTAAGCCTACAAGAAAAATGCTACACATAAAGCACCTGTTAGCATGTTTTAAAAAATGATAGTATTCCACAATGTAAATAACTAAAAATATGAATGAAAGTAGTAGATATTGCAAAGATAAAACCTGGATATAGAGAAATAGGAAAGATAGATGCCCCCAAGAGCCTCAGTGGGATTTGTAGAGTATAATGCCAAGCACCATACATCGTGTGGTAACATGTAAGTATTTTGTATTCACCTCAAGAGTACCATGTGAACACGCATGTGTGTGTGGAAAAAGGATAGACTAAAGTATGAATCAAAGTAACATGGTAAACATTGTGCAATATATAATAGTATATGCTATAAAAAATACATTGGTAGAGTACAATGCCAAGCATCATACATTGTGTGGTAACATGTAAGTATCTTGCATTCACCTCAAGAGTACCATGTGAACATGCACATGTGTATGGAAAAAGGATAGAGTAAATTATGAATCAAAGTAACATGGTAAACAATGTGGAATATATAATAGTATAAGCTATCAAGAATACATCCAGTCAAAATCTAAGGTAGTATTTTTTATTTTTTGCAAATATTTGAATGAACTGTTATGACTAGGAGAGTGGAGCAAGGTTTCCCCTTGGTGTATGTGTGCAAAGTGAGGTCCATGTAGTTAAGTGTGCCCTCAATAATCATGTTTAAACCTAGAACAAGAGTGCATCATCAGGTAGAAAGGGGTAGGAGTACACCCCAAAGTGTGAATGCCTTGATGATCTATCCAATGAGGATATGGGGAAAGTGCCCACTATCTACTAGTGTGAAGGAGGTACGCATGTGAACACGATCAAAGAATATGTAGCCGCAGGGAATTCTATGTGGAGAAAGATACTGTGAAGTGGTCATAGATGTGTTATGGGTAGTGTGTGTCCTAGGTGGATACCTATCCGTATGAGGTGGACTATGAGACTGATGTATCCATTGCGAGTGAGAAGTAGAAGCCACATGTGGAGGAGATCTAGGTGTATGTGTAAACGTAACACTAGGAATGGTAAGAGATCTAGATTTTAGAGGAGTATGTGTCAAAGCCATGGGGCCATCATGAGGAGTGCATAAGTAGGTGTAAAAATGCTAGAAGTAACTATGGGTGTATCAATGATATGAGCTAATGACAAAAGAGTTTGTGTTAGTATGCCTCGAATAGTGATAACATGACACTAATGTAAAAAAATTAAGGCATAAGTGAACTTTGGATGACACGATTTTTGCAACCCAAAGCCAAGGGATTCCTAAGAGCAAGTCATAATGTGTAACTATAGATCCAATAGTGAAAGGCATAAATATAGTGAGAGGCCCAACAATGATAGTAAGAATGACATGCCCATGAGAAGTGGGTGATCTACAGGTCATATCAGATAATGGAAGACCGATTGCTTGCAAGAAAGATATTGAACATGCATTGTGCTTATAAGTAGGATGCACTATAACATTGCTAATAACATGAGGACTAATAGAAGAATCAATTTTTAATCTATGTGATAAAAAATAGGCATGAAAATCAACATTAGTAAAATAAATGATAGGTAGAGGAAGATTAGTAGTACTGATAAGAAATCCTAGAGGATGATTTAAAGATGGAGGAGGAAAAACAAGCATGATTCAAAAAGGATTCAACAGTTTATTTCTCATGCTTAGGTACTAGATCATTGAATATCTAAAGCTTTCCATTGTCATTATTATATTTAGAAATAAAAATAGTAGATTCAGGAAACTCAATGTCATGATTGTCAATCAAATCTTGGATTAAATCTCTAAGATTGAAACACCTATCAATAGAATGACCATTGCATCTATGGTAATACCGATGTGCATTTTCATCAAAGTTATTTCCATGAGGCATGTTAGGATCTAGTTAAAGAGGATTTAAAAGAGAAATCATATTGCTTTCTATGAGTTGAGGTAATGACATATTTGGTGGGTATGGAAATATAGTAAAGGTGTGGCATATAGGTTGGAGTTGGAGCTTCATAGGTTCAGATATAAATTTGATAGTAAGCTTAGATTATCTAGGTTTTCCTTTAATATAAAATTTTCTTGGGAACTTGTTATTAGATTGATCGGAAATGTTAACACCATATGTAGGTTTGCCCAAAGAAAGTAACCTGATTTCAACACTTTTTACTAGTATGACACATATGATCAAAAGAGTGAAAATATTCAAAGAGAACACATTATTTCAAAGGAGGTAATAGGATTTGGATAAAAATATCTTACAATTCAAATTTAGCCAATACATTGTTCATTTTATAAAGATTAGTCTTATAACACAAAACATAGTCACTAATATGCTCATTAGTTCCTTGCCTCGTTTTGGCCATTTGTGCATATGATATATTTTTTCTAATATTGATAGAAAAGTGAGCCAGAAACAAATTTTCTAAAGCAGTAAAATATCTAATATAGTATAAAGGAAAATTATAAAACCACCGCAAGGAATAGTCATGTAAGCTCCTATGAAACAACTTGGTAAATAGTGTGTCATCACAAGCATAATCCAAGCATGCAACATGAAATGATCGAAGGTGGTCTTAGGGATCTCCATGGCCATTAAAGAGAGGAAAATTAGATGAGGCAAAATTGGAAGGAATTAGAACCTTGGGTGAAAGAGGACTATGAAGAAGAAGAAAATAATCAAGAGATGGAGGAGAAGAGGAAGAGGCATGTTGCAATTGAAGAATTTGAGCTTGTAAATCATGATACAAATACTCTAAGGCATGGGTTCCTAAAGAATTTCTAGGTTGGATATTGGAAATTATGGAGGAAGGAAAATGAGTAGTGGGTGTGAAAATGGACATATGAATGGTGGATATCCCCACATTGGTAGGGGAAGAAGAAGACAGAATAAAAAAAGTGACTACAATAGAGAGATCTAAGGTAAGAACCATACTAACATGAGTAGAATTCTCACAGGCATCTTGGGATACTAATAAAGCATTGAGAACATGTAGTACATGAGTAGGGTTTTCATGTAAAGTAGAATAGAAGTGGTGAGCACATCGATTTGTTCCTAATCCACATTCGTGTCTTCATCATAAGATTGTTCAATATCAGAAGTTTCTATATCATGGATGAGGATTTGATGGGAATTGAATAGAGGATTATCATGTATGGTTTCATCCATATTTTTGGAATGACCACTACAGGTAATGGGCATGAAAGATAGATCTGATAATGGGCATGTAAGGGTTGAGTTCACCAAATGATTTAGATAAATTAAATCTTAATTAGAGGATTGATGTCAAATGAATATAACAATGACAAGAAAAATATATCAAGTAAGAGACAAGAAAGTGTAAACCATAGTGAAATAAGAGTGACTTAGCTTGTATTCATAGATCTAGATTGATATTCGGCTAGAAACAAAGTGGAATAGGATGAATTTGGACTAAGCTTTATCTAAGAAACTAGAATTTGAAACTCCCTCAGATAATTTCACCTAGATGTATACAGGACCACCCAAGTGTTAGTGTTTGATTTGGGTGCTAGTGTCTTGGGAACAACTCTGGATTTGATCTTCTCAAGGTCTAAACTTGTCTTCTTTATTTTAATCTTTATCAAATCCAATTCCCTATAGGGTTTGAGTGTCACACATGAACCTACAAAATAAAACCCTAGCTACTTGCACAAGGCTCAAGTAAAAATTAGACGACCACACCCCAAAATTTAATGCATTTTTCATTTTTAGATTGATGGTTGGTTGAGTTACGACGATAAATGTCAAAAGCATGGCAATGTGACAACATGTTAACATGATTCCTATAGCTAATATGATATTTGATGAATATAGGTATAATTAATTAATAATTCTTTATTTTACAAATACACACACACACACACACACACACACACACACACACACACACACACACACACACACCTACATATATGTATTACATACACATGTATATCTATATGTTTTGTAAGTTTTTATTAAGTGAGATTCATCATTTGTTTACAATATTAACAATATTGGTTACCCCGTTAACCACTTTCTAGTTTGCATTGTTGTATGATGTTGATATATTTGGACTCTACCTTTGTTTGCATTGATTAAGGATATTTACATTGATTGAGGATGTTTTGCAATGGTTGATGTCATTTGCATTGTTTAAGGTAACTTGAAATGTTACAGTAAAGACATATGAATAGTTGAATGAGCTCCACTGTTCATGTTTTAAATGATTGGTCTTAGACCACATTGCATTGAAATTGTTTAATGCTGATTTTGAAGGGAATTGGTCTTAGACCACTTAATAAGGGAATTGTATAACGTTTAATTGGTCTTAGACCACATAGAAATTAATTGAGGAAAATAATTAATGGTTTGATGAAATTAGACCAAATTGCAATTAAATTTTAATGTTTAAATGAGATTGGTCTTGGACCACTTGGCAAATAGTGTTTGAAGTTTGGTTAATGTTGATGTTTGGTAAATACACTATGTAATTGAACCTCCCTCAGCATTGTGAACAATGGTCATAGACCACTATGGAAAATTAATTATATAATTTTTATTGCATGGAAATTGGTCATTGACCACGTTGCAGGTGATAAATTTTATTGTTATTGTTTAATATTTTGGTTGATTGGAAACATGGTCTTGGACCATGTAAATTACATGCAAATTTAATTAAAGGGGTTTTGGGTTTAAGTTGGGGGCACTGACAAAACTTAAATGAGATTCAATGGACACAATTCCTTGGGAATCAGAAGCTTACTTTGCAAGCCAAAACATGCAACTCTTTCCTCCATTCACATTTTTTTGGCATTCAGTTTGGTTTTTTGTTTGAGCCTCTGTATGAGGTTTTTGGAAGAAATTATTCTGGAAGTTGTTTTGATCGGTTGCATGAAAAAATGAAGATATTTTTAATGAAAAATCATATTTATTATCCTTATTTGGAAATTATTAGGAGTTGTTTGCTGGGCATTTTGAAGTTATAGATTGCAAGAAAGTTGGAAAAGAGAACAAGAGCAAACTAGGCATGGGTTTTCTCTCTCCCATTTTTATTGTTTTTTAATATGAAATCTGAGAATATGTTTTGGGTTTTCCATTCTTGTTTTTAAAATTAGAAATGAATGAAAATAATAGTTGAAAATGAAGATTAGATCTAATTCTTGAAGAGAAAATAAGAAGGAATAGTTGGGTTTTTTTTGGCTTTTTTGGGTTTGTTCTATGTTTTGTTTGGAAAATATGCATGCAGACTGCCTACTGTTTAATCATCTCGTCTACAACTTGATGTTTAGTATTTTTAGTTTCTGGAAATGGATTAGGGTTACATCTAAAATGTAGGTCTCTTATTTTGAATAGGGTAGGGTCCCTGCCGAAACCACCCTTTGTCAAATATTAAATGAGATAGTTGAAAACTAATCTTTTGACATGAAATGGGTTTAAATGGAAAGTTTGTGAAAGGTCTATTAAAAGGGATATGGGACTTTTGTATCTTTTTTGTTTGACATTTTGTCTTGGAGATGATTGGGCTTGAGGTTTCTATTTTAAAATATGGAACTGTTCCTTTGATTTTATAATGAAAAGGTTTGAAGGAGAACAAGTAGAAAATGATGGAAAGGAAATGGGATTTTTTGTTTTGTTGTTGTGAGTTCTGGTTTTTTTTTTGGCATAACTTTCTGGGTCTAATAGTTTGTATGGAAAATATATGTATGTTGATTGTATTTTTGAATCAGCTCGATAGAGCTTGTTGATAGTTGTTTGTAATGGAGAATAATGCTTGAGTTTGTTGTTTTAGATCTGGAACTGTTCCTTTGTTTTTATTATTATAGTTTGAAGGAAAACTTGGGAAAGGAAAAGGGTTTTTGGGTCGGTTGATTCTTATTTTATATATGGAAAGTTAATGGTGAATATGCCTTGTTTATTTTGAAATCTAAGTTAAAAATATGGACTTGTTATGAGTTCACGTACTAGGTTCTGTTTGATCTTAGGGATTTTTGTGAAGTACGTCATGTTGATCATTTGCATTTGCAAGCTATTAGGTTATTACTGATGATAAATTCATTCACTAAGGACGTGAGTTTCATTTGTTTTGGTCTTGAAATATGGTCTCAATGAATGAAAAATCCACTACCCATTAAGGGATTTGCTGAGTTAAGTTGTCTAGCTTATTGAGTTTTCCATTGATGGTTAATACTCATTTAAGTTGTGAAATCTCTCAAGGAGCTTGGGCCAATATTATTGTTGTCATAATATCTTAGAAGGTTGAAACCATTGTTTAACTCAGCTCTTGAAGAGCTTGTTGTGATTTACAAATGTAAGCCATAATGTGTTTGTTGCTACTCCATTTGTGTAAAACATATACCTTGAAGATTGGTTTGAGTGCTCCATTGTTGTTTAACTCGAAGAAAATGGTTTGAACGTTTGTGGGTATTTGATCATTGAGATTTGTGGAGTTAGTTTGTTTAGCTCCTTAGAGCATGATGTTATCTACTTGTAACTTTCACATTCCATTGGGTTTTGGATGTGAGATAACGTGAAGATGCATGCACTATTACATTGTGTTATTGTTGGGACCATGATTGTATGCGTGTATTTAGTTAATTCCTAGCTTGATGAATTGGTTATTAAGGTGAACCATTTGTGAGGTAGATATTATGATGGTTTATGTAGAAGTGTTATAAAACTCTTCATTTATAGGACTTTTACGTAATGATTATTTCCTTGTAATGGACTATTTTATTTTTATTTCTTAGATGGAGGAAAGATTTCATTTTTGAAATTTACAGTTAGAAATGATTAGCTCTGCGTTAAGTATGACTGTTGACTTAATGCTTTGAGAGATGGAAGTTGGAAAGGTATTTGTGAATTGTATGATCTACTTGTATAGATCGATGTTGCTCATTTATTTTGTATTCAGTTCGGGAATAAAAGGGAAGGAATTGATATGCATAATCTGTATTGATCATTGACTGAAATGAATAATGAGATAGATTATGTTCACTCCGTAGAACAAGACAGTTGTAATTACTTGATGGTATACAATTGATGAAATTATTCTTTGTGGAATATTTATTAAGGAATTAATGATATTGTTATAAATTACTAATCCCTAATTATTGTAATGAATAAATGCAATAATATGTTACTTTTATGACTATAAAATTTACGTTATACAATTGATTTCTTGCATTGTATGTAAACATAGTAATTCAATCACGAAGCGATATTTCATTTATGTTTGAAATAGATAGCTTTATAAATAAACTAGGAAGTTTGTTTAGTTATCAGTTAAGTTAACGTTAACTTATTCTATTATTTCATATAAATACAACAAGAATATGAGTTAGTAAACTCATGTCAGTTTCTTTGAATTGATCCATGCATACATTTTTCTCTCTCCTACAGTTTGTAGGATGGAAATATATTTATGAAGTGAATGATTGGATTGTTTACGTATGATTATATCATGTGATATTTTTTTAAATCCAATAAGGATTGATGTATTTTCTAAAAGTGAATGTATTATCTTCGCAAGTTGATTAGTGGGTATATTTACCAATGTACTATCTTGTGTTAGTGTAGGATTTATTTTCCTCACTTTATTTGTATTATCCTACTCGAGATATTCCACCTCACTTGGAGTTTCCCTACAATTATGGGATATGCTTGCTTAGGTGTACACTTGACTACACTATTCTAGGTGTTATTCACCACTTGAGTACACCATTCTAGTTGTTGGTTACCACTATTCTAGGTGGAGATTGCCATTATTCTAGGAGGAGGTTACACATTCACCTCCTATATTTACATCTCTTGCATTATTCTATTTTATCGTATTGAGTTGGAGCTATTTCTGTGTTACTGTAATTATTTCTCTTGTATTTTCATAATTTGCAGTCTTGTATGCTTGCATTGTTTTGTCTTGTAACAATTCATGTCTTGCATCATTCACCTGTGCAATATTCAAACCTGTAGATCTACGACACTTATCCGATATCTTGATGAATTGTATATCATTATTTATGAAAATAAGGGGGCTATCCTTATTAAGTTGAATAAAATACTTGGTTGTTTTATAAATTATTTGGTTGGATATGAAAGTATGTATATTTTGTTTTACAACTAAGTCTAAATAAAGTTAATGGATATCATGGTATGAATTTATTTCTAATTTTATCGATTACTATGAAATGAACAAATATGTACAATGTCAAACATAGTACGATAAGGAAAATAATATAACAAAAAACAATGTTAAGCTATTATTTTACTTTATGAAATGAAATGGACTAATCATATTAATTGATGAACTTATGAGGTTGAGGTCTACACTCATTAAGTAAGGAATGTATCAACTCTATAAAAGACATGGTAGGTTAATCTATAATCAACAATGATACTACATTATGTAAGTTCAAAAATAGGAACTAATAAAGATGATAACTCATGGAGTTACTATTATCCTCTATCAAGAAACTAATATCATGTAACAATACATTATAACCTATCATAAAGATGAAATTATTTACTTTATCTTTCATGGATAAAATTAAGTGTAAACGAAGCATAGGTGTTATGTCCCATCATCCTTTCAATAGTATCATGCCCATGCTAGCATAGGATAGCTATGTAAAGGGTAGTGAGGATGTAATGATGAAATTCATTACGTAGTCATTATCTTTCACATAGGGATCCTAAGGTGGAACTGATAGGATCCTTTCAATTAGAAGACCGAGTCATGATTATTGCTTCTTCAAAACTAAAATTTAATTTATTAAACAAAAAAAAGGAATCCTGATAACTATATCGAGAAGGTTGTGTGGTGATGGGAGGAAGGTTTTGTAGGCTTGTGTGTAGTCTCAAAATTATCTTGCAAAGCAATGCTTACAAACTATGGCCATAGTAATCTAAATGCTAATTGCATTATCTGTTCACCATTTCTCCTAACCTATAGTGTCTAGATCTGGATGGAATTTAAATAAATACTTTATCGGTTGGCACTAAGGAGATGCATAGGTTCTCATAACCTATAAAAATATTTAACCAAAGGTATACAAGCGATACACACTCAGTTAGAGTGATCAAGGGAGATCACGTAGATCTAGTAGACCCTTACAACTACACATGGTTATCAAATGGATTTTAGAATAGTAAAAAATGTTGGATTATTTAGCAACAAGTTAAATATCAATGTTAATTATTAGAATCTCATTAATTGAACTTAAGGGGTTTGTTTAAAAAAATCCCCGTAATTTGGATGAATCATAACATGATTGTTATATTAAATGAAAAAATAATGCATATGCTTGAGTCGGACTGACCTTGAAGGTCAACCCCAATGTGATTGTTATTGAGTGTTACACTACATTTCAAACTCTATGTAGTACATGTGTGTGTGTGTGCGTGCGTGTGCACATGTGCGTGTGCGGTGCGCGTCGCGTGCATGCGTGCGTGCGTGCGTGCGTGCGCGCGCGCGCACATGTGTGTGTGTGTGTGTGTGTGTGTGTGTGTGTGTGTGTGTGTGTGTGTGTGTGTGTGTGTGTGTGTGTGTGTGTGTGTGTGTGTGTGTGTGTGTGGTGTGTGTGTGTGTGTGTGTGTGTGTGTGTGTGTGTGTGAGTGTGAGTGTGATTGAATTGTATAAGCTAGGTTTCCCTTATGCCAATTA
Source organism: Taxus chinensis (assembly GCA_019776745.2). Classification (NCBI taxonomy): domain Eukaryota; kingdom Viridiplantae; phylum Streptophyta; class Pinopsida; order Cupressales; family Taxaceae; genus Taxus; species Taxus chinensis. Next base: position 851,513,325 of record CM034150.1, read on the forward strand.
CACAATGATAACATGTTATAAATACTTTACCATCAAGATGAATGTGTGAGATATAATTTAGAAATAACCCCTCCTATGCAACCCCATATGCACTCCTTAAATGTTGATCTCTCCCTAAGTAGTAAATAGTAAGTAATAACCCAAGTTGTTCAACCCCTAATGATAGTCAATAAGTCATGTATATATATGATTCCCTTGTTTGAATTTCATCATTAACAACTAAAAAGGATGACCCAAAGTGATAAGAAAGGTTTTAGAAAATAAAATAAATGATGTGGCATTTAAAATTTGAGAAAATGGGGGAAAATGATAGAAGTGCCCAAAGGGGACAGTAGTGCATGGGCACTCATGTCCCTAATGGGCGGTAGTGTTTAGGATGCTCATAGGATAAAACAAAAAATACATAATTAGGTCACAGATTCTCCAATATTCATAAGCAAATTGGTCATTCCAAATAAGTAAATACAAAGAGTATGAAAAAGATAAAGCAATGTAAACGAAAAACAAATGTTGATAATGTCTAGTTTTTCTTACTTAGGAATCATGCATGTAACAAATACTTAGAGGCATGACGTAAGTAACAAGTGTGTGGTTTTTTTTCTACACTAGTCAGAAATTTTATAGCATAAGAAGGCCCTAGCATTTTCAAAAATGATAGTTTGAGGAATCCCAACCCTTGTTACAATATCCTCTATAAAATCAAGGATAATTGATTCAATTTATTCCTTGAGTTTCGTAACCTCAATCCACCTATTGAAGTAATCAGTCATTATTAGCACCCATTTCAACCCGCACTTAACACCGTATTGATCATGCCATTAAACTCAAGTCCCCCATTGAGAGAAGAGTTCATCCACTTGAATTAGATGAAGTGGGAGGGCCACCATCTTCTTCTTACCACTAAAAAGAGCACACTCCTTACATTTTTTGACCATTCATGAGCATATGTGAACAATATGGGCCAAATGTATCTACTTTTAAGATTTTCACTATTGTGGCCTTTGTTGAGAAATGTCTGCCAGAGAATCCATTATGGAATTCCACCAAGAATTTGTTCACTTACTTTCCTTAAACACATCTTAGTAACACTACATTCATAAGGAATGGATTGCAACCTCAAATGCCACCTCTTACCCTTACTCAAAGTATAAGGGTATTGATCGGTAGATAATAATCTGACCATTTTGTTTATCTAGTTATTTTATCACTAGGGGGATCTATAGTGGATTGTTTTTTCTCTTCCTCCAAGAGATATGAGTTTTTCTTGATCATTTCCAACATCAATAGCCAACTGCTCACTCACAATGCTTTTCCTTTAACAAACTTGGTGGCCTTGATAGTCACATCATGTTCCATGATTTTTGTCACCCATCCAAATCTCTTTTCACTAATCTCAACCCTAATAATGAATTCTCTCACACTGGTATGGGAGACTAATACCTTAATACGGTTGGTTGTGAGCATATAATTGAATTTCTTAAGAGATCTCATTATAGAAATAAATTGTTAGTCCACATGACTATATTTCAAATCATAATCCTTTAACGTCTAACTGAAGAAGGTTACTGGTTATTATAAACCTTTATCACTTTACTGTGTCAACACCATAATAATACTAGCTTCAGCCCCATAGGTGTATAAGATGAATTCCTTCAAATAATCCAGGTTATTAAGAGTAGGAAATTGAGTGATTACCTCTTTGATGTTGGTAAAAATATCCTTTCCTTCCTTGGTCCATTTAAAAGCCACATCCTTCCTTAGCATTAAGGTGATAGGCTTGAAAAGTCCCAAAAAGTTAAGTATGAAATTCCTAACAAAATTAATCGTGCCAAGGAAAGATTGTAGTGATTTCTTGTGAGCAATGAGAGAGACTGAAAGGTTGAAATCCTTTCTGGTTTGATAAAAATACATTCTTTTTGAGACAACATGACCTAGGAGTCTACCTTGTGGAACCCAAAAATATGCATTTATTTGGGTTGAGGGATACTCCAAAACTCTCTAAATATTTCAAACACTTTCTCAAAATGTTGCATATGATGTTTACCTAATCTTGAGAAAACTATGATATCATCTAAGTAAATAAGGATAATTTTTTTAATATAACCATTGAATTCAATATGAATGGCTCTTTGGAAATTAGCACCTAAATTAGTTAGGCCAAATGAAAATTTTCATAGGCATATGTTCCCCATTGGTTGTGAAAGTTATCTTATGTTGGTCTTCCTCCTTAACTGTGGTTTGGTTGAAGCTGAAATAACAATCTAAAAGAGAGAACCTTTCAACTCCCACCATTTTTTATGGAATTTGGTCCATGAAGGGTAAAGGATAGTGATCTTTTAAGGAGAATATTCAAATATTTAAAATCCACACATAGCTTGATTTCTCCATAACTTTCCTAACAAGAAATAAATTAGCAACCTAAGAGGAATAATTGGTGGGGAATATAATTTTAGCCTCTATGATTTTGGACAATTCTCTTCTCCTTGAGAGGCTCTATTTTGGGATTGATAGGAATTTGCCTTTTTCTAATTGGTTTGACATTGGGGGTCAAGATATATAACATGTTGGGAAAGATTTGGATCAAAGCATTTGATATCTTCATAACTCCAAGGGAAGACATCATTAAATTTCTGACACAAGGAAATAAAATCCTTTCTTTCAACCTCATTACATACCTTTACCATAAATAATTTTTTTCCTTATGAGATGATGACTAGATGGTAGTATTCCTCCTTTGCTATTATATTCTTTCTTTACCCCTTTGAATTCATCTTTAGGGGTGAAGATATCTTCAAGTGTAATAAGTCCTTTAGGAAATTTATTTGTTCTCAACTGAATGATCTTCTCACCCATATCTTTCTCACAATTTAGGTTACAAGTTTGATGAGAACTCTACATCTTTCTATATGATTTGGACAATTTTCTCATCATTGTCAAAAATATTCCAGCTGAATTCATTATCTAGAATTAATGGTCGTACTAGCATCTTAACATGATACTTGTTATATTGCATATGGTATTCAGAAGGAGATAGTTTTGATTCAATAGTGCCATCTGATCTGCTTTTTCATTTACCTTCCTTGTGTTAGTGTAGGTTATTATTTATCTTTTTATTTATTTATTAGGATAATTATTATATTTGTAATAGCCCTACACTTGTTGGGTTATCTTGCTTCAGTGTACTTTTTGGCTAGATTGTCTGCATAGCACAGAACCTACGCAGTCATGAGATAAATCTCTCCTCATTTAACCGGTGAGGCTCCCGTGTCAGATTTGTCAATTTAAGTATGCTAATATCTAAATGGGGTTTTACTTTAACTACCTAGTTCATGAACCATAACTGAATAGTTCTGCAACAAGTAAGCAGCTGTTTAAAGAAAGGAAAATTTATAGAAGAAGGTAATTACATAAACACATAGAAGAAATGGGGAAGATGTGCATCCCAATCAGTAGATGGCAGAGCTGATTGCATGCACATAGAAGAATCCAATAGATATAAACACAAAATTCTAAAACAAAGGCAGCTCTAGATCCAGATCTAAAATAACATAAAGTTTACTAAGAGATCTAAGATTAAAAGTAAGAAACACAGTACACCGTGACACAAAGTTCTCTAGAAACCTACTCCTTTGTATTCCTTTGCTCCAAGTGGCTCTCAGGGGTTCAACACAAAGTCTAGAACACAAGATTTCTGCTTAAAAATTTTGATCATTAACCCGAGAAGGTTCTTCCTCTACTTATAGAATGTAGAGGGGAAATTGCAAGTTGGAAGCTCTTAGTTAGAATTGGCACATGTAGAAGTCAGAGGAAAGAAAAAACTGAAAATCTCCATCCTGGAATTCCTCTTTGCATGACATGTATGATTTGCAACTGAAAATAAAACCTTTTATTTTGCACGTCTGCCACCTATCTCCAAGTAGTTGACTTCTTCAAGTAATGGCTTTTAAACCAATCACTTTAAGTTGTATAATTTAATTGATTGTTAAATTACTTTGTCAGAGGAAAGAATAAGGAAGAGGAAAGCAGTAGTATTATCCTTTTTCATGTCTGCATGGAGCTGATTCAAACCATTAAGCAATAGGGAAACATAAAACGGTTCCACTCTTTCAGAAGATTGTGAGGATTTAACAACTACAGTGTTGTTTCGTGGAGGGGTATCTTTGGGCTTAGGAAAGAGGCCTTTTGATGTATTGGATTGTCCTAGTGATTGTACATATTTCACTAGCCTATTTAATTGCTCAGAAAAATCTCTCAGGTATTCGACTTCTGACATTTGAACTTTAGTTTTCTTGGCATGATCAATAATGTCAAAAGAAGAAATAGATTCAGATACCTGAGCCACTTTCTGTGGTTGAGATGAAGAACTCACATTCTTATCTCTAGGAGCTAAAGAAGAAGGTAAAGCGGTTGCCCCTTATTTATTCATCAGCTAATGCCTCAGCTTGGCGAGTTTGTGATCTTGTAAGTACCTCGCATATGCATGACCATGATAATCTTCACGAACTTTCTCATCGTCATGTTCAAATTTGTAGTTCAGGTAATTAATGTTGGAGTCACCGGCATGATCTATAAAATCATCATCCTTGAGCTGATCAGTGTCAGCTTCCAGGTCTTCTTCATTCATCTCCACATTGTTTCTGGGAGTAGCTTCAATTACTAATCTTTTGGAACCAGCAATGCAGTTCCGGTTATTGTTGAAATTCCAAGCAGGGGCAATATTGTTGCCTTGAGCCATTTGAGCCATTTGGTTTCTTCATCTGCATCATCTCATTTGCTAACTTTTGTAGTAGTGAATCAGAAGTAGTAGCAGAGGATGAATTTTCAGCTCTATAAGTGTTGCTCTTTATTTTTCCAGCCATGATGAGGTCATCTTCAATTTCAACCGCCATGTTTTTGGGTGCTAACAAATCAGAAGGACGTGCTCTTCAAATTTGATAGCTTACTTCAAGAAGTAAAGCATTGATGAAGAACACCTTTTGATTCTCATCATTCAGAGAAGCAGAAGTTGGAATTTTGTACAATAATCTTTGGAATTTTGTAATAAAATCCCGCATGTGCTCATGTGGCTTCTTCTTCAACCGAGTGAGATGAGTTATCAATGTGCTAGTCTTTAGCTGGTTTGAATCTTTTTAGGAACGCATCCCACATAGTATCTCAGTTGGTTATGGTGTCAAGAGCTAGCCGGTAGAACCATTCTCCAACCAAGTCATGCAGAGTCTCTATGAAGAGCTGGACAGATACATCTTCATGTTCGACTACAAGCACTCCATAAGATATGAAAAACGTAGCCAAGTGGTCATTTGGATTCTTCTTTCCATCTCCAAAGAATTTTGAAAAGTTATTTCTCGTCCCTTTAGGTAGATCATCGCATAGGAAGAGTTAGGTTCAGTGGCCCAAAAGTTGCTCCCCATGGGGATAGGTACAATCTGGTTCTGATTTGCCATGACGAATGGAGCACGAATTCTCCTTGTGTAGACTTGGTGAATAATTCCAGCTACCAGATTATGCTAAAGATGATCCGGATCTGGATGAGTGTCTCTACTCTCCTTCCTGGTGAGGGGACTAGATCTGTGGCTTCTAACTTGAGGAGGATGATTGAAATTGAATTGCTCCTGTAGTCTGAAGAAATGATCAGTCATTCCTTGTGCCTTCACAGAACGGGTGAATGGACGCTCAGTCCAGGTTGAGATTTGTATGGAAAGCACTCTGATCTTAAAAAGATAAGCTTTGATCTGCAAAGATAGTTGTTCCCCAGCGGAGTAGCCAAAAACTATTGGCTAGATTTTCAGCATAGCACAAAACCTAGGCAGTCATGAGACAAATCTCCCTCATTTAACCGGTGAGGCTCCCATGTCAGATTGTTTCAATTTAAGTATGCTAATATCTAAATGGGGTTTTACTTTAACTACTCAGTTCATGAACCATAACTGAACATTTCTGCAATAAGTAAGCAACTATTTAAAGAAAGGAAAAGTTATAGAAGAAGGTAATTACATAAACACATAGAAGAAATGGGGAAGATGTGCATCTCAATCAGTAGATGGCCAATTCTCATTGTATTTCATTAAGTTCCATAATAATATGATATTGTTTCTCATTTGACTGCAAAGGTTTATGTAAAGTTATTCTGGTGAATTACTTTCATCTTATTGATCATGGTGTTTGATTAACATCTGAGTTCTTGGCTTGGTACGATATGGGTATAGTTCCTTTTAGAATAATCATAATAGAAGTATTGTGTGGATTTGATTGGTGCATTTTCTACATAATTCCAACCTAAGTTAAGTGGTGGTCCCATGTTTGGAGGTAGTCTTTTTTGGTGGTGGTATTGTGTGTGAAGGTCTTATTGGAGGATTTTCTTAGTCCCTTCTTGTGTTTGCAAGTTCTTGTGTAGTATTCACCATGCTACCCCAATCCCAATCACATTATGGGACTTGTCACTATCAATGTGGTATTAGATTCTAATGGCTAATATGGGACTAACGAAGTTGTAATATAAAATATTGGCTTATTATCCTAATAAGATCCTCTGCTCTTAATAACCCAAGACCTCCATCAAATTATTCTTGTGTTTGATTAACAATCACATGATAACATACGTGTTCAATGGTTTTGAGAGGGGAACCTTATCCTTTCTTTGAGCTCTTATCTTTCATACCTACACTTATTTTATGGAGTTCCCTTTTTTCCTATCCCCCATCCCCATCGTATTTGTACACCATTCTCTATTAGGCCTACTCCTTTGTGAAATTTTCTTCACACTCAAACTATCCTTTGTCTACTTCTTGATTATTCAACTACCTTTATTAAAGCTTCATCATCTCTGTTCTATTCTAGCAGTGTCATGATTTTCTCTACGATGTCCAACAACAATGGCATTGAAACTCCTAGGCCTTGTAAATCCTTCATGTATGTGTCACTTCCCATTAATCATTTATATTCCCTTGTTTCTTGTCTCAAAACTCATATCCTTCATTACTTGTTATCTCTTGGGATTTAAACTTTAGTGTATGCCTAAGCAACACCTTTTACACTATCATACACATGGCTACACTATAACCCATTTGATAGACTATCATTTTTATATTAACTTATTATACTATTAAATTCCTTCTATACCTTTAACATGAAGTGCATATGAAAGGAGTTTTGATGGTTTTTGTCATATACGCTTTTATTTCTTACAAATATAAATCAAGCCACAAAATTCTCAAGCCTTTCACTAATAAAATTTTCACCAACTATTGGGGAATTATTTAATAAGCTTTCACATGTTTCTACATCAAATTTGGCATGATTACCTAATGTTGAAGATGAGTTTGATAAATCTTGGTGCTTTGACAGAATTGAAGAAGTCAGTGAAGTGTTCATGTTATTGAAATTATCTATCAATAATGTTGTTGTGAGAAAAATCATGTCGTGCAATGTGAGGTCCTACTTTGGAATGGCGGCTCAATACAATTTCATATCCCCTATTAAAAACATGAGGAACTGTAAATTAGCATGGAATTTTGGGTGTACATGCAGACTCTCGGGACTAAGCCACCCAAAACGACACCCTTGTTAGGTTGTTTCCTACAAGAAAATTAGGTGATAGTGGTGTACAAACTGATCTAGAATGGAAGCCTATAGGAGTGGTTGGTGGCTACATGTGTTGTCCCACGTGTTGTAGCTTTGGCTCGATCTTGAAATTACTACTATTTAACTTCGGATTTCATATTATATCTCTCTTTAACAATATATTAATCATAATTATCATTGTATATGGTATTATAATTTTATCTTTATGAATAATATTGCATAAGTAGATTCTATTTAAGATTTGTATTTATTTTGGGGTTATTTCCAGGTTTGGGATTCATGAATGAATGTAGTATACACATTATTGACTATTGTATATACCATTGGCATGTAAATGCTTGCATTAAACAATGTATGTCTTTGGTTTTGTTTTTACTTGGTCAACCACTTTTTCTTAGAAATAATTTTATTTACATTTCTTAAATGTTTTCTATTGTGCCCATATATTTTATCCATCACAACATAGAAATTGATTATGAATTCATACAACATGTTCCCATTATAACGATCCTTCAATTTAAGGTATGTTTTGTAATGATGAAAAAAGAGAAATTGTAGTTTTTAGTCGCAACACCTTTGAAGTAAAACTTAACACTAATAGTGCTTGTGGATAATGACATTTAAATATTTGAGCTCTTTTCACCATTTGTAAATCTCATTAGTGATTGTCCAATAAGGTTTCACTTGTTTCTTCGTCTAATTTGGCACAAATACCTAATGTTGAATATGAATTTGACACATTGTGGTCCTTTGACGTAACTAAAGAAGTTGGTGAAGCATCCATGTTATTGAAGTTATCTACCAATAATGTTATTGTGAGAAAAAAACATGTCGTACAATTCGAGGCCCTTCATTGGAATGACATCTCCATACAATTTCATATCCCATATTAAAAACATATCGACAGGATTTCAATTCAATTCTTGAAATAATATAATTGTAGTAATCCCAAATACTTGCTATGCCACTAAAAGGTAAGGCTTTATAGGGTTGCATCTATTAATAATTTAAATACTAAAACATTGCATAAAATAAGATGATCATTTTTATAAATACTTAATATCTACGTTTGTAATGTTGTAATTAAGAATTAATTAGTGTACCCCCATTGGGTCCAACCACGTTGTGCTCACCTCATACCGCACACGAGAGGGTTCATCAACGATATAATAGTATCCACAAATTCTCAATCCTTTCACCACCAAATTTGTCTCCATCTTCTAAGGAATGCTTTGATAATTTTTCATTTCTTTATTCATTAAATTCAACATAGTTAAGTGATGTCAATGACTTGGACAAAACTTGAGAAAAAAAAGTAACGTGAACTTGAAGAAATTTGTAAACATTTATTATAGATCTAATTTTTCTTTTATTTCGCATGAAAAACAAGTAGTCCGTTGTGTTTTATGTTCCCAAAAAAAATTTGGAGCTAGAGGATGGTTGAAAATGCTATGAGTTCCATTGAAACATGATAAAATAATAAAAACAATCCCAACTCGTGATTTAATGTTAGTATTAGCAGGCTGATACTAACGAAAAATTCAACTTCAAGACTAAAAGCATTTATGAAACAAAGAATGCGATCGTCTATTTTCCGTCTAGATTTCCTTTCCCTCATATTGTTTTTCCCTCTATCTCTTTCTTTGTTACTTTGGTTTCTGTTGTAATTTTTCTCCTTTTATCCTTCGTATCAGTGTGTCCATATTACCATTCCCAAAATTCTTACTAAGAGTGTTGTTGAGCACAGCTTTAGTGCTCAATCAATGTCACAAATACATGAAACAACTCTATTCCCTGACACCTATTAGGAACAATATTTATGTATCCACAATATTTACTTTCCTACACATTCCTATCAAATAACTTAAACTCTTTCGACCAATAATCTAAATTGGGTTGTGGCATGCAGAAATTCTATAGTTTCACGCAATATGTATACACAAACTTCACTATATAATTTCTTTGCATGAATGATGCATTATATATTTTATTGGTTTAATCCCATTCTCCCCTTACTCTTAAGATATTTTTTATCATTTTTTTGGTAACAAAGTTCATGCCTTTAAATTGAACCCATTATGTCTCCATCACTTTTCATTCCTCCATCCACTCCCTTTCCGAGTTCACATTGCACTGCTTGTGTGCGATGGCTTTGGTCGAGAAACAATCTTCTAGCTACATAAAGAACCTTCGTACTAATAATGGGGGGCGTACTTTAACAATGATTTTTCTTTCTTTTTGGCACCTCAAGGCATTATTCACCAACATTATATTCCTCATACTCCATAACATAATGGCTTCTAGCAGAATGGAAGAATATAACTTTAAAGGAAATGGCTAACTGTATGATGCATTCTAGAGATTTACCTCCTATCCACTGGGAAGAAGCAGTTAATTGTGCTAACTACATTCAAAATCACACACCACACAAAGTAGTTAATTGGGCAAAAGTAGTTAATTGTGCTAACTATATTTAGAATTACACACCACACAAAGCACTTGAGAATTTGAGTCCAGAGGAATTTTAGTCCAACACTAAGCCAAATGTCTCATTTTTTCACGTATTTAGGAGCCATGCTTGGGCCTTTGTGCCAAAGAAGAAAAGGAAAGCCTTAGATAAGAAGAACAAACCCTTGATCTTTGTAGGGTATTGTGAGGACATGAGAGCTTATCAAATTTTAGATCCTGATACTCATGACGTTATTTTTTGAACACATGTTTAGTTTGATGAGCACTTCACTCCTCATGATTCTTCATATTTTTCCATGCCTCCTTCATCTCATCTTGAGGATCCTTTCTTTGAGGAGGTTGATGAGGAGGTTATAGATACCGCTAAGGATATTATTCCCACTGATGTTGTCACCATGCCTAAGTGGTCTCATACTACAGTTTCTGAGGAAACACCTTTCATATAGGATCTTCCACCCACTAGGCATCATCATGCACATTATACAGATTTTAGAATTTTGTGTCAGGAATTTTATGAGGATCCACAATCCTTTTCAAAGGCTCATGGGATACAACATTGGGATGATGCAATGACAACTGAGTATTCTTCTTTGATGAAGAATCATACTTGAAATTTGGTATCTCTTCCTAAAGGAAGAAAGATGGTTACATGTAAGTGGGTATATCTAACCAAATACATAGCTGATGGGTCCATTGAAAATTATAAGGCTCGTTTTGTTGTAAAGGGTTTTTCACAAGTTGAAGGTATTGATTACTTTGAGAATTTTGCACCCATTGCTAAGATGGATTCTGCACACAGGTTGTACTTGCTATTGTTGCATCACAAGGGTGGCCCGTATACTAGATGGATGTGAAGAGTGCCTTCTTACATGAATATTTACAAGAGGAAATATAAATGGAGCAACCAGAAGGATTTTTTCAGGACTCTTCTCTTATTTATATGCTTCGAAGGTCTCTCTACGGTCTCAAACAAGCTCCGCAGGCTTGGTATGAGAAGATGGATTATTTTCTTCTATCTACTAGTTTTGTTTGTTGTCACTCTGATCATACAGTATATCTCCAACATGTTGGTGAGGATATTGTGATACTTATTTTGTATGTTGATGATCTGTTACTTACTGACAACTCTTCTTCCCACATTCAAACTATTCAGAGGGCTCTTTCTATGCAGTTTGACATGAAAGATATTAGGTTATTGCATTATTTCCTTGGTTTGTAGATTTCTCAGAAAGATTCAGGGATTCATTTTAGTCAGTAAAAGTACACCCATGGTCTTCTTCAACACTTTGATATGGCTGATCGCAAACCAAACCCATCTCCTTTTCATTCTGGGGTTACTCTTACTTCCACATGTACCACACCACTTTGTGATCCTACATTATATAGGCAGTTGGTTGGAAGTCTCATGTACTTGACCCATACTCGCCCTGATATTTCATTTACAGTAGGGATTCTATCTCAGTTTGTACATTCTCCCCATAGTAGTCACTAAAAGGCTACTAAAAGGATTTTGTGATATTTTCAAGGCACTTCCCACTTTGGCCTACACTACACTAGGGCTTCTACTCAGTTGGTTGGATATACAGATTCAGATTGGGTAGGTTCTACTGATGACAGGTGTTCCACTTCTAGCTATCTTTTTTGTCTTAGTTATTCTCCAGTTGTTTGGGCGTGCAAAAAGCAACAGGCTATTGCACTTTCATCTTCAGAGGAAGAGTACAGGGAAGCAATTACAACGAGTCAGTAGATTCTTTGGCTTTGATAGTTATTGATAGAGTTTGGATTCCCATAGTATTCACTGACTGTACTTTGATGTGATAATCAAAGTGTAATTCACATTTCTTGCAACCATGTTGAGCACCAGTGAACCAAGCATATTAAGATACAGATACACTTCATTTGTCAGCACATTCAGGATGGAGTTATGTGCTTGGAATACATTTTGACTCAGCAGCAGGTGGTGGACATCTTTACGAAGCCTTTTGCATCACCTTGCTACCTTGAGTTGCGTGGAATGCTTGGAGTTTCAGTTATTTTTAGGAGATGTTCATGAGAACATATACCTTCTTCTTCTTCTTTCTCTTTCCTTCTAGCAAGATTATTTCCTTCTTTTGTTTCAATATTTCTTCATGGATATATTGTACATGAGTACCTCATCAGACCTAATTACCGGGACTCATACTTTGGACATGCTACTTATATTTTGGCCCCTAGCTTCACTTGAGGGGGGGGGGGTGTTAGAGTAGGTATTTACCTTAGCTCATGTTCACCTAGGTACTTTATTTTTATTTATTTAGATATTAGGGGGATATTATCTAGTTGTTAGGTATAGTTCTTTCCTTGATCTATGGTATTGACTAGATCCTTGATATCTAGTTCTTTCCTAAATCTTTGGTCTTGATTAGTTCTTTGATGACTAGTTCTTTCCTTGATTTATGGCTTCATCTACGACCTTGAATTGTTCTTTGATTGCTATTCTTTGTCTATATAAGCAACGCCCATTCTCATTATATTTCATTAAGTTCCATAATAATATGATATTGTTGCTCATTTGTTTGCAAAGGTTTATGTAAAGTTATTCTGGTGAATTTCTTTCATCTTATTGATCATGGTGTTTGATTAACATCTGAGTTCTTGGCTTGGTACGATATGATTATAGTTCCTTTTAGAATAATCATAATAGAACTATTGTGTGGATTTGATTGGTGCATTTTCTGCATAATTCCAACCTAAGTTCAGGGGTGGTCCCATGTTTGGAGGCAGTCTTTTTTGGTGGTGGTATTGTGTGTGAAGGTCTTATTGGAGGATTTTCTTAGTCCCTTCTTGTGTTTGCAAGTTCTTGTGTAGTATTCACCATGCTACCCAATCCCAATCACATTATGGTACTTGTCACTATCAATGTGGTATTAGATTCTAATGGTTAATATGGGACTAACGAAGTTGTAATATAAAATATTGGCTTATTATCCTAATAAGATCCTCTGCTCTTAATAACCCAAGACCTCCATCAAATTATTCTTGCGTTTGATTAACAATCACATGATAACAGACGTGTTCAATGGTTTTGAGAGGGGAACCTTATCCTTTCTTTGAGCTCTTATCTTTCATACCTACACTTATTTTATGGAGTTCCCTTTTTTCCTATCCCCCATCCCCATCATATTTGTACACCATTCTCTATTAGGCCTACTCCTTTGTGAAATTTTCTTCACACACGAACTATCCTTTGTCTACTTCTTGATTATTCAACTACCTTTATTAAAGCTTCATCATCTCTGTCCTATTCTAGCAGTGTCATGATTTTCTCTACGATGTCCAACAACAATGACATTGACACTCTTAGGCCTTGTCAATCCTTCATGTATGTGTCACTTCCCATTAATCCTTTATATGCCCTTGTTTCTTGTCTCAAAACTAGGGATCAAAATCATATAAGACACTCTTACTCACCTTAGAAAACATTATACTAAAGGCATAGAAACATCTCAAATATTTAAACACAACCCTAAAATAGCCCACTATTTCATAATATGAAGTTGAAATATGTCACATATGCATGGCACTAAGTGTGAAGGTTCAAAGGAAGGATCACATCTAGATTGCACATCATTATGGTTATGCATTCATGTAGGAAGAGACACAAATACATTCATATTGATGTTTGTTTCAGAGTATTGGTATGCAGTGTAACTCTCCCTTGCATTGGGATAGTGATGAGGTCAGTCCAAGCACATATTTATGACTATATTTTACTATGTATTATTGTTTATGTGCATTGTTAGAGAAAAGATAAAAGAGAGATCACACAGGGTTCGCCACATCAAATCTCAAACACCCTAAAAACATATTATAGACATACGAGAATCACTCTAGAAGTATGTAGAATCATAGCATCCTCCAAACACAACTAAAAAACTCATATACTGTCATCTAACGATAATGGCCATATGACCCCTCCACTTCAAGATTATTTTCACTAAAGAAATTGACAACACATTTATGAGTTGGTTTTAGTCACCTACATTCACATTTCATATTAAAGTATAATATTGTTGGATCTTTCCATTGTGCATTATATAGATTTATCTTTCTATATTCACTCTCTAGAAAAATTCAATTAAATCCTAATATTGTTATATTTATTTATTAATCTAAATTATGACATATTTTGATTTATTATATATATCTTAGTTGTTAAATAATCAAAACACTCCCTTAGAACCATATTTATATGCCTTTGGTACCCCTATAATTATACACTTTTGGGGATCTTCTTTTTGTGGGCCCTTCTAACCCATCTTTTGGTTTCCCAAGGTTTTGAGGCCTTCTTTGTTGGATTTTCTCACATAAGACCATCTCACATTTTTTTTGGTTGTATCAAGTATTTATTAGAGCATTGAAAAATGAAATGGTTTCAAACTTGCATGGTATTCAACTTTCTTTTGAATTTGTTTTATACTTGGTGTGTTGACTTTAAAGATTTGTTCAAATAAGGGACCTAATAAAAAGAGGGATAACATAGGCCTTTCAAAAGGTGTTGCTACTTTATAAGGAAGGAGATTAATTTACGAGAGATTCATGTAGAATGGTTTTTGGAGTCATGAGGTTGACAAACAAAATTATGCAATCATATTCAACCTAGTTGACATTTGCAAGGAATATGCACTAATAATCTCAAAAGAGTATCACAAATGTTGCAAATATTTTCTATTTATGGTGAATTTTGTAGGTTTCATTTGCTAGGAAAAACTTTCTCATAAAACATATTTGAGGCTATTCATAATGTTCACAACGACGAAGAGAAGAAGAGAGTGTTATGAATGAGAAGAAAACCCTCTTTTAACAAACTATAAACAAAGGAGTTAATATTATTCCCTAATTAGCCAAGGGAGACGGATTTATACGGAGAAGATAAAAAGCAGAGCAGCGCTCATAATTCCTACGCTAAAAAAGAGATTGATTGACGGCGCTACGGTGGCGGCGGCGCTTGCGTCCGTTGTGGGTGTGGATTCAAGAACGGAAACGCTGAACTTCATTCCGTCGGAGCAGTGACCAGGAGTGGCGCAGATGAAATAATGCGTTCCTGCTTTCTTAAGATGCACCACCGTGTTTCCGCTGTCATCTCGGACAAGTGGATTTGAAGGCACGCAGGATTGGTACCCCGCTGAATCCGTCTCCACCACCGAATGCTGAGACTTTGTGTAATACAAGGCTGCCACAAACCAAAGAAATCATTTCATTATTAAAATCATTCATGACGGGTCAAGAAAAAGAAGATTTGGGTGTGCTTACCCAGAGTGTCCCCAACGTAAAATGTTTTACTGTCTGCCCATTTCTGATAGGTACCGTTCAGGCTCCATGAGCCTGTATCTCCAACCTTATGCTCGGTTGCCAAGCAGGCTTGAATAATAACAGAGAACAAAGCGGTAAAGAGCAGTGCCATTTTATTAGGATAGGAAATTTGCGTGGGAAAACAAGAAATGGTGAATAGTCTTTATAGCCGGGAAGAAGCTGAGGAGGAATCAGAAAGAAAGACGTGCGTAAGTTGTAGGTTTTGGTGAAATAAGGTTCGTTTCTTAGCAGTGTCGATGAGTATCAATTGAAGGGCCCGCCACCAATTACAGGACCCAAAAACTACCTCTACTTGTCGGCTACTTATCACAATTTATGCCATTTAAACTTTCCATAAAGGCTTTGGGATGGTTTCAAACCCATTTATTCTTCGTACACAGCTACGTGGTGTGTCTACATATAAAAGTAAAATTAGGGTTTTATTAACTAGCAATCTTACCAAGGGGTGCAAGTGATAGTAGTAAAAGAAGTAATTGTTTCTTTTGTATCTAAAAGTCAAGGATTAGATGGAAATGTATATAGAAGGCAGGGCACTCAAACATTATTTTTAAAAGGAGGGAGCATCAATTATTGATTCCAGAAAAAGATGTAAGTATTGAAACATGTGAAAAAGAGAAAGTTTTATGACATGAAGGTAGAAGGATGAAGCAACAACTTGGAGACATAAAGATTAGAAAAAGTGTACAAGAGGTGTAGAGCCAAGAGATGATTGCTCCTATTTTCTCCCGAGGTGGATAACATGTTCCACAAAACATCTTGGACTACCTTTTGAACGAAGAGGTCGGCGATATAAGGAGGTGGTTTTGGCTTCAAATTCTTAAGACATATAATTGTAAGCCCCGTGTCAATCTTTATCTCTGATGTCAATACCTTCATATAGCCTTATAACAAGGATTGATAGAGCGTCAGGGAATAAAGAGCATGTTTTTGAAAAATAAACATGATAGGTTTGATTATCATAAAAGAAGGTGAACGAGATGCAAACACTATAATCGACCACAGGTTATGTTTTTGCCACTATCGTCATCACCAAATAAGTTGGGATAAGACAAAACAACACTAACATATTGAAGCCATTATAATTGTTTGTAGGTTTGGTTTTGTCTATTTTAGAAGCATCCTTCTCAGAGGGAATCAAGGAGGATGTGGGGGAAGATCTCACTTTCGTCAAACATGGAGATTGTCAGGAAGAGGTTAAGTGAGGTAGAAAATCCAATGCCAATGTAATCTTGTTGATGAATTATTTTTAGCAAGAACTTGAAAATGTCATAACTTGTGCTCTGAGTGTCCATTGTTTTTAAGCCACTTGTTTCGATGAGACGAATGCACCGGTCAACCCACCCTACTAGGAGCACATTTAGGCACATTTTCGGGCCCGAAATCTGCCATCTGAAGGCCGAAAAATTAGGATCTAAGTTGTATTTCATTTTTTCCTATTTTAGGGCATTAGTAAATTTTAGTCTCTTGAATGCATAGTAGGTTAGAAAGTTGGAAATTCCTCTAATTTAGGCATGTAGAAGATGCGTGGAAATTTCTGCATCTGTACAAATAAGCATGCGAACTTACTAAGAATAGCAGGTTCTAGTAAATTGCTAAAATTAGTAAATTCCGCCACCTAGAGTAGATTTAGTCAAAGTTGGTTAGATTTTTCTTGGCAACTTGAGTTGGGAGTTGTTTTCCTATTTATGAAGCATTGTAATTCATGATTCAATAATGAAGAAGGAGATTTATTTTCTTTGAGTTCAAGATATTTGCAGTGTATTGAGTTTGTGTTAAAGTTTGCGTTGACTTTAAAGATTTGTTCAAATAAGGGACCTAATAAAAAGAGGGATAACATATGCCTTTCAAA
This sequence comes from Taxus chinensis, assembly GCA_019776745.2. NCBI lineage: Eukaryota > Viridiplantae > Streptophyta > Pinopsida > Cupressales > Taxaceae > Taxus > Taxus chinensis. The sequence continues at coordinate 851,530,576 of CM034150.1, forward strand.
AGGTGTTGCTACTTTCTAAGGAAGAAGATTAATTTACGAGAGATTCATATAGAATGGTTTTTGGAGCCATGAGGTTGACAAACAAAGTTGTGCAATCATATTCAACCTAGTTGACAGTTGCGAGGAACATGCACTAATAATCTCAAAGAAGTATCACAAATGTTGCAAATATTTTCTATTTATGATTAATATTTTAGGTTTCATTTGCTAGGAAAAACTTTCCCATAAAACATATTGAGGCTATACATAATGTTCACAACAATGAAGAGAAGAAGAGAGTGTTATGAATGAGAAGAAAACCCTCTTTTAACAAACTATAAACAAAGGAGTTAATTACGCCGAAGGTGTCCCCCTATGGGAAAGGCCCTCATGGATGTTTCTATGACTATGTTAAATTTGACGGTTTGACGGCCATCTGGACGTTTTCGTGTTTTCCGGGTGGAATTCCAATGGTTTTTCAGAAAAAATTGTATGAGATGGGCTTGCTCAGCTTAAAGTCTCGGCTCTAAAGACACTCCACTAAGTGGTATGAACTCTATTCCTTTTTTCTCCCTGTCAAATACCATTTTTCTCGACTGTCAAGAGGAAGTAGCTACGGCAGAAGATTCCTTCCTCGGATCGAGATCATTCTCTAGCTACAGTCTTGGATTGAATTCTTGTAATTTTCCAAACAGAGATAATACCATCTGACTGTGGGATATTGAGGTCAGTAAATGCCGCCATGATAATAATCTCAATGATACCAGAGTAGTTTTGTCAGGCGCTAATTGATTTTAAAAGAGCCCCCAAGTGTTTATGTTTCTATTGCCTGATACTGTGCTGACAAGAGAAGAGAAAAATTTGTTGTATGTGTGGGATCCCAGGAATTTTAGAAGGTATCTGAGATTCTCATTAGGAAATGAGTTCAATACATTACACAGTACTGTAAAATGTAATGATAAGAAGATTTATGTTTGTCACGATTTGAAGGAGAGAGCTTTTGATTTGAGGATGGGTGGGGCACCGCTAGATGAAGTAAAGATGGATTTAGGGAAGAAGAAAGTTCCTTGCTAATGGGAAATAGTTGGAAGATTGTTTATCCGATGGAGAGATCCTGTAAATTATGGAGTCCAGAAAAATCTGTGCATCTTCTCGGTTTCTAACAATTAGTTGGAGCCCATCCGTATTATCTGTGGATGGCAAATCACTTATGTTTTATGAGCAATTTCATAAATCCAGGGGAAGTCGAAATGGTTGTTGCCCTTTTAACTTGGATGACAGCTAAAGGAGAGAGCCCTGAGCAGATAAATGTCCTTATAGCATATAATGGATGGGTATGCTTCCTTTATTTACCTTTGGAATTTCATTTTTGTCATGAAAGACCTTAGCTTTTGCAGTTGGATTGAAGTTTACAACTTACAAGCAGTGTACAAGGGAATATAGGACAATTGGCAGAAGGTCGAGTAGCTGGGTAGGAAGACTGTGAGCTTAGTGGGGACCTCGCTTGCATAATAAATCTGGTGGGATATTGCTAACTTCTTTTAGGGTTAAATATATTATAAAATTTAGATGCTTGAATTTTACTTATTTTCACTAGGTACTTGCAATATTTTTGTCCCCCTAGGGTAAAAATGGGCACACATTCGTAAGCAAAGTCCTGGTGAAGATCTTCCCCAATGGAGAATCCCGTAATTTCTACACACCCATCACAAATACATACTTCTTTTTCAATATCCCCACCAATACTGCATTTGCGAGGGGCCTGAGTCTCTCCATCGACAACAAGTTCCACATCAGCGACACCTACCTGTTGTTGCTACTGCCCAACCACCTCATTCCCATCAACTACCTGGCCTCCAACTTGTGACATTCATAGGGGATTAATCCAAGTTTAAAGCACGCCAGGTGGTGGTTGCACACAACAATAGAAAACAATAGTCTTGAGCAACATCACAAACCCAAAATGGAGAAAAAGCTCATCAAACTGATCCTAATAAAACCTAAATATAGTACGTTTAGTCACAACGCAAGGTATGAATTTTTTATTTCTGTTTTGTTTTGTTTTTTTTTGTTTTATCACATGGAAATCAATTGTATACTTATTGACCTTCAGTTTAATTATTTTGTGGACAGGGATGTGTAAAGGACAATGAACATGTCATATCTAGTACCCACTACCTTTATATTCTATAGGATCCTAATTGGAGATAATGAGATGTAAAAATCTATATCATGGTTTGGTAGAGGGCCTAAGGCATTGCCCACTCATTTTTTAGATGATTTGAATGTATTCCACATTTAATATTTGCATATTGAGAGACATTTATGTCTGAGAAGATTGTGCGGGGTTGGTGCATAAAATTCTTAGGTTTATGTATGGAGTAAGTGTGGAGAATTCTCTCGCTTAACAATTATGGATTGAGAGTTTCCTTTCCATCAAAATTTCCTCAAACTCATCCTTCATTACTTGTTATCTCTTGGGATTTAAACTTTAGTGTATGCCTAAGCAACACCTTTTACACTATCATACACATGGCTAGACTACAACCCATTTGATAGACTATCATTTTTATTTTAACTTATTCTACTAAAAAATTTCTTCTATACCTTTAACATGAAGTGCATATGAAAGGAGTTTTGGTGGTTTTTGTCATATACGCTTTTGTTTCTTACAAATATAAATCAAGCCACAAAATTCTCAAGCCTTTCACTAATAAAATTTTCACCAACTATTGGGGAATTCTTTAATAAGCTTTCACTTGTTTCTTCATCAAATTTGGCATAATTACCTAATGTTGAAGATGAGTTTGATAAATCTTGGTGCTCTGACAGAATTGAAGAAGTCAGTGAAGCATTCATGTTATTGAAATTATCTACCAATAATGTTGTTGTGAGAAAAATCATGTCATGCAATGTGAAGTCCTACTTTGGAATGGCAGCTCAATACAATTTCATATCCCCTATTAAAAACATGAGGAACTGTAAATTAGCATGGAATTTTTGGTATACATGCAGACTCTCGGGACTAAGCCACCCAAAATGACACCCTTGTTGGGTTGTTTCCTACAAGAAAATTAGGTGATAGTGGTGTACAAACTGATCTAGAATGGAAGCCTATAGGAGTGGTTGGTGGCTACATGTGTTGTCCCACGTGTTGTAGCTTTGGCTCGATCTTGAAATTACTACTATTTAACTTCAAATTTCATATTATATCTCTCTTTAACAATATATTAATCATAATTATCATTGTATATGGTATTATAATTTTATCTTTATGAATAATATTGCATAAGTAGATTCTATTTAAGATTTGTATTTATTTTGGGGTTATTTCCAAGTTTGGGATTCATGAATGAATGTAGTATACACATGATTGACTTTTGTATATACCCTTGGCATGCAAATGCTTGCATTAAACAATGTATGTCTTTGGTTTTGTTTTTACTTGGTCAACCACTTTTTTGTAGAAATAATTTTATTTAAATTTCTTAAATGTTTTTTATTGTGCCCATATATTTTATCCATCACAACATAGAAATTGATTATGAATTCATACAACATGTTCCCATTATAACGATTCTTCAATTTAAGGTATGTTTTGTAATGATAAAAAAAGAGAAATTGTAGTTTGTAGTCGCAACACCGTTGAAGTAAAACTTAACACTAATAGTGCTTGTGGATAATGACATTTAAATATTTGAGCTCTTTTCACCATTTGTAAATCTCATTAGTGATTGTCCAATAAGGTTTCACTTGTTTCTTCGTCTAATTTGGCAAAAATACCTAATGTTGAATATGAATTTGACAAATTGTGGTCCTTTGACGTAACTGAAGAAGTTGGTGAAGTGTCCATGTTATTGAAATTATCTACCAATAATGTTATTGTGAGAAAAAAAACATGTCGTACAATTCGAGGCCCTTCTTTGGAATGACATCTCCATACAATTTCGTATCCCATATTAAAAACATATCGACTGGATTTCAATTCAATTCTTGAAATAATATAATTGTAGTAATCCCAAATACTTGCTATGCCACTAAAAGGTAAGGCTTTATAGGGTTGCATCTGTTGACAATTTAAATACTAAAACATTGCATAAAATAAGATGATCATTTTTATAAATACTTAATATCTACGTTTGTAATGTTGTAATTAGGAATTAATTGGTGTATGCCCATCGGGTCCAACCATGTTGTGCTCGCCTCATACCGCACATGAGAGTGTTCATCAACGATATAATAGTATCCACACATTCTCATTCCTTTCACCACCAAATTTGTCTCCATCTTCTAAGGAATGCTTTGATAATTTTTCATTTCTTTATTCATTAAATTCAACATAGTTAAGTGATGTCAATGACTTGGACAAAACTTGAGAAACAAAAGTAACGTGAACTTGAAGAAATTTGTAAACATTTATTATAGATCTAATTTTTCTTTTATTTTGCATGAAAAACAAGTAGTTCGTTGTGTTTTATGTTCCCAGAAAAAATTTGGAGCTAGAGGATGGTTGAAAATGCTATGAGTTCCATTGAAACATGATAAAATAATAAAAACAATCCCAACTCATGATTTACTGTTAGTATTAGTAGGCCAATACTAACGAAAAATTCAACTTCAAGACTAAGAGCATTTATGAAACAAAGAATGCGATCGTCTATTTTCCGTCTAGATTTCCTTTCCCTTGTATTGTTTGTCCCTCTATCTCTTTCTTTGTTACCTTGGTTTCTGTTGTAATTTTTCTCCTTTTATCCTTCGTATCAGCGTGTCCATATCACTGATCTCATCCATGCCATAATATGCTTTCCAGAATTTCAATAAATTCTTAACCATATCTTCCAACACATATTACCATTCACAAAATGCTTACTAAGAGTGTTGTTGAGCACAACTTTAGTGCTCAATCAATGTCACAAATACATGAAACAACTCTATTCCCTGACACCTATTAGGAACAATATTTATGTATCCACAATATTTACTTTCCTACACATTCCTATCAAAGAACTTAAACTCTTTCGACCAATAATCTAAAATGGGTTGTGGCATGCAGAAATTCTATAGTTTCATGCAATATGTATACACAAACTTCACTATATAATTTCTTTGCATGAATGATGCATTATATATTTTATTGGTTTAATCCCATTCTCCCCCTACTCTAAGATATTTTTTATCATTTTTTTGGTAACAAAGTTCATGCCTTTAAATTGAACCCTTTATGTCTCCGTCACTTTTCATTCCTCCATCCACTCCCTTTCCGTGTTCACATTGCACTGCTTGTGTGCAATTGCTAGTATTATTCCCTAATTAACCAAGGGAGACGGATTTATACGTAGTAGATAAAAAGCAGAGCAGCGCTAATAATTCCTACGCTAAAAAAGAGATTGATTGAAGGCGCCAACGCTACGGTGGCGGCGGCGCTTGCGTCCTTTGTGGGTGTGGATCCTGGGGAAGTCGAAGTTGTGGAGGAATCAAGAACGGAAACGCTGAACTTCATTCCGTCGGAGCAGTGACCAGGAGTGGCGCAGATGAAGTAATGCGTTCCTGCTTTCTTAAGAGGCACCACCGTGTTTCCGCTGTCATCTTGGAAAGGTGGATTTGAAGGCACGCAGGATTGGTACCCCGCTGAATCCGTCTCCACCACCGAATGCTGAGACTTTGTGTAATACAAGGCTGCCACAAACCAAAGAAATCATTTCATTATTAAAATCATTCATGACCGGTCAAGAAAAAGAAGATTTGTGTGTGCTTACCCAGAGTGTCCCCAACGTAAAATGTTTTACTGTCTGCCCATTTCTGATAGGTACCGTTCAGGCTCCATGAGCCTGTATCTCCAACCTTATACTCGGTTGCCAAGCAGGCTTGAATAATAACAGAGAACAAAGCGGTAAAGAGCAGTGCCATTTTATTAGGATAGGAAATTTGCGTGGGAAAATAAGAAATGGTGAATAGTCTTTATAGCCGGGAAGAAGCTGAGGAGGAATCAGAAAGAAAGACGTGCGTAAGTTGTAGGTTTTGGTGACAGAAGGTTCGTTTCTTAGCAGTGTCGATGAGTATCAATTCAAGGGCCCGCCACCAATTACAGGACCCAAAAACTACCTCTACTTGTCGGCTACTTATCACAATATATGCCATTTAAACTTTCCATAAAGGCTTTGGGATGGTTTCAAACCTATTTATTCTTCGTACACAGCTACGTGGTGTATCTACATATAAAAGTAAAATTAGGGTTTTATTAACTAGCAATCTTACCAAGGGGTGCAACTGATAGGAGTAAAAGAAGTAATTGTTTCTTTTGTATCTAAAAGTCAAGGATTAGATGGAAATGTATATAGAAGGGAGTGCACTCAAACATTATTTTTAAAAGGAGGGAGCATCAATTATTGATTCCAGAAAAAGATACAACACATGAAAAAGAGAAAGTTTTATGACATGAAGGTAGAAGGATGAAGCAACAACTTGGAGACATAAAGAATAGAAAAAGTGTACAAGAGGTGTAGAGCCAGGAGATGATTGCTCCTATTTTCTCCCGAGGTGGATAACATGTTCCACAAAACATCTTGGACTACCTTTTGAACGAAGAGGTCAGCGATACAAGAAGGTGGTTGTGGCTTCAAATTCTTAAGACATATAATTGTAAGCCCCGTGTCAATCTTTATCTCCGATGTCAATACCTTCATATAGCCTTATAACAAGGATTGATAGAGCGTTAGGGAATAATGAGCATGTTTTTGAAAAATAAACACGATAGGTTTTATTATCATAAAAGAAGGTGAACGAGATGCAAACACTATAATCGACCACAGGTTATGTTTTTGCCACTGTTGTCATCACCAAATAAGTTGGGATAAGACAAAACAACACTAACATATTGAAGCCATTATAATTGTTTGTAGGTTTGGTTTTGTCTATTTTAGAAGCATCCTTCTCAGAGGGAATCAAGGAGGATGTTGGGGAAGATCTCACTTTCGTCAAACATGGAGATTGTCAGGAAGAGGTTAAGTGAGGTAGAAAATCCAATGCCAATGTAATCTTGTTGATGAATTATTTTTAGCAAGAACTTGAAAAGGTCATAACCTATGCTCTGAGTGTCCATTTTTTTTAAACCACTTGTTTCGACGAGACGAATGCACCGGTCAACCCACCCTACTAGGAGCACATTTAGGCACATTTTCAGGCCCGAAATCCTCGATCTGAAGGCCGAAAAATTAGGATCTAAGTTGTATTTATTTTTTTTCCTATTTTAGGGCATTAGTAAATTTTAGTCTCTTGAATGCATAGTAGGTTAGAAAGTTGGAAATTCCTCTAATTTAGGCATGTAGAAGATGCGTGGAAATTTCTGCGCCTGTACGAATAAGCATGCGAACTTACTAAGAATAGCGGGTTCTAGTAAATTGCTAAAATTAGTAAATTTCGCCACCTAGAGTAGATTTAGTCAAAGTTGGTTAGATTTTTTCTTGGCAACTTGAGTTGGGAGTTGTTTTCCTATTTATGAAGCATTGTAATTCATGATTCAATAATGAAGAAGAAGATTTATTTTTCTTTGAGTTCAAGATATTTGCAGTGTATTGAGTTTGTGTTAAAGTTAGCTACATTACTTGTTCAATTGGGAGGGGGAAACTATGCACTCTTAACATTGATAGTGGTGAAATGTGAGGTGTAATTGCATCATAGGATTTGGCCCACCTAGAAGATATGTGCTAACTATTTCGATGTGGTGTTAAACATGAGTAGCATAGAGATATCGAAAACAATGCTCTTTGCTAACAATGAAATGCAAAATAGAATGTGACAATGGAACAACATGAAACATAGATGTCATCTCAGAAGGAAAAAGGATGGCCACAGATAGTTCCACAGGATATCGTGAATGGTGAAATCAATGGAAATGATGCAATACTTGAAGGTGAAAGGTTAAGAGGCAAAGATCATTCCATCAACCATGTGGGTGTTCATACGTGGAGGATGCATTAATAGTAGCTCCTTCACCACCCCCTACAAAACCCTATGCTGATGCAATCTTGTTGAAGTGGGAGGTGCAAAGTATGCATTCTTAGCATTGATATTGTCACAATGTGAGGCATAATTATGGTGCACAATTTGGCCCATGTAGAAGGTGTGTTGAAGCATAATCCTGAAAACCCTACCGACACCATTGCAAAATATTCCAACAATTTAATGTGCCACCATTGCTGAAAATTGTTAGATTAATTAATACATTGTTAATTAATTAGTTGTTATTTAACAGTTATGTAACTGTTCCTCGGCTCTTCCCTCTCACGCAGCCTATATAAAGGCATGCTCCCTGTATTAAGATGAATAGCAATATATAAAATATCATTGGAGCGCCTTCATTGGTATCAGAGCCGGTGGAGACTCAACTTGTATTATGTGCGTGGAGGATTAGTTGATGCTGCTCTGTGCGTGGAGATTCAGAGTGGAGACTCAGAGTGCTTGTTTACTTGTCTATCCGTTTACTGTTCTTGGATGGTGCGTCCTCTGCCTGCGTGGAAGGAAAAGACTGTTGCGTGTGTGCATTTTGTTTGGTGTTTTGTTTGAAACTCAGAAACGTGAGGAGAAGCGACCAAGGAAGCTTGTGACAGTTCTGAAGAGCATTTGGCGTTGGAGGAACCCCGCGTAGATTGCAGTGCGTGGAGGGACAGTTGGAGGAGCCCCGCGTGGAGAATTTGCTATGCTGAGCGTGGAGAATTTTTTGTGCTGAGCAGTGTAGATGTTGGCATATTAAGGAAGTGACCTGTGTGGAAGAAGTGGCTGTGCTGTCCTCTTCAACGTGGAGGAAGTGGCTATGCTGTCCTTGGAGGTATTAGCTTGTCTGTCCACTCCCTTTGAGGTATTAGTTTGCAGCGTGGAAGACAAGAAGAATCTGCTATGCGTGGACAACGACCACGAAAGGAGACATTGCTGAGCGAGAGCCGTGCTTCTATGTTGTGACTACCATACTGCCTGTAGAACCACATGAAAGACCATCCAAACCCCTGTATGTGTAAGCAAAACTGGGAAATTACAAAACTGTGTGTGCTCGTATGTCTCAAATTTCTGATGCACAAAGCACCGCGAGCAATGCACCAAATATTTGGGCATTGAGTGACAACGAAGACACCACTGGGTTGTTCTTTTCCTTGGTCAATGAGCTACACAACACTGGGAACATTCTCTTTGATGAGATTGTGTGCCGAGGACTGTTGGAATATTTTTGGTTCGACGTTCGATGTCAAGCACAGCGGATTCGTGTAGAACTTGAACGTGGTTATGATGCAAATGATGAACGTGAAATAGAACACCCACTAGAGCGTCGGCGTCTCACTGCACGAGCCTATAGAGCCCATCTTCAGGACAGATTCCTTTAGTAAGCATTGTAGCCATTTTTGAAAATAAATAAATAAATAAAATACATTTTTGAGTTTTTTTTTTGAAAATGTCTACTCCAAAAATAAAGGTGAAAGGTTTTTAAGAGGCCAAAGATTCATTCAATCAACCAATGTGGGTGTTCTACGTGGAGGATGCATTAATAGTAGCTCCTTCACCACCCCCTACAAAACCCTATGCTGATGCAATCTTGTTGAAGTGGGAGGTGCAAAGTATGCATTCTTAGCATCGATATTGTCACAATGTGAGGCATAATTATGGTGCACAATTTGGCCCATGTAGAAGGTGTGTTGAAGCATAATCCTGAAAACCCTACCGACACCATTGCAAAATATTCCAACAATTTTATGTGCCACCATTGCTGAAAATTGTTAGATTAATTAATACATTGTTAATTAATTAGTTGTTATTTAACAGTTATGTAACTGTTCCTCGGCTCTTCCCTCTCACGCAGCCTATATAAAGGCATGCTCCCTGTATTAAGATGAATAGCAATATATAAAATATCATTGGAGCGCCTTCATTGGTATCAGAGCCGGTGGAGACTCAACTGTATTATGTGCGTGGAGGATTAGTTGATGCTGCTCTGTGCGTGGAGATTCAGAGTGGAGACTCAGAGGGCTGGTTTACTTGTCTATCCGGTTACGTTCTGGGATGGTTGCGTACTGGCCTCGTGAAGGAAAAGATGGTGCGTGGTGTGCATTTTTGGTTGTTTGTTTTGAAACGCAGAAACGGAGGAGAAGAAGCGACCAAGGGAAGCTTGTGACAGGTCTGAAGAGTTTGGCGTCGTTGGAGGAAACCCCGAGTAGATGCAGGCGTGGGGGAAAGTTGGAGGAGCCCGCGTGGAGAATGTGCTATGCTTGAGGTGGAGGAATTTTTTGTGCTGAGCAGTGAGATGTTGGCTCATATTAAGGGAAGGACCTGTGTGGAAGAAGTGGCTGTGCTTGTCATCTTCAACGTGGAGGAAGAGGGCTATGCTGTCCTTGGACGGGTATTAGCTTGCTGTACACTCCCTTTGAGGTATAGTTTGCAGCGTGGAAACAGAAGAAATTGCTATGCGTGGACAACGACCACGAAAGGAGACATTGCTGAGCGAGAGCCGTTGCTTCTATGTTTGTGACTACCATACTGCCGGTAGAACCACATGAAAGACCCATCCAAACCCCTGTATGTGTAAGCAAAACTGGGAAATTACAAAACTTGTGTGTGCTCGTATGTCTCAAATTTTCTGATGCACAAAGCACCGCAGAGCAATGCACCAAATATTTGGGCATTGAGTGACCACGAAGACACCACTGGGTTGTTCTTTTCCTTGGTCATGAGCTACAACACCTGGGAACATTCTCTTTGAGAGATTGTGTGCCGAGGACTGATTGGAATATTTTTGGTTCGACGTTCGATGTCAAGCACAGCGGATCGTGTAGAACTTGAACGTGGTTATGATGCAACTGATGAACGTGAAATAGAACACCCCACTAGAGCGTCGGCGTCTCACTGCACGAGCCTATAGAGCCCATCTTCAGGACAGATTCCTTTAGTAAGCATTGAGCCATTTTGAAAATAAATAAATATAATAAAATACATTTTTTGGTTTTTTTTTGAAAATGTCTTCTCCAAAATATTGCTATCAGATGCCCAACTCTTGAAAGGGCCAAATTTCACCACATGGAAAACAAAATGCGGATGATTATTCAGTTTGAAGATATTTGGGGATCGTTTCTTGCAAAGACACCCCTCCCACAAACGCTGATCTGTTGGAAAAATATGAAATGCTGATGCAAAAGCACTAATGCTTATCACCTTGAGCCTTTTTGTTGAGGTGCAAGCCATACATTCGGGAAGCAACCACTTCTTCTTCAGGCATGGAGAGCATTGTGTACCATCTACAAAGCTAAGAATCTGACGACAAAGTTGCATCTTCAGACAAAGCTTCATATAACGAGTATGCATGATGGCGAATCAGTAGAAGCCTTCTTGCGGCGTGTCGCCTGAGGTTACGTGTAGAACTCTTTGCACTCGGTGTGAACCAGTGGACGACAAGTTACTAGTCCCACTCACCTTGCGAGCTCTTCTTCCCCGGTTTTAGACACTGATCACCACGTTGACAATCACTCAACAAGAGGTGAGTTTTGCCACCCTGGTGAATTATCTCCAGCAGGAAGAAGCCATGCAAAATGTACAAGAAGCCTTCGAAGACAAGGCTCTCATCACAAGGCAAAAAACATGAGCCTCAGAAAGGGCAGTCAGCCCCCCAAAATCAGAAGCAACATCCTCAGTAGCCATCTTCACAGCAGCCACCCAGAAGTAGCATAATTACAAGGCAGATCGGTGGTTGCCACATTTCTCCACAGATACGCACACGACTGCGAACTGTTATTACAACGGTCGTAAGTATGGAAACTCTGGCGAAGAGAGCACTTCTGGCGAGGATATTCCAAGAAATCCTGATGGCATGCTCGTAATCAGAGATAGAAGGGCCACATTGCTGCTCAGCAGGATGCCACCTCTGATGAAGAGGTACCAGATACGACTCATTCTGACATTGTTCTAGTCTCACATACTTCGCAGCCATCAGAAGATGTCTGGTTGATTGATTCAGGCGCCAGCAAACACATGACTGGCAATAAGAAGTTGTTCCATACTCTAAGTGACCGGCCCACTGGAGATCGGATCACCATTGTAGACAATCAAGAGTATATTACGGCAGGGATTGGTGATATCATCATTCCTCTTGGAACATGAAGATGTACACTCACAAAGGTGCTATATGTTCTAGGTTTGACTTCAAATCTTTTGTCTGTAAGTCAACTTCTTAACCATCGAATGCAGGTTGAATTCTTTGTTGAGAAAGGGGTCAAGTCCTGCATCATTTCTCAGGGAGAGTCAGTCATTGCTCAAGCATTTCTGAAGGGCCGTCTATTTGCAGTGGATGCGGTCACTTCATCAAGCGTTGCTCTCTCTGCTTCAACGGCGGAGTCCACTACACTATGGCACTTTTGATATGGTCACCTTTCTGTCGGGGCTCTGCATCAGCTCAGTGCTAAGGAAATGGTAAGAGGGCTTCCTCCACTCTCCCATTCCTTACTTGTTTGCTCGGGATGTCTTGTGGGAAAACAACATAGAGGTCCATTGAAACAGAGCTCTTATCATTCTACAAAGCATCTTCAGGTCGTTCACACCGATCTATGTGGACCCTTGCCAGTTAGCTTCTAAGGTTTTGAGTACTTCCAGCTTATCATTGATGATTACTCACGGAAAATGTGGGTATATTTCCTTTGGAAGAAGAGTGAGGCATTTACAAATTTTCAAACCTTCTACCAGCAAGCCACCAGGCAGTCTGGGAAGCCTCTTCTTATCCTCCGCTTAGATCGAGGGGGGGGATTCTGTAGTCATACCTGAAGTTCTTAACACACTCTGAAGCAACATGGCATTCAGCAACATTTGACTGCACCCTACATGCCCCAACAGAATGGGATTTCTGAGCGCCACAACAGGACTTTCATGGAGATGGCTCGTTGCATGCTCTCGACTGCCAAGTTGGAGGATCAGTTTTGGGCAAAAGCAGTCCAGACAGTAGTGTATCTACTCAACTGGGTACCCACGAAGATCTTGTAGAACAAGACATCGGAAGAGGTATGGACTGGTCGTAAACCTTCTATTCATCATTTGAGATTTTTTGGTTGTACAACATATATGCATGTTCCAGATAAGAGAAGGAAGAAGATCGATCCAAAGACACTGCCATGTCTTTTCTTGGGGTATAGTACTACCTCAAAGGCGTATCGTCTCATGGATCCTGAGACGAAGAAGATCTACGAGAGTCGACATGTGGTATGTGATGAGTCGTCCTTTGACTCCTTGCCACACAATGGAGATCCAGTACTGACCTCGTCACATAGATTTCTCACACATCCAGATGATGAGCAAGATGATTCTTCTCAGAGAGAAGAAGAGCTGAGTGGAGATTTGTTTGTTGATCTTGGCACACTGGAAAGAACATCTTCACATCAGCAGCACTAACATCTGAAATGGGTCCAGAGTACTATCAGGGATGCACACCTGAACTCACTTCCTGGTACTTCTACGGGAGTTAGAACACGAAGTCAAGCTAGACATGAGGTAAATTTTACACTCATGAGTTAAGTTGTTGAGAGCACCAAACCTGACACTGTTCATGAGGCATTAGACCAACCACAGTGGAAACAGGCTATGGATGCTGAATATGATTCCCTGATTTAGAATCAGACATGGGAACTTGTCGATCTACCTCCAGGTAAGAAATCCATTGGCTGCAAATAGATTTTCAAAACAAAATATAAGGCAGATGGTTCAATCGAAAAACAAAAAGCACGACTTGTTGCAAAGGGTTATGCTCAGAAAGAAGGAATTGAATATGACAAGACCTTTGCACCCACTACGAAGATCAAAACCATCAGAGTTGTTTGTACACTGGCAGCACAAAATGGATGGAAACTTTAGCAGATGGATGTCAAGAGTGCTTTTCTAAATGGTGATCTACAAGAAGAAGTGTACATGGCCCAACCTGAAGGGTTTGTAGATGAGTATCAACCACACAAGGTATGTCGTCTGACAAAGTCTCTTTATGGACTCAAACAAGCACCTAGGGCATGGTATATAAAAATTGATGATCACCTATTGCAGCATGGATTCACTCGTAGCCCCTCAGATACAAATTTGTATATCAAGAAGGTAGGAACAAAGATTGTCATTTTGGTTTTGTACGTAGATGATCTTGTGATCACAGGAAGTTCTGACAATCTTGTAGATGATGTAAAGAATGATCTGAAGAAATCCTTCAACATGACTGATTTGGGGCTACTTCACTATTGTCTTGGCTTAGAGATATGGCAGAAGAAGAATCATATCTTCATCTCCTAGATGAAATATGCCAAGACACTCCTGGAAAAATATGGAATGTCAGATTGTAAACCAATGTCCACACCTATGGAAAAGGGTTTGCAATTATCTAGATTCCAGGATTCACCGCAGGTAGATGGCACTCACTATAGGTAGCTTGTGGGGAGTCTCATTTACCCGACTTATACTAGACCCGATCTTTGCTTTGCAGTGAACTATCTCGCTAGATTTATGCAGGAGACAAAGAAATGTCATTGGATAGCAGCAAAGCATGTGTTGAGATATGTCTGAGGTACAGTTAACTTTGGTTTGGAGTATCAGAAGAACACTCAGTTCTTCTTACAGGGATATATAGACTCAGACTATGCAGGATCCGTTGATGATAGGAAATCCACTTCAGGATATGTTTTTCATCTCAGATCTGGACATATCTCGTGGATTAGCAAGAAGCAAATTGTTGTTGCTCTCTCATCCACTGAGGTTGAATACCGCGCTGCACGAGGAGCTATGTGTGAAGTAATTTGGTTACGTCGCATTCTTGTAGATGTAGGGATTCCTGAAGAGAAACCTCCCATCATTCACTGCGATAATCAAGGTGTGTTGAAGCTTGTGAAGAATCTTGTTTTCCATGAACGAACAAAGCATATTGAGGTCGAATGTCACTACATTCGTGAACAGGTCTTGAACCACCAAATTCAGCTCCAGTACTACCCTACTGATTTTCAGGTTGCAGATATTCTCACCAAGCCTCTCGGCAAGGTGAAGTTTGATTTGTTTAGGGGGTACATTTGTAAGAGCAATGTATTAAGGGGGGGAATGTTAGATTAATCAATACATTGTTAATTAATTAGTTGTTATTGAACAGTTATGTAACTTTTCCTCGGCTCTTCCCTCTCGCGCAACCTATATAAAGGCGTGCTCCCTGTATTAAGATGAATAGCAATATATAAAATATCATTGGAGCGCCTTCAAAAATTTCAAATTGAAGGGTTTATTGTAATCACATTGTTATGTGTTTTAAAAACATAATTGTAGAAGGTAAACAAAAAAAAACAATAAACACAACTGAAAAAATGGTATGATAAGGATAAAAATTGACACATAGTCTACAAGTCTTATAAAAAGTGCCTCCATGTTTCGTATATTGAGTAGAATTTACAAAAAGAAACTTGTTTGAGTCATTTTGTTGTTGATGAAAGATTGTAAACATGGTGCTCGAAATGAAAACACTTCTCCAAAAGGTTGAACCTAAGATTTTTTGATGCACATAGGAATATTATTGTCATACATTCATGTGGAAAATTCTAGGTGGTAAGTGGTGCAACATAACAAAGGGTAGAGAAATGTTTGTTCTTAAACATGTGAAAATTAAGGATAATTCCACGACATTGTTAGTTTAATCTTCTTCTTTCGAGTGTTTGTCTTCTCAATTATTATTTCTAGCGGAAATGTTAGCTAGTTAGCTGGGGGAGTAGCTATGTTTAGAGGTATCCTTTGTATAAGAGAATTGACTCAAGGGCCTAGACATTCAGAACTCCAAGGAAAACGTTGACTAATTTTGGTGATGTCCCATTGTCTCTTAATGAAGAGGATAAGTTGGACGATGAGGATGAGTTTGACGACATGATGAGAAAAGGCAAAAGTGTGAGAGATTTAAACATATATAAGTTTCCCATCTGTAGACGTGGTGAATGAGACTCCTCAAAGCCTCTAATGGTATAGAGAATATATACACCACAATAAATGGATTGAGTATTTCCCCCTTATGAATAGGTCATTATGGTCCATCAACAACCTATAAAGATTTTAAGTTCATGATCATATAAGAATATTTGAAATTGTGTTGCCTCCTTTACTAGGCTTGTGTATTGTGCAGAGGGTTATGCTTGCTAATGGGAATGTTCACAAGCCCACATATATGTTTCATGTTTTTCTTCTAGGGAATCATGTGTTTGAAGATGAACATGATTCCATCTAACCCTTTTCAAACCAACATTGCGATATTCCTAGTTGCATGAAAATGGGAGTTTAGAGCATGGAAACGAAAATTATCGAAAATTAATAGAAGGTGGATTTTATAGATATAATTTCCAACATCAATGGTGGAAAAACCCTTTATGCCAATATTTTATTCTACATAGAGGACAAGGTTATAGGGGAGAAGGAAAAGGAAAGGTGTGCCTTTTGGTCTCAAGAATGTAACCATAGTCAATTCTAGAGCCATGATGACACATGATTTAAATACTTCATCCATGAATTTCTGGAGGTAAATCTTAATGAATAGGCTATCTTTTCCCTCTTCAAGCAACATATATAAAAGGTATGTATAATGATATAACAATGTAGAAATTTTCACATTACTTTGAGTTTAAAGAAATGTTTATTTTTCATGATTTTTTAGTGTTTTTAGGGCATAATGTCTATAAATATGGAATTTTTGTAGATCAAATAAGAATTATTATAATCATAGGTCTCGAGCCTCCTAAAATTCTTCATATGTGCACATTTTTTGGGCCACAAAGGGTGTTATAGGAATTTTATCAATGGATATGCTAACATTGAAAAACCAATGGAATAAATTATTTTAGAAGGGGGTTAAGTGTTGGTGAAATAATATGTCGTGTGGGAAAAAATTTGGTTTCCGCCAATGATCACGGGACTAGGCCCTCCTTCTTTTGTATGGGGAGGCTCCCATTATTGAATGTAAACTAACCTAAAGTTGTGGGTGGCTATTAGGTAGGGGATCACACATGAACACTCCACTTAACCTATTGTAAAGTGCTTGTACTGGGTACACAGGAGGATAATGCTATGAGGAGAGGTAAAGGGGAGTTAGGGGGATAAGGAAAGAGGGGGTTAATCTTGTAGATAGGCACTAATAAAATTTCACAAGCATCAACCAGGGTAGGTCCACATTCAATTAGAAGAGCACAATAATGTAATCCATTAGCAAGACCGATAAACAAAAGACACAAAGTTCTACAAATATATCAATCAAGGACAAACAAATTACTTCTTGGGTATACAATATCATAATGCCCATAAAATTGGAAAATAGAGAGAGTAGAGGAGCAATAAAAAATAAATAGAATAATTGAAGTTTTTATTGCTTTATGTAGAAGTGGTAGTATCAACAACATACATTCAATCAACAATTTCCAACCCTTTGGAATGGAGAAGTCATTCCAATTTATAGCTTTACAAGGAGACTCTTCATCTTCCCCAAGTATATTTTCAACTTAAAGTGTAATCCTTAACAAATAAATAGAGACTTTAAGTTACTTAAGTAAATTTTTACAAACTTTAGTCTTAACAAAATATAATTCCAGAGAGAGAAAGAGAGGAGAGAAGAAAGAGAGATGAAGCTCCAAACTCAAATGATGAAAGATGAAGAATCTCCAACCATGAAGAAGATCCACCCCTGTGATGATCCAATGAAATGCTCCAATGTAGTGACGAACTATTGATCCTTGAACTCTTATGCACCATGAGAAACTTCCTCTTGAATGATCAATCGTTGTAGCCCGTCAGGTACACTAAGTGAAGAAGTGGTAAGCACTTGATCAATAGACCACTGCAAATAATGAATTATTTCTTCACCCACTTGAATAATCCATGAAAAACCACCATTCCTTCTTAAACAATAAAGTATATGATGAGGTCTTGAAATAATTGTCTACACAATGCAACCATGATGATCCTTCCACCTTGAGGACATTGGTGACCAAAATTGGGAAACAAGAGGAATCCCTTTCCACAAGATTCACAATTCACAATTCATATTTCATTGCTTCATAAGTTTGGATTTATCCTTAACATTCCCATAAGGATAGATTCAGAGATATGGTCACCACTGAGTGACAGGTGGAGGTTTGTAGATGCTTCCAAACTTGACATTTTCACTTTGAGACACCTTATGCTCATTGCATTAGGGAAGACGAATTTTTTTTTGCAAATGAAATATTTGACATTCATGAAATATTGAATCAGCAAGGCATGAAGACGGAGAGAATATGTGACCATCTTGAGCTCATCTTGATCATTTACTAGTTTTAGCAAGTTACACATGGGTGTTCATTCTTACCAATTTTCCAATCTTGTCAATTTTGCCAATTTTGAGTGTTTTGCACTTGAAGGAATGGATAAAGGTATTAGAAACCATATTTTCCTCAGAATTACTTTTTTTAGTAAGTGGTAGAGACTTAATAAAAATAGAAAGTGGTCTTATGGGTGTTTGGATCAGGACAAAACCAACTCTAGAAGTTTCCATTTTTCATTTCAAGGCTTTGCTCCAATTTTTGTGAGATTTTAATTGCCAAGTTTTTGTAGATTTGAGAAAAGGTGATTTTTGGATGTAAACTTCAAGACAATGTAAAAAATAAATGATTGCATCAATGGAGGTATGTAAAAAATATTCTTAAAGGCGTTCTCACAATGAATCCATGGTTAAAATTTGGTGGCAAATGAAGTTCAAAAACATGAGTTATGAGAAAAAATAGATTTGGATGTTTAGGGCACTCAAGTGTTTTTTTTTATGTATGAATGTTATAAAAAACTTCAAACTCACCTTTAATATCTTCCAAGGAAGTGAATTTATGTTTTTAAGTCATGTTTTAATTTTATTAGTTGCAGGAAACATGGGCGAGGGAATTTATATGGTGGAAGTTGAAGTGGAGAATGCACATGAGAGAATGGAGGAATGGAGAAGTGGAGAATGGAAGCTCCATTACACTTAGACACTTTTTTTGGGTTCAATTGCACCACAAAATGTGCCCAAGGTGCACGGTGATGAGAAAATGGTGCCATAGGCATGGGGACGGGGAAATATGGCATACACATGCACATTTACAAGCCTTTTTTTATGTTTTTAAGTTTTTCAAACAATTTATTCCTTGTAGAAGGAATCTTGTGCTACACTGACAAACAGTTTTACACATTTTCATGCTCGTAAAATTATTCCAAAATCATTCCACCATGAAGTAGGCTATTATATCTTTCCAATTCATGGTGTATGATCTTCCAACACTTCACAAGGCTCCCAAAACATTTCGAACAACGTGACTAGCTTCTAAGGACACACATTTCCCAGTGCCTTGCTAAAAAAGACCTGATATTTTTTAACTTGTTCCTAAAATTAATTATCTTCATAGAGTCTTCCTAAATTTCCTGGGAAATCAAATATATCCCATACAACTCTTGGATGATTTGAATCTTCTCTATATGCCTCATGAGGATATTCAACAGTGGCAAAAAGACCAAAAATATCCCTTTTAAAGCCTCTAGGGGAACTGTTCTTTCTTAGATCCCAGTAGTTTCAAGAACCATGCCATATAAAATTCTATGCACATGAAACACATTTTAAGTTCATGTTATCATGTTCCTCTTGACCATAATGAGGGTGAGATATTTTAAATAATGGCTGGAGGAAACATTTACATTGACCAAGAAAGGGAATTTTAAGTGTGGGTTTGGTTGTCATGACCAAAATTGTAAATTTTACATGTTAGACATTTAACATGACAACAGTTAGCTCTAGCTTGGGGACATTGGATTATAAGGGGAAATAGAGAACTCCATATATCTGTTGGGTAGTATGCCAATGCCTTATCTGTTATCCCAAATTTACTCCCTGGGTTAAATTTGGATAACCTACCATTTAAAATAGACTTAGCCATTTTTTATAAAACTCGCGGGACACTAAGGTTTAAAGAATTAGTGGGTTTTATTTAAAAATGACACAAGACATTCAAAAGTCCCATCAAATTTAACCTCCAAATGTATAATAAGGAACACATGTCATTATGCCAAGATTCTTCATGGTATTTGGGTTCCACGGACTCTAAGTCTGTAGAATGAACCAAAATTTAATAAAGTTTCAGGTGCCTGATGGGGTAAGGCAAATCAACAAGTAGACGGGTAAACACAAATTAGTAGGGACACATAGAAGAATCTTAGGGACTCAAGAGGTGGAAATATGTCTCCATTCTGGTGAACTTCAAGGCACATGCGCCTGATGACCGTGAGGTCCACGAAATCAACCAAGGTTGATAACATTCTGGGTCTGGGAAAGGGTTAAGCGGTTAGCATGGCGAATAGGAAAGATGACAGAAAAAAAGGTGCCATATGGTGAAAAATCAATAGTTCAAGGAGGACACGTAGCGGCATTCCATCACACTTCAGGCCAATGGACTGCGATGGATCTCAAGCCCCAGAATGAATAGAATTTAGTAAAAGGTATCGGGTCTGAAAGAGGGAAAGGGAAGTCAAAAGGTTAGGGAAGCAGAAACGTAAGAAAATATTGACCCCATAACCAACTAGATAAAAACACATGGAAAATTCAAAGAAAATAAGATGTAGGAAGAGGCAATCTCTGAGGCCAATCAAATGCTACCACATGTCATTCTTTTGTTCATCTAGACATGTAATTTTTCAAATGGCCATAACTTTCACTCCATATCTCCAAATCACACTAAATTGGTCTCGTTGGAAAGGTCTCCTCAAGACCTTCAATTTAACATCATTATAATTAGAAATCAATGGCATTTTTTGGGAGAAAAAATGAAAAATATTTTAGGCATTAAAGTGTAGTTACAGACGGCTCAAACCGCCCAAATTGATGAAGTATGGGGTTCTTACATTATCCTAGAAGAAAAAGGACATTGGGGAACATGTTTGATAGGGTGCCCATGATATTTTTCAAAGATTAATGGATGATTTATGGTGATTGAAGATTGAAATCATGTTGCAAGGAAAGACAAAGATTTTATTTAATGGAAAGATCAAATCCAATCTATTCCCCTCTCTTTTTCCTCTTCTCTCTCTCTCTCTCTCTCTCTCTCTCTCTCTCTCTCCATTCTTGTATATATTGTAAATTTTTGCTTATTTCAAGAGAACACTATTTGTTGTAACAATAACATGATAAAATGGTGGCCGACTTCCCATGAGTTTCATACCTCTAATTTGGTCTCTGTAATATATTCTCGCCTTCTGCCAATAATGTAATGGTCGATGTATATTTCTGGAAATAAAATAAGGATTTTTGGCACATCTATCTACCCTTTTCTCATTTTATTGTATCTTGCCTCTCTATTCATTTTTTCATGTTGTGTGTCTTTCCTATTTGTAGGTTCCATTTTTCTATGTTATCAATACGTGGGAAAGTTCAGTCTGCATGGTTCTTGTTTGTGGCACATCTATCTACCCTCTCTCCTATTTTTTCTCTCTTTCTTTCCCCTTTTTAGAGAGAAATCAACCCCATTTTCTAGTGCTATCACCATATTTTATCTTAGGATTTCATTTCTATGCGTCTTTCTAACCCTTCTCTCTCTCCCCAGTCCCTTGGAATTATTAGTTTAGTATTAGTTAGTTTGTATTTCAATATTAGGAGTATTGTTAGCATTAGGTTTAGGTAGAGGAACCAACCTTCTCTAGAAGTTGATCTCACTTTGAAAGTCCCACATTTGTGAGATGATTCCATGTTAGCAAAAAGTAGGGGTTTGCAATGAAAAAAACCCAGGGTGACACTTTTTTGTGATAAAAATTTTGGCACATTCGGTGGGATAAGTATTGAAAGATTTATATATTTGTAGTTGTTTTTCCTAGCCACCTTGGTGCCTTCACTTCCTAATAGTTCTAACATGCCCGGTGGGAAAAATTTGAAGTCATATCTTTTGTAGGTATTCCATTGTAACATCCTAGTATACATTCCCATTTTGCCAAGTTTGATGTGTTCTTGGTGAAATTTTAGCCTTTTAAGGTAAGTTCTAAACACATCTTACGACTCCTCTAGTATAACAAACCCATTTTCTCATTTAGCAGACCAATTCCCTTCACCCCATCATTCCCTTTCCTTCTTTCCATATCCTTATTACCTTCTTTCAATTTTATTCTTTTATGACGTTGTGCAATCATGACTTTATTTCCTTATTGTAAATCTTATTTATAGAAGTAGTACCAGTTATCTCCATCCCGATATTTTTAAAATTCATCTCCAAATCAGCTCTATGAGTCTTATCATGATGAATTTTCATATAACCCAAACCTAACTGATCTATATGGTTATCCTTCTAACCATGATGTTTTTCAAGAACATGTTTATGCAGGTGATAATGCCAACTTCATGGCAGATGCTAATTTCTAGAGGAAGATTCAATAAATGGAGGAAAACATGGTGCAGATCAGGTCTACATATGTAATAAAGACATGTATAATTGGTTTTATGGTCCTTTTTCCATGGGTTGGCCTTATGCTAAAATTGTTCATCTCGTAACAAAAGTTGGATTTTATAGTTGAGATGTTTCCCCAAAATTGCAAAGTGGGATGAGTTAATGGAGGCTCATGAATATACTATTAGAAAACCCTATCAATGGGGAAACCTTACACTACCATCTCATAGCCCTCCCATTCATCCTCCCTAACTTACACCATCTCATCCTGATTTTCATGTTCTTAGATTTCTGCCTGCTTCCATTGAGGTTCCCACTTCTTCATCTTCTCCCCCTCTCTCTCATCTTCATTTCTATGACCTCTTTTCTTCCAAATCCTCATCCCTCCATAAGCCAACCTTTCACCTCCTAAATTTTATAAACCCTTTCTATCTCAACCTCTCCCTCAATTAACAAAATTATTTGAAGTTCCTTCTATTGCAGAAAACATTGAAATATCTGTTGGGGAATGGACTGATTCTGATAGTGTATTTGATGATCTTCTTGCTATTTTCATGGATAAATCTGCTAAGGGAGAAATCCCTAAGGAGAAAAAATTGGAGGAAATTAGAGAGTTTTATCTTCACATAGAGGAAGAGAAGTTCCCAAGTGACAAGATGTTTTAATTGAATTTAGTGACCCCCAATGTCTTGTCCTGTTTAGAATATACTGCACTTTTAAAAGATTGCAGTGATCCACCAGGAAAATATTCTGATGTTGCAATTGATCAGAGGGAACTTTATGTTGAGGAGGAGGAGAGGTTTGATTTATAAAACTTCTTGTTTGATGCGGAGAAGGTGGATCTGCAAGAGGAAAAGTTATCTGTAGAAGCACCACAAAGTTTAGACTAGCCTGCAAACACTCTCCTTCATGAGGAAAGTTTGCATGATCATCCCATATGTGGGATTGAGCTTCAAATAAATGGGAAAATCACAAGGATCATCCCATTGGTTTCCAAGGCCACATGCCTAATTAGATATCTAGCTATTTTAGAGCCACTCAAGGAGTTGCAACCTATCATGATCACTTCAAAGCATGAGGAAGAGCTACAATGCACATAAGGTCAGTAGTAATGCCTCCTAGATCTAAATGTAGAACAACTTGAGGAGGTATTCATTTTGTTTGTTGTTGATACTCTGATGAATGGGGTGGAGCATTGGTTTCAAAACTTTTTTTCACTTTTTTTAAAGGCCATGTTCATTTCCAAATTAATTACATGGCCACATTTTGTAAAAAAGGGAAGCTATTTCTCCCTTCCGGTTCCAAGTTTTGTTTAGCTTCTCTTCCTCTGGTTAGAGTAGGGTACGTAGGTTTGATTTTCGTAAAACAAGTGCTTGTGCACACTCTACATAATTCCACTTAGAACATGTATTATTTTCATGTTTGTACATAGTTTTTGTGCCCTTGTTGTTGTTGCATAGTTTATTTCAGGGAAAAATCAGATATGGGATAGTTTTAAATGCTTAATTATTTAGACCCCAAGATCAGTTGTAGTTCAGGGATCCTCGTGCCTCTTCCTTAGTTAAAAATGCAGTGTTTTGAGATAGTTATAAAGTGAATCAAAAGTCCCAAGTAATTAGCTTTAAGAGAAAAACGAAGATTGTTCTCAATTCACCTCCAGTTTGAGCAAGTTTAATGGTGGAATCAAATAGTTGGAGCAGTTCCATAGGTTATTCAAAGCTCCATAGATTGTGTTGAGTTCATATTGTACTTCATATGGCTAAGGGGTAAGAAAAATTCAATTTCAGATCATTTTTTCAAGTTTTCAGACTCGACTCTATGCCCAATGGCTTCTCAAGGCTACTGATCAAATTTAATAGGAAAATTACCCCTAGAGGTTGCCAAACTGTTATCCCAAATTTACCCCCCAGGTTAAATTTGGATAACCTACCTTTTAAAATGGACTTAGCCATTTTTATTAAAACTTGCAGGAGACTAAGGTTTAAATAATTAGCAGTTTTTATTTAAAAATGCCGGAAGACATTCAAAATGCCCGACAAATTTAACCATCAAATGTCTAAGAAGGGGCACATGTCATTATTTTGGGATTTTTCAAGGCACTTGGGTTCCATGGAATCCAAGTCCATGGAATGAACCAAATTCAATAAAGCTTTGTGTCCCCGATGGGGTGAGGCAAGTCAACAAGTGGACGAGTTAGCACAAGTTAGTAGTAACATACAAAAAATCTCAGGGACTCGAGAGGTTTACACATGTCACCATTCTAGAAAACTTCAAGGTTGATGTGCCTAACGAATGTGAGGTCCACATAATCAACTAAGGTTAATAGCATTTCGGGTCTAGGAAAGGGTTGAATAGTCAATGGGGTGAGCCAGACAGGTGGAAGAAATAAAAATGCACCACATGGTGCAAAATCAATGGTCTAAGATAGACATGTGGTAGCATTCCATCACACTTTAGGCCGATGGAATCTGGAAGATCTCAAGCCCCAAAATGAATGAAATTTAGTAAAAGGCATCGGGTCTAGAAGAAGGAAAGGGAAGTCAAAAGGTTAGGGAAGTAGATGCGTAATCAAAGCCCAACCTCGAAACCAACCAGATACCAACACATGATGAAGTCAAAGAAATTAACACGTAGGTAGAGGAAATCTCCAAGGGCAATCAAATGCTGCCACATGCCACAATCGTATTCATCTTGACATGTAAATTTTCAAATGGACATACATTTCGCTCCAGAGCTCCAAATTATGCAAAATTGGTCTTGTTGGAAAGGTATCCTTGAGCCTTTCAATTTTGGCATCATCAAAATCAGAAATTGATGATATTTGGTGGGAGAAAAAGAGGAAAAATAGTTCAATCATTAAAGTGCAGTTACAGACAGATCAACCACCTGAATTGATGAAGTGTTGGTCCGAAAATCTGTCGCTTGGGCAGATCTATGGATAAATAAGCCAACAGTGTGCAGGGCATAGCCTTTCTTTGAGTCAGCAAAGCGAAACTAGTTTATTGCTATTCTACCAGTAGGAATCTATGCAAGTCTCACAGATTCTGCCTTTGGGGGTTTGGGATCTCATCCCAGTAGGTTTATTTCCGGCTGCGAAGAGAAAGGAATGAAAGAGAGGAGGGAGAAGGAACAGGTCCGAAGGGAGAAAAGAAATGAATTCCAAAGCAGAAAGGTCAGAAGATTTATGTTTTTGGGTTGGTAGTAAACAGAGCCAAACCTACTTGCATAAATAAACAAAGAAATACTGATGATAAATAAATGACAACAAAATAGAAGCAGATCCAACAGAATAAATACACAGATCTAACATAAGAAAGATCTAATGTATATAACACAGGTATTCAACACAAAGTCCAAATATTGTATTACTAATTTGTTTTGTTACAAAAAGCTCAAAGTCTTTTCTCCTTACTCCTATTTCTCATCTGAAAGATATTCATCCATCCATCAACACAACAAGTGTTGGGGTATTTATAGAAGAAGAGGAGAAAAGAAGGCAAAAAGGAGCCAACAACTATTTACAAAATATCTAAAAGTCATGTTGACTTTTTACAACTTGATGGATGACATCATCCCATGATGCAACATGGATGATGTCATCGTTTGCATCAACATACTTCAGACATTCCAACAAGAAAGTCAGAGAAGAGAGAGAAGAAGAAGAAGAAGGAGGAGGAGCAGCTACTCGTCGTCATCATCCTGCAGCCGAAAGGGAGTAGCCTACTTTTGATGCTGCTCAGGTGATGAGATATGGAACTGAGCGCGGTATTCCAAAAACTTGTTAATCATTGGCCCAAAATTGATCCTGAGAAGGATCCTTGTGCAGTTTTTTGATTGCCTCACAAGTCTCCCACTCATCTATGAGCTTCTCTGGGAGTTTGGAATAATCTTTTTCCACCTCAATGAGGAACCCGATGAAGTCCCTACAGGCCAGCAGGTTGTTGATAGATTCAGTGTCAAATGTGACCTCTGGCCCTGTTCCTTGAGAAGCGATCTCCTTGAAGATCCGGATGGTTTCATCAGCTGACCTTAAGATAAAGGAAGGAGTGAGCAACCCTGGAGACATGTTGAGAACAATTCGCTCCATTTGGTGCATTGCATCTAGGGCTGCTTCCTTTACCTTGTCGATTTTTTCCAGAATAAATTCAAGCTGATCCAGCCGGTAGTCTAGAGTGGACATGGTTTTGTTGAGGGCCCTTGGATGGCCGAAGACACTGAACTTGACTAGATCTTCGACTGAACAGTCAAACATCTGTTGAAAGGTATCGTGTTGGAGTCTAGCATGATCTAGCTCTTCTGAAATGGGCCCCGCTAATGCTTGGAGCTCTTTGTTCGCCTTTCCGATGCTCAGATACAAATTGACAAACTCGGCGATCACTCTTTCACTGTCCTTGAGGATCTAGCTCCTCCAAGCAGAAACGGCCATACCTTGCTCGCCAATCTTTGCATATTCGTTGATTTTCTCTTGGCTGAGAAGCTCAGAAGTTTCGGTGGCAGTTGTGGGAGGCGCACTACCCATCTTCTGTAAGGCTTGGAGCAGATATTTTTTTTGCTCTTTTAGTAGCCTTTTCTCTTCTTTTGTTTCTTGAAGCTTTTGACAGAGGGCGTCGACTGCGGAAATACCTTCCCCCTGGAGACTTTCAGAAGATGTCCCCATTGTGACTTGGGTCACGGTAAAATCTGTCAGAGACAGATCCTTTCTCTCTTTGAGGGGATCGGGGTATGCAATTTCCATGATTCTCTCACCTGCGGCACTTTTAGAGAAGCGTGCAACAGGCTTTAGCTTCTTTTCCCCTTTGGTTGGGATCACTGAAAAGTCCATTGGAGTGATGGGAACTTTCCTCTTTTGCTAGCTCAGCTACTGAGAGATCCAGGCTGGTCCTATGGAAGAAGGACCAGAAACAGAGGAGGGGATAGCTGCAGTAGAAGAGGGGAAAAACGTGGAGACACGCGGAGGCGGCATTGAGAGAATAGCCGAAGAAGTGTCCACGGGAGGAAGGGAAACTGCAGCTGCGGAAGACATAGGAAGGGAAGGGAGCTCGGAGATGAGGGAATAAATGGAGGAGGAAAGATCAGTGAGGGAAGAGAAGATAGATGAAGAAGCAGGGGAAAGAGTAGAAGAAGGGGCGAAGGACACGACCAAAGGGATGGTCGCTTGAGTCACTCGAGGAGGGGAAGGAAGAGAAGAAGAAGGGATAGAAGGGACCTCTGTTGTGGTAGCAATGCCGACATCCTGAGTGGATGGGCCAATTGGACTATCCCCTGCTGCTTCTTTCTCTGGCGAATCCAGAGTTATTACCTCTTCTGGCGCTGTGGAAAGAGGACTCTCGGGGGCTTCTTCCTGAATGGTGCTGGATTCACCTTCTACACCTTTGCCTTTAAGCT
The DNA here is from genome assembly GCA_019776745.2 of Taxus chinensis. NCBI lineage: Eukaryota > Viridiplantae > Streptophyta > Pinopsida > Cupressales > Taxaceae > Taxus > Taxus chinensis. Next base: position 851,558,373 of record CM034150.1, read on the forward strand.
GATTTTTGGACCGTGAAGGTGTGTTGCCCAATGGGGAGGTTGTGAAATCTACCCCGAGGTAGATTAGGCCGTTCATCTGGCACCAGTGCTCTGTCCTATGCAGAGTTTCCTTGACCCTCTCCTCAATTTTCTGAGGAGCCTTAGTTCTGTCAATGGCCGGAAAGGGCCAATCGTCCCCATCTGTATCATTATATACCTTATCCACTTCATCTTCTGTTGTTTGGTAGCCTTTGGGGACAATGGCTACCCCATACTGGATAATTTCTGCCAATGCTAGGCGAGAATGATCCTTTCTTCTGAGCTCTACCTCATGGAGGACGTCAATATAAATATCCTCAATCTGAGGAACGTGGATTGGATCAAGCTTTGCTCTTGGCAGGAAGCCCCTTGGGTCAAAGGTGGGCCCTGGCTGGGAAGTCATGCTTCAAATTGAGTAACTCCAGCTCTGCAAACATTTCCTTCGCCTTGTGGTGGGTAGAGCATGTGTATCAGCCCACTATGAGGGGGAAAGGAGTTCCACCCTTCTTCCTTTTCAGGCATTTTTCGTGATATGTGATTAGCTGCCTTGACAGCTCCAGCAGAATCAGCTTAGGCCCCGGCATACCTTGGTAGCCTGGTTGGCTCTCCCAAAAAAGTTGGCAGCCCTCAGATAGGTGAATGTAGGAAATTGGGTGAACAGGGCTCCCCATTTCTCCGTGGCTGCCACTATGTTTTTGGTCGTACGACCATGAGTCAGATTTGGCCTCAATAGGCAAATGATGTGATAAAAGAATGCATCGTTCATTTTGGCAAATTGGGCGATGCTATTCTCCAGCTTCAACTCTGGATAATACTCATATATTTTGACCTGAGGCCAAACTCCACTTCGTGCTAGGCCTGGATAATCCCTCTCTGATGCTGCAGCGTAGACCACGTAGGAGTTCATATGGAATACTCCCGTTATGTTGAACTGTTGTAGCTGCTCGGAAATGGTGCTGCTTATAATTTCCCCCCAGTAAAAGCGTTGCTCAGGAACATTCTTATTCATTGTTTCCAAGTAGCGCAGAATCCATTTATGGAAGTAATGGGCGTCAGAGAGCCCGAAGACCCTTCTCAGGAAGGTAATGGTATCGCTGAGCTCTTCTGAGAAGTCACTGCGGTGGATGATTTGGGGCCACCGGGTTACCACCTTCTTATTCTTCAAGTAGACTTCGTTCATTAGTTGCATGCATTGGTCTTCATTGTCCTCCTAGGCCTTGATGCACTCTGCTTGGCTGACGGCCACGAAGTGCCGGTGGTGAGGGATGCCAAGTATCATCTCAAAATGACGGGAAGTGAGGTTAATGACTACCTCGCCCTTACTGTTTTCGACACATCTGGTATCTTTGTTGTAAGACTGAGCAACCACCATTATAAATTCATTGTTGACTGTGCTGACGGGGATTCCTCCGGCGAAGTGGAGGGCACTGCCTATCAATTTGTCCATCCATGGACTCCTTGTAACTTTCTGAGTTCTGGCCCAGAATTCCTCCATGTCGACATGCCCCAATTCTGAGTCTCTGACATCCATGCTGCATTCGGCCCTGTGACTCGGGCATTCTGACCCTTTGATATTTATACTTCATCTCTTCCTCAGTAAGCTTAGCCTTCCCTTTTGATTTGGTGGGTCTCTTGCTGGATGTAGACATATGTTCTTCTAAGATTATCTGCTGATCTGCATGAAGAAGAAGCGAGATCCAATCTGAAAAAGTTGAATTAGCCATTTGATCTTCCGTTGGAATGTTAGCAGAAGAAAGAGTTATAGATTTTTAGGCTTAGGGCGCAGGAAAAAATGCAACTTACAGGGCTAAATAGGCAGGGTGCATGGGAAAGGGTTGTTGCAAAGATTAAACTGGCGCCAATGGTGCATGGCGCATGCATACTGCAGAGTGCATTTTAGTAAAGGGCGTATGAGAAAATCGTGTTACATGGAGACAGGATGCACCAAAGGCGCATGGATCTTGCATGTTACATTGGGATTTGGTGCGCCCTTTGGCGCATGGGAAAAGCGTGTAACAGGGACTTTTCGTGCGCCAAAGGAAATATGGCGTGGCGCACGGAGGGTTTGTACAACACGAATGTTATTGAAAGGAGCGATGCGCCTGCGCTTTTACGACTATACTTGGCACAGATATAACTTGTGTTGCATGGGCGTAGGGCGCGCTAAGGGCGCATGGAAAGGTGATGTAGCACTGAATGATGGTGCGCCAAAGGAGTGCAGTTTTAGCTTGTGCAGCATGTGGAAGAGGCGCGCCTTGAGGGCGTATGAAAACTTGATGCAACAAGCATGATGGGTGCACCATTGGCGCGGGTTCTAGTTATGCTGCAGAGGGGATAGATGCGCCATGGGGGTGCAACTGTTTATGATGTTGCACGACGCGCTGGTGCACCTAAGGGAAAAACAGTCTTTTTTCATATGGCTCAACCCTTCTTTCTTTTCAGTTCTAAGGCTGCCTTGGGATATTCAATGGTTCAAGCTAAAGGGGTTTCAGACCAAGCTTTCAAACTAACACCCTCTACCAGCAGATCTAGAAAGAGGGATGGGAGGAAACAAATAAGGAAAGACGGCACAGGGGAGGGCTAGCTCAACATTTGATATTTTAATACTGCTAAACCACAACCAGACCACAAGCACACCAAGAAACAAGAACGCAAAACACACAAGAGGGAGAAGAACTCTTACTCGGATAAATAACAAAAGCTCGAGAACGGGTCCACAACACGTTAAAAGTGACGAGGCAGGGGCTGACAGGCTCAGAAAAATCACTTGCTCAGCGAATAGTGAAAATGACATTTGGGCGTGCAAACCATATATATATAGGTTAGCTGGACATTAATGCGCCACCCACCTTTTGAAAGGCGCATGAGAGTGGCTGTTGACAGTAGGAAATTAAGCACGCCCTTGGCACACCAAACGCTATGTTGACAGGAAATTATGTGCGCCTTTTGGCACACCAAAGCATTGTGTTGCAATAAGATTATGTGCGCCCTTTGGCACACCAAAAAGTGGCGCAACAAACGTTGTGCCAACACAATGGCGCATGCGTCTTGGCGCACGCAGGGAAGGCTCAACTCACTTTGGCGCACCGAAATTCGTGTTAACACTAAAAGTCACGCGCCAAAGGTTTTAAGGGGGCACACCAAAAGTTGGTGTTACATAGCAATTTCATGCGCCCAACCAAAAAAGGCTCAAAAGACTAAGTTTGAAAAACCAGGTTTCCCGGGAAGGGATTTTACAACGTTTCGAACGCAAGGGATCCCTAACGAGGGATCGGGAAAAATTTTTGGTATGGTTATCGGTAAAATTTCCCTTGTCAATTTTATGGGATAACATGAAGTATGAGGCTCTTACCTTCTCCTAGAAGCAAAATACATTGGGAAACGAGTTTGACAGGGTGCCCATGATATTTTTCAAAGATAAATGGATGATTAATGGTGGTTAAAGCTTGAATTCCGTGTTATAGGGAAAGACATGTATTTTCATTAGTGACAAGATCAAATCCAATCTCTTTCCCTCTCTTTTTCCTATCCTCTCTCTCTCTCTCTCTCTCCATTCTTCTATATATTGTAAATTGATGCTTAATTCAAGAGACCACTTTTTTTTGTAACACCATGCCAAAATGGCGGCTGACTTCCCATGAGTTTCAGAGTTCTAATTTGGTCTGTACAATGTATTCTCACCTTCTGCTAGGAATGTAATGGTCTATGCATATTTTTAGTAATAACAATTGGATTTTGTGGCACATATGTATTCCCTTTTCTCATTTTATTGTATCTTGCATCTTTGTTCATTTTTGCATGATGTTTGTATTTCCTACTTGTAGGTTCCAATTTTTGTGTTGTCAATGCATGGGAAAGTTCAGTCTCCATGGTTCTTATCTGTGGCACATTTGTCTTCCCTCTCTCCCATGCTTTATCTCTTTCCTTTCCCTTGTGGAGAGCGATCAACCCCCTTTCATTTGGTGTTATCACCATGTTTTAGCTTAGGATTTCATTTCATGCATCTTTTTAGCCCTTCTCTCTCTCCATAGTCCCTTGGAATTATTAGTTTAGGATTATTTAGTTTGCATTTCAGCATTAGGAGTAGTTTTAGCATTAGGTTTAAGTAGAGGAATCCACCTTCTCTAGAGGTTGATCTCACTCTGCAAGTCCCACACTTGTGAGATCATTCCATGTTAGTAAAAAATAGGGGTTTGTAAGGAATAAATCCTAGGGTGCTAATTTTTTGTGATAATATTATCCATTCAAAAAATAGAGTCACAAACCACACTAATAATATAAGAAATATGCACAAACAAAAATAACCAGAATGACTATACCAAAAAAATGGAAACACATAACATAAGGGGATAACACACCACACAATGAGGAAAAACAACCTAAATCACCTATGTTACATGTGATGTACAGCCCTCTTTCACTATGGCACCAATCCAACTGAATTATTACCCTTGTACGGGTATCATTGAATGCCTTTCTTCTACAAACCCAATGATGAGATCACCGAAATATGACCCCTTCCTCAATTTCTTGAGAAAGCTTGCATGATTTTTCTTGCAATTGAGGGTCCATTTGGTCATTCCATTTCCTTTGTTTCTTTGGCATTTTACTTCCTCCTGCTCATTTTTTTCCAACTACATTCCAATTTTTTATTTTCCATTTTCATCTTGTTATTATTGCAAGATTGATTTTTGATCATTATAGGCTCACTGTGTTTACAAAAAGTCTCATGATCTTCATCATGAAACTTCTCCCGATTTTACATATTCTCCAAGATTGTTGCTTTTTTGAAATTGTTCATGGTCTAGGTATTTTGAAATCTTCAAAATCAGCATAGACCTCTATTCGAGTCATGTTTGAAAACTTCCCCAAAATATTTTCTTTCATAATCATCAACTCATGTTTGAACCATTGCATGTTATGATGTGGCTCACCCAAAATTTCATCTTCTTTAAAAGCGGAAGAAAATAAACTTTAGTAAAAAATGGTATGATCTTCATTTTCATCATGGGCTGCAATGATTCTTCCCATTAGGAGGTATTATCTTCATGAATGAAGGCATCCATAGGAGCTCCAGGTATTTCCTTATTCTTCCATTCATAATGAAGACAATTTTATCCACAAATTGGGAAAGAGGAGGAGTCATCTTTACATTCATACTAATTAATAAATGCTTCAGAAAGGGACATAAAGCTCCTCTATCTATTATATTTCATCATTGAAAATTCGTGTTACGGTTAGCACAAGGTTGTACAAATAATATATAAGATCTAAAAATACATGCAATGAAAGAGAATATTATATCAAAATAATTATACAAAAGAATAGATGTAAATCAACTCTAGATTTAACGTGTTTCACCCAGTGTAGACTACGTCCACCAAGAAACACACCAATATATTATCCAAAGCTTTCACAAGATATACAATGAATATTTACAATCTTCCACACCTCTCAGATGTACAATATTGTCTTTCACTCAAGATTTTGTTTCTTCTCTAAGAATTCTCTCTCTCACAATAATCATCAACTTTTGCAAGATCTTCTTAATTCTTACTTTTAAACCCTAGCTTTCATGCTTATATAGGCATATACAAATTTAGGGCACTTAGCCATGAAATTATAATCAATAGATATGCTTTAATGGTAAAATTAGATCTAATTCCCGAGAGTTAAATAAAACACTCCTACACAAGTAATTGATGTTGGTTAGCCCTAATTGACGTCAGTTCCTCCTTTCCTGACCGACGCTAGTCATAGGTGACTGATTCCGGTACCTCCCATAACCGAAGCCAATTACTGTATTTTCCAGCAAGTTTCATATTGCATGCTAATCCAAAGTAATTGAGCTCCACAACTCAACAATTCATACATCAAATGAAGAAATAAATTTAGATTCATACTTATCTTGCATAGAGATAACATAAGCTAGTATTTTAAGGCTGAGATGAGGATCTTTAGTTTCTTCTACATCCCTTAAAATATCTTTCAAAAACTTTTCCTTCAATGATTCCACATACTCACCTTCACATTAGGTCTTAAGAATATGGCTAGGAGAGACCATCTCACTTTCACAAAATTCATAAAATATTACCCTTTCTTCTTTATGAGTGGTATCATATTCGAGAGGCTCAAGTAACTTCTTATCCATACATTCACCATTAAGCAGGTCCGCTTCTTAAAATAGAAAGGAGATAACTTAATTTTCATAATTATGATCATTAGTCAATTTTTCATGCTAGATCTTAGTTGAAACAACCTATTTCTCATGATCCACATTTCTTATCATTTGGGGTTGCCTTCTTATAAGTCATGGAATACCTAATCTTCATCATAATAAAAAAGAGAACCAATATCTATACCAAATGGGAAACGTGCACTTTACAATTCCAGGTTCATCAAACCAGTCTCGTGTTCCTCAACAGGTTTGATCTCATTTGAGAAATATTCCATCAAAATGGGGAGCTCATCTCTTTATTTTGAAGTCATGAAATAATTGCAACCTCTTGAGTATTGATATGTAATGTCTTCCATTGGACCATCTACCTTTTGTATAGTTTACTTCATTTTTCTCACTGGAAGGAGCTTCTTCACAGAACCCTTGACTGGTATGGTGGGAAATGACTAGTCTAACTTTATAACTGCACCAATGTCTCTACAAAATATTTGGCTTAAAAACAACCCATATAATGCAAGAATTTTTTCCATAAGTATCTTGAGATGAACCTTGTTATCAAGAAAGTCTAAAAGTGCTAATTTAATTTATTTGACTTGACCAACAAGAGGTACTTATTTGTTCTCCATGAAATAAAAATGTCCAATAGAGAGAGAGAGAGAGAGATAGAAAACTAAATATTTAGAAACTATTGCAGACATGCCATTATTAGAGGAACCAAAGTCAATAATGTAATTATTTAGTTTATATTCGTTAACTAGTAATGTTATATAGAAAGGTTCTATTTTCCCAAAGAAGGAGGGTGTGGAAGCAAGAAGGTTCTGAGAAGGAGTGGTATGATAATCGAGAGGTAGTTCTTTGTAAGGGGAATTTTTGGAACATGAACTTGAACTACTTCTTTTGATAAACCAAACAAGTCTATCAAATTTCTTGGGATGGATTTTCAAGTACCCCGGAATCAAAAATTAGAATTTTGGATTTTTTGCAATGGTTAATGATGTCAAAATTTGAAGAGGTGGTAGGCATACCTGGAACTATTGAATCCTTGACATAATTATTATTTTCATTCTTAGGATCAATGGAAGTGGAAACTATTTTATCAAAATAAGATGAATGAGACTTACCTGAAGAGGAAGAATGGTTCTTGGTTGAGGTAATCCTGGGATTTTATTAGTTGACTATGTGGAAGTGGAGCACGAAGATCCTTATTTTTTGTTTTTTTATAGAGTCTCCATTTGATGATTCAATTTCTTATCTCAGGCAACATAAGAATAGGATTCTTTCATCGTTTGTGATCGAGTTAACACTGCAAAGGAGTATATATTTATAGGTTCTTCAAAGTCCTCATCCAATGAGTATTCAAAATACCTAATCCTATCACATCCATCTTATTCTTCTATAAATGGCTGAATCCATACTCTAGTGTTCATTTATAACAATTTTTCCAATCTTGCCAATTTTCCCAATTTTGAGTGTTTTATACTTAAAGGAATGGCTTGAGGTAACGAAAACCTTATTTTCCTTAGACTAACTATTTTAAGTAAAATATGTGGTAGATACTTAACAGAAATATAAATTGGTCTTCTTGGTGTTAGATCAGAATGAAACCGATTGTAGAAGTTTCTATTTTTCATTTCAAGGATTTTCTCTAGTTTTTGAGAGATTCCAATTGTTGGGTTTCTGTATATTTGAGAAAAGGTGATTTTTGGATGGAAAATTCAAGTGTATCTAAAAAATAAATGATTCCATAAATTGGGTCATGTAAACAATCTTCTTAAATATGTTCTTACATGGAATCTATGGTTTAAATTTGGTGGCAAACAGAGATCAGAAACATGAGTTATGAGCAAAATTAGATTTGGATGTTTAGGGCACAAAAGGTTTTTATAATGTTTGAATGTTATAAACAAATTTAAATTCACCTTTAATGGCTTCCAATGAAGTGAATTTATGTTTTCAAGTTTTGTTGTAAATTTATGAGTTGTGGGAAGAATGGGTGAGTGAATTTATATGGTGGAAGTTGAAGTGGAGAGTGCACATGAGAGAATGGAGGAATGAATGGGGAAGTGGAGAAGTGGAGAAGTGGAGAATGGAAGATCCATTATACTTGTGCACATTTTTTGTGTGATATTTCACCTCAAAAAGGAACCTGAGGTGAATGGTGATGAGAAAAATGGCACCATACGTATGAGGATGGGGAAATATGACATGCACATGCACATTTACAAGCCCTTTTCTATGTTTTTAAGTTAACATGGCATGTATGTATGCCAAAAAATCCAAAAATGAGATAATGACACCATTATTTGGTGAAATTACACCTCAAAAGTGTCCCCAAGGTGCAATAGAGGTTTTAAAAGGTGCCTAGGAGGAAAAAGTGGGACCTACCATCACTTAAAATACATAACAAGTCATAAAGTGCACATTGTAAGCTTCCATCATATGTTTTTGAGTTTGGAAATGGAAAAATGAGAGTGGGGCACACTATTTAGCTAAAATTTCACCTCAAATGTGTTCCAAGGGTGCAAGAGGACACCAAAATCATGCCCAAGCACTCAAATGTTGCATCCGCGGATGATTTACACTTCAAACTTTCCTGTCATAATGTTTCCTTCGCCTCAAAGTCAAAAATTAATGAAGTTTTTCCAAAAATATATGAATATTCATGAAAACACACTGATGAATCTAATGATACCATTTATAATCCTTGAATATTAAGTATTCAGTAAGTTAAATTACACATACCTTTAATTTTGCCTCAAGTTGTGTGCCAATGAGCTGAGTGGAAATAATAGTTTTCGATGAAACGGGCATAAAAAACTTATGGAAAATGGAGAGAATTAAAAATACCCTCATTTGATTTTTTTTTAGGATCTTAACTCTTCATGAGGTTCTTAAAACATTTCAAACATTTTTTACCTTATAGGACTCTTATGTTGCACTGACAGACAATTTTATGCATTTTTATGCTAGAATAATTATTCCTAAATCATTCCACATATAATTAAGCTCTAATATCTTTCCAATTCCTATGGTATGATCTTCAAACACTTCATGATTCTCCCAAAACATTTCGAACAAGGTGACTAGCTTTGTAAGGACATACATTTCCTAGTGCCTTGCTAAAAAAGACCTGATATTTCTTAACTTGTTATGAACTTAATTTTATTCATAGAGTCTTCCTAAAATTCCTTGGACAAATTCAAGGATATCCCATACAAATCTTGGACTATTTTAATCTTCCTTGTATGCCTTTGGAGGATATTTACCAGTGACAAAAAGACCAAAAATAACCCCTTTTAAGCCTCTGGGGGCACTGTTCTTTCTTAGATATCAGTAGTTTCAAGAACCATGCCAAGTAAAATTCTATGCACATGAAACACATTTTAAATAATTTTAGTGTGTTCCTCTCTACCATGATGTGGGCGACATAGTTGAAATGATGGCTAGAGTAAAGGTTTACATTAACCAAGAAAGAAAATTTCAAGTGTGGGTTTGGTTTTGACATGACCAAAATTTTAAATTTTGCATGCTATAAATTTAACATGAAAACATTAAATTTGAATGGAAAATAAAATGTTAGAATATATTTACATAAATAAAGTATAAATTAGTCACTATAAACACACTGGTATTTTTGGATTGGAGAAAAATGTTTTATGTACATGTACATGCATCAAGAAGCAGAAAATGAGTAATAATTTTATAGCCAGGGGAAGGAGGAATTGATCATCTGATACATTTTGCAAGTAGAAAACTATTAGCTATAGGTAAAAATTAAATTTTTATGGAGTGAGAGGCTTTGGATATAGTTTTTAAACTACAAAAATTTAGGAAAAATCTTCCAGCAACACCTTTTGAATTGGTCACAAATCACAAAACACTAATGTTCCTAGTCAATAAGCCATTATCAAGAGGAAAATTTTCCATATGGTTGATTCTATTTTGAGAGTACATGTTTAATGTCAATGTTAAAATAGGGAGCAAACACATGGTACCAAATCATTTGATAAAAATCAATACATGGGGATAATCAAAAGAGATAAATGAGGATTCTAAAAGTGCACACTTATTAGGATTCACCACAATTCTATGAAAACTAGGAAATATTGTTTGATACCTAAAATATGGAGTCTTACTAGAACATTAGACTTAAAAAATATTGTTTACTACATCACTACCATACATAATCATAAATGAATTCTTATAAAAACTAGGAAAGGATAAAGGTTTGTACACAATAACACTAGAACATGAAAGGGGAGAAATACTCCGACAATCATACAAATGGGTAGTAGGAGGACACTTTGGAATAGAATTGACTATGGAGAAGATAATACAAATCTGAATTTGGTGGCTAGTATTATTTCAATATGTGCACCACATTGCAAAGCATTGTGATGTATACTAGATAATAGGGAAGCCAAATGAGAAAGATGAGATTCCCTTAAATTTGGTATTAGTTGTGAAACCCTTTAATAAATCGGGAAGTAAATTTTTAGGTCATACCCACTTACCACATATAATATCAAAGGACCATGATAGATTACTTCACTAGATTGGAAGATGTCACATCATCCACCAATTGTATAGTATCACAAAGTTGTAATATGAAAACATCATCACAAGATATGGATATCCACAAAATATAGTAAGTGTTAGAGGGACACATATCATTAAAAAAAAACATTAAGGTATTGATGGAATAGTTTATGACTATGCATCATTAGAGTACCATATATCATCATCTAGAAAATGGGAAGGAAAAAATGTTTTAGAACGTAGGCTCAAAAAATCAATAATGATAAAATAAATGATTGGTAAGATAGAGTACCTGTGGTACTTTTTGCATATAGGATAAGTTACAAGTGTAGTACATGATACACTCCATTTCAATTGGTAAATGGTATAGAAGTAGTTATGCCAATGGAATACATTGTACCAAGTTTATGCATTGCCATGACAATCATGTTAGGGAATAAAACGTCAATTGAAAGAAGGTTAAGGGACTATATCAAAATAAAGGAGAACCATGAATGTAGAATTAAATCAGGAAGCACATAAGAGCATTTACAAAGTGTGTCATGACTAGAATTTATGCACAAAAGAGTTTAAACTATAGAAAACAATATTAGCATATGAAATAAGGTTTAGAAAGCATATAGGCAAGTTATGTATTTAATGGAAAGGCCCATATACCATACACCATATGAATGTTTAGGTGAAATTTTTATTGTAATATATGTAAGGGAATATTCTTCTAGAAGGATAAATGGCGGTAGACTCGAATCCTAAACCCTTGATTGAATTTTTTTCTGTTGCTACAATTCTAGAGTAGGATATCAATTTTAAGCATTGTATGGAAGATAAAAGTTTTTGTAGATTTGTTAAGTGTGTGGTTAAATGTGTATACGATTAAGGAGATATAATAATAAATAAACAAATTTTTTAATTACACAACAAAATTCACTAAATTTGCAAGAAGAATTGAATAATATGGGATAGTAAATTAATTATAAGAAAATTGTGCAATGCAAAAACCTAAAGGCATGGGACAAAATGAAAATATTTTCAAATAGGTGATTGTGTACAAGAAAATAAGTTACAAATGGGAAAAATATTAAATTTAATGGATTTCATAGAAAGTAAAGTAAAGAGGGAAGTTCGTGGACCAAAAATAAAGTGGCTCAATGGATAAGTATATTGAAGACAGTGGATCCAATCACCAATGGATGGAAAAGAAACAACTAGGTGTAAGAAGATTAAAGGTGAAATTCATAAAAATGAGGATTTTTTAAGGAAAAAATCACCATTTTTTAATAAGGTTGCAATTTTATAAGCTATAGAGAAAGAAAGAAACCAAATATAGGGAAATTGCAAGTAGATCTCACTTAGAACATGCCATGAAATAAAAAATGGAAGATACTTTCATTCGACTAATAAGGCGCAAAGTTCAAAGAAATATTGAAGAACAAGGATTCACTTTCTTGTAACTAAGTTATGTGGAAAATGAGGACATAAGAATCAATGGAATGATTTGGAAAACTAGATGGAGTGAACCACTACACTAAGATATACAATTATGGGTTGAGAAGTTATGGCATGAAGAATGACTAGAGGTCAATATAGAGATGGAAGGATGTTAGTTAATGGTGAAGGACCCATTGTGCAAATAATATACAAAGAGAATCACAAATCTACATTACATGGGGGATCATTGAAAATTTTTATCAACCATAATGAGAAAATAAAATAATGGTACAATCTACTTTAGTGCACAAGATGTTGTGCCCATTAACATCTCCATGGTTGCGAGAGCCACTAGATTTACAAAAAAAGGATCCTCCATGCTAGCATTTAAGTATACAAGACCCTTTTTCCAACAAACCACACCATCTTCATGTGTAAAATTGCGTAAAGGAAGCGGAATACCATTGAGAACAATTATGAGAAATTTTGTCTTATTTTTGGATGAACTTGTATTAGAAATATTTTGGTAGGAAAATTAAGGGAGAAAATATATGTCATAGAGATCCATGTACATTTAAATCAAAATTTAGGAGTAATATGAAAAATTCAAATGGAAAAATATTTTATACACATAAACCAAACACTAATGTGTAAAAATATTTTCAAATCCGTGGGAAATATTTCATGTGCCAATAGATTATTCTCCTATTGTGATTCACACATTGGAGAGCATCAAAAGCTATTATTGAAGTTTAATATGCCTATAATTTCCAAACTAAGATCCCACCTTATTTTTGGGAAACTAATTGAAAAATATGATGACTTATGGGTCTTGATTAGTATTATTAATCCACTCTTGATCTTTTATGCCTCAAAGATTATTCAAATTACCTATGTGGGTTATACCCAGGGTTATTTAATTCAAAATGGTCAAGGACTTAACCATATTTCCGCCTTGCTTTCGAATTAGGCCTAAAATGCCACACACACAAGCTTACAAATTTGGAGCTCCCCAAAATTCCATGAATCCCTAGCTTTTTGTGGATCCATAATTTTATGTGGATCCCTAAAATTTTGCAGGTCCCTATTTTTCCATGAGTCCCTATTATTAACGGTTAGATATTTCAAGTATAGACCTTCCCCTTGTCTTTGATGCATGTTTGTATAGAGATTTTACTATTAAAGTAGAGTGATGTATATCATCTAATTGGTCTCACATGTGCCTTAGGACTAGGTATGACACTATAATCATAATAAAGGCTAAGCCAATTACCCCGTTCCATGAGGAAGCATATGATCCAAATCCCAATGATTTGAATTGTACCATAACCTCTTAAAGTGAGGGAGTTAAAGCCAACCTTGGACCTTTTGAATTGAAAGATAAAGTTCTTAATGAACAAATGGATGAATGGGCTAAGGAAATATGGAGTTCTAATTCTTATGAGACATTTGAGAAGACTCGACTTGGTACATATTATCTAATGGATGAGGAAAGTTTCATCCCTAACTTGTTAAAGTCAGAGTATAACTCAAATGAATTGTGGAAAGGTTTTGTGATGGTTCAAAGTGTAAAGTTATATTTAGTGAAGGTGTTGTCTTATATTTTTTAAAGGAAGATAATTTATTCTTTTCCCATGGGATGCAGTTCAACTATACCAACAATGTTGATGAATATGAAGAATTGATTCATGGGCTAATAATTACTAAAAGTAAAGGGATCAAGAAGTTGATGATATTTGAGGATATTGAGCTAGTTTTTCAACATGTTCGGTCATAATGCATAGCTAAGAACCCTCTCCTCAAATCCTAAAAACATAGAGATTTGGACTTGCTTGAAGATTTTGATGCTATCAATTTTCAGGTTTTCCCAAGAGAACAAAATTTGGATGCAAATTAGATGGATTTTATTGGAGCTCAATTTTATCCTTCCAAAAATATTATGAATTTTTTTTACCAACATGTCAATTTGGTAATTAGAACAACAATGCCTAACAATTATTTTTTATTTGAAGGTTTTTGATAATGATGAAAAAAATTCCCTCTTCATTCAACAAGCTAGGTTTTCCCAAATTTTGTAGCTAAGGATACAAGAAAGTTATGGTGACCAAATTGTTTAGCTAAATAATAACAAGATACCCAAATGATTAATCAGTTTGGAAAACATGTTCACCTTGGATGATCAATATAAAGGGGATAAGAGGAATTTAAACATCAAATAAGAGGACTATCATGATGTGGTTATCTCTAATGGAAAGAAATTGAATCTTGGAAAGGTATATTCATTTGAGAAACAATATGATTCCATCCAATTATGTCATGAATATGATGATATTTTTACATGTTCTTATGTTGACCTTAAAAGATATGATCCCAATATCATTTAGCACACCATTGAATTGTCCCCTAAAACCAAACCAATGAGACAAAAACAAAGGCCATTCAATACTACGATTGAACCCTTACTGAGAAATGAGTTTACCAAATTGATCAAATCCAAGATTATCTTCTCCATCAAACACTCCTCTTGGGTTGCAAACCTTTTCCTTGTTAGGAAAAATAATGATGAGATATGGTTGTGTGTAGATTTAAGAAACCTCAACAAAGCCTCTCTCAAGGATCATTACCTTGTACCTTCAATGGAACAAATATTATAATCAGTAACAAGGGATGAGAGGTTTTCAATTTTAGATGGTTCTCAAGTTAAAATCAAATTCCTATCAAAGATTCTGACCAATATAAAACAATTTTCATCACCAAGTGGGGGACATTTTCTTATCAAAAAATGCATTTTGGATTATCCAATGTTAGCACTACCTTTCAAATGGAAATGGGTTTAGATTTTAAGTGGTTTATCAACAATTTTTTTTATTTGGATGATATAACTATTTTTTTCTAAAAGAGGTTAAGATCATCTAATGTATCTTAAACATATTTTTAATAGATGTAGGGAGTTTTACATACATGTAAATCTAAAGAAATGTATCTTTGTTGTCCCTTAGGGTAATTTTTTAAGACATGTTATGTTTAAAGGTGGGTTAGATATCAAACCAAATAGAATTATGACTATCTTGGATTTATCACTTCCCCAACAAAAAAAGAATTGCATTCATTCTTGGGGAAGATCGATTTTGTAAGAAATTTCATGATTAAATTTTTTGAGTTGGCATAGCCCATAACATTTATGTTAAAGAAGGGACATAATTTATAATGAACACAAGAGGCCAAGAGAAGTTGTGAAAAGATTAAGTAGTCTATATCCTAAGCTCCCACTCTTATTAACCTTGTTTTTGATAAAGAATTTATCTTATATACCTTTGGAGGGGAAAGTGGTACTACTGCCATCTTAACCTAGGAAAATCAACAAGGATTAGAGAAACCAATAACTTCTACAAGAAAACACTTAAGGATTATAAGCTCAAATATACTTTTGTTGAAAATATTTTTTTATTTATTTTAAGAGCTCTGAAAAATTTTAAATGCTTATTTTCCAACAATAAGATCAAATTCTTTGTTACTAATCCAAACATTAAGGAGTACATTATGAGAATAAGCAATAAAAGAGATTATTAGATTTATAATAATAGAGTTCGACATTGAAATAAATTCTACTAAGATTATTAGCATTAGAGAATTGTATCAACACTTGGCTAAAGATGAAGGGATCACACATGAATCAGTTTATGTCTAATTAGCAGAAGCTAGTGTTGAAAATGAATGGTTTCAGAATATGGTTAAATAGCTTCACACTGGAAAGCTAACTAACACTTCCAACAAAAATTAGATAAGAAATTTTATATTGCAGGACATTTAGTACGAGTTCTTTGAAGGTTTCCTCTTTAATATGTTGAGATGTGTAGAACTTGACAAGGACGAGAAGATAATCAGAGAGTTTCATAAAAGT
Source organism: Taxus chinensis (assembly GCA_019776745.2). Lineage (NCBI taxonomy): Eukaryota > Viridiplantae > Streptophyta > Pinopsida > Cupressales > Taxaceae > Taxus > Taxus chinensis. The sequence goes on from CM034150.1 coordinate 851,574,437, forward strand.
TTTGATGGTGGGGATTTTTCTCCTCAAACTACTGTAGACAAGATATTGAAGGCTATTAAATTTCAGTCCACTTTATTTTTGGATTGTTATAAATGGATAAAGAGTTGTAAAGAATTTCTATTCTTCACTAGTATAAAATGAAATGTATCCCTTCCACTTCAACCCATTTTTTTATCAACCTTTCTCTTAATGAAGTTTAGACTTCATTGGCATGGTAAACCTTCCTTCAAGTGTTGGATATCATTGTGTTTTTTACTATTATATACTACTTTATAAGGTGGGTGGAGGTCATACCTCTTAAAGAAGCAACTTAAAATTTCATTATAAGCTTCCTAGAAGATATTGTGACCAGGATTGGGGTTCCCCGCACAGTTATTTATAATAACTCCAAGGATTTAATTGGATCCAAAGTGACATATTTTTCCTTGAGGTATGGTATTTATTTGAAAACATTATTGAACTATTATCCTTAAGGAATTGTCATTTTTGGATCCTCTAATAAAAATATGATCAAAATCATGAAGAGAACAATGGAAGACAATCAAATACAATGGCATACTAACGTAAGAAATCACTGTGGGATGATAAAATGATTCCTAATAAGTATATTGGAAACTTTCCATTAATTTTAGTATAAAAGAGAGAACTGAGGTTACTAATCTCACTTGAGTTACAACTCTGAAGTTGGCTCAGAAATTGGAGTTAGAGCATCATGATGCAAAGACTATAAGGATTGTTAAGTTGGCTAAACTAGAAGAAGTCATGGAAGAAGATAGAGAGAAACTGCAAGGCCACCGATAAGCTATGAAAAAATAGTTTAAGAATAAATCCCACCCTCAATAATTCAAATAATGAGAGTTGGTCCTAAACTAGGATGAATACCGCTCCAAGCTAGGAAAACATGAGAAGTTTGATGTTGTTTGGAGTGGTCCTTATCATATTATGGGGATCAAGGAGAGTGATTATTTTTAATTGGAAAATATTTAATGGAAAAATATTTCTTATGCTAATCAATTTGATTTTCTTTAATCCTTTAAAAAAAATTCCCATTGTACATAGCTATAGATATTTTCCATTTCTCACTCTATTTTGTTTCATTGTTGTCGTTGTTGTGTGTCTTCTCCTAATCAATGTTTTAAGTCATATTCCTTATTTTTGTCAAGTCTAAACTACTAGGAAGTGTTTGTTGGTGGAGGTTGTTTTCCACCATGGTCACATATCTCAAGTTTTAATGATTGCAATGTTTATATTTCATTTTAGTTGTGTTTTAGAAGACACTTCCAGTCTTGTAATCTCTTTATCCATCTACTGAGAATACTAGTTTCCCTATACACCTTCTATTTATCTTTTGAATAACTTGTGGATTATTTTCATAATGATTTAGAGTTATAGGTATAAAGTCGCATGTTTACAAATAATTTAAAAAAATTTGGGGAGAAGAATCTTGGATCAAAGCAAGTGAGAATCATCTTGGGGTATGAAGCAAATTATGGTCCATTATAGTTTTTTTGTAGAGAAGGATAGAGTTTTGGAAATTTCAGGAGGACTTTTCATAGTTTATATTAACTTAATACCCAATGTATGCACAAGGAAACTAGCTATCACATCTAGTATGAAGATGAACCATTTGAGTTACCATAAATGGTGCCAAAATAAGTTCCTGACTTTTTTTGGGAAAATATTTCCAAAAGATGAAGATTTGTGGGTCGTAATTAGTTTTATTAATCCACTCTTGATCCTTGATGCTATCTTTCTTTGACCTTGGACCTAAAAATATGCATACACAAGCTTACAAATCCATGGATCCCTAAATTTTTGTGGGTCCCTAGTTTTATGTGGATCCCTAAAATTCCATGAGTCCCTACTATTTCATGGGTCTTTACATTTCCATGAAAGCATAAAAATCCATGGCCTCCTTATTGAGCCCCTGAAATATCAACTAAGTCCTAAAAGGGTGCATAGGTGCACACGGTTGAACAAAGCGCGCAAGATAAGGCACACAAGGAAGGGTTTAAGTGGGGTCTAGTAGAACTTAGGATGCATGCCCACAGAGTAGAATCTGGGACTTAGCCATTTTCAACCTTTCAAGCATAACATGAGAAAAATGTTACCCAGGTGGATAAGGTGCCAGCCTGGAGACAGGGTGGCTTGGAAGGAATATGCCCTCCGATAGAAGCTGCTAGTAGGACATCATGGCAAGGAGTGGTGAGCTCAGACCTGGAGGAGCATGCTCTCATGTAGGACCACATTCAGACACTTGGCAACAGGTATAAGGTTGTAGAAGAATGAGTTGGTAGTTTAGGAAGGCTATATCCAAGTGCCTGTAGAAATAAAGAGAGATGAAATGGATAGAGAGTGGAGATCTACAGAAATACTACAAGGACTCTGGTAGCTTAGGTAAATAAGTGTAGAAAAGGATGTATCAAGGGTTTGGGAGTTATAAATTTTCTTTTGATGGCCTAGTTATATGAATCCAGTTATTATGCATGACTACGGTCTGCCTTTCTGTGACATTCTGTAATGGGCCTAATGAATGTAATGAGGTTACCAGTTTATGTGAATATGAGCATTAATGGTTCTGATGCATACATCCTTCTTCATAGCTCTTTTTCATTTATGTTTATGAACTAAGTATGAATGCTTGTGTAACTTCCTTTCTGTTTTGGTGTAAGTTCTATAATTTGTTTAACTCTTTTCTATCTGGAATGACTGCAAGGATCTAGAAGCCGTTCTGAGCTCTATGGTGCTTGTATGTCGTATTCCCTCTCAAATATATTAAAAATCATATTATAGATGATGTTTCCCACTAAAATCACATAAAAGAGAGACTCGACACACGTGCATGCCTTAGGTGAGCACCCAACACCCGTTGGGTGATAGGCTGATGCGCATGGGATTTATTTCCTTTGTGATGGGTGTAAAAATGACTACATCTTGGTTTCGTTGCCGGGACCTCTTTTCAAAGTTGTAGTGGGAAATGGTATACATCATGATCTGTGTAATGAGTAATGACAGAATGATTAACTTTGGAAAGTTTTGAATCATGGTTCAAGAGCACGGAGGATGAATTTTCTCACATATTCAACACTGAATCTAAGTTTAATGCACATAGATGGGTATAAGAGAACCTCTACCATGATTTATATGAAAAAAAAATTATGTTGCTTCCCAGTCAAACTGTATGAGTGGATCTTGACATATGCATCTAGATCAAACTGGTATTATAGATCACATGTGTGGACCTTAGAAGAATACCAGAGGCTGCAGGATGCAGATCTGACATGGACTCGTGTTGTGGATCATTAGTGGAAGGGTGTTTTGGTTAGCTACACTCTGGAGTATGCTATTTCTACATATTATTGTTTGAAAGTTATTGAGTTTGAAATTCTATGGGAGCCCAGAGGAACATTTCTATGGGCTATCCCTCTAGAAATGAATATCTTGATTGTTACCTTGAGTTTAGAGGCATTTCTAATGGCCGGATAAACCATTCTAAGCACTAGGTGAGGAAGCTAGGGTGGAATAAGATGGAAGATATTACGATGGAGAAAGAAAGGGAGGAGAGACAGCTCAAGTATAGTGAAGCACATGAAAGGGAGATGGCTAGACAACACGAGGTTACAAGTGTGATGGATCTATGGAGGCATACATTGCGGGAAGGAGTAGAGGTCCGTGTGGAGGATGTAGAACCTAAGCAGTCTATGGTACCCCATCTTGGAAAGCATGTAAGAGTGACCCCTTTGGCTTCTAATGAGATTTCGTCATGTGGAGAAAGAAGATTCATTGGCACGTATCTGAACCAACCTACTGACCAAACCTTAGCACTTACTTTTCCAGATCAAGGAAGAAGTATCATTGACCTAGTTGGTATTAGTGGAAGTGATAGATCTACATCCAAGAGATACAATTTTTCATTTCCCACTTCTATGGCCATGCATATTCCAATATTTAGAGGAATTATTGGATAAGGAGCAAGTACACAAGACTTCAGTCTCACGTATGGGAGTGACACGGGGTAAACTAATGGTAGTGGGGCATTATCAAAGACCGTCAGCGTGTAGTTCAGTGGAACCTTGGGGGCACTTGGCACAACCACTAAAAGACATGGTGGATCTAGTTGGTCTAGTGGCTTGGGAGGCATAGGACATGGTGGATCTGGTAGATTCGGTGGCGGAGGAAACACCAGAGAGAACCAAGGCTCTAGCTCAAGAGGACAAGGGCCCCAGCAACCCCTTCAAGTCTTATTTGAAACGTCTTTACATTTTCCAGATTATAGAGGTATTGAAGATGCTGCAAAACATGTTCACAAGTGTGAACTGTTATGGCATGCAAAGGGGATCACAACCCCAGAGTGGAAGACAAGTCAATTTGTAATGACATTGTAGGGGCGTGCACATAGTTGGTATAGGAAATATGACCCTCATCAAATAGTGGTGGATCATACTACTTTAAAGAATGCCTTCTTGGAAGAAATCCTCATCCCTGAGTTTAAACAGAAGAGCATTAGTGGTCCCTGAAGGAGATTCAACAGGGAATGGTAGAGAGTGTGCAGAGAGTATGATGTACATGCTTTAAAACTCTCTTGTCTAAGTTATCATATGACATTCACCCCTCATAGCATGGTCAGTGGTTTGTTGGAGGCTTGATCACACCTTTTAGAAGGGCCTTATCTCATAAAAATTTCATAGACCCACACGAGGCGCATTAGAAGTTTCTTTGTGCGCCGAGGCTGTTAGCAGTGTTGACACTAGTATTAGCCCAGTTTTTTAGGCTCAGATTTCTAATATGGCTAAGCAGCTAGAAAATTTATCTGTGCAAAATCATCCCATGAGACTCACAGTTGTTTATGGTATATAGATTATGAAGTAGAGGGGCATGTCAAGTATAGTTTCCCCCAGAGGATAGTACACGCCGTGATAGTAGACTATGAGATTTTTCATGGGGACTATGATGCAAGTAGACGCCCCTTATTATAACACATAATTTAGAAGAATGTTTCCTTACTACTATCAAGATTTGCACCTTTACAACCCATTATACTAAGGATTGTAGGCTTATTGATCAAATCCATGAGGCCATTGATCATGGGGTGTGCACTAGACCAACATTTGCCAGTATTTCTAGAGGTGATGATCACTGTTATGAGGAGCACGTACATAAAGGCATGCATGGAAGGGTATTTTGTGGACGATTCCATGGTTGTGGTAACCATGGAGGAGGAATAAGTTAATTTCCCACATGGAACCTATTTTAATTGTGGGTCTAAAGAGCATTACAAACGAGAGTGCCTAGACCTATTACAGTGCTCATGGTGTGGGAAGAAGCACAAGTATGAGGAGTTCCCTGAGTTGTTTGAGCACATGAATCAACAGTACAATGGAAAGACAAGGGCACTGCAATTGTAAGCATTAAGAAGACAAACACACAATGGATGCCATGGGTGACACATGATGCAAGCTTGGAATCTGTTATGGTAACAACAAGAGCAGAGGCTACGTGCGTGTAAAGGAAATACCAAGGTAGAGGACTCTAGTTTCAAGAGAAGAAGTGGTGCATGGAAAGTACCTGAGATCCTACTCATCAAAAGAGGTATATCAAGATACCATTGACTTTTCATTCGGAGTTTACAAGGAGAAATCTAGTGTCTAAAGGAGCAGTCTAGGAGGGAGGAGCAAAGAAGGAAGGTCAAGGTGCCAAAATATGACCTAGATGAGGTCAAGGAAGTATGTAAAATGCTAAGGCAAGAGAATGTTATTCCCTTGCTAGGATAATGGTTGAGAGAGAAGGTACCACGCACTAGAGAAGAGTGTGAGAGGTAGGTCCTCCATGCAAACCTTTCCCCTCACAGCCTTGACTATGATAGGGAGATCATGATAAATGCAATCAGTGGATGGATGGCTGTTGAGTAATATCCTCATTGACACATATGCGGAGGTCAATGTTCTCACCTTGGATGCATGGCATCAGATGGGAAGGCATGCATTACAGCCATCTTTGAATGTGTTGTATATGGAAAACAAAACAAAGGCAATTCCCATCGGTGTCTTAAAGGATGCATCTATCACCATTCAGGGAGCTAATTTTACTGGGGACTTCGAAGTCTTGGTGCACTCGCTGAGGTAAGACAATTTCCTGAGCACTACTTGGGCACCCATGGTGTTACAAGAACAATGTGGATATTTGGTTCAACAAGGGGTACATAAGCTTTGAAAATGAGGAGGAACAGAGTCATCATACCCCTGGCTGATTGGAAGTCAACACCCTATACTGAACCTTTGGAGAAGAGGTCCTAGATAGAATATATGTGCGCTCAATCAAGGATCCAAAGATAATCCATCCTACTGATGGATTTATCCAGTTTGAAGATGCTCAGTCGGTAAGTGACACCACCAGTCTATACATGTGATAATTAGGTGCATGGGACCTATGAATTGATCAAACATGACATTTAAGAGGATCAGTGATAAAGGTGAAAAATGCATGCACAATTCTAGGTGCCTAGGAGGAAAAGAGCTACCTAAGTACTCAGGAGGAGCCTCCCCTGAGGTTTTTTTGCAAGAAAATGGAAGCTCAGTGGAAGGAGGAAAATGAAAGAAGGGCAATGTTAAGTTACGTCCTACTAGGAACTGTTGTGCACATCTGGTGGGAAACACATCAGGATAATCTCTTGGAATGGTGTGAAGTGAGAATTGCCTTCTCTATTCATTTCTCTAGAAGAAATGTGCCCACCACCATCAAGGACTACCATGGTAAGGATCCCACCTCTTTCCACATCTAATCCTGTGAAAGAACCTGGAGGGAAGGCACGAAAGCTTTGCCACCATCCCTCTGGGTGCACAAACTATATTCTACACTACAGGGTTATGCACACGTGCATGGTACATACATTCTGAGACACGCCGTATCAAACAGGGAATTGGAAAGAACTAGCGGTTTGACCTAGTTCAAAATTTGAGTATCAAAGTACCAAGCCATCAGTTGATAAGGCATTACAGGTTGTCAAGTGCCTTACCATGGGGGATAGTGCCATGGCAGAAGATAAGTTGTTGGACTTGTTTGGTGAGCCAGGTTTGGAGGGAGCACTTTGAAGAAGAGGAAACAAGAGGAGGTTCAGTTTGAGTGTGCATGTGTGAAAAATGAGAAAGGAAAGATTGTATATGTGATTAGATGGGGAGGAAGTGAGAAAGCTTGGATGTTAACCATTCTGTAGGACACGCAAGGTGATGGACAGTGCTGATACTTGCATGTGTGCCTACCATGAACCTTTAAAGACTAAAAAGGTTAACATTGAGCTTGAGAGAAGAACCTAAGGAAGCTATCATTGGAGATTACAAGTTGGAGAAGGAAGTCTCTAAGATCATTGATCTTTTACGCTGAATTTTAAGGATTTATTCCCATGCATGGGTACCATGAGCTCAAAGGGCATTCACCATTCCTTGGGGGAGATGAGGATAAAGCTAAAGGACGGTGCATGCACCAAGTTAGGAAGAGACTTTTACCAGATGAATCCCAATTTGCATGTGAAGGTAAAGGAGGAGATAGACAAAATGATAGCATCTGGGATCATTGAAGCTGTGGAAGAATCAGAATGGATAAGTCCAATGGTAATCAACATCAAGAAGGATGGGTGGATTAGGATATGCATGGATTATAGGGAGATGAATGTAGTTTGTATCATCGATCCTTTTCCAACCCCCTTCACTGAATAAATTTTGGAGGGATTCACTGGGGCACTAAATCTATTCCTTTATGGATGGATTTTTTAAGGTACCACCAAGTTTGAGGATTGTAAAGGAAGACCAAGAAAGACAAAATTTTGCCAATGAATGGGGAAGTTTTTGCATACATGGTCATGCCCTTTGGGTTGAAGAATAGTACCTACATATTTTCTCATGCATAGTGGTATAGGCGTTCTAGGACTTCATCCACAAATTCCTCCAGGTTTATCTAGATGATTGGACCAGTGTATGGGCTAGTAAAAGACCATTGTGATAATTTGAGGTTGATGTTTGAGAGGTGTTCGGTAGTTGAGGATATCCCTCAACATTAAGAAGTGTGTCTTTGCTACCCCCTTTGGAATTTATTACAGGGGCATATCATATGTAAGGAGGGCTTGCTAGTAGATCCTGCCAAGGTTACGGTGATTGTGGGATTGGGGGAGCCTACTAGTCAAAGCACAGTGCGCGGGTTTCTTGGATACGCGGGCTACTATCGATAAGTTCATCAAGGGGTATGCCAAGATCGCCATGCCTTTAGAAGCATTAGCTCAGACATAAAATTTCCTTCCATTGGGGAAAGGCACAACAGAAGGCATTTGACACATTAAAGGATATAGGCTTGTCACCATGCCTATATTACGTTTTCCCTCTTGGGATAATCCCTTCCATGTTCATGTAGATGCCTCTAGAAATGGCCATTGGGGAAGTGCTTGCACATCCTGGTGAGGGAATTTTTAATCACCCCCTATACTTTGTAAGCAGGAAGTTGACACCAACAGAGTAGAATTATACTATGACCGAGCGTGAAGCATTGTCAATGATCTACGTGCTTCACAAGTTCAAACAGTATCTGTTGGACAACTCCATTTATCTTTTACACTGACCACATGGCATTAAATTATTTGGTGAACAATCCCATTCTACAAGGGTGCATATGTCTGTGGGTGATGTTATTTCAAGATTTTGAGTTCACAGTAGTTGTGAAACCTGGAAAGAGTAATTGTGGACCTGAATCATTTATCAAGGATTGATTTGGGGGAGGACATGCGTAGAGCATTGAAGAGACAATGTCAGATGCACAATTTTTTAGGTTTTGGCATGTGCCCTTGGATTTAGATGAGATTTAGTATTTCTAAAGGAAGGTGTGGCACCGGAAGGGATGAATACATTAGAGAAAAAGCAACTAGCCATACGCGTTGCGCCCTACATGTTGATCAGTGGGGACTTATACAAATTAGGGCGTGATGAAGTTTTGCATGCAGGTGTGTACTAGAGCATGAGCACCTCGCCATCATAGAGGAAGCACACATAGGAAGTGCAGGTGGATATTATGCAGGTGATGCCACTGTACATGTAAAATATTAATGGTAGGATTATGGTGGGAAACTTTGTATAAGGATTGCAAGGAGTATTGTAAAGCATGTGACCATTGTCAGTGCATTGGCAAGCCAGGACGGAGAGATGAAATGCGTCCTTTGCAGCCCTATCCCTAGCACTGAACCTTTTGAGAAATGGGAAATAGAATTTGTAGGCCCTATTGCACCAGCAGCACGCGTAGGACTGGATCACGCTATGTAATCACTTAGTATGGAACTATTTGACAAGGTGGGTAGAGGCAGCCCCAACTAAAGACTGCACAGTCAGCTACAACAACAAGATTTTTTGTGGGAGAACATTATCACAAGGTATGGATGCCCTTTAATTTTAACCAGTGATAGGGGTACACATTTCTTGAATGAGACCGTGAGGATCCTATTAGTAGAGTTCATGGTGGCTCATCACAAAACTACACCTTATCACCCCAAGAAAATAGAATTATGAGTCATACCCTGACACAGTCGCATTATGGGCTTATAGAAAAACCAGTGTTTGGCATGAGTTCATGTTACCTTCTCTGCGAATAACATGCGCAGGAGGGTTGGCTGATGGAACTGGAAGAAATAATTGATGAATTGATGAAGCAAAAGTCACTTTAACAAAATACAAAAAGTCATACCCTAGAAACAAATTTTGAGGTTTGTGATGTCGGTCCAAGACAATCTTGCACATCCTTGGGATGATAAGGTCTTCAGTTTATAAACACTGTTGGAACATAATGATTAAGTGGTCTGGCCAACCCTTAATGTATATGGGTCCATCACTAATATATAGGTTAATATTTAATAATATGAAATATTTATATTTCTATTATTAAATATGCTAACCTAGGTATATACTTTAGGTTAAATATTTAATATCATGAAATGATTATATTTCTAATATTAAATATTATAAACCTAGGTGTATGTGTCAACCATTTTAGGTTGAAAAGGTGGGTCGGGAGACATACCCAATCACCTTATATAAAAAGGACTTTAGGTCCTCATTTGATATATTCAGGAAATATATCAAAGGTGTGCAAATCAAGTGATTTGGTTTTACCCTTGGTAAATAGGGTTTCAAAGGAGGAGGTGATCTTACTGGATGTAAAATAAGTTCTCTGAAGTAAAAGGTTATTTTCAAAGTGGTTTTTACCCTATTGGGGTTTTCCACTATAAATATTGTGTCACATGTGTTATTTATTTCTATAAGTATTTTTTTATTTACTTATGTTATGATGTAATCTTTATTTAAATATTTATTGTAACATTATGTAATATGTAAGTTGATTAAATCCGTATTTATTAGAATCCTCAAATTCTAACATGGTAACAAAGCGAGGTAAATTAAATAAATTAAGATCAAATGTTGTGTATTTTATTTATTTAATTTGTATGGGTTTTTTCAACCAACCCGAAAGGGTATTTAAAAGTATCTGGTCCCCTTCTTTTTTTCCCAATTTATTTTGGCATTACATTTGTGCAATTAAACTCTCAGTAAAAATTTTAGGGTTTTTAAATTTTAAATCCCTAATTTTTTTGGGGGGGAGATGTAATATGATATGATTCTTACTTTCATTTACATTTTGTAAATTATATGGAATTAATGTTTGTTTGGAGATTGATGTGTGCACAGGTGAAAGGGGCTTTCAAATATTTACCTGCGTGAAAATCACATACAGAAAAAGAAAGGATTTATTACTATATGAAATAATTTTCATGTTTTCTATAATTTCAAATGTTTATAGGTTAAATATTTTGGAAGGTAAATTCATACCCGTGTTCTTTGGTCCCCTCTAAAAGGATTCAATTTGAAAAAATATAGTTTATAGTTAATCTATAACTATATCCTATATAATTTGAAAACTATATTATTATTTTTAAATAAAAATATATATAATATAGAATAAGGTTTATATAATAATTTATATAAACATCATATTAAAATTTATATAGTTTTGAAAAAAAAACTATATATTAAAAGTCTTTAACCATATTAAAATTACATGGGATTGAGGGAAGAGTCAACAAACCATATTCTAAGCCTAAGTTTAAATCATATTTAAACTTAACTTATAAATCTAGGCATATATATATTTTTTTTAAAAGAAAAAAACCTAAGTTTAAATCATATTTTATATATATGGTTAGTTTAAACCGCTTAAAATATAAATTTTATTACATTTGGTTTATATATGTAAAAAAAAAAAAAAATTAAGTGCTTACTTTTTTTGGAAAGGAGGCCTGTGTTTATTGCTTGGCCATGAAGGGATTAATTTTTAAATCTTAATACTTATTAAATAAAACCTAACATGTGTCCCTAACCATTTATATTATCCATGTAAGGGGGCGGCCCCATTCATTTATATCTTATAGTTTATAAAAACTATATAAATAAACCTATTTAAAGGTTTTCTGTTATATAAGAGTGGGAGTGGAGAATAAAATGAGATAATATCTCAGGTATAAATGTGGAACTCTCAAGTATAAATGGAATTTTTTTTTAAAAAGGGGGGCTAGTTTATTGGTGGCCCACGTGAAGTGTGGTAAATATTTATTAAAATATTGGTAGTTATAACCACATTAAAAGTTTTAAAGTTTTTAGCTTGCAGGAATTATATAAAATATTTTGCAATATTTCCATAGTTTTAAATGTGTGTAGGGTAAAATTAAGAGTAAATGAAGGGAGGAGACAAGGTTCATGAAAATAGGGATTTGAATTTATTTCATTGGTCGGGTGAAATTACTTGTCCCCTCTGTAAAATATGCAGGTTAATCTATACTCTCATAAATCTACTTGCACCTGGTAAAATTCTTTTAACCTGGTCTATGTCCTTTAAACCCCTTTAATAAGGGTTATGTGTTTTTTTATATAAAAAATATACTATAGTTTATAATTTTTATGAACTATATGTTGTTTTTTATTTACATTCTATAAACTATATACATTTTTTAATTTTTAAATTGTATATATTTTTACATTATAAATTATAATAGGTTATTATAATGTGTTAAAATATAACCTCCCTAATATTATACAAAAGAAGAAATTCTAAAATTTCATATTTTAGAAATACACAAGTTTTTGCTTCATTAAATTTGATGGTCAAATGACCGTTGCGGTAGACCAAACATAAGACAATATGATGGTCATTTAGATGTCTTCTTCATTTTGTGCCTGACACAAGCCTCCTCAGCTACATTGAACTCCAATTTGTTTATGTCAGTCTGCATATTCCATGAGATTTTTTTCCTTGTGAGTACGTTCGACCCCTCAGAATCCATCAAATCCCAACCGTATAATTGTTCCATGGAAAGAGTGCTCTGGAACCTATTGGGCCCCTAAAATATCAACTAAGTCCAAAAAGGCCGCATAAGCACATGAGGTTGAAAAAATCACGCAAGATAAGGCATGCAGGGAAGGGTTTAAGTAGGGTTTTGGTCGAACCTGGGATGCACGCCCACAGAGAAAAATTTGGGACTTTGCCATTTTTGACCTATCGGGCAGGACACGAGAAAAATATGACCCAAGTGGAAATGATGTCATCCTAGTGATAGGGTGACCTAGAAGGAATATGCCCTGTGATAAAAGCTTCTAGAAGGACATCATGGAAAGAAGTGGTGAGCTCAAGCCTAGAGGAGCATGCACCCATGGAGGAACACATTTAGACACTTGACGACAAATCTGAGGCCGCAGAAGAATGATTTGGCAGTTCAGGAAGGCTATATATACAAGCACCTGCAAAAGTAAAAAGGGAGAAAAGGAGAAAGAAATGGATAGAGGGTGGAGCTCTGCAGAAATACCGCAAGGACTTTGGTAGCTTGGAAAAATAAGCGTAGGAATGGATGTATCAAGGTTTTGGGGGTTATAAATTTTCTTTTGAGAACCTATCTATATGAATCCAGTTATAATGCATGATTGTGGTCTGTCCTTCTGTGACATTTTGTAATGGGCCTAATGAGTGTAATGAGGTTACCAGTTTATGTGAATATGAACATTAATGGTTCTGTTTCATACATCCTTCTTCATAGCTCTTTTTCATTTATGTTTACAAACTAATTATGAATGCTTGTACAACTTATTTTTTGTTTTGGTGTAAGTTCTATAATCTGCTAAGCACTTTTTTGTCTGGAATGACTGTAAGGATCTAGAAGTTGTTTTAAGCTCTATGGTGCTTATATGTCTTATTTCCTCTTAAATACCTTAAACTTGGATCATAGATGATGTTTCCCACTAAACTCACATAAAGGAGAGAATCGGCACCCGCGCATGCCTTAGGTGAGCGCTTAGTGTCCGTTGGGTCATAGGCCAGTGCGCATGGAGTTTCCTTGTTCTTTGATGGGTGTAAAAATGACTACATCTTGGATCCATTGCTAGGACCTCTTTTCGAAGTTGGAGTGGGACATGACATACATCATGATCTTTGTAATGAATGATGACAGAGTGTTTAACTTTGGAAAGTGTTGAATCATAGTTCAAGAGCATGAAGGATGAATTTTCTCAAAGATTCAGCATTGGATCTGAGTTTGATGCACGTAGATGGGTAAAAGAGAACCTCTACCAGGATTTATATGAAAATGCTTTCTGTTGCTTGCCAGTTGAACTATATGAATGGCTATTAGTATGTGCATCTAGATTAAGTTGGTATTATAGATCATGCATGTGGACACAAGAGGAATACCAAAGGTTGCAAGATGCAGATCTGATGTGGAGCCATGTTGTGGATCATTGGTGGAAGGGAGTGTTGGCTAGGTACACTCTGGAATACATTATTTCCACACATTTTTATCTGGAATTTGCTGAGTTTGAGTTCCTGAGGGAGCCTAGAGGATCATTTCTACATGTTATTCCTTTGGCAATGAAGATCTTGATCGTGACCATGAGTTTAGAGGAATTTCTAATGGCTGGCTAAACCATTCTGAGCGTTCGGAAAAGAAGCTAGGGTGGAGGAAGATGAAAGATATTACGATGGAAAAAGGAAGGGAGGAGAGGCGGCTCAAGTATAGTGAAGCATGTGAAAGGGAGATTACTAGACAACGTGAGGTTGTAAGTGTGATGGATCTATGGAGGTAGACATTGTAGGAAGGAGTTGAGGTTCATGTGGAGGACGTGGAACCTGGGTAGTATTTCTTACCCCATCTTGGAAAGCACGTAAGAGAGACCCCTCTGGGTTCTTATGAGAGTTTGTCGAGTGGAGAGAGAAGACTCATTGGCATGTATTTGAACCCACCTAGTGACCAAACCCTAGTGCTTGGTTTTCCAGATCAAGGAAGGAGTATCGTTGACCCAGTTGGTATCAGTGGAAGTGACAGATCTGTGCTCAGGAGATATAATTTTACATATCCACTTCTATGGCTATGCATATTCCAGTATTTGGAGGAATTTTTGGACAAGTAGTAAGTACACAAGACTTTTTTCTCACGTCTGGGAGTGGCACAAGGTACACTAGTGGTAGTGGGGAATTATCACAGACCGTCAGCGCGTTGTTCAGTGGAACCTTGGGGACTCATGGCACGACCACTAGAGAACCTAGTGGATCTGGTGGGTGAGGAGGAATAAGACCTTGTGGATCTAGTGGATCTAGTGGGTCAAGAGGAGTAGGACCTAGTGGATCCAAAGGATCTGGTGGCTCGGGAGGTACAGGACCTGGTGGATCTGGTGGATTCGGTAGTGGAGGAAACACCAAAGGGAACCAAGTCTCTGTATCAAGAGGAAAAGGGCCCCAACCACCCCTCAAGTCTTCTTTGAGATCTCTTTACATTTTCTAGATTACAGAGGTATTGAAGATGTTGCAGAACATGTTCATAAGTGTTAGCTACTATGGCACACAAAGGGGATCACAACCCCGGAGCAGAAGGCTAGTCAGTTTGTAATGACATTGCAAGGGTGCACGCATAGCTGATATAGGAAATATGACCCTCATCAAATAGTGGTGGATTATACTACTTTAAAGAACACCTTCTTGGTAGAATTCCACATCCCTAAGTTTGAACAAAATAGCATCAACGCCCTAAAGGAGATTCAACAGGGAATGGTGAAGAGTGTGTGGGAGTATGATGCATGGTTCAAACCCCTCCTATCAAAATTATCAAATGGCATTCACCCTTCACAGCATGCTCAATGGTTTATTGGGGGGTTGATAACACCTTTTAGAAGAGCCCTATCACATAAAACTTCCACATATCCATGTGAGGCATTGGAAGCTACTCTGCGTGCCAAAGCTATTGGAAGTGTTGATACTAGTGTTAGCTCATTTCTGGAAGCTCAGATTGATGTTATGGCTATGCAGCTTGAGAAGTTGTCTGCAAACTCAACCCATGAGACTCACAATGGTATATGGTGTATAGATTTTGAAGAGGAGGGGAATGTCAAGGATATTTACCCTTGAGGATGGTACGCGCCGTAATAGTAGACTGTGACATTTTTCATGGGGATCATGATGCAAGTAGATGTCCCTTGTTACAGAGTGCAATTCGGAAGAATGTGTCTTGCTACTATAATATTTACTCCTCTATGACCCATGATACTAAGGATTGTAGGATTATTGACCAGATCCACAATGCCATTGATCTTGGGGTATGCCAAACCAACATTTCCAGTAGTTCTAAAGGTGATCATTGCCATTATGAGGAGCGTGTAGATGGAGGCACGTGCAGAAGGGGACTTTACGGAGGATTATGTGGTCATGGTAACCACAGAGGAGGAGGAGGTGATTTCCCACATAGAACTTGTTTTAATTGTGGCTCTATAGAGAATTACAAACAAGAGTGCCCAGAGTTGTAGTGCTCATGGTGTGAGAAGAAACACAAGTTTGAGGAGTGCCCTGAGTTGTTTGAGCACATGAATCAGAAGCACTAGAAAGACAAGGGCGCTATAATGGTAAGCATTAAGAATACAGACACACAATAGATGCCATGGATGACACGTGATGCGGGTTTGGAATCTATTATAATAACAACAAGATCAGAGGCTGCGCGCACAAAGGAAATACCACAGCAGAAGAACCTGGTTTCAAGTGAAGAAGTGGTACATGGGAAGTACTTGTATCCTATGCATAAAAAGGAGGTATATCAAGATACCATGGACATCATTTGGATTTTACAAGGGGAAATCTAGTGTCTAAAGGAGCAGTCCAAAATGGAGGATAAAAGAAGGAAGGTCAAGGTGCCAAAGGATGACCTAGATGAGGTCAAGGAAGTGTGTAGAATGCTAAGGAAAGAGAATGTTATTCCCTTGCTAGGGGCATGGTTGAGAGAGAAGGTACTACGTGCTAGAGAAGATCACAAGAGGTAGGTCTTGCATGCAAACTTTCCCCCTTACAGACTTGACCATGATAGGGAGATCATGTTAAATGCGGTAGTGGATGGATGGCTCCTTAGTAATATTCTCATTGACATGAGTGTGGAGTTCAATGTTTTCACCTTGGATGCATGGCATCAGATGGAAAGGCCTGTATTACAGCCATCTTTGAATGTGTTGTATATGGAAAACAAAATAAAGGTGATGCCCATCGATGTCTTAAAGGATGCAACTATCACCATTCAGGGAGATAAGTTTAATGGGGACTTCAAAGTCTTGGCACTCGCCGAGGTAGACAATTTCCCAGCACTGCTTGGGCACCCATGGTGTTATAAGAACAATGCAGATCTTTATTTCAACAAGGGGTACATAAGCTTTGAAAATGAGGAGGAATAAGTCATCATACCACTGGCTGATGGGAAGTCAAAACCCTATACTGAACCTTTGGGAGAAGAGGTCCTAGATAGAATATATGTCCGCTCAATCAGGGATCTAGAGATAATCCATCCTACTGATGGAATTATCTAATTCGAGGATGCTCAGTCGGTAAGTGACACCACTAGTCTATCATGGGATAATTGGGTGTATGGAACCTATGAGTTGATTAGATGGCATTTAAGAGGATAGGTGACAAAGGTGACAAAGGCTCACATAGTCTAGCACCTAGGAGGAAAGGAGATACCCAAGTACTCAGAAGGAGTCTCCCCTGAGGTCTTTTTGTAGAAGATGGAAGCTCAGTGGAAGGAGGAAAATAAAATAAGGGGGATGTTAAGTTACATCTTACTAGGAACTGTTATGCATTGGTGGGAAACACATCGGGATAATATCTTGGAATGGTGCGAAGTGAGAATTACCTTCTATGTTCATTTCTCTAGAAGCAACGTGCCCACCACCATTAAGGAATACCATGGTAAGGAGCCCACCTCTTTCTACATCCAAGCATGTGAGAGGGTCTAGAGAGGAGATGCAGAAGCTTTACCACCATCCCTCTGGGTACACAAACTATATTCTACAATGCAAGGTTACGTGCGTGCATGGTACATGCACTTTGAGACACGCCACCTAACAAGGAATTGGCAAGAACTAGCGGCTGATCTTGTCCAAGCATTTGAGTATCGAAGCACAAAACCATCAGTGGATAAGGCATTGCAGGATATCAAGTGCCTTATGATGGGGGATAGTGCCATGGTAGAAGATAGGCTACTAGAGTTATTACGTGAACTTTTCCTAGAGGCACACTTTGAGGAAGAAGAAACAGAAGAGATATAGTTTGAGTGCGCATGCGAAAAGAAAGAAAAAGGAAAGATGATCTATGTCATAGATGGTGAAGAGATGGAAAATTTGGAGGTTAACAATTCTATAGGCTCGCACGAAGTGATGGATAGTGCTAATGAAAGAACGTGCACCTATCATGAGCCTTTAAAGACAAAAAATGTTAATATTCGGTTGGAGGTGGAACCCAAGGAAGCTATCATTAGAGATTATTGGTCGTAGAAGGAAGTATCTAACATCATTGATCTTTTATGTGAATTTGAGGATTTATTCCCACGCAGCTATCATGAACTCAAAGGCATTCACCATTCCTTGGGGGAAATGAAAATTAAGTTGAAGGAAGGTGTGCGCCCAGTCTGGAAGAGACCATACCGAATGAATCCTAACCTATGTGTAGAGGTCAAGGAGGAAATAGAAAAAATGATAGCATCAGAGATCATTGAAGTTTTTGAAGAATCAAATTGGATAAGTCCAATGGTAATTAGCATCAAGAAGGATGGGTAGATTAGGATCTACGTGGATTATAGGGAGCTGAACGTAGTTTGTGTCATCGATCCTTTTCCAACCCCCTTCACTAAAGAAATTTTGGAGGGAGTCGCTGGGCATGAAATCTATTCCTTTACGAATAGATTTTTGGGGTACCACCAAGTCTAGATTACAAAGGAAGACCAAGAGAAGAAAAATTTTACCACTAAATGGGGAAGTTTTGCATACACGGTCATGCTTTTTGAGTTGAAGAATGCGACTACTATTTTCTCACGCATAGTGGTACAGGCATTCCAATACTTCATCCATAAAATTTCTTTAGGTTTATCTCGATGATTGGATAGTGTATGGGCTACTAAAAGACCATTTTGATAATTTGAGGTTGATGTTTGAGAGGTGTCAGTAGTTGAGAATATCCCTCAACATTAAGAAGTGTGTCTTTGCTACCCCCCTTTGGAACGTTATTAGGGGATATCATATGTAAAGGAGGGATTGCTAGTAGATCTTGCCAAGGTTGCAGTTATTCTGGAATTGGGGGAGCCTACTATCAAAAAGCATAGTGTGTGGGTTTCTCAGACATACGGGCTACTATAGGAAGTTCATCAAGGGGTATGCCAAGATCACCGCAGCTGTAGAAGATTTTCTTAGACATAAAAGTTCCTTTCATTAGGGAGAGGCGCAGCAGAAGGCATTCGACACATTGAAGGATAGGCTTGTCACCGCACCTATATTATGTTTCCCCTCTTGGGATAAACCCTTCAATGTTCATATGGATGCTTTCGGAACAGCCATTGGGGTGGTGCTTGCACAACCTAGTGAGGGAATTGTTGATCACCTCATATGCTTTACAAGTAGGAAGTTGACACCAACATAACAGAATTACACTACGACTGAATGCGAAGCATTTCCAATGATATACACGCTTCACAAGTTTATAATGGTATCTGTTGGCAACTCCCTTTGTGTTTTAATACTGACCACATGACATTAAAATATTTGATGAACTATCCTGTCCTACAAGGGCACATATGTTGGTGGGTGCTATTATTTCAAGAGTTTGAGTTCACGGTAGTTGTGAAGCTGGGAAAGAGTAATGTGGACCTAATCATTTGTCAAGAATTTATTCAAGGGAGGACATGCAAAGCATTGAAGAAACTATGCTAGATGCAAAAAATGTTTAGGTTGCAGCGCGCACACTCAGATTTGGAGGAAATTGTAGTATTTATAAAAGAAAGTGTGGTGCCGAAAGGGATGAAGGCCTTGGAGAAAAATAAGTTAGATATATGTGTTGTGCCCATACATGTTAATTAATGGAGACCTTTACAAAAATGAGCCATGATGAGGTTCTACGTCGATGCGTGCTAGAGTATGAGCGGATTGCTATAATAAAAGAAATGCATGGTGGGATTGCAGGAGGAAATTATGTAGGAAATGCAACTGTAGTAGAAGATTATACTCACAGGGCTTTTTTGGGAGACCATTTATCAAGATTGCATAGAGTTTTGCAAGGCCTGTGACCATTGCCAACACCTTGGAAAACCTGGAAAGAGGCATGAATTTCCCTTGCAACCAATACCAAGCACATAACCATTTGAGAAATGGGATATTGACTTTGTCAAACCAATCTTAGCTAATAATGCAAAGGACTGGTTCACGTTATATCATTACTTGTACTGATTATTTGATGAGGTGTGGAAAAGGTACCACCCAATAAGGATTATATTGTAGCTACAGCTGCTAGATTTTTATGAGAGAACATAATCAGCAGGTATAGATGCCCATTGAGCTTGACAAGTGATAGAGGTACACATTTTCTCAATGAAATGGTTAGGATTTTGTTATCATAATTCATGGCGGCCCATAAAAAGAATACTCCATTTCACCGTAAAAAAATGGAACTGTTGAGGCATTTAACAAAATACTTAGTCACACATTGACTAAGATTTTTGATATTGGTAGGTAGGATTGGGATTATAAAGTATCAGTCAATCTTTGGACATACAGAACAACCTACAAGAGGTTGAATAAGGCCACACCATTTCAATTAGTGTTTGGTGTGGAGGTTGTCTTACCCAGTTGAGTTTATGTTACCTTTGTTGTGTATAGCGTACACGGGAGGGTTGGATGATGAACAAGTGCTAGAAGAGAGAATTGATGAATTTGGATGAAAGACGATCACTAGCCAGGTAGAGCTAGACAACTGAAAAATCAAAACAGAAGGCATGACATGATCACCACATTAAGAACAAGAAGTTTGAGGTTGGGTAGATGGTGTTGTTGTATGATTCAAAGTTTTTGCACCAGCCTTGGAATTTAAAGGTCCATTGGTTAAGTCCCTATATAATCTCGTACATCCTTGATTCGAGAAACGTGTCAGTTACAAGCGCTAGATGGAACAAAATTTCCCTAGACACTTCAATGGGAGTAGGTTTGATGCCCTAATATAAATAAGGCTTATTGGTGTTTATAAATAAGCCAGTATTGCCAGTTAGTTTAGGATTTTCTTTAATGCATTTTCCTTTCGTGTGTTTCCCTATTTCATTGTTGTTTTTTGTTACGCCTTGGGCCACCAGTAATCTCATTACTTTTTGAAGTTGTAACTACGTAGAGGACCACGCATCATTTTAGTGTGGGGTGGAGTAAGGTGGAAGAAATTGAAGTATGAAGTGCCAGGAAAGAATGCATTAGAAATCTCAGTTGAATGGCCCTATTGAAAGAGGTGCATGAAAGAAAAGGTGGAAAAGGATGGTTGGTGTCAAGATAAGGCTACTTTCAGATCCCACATACAAAGGAGGAAGAAGCACAAAAACAACACAAGGTAGGCGAAAGAAAAAATCATGACAGAAGAAGTTCCTTCGGCACCGGTGACATGCGTGCAAGAGTCTCATGTCAAGATGGATTGGTTGCATGCCAGACGGTTGGAAGATTGTCCACGCATGTTTGGGTGTATGAGTTAGGGCACAAAAGTCAGGTTTTGTTGGAAAAATCTGAAATAAAATTTAAAAGTATGGTGGTAGGTGAAGTAGCATTTAATTCTTCAAAATGGGAAAAACTAAAAATATAGGTTTTGACATTTCATTATTCACTTTGCGAATATGAAGAGAAGAGATTTTGTGAAATAGTGTTTTCAGAAATGATCCGTGCAAAGAAAAACTGTAAGAATTTGAGTGTGAGTGACCAGTTTGGATTTACAAACTAGAGAGGAATTGATTCACGGGCATGGGAAGAGTTGTGGAGAAGTGTCTTCTGGTGAAAAGAGATTCCAGTTAGGGTTTGGTATCTAGGGCATGGGTCGAAAAAGAGTTTCTTTGCTAGTTTGATATCTAAACTTCAAAAGGGGTAGTAAAACAAAGCAAGTGAAAGAAGTTGAAATGTTAGCATAAATAATGGCACCCAAGAAACCAGTTGGCACACCTACAAAGGGAAAGGAAAAAGGTAAGAGCAAGCAACAAGAAACTACCACGAGTACAAATGAAGAGTGGTATGCAGAAATGTAGTACCCAGACGGAGTATTGCTTGGGTGAGAATGGGATTCCCATTTAAGAAAAATGTTAGTAAATGATTACAATCATCACTTCAGCATGATCGAGAAGGAAATGGCACTGGATTTAGTGCTCCTAAAAAATAAAAAGACACCAGAGGGTTTTCCCATCTATAACAATGAGGTAAAAGTGAAGTTGGAGAAGTTAGGATTATTACAAATCTTTGAGTTGCCCTACTTTGCAAAGCCTAAGCACCTATATCAATGGTTGATGTCATGCATGCACAAATATTACTTTCATTTCGCAAGGTGCAAGATGCACATTACCCCTCAGCTTGTTTCAAATTTCACAGGCTTTAATCTGTGAAGGAGAAAGTTTGGAGGACGACCTATGTAACAAGGAGAAAATTAAGGAAACCATCACTATTTATGCATACAAAATGGGGTCAAGGTACTTTGATATCACGAACATCAAGGACCTAGTGATGAAGATGGCCACTCACCTTGTGACAAAGCTAAATGAATAGGAGAGATGGACCCAAGTAAACAATTCCTGGTTAAATTTTTGCAGGAGGATTTCAGATGGCACCATCTACAACTTGTCTACCTATAGCATGGATAAGATTGTCAGTAGCGTGCTGGAAGGTGATAAAATCCTCTTTGGTAATGTCCTATTAACCATTGTGTTCTCAAATATTGGAGTGTGGGATGCAACGGACAAATTTGTGTGGGAGTACCCTACTGAAGACCTTTCACCTGCGAAGAGGTTTGAGAAGTACACCTATGATAGTATGACGGCCATGCACAAGGCATGCTTGGAGAAGTGGTATACACGCCTAAGGAATGTGTTTAGGGTGGAATGGAGGATCCCTCAACAACTGCCAGTGACCACCAAGGGAGAAGCTGATTTTGCTATGTACCAACATTTCTGGCTTGGTAGATTTAAACTGATAGATGAGACATTGAGCCCATGGTGCAAGTTCCTTTTTGCCTTCACATCTCAACACTTCCAAGTGGGAGTGAACAGGTTCAAAGAGTCCAAAAAAATTGAAGTTGGACCTTGGTAATCTAGACTGGGACCATAAATAAATGCACAAAGGGTGGTCTACCCCAACAAGCACACATACGTGGAGAAGTACGTGTCACATGAGGTCCAAATGGTGAAACCCATGACTTTTCCCATTGCAGGAGGGTTCATGGCGTGAGTATACCTCTGCATAAGACCCAAATTTGAGAAGGGCACATATTTGGAGAACAAGGTGTCCATACTTGAGGACCCAACTGGTAGGAAGAGACCCACACCCAAACAGGACAAAAAAGAACCAAAGAAGAAAGTACCAAGTGTAGTGGATACATAGGCAATAGGTACCCCTGGGACAAGTGTCAGAACAAGTATGTATTCACGCAAGAAAAATTCCATAGTCAAAGAGAAAACTTTCGAAGCCAAAGAAGTCGTTAGACAAGGAGTCATCTAAAGAAGAAGAGACAGAGTCACCTACACTGGAATCCCTGGTTAGGAAGAAGCAAAAGATGACGGAGGAGTCATATTTTGAGTACACTAAGAGTTTGAGGGCCAACCAGGGTGAAAGGGATGATGATGAGGAAGATGAGCATGAGGTAAATCAAGAGCTAGCTATCTTCAGCATGCATGATTCAAAAGAAGAGGGTAGAGAAGAAGAACAAGGGTTCTTTTTCATGTAGTGCAAGGGTATCCAGGAGGGGGAAGGCACCCAAGACATAAGAAGAAGTGAGGAGGTTGGCACACAGAGGCTGAAAGCTCTAAGCCTTACGTAGGAGCAAGTAAACAAGACAGAAGAAAGAGAAGCAATGAAAATAATTGAGGCCTTGGTAGAATAGGAATTGGAGCGGAGCATAGACATAGTGATGGAAGAGGGTAAAGAGGAAAATGTTGAAAAATAAAAAGTCAGCATGGGACGATGTCCCAATCTAATGGTGATTTTCCTCAAATACACACACTCAGGAAGGAAGATCCTTGATACAGAATGAGGATAGGTCATGAGCTATGTTGAGGACCAAAGGAAGGTGTTACACGTGCACTTCCAAAGAATTGTACCCATGGAAGAACTTCTAGGTATGGATTCATTTGACGAAGAGGGCACATACCCTAGGACAAGGAAGATGTTCTCTTGGGTGTTTGATTCCCATATTGACGAGCTAGAGTTGAAAATATACCAAGGGGCAATCATACCATTACCAGAGTCTAAGGGAACCAACCCCTTGGTAAATTACTAGTAGCTCTCAGATGAGTAGTTATGTAATGCATTAAACAAGGTCATGGTTGAGACTGAGGCTAGGCTCTTCAGAAGAAATGACAGAGTAAGATTTCTAGAGGAAAATATAGAAAAGAAGGAAGAGGAGTTGGCTGAGAAAACTACGGGCTTGAAACAAGAAGAGTTGATCAGCACCCAGTTGCAGTGTGAGTTAAAGGAAGAGAATGCTAGAGAGCGTGAAGTATACAAAAAGGTGGAGTCCATTACAGATGCAATAGTGTTAAAGCATCCAGACCTAGTGCCTCCCGTGTAGAAGTATGGATCTTCCCTGGAATGTCTGGAGGACTTAACAAGAATCCTCACCATGGAGAGGTTACCACTAGCCTTGGAATCTCCAGAAGAATTGGCCACGTGTTTAGAAAAGGATGATAAATTGAAATTTGTGGCACTCATAGCTGAATACAGTAAGGTCCTTGCTGATCTAAAGATTGCTTTCTGTACTATGAAGGCTGCGTACGACAACTACGCAGATAGAGACAAAGTGGTAAGCATGTTGGTTACTAATGATGAAGTAGAACTTAAAGAGTTCCAGGAGAAGAACAAGGGGAATATAACAAAGCAAGAAAAGATCCTTACTGAGGTATAAAATAAATCAGAAGCCATTGAGGCCTTACGGGGCTTAGTTAAAAACTGGCTAAAGGAACTATACCCGCAAATTACATGAAGAATGGATGCGCTAGAGGATATAGGCAAGGATTTAGAGAAAATTGTTGACACCATGAGTTCACAAGGGGATGGGATGGGTTTTGATCAAGTGAGATCCTTAGTAGGTGATCTTTCCTAAGAGCACAGAATGAGGTCGATGCCTGGAACAATATGGAGGTTGACTTGCAGAATAACTTTCCTCTCTTATTGCTTTAAGTAGCATCATTCCCCATTATTCCATATTTCCACTCTTTGTTCCCTTTATTCTCTATCCAAGACATTAATTCTTTGTGTATTCTTTATTCTTTGAGGAAGTTTCCAAGGGCAGAAAACAAGTAAAGTGTGGGGTGATGTTGGGCCCCTAAAATATCAACTAAGTCCAAAAAGGGCACATAGGCTTGCGATGTTGAAAAAAGTGTGCAAGAAAAGGCACACAAGGAAGGGTTCAAGTAGGGTTTTGGTAGAACCTAGGATGTTCACCCATGGAGCAGAATCTGGGACTTAGCCATTTTTGAAAAATCAGGTAGGACATGAGACAAATGTGACACGAGTAGATAAGGTGCCAACCTAGCGATAGGGTGGCTTGGAAGGAATATGCCCTACAATAAAAGCTTCTAGAAGGACATCATGGAAAGGAGTGGTGAGCTCAGGCCTGGAGGAGCACATTCAAACACTTGGAAAAAAATCTGAGGCCACATAAGAATGAGTTGGCAGTTCAGGAAGGCTATATATATAAGCACCTGAAGAAGTAAAAATGGAGAAAAAGAGAAAGAAATGGATAGAGGGTGGAGCTCTGCAGAAATACTACAATGACTCTATTAGCTTAGGTAAATAAGCATAGGAAAGGATGTATCAAGGGTTTGGGGGGTTATAAATTTTCTTTTGAGAGCCTAGCTATATGAATGCAGTTATAATGCATGACTACGGTCTACCCTTTTGTGACATTATATAATGGGCCTAATCAATGTAATGAGGTTACCAGTTTATGTGAATATGAACATTAATGGTTCTGATGCATACATTTTTCTTCATATCTCTTTTTAATTTATGTTTATGAACTAAGTATGACAACTTCCTTTCTGTTTTGGTGTAAGCTCTATAATCTGTTAAACACATTTCTGTCTTGAATGACTACAAAGATCTAGAAGCCATTCTGAGCTCTATGGTACTTGTATGTCTTATTTCCTCTCAAATATCTTAAACTTGGATCATAGATGATGTTTCCCACTAAACTCACATAAAGGATAGATTCAGCACCCACACATGCCTTAGGTGAGTGCCCAATTCTCGTAAGGAGATATTCCAGCGCGCATAGGGTTTCCTTGTTCTTTGATGGGTGTAAAAATGACTACAGAACCTTACGCGAATAATCTTCGTAGGGTAATTTATATACCCAAGGTGTAGGGTTTGTACCTATTATCTCCATTTTGAGTTCATGACAAAACGATCAGATAACCCCTACAAAATTTTTGAAGTTGATTTTGTAATATTGCCTCTCTAAGAGCCATTCAGGTTTTTGGATCTCCGGCGCATCGGAACATGACCTATTCAAAACATGCTTTGTGTTGCCTGCTCCCCGATACCCGAAACCCGCTTCATGTAGAGTCAATTCGGGTTTTCGGACCTCCGGCGCATCGAAACATGACCTATTCAAAACATGTTTTATGTCACCTATTCCCCAATACCCGAAGTCTGATTTAGTCCTTTGTATCGGGTTTTCAGAGCTGTGAAGCATCTAAACATCTCATGCTCTATGTCTTATGTTTCCTGAAACCCGAATTACTCTAAGCTTCCTTGTCTCAGGTTTTCGGACCTCTCAAACATGCTGACATGGCATTAATGCTGAGTTGTCGGTGAGTTGGCACGTGCCGAGCTGAAGTGTATTAATTACAAATTTTCTTATAAATACGCGGATTTCCACGTCATTTTTACCGGACGTATTTTTAACTCGTGGATTTTCGTACATGCTCTTCCAATCTCGAAACCTGAAAGCTCGCTTGTGCCCAACTGAATCGCATGTTTTCAATTTTTTCCTTTCTCTGGTTAAAGGTATTTATCTCTCCATTCTTTGTTCCTAGTTTTTATGGATTGATTACGCATGAATTCTTCTCATTTTCTAACTGGATTTTTGAGGGATTTTTATTCTTCTTCTTTCTGGAGTCGTATTCTAAAAAGGGTTTAGGTTTTAAGGTCTATCTCTTCGAAATTTCCACTTGGTGTTATTTCCTCAAAATTTTATTATATGCTTGGTACATGAATGGTTAAAAAGGAGATTGCATGTTTGAAATTCAACAAAAAACCCTGTTTTTCCCTTCTCGGGTTTTGAAGGCTGTTGTGCAGTGTCGAAGACCTGAGGTATATTGAAGGTTTGAAGTGTCGAGCTTTCTTCAGTTTTCACCATCAACACAAGTGTAGGGCTTTCCAGAGTTTCTGACATCATCAGTAGTGCCGGACTTTCCAAAGTTTCTGACACTCTCAGCAAATCGGGTTTTCTGGATTTCCCGCTAGTATCAGACTCTTCCGTTCTTCTGACATATCCAGTAGATCGGGTTTTTCACAGTGCTCGACATCCCCTGATCTCCAGAAATTTCTCCCTTCGACATCCTTCATGTCAGACCCTGGTCCGTCTCAAGAAAGGACAGAGAAGACGGGAGGAATGAAATACAAGTTTAAAAAGGTGGAGTCTACATCATATATTGATTGCAACTACGACATCCAGGACACAGAGCTCGGGAATATAGATATTGAATATTTTTGGAGTAGGGTAAGGAGTTCCTCCCCAACTCCATGGATGAAATCTATAGCTAATAGTGGTTTGCCTCTCGCAGTGGGTTTTCCCATGTCCGCTCAGTGTCCAGAATTCATCTTGGCCTGTGCCTCCAGTTATGACTCGGCTTCTTGTTCTGTCAAAAGTCAGGCAGGTGAAGTAGTGATCAAATTGGACGGAGGATACTTTGACGACCTCCTTAAACTGCCCAATTTTGAAGAGTATGGAGAGTTAGACATCAAGACAGCTCAGAAAGCCTGGGACAACGATCAGGAAGATTGCATCAAGCATGTAAACAAGAAGTTCTTGATCAAGGCCAAGCCGGCTATCTCCAGATTTCCAAGACTTATCTCCAGGAGTGATTTCATCCAAGAAATCAATGACATCATTACTCTGCTGAGTCAAGTTTTTGGTTTTCCCAAATCAAATGTGTTCCAAGGATGGATGTATCAATTCATGATCACCATCAAGAAGAATCAGCAAGGGATTGACTGGGGCACTCTCATCAGCAATGAGATTTATTCCCAAATGACAACGGTCTTGTCAACGGGGAAATTTTATATGTCTTCATATGTCACATACGCAGCAGCCGGGATGAGGAATTATCCCAGGCTAGATACCAAGGGAAGTAGAAAAGTGAACCAGGTGTATCAATACTTCCCTCAATTGACAAAGAAGGGATCCAAAGACCAATTCAGAAGGGTGAATGATGCCTTCTTCTATGAAAACATCTGCAGGCTAAACCCTGAATTGAGGAAGACAAGAGTCTCAGATGAGGCTTGGGCCGAAGTTTCCAAATGGGGATGTATCTTCTTACAATTCAAGAAGTTTACATATCTTCGGGTGGTCATGTACTCGGGAGATCCTTTTCGCCTGACCCGATATCCAAAGGATAAACTGATATTGATGGAATTGGCTAGGCAGTTGTTGGATTTCCATAAATTCCAACAAAGTAAACATAAGGCTACGGTATCCTTCCCAATTTCTATTGGGAGATACACTTGCTCAACAGTAGTGAAGGCCAAAAATGTTGTCCACGAACCTCAGGACAAGTTGAAGAAGCATATGAAGCCTCGAGACGGTTTTGACATCCGAGGAGTGCTCAGGGCATATGGATCCTAGAATCTACACAGGCCAAATCTCATGCATCGGAATATTCATGAGTTAAAACATGCTTTGTGTTGCTTGATTTCCGATTCCCGAATCCCGCTTTATATTGAGCAAGTCCTTTCAAATCGGGTTTTCGGAAGCTTAAGGCATCGGAACATTCGTGTTACAAAACATGTTTTATATGGCATGTTCTCCGATTCCCGAAACCCGCCAAGTATTAAGAAAATCCTTTGTAAATCGGGTTTTCGGAAGTTTAACACATCGGAACATTCGTGTTTCTAGACATGTTTTGTGTTCCATGTTTTCCGACGCTCAAAACCCGAAATACACCAAATCTTTTCCCATCGGGTTTCCGAACTCCTCCAACATGCTGACGTGGCACATGCTAAGCGGTCGGTGCGTTGGCACGTGCGGAGCTGATGTGTATTTATTATTGGTTTTCTTATAAATATGCGGTTTTTACACGTCATTTTCACCGTTCTTAATTTTACACCGTGGATTTTTGCGCATGTTCTCCTGCTCCCAAAACCCGCAAGCTCGCGTTATCATACTGGATCGATTGTTTTCATTTTCACCTGTCTCGATTGGAAGGTATTAATCGTTCCTCCTTTGTTCTTGATTTAAGAAACGTTTTCCGTGTACTTCCTTGCCGATTGTTGAAGATTTTTCTTCCTTATTTCCTCTGAATCGTTTTCGAAAGCGTTTTGGGGTTTTCTAGGGTTTATTTTCTTCTTGCAAATATCAGTTGGTACTGTTCCTTTTGAATTACAATTGTTTGCATGATATTTGGAATATTATCAAAGAAAAAAGGTTTTATATGCAAAAACTCAAAGGAGAAATTCTTTTTGTGCTACCCGGACTTCGGAAGCTGTTTTGCAGGCTTTCCTTAATCTGCCCAAAGTACAGAGAGAGCTCGAAGTTCGGGGTTCCTCAATATTCCGATCTCAACAGTGGGTACCGGGTTCTCAAAAGGTTCCGCCAGTAACACTAAGTGTCGGGTTCCGTCGAAGTTCTGTCAAAGGCAGTGCGTGTCTGGTTCCTCCAAAGTTCCGACACCTTCAGCCTGTCGGGTTCTTTTTATCTTCCGTCACATACCTTCAATCGGGTATTTCAGCGTGCATAGCATTACCAGGGTTTTCCGAGCATCTCTTCATCCGATTTTCTTCATGACAGACCCCGGTCCATCACAAGAGAAGACCGAGAAATCAAGCAGGATGAAATATAAGTTTAAGAAACCAGAATCCCCGTCATATGTTGACTGTAATTACGATATTCGGGATACCGAATTCGGTAATGTTGACATGGACGATTTCTGGAACAGGGTGAAAAGTCCTAGTCAAACTGAATGGATGACCTCTTTAGCAAACAGTGGCTTACCTTTGGCAGCAGGCTTTCCTCTATCGGCCCAATGTCCAGAGTTCATTCTGGCCTGTGCCTCTAACTACGACTCTGCTTCTCGTTCCGTTAGGAACCCAGCAGGAGAAGTAGTGATCAAGCTAGATGGGATTTATCTTGATGACCTCCTGAAATTACCCAATTTCGAGGAGTATGGGAATTTGAATATGAAGTCAGCCCAGAAAACCTGGGACACTAACCAGGAGAATTGTATAAGAGATGTTAACAAGAAGTTCCTGGCTAAAGCTAAGCCAGCGGTATCCCGATTTCCTAGGACTATTCCTAGGTGTGACTTTATACAAGAGATAAATGATATCATCACACTTCTTAGCCGGGCATTTGGTTTACCAGAGTCAAATCTATTTCACGGATGGATGTACCAGTTCATGGTCACCATCAAGAAGAATAAGCAAGGGATTGACTGGGGAACCTTGATCAGTGATGAGATTGATGCCCAAATGATGACGGTCTTGTCGACGGGAAAATTTTACATGTTCTCGTATGTGGCCTATGCGGCAGCCGGGATGAGGAACTATCCCGGGCTCGATACAAAAGGCAGCAGGATCACAAACCCAATCTACAAGCATTTTCCGCAAATAATGAAGAAGGGGTCTAAGGATCAGTTTAGAAGGGTTAATGATGCCTTTTTCTATGAGAACATCTGCAGACTGAACCCGGGATTGAGAAAAACAAGAGTCTCCGATGAGGCTTGGGCCGAGGTATCTAAATGGGGATGTATCTTCCTACAGTTTAGGAAGTTTACATACATTCGAACAGTGATGTATGCAGGAGAGCCTTTCCGTCTGCCTCGCTATCCTGGGGATAGATTAATTTTGTTGGAATTGGTCAGACAATTGTTGGATTTCCACAAGTTCCAACAGAGCAAGCACAAGGCAGCAATATCCTTCCCAATTTCTATTGGGAGATATACTTGCTCGACAGCGGCTAAGGCCAAAAATGTCGAATGTGAACTTCAGGAGAAATTAAAGAAGCATATGAAATCTCGGGATGGTTTTGACATCCGAGGAGTGCTTCGGGCCTATGGAGCTCAACATCTGCACAGGCCTGATATTGAGGACATCTGGATTGATCTGCGGGACGAAGTTGCTCCAACAAGGGAAGGAAGTAATTCAAGACGTGGTGAAAGTTCATCAGTCCTTGGCAGAGATTCAGAAGGAAGGAGAGAAGATGGATGAGGAATTCACTGAAGAACTTGGACAGCTTGATTTGACTTGTGAAGCTCTCCAAGTGCTAAAGCAAATACCAGCACATCTCTTGGTAGAAGAAGGCGTTCTTCCACATACAGATAAACACTTTCAGCTGATCAAGGGCATCAAGTTCAGAGTAAAGATTCTCAACGAAGCCTGCAGCAAGTTGAGAGAATCAAGGGATAAATTGATCGATGGGAAAAGTGATCTGGAGGAAGAATTGCTAAAGATTTGTCCAAAGATGTCGGTTGGGAAATCAAGTGCCCTATCAGCAGATGATCTCTTCAAACAAGTTCAAGAGATTATTCAGCATGAACCTGTAGATGGATTCGACCTTGAAGTCATTGGTCAGTTTGTGAGGATTGAGCATACGTTGGAGGCCTTAAGAAAGCTCAGCAAGAGGTTAAAAAAGCTTCCCGGCGGTGCCAGTGATATCCATGAGACCTGTGAAATGTGGAATGATCTTTCCACTGCACCTGAGGAAAACGAAATGCAAGGCATTATTCGGAAGTTCCAGGAGTTCCGGAACAAACAGTCTCAGCTGGAGGAAGAGAAAGGAGAAGAATCAAAAGATGATGACTCGGATTGAGCTCCAGCGTCTCATGTCATTTCTATTTTTAGAATGACACATCTTTTATTTCCATTTTATCGTATTTTTAATTCAGACTTCGACTTGATCTCCTGCGTGAGAATCATGCAAAGCTGAAACTCTAGTTAAAACATGCTACTTTTCAGGATCTGGCCTATTTTGGCTCTGATTCTCTTGTTATAAATAAGGGATGCTTGTGCATTCAAAAGGGTCGAGAATTTTTTGAGCATTAAGAGGCTATTGGAAAGGAGAAAAACTTTGTGTTTTCTTTCAATCATTTTGAAGAATAGAAGTTGATATTGTTTTACAGACTTTGTGTTGTGAAATATATCTTATTTAAGATATTGTTCTTATGTTCATGATCTTAGAGCTATTCTTTGCATAAAATCTCAGTGTTTCTAATTATCTCGGACACTATATTTGTGATCTAAAACTCGTATGATTATTTCGTGCTCTGTGTTTACTCGAAAGAAAATACGTTTCTCCCATTTCTTTTCTACCGTGCTTCTTTCACTGTAATAGTTTCTAACCTATTTCACGTACGAAAGCAATATCCTTGAATCGTGTGAATGTGGATTTCGGGATTTCATCCCAACCCCCAATGGTTAGATTAGTGTGAATATTGTATATATTATTTACTGTGTTTTAGATTAGCAATAAACAGGCAGCCTCACCTGTCTTTGAGGAGGGATTAAATCTCATGTACTGTGGTTGAACCTCATATTTTGGTTTGACAAAATATCCAACCAACAGTTTTTGGCGACTCCGCTGGGGATCTACAGATCCATAGTATAAAGCTTATCCTCTCGGTGTCTGGCGACTCCATATTTGCCTTATTTTTAATAAGATCTCCTTTCAGTTCAAGCTGGCCAGGAGGATCTTCACTCGGTCTCGCCAAGCTCAAGGTGAAATTGATCCACTCTTCGAGTTGCTGCAACAGCACAATTTCAGCCTTTCTCCCAACAGCGTTGTCTCTAATCGAGCCAGAAGCTCTTCACCTGTTCGGAGAAATCGGATCCCTGAAGAACGTGAAAGCATCTGCAACTTGCCGTGCACTACTCTTGTCTGATACCCGGATCCCTATACGCACTCTTTTCAGAAGGGATGGGCGGTTACAAACCTGTGCCTTGGGTGCAGCCATTGGTCCTCTTACTTTGACTCCTCCATTGCATGAGTTACCACGTGGATCATGTAAAAAACATTCCCAAGTTTAATGGGGATGGGAAGCAGCATCCTGATGAGGCATATTGCGTCTTTCTTTGTTGCATGCGGTGTCCTTGGAGTAGCCCATGAAGAACGTCTCCTGTTCGGCTCTTCGTTGAAACAGATTGCAGGGAGTAGCAGCTGAATGGTTTTATCACCATCCCGAAGTGGCATGCATTCCGGATTGGTGCTACCATGCGGACCAGTTTTGAGGCACGTTTCAAACCAGCCGAAGATTCTCCATGCATTGTTAGCTTCTCTTCTGCCGCGATTCCGATTGTCATCGGTGCTACGATTGAGCAGATGACCAGAAAGGAAGAGGGTTAAGGAGGATCCAAAAGTTACTCCAACAAGGGAAGGAAGTAATTCAAGACGTGGTGACAGTTCATCAGTCCTTGGCAGAGATAAGAAAGGAAGAGAGGAAGAGGGCAGGAGGAATTTCATGAAGAACTGGAAGTGATTGACGTGTGAGGCTCTCCAAGTGACGGCAAATACCAGCACATTCTCTTGGTAGAAGAAGCAATTTATTCCACACAGATAAAACAGTTTCAGCTGATCAAGGCACAAATTCAGAGTAAAGATTCAACGACAGCCTTTGCAGTGCAGCAAGTTGAGGAAAATCAAGGGATAAATGATCGATGGGAAAAGTGATAGGAGGAAGAAGAATTGCCTAAAGATTTGTCCAAAGAGTGCGGTTGGAAATCAAGTGCCCTATCAGCAGATGATCTATTCAAACAAGTTCAAGAGATTATTCAGGCATGAACCTGTAGATGGATTCGACCTTGAAGTCATTGGTCAGTTTGTGAGAATTGAGCATACGTTGGAGGCCTTAAGAAAGCTCAGCAAGAGGTTGAAAAAGCTTCCCGGCGGTTGCCAGTGATATCCATGAGACCTGCGAAATGTGGAATGATCTTTCCACTGCACCTGAGGAAAACGAAATTGCAAGGCATTATTCGGAAGTTCCAGGAGTTCCGGAACAAACAGTCTCAGCTGGAGGAAGAGAAAGGAGAAGAATCAAAAGATGATGACTCGGATTGAGCTCCAGCGTCTCATGTCATTTCTATTTTTAGAATGACACATATTTTATTTCCATTTTATCATATTTTTAATTCAGACTTCGACTTGATCTCCTGCGTGAGAATCATGCAAAGCTGAAACTCTAGTTAGCATGCTACTTTTCAGGATCTGTTCTGTTTAAACTCTAGCTTCTTTCGTTATAAAAAGGGATGCTTGTGCATTCTAAAAGGTCGAGAATTTTTTGAGCATTAAGAGGCTATTGGAAAGGAGAAAAACTTTGTGTTTTCTTTCAATCATTTTGAAGAATAGAAGTTGATATGTTTTACAGACTTTGTGTTGTGAAATATATCTTATTTAAGATATTGTTCTTATGTTCATGATCTTAGAGCTATTCTTTGCATAAAATCTCAGTGTTTCTAATTATCTCGGACACTATATTTGTGATCTAAAACTCGTATGATTATTTCGTGCTCTGTGTTTACTCGAAAGAAAATACGTTTCTCCCATTTCTTTTCTACCGTGCTTCTTTCACTGTAATAGTTTCTAACCTATTTCACGTACGAAAGCAATATCCTTGAATCGTGTGAATGTGGATTTCGGGATTTCATCCCAACCCCCAATGGTTAGATTAGTGTGAATATTGTATATATTATTTACTGTGTTTTAGATTAGCAATAAACAGGCAGCCTCACCTGTCTTTGAGGAGGGATTCAATCCATGCACTGTGGTTGAACCTCATATTTTGGTTTGACAAAATATCCAACCAACAGTTTTTGGCGACTCCGCTGGGGATCTACAGATCCATAGTATAAAGCTTATCCTCTCGGTGTCTGGCGACTCCATATTTGCCTTATTTTTAATAAAGATCTCCTTTCAGTTCAAGCTGGCCAGGAGGATCTTCACTCGGTCCCGCCGAGTTCAAGGTGAAATTGATCCACTTTTTGAGTTGCTGCAACAGCACAATTTCAGCCTTTCTCCCAACAGCGTTGTGTCTAACCGAGCCAGAAGTTCTTCACCTGTTCGGAGAAATCGGATCCCTGAAGAACGGGAAACATCTGCAACTTGTCGTGCACTACTCTTGTCTGATACCCGGATCCCTATACGCACTCTTTTCAGAAGGATGGCGGTTCAACCTGTGCCTTGGGGTGCAGTCATTGGTCCTCTTACTTTGACTCCCCCATTGCATGAGTTACCACGTGGATCACGTAAGAACATTCCCAAGTTCAATGGGATGGGAAGCAGCATCCCGATGAGCATATTGCGTCTTTCTTTGTTGCATGCGGTGTCCTCGGAGTAGCCCACGAAGATGTCTCTGTTCGACTCTTCATTGAAACATTACAGGGAGTAGCAGCTGAATGGTTTTATCACCTCCCGAATGCATGCATTCCAGATTGGGCTACCATGCGGACCAAGTTTGAGGCACGTTTCAAACCAGCCGAAGATTCTCATGCGTTGTTAGCTCAGCTTACTCATATGAAGAAGGAATCGCATGAACCTATGCGGGAATTCGTGGCTAAGTTCAATAAGCTGATCCGGAAAATTCCAGTTCAAGCTGTACCAACTCTAGAAAATCAAAAGTGCTTTTTCATCAATGCTCAACCTCCTGATATAAGCTTTTTATTACGAAGGTCGGTTATCCCAGATCTGGCTACTGCTCAGTCAACGGCTACTGAAATAGAGGATGATCTCATCTTAGCTGGAAGGATCAAGAAAGATATACCCAAACTCAAAAATCAAGGTTCTTCTCAAGGTAATACTGACCCTATGTTTCAAAAAATGGCTAATGATTTGATTGCTTTAAAGAAGCAAGTGTCTCAGCAGGTGAGCAATGTTCCGTACCGGGATATCCCTAGGCGGAATTTTAATAACAATGGTGTACCTGCCAGAGATAGGCCACGGTTAGCTCCTGCTCAACCGAGATTAGCAATTGAAGCGCCGCCTGTTAATGCAGCAGTGGAAATAATTGAAGAAGATGATGAACCAGAAGAACAAGATTCCCCTGAGGATTTCGAAGCTTCAGGATATGCTGATGAGTCTTATGATGAGTCAGCTGGCGACTCCAGCATTGGTTATTTGGAATATGATGAAGATGAATGTGAGCCAGATGGTCAATCATTTGCTGTTTTCACTCGGTCCTCAATCTCAGGTTCCCAGAAAGCCTCTGGAAAATACTAAGGAGAAGAATAAGGAACCTCCTGTATCCATAGTCAAAAGGGGTACCCCTATTTCGGCGCAAACTGAAAGAGAGGTTACTAAAAAGACAGCTGTTCCTTATTCTCCTTCTCCTAAGGCCAGTACCCCACCACAAGCTCATGTAATTAGAACTGAGCCTACTATCATTCCTTCTTACACTGCTTTTGACATTATTGATCATGCGAAGAGAACAAAAATTCAAATGTCGGAAGCAGAATACCTTCAGTCGAATCCTGAACAATTTGAAAAGCTGGCCAAGTTTATCAGAAGTAAAGCGGCCGTTTCATCATCGTCAAAAGGTCTCCTTCCAAATCCTGTTCAACTTACACCTCAGAATAATCTGACCTCTGCTTCTTCCTCGGGAAAGATTGAACCATTTTATATGGAGTACAGAAGGAAAGTTGGCTTTTGAAGAAATCAAAAAGGCAGTTGCTGATGCTCCTGTCTTAGTGTGTCCAGACTTCAAGAAAGATTTCATAATGTACAGTTATGCTTCTGCTCATACAGTATCAGCCATTCTAATGCAGAAAAAAATGAAGAAGGCATAGAAGCTCCTATCGCGTTCATGAGTTGTCCGTTGAAGGAACATGAGCTGAAGATGTCACAGATTGAGAAACATGCCTACGCAGTGGTAAGAGCGGTAAAACACTTCAGGTACTATGTGCTGAATTCCCATACGGTCGTTCTTGTTCCTGATACTGCTGTTAAGTCTATTTTGACTCAACAAGAACTGGGAAGTCAACGAGAGGTACTTGGATAGCAAGGTTCAGGAGTACGATTTGGACATTAAACCCACCAAGTTGGTACGAGGAAGGGGCCTGTGTCAATTGATTGCAGAAAACCATATCGAAAAAGAGTGTGAAAAGACTCAAGATACTCCTCCCGAGCTGCCTATGGTACTTTTTGTAAGTACGACTGATGAGTGGTACACTGACATTGTTTTTTTTTTTCCTAACCTATGGTGAATGCCCTCTGCATTTAAATCAAAAGGAGAAGAGGACTGTTAAGTTGAGAGCTGCAAAATACCTTTTGTGGAATAATGCAGTATATAAGAAAGGTATTGATGGTGTCTTTTTGCGTTGTGTTGATAAGTTACAACAGGAAAAGTTATTGGAATCCTTTCATAGCCTGGCATGCGGGGGACACTTTTCATCTTCCGTAACAGCGTATAAAATCTTACGGGCCAGGTATTATTGGCCTACTCTTTTCCGAGATTCGGCTGAATGGGTATCAAAATGTGAAGCTTGTCAACATTTCGTTGGTCGTCCTAAGCTAGCAGCTCTTCCTCTAAAACCTGTGGTAATTGAAGAACCTTTTCGCCAATGGGGGATTGATTGATTTTATCGGAACATTGAATCCTGCTTCTAGTGCTGGACACAATTATGTGCTGACCGCTACTGATTATTTTACTAAGTGGGTAGAAGCTGTACCAATCAAGCAAGCAACTTCTGAAGCTGTTTGCAAATTCTTAAAGGAAAACATAATCGTCAGATTCGGTGTTCCTCACAAAATTGTAGCAGATAATGCCTCTAATTTCTTGTCACATGAATTGACAGAATTCTGCTATGGATTTGGCATTACTTTGGCTCATTCATCTGACTATTATCCACAGGGCAATGGGCAAGCTGAGTCTAGTAATAAGAATCTGGTTACAATAATCAGGAAATTAGTAAACGAAAATCAGAGGACATGGCACAAAGCATTATATGATGCGTTGTGGGCTGACCGGATCACTCCAAAGCGAGCCATAGGGATGTCCCCTTTTCAATTGCTATACGGGACTGATGCTGAAGTTCCTATCTCAGTAGAATTGCCAGCCTTGCAGTTGGCAAAAGCGATTGAAGATATAGCTTTTCAAAATTCTATAGAAAAAAGGGTTACGTACCTAACCAAGCTAGAAGAAGAGCGGATTAAGGTGGTTGATCGTATAGCAGATCATCAGAGCAAGGTAAAGAAGATTTTCGACAGGAAGTCAAAGCAGCGTAACTTCCAGATTGGAGACCTGGTATTGCTTTGGGATAAAAGAAGAGAACAAAAAGGAATGCATGGAAAATTTGATTCTTTATGGAAAGGACCTTTCAAGATCAACGAGTTGAATGGTGAAAATAGTTTCTTCTATCATATTTGGATGGAG
This sequence comes from Taxus chinensis, assembly GCA_019776745.2. Taxonomy (NCBI): domain Eukaryota; kingdom Viridiplantae; phylum Streptophyta; class Pinopsida; order Cupressales; family Taxaceae; genus Taxus; species Taxus chinensis. The sequence continues at coordinate 851,612,604 of CM034150.1, forward strand.
GGTTACTCCCTTTGCCTTTCAGTGGACAACATCTGAAGCTGTTCCACCATTGATGCAAAATGCTCTCTTGCATTGTACATATTTTACTTTCCGTTGTGTGTTTGCTTTCGCTTTGCTTTCTGTTTTTTTTGTTTTGTTTTGGTTTTCTTCTTGACCCCGTAGCCTAATGAATAAGAACAGAGATTCTGAGTTCTCTCTTCCTTTGATGTTACAAAGAAAGTCCCCAACTGGAGCCAGCTGTTATCCCCATTTTGAGTTAACGACGAAATGGTTGGATAACCCCTACAAAATTTTCTTTAACACTTTTGAGTTATGACCTCTTTATGAGTAAATCGGGTTTTCGGATATCTCATGCATCGGAATATTCATGAGTTAAAACATGCTTTGTGTTGCTTGATTTCCGATTCCCGAATCCCGCTTTATATTGAGCAAGTCCTTTCAAATCGGGTTTTCGGAAGCTTAAGGCATCGGAACATTCGTGTTACAAAACATGTTTTATATGGCATGTTCTCCGATTCCCGAAACCCGCCAAGTATTAAGAAAATCCTTTGTAAATCGGGTTTTCGGAAGTTTAACACATCGGAACATTCGTGTTTCTAGACATGTTTTGTGTTCCATGTTTTCCGACGCTCAAAACCCGAAATACACCAAATCTTTTCCCATCGGGTTTCCGAACTCCTCCAACATGCTGACGTGGCACATGCTAAGCGGTCGGTGCGTTGGCACGTGCGGAGCTGATGTGTATTTATTATTGGTTTTTCTTATAAATATGCGGTTTTTACACGTCATTTTCACCGTTCTTAATTTTTACACCGTGGATTTTTGCGCATGTTCTCCTGCTCCCAAAACCCGCAAGCTCGCGTTATCATACTGGATCGATTGTTTTCATTTTCACCTGTCTCGATTGGAAGGTATTAATCGTTCCTCCTTTGTTCTTGATTTAAGAAACGTTTTCCGTGTACTTCCTTGCCGATTGTTGAAGATTTTTCTTCCTTATTTCCTCTGAATCGTTTTCGAAAGCGTTTTGGGGTTTTCTAGGGTTTATTTTCTTCTTGCAAATATCAGTTGGTACTGTTCCTTTTGAATTACAATTTTTTTGCATGATATTTGGAATATTATCAAAGAAAAAAGGTTTTATATGCAAAAAAAAACTCAAAGGAGAAATTCTTTTTGTGCTACCCGGACTTCGAAAGCTGTTTTGCAGGCTTTCCTTAATCTGCCCAAAGTACAGAGAGAGCTCGAAGTTCGGGGTTCCTCAATATTCCGATCTCAACAGTGGGTACCGGGTTCTCAAAAGGTTCCGCCAGTAACACTAAGTGTCGGGTTCCGTCGAAGTTCTGTCAAAGGCAGTGCGTGTCAGGTTCCTCCAAAGTTCCGACACCTTCAGCCTGTCGGGTTCTTTTATATCTTCCGTCACATACCTTCAATCAGGTATTTCAGCGTGCATAGCATTACCAGGGTTTTCCGAGCATCTCTTCATCCGATTTTCTTCATGACAGACCCCGGTCCATCACAAGAGAAGACCGAGAAATCAAGCAGGATGAAATATAAGTTTAAGAAACCAGAATCCCCGTCATATGTTGACTGTAATTACGATATTCGGGATACCGAATTCGGTAATGTTGACATGGACGATTTCTGGAACAGGGTGAAAAGTCCCAGTCAAACTGAATGGATGACCTCTTTAGCAAACAGTGGCTTACCTTTGGCAGCAGGCTTTCCTCTATCGGCCCAATGTCCAGAGTTCATTCTGGCCTGTGCCTCTAACTACGACTCTGCTTCTCGTTCCGTTAGGAACCCAGCAGGAGAAGTAGTGATCAAGCTAGATGGGATTTCTTGATGACCTCCTGAAATTACCCAATTTCGAGGAGTATGGGATTTGAATATGAAGTCAGCCCAGAAAACCTGGGACACTAACCAGGAGAATTGTATAAGAGATGTTAACAAGAAGTTCCTGGCTAAAGCTAAGCCAGCGGTATCCCGATTTCCTAGGACTATTCCTAGGTGTGACTTTATACAAGAGATAAATGATATCATCACACTTCTTAGCCGGGCATTTGGTTTACCAGAGTCAAATCTATTTCACGGATGGATGTACCAGTTCATGGTCACCATCAAGAAGAATAAGCAAGGGATTGACTGGGGAACCTTGATCAGTGATGAGATTGATGCCCAAATGACGACGGTCTTGTCGACGGGAAAATTTTACATGTTCTCGTATGTGGCCTATGCGGCAGCCGGGATGAGGAACTATCCCGGGCTCGATACAAAAGGCAGCAGGATCACAAACCCAATCTACAAGCATTTTCCGCAAATAACGAAGAAGGGGTCTAAGGATCAGTTTAGAAGGGTTAATGATGCCTTTTTCTATGAGAACATCTGCAGACTGAACCCGGGATTGAGAAAAACAAGAGTCTCCGATGAGGCTTGGGCCGAGGTATCTAAATGGGGATGTATCTTCCTACAGTTTAGGAAGTTTACATACATTCGAACAGTGATGTATGCAGGAGAGCCTTTCCGTCTGCCTCGCTATCCTGGGGATAGATTAATTTTGTTGGAATTGGTCAGACAATTGTTGGATTTCCACAAGTTCCAACAGAGCAAGCACAAGGCAGCAATATCCTTCCCAATTTCTATTGGGAGATATACTTGCTCGACAGCGGCTAAGGCCAAAAATGTCGAATGTGAACTTCAGGAGAAATTAAAGAAGCATATGAAAATCTCGGGATGATGGTTTTGACATCCGAGGAGTGCTTCGGGCCTATGGAGCTCAACATCTGCACAGGCCTGATATTGAGGACATCTGGATTGATCTGCGGGACGAAGTTGCTCCAACAAGGGAAGGAAGTAATAATTCAAGACGTGGGTGAAAGTTCATCAGTCCTTGGCAGAGATTAAGAAGTAAGGAGAGAAGATGGATGAGGAATTAACTGAAGACTGGACAGCTGATGTGACTTGTGAAGCTCTTGCAAGTGGCTAAAAGCAAAATACCAGCACCTCTCTTGGTAGAAGAAGGCGTCTTCCACATACAGATAAACACTTTCAGCTGATCAAGGGCATCAAGTCAGAGTAAAGATTCTCACGAAGCCTGCAGCAAGTGAGAGAATCAAGGGATAAATTGATCGATGGGAAAAGTGATCTGGAGGAAGATTGCTAAGATTTGTCCAAAGATGTCGGTGGGAAATCAAGTGCCCTTCCGCAGATGATCTCTTCAAACAAGTTCAAGAGATTATTCAGCATGACCTGTAGATGGATTCGACTTGAAGTCATTGGTCAGTTGTTTGTGAGGATTGAGCATACGTTGGAGGCCTTAAGAAGCTCAGCAAAGGGTTAAAAAAGCTTCCGGGCGGTGCCAGGATGGATATCCATGAGACCTGCGAAATGTGGAATGATCTTTCCACTGCACCTGAGGAAAACGAAATGCAAGGCATTATTCGAAGTTCCAGGAAGTTCCGGAACAAACAGTCTCAGCTGGAGGAAGAGAAAGGAGAAGAATCAAAAGATGATGACTCGGATTGAGCTCCAGCGTCTCATGTCATTTCTATTTTTAGATGACACATCTTTTATTTCCATTTATCGTATTTTAATTCAGACTCGACTTGATCTCCTGCGTGGAGAATCATGCAAAGCTGAAACTCTAGTTAAAACATGCTACTTTTAGGATCTGGCCTATTTTGGCTCTGATTCTCTTGTTATAAATAAGGGATGCTTGTGCATTCAAAAGGGTCGAGAATTTTTTGAGCATTAAGAGGCTATTGGAAAGGAGAAAAACTTGTGTTTTCTTTCAATCATTTTGAAGAATAGAAGTTGATATTGTTTTACAGACTTTGTGTTGTGAAATATATCTTATTTAAGATATGGTTCTTATGTTCATGATCTTAGAGCTATTCTTTGCCTAAAATCTCAGTGTTTCTAATTATCTCGGACACTATATTTGTGATCTAAAAACTCGTATGATTATTTCGTGCTCTGTGTTTACTCGAAAGAAAATACGTTTCTCCCATTTCTTTTCTACCGTGCTTCTTTCACTGTAATAGTTTCTAACCTATTTCACGTACGAAAGCAATATCCTTGAATCGTGTGAATGTGGATTTCGGGATTTCATCCCAACCCCCAATGGCTAGATTAGTGTGAATATTGTATATATTATTTACTGTGTTTTAGATTAGCAATAAAACAGGCAGCCTCACCTGTCTTTGAGGAGGGATTAAATCTCATGTACTGTGGTTGAACCTCATATTTTGGTTTTGACAAAATATCCAACCAACACATATGAAGCCTCGAGACGGTTTTGACATCCGAGGAGTGCTCAGGGCATATGGATCCCAGCATCTACATAGGCCAAACATAGGGATATTGGATTGATCTGCGTAATGAAGTTGCTATTTGCAGAAAGGATAATAGCAGATTGACAATTGCTGAGATTTCAAACACTGGAGCTTTCCGATTTACAGAAGGTACAAGCGACAATGAAATTGTTTTGGATCTTTCCTATGATGGGATAAATGAAGATTAATATGTTTTCCCACCTATTGATTGGTTAGTCAGTGAAAAAGCCTCCATTTCAGATAGGTCGGTTCTAATCCTTGCTCGCACCAAAGCATGGCTCTCCTCTTGGGGAATGAATTTTAAAGATGATAAGTTTTCAAAGTTGGCTGCTTCAGAGGTGGGGCCCTCCAAAAAGGAAAAGGACAGAAATTATTCTAGGGGGCCTATAAAGGTCAAGATTGTCAAAAGAGGAAAGAAAGAGAAATCTCTTCAATTGTTTCTCCAGTAGAAACGGTGAATGTGCCAGAATCACCAACACCACCAGAAATAGGAGAAATTACTTTGGAAGGAGAAGGAAGTCAGCCTCTGGTTTCACCATTTGCTGATTGCTCAACTGAAGAGAACTTATCTCTTGCATCCAAGGCTTTGGAGTCTGGATCTGTGTCTCTTTCCTCACAACCACTCCTACCTCCTTATTCTCCATCAACTTCTTCAGTAATGGCCAGTATTTTCTTTGGACTTCACCCCTCTCTGCTGGTACCCAAGTGATCACAAACACGCCCCCTCCTGTGCCTCTTTTTATTAGATCTACTACCACGTTGGTAACTATTCCTCCTCCACTAGTAGAATCTTCTCGCCTTGAGAGTATGATACCAGTTTCTACAACCATGGCAACTCCCTTCTATACACCACAATGGCTACTCGAGAAAACTCCGAGGAAGAGGAAGGTGATTGTGCCCCTACCAGCCTTTGATTTCAGCTCACTCAAGGCTCCTACTACTAAATCAGGCAAGAAGCCCAAAACAGTTTCAAGGGTTTTGGTGGACGCTTCAGGAGATAAGTTCGCAGAGATTGCCATTCTTTCTATTGACAAAACTAGAGAGGATATAACAGCCTCTGATTATCAGATAACCAGGGTGACTCTAGGGAAAGTGACAGCAGAAGGGGGCGTAACAAGATGCACGGGATGCCACAAACATGTTGTGTCAAAAGATAAAAGAAACAAAAGACAGCAGAGATGAAGTTAAGAGAAAAGTGGAGTAGTTTACAGAGGTTTTGCTTAAACTCTCAAAACCCCCTTGAATCCATACCACCTTCTTCTATCTCTGTCAGATTCGATTTCTCATCGGTGCCTACAATTGAAAAGATTGCTAAAAAAGGAAGGGTGGTTGATGAATGGATCCAAAGGTTGCTCCAACAGGGGAAGGAAGTAATTCAAGATGTTGTGAAAGTTCATCAGTCTGTAGGGGACATTCAGAGGAGGGAGAGAAGATGGATGATGAATTCTCTCAAGAAATTGGACATCTTGATTTGACTTTTGAAGCTCTCCATGTGTTAAAACAAATACCAGCACATCTCTTAGTAGAAGAAGGTGTTCTCCCGCATACGGATAAGCATTTTCAGCTGACCAAGGCCATCAGGTTCAGAGTAAATATTCTCAATGAAGCCTGCAGCAAGTTGAGAGAATCGAGGGATAAATTGATTGATGGAAAAAGTGATCTAGAAGAAGAATTGCTAAAGATTTGTCCAAAAGTGTCAGTTGGGAACTCAGGTATCTTATCAGCGGATGATCTCTTCAAACAAGTCCAAGAGTCTGTTCAATATGAACCAGTGCACGGATTTGGTCTTGAGATCATTGATCGGTTGGTAAGGATTGAACATTCGTTGGAGGCCTTAAGAAAGCTCAGCAAAGGATTGAAAAAGCTTCCTGGCAATGCCAGCGATACTCATGAAACTTGTGAAATTTGGAATGATCATTCCACTGTGCCTGATGAGAACGAGATGCAAGGCATAATTCGGAAGTTCCAAGAATTTCAGAACAAACAGTCTCAGCTGGAGGAAGAAAAAGATGAAGGAGCAAAGGATGACGATTCAGACTAAGTCCTAATGTTTCATGTCATTTCAATCTTGAAATTGACATGTCTTTTTCATTTCTGTTTCGTCACATAGGAAGAAAATTTTGACTTGGTCTCCTGTGTGAGATTCGAGCAAAATAGAACTCTGTTTTAAAGAACACTATTTTCTAGGATTTATCCTAGTTTCTCTCATTTCCTTTTATTATAAATAAGGGATGCTTATGCATTCCAAAGGGTCGAGATTTTTGTAATAATCAGAGCTATTGGAAAGAAGAAAAACTTTGTGTTTTCGTTTGATCATTTCAAAGAATAGGATTTGATATTATTTTACAAACTTTGTGTTGTGGGATATATCTTACTTAAGACATTGTTCTTATGTTCATGATCTTAAGCTATTCTTTACATAGCATCTTAGTGTGGCTAATCATCTCAGACATTATATTTATGATCTAAATCTCGTATGATTATTTCGTGCTCTACGTTTACTCGAAAGAAAATACGTTTCTCTCATTTCCTTTTCATTGTGCTTCTTTCATTGTAATAGTTTCTAACCCCGTTCATTTACGAAAGCAATATCTTTGAATCGTGTGAATGAGGATTTCGGGATTCTATCCCAACCCCCAATGGTTAGATTAGTGTGAATACTATATATATTGTTTTCGTTGTGTTTTAGATTAGTAGCAAGCAGGCAGCCTCATCTGTCTTTGAGGAGGGATTTAATCCCATATACTGTGGTTGAACCTCATATTTTGGTTTGACAAAATATCCAACCAACAGTTTTTGGCGACTCCGTTGGGGAATACGGATTTATAGTGTAAAGCTTTTTCTAGGATTTATCCTATCCCTCTTGGCTATTGTCTGGCGATATTTTTGTATTTGATATTATTTTACAAACTTTGTGTTGTGGGAATATTTTCAACAAGGTCTCTTTGGCCCAGTTCAAGATGGCCAGGAAGATCTTCACTTGCTTCTTTCATTGTCCTAGCCGAGCCTTTGAATCGTGTGAATGTGGGTGAATATTGATTGTTTTCATTGTGTTTTAGATTAGTAGCAAGCAGGCAGCCTCACCTGTCTTTGAGGAGGGATTTAATCTCATATACTATGGTTGAACCTCATATTTTGGTTTGACAAAATATCCAACCAACAGTTTTTGGCGACTCCGCTGGGGAATACGGATTTATAGTGTAAAGCTTATCCTCCTAGCGACTCCGTATTTACCTTATTTTCAACAAGGTCTCTTTCCCAGTTCAAGCTTGCCAGGAAGATATTCACTCGGTCCCGCCGAGCCCAAGGTGAAATTGACCCACTCTTTGAGTTGCTACAACAGCACAATTTCAGCCTGTTCCCCAATAGCATTGTTTCTAACCAAACCAGAAGTTCTTCACCTATTCGGAGAAACCGGATCCCCATGGAACGGGAAGCATCTACAACTTGTCATGCATTACTCTTGTCTGATACTCAGATCCCTATACGCACCCTTTTCAGAAGGATGGCAGTGCAACCTGTACCTTGGGGCGTAGTTATTGGTCCTCTTTCATTAACTCCACCATTGCATGAGTTACCACATGGATCACGTAAAAACATTCCCAAATTCAATGGGGATGGGAAGCAGCATCCGGATGAACATGTTGCATCTTTCTTTGTAGCGTGTGGCATCCTCGGAGTAGCTCATGAAGATGTTTTTGTTCGACTTTTTGTTGAAACATTACATGGTGCAGCAGCTGAATGGTTTTATCATCTTCCAAATGCATGCATCACAAACTGGGCTACCATGCTGACCAAGTTCGAAGCACGATTCAAACCAGCTGAAGATTCTCATGCCTTGTTAGCTCAACTTACTCATATGAAGAAGGAATCTCATGAACCCATGCGAGACTTTGTGGCAAAGTTCAACAAACTGATTCGGAAGATTCCGGAGATAGCTGTTCCAACTGCGGAGAATCAGAAATGCTTCTTCATTAATGCTCAGCCTCCTAATGTGAGCTTTTTATTAAGAAGGTCGGTTATTCCAGATCTGGCTGTTGCTCAGTCAACAGCTATCGAAATAGAAGATGATCTTATTTTGGCTGGAAGAATCAAGAAGGACATACCTAAACTCAAAAATCAAGGTTCTTCTCAAGGTAATACTGATCCTATGTTTCAGAAAATGGCTAATGATTTAATTGCTTTAAAAAAGCAAATGTCTCAACAGGTGAACAATGTTCCGTATCGGGATATTCCTAGACGGAATTTCAATAACAACAATGGTGCACCTACCAGAGATAGGCCACGGTTAACTCCTGCTCAGCCGAGGCTAGCAATTGAAGCTCCTCCCATCAATGTAGTAGTAGAAATAGTTGAAGAAGGGGAAGAACCAGAAGAACCAGATTCTCTAGAGGCTTTTGAAGCTTCAGGATATGCCGATGAATCTTATGAGGAGTCGGCTGGTGACTCCAGCATTGGGTATTTGGAATATGATGAAGATGAATGTGCACCTGATGGTCAGTCATTTGCAGTCTTCACTCAGTCCCAATCTCAGAATCCCAGAAAACCTCTTGAAAACACTAAGGAGAAGAATAAGGGACCTCCGATAGCCATAGTTAAGAGGGGTACCCCTATTTCAGCACAAACTGAAAGAGAGGTTACCAAAAAGGTAGTTGCTCCTTACTCTCCTTCTCCTAAGATCAGTGCCTCAGCTCAAGCTCATGTAATTAGAACTGACCCTACCATTACTCCTTCTTATACTGCTTTTGATATTGTTGATCATGCAAAGAGAACCAAAATTCAAATGTCGGAAGCAGAATACCTTCAGTCGAATCCTGAACAGTTTGAAAAGCTGGCCAAGTTCATTAGAAGTAAAGTGGCTGTTCCATCACCTTCAAAAGGTCTTCTTCCAAATCCTACTCAACTCCCACCACAGAACAATCTGACATCTACTTCTTCTTCAGGAAAGATTGAACCATTTTATTTGTCTCTACTTATAAATGGGTTTAAACTCAGCAATTGCATCATCGACTCAGGAGCCTCTGACAATGTTATGCCCGCAAAAGTGGCCCATGCACTTGGGCTTACTTTGACTAAGTCATATGGACGGTGCTATTCCATGGAAACTAAACAAGTCCCTTTGATTGGTCAAATCAAAGATGCACAGTTTGCATTTGTTGCCTTTCCTGATAAGAGAGTGAAAATGACTATTCTAGTTGCCGACATTCCTACAGCTTACGGTATCCTCTTGGGTAGAGGTTTTTGTAAGGACGTCGGAGGAGAGATTAATATGGACTGGACCAAAGCTAGGATCCCAGTCAATGGGGTTCATCAGGTTCTTCATCCAGAACCACAGGCGAAGTATTTGGTGACTAAATCAGATGATCCCAAAGCTCAAATTCTTTTCGAAGATGCTAGCTTCGGGAATTATTTCATGACTTCAGAGATACCCACTGTAGATGTCGAAGAAAAAGATCCTAATACTATTTGGACACTCGAATTCGATGGTAGCTGCTCAACCACTGGATCAGGTGCTGGTGTTGTCCTTATATCTCCTAGTTCCGAGATTTTCCCATCAGCTTACAAGTTGCAATTCGATAATACTAATAACACGGCTGAATATGAAGCCCTTTTATTAGGATTAGAAATGGCCAGACAGAAGGAAATCTGAAATCTCAAGGTTCAGGGAGATGCGGAGCTGATTGTCAATCAGGTCATGGGTATATATCAGGTGAAAAATGATCGCTTGAGACATTACAGGAACAAAGTTTGGGATAGTATAGAATGCTTTGATGCATTTTCTATTAAGGCAGTTTTGAGAGATTATAATGACAAGGCTGATTCTTTGGCTGTATCTACATCCCTTCTTCTTCCTCACCCTCAGTTCAAGCAAGATACATACTCTATCAAGATTTTCTACCGTCCCAGTATCCCAGATAATGCAACTCATTGGCAAGTGTTCAATGATGATCAACAGGTATTGGCTTTTCTAGAAAAGGCTAACAATTTCAGTGAATTATATTTTGAAGGTTCGGAATCAGCCTTCCGTGAAACTATCTCAGATCCATATCAAGAGGTTGATGGTGAATTTATCCAGCTTAAAGGCAACAAGATACCAAAAGGTTTGGTTTCTTTGGAGGGCTTGTTTGATAAGCATGATCGTTTTATTCAAAACAAAAGGCAAGTTGAATAAGCTTCTTCCTCTGAAGTAGAGCAAATTAATCTAGGTTTGTCTGATCAACCTCGAATGGTGAATATTGGGAAATGTTGTTCCCTTGAAGAAAAAGCAAGATTCACTTCACTTCTGAAGAGATACATGGATTTGTTGGCCTGGTCTTATGCAGATTTAAAATCCTTCAAGCCCAAAGACGTACAACACAGTATTCCTTTGAAACCTGATGTGAAGCCGTATAGGAAAAAGCAAAGACATTATAATCCCAAGATCTCAGGGACTATCCTTGTGGAAATTAAGAAGATGTTGGATGCTAGGATTATTTTTCCAATCCATCACTCCACTTGGGTTGCTAACATCATCCCTGTTAGGAAGAAGAACGGCGAAATACAAATCTGTGTTGACTCCCGGAACCTGAATCAGTCCTCACTAAAGGATAACTATCCCTTGCCTATCATGGATCAGGTATTACAAACTGTTACCGGATCTGAAATGTTATCCATGCTTGATGGATTTTCAGGATATAATGAAGTTGAGGTAACTATGGAAGATCAACACAAGACGGGCCTTCACAACCCCATGGGGTACCTTTGCTTACAGGAGGATGCCTTTCGGCTTGATCAACGCCGGAGCCAATTTTTAGAGAGCTATGGACTTGGCATTTAGAGACTTGATGGGCAAGGTCATAGTTGTGTATTTAGATGACTTGACCATTTTATCTAAAAAACAAAGCGATCATTATGATCATTTGGAGCAAGTTCTTTTGAGATGTAGGCGTCACGGGATTTCATTGAATCCCAAGAAGTCTATGTTTGGGGTGACCGAAGGAAAATTTCTAGGTCATATCGTGACTAGAGAAGGAACAAAAATTTACCTAGAAAGGGTAAAGGCCATTCAGAGCCCTTACCTTACCCACAAGTAAAACCGGAGTTCATTCTTTCTTCGGAAAGGTTAATTTGCTGAGAAGGTTTGTACCTAATTTTGCTGACAAAACCAAGGATATCCTTGGAATGATGAAAGGCAAAGTTCCATTTCGATGGAGTATAGAAGGGAAGCTTGCATTCGAAGAAATAAAAAGGGAAGTTGCTTGCACTCCTATCTTAGTATGTCCAGACTTCAAGAAAGATTTCATCATGTATAGTTACGCCTCTGCTCACACAGTGTCCGCCATCCTGATGCAGGAAAGCAGGGAAAGCATTGAAGCTCCCATCACATTTATGAGCTTCCCATTGAAGGAGCATGAATTGAAGATGTCATAGATTGAAAAGCATGCTTACACAGTGGTACGAGCAGTAAAACATTTCAGGTACTATGTGCTGAATTCTCATACTCTCGTTCTCATTCCTGATACTGCTGTTAAATCCATTCTGACTCAACAAGAGCTGGGAAGTCAACAAGGTACTTGGATAGCTAAGGTTCAGGAGTACGATTTGGACATCAGGCCTACTCAAGTTGGTACGAGGAAGGGGCCTGTGCCAATTAATTGTAGAAAATCATGCCGAAGCAGAGTGTGAAAAGACTCAAGACACTTCTTCAGAGCTGCCCATGGTGCTTTTCGTAAGTACGACCGATGAATGGTACACGGAAATTACTTTCTTTCTAACTTATGGTGAATGCCCTCTGCATTTAAACCAAAAGTAGAAGAGGACAATCAAGCTGAGATTTGCAAAATACCTTTTATGGAATAATGGAATATACAAGAAAGGTATTGATGGTGTTTTCCTACGTTGTGTTGATAAATCACAACAGGAAAAGTTATTAGAGTCCTTCCATAGTCTAGCATGCGGAGGACATTTTTCATCCTCTGTAACGACGTATAAGATCCTACGGGATAGGTACTATTGGCCTACTCTCTTCCGGGGATTTAGTAGAATGGGTGTCCAAGTGTGAAGCTTGTCAACATTTCGTTGGTCGCCCCAAGCTAGCAGCTCTTCCTCTGAAGCCTGTAGTGATTGAAGAACCTTTTCGCCAATGGGGGATTGATTTCATCAAAACATTGAATCCTGCCTCCAGTGCTGGACATAATTACATGTTGACTGCTACAAACTATTTTACCAAGTGCGTAGAAGCCGCACCAATCAAGCAAGCAACTTCTGAAGTTGTCTACAAGTTCCTTAAGGAAAATATAATTATCAGATTCGGTGTACCTCATAAGATTGTAGCTGATAATGCCTCTAATTTCTCATCACATGAGTTAACAAAGTTTTGCTATGAATTCGGCATCACTCTGGCTCACTCATCTGATTATTATCCTCAGGGCAATGGGCAAGCTGAATCCTAGCAACAAGAACACTGGTTACCATAATTAGAAAACTAGTGGATGAAAACCAGAGGACATGGCACAAAGCATTGTATGATGCATTGTGGGCTGATCGAATCACTCCAAATCGAGCCATAGGGATGTCTCCTTTCTAGGTGCTATACAGGGATTGATGCTGAGATACCTATCTTAGTGGAGTTGCCAGCCTTACAGTTAGAAAAAGCAGTTGAAGATACGGCCTTTCAAAATTCCATTGAGAAGAGGGTCATGTACTTAGCCAGGCTAGAAGAAGAACGAAGCAAGGTGGTTGATCACATCGCAGATCATCAGAGCAGAGTGAAGAAAATTTTTGACGAAAAATCAAAGCAGCGTAACTTCCAGATTGGAGATTTGGTGTTGCTTTGGGATAAAAGGAGAGAACAAAAAGGAATGCACGGGAAGTTTGATTCTTTGTGGAAAGGACCTTTCAAAATCCATGAGCTGAATGGCGAAAATAGTTTCCTGCTATCATATCTGGATGGAGGACTACTCCCGTTGCCTTTCAGTGAACAACATCTAAAGCTATTCCACCATTAATGCAAGATGCTCTATTGCATTGTACATATTTTACTTTTTTGTTGTGTGTTTGCTTTTGGTTTTCTTTCTTTCTTTGTTTTGTTTTGTTTCATTTTTTCTTCTTTTCTCCATAGCCCAATGAATAAAGACCAGAGATTCTGAGTTCTCTTCCTTTGGTATTACAAAGAAAGTCCCCAGTTGGAGCCAGCTGTTATCTCTGTTTTGAGTTCACGACAAAACGATCAGATAACCCCTACGAAATTTTTGAAGTTGATTTTGCAATATTTCCTCTCTAAGAGCCATTCGGGTTTTCAGATCTCCAGTGCATCGGAACATGACCTATTCAAAACATGCTTTGTGTCGCCTGCTCCCCGATACCCAAAACTCGCTTCATGTAGAGTCAATTCAGGTTTTCGGACCTCCGGCGCATCGGAACATGACCTATTCAAAACATGTTTTGTGTCACCTATTCCCCAATACCCGAAGTCCGATTTAGTCCTTTGTATCGGGTTTTTGGAGCAATGAAGCATCTAAAAATCTCATGCTCTATGTCTTATGTTTCCCCAAACTCGAATTGCTCTAAGCTTCCTTGTGTCGGGTTTTCGGACCTCTCAAACATGCTGACATGGCATTAATGCTGAGTTGTCGGTGAGTTGGCACGTGCCGAGCTGAAGTGTATTAATTACAAATTTTCTTATAAATACATGGATTTCCACGTCATTTTTACCGGACGTATTTTTAACTCGTGGATTTTCGTACATGCTCTTCTAATCTCGAAACCTGAAAGCTCGCTTGTGCCTGATTGAATCGCCTGTTTTCAATTTTTTCCTTTCTCTGGTTAAAGGTATTTCTCTCTCCAATTCTTTGTTCCTAGTTTTTGATGGATTGATTACGCATGAATTCTTCTCATTTTCTAACTGGTTTTTTGAGGGATTTTTATTCTTCTTCTTTCTGGAGTCGTATTCTAAAAAGGGTTTAGGTTTTAAGGTCTATCTCTTCGAAATTTCCACTTGGTGTTATTTCCTCAAAATTTTATTATATGCTTGGTACATGAATGGTTAAAAAGGAGATTGCATGTTTGAAATTCAACAAAAAACCCTGTTTTTCCCTTCTCGGGTTTTGAAGGCTGTTGTGCAGTGTCGAAGACCTGAGGTATATTGAAGGTTTGAAGTGTCGAGCTTTCTTCAGTTTTTCACCATCAACACAAGTGTAGGGCTTTCCAGAGTTTCCGACATCATCAGTAGTGCCGGACTTTCCAAAGTTTCTGACACTCTCAGCAAATCGGGTTTTCTAGATTTCCCACGAGTATCAGACTCTTCCGTTCTTCTGACATATCCAGTAGATCGGGTTTTTCACAGTGCTCGACATCCCCTGATCTCCAGAAATTTCTCCCTTCGACATCCTTCATGTCAGACCCTGGTCCGTCTCAAGAAAGGACAGAGAAGACGGGAGGAATGAAATACAAGTTTAAAAAGGTGGAGTCTACATCATATATTGATAGCAACTACGACATCCGGGACATAGAGCTCGGGAATATAGATATTGAATATTTTTGGAGTAGGGTAAGGAGTTCCTCCCCAACTCCATGGATGAAATCTATAGTTGATAGTGGTTTGCCTCTCGCAGCGGGTTTTCCCATGTCCGCTCAGTGTCCAGAATTCATCTTGGCCTGTGCCTCCAGTTATGACTCGGCTTCTCGTTCTGTCAGAAGTCAGGCAGGTGAAGTAGTGATCAAATTGGACGGAGGATACTTTGATGACCTCCTTAAACTGCCCAATTTTGAAGAGTATGGAGAGTTGGACATCAAGACAGCTCAGAAATCCTAGGACAATGATCAGGAAGACTGCATCAAGCATGTAAACAAGAAGTTCCTGATCAAGGCCAAGCTGGTTGTCTCCAGATTTCCAAGACTTATCCCCAGGAGTGATTTCATCCAAGAAATCAATGACATCATTACTCTGCTGAGTCGGGTTTTTGGTTTTCCCGAATCGAATGTGTTCCAAGGATGGATATATCAATTCATGATCACCATCAAGAAGAATCAGCAAGGGATTGACTGGGGCACTCTCATCAGCAATGAGATTGATTCCCAAATGATAACAGTCTTGTCAACGGGGAAATTTTATATGTCTTCATATGTCACATACGCAGCAGCCGAGATGAGGAATTATCCCAGGCTTGATACCAAGGGAAGCAGAACGGTGAACCAGGTGTATCAATACTTCCCTCAATTGACAAAGAAGGGATCCAAAGACCAATTCAGAAGGGTGAATGATGCCTTCTTCTATGAAAACATCTGCAGGCTAAACCCTGAATTGAGGAAGACAAGAGTCTCAGATGAGGCTTGGGCCGAAGTTTCCAAATGGGGATGTATCTTCTTACAATTCAAGAAGTTTACATATCTTCGGGTGGTCATGTACTTGGGAGATCCTTTTCACCTACCCCGATATCTAGGGGATAAACTGATATTGATGGAATTGGTTAGGCAGCTGTTGGATTTCCATAAATTCCAACAAAGTAAACATAAGGCTACGGTATCCTTCCCAATTTCTATTGGGAGATACACTTGCTCAACAGTAGTGAAGGCCAAAAATGTTGTCCACGAACTTTAGGACAAGTTGAAGAAGCATATGAAGCCTCGAGACGGTTTTGTCATCCGAGGAGTGCTCAGGGCATATGGAACCCAGCATCTGCACAGGCCAAACATAGAGGATATTTGGATTGATCTGCGTAATGAGGTTGCTGTTCACAGAAAGGATAATAGCAGATTGACAATTGCTGAGATTCAAACACTGGAGCTTGCTGATTTACCAGAAGGTACGAGCGATAATGAAAGTGTTTTAGATCTTTCCTATGATGGGATAAATGAAGATCAATATGTTTTCCCACCTATTGATTGGTCAGTCAGTGAAAAAGCCTCCATTTCAGATAGGTCGGCTCTAATCCTTTCTCGCACCAAAGCATGGCTCTCCTCTTGGGGAATGAATTTTAAAGATGATAAGTTTTCAAAGTTGGCTACTTCAGAGGCAGGGCCCTCCAAAAAGGAAAAGGACAGAAAGTCTTCTAGGGGGCCTATAAAGGTCAAGATTGTCAAAAAGAGGAAAGAAAGAGAAATCTCTTCAATTGTTTCTCTAGTAGAAACTGTGAATGTTCCAGAATCACCAACACCACCAGAAATAGGAGAAATTACTTTGGAAGGAGAAGGAAGTCAGCCTCTGGTTTCACCATTTGCTGATTGCTCAACTGAAGAGACCTTATCTCTTGCATCCAAGGCTTTGGAGTCTGGATCTGTGTCTCTTTCCTCACAACCACTCCTACCTCCTTATTCTCCATCAACTTCTTCAGTAATGGCTAGTATTTTCTTTAGATTTTCACCCCTCTCTGTTGGTACCCAAGTGATCACCAACACACCCCCTCCTGTGCCTCTTTTTATTGGATCTACTACCATGTTGGTAACTATTCCTCCTCCACTAGTAGAATCTTCTCCCCTTGAGAGTATGATACCAGTTTCTACAACCATGGCAACTCCCTCTGATACACCACAATGGCTACTCGAGAAAACTCCGAGGAAGAGGAAGGTGATTGTGCCCCTACCAGCCTTTGATTTCAGCTCACTCAAGGCTCCTACTACTAAATCAGGCAAGAAGCCCAAAACAGTTTCAAGGGTTTTGGTGGACGCTTCAGGAGATAAGTTCGCAGAGATTGCCATTCTTTCGATTGACAAAACTAGAGAGGATATAACAGCCTCTGATTATCAGATAACCAGGGTGACTCTAGGGAAAGTGACAACAGAAGGGGCGCAACAAGATGCACGGGATGCCACAAACGTGATGTGTCAAAAGCTAAAAGAAACAAAAGACAGCAGAGATGAAGTTAAGAGAAAAGTGGAGTAGTTTACAGAGGTTTTGCTTAAACTCTCAAAACCCCTTGAATCCATACCACCTTCTTCTATCTCTGTCGGATTTGATTTCTCATCAGTGCCTACAATTGAAAAGATTGCTAAAAAAGGAAGGGTGGTTGATGAATGGATCCAAAGGTTACTCCAACAGGGGAAGGAAGTAATTCAAGATGTTGTGAAAGTTCATCAGTCTTTAGGGGACATTCAGAGGAGGGAGAGAAGATGGATGCTGAATTCTCTCAAGAAATTGGACATCTTGATTTGACTTTTGAAGCTCTCCATGTGTTAAAACAAATACCAGCACATCTCTTAGTAGAAGAAGGTGTTCTCCCGCATACGGATAAGCATTTTCAGCTGACCAAGGCCATCAGGTTCAGAGTAAAGATTCTCAATGAAGCCTGCAGCAAGTTGAGAGAATCGAGGGATAAATTGATTGATGGAAAAAGTGATCTAGAAGAAGAATTGCTAAAGATTTGTCCAAAGGTGTCAGTTGGGAACTCAGGTATCTTATCAGCGGATGATCTCTTCAAACGAGTTCAAGAGTCTGTTCAATATGAACGAGAGCATGGATTTGGTCTTGAGATCATTGATCGGTTGGTAAGGATTGAACATTCTTTGGAGGCCTTAAGAAAGCTCAGCAAAGGATTAAAAAATATTCCTGACAATGCCAGCGATACTCATGAAACTTGCAAAATTTGGAATGATCATTCCACTGCGCCTGATGAGAACGAGATGCAAGGCATAATTCAGAAGTTCTAATAATTTCAGAACAAACAGTCTCAGCTGGAGGAAGAAAAAGATGAAGGAGCAAAGGATGACGATTCAGACTAAGTCCCAATGTTTCATGTCATTTCAATCTTGAAATTGACATGTCTTTTTCATTTCTGTTTCGTCACATAGGAAGCAAATTTTGACTTGGTCTCCTGCGTGAGAATCAAGCAAAATAGAACTCTGTTTTAAAGAACACTATTTTCTAGGATTTATCCTATTTTCTCTCGTTTCCTTTTATTATAAATAAGGGATGCTTATGCATTCCAAAGGGTCGAGATTTTTGTAATATTCGGAGATATTGGAAAGAAGAAAAACTTTGTGTTTTCGTTCGATCATTTCTAAGAATAGGATTTGATATTATTTTACAAACTTTGTGTTGTGGGATATATCTTACTTAAGACATTGTTCTTATGTTCATGATCTTAAGCTATTCTTTGCATAACATCTTAGTGTGGCTGATCATCTCAGACATTATATTTATGATCTAAAGCTCGTATGATTATTTCGTGCTCTGCGTTTACTCGAAAGAAAATACGTTTCTCTCATTTCCTTTCCATTGTGCTTCTTTCATTGTAATAGTTTCTAACCCCGTTCATTTACGAAAGCAATATCTTTGAATCGTGTGAATGTGGATTTTGGGATTCTATCCCAACCCCCAATGGTTAGATTAGTGTGAATACTGTATATATTGTTTTTGTTGTGTTTTAGATTAGTAGCAAGCAGGCAGCCTCACCTGTCTTTGAGGAAGGATTTAATCTCATATACTGTGGTTGAACCTCATATTTTGGTTTGACAAAATATCCAACCAATAGTACCATCTCTTCTCCCCTCTTTCCACTAGTGCACCCATATGAAGGTACTTGTGTTACTACACCTACAGGTATCCCTTCTCCGATTGCTCATGAACTTCCTTCATGTCCACTACTCTACTCCTTCTCACTATTTTCTATTTTGGTGTCACCTCCAGTGGAACTTTATTCCTCATGTATGCTAGGTACTTATGTGTCATTCTAAATGTCTACTCCCTCAAACCCTTCTTCTCACACATGTGTACTAGGCAGAGAAACATTATTGCATGCATTTATGTCTGATTACTTTTATTCATCATTGTCAAGGGAGATGTTGAGATTGTGCCTCTTCTTCTCTCCAGTACTTGGTTTGATGGGCATTGTCCTCAGTGACCTCCTCTCCATTTGTGATGTCCCAATGCCCTCATCAATATTCCTACATTTCCTTCGTAACTTCCTTCTAATATGGGACAACGTGGTACTGTAATATTTTTCCTCGTCCTCCGCATAAAGGTCAATCCTTACTTCTTCCTTCTCCTCTTTCTTGAGAGGTGTAACCTTGAGTGGCCTTTTCACACCTACAGTCTATTTTTTCTTAGGAGGACCTAGTAATGACAAGTCCTTGCCAAGAATATACTTTCCATCCTTGAATATTGGCCTTAGATACACATAGTCATGCACAAGATCTATCTTCCAAACAACCATAACTTCACGAGTGATATCAATGTTATCTGATTCCATATTTTCTTCATATGCCTCCTTATTAAGGTAAACATAAGTTTTGTGTAGGCTATGAATATCTACGTCTACCTTGTCTACATAAAAATTCAGTTTCCATGCATTATGTAATATGTTCACCATATCTTTAAAGTAGTGCATGGTAAAAGCAAAAGGAAACTTACACCATGGGATCTTATCTCTAGTTTTCATGTAGAACCTGCCCAAGCAAAAGTTCTAGTAGACTGCAAACTCAACTTGTTCATTCAAAATTATTTACAAATCTTGAGGGATATGCCACTCTCCTTCAAATGCATTACACATCCTTTTGTACCACTTGTCCATGTGTTGCTTTTAAGTACTAGAGATACTACCTTGACAAGTGAACTTAGCAAATTTCTTAGTTAGGGAATTATTTACCATCGGATATACCAATATTTTCTACTTTGGCCCGTCATGTAAACCGATTTCACAAAATACCAGAAGAAGTAAGATAGTGCCCCAAGTAATTTTCTCACCTTTTTCTGTCTGTACGTGTGTTTCCTCTACGTTTCTCTCTGTAATATAGCTTAAATATTATAGTATGTTTTATTCACCATTTTGTGTGTGATATATAACTAGTTCTTGTTCACTTCCTTACACCTCTTCGAGGTGCCTAGATTGCAACTGACAAGGTTTGTAGCTACCCTTGAAGCCTGGTCTTCTATATTGGTGACATTGAAAGCTCAACTTACCTTATGATACTTCAACCTGACAACCATATCCTCTAATCCATCATCATCCCTCAAGTTTGGCTTAATTTCTATCCCAGAATCATGCAATCCAGTGACCTTCCCAATCAACTTCCATGTAATTCTCATCCTTATACCTGCAAAGTAGAAGTAGTCATCATGGAATCATGACATAAGCCATGTGTAAAAGCATTCTAGTTTTTAAAATAAGGGTACTTCATACATTTTCATCACCCCGACACTCTCCAGAAGTTTATAAATCAAGTTATTATAAACTCTCTATTCATCCATCATCCTTTGATTGGTCTTAAAAATGGTGTCATCCTTGATATCCTTTAGGGTCTACTCGGTGTGGTGATTGATGTTGTTGATATTGTACTTTGTTAGTTGAGATGTCCATGACCTTCCCTCAATGACTTCCTCTAGGAATTTCATCTCGGTAAACCATTCTTTTGGTTCCTCCTCTGTCATGGATTCCCTATTCCTAGCCGTATCTCTCCTTGTTGCCATTGTCTTTTCTAAACTAGTAACATTCCCTAAAATTTCAATTGAATTATCATTGCTTCTCCTACAATCTCGAGGCCTTAACTTGTCTCTATTTTTCTGAGCTCAGCATGCCCTATATTTTCTTCAAACCCTAACTCTTTGAACCAAACCCTCAAGTCATGATTTTTCTCTTCTAATGCATTGTTCCTTCTATGAACCTCTCATGAAGGAGCTTCAACATAAGTCATGTGAAATTATTTTTAGGCTCGATCACTTTTCTTTTTCTCTTTTCACTATGCACTTACTCACTCTCCAATTCACTCTAAGGGTGCAAACATTTAAATATGCAAGGTAAGAAATGGGGTTGTTTTTTATCCTTTTATAGGATTTTCAAAAATTTCTGCATTAATTACACCTCACCTACCTCTATATTCTACTTTAATTACACATTTTCTCTTTTTTGTGCCCTAGTTATAACCTTCTAGCACACCCACTACTTCTCAAACACAGACCTCCTTTCACGTGCCCCTGGGCCAAAGTACCTATCCACTACACCTCATTCCAAGTAGTTTACCATGCTACTACGTACCTCACATTACACTGTACAAACCCTTCTCTTATGCGTGGTCATCCATCTAAGTAATTCTATTTAAATCATTATTATCACCATCCTTCTCATTTTTTGTAGCACCCTTCTTCCAAGCAACCAATATTGTCATCCGCTGGCCAATTTACTCTTCTACACATATTTGTAATCCACCCCACACTAAAATTATGTGTGGTCCTCTGTGCACGAACTCAAAATATATTAATTATATTCTGGTAAGTAAACACACTTATTACAATAAAACATAGAACTAAATTGACAAAACAGATCAACGATAAAAGGAAACACATCAAAGGAAAATGCATTAAAGAGAAATATAATCTAAGTGGAAATACTACCTTATTACAAACACCAAGAATATTTATTCATAGTAGGGCTTCAACCTACTCCCATTGAAGTAACTGGGCAATAGAGTGCCATCTAGCACCTGTAACTAACAAACACATGAATCCAATATATTTGTTACTTCAAAGGGTCCCAACCAATGTACTTTCAATTTCCCTGGGTGGTGGAGAAAATTAAAATCATACAGAAGAACCATACTTCCACCTCAAATGTTTTATTCTTGATATTCCTATCATGTCATGCTTTTTATCTCACTTTTTTTGTCTTCTGGCTCCACCGGGAAATAACGCGTCTCTCATCCAACTGCATCAATTTTTCAATGCACTCTTCAACAACTTACTCATCAGTGAGGTCTCCTGCACACACAATATGCAAGGAAGGTAACATAAATTCAATAGGAAATATAGCCTCTGTGTCAAACTTCAATTAAAATAGTGTGGCCTTATTCAACCTTTTTTAGGTGGTCCTTTATGCCCAAAGTACAATAAATACTTTATCATCCCAATCTTTCCTTCCAGCATCACAAATATTTTTTAGTGTTTGTCCTAGAATCTTATTGAAAGCTTCAATAATATTATTGGCTTTTGGGTGATAGGGTGTAGTCTTATGGTGTTCCACCATAAACTTTGCTGATAAAATCATGATTTTATCATTTAAGAAATGTGTGCCCCTATCACTAGTTAAACTCAATGGACATCTACACCTGTTAATAATTCTTTCCCATAAAACTCTTATCGTTATAGCAGCTGTGAAATCCTTCGTAGGAGCTACTTCTTCCCACCTTGTTAGGTAGTATGTACAAGTTATAATATAACGCACACCATTCCTTCGTGTGGGTGGGGAAATAAGACCTACAAATTCAATAACATGTTTCTCAAAATGTTTAACATTTACAATAGGCCTTAAAGGCATCTCCTCTCTAGTTCTAGGCTTCCCAAGGCACTGACAATTACCACACGCCCTAACATATTCTGTAGTATCCTTGTACAAATTTTCCCACCAAAGGCCAGCCAGCAGAATCTTACACATAGTGATATCACCTGCATAATGGCCTCCTACAATTCCACTATGAACTTCTTACATAATAGCCTCATGATCATGTTCCAAAACACATCAGCGTAGAACTTCATCATGGCCTAACTTGAATAAATCTCTACCTATCAACTGGTAAGGTGGCATACATATTGCAATATGCTTCTTCTCTAATGTATCTGTTCCCGCAAGCACCTGTCTGGTGTGTAAAAATACTGCAATGTACTCTTTTATAATGGGAATGTGGTTTAATCTAAAGAGTTGTGCATCTGACATTATGTCCACTATTCTCTGTGCATCCTTGCTAGAATTAATTCTCGATAGATGGTTAGGTCTTGAGTTATTTTTCCCTAGTTTTACAATTACTATAAACTAAAACTCCTGAAATAGTAGTATCCACCTGCAAATGCTCCCTTGTAAAAAAGGCTTGTTGACAAAATACTTAAGTATCATATGGTCTATAAAGAAAATATATGGTGTTTCCAATAATTATTGTCTGAATTTGTGTAGCATGTATATCATGGATAAAGCATCACGCTTAGTAGTTATATAATTCTGTTCCGTAGGTGTCAACTTTCTGCTTGTAAAAAAATAGGGTGGTCTACAATTTTGTCTCATGGTTATGCCAAGACTACGCTAATCCCCATCCCAGAAGCATCAAACTAAACATGAAAGTGTTTTTCCCATAAAGGAAAGCATAAAATAGGTGTAGTAGTAGCCTTTCCTTCAATGTTTCAAATTCCTTCTGTTGCGCATAATGCCAATAAAATTTCCATTTATCTTTCAAAAGTTCCTGCAGGGTTGCAAAAATATTTTCATAACCCTTAATGAATTTACAGTAATAACCTTTATGTCCCAAAAATCCACGTACTTAAATCTTATTATTAGGTTCCTCCAAACCCAAAATCACAATGACCTTAGTTGGGTCCACCAACATCCCTTCCTTACAAATAGTATGCCCCATAAAAGTGCCAAAAGGTGTTGCAAAGATGTACTTCTTAATATTAAGAGAGATGCTCAACTTCTTGCACCTCTCAAACATAAGCCTTGAATTCTCATAATGATCCTTGACCAAACCATACACTATCTAATCATCTAGATACACCTTTAAAAATTTATGAATGAAATCATGAAAACCCTGCACAACAATGCGTGAGAACACCATTGGCACATTCTTCAATCTAAAGGGAATTAATGTGTATGAAAATATTCCCCACTCGGTGGTGAAAGTTGTCTTTTCTTGATCTTCTTTTGATATGTGTACTTGATGATATCCTAAAAACCCATTTATAAAAGAGTAGATCTCGCACCCTACAACTCCCTCAAGAATCTCCTCTATGAATGGGGTAGGAAAGGATCAATAACACATAAAAAATTTAATTATTTGTAGTCCACATAGATCCTTATCCTCCCATATTTTTTAATACTGATGACCATGGAGATAACACATTCAGATTCCTCAATGGGCTCAATTATACCAGATTTGATAATTTTATCAATTTCTTCCTTTACCTTGACACGCAAATTAGGATTCATCCTATAAGGATTCTTCCTAATTGGGCACGCACAATCTTTAAGTTTGATTCTCATCTCACCTAAAGAAGGGTGTAATCCTTTTAACACATGATAACCCCTTGGAAATAAGTCCTGAAAGTTGCATAAAAGTTTAATAATATTTTCTACTTCCTGCTCTGACCAGGAATCACCAATAAAGGATTATTTAGGCTCTTTGTTTGTTCCAATGTTAACCTTATTTGTTTTCATAGGCTCATGATACATGCATGCCTTTTAATCCCCTATTTTCATCACCTCACACGTACCTTCAATGTGGTTAACATCTAGGTTATTATCCTCATCATCCTCATCATTTATCATGCATACCAGTTTACCCTTTTCCTTTGCTTCCCAGGTGTGGGCCATTTCTTCTTCCCAAGTCTCTTTAAGGTCAAGGCAGGCCTCTAAATCCCACTCTCCAAACATATCTAATACGATTTTATCATCCTTCATGATATCTTCCAAAGTAAGGCACTTCCTAATCTGTAGTACTTCATTAACCGGAGGTTTAGTAGAAAATTAATGAAAAGTATGGATCATATCTAAGGCCATCTCCTACTAATTGACTTTTTCTCTTTTCAATTCTGAATGAACATACCATGAGCGCATGCATCTACCTAGCGTGGAGTAGAAATTATGCACCCAGAATGATGGTGGCAAGCCATCCTACCCCTCCATCCAGTGTCTCTCACAATTCTGAACATGATGTGAGGTTAGGGACTTCCCATGGAATTCACATATCTGAGAAGGTACATTTCTCCATAGGAACCTCATAGAAAATGTCATTCCTCACTTCTCGCCATTCCAATAGGTTGTCTTTGTGTGATACCCACCAGTGTACGACTCTACCACACAGTATATACTAGCATATTTCTCCTATATCCTTCATTATTCCACTGGAATTCTATAGAGCATAGAAATACATCATGGTTTCCTTCACCAATATACTGAGGTACCTGGTTATAACTCAAATGCATAACCATGTGATACAGCCTAGAATTTACCAGATGACACCCTTGCTGCATTGGCACATCACTCAGCCTTCACTGAGTGCTCACCTGAATCATGTAAAGGTACCAGGTCCCTCTTTAGGGTTATTTTGGTAGGATGTTAGCATGATGAATGGAGAAACATATAGATTCATAACTAATCCATCATTCTACAATGCATGCTACCCTCATATCTATGAAAGAACAAGCTTAAATAGTAATCATGATTGAATTAATAACATGCACCACTCAACTACACACAAAATGACACTTAGATTCATCCAATATCTTCCATTTATTAATAAATACAGAAGCTTCTTATAGTATTGTCAATCTATACCAATGCGCATATGGATCTAATACAATAATTCAGTCACATGCGTATACACACACC
This sequence comes from Taxus chinensis, assembly GCA_019776745.2. Classification (NCBI taxonomy): domain Eukaryota; kingdom Viridiplantae; phylum Streptophyta; class Pinopsida; order Cupressales; family Taxaceae; genus Taxus; species Taxus chinensis. Next base: position 851,638,210 of record CM034150.1, read on the forward strand.
TCACACTTTGTAAATTCTCTGTTACACATATATCCTCACACATTCATACATACTTCTACTATGTACTTAACACCATATATATAGGGTGGGGAGTTTCCCTTCACCACTTATCTATTCCAGAAATAGGTTGCATCCTATTGATAGCCACACGCCATTTATAAGCATAGCCACACGTGCAAGTGTGCTATCTATAGTTCCCTTGCAATTAACTAAAGTGTCAATTCTATTCTCATCTCATCTCCATGTAAAACACTTCGATCTGATTCTCCAAAGATAGACAATGCATGACGTGCACATCCCTACATTGTTGGTGTGTTAAACATGCCACCTTCTAAAAATAGGTCTTCATGCTCAAAATTGGCTAAGTCCTGAAAGTTGAACTTTCCTTCCGCATATGGGTCCTTCTTTTCCTTCTACACCCTTAGTTTCGGGCCTTCTTATCCTGCGTGAACTCCTTGTGTGATATTTGACATGTATTCCTTGATCAACATTACCCCACACTGATCTCATTGTCATCCTAACAATGGGTATCTCCAAAAATTGAAGTAAAGAATAGAAGAATGGCAAAAAAAAAAGAATGAAAGAATGTAGATAAATAAATAATTTCTATGAGGTTAGGAGGCAGCCTCCTCTGTATCAATTTGCAGTATTAACTCTAGATACTCCTCCCTTATTTTGGCCTCCAGAACCTACCATTCAGTGAGTGCTTTCTCTACTTTTTATAGGATGTCCACAGCAATGGATTCTAACTCATTCCTCACAATCTCTCCTTTCTCATTTTGTAGAACCAGCACAACACTGGACATTGATGTCATTATTCCTTCTAAAAGGTCCATCTTCTACGAAATTACCTTCCCAAACTCTTCCAACAAAGTCTTGTGCGGTTCTTATGCTAATAATAGGGCCTCGCACTTCTATTTAACCATTGAAAATCTTTCTGCGTGGCCCAAGGTCTCATCTTTCATCTCTTTCTAGACTGCATTGTTCTCTTCTAGGGTCTTGATGTTGATAAGCGCCTTTGGAGCTATGCATATGTTCAAAGGTTGGTTTGCTTTCTTTAATACTTCCTGTAATGCTTGCGACATCCCTTCATAATATGTAATCTTTCTCATCACTGATGCTTTCTCTCGTTCTGCATCTTGTTCTGAGATTTATGGTACCTACATATGCAGAGCTTCATCTTCAAGTACCAAGTCCACCAACTTTCCTACATAGTGTATCGCTAAAGGAAATTTTTGTGGTACCTTTGCCTCCAAGTGTGGCCTTGCTCTGATGACATTTTCCCCAATCTCCTCTGTGATGCTGATAAATATCTCGTTCTTCTTTTACATGAAGTCCCTTTCTAGCGTTATGTGCACTAACTCTATGTCCTTTTTCTTCAGCTCATCATGTAGCTCTCTAATTGTGGTAGCTTTTTCCATGTTTCTTATAGCCACCTCAGCAAAAAATTTCACCAATGCATTGCTGAATTACTCATCTAACATGACAGTAGGCTTTATTTTCATGTGTCTCACTTGGGGTGCCTTCTTTAGTCATCTCAAAACATATGACTCTTCACACACATCAAAATCAGGCTCATCCATGTGGGTTTGCATTGACTACAATAGTTTCTTTCAAGTGTGCACAGTCACCATGTCCTCATCCATTAGCTTCCAGCCAAATAAATCCTTCTATGCTGTCATGCTCTCAAAGCAGGCGGGGATAATTTTTCCTGCATCCTCTACATACCCCATGGCTGATGGAATGTGCTCTCCACTTGTTCTTCTAGACCGTTGCTTCTTAGGAACTTTAGCATCCAAATTTGGGACTTATGTCTCCATGTACTAAACATTCTCTGTAGTTATCTCCTCGAGTCTTTTCTCATCCTCTTCATTTTCCTTTGATTCCTCACCCTATTCTTCTATGTTCTCTATAAATGTAGGATAATTAGGCATGCTCTCCTCTGACTCTTCCACCTCCTCATTTAACTTTAGTTTCCTCCTCTGTTCGGTCACATCCTTTTGTGGAGAGAGTCTGGGTGATTTGCACACAATGGTTGGAGTAACACCTTGGGTCCTTGTTCTCCTAAATTATTTTCTAAACTTGTGCTCCCTTTGGACTGCATTCAAGTCCTTATCATCCCCCTCTTGTGGCTAAGGTGGTGTAATGGCGTGTTTAGCTTCACCCTTATTTTTAGGATGTCTCCTACCTCTATGCTCCAAACTCCCACTATATTCACGCTCCTCCCCCTCATCCTCCACTTCAATTGGCTCTATGGGCTTAGGAACTAGGATGTTCCCCATTGTATGTTTTCCCTTTGGTGGTGCTAGAAGTGTGAACTCACCTTCCACATATTTTTTATTCTCCATCTTTGGCTTAAGTTGGAGATACACCAATGTTGCCCCCACATCTGCCATAGCCAAACTTATTGGCTTAATATTCAGGACTTTCAAAATGATCCTCTCTACATAAGCACTTCTGCCAGGATACACATACTTCTTCCTCAATGCATGGTAGTCACAGTCTACCTTATCTACATTAAAGACCATTCGGTGTGTGTCTGTAAATCTATGAACATATGCTTGGAAATACATTGCAGTGAATACATAAGGAAATTTACACCAAGGGCTTCAGACTCCATCTTTCATTGGGAAGCATGTGATGTAAAAATTCTGATATACAACAAACTGAACTTGTTTCCCTACCACTACTGGTAGCTCTTTTGGGATGCGCCACTCTTCCCCAAATGCTATGTAGAGCCTGTCATGCCACTTCTCCACCCTTTTCTTTACGTCATCTATCATGGCCCCCTTACATAGGTAATTATTGAATCTTGTAGTTGTGGACTCGTTCTCCATGGGATATTCCCATACTTTTTCCTTTGGTCCATCTGGTACTCTAATCTCCATGAATACCAGTGATAGTAGAATAGTCCCAAAGTTGATCTTCCCTCCTGTGTGCACTTCTTCAACTATTTGCTCTACAATATAACCTGCAATGTTGTAGATTGTCACTTCTGACATCTTACACACCACATGTAACCACAAAGTATTTACCTGTGATCACCACTCATGATCATACAACTTTGTAACAAGGTGGGATGTAGCTTGCACAACTGGACAGTTCTTCAAATTGTCTATGTCCATTCCGTGTGGACCCTTCAGGTACCCCAAATCATGTTTGGTCTTTACAATCGTCACTTTATATGTGAGATCACCTTTTATGTCCTCTCATGTGGCCTTCAAACCTATAACTGATGAGACAAGCATAGATTAGATTCTAACTCTACATCCTACAAAGTAGAAGAAGTCTGTATGTACCCTGCTCATGAGCCACTAATACAAGGGATCATACTTCCTAAAATATGGAAGCTCATACAACTGGTAGACCCCAATTCTCTTTAAAATCTTCTCACCTACATCATCATAGACTGGTATGTCATCTATTGTGTGCTTGTTCATCCTAGCAGTGAGCAAGGAATCGAGATCCTTCTTGTTCTCCAGAGTCCTATGATTGTATTCACTTAATTTTCTCTTTCTAATGGGTGAATCCTATTCCTAGCCAACGATGACTCCTTCTGGATATTGCATCTCTGAAAAATGGCTTTCGGGTGCCATCTCTTCCTCCTCAATGACCACCTTCTTCTTTCCTTTTACTGTTATTGTAGATGCCTTCTTTGGTGCCATTTTCACCTTGAAAATGTCTCCTCTTCAACTCTCCAACTTTGCGAATCAAACCCTAGCTCGATTCAATCATGCCCTAGGTAGAAACTTCATAACCTAACTATTTTCTATCTCCCTTCTTCACGCAAACCCTTCACCACTAGGGACACAAACTGCTTGTTGCATAGATCTGGTTGTCACGCTTGATTTCACACCCTTCACACCTTAACTCGATCACTCGGCTCTTCACACTTGGCTCTTTCCTCAAATACTCTTACTCACAATGGTAAAAATGAATCTGCATTCCATCCTTATATAATTTTTTACAAATTTTGATGAATTTATTGCTACTTTACATACTAAATATCCCCTCATTCATTGACCAAATATTTTCGTTCCACATGGTACATCTTTGTGCCCATTTATAACCTTCTAGTGTGTCTTCCTACCCTCTAGTCATAGACTTCTCTTCAGTGCACACCCCTGTGCCCAAGTACATCATCACTGTACCTTCTCCTAGTAGCTATCATGGCATCTACTTACCTCGTGTTACACTGTTCTTTCATTCATCTCCATCCTTGGTCACTTTTGAGAAGCAATCTTCTTTTGACTTAAAGCACACCTATAACAGCTTATTCCTTTCACCTTTCAATTCCCACAGTCTTTTTATTGGATAACTACAACCAACCCACACTAAAATTATGTGCATTCCTTTTCACATAAATATTATTCATATAGTAATTAGCTTCATATGCGCATGCGCGCTTATTACACAAAAACAACAACTAAATTGACAAAGCATAGCGACAATCAAGGAAATACATTAAGGAAAATACATAATTGAAAACCTAAGCTAAATGGCAATACTACCTTATTACAAACACCAAGAAGACTTATTTATAGTAGGGCTTTAGCCTACTCCTATTAAAGTAATTGGGTAGTCATGTTCCATCAAGTGCTTCTAACTAGAAAGCACCTGATTCAAGTATAGATGTGATAACATATGGCCCCAACCAATGTACTTTGATCTTGATTGGATGGTGCAAGAACTTTGAGTCATAAAGAAGTACCATTTGTCCAATCTCAAACTTCTTATCCCTTATGTTTTTTTCATGCCATGCCTTCTACCTAGCCTTTTCTTACTTCTGACTCCAGCGTGCTATGGCTTAGTGCTCATCTAGTTGAACCATATTTTTGATACGCTCTTCTAAATCATGTTCATTAGCTAGACATCTAGTGCACACAATGCGCAAAGAAGGTAACATAAATTCTATAGGGACAACATCTTCTGTGCCAAACACCAACTGAAATGATGTGGCTTTGTTCAATCTCTTGTAATTTTTTCTATATGCCCAAATCACAACTGACACTTTTTCATCCCAATAATTTCTTCCAACATCACATATTTTTGTCAAATTCTGGCTCAAAATCTTCTTGAAGGCTTCAGAATTTATGTTTTCCTGAGGATGGTAGGGTGTATTTTTATGGTGTGCAACCATAAACTCATCTAATAGGATCATGATTGTCTCATTCAAAAATTGTGTACCTCTATCACTTTCCAAGCTTAAAGGACATCCATGTCATGTAAGAACATTCTCCCATAGAAACCCAGCTATTGTATTTGTTGTGCAGTCCTTCGTAGGTGTTGCTTCTACCCACCGTGTGAGATAATCAATGCAAGTAATGATATAGCATAATCCAATCCTGTGTGCAGCTGGCAAAATAGGTCCTACAAATTTAATGTCCCATTTCTCAAATGTTTTGGCACTAGTAATCAGTCTCAAAGGCATCTCAGATATTTTCCCAAGTCTTCCTAGATGCTAACAATGATCACACGCCTTACAATATTCTTTACAGTGCTTATACAATGTCTCCCTCCATAATCCAACAAGTAGGATCTTTCAAGCAGTCGCATCACCTACATAATGGCCTCCTACAATACCACCATAAGCTTCTTCCATAATATCCTTGCCCTCATGCTCTAATACACAACAGCATGATACTTCATATCTTCCTAGCTTATAGAGGTCATCACTAATTAACATAAACGATGATGTGTGTATAGCAAGCTGCTTCTTTTCTAATGCTTTCATTCCTTTCGATGCCATACCTATTTGAAGAAAGAAATCAATGTCCTCAAATTCCTTAGGTGTGCATTATAACCTATGTAACTGTGCATTTGGCATTGTTTCTTCAATTATTTGTGCATCCTCTCCTAAATTGATTCTAGATAAATGGTCTAGTCTGGAATTGCTTTTCCCTTGTTTCACCACAACTGTGAAGTCAAACTCTTGAAATAGGAGCACCAATCTGCATATGTGCCCCTATAAGATGGGCTTGTTTACCAAGTACTTCAATGCCATGTGATCTGTATAAAATGCAAATGGTGTTGCTAACAATTACTATCAAAAATTTTGCAATGCATAGATCATTGACAAAGCTTCACGCTTTGTAGTTGTATAATTCCGTTCAACAAGAGTCAGCTTACTACTTGCAAAATAGATATTGGATGATCTATAATACCTTCACTAGGTTGAGCTAACACAACACCAATGGCCATGCCAGAAGTGTCCACATGCACATGAAATGGTTTATCCCATGAGGGAAAGCTCAGAATGGGTGTGGTAGTGAGTTTCTTTTTTAATATCTCAAATGCATGTTACTGTGGTTCTCCCTAATAAAATATACCTTTCCCATTTAGTAATTCTTCCAAGGGTGTAGTAATTTTTACATACCCTTTTATGAATTTTCTATAATATCCTGTATGACCCAAAAATCCACGCACCTCACTTTGGCTGGTAGGCACTTCCAGGCCTAAAATGACTGCAACGTTGGCTGGATAAACCAGTAAACCTTCCTTGTAGATTATATGTCCTGACAGTATCCCAAACGACATAGCAAATATGCACTTCTTGATGTTCAAAGAGATACTCAATTGTCTGCATCGTTCAGACATTAAGCGCAAATTGTCACAATGATATTTCACAAGCCCATATATTGTCCAATCATCTAGGTAGACATGTAATAATTTTTGAATAAAATATTTGAATGCCTGAACAACTATGTGTGAGAATACACTAGGCACATTTTTCAATCTAAAGGGCATCACAGTATAGGAAAAAATGCCCCATTCAGTAGTAAATTTTATCTTTTCTTGATTTTCCTAAGCAATCCTAACCTAATGATACCTGGAAAACCCATCTGTGAAGGAATATATTTCGTGCCCTATAACTCCTAGTATTTCCTCAGTGAATGGTGTAGGGAATGGATATTTGATGCATGCAACATTTAGCTCCTTGTAGTCCACACATATCTTAATCTGTCCATCCTTCTTGATACTGATCACCATTGGACTAACCCATTCTAACTCATCAAGGGGCTTGATAATTCCATATTTCAACATTTTATCAATTTCTTCTTTTACCTTCTCACACAAATTAGGATTCATTCTGTAAGGTCTCTTTATAACTGAGCATGCACCATCCTTAAGTTTTAACTTCATTTCCCCAAGTTATTCATGCATGCCTTTAAGTTCATGATACCCTTGAGGGAATAAGTTCTGATAATCCCAGAGTAGCTCGATGATCTTTGCTACCTTCCGGGTCTAACCAGTAGTCTCCAATTATGGCCTCCTTAGGTTCAGCCTTCGAATCTATATTCACCTTCTTTTTCTTCATGGGTTTGTGGTAGGTGTGCATGCCCTTATCTACACTTTCCAAGACCTCGAGCACCCCTTATGAATGTTCAATATCTAGGTTCTCAACTTCCTCGTCATCCACGATGTAAACCATCTTTCCTTTCTATTTATCAAGGCGAGCATGTTCAAGTAGTATGGATTCAATTTCTTCTTCCTTTTCAAAATATGCTCTGGACTCTATCTCACCAAATAATTCTTGAATATGCTCTTTTTCTTTTGCACTATCTCCCATAGTTAAACACTTGAAAATTTTTAATGCCTCATCTACTGAATGTTTAGTCAAGAAGTAGTCAAAATTTTGGATCATTCCTTCAGTCAAATCTTGTCAGTTCTTAGTTTCTTGATGTAGTTTTGTATATACATACCAAGCACATGCACATCCTTGTAGAATAGAATATGATCTATGCACCCAGAGTGAAGGTGGTAATGCTTCCTATCCTGCTGTTCAGAGTCTCTCACACTACTGAATGTGATGTTGAATAGGTTGATCACTGTGATAAGTGTAGATTTGCATAGGTGTATTGTTCTTTATAAACCTAATAGACAAAGCAACTTCAATCTCTTCCTAGTTTATAATATTATCTCTGTGGACTACCCACTAGCGCGCTACCATCCTGCGTAGTGTATATACTAACATATCTCTCCTTTTAATTTGATCTGTCCACTGTGTTTCCATGGCCTTCAGAAAGACAGGGAGATCTTTTATCCCTATATACCAAGGTATTTGCTACCTATCTGTCAAATCGAATGAAGTTCATTCTTATGTGCAACCACACTTTTCACCTCGTTTCCTACCAATTCATATGTACCATGGGCCCAATTGTTGCAAGCAATACTGATAGTATCACTAATAGAATGAGAATCCTCCCATTATATAATGCCTTCTTTTGATGGCTCATTGACCTTTGGGTCCTAAATAGCACGTACATAGACTTTGTTAGAGTCCTCCTCACTTAGAGGCTCAACATATGGCATCGTCTTTCCATCCATAAAAGGCATCACAACCCTTTCCTCATTATTTTCAAAGTTGATACACCCCTTATTGAATCTCAAATCAGCATTATTCACATAACACCAAGGGCGTCCAAGTAGGGCTAGAAAATTGTCTACTTCTACAAGTGCTAATACCTCAAAATCCCCAGTGAACTTTTCCTGTTGTATAATTATAGATGCATATTTTAAAACTCCTAGGGGAGTGGTCTTAGTCTAGTTTACCATAAATAACCCATGCATCTAATGTAAGCACATTTACTTCTATACCTGTGTCAATCAATATGTTTCTCAACAACCACCCATCCAAAACAACATTCAAAGTAATTTCTTTATCATATTCAATGCTATCAGGGGGAAGATTTGCATGCAGAATCTGTCATTTGGTCTCAATACTTGTGCATAGAGTGTTCCCTGTTAACCAATTTCCTAATAGTGGAATAATTTTCTCCTGGTACAACATCTTGTACACCTCTCGCAAATCATTGATATCAGTTTGGATTGTCTCTGATGCTTTCTTCTACTCCTTTAGGTATTGTATATCACCCTAAATATTCCTTAGCACTTTCATGGTATCCTAGTAAACTTCCTTCTAATGAGCAGGATCTGGGTACCTTACATGCAAATCCTCCTCCTTGGTGATCATAGGCTTCTGGTGAAATGCCTTTCTTGCACGTGCTGCTTCAACATGTGTAGTAATATTCACTGTCAATGCTTGAGGTCCTTCTGTTATATTAGGCATCCACTGATCTTCTACCGCACGATGTATTCTAACCATCCTGGTGCCTTTGTTTTCTTTCTTATGATGCTTACTCAGATGCTCATATAAATCCAAGCACTCCTCATAGCTATGGTTCTTTCCACAAAAGGAACATGTAATATTCTGAAGACATTCACACCTATAGTGGTCAGGAGATCCGCATGTATAACATGTTCCACAAGGGAACTCATGTCTTCCTCCACCATGATATCCATGTCCCCTTCCATGATCTCCTTCAAAATGTCCCAAATTCCTATCATAGTGCATTTGATTATGATCCCGATCCTGGTGCTCATTCTTACCCTTAGAATTATCTGTTATACTTTTCTATCATACCCCAAGGTCTATAGCATCCTGGATCTGACCAATCAACCGACAATCCCCAGTATCATGGGACATGGACCTATAAATTTTACAAAAGTAAGATACATTCTTCCTTATCACGTGATGTAATAAAGGACAGTGACTAGCATCATGATTCAAATGACAGATCTCATAGTCTAACAATAATGAGCATACAGATCTGCAAGGGAAACTATACTTGGTGTGACCTTCCACCTCACAATCTGTACACCAAATTTCTAAGTGCGTCTCAGGGGCTGAATTTACTGATAGCTTATCTAACTGCTTTGCCATAGCTATAATATGTGCCTCTAGAAATGGACTAATGCTAGTTTCAATGCTCCCAACTTCCTCAGCACGTAAAGCTACTTCCAGTGCTTCATGTGGATCAGTGTATGTTTTACGTGACAGTGCCCTTCTAAAAGGTGCAATCAATCCTCCAACGAACCATTATGCATGCTAGCTAGCCTGAATATCATAAGATAGCTTAGATAGAAGTGTCTTAAAACAAGCATCATACTCATGTACACTCTTAGTAGTTCCTTGCTTGATATCCTTGAGCACACCTATACTCTTCTGCTCAAACTCAGGGATATGGAACTCTTTCAAGAAAGCATCCCTCAATTCTGCATAATCCACGTAAGTTTGATCAAGGTCAAACTTCATATACCAGTTGTGTACACCCCCTATAATTTAGTGATAAATTGACTTGACTTTCACTCAACAGCTATGATCGCTTTAGCACGCCACAAGATTTCACACATATGCACATGTTCAGCAGAATCCTCTATACCTCTATACTCTGGGAGATGAAGAGACATCTCCATATAGATATTTTTTGGTTGTTGCAGGCCTTAACCACTTGATCTAGAACCTCCTGTGTTCCCTCTACCTTCAAAACCACCAGATCCAACAAAACTAGAACCATTTAGATCTCCTAATATGCCACCTATAGTTAGAATATGGATTTTAGATGTACTCCCTTGTGCTCTGATAGTAGTACTATACCATACCCCTACATTCTGTGAGGTAGTCCCACTTCCAGAGGTGAATCCAACATTCTACGTCCTCACATTTTATGTGGATGATGCACCCAAGAATACTCCTCCAAATGACATTGAAGCTATTTTTCCTACCATTGATGTATTTAATCTCTAATTTACTCCTACTCTCCTTCTTCCCAAGTTAGTGTGTTGGTTACTTGTTGCAATAAATATTGAAAAACTAAGTGCAAGGGCTAGGTCACCAGGTGGATTAAGATGTGCACCTGCGGTCTAGGTAGTCTCTTCTGGTACAATTCTGTGTGAGGCCGAGGGGGGATCTCTATCATGCTTTCCAAGATGGGGGATTTCCTGATGCTTTGGCTCCATGTCTCCTACGTGAGCTATAAATCCTTCACGATCCATCTCTCTCCTCCACACCATACTTTATACAATGGAATGTTACTTCTCTATCTCCCTCTCATGCACCTCATTATACTTAAGTCACCTTTCCTCTCTCTTCCTTTTTGTCACTAGGTCTGCCATCTTAAACCAAACCCTGTTCCTACCCTCACGCATGGTGAAGTTTAGTTAGCCATCAATTTACTCTCTAGGTTCAAATTTACCATCAAGATATTGATCGCTAGTGGAATACCTTACAAATATGTTCCTCTTAGATACTGTAAAAACTAGAATTCAGTTATCTCCAGGAAAGAGTACATTGAAATTGAATATTCTAGAATATAACTGTTTAGGACACCATGAAACCACATATCCACAGTGTGAGTCCATATCAAATCGGCATCATAAAGAGTTTGAAATTATTCTTGTGTCTAGATAAGTGCATGATACCTCTAATTTCACTAGGATGCATAAGCAGTAATCCATTCATATAGTTCTACTGGAAAGATAGCAAAAAATCTCTCATATAAGTTGTTCATACATATTCTATTCTACCCCAAGTGCGTGCATTAAACTCAGATCCACTACTGAACCACCATGCATATTCTTCCTCTAGATCGTGTATCCATTCCTCAATACTTGCTAGAGTTAACCGGTATGTCTTCATCATGAACCATCCTGAAAACAACTGAAAAAGAGATACCGGTAATGGAACTAATGATGCAGCCTAGAATTTACCAGATAACACTCTAGTCACACTGGCACATCACTTAGCCTTGCCTGAGTGCTCACCTGAAGCGCACAAAGGTACCATGTCCCTCTTTAGGGTTGTTGTAGTAGGATGTTAGCATGATGAAGGGAGAAACATATAGATTCATAACTAATCCATCATTCTACAATGCATTCTAACTTAAGATCTATGAAACAACAAGCTTAAATAGTATTCATGATTGAATTAATAACATGCACTACTCAACTACACATAGAATGACACTTAGATTCAGCCAATATATTCCATTTATTAATAAATACAGAATTTCCTTATAGTATTGTCAATCTATACCAACACGTGCATGGATCTAATACAATAATTCAGTCATATATGTATACACACACCTCACACTCTGTATATTCTCTTTTACACATACATCCTCACATATTCATACATACTTCTATGTAGCTAACATCATATATATATAGGGTGGGGACTTTCCCTTCACCACTTACCTATTCCAGAAATAGGCCGCATCCTATTGATAGCCACATGCCGTTTACAAGCATAGCCATGCATGTAATTATGCTATTTATAGTCCTCTTGCAGTTAATTGAAGTGTAAATTCTATTCTCAACTCATCTCCATGAAAAATTCTTCTATTCACTTCTCCAAAGATAGACAATGCATGGTGCGCACATCCTTGCATCGTTGGTGTGTTCTGCACGCCACCTTCTAAAAAATAGGTCTTCATGCTCAAAATCAGCTAAGTCCTAGAATTTTAACTTGCCTTCTACATGTGGGTCCTTCTTTTCCTTGTACGTTCTTGGTTCAATGCCTTCTTATCCCACGCAGACTCCTTGTGTGATCTTTGACATGTATTCTTTGATTAACACCATGTGTAGCATGATTATGAAAGTAACAGTGTTTTTTATCTCTCACCCAATTCCTTCATATGTTCCATGCGCATAATTATCACATGTGATACTTTTAGTATCACTACCTGACTGATCATCATCCCATTGTATCACTCCTTCATTAGATGGCTCAGTTATGTTAGGATCCCTAATTATGTGTGCATATATCCTATTCAAGTCCTCTTCACTCAAAGGATCAACATATGAAACAACCTTTGCATATATCAAAGGTATAATTACGCACTCTTCCTTTCTCTCAAAGCTAATGTACCCCTTATTGAAGTAAAAAAATGCATTATTCACATAACACCAAGGGCACCCAAGTAATGTTGGGAAACTATCTACTTTAGCTAGCTGCATCACTTCAAATTCCCCAGGAAAATTATCTCCCTGAATTGTAATAGTCGCATCCTTTAGTACTCTAATAGGATTATCCCTAGTTCTTTTTGTCATATACAACACATTTGAAGAAGGATGCAATGGTGGTCTTCCCATATGATTCCATGCATCCAATGTGAGTACATTAACTTCCACCCCTGTATCTATTATAATATTTCTTAGAATCCATTCATCTATGACCGCATTTAGGGTAATCTCCTTATCATACTCATGATTATGTGGGGGCATATTTACATGAAGTATCTACCTCTCGCGCTCATTACATGTACGTGGTACTTTTTCTTTCAACCATTCTCTTAACAAAGGGATTATGTTCTCCTGGCACAAAATTCAACATACCTCCTTCAATTCATCTACATCCTTCTATGGGATTTCAACCTTATTTTCTCATTCCATCACACGTGCCTGATCCTTAAGGCTCTAAATCTCTCCTTGTAGATCCCTGATAATTTCCATAGTCTCTAGGTAAACCTCTTTCTAGCATGCATCATCAAGTCACTTGGCATTAATCACTTCTTCCTTTATTATAGTCAGCTTATACTTTAGAGGTTCATGTGTGCATGCACTCTCAGTGTGTGTAGTAATGAGAACATGATGTAACTTAGGGGTAGGCGCTACCTTTGACATCCATTGGTCATCAACTATGCATTGTACCTTTATCATTCATGTGACTTTGTATTGTTTGTGTTTCTTACTCTCGTGTTCATATAAGTCAAGGCATTCATCAAATTTGTGTTGTTTTCAACACCATGAACAAACAACATTTCGAGGGCACTCGCGCTGATAATGATTAGGATATCCACAAATATAAAAAGTTCCTCTAGAAAATCCTCCTCTACCACCACCATGACCTTGGCCTCTAAATCCTCCATGAAATCCTATATTCCTGTTATCCCCATTATTACGCCATTTATTATGTTGTCTTCCTTGTTCCTTAGATCTAGTTACTACACTAGTCTAGCACAACCCAGTTTCAATGGCCTTATGGATATGATCAATCACTCTGTAATCAACAGTTTCATGAGTAAGAGTTTTAAAAATATTACAATATATAGACACTTTATTTCAGATTACGCGTTGTAAGAGGGGACGTCTACTTACATCATGGTCCAAATGAAAAATATCATAATCCAACAACATGACATGCACCAAATTATGAGGGTAGCTATCTTTAGTGTGTCCTTCAACCTCATAATTTGTACACCATATTCCATTATGTGGCTCATGATTTGAATTAGCAGAGAGCTTCTCCAACTGTTTCGCCATGGCTGCAATTTGTTCTTCTAAGAATGAACTTACTCCAGTATCCACACTCTCAACTTTTTCAGCATGCAAAGATGCTTCCAAAGCATTGTGAAGATCCAAAAATGTCTTATGAGATAGCACGCTTTTGAATGGAGTCAAAAATCCACCAAAAAACAATTGTGCATGCTTACTAGGATGTATGTCATAAGAAAAATTTGACAACAAATTTTAAATCACACGTCATATTCCCGAATGCTTTCTTATAACCCCTACTTTATTTCCTTAAGCATGCTAATACTTTTCTGCCCAAATTATGGAATATGGAACTCAGCTAAAAACAAATAAGGTAAAGCATCATAATCCACCATAGTATGATGTGGGTCATACTTTCTGTACCAGCTATGAATGCGCCCTTAAAGAGTAGAAGAAAACTAACTTGATTTTCTATCTAAGTTTGTAATTCATTTAGTGTGCCATAGTAACTCACACTTGTGTGCATGCTTGACAACATATTTAATACCTCTATATTCTAAATAGTGGAGGGAGATCTCTTAATACAATTCCTGTGGTTGATGAGGGTGTGGACCTTGTCCTCCAAATCTAGAACTAGAGTCCCCACCAATATTTCCTCCACCTCCCAAACCACCTAATCCACTTGATGTGATCCTCCTTATCCACCTCCTATAGCAAGCAATAGACTAGTAGGTGTACTTCCTTATGTCCCAATTGTAGTGCTAAACTAAAATCACACATTATATAAATTTTTAGTACTTCTAGATGTATTCCCAATGTTCTACATGCCCAACTTCTCTCATGATGATGCGTCAAAAAATATTCCTCCAATAGGTCCCCCAAACAAAGATGATATCATCTATGTTGCCATACGTGTATGTGTTGTCTAATGAACTTCTGTATTCAAAGGAAAATAATATCTACCTGAAGCTATTGGATTACCTACACTCACCTTCTTATCAATGATTGATTCTAGAATTGGAACACCAAGTGCAAGGGTTAGGTCGCTAGGTGGGATCAAATGCATTCCCGCTATCCTTAATCTTTCCTCCTCAAACTCAATCCCATCAGAAGTCAAAGGGGATTCTCTACTATGATTTCCTAAGTGGGGGAGAGCCTAATGCTCCAGATCTATGACTTCCACATGAGATTCAAATCCTTCACAAGGCATCATCCTCCGTAACTCCACAGACTCCTCAATTTCGTGTTGCTTCACCATTTCCCTCTCCCATGTTTCATTATACTTAATTTTACTTTCTCATCTCTACCTTTCATCTATAAGGTATGTCATCTTTTCACCACACCTACTCCTGTTCCTGCCCCTATGTGTGGTGGTATGTTTATATAGCCATAGGTAGATTCTCTCAACTCAGCACCACCGTCAAGATCTTAATTGTTAAAGGAATAAGATGGATGTAAGATCCTCTGGTCTCACACAAAAAATTCAAACTAAGCAACCTTTGGAAAAAGAATACATAGAAAAAACTTACTCAAAATTATTAACACTGCACACAACACCATCCCACCAATGAACTATAACATGCCTCCAATGTTCATATGCATCAAACAGATTCTATTAATCTTCCTACATCTAAATCCTTGGTCTGTAATTCCAGTTTTTCTTTAATGCATATGCTTACAATCACTCATACAATTATATAAGAAATAAGGTGAAAAACATCTCATAAATCTCATGATATAGATTATCTTCCACCCACTTGCACACATTAAAAATTAGGTCCAGAACCATATCTTTGTGTAAACTCCTCTTATCCTTCATCTACCCAACTTTCAATGGCCACAAGAGTCAATCGATACGCCATTATCACACAACATCATGAAAAACCATTTGAAAAGAGGTCCTGACAATGGAACCAAAATGTAGTATTTGATTTTTCCTCTCAATTTCCCAGGCACACTAACACTTCATCTAGAGAGATCCGGAAGATCACTCAAAGCAATCAAAGCTACCAAGTCCCTCTTTTGTACTATCTTGTCAAAATGTTAACATGCATAACCATATTTAACACTATCAAAGTGTATATTCCATCATAATAATTTAGATCCATGATCTTAAATTACAAACATAAATAATTAGAAAGCATATTAGATCAAATCACAATTAAGATCAAATTTACCATACAAGTGCCATGAATAGAGACATCAACAACTAATATCCATCCATAACACTCCATTGTATTAAATCAACACAAAATAGGAACTAAATACATCATTATAATGTCATATATTCATGTGTGCAAGTTCATATAAGTAGTATAACCCCAATACAACTCAGAATATCGCATGGCATCTCAAAACAGTGGAATAAATCACATACTTATAGGAGTGGGGACTTTCCCTTCACTACCCATGCACTCTCAAAATAGGTCGCATGCTAAAAATAGCCATGCATATATACAAAGATAACGACAAAGTATGCATGATTTCCTAATAATATAATATCTCTATAGTTAAAATCTAATCTAATCCTATTATTAGCTTGACCTTTGCATGCCTATTGATCTTCTTGTGCATGTTCTCTATCCAAAATAGAAATTCCTTTGTCTACAAGTCTCCATGGTTCACTCTATTCTTATAATGTTGCTTGAACGCCATTCCATCTTGTCACTGTCTATTTTTAGCCCATGGCTCCAAAATTGGATAAGTGTCAAACCTTTCTTTCTGGGTATAAAACCTTCAGGCGCAATTTTACCAACTCTCATGCCTATTCATGTGACCCCCTCTTATGCACCAACATATTCTTGCACACCCTTGATACTTGGTCATTTCTCCATCAACCCAGTAACCTGTAAGAAAAAATTTATCTCCTTTTTCAAATTTTCCTATCAACTCTCTTTAAATCAATGTATCTTTTCTGCCTATTAGTAGTCTCTTTCAATCACTCACGAATGAGCTTAATTTGTTGTTCCATTTCAGTCAACATTTTAAGTCCTATAACTTATCTATCCTCCACTCTATCCCAACTAACAGGTGTTCTACACTTATGTCTATACAAGGCCCCCAAAAGGAGCCATTTTCAGTGAGGAGTGATAAGTTTTATCGTAGGAAAACTCAACCAAATGAAGGTATTCTTCCCATTTCTACTATTGATCCATGGAGTATGTCTTAAGAAGGTCTTCCATCACTTGATTTACCCTTTCAATCTGTCCATCTGTTTCCAGATGGTATGTAGAACTAAAATTCATTTTGTTCACAAAGTGGTATTCAATGTTTTCCAAATATTAGAATTCATTCGAGGATCTTTATCTAAAGTTATCAATTCAGGTACACCATGCAATCTAAAAATATCATGCATGATCCTTTTTGCAAGCACTGGTGAATCATATTTTAGATTCCTTGGTATCAAATGAGCCACTTTTATTAACTTTCCAACTACAAATATAATTACGTCATGTTTATTCCTTGACATAGACAGTCCTTACACAAAATCCATATTGATTTCCTTCCATTTATAGTGTGGAATGCTATGAGGGTACAATAATTCTACTAGATATAAATGTTCATCCTTAACTCACTTACATTAAAAGAAATTTGATACATAGTTCACTATATCTGTCTTCATCCCTTTCCAAAAATACATCCATTTTACATCAACAAACATCTTATTCATTCAAGGATGTCCAAAATAAGGAGCGTCATTAAATTCATCTATCACTTTCGTCCTTAGCTCATTTTATGAAGCTATGTAAAATCAATTTTCAAATCTTGGGAATCCTTCGTCATCAAATCTAAATCCTTTGTATCTTTTATCATTAGGATTTGCAGCAAGCGTTGCTTTAACTTGTTGATAATAAGAATCAACCAACATTGTTTTCTTTACATCATCCTGGAATTGAGTTCTCAAAGTGTTAAGGGAAAAAATATGCTTCGTTAATGCATTTACCATTTTTTTTCTTTACCTTTTATATAGATGATATCAAAATCATACTACGAAAAAAAAAATCTAACCATCTTTGATGCCTTGCATTTAAGTTTGGGTGTGTGAATATGTATTTCAGCCTGAGATGATTTTTTCAGTTCAAAGGAATTTTCCAAAAGGTAATGTCTCCAATCTACACAATGGCAGTAAGATCTAAGTCATGGGGAGTGTAATTCATCTCACGTACCTTGAGATTTATTCTTTCATAAGGGATTACATGATCATTTTACAACCAAATATTGCCTAAGCCTTCACCAGAGGCATCTGTTACTATTGTAAAGTTCCCATTAGGACCTGAAACTTTTAATACAGGTGCTGAAGTTAATTTTACTTTCAGAAAATTGAAATTGTTGTCACACTTTTTAGACCACACAAATTTCTTATGTTTTTTTTCTATAGTGTGGTAATTGGATATACAACTCTTGAGAAATCCTTTACAATTTTTGTATAATAACCCAAACGTCCCATGAATCTTCTCACTTCATATACATTTTTAGGTGTTGGTCATTCTATTATTGCAGTAATTTTTAGTGGATCTATAGAAATTCCATCCTTATTTATGATATATCCAAGATATTACACTTTGTTTTGATAAAAACATAACTTAGAAAATTCACCGTATAGTTTTCTCTTCCTTAACACATCTAAGAAAATTCTAATATGTTCATTATGTTCTTCAATGATTTTCAAATAAATGATAATATCATCCAAGAATACTAGTACAATCTTGTCCAAGCATGCTTGAAACATATTATTCATTAGATTAATAAAATTTGTTAGGGAATTGGTAAGCCCAAAGGGTAATAACATGAATTCATAGTGTCCATACCTTGTTTTAAAATCAAACTTGTGAATATCTTATTCTTTTATACTCAACTAATTGTATCCTGATCGAAGATCAATCTTAGAATAAAATAATGTTCCACACATCTGATCAAAGAGATCATCAATTCTTGAGAGAGCATACCTATTTTTAATGGTGACTTTAATAAGCATTTGATAATCAATGCAAATCTTAAGTGTTCCATCCTTCTCCTTTACAAAAATAATCATTTCTCCCCAAGGAGTGAGGCTAGGTCTGATCAAAATTTTTGATAGAAGTTCATGAAGTTGTTCTTTCATCTCATCAAGTTTTGTTGTTTTCATCCTGTAAGGAGACTTAGAAATTGGTTTGGTTCCCAATTTGATGTCTATTGTGAAATAAAACTCTATTTTAGGGAGAATACCAAGTAGTTCTTTGGGAAAGACATCATTGAACTCTTGTAGAAGTGAGTTTTGTTCTAAAAAATTCTTACCTTCTTCACCCAAATATGCAGATTTTATAGCATATAGCACGCAGCCTTTATTCTTAGCCTTCTTAATCTGCATTGATGTGATTTACCTAACTTTAACAACTCTTTTTACCCCCTTAATTTCTACTATTTTCTATAGGTCATCAACACACTTAATTCACTTTTTTAGGCAGTCTACAATTGAATTATGATGAGCTAACTAGCTTATACCTATGACTATGTCATATGCACCTAGAGGAGCTAAATATAGGTCAACTTAAATGGAAAATCTTGGTCATTCGAGAGTTACACAAAACAGACATTGTTTAATAGTGTGGAAAAATTTATTCTCATACTAAAAAAATCCTTATTCTTTCATATAACCAGCTTTTCTTTTAAGTTTAGATGAAAATTTTGTTGAAACAAAACATGCAGTAGCACCAGTATCAAATAAAATGGTTACAAGTAATACAAACAACTTACCTGCAACTTCGACTATGGTGTAGCTTGTTTTTCATCTCACTTATCTATCATTGCAGGATGAATATGATGCTACTGGCTACCATATTTCTTTCTTTTAGAGCATTTATTAGCATAATGATCTAGGCCTTGGATATAACAGCCCTTAAATGGTCATTTCCTTTTAGATTTATTTTCATTGTTAGTTGTATTTTTAGCCCATTCTTTTTGTTATTTGCAGCAGTCTTAAATAATGTATTTTTCTTTCCATTTCCATTATTATTTTTGTTTTTACTATTAAAATTCTTCCAACCAACATTTTTGGGTTCCAAAGAGGATGATACATTAATAATTTTCTTTTTCTTTTCCTCTCTAGGTGTAGAAATAGCCTGCATTTTTTTTCTTGTTTGATTTCCTTCTCGAAGACAAATTCCATAGTTTATGGCCCATGGACATCAACTCCACATCCTATCACCAGGTTTAACCCCATGATAAATTCCCTAATACAATTTTTTTCATCCATTTGATACAGAGGCACATACTTGATAAGTTTCGTAAACTTCTCCCAATACTCAATCACTATCATTTTTCCTTGTATTAGTGTCTGAAATTCAAACATCCTCTTATCATAATAAATTTGGGGTACCAACGATGTCTGAATTATGCCTTAAACTGATCCCAAGTAAAATTTTCCTCATCCACTAATAGATTAACCTTCCAGCTATTCCACCATGAGGATTCCTCATTGGAGAGTTAGTAGGCTCCCCAAAATACCTTAGTTTCTTATGAGAAGTTCCTAATTGTAAAGTACTTCTTCATTTCACTTATCCAATTCTTAAATCCATCACCCAAGGTGATACCATATAACTTTTATGGGCTGGTCCTTTTGATATCATTATAAAGTTCAGCTACCAAACATGCCCTCTTCTTCTCAGGTGGGTTAACTTCATTAACATTCAGATTTGTGTTAACATTATCATTAGTAGTGTTGTTATTTTCTGTATTAGGATCTGCAACATCACTTTTTTCAGCATTCATATGCTCATGTGATGATTATTAACCATCACTTTCATGATCAATAACGTTTCCTAGGTTGTTCCATAACAGTCATCCTATTTCTCGTGTCCTGAAGGGAAGCAAGAATATCATCCAAATTTTGTGACGTAGCATCCTCACCACCAGTAGGTTGGTTGTTCACAACATTTCCTCTTATTATAACCATTTTCTCTATTATAAAATAATTTAATTTTATGTTAGCACGGTGACTCAATAGGTCAAAGAGTTGCAACCTTCAGCTCTGATACCAAAATGTAACACCTAATTTTCAATCATCATAATCACGGGAATTTTTTTTAACTTCCCAAATTAAACATATACCTTCACTGATTTAAATGTACAAATGAACATTTAAATATAACAAATTTTATGTACAATTATCCAGATAATCATGTACATAGTTATGAGTCAACTGGATTCAATAATCCCCTAAAAGATACTCTTTTGATTCTATCTACTATATATACCCTTTAGTGTCCTTCTCGGATTTGATTTTACAAGTGTTTCTCTACATGTCTACTTGAAATTCATTCAATTGAATCCCATCTAGCATCTAACACTTTAGTTAGAACTAGGTGAACTTGACAGTGTAAGGACTTACACTACTTCGGCCAAAGTTTATGATTCATGCATTGTATGTTCTATTTCTAGACTACACATTCATCTTTGAAACATGTCCCATCATCATGTCACTTGGTTCAATTATCATAATTAAAACAATTGTTTAAGTTAAATTAAATTCAAGTTACGCACAAGATACAAAAATTGTTCATCACATGCGACAAAGCATGACTATGCCAACTTAGGTTGTGTATGGGAGAGAAAGAGCTCATGTAACGACTTGCATCGTCATATGGTCAATTCCTTCCTCGTACCCAACATAAGTTGATACAGAGGTAACTAGACCAAATTGGATAGAAAAAAATTTCATCTTAGCAAAAATCAATTCTTTATTGATTTTGACATGTGTAAAAATGAAGCTCATAAAATGACTTGCGTCATTTGATGAACATGGAACTACAACATCCATCTAAATTTTTCTTGCTGAGTACCATCTATTAGGTTTGTTGTAACTTATTTCACCACAATGAATTAGTTTTATGACAAGTTTAATCTTCTTATGTAGCAATACTTCATCACAATAATTATTCAATCTGAAGGTCCATAACCTAGTTTCGATAATTATTCATAATCAATTTCATAAGTTTGTATGTGTACATACATTAAGCATATTAAAATAATTAGGACAATAGACTGCATTAATAATGTAGTCCCTAATTTATTTAAATTACGACATTGTCATTTTAATTGCTTAAGTATAAACTAATTAAACTCATCAATTGGATATACTATAATCATTCATAATCATATTGTTTACATAATTATGACTATATAATAAATGGTCATTAATCAGTTATCATAATAGAAGAGTTCAATTCATACAACTATAAAATAATAAACCAAATTCATTTATTTTAATGGTAAATAGTTTTGAAGGGACTATACCCTGTTTACATAGAGGGTCTAAAAGCTAGATAAAGCATTAATAGGTTCCACAAAAATGGATCAACATCCAGAATAGGCATTAAAGCAAACCATAACAAAAAATTTACTACAGAGGAGCAAAACAGATGCGTTGTAACAATGCAGCCAAAAAACAGCAAAAGAACAACAACGATGAAGATCCGTATATAGCTTTAGCTCATTCTATATATTTAAAGATATTACACTTAAGGGTATTCTTTAGTCATTATTCATTAATCAACATTATGATAATACCTATCTAATGAAATAAGATTGATCAAGTTAATCACAATTAATGTCCTAATTGAAAAAAGGAACTAAATAACTTATATGATCAACCAAGATATTTATTACAACAATATCCAAAAATTGAATATAAAAGTTTTATTTCTTTTCCCAAAAAATATACAAAATCTTTAGAGTCCTTAATGCCTTTCAAAAAATTATACAAAAAATCTCAAGCTCGCTTTAACAAAAAGTTACGTAATGAATACATCCTTTAATCATAATCAACAAGAAATCAACATAACCATTTACAAATCATCCGCCAGATAAGACATAAATTCTGTCATCTGTAAAAATGTTAGGCAGTGGTCATTTTGAAAGAAGTGGCATGAAAAATTCAACCATCTTATCTTTATGATTTATAACACTGAAATATTTCAATGAACATAATTCAACAAATCAACATAATCTGAAATTTATTGAAGATAACAACCTATCTTTTCCATTTTTTATTTTTTTTTCCTTTTTGAGAACTCAATAAACTTGTAAGCAAAGTAATTAGAACCTAAAACTTACACCAAGTAGCTTTAGAACTAAGCTAATAAATTCATCAATGAACCATTAAGATCAAAGCTCAATGAAATGCAAAAGGAAATCTAAATGAATTCAACCATTTAAAATACAAGAATTACTACTATGTTTAATTGAAAACTATAATAATTGAACCTACGAAGATCAAAAAACAATCAAAGTGTGTGTTGTTGTTACTTCATTGAAGGTGAAAGGATCTCTCTAACAATGGCTATAAGGCCATACTAGATATTCTTTTACTAACCAGCTTGAAGAAATGGATGAAAATGGGGATGCAAGTTATTCCAACAATGGAGTAAGGTTCATATGTTTTATATGATTAATACTATTTAAAAAATGGTGTAAATTTGAGAGGAAGGAACTTGGTTCTTTTCATAGGCTTTCCATTTGGAAAGGCTTACAACTTGGTGCATGTGGGACAAATGAATAAAGCATAAAGTAACTATTGGTTAATTAACCATAGCTAGGTGAGTTAGCAAGTGAGTTAACCTTTAGTTACCACTTTATGGGAGTTGAAGGTGTATTTAATTAATCAATTAGATTAATTAATAGGCTAGAATAAGCTTTTTAGGCTAATTGGAGGTGTTTGAAGAGGAATTTGGTGAGATTAGAAGCATTTGAAAGTAGATTTATCCAATAAGAGGATTTATTGATTAAATTCTTGTTAAAAGGATTAATTAACTAATTAATAGCTAATTTTTAATTCTAAGAGGATTATAACTAACAAAATGTCATTAATTGGCATCCAGAATGTGATAGAAGCTAGTTAATTAACAAAGTGTCATTAATTGACTAGAATGGAGGGAAACATTACTTAATTAGAAGAAATCACTAATTATAATGGAAATGGTGAAATAGAGGATAATTAGTACTAATTTAGCATTAAAACTGTAGAAACTGATTTAAGGTGTCTACATTCGCCCCTCTTTGGGGTGGTGTAGGTAATGTCGTTGCAAAGAAAGTACAAGAGCATAAACAAGAATTTTTTTGAAGAAAAATTAGTAGAATGGAGGATGCCCCCTCAAGTCTTGATGGGGTAATAGAAGAAGTCAATCAAGGATCAAAAATTAGGAAGGAAATGGATAGGAGAATTCAAATAGAAAAAACCTTGAATAGAAATGAGAATTGATAGATGAAAGTGGGAATAACGTTTTGCACACAACTTGTTTAATCAACAACTTTGTTTCATCACTTTGTTTAAATGATTAATCTCATCGACCCTTCTTAAAATATACGCATACATCAAAAGTGTAAAATAACATTGAAATTTATAATACGAACAATTATTCATTGCTAAAAAATTCTTAACTCCATACAACATACATAATGCAATGCAATACGAGAAAGTAAAAAGATGTTTAACTCCATGCAACATACACAATGCAATGCAGTACGAGAAATTAAACAAGATAACCTGAGATGAAAACAAGTATAGACACACATACTCAAAAAACAAAGTTTAAGACAGTTATACTAATGTTTTTGTTATCAAGATTCACTTCCCGAATGTTTGTGTTTAATGACAAGGGTTGAAATGGTGCCCCAAGCAAAGATACATGCAAAGGAAAAAAATGGAGGACAAAAGAAGTCCCATGAAAAATATTTTTTTTGCTATGACACAGTACCAAGCAACTCATTGTGCCAAGATAGTACATACATAACAACCAGACTAGCTTTTGTTAATGGAGGTAGATCAAAATGATCTGCAAGTCGTTGCGCGAGAATAAGTGACAACCAAAGAAAGATGCTTTTGTAAGACAAATTTTAATGTTTGAGGACAATGCATTTGATACATGATTTATCTGTATGCATGCCTTGTTACCAATTTTTGCAAATTTTTTATTTTTACATTTTTTTGGATTTTTGATTGATTTTACCAATTTTTTGAATTTTTATAAAATTTCCAATTTTTCTAAAGGTGTTTTGTGATTTTTTAAATTTTTAAATTTTCCAAGAATAAAATGATTTAGAAGAATGAAAATGTCATAAGACCTCACCAAATAATGCTGGAAAGTAATAATATGCCCCATGTAGTAGAAAGGGTCGTCATGAAGCAAAAACATGTCCTAGTGTAGTGAAAATGAGTGAAAGTGCTAGAAGATAATAGAACGATCACAATGGTTAAATCACACCTCTAGACCATTGCAGTGGGAAAAAATGTATAGCACAGGGGGAGGGGGGTAAAATATAATGAGTAGTTATTTGTTACCCAACTATTGCAAATTTTCTATTGATCTTTCTCTGGCGTGTGGGAGAGATGACTAGAGTTGAATCCCAGATGAGATGTGCAAACATTGTTTGAGAGTACATGTGGTCGCCTAGTGATGGACCCCAAGTATCTGACATGAAAACCTTGCATTTATAGCTCATTTATTGCATCTATTTCTATTTAAAAGAGTGTGTGACCCTTGGGGTGCATGTATTTTGTTGAGGGCGTGCATGCGTGGAGGGTTTACACATGTACTGGGGGGCATGCAAGCACTAGGGTTTTAGACTAAACATGGACACAGGTGCACATGCATCATCTAAGGCATGTATGCACTATGGTTATGGGTATCTAGGTGAGCTAGTGCACATGAACCAAATGGGGCGCATATGCACCAAAAGAGGTGTGTATGCACTGACAAGGGAGAACATGTGTTGGCAGGGGTGCATTAGTGCTGAAAAGTAAGTGTTGACTTTAAAAAGGTAGTTTTTAGGCAACCTTAGAAAACTGATTAGATTTTTATAAGAACATAGGGATGAATAGAAGAAAAGTAGATGACCTACCTAGAAGAAATGAAATTAATTAGTGTGTTTCTTTATCCTATAGGGTGACCTTCCTATCCTACAGACACACAAGCAGAATGTGAGGCTGTGCTCTTTCGAGGTGACCTTCGGGAAGCAAGATAGGGCCTATCTAGACATTACCCTAGAGATGACTGGACTTGCATACATGGTGTATATGCCACTAATTACATTGGATCATAGTCTGTTAACAACCTTGGTTGAGTGATGACACAATGAGAGTTAGTGCTTTCACTTCATTACTGGAGAGATGACCATTACATTAGAGGATGTGTGGTGAATTATCAGAGTTCTGATCTAGGACCCGCTTGATAGATTATGATGGGGATGTTTCCTATATTACACAATGTCTTGTAGAGATGTTTGGCCTCTAGGACATACCCTGGAAGGGTATGGAAATGTGATTATATAGGTGTTTTTAGGTTCAGCGGCTATCTCATGTAGTTGTATATTCGATGGTTCTTTTTAATGACATTATTTTACCTGACAAGATAGGTACGTCTTTTCCATTGGGCCTTATTAGAGTCATACATGGATTGATTAGTGGAGAGAGATACTATTGGGGATAGTGTACTCTTTCACATTTATACTGGGATTTGTATCTTATTACTTACCACGATCAGAAGACCGTGAGGCCAACTACTTTGTTATAGATATGGGTGTGGGACCATATTACCATTGGTCACCCTACAGGAGTACTTCAAATTTAGGCTCTAGATGAGCCCTCGATGATGGGATGGGCGTCAATTGGTGATGACATTTAGGGCCACATGGGAGATATAGATTACTAGTATCACACATTTGATGAGCTACAATTGCGCATGGTTACATGGTGTCCTTATAGGGCCTATCAATGGCTTAAGGATGTTTTAGAGCTTAGCATCACAATCGTTGAGAAATTTTTTATTGGTATTCATGACTAAATTTCTGAGTGGTACAATGTAGATCATGTGTATCGATAGTTTGGCTGAGTGCAGGGTATCCTTAATGATGAGATGTGGTATGGTCATTGTTCCAGGGAGACATTTGAAATTGGAAATCTCATTAGACCACATCGAGCCAGAGATAGTTTTAAATAGATGATGCCCTAGCCATGGGTACCTTTACGATATATTGTTAATCTAGGTGAGATAATGGATTATCATGGATGGTACATCATCTAACTCCCAAGGAGATTAACCATTCCATAGGTTGTTATTGATGTCAAATTTGTAGCAACTGTAGAGGGATTATAGGGTAGAGCTCATAGAGTGAGAGCTCGATAGTTAGTGTAGTAGGTTTTCCATGACTAGGGACAAGGACAAGGGTGGGGATAGATTCCTACACAACAATACATCCTAGTTCAAAAAATTCTAGTACATATACCCTTATAGTAGGTTGGCCCGCAGGGCCCAGTTCATATGCAGATACCATAGGTGCCTTTGTTGTAGCCACACATGGCCAATCCACCCACAGATGGGTGAGATGGAGATGGAGATGGAGATGGAGATGGATGGGGGGCTCCACCATATAGTCCCATAGGGGCAGGATGGTTAGGATAGGCCACCCAGAGGTAAAATAATCTTGTTGCCTTGTAACAATAGCTACAATAGATTATAGCACAACAGCTTCAGGTTGCTGCTGAGAGAGATCAACTTATTACAAAGAGAGACTAGTTGGATGCATAGAGATTATAGTGTGCTGTTGAGAGGAATCAGTTGCAAGATGAGTTATCTAGCGCTATAGTGGAGTGTGCTATGCTCCAAGAGGTAGGGGAAGTAGGTGGGGTCCCAGAAATGGTTTAAGAGTGTGATACGACCACTAGGGAGGCCACCTACTACAAGATGTTATAGCATTAAATCATGCTCATGGATCAGAGGGCCCCTGAGTATAATCATTTATCTGGCATTTCATAGCCTGCTATTGATGTCATAGTTTTTGCAACTACAGAGGTATTACAGGGTAGAGCTTGTAGAGTGAGAGCTCGATAGTTAGTGTAGTAGGCTTTCCATGACTAGGGACAAGGACAAGGGCAGGGATAGATTCCTGCACAACAACAGATCCTAGTTCAACAAATTCCAGTACATGTACCCTTATAGCAGGTTGGCCTATAGGGCCTAGTTCATATGAAGATACCATAGGTGCCTTTGTTACATCCACATGTGGCCAGTCCACTCATGGATGGGTGAGATGGAGATGGTGATGGAGATGGGGATGGGGATGGGGATGGGGATGGCAATTGAGATGGAGATGGAGATGGAGATGGAGATGGAGATGGAGATGTAGATGGATGGGAGGCTCCACCATAGAGTCCCACAGAGGTAGGATGGTTAGGATAGGCCACCCAGAGGTAAAATTAGTTTGTTACCTTACAACAATATCTACAATATATTATAGCACAACAGCTTCAGGTTGCTGCTGAGAGAGATCAACTTATTACAAAGAGAGACCATTTGGCTGAATAGAGATTATAGTGGGCCACTGAGAGGAATGATTTATAAACTAAGTTAGCTAGCACCAGAGTGGAGTGTGCTATGCTCCAAGAGGTAGTGGAAGTAGGTGGGGTCCTAGAGATGGTTTGGGAGTGTGCTACGCCCACTGGGGAGGCCACCTACTACAGGATGTTATAGCATTTAATCATCCTCATGGATCAGAGGGCCCCATAGTATAGTCATTTATCTAGCATTCAGTTGCGATCCAAGTCACAGAGGACATCTCAATCAATGAGATCCATACAGGGTCCTTTATTATAACAAACAACTTTTTCTTATCAGATACCACCTCCATAGGGTCCATAATAGATGTCACCACCTGGTAGTGGACATGGAAGTCTGCATATGGAAGAGAGTCATAGTTGACTCATTTTATTGATGTATATGTATAGATGTGTTTATTTTTTATGTATGCCTCCATATGAAGGCACATTTTTACCATGATGTATATGTATTATTTTTTATCATGCCTCAAGATGAATGCACATTATTTTTTATAGACGTACTTTATATGCTTTTGTTTTGATTATGCCTTGTGATGAAGGCACAGTTTTGACCCATGCTCATGATGGAATTTTGTATCTGATATGCATCGAGACACATGATTTTGTACAATAGGTTGGCTTACAGAGCCCAGTTCATATGCAGATACCATAGGTGCCTTTATTACATCCACACATGGCTAGTCCACCCACAGATGGGTGATATGGAGATGGAGATGGAGATGGAGATGGGGATGGGGATGGGGATGGGGATGGGGATGGAAATGGAGATGGAGATGGAGATGGAGATGGAGATGGAGATGGAGATGGAGATGGAGATGGAGATGGAGATGGAGATGGATGGGGGGCTCCACCATAGAGTCCCATAGAGGTAGGATGGTTAGGATAGGCCACCCAAAGATAAAATCAGCTTGTTGCCTTACAACAATATCTACAACATATTATAGCACAACAGCTTCAGGTTGTTGCTGAGAGAGATCAAATTATTCCAAAGAGAGACCATTTGGCTGAATAGAGATTACAGTGGGCTACTAAGAGGACTGAACTATAAGCTAAGTTAGCTAGCGCTCGAGCAGAGTGTGTTATGCTCCAAGAGGTAAGGGAAGTAGGTGGGGTCCCAGAGATGGTTTGGGAGTGTGCTACAACCACTAGGGAGGCCACCTACTATAGGATGTTATAGCATTTAATCATGCTCATGGATCAGAGGGCCCTAGAGTATATTCATTTATCTAGCATTCAGTTGTGATCCAGGTCATAGTGGACATCTCGATCAATGAGATCCGTACAGGGTCCTTTAGTAGAGAAAACAAATTTTTCTTATCAGATGCCACCTCCATAGGGTCCATAACATATGTCACCACTTGGTGGTAGACAATGAAGTCTGCATATGGAAGAGAGTCATAGTTGACTCCTTTTATTGATGTATATTTACAAATGTGTTTATTTTTTATGTATGCCTCCATGTGAAGGAAAATGTTTACTGTGATGTATATGTATTATTTTTTATCATGCCTCATGACGAATGCACATTATTTTTTATAGACGTACTTTATATACTTTTTTTTTATAATGCCTTGTTATGAAGGCACAGTTTTAACCCATGCTCATGATGGAATTTTGTATCTGATATGTATCGGGACACATAATTTTGTATAGCATGTTGGCCTGGAGGGCCCAGTTCATATGTAGATACCATAGGTGCCTTTGTTACATCCACACATGGCCAGTCCACCCATGGATGGGTGAGATGGAGACGGAGATGGAGATGGGGATGGGGATGGGGATGGGGATGAGGATGAGGATGGGGATGGGGATGGGGATGGAGATGGAGATGGAGATGGAGATGGAGATGGAGATGGAGATGGAGATGGAGATGGAGATGGGGATGGATTGGGGGCTCCACCATAGATTCCCACAGAGGTAGGATGGTTAGGATAGGCCACCCAAAGGTAAAATCAGCTTGTTGCCTTTGTAACAATATCTACAATATATTATAGCACAACAGCTTCAGGTTGCTGATGAGAGAGATCAACTTATTACAAAGAGAGACCATTTGGCTAAATAGAGATTACAGTGTGCTGCTAAGAGGACTTAGTTATAAGCTAAGTTAGCTAGCACCTGAGTGGAGTGTGTTATGCTCCAAGAAGCAGGGGAAGTAGGTGGGGTCCCAGAGATGGTTTGGGAGTGTGCTAGGACCACTGGGGAGGCCACCTACTACAGGATGTTATAGCATTTAATCATGATCATGGATCAAAGGGCCCCAGAGTATAGTCATTTATCTAGCATTCAGTTATGATCCAAGTCACAGAGGACATCTGGATCAATGAGATCCGTACAGGGTACTTTAGTATAGCAAACAACTTTTTCTTATCAGATGCCACCTCCATAGGCTCCATAACAGATTTCACCACCTAGTGGTAGACATGGAAGTCTGCATATGGAAGAGAGTCATAGTTGACTCCTTTTATTGATGTATATGTACAGATGTGTTTATTTTTTATGTATTCCTCCATATGAAGGCACATTTTTACCGTGATGTATATGTATTATTTTTTATCATGCCTTATGATGAATGCACATTATTTTTTATAGACGTACTTTATATACTTTTGTTTTGATTATACCTTGTGATAAAGATATAGTTTTCACCCATGCTCATGATGGAATTTTGTATCTGATATGTATCGAGACACATAATTTTGTACATGGACATTTATTATGATGATATATGATGAAGATGGACCATTTTGATGTATCACATTTTTTATGAGATAACATGTATAATCCATATTTTTATGGTGGTCTATGTTTGTATCACATGTTTGTTTGATTATGAGATATCATTTGATGATATCACATTGCATGTTGATGAAATACTTAGATTAGACCATGTTTTT
This sequence comes from Taxus chinensis, assembly GCA_019776745.2. Classification (NCBI taxonomy): domain Eukaryota; kingdom Viridiplantae; phylum Streptophyta; class Pinopsida; order Cupressales; family Taxaceae; genus Taxus; species Taxus chinensis. Next base: position 851,669,530 of record CM034150.1, read on the forward strand.
ATTTTTTATATTGGTGTGGGGGGATAGAATTTGATGTCTTTCCTCATCGATGATATAGTATGATGATTATCTTAGCATACATGTTTGATGTATACTTAGCATTTTTGGATATATGATGTATGTGATGATAGATTATAGTGACTGATGAGATGATAACAAAAATGTACAAGAAAGCAACAAGCACAAGTTAATCAAATTTAATCTAATCATACAATTATATACAAGTATGCAAGACAAAATGAACTCAATGCAATTCACAACAAATTAAAGGAACACTAAATCTAATGAAGCAAATGAATCTAATTTACAACACACAACATGAATAAGAAAACGTCATCAAAACTATTCACAAATCAACAACTAAAGTAAGCAAACTAATACTTTGTTTTTGCGAGACAATTTTGAAGTGTTTTACTTTGTTTTTGGTAGTATGTCAAGACAATGTTTTATTGTTTTGGAGTATACTACAAAATGTATTTTAATGTTTTGAGTTTTTTTACCGATATATTTGAATGTTTACAGATTTTTAAAAATTTATACGCATGTTTTTGGTATTTTCAAAAAAATTCTAGAAGCTATGTGTAAGGAAACGAATAAATGTGGATGCCCCAAACGTTAGATGGGATGTACAAGGACAAAATGCCATGCGTATTTTTAAGAATTGAAAATGCAAAGTTACCCCCATCATGAGATGGGAATATATAAAGGAAAACCCTTTACACCAAAAGTTGGATTAGTCAGATCAAGGCCAAGAGGGATAGGCTCAAAATTATCTCAAAGATAGGTGAGGACTAGCTTAGGATAAAGCCATCATAATCCTAAATTTTGATATGCTTGTGAACAATGAACCCTCTAATGGCACTGGAAACTGGTTTTTAGCAAAGGACTTGTCCAAAGTGCCACAATTGTTTGGTTTTCACACTTGGACACATAACCATAATTTTGTTAAATATGTACATTTTACTAAGAATCTCAATTTATAGTATTCTTATTTATGCTTTTATAATTGTTGAAATTGGATTCCTAAATTGCCATTGTTGGTTTTTAGCTAGTGTGATATCAGATTCCAATATGTTTATTATTAGAATGTAAGTAGTGTAATATCAGATTCCTATATTTACATTGTGCCATATAAGTATGTTCCTAATTATATATTGAGTTTATGAGAATGGGAATTTAAGCATTCTCAACACTCTCATAGTACAATTATGTTCCTAATTCTTTTTTATGTGTTTCTACTTTATCTCATTTTTTTCTATGATTTCTATATGAGGCATTTTTATCTCTTTTGAAAATTAAAACAATGTGATATGGGTACATGATGTATAAAATAAGAAGCAAATATTGAGTCTATGAGAATGGACATATATCCATTCTCATCAAAATCGTGGTACAAGTATGTTATGAATTCTTCTTATGTCTATAAACTTTATATCTATTCTTTTTCTATAATTCATATATTAGGGATTTTGACCTCTTTTGAAAATTTATATCTTGGTAGACAATAGGTTAAGTCATGGTGCATTTCCAGACACTCTTGTTGAGAACATTAAATAATATATATCAACACTCCTAATACTATACTTTTGCATTCAAGAATTAGGGGATTCTAGACATATAATTTAGTATGTACACTTCATAAGGATTTGCATTTTATAAGGTTTTAGAAAAATTAAACAATAAGTTATCTAGACTCATGTACATAGCTTTACGAAAATACCATATAATTTTGTGGTTATAATGAATGCGTAAATCAAGAATAATTCCTAGAAAATTCCCAAAGCATTAATCTTTTGAAATGAATTCCTTTGGAAATGAATAAATTTTCCCAACGAGAAAGCATAGGGGTTCTACATGCCGAGAGCAGAGAGTTTATCTACAGTGAGAGATCTATTACCATTAACACATTTATTCAGCCTCTTTTCTAGAGCCTAGCCGTTTGGCTAGTTTTAAATATGACTTCGCTCGACTCTAGTCTAGTTATTTCAACTGCGACAGAGAGCGGTGATTCTATGAAAAATGGCTTCGGGGAAACTCCCTTGCAAGGTTTTTCTGAAAGTATTCCACGAGGTAATGATACTTCCCCTAATATTGTTTTACCACTTTCAAAATTTGATTCCACCTGTAAATGGCTTGAACAATTCTTCTAAATAGGTTATTTTGTTGGAAGGACTCCCTCTGAAAGTATGCTTAAATCGTGGGTCCAAACTGCTTGGACAGCGCATGGTATTAAACTAGAATCTATCCAAAACCTAACCCGTGGTTTTTTTGGCCTTTGTTTTGTTGATCCTAGTCATGCTTCCCTTATCTTACATAAGCATAAAACTTTGTATGTAAGAAGCTCCCTTCTAGTTTTGTCTCCCTAGACTAGGGACTTTATAGTCTCTGACCAGACAACTCTTAAGGTCCCTAGTTGGGTTGAGTTCCCAGGGCTTCCTATGCCTTGCTAGAATTTTTTAGAGCGTATTGCTGCCACCCTCATCCGTGTTATTTACACAGAGCCTAACAGGTTTTTTGTAGCTCGTCCACATAAGAGGGTTTGTATAGAACTGAATCTTTCAAAGGACCTGAAAAATTACATTGCCATCCAGGTTGGTGATGTGTAATTTTTCTTAGAAGGTGGTATACATTAATCTTCCAAATACTTGTTTTCGATGTCAATCTTCTGAGCATAAAATTTAGGACTATCTCTTGTTGTCCGCATCGCATCAAGCCGCTTCAAATCCACTTGGTGATCCTTGCCCTCAACCTGAAGAGGAGGGCTGGCACAGAGTGGGTGGCCGAAGAGCCAACAAGAACAAAGCCACTCCTATTGGGCCTTTGCAACTTGGTTCATCTATTCAAGTTGGAAATACAATTCCAAATGCCTCCAGCTTGGCTGCAAAGCAACCTTCAAATACCAAGTTTCCTCTGGTTCATATGAAGGTTCTAGATAGCAGTATGGTTGGTTCTTCAAGCAAATTGGCTCCTTTTTCCTCAAACACTCAGCCTACTCTTTTACAGAATGAGATTGGTCTTCAACCGTTACTGGTTTCTAACAAAGTGGGTTCACCACTAAAGAAGGTGGTTCAGCATTCTCACATCCCTCCTCACAAGCACGAGGAGGGGGATTATAGCCCTAACAGCTAGCGAGCTACTAAACTATCTGATTTCTTTACAATTAACCAAAAATAGTTTTTTACATAACAGTTTTGGGGTCCTTGATGGTTTGAGTGAGCTAGACTCAGAAATGCATCTGGACAATGTTTCCTCATGGAATGTTCGGGGTCTCACAGACTCCACTCACAAATACATAGTGCAAGATTTTAGGAAAAGCTTTCCAGATATGGATATTTTGTGTTTACAGGAAATCAAATTTATAGGGTTTTTACTTGATTCTATCACCAAGACTATTTATCTAGACAGTTTAGCTGTCCTTATCAACCATGCAGCTGGAAGAGGTGGAATGATCACATTTATTTCTCTGAAATGGCGGTTTGTATTTTTTCAATCATGGATGTGACCCTGACAATCGCATTCTCTAGGTGTTATTCAATATTGAAAATCTTTCCTTTGGGATTTATTAATGTTTATGTACCCAATAACGCATTAAAAAGGATGTCACTTTGGTGGTGGGTGGCTGACGACCTTCCAAGCATGCACTAGTTAATCAATGGGATTTTAATATGGTTGAGCATCCCAAAGACAAAATGGACCTTCTACCCATGAGATGGCTAGCTAGCGAAAGGGAATCTTGGTTTTACATGCATAATAAATTTGGGTTTTATGACCCTAATTATTTGTGTCACACCAGCGTGCTGCCATGGTACACTTGGTCTAATATTAGAAATGGCCAAGATCAATTTTTTAAAAGGCTAGATCATGTCATGATTTGGTTACAACCTTTCTTTAAATTTCCCAACTGTTACTCTCTTCCAGTGGAAGATTTACCAGTCGTTGTTCTTTCTGACCATAGTATGATTCGAGTTCCGGATTGAATGGAATTTTCAGCTACCAAAAATTAAAAAGACAGTTTTATTTAAATACTACTTTACTGCATCATGACCTAACTTTGGCGCACATCCACCAAAATCAGGACCTTGCACCTCACCCTCTTAGTAGGGTAGGTTGGATAAGTTTGTGAAAAGACACTATAATTCAGATCACTAAATTCCTCCAGATGTATGGTGTTCATCTCACAAATTTTTGGTGCAGTGGGCCTATTCCACCACCTCCACCAAGCTAAGTCACTCGACGGTGGCACTCGAACAAGATCCTTTTCAATGTTGCTCTATAACTCCAAGTGGTGAAACTGCGGCAAAAAATTCACATTGCTGATGACTACATAGCTCGGGTGCTCAGATTAAGGCTCGGCTCCACTGGCTTAAAATTGGAGACTGAAACACCAAAGAGTTTTACTAGCAGCTCAAGGCCAAACACATGAACCAAAAAAAAAATTCCATTGTTGATGCTGGAGTTTGGATTACAGACACTCCTCAGATGGTCCAAGCCTTTGTTAGGCACTATGTTCAGGTTTTCAAAGTGTAGGATGAGTCTTCTGAGCAAAAATTTGTGCTCTCTGAATGCCTCTCAGTAGTTCCTTGCAAGCTTTCACCTACTCACAGAGTTATCTGTTATAGATTGCTTACTTTAGAGGACTTATATGAATTTGTTTCCCTTATGGCCAATGATAAAGCTCCTGGAATTGATGGCTTCCATTGCAAGTTTTATAAAGCCCTTTGGGACATGGTAGGTCATGATCTGCTATAAATCTACCTCAAGGCTCTCCACTCAAGGTCCCTCAGTGGTATTTATTAATAGGGGTCACATAAATTTCATCCCTAAAGTAGGTGACCCAGAGCTCATCTGCAATTAATAGCTGATTACCTTGCTCAATGTTTCATACAAAATCATAGCTAAGTCTTTAGCTCTTCGGCTTCGGCCCATTTTTCCCATTATCGTCAGTCCTGAGCAGACTAGTTTCATACAAATCAGGTACATTCTTGATAAACATTTTTGGCTATCTAGGAAGGTATGGAGTGGGCAAGAACCTCTAAAAAGCCAACCATTTTTATCAAAATTGACTTTGAAAAAGCCTTTGACAAGATTGAATGGAATTTCATTCTTGTGATGTTTGAAGCATTGGGCTTCGGTTCAATTTTCATCATGTCTGTCAAAATGCTTTTTTCATATGCCATGACATCCTTATCTGTTAATGGACATACTTCTGAGTAGTTTGGAATTTTTCATTCTATCAGACAAGGTTGTCCCTTTAGCACCTACTCTTTATGTGTTGGATGCTGAAGGTTTTGGTTTCCTCCTTGCCCATGCTCATGATCAAGGGATTTTGAAGGGTATTCAACTCCCTTCTGTGACTCCCTCTCATCTTTTCAATGGGCATTTTACAAATGAATCCTTCCTCACACTCCAGGAGGAGGAATCAAATATCAACAATGTCATGTAATGTTTAGATACATATTGTTTAGCTTCAGGGTTCCAGTATCCAATGGAGAAAGATCCAGTGCTTCAAGAAATATTTTCTCCCTAAACTTGGTTGGCTGAATCATTTTGACTAGAAGTATATCCAACATGGAGAGAAATTTTTAAACTTTTGGGCATTCCCTTTGCTTTCAATGCTTCTCCCAATTAACTTTGGCAATATGTTATTGACAAGGGCCTGCAAATTAGAGTACTATATTACTAAACCCTTTTTGCTTGTAGGGAAAATTTCAGATTTATTTCCAAGATATTGACATCCACACATGTTTATTATTCTTCTTTCTGGGTGTTGAATAAAGCCTCTTACAAGAAACCTGGAGAAAAATCTCAAATATTTCCTAGGCTAGCTCAGATCTTGGAAAAGGCTTTCACAGAGTGGCATAGGAGTATTGTTGTCTCCCTAGGGATTATAGAGGTCTTGGTCTGACTAACATTGGCCACCAGGGGTCTACTCTTACAGCCAAGTGGATTATTCAAGCCTGCACTAGCAATGAAGCTTGGAAAGTGTTTATTCGCGACTGTATTTTTCAAGGCTCCCCACAGGGGCGTAAAACTTAGCAAGGGCTAGATTTTCATAGCCTACTGATTATCAAAGCCCCGGTTAAGATTGTGGGCACTTTTTTTGTCAAAAGGATATGGAAAGATTGGGAGATACATAAACCCTTTTTAATCTAGGAAGGGGATGGATTCAGAAATGGGATATCCATTAATGACCACAGCATTTAGCGGTCTCCTCTCATCAATTTTCATGATGTGTCGCTTTCCCAAGTGCCATGGGTTCATGCTCTTAAGTTATATTGTTAAGGCTTGCACACTCTCAAAGACATATTTTCTAGGTAGACCAGATTACTTCTCACTTGGCCTCAAGATAAAACCAAGTTTTGACTTACTTCTACTGACAGAGAGTCTTATCAGGAATTCTTGATTCCATTCCTACAAAGATTCTTCAAAAAGTTGGTGTCATCCCTCTTAGGCCTTAGTGGAAGGATTGGAAATGGTTTCCAGATACCCCTTTTTAAATTACTCCCTAGGAAAAGGTTATGCTCTGCTCACCCCCAGGTTACCGATGGTATCCTTGCTAAACTCCAGATGGTCCATCAAATCTAGATGGTCATCCTAGGAAGCCAGATATTATATTATAAGGAAAGCCATCATTCAACCCAAGTTAGCCTATTTTTCTTGGTGTCTACTTTATCAAGGTCTTCCTCTTAGGTGTAGATTATCTCATTACAAGATATCTCCTCAGCTATGCCCTTTTTGTGGGCACATTAAGATGCTCATGCATCTGTTCTGGTACTACCCAAAATCTCAAGCTATTTTGGCTTAGATCCACGATTTCTTTCAGCTGTTTAGACCAACTAAATTTCATTGGAAACATATTTTGCTAGGGGATTCTATTTCCATTCCCCATGATTTTGCACAAGTGTGGCATACTTTCAAAGTGGAGATCCTTTTTTTATATGGAAAAAAAGCAATTTTGTTGTTTTTGCTAATTCCATAGTTTCTTGTATTCTTTCAGAATATGATAAGGCCATGTTTATCTTGGATAAGTTCTTACAAATCTAGGACCAGGCCCGTAAGGTGGAGCTAGAGGTGTGGCACCTTCAGACCCTTCTACATCATTGGGTCAGCACTCCTTATACTTTGGCGCGGGAACCTCCTACCTCCCCTTCTGGGAGTGTTTGTCCAAGAGGGCATCGTGGCCATGGCTAGTCGGTAGACCAAGAAAATCATCACCACTCTCCCAAGTGGCAACCCAAGCAATGGTGTAGCTTTGTTAATCACGATGGTTGGGGGTCCCCTCACCGTTCTATGCAGTGTAGTGGTTAGGGTTCCCACCACCACTCCTCACCTCCTGTGTAGAGAGATGGGTAGGACTCTGGAAAAGTTCCTAGGTTGGCTCTTGTTATTTCTCCTAGCCATAATGAAGACAAATATGAAGAAGTTGCTTCAGGTGGACCACCCCTTCCATATGGAAAATATCTTCCTGGTAGTAACTTGGAGGATAAGTGGCCACCACCACCCCCTGCCCCTATGTTTGTTGTGGCTGCCTAGTTTTTTTTATGTTTTTCTAGCATTGTTGTTAAGTTTTTTGTTGCCCCTTGGGCTTGATACTTTAGTCTCCTATCCGTCACGAATAGTTTGATCTTGGGGTGTGCCCTTTACCACCCATATTTTTTTGTGGATAGGCTGTAATATTTTATATTAAGTAATATAGACTATTTCATCAAAAAAAATGAATTCCTTATAAATCACATTTTACTCCCTTTAAATCACAAGATCCAACTCCCTGTAAACTTACTTAGAGAATTATTAAGGATTTTTTTTCAAATTAAATTAATTACATGGTGGAAATCATATTATTAATAATACATTAATAATATTCAAGAGTTCCATAAGCAACATAATGTTTTATAGAATTAATATATGGAAAATCCTTCCAAAGTAATATAATACTCAATATTTCATTTAATTATCAAATAATAGTACAACTATAAAGTTTTATAGGACCAAGGTTTGTAATATTTTTTTTAAAACCCACATCTCGAGCCAAGATGATTTCACATAAAAAATTATGAACTTCAATAGTTTCTCCAAGTAAACATTCCTTATCCTATTCAAGTAGTTCAAGGTATGATTTAATGGCCACATGTCATTTATCGGGTATCTTTATGTATCCACTTCGCCAATTTTTGTTTGGTGTCCATGCCAAAAGGATGTTATCCACATCAATATCTACTTTAGGTTAATTTGAGGTGGTCTAAGTTTTATTTGGATTTAAACAATCCCAATACAATGTTGTACCTTCTCCTCTCCCTGTAGGTTTCCAATATTGAACTCTCAACTTTTTAATTACATCACTACCTCCATGTTGAAGGAAAATATCCCCATCTGCTCTCCCCATCCATATCTTTTCATTATCATTTCCTGGTTGTATAAGTAGCATTTTTCCCTTGAACAGATTCTTCAACGGATTGAATTCTTGGTTAGATCTTCCAAACACAAGACCAACGTAAATATCATTATTACTTGAGATATGTGGACTAATGTACTCTTCTTTGTGAATATGTGTGACTCATGTTTTTTGGTCATATATGTCTTTCTCATGTATTGTTTTTGGCCAAAAACAAACATAAAACCCCCTGCTACAATTTACAAATGGTTTATCCAAAGCACATAAAAAAATTTCCCAATACACGATCTTCGAAAGCCAATAGTCACTACCTTCTCATGTTGCATTTTATCCCAATGCTAAATATATGATTTTATTCCCTTTTTTAGATATTCCATTCCTTTGAGTTCTTTGAAAGGTGTCAAAGGAGGTTGCCCTTCTAGAAAGCTTGATTAAATATTATCCTTTATACGCCATATATGAATAGAACGAGACCATTTTTTATCCTTTAATTTTGTTTTATACTCCATCACTGGTATGTCATCCACAACATGGAATCTAAACAACTTCAGTTTATTGATACCCAATATCTTATGGTTTCCATCCAGCAAGAATGGCTCCACAAAGTCCTTAAAGTTGTACACTTCCTCAATAAGATGAGTGAATGTACTTGACCCTTATTAACATGTTCTATAAGAGTCCATGATATGTGGCAAAGAAAATGTGTCTACTTTATGTAACGATGTTGCTAATCTTCTAAAATTCCCATCTATATCCTCATGGGTGTGTCCCACTAGAAGGAAGCTCACATACACAATGTTGAATATCCTATTTGTTGTCAACATTGACACCAATACAAATAATGTAAGATTTTTGTTATCACTTGAAGCATTATAAATTTTCACGTAGATGATTGGTGGTTACTTTATGAAAGAATTATTCATGCTAGCAACACTAACTGATTTTGAATGGTCAAATATTTCCTTGTAATTTTTACATTTTTCATGCACATATTTTTTTAATAATGCATCATGCAATGGTTGTTTGGATGATCCAAAATGATAAAAAAAAAATCTCCATACTCATCAATTATAGGTTCTTCAAGATTCCTGAGACACAGAGCTAATGATGTGACTGTATAGTTTGCTCCATGTTCAACAAATGGCAAGCCAAAATGGATGAAACCCCTGATCTTATGTCCATGTGTGAGCATACCAATCAAAGTAACTAGTAGGTCCATAACATTATTTATTGACTTTTCTTTTTTACCCATCCTTGGTATGGAATTTTTCATTTTATCCATTTTATCATGCACAATGCTCAAGAATCCATGAGGCTATTCTTTTGACTACAATTTTTGGGAATAGTAAGTTACATGACAACTTTAAATATATTCATTGTGTCATGTTTGTTCCTCCTCAATTTTTATGAGTGCTTCTGGGCATGTGATGGCTCTACGTTTGTTGATAAAATCTATGCACTCATCACACTTGGCAAAGAAATTATTTTTTGCAACGGAAACATATGGTAAAAAAAAAATTCATTATGTTGTTGAAGCTTAACTGCGATACCTGAGGAAGTTTCAAGAATTCAGGCTCCTCATTTCATTTTTTCGCATTATATTTTGGGCATAGAATGAAGGAAGAAACCTTTGGTGAACTTTTACTCCATCCTGTCCTATAGATCGAGTTAGATGTGGAGAGATAATTGAATTTCTCTCAACAATTCTTGATATGCAGGTAATTATTACGGAAATGTTTGACCTTTGTTTCTCTTTTCTAGTGTTGTCATTCACTACAAGCCTATTTCCGCTTATCCATTCAGATTTATGTTTATAGAAGGAACTCCTTAGGTACTCATATACTTTGTGCCATGCATTACGACAAACATCCATAGCATCAAATTTCATTTTATGTATCTCCATAGTTTTCTTACCAATATTAAAGATGGCATTTGTTGTTAATGCATCAAACACAAAAAAAAATCTGTCATCTTCATTCAAGGCTCTAGTTGTGAGCCAATTTTTTTTAATTCTAACTGACGCAAGAGGTAATTTTTAGAGATAATTATATTTTCAATAACTAAACTCTGCATTTTCCACTTCTTCTAAAAATATTGACAATTTTCTATCCTCATCAAAATTTTGATTTGATGGACTGGCTTGAGGGGTATCCAGCTTCAGACATTTTGTAGCATTATATGATATTTTTATCACTTTGTTGGATTGATTGTGATTAGTGGCATCATATGAAATTGGATTTAAAAATTGAGGTTGTCTCTCTTCTAATGTGTCCCACATGATGACCTCAACCTCCTTTGGGACTTATTTGAATCTAATATCCATATGAGAACCATTTATGTCAGCCAATTATTTAGCAAGCCATTTTATGAGAGATCCTTCAGATAAAAAGCATCCTTTACAAGGAGGGTTGAATACTCTATCAATATGCACACTGAAGTTATTGGCATCCGATCTATTAAAATGTACCATGTCTCCTTCAACTATTATTGTAATTTTTCCCTCTGCGATAAATTTACACTCAATTGAGCAGTAATGGATTAATTTTGTAATGGCTCCTGTTGTATATATCTTTTCCCCCCCAGGTAGATGTAGACAAGTAGGAGAATGGAGAAATCAAAGAAGTTAAAATCCCTGACATTCCCTAGGTGCACAGAAGTGGCGCACAACATGGAATGTTGACAGGGAAAATGGTGCACCCAAGGCACACAGAAGTGGCGCACAGCACGGAATGTCGATAGGGAAAATGGTGTGCCCAAGGCACACAGAAGTGGTGCACAACATGGAATGTCGATAGGGAAAATGGTGCGCCCAAGGCAGACAGAAGTGGTGCATAGCACGGAATGTCGACAGGGCAAATGGTGCGCCCAAGGCACACAGAAGTGGCACACAGCACGGAATGTCAACAGGGCAAATGGTGCGCCCAAGGCGCACAGAAGTGGCGCACAGCACGGAATGTCGATAGGGAAAATGGTGCACCCAAGGCACACAGAAGTGGTGCACAGCATGGAATGTCGACAGGGCAAATGGTCTGCCAAAGGTGCACAGAAGTGGAATGTCGACAGGGAAAATGGTGCGCCCAAGGCGCACAGAAGTGGCACACAACACGGAATGTCGACAAGGAAAATGGTGTGCCCAAGGCACACAGAAGTGGTGCACAGTATGGAATGTCGACAGGGAAAATGGTGCGCCCAAGGCACATAGAAGTGGCACACAGCACAGAATGTCGACAGGGCAAATGGTGTGCCCAAGGCACACAGAAGTGGCGCACAGCACGGAATGTCGACAGGGAAAATGGTGCGCCCAAGGCACACAGAAGTGGCGCACAACAATGGATGTTGACAAGGAAAATGGTGCGCCCAAGGCGCATAGAAGTGGTGCATGACAATGGATGTCGACAGGGCAAACGGTGCGCCCAAGGCACATAGAAGTGGCGCACGACAATGGATGTCGACAGGGCAAATGGTGCGCCCAAGGCACACAGAAGTGGCGCACGACAATGGATGTCGACAGGGAAAATGGTGCGCCCAAGGTACATAGAAGTGGCACACGACAATGGATGTCGACACACACATGGATGCGCCAAGGCGCACCTTCAGGAGGCGCAACATTTTGAGCGCTGACAGGAAGCAGACCCTGGCGCAGATATTCAGATGGCCATAACTTTTGACTGGGAGCTCGGATTCATGCAAGGTTGGACTTTTCGGAAAGCTTACGAGGTCCTCTGTCCAACTACGACTGGATATCTTTAATTGGGTGAGAAAAAATTCTTAAAAATGCAAAATACAGTTCGACACTTTTGGGTTCGCTGGGTTCTCACCTACCATCATTATGAGATGAGTTAAGTGCATTCTGGAGGTGGTTGGGGCAGATTTTGATTCTCTCTCTTTTCTCTCTCATTCTTCCTATAAATTGTAAGGAGGGGCTTCTTTCTAAATTTTGGACATACTTTTTTTGCCCCTCCCTTCTTCTCTTTGGCAGGTGAACTTGTGGAGTTAAAACCTCCCATTTGAAATTGTAATGCAACCTTGCCTCTTGGCATTTTGCAGTGTGTTGTATCAATCTTTGGAGCAAATTAATGCATGTCTGTGGACGATTCTCAACCCTCTCTGTATTCATTTGCATCCCCTTGATCTTTCACTGTGAATCTGGCTATCTGTGCATGATCTTGCATTGCATTTTAATGGTCTGTGTTTATTGGCAAGACAGGTGTTCTTCATTCCTCAATGCATCACCTTTGTAGTTTAGGTTTTATTTTATGCATTTTCTTACCCTGTCTCCTTGGCAAGTTAGATTAGGTTTTTAGTAAACCCTCTGCATTTTTCTGTGTGCATCTGAACAGAGGAATAGGAACCGGCCTTCATCCGGAGAGCTTTTCCGATTTCGCAAGGTCCCACACTTGGGAAAAGCTCCATGTTATGCAATCGTACTGAGAGTCTCAACCCATCGTGTTGCAGACATTCAGGGGTGCTGCAATTCGTCATCAACAGTTTTGGCATGCCCGGTGGGACCAAGAGGTCATTCTACAAGATTTGAAGGAATTTTCAAGAAATTCAGACTTAAAAATTGCAGGTTTTACAGTTTCAATTTTTTCACCTTCCAGGCTGAACTTTGAAATCAATTTTCAAGGACTTAACTTGCTCGAAACAAGTCAAAATTTCACCAGTTGATAGATCGGGGGGTAATCTTCAAAAGGGTATTTTTAGATTTTTGAGATTTTGACTTTCAAAATTTCATGGTTTTTTTATTTTCGGATTTCGGGTTTTCGGAAGTCTGGCATTTTTGGATTTTCAGGACTGTCATTCCAAATCAAATTCCAAACTCTAAAATATCAAAAAATACAGGTCTTTCAAAATTCTATTTTAAAAATATTGTCAGGTTTGGTGTGTAACTTGGCAGAAATCTAGCCTTTTGAGGCTCACTTTCTAACACATCTGGCGACTCCGAAGGGGTAGAATTCAGCGGTGTAGCAGCAAAAGTTGCCCAGGCATATGAGAAGAATTCAACCATAGGTCAAATACTCGAGAAGAGGGGCTATTTGTCCACTTGCAACTATCACTAGGAGGAGGAAGGAGAGGAAGAAGACCACAAAGATCACCATCTCCACCTAACAGGACTTTGTCTACACCTCCACCTGGTAGGCCTTTTCTCGCATCGACCAGGGTTCTTAGGCCAATCATAATGGCACATCTACCACCAAATCCCTTTGTCAATTTCACGGGTAGTAGTCCACTTGCCCTAAATGCTCAGAATCAAATTCCAGTTGCAGCACTAAAGAATATACCCTATTTTACAGGAGAAAATCATACTACTCCTATTGATCACATCCAGGATATTGCTAATGCATGTGCAATCCACGAAATAAATGAAATGGATAGTCAAGTTGTTGGCTTCATCCTTCAAAGGTAAGGCCTTACAATGGTTTAGGAGCCTGTAGGGTCTATTACGAATTGGGACCAACTTTGTTCAGCTCTTTGCAACCATTCGGGGAGAGGGCGGACAATTTATCTTTATTGGAACAGCTGACAACAATCAAAAGGCTCCTAACGAACAAATGGATTTCAACTTCAGATTCCAACGGACATGGGACAGGATTCCAATAGCTGTGAGACCAACCACCGAAGGAGCATTCCTTTATTTCTTAAAGGCTATAAATTCAGACATAGCCATGATGATCCAATCAATGGGAGGAACAACACTGCCAGGGGCCTACGACACAACTATCAGAGCAGAGAACTGTTTGATCCAAGCTGGCAAGCTTGCACCAAGGCCACCAATGCCTCTCTATCCAAATATGGGAAATCCTACAACCAGTCAAGCACCAGAGTTGAATCCCATTCCAACTCCTAGAAATCAAAGCAATAATGAGGCGTCGACTTCTTCAAATACTTCAAAGGAATTGTAGGAGGTCATGAAACAACTACAAAACCTTGGAAATGAACTAGTGACTATCAAAAGACAGCAAGCTCAAAGTGCTAGACCATATCAGCCTCAAGCACAGTACCAAGCTAGGCCCCCATACCAACAAAATAGACCACCACCTCAGGCTGCAAATCAAAACCAAAACCAAGGACAACCTCAAGCTACCAGGCCATTTCGACCGTATGATCCAAATGCAATGACGTCCTCAAGAGCTTTGGTCCCGACACAAAATAACATGGCACAGGAGTACGACTGGTGTTACCCTTGCAATCTACCTCACAATCAGTCAGCATGTTTCAATGGTGCACTAAATCAGGCTTTGATGGTGCAAACCATTAGTGTGCCTCAAGAACCAAGCCAGGAGGAGAATCAACAGCAACAAATGCAACAAGAAGGACCTCCAATAGAAACCACATTGGCAAATTGGCAAACGGAAGACTTCTGTGGAGTTAACCAACAGCCTTTTCAAGGTGTGGCTGCCAACACACGGTCAAAGAAGAGAAATATAGGAGAGGGACAACCGTGTAATCCAGTTGTTTCTCAACCCACTCTTACACAACAAGGGGTCAGTAGACCAAACATAACTCCAAATGTGCAAAATCAGCCTAAGGTACCTGTTGTAGCAACACACGCACATGCTCAAGCTCCAGAAAAGTTTGCACCAAACAAGGGACAGCAAAAGGACAATTCATCCCCCTTCAACATCATTGATCAAATGAAGAAGACGAATGTGAATATATCAATGTGGGAATCTTTATCCATCCCAGGACAAAGAGATCTTCTACAAGCTGCCATGAAGAATTGGTCAACTTCGAACCAGCAGGCCCGTATGCAAGAGAAGGTCCTCACGAATGCTGCTCAGCCTGAAGGGAATCATGGAGGACAACAAGGTAAAGTTTTGAAACCCCCTCCATTCTATGTTTCATTAATCATCGGGGATAAATTAGTACACAACTGCATGATTGATTCTGGGGCAAGTAGTTCAGTGATGCCGAAGCAAATAGCGGATCAACTGGGTTTGAAATATGAGCCAGTGCTGAAAGGAGTAGTACAGCTAGATGGAACGGCAGTAGGAACTATTGGAGTCATCAAGGGGTTAAGCCTAACACTACATCCCTGTCCTAATGTTACAGTTCTGTAAGATGTGTCTGTGATTGACCTTCCGCCACTCTTTGTGTTGTGTCTATCAAGAGACTTCACTGCAAAAATCGGTGGATATTTATCTGCAGATTGGTCACACATGATTTTTAGGACAAGGTATGGAGCCAAAGCAACAATCAGGTCAGAACCAATTGCCAATTTCCATATTGAGCCTCATGTACCAAATCCTATCAATGCAAATTGCTCGGCTTTTGATCAGGAGGAGTGTTCAAGTGATCTAGAAACAGGTACTAAGGTCGAGGGAATTCCTAATTTAACTTTGGATGAATGGGCAAACAAGAGTCATGAATTTGACCCATACAAGGAAATTGAAGAATCTGAATTGGGCGTGTATTGTATACACGAAGAAAATTCACCCATTCCCGACATCATTCAGCCTGAACAAAAGGATGAAAACAAAGTTTGGAAATTATTTTTCGATGGTTCGAGAAGCAGACAAGGTGCTGGAGGTGGTGCAATGTTGATTTCACCACAAGACATCAAATATTTTTCAGCTTTTCATTTCCAGTTTTCCTGTTCAAACAACACGGCTGAATACGAAGCATTGATTCATGGAATTCATTGGGCCAGGAAAAGGGGCATAAAGAACTTGCAGGTGTTTGGAGATAGTGAGCTAATCGTCAACCAAGTTAGGGGACAACATGCTACAAAGAACGACTTGCTGAGGAGCTACAAGAATAGGGTATGGGACCTCATTGAGGATTTCAAAGCTTTCAACATTGTGTCCATACCCAGGAAGAAAAATGAAGTCGCAGATAGGCTCGCAGCAGTTGGAGCAACGTTTGATGTGGTTGACAACATCAGAAGGGAAAAAACACAGCCACATATCCATGTGATTGTGAGGCCAGCAGTTCCAGATAATAACACAAGCTGGCAGGTGTTTGAGAACGATCAACAGATCGTCAATTTCTTACAAGAAGAGGCTGAATTCTCAGCTAGGAATCAGGACAGATTAGAGCAGCAGTATGGGGATCAAGTAGTGCAGCTGCGGACAAACAAGCTTCCTAAGGGTTTAGTAACATTGGAGTCTATCTTCAACCCTAACGACCAGTTCCGTAAGGAAAAGGCTAACATACAGGTCAAGAGAGAAGATTCAGAGCCAATTCCGGTTGGGGAAGGCAAAACACTTCAAATTGGCAAAGTGGCCACTGAGCAGGAGAAATCAGATTTCATACAACTTTGCCAAGAATTTCCAGATGTCTTCGCTTGGAGCTATGAAGACTTAAGAGGATTCGATCCAAATTTGGCACAACATACCATAGAATTGGATCCAGATGCTAAGCCCATCAGGCAGAAGCAGAGACCAGTCAACCCTCACATTGAACCTCTAATGAAAAAAGAGCTAAATAAGCTAATAGAGGCAAGCATCATATTCCCGATCAAGCACTCAAGCTGGGTTGCAAACTTGGTTCCGGTCAGGAAGAAGAGTGGAGAAATCAGGTTGTGTGTGGATTTCCGAGACCTAAACAGGGCATCTCTCAAAGACCATTACCCACTTCCTTCAATGGAACAAATATTGCAAGTAGTATCTGGTTCAGAGAGATTCTCTCTCCTAGATGGCTACTCAGGGTACAATCAGGTGATGGTGAAAGAAGATGACCAATTCAAGACGACTTTCACCACCAAATGGGGGACCTATGCCTACAAGAAAATGCCATTTGGGCTATCAAATGCTGGAGCCACTTTCCAAAGGGCAATGGATATGGCATTTAAGGGGTTGATCAATAAAATAGTTTTGATATATCTTGACGACATCACTGTATTCTCAAAAAATGCAGCGGATCACCTCTGTCATTTGAGGCAAGTATTTCAGAGGTGTAGAAGATTTGGGGTATCATTGAATCCCAAAAAATGCATATTCTTGGCTCACGAGGGAAAACTTCTAGGCCATATTGTTTCAAAGGAGGGGTTGACGATTGACCCAGAAAGAGTTGAAGCAATTCGAGCATTGCCATTGCCAAGTCACAAGAAGGCTCTTCAAAGCTTCTTGGGAAGGATCAATTTTGTCCGCAGATTTGTTCCAAATTTTGCTGCTCTTGTGAAGCCAATAACGCTGATGTTAAAGAAGAGTATGGCATTTAAGTGGACATCTGAAGGCAAGGCAAGTTTTGAGGCAATAAAAGAGGCTATATCTCAAGCTCCGACTCTCGTCAATCCAGACTTCTCCAAGGACTTCGTGCTATATGCCTTTGGTGGTGGGGACACAATTTCTGCAATCCTGGTACAACAAAACAAAGGAGGATTAGAACAACCAGTTGCTTTCTTCAGTCAAGGCTTGGAGGAATACGAAACTAGGTACTCTTTCATTGAAAAGCATGTCCTTGCAGTAATCAGGAGCTTAAAGAAATTCAAGCACCTAGTCTCAAACAACAAGATCCAATTATTGGTCTCTCATGCGGGAGTCAGGGACTTCCTTCTAAACAAGGATCTGAATGAGAAACGTGCAGGATGGATAACTCGTGTCATGGAATATGACATTGAGATCAAGGTCACCAAACTAGTACGTGGGAAGGGACTATGTGAGCAGCTAGCCTTGAGTCAACAAGTTGAAGCAGGTAATGAAAAAGAGGCTATCTTGGTACTACAGGATGGTCAAGAACAAGAAAATGATGATGTGCCCACTCCTTGTTGGACTCAGAATATGATACACTTCCTACAGACAGGCCTATGCCCCCCAGAAATGAGCAAAGCAAAGAGGAGATACTTCAGATTACAAGCCATTCCATATGTGCTTGTTGATGGTGTTTTGTTTAAGAAAGACATCAATGGAGTTCTATTGAGGTGCATTGGGACAAATCAAATTAAAAGGGTGTTACGAGATTTTCACGATAGAGATTTTGGAGGACATTTCACCCCACGAGTAACAGCTCTCAAGATAATGAAGGCAGGGTATTATTGGCCGACAGTCTTCAGTGACTGCTATACATGGATAAGAAAGTGCAAGAAATGTGCACTCTTCACAGGCAAAGAAAGACTAGCAGCACTTCCATTGCACCCAATTCTGGTTGACCAACCATTTATGCAATGGGGATTGGACTTTATCGGGGTCATCAATCCAAACTCAAGCCAAGGCCACAAGTGGATTCTCACGGCAACGGACTATTTCACCAAGTGGACCGAAGCAGCAGCGCTCAAAGAAGCAAATGAGTCTAACATACTAGACTTTTATGAAGGAATAGTGACCAGGTTCGGTGTGCCGGCCACTATCATATCAGACAATGCATTGGCATTTATAGGTTCCAAGATTACAGAATGGGCTGTCAAGAATGGAATCTATTTGAGCACCTCTTCAAATTATTACCCGCAGGGTAATGGACAGGCAGAGTCCACGAACAAAAATTTGCTAAGAATCATCAGGAGGACTCTGGATGAAAATCAAAGAACATGGCATACCAAGCTAAAATCAGCATTATGGGCTGACAGAATAACACCAAAGAGGTCTACAGGTAATTCCCCTTACAAGTTGGTCTATGGAAAAGAGGCAGTATTGCCTATATCATTAGAACTGCCTACATTGGAGTTCATGAAGCAGTTGGAGTTGGCTGAGTTCGAACCAATGGAGGCTAGGTATGCAGAGTTGATGGAATTGGAAGAAATTAGAGAACATGCAGTTCAAACAATTGAGAAAGATCAGGCCTTAGTAAAAAGATGGTTTGATAAGAAAGCAAGAGCAAGGACCTTCCAGGAAGGGGACCTAGTTCTGAAATGGGATGCAGATCGGGCAAAACCAGGAAGGCATTCCAAGTTTGATGCCATTTGGAGTGGCCCCTACATGGTCACGGGATGTAAAAGTAGTAATGCCTTCCAATTGTCTACTTTGGATGGAGGAGAACTCCCGATTCCGGTTAACAGAATCTATCTTAAACATTGCTACTAAAAGGAAAAGGTTTACCCTTGTAAATATTAGCCTAGATTTCAATTCCTCTAAGTGCGTATGCACATTGTCTTGTTGTAGTTAGGTTTCTGTTTCCCTAAGTGCTCCGGCATAGGTTTTGTTGCTCTCAGGTCGAATTTCTACAGTTCAGCGTGCTCTCAAAGAAGAAGTTGCGGTATCAGGTTCGGGATCAGATATCAGGTTGGTCTCAAGGTTATTGCTTATGACTCCATGCCCAATGGATTGCTAAAAGGCCACTGATCTTCTACCTAGCAGGCAGGTGATCCCATTGAGTCACCAAATTGTTGTATATATCTTTTCCCCCATAGGTAGATATAGACAAGCAGGAGAATGGAGAAATCAAAGAAGCTCAAATCCCTGACATTCCCAAGGTGCACAGAAGTGGCGCACAGACAATGGAATGTCGACAGGGAAAATGGTGTGCCCAAGGCGCACAGAAGTGGCGCACACGACAGGGAAAATGGAATGTCGATAGGGAAAATGGTGCACCCAAGGCACACAGAAGTGGCGCACAACACGGAATGTCGACAGGGAAAATGGTGCACCCAAGGCACACAGAAGTGGTGCACGAGCATGGAATGTCGACAGGGTAAATGGATGTGCCCAGGCACACAAAAGGCGCACAGAAGGGAAAATGGTGCACGAAGTGGCACACAGCATAATGTCGACAGGGAAAATGGTGCGCCCAAGGCACACAGCACGGAATTTCGACATGAAAAATGGTGCCCAAGGTACACAAAAGTGGTGCACAGCATGGAATGTCGACAGGGAAAATGGTGCACCCAAGGTGCATAGAAGTGGCGCACAATGGAATGTCGACAGGGCAAAATGGTGCGCCCAAGGCGCACAGAAGTGGCGCACAGCACGGAATGTCGACAGGGAAAATGGTGCGCCCAAGGCGCACAGAAGTGGCGCACGACAATGGATGTCGATAGGGAAAATGGTGCGCCCAAGGCGCACAGAAGTGGCGCACGAAAATGGATGTCGACAGGGAGTGTGCCCAAGGCGCACAGAAGTGGCACACAACAATGGATGTCGACAGGGCAAACGGTGTGCCCAAGGTGCACAGAAGTGGCACACGACAATGGATGTCGACAAGGAAAATGGTGTGCCCAAAGGTGCACAGAAGTGGCACACGACAATGGATGTTGACACACACATGGATGCGCCAAGGCGCACCTTCAGGAGGCGCAACATTTTGAGCACTGACAGGAAGCAGACCCTGGCGCAGATATTCAGATGGCCATAACTTTTGACTGGGAGCTCGGATTCATGCAAGGTTGGAATTTTTGGAAAGCTTACGAGGTCCTCTGTCCAACTAACTAGATATCTTTAATTGGGTGAGAAAAAATTCTTAAAAATGCAAAATACAGTTCGCCACTTTTGGGTTCGCTGGGGTTCTCACCTACCACCATAATGAGATAGTTAAGTGCATTCTGGAGGTGGTTGGGGTAGATTTTTCAATTTCTCTCTTCTCCTCTCTTTTTTCCTATAAATTGTAAGGAGGGGCTTCTTTCTAAAGGTTGGACATTCTTGTTTTTCCCCTCCCTTCTTCTCTTTGGCAGGTGAACTTGTGGAGTTAAAACCTCCCATTTGAAACTATAATGCAACCTTGCCTCTTGGCATTTTGCAGTGTGTTGTATCAATCTTTGGAGAAAATTAATGCATGTCTGTGGATGATTCTCAACCCTCTCTGTATTCATTTGCATCCCCTTGATCTTTCACTATGAATCTGGCTATCTGTGCATGATCTTGCATTGCATTTTAATGGTCTATGTTTATTGGCAAGACAGGTGTTCTTCATTCCTCGGTGCATCACCTTTGTAGTTTAGGTTTTATTTTATGCATTTTCTTACCCTGTCTCCTTGGCAAGTTAGATTAGGTTTTTAGTAAACCCTCTGCATTTTCTACGTGTGCATCTGAACAGAGGAATAGGAACCGGCCTTCATCCGGAGAGCTTTTCTGATTTTCGCAAGGTCCCACACTTGGGAAAAGCTCCATGTTATGCAATCGTACTGAGGGTCTCAACCCATCGTGTTGCAGACATTCAGGAGTGTTGCGATTTGTCATCAACATCTCCCTTTAACTTCAAGTTGTATTGATCACTGTGTACAAGGTACATACCAACCAATTGAGCACTCCCTTGTTTAATCATAAGGTAACTTCTTGTTTCGTTGAAAATCAAATGTTTTATTTGCCAAATAATTGAGTTATTATGTTCTAGTGAGTCTGAGCATTCTAAACACATATTTACCTTATTCTCTATGCATACACCAAATTTCAAAGGACCCAACCTCCCTCCATCAATTTTATGAACAACTATCACATGAGTTATATAACCCATGGCTATTTCATCATCCCTGCTACAAGATTTGTGTTTGAGAATGACATTGTCTGTGACAAATATTTTCTACCTTTAGGACCTGTATTGATGGTTTTTTCACTGTCATAACTAAAATCTTCTTCACTCTTTGCATTGTAATCCTCTGAACCACTACATTTTTTTTCACTTCCCAAATTGTGGGGAATGGATGAATCTACATGCTTTGACAATTCACTCTCTTCCTAATCAACGTAGTATCCTTTAACATCTTCAAATATTTCAATTCATCAACTGAGAAAGGAAATTTTACTGTCCCATCCAATATTGTGTTAACACTGACAACAACAAATTCCCTTCCCACATCTTTGCAATGTAGTGTCTTCCTACTTGGATATACTCTTCCCTCTGTAACTTTAGTTCCTTTTGAAAACAATTCCACATGATCATCCTCTAAAAATGCAAAAGCCCCTCCTGCTGTAACAACATAAAATAAAAATTTTGCGAGATGATGGAAAATATATTAAACCATTGCATGGAAAATAAATTAAAAATTAACATGTATGTACAACTATAAGTATTTTCACTACACATAACACATGAGATGCAAACTTTTATAATTCAGTAAGGTTTGGAAATACTTCAAAATTATACATATAATTAAAATTGACATGAATATATTTATAACATGATTTCCAAACTATGATTGAACTTGACTCATTTGAATTTAATTAATGAGAAATAAATAGATGAGGTTTAATTTAAATGATGAGAAATAAATAAATAGAGGTTAAATAGAAGTTAATTAGAAACTTGATTGTTAACCACTTCATCCGAATATCTTCATCATATTAACATAACATATATTACTTTTACAAGAATTTCTCATAATTCACATATTCCACTGACTATGAGAATGAGCATTTTTCCATTTTAAATATTCTCATAAAAGGATATAATTGTCATTCATTCTTTATGTTTCACGTAGAAGAATTTTTCATTCTTCCTATATTTAGTTTATGAAAATGGGCATATGCCCATTCTCATCACAGTGATAAAAATATTCATTATATGAGAAACGGAATATCTGATTCTCATAACAATGATTAAAATATTTGTTTGTATGAAAATGGTTCATTCCCATTCTCATCACAATAATAAAATTCTTTGTTTGTATGATAATGGGCATATGCCTATTCTAACCATTCTAACTTATTGAAGAAATATTAAACTTAATTATTTTATTATCACTATAAATGATGTGAGAATGGTCAATCTGTTCATTCTAAAACAAATTTAAATATTACCTCTATTTTATTCTATGATTGTTATATGAGAATGGGTATATGCCCATTCAATACAAGACAAAAATGTTTGTTTGTATGAGAATGGACTTATGCCCATTCTGTCTAATGTATTACCTCAAGATAATACCTCTACGTTCTTCTATGATTCTTATATGAGAATGGGCATATTCCCCTTTAATATAAGATAAGATTGTTTATTTGTACGAAAATGGACATATGCCCATTATGTCTATGTTATTGCCTCAAGATAATACATCTACATATTTTATGATTCTTATCTGAGAATGGTGTATATACCCCTCAATATAAGATAAAAATGTTTATTTGTATGAGAATGGACATTATGCCCATTCTTTCTGTGTATTGCCATCAAGAGAATAATATTTTTTTTCTCAAAAAGGATTAAAAACTAATTCCTCTAAATGTTCTTCCAAGGTACTATCTCATTATTTAGAACATCTAATATTAACCTTTGATGTGATTACTATAAGTTATATAGTTTTTTATCAATTTCACATCCATATTATAGTATCAGTGATTTTAACACAAACACGTATGGTAGATGTAATTATTTTCAAGTACATTCAAGATATTTATAATGAAACTTGATAAATATCAAAGATACCCATATCAATAATATATTAAAAAGTACAACTCAAAGTTAAATGTGGCGAATAATCCAAATAAAAAAAAAATTAAATATTATGAAATATGGTATTAATACAAAATAATAGGATTGTCCTTTGTAAAAAATGAAGAAATAATAATATATGTTTTGTATCAATCTTTCTCATCCCCTCTTTCTATCTGAGTCGACATTCCCATCTAGAGTTCAAGGAGTAATTGAAGCAAGTAAATGATTCAACATTTGAGTGATTTCATGAAAACCATGTGGCATATATAGCTTCCCTCACTATCCCCTCTCTAGTACAAATTAGTATCAATTAATTTCAAAAACAAAAGAATAACCTAAAATATGGCTATGATAATGTTTAAAATTTATATTATATTTTAAATGTAAATAACCTAAATCATGACTATGATAAAGTTTAAACTTTATATTTTATTTTTTTTATATGTAATAAACCTAAAACATGGCTATAATCAACTAATACTTAAAATTTAAATTTTCTTTTAATTGTGCAATATATTAAACCTAAATCATGTCTACTATATTTTTTCCATATTTATATTGTTTTTGACCATGGAATAGCGAGACCATTTTAATTTGCAAATAAATTGTTTTCCACTGTTAATTTGTTATTAATTGAAAGTACTTTTTTTTTAATTAATTGAATGTACTTGTTTTTCAAACACTTCTTTGACCTCCCGTTGGAGGAAAATTGGTGAAATTAATGTCAATTAATTCACAGCACTCTGTGGCACTATAAAGAGAATTTCAAAAGCGGTTACTTTGAATCAATATCCTTTTGAGCATAAAAAATTCATCCTCTCCATTGTTAAAATTTTGTTGAAAGTTACTGCTTTAGAGATGATTTCTTAGTTTCTTAAGTACCATTTCATGAAATGACCATACAAGATTTGAATGAAATTTGAGGAATAAATTATTCTAACTCAAAGTTGAATTATTATGGATGAAGTGTACCATTTGGTTTTATTCCCTTAGATGTTTTGGGTTTAAAGATCTCATTTCTCACATTTGGTGTATAACAAGGTATTTGATTCTCCATTTTAATTTGTCATAGGTATGGGAGAGAAATATCACTTGCCCAATGTTTTTGCTAAATACATGCTGTAGATGTTAGCTAGAATCAAATTGGAATACTTCCAAGAGTAGGATGATGTTTGTTTTACCATAACTAGACTAAGAGGGGTTGTGAACCTCCTCCTACAAAAACTTCTTTCATTTACCGATCATGTGGGTACATTCCGCAAGACATTACACTGATTCATTATTAGAAGAAGAATTAACTTTTTTATAGTGAAGAAAAGTTTAACTTCTTTTCAAAAGTACATGAAATAAGTTTTAGAAGACACATGAAAAACATATATAAGTGGAAAAAACTTATGGGATGAAGAACATCAACCTACTATAAATTTTCTTAAAATCTAATTTGGGTATAAAAATAATGTCATAGTGAAGCACCATCTTGTATGATTGACCAACCCTGTAGTTTTAAGTAGAGCACTTCAACCCTACAAGGAAAGACTTGCATAGCGTTATCCCCTATATTTAGTGAAGAGGACCCACTCCACAATGAGGATAAAACCCCATAATATGAATAAGATTCTGAACTCAGATCATGTCCCTTATGATGATCTCTAATGTTTTTTTTTCCACAACTGATGGAGACCACTTCTAATCCTTCATGCTAAGACAAGGAGTTAACTATTTTGTTCCTACCAAACTCTCAGTGTGGGGTTCAACTCACCTAGGCATACGTTACTTCTTTCACAACTTGGAATGGCCTATTTGTCCAGATCAAGATGGGTTACATAGTTATGCAATCTCGAGATAAGTGATTCAACCTACTACGCCAAATTACTCGGTCGTTAAAATCATGCCTTCCGATACTCAGTTATGCGAGCTCACTCACTGAACTCAGAGGTCAGAGCTCACTCCCCCATGCTCGGCACCTGAGTTCACAAATGAACGCCAAAACATCGGTTTTTATATGCTTTTCTTGATTCAAAATCACTCAAGGTAGAGTTTCCCTCCTTCAAGTTTTCTAGGAGAGTTGACTTATCAAAATAAGTAAGGGAAAAAATTCCATACCAAGATGGGAGTGTCATGTGAGTAGACATTCCATACATGTCTGAACATGGGCCCAAGACCTACTCAAGCTTGCAGAAAATAAACTCAGTAACACCATGCCAAGCTAGGATGAGCTAAAACAAATAACACAAAAACCATAATTGGACAAGACAAACTATTCAGTCACGAGCATATGTAATATATCATGAACTTAAACATCATCCATGGTATGAATTAAACTTAGTTAAGTTGACAACTGAAAAAATTCATAACTCAAGCCCAAAGGCTCATAGCCGTTCACCAAACAACTATTTTCATACACCCTGTATTTACCTTTGGGAATAAAGATACACTCTAGCTATAAAATAAAATATGACATGTAGCCCACTCTCATTGAATACTTGGGAAATTATAGAAAAAATTACAGTTCAATATTGCTTATACCTTATAATGATTAGAAATGGTATACGCCCATTCTCATACAAACATAACAACTTTCCTCTTCACCATTTAATGGTCAGGTATTCGTGCCTAGAAAGCAATTTTACAAATGTTCAAGTTGGTTTGCACAGTTTCTGAAAATTTAAGATGAGTCTAAAAATGCCAACTCAATACGCTCAAAAATTAACCTTACTTTTCACTTTCTAGGTCAATTTAAATCATCATCTAATCCATTTTATGCACCAACTATCTCACTTTTCTAGCATGAGCAAACCTATCTTAAAAATCAGCATCTTTCTTCTCCACAAACCAAGTTGAATGGCATATCAAATAAAATAAAAAAGTCACAATCCATATAACGATAGAAATAAAAATTAATCATATTTCCATAAAAAATTATAACTCCTTCCAACTCCAAGTGGAAGGCCTTTAACCAAGCCAATATCTCAAACTACTTCTTAAGCCTTCTAGGACTCGAAAATTGACCTTGAGCTCAACTTGCTCATTCAAACCAAAAATAACTTACACACTTCACCAAAGAATTTAAACCCCTTAAAAATTATTTATAATAACTAATAAACCTTCACCAATAATTAACAACTCATAATCATCACTTTCCCTCATGAAGCTACTTGACACCCTACTGGATCAAACATGCCTCCAAATTTGAAATTCAAAGAGTAGGCCATAAATTCTTCATACCATATCAAAAATAGAATTTTGATATACCATTGCTAATATATCTAAACTTGGATCACAACACAACTTTAATTGAGTCCTAACTCCTCATGTAGCTCTTGCAATTCAAATATTACTACAATATGTTCCAAACTAGCCTAAAAAACTAGTCTTCATAAATAGGGCACACTTTTTCCCTTTGAATCTCAACCATGATCTAAAGCTATCATGTATATGTATAAAAACAATAGGGATAAACACAATTTCAATTTAGTTTTCAACTCCTTTGGAAATTATTTCCTTAAACCAAACTTCTTAAGAAACAAGCCTTATTAGGTAGGGCCCACATACATTCACATCTACGAACACACCCTTCTAGAAAGATGGAAGAGTCCTCTACAACATAAAAACATTACTTTGGAAAAAAAAATCAAGACAGGCTCAACATATATTCTTTAGAACATAACCTTATATTCATGTTAACAAGTTTAATAACCACATTACATTCATTAAGGCCATAACAGACCAATATAACAATGCATATCAGAGTCATGCATCAAGACCCTAAGCTATGTTTTCTGCATTATAAAAATGGTTACAGACCCATACCTCTAAATATGGCATTGTTTCACCTAATTCTAGATCGTTTCTTTGAAATATTGACGAAACAGATAGGGTAACGGGCATAGGAGGAATACCTATTTTAATGTTGGTTGATGGGTTATTGCACACGTATGACTTCCGAATCCATAGTTGATCGTGAGATCTTCCTTTTGGCTAGGAGGAACTACCTGTAATGCAAAGCAAGACCACTAGAAAAGGTTAAACAATATGTGCAATGAACTGCCTAGCATGTGCTAGATCCGGGAAGTGTGATACTTCCTAGATGGCTATCAGTCCACTGTTTTAAACAATTTAATTCAGTAAATAAAGTAAATCCTATTGTAATTTGAAATGATTTAGGTATCTCACTTAAAACACAATAAGAAATAGATATAATCTAATAGGGTATGTTAGAATAGGATCTGAAGTTAAAATAATTGGTTCTGGGTCTCTGCAGGTCTGACAGAGGTCTCAGGTAGATCACAAGTGAATGAAGGTGAGAGGGAATTAGGTGGATAGGTCACTGTTCTAGGTTGTATGGGCAAATACAGAGACCGATGTTGGTTAAGGGTGACCGATGGTGGTTAGGTGTAGTCGTTGTCAGTTACTATGGAAAATTGGGAATGCCACAGAACGAGATTTAGCTCTCCTTTGTGATTACACAAAGGACTTTGGTTGGTTGGGATGAGGTATCAGGTGATTTGGGTAGGATTTGGTGAGGTTTTAATGGGTATATAGAGGGGTTAGTGTTGGAGGAGGTCAATGGGTGGCGAGGTAAACAATAGATGATAATATAATGATGAAATGGAATGAACCAGAGAAGTATAACATTTACTTACTTGGATTCTGGTCATGGATGTCTGTAAGTGAGGGACGGAGGTGCTGATGAGAGGTTTGAAGGCTGCAGGTGATCACCAACTGAAGTAAAGATTCTACATGGGTTACATGTACATTCCTCTTTTCTTGGTTAGATCAGATCATTGTTGGGATGGTTGTGTAGGAAAAGATTCTTGATCTCCTTCCTTACATGCGTGTTCTCGCTGGAATGTGCTAATGTTTGCCAAATTTTCCAATATTTTCCAAACCTTATGCCAACCTTGAGAATAAGGTTTTTTTGGGGTTAAAAGGGTAACCAACGACGGTTCCATCTTAACTGGCGACGGTTAGGGGTAACCGGTGTCGATCAAGGCGGGATTTCTTAGGTTTACTAAACTAGGGAGATCCTCTTGATTTCCTTAGATCTCATGCCATTAACCCATGGATTATACTGGGAGCTTCTTGTAAGCATGCGGGAATGTAGTTAGAGAGAACGTAGGCATTGATTTTTTAGGGTTTAGGTAAGTCTTAATTAGTTATGGCAACTTACTAAGAATAGGTTTTAGGGTGAGTTGGCTTAGTGAGGTGTCTAGGTGAGGTGTATATGTGGATATTATTTAAATTAAGATATTTAAATGATAAATATGGTGAGGATAATGAATTAATTTAATTTGATTAATTAAATTAATATTAGTGAGGTGAAAGGGGCCATGGCTAGGTGAATGTGATGAAAGGTGCTTATTTGTCGAGGGACCAAAGGGGAGTGTGACCTAATTTTAGTGTCTAAATTTTGCCCCTTTTTGTTGTATAGCTTGTATTAGTAAGTGATGCTAACAAAAAATAAGATGTGGTTGCCCCATGTGTGGGTGAAGGTGATCCCCCTCAAACTAGGAACTGATGAGGCAGCAAGCAGAATCGGTGAGTGGTTTGATAAAAGGTAAATGTGATGAAAAGAAAGGTGGGCATGGGGGAAAAAGGGTTAAATTTCTACCTGGGTAATCTAGGGAATGGATCAAGGTCAAAGGTAGTAACAATCAAATGTACACACATGTATAAACTACAGCACGCTACCCAATTGAAGAGCAGGCAAACTCTACATTGTCTAAGGTCGATAGGTGTATCCAAACAAGGATGAATTGATTCCGGTATCCAAGGTATAGGATATGGTCAGGAAACACAATGTAGGTTAGGTGCAGGAAAATTTAGGTATGTTCCGGTACAAAAAAGGTAGGGTCAAGATAAATGGTCACGGCAATAGGCTAGGTAAGCTCATTAGGTCAACAACACAAGTAACAGTGCCGTAAGGTATAGCGAACACATGAGGTCAAAGGTCACTAGCAATGGGATAGATCCAAATATCTACATCGCGGAACGGGTAAGGCCAAGGTAGGGGTAAAATAATGAGTCTCTAAATGAGGACAAAGGGAGGTAGTAAATGATGAGGTCACGAAAGGTGAGGAAATGGGTAGGGTGAAGGTGGGGTGGGGTAAATGATCAAGGTGAAGGTTGGGTGGGGCAAAAAAGGTGGTAAGGGTAGGGTAAAGGGTAAAATTTACGGCAATGTGTAGGTAAGGGTGACCGATGCCGGCCATGGATAACTGATGTCGGTATAGGTCAACCGACTATGGTGAGGTAGGTGCTGAGAGATATTTATAGTTCTGATCACATACCGGCATGTGTGCCGAAGACAATGAGGACGTATGAGAGGTTTTGTATATTTCGAGCATATACCGGACTGTGTGTCAAAGAGATTTTATATTGATTCATTATTTTATTATATATAAGAGACCGGCCTGCGTACAAATGACTACGTGCTGACAATTTAGAGATGATGGAAACGATAAGATAACCATGTATTTTTTAGATACACATTGATTTATATGATGAGATACATGTTATTATTTGATTTTTTGATGTTTTTATGAGATTTTGATTTGTTAATGTGATATGGATGGAAAGTAGGTGAGTTAAGCATGATGGATTTAGGTTGATTTAGGCCTGGATCGAGTCAGGTTGGTTAGGCATCGATCGAGTCAGGTCGGTTTAGGCATGGATCGAGTCAGATCAGTTTAGACATGGATCGAGTCAGGTTTGTTAGGCATGGTCGAGTCAGGTTTGTTTGGGCATGGATCGAGTCAGTTTTTTTAGGCATGGATTGAGTCAGGTTATAGGCATGGTTAAGTCAGGTTATAGGCATGGTTGAGTCAGGTTATAGGCATAGATTGAGTCAAGTTATAAACATGGTTGATTCAGGTTATAAGCATGGTTGAGTCAGGTTATAGGCATGGATTGAGTTAGGTTATAGGCATGGATTGAGTTAGATTTGTTTAGGCATGATGGAGTTGAAAGTAGGTGAAGTTGTGATTCATTATTTTATGCAATGAATGACAATATGGGTCATATGTGAGATGTGGTATAATCTATGCATAGTGATGATAGATAAATGGTAGGCGTAATAAATATATGTTGTGATAATGTTTAAAATATGAAACAACTTGTTATGTATGTGGTTGAATTTCCAATTTTGGGTATAAAAGGGAAACTAAGTAAGGTGTGATATAATGTGAGGCACATGGAAGATGAATTTTTTAAGGTAGAGGATGGCTGAGCTAACCTCCAAGGGCCCCATGCCCTCGAAGTGTTGCCTACATAGTCCCAGCGAAAAAGGGACCTCAAGTCGATGTAGTTCTCCCATAAGCTAGAGAAGAATACGAGGAGGTATGAAAATGAGTTGGCAGGTTTTTGGGCATATTTTGGGTTTAGGTGTGTTAGGTGTGGGTAGATTATAGGTAAAATGATGTACGTGAGGGAAATTATGACAAAATAAGAAGATTACCCCAAAAGTAAGCATTGAGGACCAAGTCCTGTATAAGGTAATCAAAATGTAAACAAATATTGTTCAAAAGATAAGAGGGGGCAAGAAAGCCTAAAGATTAGGTAGGATCATATTGAGGAAATCACACCTTGAAAGAGGTGATGAACGTAAGACCCTAAATACATTACATGATTGACTATTCTTTGGTGAAAAGTAGTCACATGATCACCAAATGTCTAAGTTCCAAGAAGTCCCTTGAGGTAGTAGGAAATGTGAGTGGGCATGGTTTGAAGGGTGAAAAGTAGGTAATTTTTAAGAGCACCTAGGTCACAATGGGCAAGTCCATGAAAAAAGGTTATTGTTTTGACTTATAGTTGAAATAGACTGATCGATGTGGGAAGTCTATGGGATGAATAAAATTTGACTCCTTGAGGTCTTCGTGAAGCTGATTGATGCAAGAAGCTTTGGTTGCTATCATTTTTTTTAGATCTTTACATAGTTATCCTTCGAGGGAGCAGTCTATTTATAGCAGCAGTGGTTGAGAGGAAGATTTCCTTTTGAGGGAGTCATCTTTGTATTAGAAGTTTGACTCAAAGATTTTGGTCCCATGTGAGGTATTTGAAGTCATGGACAATACCAAGGTGGAGAATAAGACTCTTGTTCAAAAGGTAAGGTGAAACGACCATGGGATCTCATCTAAAGGTAGACAAAAAGTATCCATGAGAATCATGCTATGTGCAGTGCCGTGGTACACATATTCAAGAGAATATAACAATTGATGGGTACTCACATGATTCTTGTTTAATCGTTGGTGAGGTGTATGGAGTGAATAGTGATCAGGGGATGAGCACGAAAAGAGATAAAAGGTGAGGTAGGACTACAATTCAACAATAAAATGATCAAAGATGTAAGGCTTTAAGGGGCTCAAGTTCGGGTTTACCATCGAGTGATGATAAACAGTAAGCACTTGATCCATAGGTATGAGTCACGATGTATGGTCTAAGCCAATTAGTAGAAAATTTTCCCCATTTACTTTTTTCTACTTTGGTTACGTGTTGATTTTCTTTCAAGACAAGGTCACCGACTTGGAAGGTTCATTCATGGACATGTTTATCATAGGCATGTTTGATACGTTTTTGGTAAACTTGAAGGTGATTCAGAGCGTTAAGACGACGTTCATCTAATAACTCTAGATGTGCTAAACGGTCCTAACAAAATTCATCATCATTGAGCATGTCATGGAGAGAAATTAAAAGTGAGGGGATCTAGACTTTGAGAGGCAGGACTGTATCTATACCATAGACCAGAGAAAAAGGTGTGGCCGTAGTGGAAGTGTGAATACTAGTGCGGTATGCCCATAGGGAAAAAGGAATGTGTGTATGCCAATCCTTCCCAGTATCGTCAACCACTTTCATAAGAATTTTGTTTAAGGTTTTGTTAGTGGATTCGGCTTGGCCATTGGTTTGTGGGTAATAAGGCAATGAGAAACTATGCTAAATGCCGAAGGCATTACAAAGTTTTTGCACTATTTTGTTTTTGAATTGTTTTCCATTATCAATGATGAGACGATGAGGAACACCAAAGTGATAAATTATATGGTGGTTAATGAAGTCACATTTTTTCTTAGCTTTCATAGAGATGAGTGGTATGGCTTCCACACATTTTGTATAGTATTTGGTAGCAATGATGATCCTTTTATGGCGTTGGGAAGAATGGGGATTGATTTCTTCAACAAGATCCAAACCCCATTGAGAGAAGGGCCAAAGGTCATGGGTGACCTATAAGGCATGACTGGGTGTATGATGAAGCTTGGAATGTTGTTGGCATTTTACACAATGTTTGGTGTAGTCACAACAATCATGGTTAAGGGTCGGCCAGTAATAGTCCAGGTGAAGAATACACTTAGTAACATCAAGGCCACTAAAGTGACCTCCACATATGACATCATGAACTTCCTTAATGGTATAAGGAATTTCAGAACTTGTGAGGCATCGTAAGAGAATAACGTCAAAGCCATGCTTATAGAGGAGTTCCCTAGAATGGCGTAATGAGAGACCTTTTTAAGGAAGGCACGTTGTCCATTATGGGTGAGATCAGGAGGTAAGTTGGAGAGAGAAAGGTAGTCAAAGTATTATTTATACCAAAGGTCACTCAGGTCTGGGGGTAGCAGTTCCTATCGAGTAAACATCATGAGGTAAATAAAAAGGTGATTGGAGTCATTGTACAGTGACAAATATTATAGAATTGGAAGGTGAAGTGGGTATTTGGGAAGCTAAGCAGGCCATGGTATATGCAAACTTGTTGGTAGAACGTGGGATGGTTTGAATGGTGTAATGATCAAAGGTGGTCAAAAGTATGTCTACATGATTTTTATACTTTTGAAGTATCTCATTACAAAATTAGTACATACCATTGACATGGTTTATAACCAATTGAGAATTACCAAAGATGTTGATTGTGGCATCTAGGACATAGGCCACTCAGAGACCTAGTACGAGTGCTTCGTATTTGGAAATATTATCAGTACATTCAAAATCTAATTTGAAAGACAAAGGCATAGTTAACTCTCCAAGGGAATGAGGATAATACCAGCCCCACTCCCACACTGACACTTACAACCGTCAAAGAAGAGTGTCATTTGGTAAGGGTGTTCGTCTAGGGAAAGGGTAGCAATAGACTCATTTGGAAATTTAAAGTTAGAGGGTTGATCCTTGGAAATAGGTACATCAACCAATTGGTCAGCAATAGCTTGGCCCTTGATGGACTTTTGATAAATGAATTTGAGGTCAAGATCAGCTAAAAGCATAAGCCATCATGTGGCACACTGATTTTGATAAGGTTTGGCATACATGAAGTGTAAAGGGTCAGTGTTGGTCACAACATAGGTTCTTTTGTTGAGTAGGTAATGATGGAGTTTAGTGGTAATGAAAACTAAGGCTAAGCAAAGTTTTTAAGGGTGGTTTGTAACAGGTTTCATAGTCCAAAATAGTATGGCTTATGTAATAAACCACCTGCTCCGTGTGTTGTTCATCGCGATGAGTGAGCATGGCTCCCAAGGAATGATTAGTAGTGGATATGTATAGGTAAAAAGGTTGTTCAGCTTTAGGTGGAATGATTATGGGTGGTTGGAGAAGTTATTGTTTTAGGGCCTCAAAATCTTTATGACAATCATCATCCCATTTAAAGGAGACATCGTTCTTGAGCAGATGATGAAATAGTTAACATCGATCAGATAATTGTGAAATGAAATGGTGAATAGACTGCAACTTACCTTGCAGGCTACGGAGTTGTCTAGGGTTGGTAGGCAGAGGCATTTCAAGAATGGCCTTGACTTTAGTAGGTTCAACTTCTATACCATGGAGGGAAACAATAAATCCCAGGAGCTTTCCTGAGAGAACCGTGAAGACACACTTATTAGGCTAAAAACAGATGCAATATTTAATGAGACAATCAAAGATGGTTTTGAGGACGGTTAGGTGCTCAGAGCGGCATTTAGATTTGGCCAAGAGATCATCCACATAATCTTCCAAAATGTGATACATGATGTCATGGAAGATATAAGTCATATCCCGCTGATATGTGGCACCAGCATTTTTAAGGCCAAAAGGCATGACTCGATAGCAGAAGGTCCCCTAAGGGGTGATGAACGAGGTTTTGTGTTGATCTTTTGGGGCAATCAGGATTTGGTTATAACCTTGAAAAGCCATCCATGAGTGATAGCATCTCATGGCCAGAGGTAAGGTCAACCAACTGGTCAATACCAGGTAAGGGAAAGTCATCTTTTGGGTATGCTAGGTTGAGGTCATGGAAGTCCATGCAAATGCAGAGTCCCCCCTGTCACCTTAGTGACAAGGACAATGTTTGAAATCCAATAAGGATAATCAATGGGTAAGATGAAGGAGATGGAAAGAAGGTGTTGAAGTTCCTCTTTGACAAGAAGTGCAATGCAAGGGTGTATTTTCCTTAGTTTTTGTTTGATGGTTTTTTCTTCAAGACCGGTGACGATATTGTGGACCACTATAGTGGGGTTAATACTAGGCATGTTTGCATACGACCAAGAAAAAGCATGGTTATGATCTCTAAGAAAAGAATTTAATGGCTTTCCTATTCAGCAACATCTAAAGACTATCTGATCTTTAGGATGTGTGGGTTGCCCTGATTATGAATTTTGATCTCGATAGTCAATTCATTCAACATGGTTTGTGTCTCAGAAGGTAATGACAGATGAATATATGAGTCTTTTGCACCAAGGTAGGTGAGTATGGATTCAACATCTTGATATTGAACAACATTAATTGAAGGTGTATCGTCATCGATCATTTCAAGATACAGGAAGGGAAGAGTGGAAGGAGCCTCACCCTCACGTTGATAAGTCAAAGGCCCCAAGGAAATGGTGTTTATGAAAAAAAAAAACATTAGGAGGGATAGATTTAGGAGCCATCAACTCCATCGGTGAGGGTGGTGACGAAGGTAGAGTGGGTGAAGAATGTGGAGAATGGTTAGTGTCCTTAATGAGTTTAATGCTGGCCTATTTGGTAGGTGGTTCAAGAAAGCTGATACCACTATGATCATTATGTTTGTGGGTGGTACATGGAATAACGGCATGGTAGCCTTGTGCGTAAAATCCAAAACCAAAACCCTTCCACACACATCAGTGCCTGAAGGTGTGGGCAAAACAGTGATTGGTAAGTGATTGGAATTTAATAGAAAAGGGGTGAGTTTGTGACGGTGGTTCGGGTGTGTAAGTGGTAGTATCAAGTCCCCCATAGGTGATACTAGTACGAAGGTGAGGGGAACCATACCGGAGACATTCTCCTATACGGTGATCATAATCAGGGTGTTGGTGAATACTTTTTTACTCTTGTGGAGTAAGGAATGTGTTGACACTATATAGGCGGTACTCCCCTAGAGTGAGGTGTTAAAAAAACACCTTCTAAGAGATCGGTGGTTGGTATGTAGGTAGCTAGAATAAATGATGTGTTGGAGGTCAATGCGGAGGTGGAGTTAACGGATTAGGAAGCTAATGGGTTAGCTATGGAGGTTGGGGCAGTGGTAGGAATGGAGGAGGTATGGTGCGGTAGAAGAAGTGGCTATACTGGTAAGTGGAAGTGTAGGTGAAGAAGTATCGGTTGTGGAGGTAGACGGCTTAATAGGTATGAGCACATCTATTGGGTTGGTAAATCATGTTACATGTTTTAAAAGGTGATGGGTCAGTTGGAATGGTATAGGTGTCTCGTTTGTGTTCAAAATTTACACAACGATACAAAGTGGAAGGAACGTAACCCATGACACGAATCTAGGGTCTGTCAAGCAACAGGTTATATCAGAATTCCCCCCTCCAAGACGTAAATTAATTTTGGAACAGTGTGAGGGCCCACGCAAATGTGGAGGATGACAGTGCCTAATGTGGAGGTGATAGCGTCATTGAATGAATGCAACATGACAGGATGTTTATGCATGTAATTGTAAAGTATGCACATTTGAGTGAATGCATGGGATGAAATTATGTTAATGCTAGCGTCCCCATCAATCATCACACATCGTACCCATATGTCATTGATGTGGATAGAGATGAAGAGGGCGGGTTCTGGGTTATCATTTTAGTGTGGTGAGATCTCTTTTTCTAAAAATCTAAGGGTGAATACTTGGTGAATAGGTGGGGTGAAGATGAAGGTGGTAATTTGGTGAGAGAGGCTACATGATGGGGTGTGATAATGGAGGCTACAGGTGTAGGGTCATTGGGTAAAACTTCAATAGATTGAAGAACCTCCATGAGAGCTTGATGATGGGATTCAGAGGTTTGGATGAGGGTTTTTGATGTTGTAAGAAATTTTTAAGAGTCTTCTATGGCATATTTTGGAAGGTCTAGCACTCCATCTTTTATGAAATTCGAATTTGACCTTGGAAGCTAAATTTGGAGGCTTGTGAGACAAGTTAAACTTGTTCCACACCTCTTAAAATGATCCACCAACCATGCCTATGGTTTGGATGTTAAATGTAGGCATTTATAATGCATTTTGAAGTGAAAATATGTAAGTTTTAATTGCACTTCCCTTACATGTTTTAAATTTGGTCCTTTTGGAGTATGGGAATTTTTGGAGTATGTAAGTGATTTTGTCATTTTTATTTATTGTGATTTTGGTGAAGGATGTTGGAATTTCCTCTTGGGATTGAGGAAGGATGATGTGGCATCCCACAAGGATACACATTATCCCTCTTCCTCTTCCCTCTCCTTTTAAATCAAAGCTTCTTTCTCATTTGAGGTTGTTGAAACTTTATTATTTTCCTCTTGAGGGTGCATTTTTTGTTGCTATTTTGGAGCTTGTTATGGAGGAAGCTTGGACTCTTTTTGCATGTTTATACTTTTCTAGTTTTGGAATACACTTTGACATTTTGGAAAGCTTTGTGAGCTTAGAACAAACTTCTATTATGGAGAGGTAGGCATCTTGAGCTGCGTTTTAAAATGTTTTCCCTTCTCTTGCACACATGTTTAAATGGTGTTTGTGTTTACATTCTTGGCTGGTTTGGGTAGAATGCTTAGGGCATGGTGTAGGAGAAGGCTATGGGGATTTCTTATGGGGGGCATAAGGGATTGCCAATGGCACTGTTTTTATTGAAGAGGGATTTTGGGGTTTGGGATCCACCTTGGAAACAAAACTGTTTGCATTTCTTACTCTTGGTGGGGGCATAAGGGATAAACTTGCAGTGGGCATAAGGAGGGGTTGGGAGATATACGGTTTAGGGGTTGATATGTTTATTGGTGGTATACATTTTGGTGGATGCCCAATTCCAAATTGGGAGGCATAAGGATTTCCCCATAGTTCTTGCTCTTGTTTGCTTGCTTGATCAGGCCTATGTGTTGTATGAATTGTTTCAAATGCAGTCAAGAACTATTGTCCTGTTTTGAACTGTGCATTTTATTGATTGTATGCAATAAGAATGTTGCTTGTATGTGATAAAACCCTTTGTTTCCATGTGTTGATATTCATGTTCCATTTTCAATATGGTTGGGGCTCGGGGGCCAATGAGGAAAGGATGGATTCTCCTTTCTCATTAGATGTCTTGTGGCTGGGTGGAGAGCATTGCCTTTCCCCCTTCCTTGTTGTGATCAAGAATGAAAAGAAGAAGAAACTTGCATGCTGCTGATTGGAGAAAGAAGAAATTTATTGTTTGATAGTCCCTTTCCTTGAACAAAAGTCAATGTAACCTTTCCCACCTTGAGTGGATGAGATGTATAGTAATTGTAATGTGAAGTTATAGCATTGTATATGGAAGTTGAATTTGAATTGAGAAATGTAAAGAAGAATTATACTTGTCCTATATTTTTGGAAAGGAAATGTAAAAGGATATTATAAGCATCGTATTTTGTATTTTGTAATCAAATTGGAAGAGTGATAAATTGTACAACTATTATTGAAATATAAATAAAAGATTGAAGTAGTTTCAAAATTGGATTGTTATACTGGAATTGTTTTGTTGTCCAAGAATGATATCTCTGTTTTGAAAAGGAATAAGAAACAGTGTTGTTATTGTATGTATTGTATTTGAAAACAAATGAAAACAAAAAAAGTTGTAACGTTGTATTTGATGAAAAATGAAAGAATGCATTCCTTTCTCAAAAGTGTTTTTACCTTGTCTATATGCTATCTTCTCCATTGTAAATCTGATTTTTACTTGCAATGGAAATCTTTGTTTTGGAATGTTGAAGGAAGAATGCATATGGAATGAATGTCAATGTTATTTTCCTTGTAAGATGTATATTAAAAATAAAATCAGAAATGTAGTTTCATTTAGAATTGAATGGATGATTTAATAAGCAATGTATTTGACTAAGTTAGGAATCATATGCACATTTAAATGACAAAATGGAGGTTCCAATTTGATGAAACAGTTTGATGTAGTATACTTTCATCCTGGGTAACTCATATTTTTTATAAAAATGAACAGTTCATACTTACACTAAACGATAAGTTGTGAAACATTGAAAATTATACTTAGTACTACCTAAGGAACTCAAATTCACTATAATAGTCAATAATGAATCTCCAAAACTTAATGATTTTCCAATGGGAACTTGCACATATCATTTTTTCTGTCTATTGCTAGAAAAATGCAACCTCAAACAAATTTGACAATTTGACTTCACTAAAACACTCTAAACCCTCCCTAGACTGATCCTCCATGTCTGTTTGACATGTGGAGTGAAGGAGGAGTTCAAATTTAATCAAATTGGAAAGTTGGAAAAAATGTCAGTTACAAATTTAAACTTACAAATATTTTTTGCAAAAATGACCCTTAAATTTTCATCAAAAAGCAATTTTTATGTTTTTTGTCAAAGAGGGCCTCGAGAGCTTTCTGAAAAGTCCTCGTTTTCCAAAAACCAAGATTTTCTAACTCAAGTTATGACACTTTGAAGTTTTTGTGCCTTGGTGGGAAAATTTGGGAAAAATTTTCCCTTGCGGGCCCGCAACCGAAAAAATTTCCCATCAAAATTGCCCTTATAAAAATTTCAAAATTTTGGGCTCAGGAAAATTTTCACTTTTTCCCTCCGCTGGCCCGCAACCAATAAGAGGATGCCATGTGGTCCTCCGAAGACTGAGGCAGAGGCATGGATAAAAATTTACCCCCTTAAACTTTTTGAAAATTTTTGGAAAATGTTCCCTTTTCCCTCCGTCGGCCCACAGCCAATCAAAGGGCACCATGATGTCCCCTTGTGGCTATGGTAGAGGCGTGGGTTATTTTAAATCCCTTAGTTTTTATTTTAAAAAATTTGGGAAAAATTTCCATGTTGACCCCCACCGGCCCACGGCCAATGAAAGCATGCCACGTGGCACCTTGTGGTGGTGGTGGAGGTTTGGGAGAAATTTTTTTTTTTTGGGCCTTTGGGAAAAATTCTAAAAATCCTCCCATGGCCCCACAACTCTGCCTTCTCCCTCGGATTCCCTTCTTCGATAGGCATGTGGACCTATGCATCCTTTCTTTCCTTTTTTCCCCTCCGGCGCAAAGTGCCAAATCAGTCCACCGCTCTGCCCTTCCCTTTCCCCCTTTTTGCCTTACACCTAGACCTAAAATGTGTCCCTTAGGGACCCGTGCGGGTGTGCGGTGTGCATTTTTTCCTTGAGCCCACATTGGGAAAATTTCCCAATGTCAACCCTACAACCCGCCAAACCCGCCCAAGGTGCACTCCTCCTCCTCTTTGCCATGTGTCCCTCTGGGAAAATTTGACCCCAAGACTCTACCCACTTATATCTTGAGTTCTACAAGGAGTTAGGAGGACTTCTTTATATCACAAAAAAGGTGAGAAAATTTCCTATCAATTAGGAATGGGTTTAGGGAAATTTTGAAAGCGTTAAATATGAGAAAAATCTAGTTAAAGCTCTAAGTCTCTTAGAGAGCAGGCATGGGGTAAGATTACTCCTTGAACCTAACTGGAACATCTAACCCAAAATTTTCAACCTTGTAAACGTGTTATAAGTAGAAAAGAAAACTTGTGTTTTGGTAAGCAAGTTTTTTTCTAGAACATGCAAGTGAAAACTGATGTCTTACAACTTAGTTGTAGACACTTCTAATCAAAAAAAGTTATTCCATAATTTTTCTAAGCTAACCCTAGGTTATTTCTTTGGTCTCAAGTGGTTGTTGAAACGGGCACTATAGTTTTTGGTATCAGAGTGGTGGTTCAAAGGCTTAGACCATTGGGCACACTAGAAAACTTGAGACATGGAAACTTAAACCTAGCACACTGAAACCTAGAAAACAACTTAGCAAGAATTTGTATGTTTTTAGTAAACATGGAAGTTGTATAACTTATCAAATGAACTGAATCTCACTTTGGTCTGTGTAGGAGGCTCAGATGGAGTGATAGGAACATTCACAGAGACTCAAATTCACCACCACCACCACCACTGGATCAGGGTGTAGCATCCATTCTACCTCAGATTCTATAGACCCTTCAGGATGTTAATGCCACTCTACATAGAGGATTAGATGGAGGGCAGAAAGCTAGTCATGATAGAGCTCCTTCCATCAAGGGTCAGGTACCCCCCTCGACTTAGTGAGGAGCATAGAGGAGAGAACTCCCATGTAAAGTCAGCCAGAGTAGATTCACCACCTAGGAGACAAGATGACAAAGTTTCGGAGCATAGAGAGAGGTCTCGAAGCCCTAAGCTTAGGGATGAGCATGTAAAGAGACATAAAGGCTGAAAAACCATAGCAGTGAATCACATTAGGGAGATCCTAAAGCTTAGGCCCTCACATTACTTCAGGGGATACAGGTGGTTTTCAGGTAGAGGGCCTAGCTAGTGATCTTGAGTGGTTGCTTCAAGCTTTTTCCTTGTTCTAGCAACACAAAAGCTCATGTTGCGATCCATCTACTAAGGGATGGAGCAGGAGTATGGTGGAGGATAGAGGAGTAGAAGCTCCATGTAGATATAGAGACGGTGACTTGGGATCTGTTTGAGGAGAGATTCAGGAGTAGGTATCTATCACGGAGGTTCATCTAGTATAGGATTGACGAGTTCCATGACCTCCGATAGGTTTACCCTTTCAGTAACAGAGTATGAGAGTAGATTTCTAAATCTACTTCAGTATGTAGAGTATATGCAGGATGAGCAGGTGTGGATTCACAGGTTCATCTAGGGCCTGAATTTGGATATTGGAGGTGCTGTGCAAATTCATTTTCCATAGATTTAGTAGAGGCCGTTTAGAAGGCCTATATTGCAGAGGAGACTCAAGGTAAAACCCATCATGCTAGAGGACTGAGTTAGGATCCGTATTCAGTAGATGCGGGATGATAAATTGAGAGGACAAGCACCTCTCCCTCATGGTAGTCAGCATTCAGCACAGTCATCCTTTAGGCCATAGCAGTAGTAGTAGCAACAGAAACAGTAGTCCTGCTCACCATATAGACCTCCATAGAGAGCTGATGCATAGAGAGGTTAGAGTATGGGGCCTCCTCCTAGGGGTCCCTATCAAGACATAGGGTGGACCTAGAGCTCAGTCAATAGGAGCTTCCTAGCAGAGGCCACAAAACACCACAGCTAGATCATTAGGATCCACACCACATGCTTCTAGGGCACCTACTGGAGGTGTTATTCCTTGGAAGGATCAAGTGGTTACTTTGGATGTGGAGTAGCTGGACATTTTTGGAGAGATTGCCCTCATAACCCTAAACAAGGGTAAGGCACCATTTTTTTGAGCTGATAGTTGGTGACATTAGACGTAGCCACAGGAATCTATGCAGTAATTGAGAACCGCCAGGAAAAAGCACCAGAGCACAGTCATTGAGAAAATAGGTAGAATTGGTGATGTCCCTACCTCTGTATTGTTTGACTCTAGTTCTTTTGATTCTTTCATTGTGCCATCTTTAGTGGAGCAATGCAGGCTGGTGGCAGTTAGGCAAGGTCTTGGTTGGGATGTCGAGATGGCTTTTGGAGCCAAGATCTTTGTGGACTCCTTAGTTAAGGAGTGTGTTGTGGATTTGGGACCTTTCACCACCACTTCAAATCTCTGCATTCTTCCTTTGGGCTCGTATGGAGTCATCTTAGGGATGGATTGGCTATTTTGCACACAGGTCCAGGATGGATTGTTATCACAAGACTATAGCTTGTGTGGATGATTTAGGAGTTGAGTTAGTGATCTCGGGGGTCAAGAGACCCCTTTCTATTTGTACCATTTCCACTCTGCAACTTAAGTGGTGTGTGCGATGGGATTGTCAGATGTATGTTGTTACAGTCAGTAACAGATCAGAGGATGGGTCTAGTGGACCATCA
The DNA here is from genome assembly GCA_019776745.2 of Taxus chinensis. Taxonomy (NCBI): domain Eukaryota; kingdom Viridiplantae; phylum Streptophyta; class Pinopsida; order Cupressales; family Taxaceae; genus Taxus; species Taxus chinensis. Next base: position 851,712,362 of record CM034150.1, read on the forward strand.
CTAGATGATCATCCCATCTTGAGAGAGTTTTTTTATGTATTTCTAGGGGAGCTATTGGGGTTACAACCCCCACGTGAGATTGATTTTTATATAGGACCTAGTTCCAAGAGAAGAGCCTATCTCATGGGCACCTTATCGGATGACCACCTTAGAGCTCTGTGAGCTCAAGATACAGCTTTAGGGCCTTTTGGAGAAGGGCCTTATCCATCCTAGTGTATCCCCTTACGGTGCACTGGTGATTTTTGTGAAGAAGAAGGATGGATCTTTGCGGTTGTGTATTGATTACTACCAGTTGAACAAAAGTGACGATCAAGAATCATTATCCTCTTCCTCGTATTGATGATTTGTTTGATCAGATGAAGGGAGCCATGGTGTTCTCTAAGATTGATCTCAAGTTGAGCTACCATCAGTTGAGGATTTTGGAGGTAGACATTCATAAGACTGCCTTCCGCATGAGATATGGGCACTATGAGTTCACAGTGGTGCCTTTTGGTTTGACGAATGCCCCTACAGTGTTTATGAGTTTGATGAATGGGGGTATTCAAAACCTTTTTAGATCACTTCGTGCTCATCTTCCTAGATGAAATTTTTTATATACTCACATACACGTGAGGAGCATGAGGGGCACCTTCGATAGGTTCTCTAGTGCATTCGTGAGCAGTAGCTTTACGGGAACTTAGAGAAGTGTGCTTTCTTCTAGACAGAGGTGTAGTATTTTGGGTCATATCATTTCTGGGGAAGCTATCGCAGTCGATCCTTCCAATATTAGATCCATTATGGATTGTCCATCACCCACTACAGTGACCGAGGTGCGCAGCTTCATGGGTTTAGCAGGATACTGCCAGAGATTTGTTTAGGACTTCTCTCAGATTACGCACCCTATCACTTCCCTTTAGAGGAAAGAGAAGAAGTTTGTTTGGTCAGATAGATGCAAGCAGGCCTTCAGGAAACTGAAGGAGTGCCTCACTAGAACACCCCATTCTAGTATTTCCATGGATCCACAAGGTGAGTTCTTTGTCTTCACAAATGCCTCTTTAGTAGGGCTTAGAGATGTGTTGATGTAGGATGGTAGGTTTATAGATTTTGAGTTTCGCACACTCAAGGATCACGAGCTTAATTATCCTAACCCATGATCTTGAGCTTGTGGTAGTGGTGCATGCCTTGGGTTAGATGGAGACATTTCCTTCTTGGTCAAAAATTCACACTCAGGACAGATCATTTGAGTCTTCACCACCTCTTCATGCAGCCCAATCTAAACTCTCGTCAACGGCATTGGATGGGGTTGCTTTGTGAGTATGACATGGAGATAGAGCATGTGAAGGGAAAGGGAGAATGTGTTAGTAGATTCTCTCAACATATGAAGACATGTGGCTATGGCCACTACAGTGAGCACATATTTGCAGAGCAGGATTCTTCTGTAACTTCCTCTTGAAAACTTCTACATTGTGGCTTGAGTAGAGATAGAGTCACAGAGACCCCTTGAGGGTAAGTTTGATGGCTTTTCCTTAAAGGTAGATGGTCTTTCTCAAGCATAGAGGTAGGATATATGTTCCTAGAGATGGAGGCTTGAGGAAGGACATCTTGGTAGAGGCACATTGTGCACCCTATTCATCCCATCCTAGGGTGAAGAAGATGCACACTACCTTGAGACAGTTGTACCACTGGAGAGGACTTCATCGAGACGTGGCTCAATTTGTGTCATAGTGTTTAGAGTACCAGAGGGTTAAGGCCGAACATCAACATCCAGCCAGTCTTTTTTATCCTCATTGCCATACTGGAATGGAAGTGGGACACCATTTTCATGGATTTCATTATTGGGCTACCTATGTCGATATATCACCATGACGCCATTATGGTCACGGTTGATAAATTGACAAAAGTGGCTCATTTTTCTCTGATGAAGACCACTTATACAGCTAGAGCAGTGGTACACGAGTTTACTTGGATGAGATCGTCAGGTTACACGAGGATTGTGTGGAAGATCATTTGTGACCATGATCCATTGTACACTTCTCATTTCTGGACTACTATGTAGTATGTCCTCAGGACGAGGATCAACTTTAGCACAGCATATCACCCTGAGATAGATGGACAAACTGAGCAAGTAAATCAGATTTTAGAGGATATGCTCATGATGTATGTGATGGATCAGTAGTCTAAGTGGGAGAAGTATCTGTACTTAGTGGAGTTTTCCTACAATAATAGTTTCTAGAGTTCTATAGACATGGATCCTTTTCAAGCGATATATGGTAGAGAGTGCAGGACACCCCTTAGCTGGGACAGGTTGGAGGATAGAGTATCTCTTAGACCAACCCTTTTGTAGGACATGGAGTAGTAGGTAGTGTTGATTAGGTAGATATTACAGGAGGCACATGATAGGCAGAAGAAGTATGCAGATCAGTATAGGATTGATCGTGTCTTTGATGTGGGCATGAATGTGTTCCTTCGTGTTAGGCCACATAAGAGCCCTATCCATTATGGAAAAGGTTCTATGTTAGCTCCTAGATTCGTTGCTACTTTTGAGATCTTAGAGTGTATCAACCCTTTGGCTTACCATCTAGCATTGCCACCCCAACTTGTCTCGTGTACATGATGTATTTCATGTTTCTGTCCTTAGGAGGTACATTGCAGATCCTTCTCATATGTTGGACTGGACATCATTATAGGTGTAGGATCAGGGGTAGGTGTTAGTGGAGCCCGTCTATATCATAGATCATAGGACCCTAGGCCTTCGAGGTAGAGATATTGATTAGGTACAGGTGCAGTGGAAAAGGTATGATGAGACTATAGCCACTTGGGAGAATGCCATAGTATTACGAGTATAGTTTCCACATTTGTTCCAATGACTTCCAAGAGGAAGTCGATTCTAAGGGGAGGGGGATATAGTGCCCACTTCCCTTTGACACTTTTAGATACTGATTTTGATACTATTGATCATATTATGGATGCTATTATGTTTTGATTTAGTATGATGGTTAGATCATGGATTTTTATTGATCTAGATTCAGTTATTATGCATGATGGTTACTAGAGAAATTTTTATATGAGGCTGATTATATACTGTTTGACATGGACATAAAATATGGATGTTGATTTGGACTTATGACATTGGATATTTTGGCTAGACCTAGTATGATGGATCATTGATGATGATATAGTTGATTTAATTAATTAAAAATGATAATGTTGTATTCTTGATATTGTCATGATTCATATGATTAGATGATCTTGAAATGTTGTTTATATCTTTTTGGATGTTCTGATATGGCCACGAGGTTGAAGGGGGTATTTGCATTTTTACAGGTTAAAAATCACAACAATGTCGGGGGGACTAGAGACTAACTAGATTAAAATTCCGGGTGAATTCAACAAGGTCACCATGACAACTTTGTTGTATGTTATGTGTTGTGTTTTTGCTAGGAATTCCCAAGGGGGGATTTCCATTATATGTGACCATGTGATATGTGTTTTATTTATGTGTTCCTTTTTAATTATTTTTGTATGTATTTTATTTGTAATGTGATCCTTTTTTTAATTAATTAAAATGTGGTAGATTAATGTGATAGTGATATAGTTAAATTTTATTTAAATTAAATTGGGAAGTGGAATGTAATAAATAAAGTTTGTTGTTATAAAAATTAATTTCGTAGGAGCATGTAAGTGATGTTGTAAGAAATTTGTAAGAGTATTCTAAGGCATATTTTGGAAGGTCTAGCACTCAATCTTTTATGAAATTTGAATTTGACCTTGGAGGCTAAATTTGGAGGCTTGAGGGACAAGTTAAACTTGTCCCACACCTCTTAAAATGATCCACCAACCATGCCTATGGTTTTGAAAGTTAAATGTAAGCTTTTATAATGCATTTTTAAGTGACAATATGTAAGTTTTAATTGCACTTCCCTTACATGTTTTAAATTTGGTCCTTTAGGAGTATGGGTTTTTTTGGAGTATGTAAGTGATTTTGTCATTTTTATTTATTGTGATTTGGTGAAGGATGTTGACTTTCCTCTTGGGGTTGAGGAAGAATGATGTGGCATCCCACAAGTATCCACATCATCCTCTCCTCTTCCCTCTCCTTTAAATTCAAAGCTTCTTGCTCATTTGAGGTTGTTGGAACTTTTTTATTTTCCTCTTGGGGGTGCATTTTTTGTTGTTGTTTTGGAGCTTGTTGTGGAGGAAGCTTGGAGTCTTTTTTGCATGCTTATACTTTGCTAGTTTTTAGACTGCACTTTGACATTGTGGAAAGCTTGTGAGCTTATAAAAAACTCCATTATGGAGAGGTAGGCATCTTGAGCTGTGTTTTAAATGTTTTCCTTCTCATACACGCATGTTTTAAATGGTGTATGTGTTTACATTCTTGGCTGGTTTGGTAAGAATGCTTACGGCATGCTGTTGGATAAGACTATGGGGATTTCATATGGGTGGCATAAGGGATTTCCAATGGCACTGTTTCATTGAGGAGGGAGTTTTGGTTTAGGATCCTCCTTGGAAAAAAATTGTTTGCATTTCTTACTCTTGGGGGGGGGGGGGGCATAAGGGATAAACTTGGGGGGGGGGGGGGCATAAGGAGGGGTTAGGAGATATAAGGTTTATGGGGTTGATATGTTTATTGGTGGTATGAATTTTGGTGGATGCCCAATTCCAAATTGGGAGGTATAAGGAGTTCCCCATAGTTCTTGCTCTTGTTGGCTTGCTTGATCAAGCCTATGTGTTTTATGAATTGTTTCAAATTCAGTTGGGAACTATTGTCTTGTTTTGAACTGTGCATTTTATTGATTGTATGCAATGTGAATATTGCTTATATGTGATAGAAGCCTTTATTGCCATGTGTTGATATTCATGCTCCATTTCAATATGGTTGGGTCTTGGGAACCAATGAGGAAAGGATGGCTTCTCCTTTCTCATTGGATGTCTTGGTTGGGTGGAGAGTGTTGCCTTTCCCCCTTCCTTGGTGTGATCAAGATGAAAAGAAGAAGAAACTTGCATGTTGTTGGTTGGAGAAAGAAGAAATTTACTATTTGACAGTCCCTTTCCTTGAGCAAAGTCAATGTAACCTTTCCCACCTTGAGTGGATGAGATGTATAGTAATTGTAATGTGAAGTTATTGCATTGTAGATGGAAGTTGAATTTGAATTGAGAAATGTAAAGAAGAATTATACTTATCCTCTATTTTTGGAAAGGAAATGTAAAGGATATTATAAGCATTGTATTTTATATTTTGTAATCAAATTGGAAGAGTGATAAGTTGTAAAACTGTTATTGAAATATGAATAAAAGATTGAATTAGTTTCAAAATTGGATTGTATACTGGAATTGTTTTGTTGTCCAAGAATGATATCTCTATTTTGAAAAGGAATAAGAAATAGTGTTGTTATTGTATGTATTGTATTTGAAAACAAATGAAAAAAAAAAAGTTGTAACATTGTATTTGATGAAAAATGAAAGAATGCATTCCTTTTTCAAAAGTGTTTTACCTTGTCTATATGTTATCTTCTCCATTGTAAATCTGATTTTTACTTGCAATGGAAACCTCTGTTTGGATTGTTGAAGGAAGAACGCATATGGAATGAAAGTCAATGTTATTTTCCTTGCAAGATGTACATTAAAACTGAAATCAGAAATATAGTTTCATTTAGAATTGGATGGATGATTTAATAAGCAATATATTTGATTAAGTTAGGAATCATATGCACATTTAAATGACAAAATGGAGGTTCCAATTTGAAGAAACAGTTCACTCTAGTATACTTCATCCTATCAACTCATATTTTAATACAAATGAACAGTTCATACTTACACTAGACAATAAGTTGTGAAACATTGAAAATTAGACTTAGTACTACCTAAGGAACTCAAATTTTCTATAACAAGCAAGAATGAATCTCCAAAACTTAATGATTTTCCAATGGGAACTTGCACAGTCATTTTTCCGTCTATTACCGGAAAAATGCAACCTCGAACAAACTTGACAATTTGAATTCACTAAAACACTCTAAACCCTCCCTAGACTGATCCTCCATGTTTTTTTGACATGTGGAGTGAAGGAGGAGTTCAAATTTAATCAAATTGGAAAGTTGGAAAAATGTCAGTTACAAATTTAAGCCTACAGATAGTTTTTGCAAACTTGACCCTTAAATATTAATCTAAAAGCAAATTTTATGTTTTTTTGTCAAATAGGGCCTTGAGAGATTTCTGAAAAGTCCTCATTTTCCCAAAACTGAGATTTCTAGCTCAATTTATGACACTTTGAAGTTTTTGTTCCTTGGCGGGAAAATTTGAGAAAATTTTCCCTGCGGGTCTGCAACCCAAAAATTTCCCATCAAAATTGCCCTTAGAAAATTTTCAAAATTTTGGGCTAGAGAAAATTTTCAAAATTTTAGGCTCGAGAAAATTTTCACTTTTCCCTCCATCGGCCGCAGCTAATTAGAGGCTACCACATGTCCTCCGGGGGCTGAGGCGGAGGCGCAGATAAAAATTTACACCTTAAACTTTTTGAAATTTTTTGGAAAATTTTCACTTTTCCCTCTGTTGGCCCACAACCAATCAAAGGGCACCATGTTTCCCCTTGCTGCTATGATGGAGGCCTGCATTCTTTTAAATCCCTTAGTTTTTATAAAAAAAAATTGGCAAAAATTTCCATGTTGACCCCGCCGGCCCACAGCCAATGAAAGCATGCCACGTGGCACCTTGGAGTGGCGGCGGAGGTTCGGGAGGAATTTCATTTTTGGGCATTTGGGAAAAATTATAAAAATCCTTCCACAGCCCGCAACTCTGCCTTCTCCCGTAGATTCCCTTCTTCAGTGAGCGCGTGGACCCGCGCGTCCTTTCTATCCTTTTTTCCCCTCAGGCGCAACGCGCCAAATTGGTCTGCTGCCCCACCCTTCCCTTTCCCCTTTTTCACCTTTTTCCTGGACCTGACACGTGTCCCTTGGGGAGCTACATGGGTGTGGGCACATTTTTCTTTAAGCCCACATTGGGAAAATTTTCCAATTCACCCTGCAACCTACCAACCCGCCCAAGGTGCACTCCTACTCCTCTTGTCATGTGTCCCTCTGGAAATTTGACCCCAAGACTCCACCCGCTTATATCTTGAGTTCTACAGGGAGTTAGGAGTACTTATTTATATCACCAGAAAGGTGAGAAAAATTTTTATCCATTGGGAATGGTTTATGGAAATTTTGAAAGCTTTGAATATGAGAAAAATCTAGTTGAAGCTCTGAGCCTGTTAGAGAGCAAGCATGGGGTACGATTACTCCCTGAACCTAACTAGAACATCTAACCCAAAAATTTCAACCTTGTAAACATGTTATAAGTAGTAAAGGAAACTTGTGTTTTGGTAAGTAGGTTTTGTTCCGGAACCTATTAGTGAAAATTGATGTCTTGTAACTTAGTTGTAGACACTTCTAATAAAAAACAATTATTCCATAATTTTCTAAGCTAACCCTAGGTTATTTCTTTAGTCTTAAGTGGTTGTTGAAATGGGCACTACAGTAGTGAAGCAATAACTGAGGGTATTGGAGTTATGGGTGGTAAATATGCTATAGGTGTGGGTGTAAGTCATGTTGGGTGTCTGGGTAGGTTATAGGTTTGTGAGAAAGGAATAGTTTGTTGTGTTTTTGGTTTATTGATGGGTGGAGGTTTCTTGACCATGTGTGGAAGGTGAGATCCTAATATGGATGGGGCAACTACAGGTGTGATTGACGTAGCTGGAGTATGAGTTCTATGGGTTTGATGCTTCTTTTTAGGTGTCAGAGTAGGTGTGGTGTTATCTTTTGAGGATGTAGTTAAATCTAGTTTGATAGGTGGTTGAGTAAGGTTGGTAGTCGGGGTGACCCCTAAAGTGGTAATAGGTTTAGTCTAGGATGATGTCATAGGTGTGGTTTTTGGTGTAGATGTAGTTTGGGTTATGGGCAAGGGTGTATGTGAAGTTATGATGGGTGTCCTGGAAGGATTTGTGATAAAGGTGGTTGTGTTTGGTTTGATTGGTCAGAATACTTTTGGGTAGATAGTGGATGTATCAGCAAGTGACCTCTGAATCTGCGTTGAGACAGGAAGCAAAAGGCATCCCCATAGTAAGGCTCTATCCACATAATATAAGTGATCAGCCAACGCAAGAATGGCACGTATGTAGGTGGAGTTGATGAGGACCTAATGGCAATTCCTGTAAAATGTGTCTTAGAGATAGGAAATTGGCTAGTTTAAGCTTATGTGGGTAAGAGAGCTGAAAGTGGGTCTACAAGAATTTGGGTAGCAAATGGAGAATGCTCACCAAGAGGCAAAGCTATCTCAACTTGGTCTATGGCAGGTAGAGGAGATGATGGGAGATCCACTATAGGTGGAGGAGATGATGGGTGCTCCTCTATGGGTAGAGGAGATGATGGGTGCTCCGCTGTGGGTGGAGGAGGTACTGGGTGATCCTCAATGGGTGGAGTAGGTATTATGGGTAAAATTTCTCTAAGTGGAGAAGACAGGGGTGAGATGGTCTCGATGTTAGCAAAATACTTCTCCATAGGTGATGAAGGAGATGAAATATGTTCCTCTGCAGATGAAGGAACAAGGGAGGTTGGTTTTGATGCGGAAGGAGGAGTTTGGGCTAGGATTTCCTCTATGGAAGGAATGTGAGGTAATTGGGAGGTGACAGGTACATCATTAAAGATAGTGTGGACCTCACGGGTATGGGTATCATGAGTTGAGGTCTTACCGGTTTGATCAGATGAAGGAGCATGATTGGGAAATGGTTTCTTGAAGATGTGTAGGTTTTTTTGGGTAGGTGCATTAGGATTATCCATGGTTAACTCACCTTTCTCGAGCATTTATTAGACAATAATTTTGAAAGTGATGTAATTTCCGTCACTATGACCCTTTACTCGATGATAGTTACAGAAGCCATGTTCTTTATACCATGCGGGCATGGGCCGAGAAGGGTCAAAACCAATGTGTGGTTTTATAGGTGGAAGGGTAATGGCTCCGGCTTTGATAAGATTTTCTAAGATAGAAGAGTAACGTTCCCCAATAGGGGTGTATTTCCATTGCTCTCGTCTAAATTGAAAATTTTGGACAAGTGAGAGATTAGATGACGGGGTAGCCTGATTTGATGGATGAGCTAGGCCGGCCTTGAGTACCACAGCGTTAGCAATGCCCTTAGCTTTTGAGTAATTGGTTTGTGGTTTAGAAGAAAAAGAGGTATCATTCAACTTGAATGTTGAATTCTTATTCTGTAACTAAATTTTCTTCTCTTCGATGGCCCAAATCTCTAACTTTCACGCCATAGTGAATGTTTCATCAAATTTTGGAAGGTTTGGACCTGCAAGGTTGGTGAGATATGTCTAGCACAAGCCCGTGTGAAGAGCTCAATGAGTTTTGTTTGTGGCAGTTGGAAGGTGAGTTGGTTGATCAAGCTACACCAACAAGCAAAAAAATCTACGATAGATTCGTCCTCATATTGATGCATGGAGTATAGGTCACTCATGGTAACCTTCTTGACGATATTGATAAAGAAATGATCCAAAAAGGCTTGGGCTACCTAATTGAATGAGAATATCAAGCGTCTAGTTAACCCATTATACTAATCTAATGTAGGTCCAGTCAGAGACATGGGAAAATTTCTCAAGAGCAAGGCATCATCGTGAGCGATCAGATAACACCCATATTTGAATGACCGCAGATGATGTTACGGGTCTTCTTTGCTATTGAAACGATTGAATTTAGGCATTTCCCCATGCACGGGGTATGGGCGGATAGGAATGGATGGGTGGATGGGCTCGTTACAAATCTCGTCGTAGGTGAGAGTGTCGTGGGAGCTGGAAACTGATGCCTCCAATGTCTGCATCTTGTCCAACATCAAATTGATTAGGTTGTTGGTAAGTTACAATGATTGGGTGCCTCCTGTAGCATGAGAGGGTTGGTTTTGGGTATATAATGAGGGTGGCACTCCAGTATATGGTGTTGCCATGTAGGTTGATTGGGAAGAAGGTAGTGAAATAGGAGGTATGTACCCTGAGTGAATAATGGAGGAAATGGGGGGTTGTTGATAGTATGTATATGGAGGTGGAAGGGTCATGGTAACCCTAGTGGTAATGGGAGTTAATGATTGTGGAATGGAAAGGACCATGTTCTGAAGAGGGGTAGGGGTCACCGATACGAGAGGTGGTAGTGCAGCTACGGGTATGTGTGAGACATTAGGGGGTGGATGAGGTTGCGTTGTGGGTAGTCGTATCGAAGGTATGGTGGATATGGCATGGGTGCCATGAAGGTGGCAGACATGCAATAGTAATAGTGCGTATAGGACCTAGCAACGAAACGAATAGGGGTAAGGTAGATGTGGGTATCACTGAGCTAGATGGGGCCGATGCAGGAGGAGTGGGAGTGAGAGTCGAGGGGATATATACAGACATCTCGTATATCAACTAACTCTGAGGAATATTGAGTGGATGAGTGGGAAAGGTAAAACTACAAAGCAACAGGGTTTTGGTCAAGGAGTCGTGTAAACTCCTCATATCCTGTAGCAATAGTGATAGGCTGGATGGGATCCATGGCTAGTGATAAAATGGAAGGTGGTGAAGGACTAGGTGGGAGTGGTTGACAACTGGCGTGAAATACGAGTGTGCTTGATTTTCTTCAGGTCAGCACCATGTGAACCAATATTGATTAGGTATGGCTTCTTCTCTGTAAAAGACACAGAAAACAGTAGGAATAGGTGAATCTAGATGGGCAAAAAGTGGATTAGGTTCCAAATGGTAGTTGGAAATTGAAATAAGGTTAACTAATGTCTAGTTAGGGAAAACTAACGCCAGTCAAGGGTAACCACTGACGGTCAAAGGTAACTGCTACCGGTCACTATAGAAAATGGTCAGTGAGTTAAAAACTAGGTAGAAGGTAAAATATGACAGGTATGCCAAATCTGATGGTGTTTTAACAATGTCAATGGGAATGATGGTAGTGACAGGGACTGTGAAAAGAGGAAGAAAATGAATAAAATGTCCTTTTTGGAAGGTTAACAAAAGGACCTGGAACCGATGTCGGTTGGATATAACCAAAAACGAGTCAGAGGGTAACCGACAATAGTTATTATGAAATTGAAATAGTGATGATAGAAAAGTGGTTGTGAATTAAAATATGATGTAGAATCAAACCCAAAATTCTGAGAATGATGAAAATATGGTCCTAAGCACACTCAGGTTAATCCGGAATACACCAGCTGTGATGAGGAGAATGCAAGGATGAACAAGAAAAATGAAGAACACAATCTCTCACCTCAAAACGCAAGCCAAGTAGAAACACTAAGAAAAATGTGATTCCTAGGAGTTCCTTTTCTATTATGTTTGTTTATCTTATGTTATTTAAGGACTGACACATGAATTGTGAAATAGATTTTTTTGGTGAGGATGACTTTCATATGAAGAAGTAGATCTAAAAGGTGAGGTTTTAGGTATGTTATGATGGGGGTGGGCTTTGCTCTGAAGTATGACTCGATAGAGCAGCGGAGCTTTGGAGTACACTGTGAATCCTTAGATCAGTGTGATCACCTGATAGGCATTCTTCCAGGAAAGATGTTGTTTAAGAATGTTTTTGTTTTGAATTTGTGTGAGATTTTGGCAAGACTCAGAGAGAGAGAGAGAGAGAGAGAAAGAATGTGCTTTCTATGATTTGTTTATCAACCCATCAGCTGGTTATGACTTCTAACATATAGGTTTCCCTCAATTAATGTGAACTAATGTTGATAAAACAAAATGGAATGCACTTATTTTTAAGCCCAAATCAAAGTGTGAAGTTGAGATGACACAATAAGATGAAGAGGAAGAGGGGATGCTCTTTCACTATAATGCAGAAAACATGAACAAATGGTTATTTTTAATTACACCAAAAGAAAGGTTTCCTTTAGAGAAAATAGAAAGAAAAGGTGGGTTACCAAGGAAGAAAATTAATGTGTATGCTTTTTAGAAGGGAAAAAAACACACAAATTTTCCTAGGAATGAATGAAATGCATGTAACCCTGGATGGGTCCCACCTGGCGTGTTCCAAAATGTTTCACCTGATTCTAGATAATTTCTTTGAAGTATTGACCAAATAGATAGGGTAAAGAGCATCGGTGGAATACTTATTCAAATACTGGTTGATGGGTTGTTGCACACGTATGACTTCTCGAATCCACAGCTGATTGTGAGAGCTTCATTTTGGCTAGGAGGAACTACCTGTAATGCAAAGCAAGATCACCAGAAGGAGGTTAAACAATATGTGCAGTGAACTGCCTAGCAGTGTGTTAGATCTCAGGAAAGTGTGATACTTCCTAGATGGCTTGTCAATCTAGTGTTTTAAACAATTTAATGCGGCAATAAATAAAGTAAATCCTATTGTAATGTCGGAATTATTTAGGTATCTCACTTAAAACACAATAAGAAATAGATATAATCTAACAAGCTAGGTTATAATAGGATCTGAAGGTCAAGTGAACTGGTTCTAGATCTCTTTAGGTCTGACTTAGGTCTGACAGAGGTCTCAGGAAGATCACAGGTGAATGAGGGTGAGGTGGAATTATGTGGGTAGGTCACTATTCTAGGTTGTATGGGAAAATATAGAGATCGATGTTGGTTAAGGGTGATCGATGTCGGTTAAGGGTGATTGACGGTGGTTAGGTGTAACCTGGTGCCGGTTACTGTGGAAAATTATGAATGCCACTAGAATAAGATTTAGGTCTCCTTTGTGATTGTACAAAGGACTTTGGTTAGTTGGGATGTGGTACTCAGGTGATTTAGGTAGAATTTGATGAGGTTTTAATGGATATATGGAGGGTGGAAGTGTTGGAGGAGGTCAATGGGTGGCTAGGTAAACAATAGATGATAATATAATGATGAAATGGAATGAACTAGAGAATTATAATGTTTACTTACTTGGATTCTAGTCTTGGATGCTCTGTGAGTGAAGGATGTAGGGTGCTGATGAGAGGCTTGAAGGCTACAGGTGATCACCAACTGAAGGAAAGCTTCTGACATGGGCTACATGCACATTCCTATTTTGCTTGGTTAGATCAGATCATTGCTGGGATGGCTGTGTAGGAAAATATGCTTGATCTCCTTACTTGCATGTGTGTTCTCGCTGAAATTTTCTCTCAGAAGATGTGATATCTCTCTAGAATGTGCTAATGTTCGCCAAATTTTCCAACTTTTCCCAACCTTCTTCCAACCTTGAGAATAAGGTTATTTTGGGGTTAAAAGGGTAACCGATGGCAGTTCTCAGCTTAACCAGCGAAATGGTTAGGGGTAACTGACATCGGTCAAGGTTGGATTTCCTAGGTTTACTAAACTAGGGAGGTCCTCTTGATTTCCTCAAATCTCATGTCGTTAACCCATGGATTAGACTGGGAGATTCTTGTAAGCATGCGAGAATGTGGTTTAGAGAGAATGTAAGGCATTGATTTTTTAGGGTTTAGGTAAGTCTTAGTTAGTTATGGCAACTTACTAAGAAGAGGTCTTAGGGTGAGTTAACTTGATGAGGTGTCTAGGTGAAGTGTATGTGTGGATATTATTTAAATTAAGTTATTTAAATAATAAATATGGTGAGGATAATGAATTAATTTAATTTGTTTAATTAAATTAATATTAGTGAGGTGAAAGGGGCCATGGCTAGGTGAATGTGATGAAAGGTGCTTATTTTTTGAGGGACCAAAGGGGAGTGTGACCTAATTTAGTATCTATAGGCATCACTCCTATTGTTCTCCCTAATCCGAACCTAAAGGATCCTTCATTATTCCTACAGATCTTCGCCTATCCAGCACTATGTGAGGTTGCTTTTGGTGTGTGTCTCTCCCTCTTTTCTTATACCTGAGCATCTCTATATATAGCTTTAGTCTCCACCGCCATGCCTTCTTGTGATAACATGTCAGTTGCCAAGTGTCCATGTGTTCCTCCAATGGAGTATGATTCCTTTGATCTGAGCTCTCCACTCTTTGCAATGATGTATTTTTGGATCCTTCCATCGCATGCATGGAATATTCCCTTCTTAACCATATAGTTGTCAGGCTAGTGCCTTATCCACTCTGCATGCTAGATGGGTCATGCTTTTCTCATATGCTGTCGGCAACGTTGAATATGGCTAAGTCCCAAAAACCTTGTTTTTCCTTGCATGCATGACTTGGGTTCTTCCAAACCCTTCCAAAACCCTTTCATGTGTGCCCTTCTTCATATAGGCCCCGCTCACCCACATGCCTTCTTGTACTTAGCCAATATTCTGAGACCCAAAATCACCTCACACTACTCTTGTTCTCCATCCTCAGAAACATTTCTCTTCAATGAATAAAGAATGGCAAGCTCTGAATAGTGGGAAAAAGAATGAAGGAATGAAGAATTGTGAGAAAGAATGAAATAATGGGGAAAGTTAAAGAGAACAGTGCTTATTTTTGAAGGAGGAGAGGGAAATCCTTCCCTATTTCTGCCTCTATATTTTCCCAGGTGTAAACCTCACTCTACGCTTGCTGACAGAGGTCTCTAACTAGGGTGCTCAGCTCCTTAAAACTTAGTTCATCCCCTTTGGCACTCATTGTTTCAACAATACCCTCTAATTTTTGTCCTAAGTCATCAAGTGTGTCCATCCTGCGGGAGATCTAGGGGTATAATTCCTTTAGTTATCTTTTGATCAAGCCTCATAAGGTCTCGATAGCTTCTAACTTCTTCTCTACTTCAACCAAGATTTTATCCTTTTCTGCACTGTTCCCCTTATTCTTCTCTTGAAACTCCTTGAGTTTCATTTCATGTGTAGTGACCAAGATGCTTTCCAATCAATCTCTATCATCACAATTGTCATATGTAGCTTCAGCAACTTACATGGCAGCCTTTACCTCTGCAAGGAGTTTGGTATATCGAGTAATGATCTCGACAATCTTTAGTTCTTTTCTCTCTCTTGGCGCGACAGCACTTCTTCTATGTTCTCTAAGGTAAATGGCCACCTTTTTATCTTTAGGATGTAATTAAAATCCTCCAGAAACTACAAGGCTGATTCATATTTCTTCTTGAGTGGCGCTAGGTCTAGATTATTCAATACAATGGCATCTGTAATAATCTTGACCTTCTTAGAGACTTCGTGCACCTTTTCCTTCTCTTCCTTCAGTTTGTGCCTTAACTGTGCACTGACAAGATATTCTTGCTTCAATTATTTGTTCTTCTCAACGAGATCCTCCTTTTTCTTCTCCAATTCCTCCTCCAGGAATCTAACTCTATCATTTCTTCTAAATAGTTTGGCCTCAATCTCAACTGAAACCTTGTTGAGTGCGTTACAGACCTGATCATCTGACAATTGTTGAGCATTTACCATGGGATTTACTCCTTTTTTCTCTGGAACCTTCATCAACACTCCCTGACTTACTTTGAACTTAGGTTCATCCATATGGGACTTGAATGCCCAAGATAGCATCTTTCATGTTCATGGATATGCGATGTATTCATCAAATGAAGTCATATCCTGGAGTTGTTCTGTTGGCACGGTGCTCTGGAAGCACACGTAGCACCTTGATTAGATCATTAATGTAGACCATCCCTTTCCATTGTGTTGTTATTATGCCCTTCCCACCTGTTCCCATAGCCTTTAGGAAGCTTACCGCCAAATTGGGATTCCCACCCATGTTTCCATATTCTTTCCCAATGCTCTCTTCTTCCATTTCCTTCAAAATTTCATATGCGCTTCGCTCCAACTCCTGCTCCACCAAATCCTTAATGATGCCCATTACTTCTCTTTCCACTATTTTTTGTACTTGTTCCTTGGTGAGGTTTTGGGTTCCCTTATTTTTTGTGCTTACCTCTTCACCCGCCCCCTTGCCTTGATCTTCTACTTCCTACTCATCAATCTTCTCTTCTTCTTCCTCCATGGCATTCTTCTATTCATCTTCCTCCTTATTTGAGTCATGTATATCATATACTAGATGGTCTTTAGCTTCCTCAGGCTCATTATCATCTATGTCACCAATGTAGGCCTCTAATCTCTATTTTTCCTCTGAGTCTTCCTTTTCTGCCATCTTCTGCTTATTCCTAATTGGTGATTCTAGTATAGGATATTCTTCCTTCTCTTTCTCCTTAATAGGAGACATCTTCCTTGGTGATTCTTCATGTGTGAGGGGTCCTTCATACTCTGGAACCTCTTCTTCCAGGGTCTTTTCCTTTATTTGGGACTTCTTCCTGTGTGCATAAGTGTTGGGTTTAGCGATTGCTTCTGGCGCGCCCATCGATTGTGCAATTTGCACACTTGGTGCCTTCTTCTCCTACACCTCTTCTCTTTCCCTTTTCTTTAGCATGGCATTATTCCTCCCTATGGAGTCTTCAATAATGGATACATCACGCTCCATATAGGCACCTTTATCAAACTTAAGCCTTATGTGCAGATATACCCTAGTTGTAACCCTTCCAACAATCGGCAGCATTATCGGATTCATCATCTGTACTTCATGGGAGACATACTTCTCCACGTATGTATGCTTCTTAGGGTATATGATATTTTGGCACAGCTCACAGTAGTCTTGGTCTACCTCACTTAGGTCGAACCTTATCCTTTTGGCCTCCTTGAACTAGTTTACCCCTACTTGGAAGTAGTGCGCGGTGAAGGAGAAGGGTAGCTTGCACCATGGGCTCTTAGTCCTATTTGTCAATGTAAACCTACCAATGTAGAAATGTTGATAAACTACAAACTTTTCCTCTCCATCCATGAGCATGGGTAACTACTTAGGGATCCTCCATTCTTCCCCGAATACATCACACATTCACTTTTACCACTTTTCTAGGCATGCCTTGTGGGTGACCGTCATGGTTTCACAAGTGTATTTCTTAAACCTTTTCGTGGGTGAGGGATTGTCTTCTAGATATTCCCAAATGATCTTCTCTAGCCCATTGGGCACTCTAATCTCTGATAAGATGATGGTGAGGAGAATGTTGATGAATAGTATCTTTTCTCCTTCTTGCGCGTTGCTTATGATCTCATCCGCAATAAAGGTGGACAAGTTATAGATGGTCCCTTCTGAGATCTTCTGGCATACATTTAACCATTCCTTGTTTACTTGGGTCCATCTTTCTTGATCATCAAGCTTGGCGACCAAGCGCATGTTCATCCTCATAATAGGGTCTAGAATTTCTGTGATGTCAAATTACCAAGAACCCTTTTTGTATTCATAAGCCTCCACGGTTTCCTTGATGGCCTGCTTATCATCCAAGTTGTCATCTATGGATTCTCCTTCACAACTTAGGCCAGTGAACTTGGATATCAACTGAGGTGTTATGCGTATCTTGCGGCCCACAAAGTAGAAGTGGTCTTCATGTATGCGCAACATCAACCATTTATATACCCAATCAGGATTACCAAAATAAGGCAATTCATACATTTGCAATAGCCATGCCTTCTCCAACTTTACTTTCACCTTATCACTATATATTGGCATTCCATTTGGTGTCCTCTTGTTAATTGGATGAACCAGCTCCAGCACCATTTCTTTCTCTATAGTGCTCGTACGATGGTTGTAATTGCTCACAACCATTTGTCTCAAATGTTACACCCATTCTTTCCCTAGTAATACTCCATCTATGTACTACATTTCTACATACCATTCTTCAATGGAGCTAGCGATAACAACGGTTTGTTTTCTTTTGTGTTTGCCCTTCTATTTCTTTGGTGAAATGGTCACCTTCTTTGGTGTCATTCTTCTTGTTGGGTTAAAATTTTAAAACTCCTTGCTCTTCTCTACTACTCTTCTCAATTCTAAGGCTTAACTTCACAAATAAATCCTTCTCTTTTTGTTCCCTAGCTACCAAACCCTAACTAGGAAAACCCTTCCTCAAGATGGTGCACTTCAAACAAACTCTTTCCATGGCCATGTACTCCTTCCGCTTTGGTTTGTAGATCCACCCTAGTCACATAGTTATATTTCTATGATTCTTCTTCCTTCACATAAATCTCTCTAGATGCCCTAGTTCAAAAGAGCGCTTCAACTTCGTAATAGCAAAGTAAAATAATGACTTTACCAACCTCATATTTATATTTTTTGCTTCTCTCCAGCAATAAATAATATACCACCTACTAACGTACTTAGCATTAAATGTGGATTTTTCCACTAGGCTGACCTTAATTGCCCTTACCCACATGCCCAATCCTACGTGAAAAACCTTTTACAACCTTCTGGCGCACAAAAATTCAATCTTACCGAAGACTCTTACGCATGCGTCTACAACGTCAAAGTTACTTCTTCTCTCCTTTACCTGATTTTTTCTCATGCCTACCACATGTTGTTCCTGTGTTCTTCATTATTCATATGTGGTCTTTGTTACAACCTTCTTGACACCACAATTCATTATCCACCATTTCCCCTCACGCTTTATCAATCTTACGTGCTTCCTTCTACAGTGCCACTCAACTTTTACTATTGTCTTATACTTTACTTTGCACTACTCCACCCCATAGTAAAACAAATGTGCGGTCCTTTACACATACACAACTTTAGAAAAATAAAGTGGTTACTGGCGCACAAGGTGCAAAATGGAACAAAAAGAAAGGAACAAGAAACGAGAAAGGGAAACACAAGAAAAGAAAAATCGTAAAGGGAAATCCTAAGCTAACTGGCAATACTACCTTATTTACAAATACCAAGAAGACTTATTTATAGTAGGGCTTCAACCTACTTCCATTGAAATGACCAGGTAATCTCATCCCATCTAGTGCTTTTAACTGGAAAGTGCCTGAATCAAGGATGTACGAGATGATGTAAGGTCTTATCCAATGGACTTTCAACTTCCCCAGATGGCGTAAAAACTTTGAATCATATAACAACAACATCTGCCCAACCTTAAATTGTTTGTTTTTTATATGATGATCATGTCATGCCTTTTATCTTACCTTTTCTGTCTTCTGACACCATCTAGCAAGTGATCACCTTTCGTCTAACTACATCAACTTATCAATCCTCTCTTCCAGTGCTTTTTCATCATCCAACCTTCATGTGCACCCTATACGCAGCGATGGTAACATGAATTCAACTAGAAAAACAACCTCCGCACCAAACACCAATTGAAATGGTGTGGCCTTGTTTAACCTCTTGTAGTTTGTCCTATATTCCCATAGAACAGTTGATACCTTGTCATCCAAATCTTGTCTACCAACATCATAGATCTTATTCAATGTGTGACTTAGTATTTTGTTAAATGCCTCAGTAGTTCCATTTGCTTGAGGGTGATAAGAGATAGTCTTGCAATGGGCCACCATAAATTCTGCTAACAGAATCTTGACCATTTCATTGAGGAAATGTGTACCTCTATAACTTGTTAAACTTAAAGGACAACCATAACTGCTGATTATGTTCACCCATAAAAATATAGCAATTGTTGTTGTGGTGTAATCCTTTGTAGGCAATGCCTTTTTCCAACGTGTTGAGTAATCAATGCAAGTAATGATAAACCGTGAACTATTCCTTCATGTAGCTGGTGAAATTGGCCCTACAAAGTCAATTTCCCATTTTTCCAACGGTTTAGCACTGGCTATTGGTTGCAAGGGAATTTCATCTCTCTTTCCAAGTTTTCCAAGGCGCTAGCAATGGTCACAGGCCTTACAAAACTCAATACAATCCTGATATATGGTTTCGCACCAAATCCCTGCTAGTAAAATCTTTCATGTGGTATCATTTCCTACATAGTGTCCTCCTGTAATCCCACCATGTGCTTCCTCCATAATTACCATGCACTCATGTTCTAATATGCATTGGGCAGAACCTCATCACGGCCTAACTTATACAGGTCTCCATTAATCAACATGTAGGGTGCAGAATGTATTTCTAACTACTTTTTCTCCAGATCCTTCATCCCTTCCGGTGCCAGACATGTTTTCAAGAACACTGTGGTATCTTCCATGTCTGAGGGTGTGCATTGCAACCTAAATAGTGTTGCATCTAAAATGGTATCCTCAATACTTTTTGCATCCTCCCCTGAGTCAATCCTTGATAAGTGGTCAGGTCCAGAATTGATTTTTCCTGGTTTTACAACCACTGAGAACTCAAAATCTTGGAATAATAGGACCCAACGGTATATGCACCCTTGTAGAACGGGCTAGTTAACCAATTATTTCAATGCCATGTGATCTATATAAAATATAAATGGTGTTGCGAATAGGTATTGTCTGAACTTATGTAGTATGTAGATCATTGATAGTGTCTCGCGCTCAGTAGTTTTGTAATTTTGTTATGCTGGTGTTAACTTCCTGCTTGCAAAACACAAGGGGTGATCAACAATCCCCTCACTAGGTTGTGCCAGTACTTCTCTCATGGTTTTTCCTGAGGCATCAACATGGAAATGCTTATCCCATGAAGGAAAATGTAGTATGGGCATCGTGACAAGTTTATCCTTCAAAGTATCAAATGCCTTTTGCTTCACCTCTCCCCAATGAAAGGCACTCTTGTGCTTTAGTAATTCCTCTAAGGGCAAGGTGATCTTGGCATACCCTTTGATGAATTTCCTATAGTATCCCATATGCCCAAGGAATCCATGCACTGCGCTTTGACTAGTAGGTTCCCCTAATCCCAAAATAAATGCAACTTTGGCGAGATTCACTAGTAAGCCTTCCTTACATAAAATATGACCTAACATGGTTCCAAATGGAGTAGAAAGACACATTT
Organism: Taxus chinensis; assembly: GCA_019776745.2. Taxonomy (NCBI): domain Eukaryota; kingdom Viridiplantae; phylum Streptophyta; class Pinopsida; order Cupressales; family Taxaceae; genus Taxus; species Taxus chinensis. The sequence goes on from CM034150.1 coordinate 851,732,988, forward strand.
CTTAATGTTGAGGGATATCCTCAATTGTTGACATCTCTTAAACATCAGCCTCAAATTGTCATAATGGTCTTTTACTAGCCCATACACAGTCCAGTCATCTAGGTAAACTTGAATAAATTTATGGATGAAGTCCTAAAATGTTTAAACCACGATGCTCGAGAAAACAGCAAGTGTATTCTTCAATCCAAAAGGCATAACCGTGTAGGAAATAGTGGTGAAAGTTGTTTTTTTTGGCCTTCCTTTGCAATCCTAATTTGGTGATACCCTAAGAACCCATCCATGAAAGAGTAGACCTCACACCCACCTACTCCCTCCAGAATCTCTTTAGTAAATGGGGTTGGGAAAGGATCGATGACACATACTGCATTCAGGTCCTTGTAGTCAACACATATCCTTATTCTTCCGTCCTTATTGATATTGATGACCATTAGGCTTATCCATTTTGATTCCTCCATAGCCTCAATGATACCAGATGTTATAATGTTGTCTATTTCCTCCTTGACCCATATGCACAAATTCATATTCATCTAATAAGGCCTCTTCAGAATCAGGTGCACACCTTCCTTTAACTTGATCCACATATCCCCTAATGAATGGTGGACACCTTTGATTTCATGGTACTTGTGAGGGAACAAATCTTGGAAATCATGTAATAAATCAATAGCCTTTGAAACTTCTTTTTCCAGCTAATAGTCCCCGATGATAGCTTCATTAGGTTTTATCTCTATCCCAATGTTACCCTTCTTTTTTTTCAAGGGCTTATGATAGGCATGTACCTTCAGAATGGTTAATATCCAAACTTTCCATCTCTTCACCATCTACTACATAGACCATTTTTCCTTTTTCCTTTTCAATGCACGCACACTCAAGTTATATTTCTTCTTATTCTTCTTCATTAAGGTGCGTCTCCAACCAAGGCTCACCCACCAAATCCAGTAGCCTATCTTCTACCATAACACTATCTCCCATTCTAAGGCACTTGACAACTTGTAACACCTTATCCACTGATAGTTTGGTACTCCAATACTCAAAATCTTGAATGAGATCAGCCGTTAACTCCTGCCAATTCCCCGTCTGACGGCATGTCTCTAAGTGGATATATAATGCACATGCATAACCCTATAAGGTGGAATATAACTTAAGCACCCATAACAAAGGTGGTAAATCTTATGTGCCCTCCATCTAGGCCTTCTCACAAGCCTAGATATGGAACGAGGTAGGCTCCTTTCCATAATAGTCTTGGATAACAGTGGGCATGATGCTTCTGGAGAACCTTACAGAAAATGTGAATCTTACCTTGTGTCATTCTAGGAGACTCTCACGATGATTTTACCACCAACGCATTGTAGTCCTAATCAAGTTATAACTTAGCATACTTCTCCTTTCCCCCTCATTTTTCCACTGATCCTCCATTTCTCATAATAATTCATTAGAGCTTGCTCCTCCAGAGTATCTTGGTAGCTTATTTTATTCCCAGGCGTTTAACCGAGCTCACCTTCATCACCCTTGTTACAGATCCTCTCAACTATTGCCCAATCAACTCATAAGTCTTGTGCACCCAATTGTCACATGTTGTGCTAGTTGTATCACTCACTGACTGAGCATCTTCAAATTGGATAACCCCTTCTATAGGATGAATTATTTTAGGGTCTCTGAATGGAGCACACATAGATTCTCTTGAGGACTTCCTCTCCTAAGAAATCAATATAGGGTGTTGATTTCCCATTTGTTAAAGGGATAATCACCCTTTAATCCTTGTTCTTGAAATTGATAAGCCCCTTGTTAAAATGTAGGTCAACTTTGTTCTTATAACAACAAGGGCACCTAAGTAATGCTAGGAAATATCTGCCTCAACAAGTGCTAAGACTTCAAAGCCCTCGGTGAACTTGGCACCTTAAACAGTGATAATAGCATCTTTTAAGACTCTAATGGGCATTTCCTTTGTCTTTTTTTCCATATACAAAACATTTGAATATGGTTGTAATGCAAGTCTTCCCCTTTGATTCCAGGCAACCAAGGTAAGAACATTAACCTCCACTCCTATGTCAATGAGGATATTACTCAGAAGCCGGCCATTAACAATTGCATTTAAAGTAATCTCCTTATCATATTCAAGGCTGTGAGGAGGAAGGTTTGCATGCAAAACTTACCTTTTACACTCTTCTCTAGTGTGTGGTACCTTTTCCCGCAGCCATTCTCCTAGCAAGGGGATAATATTCTTTTTCCTTAACATCCTACATACTTCCTTGACTTCATCCAAGTCCTCCTTCAAAGCCTCAGCATTCTTCCTTTACCCCAACTTCTTTGACTTCTCCTTTAGGCATTAGATTTCCCCTTGCAAACTCCAAATCACATTTATGAGTCTCTTGATACACTTCCTTCTGATGAGTAGGGTCTGGATACTTCCCAGGTACCACTTCTTCCATAACAACCAGTTTTTGTTTTGGCATCTCCCTTACACATATAGCCTCTACTTAATTTGTTACCAATACAGGTTCTAATCCTAACTCATGCACCACTCTTGGCATCCATTGTGGGCCGGCCTTCTTTATACTCACCATCCTAGCACCTTTTTCTTTCTGGTGTTGTTGGCTCATGTGTTCAATAAATTCGGGGCACTCCTCATACTTATGTTTTTTCCACACCCTGAGCATTATAATAGGTTAGGACACTCATGCTTATAACGCTTTATAGACCCAAAATTATAGCAAGTTCCTCATTATAACTCACTTCTTCCTCTACCCGCAGTTACTATGACCATGAAATCCTCTATGAAAAACTCTTCCATGTGCTCCTCCATCTGTGTGCCCTTCATAGTAATGATCAGCACCCTTGGAACTACTTGTAAGACTAGTCTAGCACACACAAAGATCAATAGCATCATGAATATGGTTAATCATTCTGTAATCCTTGGTATTATGGGTCATAGAGGTATAGATCTTGCAATATCAAGAAACATTCTTGTAGATTATGCATTGTAGTATAGGACACCTATTTGCATCATGATCCCCATGGAAAATCTCGCAGTCTACCATCATGGTGTGTACCGACTTCCGAGGGAAACTATCCTTTGTATGCCCTTTCACTTCACAATCTAAACACCAAAGACCACTAAAAACCTCATGTGTTGAGTTCATAGACAACTTCTCCAACTACTTGTCCATTACAGCAATTTGAGACTACAGAAAAGGGCTAACACTAGTATCAACACTCTCAACAGCCTTAGCATACAGGGTAACTTCCAAGGCCTTGCACAGGTTCATGAAATTCTTATGTGATAGTGACCTTCTAAACATTGTTATCAATCCTCCAACAAACCATTAAGGATCTTGAGAAGGGTGAATGTCATAGGATAATTTTGATAATAAAGTCTTAAACCACACGTCATACTCTCACACACTCTTTGTCATTCCTTGTTGGATCTTCTTTAGAGCGTTGATGCTCTTCTACTCAAATTCAGGGATATGGAACTTTTCTTGGAAGGTGTTCTTCAATGCAGTGTAGTCTACCGCCATTTGATGGGGGTCATACTTCTGATAGCAACTATGTGCACGCCCTTGTAACATCATTGCAAACTGACTTTCCTTTCACTTCGAGGTAGTGATCCCTTTTGTGTGTCATAGAAATTCAAAATTTTAGACATGCTCTATAGTATCCTCAATAACCCTGTAGTCTGGTAAGTGTGAATACATCTCAAAAAATACTTGTGGAGGTGGTTACGGCTCTTGTCTTCCTGATCCAGAGCCTTGGTTTCCTCCAGTGTTCACTCATCCACTAGATCCATTGGATCCACCAGGTCCTGTTCCTCCTGACCCACAAAATCCTCCCGATCTTCTCTATCCACCAGGTCCTCTAGCTCCTATACCACCAAAACCACCTCTTGTAGCCAAAAAATGGCCAGAAGTGGTCGCGCCTAGTGTTCCCAATGTCCCACTAAATTGTGTTTCAACGGTTTGTGATATTTTCCCACTGCCAGTTGTGTGTCCTGCACCACTTCTAGACGTGATACCTAAACCCTATGTATTTTCACCTTGTCTAAAAATTCCTCCAAATACTAGAATGGCTTACGCAGCCATGGATGTCCCAAATGATATATTATATCTCCTGAGTGTAGATCAATTACTCCCACTAATACTAACTAGGTTAACAATACATCTCCCTTGATCTAGAAAACCAAACACCAGGGGTTGGTTGCCATGTGGTTCTAGATGCATGCCGAAGGCTCTCATTTCTTCATGCGATGAAATCTCATCATAAGTTGAAGGTGCTTCTCTCCTGCACTTTCCAAGATGGGGTAGCACAGAATACTCAGGTTCCACATCCTCTACATGAACCTTAACTCCTTCCCGCAATATATGCCTCCATATATCCATCACACTTTCCACCTCAATTTTTCTAGCCATCTTCTTTTCATGAGCCTCACTATATTTGAGTCATCTATCTTCTCTTTCCCTTTCAGCCGCAATATCTGACATCTTCCTCCACCCTAGCTTCCTCACCCAGTGCTCAGAAAAGCTTAGCCGACTATGAGAAATGCCTATAAACTTAGGGTAATGATCAAGATCTTCATAGCCAAGGGGATAACATGTAGAAATTATCTTCTGCGCTCCCTCAGAAACTCAAAATCAATAACTTCTGGGAAAGGGTACATAGAAATGGCATATTCTAAAGTATAACTAGTCAAGACACCTTTCCACCAGTGATCAACAACACACATCCAAGTCAAATCTACATCCTCTAGCCTCTAGTAATCATCTTGGGTCCATAAGTGCAGTCTATAATACCATCTCGATCTAGATGCATATGCTGAAAGCCATCCATATAGTTCTACCTGAAAATAGCAGAAGAACGTCTCATACAACTCATGGTACAAGTTCTCTTCTACCCATATTTGTACATCAAACGCAGTTGTAGTGTTGAATCTTTGATAAAATGTGTCCTCAGTGCACTTGAACTATGCTTCAACACTTTCCAAGGTCAAATGTTTTGTCATCACACATCACAGGGACCAAGATGTATTCCATTTATCACATCAAATTCAAAAAGAGGTCCCAGAAACGGAAGCAAGATGTAGTCATTTTTATACCCCTAGAACAACATTCTAATCACATGCATGTCGTCCTATCACCCAGCGGGTGCTGGGCACTCACCCAAGGCAAGCGCGGGCATCAAGCCCCTCCTTTATATGAGTCTTGTGATAATATATCCTTAATGACATATTTAGATGCAGGAAAGAAAAGAACCATGCATTCATTCTAAGAGCTTAGGATGAGTTATCATATTAATGCATCCATTCATATAACAAAGAGAAGTATCAATCAGAATATAGAACTAATTCATAACACAAAGGAAATGCACTAGGATTTATGCTCATGAACAACATATATTATTCATAACATAACCTTATATTCATGTTAACAAATTCAATAACCACATTACATTCATTAAGTCCATAACAGACCAATATAACAATGTAGATCAGAGTCATGCATCATGACCCTAAGCTACACTTTCCACATTAAAAAACTAGTTATAGACCCATCCCTCTAAATATTCCATCACTCCTACAGTTCTCCTAATCCCAACCCAAAGGATCCTTCATTATTCCTACAGAGCTTCACCTATCCAATGCTATATGAGGCTACTCTTGGTGTGTGTCTCTCCCTCTTTTCTTGTACCTGAGCATCTCTATATATAGCTTTATTCTCCACCACCATGCCTTCTTGAGATAATAGATCGGTTGCCAAGTTTCCATGTGATCCTCTAATGGAGCATGCTTCCTTTGATCTGAGCTCTCCACTCTTTACAATGATGTCTTTCTGGATCCTTCCATCGCATGCATGGAATATTCCATTCTTAACCATATAATTTTCAAGTTGACACCTTATCCACCCCGCATGCTAGACGGGTCATGCTTTTTTCATGTGCTACCTAGAACACTGAATATAGCCCAAGTCCTAATAAGCTATATATTAGGAAAAATAGATTAAATTTACTTTATTTTAGAATGGGTAGCTCTTCATTATCATTGTCTTCATAGGTATTAAATTATTCAATAAGTTTAATCGTGTATTGAACGAGAAAATATGAGTTCTCATATAGGATTCATAAAATAAGAATAGAGATAAAATTGAATTATATTTTGAATCACTAGCTACCCATTCTCATAGCCTTTAAAGAGTTACTAAAATGATTAAGTTCACTATTACTTGTATTAAAATAAAAAGAATGGGAAGAATGTCATGGAAACATCCTTTAATTGATTTCCTATAATCATGTCTATAGGGAAGGGCACAAGGTTGTTATTTACCTTGCAAATAGAGGTTAAATAGGTTAAGCTTTTTGTTTCATTGTAATGATTGAAAATCATTCTCTATTAGTATTGGGTATTGTTATATAAAATCAACCCCTCGAGGTAATTTTGATAACATGCATCAAATTCTTATAGTCCCGAGCAAGTAGAATTGATTCAAGGCCTAAAATCATGTTTTGGGGGTCCCTTTGGTTTCTCTCTAATTTCCCCATCCAAGGAAAAAATCCAACAAGTTAGATTGAAAAAAATCCAAAAAATGGGCTCATTCTGGTGTTTTGTGGAAAAATCAGACATTTTTGTCCCAGACGGTCTGTGGGAGAGTTGGGACATAGGTGCACGTGGGACATGAAAATCCAATTTTTCCACAATTCAGTGCATTGCGGGTGGCACAGAGAAATGTGTCTGACACGGTCAAGAAAAAAGTACGCGTGGGATGCACAAAGGTGAAAAAGCCACAAAAGGAACCATACGTTGCGGAGAATGCGGAGGTCAACAACCCTCACGGCCCAGTCAACGGCAGACGCGTGGGGACAAGGAAACCTGAATCAGGTGACACGGAGATTTTTGTCTGGGATAGCTGAGACATGCAAACCTAATTTTTCTGAAATAGCCGCAATGAAGAGAAAAAGTAAAGGTTTGACCCCCAAACTTCAAACGACCATAACTTTTGACTCCGAGATCCTATTTTCATAAAATTAGACTTTCTGGAATGATCACAACATCCTCTACATCACAAAAACTAGATTTCTTAATTTTGATGAGGGTATATATATTAAAATAAAATAAACATATTCAGCTCTAGTCAATTAATGCTCATTCCCATCAAATTATAGAAAATGCTTAGCAGACCCAAAATAGCTGCTCACACTCAGAAGGCCATAAATTTTGAATTTCTCAATGAAATTACATGAAATTGGTACCATTGGAATTGTTCCTCCAAACCCAATGCACAACAATTAATAAATTCTGAATTTGATGAAAGATATATAGATGTTTTTTAGAAAACGTGGACAAGTTCATAATAGTGTTTTATTGGTAGTTGGACACCTTCAATGAAGCATGGGCTGCCATATTTCACTGTTGCAAGTCATGGAACAGTATGGGGAGCCTTTTGCAAGCAACAAAATATCATTTCACTCCATTTAATACCTCTTACAAGTGGTTGAAGGACATATTTTAGGATTTCCATTTTCGCTCTCTCTCTTCTTATTTTTCTATAAATTGGAGTGTTGGGCTCATTGTAAGGGGAGGTAGTTTTGTTGTAGCAAATCTCTGTAAAAATTTCTTTATGAAGCCAATGTGCTACAAGCACTTGTATTGGACTCCTTGTATGGTGATCTAGGCCCTTATTTTGTAATAGATTGAACTGTGCATATCATGAAGCAATAAAATACAAGTTTATGGATGCACCTTCCCCTGCTATGTTTGTTTGCACTCTTCTTACCCTTTCAACCTTCATTACAAGAATATTGTGTCTATTTTTATGCTCTTGTAAGGACTCATTATTATTGTGCATGTATGAAATATTGTTGTGAATGCATTTTCCAGATTGTGGAGAACTATTATCACCCATTCTAGTATACATTTTACTTTTGTTTTTCACACATTTGAAGACTACTCTCACACCCCTCCTTTTCTGGTGTATCACCGCTTTAGTGTAGGCTTTCATTTTCATGTATTCTCTCTCCTTTGTCCCTTGGAAAGTTAGATTAGGAAAGATGTTTTTGCCTACATTAGATTAGATTGTGGCAAGTAGTTTAGGAGTAAGAACCAGCTTTCTCTGGAGGTCTATCTCAGAGTAGCAAGTCCCACAACTTGGAGATAGTACCCATGTTATCCAATCATAATGTGAGCTCAAGTATATGCACTTATGTAAACATAAGGGTGTTATGATTCGGTGATAACAGTTTTGGAATACCCAGTGGGAGAGAAAAAGTCTTCATTTTAGTTACAACGAGATTAATGTGCACTTGTTGTGGGTTTCTAGCTTCAAAGAAGCTTTTAAATTACACATCTGGCGACTCCAAAAGAGGTAGAATCCACTGGTTTCAACAGTCCAAACCTAGCAGATTTATGAGAAGAATTCAGACCAGATCAAGAACTAGGGAAGAAGGAATTTTTATCTATCTACATTTATCCCCAGATAGAGCAAGAAGAGGAAGAAGAGCTCAAAGGTCTCCATCTCCACCAAATAGAACCTTGTCAACACCTCCACCCGGAAGGCCTTTCGTTTAGTCAACTAGAGTTCTTCGACTAATCAGAATGGCACAACCAAATCCTTATGTCAACTTCACTGGAAGTAGCCCACTCACCCTGAACGCACAAAATCTAGTCCTGATTGTAGCATTAAAGAGCATCATGTATTTCACTGGGGAAAACCAAACTTCCCCTGGTGATCATGTCCAAGATATTGCGAATGTCTACAAAATCCATGAAGTCCATGAGATGGACATTATAGTCAAGCAACTCACCTCTTTATTCAAAGGGAAAGGTTCCCAATGGTTTATGAGCCTTAAGGCAGGCTCTATCCAAAATTGGAACCAACTATGCACAACTCTCCATAACTAGTTTACAGAGAAATATGACAACTTATCTTTGTTGGAGCAACTAATAACAATCAAGTGAGCCCCAAATGAGCAGCTGATAGATTTTAGCCTCAGATTTTAGCGGACCTAGGATAGAATCCCAACAGTAGTAAAGCCCACTAAAGAAAGGTGCCTTATACTTTCTTAGGGCTTTGAATTTTGATATTTCTTTGATGATTCAGTCAATGGGGGGCACAACCTTGCTTGCAGCCCATAGCCTTTCCATAGGGGTTGAGAAGCATTTGATTCAGGCTAGCAAAATCACTCCTAGACCATCCATGCCTCTATACCCTAAGTTAGGAAGCCCAAACACTATTCAAGCACCTACATTAGCTCCCATCCCTAATCCAAGAAATCAGAGTTCAACTGAAGCCTTTACCTCATCTTCTAGCACATCAAATGAGATCTAAGAGGTCATGAAGCAATTACAAAACTTGGGTAACGAGTTGGTGACACTAAAGAGGTAACAAGATCAAAATGTTAGATCATACCAGCCTCAAACTCAACCTAATAGACCTCCATATCAGCCCAATAGGCCACCCATTCAAACTACAAATCAGAATCAAGTCAAAACTTCTGCTAATAGGCCATTGCAGCCTTACAATCCCAATGTTCCATCCCCATCTAGAGCTTTAGTACCGGTGCAAAATAAAATGGCTCAGGAATATGACTGGTGTTTCCCATGTAATCAAGCTCACAACCAATCAGTGTGTTTCAGTGGTTATTTGAAGAAAGTGCTGATGGTGACAAAAAATAACATAGAACAAAAGGCAATCCAAGAAGGAAATCAGTAGTAGGAAGCACCTTAGCATGGGACATCCCCAAACAAAACTATGCTTGTCAAATGGCAGGATGAAGATTTTTGTGGTATAAATCAAACACCTTCTCAAAGTGTAGTATCCAATACACGCTCCAAGAAGAGAAACATTGGGGAAGGACAGTCATCCAACTCAAATGGTCCACAGCCCTCTATTACTCCACAAGGTGTTGGCAATCAAAGTGTAATTCCAAATGTGCAAGGTTAGCCCCAACCACCTTCTAAACCATCTCAAGTGTCGGTTGTAACAACTCAAGTGCTAGAGAAGAATGTGCAAGGCAAGGGGAAGCAAAGAGATAGCTCATCTTCATTCAACATCATTGAGTAGATGAAGAAAATTAATGTAAACATCTCTATGTGGGAGTCATTGGTTATCCCAGGACAGAGAGATCTATTGCAGGCTGCTATGGAAAATTGGTCAGCATCAAATCAGCCACCCAATCAACAAGAAAAATTTCTTACCAATGCAACTCAACCTGAAGGAAATCACGGAGGAAAATAAGGTAAAAATTTGAAGCCCCCTCCATTTTATGTCTCATTGATCATAGGATATAAGTTGGTACATAATTACATGATTACCTGGGGAGCAAGTAGCTCAGTCATGCAAAAACAAATAGCTGATCAGTTAGGTCTTCAATATGAAGCTATCTCTAAGGGTGTAGTGCAATTGGATGGGACAGTAGTGACAACGGTTGGAGTAATCAAATATTTGAGCCTCACATTTCACACGTGTCCCAATGTAATAGTGTTACAAGATGTGTCAGTCATATACTTGCCACCACTCTTTGCATTATGTTTGTCAAGAGACTTCACTACTAAAATTAGAGGCTATCTTTCAGCTGATTAGTCACACATGTTATTTAGAACAAGTTATAGAGCTAAGGCTATAATCAAATCTGAGCCTATTGTAAATTTTCACATAGAGCCCCATACACCAAGTCCAACCAATGCAAATTTTTCAGCATTCGATTAAGAGGATTATCCAACCAATCATGAAGCTGACACTAAGGTCAGATGCATTTCAAACTTAACTCTTGATGAATGGGAAAAAAAAAGACACATATTTGATCCATACAAAGAAATGGAGGAATCTGAGCTAGGAATTTATTGTTTACATGAAGAGAATCAACCTCTCCCCATCATCACCAAGCCAAATCACAAGGGTCGAGAATGAAGTATGGAAATTGTTCTTTGATGGATCAAGAAGTAGACACGGTGTAGGAGGAGGAGCTATGCTCATTTCACCATAAGGTACAAAGTATTACTCAGCCTTTTGTTTCTAGTTTTCTTGCTCAAACAACACAGCTGAGTATGAAGCCTTAATTCACGGATTACATTGGACAAGGAAGAAAGACATTAAAAAATTGTAAGTATTTGGTGATAGTGAATTGATTGTGAACCAAGTCAAAAGAAAAAATGCTGCCAAGAATGATTTGTTGAAGAACTACAAAAATTAGGTATGGAATCTCATTGAAGATTTTGAAGCTTTTAGCATCAATTCCATCCCGAGGAAGAAGAATGAAGCAGGAGACATACTGGTAGCAATTGAGGTTGCATTTAATGTTATAGAAAGTATCAAAAGTGAGAAATATTAGCCTCATATCAAATTGGTTGTGAGACCAGTTGTTCCAGATAACAACACAAGTTGGCAAGTCTTCGAGAATGATCAGAAAATTATCAATTTCCTACAAGAAGAAGTTGAGTTCTCCACCAAAAATCAAGACAAGCTAGAGCAGCAATATCGTGACCAAGTGGTGTAGCTGAGAACTAACAAATTACCAAAAGGAATTATAACCTTGGAGTCAATCTTCAACCCGAATGACCAGTTCCTGAAGGAGAAAGAAAATATTCAGGTAAAGGGTGAAGATTCATAGCCTATTTTAGTAAATGAAGGCAAGACATTGCAAATTGGCAAAGTAAGTACCCCACAAGAGAAATCTGAATTTCTTCAGCTTTGTCAAGAGTTCTCAGATGTCTTTGCTTGGAATTACAAGGATTTAAGAGGTTTCAACACAAAGTTGGCACAACATACTATTGAATTGGATCCCGAATCCAAGCCTATCAGGCAGAAGCAAAGGCCAATGAATCCCCATATTAAACCTCTCATGAGAAAAGAGTTGAACAAGCTGATTGAAGCTAGTATCATCTTCCCTATCAAACATTCAGGTTAGGTTGAAAAATTGGTGCCAGATGAGAAAAAGAAATGGAGAAATATGATTGTGTGTGGACTTCCATGATCTAAATAGAGCATCACTCAAGGATCATTATCCACTTCCATTAATGGAACAAATCTTGCAGGTTGTAGCTGGTTTAGAGAGGTTTTCATTGTTAGATGGATACTCAGGCTATAATCAGATAATGATGAAGGAAGAAGATCAATTCAAGAGAGCCTTCACTACAAAATGAGGCACATATGCTTACAAGAAGATGCCATTTGGACTTTCAAATGTTGGATCAACATTTCAGCAAGCTATGGATATGGCGTTCAAAGGCTTAATCAATAAGATAGTGCTGGTATACCTAGATGATATCATTGTCTTCTCAAAGAATGTGGCAGACCATCTCTTTCAACTCAGGAAAGTGTTTCAGAGGTGTAGAAGGTTCAGAGTGTCATTGAATCCTAAGAAGTGTGTATTCTTGGCACACGAGGGAAAAATTTTGGGCCACATTATCTCAAGGGAAGGGTTAATAATTGATCCTGAAAGGTTTGAATCCATCTTAACACTTCCATTTCCACACCACAAGAAATATCTCCAAAGCTTCTTGGGAAGGATAAACTTTGTCCATAGATTTGTGCCTAATTTTTCCACTCTTGTGAAGCCTTTAACAATGATGTTGAAGAAGAGTCTTGTATTTAAATGGACAGCAGAGGGCAAATAGAGTTTTGAGAACATCAAGTATGTAATATCACGAGATCTAACTCTTATCAACCCAGACTTTTCAAAGGACTTCATGTTGTATGCTTTTGGAGGATCAGATACAATCGCAACTATCTTGATACAACTTAATAAAGAAGGTTCATAAAAGCCCATAGCATTCTTCAGTCAAATCTTGGAAGATTACGAAGTAAAGTATTCTTTCATTGAAAAACATGTCCTTGTTGTCATCAAGAGTTTGAAGAAATTCAAACACTTGGTCTTGAACAATAAGATTCAACTACTGGTGTCTCATGTTAGTGTCAAGGAATTTCTCCTAAACAAGGATTTGAACAAGAAGAGAGTAGGTTGGATCACTTGGGTAATGGAATATGATATTGAAATCAAAGTGACCAAGCTGGTTTGTGGCAAAGGTTTGTGTGAGCACCTCACTTCACAAACAACCTGATGGATCAAAAGGTGAAGAATATGTTGTCCTGTTACTACAAAAATGATCAAGAATAGCCAATTAACAATGCACCCATTCCATGTTGGACTCAAGACTTGGTGCATTATCTCCAAATAGTTTTGTGCCCTCCACAATGGAATAAAGCTAAGAGGAGATACTTTAGATTACAATCCATCTCGTATGTGCTCGTTAATGGCATCTTGTTCAATAAGGACATCAATGGTGTTCTATTGAGATGCATATGGAATAGGTCAAGTTGAGAGGATAGTACATGAGTTCCATGAAGGATACGCAGAAGGCCACTTTTCTCCACGAATAACAGCTCTCAAAATCATGAAAGCTGGTTACTAGTGGCCTATGTTGTTCAATGATTATTACTCATGGATCAAGAAGCGCAGGAAATGTGCATTCTTCATAGGGAAGGAAAAGTTAGTAGTGTTGCCCCTTCATCTGATTTTAGTAAGATAAACCATTTATGCAATGGGGATTGGACTTCATTGGGGTTATCAATACAAATTCAATTCAAGGCCACAAGTGGATACTTACGGCAATCAAAATATTTCACCAAGTGGACTGAAGCAGTGGCACTCAAGGAGGCAAATAAATCCAACATCTTGGATTTCTATGAAGGGATATTCACAAGGTTTTGTGTCCCTACCACTATCATATCAGACAATACATTAGCATTCCTTGGCACAAAGATCACTTAATGTGATGTCAAGAATGGTGTGTACCTTAGCACTTCATAAAATTATTACCCTCACAGTAATGGTCAAGCAGAGTCTATGAACAAGAACCTACTAAGAATCATAAGGAGAAATCTTGATGAGAATCAGAGAACTTGGCACGTAAAGCTCAAATCAACTCTATGGGATGATAGGATCACACCCAAGAGGTCTACAGAAAGCTCTCCATACAAGCTTGTATACGGGAAAGAAGTAGTTCTACCTATATCACTCGAGTTTCCAGCATTAGAACTCATGAAATAGTTGGAACTAGCTAAGTTTGGGCCTATGGAAATTAGGTATGCAGAGCTAATGGAATTAGAAGAAATGAGAGAACATGCAATGTAGACCCTGGAAAAGGATCAAGCATTGATCGAGAAGAGTTTTGACAAGAAAGCTAAGGCTAGGATATTGCAAGCTAGAGATTTGGTATTGAAGTGGGATGTTGATCGTTCAAAGCCACGAAAGCATTCCAAGTTCAATGCCATATGGAGTGGTCCATATATGATCATTGAATACAAAGATAGTAATGCCTTCCAATTGGCTAAGTTGGATGATGAAGAGTTACAAATTCTAGATCAATGGAATCTATCTCAAATGTTGCTACTATCAGGAGAATTTCTCACCCTTATAAATATTAATTTAGACTTTCCATTCCTCCAAGTGCTTATGCACATTTTACTGTTGTTAGAATAGTTTTCATTTCCCTAAGTGTTGGTGTATATGTCCTATTTCTTCTAGTGTGTTTATGTTTAAAGTTCATCGAGCCCTCAGAAAATAATTTACAACAACAGGAGAATCAAATCAACAAATGTTTCAATGACTCAAGGATGCAGGTTTTCAAACTTCAGATCAAATGAGAAATTACAAGATAGAATCCATGCCCAATGGATTCCCATAGGCATCTGGCCATACTTCCTTTGGTAGGCATATAACCCCGCTGACTCACCAAAAATTTTATCCAAAATCCACCCCTCAAGATAATTTTAATAACATGCATTAGATTCTTCATTCCCAAGCAAGTAGAATTGATTGAAGGCCCAAAATCATGTTTTAGGGGTCCCTTTGGTTTCTCTCTAACTTCCCCATCCAAGGAAAAAATCCAACAAGTTAGATTGAAAAAAATTTGAAAAATGGGCTCATTCTAGTGTTTTGCGGAAAAATTGAACATTTTTGTCCCAGACAGTCCCCGGGACAGTAGGGATGTAGGTATGCGTAGGATAGGAAAAGACAATTTTTCCACAAGTCAATGCATTATGGGTGGCAAAGAGAAATGTGTTTGATGCAGTCAGGAAAAAAGTACACATGGGATGCACAAAGGTGAAAAAGCCGCAAAAGGAACCATACGTTGTGAAGAATGCAGAGGTCAATGGCCCTCATGGCCCGGTCAACAGTAGATGCATGAGGACAAGGAAGCCAAATCGGGTGACATGGAGATTTTTTCTGGAACAACCGGGACACGCAAACTCGATTTTTTTGAAATAGCCGCAATGAAGAGAAAAAGTCAATGTTTGACCCCCGAACTTCAAATGGCCATAACTTTTGACTCCGAGCTCCGATTTTCATAAAATTAGACTTTCTGGAACGAGGACAATGTCCTCTACATCACAAAAACTAGATTTCTTAATTTTTATGAGGGTAGATATATTAAAATAAAATAAAAATATTCAGCTCCAGTCAATTAATGCTCATTCCCATCAAATGACAGAAAATGTCTAACAGACCCAAAATAGCTACTCACACTCAAAAGGCCATAACTTTTGCATTCATCAACCGAATCGCATGATATTGGTACCATTGGAATTATGGCTCTGATCCCAACACATGGAAATAAATAAATTCTATATTTGATGAAAGATAGATATTTTTTAGAAAATGTGGCCAAGTTTAGAATAGTGTTTTATTTGGTAGTTGGACGCCTTCAATTCAGCATGGGCTGCCATATTTCACTGCTGCAAATCATGGGACAATATGGGGATCCTTTTGCAAGCAACAAAATATCATCTCACTCCATTTAATACCTCTTACAAGTGGTTGAAGGAAAGATTTTGGGATTTCCATTTTCCCTCTCTCTCTCTCTCTTCTTATTTTTCTATAAATTGGAGTGTTGGGCTCATTGTAAAGGGAGGTAGTTTTGTTGTAGAAAATTTCTGTAGAAATTTCTTTATGAAGCCAATTTTCTACAGGCCCTTATATTGGACTCCTTTCATGGTGATCCAGGCCCTTATCTTGTAATAGATTGAACTGTGCATATCATGAAGCAATAAAATACAAGTTTTTTGATGCATCTTTTCCTGCTATGTTTGTTTGCACTCTTCTTGCCCTTTCAACCTTCATTACAAGAATATTGTGTTTATTTTATGCTCTTGTAAGGATCCATTATCATTGTGTATGTTTGAGATGTTGTTGTGAATGCATTTTGCTAGATAGTGGAGAACTATTATCACCCCTTCTAGTCTGTACTTTGCTTCTGTATCTCACACATTAGAAGACTACCCTCACTCCCTCCTTCTCTGGTGTATCACCAATGTAGTGTAGGCTTTCATTTTTTATGCATTCTCTCTCCTTGGTCCCTTGGAAAGTTAAATTAGGCCAGTTAGTTTTGTCTACATTAGAGTAGATTGTGGCAGGTAGTTTAGGAGCAAGAACCATCTTTCTCTGGAGGTCTATCTCAAGTAGCAAGTCCCACAACTTGGATATCTAGTACCTATGTTATCCAATCACATCATGAGCTCAAGTATATGCACTCGTGTAAACATAAGGGTGTTGTGATTCAGTGGTAACAGGTATGATTTAAGAGTAAGAAGTAATGAGGAGACATGTTAGAGGTTGGATGATATAAGTGCTTGTGTTGGGTTTAGAAAGGAGATTTGGTATAGACAAGGGCTTGATAAAGTATGATCATTGGTTGTAGAATGGACAAGAAGGTTTCAAAATGGGTTGGTTTTATTGTCATTTTAATATAGAAACAAAAAAAATAGGCATTGTGAACTGGTTCATCTAGAACCAGATTCAACTAATGGGATTAGTAGAAGAGTTTCGATGATGCTAGAAAAGATAGGTATGTCATATCTATTTCAAAGTTTTAAAGGCCATAAAGAAGCCCAGAGAAAGTATTTTGTTACTCATTAGAAGGATGGTTGGGCTTGTATCAGGGATTTTTCTATAAAAAAAATTATGGATTTTATAGCTATAGTGGTTGGGATGAACAATGAGGGGAGGGATATTTACAAACCAAAGAAAAATGTAATAAGGAGATGGGAAAATTGTTGGTGGGTAAAGAGAAATTAAGACATCATTGTGCAGGTTTTGAGAGAGATTCTTTACTCTGATCCTTTCAATGAAATCACCCTACACTTGATGCAATTTATCACCTTGGAGGGTAGGTACAAGGTAATTTATGCCCACCATTTCCCTATGTTGGTATGCATTATAATTTCCCATTCTTTCTCAATCGTTCCCTGTACAAATCAATCAAGAATTTCTAAAAAGGAAAGTTTAAAATCCCTCTTCATTGGGGATTGATGATGGCCTTATTCCTTTTAGGTTCTACAAATTTCACCAAATCTAAGACAGTTTAGGGTATTTTTGAATGATGATGTAAAGCATGTTGAGGATGAGAAGTATATGGAGTAGGAGGATTATGAGGATTCCTCCTCTTCGGCTCAGATGACATAAAAGAATCTTTTATGTCGTCGATAAACATTGTAGATGTTGTTGGTAATATGGAGAGGGAGGTTTTGGAGGACCTAGATGAATTTTGTACTATAGTTGAATGAATGAATAAATTGAGGAAGAGAAGGGTATTGATATTGTGGTTGGTGTTTCTATGTCTGATATCAAAGGGGAACCTTCCAAAGGAAAAGAAAATGTGGAGTCTAATTGGAGTATGAAATTGGAAAAAATTTCCCTCAAGGTTCTACAGCTAGAAAAGAATGTTGATTCCCTCGATGAGTTTAGGGATAGGCCATGGTATGTACTTGTATGAAGTATATTGAGGCCTTGAAGAAAATTTGTACTTATCAAAATTCCATCAGAGAGGAACTGTCTAAGATTAAAAATATGGTTATGGATATTCAGTGGAGGCTAGTTAAACTAGAGAAGGGAAGAAAAAAGTGCAAGCTTAAGCTTTACCTCAACAGCTCAGAGGAGGACGAGATGGTGAAGGATGATATGAGGGACGTTATTGGAAAGGAAGAAAAAACTGTGGAATAAGAACTTTATATGAAAATTATAATTTAGAAACTACATTCTTATGCACAAAGTCAAACTCTTATAAAATGATAATATTGAAGTAGTGTTATTGAGTCTTATGGGTGTCCTTTAAGTTGCAATATAAGTGAAAATTTGATAATAATGTAAGACCTAGGTTATTCAAGTACAAGTATAGTATGAGTGAATATGAGATTAAAAAATTTATAATAATGAAGTAGCATTGTTGATGGTTTTGGGTGTCCATCATGTAGCAATCCGACTGAATAGATGTTACATTTGCATTTGGTATTGAAAAGATATTACATTTCTTTTTTGTATTGAATAGATGTTATATTTATATTTTGTATAGAACGAGAGTATGTCCTTTGTCATATAGAAAATACGAAGGAAGAAGATATTTCTTAATATATGAAAATGATAAAAAAAAAAATCTATTATAAATATGTGATAATGATAAGAGATCGAGTCTTGTATAGGAAACGTATAATAAGACTAGATGTTTAGAAGTATATGCCCATATCATATAAGAATCATCAAAGGATAATTGACACAATTTAATAATTTTAGAGTAAAAATAATGTTTGCATTCTCACAACCCTTATAGGAAAATATTGCTAGTGAAAGAAGATTTACAATGGGTTCAATTTTTTTTAATAAATTCCATTCTCATGAAAAACATACAATAATAAACCATTTCACATACAATATTAAGAATTATTAAGAATTGCATTATACTAGTTAGAATATCCCTAGATGTTTAGAAGAGGCATATGCCCATTCTCATATAAGAATCATAGAAGGATAATAAAGACACAATTTAGTTTATTTTAGAATGAAAATATGTGCATTATCACAACCTTACTTTATTTTAAAATGGGAAGTTGTGCATTCTCACAACCCTTATAGATAGAAAATATACTAGTGAAATAAGCTTTACAATGGGCAAAAGGCCATTCTCATAAAACATACAAGTTTAATTATGTTTTTTGTCATTATTAATAATTGTATTATACTAGGGACTATCCCATTCTATATCCAAGTGATGCACTAATACCCTTGAGAGGGATAAGACTTATGTAGTTATCATCATATAATATATTTATATGATTGTAAACATTTTTAGAATGGGTTGTGAGAATGGGAAGTTGTTTGTAAAGGCAATATTGAATATAAGCATGTTGAACCATAAATCAAGACCAAAATCTATGGTGCCATTGAGAGTTGTGCATTAATTTCCATTAATTTTTCCAATTTCCCTCAAGCAATCGATAGATGCTTGAACTTAAACAAGTACCTTCAATTAATAAAATGTGGTAATTGGCAATGTATTTGCAAATTAATGGTAACACTGAAACATGGTAAATTAAAAATAAATATTAAAAAATATTTAGCCATGTTTCTAGGTATATGATTCCATATGACAATTGAGATTTACCCATTCAATACAATAATATTGAACTTAAACATTTTAATACCATCTATAGAAATGGATATCTAACCATTCAATGGAAGAAAAAAAGTTTGTTTTATGAGAATGGGAGATATGCCAATTCTAATCATTCACTAATACAAGTGGAATATTGAACTTATTATTTTCAATAACTCTATGATAGACTTGTGAGAATGGGAGCCTTTCCATTATAAAACAAATTACATTTTACATCTATTATTCTTTTATGATTCCTATATGAGAATGGGAATTTTCTCATTTCAATAGACTATTTCTTCTTGTGAAGCACAAGATTTGAAGAAAATTTATGATATATTGTTTGATCTCTCCACTTTTTTTGTTCTTCCTTTCCACATTGGGCTCCTCTATTTCATTAGACTGCTTCCTTGCATGTGACCTATTTTATTTTGTATTGTTTATACTTTTACTTTTGGGTTCTCTCTTTCATTGGACTATGTTTTGGCTTGTGAACAAAAATTTATCAAGTAAATTTATGAGAAACACCAATCCATTCACAGGCATGAATTTATCTAACTCTTCTCTGTTGATTTATTCTAAGATGAAGAATATCATATGGTTTTCTTTCCCTTGCATGGTGGAGAATTTCCCATTATGCAAAATCTTTATTTTTATCTCTAATCTTATTCTATGATTCCTATATGAGAATGGGCATATCCCATTGTATATGCCCACTCTCACATAGGAATCATAACATAATAATAGAGAAAAAATTATTTCACAGTTTTAGAATGTAGTAAATTATATATCTATTCTTTTATGATCCCTTTATGAGAATGGTCATATGACCCATTCTCAAATAGGAATCATAGCAGAACAATAGAAAATTAAATTTCATCTATATTGATTCTTGTGATTTATTCGGAAATGAAGAATATCATTTGGTTATTTTTCCTTACATGGTAGTGAACTGGCCGTTGTAGAAAAAAGTAAATTTTATCTCTATTCTTCTATGATTCATATATGAGAAAGGGAATATGCCCATTCACATATAGGAATATATATTGAAGTAAATCATTTTGAGATATATATATAAAGGTTGTGATAATGGGGAATTTTCCATTCCGAAACAAATTAAATTTTATCTCTATTAATTTATGTGATGATGTATGAATTTTGTTTATGTAAAATATTGACTGTGAAATGATCTTATTTAATGTTGACATTTGTATCATTATTAGATGCTACTATTACCTTGTTTTCTATATTGATTATTGTGATGATGAATGACTTTTTTTCTTGCTTATCATATTTGTAGTTGTCTATATGATTATAAAATTAGGTAGTAAAAGTTGTTTTCCAAAAAAGATTGCATTATTACCTTGTTTATTGATATTATGTACTATGTAGATAAAAAGGATAGTTAACCATTTTGTAATCTTCATTTAATAATAATTCAACATGATTATGAGTTGAAAATTCATGTCAGTTCATTGAACTGACATGCATACAGTTTATTATTTTTGTATGGTATGCAGGAATCAGAGTAATCATTACAAAGTGATACATTGGATTTGATACACCTACAAATGTGGTGATATTGGGTAAGTGCCCATGCTAAACAAAGTAAACGTTATCTCTATTATCTTTATTATACTTATTCACATATATTTATGAACAATAATGGACTTTATCTTATGAATCCTATTAAAGAGAATAGGCATATGCCCATTCTTCATATTCTAATGTTATCTAGTTAATTATTTTTATGATATTTTCAGTTATCTCTAGTATGAACAATAATTGACATTTTTTAAACGATTCCCTTATGAGAATAGGAAAATGCCCATTCTAAAATAAATATTAAAGAGCCATTTTTACATATTCTAATTTTAGCAATATTAAACTTAATCTTTGAGATACCTCTATAACGGATGTGAGAATGAGAATATGACTATTGAATACAAGACAAAAATTCTCAACTGCCCACTCTTTAATATGTATTTAATGGCTTGTGAGGGGGCATCTTCCCATTTAATACAAGACAAAACATATTTGTTTTATTTTAAAATGAGCATATGCCCATGGGAATCCTATATGAGAATATAAGATTAAAAATGTGATGGTACCCATTCAATACAAAATGAAACAATTTTGTTTGCATGAGAATGGGCATATGTCCATTCTAAACATTGTAATACAAGCAATGCTGATTTTATGAGATTGCTCCTATTATTCCTATTTATACCTATTTAAAAATTGTGAGACTATTTAATCCATACTCTTCTTATTCTTCTTCTATTATTCCTATCTACCCAAAGAAATTATTCTATGATTCCTAAATGAGAAGGGGCATCTTCCCATTCAATAAAAGACAATGCAAAAAACTACATCAATTTCATAACTCTTTTAACAAGATGTGAGAATGGGTGCACATTCTAAAACAAAGTAAATTTGATTATTCCTATCATAAAGGGCATATGCCCATTCTAAACATTATAATACAAGTAATATTTATTTTTTTGAGAATGGGCATGTGCACAGTCATGATTGAATAATATTTGTTTTATGAGAATGGCACATTCTCATACAAGCAATATTGTTTGTGAATATCTACCCAAACTAAGGATTCCTATATGAGAATGGGCATCTTCCCATTCAATAAAAGACAATGTAAAAAATGGTCAATCAATTTCATACCTATTTAAAATCTATGAGCATGTATAATCCATACTCTTCTTTTATCATTCCTAATGCCCAATCAAGTCTTCTATGATTCCTAAATGAGAAGGGGCATCTTCCCTTTCAATACAAGACAATGCAAAAAAGCTCCATCAATTTCATAACTCTTTTAACAAGATGTGAGAATGGGTGCACATTCTAAAACAAAGTAAATTTGATTATTCCTTTCATAAAGGGCATATGCCCATTCTAATCAAGCATATGCACATTCTAAACATTATAATACAAGTAATATGTTTTTTTTAGAATGGGCATGTGCCCATTCTAAACATTCTCATACAAGAAATACTAATTTTTATGACAGTGGGCATGTGCATTTTCTCTACATTCTCATACAAGCAATATTGTTTGTGATTCCTATCTTCCCAAGCAGGTCTTTTATGATTCCTATATGAGAATGGGCATCTTCCCATTCAATACAAGACAATGTAAAAATGCTCAATCAATTTCATAACTTTATACAAGCTGTGAGAATGGGTGCCCATTCTAAAACACAGTAAAGGAATGAAAATAAATTCTACTATTTAAAATTCCCATTCTAAACAGGCATATGCACATTCTAAACATTATAATATAAGTAATTTTTTTTTTAGAATGGGCATGTGCCCATTCTAAACATTCTCATACAAGCAATACTGATTTTATGATAGTGGGCATGTGCATTTTCTCTACATTCTCATACAAGCAATATTGTTTGTTAGGTCTTTTAGGATTCCTATATGAGAATGGGCATCTTCCCATTCAATACAAGACAATGTAAAAATGCTCAATCAATTTCATAACTTTATACAAGCCATGAGAATGGGTGCCCATTCTAAAACATAGTAAATAGGAATGACAATAAATTCTAAAATGCCCATTCTAAATAGGCATATAAACACATTATTATAAACATATATACATACAAGTAATATATTTTTTTTCAGAATCATGTGCCCATTCTAAACATTCTCATACAAGAAATACTGATTTTATGACAATGGGCATGTGCATTTTCTCTACATTCTCATACAAGCAATATTGTTTTGATTCCTATCTGCCCAAAAGGTATTTTAGGATTCCTATATGAGAATGACATCTACCCATTCAATACAAGAAAATGTAAAAATGCTTCAATCAATTTCATAACTTTATACAAGCCGTGAGAATGGGTGCCCATTCTAAAACACAGTAAATAGGAATGACAATAAATTCTACTATTTAAAATTTCATGATTTCATTATTTATTATTGTAGGATAGTTTATAAAATTTTTATAACTTTATATAGGATGTGAGAGTGGGTGCCCATTCTAAAAACAAGTAAATATGTAAAAATTACAATGTATTTAAATTTCATTATTATAAAACATATATTTTTACATATATGTTTCATTATTCACATAGCTATTTAAAACATTTAAATGGGTCCAATAAATTCAAATATCTAAGCATATTAAAACATATTACAACATATTAAACATTAATAGGTGGTGATTTGTTAATGTATTATATATTCAAAATATTAAAGCATTAAAAGGTGGTGATTTGTTAATGTATTATATATTCAAATTTTGAATGTATGTACAAAAATAACACTATGTATTTTTAAATTATTCTAATAATTTTCAAAACATTTAATATGTTTTTAAACATTGGGATAATATGACATTCATTAAAGAAATTTAAGCATTAAAGGGTAGTGATTTATAATGGTCGGATAGATTCAAATTTTGAGACTTACAATATTAGGATACTAAAAGCATTTAATCATTAAAGGGTGGTGATTTATTATGGTAGGTTAAATTCAAATTTCAAATTTTTGGCACCATTTTTTAGAGGCAATTTTTCTTGGTCAATTACTATATAAAAATATAGATTTTGAATGGCTAGGGTTTTGATTTTTTTCTCTCTTACGATGAGTTTTTTTTTTCTCTGTTACGGCTGAGTTTTTTTCATTTAGATATTTTGTATGAGAAAGAAGAAGTTATGTGAAAGGATTTGGGCTGATTGGAAACAAAGATTATTGAAAAAGAAACTTGTTGCAGCGGTAATAAAAAAAGATACAGAAAGAGAATTGTGGTACTGAGTTTATCAAATCATTTTTTGCTTATGCGAAAGGATTTGGCCTGATTGGATACAAAGATTATTGAAAAAGAAACTTGTTGCAGAGGTTATTAAAAAAGACACAGAAAGAGACAGGTGGTACTTAATCTATCTAATCATTTTTTTCGCACCATAAACAGGTACGCATTTGAATGAAATAATTTTGATTTGTATATTTGGTAGCTGTTACATTTACGAATGTAAAGAAATTGATTTCTGTATTTGTTTGTTGTTATGTTTATGAATGGAAACAAATCGATACATTTTTCAGACATAAAAATAAACGAGATATATGGAAAAACAGTTCAGATAGTCTATTGTGAACTAAAATCTGTGTTTATACATTTTTTAGGCTTTAGAAGTAAACATGGAAAAAATGAGATATAAAAACCTTGGAATAGCCTACTCTACCATTGTTGTTTTCCCTTCAAGAAATATTGAAAAGTCTCCCTTGCAAAATCATTGTATCGGTGGCTATTTCTTCTTCTTTCTTCTGCAAAATCTTGTATCTTTGTATCTCTCCTGCTATCGGTAGCTATATCTTCTTCTTTCTTCTGCAAAATCTTTGTATCTTTGTATTTCTCTAGCTACATCTACGTTCTTTGGCTTTCCCCAAGTAAATCTCTGAATGAAAAAATATCAGTTGCAATAGAGCAAAAATCAAAACCTGATTCATTCAAAATCAATATTTTTATAATGTACTTGGCCAAAAAAGTGCCTCATAAAAAAGAGCGCCCAAAATTCAAAATTTGAATCAAACCTACCATAATAAATGACCAAATCTAAAAAAAGAGAGCCGAAATTTCAAAATTTGAATCAAAGATACCATAATAAATGACCATTAAGAGCCTTCCAAAAAGAAAGCACTAAAAATTTGAAATTTGAAACAATCGTGTTGGTATTATTAAAAATTAATTAATCAATAACAAGTAATAATAGAATTCAAAGTGTTTCTAATCAAGATATGATATTAGTAATTAATAGTACTATAATAAATTAGTATTGCTACTAATTTAAATAATTAATTAATAATATTATAATTAATTAGTAAAAAATTATCCTATCAAATAATATTAAATACAAGAATTATTATTACCAACAAACTTACATTACTATATTAACTAGAAACATATTAATAACATCTAATTATATTATTAAATTTTATAAATATAATGCTTAATTAATTATAGTGCATTTTAAAATTATAAAAATATAATAAAACTTTATAAAACTAATTAACGACATTAAACAACATTATTTATAAAAATTTAGAAATTAAAAAAAAGAATATTTATTTAACATATGATATTAGGATTAAAGAAAATTAATTAATTAACAACATTAATTAATAATACTAATAAATAAATACAAGAATTATTATTGCCAACAAACTTACATTACTATATTAACTAGAAACATATTAATAACATCTAATTATATTATCAAACGATAAACAATATTTTTTAAATAATATTAAAAAATATAATTAAATTTTATAAAACTAATTAACAACTTTATCACCATTATTTATAATGCTTAATTAATTATAGTGCATTTTAAAATTATAAAAATATACTTTATAAAACTAATTAACAACATAAACTCCATTATTTCAAAAAATTAGAAATCAAAGAATATGTATTTAACATATGATATTAGGACTAAAGAAAATTAATTAATTAACAACATTAATTAATAATACTAATAATTAAATACAAGAAATTAACAAATCATTTAATAATAAAAATAAATTAAAAACTTCATATCAATGGGTCTACTCGAATGGGCATGACATGAAGATGAAGTGGATTGTACCCCATTTGGCAATGAAAGGAAAATGATATGTTATTCTTCACATTGAGCAAGAGTTAGAAATATTCATTTTTTAACATTTTCATGAATGGATAATGTAATTCAGAGAGTGAGAGACCAAAAGCTAGAGAATACAAACACTATAAAGGTTGAGAAATGTCATGCCTTTCCATTGCAATCATCTTCCTTTAATACAAAATGGGGAACAATCCAATATTAATGTTTTTAATGGACAAATGCACATCATTCAATAAATGCCTACAAATTAATAGGGGCTAAAACTGAATACATAAGGCTTGATCCCCTTGAGATGGTCTTTAACAAAATGAATGTTAATTATGTCATCCACCCTTTAAATCTTGGCTCATTAAACAACTATGCCTGAGGGAATAATCCAAAGAAATGTTTCCTTGAATCAAGGATGGAACATAATTCCTAAATCCTGCATAAATATGTACATTCTAAACAAAATAATCTACATGCTTGATCCCCCTCGAGATGGTCTTTAACAAAATATCCTAATTACTCCAATATGCTAAAGTCTAACCCACTTGGTTAAGGCCGCCCAATATGCTAATGGGTATCTAAAAACCTATTTGCTAAAGCCAAAATGATCCTAATAACAAAAACTAATGAGCTACATAAGGCTTGATCCCATCAAGATGGTATTTAACAAAATATGTTAATTACTCCAATATGAGAATGGGCATATTGTCATTTCTAAATCAGATTAATACAACTATGAGAATGGGCATCTGCCATGTGTTTTTAAATGCAAATTAATACAACTATGAGAATGGGCAAATGCCATTTCTAAATCAATTTAATACAACTATGATAATGGGCATCTGTTTACCTAATGGATAAAACTATATTTCTAAATGGAAAAAATGCTACCATTCCTAAAACAAAATAATAGAACTACATAAGGCTTGATCCCCCTCAAGATGGTATTTAACAAAACATGTTAATTACTCCTATATGAGAATGGGCATCCTCCATTTCTAAATCAATTTAATACAACTATGAGCTATGAGAATGGGCACTTGAACCATTTCTAAATCAATTTAATACAGCTATGAGAATGGGCATCTACCCAATTTAGTAAAACATACAACTATGAGAATTCCAAGCAATAAAATGCAAAGGTTATGTATGCAACATGGCCGAACAAAATAATAGAATGGGATCCCCCTTCGAGATGGTATTTAACAAAATATGCTAATTACTCCAATATGAGAATGGGCATCTGCCATTTCTAAATCAAATTAATACAACTATGAGAATGGGCATCTGCCTCAAGGGATGTATTTAACAACAATTGGCTAATAAATATGAGAATGTTCTACATGCCATTTCTAAACAGTTAATTAATATAACTATGATAATGGGCATCCCCCAGAGATGGTCTTTAACAAAATCATGTTAATTACTCCAATATGAGAATGGGCATCTGCTATTTCTAAATCAAATTAATACAACTATGAGAATGGGCATCTACCATTTCTAAATCAAATTAATACAACTATGAGAATGGGCATCTACATAGGCTTGATCCCCCTTTCTTTAAATGCAAATTAATACAACTATGAGAATGGGCATCTGCCATTTCTAAATCAAATTAATACAACTATGAGAATGGGCATCTACCATTTCTAAATCAATTTAATACAACTATGAGAATGGGAATCTTAATCAAATTATGTAGTAAAATCAAATATTTAATTAACTATGGTGCATTTTCCATTCCTAAAAAAAATAATAGAACTACATAAGGCTTGATCCCCCTCAAGATGGTCTTTAACAAAATATGTTAATTACTATGAGAATGGGCATCTACCATTTCTAAATCAAATTAATACAACTATGAGAATTAACCATTTCTTAATCAAATTAATATAATTATGAGAATGGGTATCTACCATTTCTAGATCAATTTAAGGGTATGTAGTGCAACACTTGGTAGAGCTAAGATGCCCATTCCTAAAACAAAATAATAGAGCTACATAAGGCTTGATCCCCCTCGGAGATGGTCTTTAACAAAATATGCTAATTAGGAAAAATATGAGTATGGGCATCTGCCATTTCTAAATCAAATTAATATAACTATTCCTAAAAAAAATTATAGAACTACATAAGGCTTGATCCCCCTCAAGGGTATGTAGTGCAGCACTTGGCAGAGGCATAACATGTCTCCGCCAGGGATAGTCCAGCCTAAACAATACAATTGTATTCAAGATAAAATGAAAAAAATGTTTGTTTGTTTGTATGAAAGAATGAAAAATGGGCATCTGTCTACTCGAATGGGCATGACATGAAGATAAAGTAGATAGTTCCCCATTTTGCAATGAAAGGAAAACCCTAGATGTTATTCTTCACATTGAGAAGAGTTAGAAATATTCATTGTTGTTTTTCATGAAAAAAGAGAGAGACCAAAAGTGAAAGACTAAACAACAATTAGAGATAGAGGCTTGATATCCCTTTAAGGGTATGTAGTGCAACACTAGGCTCTCTAACAGGGATAGTCCAGCCAATATGATACAATTATTAAGTCTATAAAGGCTATCAGAATGTTTTTACACTATAATTCTTCTTCTAATATGGATCCTCCTTCCATTGCAATGGTCCTCCTTCCATGCAAAATGGGGAACTACCCAACAGTAAATGTTTGTTTGTTCGAGGATGGAAAAATGCCCATATTTCTAAATAGTCCAATACAATTGACAAAAAATATGGCCAAACCAAAATGTTAGAATGTCTAGAGAATGGGATAATGTCTATTCTCATTATTACGAGTGGTCCAAGTCTTGTTTTAAAACAATTACCTTTAATTAATAAATACATGGTGGTAAACAATATATTTGCATGATGGTCTCGATATGTCATGGTCTTAAAAAATATATGTTAATTTCTCCTATATGAAAATGGGCATCTACCATCTAAATCAAATTAATATCAACTATGAGAATGGGCATCTGTCCATTTCTAATAATAGAAAATGAAAAGATAAAATTATTTCTAATAAGGAAAACTACATAAGCTTCTTTATAATAATCTAGTAATCACAAAGTCTTTAGGTATAAGGAAAACTACATATGGGCATTTTCCCATTTCTAAATCAAATAAATACAACTATGAAAAATGGGCATTTTCCATTTCTACATAAATCCATTCTAATAATAGGAATCACAAATGAAAGAAATGGGCATTAGGCATAATTAATACAAAAATGAGATGTATTCTTTTCTAAAAATAAAATAATAGAGCTACAGTTATAAATGATCCCCCTCGAGATGGTCTTCAACAAAATATGCTAATTACTATGAGAATGGACATATGCCATTTCTAAATCAAATTAATATAACTATGAGAATCATCTACCATTTCTTAAAATTCAAATAAATAAACTATGAGAATGGGCACTTCCCAAGGGTATGTAGTACAACATTGCCAAGATGCCCATTCCTAAAAAACAATAGAGCTACATAAGGCTTGATCCTCCTTGATATGGTCTTTAAAAAAATATGCTAATTAGGAAAAATATGAGTATGGAGCATCTACCATTTCTAAATCAAATTATATAACTAAAAAAATTATAACTACATAAGGCTTGATCCCCCTTGAGGGTATGTAGTGCAACACTTAGCACGGAGGCATAACATGTCTCCGCCAGGGATAGTCCAGCCTAAACAATACAATTGTATTCAAGATAAAATGAAAAAAAAATTGTTTGTTTGTATGAAAGAATGAAAAATGGGAATCTATCTACTCGAATGGGCATGACATGAAGATAAAGTAGATAGTTCCTCATTTTTTAATGAAAGGAAAACCAAATGTTATTCTTCACATTGAGAAGAGTTACAAATATTCATTGTTTTTTTTCATGAAAAGAGAGAGACCAAAAGAGAAATATAAACAATAATTAGAGATAGAGGTTTGATATCCCTTTAAGGGTATGCAGTGCATCACTAGGCTCCTCCAGGGATAGTCCAACCAATATGATACAATTATTAAGTCTATAAAGGTTG
Organism: Taxus chinensis; assembly: GCA_019776745.2. Taxonomy (NCBI): domain Eukaryota; kingdom Viridiplantae; phylum Streptophyta; class Pinopsida; order Cupressales; family Taxaceae; genus Taxus; species Taxus chinensis. The sequence continues at coordinate 851,763,040 of CM034150.1, forward strand.
TCAGAATGTTTTTACACTAAATACATAATTCTCTTCTTCATAATGACGATGCAATGGTCCTCCTTCCATGCAAAATTGGGAACTGAACCAGCAGTAAATGTTTTTTGTTGAGGATGGAAAAATTCCCATATTTCTAAATAGTCTAATACAATTGACAAAAAATATGGCCAAACCAAAATGTTAGAATGTTTAGAGAATGGTCTAATGTCTATTCTCATTATTACAAGCGGTCCAAGTCTTGTTTTAAAAAAATTACTTTTAATTAATAAATACATGGTGGTAAACAATATATTTGCACGTTGGTCTCCATATTTCATGGTCTTAAACAATATATGTTAATTTCTCCTATATGAAAATGGGCATCTTCCATTTCTAAATCAAATTAATATAACTATGAGAATGGGAATCTGCCCAAGGGTATGCAAAGATAAAATTCTCATAAAAATATGTATCAATTTCTTGTAGCATCTTGATAATGGGCATATGTTTCATTCTAATAATAAGAATCACAAAGAAAAATAGGCATAAGGAAAACTACATATGCCCATTCTAATAATAGGAATCATAAAGGAAAATAGGCATTAACCCAAATATCGGAATCACAAATAAAAAAGGACAAACTACATATGGGCATCTATCTACTCAAATGGATAAGACATGAACATGAAGTGGATTATTCCCCTTTTTTTGCAATGAAAGGAAAAACAAATGTTATTCTTCACATTGAGAAGAGTTAGAAATATTCATTTTTGTTTTTCATGAAGAGAGAGATGAGAGAGACCAAAAGAATAGGGGCTATCCACAGGGATAGTGCAACCAATATGATACAATTATTAACTCTATAAAGGTTTTCAGAATGTTTCCTTTTATTGCAATCATCCATATTTTCATGCAAATTATGGGGAACAATCCAACAAGTAAATGTTTTTTTTTTCGTGGATGGACGAATGCCCATAAATATAACTATTCCTAAAATAAAACTATAGAACTACATAAGGCTTGATCCCTCTCAAGGGTATGCAGTGCAGCACTTGGCAGAGGCAAAACTTGGCTCTTGTTAGGGATAGTCCAGCCAAAACAATACAACTATGTATTCATGACATGAAGATGAAGTGGGTTGGGCCTCATTTTGCTTTTGAAGGAAAACCAAATGTTATTCTTCACATTGAGAAGAGTTAGAAATATTTTTTGTTGTTTCTCAAAAATTTCCTTGATATTATTCATGAAAAGAAAGAGATCCCAAAAGTAAAATAATAAACAACAATTAGAGATAGAAGGCTTGATCCCCCTTTAATGGTATACAGTATAGCACTAGGCTCCACCTAGGGTCCAACCAATATGTACTTACTCCAATATGTTTTTACAATTACTTACTCTTTACCCCTTTAAAGGTTATTAGAATGGGGAACAACCCAAAAATAAATGTTTTTTGTTACAGGATGGAAAAATACCCATATGAAAATTCAAAGAGATTGGGCATCTACCATTTCTAAATCAAATTATTAAGAATGGGCATTTTCTAAGGGTATCTAGTGTAGCACTTGGCGGAGCCAAGATGCCCTTTCTAAATAAAAATAATAGAACTATATTAGGCTTGATCCCCATCGAATGTATGTAGAAACACTTGGTGGAATCATAACTAGTTTCTACCAAGGTTAGTCCAGCCAAAATGATACAAATGTTTGGTGGCATCACAGATAGAAAATATGAGAGAAGTAGCCCAGAGAGGGGCAAAAATCAACCAAGATGACTAATTCTAGTTGTATCAAAAAACCTATTTAAAAATATGGAGTGACATGAAACATAACATGAGACCAATATTTTTATAAAAATTTTACCAACAATGCTTTAAAACTTCAGAAGTTTCCCATTCTCAAAATATTTTATAGAGGTATAAATTCTCACAGCCTATATAGAGGTATTAAAATGATTAAGTTCTTGTAAAAACTAACTTCTCATTCTCACATCCTTTATAGAGGTCTAAAAATTATTTAAGTTCAATATTTACTTGTATTGAATGGGTAGATGCCCCTTCTCATGTATGAATCAAAGAACAAAGAAGTTTGTTTAAGAATATTTAGAATTAAAATTTAGCTTGTGCCCATTGTAAACATTCTAATACCCAATACTATACAATAGAAGAATTTTTTTCAGCAAGGTAAGATCATAGTAATGGAAATGCAACATTTAATCTCGAAGGATAAACCATGTGTACCTTGGCCTTGTGTATGTGGTAAATAATTCAACAATGCAAAGAGAAAAATATGATATCAAGGCTAACAGATGTGACACGATTCACCATTGATGCAAGGCCAAGTAGCAAATGATTCACCATTGGGATAAAATTCCTTACTTGACATGATTCACCATTGATGCAAGGCCAATTTTCAAATGATTCACCTTCGGGATAAAATTCTTTACTTTTATTAATATTATCTAACCTTGATGAACATCGATCATGAACAAAAAATATCATTTTATGGATGAAAGAAGAATTATAGAATTATCATTTATTTTGTGATCAACTGTCACGCCCAATTTGGCAACTAAACAATGCCTCCCATGTGGTAAGCCCACTCTATACTTTGGTAAAAACATAACAGATAACTCCCCATCTTAACATGAAGGATTGGCAGTGGATTTCTTAGGTAACTCCCCATCTTACCAAGAAGGAGAATCATATACATTTTTTACAAGGGAATGTGATTATGTTGAGACTCTAAAACATGCATGAAATGGTCATATTTAGATGTAATATTTTATAACTATGGAGGATAAAAACTATGCAAGTATTACAAAATTTTGAAGTGATATTTTTAAAACCCATATCAAAAATACAAAAGTTCTAAAATATGACATTATAATTTATCTTTATACCTAGAGACTCGGAATACAATAGAGAAGAGTTAGAAGTATCTCTAAAACTTATCTTCAATTTAAAAAATAAGTAACTCCTCATATTAGCAACTACAATTAGTTTAACAACTATACGCATGTCTCAAAAAACATTGAAATGATATTCTTAATACACAGATCAAAAAATACATAAGATAAAAAATAGGGCATTATCTTTGAACTAAGAAATAATATAAGGGAAAGAAAACCAAATGATATTCTTCATCTCATAATAATTCAACAAAGAAGAGTTGAATAATATATGCCTCAAATTGTCTTCAAATCTGGTTCTTCACAAGCCAAAATGATCTTACGAAATATAGGGAGCCCAAAGCGGAAAGGGTAAAAAAAATTTAGTGGAGGTGATAAAACAATATCTCAGAAATATTGCTCAAATTTTTTGCTTTACAAGACGAAATGGTCTATGGGAAGGTACTTTGTTTTATAATGGGAATTTGTGCATTTTGACATCCTTTATATAATTTATGCACATTTATAATGGGCACATGCCCATTCTCATACAAACAAACATCATTTTTTTTATAATAATTAATAATTTTATTATATTAGCACCCTCTCCTAAAAGCTTAGTTTCCCTACACCCCATCCTAAATGGTTAACTACATAGATAAAATGGGAAATCATTCAATCCATGTGTGTGTGTGTGTGTGTGTATAATTATCTATATTTTTACAATATATAAGCAGCCCAAAAAAGTGGAAACTGGATGAAAAAGAAAACAAAAAGGATAAACAAAAAAGAGATAGCTTTGTTGACTTTGGTTAACCTTGCAACTCCCAAGATCGTAAGAATAATAAAAAATGGTAACCATCTATTAAACTCTGGTCATTGGTGTTGTCATTGATTTCAAGTGGCATTGATGGCAAAGGAGTTAAAGGTGAAGATGTTGGAGCTCACAAGAGAGAGTTCAAGATGGTATCAAGTGCTCTGTTGGCTTAGTTGGTGAGAAAGGAGTCCATTGAAATTGTTAGATCATGTGATATACCAGGTAAATTAACTCATCTTAAGACTCGGGAAGTCAAGAAATAGGTCTTGGAGTAAAATTCTACATCTAGCCAAAACTGCTCTTTGGGAACTCAAATCTTCTAGCATGCAAATGAGATAGGTAAGACAATTTAAGAGCTATTAATTTCAAAAAAATCATGGGAGATGATTGAGGAAGGTTTCTTGGTGCTTCATGAAAAATTTCATGTCATTGTGAGGTCATTTGAGCAAGTTATGTGAGTTTTTGCAAAACAAGTCTATTGAAAAGCTCATTTTAAGCTACCTGGCTTCTTAGTAGTCATGCAAAAATATAGAGACTCCTTTCGATAAATAATAGAAGGAATTTTTGGATTAAATTTTTCTAGAAATCATTTTTGAAAAAAATTTAAGTCAATTAGAGGTGTCATTGAAAATATATGAGCATTTTTGTGAAGCAGTTGTGTGCTCTCCTGGACTGTGTTTTGAGCTAAGAGGAGTAAAAGGGTTTTCTTGGTCTCTACATTCCATTCATTTTATCATTTTTAAATATTTTAGGAGTGCATTAATTATGATGCAAAGTTTTTTGAGCAATTGACATGGTTATCACTTGAAGTTCTAGCTACAAGGTGAAGTCCTCCATACTATACCTAAAAAATAGTCAAGGAATCATGCTCAAATTCTTTTGAAATCATTGTCATGGGTTGCTTTTCTAAGGTCCAATGCTTCAAATCATATTTTTCATGATTTTTAGTGGTCACATAAGCTCCATTAGTTATTTGTGTAAACTTGTTAGGGATAAGACATTATTAGGCCATCAATCTTGGCTAAGACAGAAGCTTTAAAAACATGTTCTCGGAGCATCAGTCTATGAAATTCATGGAAATAATGATCCTTGAGGTGAAACTATCTTCACTTTAGCAAGGAAAATTTCCATAAAGGAAATTGAATTGTCTCAAATGCATTGAAAAATGGTGAAGAGTGGAGAACTAAATTGGAACTACTCTCAAATTAATGACTTCTTCCATTTACCGGTTAAAAGCACTAAGAATATTCATCATTGAAGGCATATGGAGCATTTTTCATGAAATTTCTATTTAGAGAAGGTTTGGATGTCTCTCACGATGCTATAGGAACCTAAATCTCTACTTTTCATTGATCAAGGTGAAATAAATTAAGTATTCTTTACTCTCAGGCCCTGTACAGTTGAAAACATAGACCTAAGGTTTCTCCAATATGTATTTGCTTGAATTGAAGGATTCAACCAACCAAATGCCTTGAAATTTTAAGTGTAGCTCTGTTTAGGATGTACACAATTTTTTTAAAAGGTTTCATTACATTTTAGTGGCGGAGTTTGAAGAATTTTATGATAGTAATTTTTATATCTTGTGTCAGTCAAGTTCATTTCAAGAGGATAAAGGATTTTTCTCAGTTTCTCTAACTTTGAGCAAGGGGAAACTATCAAATGCTTCAGTTAAAGGTCCAAGATTATAATTTAAATAGGAAGCCATGTGAACAATTTCATCTTAGCTTGAAGTTCAAAATTCCCTGAGAACAGAGAAATGGTGTTGTGCTCAAATTAACAATCAACAATTTTCTCTTTCAAGCTACTCAACCTTCTGTGCAAACTTGAAGGTTAAATGTGTTTGAAATTAAATATTTGGATGGTAAATTACCTTTTAATAATTATTTTTAATGGTCACTCAATCTTGTAACATCAAAATGACTAATAATTCCATGCATGAAAGAAGGTTCTTGCTCTGTCAAACTCGAAATGCATGTCAATGCCTTAGTGTGAAATGCTGCAAACTTTTCAAGTCCATTAAGCATCTAAAATGGTAAATAAGGCTTCAAATGTTCATGGTTCAAATGTATATAGACCCATAGTTGGTCAAGAACTTGACAAAAGTTAAACAGTCACACCTCATTGCTCGAGCTAAGAAGTTTTGTTTTGAAGAAGATAAGGAGACCTTGATAGTGTCATTTTCTTGTAACTACCCTGCCCCATGAAAAAGAAGTTCAAAAGCCATATGACTGCTAATATAGTCTTTCCAAATCTTGAACTTCTAAAATTAATTAAAAGGCTCTCACACTTTTAAAAATAATGATAACTATATGAAAGTATATTGATAAAATTCAAGTAAGTGTGTGTGATATGAAGTTGAAGAGTTAAGGGCACAAGAAAAAGAAGTGTGTGAAGAAAAGGAAATTATCTTTTTAATGATTTTTTTAAGACCAAAAAAAATGTTAAGAAGTGGACTGATTTACATATGCATAAGTAAGGTATAGAGAGTTGTGTGGGTTATTTGAATGAGATACTTATGAAGATGCCAATAGAAGATCTGAGATCATGAACAGTGAACACAAGAAGCAGATAGACATGACTGTAAAAAAAGAGATGAGATTGGAATAGAGAATAAACTAGTAAAAATAGTACTCATGTGCATTTGGAGGAGTTTTGAGATCAAGAGTATAAATTCAAAGTTGTAATTATGAATCTAGCCTTAGATAAACTAGAGATATCAGTGTAATGATTTGATCAATCAAGAAGGTAAAAGGCACATCTTAAGAACACAGAGAGCAATATCAAAATCAGAGTAATCTAAGGTATATTGCAAATCAAATAAACAGGTGAATGGTGTTGTGTTGAAAGAAGATCCAAAAAGGGATCATGATCAGTTGAGTAAGCAACATGAAACTAAATTATTAAGTTATAATATTGTTATTGTGTTTGATTCTTAAGTGGGTGCTTAGGTTACAAGGGTAGGATCTCCTTGCAAGTTGTAGTTTGCTAAACCAATCTAGTGGGTGCTAGACAAAACATAGAAGTGGGTGCTTCATAGTTTGAGTGGGTGCTCAAACAAGGTGATATCATTGTAATACTTTAGAATGGGTGTTCCTAAATAGAGATTTTTATTTTAGTGGGTTTTCTCCCTCTAAGGGTTACCCACCATAAATTTGGTGTCTTGTGTATTTTTCTTCTAGCATGCACTCTAATTTGTTCATGGTTTGATTTTGGTTATAGTTAAGAATATTTAAAGGTTGAAAAAATTATCTGCACTGATTCACCCCTCACTCTCAGTTCTTATGATTGCCCACATAGTTTTCTTTCTCTTTACCATGCCACAGAAGAATTACTTGCCATTAATTTCATCAGTTTCCCTCTAATGGGTGCTTGAAGACGTGTTTGAAAAACAAGTACCTTCAATTAATCAAAGGTGGTACACCAATTTATTTACAAATTAATGGTAAACAAATACTCTATGAAGGTTGTGAGAATGGGCAATTGTCCATGATAAAACAAGCTACATTTTATCTCTATTATTTTTTATGATTCAAATTATGGGAATGAGCATTTTCTCATTAGATACATCATTTAATATTGCTTACCTCAGTAGGTGAGCTCACCTACCCAACTAGGCCACCATTTAAGCAAATTAGCTTGCCCGCCTATCTCAGAATGTCAACTTTCCCTCCGAGCTCGGTTGGTTAGCTCATCCTATGCAACTCACCCTCCTATCTAGGCTTGTGCAACTAGGCTACCCAGCTTGAAAAATAAGTAACCCTGCCTAGGTCCTTCTGCTTTGGGTTGCCTGTATTTTGTAAAAATACATATAATTATATATATACACGTATAGACATGATTCACCTGCATTGAATGATTTCCCTTTTTTTTGTAGTTATACATTTTTTGCAAGGGAATGATCTTGTTGAGACTCTGAAACATGTAAGAAATGGTCATATTTAGATGCATCCTTTCATAACTATAGAGGATAATACTATGCAAATCTTACAAAATATTGAAGTGATATTCTTAAAACACATATCAATAATAAAAAAGATCTAAAATGTGACATTATCTTTATACCCAAACCAAAATAAAAAAGAAAGAAAGGTAGATGATATTCTTTATATCATAATAAATCAACAGAGAAGAGTTAGAAGTATATATAAAACTTATCTTTAATTTTTTTTAAAAGTAAATTCTTCTTCTATGATTCATTCTTCTTTCATGATTTCTATATGTTAAATGGGCATTTTCCCAATTCTAAAACAAAGTAATATTTATCTTCCATATTCCTCTTCTAAACATCTGTTGTTCTTCTATGTTTTATATGAGATAAAAAAATGCTCACAATTATTCTATGATTATTATTTGAGAATGGGACATATGCCCATTCTAAACATCTATCCTTCTTTCGTCTATTCTTCTACTTTTTTTATACGAGAATGGGCATTTGTCCATTTCGATTGGGCTTGACATGAATATGAAGATTACTTTGTTTTACAATTGGTCACTCCTCATTTTGCAATGGAATACATGTTTCAAAACAATTACCTTTAATTAATTAATAAATTGTGTTAAATATATTTATATATATGAGAATGAGAATGTGCATCTGGTGATTCTAAAAATAAAAAATAGAACTACATACTATGAAGATAGGAAAATGTCATGGTGGTAAACAATAGATTTTAATGATTCCTATATGAGAATGGGCATCTAACAATTCTAAAAATAAACAATAGTAGCCAAAATGAGACAATTATAAACAAAAGACATAATGCTTAGTCTAACCAAAATGATTGAGTTCAATATTTCCCACTCATTCTAAAACTAAATAATATAACTGTATAAGGATTGAATCCTCTTGAGGATATGTAGTGCAGCACTTGGCGGGTGCCAGCACTTGGCTCCACTAATGTTAGTCCAACAAAAATGATAGTAACAATTATAAAGGCTCATTTGGTTCATCTGTTTCCCACCACATAAATATGTATAAGGAATTGGGCCAACGAAAAATTACATTAAAAATGTTTACCATGCAAAGAAAAATATGTTTACCATGCTTAGAAGACAAAAATTATCTATGCTGGAAAAAAGACATTTCAAAATCATACTTTCAAGAGGTGAAGCAATCTGCAAAAGAGAAATTGTTATTAAAATAAGCTCAAAATAGATTAAAAGATTCATCTTTTTATATTTGATGAAGAATGTCATTCAAAATTGATATTGTTCATTGCCATGTAGCTCCTGTAAAATACCAATACAAATCACTTGATTTAGCAATTGTCAATTTCTTTGTCCACTATATATTATGCAACCATGTACCTTTTCTAGCGGGATGTAATTTTTCTTCCTTTCAAAGGAATTATTTTTATTTTTAATCAAGGACTTTGAGCATGCAAATTCATGAAATTCAAAAATTTCTATATTATTGATGGGTAACATACAATGGACCTCGCCTAAAAAAAATCCTTACAAATTCTGATTTTCCATTTATTAGTTATATAAAAAACTACATGGGGGGCATGAGTATTTCTTCCCATGGCTAAATTAATTTTATCTTTATTCTTCTTCTAATGAGTTATATAAAATAAATTACATGAGAATGGATATATATACGATACATGGGTATATATCATCATATATATATATGGTACCCATAGGTATATATATATATATATTGACATGAGAACTATTAAGACCATGATCCCCTCGAGGGTATGTAGTGCAGCACTTGGCTCTGTACAGGGATAGTCCAGCTAGTATAATACAATTATTAATTACATCAAAAAAAATGTTTATATGGGAATGGGCTTGTGCCCATTATAATCCATGCAAAACTTCTATATCCAGGATTGTCACAATGCATAGCTTCCCAGTCCTTTCCATGTTAAAACCAAAACTTCTAAATACATTATGTTGAAAACTAAATATTCCATCTAAAATTAGGCTATAAAAAATTTACTTTTCAAATATATGTTGAAACTGTCACAAATAGGCACATCTTCACCAGAAAGTTCCTTATATTCTACCCAATTCATCATATAAGAATGGGACATTGACCATTCAAAATATGATATTCTTCCTCAATGAAAAACATAAATGTGAAAGGAGATGATATATATTATAAAACCCAGATGGAAACTACATAAGGCTTGATCCCTCTAGAAGGTATGTAGTGAAACACTTGGCTCTGTTAGGGATAGTCCAGATCCAATATGATACACTTAGGGTAAACAATTACAAATTAATGAATGCATAAAATACATTTCAAGGGACTGTCACTAGATTTTTTCCAGGCCCATGGTGTTCATACTTTAAGTGGTATGGAGCTAGAAGATGTGAGAATGGATCTAGATTGGCAACATTCAAAGCTTGGATATTACTCTACAATTGAACAGTGAAATGTAGTTTCTGTCCTTTTAACATTCTTTCAAATTGATTGAGATCAATGCATTCCTGCGAGGAGATGACCTGGAAGAGTAAGTAATCTGAATGCGATTCTTCTTTTTCATATTACAATGCATTAAACGAAATTATCTGTTCACTTGATACTATTATAGAAGAGCCTCAGTACCTAGAAAGGCTGATGCTCTAGATCACCGGCTACTTCAGAAATGTCTCAGTCATAACTTAGGTGCATACCCCCAACTCAATAATAATTAGAAAAATGAAGTGGTTGATAATAGTCAACCTGTATAAGCCTAATTCTTAACAATGTTTACTTGATTCATCATAGTGAATACTCGAAAATTGAAACTAAGGCATTAAGGATTATTGAATTCAGTATTAGAGGTAGTTGAATGGAAATGGTGGATAGGTGCCCATTCTCAGCAAAACAAACATTTTACATACCTCTAAAGCATGGCGACTTTGTTTTAGACATGGGAAGCCAGTGAATTGTCATAACCTTTGTAATACATAACTGAGTATGGAGTAGATCACTCATACAAAAATCCTAGATGATTGAACCCTTCACCATCAATTCTTAGTTGGCTCATGAAAACTTATCAAGTATTTTTGAAAATTTAATATTATTTTTTGAACTTGTCAATATTAGTTTGAATTGATTTGATAAAAAGATATATATTAATTGGGAATTTTTATGTGCAGAATACAACTAGGATAATATCCAAAGAAATATATGTAAAGAAATAGGTAAAAATATTAAAGGGATTTACATTTTTCAATATTAGATGGAAGAAATTCGATAAATATATCTTACTTTAATTTTTATGTGGAGATCCACATTTGAGAAATTCTAAAATTATACAACTAACAAATATGTGTAAAGAAAATAGGTAAAATTATTTTTTGTGAAATATTAGTGGCCTCAATTTGGGATAATCACAAGTTAACTCTAAGGGATGTTATAGTGAAAACACGCAGATTTCCAATTATTTTGTATGTTAAAGAGTTTTATCGAATTGCATTCTCATGGTCTACATTGGAGACAGATGCCAATGTAGAAAAACTTCATTTGGAACGAAATGTTACGCATTGTTAAAGTGTGGTGCATCCTTAGAGGTGCTTATGGTATGAAGTATTCCTGAAAACTTTGGAGACAAATTTATTAAAATTTGGAAACAAGGAAAACACCATAATTTCCATACAAATGTGAAACTACCGGTTGTAGCTTTTAATGTAATCAACAAAGGAGTTCTTTAAGAATTTTTTTGGTGTCTCCAAAGGTTTCTGACAAAGAATTTAAAAATAATAAGTGGCTTATGGAATCATTGTTTATAGAACTATCTTTATTAGGGGTTGTGGATGATGTCAGACACATCCTTAAAGGGATGTTCTCTATTTCAAACAATAGTGGAACAAATCAATATATAAAATTGTGTTTATTACATTTTTCTATTTCGATTATCCCATTTTCCATTTGAAGTGATGTTATTGAAAGTTATTAGTAGGAAGTGCTCAACTTGTGTCTTATAGACAATTTTTTGAGTTCTTCTTCACATTTCATCTAAATGATGTGATTAGTATATAATGCTCAAATCTATTCTTTGACAGGTTTTTCAAAGATCTCGTCCTCTATCCCCATAAGTTATTAGATTTTAGGGGTGGATAATCCTTGACATGCATGGAAAGATAATAAATTTCACTCTTTGTTTAAATGGTTGAGAATCATGTGGTTAGCACCCAAATTCCTGTCGATCTTTAGGACAACATTTCAAAGAGTAATTACTGAACATTGATTGAGTTTATATAGATAAAATTAGTTTTTTTGTTCAAATTAACTCATAAAAACTCATTAGGACGTATTGAATTTGTTACCATCATTTTATGCAAAAAAAAAAATTATGGACTTGTATTATCACATAAAGAACACATTTCCATGATTACTGAGCTTGATTGAGGTTTACTTGTTACTATTATGTTGATTAATATAATATAAATTAATTGGTTTTTTTTTTGTAGTCTATCTCATAACAATATATTAAAAATGATCTTTTGTTATAGACTATCTCTTAACAATTAATTTATTACCATCATTTTATATTGTAAATATTTCATAACACATTTCCTACCTCCATTCTATTCAAATAAATTAACGTTATAATTAAACATTTGTTACACAAATATATATGATCAAAATATGTAAAATATACAACATTAAAATGCATAATACCCCATAGTTAAGACAAATCATATCTAAAATTTTCTTCCTTCCTTCATTCTATGCAAATAAATCCACATTATAATTAAACATTTGTCACACAAATATATATGATAAAAATATGTAAAATATATAACATTCAAATGCGCACTACCCCATAGTTAAGATAAATCACATCTAAATTTTTATTTCTTTCTTGATATTGAGTTTATTTTTCTTCTATTATTATTATATGAAAATGGGCATATGCCCACTCAATAGCAAGATTAAAATGTTGGTTTCTATGAGAATGGACATATGCCCATTCAATACAAGATAAAAATATTTGTTTGTATGAGAATGGACAATATAAGTATTTGTTATGTATTACAATGTTATAAATGTATTAATTATTCTAATAAGTATTTTTTAATCTTACTATAAAATTATAAACTCCTAAAATGGAAATCCCCCATACATGATATATGTAGACACCTAAAATATGCTTACACTTAGCATTTCATCCAATCCATTCAATTAACAACACTTCGTTAATTATCTATTATTCACTCCATTCTCGGATGCCTATGCACGACACCTTCTCACTCGTATTCTTCTCATATTCAACTTATTTGGCTAATATCTCTCTTATTAGCTAAACACTCCTCCTTTCAGCCATTCAGAACCTCCCTAGTTCTCTCTAGACCACTTCTATTGGCTTCGTAGGCTATCTATTAGTCATAAACAGTTAATTAGACCCCTGTCAACTCTCAATGAGTCTCTAATCACTTGCTAATCAAGTTTAACTAGCCTAAATCCTAGTTAGCTAGCCTAAACCAAGCGTAACTAAGCCTAAAGAATGTTTATCCTAATCTAATCCTAAAAGTGATTTTTAGACTTAAGTCCCACATACACCCAAAGTTCAAACTCTTCCAGTCAGAAAACTATAAATAGAAGGGTCACCCCTCCCATCTCAACCTTACACCTTGTTTTCATAACTAAAATCTCTCATATTTTGAGATCTTGGCATTAGAAATCATTTGTGATAGCTTTAAGCTAATAGAACATTTGGATCTTGGCCATACTCCATTGTTAAGAACTCCTTCATCTTGCATTCATCCATTCCAAATATAGTTAGTAGGGGAAGTATCTAAAGTTTGGCCATGTAGCCAACTTGGAAATATCTCTTCACTATTATTGGGAGTAAACAACACACAAATTGATTGCTTAGAATCTAACTAGGTTCACTTTCATTAAGCATTCATGGAGTAGAGAGTAGTATATATGCTAGAGTTTGAATATTTGTTTCAAATTTATATATGCATAGATATTTTCTTGTTTAGCTCTTATCTCATGGTGCATGGATGAGTAAAGAAAATCTTTGAGGTTCTTTAGCTTCATTCCATAGCTTTTGCAACTTTCCATTGCATACATTTGGCACGCCCTGTGGGACATGAAGTCCATTCTCTATTAATGGAGTCTTTTCAAGATATTTATTTTCAGTTTTCTAACCAATTTCATGCTTTTTGGGATAAATAACTTTTATTTACATGATTTCAATTTTTAAGTAGGCTAAATCATCCTTGATTATGTATATTTTGTGGGTTTGAGCTAAAAATAGGCTTCTTTGACTAACCTATAACCTGTTTGCTTTTGAAAAATTTTAAATTCCATGATTTTTATAGATTTTACAGGGGGTGCGCGTAGGTGTCATAGTGGGCATGTACCCGTTGAAACAGGGGTGCACATGTCAGTAAAGGGGCATGTATGTGTCAAACTACATTCACCACCAATCTTCTAAAGGCCATAACTTTTGCTCCCGAGCTCGAAACGACTCTGTTTTTGTTGTGTTGGAAAGGTATTGAAGAGAACTACATAATGGAATCATAAAATTAGGATTTTTACTTTAAAAAATTATAGTTTACATTATTAGGTAAATAGTTATTTTTTAACATGTCTTAAAGTCTGAAAACTTGTTTTCTTGACCATTCTAACACTTTGAAAGGTTTTGTGAAACTAATAGTGATTTTCAGGTTACTTTTCCATCATATTTTTGTGCTAACATAATTGATTGTTCACGTTTTTCATTTGTAGGGTTCCTTTGAAACGCGTATGTTCTTCCATCGCACCTTTTAGGTGATCTTGGGAATCAAAAATGTTTCAAAAACCTTCTATTTTTACTTACAAAACACTTCAATTTAAGCTTTAAAAATATATTAAAGTTCAAAGTTGGCTAAAATGAGTTTCCTTTTGTAAAAACACTTAAGTTATTTTCTATATATTATTTTAGTTGGGTTTCCGCATTGTGTATGCTCTTCCTTCACACCTTTTTTGGTGATCTTAGGAATCAAAAGCAACACGTAAACTCTCTTTTGATATCATGATATTTTATAGAAAAATACTAACTCCTTGCATATAGGACCTAACACTTGCTAAAGAAAGAAGGAAACGAAACAAAACAAGAACCCACTAACACTTGTTTTCATACAGGTTGCCAAATGGTGTGCTAATTAAAACCACATTTAAGATAAGTAAGATAAAAAAACACACCACTTTCATCACACTGTATTGCAGGTTTTAGAAAATCGTACCTCCATATCCGCTTAACTGGAACATAACCCCTTTGGCATAACACCTTAAGCTATAACAATGGGGGTGGTACCAGGAACCCTAAAGTAGTACAGCGCTGTGTAACCTCGTGGATGAAACAGGAAGCACCTCACTTACCCACTTGACTAGTTTTCCTTGTGAGTTAGCATTAAAAAGTTGTTTGTATTACGACTCTGGCAAGATTACACGATGGATGCATTTAGTGCCCACTATACTTGAAGGGGGGAAAAGCTAAGATACTCCTAAATTAGTCAGTGTGACTTTTTGGGTAAATTATGCCCACTCTTAGATGACTTTGTAACACCTAGTTGAGGGATCTTATTAAGGAGGCCATTTTTTCTTGAGGCCCACTTTAATAGTCCTTTTTTGTGTCTTGGACATCACATAGCCATCCAATAATGAGATCTTCCATTCATGAGATGTCTGCCTCCAATCCTACTTCCTCTCTTGAGTCATCTTCTTTTTTCAATCAATATTCCCCGCTTATCGAACCCATTTCTTCTATTCAGCCTTCTATGACTAAAGAAAAATAACCTCTACTAATTGATTTCTCTCAGAATGAAGAAATAATCAGACTACACAATGATATCCCTATAGAGGATTGCAAACAAGGATTCTTTCTAAAACTTGATACACTCGCGTATTGGGGAAAAGAAATTGATCCTTTTTGACAGAACATAAAGAAAGATCCTAAAGTCATGGAAGTTGATTCTTCTTCTGTTATTCCATTTTCACCTTCCTCCAAGCATGATGAGATGTCGGGGTCTAGCATTGATCCATGGTCTATCTTCTCGTTACCAACTCATTCCTTATCTATCATCATTCCTTAATCGAAATATTTTCTTGGGTCACTGCTGAGTAACCCATTGGATTCTTCTAGTTTAGGGCCACATCCTAGTAGCCCTCCATTTTCTACTTGTGGGTCACCTCATGGTAGCCCATTCCCTTCTATTCTTGGGCCACTTCCTAGTATTCCTTCATCCCCTTCTATCTATGGGATACCTCTAAGTAGTCCCTTCTCATCTATACTTGGGCCACACCCTAGTAGTCCCTCGTCATCATCTTCTATTCTTGGACCAGGTCCTCATAGCCCATTTTCTTCCATCTTAGGGCCATATTCTAGCATCCCTTCATCATCTTCTATCAGTGGCTCACCTCCTGGTATCCCATCCTCTTCAATTCTTGGACCATATCCTATTCGTCCATCACATAATCCTTCTACCAATGACCAAGGCAAGCCCACCATCATTTCTCGCATTCCTATCATTAATTATAAATGTTCACTTTCTTCTCCTTCTCCAAATCAGACAAGTCACACATCAGCTTATTAAAAAACCCAAACATGTTCATTATCAAGCTCAATTCATAACTTCCAAGAGCTTGAAATCCCCCAACAACTAGAACAATCTCAAAATTGTAAGTCAAACGTAATTCAAGAATGCACACCAATGCAACCATCAAGTATGGCGCAAAGTGCAGAAACCTCTGGATAGGGAAATCAAGCTACCGCATACAAAATCCATGTTTCAATATAAATTGTAGTCATTTGTTGAGTACGAGCTCACCTCGATCATTGATATTGGAGAAAATATTACGCTTGATAAACAAACATGCCTAGTCTCCCTTATCAAGTAAGCCATAGAAATTATTTTTGGATCTTATCACGCAGAGTGACTTTGTTGGTCCCAACCTCTTAAAACTATCAAAAATGCAAAAAAAAATGAGAAAACACAATAAAAATCAAAGATACAAAGATCAAACATTGTAATCAGGTATTGGATACACATGGATGTTCTTTCTTCCCTTTCTAATCATTCCTTTGTGAGGAATCTACCATTTCCATCCTGTCGGTGATATTATGGTTAGACTTTTCACATGCATTTTGTGACATTTATCTCTATGGTATCAATTTGACCCTGGTCTTTTATCACCTTGGTAAATTAAAGAACAACTGACCTCTTAGAGATCTTATCACAATCAACATCTAATAATATTGTTTCGAAGAACTTTTGGACATATTTGTTGACACTAGCCAATGTCATCATAACAATCACTTCCACCTCCTTCCATCAAGCCATCAGTGGTTCTTAACCCCTTGTCAAACAAGAGAGATGAAATAAGTTTTCAGAAAGTAAAAGAATCAAAATCAATCAATCAAAAATCAAAGGCTAAAAGCTAAAAGCTAAAAGCAAAAAGCAAATTGATATATTACTCTCTCTTGGGGTATTTCCAATAATCTCTATCGGGGCTATGGATGCCTGACTAGAAGTAGAGAAATGTTGCAATTAGAATAAAATGCACCTCTATCGGGGCTATAGACGTTTGGCTAACAGCAAAGCAATGTATGGCTATCCTTCCACCTTTCATTCATAAATCACCTATCACCTATCAAAATAAATCATTCCTACACATTGGCTAGGGTGTTTTCACTTTTTATCTATTAAACCTTCTGTTATCACCGAATCACAGCACCCCTGTGCATATATTTGAAATCACAATGTGATTGGATAACATGGGTACTATCTCTAAGTTGTGGGACTTGCTACTTGAGATAGACCTCCAGAGAAAGCTGGTTCTTGCTCCTAAACTACCTGCCACAATCTACTCTAATGCAGGATAAGCTAACTGTTCTAATCTAAATTTCCAGGGGACCAGGGAGAGAGAATGCATAAAATGAAAGCCTACACTAAAGCGGTGATACACCAGAAAATGAGGGTGTGAGAGTAGTCTCCAAATGTGTGAAATACAGAGGGAAAGTGCACACTAGAAGAGGTGATGACAGTTCACCATAATCTAGCAAAATGCATTCACAACAATATTCCAAGCATACACAATGTTAATGGATTCCTACAAGAACATAATAATAGACACAATATTCTTGTGGAAAGATAAAAGGGCAAGAAGAATGCAAGAAAACACAGCAGGGGAAGATACATCCACAAACTTGTATTTTATTGCTTCCTGGTATGCACAGTTTAGTCTATTACAAGATAAGGGCCTGGATCACCATGCAAGGAGTCCACTACAAGGGCTTGCAACACACTGGCTTCACAAAGCAATTTTGGCAGAGCTTTGCTACCCAAAAACTCTCTCTTTTACAATGAGCCCAACACTCCAATTTATAGAAAAATGAGAAGGAAAAGAGAAGGGAAAATGGAAATCCCGAAATCTGTCCTTCAACCACCTATAAGAGGCATTAAATTGAGTGAAATGGTCATACATTACTTGAAAAAGGCTCCCTATACTGTCCCATGTGCTGCAGCAGAGAAAGAAGGGTGACCATGCCTCTTAATTGTACTCCCAGCTACCAAATGAAACACTGTTCTGAACCCAGCCACGTTTTCTTAAAAAACTTGATCAATTTCTGATCAAATCTAGAATTTCTTGATTTTTTTGCATTGGGCTCGGAGCCATGATTCCAACGGTACCAATTTTGTGCGATTTTGTTGAGAAATGCAAAAGTTATGGCCTTCTGAGTGCGGGCAGCTATTTCGGGCCTGGCAGGCGTTTTCTGTCATTTGACGGGAATGAGCATTGACTGACTGGAGCTGAATATATTTCTCTTATTTAAATATATCTACCCTTGTGGCGTAGAGGACGTCGTGCTCATTCTAGAAAGTCTAATTTTGTGAAAATCGGAGTTCGAAGTCAAAAGTTATGGCCGTTTGAAGTTTCCGGACCAAACATTGACTTTTCTTCTTCTCCTTCGGCCGCTTCAGCTTTTCGCGTCCCACGCGTCCCTTTGTCCCATTTGTCCCAAATGCTGCGTGGGACAAATTCTTCTGAAACGCCTGAAATGGGCTTCCATGTCCCTTTTCTGCCGGTGACACGTGGTGTGATCTGATTGGCCTTCGGCTCCTTCGGCTATCCACGTCCTGCGCGTCCCTTTGTCCCATTTGGCCCAGTGCTGAATTTCCCTGTTTTGGCCTAACCGGCCAGTTCACGTACTCGTGGCCCAGATGTCCCATTTGCTTTCAAACCATTTGGGACAAATTTTCTTGATTTGCCCGGTTCGGCCGGTTCGCGTACTTTTGTCCCGCGCGTCCCAGACTTTAAGTTCTCATTTCGGCCGATCCGGCCGGTTCACGTACTTCGCGTACTTTCGGCCCAACTATTCTGGGCTGCCTTGACTCATTTCGGCCGATCTGGCTGGTTCACGTACTAGTTGCCCAGATGTCCCAGACTGCCTGTTTCAACAGTTAGTCAATTTTTTCCATTTTTCGACCAGTTCGGATTTCCGCGTCCCGCGCGTCCCTTTGTCCCAAATGCTACGCAGACCGCCCGGCGGCCTTTTGGCCGGTTCGCGCCCTTTTGTCCCAACTGTCCCAACTGTTGTGAGGACTAGGAATTAGCCATTTTTCATGATTTTTTCTGGCCCGAGCTTGTTTTTATGCAATTTTTTTGCATTTTCTCAGAACTTGCTCTCTTCTTCTTTGACAGGGGAGTTAGAAAAATATGAGGGGACCCTAGAAATATGACTTTTCACCTGGACTCAATATAATTGCTTGGGACAAAAGAATTTGATGCATGTTATCAAAATTACCTTGAGGGGTGAATTTTGGATAACACCTTCCCTTCAAGAGGTAATTAAATTCCACGTGCACACACTGGATCTCTATGAGTAAGCAGGATTAGTATGTTACCAAGTGTCATTTTTAGACCTTGTTCACACTCTTACTCTATGTTGTATCTTGTCTCACGATTTTTGCCTTTGGCTAAACACTTGTTCATCACAAGGCTTCTAAGATACATTCATATCATTCACATTATTCTTCTACTTTATTCAGAACATCCATGTGTATAAGATCACCTTTTTTTCCATGTTTTCAGACACCTTTGTCTCCTTTCACAAAAACAATCTTCTCCTTCTTTTCTATCATGTGCTTTTAGGCCAACTTACATTGGGAACATCCTTGCTTCTTCCTAGCACTTCATTTTTTTATGTTCATCATCATGTTGAACCTATCTATAATGGCCTTGGGTCCTACTTCTACACGTGAAGTGTTTGCCTTTGAATACTCCCACCCAATCGCTGAGGAATTTTTGCATCTTCACCTTTCTCATACGCATGTGGCCTTATGCCCTTGTACATCCCATCTATCGCTAGGGGAATCCACACTTCCTCATCTTTATGTACATAGTTTTTAAAAACTTTCAAAATTAACAAAAACATTCAAATATGTTTGAAAAATCAAAAACATTCAAATATGTTATGTTAGAAAAATCAAAAACATTCAAATATGTTAGGAAAAACAAAACATTCAAATATGTTTCAGGAAATTTATAAAAATTGAAAATAATCCTACAAAACGTCGCTCTTTAGTTCTCACATGCTCATGTGCATAACTCACGGTTCATCTTGATCTACCTCCATCAACAAAAGCTAGGCTGCTTACTTCCTCTGTACTATAGGGCACAACGAGTTGCCTGGTACTGTTTCATAGTGCACATTAATTTTTCATAGGACCGAAGTGTCCTCCGTTTTCCTCCTCGCATGCATCCTTGCTTGGGGCACCATCATTAACCCTTGTCATTAATTCACACAGGTCAGAACTGAAGCTTGATAACAAAAACATGGTAATTGTCTCTTTATTAGTTTGGCTTGTTTACTTTCTCGTATTGCATTGCATTTTGTATATTGCATGGAGTTAGGCATATTTTACTTTCTTGTATTGCATTGCATTTTGTATGTTGCATGGAGTTAATGTTTTTAGTAATGGACATTTGTTCGTATATGGCTTTTCATGTCATATTACACTTTTGTTCATTCTTTTTTTTAATAAGGACCAATGATGAAGATCACTAGCAATATGATGAAAAATAAAGTTGTTTAAAAGGAATTGGATGGATGTTGGCTCATTCCCCCTTCCTCATACTCCTTTTATTCAATATCCCCTTTCTTCTTCTTCACATTATTCTTTCTCCTGTTCTCTTTCTATCATCTTTTCGATCGTCAATCGACCTCTTTCATCACCTCATCGACAATCGAGGGGGCATCCTCCATTCTACTCATTTTTCTTCTATCCCTTCAAAAATTTCTACTTTTTTATGCTTGTCTACTTTCTTTGAAGTGACGTTACTTATGCCACCTCAAAGAGGGGCAAATGTAGACACCTAAAATATGCTTACACTTAGCATTTCATCCAATCCAATCAATTAGCGACACTTCATTAGTTCCCTATTATTCGCTCCATTCTCAGATGCCTATGTACGACACCTTCTCACTCGTATTCTTCCCATATTAAACTTATTTGGATAATATCTCTCTTATTAGCTAAACATTCCTCCTTTCGACCATTCAGAACCTCCCTAGTTCTCTCTAGACCACTTCTATTGGCTTCGTAGGCTATTTATTAGTCATAAATTGTTAATTAAACTGCTCTCGACTCTCAATGAGTCTCTAATCACTTGCTAATCAAGTTTAACTAGCCTAAACCAAACTTAACAAAGCCTAAAGCATGTTTATCCTAATATAATCCTAAAGTGATTTTTATACTTTAGTCCCATATGCACCCAAAGTTCAAACTCTTCCATTTGGAAAACTATAAATAAAAGGGTCACCCCTCCCTCTCAACCTTACACTTTGTTTTCATAACAAAAATCTCTCATATTTTGAGATTTTGGCATTATAAATCATTTGTGATAGCTTTAAGCTATAGAACATTTGGATCTTGGCCATACTCCATTGTTGAGAACTCCTTTATCTTGCATTCATCCATTCCAAATATAGTTAGTAGGGGAAGATCTAAAGTTTGGCCATGTAGCCAGCATGGAGAGATCTCTTCACTATTTTTGGGAGTAAACAACACACAATTTGATTGCTTAGAATCTAACTAGGTTCACTTTCATTAAGTATTCGTGGAGTAGAGAGTAGTATATATGCTAGGGTTTGAATATTTCTTTCAAATTTATATATGCATAGATATTTTCTTATTTAACTCTTATCCCATGGTGCATGGATGAGTAAAGCAAAGCTTTAAGGTTCTTTAGCTTCATTCCATAGCTTGTGAAACTTTCCATTGCATACAATATATAATTCCAAAAAAACCTTTTTGGATTCCAATAATAGACAAATCAAATTCTAAAAAATCCTCTTTTTGGATTCCAATAATAGCCAAATCAAATTCCAATATTTGGTATAAGAAAAACCAATATAGCTGATTTCAGTATTTAATCTAGATTGTAAAATGTCCAAATTTAATGAAATTATGGTTGTATTGATTTCTCTTTGTATTTTTCTACATGTCACGTAGTGGACACTCTAATTTTTCACATTTTTATTTAATTTTATGATCTTTGAGGAATCCCATATTCAAGCACAGAATCGCTTGAGATGTATAATGTTCATGGGTTCCTTTAATTCATCACCATATAAGTAGGCAAGCTTGTATGCACCCAAACCAAATTTAGTGAGCAAAAACTATGGCCCTAACCAGTTTGGCACAAAATTTCCTTTATTCTCACATTTCTTCATGGTGTTGAACTGATTTTCCTTCATTACAAGGTCTCTTACCTCAAATTGGCAAGGCAACGTTATTTTGTTATAACTTCTACTCACTTGATTCTGATACACTTTTAGGTGATCAAGGACATGACATATCCTCTCATCTAATAGCTCTGACACTAATAGTTAAACCACTTTGTAACCCTCCTCTTTATCTAGATAATCTCTCAATTCTATACACAAATATGGGAGCTCGATCTCAAGAGGTAAAATGACTTCAATGTCAAATACTAAGTATAGAGTTGCACCAGTAGGGGTGCGGATGGATGTTCTATATGCCCAGAGGGTTGGGTGAATTTGTAAATGCTAGTTGTGGCCAGTTTTTTTCACCTTCTTCTCCATAATATGGACAAGGGTTTTATTATTGGCCTCAGCCTATCCATTACCTTGAGGGTAATAGGGGGTTGAGTACTTGAGAGTGATTTGAAAGTGTTTACAAAATACCTTCATGGTTTTATTTTTGAATGATTTTCTGTTGTCTATGATAAGGGTAGAAGGGATGCCATAACAGAAAATGATATGGTTCATTATAAACTTATATATCTACGTACCTATGATATAGGTAAGAGGCAAAGCCTCTACCCACTTTGTAAAGTACTCAGCGGTAGTTATAATGAACATGTGGTCGTCAGATGATGTTGGGGTAAGCTTTCCTATGAGATCAATCCCCCACTTTGAGATAGGCCATGGTGTTGTAATAGGATACAAAGATTGTGCTAGAGTATGAATCAGATTGTCATACTTTTTACACAACAAACACTTATTTACATACTTACAGCAATCATTTTCCATGGTAGGCCAATAGTATCCTACTCTTAATATCTTCTTGGCTAGAACTATGCCATTGGTATGATCCCTAAAGATACCTTTGTGTACCTCCTTAATTGTTAAGATATATTATGTGAGGATTAAGAGAGCACCACAAATTTCTGGCATACCCTCTACGATAGAGAGTGCCCCCAAGTAAGGTGTAGCGAGCTATATGATGGATGAGGTTTCGTTTATCAAATTGGGAAATGTTAGGTGGGAAGGTTTCATCTTTAAGGTAGTTGAAAATTTCATGGTACCTAGATGAATATGAACCAACAACTTCACATACTAGACATGACTTAGGCATATCATATGTTGGTGTCAGCAAGTGATCCATAAAGAACGGTATATCATTCTGTCTCGGTCGTATGGTTAGTGTTGGCTAAATTTTTTGCACATCTGAAAACCTAGGCAGTCATGAGGTAAATCTCCCTCATTTACCGGTGAGGCTCCCATGTAATATTTTGTCAATTATATGTCCTAATATCTATTTGTTGGTATTACTTTAACTATGTAGCTCATGAAACATAGCTAGACATTTTTGCAGCAACTAAGCAGTTGTAAGAGAAAATAAATATTTGTAGAAGAGGAAAATAATATAAATTAGGAAGAAAGGAGGGAAGATGTGCAACCCAATCAATAGTTCACAGATTTGATCGCATGCACGTAGATAAAACAAATAGATCTTTAAATATAGAACTTAAAGCAAGGGAAAATTCCAGATCTAGATCTAAGACAACACAAAGTTTATGCATATATCTATAAATAAATAAAAGACGAATGCATTGTTGCCACAAAGTTCTTTGGGAAATATATTCTCTATTCCTCTGCTTGCATAAATCTATCAGGGGTTTTAGCTCAAAGTTTGGAACACAAGAATGTTGATTACAAATTCTGATCCTTTAACCGGTAAGTTCTTCCTCTACTTATAGTGTGTAGAGGGGAAATTACAAATGAAAAACTACAACTAAACTAGAACATGAAGAAGTAGTAAAGGGAACATTTGGCAATCATCTTCTTAGAATTCCTCTCTTAGCGACATGCATCAGAAGTTTAAGCCAAAATTGTGCACATTTGTCACCTATCTTAAAGAAACTTGCTAAATAACTTAAAGTAATGGTTTTTAAACTAATAATTTTCATTTTACATTTTCATCTGGGAACATAAGAAATAAGAGAAGAAAGAAAAGAATAAATAAGATCTGCTAGCTGTAACATTTATACTTTATTTTTGTTCTGATATTGAATATACTTGTCAAACATGTAATTCAATATATTCCCATCCATTTTAACAATAGCATCTCTCTCAGTTTTGAACTACAACAATCCTCTAGAAAAATTAGTAGTGTTAGCCTTTACCTTCTCTAAACCAGTCCCGTATCCATCAACATCTGCCTAAAGCTTTATGAGTTTGTCAATTAAATCCATCGTAAAAGGCATGGTGGCTTCATCAACTTCTTTCTGCACAACCAGAATAAATTCCTCACGAGAAGTAGGTAATTCATCTAGGATGCTCTCTGGCACTTCTCCCATCTTACTTTCCAGCAACTACATCATTTTCAGCATGAACTTTAGGATTTCAACGTGGAAGGAAACTAAAATTTCTAACTGCTTCCCCTTTTCAGCCAATCCACCAGGCACAATCTTCTCTGCGATCAGCACATCCTCTGGCAATGAGTGTATCTTAGCTAAAGTATCTAGATGAATTTTAGCAACTATGTTCTCATTTTCTATCTCTATCATCATTTCCTTTAGTTGGGATACTGTCATGTGCATATTCTCCAATATGGCTGGTATTCTTTTGAATTGCTCTGAAGCTTAGTGAATGGTTTCTTCTTTCCACTAGGCAATAGCTTTGACCTTGTCTCCTCCATCTTCTACCTCCTACATCAGATGATTACTTACCTAATCATGTGCTATAATGGGCTGAGAGGAAGGTTTTGAGACCTTAGCAATGATCTCACATAGCTAGGACACCTGCTTTTGAAGCTTAGCTCTTTCAGCCTTCTCTTTGTCAAGCTTAAGGAATAAAGTGTTCATTAGTGTCTGTGTCTTCTACTTTAATCCTTCGGTGGTAGCTCAACCTATTGGCACTTTGGTTACTGTTATATCAACTACCGTGAGCTCTCCCTTGTGTTTTCCTTCTGTTGGCACTGATAACTCAGTGAACTTCTATCCTAATTAATCAATAATCAACCTAGAAGTCATTTTGGCAACTTTATGCCTTTTAGCTCTTCCGCCCAAACTCGAGAGTACCTAAAATTCATGTTCCTCTAGGTTGCTCTCCTCTTTAGCTTCTGGGATTTTCTATAAATCCAACCATGATGAAAATTTTCTTCTCGAGGAATGTGAAGTCACCGAGTGCACCACCATCTCATGCTCTGATTCTATCTAAATTTTCCACTGTGTTGTGACTGCCACCCTCTGAATCATCCAAAGATAATGCTTTTTCAAACTCTATCATCTGTGCTTTCAACTTCTCCACCTGGAGAGGTGAAGACCTAATTGGTTGAGAAGAAAATACAAATGACATTGGATTCAAAGAGGAACAATAATATCTCTCTAAGGTATCGGGGTTGTTGAAGTGCTATGAGTTGATGTTGGAGAAGCTAGAACTAGCACGATAGCTGTAGATTTGGCCTTCTCCTGCATGTGAGACTTCTTGTGAATCTTAAGATTCTTTGGCCTTTTGTTTCTTTCACCTTAGTGCTTCCTTTTTCTGGAATCTCCTACGATAAATTTTTCTGTGATCTAATTCATCAAAGCTTCATCTAGGCAATACCCCTTTATCAACAACTAGTTCGAAGTGTTAACCAGAACTGCGGAAGATCTTTATTTAATCGTCTTGCAGCCACCAATGTTTTCCTAAAGAGAAGCTCTATCCCCTCCCATATGATGATATGAGTCAAGTATCACATGGCCATTATCTGCAAGATTTGAAGGTATATGTGTCAAAACATAATCAGACACTTGTTACATCGATAACCTTCTAAATTATTTCTTTTTGACTTCATACTTGTTTCTGCACTTCATCCATAAGTCTTCCAACGAAGTTACATGTGAGTATTCCTAGGAGATTATCTTCTTCACTACCCCATATGGGTCAAATTTCAGTCATGCTGGGAAGAACTCGGGCTCATACTCAGAAAACATTTAAGCTTCGACTCCTCTAGCGTTTTGGATGCTCTAGCAACTTTAATAACCCATTGTGATTGGAAAGAAACCTATAGACTTGTGCCGCTTTGATTGTAAGTCATGCATCTCCATGAGCTATCTACAAAACTCCATGATGACCCACTTGTCATTTGAATACCTCGGAAACTTTACTGGTTCTCCTGAAAATTTGGTTACCCTGAGATAGGTGAAGTCTGCAAACTGGATGAAAATAAAACCATGCTGGGATATAGCTTCCCAAGCTTTTTTTCTTACCCTATTGATCTTCAAATCACTATTTAATTTATAAATGAATTCAAAGAAGAACCCATTGTGAACCATTTTGTAATCTTTGTGGCATTCAGGAACTGTCAACTATGGGAAGCAGTCAAAAATAGGATCTTTTGCTAGCATGTGATGTCTATCCAACTTGGAAAATATACCCTACGAGGTTGCATCATATACCAGGTTTGAAGTCATTTTGAAGTTGTATGTATGCCTCACACTCCAAAGTTGTTCACCGATGTTTTCACTGATGATCTCTACCCAATTGATAATTAAATCAACTCTATTGATCTCAATGGTCCTCACGAAAGCATACATCCATGAGTGGAATTTGTGAGTATTGGCTTCTCCACTTAACTTGTAAAGCAATTTAGTAATATCATCTACCTCTTGCACCAAATTGAATCGTGGAAGAGTCCTCGAGAACTTGGATGGAGACATGGGCTTCTTCATATATTTATTGTTCATTATGCCCACACAATCTTCTTTGTGTTTCTCCCATTTGTTGCTTGCATCCAGCATGTTAATTGCAATTATTACCGTTCGTGTTGGAATCTTCAGAAAATAATTAATAAACTGTGCATCCAGCCTAATTATTGTCTTTCCCGTAGCATCCCAGATTATTTTAGAAAGAGGATGATATGACCTTGCACACTCCATAACAAATTCAGGTAACTGAGTTGTGACTGGGAATGATGATGTTTGATTAATGCCACTACTTTTTATTGCCCGCATGAGAAATGTCTTTCCGGCCCTGGATCTGTCAATTATTTTAGAGATGGGTTTAGGGCCTATGTTCATGTCATTGATATCAACAAATATGGATGCTATGCATGATTTTTTTATCCTTCTCTTTCATCATTCTTATTCATGGCTGGAGCAATGTTTGTCTAAGTTCTTTTTCTTTTAATCCTCTCGAAATTCTTTGCAACTGGATCAATTTGTGGAAATCTAGCAATTTCTTCATATTCGAAAGATATATTCAATGTACCTGACATTGATTTAAACTCCCCTTTCACCTGTATGAACACCTGTAATGAATACCTGTAATTATTTCAAACAAAGATGAAGTCCATAGCATGAATACTTGATTTCTGTCACCAAAAATTTGCATAATAAGCTTGCTGCCCTAAAATTTGAGGCTTTGATTGCATGCAAAGAAAGCATAAATATTTTTAAATTCACCTGGGCACTTATAGTAACATGCAAATAATTATCATAGCATAAATCAAGCTATTCCAACCCTAGGCACCAAACCTTAAAGCTTCCTAGCAATGAAAAACACCTTATGATGTACAAATCCTCCTTTCCTTGGTGCCAAAACTATCTGGGTTGCAATCATTAGCAAAAATAATTAATTGCTTCTTTATTATGCAAGTCCATGCTTATATAACCCTCAGCATTCTATTTTTAATAATTTTCCTTCCTATTCCTGGCAATTTAATTAATAAACAATCATGTTTATTCGCCCAAATTGGGTGCCCAATTATGCATGTTGATGGTTGCCTTTAAATAAATTTATTTTATTTATTTTTAGCATGCATACATGATCTATTTTCATGCCATCCTCTTGCTTTGACTTTCATCCCATTTTTGGCACCAAAATTAGGAAAAGGAACTATTGATAAATATCATTAAAAGCATTATTTAATGCCTAGATGGGTCACACTTTTTGGCAAGGCTGATTTCTAAAAATAAAAAGCCAACTTTGACGGGATTTTCTACCCTGCACTTCAGCTCCAAAAATCCTTCTTTCACTTAAGTTGTTTGACTTCCATAATGGGAATTTTTACCCTGTAAGACAGGTAAGAAATTCCCGCTTTCCTGCCACTTCCAAAATTCCCATTATCAAATTAAAACATCTCCCAAAAAGTGCATCTTGCATAACAATTAGCCTCTTTTGATAAAGTGCGACTTGCATGGTTGAATAAATCTCTTTGGAGGGAAAATTTAGCCTGTCAAGTAGGCAAAAAGTTTTTGTCGATGCTTTAAGTGATTTTTCTTTATTTTATAATGGGAATTTTCACCCTGTAAGGTAGGTAAGAAATTCTCGCCTGCATATTGCCTCTAATTTTCCCACTGCAGCTTAAGTGACTTTGACCTCATGGGAAAAAGTACCCTGCAAGGTAGGTAAGAAATTATTGCATGTTTTCCACCACCAAAAATCCCATTGCATATCAAACTCAATTATTCCAAAAAGTGTGACTTGCCTAGGAGAGGCTTTTTGTGCATCACTTCATCCTTTTTTGTCAAAAGTTTGCATTCTTAGGCTGATTTCTTCTGGTGATGAGGCCATAGATGATCTCCAGATGCTTCAGGTAATTAAACAGACTATACTGGACAAGGAACAAGCCTAGGGGAATTTCACAGAGAAAACCAGAGAAAAACGCAAAAGAAATAAATAAAAACGAAAAAACATTGCCAAAAGTCACGAAAAAAGCTCTGAATTCATTCCTAGTGAAAACCCTATTGAGATGTGTGAATGTTGGCATCCTAAACCTCAACAGGATTCAACTAGAGCACAATTTACTTCAAATGGGGCATTATTTATTTAATAAATAATTAAATAAAAATTTCCCACATAAAAAACTTGGCGGAGGGATAAAATGAGTTTGGGCATCTGGGTATTTTTTGAAATTAGCTCATATGATTCAATGGGAATATCTTAACATAATATAGACATCTTCTGGAAATAAAATCACAAAAAGACCCGTTATTTCAAAAAGAATGATTTTTTTTCAAATGGGTAGTCCTAGATTTCAAGGTGAAATCTAGGGACACCAGTCGGCTCCGTCTGTGGAAATATTTTCCTCTATTAAAATTACATGAGTAAAGATGAGATCCCAGTATCTCTGGTTTCATATCTTGTTCATTGGGCTCACGGTCAGATAATTAAAAACAACACAACACCGAAAAAACAAATAAAAACAAACAAATTTTATTTATATACATACAAGTTTTACCCTACTCTTTTATGTCTGGAAAAGTTTCAAGTGTTGCCCATTGAAAGGAAACAGTAGTTTAATCTCATCTTGATGAGCAAGGATGAAGCTATTTGTCTTGGAAATCCTCTTGATCACAAAAGGCCCTTTCCAAAGTGAATCAAATCTTGCATGCATGCCTTTTGTTTCTGGTCTTTTGTCCCATTAAAGGACTCAATCGTTGATCTCAAATTTCCTTTCTCTGGCCCTTTTGTCAAAGATCACCTTCACCTTCCTTTGATGTTCTGAAATTTTTCCAGCTACTTGAACCTAAACTTCTCATAATTTCGTCAAATACATTATTCTTTTGTCAATGACATCGGTGAATTTGACATCCTCCAAAGCTTTAGAAATTTGTAAAGCATGAAATTCCAAGGTAACAGGAAATTCTACGTCTCTCCCTTATAACAGCTGGAAAGGGGACATGCCTATAGCTTTCTTTGGTGTAATCATATCTGCCCATAGTGCATCAAAAAACTTTGTGTGCCAAGTCCTTTGATTTTCAATCACTAATTTCTGCATGATTGTCACCAGATTCTTGTTGCTTGATTCAACTTGGCCATTCCCTTATGGGTAATAATTGGAGGAATGCACCAACTAGATTCCATGAGTGTAGCAAAACTCAACCAACTCCTTAGAAGACAAATTAGGAGTATTATCTACTACTATTTTACTGGGCACGCCAAACCTAATAACAATATTTTCCTTCATAAAACTACACACCTTCATGGAAGTGGCATTCTTAACAGGAATGCGTTCTACCCACTTACTGAAATAATCAGTAAATTTTAGGATGTAATGATGATCGGCACTAGAAGCTGGGTTAAGCATACCAATAAAATCCATGCCCCACTATTGGAAGGGCTCCTCAATTATAACAGTTTTTAATGGTAATGAAGGTAGTTTTGCGCATCCGAAAAAAATTTCACACGCTTGGAATTTGGATACCCACTCTAAAGTATCCTAAAAAAGTGTGGGCAAGTAATACCTTGCTCAAAGGATCTTGTGAGTTGTGACTCAGGATGAGAAATGACCACCACAAGCCAAATTATGAAACTATTTTAAAAGTTGATCATGTTGAGCTTTATCCACACATCTGAGAAATACCCTGTCAATTCCTCTCTTGTATAAACCATTATCCCAATGAATAAAGTCCCTGGACTTTAGTTTAATAGTACATTTCTCCTTGTGAGAAAGGTGATCTAGGAATTCCCCATAAGTTAAGAAAAAGGAAATGTTACTGTACCAGTTATTCACCAAATCTATGAAAAGAACCATGGGCAAAACCCTCTTATGAAATTATTATCTTCATCTCAATCATTAATTCACACAAACCCCTCCCTCGAACTAACTTTGTGGGTTTTATATCCAAGTCATATTCCTGCACCTTCATCACCTATGTTCCTCTTAGTATCCCTAGCTCTTGTTGGGTGAGGATTTATTTTACCACAGTATCTGGAACCAGAACCACAGTAAGTGAGGCAAGAATATAGTACCTGAATGCCTTACATGCCTTTATCACTGAATATTCATGCTTTTCCATGCGAGTGTATTTCAACTCGTAAATTTTTAAAGTCATGCTCATGAAATCAATTGGATCTTCTACATCCTCTTGATTTTTCTGCATCAAGATTGCTGACATTATGTGTTCAGAGGAATAACAGTAAAGAATGAATTCTTTACTAAAGTCTAGCAAAACCAAGACTAGAGATTTTGACAAGGCCTCTTTAATTTTCTCGAATGCTTCCTTCCCTTCACTGCTTCATTTGAAATCTTATGTCTTCTTCATCATATTTGAGATATGACGGGTTAATTCAGCAAATTCAGGATTGAATCTTCTGAGAAAATTTACTTTACCAAAGAAAGAGTGAACCCCATTTTTGTATGTTGGTAATGGTAAAGTCTAAATAGATTTGAAATGCTTAGGATCTATCTTGGTTCCTTCCTTTGAGATAATATGCCCTAGTAGCTTCCCTTCTGTCACAACAAAGATAGATTTCTTAGGATTTAGAGAAATACCATGTTTGCAGCATTGGATGAAGACCTCTTCAAGATCTGAAATGTGCTTTCTTCTTTCCCTAGAAAAGACTGGCAGATCATCAAGGTATAATACTATGCTTTTATCCTTGAGATGAGAAAATGCCAAATCCATAGATCTTTGAAATGTAACTCCAGCGTTGATCAAACTGAAAGGCATTTTCTGATAAGAAAAATTTCCCCAAGGTGTAATGAATGTTGTTTTATATTGATCCTCCTCAGCCACCTTGACTTGATTATAGCCTGAAAAACCATCAAGCATGGATAATATTCCAAATCTAGTAATGGCCTGCAGAGTGTGGTCCATGATGGGGATAGGGTAGTTGCCTTTTAATGAGGCTTGATTTAGGTTGTGAAAATCAATGCACAACCTAATCTCACCACTTTTCTTTCTCACAAGAAATATATTGGCTAACCATTGAGAGTGATGTATGGGATAAATTATCTTTACATCCAATAGCTTCTAGATTTCCATAAAGATAGTCCCTAAAATAGTAGGGTTATGCCTCTGCAACTTTTTTTTGAAAGGATTTTGTTCTTGCTTTAATGGAATATAGTTTTATACTTCTGTATGCTTTGATCCTCTCTAAAAGGAATTAGATCATGACCTCCCATAAGTTGAGTGTATTTGGGAAAAATCAGATGTTTCGACTGATATACCCACACATAGATTTCAAAATGCATTCCTTAAAGCAGCTAACTGATTAGCTTGTGTCCCAAAGATGAAGAAGGGAAGTCCAGGCTGCAGGGGTTCGCAAAGGAAAGACAATAATGGATACAGGGCAGATGAATTTGATTACTCTGATGATCCCTTTTTGGAGCAATCTATTTTTTCCTTGCAGAATATTGAGGCTTGGCGGTAGAAGGAAGTGAATAGCTATGTCTCCTGGGTCCATTCGAAGGAACATTTTATCAAAACAGGGGCCGAGCATGCATTGGAGAATTAGATCTTGGCAGGGATAGGGCCTAGGTCAGACTTATTTGGATCTATGAAGGAGGATCGGACATGGGGAATGACTGCCCCTGGCTCTGTCTAGGGAGGATTTGGCTTAGAATTTGGCAGTAGTTTTCCTCTATCACAAGATGGATTTATTGTCTCTACTCTGGATTATGGGTTGATGTCTAGGTGGGGGTCGAGGGCTGATGTGGATATGAGACAGGGAGAGAATATGGGAAATCTTGAAGCTGGTGTTGGAAGTTGAATAGGACGGGAGTCTTCTGGGTAAAAGTGGAAGTGGGAAGAAGATTCGAAGGTGCATAAAATCTAAGAAACTGGAGGCTTTAGTGTTGGGTAAGGATGTAAAGCTACATGAAGTTTTGGAAGTAACAGATAAAACAATTGTTGGACGGGCCCAAAACCACCGATTTGGGATTCTATTTTTGAAGAAGTGGATGAAGGAAAATTGAGGTGACAGGTTAAGATATGAACCATCAGTTTTTCTCTTGGCTAGGGGATGGTTTTCTTTCACTCTTAATTCACCTGATGATGTTCAATGGATTCTAAACTTAGTTTGGAGCATGGACTCCACTCCGCTCCTTCTGAAAGCTTGGACCCCCCTTTTTGATGCTCGAAAAGAGAGGATGGATACCCTCCCTGTGTGGGTTCATCTTCTGGGTCTTCCAGCTGCTCTGTGGTCTCTAGATGTTTTTAGAATTATAGGCGACATGCTGGGAAGTTTTATCAAAGCTGACCTTTCCTTTAGGCAATCTGGAGTGATGACAGTAGCCCAAATCTTGGTCAATATAGATATGAGGGAAGGACTAGCAAAGGATCTATTGTTAGCGATTGGTGACCATTTTCTCTGCCAAACTTTGGATTATGAGGGAATCCCTTTTCACTATCATAGATGCCATGCTTGTGGGTACTTGGTTGCTCAATGTCATCTTCCTTTCAAGGGGTTTCATGCCTCAGTGGATCTGTCAAAAAAGAGGGGAATGTCTCATGCTCAAGAAGAGGGTTTGGGGAAGAAACTGATGGCAAATGTTGGCGACATGCTTTCAAGGGTGGCTCTGAATGAGGAAGGATTGCATGGACCAGCCTCAAACATTCTGGAAATGCCAAAGGAGGCTCCTACTCCCATTAGAGCTCGTGCTACCTCTATAGGTTAGGATTCGGAGCTGCAAGGGAAAGATGAAGTTGAATTTCATGGTCTGCTACAACCCCTTGATGTCTCTTTCTTGAATCCTTCTAATGATCACTTGAATTTTATTTTGACTTCCTCGGGGGCACATGACAATGCTCAAAATCCTGGGACTAATCCTATCCCTTCAATGCAAAACAATGATGTTTCTTACCAGATCTCTGGGGAGGGGGTTATGACACAACCTCCATTTTTACCAGGGGTATTTGATGCCTCTAAGGAATCTGATGATTCAGTCATTCATTACACTCTTCAGAATTGATTCATTCTTCTATCACAAAATCCTTCTATTAAGGTTGGGGGTCTTAGGATGGAAGATCTCTCTGGAGCTAGAAGGAAGGGTCGAAAATCTCACTTATCAGTGGCTAAGGATAGGGCAAGAGTGGATATAGTTGATGGCAGACAAGTTTTAATTAAATGGGCACTTAGAGTAGTGAAAGCCCCTTTGGTGGTGCCTTAATGAAAGTGTTATCTTTCAATTGCAAAGGTTTGGCGAGCCAGGAAAAAAAATCATCACTGAAAAGACTTTTTTAGACTACTTCCCCTGAAAATATTCTCCTTCAGGAAACTTTGGGAGCTGAACTACAAATTTCAAGCATTTTGGAATCTTTATTCAAAGGTGGATGTTCTTTACAAGTGATGATAGAGGTCAGTTAGGAGGACTTGCTAAAGGGTGGAATCCTCAGAAAATCAGGTTAGTCAGTTCGTGGGGTTTTGATTTTGGTCTTGGATTGGATTTTTTCTCTGAAGAGATGGATATGGAAATGTTGGCTCTTAACATTTATGGGCCATATGGGGATAGAGTTGATTTC
Source organism: Taxus chinensis (assembly GCA_019776745.2). Taxonomy (NCBI): domain Eukaryota; kingdom Viridiplantae; phylum Streptophyta; class Pinopsida; order Cupressales; family Taxaceae; genus Taxus; species Taxus chinensis. Next base: position 851,797,641 of record CM034150.1, read on the forward strand.
TGGGAGAAAATTTGGGTGTAAGGATAGCTGGAAATTGAAAGCCATTCTATTGGGAGGAGATTTAAATTTCATGTTTGGGGCCGTGGAGGTTTGGGGTCCAAAAGCGAAAGTAGACTCTTTGGCTAAGTATTTCATTCAGTTTTTTGAGAGGCATAATCTGGTTGACTTGGTTCCTGTTAAGTTGAAGCCTACGTGGTGAAATCAACATATAGGGGATGATAGAGTTGAAAAGAGATTAGATCAATTTCTTGTATCCGAGGAGGTGATCGAGTCTATGTGCCTTATTCGTTAATGGGTGGATAGTGGAGGGGAATCTGATCATTTTCCTATTTGTTTGGAGATGAAAGGCAGGGAAAAAAAGCTGGCAAGCCCGTTCAAATTTGATGCTAGTTAGCTCAAGGATGTTTCTTTTCAAGAGTTGGTCCATTCTAGATGGATACCCTTTTGCTATGATTCAAACACTACTGCTTCTTTTTCAGTTCATTGAAAATTTAAAAAATATTAAGTTGGTTACTAAATTATGGGCTCGTAAGAAGAAGGAAAGGGATGATAAATATCTTATTGAAATTGAGGAGGCCTTGTTGAAGTGGTATGATTCAGAGGGGGGTGGATTCTTGACTGAGGAGGATAAGACTTAGCTTGGGATTCTTGAAAAAAGGAGAAGGTGTCTATTGGATGAGCATGAGACTTTGTGGCGCCTCAAAAGTAGAGCTTTGTGGCTTGAATGTGGGGATGAGAATACAAAATTTTTTTCAGTCCTATGCACACGGGTGAAAGCTGAGAAATACTATATGGGGACTAAAAAACTTGGAAGGAGAGAGGATATCTTCTTTCAATGACCTAGCAACATCAGGCGTTGACTTCTTTAAAACTCTTTATAAAGCCTCAACCGTAACCTCTATAGCTGAAGTGGTTAAGATTGCAAATTTTTTTCCTACTTTCACTGACCTAGCTGGAAATAGAAATTTGATGGCTGAAGTCTCTATGGAGGAGCTCTCTGAGACTCTTCATAGTTTCCAAAAGGATAAAATCACTGGGCTTGATGGATGGACTGCAGATTTTTTCTTGGATTTTTTTATCTAATTGGTGTGGATTTGCTAAGGGTTGTGGAGGAATCCAAGAGTTCTGGGAATATTTACAGTTCCTTCAATTCTACTTTCCTTTCCCTCATTCCAAAGACTGATGTTCTAGAATCTTTTGATGAGTTTAGGCCAATTTCTTTATGTAACTGTATATATAAAGTTATTGCTAAGATTATTGCTCTCATGCTCAAGGTTGTTCTTTCCAAATCCATATCCAAAGAACAATTTAGTTTTTTGGAAGGAAGGCAGATCCACGAAGTGATTGGTGTGGCTCAGGAGGGTCTGCACAATTTAAAGGTAAAGAATCTCAAAGGGGCTATCATAAAAATTGATCTTTCAAAGGCATTTGATCGGGTGAGTTGGCTCTATATTTGTCTTCTCCTCACTCACATGGGATTCAAGTTATGTTTTATTAATTGGGTGATGAGTTACATCACTTATGTATCCTTTGCAGTACTGATTAATGGCACAGCATCACCTTTTTTCTATGCTGAAAGAGGTCTTAGACAGGGCTGTCCTCTGTCTCCGCTACTTTTTCTGCTGGTTATTGAAGGGCTGAGCAGAGCTTTGATGGAGTCAAAACAAAATGGATGCTTTAAAGGCCTTCAAATTTCTTAGATTCTTCATATCACTCATTTTCTTTTTGTTGATGATATTTTAATCTTCTATGATGGTTCACGTAGGAGTGTTGAAAATTTGAAAGCTTTTCTGGACTTATTTAGCAAAGCCACTAGAATGGCTATCAATGATAGAAAATACACTATTTCCTGTCAAAATTTGGAGGTGGATGAAGAGGATTTTATTGTTATATGTTTTGGGTTTCCTTTGGCAAGTTTTGAAGTTGGTTTGAAGTATTTGGGCTTCCATTTGAAACCAAATTGTTACCGTAAGGAAGATTGGATGTGGTTGATTACAAAACTGGAAAAGAGGATCAAGGTTTGGAGTCACAAGTGGTTATCTAGGGCTGGTAGGTTGGTTCTGGTTAAGTCGGTGTTAGATGTTATCCCAGTCTATTAGATGTCTTTAGCATGGATCCCTAAGGGCATTTTAGAGAAGGTTCGTAGACTTTGCTCCTCCTTTCTTTGGCATGGACACAAGGAACATCATTTCGCTCCTTGCGTCAGATGGGAAAGGATAGCAACTCCTAAAGATATGGGAGGATGGGGAATAAAGAATATACTCCTTTTTTCAAAAGCTCTAGCAGCCAAAGGGGTATGGAGACTCATTTCTACCAGCAATTTGTGGACTAAGGTGATCGTTCAAAAATATATTGCTCCTTGCTCTATTTTATAATTGATAAGGAATCCAAACAAAAAGGGGGGCAATGCCTCTATTATTTGGAAAGCCATTATAAATTCTTTCAATGTGGTGGGTAGTGGTTTGGCTTGGCAAATTGGCAATGGCTGCCAGGTCTGTCTTGGCATGGATCCATGGCCAGGTAGTAGAGGCATTCATCTGCTTCCTCAGGCTATGGTTAATCATCTACAAGAAAGAGGATTTTTTCTATTATCTCAAGTGGCTGACCCAGTGGTGACTTCTCTTTGGAGCCAAGGTTGGCTGAAGGCTGATCGTTTGGGTCTAGCAGATGAAGAGGTTGGTATTTGGTCTCAGTTTATTAATAATCTTAAAGCTACCCATATCAGAATTGGTGAAGAGGAGGATGTTCTTATTTGGGACAATGATCCCTCAGGATTTTATACTCCCAAAGGTGGTTATATAAAGTTAAATTCAGATTGCTTTCAGAGAGATATAAGATGGTGGTGGAAGCAGATTTGGAAGATGAAATGCCCACACAAAACTCAGTTATTTATGTGGTGCATCCTGGAGAACAAGGCTCCAACTTGGGATAATCTTTAGAAAAGGCAGTTCCATGGCCCTAGCTGGTGCATTCTTTGTAAATTTGAATTTGAAACTGTGGAACATCTCTTTCTTTTTTGCAGGTTTTCAAAGGCAGTTTGGGCTGAATGCTCTAGAATTCTAAAGGAATTGTGTTTATGGCAAGGGATAACCATGGACGGGGCTTTAAAGCAGTGGATCTCTAGTGCTCCTAATCTTCATAGGAAAGCTTTTCCACTAATTATATGTTGGGGTATTTGGATTGCACGAAACAAGAACATTTTTGAGGAAAAACAATTGAACCCGAGCTTGGTAGCTATTCAAGGAATCGGTTTTCTTTCTCATTTTTTACAGAATAAGGATTGTTTGAGACAACAGAAAGTGGTGAAATCTCCCATCAACAACAACCTTCCATGGCTTTTTTTTATGGCACTGCTCAGGATGAACCATCTATTTGCGGTGGGGGTGGAGTCTTACACCTTTCTGATTCACATTTTTATAAAATTAGTATGGGTCTAGGTAATGGCACAAATAATTATGTTGAACTAATGTCTCTCAAATACTCCTTATTATTTACCTTAGAGAATTCTATCAAATCTGTTCAGGTTATGGGGGATTGGTTACTTGTGGTCAATTGGATCAAAGGGCGTCAAATATGTCACCATACCCATCTTCAACCACTGTTGAAGGATATCAAAGATATTGTGGTTGCGTTCGATTATTTTGAAATTTCTCACATCTTCAGGGAGCTCAATGTATTGGCGGATCATGTGTCAAAGGAAGGAATTAGATTGCGATATGGGTAGATGAAAATACATGAACAGTAGGAGAATTCACATTTTGAACATTATCACAGGCCTTTCCATGAATATTAGAAATGGACTCTGAATGAGGTATCAATTATGAACCCACTTTTCTTGGGGGATTTTGGAATTCTGAATGGTATGGGCAAGAATCATTCCTATTCTTGCTATTTTTGGTGTGAGGTTTGGGACTCTTTGAGTCTGATCTTGGACTCGTATCTTGGTATTCGTTCTCCTCTGTGCTGGAGATACACTTTTTCTTCATTGCATTGTTCTTTGGGACACCTCTGGGAGTTTTCTAAGGCAATTCTTCTTGCTACATTTTCCTTCTTACCTCTCTCTTGTGGCCAATTTCTGGTGATGTTGGAATGTTGTTTGCATCTTCTTAATGTAATTTTGCTCTTATTGGAATAAAATTATGATTTTTCTCTTGGGGAAAAAAAATTAGTTTTGTACTTCTGCAGGATGATACGTCTTTAGATCCTGGTAAGACCAAGCAAAAACATCCATATATTTCTTAAGAAGCTTTGCAAAATATTCTCTTTCTACCTCTGAACAACACTTACCCAGATTAACTAATTTGGGATCATTACTAGCTCCCAAATTTAATAATTGTGTATCGGAGGAAGAACCTTCTTCACTTTCTTCATTCGTTTTAAGCATTTGATCATGCTTGTCAAACATTTCCTCAAGAGATACCAAGCCTTTAGGAATTTTATTTCCCTTTAGCTGGATAATCTCTTGACTTATTGAAACATTTGCATCTGTTTCTCCCATAGTAGTTTGTCTTGGAGATGAGTTGTTTCCCTTGTAGTAGATCTCTTCAAAGTTGTCCTTTTGTTGGAGAAATACAGCAATATGCTTGTCATCATTAAAAATCTGCCATTGTTAGATGTTATCAGGAACCTTCAAGCGGAAGACCATCTCAAATTTGTAATCCCCTTGTTTGAAGAATGTGGCTGGCTAATTTGGATTTAATAAATTTGCAATAACTACAAGTGAATCAGCTCTAGAATTTTACTCTCTCCAAATATAGGAAATCGAGAAAGCCACAAAATCTAGGATAGCAGAATAAACCCGGTCTTTATAATGTCATAGTTTGTCCTTTTTGACTTAGTAGAGACCTCATATCTACTTGACAATCAACTCAGCATCCTCCCTTGCATGTAAGAGCTTGATTCCCATTATTCTTGCATGCTCCGTACCTAGCAATAGTCCTTCATATTTTATCATGTTGTTAGTGTTTTCAAACATTAACTTGAAGGAATATGCATGTACCATTCCCTCGGGAGAAATAAGAACAATGCATGCACTAGATCTAAACAAGCAGCAGCTGTCATCAAACTCCAGAGACCAAATCTTATTATCCAGTTGATGTGGCTCTTAGATCATAGGTTGGGCTTCTTCTTTATCTAGTTCTAGATAATAGACTTTGTGATCAGATTCTTGGAACAAGATCTGAGATCTAGGATCTCCATATTTTGATACTATGTACTTGGATTTCTTCTCAGGTTCTAACTTTTAATTAACTCCCTTGATTGGTATGTGCGCACAAGACCAATCCATCTTGACTTCTCTGCCCAATTATTTACAAAATTTCCTGCTCAGCAGCATGCCATAAGATATTGGGACATCTGCTACAAGGATAGTCATCTTTAATATTTTGTCTAGGAATGAAGCAAGTATTACTTGTACATCTTTGATTTTCCCAACCAGAGGTACTTGTCTTTCCATTGAATAGCATCTTCCAATGGTTTTTGTCAATGTGAGATCTAGAGTGTCAACAACTTTGGCAAGCATCACATTGTCGGAAGCTCCATAATCTAAAATGTAATTACTTAAGTTATAACAGTTAATAAGTAATGACACATGAAATGGATTGATCCTTTCAGATGTGGTGGGAGAAGAAGTAGAAGGATAAGAGCTTGCAGCGCCATTATTCAAAGGAGGAGTAACCTTCGAAACAGACAAGATACCCCGTGAAACACTATTTCTTGGAGTATTGGGACCATTGCTTTGCACATATTTTACCAACCTATTTAATTGATTAGGAAATGCCCTCAAATACTCATCTTCTGACATCTAAATTTTGGTCTTTTTAATATGATCAATAATGTTGAAAGCTTGACTTACTTTAGTCAGTTGTCTATTGGTCCTTTGTTGTTGATTGAAATATCCTACATGTATATCTTTGGGAGCTAATGAGGAGGGTAGTGCACTACCTCTTTTTAGGATGGTAACATCTAGCCCAAGATCTTCTCTTTCTCTTCTTTGGCCATTTGAGGAAGCTTCAGCACTTTGGCATGTTTGGGACCTTGTGAGCACCGTGAATGTGTGGCCATCAGAATCTTCAAAAGATTCATAATATCCCTCGTTATATTCATAGTCCAAGTAACTAATGTTGGATTTGCTAGCGGGATCTAAAAATTCTTCTTCATCAAATGATTCATCAACGCCAAGATCTTATTCATTAGTTTCCAAGTTGTTCCTTGAAGCATCTTCAATCGCCAACCGTTGTGGTGCAGCAGTAAGTCTATTTTGATTTTTATTTTGACCATCAAAGGTCTGAGCAGGAGCCATTCTTGAAGGAGTTACATTTCATCCTTGAGATATCTACTTCTTGATTTATAGCATTTCATTAGCTAACTTCTGTAGCAAAGGATCGGAAGTACTTAAAGAAGCTCCATCACCTTTATGGGGGGATTGTCTGATTTTTCCAGCCATGATCAAGTCATCTTCAACCTCTACATCAGCATTTTTTGCTTCTAGTAGATTCACATTTCTTACCCTCCGCGGCTGATATCCAACTTCAGGAAATAAAGTGTTTATAAAAAATGTCTTTTGGTTTTCATCACTAAGTGTGGCAGAAGTGGGGATTTTATATAAAATCCATTGGAACCTTGCATTAAAGTCTCGCATGTTCTCGTTTGGTTCCTTCTTTAACTGTGTCAGTTGAGTGATCAATGTGTTAGTGTCTTCTGTAGGTTTGAAGCTCTTTACAAATTGTTCTCGCATGGATGCCCAATTTGTTATAGTTCCAGGGGCTAACCGATAAAACCATTCTCTGGCCAAATTATGTAGAGTCTCGATGAAATGTCTAACCAAAATATCCTCATGCTCCACCGCAATCACACCACAAGATATGAAGAATGTTGCTAAGTGAACATCTGGATTTTGCTTGCCATCTCCAAATAATTTCGGGAAATTCTTTCTTGAGCCTTTAGGCAATTTTTGCATAGTTGGGGTTAGGTTCAGTGGTCCAAAATCTACTGCCCATGGGACAGGTGCTATTGGAGCAAGAGGTTGTTGGTTTTGATTCTAATTCTACATGATGAACGGAACACGTCTTCTCCAAGAGTAGACTTTATGGATAATTCCAGCTGTTGGATTATGCTGAAGATGATCTGGATCTGGATGAGTTGGCACTCTTCTTCCTAGTGAAAAACTGGATCTATTGTTTCTGACATGAGGAGGATGATTAAAATTGAATTTCTCTTGCAATCTATAGAAATGATTAGTCCTTCTTTGAGCCCTAAAATATCGAGTGAATGGGTGTTTAGCCAGGTTTAGAGTTTAATGGGGACTAGCTAGATAAGCTCTGATCTGTAAATGATTGTAATTCCCCAGCAGAGTTGCCAAAAATTGTTGGCTAGAATTTCTACACGTGTGAAAACCTAGGCAGTCATGAGATAAATCTCCCTCATTTATTGGTGAGGTTCTCATGTAATATTTTGTCAATTATATGTCCTAATATCTATTTGTTGGTATTACTTTAACTATGTAGCTCATGAACCATAGCTAGACATTTTTGCAAAAACTAAGCAACTGTAAGAGAAAAGAAATATTTGTAGAAGAGGAAAATAATAGAAAGCAGGAAGAAAGGAGTGAATATGTGCAACCCAATCAATAGTTCATAGATTTGATTGCATGCACATAGATAAAACAAATAGATCTTTAAATACAGAAATTAAAGCGAGGGAAAGTTCCAGATCTAGATCTAAGACAACACAAAGTTTATGCATAGATCTAAAAAGAAATAAAATATGAATGCATTGTTGACACAAAGTTCTTCGGAAATATATTCTCTATTCCTCTACTTGTAGAAATCTATCAGGGGTTTCAACTCAAAATCTGGAACACAAGAAATTTGATTACAAATTCCGATCCTTTAACCCGTAAGTTCTTCCTCTACTTATAGTGCGTAGAGTGGAAATTACAAATGGAAAACTACAACTAAACTAGAGCATGAAGAAGTAGTAAAGGGAACATTTGGCAATCATCTTCCTAGAATTCCTCTCTTAGCGACATGCATCAGAAGTTTAAGCCAAAATTGTGCACATTTGTCACCTATCTTAAAGAATCTTGCTAAATAACTTAAAGTAATGGTTTTTAAACTAATAATTTTCATTTTACATTTTCATCTGGGAACATAAGAAATAAGAGAAGAAAGAAAAGAAGAAATAAGATCTATCAACTATAACATTTATACTTTCTTTTTGTTTTGATATTGAATATACTTGTCAAACATCCGTAATTCAATATATTCCCATCCATTTTAACAATAGCATCTCTCTCAATTTTGAACTGCAACAATCCTCTAGAAAAATCAGAAGTGTTAGCCTTTACCTTCTCTAAACTGAGGCCCATATCCCTCAACATCTACCTAAAGCTTTATGAGTCTGCCAATTGAATCCATCATGAAAGGCTTAGTGGCTTCATCAACTTATTTCTGCACAACCAGAATAAATTCCTCACGGGAAGTAAGTAATTCATCTGGGATGCTCTCCGGCACTTCTCCCATCTTACTTTTTAGCAACTGAATCCTTTTCAATATGAGCTTGAGGATTTCAACATGGAAAGAAACTGAAATTTCTAACTACTTCCTCTTTTCCACCAATCCACCAAGCACAATTTTCTCTGTAATCAACACATCATCTAGCAATGAGTGTATCTTAGCTAAATTATCTATATGACTTTCAGCAACTATGTTATCATCTTCTATCTGTGTCATCGGTTCCTTTAGTTGGGATACTACCCTATGCATATTCTCCAATGTGGTTGGTATTCTTTTGAATTGCTCTAAATCTTGGTGAATGATTTGTTCTTTTAGATCTTATCTTGGAGGCTTCAGCTTCAATCTATAGATGTGGGTGGGGCCCCCTATCTATACTCACTCTATATGGTATGGGGGACCCTCTATAGCTTTTCCCTGGTCCCTTGCATCTTCTACCTCCTGCATCAGATGATTACTTACCTGCTCATGTGTTATAATGGGCTGAGAGTAAGGTTTGGCAATCTTGGCAATGATCTCACATAGTTGGGACACCTAATTTTGAAGCTTACCTCTTTTAGCCCGCTCTTTGTCAAGCTGAAGGAATAAATCATTCATTAGTGTCTGCGTCTCCTTCTTTAATCCTTTAGTCGTAGCTTGACCTATTGGCACTTTGGTCACTGTTATATCATCCACCATGAGCTCTCCCTTGTTCTTTCCTTTTTATCACACTGATAACTCAACGAAATGGCTGTCTTAATCCCTCAATAATCAACCTAAAAGTCATTTTGGCAACTTTAGGGCTTTTATCTCTTCTGACCAAACTCAGGAGAAGCTCAAAGTCGTGTTCCTCCAGGTTGATCTCCTCTCTGGCTTTTGGGATTTTCTGCAAAGCCAACTATGATGAAAATTTACTTCTTAGGGAATGGGTAGTCACCGAGTGCACCACCATCTCATGCTCTAATTCTTTTCTATCTAAATTTTCCATTGTGTTGTGACTTCCACCCTTTGAATCATCTAAAGAAAATGATTTTTCAAACTTTGGCAATGAGTGTATCTTAGCTAAAGTATCTGGATAACTTTCATCAACTATGTTCTCATCTTCTATATGTGTCATTAGTTCCTTTAGCTTGGGATACTACCCTATGCATATTCTCCAATGCGATTGGTATTCTTTTAAATTGTTCTGAAGCTTGGTGAATGATTTGTTCTTTCCACTGGGTAATAGTTTTGACCTAGTCCCCTGCATCTTCTACCTCTTGCATCAGATGAATACATACTTGCTCATGTGCTAGAATGGGCTAAGAGGAAGGTTTGGTGACCTTAGCAATGATCTCACATAGCTGGGACACATGTTTTTGAATCTTAGCTCTTTTAGCCTTCTCTTTGTCAAGCTTAAGGAATAAAGCGTTCATTAGTGTCTATGTCTCCTACTTTAATCCTTCGGTGGTAGCTCGACCTATTGACACTTTGGTCACTATTATATCAACTGCCATGAGCTCTCCCTTGTGCTTTCCTTCTGCTGGCACTGATAACTCAGTGAACTTTTGTCCCGATTCCTCAATAATCAATCTAGAAGTCATTTTGGAAAATTTAGGCCTTCTATCTCTTCTGCCCAAACTCAAGAGTAGATGAAATTTGTGTTCCTCCATGTTGATCTCCTCTCTGGCTTCTGGGATTGTCTGCAAAGCCAACCATGATGAAAATTTTATTCTCGGGGAATGGTAAGTCACTTAGTGCACCACCATCTGATGCTCTGATTCTTCTCTATCCAAATTTTCCACCATGTTGTGACTGTCACCCTTTGAATTGTCTAAAGACAATGCTTTTTCAAATTCCACCATCTGTGCTTTCAACTTCTTCGTATGGAGAGGTGAAGACCTAAGTGGTTGAGGAGAAAATACAAATGACATTGGATTCAATAGAGGAACAACAAGATATCGTTGAGGTGTCGGGGTTGTCGAAGTGTTATGAGTTGATGTTGGAGAAGCTGAAACTAGCACGATAGTTGTAGATTTTGCCTTCTCCTCAATGTGAGACTTCTTGTGAACCTTAATCATCTCTGGCCTTTTGTTGCTTTCACCTTCATGCTTCCTTTTGCTGGAGTCTCCTATGGTAAATTTTCCTGTGATTTGATTCATCAAAGCTTCATCCAGGCAATACCCCTTTGTCAACAACTAGTTTAAAGTGTTAACCATAACAGCGGAATATCTTTCTTCAATCATCTGGTAGCCACCAATGTTTTCCTGAAGATCAGATCTATCCCCTCCCATCTGATTATACGAGTCAAGTATCACATGGCCATCATTTGTGAGATCTGTAGGTATCCATGCCAAACCATAATCAAACACTTGTTGCGCCAATAACTTATTGAAGTCTTTCTTTCAAACTTCATACTCATTTTTGCACTTCATCCAGAAGTCTTCCAACGAAGGCACATGTGAGTATTCCTGGGATATTTTCTTCGCTACCCATATGGGTCAAATTTCAATTGTGCTAGGAAGAACTCAGGCTTATACTCAGAAAACATTTCAGCTTCGACTCCTCTAGCTTTGTGGATTCTTTGGCAGTTGTAATAACCCACTATGACTGGAAAAAAACCCGTAGACTTGTGTCACATTGATTGTAAGTCATGCATCTCCACGAGCTATCTACACAACTCCATGATGACCCACTTGTCATTTGGATACCTCAGAAACTTTACTGGTTCTCCCAAAAATCTAGTTACCCTGAGATAGATGAAGTCTACAAACTGGATTAAAATACAGCCATGTTGGGATACAGCTTCCCAAGCTTCTTTGCTTACCCTATTAGTCATCATATCACTATTTAATTTGTAGATGAATTCATAGAAGAACCCGTCATTGACCACTTTAGAATCTTTGTGGCATCCAAGAACTGTCAACTATGGGAAACACTCAAAAATAGGATCTTTCGCTAGTACGCGTTGTCTATCGAGCTTGGAAAATACACCCTACGAGGCTACTGCATATACCAGGTATGAATTCATTTTAAAGTTATACATCTACCTCACACTCCAAAGTTTCCCACCGATGTTGTCACTGATGATCTCTACCCAATTGATTATTGAATTAACTCTGTTGATCACAATGGTCTTCACAAAAGCATACATCCATGAGTGGAAGTTGTGAGTATTGGCTTCTCTACTTAACCTATAAAGAAATTTAGTAATATCATCCACCTCCTACACTAAATTGGATCATGGAAGAGTCCTTGGGAACTTGGATGGAGACCTCGATTTCTTCATATATTTGTTGTTCATTATGCCCACCAAAAATCCCATTACATCTTAAACTCACTTATTCCAAAAAGTGTGACTTGCCTAGGAGAGGCTTTTTGTGCATGACTTCATCCTTTTTTATCAGAAGTTTACATTCTTAGGTTGATTCCTTCTGGTGTTGAGGCCGTAGATGATCTCTAAATGCTTTGGGCAATTAAATAGACTATACTGGACAAGGAACATATTTAGGGGAATTTCACAGAGAACTGGGCAGAAAACTGGAGAAAAATGTAAAAGAAATAAATAAAAAATAAAAAACATTCCCAAAAGTCACAGACAAAGCTCTGAATTCATTTGTAGTGAAATCCCTATTGATATGTTTGAATACTAGCATGCAAAACCTCAATAGGATTCAACCGAAAGCACAATTTACTTCAAATTAGGCATTATTTATTTAAAAAATAATTAAATAAAAATTTCCTACAGATAAAACTTAGTGGAGGGATAAAATGAGTGTAAGCATCTGGGTATTTGTCGAAATTGGCTCATATGATTCAATGGGAATATCTTAACATAATACAGACATCTTCTGGTAATAAAAACACAAAAACCCATTATTTTAAAAAAGAACAATTTTTTTTCAAATGGGTAGTCCCAGATTTCAAGGTGAAATTTGGGGACACCAGTTAGCAAAGAACCCATTATTTCCATGACATTTGCTGCTCGATTCCGTATTCTAGGAATTTGTTCAAAGGTGATCTATAAAAATTACTCTTTTAATGTATCGACCATATTTTTGTAAGGAATGAGTTTTTCATCCTTAATTTTGTACTCATCTGTAACTTGTTTGATAATCAACATAGATTCTCTAGTCACGTTGAGCTTCTTGATGTCCCAACATATAGCTATCTTCAGCCCTATAATGAGAGCTTCGTATTTTTCTATATTATTTGTGCATAGAAATCCTATTTTGAAAGCTTTTGGGATCAAGTCCCCTTAAGGAGTTATAAGTACAACCCTCACTCCTAAACCATGAAATGTGAAAGATCCATTGAAAGACATGTACCATAATATTGACTCCTCAATATACATGAGTGAAGCATCTGGAAGTTCCAAACTCAATGGTTATGTTTCTAGTAGAGGGACTTCAGCTAATTGATCTGACAGTACCTTCCCCTTGATTGATTTTCGATGGACAAATTCAATGTCAGATTCACTTAGTAGGATTATCCAATTGGCCATCCATCCTTGAGTACTGGTTTTGACAATAGATATTTCAGTGAGTCCACCTTAGAGATAAGCTTGAATTTTTTTTTAACAAATAATGACGTAGTTTTTGACAAGTAAAAACTATAGCCAAGCATGCTTTTTCAATTTTTGGATAATTGATCTCGTAAGCAATCAATGTCTGACTCAGATAGTACACAATTTTTTCCCTCTGCTCCTTGTTATATTGGGCCAAGAGTGCTCCAATTACAAATTGTGTACCAGAGATATACAATAATAGTAGTTTTCCTATAGTAGGCGGTATTAGCACATGGGGTCTTGATAGATATTCTTTAGAAAAGAATATGATCGCTATTGTTCTGGACCCCACAAAAAGTTGACATCTTTCTTAAGAAGATGTGTAAATGTGTGACACTTATCTATGAGCTAGGAAATAAATCTCCTTAATGCTTGTATTTTCCCCTACAAGTTGCGCAATTATTTGATGTTTGTAGGAGGAGGAATCTTTGTGATGGCTGAGACCTTTGTTGGGTCTAATTTTATTCCCCTCTATGATACTATAAATCCTAGAAGTTTTCCTGATAGCATGTTGAAGACACATTTCTTCAGGTTTAAAGGAACCTCATAATCCCTTAGATGCTGAAAGATGTGCCACATAATCTCTGGATGATCCTCTCTTATTTTGGACTTACTTAGTATTTCATCTACATAATATTCCATTATGTCGTTGATCATATAATGAAATCTGATTGGCATTGCCCGCTGATAAGTTGTGTTTACATTCTTGAGGCCAAAGGGCATGACTTGGTAACAAAAATTTACCCAAGGGGTTGTAAAATTTGTCTTATGTTGGTCCTCCATAATATTGATCTGATTATAACCTAAAAATCAATCCATGAACAATATTATTTCATAACCAGCCGTGGAACTAACAATCATGTCGATATTAGGGAGGGGGAAGTCATCTTTCAGACAAGCTTTTTTAATGTCTCCAAAATCCATATAAGCTTTGATACCCATAAACATATTTTCTATAGGTACAACATTTGATATCCACTCTAAGTAGTCAATAGGATGAATGAATCCTACTACCAATAATATTTCTATATCCTCTTTAACTAATAAAGCAACACAAGGATGCATTTTCCTATGCTTTTTCTTAATAAGCTTTGTGTCTAGATGTAAAACAAGATTTTGCACCACTAATGCATAATCAAGTCATGGTATGTCTCCGTAGGACCAAGAAAAGATGTTGGCAAATTCACGCGAATCAAGACAAATGTCTTTTGTTCCTATTCCGATAGGGATGTTCCCAACTTAACCATCTGAGGCACTTCTTTTGTGCCAATGTTGACTTCAATAATATCCTCCACAAGAAGCTTAGATTCTTCCTCGATGCACATAGGATCAAGGTGGGGATTGAGATCTTCTTCCAAGGGCATCTCAATGAGATTTTCACCCTTAGATAAGTCAATTTATTTTTCCTTTTGTTTGTCTACTAGTGCCTCAAAAATGTTTTCATTGTAAGACTTGGATTTGTTCTTTTTATAAGGCTTCTCTGTGGAAATTTATCCCTTGATTTTTATTTTATTTTAATGGCCGCAAAACTTAGCCTCCTCCCTAAAATGCGTGCATACATCCAAGTTAATGGAGAATCTTTTTTTATGATCACTTGCAGGTATATCATCTCATATACCCATAAACTCACCAATAGCTTCATCATTGGAAAAGTAGTATATTGGTACATGTTATTGTTGGTCCCAATTCACCAAGGATAAATGAGGTTTAATTTGGGAATGAGGATAGGTACAGTAGGGGATATGGTAATTATAGACGTATCGGGAAAGATATTTGTGGAGGCAAGGTCTTCGTAAAGACTACACTAGGAATCTATTTCACTTTCATAACCTGACTCACTATCTTCATGTTCAGAAGAAGTAAGATAACACTCTAGTTGAATAGACCCATATGGTCGAAGACCAATACCATAATTGAAAAAAAAATTGTGGGGTTTTGGAAGAGGTTCCCGTACTCCTTTCTCATGTATGCCACATCCATACCCTTGGTATGCCATCTCATCTTCAGGAGGTGGTATCATAGAGTTACATAGTAGTTATTCCTCTATCTTGGTGATAGAGGAATGTTTGAAACCGACAGGGCCTAATGAAGATCATACTCCCCACAACCAGTTGAATGGGTCTTCATCTCCCATGTAGAAAAAGGAGTAGCTGATGTTGATGCACCATTGTTGTTAGGGGTCTGTTGGTCATCAAAAATGACTTCAAGAAGAGTAACAGTCAGGTGACAAGAAGTCCCTCCTCTTTGATGGGAGAGGTTCCCTTATTCAGAAACGAACCTATTTACACATATACAAAACATGATTTTCTTGTGGAACTTGGATATTATGAAAGTGTTTTCTATAAGGATCATCAATTACAAAAGGACTGAGGAATGAGAATGTGAGAACGAGCAGAGAGGCACCATTCAGAATTATAGATGATAGAGTAATTCCTTATGCATGCTAGGGTACAGTGAATTGGAACAAGATCATTTGTATCATATTAATGAGATGAAATTTGAAAAGACACAAAGTTCTGTAAATAACATCTGTAAGAATACAAAGCTTCTCAGCATAATACAGATAAATGATCTAACAAGATTAAATGAATAGCTTAGGGATAAAGGAAATCAGATAGACAAAGAATGAAAAAGTCCTTCTATATTGATTTCTTCAAGATTTATTTACAATTTCAGAAATAAGCCCCGTTCTTCCTTTTTTCAAAATGGTGAGGAGAGGCCATTATATAGTTTACAAATCAGATTACTCTCAGTAACTACTTCTTTTAACTAATGATTAGTTTAAAGGGTTGCAAATCGCAATACCCCAACTAATTATAACAAATCTGAGAGAAAGAAGGGGAAGAGAAGAGAAGAATAGGAGAAGAAGACAGGTGTTTATGACTGGGAGGGACCCACCGACTTTAAGATCCGCTATCTGAATCTCTTCAACGCCTCGGCTATGTCTCTGCCACGTGGGACTGATGTGTTGGCAGTAGACTGAGTCAAAATTCTGAGGCACTTCTCCATTTCCTTATTGAACTCGACATGAGTATGATAATCTTTATTTGCTTCTTCAATGGCAGATTGAAGAGAGCAGATCTCCTTCATTTTTTCCTTGGAAATGGAGATTTCCTTGAATAGATCCCCTTTGACAAAAGCTCTGAATTGAGCTTTGATTTCTTATAAAGAGATAGGCACACCAAAAGTCTCATCCTGAAGATGACAATGTATATCTTTGAAAGCAGATACAACTAGTGTTTTGAAAGCCTCACCCTTCTGCCAACTATTCCTTAATTCTCCCAAAGCCTCCTCCAGGACCTTGATTTTCCATTCCACGCTGTAGACCCAGGACTTTGAAAAATTATCCTTTGTATCTTCAAAGACCTTGCTTGCCAGCAAAATATTTTCATTTGTTTGTCCCATAAGGTGGAGGTCTACTATGCAACTGCTCCAAAGTTTAAGTTCTTTATCAATGTTCCTAATGGTGGAAGAGAGCTTCTGTTGCAAATTACTCACCTTCCCGTGGAGTTTGAAGGCTTCATCAATGAAGTTTAATCCTGCAACCAGCATATCATCCACCATGGCCTCCATAGCTCTTCCATATACGGAATACTTGTGCATATCTTTGATACTTTGTACTTCATCCTGGCTCAAAATTACAGGTGGTGGAAGAGTAGTCAATGGGGTAGGATCCAAAACTTTATCTTTGGATAGCAGGGACTTGATGAAACTTGTAAGAATTTGGGCTTGTTCCTCCAACTATTCAATGGTTTGTTGCCCTTTATCTACCCTCCCAATGACTCTGTTAAGTATTTCTGAAAGATTTTGGATCTCACCTGCAGGGGTAGACTCTCCCATGGGAATTCTTGAGAGTTCCAGGTCGGACGCTTGCAAATCTTGCTCTGGCTTATTTGTCAAAGGCTTGGCTATCTCTAGGAATTATTGGCCTTGAGCGTCAGATACTATCCTAGAGGTAATTCTAGATTTTTTGGCGCGAGAAGGAGGAGTAGTGCCTAACAAGGCTGCCACAGCATCAAAATTTGGTCCTGAGATCTGGGAGGAAGACTTTCTCTTCCTACTGTCAACAAGAGGTTGCACCCATGCAAAAGAGGAGGAGGAAGAAGCAGGTGGGGCAAGAGGACCAAGAGACAGAGAACTCATGGCACCCAAGGTTTGTACTTCTGTTGCCTCGCGTTGGGATATGAGTGGAGCGCTTGGGTTCCTGGTGCAGAGGAATCAACAGTGCTTGGAAGTTCAGTGCTCTGGACTTCTTTATCCTTATCCATTGGAGCTTCAGGGGTGCTTGTAGGAGTTGGGACTTCACTCTCTTCACTTTCACTGAGAACAATAATGTTCTATGGTCCTGAAGGTAATTTTGCATGCTTCCTCAAGCGATCTTCTTCCATAGGCTCCTTTTTAACTTCTTTGACTTTCTTCTGATACCTGGGTGGATGAGGAAGGAGTAGAGACTGCAGGTCCTTGAGTTGACGAGGCTGGAGGGGTTTGCATAAGTGCTTCTGATCTAGGTGTCGATGCTTCCCTCCTTGTTGTTGAAGCATCCTTGGAGGAGGATTCCCCTGAGTGCCTCCTGTACTCACGAACTTTCCTATCAAACCAGATCTTGCTCCTCACTAAGACCGGGGCTAGGATT
Source organism: Taxus chinensis (assembly GCA_019776745.2). Lineage (NCBI taxonomy): Eukaryota > Viridiplantae > Streptophyta > Pinopsida > Cupressales > Taxaceae > Taxus > Taxus chinensis. Next base: position 851,815,312 of record CM034150.1, read on the forward strand.
TCAGCCAAATCATCCTTTTCCTTTTTAAACCAATCTAAGTCCTCCAAGGGAGTGTGTTTGACCACATTGTCATACACATATGAGTACAGGTCAGAATTGTCATCCTGTAGCCCTTCAGGAACTTGGTATAGGTTAAGCTCTTGAATTAACTGTAGGGAAAACCTGCCATAATGCCTCCTTCTGGCTTCAAAATCATCAGCTCAGTCAACCCAATAGTCCTCTGTGTCTGCCCTATGATGATAGGTGATCTTGATGTTCTCCTTAATAAACTTTTTCAAGTCAAAGCAAGTTCTGGGCCTGAAGAAATGGACAGTAATGGGAGCTAGGGCCGTTTCTATATTTTGTGCATCCAGGGCTGTTTTGTAGGTGTAATTCCCAAAGAGATGGGGAAGTGCAAAACACTAATTTTCTTGTCTCTACAAGTTCTATGCAATTTTTCCAATTGCCTGCACACTTCTATCAAGGCCATTTTTTCATTGTAGAACATAGGAAGCTTGAGAGGAGTTCTCTCATAGCCAGCAAGCCTGATATAGGAAAATTTTCTGAATTGGATAAAATAAGCACCGTAGTGCGATATCAGACTCATGGCTTCATCAGAAAATATTCTCACTGTGTCACTCTCAAGAAACCGGACAATTTACATGGTGAAAGCGTCATTCACCCTTCGTAAATTGTGATTGCTGGTTTCTACGGTGAACTGCGCGTAGTAGGCATACACGGGGTCATCCTTGTGAGCATCGATGTATGAAAAGCCAAACCATTTCCTCGATGCTGCTAGAGTATTACGTCAGGTATAAAGTCATATAGAATTTCTTTGTTTGATGTACATAAGACAGCTGCTCCGCTAGGTTCATACTGATGATCTCTGCCCAGTTGATATTCTGAGTTCCCTCGCACACCATATTGATAAGCGGGCACATCCAGAAATGGAACTCATTAGTAGAGGGTAAGCCCATAACCCGAGCCAGTAGGATTATGAAATCTGATAGTTCTTCGTTGAAATCAGCACAGAATAGAACCTTGGATAGATGAGATGCCCCCTTCTTAGGGTTTTTCAGCCAGGACTTCGCCACCCTCGCCTTATAATTATCATTGTCTTGATTGAAAAGGGCCTGCGCTTGATTCTGGGAGATAACTATAGCATTTTCCATTTCTGGAATCCTTAGTGCAGTGCCAATGGTGGCAACATCAAGTTTGGCAATGAGCTCCCCGTGCACGTTTGTCAACTCACTCGAATCAGGGTTGAAATGAGCCCCGCATGAGAGCACTGTGTCTGCGCATTGCACCGAGATAGGGAAACCACCAGCAAAAGCCAGACCACTGTCATCAATCATCTGTGCCATCGGTGAAGGATTCGCGTCTATCATCCTTGTCTAAAAATCCCCAAAGTCAAGGTGGCAAACTTCACTGCCCCCGATATCGAGAACAGCGGACTCGAGTGGTGAAATTTGTTCCTGCCCCTAGAATTTGATCTTCATGTTGATAGTAACTCGGAGAACAAAGCTGCAAGCTAGACTTGGGATGGAATTACAGGGGGAATGGATACGCGCGTAGGAATTTTGGTCTCAAGAGTTCGAGCAATAGATAGCATGAAAGCAGTGTGCAAAAATGCATAGGGGCAGTTTCATTATATAGTCGTTTAGGAGAGAGAAAGGCAATAAATGCGCATTAAATACATATCTACCAAATTGAAAAGCAAGATATTCGGGTAGAGTGGGAAAAATTAGCACGAATGGCACTTGGTTCATTTGGGACATGAGGGACGTGAAAGTGCGAAGTACGCGGTTCGGCTGATTCGGGCAATGCAGGGAAAAGACGCACAAATGCTTTTGGGACATGTGGGATGAAAGTACGCGGAATACGTGATTCGGCCGAATCGAATGAAAATGGAACAACTGGTCCGGGTGAACTTGGGATATGTGGGACAAGAAGTTCCGACAGGCCCGAAAAGAACAGACTTCGGGTAAAACCGGGCCGATCGGGGGAACAGAGGGCCCAAATGAACTTGGGACATGCGGGACAAAAATGTCTGACAGGCCCGAAAAACACACAAAATGACCCCAAAAAATGTAGATTTTCCAATTTTCTCGACTTTTCACATTATCAGAACAACAGAAAAGACACTTAACCTCAAAATTTTAATTTTCAACTTCTTAAAAGCAGGGGAATTTTGAGTGGACAACAGCTGGCTCCTTCTGGGGATGACTTGGCATAAATTCAAAGAATGAGACAAGGCAAGAATTTAGAAAAACTCGGGGAAGTAGACCAGTACCTTATCCATTGGACCACGGAGTCAAAAAGCAAACCAATACAGAGGACAACACACCAAAACAAAGGGAAAGAAAAACAAAATGCTATACAGAATATACAAAAGGACTTCCTAATCACCTATGACTTAAACAATTTCAGGTACTGCCCCACTATAAGGAAGTGGGAGAGAAGAACCATCCATATAATCAAGGTAAAAAGAATTCTTACCAGCGAAGTGCCTGATCTTGAAAAGGTCTGAGCCAAAGGGAATCAAACTTGCCATGGCTGCCACGAGGTTCATGATTTTATCCCACAACAAAACAGTGTCTCCAACTTGGAAATCTATGAACCCTGGCTTTCTTATTTAACAGGACCTTTACTTTTTTATTGGTGAGTAGATATCCTATCAGCAACTTCCAATCTGTCCTCATTCAATTTGTGAAGATACATGATTCTCTTATCCAAAGCATCATTGAAACTGGTATCTTCAATGGCCTTCATTAGATGCAAGGCTGGTAGCTCCACTGTTGCACTGCTGTTGCCTCGAGTTGGGATATGAGTGGAGCGCTTGGGGTTCCTGGTGCAGAGGAATCAACAGTGCTTGGAAGTTCAGTGCTCTGGACTTCTTTATCCTTATCCATTGGAGCTTCAGGGGGGCTTGTAGGAGCTGGGACTTCACTCTCTTCACTTTCACTGAGAACAATAATGTTCTCTGGTCCCGAAGGTAATTCTGCATTCTTCCTTAGGCAATCTTCTTCCACAGGCTCCTTTTTAACTTCTTTGAGTTTCTTCTGATATACCAGGGTGGATGAGGAAGGAGTAGAGACTGCGGGTCCTTGAGTTGACAAGGCTGGAGGGGTTTGCATAGGTGCTTCTGATCTGGGTGTCGATGCTTCCCTCCTTGGTGTTGAAGCATCCTTGGAGGAGGATTCCCCTGAGTGCCTCCTGTGCTCACGAACTTTCCTATCAAACTAGATCTTGGTCCTCACTAAGACTGGGGCTAAGATTTCAGCCAAATCATCCTTTTCATTTTTAAACCAATCCAAGTCCTCCAAGGGAGTGTGTTTGACCACATTGTCATACTCATATGAGTACAGGTCAGAATTGTCATCCTGTAGCCCTTCAGGAACTTGGTATAGGTTAAGCTCTTGAATTAACTGTAGGGAAAACCTGCCATAATGCCTCCTTCTGGCTTCAAAATCATCAGCTCAGTCAACCCAATAGTCCTCTGTGTCTGCCCTATGATGATAGGTGATCTTGATGTTCTCCTCAATAAAAAATTTTAAGTCAAAGAAAGTTTTAGGCCTGAAGAAATGGACAGTAATGGGAGCTAGGGCCCTTTCTATTTTTTGTGCATCCAGGGCTGTTTTGCAGGTGTAATTTCCCAAAGAGATGGGGAAGTGCAAACCAGTAATTTTCTTGTCTCTGCAAGTTCTATGCAATTTTTCCAATTGCCTGCACACTTCTATCAAGGCCATTTTATCATTGCAGAACATAGGAAGCTTGAGAGGAGTGCTCTCATAGCCAGCAAGCCTGATATAGGAAAATTTTCTGAATTGGATAAAATAAGCACCGTAGTGCGATATCATACTCATGGCTTCATCAGAAAATATTCTCGCTGTGTCACTCTCAAGAAACCTAGACAATGTACATGGTGAAAGCATCATTAACCCTTCGTAAATTGTGATTGCTGGTTTCTACGGTGAACTGCGGGTAGTAGGCATACACAGGGTCATCCTTATGAGCATCGATGTATGAAAAGCCAAACCATTTCCTCGATGCTGCTAGAGTATACGTCAGGTATGAAGTCATATAGAATTTCTTTGTTTGATGTACATTAGACAGCTGCTCTGCTAGGTTCATACTAATGATCTCTTCCCAATTGATATTCTGAGTTCCCTCGCACACCATATTGATAAGCGGGCACATCCAGAAATGGAACTCATTAGTAGAGGGTAAGCCCATAACCCGAGCCAGTAGGATTATGAAATCTGATAGTTCTTCGTTGAAATCAGCACAGAACAGAACCTTGGATAGATGAGATGCCCCCTTCTTAGGGTTTTTAAGCCAGGACTTCGCCACCCGCGCCTTATAATTATCACTGTCTTGATTGAAAAAGGCTTGCGCTTGATTCTGGGAGATAACTATAGCATTTTCCATTTCAGGAATCCTTAGTGCAGTGCCAATGGTGGTAGCATCAAGTTTGGCGATGAGCTCCCCATGCACGTTTGTCAACTCACTCAAATCAGGGTTGAAATGAGCCCCGCATGAGAGCACTGTGTCTGCGCATTGCACCGAGATAGGGAAACCACCAGTGAAAGCCAAACCACTGTCATGAATCATCTGTGCCATTGGTGAAGGATTCGAATCTGTCATCCTTGTCTAAAAATCCCCAAAGTCAAGGTGGTGAACTTCACTATCCCCGATATCGGGAACGGCGGACTCAAGTGGTGAAATTTGTTCCTACCCCTTGGAATTTGATCTTCATTTTGATAGTAACTCGGAGAACAAAGTTGCAAGCTAGACTTGGGATGGAATTGCAGGGGGAATGGATACGCGCACAGGAATTTTGGTTGCAAGGGTTCGAGCAATAGATAGCATGAAAGCAGTGTGTAAAAACGCATAGGGGCAGTTTCATTATATAGCCATTTAGGAGAGAGAAAGGCAATAAATGTGCATTAAATACATATCTACCAAATTGAAAAGCAAGATATTCAGGTAGAGCGGGAAAAATTAGCACGAATGGCACTTGGTTCATTTGGGACACGAGGGACGCGAAAGCGTGAAGTACGCAGTTCGGCCGATTTGGGTGATGCAGGGAAAAGACGCACAAATGCTTTTGGGACATGAGGGATGAAAGTACGCGGAATACGCGATTCAGCCAAATCGGATGAAAATGGAACAACTGGTCCGGGTGAACTTGGGACATGTGGGACAAAAAGTTCCGACGGGCCCAAAAAGAACAGACTTCCGGTAAAACTGGCCGATCGGGGAACAGAGGGCCCAAATGAACTTGGGACATGCGGGACAAAAATGTCTGACAGGCCCAAAAAACACACAAAATGACCCAAAAAATGTAGATTTTCCAATTTCTTGACTTTTCACATTATCAGAACAACAAAAAAGACACTTAACCTCAAAATTTTAATTTTTAACTTCTTAAAAGCAGGGGAATTTTGAGTGGACAACAGGGTCAAGGAAGTTTGGTCAACTCACGTGGCAAGAGCCTCAAATTGAACAAAAATAGCATTTATATGGAAGGGTAATCAAAAAAATTAGGGAAGTAACCTGATAGTTCTCTGTAATGAGCAAAAGGTTGAGAATGCCCCGGAATAGTTATAATTTCCCCTTCATGGTACAATTTTAGACATTGATGATATATTGAAGGCACAACCTGTACAGCATGAATCCATGGGCGGCCAAGAAGGATGTTGTAACTTTAGTTCCAAGTAAAGAACATGGAACTTTGTATCATGAGTTTGTAGGCCCTACTCCCAGCAAAAATGTTATCATTATGGCTTACTTCCGCTCTTTATTGTCATACCTATCATTGATGGTGATGACCTTTGTTTCTAAATCTATCTTAGTACGGCCCAATTTCCAAACAAGTTTCAAGGTACATATGTTAAGGCCTAATCTTCCATCCACAAGCACCCGTTTAAATTTCTTATGATTAACAGTAACCTCTATGTGTAAGGAAAAATTGTGTGAAGGATCTTCTCCAGGAATTTCCTCTTGGCTAAAAGTTATATGCTTCATGATAGAAATTTGAGCTATCATTTCTTGGAAGCATGTGGGGTCAATATCAACTGACACTTTTGACCCCTGTAAAGTCTTAAAAAGTACATATTTATGTACATTAGAGATCTGAAGAGGATATAAGATCCAGATCTTATTTGTGGTCTTCTTATGAAGTTGCTCCAAGACATCATAGTGACTATCTTGAGGAGTGGAAATAGGAGGGGATGAATACTTAGAGATAACAAGGTGACACTTCACATTACTATGGCACACTCCTTTGTTTTTACCTTGAACGTATTGACATGTTCAGTAAATGGGGTGACACATCCAATTACGACATCATAAGAAACATTGCTTTTGGTAATGCAATTTGCATTTTTATAAACATAACCAATGGCTTTACTATTGGGCTTCTGACCTTGATCCAAAAAAATATTTCCCTTTATTGTGCTTAGGGAAAGGCTCTTTGAAAATACCCATGTCAACATTGAGGTAGATTTTCTAGGTCCCATGGAATCCATTTCCACGTCACCACTTTTGATGAGGTCCTAGATGTAATGCTTCAGCTTGAGAAACTTATCAGTTTTGTGCCCCTTAATAGGATGAAATTTGCAATAATTATTTTCTCTAAACCAAGATGTTTTAAGTGCATCTTCAGGATAATTCCGGTTTATTTATGGATATTTAACCATGTTAACTGGCTCTAATTGTTTAAGTATTGATGACATGGATTCAAATAGAGGAATAAATGTGCGATGTTTATATTCAGTGGATGGAGGTCCCTTAGTTAGTTTCAAGGGAGCATGATTTTGAACCACCTATACCTGTTTGAAATCTGTAATTCCATCTCCTACAACATTTTTGTTCTTGTTGGGAACAAACTTTTGTTTTTCGTTAGGTCTTTGGTCTTGGTTATCAAGAGAGAAGAATTTTAATGTCCCTTTTGTTAACAATGCTTTCTCAACTTTGGCACCTCACTTGATGAGCTCTTCAAAGGTATTACCACAATTCATTTACAAGTGGAAAGTGATTTCAAGGTGTAAGTTGGGCACAAAAATACTAAATAATTGTTCCTATGGGTATGGAGCAAGGGACGCGACTAGCTATCCCTCGCCACTGTTGTGCAAAAAAACCAACAAAGTTCTCATTATTGTGTTGTCTTGTGTTACATAGATCGATCATAGTAACATCATTATCCATGTTGAAGGAGAAGTGATGAGAAAAATTTTCTACCAATTGTGGCCACATAGATATAGATCCCTTTGGGATGTGTAAGAACCACTCAAGATCTTATCCCCCTAAACTCCATGGGAAGAGGCGTATAGGATATTCATCACTGAATACAACCTTTTGACAAGTCATAAAGAATTCTTTGACCTTATCCCTTGGTCTCACCCTTATGTTTGTATTTGTCAAATTTTGGACAATCAAAATTCCTAGGGAAAGGAACTTGTAGAATATCCATGTTGAAAGGATAAGGACATAACTCCTCAAATTGATACTTCTTATTTGAACCTAACTTTCCTTTTTGTAATGAACATCAGAGTGTTCTTCATAAAAAAGAACTCTTGATCAAAGAGTGGGTTTGTCAAAGGGCTAGGCCTATATCCTATCATTTCATCATTTTGGTTATCTATGTATAACATTTCATAACCCTCTTTAGGTTTTTCCTATTCTAGGGTTTTTTGGGAGTTTTAGTGAAAGACTCGTAGTATTTTTAAAAATCTTTAGGTTTTTCTTTTCTATTTGTCTTCGTAGATTATTTTCTAACGTGTGAAGCCAAACTTGCCAATTGGTGAGCAAGGGCTTGTATTTCTTCTTGTAGGGACACCTCCTTAAGTGGTACCTCTTTATGAGATTCACATGAGGGAGGTTGAGTATAAGGCTCATTATGATTATCATTGTCTCCATGATCTTAAAGATGACATTGTAACTATGGGGATATGATATCCACATGTATGTTGGCCAGGATTTTAGGTATGAAGGGGATTTCAAATTTCATGGGCTTCTAAGTAGTGGACAGGTTTTAATTCTTCTTCAGTTTCCTTGAACCAATCTGATGATGAGATTTTGGGATCAACTGTGGAAGGAAATTTGTTTTCTCAAATTTATTTTGCACACAAGGATTTTCAAGTTCATGGATTGTGAGATTTTTATGAGTCATCTATTAGGGAAGGGTTACTAGCAATATTGCATCTACCTAAGCCACCATTCTCATTAAATTTGCCACTAATTTTAGTACTAATAAGATTTTCCTCCAAGATAGGCTCATTATCAGTTTCTTTACATTATGGCATTTTGGACCCTATTCAAAAATGCCCTATTATTGGTTTTAGGAGGCATAAATGTTATTACTAAGGTTATCTAACATTTGAGTTTAAACGGTCTCCTAATCAATTGCATTATTGGTAATTCCAATTCGTTAGTCAATTGAATTATGAGGTATCAAAGAATAAGGCTACCCGTTCTCCATAGGAATTTTTCACTCACATTGGAAAAAAATTCATTAGAATTTAGACTAATCAATAGTGCAAGCATTTTTTTCAAGCAAGTTCATTATCGGTTTCTTTACATAATTAAGATCTGTTTTTACATTTCCTGAGAATGGGAGGCTAGAAATTCTACCTTTTGTTTCATCTAAGTATAGGTTTGAGCTCAAATGGATAACAACACAATGTCATCTAGTTTAGGTCAATTTTAAAATTTTCATAGACCTATATACTGGTTTCCAATTGTTTGACATAACCTCCATTGAGGGAAAACTAGAGGGCACCCATTCTTCTAGACATTAATTTGTACTTAGTATTGATAGAAGAGGAGTCTAAAATCTGAGAATCACAACAACAGGATTTAGAAACATTTAAATGATTATTAGGAGGCCATATAGATGTCACCACATATGCAATTTTCATGAGTAACGACGCCTTTCAAAACTCATAGAAAAAATTGAGTGATAAAAAAAAACACTCCTAAATTAATAGTTTCAAGATTTTGTTATTTATGGATTCAACTTTACCTTATTGCTATGGATAATATCTATGTCAGCATTAGTTATTATAAATAAAATAAGACATAAAAATATACATTAATTAAATGGCTTTACTGCGAAAAAAGATAACAATTCACAATTTAAGTTTTATTTACAAGACTAACCTAATCATACAATAATAATATTTACATGGGTATCTTAATGATGCACCTCAAGGTTTTTAGACGTACCAACACAATGTCAATGCTTACTTTGGACATTTGCAATAAGGACGGATGTAAGTGGTGTTGCAAAAGTGGTGGACCCACATCCTTTGATAACACTACAAATGTATATGCCCATAAGGCCTGATATGGGCAACAAGACAATAAAGCAGTAGATTACAGTCATGAAAAAATTCAAACTAAGTTTAACTTTGGAAAAGTTTCACCTTGCCTTAAGGAAAGTGAGCAAACTAAGGCCCAAACAAGACTAACATGTTGTAAGCATATTTTTGAGGACATAACACTGCTTGAACACCAACTTTAATGGACTATCCCCTTATTTTCCATAGCATAGGTTATGACATTGAAGAGCGATAATGCTTCCTGAAAGCCACCTATAGAACTATGATGTTTTGAGTCCAGTTAAGTTATCCGTATGATATAATGGCTTCCATTTCTTGATGACGGTGATAGGTGTTGTTTATGTTATCGATGGCACCTTAGAAGAACATTTCAATCCCATGCGCGTTATCCTATCACCCAGTAATATGCAATGGCAGCTCACCCGAGGCATGCGTGGGTCCTCCATAGTATCCTCACTTTAGATGAATCTTGTGAGAATACTTCCGTAATAACATATTTAGATGCAGGAGATGTTCAATAACCATGTTCATTAATACCACCACAGTGACATCCTCCATAATGTCCAGCTTCTCATATCAATGCATCCAAAAAGAGGGTAATTCAAAAGAGAAGTATCAATCAGAATAAAGAACTGATTCATAACACAAAGGAAATGCATTAGGATTTATGCTCATGAACAACATATATTCTTTGGAACAAAGCCTTATATTCATGTTAACAAGTTCAATAACCACATTAAATTCATTAAGGCCATAACAAACCAATATAAGAATTTAGACTAGAGTCATGCATCATGACCCTAAGCTATGCTTTTCGCATTACAAAACTAGTTATAGACCCATCCCTCTAAATATTCCATCACTCCTTCATTTATCCTAATCCCAACACAAAGGATCCTTCATTATTCTTGCAAAGCTTCACCTATTCAATGTTATGTGAGGTTGCTCTTGGTGTGTGTCTCTCCTTCTTTTCTTCTACCTGAGCGTCTCTATATATAGCTTTAGTCTCCACAGCCATGCCTTCTTGAGATAACATATTTGTTGCCAACTGTCCATGTGGTCCTCCAATGGAGCATGCTTCCTTTGATCTAAGCTCTCCACTCTTTACAATGATGTCTTTTTGGATCCTTCCATCACATGCATGGAATATTCCATTCTTGACCATACAGCTGCCAGGTTGGCACCTTATCCACTCTGCATGCTAGATGGGTCACGCTTTTCTCATGTGCTGCCTAGAATGCCAAATATGGTTAAATGTAAAACCCCCCTTTTTTCCTTGCATGTGTGCCTTGGGTTCTTCCAAACCCTTCCAAAACCCTGTCCTACACGCCCACGCACCTTCTTGTACTTAGCCAATATTGTGAGGCCAACATTACCCCACATTACACCTGTTCTCTATCCTCAGAAAAATTTATCTTCAATGAATAAAGAATGGTGGGCTTTGAATAGTGGGAAAAATAATGAAGGAATGAAGAATTGGGAGAAAGAATGAAAGAATGGGGGAAACGAAAGAGAAAAATGCTTATTTTTGAAGGAGAAGGAAATCCTTCCCTATTTCTACCTCTAGCTTTTCCCAGGCATCAACCTTGCTCTACGCTTACTGACAGAGGTCTCTAACTAAGGCGCTCACCTCCTCAAAACTTAGTTCCTCCCCTTTGGCACTCATTATTTCAACAATACCCTCAAATTATTTGCCCAAGTCATCAAGTGCATCCATCCTGTGGGTGATCTGGGGGTATAATTCCTTTAGCTAACTTTTGATCGAGCCTCAAAAGGTCTCGATAGCTTATGAATTCTTCTCTACCTCAACAAGGATTTTATCCCTTTCTGCCCTATTCCCCTTATTCTTCTCTTGAAACTCCTTGAGTTCCATTTCATGTGTAGCAACCAAGATTCTTGCCACTATATCTCTATCAGTGTAATTTTCATATGCAGCTTCAGCAACTTGTGTGGTAGGCTGTACCTCTACAAGGAGTTTGGTATATTCAGCAATGATCTTGATAACCTTCAGTTTCTCTTCTCTCTCTTGGCGTGCCAATGCTTCTTTTGTGGTCTCCAAGGCAAGTGGTCACCTTTCCATCGTGAGGATGTGAGTCAAATCCTCTAGACATTGCAAGGTTGATTCATATTTCTGCTCGAGTGACATTAGGTCGGGATGCTTCAAGACAATGGTGTTCATAATCATCTCCACCTTCTTAGAGACTTCACGCACCTTTTCCTTCTCTTCTTTAGTTCGTGCCTTAAGTGTGCACTAATAATCTCTTCTTGCTTCAATTCTTTGTTCTTCTCAATGATCTCCTTACTTTTCTTCTCCAATTCCTCCTTTAGGAATCTCACTCTATCATTTCTTCCAAATAGTCTGGCCTCAATCTCAACTGAAACCTTGTTGAGTGCATTGCAGACCTGCTCATCTAACAATTGTTGAACATTTACCAAGGGAATTACTCCTTTTGTCTCTGGCACCTTCATCAGCACTCCCTGACTTACTTCGAACTCAGGTTCAACCATGTGGGACTTGAACACCCAAGATAACATCTTTCTGGTTCATGCATATGTGCCTTCTTCATCAAACGAGGTAATAGCCAGGAGTTGTTATGTTGGCATGGTGCTCTGGAAGTGCACACGTAGTACCTTTCTTGGATCATTAATGTAGCCCATCCCTTTCCCTTGTGTTTTTATTACACCCTTCCCACCTGTTTGTGTAGCCTTTAGGAAGCTTACTACAAAATTGGGATTCCCACCCATGCTGCCATATTCTTTCCCAACGCTCTGTTCTTCTATTTTCTTTAAAATTTCATCTTCGCTTTGCTCTAACTCCTACTCCACCAAATCCTTAATGATGCCCACTACTTCTCTTTCCACAAATTTTTCCACTTGTTCCTTGGTGAGGCTTGGGGTTCCCTAATTTTTGGTGCTTACCTCTTCGCTCACCCCCATGCCTTGATCTTTTGTTTCCTCCTCGTCATTCTTCTCTTCTTCTTCCTCCTCATCATTCTTATCTTCATATTCCTCCTCCTTTGAGTCATATATGTCATATACTAGATCGTCTTGAGCTCCCTCAAGCTCATCATTATCTGTGTCACCAATGTAGGCCTCTAAGCTCTCTATTTCCTCCAAGTCTTCCTTTTCTACCATCTTCTGCTTCTTACTAACTGGTGATTCTAGTATACGAGATTCTTCCTTCTCTTTCTCCTTAATAGGAAATGTCTTCCTTGGTGATTATTTATGTGTGATGGGTCCTTCATGCTCTGGCACCTCTTCTTCTGAGGTCTTTTCCTTGACCGGGGACTTCTTCCTGCACATGTAAGTGTTAGGCTTAGTGATTGCTTTCGGCGGGCCCACTGATTCTGTAATTTACACACTTGGTGCCTTCTTCTCCTGCACCTTTTCTCTTTCCCTTTTCTTTGGTGTGACCTTTTTCCTCCTTGTGGGGTCTTCCAGAATGGAGACATCACTCTCCAGATAGGTTCCTTTCTTAAAATTAGGCCTTATGCACAGATATACCCTGGTTGCAGCCCTTCCAGCGATCGGCAACATTATCGGTTTCCTCATCTATACTTTGTGGGAGACATACTTCTTCATGTATGCACACTTCTTAGGGTATACGATATTTCCGCACAGCTCATGGTGGTCTTGGTCTACCTCACTAAGGTCGAACCTTAGCCTTTTGGCCTCCTTGAACAAGTTGAACCCTGCTTAGAAGTATTACACGATGAAGGAGAAGAGTAGCTTGAACCATGGGCTCTTAGTCACATTTGTCAATGTAAACTTTCCAATGCATAAATGTTCATAAACTACAAACTCTTCCTCTCCATCCATGAGTGTTGTGATTCTCGCTAAAACAACCCACTTGAGACCTAAAAAACAACCTAGGATTAGTTAGGAAAAGTATGGAATAATTTTTTTTATTAGAAGTGTCTACAACTAGGTTGCAAGACAACAGTTGTCACTAACAGGTTCTGGAACAATTTTAATCTATTAGAACATACTTTTCTTTTATTAACAATTATCAGAGGTCACAAGGTCCAAATTTTAGGGTTAGAAGTTTCAGTTAGGTTCAGGGGGTAATTTATCCCCATACCCACTCTCTAACAGGCTTAGAGTTTTAACTTGATTTTTCTCACACATAATGAATTCAAAATATTCCCTATATCATTTCCATTGGATAAAAAATTTCCTCACCTTTCCAATGATATAAATAAGTCCTCCTAACTCCTTGTAAAACTCCAGTTATGGCCCGGTGGGCCTGGGGGTGGAAATATTCCCAAAAGGGACACGTGTCGAGCAGGGGAGAAAAATCTAAAATTCAGGTTGGCGGGTTGCGGGGTGGTGTTTAAAAATTTTCCCTACGTGGGTGCAAATTCAACATTTCTGCCCAGTGCCTCCGATTGTCCCCCAAGGACACGTGTTGGGCTCCAAGCTCAAAGCGGGGATGGAGGATGAGGGAAGGGTGGGCGGCGGAGAAAGTTGGAGAATTTCAACCAAAGGGAGGAGAAAATGGAGTAAATTTGCCAATGCACTTTTGGTATATTTGTAGGGTCCATGCACTCAACATAGCCCATGGTAAGGTGGCGGAGGTGATCACATGATTCCTAAGGTAAGGAAAAGGACAGGTTTGAGTGCGGGGCCATCCATGGAAGGGACTTTCTTTTGTTAATGAAAAAATTCCCAAAACAAAATTTTAAAAGAGACAACATTGCGAAGGTTTCCCCCCTCCACTGTCACCCCATGGTGCCACGTGGCAGCCTCTGTATTGTTACTAGGACTGGCGGGTGGAAAGGGGGAAACTTAAAAAAATTCCCCAAAAAAATTTCAAACAATTTTTCTAATTTTCTAAGGGAAATTTTCAGGTCGTGGGCCCGCCAGGGAAAATTTTCTACCAAATTTTCCCGCCAAGGAAGGAAAACTTCAAAGGGCCATAAATTTTGCTAGAAAGCTTAGGTTTTGGGAAAACGAGGACTTTTTGGAAATCTCTCGATGCCCTCTTTGCACATAGAAATCATAAATTTTAGATTTTGATAAATTTTAAGGGGTCAATTTTAAGAAAACGTTTTGTAGGATTTTAAAAAGCCAACTGGTAAATTTTAACTTATAAAATTTGGATTCAATTTGGATCTCCTCCTTCACTCAACATGCCAAACAGACATGGAGGATTATTCTGAGAAGGATTTAGTGATGTTTTAGGAAGGTAATTTTTCTCATATGATTCCAATTTTGGTATTTTTCCAACAATTGATAGAAAAAGGCTGCAAAATGACTGTGAAAGGTTTAGGCCCGATATTTGCAATGTTTTAAATTATTTCCTTAAGTGTTTTTGTCAAATTTGAGTTCCTTGATACTTACAAGCATGCTAGATTTGAATATTTCAATGTTGATTATTAATTGCAGGTTCAAACTACGCATTTTAATTACATTATTTACCATTTTTAAATTTATAATGATAGCGATCAATTCTTCAGGGATCTATTTATCAATTTCATTTCTAAGTATGGGAATTCATTTCTTAGTCTAATACATTTAAGTGTTTTAATAAAAACCATTCAAGATCAAAATCAATAAATGAATTCAATGTTATACATTTCCAAAAGATACAATATTGTATTATTCCCACATACATTTCTTCCTTTCCAATAGATATTTAACTATCTCATTTTCCATGCAATAAAACATTGTATTCATTCCATGCTAGCCTTAAATGTTTTTCCTATCTTCAATCAAACATTAAAATAAGAATCCAGTTTTCTATTTTTTCCTAAAATCATATATTTTAAACAAGGTAGAATAATACAATTTCACCTAGGGCACGTATTTCTTCACTTTTTCACACAAAACTAGGAATTCCAATGTCACAATTGATATTCCAATTCAACACAACAATGCATATGAGGGAAAGGTCATTGCAATCCCCCATTTATTGATTTCAATTATACAACTTTACATCTTTCAAAGTTTGAATTGCAACTAATAGATTTCTATTTCTTTCTTTCAATGAATAGAAGCAGAGTATAAATATCTTTCACATTTCGAATATACAACTTTCATAACCAATTACAACATCTTTTCTTCACAAAATACATTACAATTTCATCCACTTCAAAGTGGGAAAGGTTACAATAAAATATATTTCACAAGGGCACTGTCCCAACATCTCTATGTCTTCTTACTGCTCCAGAACAGCAACATGCAAGTTTCCTTTTTCTTCCAATTTGATCACAACAAAAGTGGGGGAAAGGCAACACTCTCCACCCAACCAAGACATCCAATGAAAGGAGAAGCCATCCTTCATCATTGGCCCCCGAGCCCCAACCACAATGCAATAAGAAATGGATATCAACCCATGGCAACAACATGCTTCCACATACACACAGCATTCTTTCAACATGCATATTTAAATATAAAACATAATCCAAACAAAAACAGCAGTTTACAACTACATTTGAAAACATTCAAAAGAACTCAGGCTTTATCATGCAAGCCAAAGGAGCAAGGACTATGGGGGAAGCTACTTATGCCTCCCAATGGGAATTGGGCATCCACCTATAACAAACTGCCAAAAAATTCACCACACATATCCTTATGCCCCCCACAATCCCTCCTTATGCCCCCCACATGGAATTTCCTTATGCCCCCCACAAAGTAAGAAATGTAAGCTATTTCTTTTCCATGGTGGATCCCAAACCCAAACTCCCTCCACAAGAATTTTGATGCCACTGGCATTCCCTTATGCCCCCCTCCCCCACATGAATTCCCCATAGCCTTCTCCTACACCATTCCTATGGCAGTCTACCCAAACAACCAATAAACACACACAAAGCATTCACCATTCACACAACACAAAAGAAATAGAACATAAATGAAGAGTTGTAATCCTACCTCTCCATGGTAGACTTTTTTCCAAACATGCAAGCTTTCAATGCCAAAACACAGTTCCCAAAATCAGAAACCAACAAGCATGCAAGTTCTCCAATCTCCTTCCAAAAACAAGAGCTCTAATCACAAGAAAATTCACCCTAAGGAAGCATTACAAAATGTTTCAACAACCCAAAACAAAGCAAAGAGTTTAAATTTTATAGAAGAGGGAAGAGAAGAGGGTGAGGTGGATCCATGTAGGATGCCACATCACACATCCTCAACTCCAACACAAAATTCAAATTCATTCTCCAATGCACAATAAAGAGGTGGGTGAAAATATGACAAATTACTTGGCACACTCCAAAAAGCCCACACCCCTAAAGGACTGAATTAAATAAAATGTAAGAAGAGTGCAATAAAACATGCAACATGATTTATAAAAATGCATTAAAAAGGGATAAAATTAGCCCTCCAACCATAGGTATGGTTGGTAAATAACTTTAAGAGGTATGGGACAAGTTTTACTTGTCCCACAAGCCTCCAAAAACAGCCCCCAAGGACAAATTCGAATTTCCAAGGAGGTGGAGTGTTTCATACTCCAAAATCTATGTACATAACTTACACAGTACTCTACATATTTTACAACCTTTCTTACACATACCTTACAACATTTAACACATGTGGTCAACAACTTTAATAATTACTTCCTTATATCCTCAATTTAATTAATTAACTTTTAACCATATGTTATATCACATTAATCTACCACAATTTAATTAAATAATGATCAAGGGGACACATTACTAATAAATACATACAAATAATAATAAAAAGGAACCACATTAATAAAATACACAAAACCCATGGTCACATTCAAAGGTGATCCCCCCATGGGAATCCCTAACACTAACAAACAACATACACACACACAAAACAAAACTAGTTGCCATGGTGACCTTGTTGAATTCATCTAGAATTCCAATGTGGTTGAGTCTCCAATCCCCCAATGTTTTTTGTGATATTTCAACCTGTAAAAACACAAATACCTCCTTTGATGCTTCGTGGCCATATCAGAACATCCAACATGATAAAAATAAAAACACAAAATCATCTATACATATGAATCACAACAACATCAAGTTAAATCAGTCAATATCACTTACAATTTATATCAACAACTATATCATCATCATGTAATGTCCATTTTCTAGGTCTACTCACAATATCCAAAATCACATGTCTGTAACAAAATTCAAAATATATTCATGTCAAATAGTATATCATCATCCACATATGAAGTGGTCTCTAGATAATCATCATGCATCATAACCAAATGGAAGATCAACAATAATCCATGGTCCAATATCTAACATCATACTAAATAAAAACCATAATAATGTCCATAATGTAATCAATGTGATAATAAGATCAACATCAAAAGGTGTCAGGAGGGAAGTGGATATGGTATCATCAGTGTTTCCAATTGGTTAGGTGTGATGATGGTAATGGGTGTCCCTTGAATGTGTCATGGATGTTTCTAGTGATGGACTTTTGAAGGAGATGCCTTGTGGGAGACTGTCAAGGAATTTTTTTTTGTGAGGTTTACTCT
This sequence comes from Taxus chinensis, assembly GCA_019776745.2. Classification (NCBI taxonomy): domain Eukaryota; kingdom Viridiplantae; phylum Streptophyta; class Pinopsida; order Cupressales; family Taxaceae; genus Taxus; species Taxus chinensis. The sequence continues at coordinate 851,833,099 of CM034150.1, forward strand.
AACCTATTCAAAGGGTAAATCACATGGACCTTGTCTTCATGGACATACCAAGAACAAAACCTATCCCTGGCACATTTTGGTGAAGGTCCAAGTCTCTGAAAAAAATGATGGTTTGCCAAGGAATGAGAATGTTGAGGAAAATGAATTAGCGTGTGGTTGATCATTCCTAGATGAGAGGAAGGGTGATCGTTACCTCCGTAAATAAAGTTGTGTTTGACAAGTTAAAGATGGTCCCTGAAGGAAATGATGTTCTGGCATACATTTAGGATTATAAAGGGGTTGTTTGTTAGGTATGTCCATACGTTTTAGGTGTAGGGAGTGTATTAACAGCTTAGTGATTTTGCACCACGGCCATCCTATAATATACAGGGTCTGGAACTTCATATGAAGTCAAACTATCATCTAGTAACCCTTTGGGTAGTGCGGATAGAGGCACTTGTAGAGGCTTGGTTAGAAGATGCAGATTTTTATAATGGAAGAAACACATCATTGGGTTTGTCAGGTCATATGGAAATATCCTTCACAATGGATTATGGTCAATAGTGATGCAGGGCATATGGGACATGATGCAACCTAGAATTTACCAAGTAAAAGCCCAGGTGCATTGGCACATCACTCAGCCTAGACTGAGTGCTCACCTGAAGCGTGTAAAGGTACCGGACCCCTCTTTAGGGTTTTTGTTGCAGGATGTTAGCATGATGAAGACTTAATGCATTCAGATCCATAATTAATACATCATTCTACAGTGCATGTTCAGATCTAGATCTAAAGAATACAACATACTTAATTGATAACCATAATGAAATCAAGCATGCAAGAACCAATTATACTGAGGATTAATACTTTGATTCAGCCAATACACTTCATTATATAAAACACAGGAATACATAGAATATTCTTACAATAATAACATATATGCTCATGCGCGTAACAGATTTGACAGCATAATCTCACAGTAATTTAGTTCTTACATATATATCTCTCATACTACATAGTTCATTACATATTTATAAGGGTGGGGACTTGCCCTTCACCACTTTATCTATTCCAAAAATAGGTCGCATGTCTGAAAATAGCCATGTGCCTTTACAATAATAGGCTCACATGCAAGAATGCTAACAATAGACCTCTCACAGTTAACTAGATCAGTAGTAAATCCTATTCTTAGCCCGCACCCATGCAAAGGAGCTCCATAGATGCTCTTCCAAAAATAGCAGATGCGTGTTACGTGCAAGTATTTTCCCATTTATGTGCTCCACACGCCATCTTCCAAAAATAGATCATAATCGTGAAAATGGCTAAGTCCTAAATCTGTCTCTGTCCTCCATGTGATTCCTTTCCGATCCTCCCGCACCTTTGAATGCACTATGCTCTTCTGCGTGAATCTTATGTATGCCTTCTGCTAAGTGTTATACATTGTCTACTCAACATTACCCCACACTAACTGCATTTCCACCCCGGATAATGGATACTCTTGATTGAACAATAAGGAATAAAGAATGGAAATGGAAATAGTTAAATATTTTCTATACAAAAGAATAAATTTACTCTGCATCATCCTCTGCTTTAACTAGAAGAATGAGCTCTATGGATATTCTTCTTTATTTCTACCTCTAAGGTCTGCCATTCACTTAGTACAGCTTGTGCCTTTTCTAGGATATTCACTGCAATAGACTCCATCTCATCCTGGCACAATGTCTCCCTTCTCATTTTGTAAAACTAACATAATGTTATCCATTTGCAGACATTCTTCCTTCTAGCAGATCCATCTTCTGAGCTATAAGCTTCCCTAGTTCATCCAATCTTTCCTTATGGGGTTCTTACAGTGCTACTGCAAGGGCCTCACACTTTTGCTTCACCACTTCCAGTCTCCTCACATGCATCCCAATGTTTCATCCTTCATAGACTTTTAGGACTTCATTGTCCTCTACCATTTTCCTTATTCTGATGACTTCTTCTGGAGCTGTGCAGATATTCAATGCTTGATCCACTTTCTTCAGCTCCTCCTGCAAGGGTTTGAGAGTAGTGCCTCATACGATGAAATTTTCCTCATCACCAAAGCCTTTGCCCACTCTGCCTCCTGTTCAAGGTCCTTTGGTGCTAGCATGCACATAGTCCCTCTTCAAGCACCAAATCTACCAAACTTACACACATAGTGCATTACCATAAAGGAAATTTTTTGGGCACCTTGGGCTCTAAGTGCGGTCTTGCTTGGAGGACACGTGATCTCCCGATTTCCTTTGCCATGCTGATGAAGAACCCCATTCTTCTTCTGCTCTAAGTCCTTTTCTTGTTGTCAGGCGCACATGATCTCTACATCCTTTGGCCTTAATCTCTTCTTTCAGCACCCTAATAGTTACAGCTTTATCCACATTCCTCCTTGCCACCTCTGTAGATACCTTCACCAAGGCATTACTTACTTGTTCATCCGACATAACAATAGGCTTTACTGTTATGTGTCTGGCCTGAGGTGTCTTCTTTCAATCTTTTGGATACATAGGACTCTTCACAAACGTCAAAGTTTATTTGTCCATATGTGTTTGCATTGACCAAGATAGTTGTTTCCTTGTGCACACGGTGGCCATGTCCTCATCCATCAACTCCCATCCATACAATTCCTTAAGGCCCACTGTGCTTTGGAAACGGGCACGAAAAATTTTACTTGTGTCCTCAACGTAGCCCATGACCAGTGCAGTATATTTCCCCACTTGTTCCTCTTTGACCTTGGCCCCTTAGGAACTTGAGCAGTCAAGATTTGGAGTTTGTTCTGCTATGCTCTGAGTAGTCTCATTACACTGTCCCATCTACCTCCTTTACTCCTTCTTCTCCATCCTTCATTTCTTCGTCCTTTGGCTCTTCTACATCCTCTAGTGGTGTAGGAGATTTGGGGCACTCTCCTCAGAATCTTTCACCTCCTCATTCAGCTTCAACTTTCTTCTTCTTTTCTCAATTGTCTCCTTCTATGGAGAGATTCGTGGTGATCTGCGCACTAACTGTGGTGTAGCACCTTGGGTTTTGGTTCTTCTAAATACCATTTTGAAATGACACTCTCCTTGTACTACATCCATTTCCTCATCATCTCCTTCTTGCACCTGAGGTGGTGTAGTCGCGTGCTCAGTTCCTACCTTGTTTATAGGCTTCCTTCTTCCTCTATGCTCCAGGCCACCACTATCTTCTCATTCATCTCCTCTTCATCCACCACTATAGTCTTTGCAGGATGTGGAGTTGGCACATTCTCTACTGTATGCTTACCCTTAGGCGTCCCTGAAAGCACAAACTCATTTTCCACATATTTGTTGTTCTCCAGCTTGGGCTTGAGTTGAAGATACACAAATAGCTGCTCCAACATCTCCTACTGCCAAGCTTACTAGCTTCATGTTTATTACATCTGAGATAAGCCTCTCAACATAGGCAGTTCATCCTGGATATACATATGTTTTTCTCAGAGTGTGATAATCACAATCTACCTTATTTGTGATGAAGCTTAGGCAGCGTGCATTTATGAACCATGTGAACTGATGCCTGGAAGTAACATGTTGTGAAGGCATATGGAAGTTTTCACCAAGGGCTCCAAGCTCCATCCTTCATCACAAATTGCACGCGATGTAAAAATGTTGGTAGACTACAAATTGTACTGCCTTACCCACCACCAAAGGTAACTCCTTGGGTATGCGCCACTCCTCTTCAAACATTGCACGGAGCCTGTCATACCACATCTCCACCCTCTGTTTAAATGGCCCACTCATGGTCCCTTCACATAAGTACTTATCAAATCTTTCCGCCAGAGATTTATTTTCTGTGGGGTACTCCCAAATATTTTCCTTTTGGCCCATCGGGCACTCCAATCTCCATAAACACCAAAGACAATAAAATAGAGCCAAAACTAATTATGTCACATGTACATGCTTCTTCAACGATTGTCTTTGCTATGTGATCCACAATATTGTAGAGCACTCCTTGAGACATATTTCTTGCAATGTGTAGCCACATTGTATTCATATACGACCACCTTTCTTGGTCATTCAACTTTGTTACAAGATGGGTAGTTTCCTGTACCACTGGGTACTCCTTCAATTTATCGATGTCCATACTGTACATGGACCCTTGGTATATCCTAGCTCCTTCCTTGTCTCCAGGATTGTTGATTTATCTGTTAAGTCACTCTCCAGATCTGCTCCTGAGGCCCTTAATCTTGTTACTGTTGAAATTAAGGTAGCTATGATTCTAACCCTCCGTCCGGTGAAGTAGAAGAAGTCCTCGTGGACTGTACTCATCAATCATCGATACAATGGTTCATACTTTCCAAAATAAGGCACCTCATTAATAGACTCCAATATGTTTTAGCAACTTCTCTCCAGCGTCATCGTACACTAGCATGTCTTCTGTTGTGTGCTTGTTTGTTTTTGTGCTCAACAACGCATCAAGTTCCTTCTTATTGTCTGATGTACGATGGTTGTAATCACTCATCTTACATTTACAGATGTGGGAATCCCATTCTTGTCCCACAATCATGCCCTTTAGATACTACATTTCTAAGAAATTACTCTCGGGAGAAATTTCTTCTTCCACTTTGACCTTCTTCTTCCCTTTTACTCCTATTGTAGGTGCTTTCTTTGGCACCATTTGAAAATCCCTCCTTTCTACCCTCTGTAATGAGCAAGTTAAAACCCTAGTTTGAATCTCCATGCCCTAGTGGAAATTGCATGCCCTAGCCCTTTAGTAACGCATCTGCTTCACTCAAACCCTTCACCTATGGGGATGCAAGCTTCTCCTGTGCACAAATCTTCTCTCCACGTCTAGTTTCACACTCTTTACACCTCAACATGATTCGCTTGCCTTCTTTTGCACTTAACTCTTTTCAAATTCTCACAATTTCAATGGTAAGAATGAACTTGCATCTTATCCTTATATATATTTTCAAAAATTTAGTGCATTTATTACTCCTTCACCTACCAACAATCCTCTCATTAATCGATCATTTTTTGTTCTTTCCATGCGGTACATCTTCGCGCCCAAGCTATAACCTTCTAGCACACCTTCCTACCTTCTAGCCACAGACTTCTCTTTAGCGCACCTCCATGCACCTGAGTACCTCACCGCTGCAACTTCCCTTGGTAGTTCCCATGACCCCTGCTTACCTCGCGTTATACTTATTTCTTCATTTATTTCCACCTATGGTCCTTGTTTCCAGAAGCAATCTCTTTTTTTTAACAATTCTCCAACTTGGATAGCACCCATAGTAGTTTGTTCCTTTCATGTGCACTTATTTTCAATAGTCATGTACCTAGATATCAATATCCACCCCACACTAATGGTATGTGCAGTCCTCTGTGCATAAAAATTCTTCAAATAATAATTAGCTTCTGGCGCGCAAATGCGCTTATTACACAAAAACACCAACTAAATTGACAAAGCATAGTGACGAAGAAGGAAATACATTTAAGGAAATACAAAATTGAAAACCTAATCTAAATGGAAACACTGCCTTATTACAAACACCAAGAAGACTTATTTATAGTAGGGCTTCAACCTACTCTCGTTGAAGTAACCGGGTAACAGTTTTCCATCAAGTGCCTTCTAATTGACAAGCACTTGTTTCAAGTATGTGAGTGATAACATAAGGCCCCAATCAATGTACTTTGAGTTTTCTTGGATGGCACAAAAACTTAGAATCATAGAGAAGCACCATCTGTCCTATCTCAAGCTTTTTATCCCTGATGTGCCTATCATGCCATGCTTTCTGCCTAGCCTTTTCTTGTTTTTGACTCCAACGTGCTATTGCTCATTGCTCATCCAACTTGATTAAATTTTCAATCCATTAATTCTTTCTCATCATCTAGTTCTTCTAATGCACGTAATACGCAAAGAAGGTAACATGAATTCCATAGGAAGAACAACTTCTGTGCCAAACACTAACTGAACTGAAATGGTGTGGCTTTGTTCAACCTTTTATATGTTGTGTGATATCCCAAAACACTACAGACACTTTATCATCCCAATCCTTTCTTCCAACATCACAAATTTTTGTCAATGTTTGGCTCAAAATCTTGTTGAAAGCCTCAGCAGTTCCATTTTCCTAAGGATGATATGGTGTAGTCTTATGGTGTGTAATCATGAATTCATCCAATAAAATTCTGATTGTCTCATTCAGAAAATGTGTGCCCCTATCACTGGTCAAACTCAAAGGACATCCATACCTTGTAATAATATTTTCCCATAGAAACCTGGTTATTGTAGCCATTATAAAATCCTTTGTAGGTGCTGCTTCTACCCACCTTGTCAAATAGTCTGTGCAAGTAATGATATAGCGTGATCCAATCCTACACGTGGCTGGTGAAATAGGACCCACAAAATCAATAACCCATTTCTCAAATAGTTATCTACACTAGTAATAAGTCTTAGAGGCATTTCATCTAGTTGAATTGGTTTCCCAAGGCACTGACAGTGATCACAAGCCTTGCAATATGCTTTACAATCTTTATACAGGGTCTCCCACCATAATCCAGTGAGTAGAATCTTGCATGCAGTGACGTCACCTGCATAGTGGCCACCTGTAATACCACCATGAGATTCCTCCAGGATGTCCATGCGTTCATGTTCCAGTACACAACGAGCACAATACTTCATCCTTGACCTAACTTATACAGGTCACCGCTAATCAACATATAGGGTGCCACGTGTATAGCAAGTTGTTTCTTCTCTAAGGATTTCATTTCGTCTGATGCCATACATGTTCATAGAAAGACAACAATGTCCTCTAATTCCGATGGCACTTGTTATAACCTATATAACTGTGCATATGGCATGGTATCTTCAATGGCATGTGCTTCTTCTCCTGACTGTATTCTGGATAAATGGTCTGGTCCATAATTACTTTTCCCTAGTTTTACCACAACTGTAAAATCAAATTCTTGAAATAAGAGTACCCATCTGCATATGTGCCCCTATAAAATGGTCTTGTTTACCAAATACTTCAATGCCATGTGATCTGTATAAAATACAAATGGTGTAGCTAGTAGGTATTGTCTGAATTTATGTACATGCATAGATCATTGACAAAGCTTTGCATTCTGTAGTTGTGTAATTTTTCTTCACGGGAGTCAACTTTCTACTAGAAAAAAAAATAGGATGATCTATAATACCTTCTCCAGGCTGAGCCAACACCATACCAATGGCCATGCCAGAGGCATCCACATGTACATGAAATGGTTGGTCCCAAGAAGGAAAGTGCAAAATAAGTGCATGGTAGTAAGTTTCTCCTTCAATGTCTCGAATGTGTGTTGTTGTAGTTCTCCCCAGTAGAACATACCTTTTCCTTTCAGTAACTCCTCCAAAGGTGTGGAAACCTTGGCATATCCCTTTATGAATTTTCTATAATACCCGTGTAACCCAAGAATCTGTGCACCTCACTTTGACTAGTAGGCTCTTTTAGGCTGATAATGAATGCAACCTTAGCTGGATCAACCAACAAACCTTCCTTGTAGATTATGTGTCCTAACAGTATTCCAAATGGTGTAGCAAATATGCACTTCTTGATGTTCAAAGAGATACTCAACTATCTACATCTTTCAAACATTAAGTGCATAGATTGTCACAATGATCCTTAACAAGTCCATACATCGTCCAATCATCTAAATAAACCTATAAGAAGTTGTGAATAAAATATTTGAACACCTGAACAACTATGCGCGAAAATACAGCAAGCACATTTTTCAGTCCAAAAGGCATCACAGTATAGGCAAAGCTACCCCATTCAGTAGTAAAAGTAGTCTTTTCTGATCCTCCTGGGCAATCCAAACCTGATGATACCCCAAGAACCCATCTGTAAATGAATAGATTTAGCGCCCTGCAACACCTTCTAGGATTTCCTCAGTGAATGGCGTAGGAAAGGGATCAGTCAAACATACAACATTCTAGCTCCCTGTAGTCCACACAGATCCTAATCCGGCCATCCTTCTTGATACTGATCACCATTGGACTAACCCATTCTGACTCGTCCAGGGGCTTGATGATTCCAGACTTAAACATTTTTTCAATCTCTTCCTTGACCTTTTCGTGCAAGTTGGGGTTCATCCAGGTAGGGTCTCTTTCTAACTGGGCATGCCTTCCTTAAGCTTTTATCTTCATCTCCCCTAATGATTTATGCACACCTTTAAGTTCATGGTACCCTCGAGGGAATAAGTCCTAATAATCCCGTAGTAACTCAATGATTTTTCCACTTCATAGTCTGACCAATAGTCTCCAATTATGGCCTCCTTAGGCTCAACATCTGATCCAATATTCACTTTCTTTGTCTTCATAGGCTCATGATAGGTGAGCGTGGTCTTATCTGCACTATGTCCAATACCTCACGCCTACCTGTTGAATGGTCTACATCCAAATATTTTACTTCTTCATCATCCACTAAGTAGACCAGTTTTCCTTTTTCTTTCTCAAGGAAAGCATGTTGAAGTAACGTGGCATCTGTCTCTGTTTCTTCAAAAAAATAGTCTCCTGAGTCTACTTCATCAAATAACTCCTGAATGAGTTCTTCCACCTTGGCACTATCCCCCATAGTTAAGTGCTTTATGACCTTTAATGCTTCTTCCACTTGAGGTTTAGTAGAGAAGAAGTCAAATGTCTGGGTCATTCCTGTAATTAAATCCTACCAATTTCTAGTCTCTCTATGGAGTTTCTACATATACATACTCAAGCACGCGCACAGCCTTGTAAAGTGGAATAAAACTTGTGCACCTAGAGTGAAGGTGGTAAAGCTTCCTACCCCTCTGTCTAGAGTCTCTCACACTACTGAATGTGGTGCTGAACAGGTTGATTACCATGGTAAGTACAGATTTGAGTAGGTGCATTGCTCTTGAAGAACCTAGTAGCAAGAGCAATCCTAATTTCATTCCATCCTATTAGATTATCCTTGTGAACCACCCACCAAGTGCATTGTTGTCCCCTGCGTAGGGTATATGCTAGCATATTTTGTCTCTCCAACTAGTCTATCCACTGTTCCTCCATGGCACGTAAGAACACCATAGGGTCTCCTTCTCTGGTGTAACAAGGTACCGATTTGTTACCTATTCTCCTGATACAATGCATTCTGTTGTCCCTAGTAAATATGTTCTTTACTTCGTGCCCTACCAACTTATAAGTGCTATGAGCCCAATTATCACAAGCAACACTTGTAGTATCACTAATAGACTATGCATCCTCCCAATGAAGGATTCCTTCTTTATATGGCTCATGCACCTCTGGGTCCCAGACGACACGTACATAAATCCTATTCAGTTCTTCCTCACTCAAGGGCTCAACATAGGGTGCAGATTTACCATCTGTTAATGGGATAATAACCCTTTCATCCTTGTTTTCAAAGCTTGATATAGCCCTTATTGAACCAAAGATTAACATTATTTGCATAGCACCAAGGATTCCCAAATAGAGCCAGAAAGCTATCTACCTCTGTCTGTGCTAAGACCTCAAAATCTCCAGTGAACTTGGCTCCTTCTATGGTAATGGAGGCATATTTTAAAACTCCCATGGGAGTGGCCTTAGTTCAATTAGCCATGAAAAAAACATTAGAGGATGGTTGCAATAGGGGTCTCCCCATTTGTACCCATGCATCTAAAGTAAGAACATTGACTTTTGTGCCTGTATCAATCAATATATTACTCAAAAGCTACCCATCCACAACAACATTTAGAGTGATCTCCTTGTCATAATCTAGGCTATGAGGGGGAAGATTTACATGTAGGATCATTTGTCCAGTCTCAATACTTTCGCATGGAGTGTTTCCCTTTAACCAATTCCCTAACATTGGAATGATATTCTCCTGGTGCAACATCTTTCACACTTCTTTCAAGTCATCCATATCAGATTGGACCATCTTCTGATGCTTTCGTGATTTCTCCTTTAAAAACTATATTTCACCCTAAATATTTATAAGTACATCCATGGTTTCCTGATAAGCCTCCTTTTGATGGGAAGGATCTAGGTACTGTGCATGTAGAACCTCCCCCTTGGTGATCATAGGATTCAATGCTTCTTTGGTGCACGCCACTTCAGCGCAAGTAGCGATCCTTACTTGGAATGCCTCAGATTTTGGTCCTAACTTAGGCATCTACTAGTTTTCCACAACACATTGTATCCTAACCATCACTACGCCTTTGGTTTCTTGTTTATGTTGCTTACTAAGATGTTCATACAAGTCTAGGCATTCCTCATAACTATAATTCTTTCCAGAGAAAGAACATGTAATAGAGGACATTCACACTTGTAGTGGTCAGGAGATCCACATGTATAACATGTTCCGCGAGGGAACTCACCTCATCCACTACCACGGCCTCATCCTCTAAATCCACCATAGTATCCTTGACCTCTACCATGACCGCCTTCAAAATTCACTTCACTCTAATCATAGCATGCCTGATTCTGATCTCAATCCTTATGCTCGTTCTTGCCTTCAAAGTTATACGATATCTTTTCCAACTGCTTCGCCATAGCCGTGATATGTGCTTCTAAAAATGAGCTCACCCCAGTGTTTATACTTCCAAATTACCTCAATGTGTAACACTGCTTCAAGATCTTCACGTGGATCAGTGTATGTCTTATGTGATAATGCCCTCCTAAAAGGGGTAATCAGACCTCCAACAAACCATTGTGCATGTTGGCTCGCATGAATATCATAAGAAAGCTTAGATAAAAGTGTTTTGAAATGAGCATCATACTCTCTGACACTCTCAGTAGTGCCTTGCTTAATATCCTTGAGCACACTTATACTCTTCTGCTCAAACTCAGGGATGTGAAACTCTTTAAGGAAAGCATCATTTAAAGCTGCATAGTCTACACAAGTATGATCAGGGTACCATCATTTATGTACCAACTGTGTGTGTGCCCTTGTAATGTAGTAGCAAATATGACTTGCCCCGCACTCAGGAGCCGTGATTCCTTTGGCATGCCATAGTATTTCACACATGTGCACGTGTTCAGCAACATCTTCTATGCCCCTATACCCTGGAAGATGAAGAGACATCTCCATGTAAATATTCTGGGGTTGGTGCGGACCTTGCCCACCTGATCCAGAACCTCTAGTGTTTCCTCTACCTTTGGAACCACCAGATCCACCAGAACTAGAACCACCTATACCTCTTGATCTTGAACCTGTAGGTGGAGTCAAACCAGAAGATGTACTCCCATGTGTCCCAATAGTAGTACTGAACTACACCCCTACAGTCTGTGAAGTGTTACTACTTCCTAAAGAGAGTCCAAAATTTTACGTGCCTGAATTTTGTGCAGAAGATACACCTAAAAAGGTACCTCTAAACAATAACAAATACCTTTGCGATGTCATTGATGTGCTTCTTTAATGACTTACTCCTGCTCTTCTACTACCTAAATTAGCTTGCTGACTATTTGTTATACTAGATACTGGAAGACCAAGCGCAAGGGCAAGGTTTCCAAGTAGATTCAGATGTGCACCCATCGCCCAGGTTGTCTCTGTTGGCACACTTATTCATGAGGATGAGGGGGGTTCCCTGTCATGCTTTCCCAAATGGGGGAGTTCCTGATGCTTGGGTTCCACATCTTCTGCATGAACTTCAAATCCATCTTGAGCCATCTCTCTCCTCAACGCCATCTACTCCGCAATGTCACATTGCTTTTCTATCTCCCTCTCACATGCCTCATTGTACTTAAGCCACTTTTCTTCTCATTTCCTCTCTGCCACTAGGTATGTCATCTTTCACCAAACCTACTCCTACCCCCGTGCGTGGTGGGGTTTAGTTAGCCATCAGTTTGCTCTCCAAATTTAGGGTTACCATCAAAATTTTGATTGTCAGTGAATGCCTTGTAGGTAAGTCCCCCTGAGATATCGTAAAAATTAGAATTTAGCTACCTCTAGGCACGGATAAGTTTAAATTGAGTACTCCAAGATATATTTATTCAAAACACCATGGAACCACGTATCTACAGCATGAGTTTGAATCAGATCAGCATCATAAAGGGTCTGAAATTCTTCCTGTGTCCAGACAAGTGTGCGATACCTCCAATTTTGTTTATAAGTATAAGCAACCAACCACTCATACAATTCTACCAGAAAGATAGCGAAGAAGATCTCGTATAAATAGTCATACAGATTCTACTCCACCCATGTGCATGCATTAAACTTAGATCCAATGTTGAACCTCTGTATGTATTCTTCTTCTAGGTCATGTATCCACTCCTCAACACTTGTTAGGGTTAACCGGTATGTCTTCATCGCAAACCATCTTGAAAACAACTCAAAAAGATGTCCTGGAAATGGAACCAATGATGCAGCCTAGAATTTACCAGTAAAATCCTAGGTGCGTTGGCACATCACACAGCCTAGACTGAGCGCTCACCTGAAGTGCGTAAAGGTACCAAACCCCTCTTTAGGGTTTCTGTTGCAGGATGTTTACATGATGAAGACTTAATGCTTCAGATCCATAATTAATACATCATTCTACAGTGCATGTACAGATCTAATTCTAGAGTACAACATACTAGATGATAACCATAATGAAATCAAGCATGCAACAGCCAATTATACTCAGGATTAATACTTTGGTTTAGAAAATACACTCCATTATATAAAACATGATAAGTACATAGAAGATCATTACAATAGATAATACCATAGTTTATGCGCACATCAAATTTAGCAGTATAACCTCACAATACAGTTCTCGCATCTATTTATCTCTCATACTACACAGTTCACTACATATTTATAAGAGTGGGGACTTTCCCTTCACCACTTATCTATTCCCAAAATAGGTTGCATGCTAAAAATAGCCATGTGCCTTTATAATTACAGCCACACATACAAGTGCACTAATAATAGATCTCTCCTAGTTAACTATCAGTCGCAATTCTATCCTTAACCTGTATCCATGCAAAGTGCTCCATATCTGCTCTTCCAAAAATAGTTTAAATGTGTCACACAATTCTTTTCCCATTTGTGTGCTCTACACGCCATCTTCTAAAATTAGATCATAATCGTTAAAATGGCTAAGTCCCGAATATGTCTCTATCCTCCGCATGTAATTTCTTTTCGATCCTCCCGCACCTTTCAACACGTTTTGGCTCTTCCGTGTGAATCTTCTGTATGCCTTCTGCTAAGTGTTATATATTGTTTTCTTAACATCAAGTGAGGTGTTATGCACATCTTACATCCTGTAAAGTAGAAGTGGTCTTCATGTACGCGCGACATCAACCACTGATATAGATGTTTGGGATTGCCAAAATAAGGCAACTCATATAGTTGCAATAGCCCTACCTTCTCCAACTTTACTTTCACCTCGTCGCTATATATTGGCATTCCATCTGGTGTCCTCTTGTTAGTTAGATGAACCAACTCCAACACCATTTATTTCTCTGTAGTGCTCATGCAATGGTTGTAATTGCTCATTGTCATTTGTCTCAATGTGACACCCACTCTTTCCCCAGTAATACTCCATTTGGGTACTACATTTCTACATACCATTCTTCATTGGAGCTAGCAACGAAAATAGCTTGTTTTCCTTTTTCCTTGCCCTTTTGTTTCTTTGGTGAAATGGTCACCTTCTTTGGTGGCATTCTTCTTCTCAGGTTAAAATTTAAAACTCCTTTCTCTACTCTACTACTCTGCTCAATTCTAATGCTTAACTCCGTGAAGAAATCCTTCTCTTTCTATGCCCTAGCTACCAAACCATAACTAAGAACACCCTTCCACAAGACAACTCACTTCAAACAAACTCTTCCCACACCCATGTACTCCTTCCACTCTGGTTTACAGATCCACCCTAGTCACACACTTAGATTTCTATGATTCTTCTTCCTTCATACAAATCTCTCTGGATTCCGTAGTTCGCAAGAGCGCTTCAACTTCATAATAGCAAGGTAAAATAATGACTTTCCCGACCTCATATTTATAGTTTTTGCTTCTCTCCAACAATAAATGGTATACTACCTACCAACGTACTTAGCATTAAATGTGGATTTTCCCACTAGGTCAACCTTAAGCGCCCTTACCCACGCGCCCAATCCTACGTGAAAAACCTTCTACAACATTTTGGCACGTAAAAATCCAATCTGACTGAAGACTCTTATGCATGCGTCTACAGCACTGAAGGCACTTCTTCTGTCCTTTACCTTATTTTTTCCCTCACCTACCTCATGTTGTTCCTGCACTCTTCATTCTTCATTCATGGTCTTTGTTACAACCTTCTTGACACCATAATTCATTATCCACCATTTCCCCATGTGCTTTCTCAATATTACATGCTTCCTTCTACTTGGCCACTCAAATTTTACTATTGGCTTATACTTTACTTTGCACTACTCCACCCCACACTAAAACAGATGCACAGTCCTCTATGCATACACAAATTTATAAAAATAATGTGGTTATTGGCGCACAAGGCACAAAATAGAACAAAAAGAAAGGAACAAGCAACAAGAAAGGGAAACACAAGAAAAGAAAAATCATAAAGGGAAATCCTAAGCTAACTGTAAATACTGCCTTATTTACAAACACCAAGAAGACTTATTTATAGTAGGGCTTTAGCCTACTCCCATTGAAATGACCTGGTAATCTCGTCCCATCTAACGCTTGTAACTGGAAAGCGCCTGAGTCAAGGATGTACGAGATGATGTAAGGTCCCAAGCCAATGGACTTTCAACTTCCCCAGATGGCACAAAAACTTGGAATCATATAACAAAACCATCTTCCCAACCTCAAACTACTTGTTTTTATATGATGATCATGTCATGCCTTTTGTCTTTCCTTTTTCTGTCTTCTAACACCTTCTAGCAAGTGATCACCTTTCATCTAACTACATCAACTTATCAATCCTCTCTTCCTGTGCTTGTTCATCATCCAACCCTCTTGCATGCACTATACGCAGTGATGGTAACATGAATTCAACTAGAAAAATAGCCTCTATGCCAAATACCAACTGAAATGGCGTGGCCTTGTTCAACCTCCTGTAGGTTGTCTTATATGCCCATAGAACAGATGATACTTTGTCATCCCAATCTTATCTTCCGACGTCACAGATTTTGGTCAATGTGTGACTTAGTATTTTTTTAAATGCCTCAGTAGTTCCATTCACTTGAGGGTGATAAGGGGTAGTCTTGTGATGGGCCACCATAAATTCTGCTAACATAATATTGACCATTTCATTCAGGAAATGTGTACCTTTATCACTTGTTAAGCCTAAAGGACAACCATACCTCCTGATTACGTTCTCCCATAAAAATCTAGCAGTTATCATTGCAATGCAATCCTTCGTAGGTGCTACCTCTGCCCATCTTGTCAAGTAATCAGTGCAAGTAATGATATACCGTGAACCAGTCCTTTGCGTGGCTAGAAAAATTGGCCCTACAAATTCAATTGCCCATTTTTCAAATGGTTCAGTGCTGGCTATTAGTCACAAGGGCATTTCATCCCTCTTTCCAGGTTTTCCAAGGCACTGAAAATGGTCATAGGCCTTGCAAAACTCAATACAATCCTGGTAGATGGTTTCCCACCAAATCCTTGTCATTAGAATCTTCTGCGGGTATCATTTCCTGCATAGTCTCCTCTTGTAACCCCACCATGTGCTTCCTCCATAATTGTCATGCGCTCATGTTCCAATACGCATCGGCATAGAACCTCATCATGTCCTAACTTATACAGATCTCCACTAATCAACATGTAGGGCGCGGCACGTATTGCTAACTACTTCCTCTCCAGATCTTCATCCCTTCTAACACCACACCTAGTTTTCAAGAATAATGAAATATCTTCCAAGTCCGAGGGAACGCGTCACAACCTAAATAGTTGTGTGTTTGATCATGATATCCTCAATGCTTTGTGCATCCTCCCCTGAGTCAATCCTTGATAAGTGGTTAGGTCCTGAATTACTTTTTCCTGGTTTTACAACCATCGTGAACTCAAACTCTTGGAATAATAGGACCCAACGACATATGTGCCCTTGTAAAATGGGCTTATTCACCAAGTATTTCAATGCCATGTGGTTGTGTATAGAATATAAACAGGTGTTTCCAATAGGTACTGTCCTAAACTTATGCAACGCGTAGATCATTGATAGTGCCTCACACTCAGTAGTTGTGTAATTTTTTTCTGTTGGTGTCAACTTCCTACTTGTAAAAAAAAGGGTGATCATCAATCCCCTCAATAGGCTATGCTAGTACTACTCCCATGGTTGTTCCCGAGGCATCAACATGCACATGGAAAGGATTATCCCAAGAAGGAAAATGTAGTATGGACGCATTGAAAAGCCTATCCTTCAAAGTGTCAAATGCCTTCTATGTGCCTCTCCCCAATAAAAAGAATTCTTGTACTTTAGTAATTCCTCCAAGGGCATGGAGATCTTGGCATACCCTTTGATGAATTTCCTGTAGTACCCTATATGCCCAAGGAATCTGCGCACTACGCTTTGACTAGTAGGCTCCCCCAATCCCACAATAACTGCAACTTTGGCAAGATCCACTAATAAGCCTTCCTTACATATAATATGTCCTAACAGGGTTCCAAATGGAGTAGCAATGACACATTTCTTAATGTTGAGGGATATCCTCAATTTTCGACATCTCTCAAACATCAGCCTCAAATTGTCACAATGGTCTTTTACCAACCCATACACAGTTCAGTCATCCAGGTAAACTTGAAGAAATTTATGGATGAATTCCTGAAATGCTTATACCATGATGCACGAGAACACAGTAAGCACGTTCTTCAATCCAAAAGGCATAACCATGTAGGAAAAACTTCCCCATTCAGTGGTGAAAGTTATATTTCTCTGGTCTTCCTTTGCAATCCTGACTTGGTGATACCCTGACAACCCATCAATGAAAGAGTAGAACTCATGCCCGGCTACTCCCTCTAGA
Source organism: Taxus chinensis (assembly GCA_019776745.2). Taxonomy (NCBI): domain Eukaryota; kingdom Viridiplantae; phylum Streptophyta; class Pinopsida; order Cupressales; family Taxaceae; genus Taxus; species Taxus chinensis. Next base: position 851,849,974 of record CM034150.1, read on the forward strand.
ATATCTTCCATAAAGGGGGTTAGGAAAGGATCAATGACACATACTACATTCAGGTCCTTGTAGTCAACACATATCCTTATTCTTCCATCCTTCTTGATACTGATGACCATTGGGCTTATCCATTCTGATTCCTCCACAACCTCAATGATACCTAGATGCTATCATCTTGTCTATTTCCTCCTTGACCCATACACACAAATTTGGATTCATATAATAAGGCCTCTTCCGAATCAGCTGCACACCTTCCTTTAACTTGATCCTCATCTCCCCCAAGGAATGGTGGATGCCTTTGAGTTCATGGTACCCATGAGGGAACAAATCTTGGAACTCACACGCAACAGATCAATGACCTTTGAAACTTCTTTTTCCAACCAATAGTCCCCAATGATAGCTTCCTTAGGTTTTGTCTCTATCCCAATGTTAACCTTCTTTGTTTTCAAGGGCTCATGGTAGGCATGTGTTTGCTCATCAATGCTATCTATGACTTCACACGTACCTTCAGAATGGTTAACATCCAAACTTTCCATCTCTTCACCATCTACTACATAGACCATTTTTCTTTTTTCATTTTCAATGCACGCGTGCTCAAGCTGTATTTCTTCTTATTCTTCTTCATCGAGGCACGTCTCCAACCAAGGCTCACCAAGCAACTCCAGTAGCCTATCTTTTTCCATAACACTATCTCCCATTGTAAGGTGCTTGACAACTTGGAATGCCTTATCCACTGATGGTTTTGTACTTCGATACTCTAAAGCTTGAATGAGATCAACCATTAACTCCTACCAATTCCCCGTCTAACTGTTTATCTCTGAGTGGATATACCATGCACATGCATAACCCTGTAAGGTGGAATATAACTTATGCACCCATAATGAAGGTGGTAACAGCTTCTATGCCCTCCATCTAGGCCTTCTCACAAGCTTGGATATGGAATGAGGTGGGTTCCTTGCCATGGTAGTATTGGATGATAGTGGGCACGTTGCATGGAGAACCTTATTGAAAATGTGACTCTTACCTTGTGCCATTCTAGGAGACTCTTACGATGAGTTGCTCACCAATGTGCTGCAGTCCTGAGAAAGTTATAACTGAGCATGCTTCTCCTCTTGTCCTCATTTTTCCACTGAGCCTCCATTTCTTGTAAGAAATCATCAGATCTTACTCCTCCGGAGTAACTTGGTAACTTATTTCTTCCCAAGCACTTGACTGAGCATGCCTTCATTACCCTTGTTATAGATCCTCTCAGTTGTCACCCAATCAACTCATAAGTCCCATGTGTGCCCAATTGTCACATGCTATGCTAGTTGTATCACTCATCTGACTGAGCATCTTGAAATTGGATGACCCCTTCTATAGGATGAATTATCTCAGGATCTCTGATGGAGCGCACATAGATTCTGTCAAGGACTTTCTCTCCTAAGGGCTCAGTATAGGACACTGATTTTCCATCTGTCAAAGGATGATGACCCTTTCCTCCTTGTTCTCGAAACTGATATACCCTTTATTAAAACATAGGTTGGCATTGTTCTTATAACACCAAGGGCACCCAAGTAATGCTGGGAAATTATCTACCTCGGTGAGTGCCAAGACTTCAAAGTCCCCAGTGAACTTGACCCCTTGAATAGTGATAACCACCTTTCAAGACTCCAATGGGCATTGCCTTTGTCTTGTTTGCCATATACAACACATTTAAAGATGGCTGTAATGCGGGCCTTCCCATTTGATGCCATGCATCCAAGGTGAGAACATTGACCTCCACTCTTGTGTCGATGAGGATATTTCTTAGAAGTCACCCATCAATAACTGCATTAAATGTAATCTCTTTATCATAGTCAAGGTTGTGAGGAGGAAGGTTTGCATGCAAAACCTACCTTTCATGCACTGCTCCCTGGTGCATGGTACCTTCTCCCGTAGCCATTCTCCTAGCAAGGGAATAATATTCTCATGCCTTAACATTTTACAGACTTCCCTGACCTCATCCAGATCCTTCTGCAGAGCCTCAACATTCTTCCTTTTCTCCAAGTGCCTTGATTGCTCCTTTAGGCATTGGATTTCCCCTTGCAAACTCTAAATCACATCCATAGTCCCTTGATACACTTCCTTATGATGAGTAGGGTATGGATACTTCCCATGTACCACTTCTTCCCTAACAACTAGTTTCTATCTTGGCATCTCCCTTGCGTGTGTAGCCTCCACTCGTGTCGTCACCAGTATAGGTTCTAATCCTAACTCACGTGCCACTCTTGACATCCATGTGGGTCAGCCTTCTTTATGCTCACCATCCTAGCACCTTTGTCTTTTAGGTGTTGTTGGCTCATGTGCTCAAACAACTTAGGAGCACTCCTCGTACTTATGTTTTTTTCCACACTATGAGCACTGCAATAGGTCAGGACACTCATGCTTATAATGCTATGTAGACCCATAGTTATAACAAGTTCCTCACAGGAACTCACTTCTTCCTCTACCACGGTTACTGTGACCATGAAATCCTCCATGAAAACCTCTTCCATGTGCTCCTCCATCTACATGCCCTTCATAGAAATGATCATCATCCTTGGAACTACTTGCAAGGCTAGTTTGGCACACACCAAGATCAATAACATCATGAATCTGGTCAATCAGTTTGTAATCCTTGGTATCATGGGTCGTAGAGGTATACAATATTGTAATAGAAAGAAACATTCTTGTGGATTGTGTGCTTATAGTAGAGGACACCTATTTGCATCATGATCCCCATGTGAAAATATCACATTCTACCGATATGGTGCGTACCGTCTTCCGAGGGAAATCCTTTGCATGACCTTCCACTTTATAGTTTGTACACCAAATACCACTACAAACCTCATGCACTGTTTTCCAAATTCTTGGCCACCAATTTAAGAGAGTTCTGAAAGTGGATACAGACACCATTCCTTGTTGGATATCCTTCAGAGCAATATACTCTTTTCCAAAATTCCTCAACTCACGTTGGACGAATTCTTCCAATAGCCTTGCGCGGGTTTGTGAAATTCTTGTGTGATAGTGCCACTTCTAAATGGTGTTATCACCCCAAAATTCACCCCTCAAAATTAATTTGCTGATCCACATTCAAATTCTTTAGATCCCCCTATTTGAGTGACAACCATAGTCATGTTTCAAACTCCACTGCACATTTCTACAACTCCTGTCAAGTAGAAGAGAGCAAGTTCTAAAGGTAAGAATAAATGCAAAAAGACAGGCTCCAGAAAAAATCATGTGGAGGTGGTTAAGTCCTTGTCCTCTAATCCATAGCCTTGGTTCTCATGGTGGGACATCCTCCACGCAAATCCACTAGATCCACCATGTCTTGTTCGCTCCTAGATATGGGACAAATGGGACTAGGTCCACGCGGTCCACGCAGGTCCTCTGAACTGGCCTATACCAACCAGAAATGACTAACAAAAAACTAAAGTGGTCATGACTCTGGGTTCCCAAGTCCCACTGAACTACGTGCCGGATCGGTTTGTGATAACTGCCAGTTGTGTGTCCTGCAGCCTTCTAGAACAGTTGGGCCAAAGGTACATGAAGTATTTGCACCTTTTCTGAAAATTCCCCAAATACCAGAATGGTTTCAAGGCATCTTGGATGTCCCAAACGAGATATTATATCGGGAAAATTTCTCATGGGCACAGATCGGTTACTCCCACTGAAACCAACTGGGACAATATGTTTCCGCTTGATCTAGAAAACGCAAGAACCAAGGGTTGGTCGTTAGGTTCGGTTTAGAAATGCACGTCGATGGTTCTCCTTTCTCAAAGGGATGCGCGGGACGCGGATAGCCAAGGATTTTAAAGGCCAATCAGATTACGCTCATGTGCTTTCCAAGAAAAGGGACATGGAAATTTTGGGTGGTTCGGAAGGTTCCCGCATCCTCTGCATTTGTGAACCAAGGGACGCCTGGGACGCAACGTTTACCTCCAGAAAAGTCAACAGATCCATCACACTTGCCACCTCACATTGTCTAGCCATCTCCTTTTCACAAGCTTCATAACTTTTGTCGTCTCTCTTCTCTTTCCGATTTTCAACCAAAATGTGGATTTTCTGGAACTCCACCCTAGCTTCGACATCCTCTAGCACTCATAAAAAGCTTTTCTTATTTTTAATGAGGATAATATGCCTCTAAATTTAAAATGAAACAGATCTTCATAGCTAGATAACACGTAGAAATGCTCTTCTTCCGTCAAATGACCATTCTCCTAGCAAGGGGACCCAATATTCTCTTGCCTTAACATTCAGAAGGCCATACTTTTGTATTTCTCATCTAAATCGCACCTTTAAAGCTGTCGACATTCTTCCTTTGAGCCCGATCCAAATAAATCTTTGACTAGATCCTTTAGGACTATTGATTCCCCTTGTAAACTTCGAACACATCTATAGTCTCAGATACACTTGTTTCTAATGGTAGGGTCTGGATACTTCCCATTACCACTTCTGGTCATCCTAACAACTTTCTCTGCTTTTGGCAGTATGGGGATCTCCCTTGCAAGTAATGCGTAGCCTCTCACTCAATTTAATGCCTTGTTACCAGTTGAAGGTTCTAGATCTTGACTCACGCACCACTCTTGGCATCCACTGTGGGTCAGTTTTTTTTATACTCACCATCACAGGGCCTTTGTCTTTTGGGTGTTATTAGCTCTTGTGCTCAAATTCTTAGGGAACTCCAGTCGTGTTTTTTTTTTGCACCATGATGCTCAGTGGACCCTTGCAATGGTGATAGCAGGTTCCTCATGGGAACTCACTTCTAATCCTCCGTTGAACTGTGTTACTATCATGAACCATAAAATCCAGCAAAAACCTCTTCCACATGCTGTTCCATCTGTGCACCCTTCATAGCAATGATCCCTTTTATTGGAACTTCTTGTAAGACTAGTATGGCACACACCCTATTTCAATAACATCATGAATCTAATCAATCAGTCTGTAATCCTTGGTATCATGGTTGTAGAGGTACAAATCTTGCAATAGCATTTTGCTACATTATTGGACTGATTCGCTCTTGTAGTAAACTTTGGACACCTATGTATTCATCATGATCCCCATGGATTAATCTCACAGTCTACCGCTATGGCACATACCATCTTAGGGAAACTATCATTTTTTGCATTCTCTCTCCGACTTCACAATGGTACACCAATAGTTAGCACTCCAAACCTAGAGCATTGTGGCAGGTAGTTTAGGAGCAAGACCAGCTTCTCCTAAGGTGCTTCTCATTGTAGCAATTTGAGCCTCCAGAACTTGGCTAAAGCTCTCAACAACCTCATGCACAGGGTAACTTCCAAGGCCTCACGCGGGTTCATGAAAGTCTTATGTGACAGTGTCCTTCAAAATGGTGTTATCAATCCTCCAACAAAACCATTGAGCATGTTGAGAAGGGTGAATGTCATAGGATAGTTTTGACAAGAGTGTTTTAAACCGTGCATCATACTCCCGCACACTCTCTATGCCATTCCTTGTTGGATCTCCTTCAGAGTGTTGATGCTCTTCTGCTCAAATTTAGGGATATGGAACTTTTCTAGGAAGGTGTTCTTCAATGCAGTGTAGTCTACCACCATTTGATGGGGGTCATACTTCTGATACCAACTATGTGTGCACCCTTGCAAATTCGTTGCAAACTGAACTTGCCTTCCGCTCCAGGGTAGTGATCCCTTTCATGCACCATAGTAATTCAAACTTGTTGACATGCTCTATAACATCTCAATACCCTTATAGTCTGGTAAGTGCAAAGACATCTCAAAAAATACTTGTGGAGGTGGTTGCGGCCCTTGTCCTCCTAATCCAAAGCCTTGGTTCCCTCTGGTGTTTCCTCCTCCACCAGATCCACTGGATCCACCAGGTCTTGTTCCTCCTGACCCACCAGATCCTCAAATCCACTAGGTCCACCAGGTCCTCCAGCTCCTATACCACTAGATCCACCTCATGTAGTCAAAAAATGGCCTAAGTGGTCACACCTAGTGTTTTTAGTGTCCCACTGAACTGCACACCAATGGTTTGTGATATTATCCCACTGTCTAGTTGTGTGTCCCGTGCCACTTCTAGATGTGATACCAAAACCTTTTGTATTTCTACCTTGTCCAAAAATTCCTCCAAATACAGGAATGGTTTGGGTAGTCATGGATGTCCTAAACAAGAAATTATATCTCCTAGGCGTAGATCAGTTACTCCCACCGATACCAAATGGGTTAACAATACTTCTCCCTTGATCTAAAAAACCAAGTGCCAGGGGTTGGTCACCAGGTGGGTTTAGATGCGCGTCGATGGCTCTCCTTTCTCCATGCAACAAATTCTCATCAGAAGCTGAAGGGGTATTCTCTCCGTGCACTTGCCAAGATGGGGTAGTACATAGATTGCTTAGGTTCCACGTCCTCTGCGTGAACCTCAACTCCTTCCCGTAATGTCTGCCTCCATAGATCCATCACACCTACAACCTCACATTGTCTAGCCATCTCCTTTTCATGAGCTTTCACTATATTTGAGTCATCTCTCTTCTCTTTATTTTTCAGCCACAATCTCCGCCATCTTCCTCCACCCTAGCTTCCTCACCTAACGCTCAGAAGAAGCTTAGCCGACCATAGGGAATGCCTCTAAACTTAGGGTAATGATCAAGATCTTCATAGCCAAAGGGATAACATGTAAAAATGATCCTCTAGGATCCCTCAAAAACTAAAACTCAACAACTTCTGGGAAAGAATACGTATAAATGGCATATTCCAAAGTATAACTAGTCAGGACTCCTTTCCACCAGTGATCAACAACACGTGTCCAAGTCAGATTTACATCCTGCAGCCTCTAGTAATCATCTTGGGTCCATACGCGTGATCTATAGTACCAGCTCGATCTGGATGCATATTCTGAAAGCCATTCATATAGTTCTACTAGAAAACAACAAAAGAATGTCTCGTACATCTCATGGTACAGGTTCTCTTCTACCCATCTACGTGCATCGAACTGTAGGTCCAGTGTTGAATCTTTGAGCAAACTCATCCTCTGTGCTCTTGAACCATGCTTCAACACTTTCCTAGGTCATACATTTGGTCATCACACATCACAAGGACCAAGATGTATGCCATTTCTCACAACAACTTTGAAAAGAGGTCCTGGCAATGGAACCAAGATGTAGTCATTTTTATACCCTTAGAACAACAGTCTAATCCCATGTGTGCATTGGCCTATCACCTAGCAGGCACTGGGTGCTCACCCGAGGCACGCGCGGGCACCGAGCCCTCCTTTATATAAGTCTTATGAGAATACATCCCATACTGACAGAATTTAGATGTAAGAAGGGAAAGAACCATGCATTCATTCTAAGAGCTTATGATGAGTTATCATATCAGTGCATCCAATCTGATAACAAAAGAGAAGTATCAACAAATATATAATTGATTCATAACATAAAGGAAATGCACTAGGTATTTATGCTCATGAACAACATATATTCTTTAGAACATAACATTATATTCATGTTAACTAGTTCAATAACCACATTACATTCATTAAGGCCATAACTAACCAATATAACAATGTAGACTAAATTCATGCATTAGGACCCTAAGCTATGCTTTCTGCATTACAAAAACTGGTTACAAGACCCATCCCTCTAAATATGCCATCATCTCTTACAGTCCTCCTAACGAGGACCTAACCCATAGAATCCTTCATTATTATTGTAGAGCTTCACCTATCCAGCGCTATGTGAGGCTACTCTTGGTGTTTGTCTCTCCTTCTTTTCTTCTACCCAAGCATCTCTATATATAGCTTTAGTCTCCACCACCATGCCTTTCTGAAGATAATAGATCGGTTGCCAAGTGTCCAAGTGGTCCTCTAATGGAGCATGCTTCCTTTGATCTGAGCTATCCACTCTTTGCAATGATGTCTTTCTTGATCCTTCCATTGCATGCATGGAATATTCCTTTCTTGACCATACAGCTGTCAGGCTGGCACCTTATCCACTCCACATGCTAGACAGGTCACATTTTTCTCGTGTGCTTCTTGGAACGCCAAATATGGCTAAGTCCCAAAACCCATGTTTTCCTCTTGCATGCGAGCCTTGTGTTTTTCCAAACCCTTCTAGAACCCTAGCCTTAAACACCTTCACCTTGCGCACCCTTCTTCATATAGGCCCCGTGTGCCCACGCACCTTCTTGTACTTAGCCAATATTCTGAGGCCCAATAGTTTCTCTTAACTAGGTTGTCACAAACAATCTTTGCGAGTGCAATTTGCCAAAGAAGTCACAATGATTAAACCTTGGAGGATTACCCCCTTCAATATAATGAGTAATAAATGCATTCAGTTATATTTTTACTGGGGTTTTATGGAGAATTTTTTGACATTACTCTCACAAGTGCATACTAATCAAGTAGGTAAGCGAGGCGCTTCCCGTTTCGTCCACAAGGTTCCCTCTTGCGTGGACTATTTTGGAGTTCCTAGGAACACCCCTCTTATTATCTTAAATCTTATGCCAAAGGGATTTTCTCCTAGTTTAAAGTGGACGAGTCATAGCTCTTAACCGAAACTTGCATATACAATGTGTTGATTGATGAATGTGGTGTTTTTTTTATCTTTTGAATTACGAAAATTGGTTTAGACCACATTTTGGCAACCTATAACACACATGTAGTTAGAGTTTTGTTTAGATTCTTCTTTCTTTGGCAAGTTATTTTGGTTCTACAAATCTAAGTGTTAGTAGTTCACCCAGCAAATCACATTAATAGAAAAAGGATTGAGAGTTGTTTTTGGTACTCAAGATTGTCCAAGGATGCAAGAGAAGAGCATACAAAACAAACAATCCAGCTAAAAAATAAAGGAAAGCTTTGTAATTAAGTGAACCATTCAAGGAAATGCTTTCATCTCATTCACATCTATTTCTAGGAAAATGTTCATCCCTTTAAGCCAAAATGAAAGATGAAATTTCCACTTAACCAAACGTTAGAAAAAAAGAAACTAAGAGTTGCTTTTGATTCTCAAGATCACCCTAAAGTACAAGAGAAGATCATACACAAAACTCTTAGCATAACTTTTCATAAAACATGGAAATCAAAACATTCATCAAAAACTTAAACAAATGGTTGGAAATCTGATTTAAATGTTAAAAACCTACAAACAATAGTTAAGAAAACCTACAACTTACATAAAAATAAAAAATCACAAATTCAAACTATGAAAAACATGCCAAAATTTCAACTCAGAGTTTATGCGTGGGTCTTTGAGTGTATGTGCATACCTACGAGCACATGCATGGGTTTTAGAGCTTATGCATAGACTTGTAAGCATATGCACGCCTCTATGTTCAAAACACAGACAATATAATGGTAGCGTGGGCTGAGAGGTGTATGCACAGACATAGAGGCATATGCACTAACATGTAAACATATGAGCAGATCTTTGCTAAAAACATAGATAATTTACACCTGCGCGGCCATTGGAGCGTATGCACGAGTCTTAGAGTGGATGCATGGTTGAGTCAAGCAATAGCACACCTCTCAGAGCGTATGCATGGACATCATAGTTTATAAGCACCCTTCGGAGCAATAGCGTGAACCTTCCTGTAGGTGTTCAAAACAACATGGGAATTTTTGGAAAATTCTCAAAAAGGTAAAACAATTGTCAATTTGGATCAATTTTGAAAGCACCTCACCTTCTTTGATCTTGCAAAGAGCACAAAAACAAGACAATCCTACCTAAACTAGCTAAGAAACTTGATATTAATGCAAAAGAGGGTTAGTAAATCAAAACTTTGAAACTAATCTAAAAATATTTAAACTAATCTAGAAATCTTGAAACTATTCTAGAAAGCTAATAAATGTAAATACAAAGGGGTATTGTCCCACCGGGCATGCCAAATGAGAGCTCAATAAACTTGTAAGAAAAGTAATTGGAACCTTAAACTAACACCAAGTAGTTTTAGAACTAAGCTAATAAATTCATCAATGAACTATCAAGATCAAAGCTTAATGGAATGCAAAAGGAAATCTAAATGAATTTAACCATTTAAACTACAAGCATTCTACTATGTTTAATTGATTACTACAAGAATTGAGCCTATGAAGATCAAAAATCAATCAAAGTGTGTGTTGTTGCTACTTCATTGAAGGTGAAAGGATCTCTCTAACAATGACTACAAGGCCATATTAGATATTCCTTTACTAACCAGCTTGAAGAAATGGATGTAAATGGGGATGCAAGCTATTCCAATAATGGAGTAAGGCTCATATGTTTTATATGATTAGTGTTATTCAAAACATGTTGTAAATTTGAGAGGAAGGAGCTTGGTCCTTTTTATAGGCTTTCCATTTGGGAAAGGCTTGCAACTTGGTGCATGTGGGACAAATGAATAAATCATAAAGTAACTCTTGGTTAATTAACCATAGCTAGGTGAGTTAGCAAGTGAGTTAACCTTTAGTTAGCACTTTATAAGAATTGAAGGTGTATTTAATTAATCAATTATATTAATTAATAGGCTAGAATAAGCTTTTTAGGCTAATAGGAGGTGTTTGAAGAAGAATTTAATGAGATTAGAATCATTTGAAAGTGGGATTTAGCCAATAAGAGGGTTCATTGATTAAATGCTTGTTAAAAAGGCTTAATTAACTAATTGTTAGTTCGAAGAGGATTATAACTAACGAAATGTTGTTAATTGGCATCTGGAATGTGATAAAAGCTAGTTAATTAACGAAGTGTCGTTAATTGACCAAAATTGAGGGAAACATTAGTTAATTCATGGAAATTACTAATTATAATGGAAATGGTGAAATAAATGATGATGCGTACCACTTTATCATGAAAACTGCAGAAGCGGATTTTAGGTGTCTACACTTTCTTTCATAATCCATTAGAAAGGAGCATATGATTTATCAACCTCAAATCATTAAAAGAAAAATTCAGATTACTAATAGATCACAAGTATGAATTTTAAATTCCAAAACCATATCAAGTATGTCATTTATACCCAAACAAGGTTGTTTAATAACATTAAACGAGTATTAAAAGTAATAATCAAACACTCATTCATGTTTCTACCAATATTGTATATTAATATTACGAGTCAAGAGGCAATCATACAAGCCACACAACCTTCATTCCATATTCATATAATTGATTTTAAAAGAAAAATTATTATATCGCTCAAGTCATATCTTAATAATAATATTAAGAGTCTTAATTCGATAAAGATAATATTTAGGTTGAATGGGCAAGGTAAATTAGGTTGGATTGTGGTGAAGGTGATTGGGTAAGGTATGATTGATCACGTAGATTGTTTTTAAGTTGATGAGGTAGGGTAGGTTAAAGATGTTATTGGATTTGAATATTCAAAGGTAAATGATCGATATAGGTGATTGAGGTAGGTATAGATGAGACAAGAAGAGAACCCAAATATTAGATGTCGAAGGCTTTGTCCTATATTAAAGAATCAATAAGTAAGCAAAGGGGAAAACTGAAAGAGAGATGAAATTCCCCCTAAGTGGAAAGGACCATAACGGGCATACCAAAAGATAGGCTTATGAACATAAAACCCTAGACATCCTACACAGTTGATAGTTCTAAAGGTGAAATAAGTTGCATGATCACAAAGTGTCGCGTGTACAACACATCCCTTGATTAGCCTGAAGAAAAGAAAGGAAGGTAAGGTGGGGGGTTTATTTCATGTAACCTTATTGTGGGAAAACATGCCCCTTCTGCAAGATACTCAAAACCAGAATAGGCAAGTCTATGACCAAAAGTTTTTTATTTTTCTTGATTTTTTTTTCTTTTTGCTTTCATAGAATGATCGATGTGGGAAGTCTATGTGGGATAAATAGAATATATCCTTGAGGTCTTCGTGAAGCTGATCAATGTGAGAAGCTTCAGGATAATTTTTATTTTGTGTTTTTAGAAATAGTCTTATTTTTGATAGACTTTGTACAATATAGTTGTCCTTAGGGGGGGTAATCTATTTATAGCGGCAAGAGAGAAATATATGTCCTTTTGAGGGAATCATTTAATTTACAAGAAGTTTGAATCAAGGAGTTGAATTTTTAGTATCCCATATATATTTTTTGTTTTTATTATTGAACTTGAAGTCATGGACAAGACTATAAAGGAGTATAGGCCTCTTTTATGAAGGCATGACCATAACATGAAAATATTAGCTATGAAAGAAGGGTTACAAGTGATGAACAACCATGGGATTCCATCTTGAAAAGAATGAAAAGTATCCATGAGAATCATGCTATGAGTAGATCCGTGGTACTCATATCGAAGAAAAGGTTGAATAGTGACGAATAATCACACAATTCTAGTTTAGTCATTAGTTCTTAAAAAAGGTGGATGGAAGGAGAGCTTCGCTCAAGGGCTAAGCATATAGGTGACAGAAAGTGATGTAGTACTTTATTCAATAGTATAATGGTCGAAGATGCAATGCATTAAGGAGCTCAGGTTTGGGTTTACCTTCAAGAGAAGAAAAATGATAAGCTCATGATTCATAGGTATGAGTGATGATATAAGCTCCAAGCCAATTAGGAGAAAACTTGCCTCATTTACTTTTCTCAGCTTTGGTTACATGTTGATTTTCCTTTCAGGACAAGGTCACTGACCTTGAAGGTTCATTCATGGACACATTTTTCATAGGCACATTTGATGCATTTTTAGTAGATTTGAAGGTGATCGATAGCATTTAAACGACGTTCGTCTAATAGCTCATGTTTAACTATTTTCTATAAGTTTTTAGACGAAACAGATAAGGGTGTGGGCTAAGGAGGAATACCTATTGCGATGGTCGATTTGAAGGTCGTTGCGCACGTTCTGACTCCTTGATCCAATGCTGACTGTGGGAGCTTCCTTTCGGCTAGGAGGAACTACCTGAAATACACAACAAGACCACAAAAAAGAGTTAAACAATATATATCAGTGGGTTGCCCAACGTGTGTTAGATCCAGGAAGTGTGATACTTCCTCAGTGGCAATCAACCCATTGTTTAATAAAATTTAATGTAAGAAATGAAATAAATAAATAAGGTTATACTGTAGTTTATATAATTTAGGTATCTCATCCAAATATAATAAGCAAATCTAACATAATAGTCTAGGCTATGATCAGATCTGGAAATAAGGTAAATAATTAAGTGTTGGAACAGGTCAAGGTCAGATTCTGGGTCACTTGAGTCACTTGGAAAAGGTTATTAGGATCTGGTATTAGCAGGACTGCTAATTACAGAGACCGATGTCAGTCTAGTATGACCAATGACAGTTTAGTAAGAACTGACAATGGTTTAGTAAGAACCGACGACGGTTACTGCGAGCTAGTAATAACTCAATAATTCATGGTTTTGGGGATTTATCTAAGACTGAAACAAAGATGGTAAGGAGTTGGTTTAGGTATGGGGAGGTGTTGTGAGTATTCAAAGGTACTCAGGAGTAGACAAAGGTGATTAAAAGGGTTATGAGTGATGGGAATGGTTGGGTTCGCAGGAAGGTAATAGTGGTGGGGTAAAAATATAAATGGTGGTCGATAAACAAGGGTGAAGAACTCTTATAAACTGAATATAAATGAAATGGTGCAGGTTACAAGCACACTAACTATTATGTAGGTTTAATGGCTGGGTGGTGGTAATGGTTGATTGGTGAAATGGTGATTAGTGTCATGGCAGTGCTTCCCGAAATGCTCCTGTGAATGCAAATACCTTCTGATCAATGGTTGTGTTGGCTATGGTTTCCTAGATGTGCGAAATAGCTCTAGTTCTTGCTTGCATGTAGATCTCCTTTCCTCCCAAAACTCGAGAATGTGTCTAACCTCTTAAACAAGGTTACCAAAATGGTTATATGGTAACCAGTGGTGGTTTAGGGTTACCGGCGTCGGTTTCAGGTTGATCAGCATCGGTTAAGGTGGGATATCCTAGGTTACCTAAAATAAAATATCTTGGCTAGATTTTTCCATATTTTGCTCATTTTTGCTAGGTCTAAATGGAACATTGTGCTTAGATACGTGAGAATGTGGTTAGAGGAAGAATAGCCATGTGCTTTTAAAGTTATACTAAGTCTTATTTCATTAAGGTAAGTAGGGCTAAGTCTTAATTAGTTATGGAAACATGTTATGAATAGGTCTAACGTGAGGTGTCTAGGTGAGGTAGTGGGGTGAGGTGGAAATTGTTTTTAATTAAGGTAATTAAATAATTAATGAAGTGAGGATGAGTATTAATTTAATTATAAATAATTAAATTAATATTAATGTGGGGTATAAGGGTCATGGTTAGGTGAATGTGTTTAAGTTGGCTATTTGCAAGGGGACCAAGGGGAGTGTGACCCAATTTTGGTGTCTACAGCTCAAGTTGTGTCAAAATGTCTTGGAAAAAGTTGTCATCATTGAGCATATCTTTGAGTGATATATGAAGAGATGGAATTTAAACTTCGAGAGGCAGGATGGTCTCTGTACCGTAGACCAAAGAGAAATGTGTCATAGCGGTTGAGGTGCAAATACTAGTGTGATAAGCCCATAAGGTAAAAGGAATGTGCATGTGTCAATCCTTACCAGTATCATCAACCACTTTCATAATAATTTTGTTAGTTGATTCGGCTTGACCATTTGTTTGAGGATAATAGGGCGAAGAAAAACTAAGTTAAATGCCAAAGGTTTCGCATAGTTTGTGTAGGGTCTTATTTTTGAATTGTTTTCCGTTATCAGTGGTGAGGTGATGAGGAACAACAAAGTGATAAATGATGTGATGGTTGATGAATTCACATATTTTCTCAGCTTTGTTATAAATGAGAGGTATGAATTCCACCCATTTAGTGTAATATTCAATCGTTTTGATGATCCATTGATGGCGCTGAGAAAAATGAGGGTTGATCTCTTCGACGATATCCAAACCCCATTGAGAGAAAGGCCAAAGGTCTCTAGTGACTTGTAAGGCGTGACTAGGGAAGTGGTGAAGATTAGCGTGTTGTTGACATTTCACACAATATTTGACATAGTCACAACAATCTTGGTTTAGGGTTGGCCAGTAGTAGCCAAGGCGAAGGATGTATTTAGCAATGGCGAGGCCAATGAAATGACCACCACAAATCCCATCGTGAATCTCCTTGATGGTGTATGGGATTTTAGAACTTGTAAGACATCATAGGGGGATACCGTCAAAGCCACGTTTGTAGAGAATACCCCCCATGATGACATAGTGAGAGACACTTTTGAGGAAGGCTCCTTTTCCATTACAAGTGAGATCTAGAGGTAGAATTGAAAGGGAAAGGTAGTCATCAAAATGCTTATACCAAAGGTCACGTGGGTTGGCTTTAATTCTTTCTACAAAGTTAACATCCCAGAATAGATAAGAGGGTGATTGCAACATTTGTATTGTGACAAAGTTTTTCGAGTTTGAAGGCGAGATAGGTATTTATGAGGCAAGGCAAGCCATAGTATCCATGAATTTGTTAGTGGAGCGTAAAGTGGTTAGAAGTTCATAATGATCAAAGGTAGTCAAAAGCATGTCGACATGATGTTTATACTTTTGAAGTACCACATTATGACATTGGTATAAACCATTGACTTGGTTGTTGGTGACCATTTGAGAATCTTCAAAGATATTAATGGTCTTAACATCTAAGGCTATGGCAGTTTGAATACCTAACACAAGTGCTTCGTATTCGGCAATGTTGTTAGTGCAGTAGAAATCTAGTTTGAAAGATAAGGGCATATGCTCACCATCAAGAGGAATGAGGATGACCCCTACATCACCCCCATGTTGACATTTAGAACCGTCGAAGAATAAAGTAATCTAATAAATGGTGTCATCAAGAGAGAGGGTAACAATGGATTCATCAGGAAAATTGAAGTTAGAAAATTAGTTTCTTGAAAGAGGTGCATCTACAAGCTGATCTGCAATGGTTTTTCCTTTGACTGATTTTTGATGGATGAATTCAAGATCAAGGTCTACAAGGAGCATTAGTCAATGTGCGGTATGTTGGTGTTGGTAAGGTTTAACATATATGTAATGCAAGGGTTTAGTGTTGGTGATGACAAAGGTTTTGTGGTTGAGTAGGTAATGGTGATGTTTGGTGGCGATGAAGACTAGGGCTAAGAAAAACTTTTCAGTGTGAGTATATCTAGTATCATAGTCTAAAATATTATAGCTTATATAATAAACCACTTGCTCCCTATGTTGTTCATCGCGATGAGTGAGCATGACACCCAAGGAATGATAAGTGGCAAAAAATGTATAGGTAAAAGGGTTTGTCATCCTTTGGTGGGACGATCATAGGTGGCTAAAGGAGGTATTCCTTTAATGCTTCAAAAGCTTTATGGCATTCGTCATCCCAAATGAAGGAAACATCCTTTTTAAGAAGATGATGAAAAGGGTGGACATCGGTCGAAAAAGTTGGGAAATAAAGCATCAAATAGATTGTAACTTACCTTGCAAACTACGAAGCTTTCAAAGGTTAGTAGGTGGAGGCATCTCAATAATAGCCTTGATTTTAATAGGATCGACTTCGATACCATGCAAAGAGACAATGAAACCAAGGAGTTTTCCAAAGAGAACAACAAAGACGCATTTATTTGGTTGAAGGTGAATGCAGTATTTGATGAGGTGATTAAAGATGACTTTAAGAACTGTGAGATATTTCAGTGTGATGCTTAGACTTGGCAAGAAGGTCGTCAACATAATCTTCTAATATGTTATGCACAATGTCATGGAAAATTTAGGTCATAACACATTGATATGTAGCACCAACACTTTTAAGACGAAAGGGCATTATGCAATAGCAGAAGGTACCCCCAAGGGGTGATGAAGGTGGTTTTGTGTTGATCTTCAAGAGCAAGTAATATTTTAATTATAATCCAAAAAACCCATCCATAAGAGATAACATCTCATGGTCAGTTGTAAGATAGTATCTCATGGCCGGTTATAATATCGACAAGTTAGTCAATGCTAGGAAAAGGAGAGTCATCCTTAGGGCAATCGAGGTTAAGGTTACAGAAATTTGTGCAAATGTGGAGTCCCCTTGTAACTTTGGTGACAGGAATGATGTTAGGAAATCCACTGGGGATAGTCAATGGGTAAAATAAAAGAAATAGAAAGGAGGCATTGGAGTTCTTCTTTCACAATAAGGGCAATGCGGGGATGCATTTTTTGCAGCTTCTGTTTCATGGGTTTAGCACCAGGAATAGTTATGATATTGTGGACCATGATATTAGGTTCAATATTGAGCATATCAGCATAAAACTTCTTGTTCAGTGGGATCTAAAGACTAGCCTATCTTTAGAATTCAAGGGTCATCCTGAGTGTGAATATTGATCTCTATGGTCAATTCATTTCAGCATGGTTTGTGTCTTAGAAGGTAACGACCAGTGACTGTAATAATCTTCCACACCTAAATAGGTGAGAATAGAATCATCGTCCTGACATTAAACAACGTTTGTAGAAGGTGTGTTGTCATCGATCATGTCAGGATACAAAAAGGGAAGGGAAGAAGGGAGTCTCACCATTGCATTGATAGGTCAGAATCCCCAAAGAAATGGTGTTCACAAAAAAATTTTAGGAGGGATGGATTCTGGATCCATCGACTCCATGGGGGGAAGGTGGTGTGGTAGGTGAGTGAGGTGGGGAAGGTGTACTTTCCTCTACAAGGTCAATACAAGCCTTCTTAAAAGAAGGTTCCTCAGAAAATCCAAGACCGTTACGGTCTTTGTGTTTCTGGGTGGTGCAAGGTATGACTATGTGATGACCATATAAAGACCAAAGCCAAAGCCTTTCCATGCACATCGATGAAGGAAAGTGTCAGAAAAGTGGTGATTGGTGAGGTATTGAAAATCATATGAGAATGGACGGGTTTGGGTAGGTGGTTCAGGAGTATATGAAGAAGTGTCAAGTCCCCCATATGTCAAGTTAGTGCAAATGTGTGGTGGACCATATGGAAAGACCTCTCCTACATGATGGTTGTAATGTGGGTGTTTATGGAGGCTTTTGTACTCTTGAGGAGTAAGGAAGGTGTTAATGTTGTAGAGGTGATACTCCCCTAAGGTAAGGCGTTTAAAAACACCTACGAAAGGATCAAAAGTTGGTATTTGGTTAGCGGGAATGGAAGACTCAACAAAAGCATGAGAAGGGAAAGTGTCAGGTGTTTATGAAGTAGATGGGTTGGCTGATGAGCTAGCTGCGAAAATCTGCAGCAACAGTGAGATTAGAGGAGTTGGTTGTGGAAGATGTAGTGGATGAGGTAGTGGTTGAAGAAGAAAGTGAATAGTGGGGATATATGGGATAGTTTTTGAAGAATAAGTTGTAGTGGGGGTAGATGGGGATAGTGGCTGAAGAAGAAGCGGTAACGAGGGTAGATGGGGAGTAACAACTGAAGAAGAAGTGGTAGTGGTGGTAGACGCTTTAACTAGTATAATGACATCCGTAGGCTAATAGAGCATGTTACATGTTTTGAATGGTGAGTGATCCACCTGAATGGTGTAGGGTGTGCCCTTCATGTTCAAATTTTAAACATCAGTGTAAGGTTGAAGGTACACAACCCATGGCATGAATCTAGGGTCAACCAAAGTAGCGTGTTGTATTGGAATTCCCCATTTAGAACATAGAATAATTCAGGAATGGTATAGGGGGCCACACGAATGTGGAGGATGATGGTGCTGAGTGTGGAAGTCATGGCATCATTAAATGAACGCAACCTAACTGGATTATTATGTATGCAATTGTTAGGAATGTTCATTTGCTTGTACACATGGGAAGAAATGATGTTGATATTGACACCTCTATCAATCATAACACATCGAACGTGTGTATTATCAATGTAGGTGGAAATTAATAGAGTGAGGTCAGGATCATTTGATTAGAGAGGGACAATCTCTTCATCAAAGAAACTAACTATAGAGACTTGATGAAAGATAACGGGAGCAGAAATGGAGGTGGAGCAGTGAGGGAAACCACATGATGTGGGGTAATGATGACATCAATGAGTGTGGGGTCATTAGGTGTGTAGACACCTGTAGTTTGATCAAAACACTATTATTTCTAATGGTGCACTAACGCTTCTTCCCTTTACAAATTTACGGCACACCGCCAATTAGACCTATTTAACTCCCTTCTTGTGACACCTTTTTGGTCATTTTCCCTCCTATAAACCATTCAAACAGGTTGTTATAGCCTCATTCTAACTACATTAGCTTCTTATTCCCTTCTAGCCTACTTCTATTAGCTCCCTAGAAGATCAATTCATTTCGTTGGATCGATTAAGCTCTTCAGAAACCCTTCCAGAACCCTAATTACTTTGTAAGAAAGATTAATTAGTCTAACCTAGGTTAAATACCTGAAACATAGTCAAATCACTCTTTGACTTGCTAAAAGTGCTTTTTGGACTTTAGCCTTTGTGCCACATGCACCCAAATCTCCCTTTTCTTCCAAACCAAAAACTATAAATACAAGGCTAAGCCTACCCATTCAAAACACACAACTTTACATAAAACAAAGCCAAAACAAGCCTAAGAAATCTTAAGAGCTCATTTGCATTAGCTTTAAGCTAATTAGACATTTGATCTTAAGCTTACTTCATTGTTGAGCTAACACCTCCATTTGCATTCTTAAACCAAGTTTTGAGTAATATGGAGAGAACCATTGGCCTTGAAGCCATTAATGGGGAGACTCCATTCTTATTCTCTTCTAGCCTACATTCTAGTGCCTATGCGCCTCTATTTGTGCCTGTGCACCCTAAATGACGCGTATGCACCCTTACGGATGCATACGCGCATAACCCCCTTTTTCTCCTTTTAGCGTCAGCCATACAAGATGCATACACGCCCAGTATGATGCCTACGCACCTCCTTCGATGCACACGTGTGCGCATAGCTATTCTAAACCTAGTTGATGCATACGCGCACCCTATAACTTTTTCTACAAGTACACGTGCGTGTACCCACCTTTCTCTACGGATACATGTACGTGTACCCGCTTCTTCCAAAATAGGTATGTGTACACGTCCCTACCTCCCATGAACGCATGCATGTGCGCATCTATGTCTATTTTGATGCATGCGCATGTGCGTACCCATCAAACTGACACATACACCCACGCACATGCATCAAATTTCACCCTACCTACCCTAGAAAACCCTAAAAAATACCATAAATGCATAACTAATAGGGAGGGATAGGCCACTCATGAAAGGTCCATCTGCTAGGTCCCACATGTACTCTTGGATGCGATCCGCGTGCCTCGTCCTCCTTGGTATTCTCGCCATCTCACTCCAAGGCTATCGCTTTTGCTCATGGTAAAAATTTACAAAGGCTCTGGTAGAAATGAATCGGTCGTGATTGTTTTATCGACCCCAGGTGGGTATATTAACTCGTCGCAATGCCCTTAGGGCATGTTTTCTCCACCGTGATCATTCTAACCTTCTTCTATCCGCTGTGATAATTATTTTTGTATTAAAATAATTTTTTTTGCTAATTTTTACATGTTGGGGCACTTCGTTCTGTCCAACGGTCCCTTCTCCGTTGCACTGAGATAATTTATGAACCTTTCAAGCACCTTTTCCCGCCTTTTCCTCTATTTTCCATCTTTTTTCCCCGTCAAGATAATTATTTACTAATTTATTTTAAAAAGATTATTCTCGACCTATCTTTCTTCTTGTGGGTGTATATGCTAGCTCTCTGACAGCCTCGCCTTCCCATTACTGCATATGTGTGCGTATTTTTAGAAGATATTTGATCTTTTGAAATTCTTCTGACTGATCAAAAACCTAAAAAATATAAAAGAAAAAAATTCACAAAAATATTTTTAAAAATAAAAAATAAAAAAATATTGAAATACATCAAAAAAGGCTCAAAATTGGTTAAGCCAATTATCTACGGCTGAAATCTGTGCCTATTGCATGGCACTCATCCCAGATCTTGCTGACATTTTCAAACGTTTCGAAATAACGACTCACGCATCACCAAAATCTTCAATCACCTACACAAGCTATGTTGCTTACTTCGTCTATACTTTAGGGCACTATCAATTGTCTGGTATTGTTTTCATTATGCACATTGCTTTTTCACATGACCCAAGTGTCCTTCATCTTTCCAATTGCATAATACACCTTGTTTGGGGCATCATTCTTCACCCTTGTTGTTTATCAGAACATTTGGGATTTCATCTCGATAACAAAATATTTGTGTAACTATCTTAAACGTTGTTGGTTTAAGTGTGTGTGATTGTACTTATTTCCCTGTTAGGTGATCTTTTTTATATCTCGTATTGAATTACATTCATGTATGTTGCATGGAGTTGGTTGTTTTTAGCACAGGACGGTTGTTTGTATCTTGGCTTTTCATGTCATTTTACGCTTCTGTCACATGCTCACATTTTAATAAAGACCCATGAGGAGGATTCTAAGTATTATGATGATTAAGTATTGTTAGCAATTGATTTACAGATAGCTCACTAGTTTCTCGTCTTCTGTGAGCACTTTTCTTTCTATTTGTTTATTTTTCGATCGTCGATCGAGTTTCTTCGTCACCCCATAGACACTCGAGGGGGCATTCGTCATCCTTCATCCTATTAATTTTTCTTCTACCCCTTCAAATTTTTCCTACTTGTTTGTGTTTGTCTACTTTCTTTGAAGTGACATAGTTTACATCACCTCAAAGAGGGAAAAATGTAAACACCTGTAGTTTGATAAAAACACTATTATTTATAATGGTGCACTAATGCTTCTTCCCTTTGCAAATTGATGGCACACCACCAATTAGACCTATCTAACTCCCTTCTCATGACACCTTTTTGGTCGTTTTCCCTCTTATAAACCATTTAAACATGTTGTTATAGCCTTGTTCTAACTACATTATCTTCTTATTCCCTACTAGCCTACTTCTATTAGCTCCCTGGAAGATCAATCCACTTCGTTGGATTGATTAAGCTCTTCAGAAATGCTTCCAGAACCCTAATTACTCTCTAAGAAAGATTAATTAGTCTAACCTAGGTTAAATACCTTAAACATAGTCAAATCACACTTTGACTTGCTAAAAGTTCTTTTTGGACTTTAGCCTTTGTCCCACTTGCACCCAAATCTCCCTTTTCTTCCAAACCTAAAACTATAAATACAA
This sequence comes from Taxus chinensis, assembly GCA_019776745.2. Taxonomy (NCBI): domain Eukaryota; kingdom Viridiplantae; phylum Streptophyta; class Pinopsida; order Cupressales; family Taxaceae; genus Taxus; species Taxus chinensis. The sequence goes on from CM034150.1 coordinate 851,872,034, forward strand.
GGCTAAGCCTACCCATTCAAAACACACAACTTTACATAAAACAAAGCCAAAACAAGCCTAAGAAAGCTTAAGAGCTCATTTGCATTAGCTAAGCTAATAAGGCATTTGATCTTGGCTATCCTCCATTAACAAAGCTTCATCTTACACCCATGATAGGTTAGTAATGAAATAGCTATACTTGGCCATGTAGCCATTTAGTGAGATTCATTCACCCTCATGGAGTAAACAAAACTGATTGCTTAAATCTTTAGTAGGTATATTTCATTAAGCTTTCAAGAATAGAGGTTAATGCTATTTATTAGATTTCTTGTTTATTTCAAGCTTTAATACATGCAAATGTGATTCCTTGCTCATTTCTTATCATATGGTACATTGAGGGATTTTGCACAAAGCTTTGGGGTCTTGCCCCATATCCATAGCTCTTTGCAAAACCTTTCATTGAACATAAGGTGGAACCTCAATAGATTGTAGGACCTTTATGAGGGCCTGATGATGAGACTTGGAGGTTTGGATGAGGTCGTATAAATACATTTTGAGGGGGGATTGGTGAAGTTGTTTGATTATGGTACGATGTGTGAATCTATCAAAAATGGGATATGTTGGCCCACATATGGTTACCTTAAGTGTAGGTGCAGATGAAATGCTAGGTAAAGGTGTAGTGGATGGGTTGCATGTCTTCTCTTTTCCTTTGTCTTTTTGTGCTCTAGTGGCAACTCGAACCATATTTATTTGAGGAAAAGAGGGAGATGTGTCGTTAAAGGTATAATGACAGTAGGGACAAAAACCTAGTGCGTGATAAGAGCCTTATGAAATGAGTATGGCGCACTGACATTTCGGAGGGGGTTAGGTTAGCTCCCTAATCTGGACCATATTGATCTCAAAGGTTAGAGGAGAAAAAGAGGGTTGTGGCGGTGGATGTGAAGGCTAATGCTGAATAGATATGGGGTGAGGTTGCATGGCAATAGACAAAGGTGGAATGGGATCTTCATCCAAAAGGTCATCTTCGTCGAAGAGATCTTTAGGAGAACACAGCTGAAGAAGAATATTTTTAAGGGCCTTACAATTTTCAACATCATGCACTGTCACATGATGATAAGAGTAGATCTTAGTATCATCAAACCCTTTTGGTTTAGGTTCTAGTGGGGTGTAAGGCCTGAGAGGTGGCAATGTAATGGTAGAAGTTTCTAACAACCAAGTGAGGATGTTAGCGTAAGAACCTGCTAAGGGATCACAATGAGAAGTGAGATTGGGTTTGGATGGAAGGTTTGGGTGATTTCTATGGAAGAGGTGTTGTTAGAGGTGGAGTTGGTTTGGATGGAGGTGTGGGTGGCTATTATGGAAGAGGCATTATTGGCGGTGGAGTTGGAGGTTAAGTAGGTTTAACTATCATTTTGGTAGGTAGTGTGGTTTTGGGCTTGGGTAGCACCTTCTTGGGTACAGGTGTTGGGGTAGTGTGTGAAGTAGAAGGGAATGCAAAAGACTGAAGTGTTGGGGTTAGCACAATTTTGTACAGATTATATATCAGATCTAAGCATACATGCAATAAAAGTAGATATTCTACCAGAAGAAATATACAAAACAAGAGATATAAACCAACAAGATATTTAACATGGTTCACCCAGTTTTGGCTACATCCACCAAGAAACAAGCCAATCTATTATTCAAAGATTTTAGAAAATATACAATTGAAGATCTACAATCTTCCACACCTCTCATCAATGTATAATACTTTATTGCTTTCAAACTTCTCCTTCTTCAAGAATTCTCTCTCTCACAATTATTCTCACAATAATCATTAACACACCCTTCAAAACCCTAGCTTTCATGCTTATATAGGCATATACAAACTTAGGACACTTAGCCATGTAATTAAAATCAATAGATCTACTTTAATACTAAAATTAAGATCTAATTCCCGAGAGTTAAATAAAACACTCCCACATAGGTAACCGACGTCGGTTAGCCCTAACCGATGTTGGTTCCTCCTTTTCTGAACGATGTTGGTCATAGTTGACTGATGTCGGTCCCTCCATAAACAATGTCGGATTACTGTGCTTTCCTGTAAGTTTAATATATCATGCTATCTGAAGTAATTGAGCTCCACAACTCAACAATCTCCCACTTGGAGATAAATTACTACATTATACCTGTACAGTGCCATTCTTGGATCCTTTCCTTAGCTTTGTTTCTTCCTCTTCAAGTCTCAAACTTGAAGACCAACAAAAGTGGAGTGTAGCTCCAACCTTCTCTTTTGCTAATGGCTTCGTTAGCATATCCGTAGGGTTTTCACTGTATGAATCTTCTCCAATTTCAACTGCCCATCCTCCAATACCTATCATATGAAGTGATACCTCAACTGAATGTGTTTCATTCTAGAATGAAACGTTAAGTTCTTTGCCAAATGAATTGCACTCTGACTGTCACTGAACAATTTGCAATCATCTTGCTCCTTTCCTAACTCTTCCATGAACCTGCTCATCCATATCATCTCTTTGCTAGCCTCTGTAGCCTACAACATATTCTGCCTCTGTAGTAGACAAAGCCACAACCTTCTGCAATCTTAAAATCCAACTAACTATCGTCCCACCTACTGTGAAAATATAACCTAGTAGTGCTCCTTCTACCATCTAGATCTCCAGCCATATCTGAATCAACATAGCCACGTAAAGAAATATTTGAACCTCCATAACATAACTACATGTTATATGTCCCTCTCAAATACATGAGTATCCATTGGAATGCTTTCCAATGCTCTTTACCTAGATTGACCATAAATCTACTCACAACTCACACCACCTATGCAATGTATGGTCTGGTACAAACCATAACATACATGAGACTCCCAACTGCTGAAGCATATGGTACTCGTGTCATGTATTTGACCTCCTCATGTGATGAAGGACACTGATCTTTGCTCAATTTAAAGTGTCCAGCCATATGTGTACTCACTAGTTTTGAATCTTGCATGTTAAACCTTTCCAACACCTTATTGATATAAGCCTCCTGAGACAAATACAATTTCTTATTCTTCCTGTCTCTTTGTATTTGCATGCCAAGGATTCTTTTTACAGATCCTAAATCCTTCATAGAAAATGTGTGAGCTAATTTTCCCTTAATCTTACCAATGTCCTGCATACTAGATCCTGCAATAAGCATATCATCCACATACACTAACAAAATAGTATAGCTCTCATTTTCAAGCTTCTTGAAATAAACACAATGATCAGATTCACATCTCAAGTAACCATGCTTATGCATGAAACTATCAAACCTCATGTACCATTTCCTTGGAGCTTTCTTGAGCCCATATAGAATCTTTTTCAACCTGCACACTAATTTCTCCTTACCCTTGACTTCATACCCAGGTGGCTGCTACATATAAATCTCTTCATCCAAATCACCATGAAGGAAATTCATCTTCACATCTAGTTACTCTAAATGCAAATCATGTACTGCAACTAAACTCAATACAATACATATGGAAGTCATTTTAACAATAAGAGAAAATATTTCACCAAAGTCAATACCTGCTTTCTGTGTAAATCCCTTTACTACAAGTCTTCATTCCTTGTATCTTTTTATGTCCACCCTCTTCTTCCTTGATCCTGTAAACCCACTTGTTCTACAATGTCCTCTTACCTGCTGGCAACTTAACCAAATCTCAAGTCTGGTTTTGTTCCAAGGAGTCCATCTCCTCATCCATGCTATAGATCTCATTGCACGTGGGTCTTATCCTCCATTGACTTCTTCAAAAATTTATAGTTCACCATTATTAGTCAATAATAAATAAGATAGAGAAGGTGTAAATCTTTCTGGAGGTTTACTTACCCTTTGTGACCTTCTCACAGAAGTTTGGGGTACTGGAGGCTCATTCTGGACCTCTTAGACATTTGTTTCCAATTCTGACAGTGACCGACACCAGTCACCTGTAACCAACATCGGTTCTACTAACTGATGTCATTTTGGCTCTTTTATAACCAATACCGGTTCAACTGATCGACGTCGGTCAGGGGTCAACCGACACCGGTTACTGTGTAACCCTATAGGTATGACTTTTGAATCTGAGAGTTCATTTTCATTCACAAACTTCTCAACCGGTTCGTCCTTGGGTACCAAAATTTGATCCCTGTACATTCTCTTTTCATTCCATTCAATGTCACGACTCCTAATAATTTTATAATCTCTTTATCCCAAAAATGGAATCTGAAATCACCAGATCCATAACCAATGAAAGTGCATCTCTTGGATTTTGCATCCAATTTTTTTCTATTTTCCTTATCAATATGCACAAAAGCTTCTGAACCAAAAACTTTAAGAAAAGAAAGATCTACCTCTTTTCTGGTCCAAGCTTCCTCTGGTATTCCTTCATCTAGTGAACTTGAAGACCCACGGTTAATCAAATAAACTATTGTATCAACTGCTTCTACCCAAAACTGCAAGGGAAATCCAACATGTATCCTCATACTTCTAACACGTTCCATGATTGTCATGTTCATTCTTTCTGCAACACCATTCTCTTGTGGTGTTCTTAGAACCTATCCTTTCTCTACATATTCCATTTACTGAATAATAATCATTAAAAGCCTTGTCTAATTTATTCACCACCATTGTCAGATCTAAGGCACTTTAACTTTGAATTTGATTCATTCTCAACAAGGGCTTTCCATCTTTTAAAAGTATCAAAAACATCAAATTTATGTTTAATACAATAAACCCATACCTTTCTTGTAACATCATCAATGAAAGTAACATAATACTAGGATCCTCCATGAGAAGCTACCTGGGTTGTTCCCCACACATCTGAGTGTACAAGCTCTAATTTCTTTCCTTCTTGGTTGCCCCAACTTTGAAAAATCTCACCCTTTTTTCTTTCCAAAGATACAATGCTCATAGAAATCTAAGATCTAAATCTTTCAAATCTGATAACTTACCCTTAGCCTTTAAGATCTGCATTCTTTTTTTACTCATATGGCCCAACCAATTATGCCACATGCATGCATCTGAATCTGAAGTAGATAACATAGAAGAAGGAATCAATAACAGGTAGATAAATATAAATTTCCTACCTTCTTACCTCTTGCCACAACAAAATCACCCTTGGTGACTTTCCAAGAGTCTGTTGTGAATGTAACCATGCAACCAACTTCACCTAGTTAACCTGCAAAAATAAGATTCCTCTTTAGGCTTGGCACATGCCTCACATCTTTCAATACCCATGTATTTCCATTCTGCAATTTTAGATGAACTTCCCTTTTACCAGTAATACTACAAGGTTCATCATCACCCAAATAAACATGCCCAAAATTGCCCTGGACATAATTTTTGAAATAACCCTTATTAGGGGTTGCATGGAAAGAAGCTCTTGAATCTAAAACCCATGATTCTATTCTATTATCCAAAGAAAGAATAAGAGCATCTTGCATTACCTCTATTGTAATATTTGCCTCTTTATTTGACTCTTTACCTTTGTCTGGGTGTTGGTTCTCTTTATCCTTTGACCAACAATCTTTCTTTGCATGTCCTTTCTTTCCACATTTCTAACAAGTAATTCCCTTACCTCTGGATTTAGATATTCATCCCTTGACTTTGATTTCTCATTATTCTTACTCTTGGATCTCTCATTTCTGATTGCCTCTTCTTTCTACATTCAAAGCATTCCCAGATGATGATTCCTCTGTACTTTTCCTACGAATTTCTTCATTCAAGATTATACTAACCACATCATCAAAATTCAAAATATTATTAGCAGATGTTGTATTACTAACAGTCCATTACCAAGTTATCCCAACTATCAGGCAAAGAACATAAGAATAAAAGTGCTTTCACTTCATCATCAAATGGAATATCAATCGATTTTAACTGATTTACAATAGATCATAAATCATTCAAATGACTAGATGCAGATCCACCTTCATGCATCTTAGAACTAAATAGTTTCTTCATCAAATAAACTTTATTTGAAGCACTAGGTTTTTCATATAAATTAGCAAGAGATTTCATTAACTCTACCGTAGAAGTCGCTTCTGTAATATTGGAAGTCACGGATGTTGTCAGGCTCAATCTTATAGATCCCAAAGTCTTTCTATCAAGAATCTTCCATTCTTCATCAATTCATCTTCGTAGGTCTAGACTTTTCATCCAATGGTAAGTACAAATCTCTTTGATACAGATAATCCTCAATCTGCATCTTCCATAATTGATAATTTCGGTCGTCAAACTTCTCTACCTTGTATTTGTTTTCTTTTGCCATTGTTGTAGCTCCCACTCAATTAGAAAACCCTCTATGAGTAAATCTGTCATCACATAAAACCCTTCAAACAAAGCTCTGATACCAGTTGTTGGGGTTAACACAAGGTTGTACAGATAATATATCAGATCTAAGCATACATGCAATAAAAGCCAATATTCTACTAGAAGAAATATACAAAACAAGAGATATAAATCAACACTAGATTTAACGTGGTTCACCCAGTGTGGGCTACATCCACCAAGAAACAAGCCAATATATTATCCAAAGCTTTCAGAAGATATACAATTGAAGATCTACAATCTTCCACACCTCTCAAATGTACAGTACTTTCTTTCTCTCAAGCTTCTCCTTCTTCTCTAAGAATTCTCTCTCTCACAATTATTCTCACAATAATCATTAACACGTGCTTCTAAACCCTAGATTTCATGCTTATATAGGCATATACAAACTTAAGGCACTTAGACATGCAATTACAATCAATAGATCTGTTTTAATACTAAAATTAGATTTAATTCCTGAGAGTTAAATAAAACACTCCCGCACAAGTAACCGATGTTGATTAGCCCTAACTGATGTCGGTTCCTCCTTGCCTGACTAATCATAGGTCGGTCCCTCCATAACTGATGTCGAGTTATTGTGCTTTCCTACAAGTTTAATATAGCATGTTAATATGAAGTAATTGAGCTCTACAACTCAACACGAAGTGGATAGATCAACCAAGGTGAGAATAGAGGTGTGGTGAAGATAGTAGTAGGAGGCAATACAAAAAGTGTAGGTTGAAGGGAAGGTAAAGGCATGGGTAATGGAGTAAGCGTAGGTAATATAGAAGGCTTGGGTGGAATGGGAAGTTGTGATAAGGATGTAGGTTGCTTCGTTTTAGTTTTACCTTTTGTAGGAGGCTGTTTGACCAAGGTTGATGGATGGGGGCCTAAGATGGATGGAAGTGGTGAAGGTGAAAGAGATGGAGTCGGAGAAACTGGGGTACGAGGCCTAAGAAGTTGGGTAATCCTCTTAGGTGGGGTTATATGCCTATTAATAGTTTGGGAAGAGATGGATAAATCGATTTTTCATGGGAGGATGGACTAGACTCGGTGTCGGCATAACCCCCAATGTAGTGATAGATTTGAGCACAGGTGAAGGTATGGGTGTAGGTAGAGGTTTGGGTGTAGGTGGTTGTTGGGTAACTCTGAAGGTTTGGGTATAGGTGATGATGATGTAGAAGAGGCTATAATAACCAGCTCAGGTGTGACTTATTTAGTTATTTTGAAAACTTTAGGATAAATCATCAAAGTGCCTGCAGACAACATTTGCATTTGAGTCGATACGGGAAGTCGAAGGCATCCCCAAAGTGTGGAGTAGTCGACATACTCCAAGAGATTGGCCAAACAAGAGATTTGCATAGAAGTGGAGGGGGTGATGATGATTTGGTAGTAATCCTTATAAAGAAATTTGACATCTGTGAGACAGTGAAATGGTTGGCTTTAGACTCTTTGGGTAGAAGAGATGATAACAAATCGATAGGGTCTTTAAAAGCCATTGGGGAGTTATCGACCAACAAGAAGAGATGTTACAAGTGGATCCTCTATGTGTAGAGGAGGGGGGCAAGGTGGATGGTGTAGACTCTTTGATTTGTGAAGAAAAGGGTAAGATGGGCTCCTCCATGGGTAGAAGAGTGAGTAATGCAGGTTGCTCGACAGGTAGAGAGACGAGTGGGATAGATGCCTCCGTAGATGAAGGGATAGATGAAGTGGGCTAATTGGTAGAAAAAATGGTAGATAAGGTCAACTCCTCTGTGGGTAGAGGAGAGGATGAGGTGGGACTCCTCCATGGGTGGAAGAACTCGCGCAAGGATTTCCTTAACTTATGGGATGGGAGGAAATTGAGTAGAAGGGGTTGGTATGGTATCAAAAATGGCATAAACCTCTCAAACGTTGGTATCATTGGTTGCAAGGTTTTGTCAGCTTGGTTGGATGATGGAGTGTGATTTGGAAATAACTTCTTAAAGATGTGGACTGTTTTGGTTAGCCAGTGCATTGGGGTTATTTAAGACAAGCTCTCTGTTATCCAACATCTCCTGAATGATATTTTTAAACGTTATGCAATTACCATCACTATGACCTCTGACACAATGATAATTGATAGTAATAATTCTCCTTATACCATGCAGGAACATGAAAGGAAGGGTCAAAACCAGTATGTGGTTTGATGGGTGGAAGAGTTATGGTTCCTGCATTTAGAAGCTTTTCTGAAATCAAGGAGTAAGGTTCTCCTATGGGAGTATATCATCGTTGTTCTTGCCTGTATTGAAAGTTTTGAACAGAAGAAAGAGTAGAAGATAGTTTTGATTGGTTAGATAGATGAAAGGGACTAACTATTAGTGCAAATCTACAGCACCCCCTAAATGACCTTGAGATCTGCAGTCCAGAATTGGGTCATTTAGTGTGATTGCACAACATTGAGTTTTATCCAAGGTGTGGGACCTTGCAAGGTGAGAAAAATCTCCAGAGAAAGTTGGTTCTTACCCTATTTGTTTAGGTGTATGCATGAATTTTGTAGAGGTTCAATGCTAAAACCTACTCTAGATTCCAAGGAGACAGGGTTAAAATATGCAAAAGGAAACAAAACTAAGTAAAAAATGTGATACACCAAAGGAGTGATGGACCTCTATTTTTGTAAATAGACATAGATCATAAGAATAGTAACACTATAACATGCACAAATTATCAAAATGTAATGAAGGATCAAAAGGAAAACAATAAACGCAAGAAAGGATTGAAAATTCATTCACAGAGCATTCTTTATCATTCCCAGTTTTTGATACGATGCATTACAATGGAAAGGAGTAAAAAAATGTATTGCAATTCCAATGAGAGGCTTGAAACTCCATGAATTCATGTGCCAAGGGGAAGAGGGGAGTCTGTAAGAACAAAAATGTCCAACCCTTTACAAATGAGCCAAAATTGGCTTTTAACGATGAAGCAGAATGAAGAAAAGGTAAAAATGTGGGAAAATTGAGTTGAGATCTCCTAACCACCTGAAAATATTCATTAAAACAGCAAGGGCACCCTCACAAATCCATTTTTTGATGCATTTGGCCATGCTAGAGAAGAAACAAGTGCATACTTCATCAATTTTGGTGGTTGGGGGTCAGTTCTAAATTTTTTCACATTCTAGAGACATTTCTTCATTTTTCTCCCACAAAACCCCACCAAAAATCAAAATTGAATATTCCATCATGTGAAGAATTTCAAAAGATTTCCAATGATACCAAAAACGTGAAAATCTGAGCTCTAGATCAAAAGATATGGCCCTCTGAAGATTTAGGGCAAAAAGTGTTCATGCAAAATTAGGGTTCGCGGGCCGAAATTTGAGCTTTTTCCCTCCTTTTTTCAAATTGGGAAAATTTCCCAAAAATTCTCCATGCCGCTTCTTCTCTATTGACACGCATGACACCCTCTAGTTTGATCCGCAGGCTCAAAACAACATTTTGCCTCTTTTACCCATCCCTAGGAAAAAATTTTCAAAAATACCCCGCCGGCCTGACCTCCGCATGCTAACATGTGGACACGTAGTTGCCTTCTTATGTGGTGTGGAGGTGTGGCTCAAGTTTTTGCCTTTGCACCTTCACCACTTTTGCAAAATTTATGAAACTCCTCCTGATGCCCTGACTCCCACTACTGACTGGACACGTGTCAACTTCTGATTGCATGGCAGGGGGCACATTTCCATTTTTTCCTTTAACGCATTTTGACCAAACAGCCAATAAAATTGAAGTCCTTCTAATGCCCCTACCACTCCTCCTTAACACATGGCATCATTTCATTTCCTTGCATACTCTTTTAGGGCTGAAATTTTCCCTTTGAGTTTTTTAACCAAAAGGCTAAGTGTCAAAAAAAATTTCCACAGGTCCGCCTTGGCAAATTTTCCCTCCAAACTCCGTCAAGCCATAACTCAAAAAATACAAGGAGTTAGGAGGACTTCTTTACCTTTCTGGAAAGAGGAAGAAAAATACTATCTGATGAATCCATCTCCTAGAAATTTTGAGTGCTTTAAAGTTGCAAAAATCCTACCTGTAATAAAAGGGAGGGAAGAATGAAGGCAAGTTAACCAAAACAAGCATGGGCTTATTTTAGATCAACAATTTTGGTGACTCAAAGGGGTCATCTGCCTGCTGGATGAAGTGACCAGCTTCCTGAAGCAATCCATTGGGAAATGGAGTCATGAACTTAACTGCTTGTTACTCTCAACTCATTAGAAAATCTCTAAGATGAAAATTGTGAGAGTAGAAAATTACTTTGACCTGGAACATGATCTACAAAAGATGCATCCTTGGGGCTTGAACAAAACTTGTGCCAAAGCACTTAGGGAAATGTAAATCTAAGTTTACAACTTAGAATGTGCATAAGCACTTCTGTAGAAAGAAGAATCTAAGCTAATATGTACAAGGTGATAAGTTTCCCTTCTAGTAGCAATGCTTTAGATGGATTCCATTAACTGGAATCTGTAGTTCCTCACCATCCAATGTAGACAATTGGAAGGAATTGTTGTTTTTGAATTTTGTGACCATGTAGGGGCCACTCCAAATGGCATCAAATTTTGAATGCCTTCCTGGCTTTTCTTGTTTTGCATCCCATTTCAACACTAATTCTCCAACTTGGAAAGTTCTAGCTTTAGATTTCCTATCAAAGCTTCTCTGGATCAATTAGCTTGGTCCTTTTCCATTGTTTGGGCTGTATGCTCTCTAATTTCTTGGAGTTCCATCAATTCTACATATCTAACCTCCATGGGCTCAAACTCTAACAATTCCAATTACTTCATGAGTTCCAATGTTGGAAACTCAAGTGACATAGGTAAAACTACCTCTTTCCCATAAAAAATTATGAATGGAGAGTAACATGTGGATCTCTTGGGAGTTATCCTATCAGCCCATAGAGATGATTTGAGCTTAGTGTACCAAGTCCTCTGATTTTCATCAAGAGTCCTCTTGATGATCCTTAATAGATTCTTGTTTGTGGACTCAGCTTGGCCATTACCTTGAGGGTAATAATTTGATGAAGTACTCAAATAGATCCCATTTCTAACAGCCCATTTAGTTACCTTTGATCCTATGAATTCCAACACATTATCTGATATTATAGTGGTAGGTATACCAAATCTAGTTGCTAGCCCCTCATAGAAGTCTAGAATGCTAGATTCATTTGCCTTTTTGAGTGCCACCACATCAATCCATTTGGTGAAGTCGTATGTTGCTATTAGAACCCATTTTTGCCCTTGGCTTGAGTTTGGATTAATGATTCCATTGACGTCCAAACCCCATTGACATGAATGGCTGGTCAACTGAGATTGGGTGCAATGGAAGTACTACTAACCTCTCTTTTCTTATGAAGAATGCACAATTCTTGCACCTTTTGATTCATGTATAACAATCACTAAACACTTTGGGCCAATAATAACTATCCTTCATGATCTTTAGAGTTATCACTCTTAGAGAAAAATGATCCCCATATGATCCATTATGGAACTCTTCTAAAATTTTCTCTATCTGATTTGTCTCAATGCACCTCAGCAAAACTTCATTGATATCCTTTTTGAACAAGACACCATCAACAAGTACATACGGAATAGCTTGTGATTTGAAGTGTATTCTTTTGGCTTTTTTCATCTCTGGAGGGCTTAGACCTGTTTATAATAAGTGCGTTATTTCTTAGGTCCAGAAAGGAGTGAGCACACCACCATTTTCTTCTTGAACATATCTTTGTTCTTGGCTTTCTTGCAACACCAAAACAACATTCTTCTCTTTGCTTTCTTCAATTAATTGACTCAAGTCCAATTTCTCACACAATCCCTTTCCTCAAACCAGATTGGTGACTTTGATCTCAATGTCATACTCCATGACATGAGTAATCCACCCTGCATGTTTTCCATTTAGATCTTTGTTGAGGAGGAAGTCTTTAACTCCCTCATGAGAAACCGGTAGTTGAACCTTGTTATTTGAAACTAGATGCTTAAATTTCTTCAAGCTCCTAATCACTACAAGAACATGCTTCTCAATGAAGGAATACCTTACTTCATAGTCCTCCAATCTTTGTCTAAAGAAGGACATTGGCTTCTCTACATTTTTGTCATTCTGCTATACTAAAATTGTAGAAATTGTATCATCACCGCCAAATGCATAAAGGATGAAGTCTTTGGAGAAATCTAGGTTAATGAGAGTGGGATCCCATGAGATAGCTTCTTTGATTGCCTCAAAACTTTCCTTACCTTCAGCTATCCATTTTAATGCCACACTTTTCTTCAACATCATAGTTAAAGGGTTGACAAGGGCTGTAAATTTTGGAACAAACCTTCGAACAAAATTGATTCTTCCCAAGAAACTTTGAAGATCCTTCTTATGTCTTGGAAATAATAGTGCTCTTATTGCTTCAACCCTCTCTGGGTCAATTTCTAACCCCTCTTTGGAAAAAAATGTGGCCTAGGAGCTTTCCTTCATGAGCTATGAAAATGTATTTTTTAGGATTCAAGGATACCCCAAATCTTCTACATCTTTGGAACACTTGTCTCAAATGAAAGAGATGGTATGCTGAAATTTTAGAAAATATAATAATATCATCTAGGTATATCAGCACTATTTTTTTGATCAATCCCTTGAATGCCATGTCCATTTCCCTTTGGAAAGTAGCTATGTCATTAGATAGCCCAAATGGCATTTTTCTATATGCATAGGTTCCCCATTTAGTGGTGAAGTCTTTTTTGAATTGATCCTCTTCCTTTACCATGATCTGATTATACCCTGAATAACCATCTAGCAATGAAAAACCTCTCAGAGCCAGCAACAAATTGCAAAATCTTCTCCATAGAAGGAAGTGGGTAGTGATCCTTGAGGGATTCTCTATTCAAATCTCTAAAGTCTACACACAATCTGATTTCTCCACTCTTCTTTCTAACTAGAACCAGGTTTGTAACCCATCTTGAATGCTTGATAGGGAATATGATACTTTCCTCTATTAACTTATTCAATTGCTTCTTCATGAGAGGCTCAGTGTGTGGATTGACCGGTCTTTGTTTTTACCCGATGGGCTTAGTACTTGGATCTAGTTCGATTGTGTGTTGAGCTAGCTTGGGATTGAAACCTCTCAAGTCTTCATAGCTCCAAGAAAATACATCTGGGAACTCTTGGAAAAGTTACATGAATTCATACCTTTCTTGTTTGGTTGCCACTTTGCCAATTTGAAGTGACTTGCCTTCTCTAACTGAGATGGGATCTGAATCCTCTCCCTTGACTTGGATGTTTTATTTCTCCTTCCTAAATTGATCATTAGGATTGAAGATGGACTCTAAATTCACAAGTCTTTTTGGTAGTTTGTTGGTTCTCAGCTGTACCACTTGATCACCATATTGCTATTCTAAATTTTCCTAATTTTTGGGTGAGAACTCATCTTCCTCTTGTAAGAAATTGATGATTTTTTGGTCACTCTCAAACACTTTCCAACTTGCATTATTGTCTAGAACTGATGGCCTCACAATCACATGGATGTTTGGCTGCATTTTATCTTTTTTGATACTCTCTATAACATCAAAAGTTTCTCTAACTGCTGCAAGCCTATCAACAGCTTGGTTCTCTTTCCTAAGGATGGAGTTGATGCCAAATCCCTCAAAATCCTCAATGAGGTCCCTCACCCTATTCTTATAACTTTTGAGTAGATCATTCTTGGAAGTATGTTGTCCTTTAACTTGATTAACAATCAACTCACTATCACCAAAGACTTGTAAGTTTTTGATGCCTCTCTTCCTTGACCAATGTAATCCATGTATCAAAGCCTCATATTTAGCAGTGTTGTTAAAACATGCAAACTAAAATCTAAAATATGAATAATACTTAATTCCTTGAGGTGAAACAAGAATAGTTCCTCCTCCTGCACCTTATATACTTCTTGATCCATCAAAGAACAACTACCATACCTCATTTTCATCTTTATGGTCTAGTTTGGTGATGCTAGGAAGAGGCTGATTTTCTTCATGCATGTAATAGACTCCTAGTTCATATTCCTCTATTTCCTTGTAGGGATAAAAAACATGTACCTTGCTTTCCCATTCATCAAGATTCAAATATGGAATGCTTCCAACTTTTGTGTTAGCTTCATGTGTGCTTGGATAGTCCTCTTGATCAAAAGATGAACAGTTTGTATTGATTGGGCTTGGAGTATGAGGCTCAATGTGAAAGTTTGCAATAGGTTCAGTCCTGATTGTGGCATTGGCTCCATACCTTGTCCTAAATAGCATATGTGACAAGTCAGCAGATAGGTAGCCTCCAATTCTAGCTGTGAAATTCCTTGATAAACATATGGCAAAGACTGGTGGCAAATCTATCACCGACACATCTTGCAAAATAGTGACATTGGGGCATGCATGCAAAGTAAGGCTCAAGTATTAAATTACCCTAACTATGGATACTATTGTCCCATCTAATTATACCACCCCATTAGATATGACTTCATATTGAAGGCCCAGTTGATTAGCTATTTTATTAGGCATCACAGAACTACTTGCCCTAGAATCAATCATACAATTATGTACTAGTTTATCCCCAATGATCAGTGAAACATAGAATGGAGGGGGATTCAAATTTTTACCTTACTATCCTCCATGATTCCTCTAAGGCTGAGTAGAATTTGTGAGTACCTTCTCTTGCATATGAGCTAGCTGATTTGAGGTTGACCAATTCTTCATGGCAACTTGTAATAGATCCCTTTGTCCTGGGATGGATAGTGACTCCCACATAAATATGTTCACATTGGTATTCTTCATTTGTTCAATGATGTTAAATGGGGATGAACCATCTCTTTGCTGCCATTTATTCTACACATTATTTTCTTGTACATGGGCTACAACAGTTGGCATTTGAGCTAGTTTAGAAGGTGGCTTAGGCTGTCCTTGAACATTTGGAACTGCATTTTGCTTACCAACACCTTGTGGAATGATGGAAGGTTGTGAATCACTTGGATCTAATGACTTCACTTCACCAATATTCCTCTTCTTTGACCATGTGTTAGATGCTACACTCTACGAATGTGTTTCATTCATACCACAAAAATCTTCAGCTTGCCAATTCACAAGTGTAGTCTCATTTGGATTTGTATCTTGTTGAAATGTCCCTTATTGTTGGTTTGTTTCTTAACTCACCTCAATCTCTACACCAGTTGTTGTCACCATTAAAGCTTGGTTCAAATCACCATTAAATCACATAGATTGGTTGTGAGGTTCACTACACAGGAAACACCAGTCATACCCTTGAGCTATAGTAGTTTGCACTGGAACTAAGGCTTTAGAGGTAGATGAAACATTGGGGTTATAGGGCTGAAATGGTCTATTGGCAGGATGCCTTACTTGATTTTTATTTGTAGCTGGGTTGGGTGGCCTATTAGGCTAATATGGTTGTCTATTAAGCTGAGTTTGAGGCTGATAAGAAGGCCTAAAACTTTGAGCTTGCTACTTCTTGAGTGTAACCAGCTCATTGCCCAAATTTTTCAATTGTTTCATAACTTCTTGAAGCTCATTTGAGGCACTAGAGGATGAAGTAGAAGTTTCATTTGAACTCTAGTTTCTAGGGGTGGGAATAGGAGCTAAAGTAGGTGCTTGACTAGTACTTCCCATGTCCTTTGAAATCTGGGCTTCCTAACTTTGGATATAAGGTCATAAGAGGCCTAGGTGCAAGTTTACCAGCTTGGATCAAACCATTCTCATGATCACCAGGAGTGGTGGAGGAGTTGATAAAGTTTTATTTGGTGTAGTAGGAGACCTTTGAATCCTTCTATCTCTCTCTCTCTTCTTTCTAGGGATAATTGCAGATAGTTAAATGATCCCTCTTCTCTAGTCTTTGACATTGTTTGGATCCTTCTCATGAATCTTCAAGCTTGGGCTGCTGAAACTAGTTGATTCTATCCTTTTGAAGTCACTAGATGTGTAAATCAAGGCTCTTTCAAGAAAGAAACTTACAAAAATTACACATCAACTTTTTTGTAATCAAGATGAATACCTCTAAGGTCCCACCGGGCATGCCAAAACTCTTAGTGTAAATCTATAGCACCCCCTAAATGACCTTCAGATCTGTAGTCCAAAATTGAGTCATTTAGTGTGATTGCACAACATTGAGTTCTCTCCAAGGTGTGGGACCTTGCAAGGTGAGAAACTCTCTAGAGAAAGCTGGTTCTTATCCATCTATTTAGGTGTATGCATGAATATTACAGAGGTTCAATGCAAAATCCTACTCTAGATTCCAAGGAGACATAGTTAAAAGATGTACAAAGAAACAAAACTAAGTAAAAAACAATGATACACCAAAGGAGTGATGGAACTCTATTTTTTCAAATAGACACAGATCATAAGAATGCAACACTAGAACATGCACAAATTATCAAAATGTAATGAAGGATCAGAAGGAAAATAATAAACGGAAGAAAGGATCGAAAATCAATTCACAGAGCATGTGTTATCATTCCCAATTTTTGATATGATGCATTACAATGGAAAGGAGGAAAAAAATGTATTGCTATTCCAATGAGAGGCCTGAAACTCCATGAATTCATGTGCCAAGGAGAAGAGGGGAGTTTGCAAGAACAAAAACATCCAAACCCTTTACAAATGATCCAAAAGTAGCTTTTAACGATGAAGCAGAATAAAGAAAAGGTGAAAAATGTAGGCAAATTGATTTGAGATCTCCAACCACTGACAAGATTCATTAAAATAGCAAGGGAACCCTCAAAAATCCATTTTTTGATGCCTTTGGCCATGCTGGAGAAGAAACGAGTGCCATACTTCATCAATTTTGGTGGTTGGGGGTCGGTTCTACATTTTTTGTATGCTAGAGACATTTCTTCATTTTTCTCCCACCAAACCGAACCAAAAATCAAAATTGAATATTTCATCATGTTGATGATTTCAACATATTTCCAATGATACCAAAAACATGAAAATCTAAGCTCTGGATCAAAAGATATGGCCCTCTGAAGATTTAGGGAAAAATAGGAGAAATTAGGGAAAAATTAGGGTTCATGGGCTGAAATTTGAACTTTTTCCCTCCTTTTTTCAAATTGGGAAATTTTCCCAAAAAGTATCCATTCCCTACCGCTCGCTCCGATGCCACATGTGGTACATTCTGATTTGCCCATCACGGTTTTACAAAACAAAATTTTACACTCTTTTTGAAACATTTGGAAATTTTTTTCAAAAAATTTCTCCACACCGGCCTAAACTCACTCGCTGACATAGACACATGGCGCCTTCTGATGTAGTGTGGAGGTATAGCTCAAGTTTTTACCTTTACACCTTCATCAAATTAGAAAAATCCTCTAAACACATCCTGACACACCAACTCTCACGAATGACTGGACACGTGGCACCTTCTCATTGGCTGGCGGGGATGTCTCTGGCCAAAAATTTTAACTTTGCAACTTATTTTGACTAAGATGCTTGGAAAAATGTGAAATCCTTCTATCTAACCTCCACTCCGCCTTGACACATGGAATCATTTCATTTCGCTTGCGGGATTTTGGGCCAACATTTTCCTTTCGAATGTGGTTAACCAAAAGGCTAAGTGCCAAAAAAATTTCTGCGGGTCCGCCTTAGAAAATTTTTCCTCCAAAACTCCACTGATCCATAACTTGCAAAAAATAAAAGGAGTTAGAAGGAAAATCTTTACCTTTCTAGAAAGGTGAAGAAGATTCTCTATTTAATAAAGCCATGTCCAAAAAAAATTTGAGTGCCTAAAAATTTGTAAAAATATTGACTGAGGCACAAGGGAGGGAAGGAATGAGAGGCAAGTTAGCCAAAAATAAGCAAGGGGCTTATTTTGGATAATACGTATTGAAAACATTCCTCTACCTATTGGTTCATCTAATTGTATATTATCATATGTATTGTATGTTTGTAGCTTGAGAAATAACTTGCTATCAGTATGTCAAAATTCTGGATCAAAATATGAAGATCAAATTTTATTGTCACTCTGGTAAGAAAATTTTGTTTGACTCGAGATAAATCTAGGAGCTCAAAAAATGTTCTAAGAGCTTCAAATGGTGGGATGGTTGTTCCAGCTTGATTTTTCCATAGAAATTATTCGAAGCTTGTAGCCAAAAACAAATCCTCTAATTAATAAGGCACTGCCAACGTGCGATGAAATTTGTGATAGACTCATCCTCATATTGGCATAGCAAATACCAATCAGTCGTGGTAACCTTCTTGACAATATTGATGGAGAAATGATCAAGAAAATCCTAGGCCAATTGATTTAATGAAAAGATAGAGTGCTTAGGTAAGGCACTGTAGCAATCTAAAGCGGGTCTTTTTAATGACATGTGAAAGGTCCCAAGAAGCAAGGTGTCATCATGGGAAATTAGATAACTTACATGTTTAACAAATCATAAATGTTGTTGCAGATCCTCCTTACTATTAAATCGATTAAACTTTGGCATTTCCCAATGTATAAGATAAGGATGAATTGGAATAGAAGGGTGAATAGGCTCATTAAAAATCTCGTCGTAAGTCAAAGAATTACGTGATCCAGAGACATACGCTTCCAATGTTTACATCTTATCCATCATCATTTTTATGAGATTAGTTATAGGATTAGATGAATGAGCACCCCATGCGGTATAAGGAGGTAAATAAGATGAATAAGGCATGGACGACCCTCCAGTGTGTGGTGGTGCTGAGTAAGCAAACTACAAATGGGTGGTTGTTGGGGAAAGGTGTAAGTAAGAGGGACTTGTGTAGAGACCCTCATGGCAATAGGTGGTAGAGTCTGCAGTATGGAAAGGACTAAGTTTTGGAAGGGAGTGTGATAATTCGACACCATTAGTGGTTGGGAAGCAATGGGTATATGAGACACTGATGATGTGGGTATCCCTACACTAAGAGCGGCATATGATAGTGAGGCAGATGTTGAAGGGGAGACAAACCTCGAAGGTCCGATAGATGTCATAGGTGCGATAGATACCAAAGATGTAGGGTCAATCTGAGAAACAACAGGCTGTAAGGTGGAGGCAGGTAATGTTACACTGGTATTGGGTGATACGGAAGTGGGGGCAAGGGCAAAAGTAATGGAGACTGACATCCCATATAAGGGTTATCCTGACGAGTCACGGGTAGAGGAATGAATAAGATAATATTACAAGGCTATGAGATTATGATCAAGGAGTTTTGCGAACTCCTCGTCACCTACAAATATAGTGATAGAAGAAGTGGGGTCCATGGGTGAAGAAATAGAAGGTGGTGAAGGACTAGGAGGTAGTGGTTGACGACTAGCATGAAAGACTATAATGTTGGTTTATTTGTGAGTCAATACCATGTGAATAATGGTAGGATAGGTAGTCTAAACTCTACAGATGGCGCAGAAACATAAGAAAAGAAGATAGAAGAAATATGGAAAATGAAAATTGGTCACTGTTTTGACAGAAAAATCAAAACACAGAGATTGACATCGGTAGGGTAACCGATGCCAATAGGATGGGGTAACTAATGTCGGTCACTGGACCAATGCTGGTTAGTGAGAATAAATGATAAATTTATAAATCTAGAGATGAAGAGTGTAAATTGGATGAACTTAAACTCTGCTAATGGTAACAGAGACTCAAAAATGTGTAAAATGACAGTGACAAGGAACTTCTAATAAAAATAGATGACCCCGATCCTTGATAATTTTAGCTCAGTATCTTTGAGACTAAATTACCATGTGTAAATAATGTTAAGTATTCTGATAATAAGGAAAATTATACGTACCCAAAATTGTAGGGTACTGGCACCATCAGAACAACGTAACACGTGCCCCAATAATAATACAGGTCTCCTTCGCAAGGTGTTCGGGATCTGGAAAAACTCTCCAATTATGCGTTAATCATCCCGCATGCCCCGCTTAGCCTCTGCGTGCTTTGTTTTTCTCTTTTCCCCTCTTTTCTTTTCTTTTTGCTCTTCAGTTACGAAACCGCCACCCTGACTTGGCGGCGGTCTCGTGACCGTCGCCCTGAGCAGGGCGGCGGTCCTGTAACCACCACCCCTACTCAGGGCAGCGGTCCTTCACGCATTTTCTAGAATGCTCTCTTTTAACGCGACTCACGTAATTTCAATGTTTACCAGCTTTTTTCACCACCTTTGGCTTGCATTAATGATTCTGGTTCCCTGGAATAGTGTTTTGCCATTGTTTATAGTTTAGGTGATCAATTTGGTTTTTACCTTTGGGTGAATGAATTGCTATAAATAGCTGGCTTGTGCTCAAGCAAATGGCCCCTCAAATTTGCCTCTGAATTTCTCATTGCAATAGATTAGTCTTTCATTTTGCTTAGAATTCTTAGCTTCATTCATTGCATGCTTAGTTAGTGTTGTCTTGTTGTTAGGAAGCCACATATCCATCTTGTGCAATTGCTATTATCACTTCATCCAAATCAATTGGAATGGGATAGTTTGTTTTTCAATAGGAAGCCATTAAAGTTGCAGGTTTTGTTCTTCAAACAGGATAGTTTTAGGTTCTGGACGTTTTATGTTGCATGACTCGCAATAAATCCCACTAGGAATTGCATAAGCCAAGCTCTGTACTCTTGTGCTATCTCTCTCCTACTCACATTGTATTCAGTCTATATCCTAAGCTGCCTTTGTCCCAATATCTACTTCTGTTGATGCTAGCACTACATGCTTTTCTGGATCCACGTGAGCACGAAGGAGCAAGGAGATCACACTGAGGGGACAAAATCACACACACCATCAGATTCGCCACTGTTCTGCAGAATCCAGGTTCTAGCTTTCAAAGTTCTAATTAGGAGCATATCAAATAGAGTAGCCAATCACTTTATTTCAGTCAATTTTACTTTCAATATTGCCAGGGAAGCTGTGGGGATTGATAGTTTCTGAGAGACTATGATTCATTCCTCACTTCTGAGGTAGGATCGAGAGTCTTTCAAATAGATTAGATCAGTTATTTCATTGTTTAGAATAGATTTACAACTGCACAGGCAAGTAGCTATACTCGGTTGCTTTGTTTGTTTTAAATTTGTCATTAGATTAGTTTTCAATTTCTAGATATATTAAAATAGTTGCTCCTTCAATTTCATTCATATAAATTCATCAGAAAAACACAAAAATATAGAAGTTATATATGTTATAGATATACTTCATATAGTTAATTTTACTTTGTTGCAATTGGATTTATATTGTTGCCTTTGTATGACAATCACGGGACCTAGAGAGCCCAGAGAATACGTATTCGAGCCAATCGTGCCCCAACCCAATCTCGTCACAACAATAACTGATATTGATCAGAGTCTTAGGATCCAAGTCTTCCGAACAACAACAAACTTACAACAGATCAGCTCACAGTTGAGCGGGTTGAATATAGAGGACGACCAAGCGCATACGTTTTGGTCAAGTCAGCCAAACTACAGATTACCATAGATAACTATTCGCATGACTGTAGAAGGGCTTGAAAGAGAGCAAACATTTGGTTGTGATCCTTTGGTCCCACAACCAGACGCAGGAGATACTCTCACAGACATAGATACTAGTTTAAGAATTCAGGTTGCAAGAACGCCCGTGAGATACTCTGAGAAGATCGCACAACTATTAATTCTGAATATAGAGGCCGAGAAGGCATACGACTATTGGGTACTAGGGATTAGAGACTGATTCCGCACATGACCATAGTAGGTCTACAACAACCATGAATCTACGGTTGTGACCCACAAATCCCACAACCCAACGAGTCCACAGGTCAATCTGACGTTGACGCTGGCCTACACACATTAATATTCAGATCTACTCCACTTCCACCTATCATCATCGAACAGTTATCCTTGTTAGACATAGCGGCTAACGAAGCTAAGGAGTTCTGGACTAGGCTAGAGAATCACCCATAGAGTCAATTATATTTACCATCCACCCTATGACCTTATCTAGAGACATACACGAAACTATCCCAGGTCATTTTCCACGTATTCCACAACCCATAGACCGAATCACGCCAGAGCTCGATATTGATTGGAGCCTTCGAGCAGTCATCCTTGCTGATCGATCTATCACACCAGTTCAGGTTAGGAGGGCCTTCTTTGCCTTAGATTCGTAATTTCCACTAGTGCGCGTCGAAGACATCAGATTGCCTAACTAGTTTGTCTGCATCCCACGCATATTCAATCCCCACCGGCTTGTCTCGGCACGACCTCGGGAGGTCGGGTGCGAGGAAAGGTTACTTGTAGATTCCCACGCTCGCTTGTCACTTTTCCATCGTACAAAATTGGTGAACCCGACGTGAACAAACAACTGTTTCACCGTCTACACCTTCTCTTTTAGTGTTTTGTCTTCTTTCATCCACCTTCGCTCTTTCCCATTATTCTGTGGGTATTCATATACCCCCCGAATATGTCAGGATTCGATGCATATGGTAGACCTCTCCTAGGTCTTGAAGCATACTACGCTCAATTGAATCGACAATCATCACCCTCACTCTCAGTATGGGGTGACAATTATTCAGCCAACGGTTGTCAACACAAACTCCACCTCCAAGGATCAGATATAGCTCATCCTTCCAAATAGAGGAGTTGGATCAGCTCGCTCAAACACAACAAACAGAGCCTTCAGGCTCAAACAATATGACGCTCATAGGAGAATCTGGTTCGTCTCCTCAGATACTACTTAGACCACAAATTAGCAGACAATCAGACCCATACCTAGGTTTAGATGATGAACATTCAGTACGTTATGTCAGGAATGAACAACGCTCTCGGAGTATGTACCCACCTATAGGGAATTTACAAACACAACCCGAGGTCTCTTTTCAAGAAAATACCTCCATGCCACTACATATAGGAAATGCCCTCGGGAAACTTGGCAGGGCAACGACCAGTTCATAGCAGGATATCACATGCCTATACAACACCATGATATACAACAAACACCGCTAAAGCAAAATACCGTGACTTCACCAAATGAAGTCATTTCAACGTTAGTAGAAAAAGTGAGGGGGTTAGAACTTGCTCAGGAAAATCACCATTCTCAACTCATGCAGGCAGGAAATTCTAATCCTAGCCAAATAGACCTCCTCACAGGAATAGGCACGTTAGGCATGACCCCTCAGTATTCACAACAAACCCCAGCAAGAACCGCCATTTCTAACACCATTCTGACACCTCCCGGTCTAGTACAAAATAATCCATTCTTGGACAATACCCCTTCATATTTAAACATGTACTCCAAATCACCACAAGGGGATATATTCTCCTCTCCCGGCATGGTTGCTCAAACACAGGGGTTTCCTTATGCCCCTGCCAACGCATATGCTACGCCATATCAACAACCCATTCCATCTCCACACCCTCAGCAGGCACCATCAATGGTCGAAACCTATGCGATAGGGACATATTCAGAATACTTGAAAGAGCCTTTAGATTTCACCATACGAAGCGTCATGCTTCCAAGACCTCTTCCCGATTTGCCCAAATACAAAGGTGAGGGAGATCCGAATGCACATATCAAGGCTTACGCCACAACCATCCGAGAACTACTCCCTTGGGATGGGGTTGTTGCTAAAATATTCCCCAAAACTTTGGAAGGCATCGCTCTCGATTGGTATTATAGAATACCTGAGGCTTCCATCCATTCATTTAAACAACTCGTTTCAGAGTTCATTAAGGCATTTGACATGAACAAACTATTAAGAACAGGAATCAGGGAATTCTTGCACATTAAGCAGGAACACAATGAATCTGTCGCTCATTTCATCCAGAGATGGCGTACAGTTCTTTATTCTTCAGCCAGTGCTCCGAATATGGACCAAATGGAACTATGTGATTTATTCCTTCATTCTCTCAGTAGAGAAGTGAAGGAAGAAGTCCAGAAGTTCCCGCTAAGGACTTACGATGAAGTACTTGAGAGCACTCTCTGAATAGATCAAGCGGCAATAGATAGCGGTCGTAAGACGTATGGAACAAATGGGAGGTTAATCACCTCCAACCAGAATACTACGACTTATCCAACTACCACAAATATCAATCAAGGACCTAAAATCCTCAATAAAAATCACAGAGTGACAACAGATGGAGTAACTGATCAGGCTAAAAAGGTAAACGTTGTGAATACGCCACCGCTAATAAACAACCAACGAAACAACAACTTTACCCCAACAATCAATGCAGTGGATTTTAATCATCCACAACAACAACAACAACAATGGCGAAACCTTACACAGGGTTCAAGCCAAAACTCAACTGGATATCAAAACCAGAATCAAAACCAAAAACAACAAATGTAAAACTTTAATCCTAATAGGCAACGGTTTGATCAGAGTTTTAGGCCACAATATACACCAAACCAACAAACTAGGAATTACAATCCTAATTCGTATTGTGGTTTTCACAAAATCTGAGGCCATGACACTAGAACGTGTCGTGACTACAATAAATTCATGCAACGCTTGCCAGAAGAACAAAGACAACTTTTCATAGATATGTTCTTGGCAGATCCTGCGTCACCGGCACCAAATACTTTTACAGGGGCAGTTTCCCCTCAAAATGCACCCCTTAAGATCTTCAATGATCTACTCCCAAATCACAACAACAACAGGTTAAATCTGAATGGGACAAACAAGGGTGTAATGACAGGAAACAACGATCATGAAGCCTCAACTTCACTAAATCCATTAGTTGCGCCACAATTAGGAAGTCAGCCGTGACCCAAGATAGTTGGTTTAGTGGAGTTAGATGCCGAACTACCCATAGAAGTTATAACCAGGACACGAGAGTATTCCTCTCAGCCAAGTCCAAGGTACCTACCAGAAACAGATAACATCCAACAAATAGTCGAAAAACCCGTGGGTGCCTATGATTTAATTAGTGATCTAACAAAAACCTTCTCACACATTTCGTTCCTGGACTTACTGAAGAACTCCCCTGCTCACAGGGCTGCTCTTTTAGAGGCATTAGGTTTGGGTCATTTAGTGAACATCACTCCACCCCCCGAAACACAGGTAAACCATATAGACTTTGATATCCACCCTCCGGGGCAGCCGGACAGGGATACCGAGTTTATATTCGAAATAAGCAAAATGCCAACAGATGCTGAGATGGCACGCAGAGGTGACCCAGCCTTACATTTGCAAGTATGGGTTTATAATAATTATGTGAAACGAGCAATGGTTGACGATGGGGCAGCAGTCAATATAGTCCCTTTCTCTTTCCTCCAAAAGCTAGGGTATGGAGAAACGAATTGTTCCACGACTCGAAATACATTAAGAGGCTATGATAGCCTTAAAGCCACGTCAATTGGAACTATAATACTACCGGTCACCTTAGGACCCAAAACAATTCTGACTGAGTTTTATATTATAGATCGGGAAACCAACTATAATATGATCCTTGGCCGACCATGGATACACCGTATGAAGGCAATCCCTTCTACGTTATTTCAAGAAGTAAGATTCTTGCATTTAGGAAAGGTGTTCATAGCCAAAGGTGATCCAAAACCATTCGATGTACACCTGGCCGACCTAAAGAAAAGACCAGGCGTTCACTCGGAATTTGAACTCCCAACAAACCAACTTAATAAACCCACCGACACAAAGCCGGAAGAAAAGTTGGTACCTACAACAGATCTTGAAACTATGAGCCTAGTCAAGATGACCCCAACCCTCAAGGATGAGGCTAACATTGTAGAAACAATATCATTAGGAACTACTGCAAAAATTGTTGAGTTGCTAGAACATGATCTACCAATGTTCTTACCATTTGATTCTGTAGGCATGGGATATACCCTAGGTGTTGGTTCTCTCCCAGCAGAGGATCTCTGCATGGTGGAAGTAGAAGATATTAACACAAAAAATATCCCAACATCCATATTCCCAGCGAAATATTGGACTCTCCATTTCGATGGAGCTAGATGTCGTTATGGAGCTGGGGCGGGTGTAATCTTTACTTCTCCCGAGGGAAAGGTCCTACCATTTGCCTTTAAACTAAACTTTGAATGTACAAACAACGGCGCTGAGTACGAAGCCCTCCTCCTTGGCCTCATCTTAGCTAAGAGGATCGGTGCTAATAATATCAGGGTGTTAGGAGACTCACAATTGGTAGCAAACCAAGTCGCTGAGGTATATGAAACCAAAGCCGAGCACTTACAGCTCTACAAAATAGCTGTATTGAATTTAAGCAAGGAGTTTGACTTCATATCAATTGAAGCAATCCCACGAGAACAAAATCTTCTCGCCGATTCAATAGCAACCTCAGCGTCACGCTTCACTCCAAACAGCGAGTTGGAAAATACCCATTTTATGGTATCCCTTCGTACCGAACCATTAGTGAAACAAATGTCAAGCCCTCGTTTAATGAACAGAGATGAGAACAAATCTACTATCCTAGACCACATTGATAGTGAGACAACCACTCTTGATTACTTAAACGCCTATGCAGTGTTACATCTCACCCATCACACAATAGATTTATCCTTGATCCCGCATTCATCTTCCTACTACGGGAATCCCATGACAGAGCTTCCCCCACAAAAGGAACTCAGCATATACACAGTCGAGAATGGAGACGAGCTGGAACTACCTCCAGCCCCGCCTGAGTTTGAAGAAGGTAACGCTTCTCTAATCGAAGAAACAATTGATATTAACATCGGAACGGAAGATGAACCAAGGATATTGAAGTTAGGATCCTCGTTAACTCCATCAGAAGTAGAAATACACACTCGGATCCTCAAGGAACATCAGAAGGCTTTTGCATTTAATTATAAAGAAATGACAGGGGTTGCACCACACATTGCGGTGCACAACCTCGTCACTAAATCAGATGCAAAACCGATTAAACAAAAATCGAGACCAATGAAGCCCAAGGTAGCTCTCATGGTGAAAGAGGAGGTAATGAAACTCCTCCAAGTAGGATTCATCAAACCAGTTGATTACTCTCAGTGGGTATCTAATATCGTTCCCGTTCTCAAAAAGAATGGGAAGATACGCATCTGCATAGACTTCCGGGACATTAACAAAGCGTGTCCTAAGGATGACTTCCCGTTACCATCCATAGACGTCATTGTTGACGCAACAGCTGGATTTGAGCTTTTGTCTCTCATGGATGGATTCTCAGGATACAATCAAATCAGAATATCTGAACAAGATCAAGCTAAAACCACGTTTATAACTCCTTGGGGAACTTATTGCTATGTTGTTATGCCATTCGGTCTCAAGAACGCTGGCGCTACATACCAGCGGGCTATGACATATATATTTCATGATCTTATTCATAAAATTGTGGAATCCTACGTAGATGACTTGTTGGCCAAGGCCAAGAAGCGTTGTGACCATCCGGAAGTGCTTCGCATCATTCTTTCACGTCTGATAGAATACGGGGTCACGCTAAATCCAGAAAAATGTGTCTTTGGCGTAACAGGGGGGAAGCTCCTAGGTTACATTATATCGTCACGCGGGATCGATGTTGACCCAACCAAAATTAGGGCTGTTCTTGAAATGGTCCCACCTTCGGATGAATCTGGAATCAGGTCATTTCTCAGAAAGCTGGGTGCAATCCGGAGATTCATCCCGGACTTAAGCTTCACCATTCATCCAATCAACAATCTACTCAAGAAAAATTATAGTATTGATTGGACCAGAAGACTGCAATGAAGCTTTCGACGCAGTTAAGTGTTTCTTGTTATCACCACCTACGCTAATGCCACCTAAGCCAGACCGCCCGTTAATTTTATATTCGCGAGCCACCAATGTCTCGCTAGCCTATATGCTGGCTCAAGAAGATGATGACAAGAGAGAACACGTGATCTATTTCATCAGCCGAACGTTGCTCGACTATGAAACACGTTATACACAGGCAGAACGAGAATGCCTTGCCATAATTTTTGCAACCAAATGCTTAAGACATTATATGCTAAATCAAGAAACAAGGGTCATTGTCAAAACAGACCATTTACGAACTTTCCTCACACAAGGGTCCTTGTCTAAGAAGGCCGGACGTTTTATAACCTTAATGGGTGAATTTGAATTAACATTCGTAAATCAAAAATCCGTTAAAGGACAAATCATCGCGGATTGGTTAGCTGATAACCCACTAGACGGAGGCAATCTAGTAGATCTGGACTTTCCTGATGAATGCGTATACTACATCGAAACCAGACCTCCTATCTCTGAATGTCCTTGGTATACCGATATTATTAATTATATCATGGACCATACGTATCCAGAAGGTGCTACTCTGCAACAAAGAAGGCGGTTACGCATTATCGTAGCTAAATACGTCATTATAGAGCAGGTGCTCTATCGTAAAGCATTCGATGGAATGCTTCTAAGATGTGTCGACACAGAAGAATCCAAGAAGATTCTCCATGAATCTCACAGTGGAATGTGTGGAGGCCACTTCGGTGGCCATGCCACTACTCGTAAAATACATCGGATGGGCTATTTCTGGCCTACTCTAGAACACGACGCAGTAGAGTTTGTACAAAGGTGTCATAAGTGCCAAGAATTCTCCCACGAGATCCACATGCCGGCACAAGCTCTACAACCAATCGCTACTCCATGGCCCTTTTCTACGTGGGGCCTAGATTTAATAGGGAAATTCTCTCCCTCATCTACTGACGGCCATAATTTCATAATCACAGCCACCAAATATTTTACCAAGTGGGTAGAGGCCATGCCTCTTACTACTGTACCGGGTTCTGTAATCGCCAAGTTCATCTTAAACCAAATCATTTGCAGATACGGTGTCCCGCAAATCATTATCTCAGATAATGGGACTTCTTTTAAGAATGATGAAGTTCACGAATTGTGCAATAAATTCAAAATAAGCCATCATACGGCCTCCTTGTATTACCCCCAAGCCAATGGACAGGCTGAAGCAACAAATAAAACGTTAAAAGCCATTCTCCTTAAAACGGTGAAAGAAAACAAACGAGATTGGCATTTGAAGTTATATCCGGCCTTATGGGCCCACCGAACCTCAATAAGAACACCAACAGGAGCGACTCCTTTCTCGCTAGTATTCGGGGCAGAAGCAGTTCTCCCGCTTGAGGTTGAAATACCTAGTCTCCGTATCTCATTACAAGGGATCCTGGATGAAGATGCTTACAGAGAAGCACGTCTTTCCCAACTAGAAAGCCTAGATGAAGCTAGGTTAGATGCCGAACAATGGCACAGAGTCTATGCTGACCGGATGTGCTGGCAGTATAACAAGAAGGTCTATGAACGAGACATATATGAGGGTGATCTGGTTCTAAGACTAGACAGTCGGATCGATAAAAAGACCGGCGAAGGAAGGAAATTCCGGCCCAAATGGTTGGGCCCATACCGAGTCACGAAAGACTATGGAAATGGTGCATATCTCCTATGTACGATGGAAGGTGAGGAATTTGGTGAAACAGTCAATTCCCTACACCTTAAACGATTCTACGCGTAAGTAGCCGACATTATTTATATAATTATATCTACATTGCATCTTCATATAGTTAGGATCATTTTGTCCACTTGTTTTGTACAACTTTGTGATCGAGGAATTTATTCTTAAAAAAAGCAATTCATTACAAACTTCTGATGGTTTTGGCATAAATACTCTAATCATACTTCTTCATTTCCATGATATCATCAAACTATTTCGGAATCATTTCATCAAACAAAGTTAGATACGACAAAGTCTTAACGGTAACCATACCAAGATCTGCATGCTTGTTCTCACTTTTGGTTTCTTCTTAGGATAGGTGTCTTGCCTATGGTCTGTTCTAGAAGCTTCATCGTGTCACATCTATCCCGTATGAATATCTCTTTGGAAGTAAGAGCATGTTGACATTTTACTCAAACAAGCAAGTCAAGTATACATCAAACAGAAAATTTTAAATTTACACATTTCCTTGCCCCACCAACCTTTGGTGATGAGCTTGCGTCTCTTACTAGTGACGTAGGGTTGGGAAAGGATGGAAATGCCCTTACTCACCTATGCCTTGCCTAAGGTGATAAACCCACGCTTCTTACTAGTAGCATGGGGCAAGGTGTGGGGGGTCCTCTTGACAAACAAACGTAAAAGGTCATAAACAAACAATTCAAATCTTGAAGTCTTGAGTCAAAAACAAATGAATCGGATGTCCAAAATTCCAAGAGAATTAAAAATCCTAAAACCCAGATTTTGTCTACCATGTGGCCATCTACGGATCTAAGTCTAGATAAACCGCAAGGCAAGTTGCATCCCAAACTATGGAGTCACTCGAGTGGAGTACGCTTGTAGCATCCTAATTTGGTTCCACCAAAGCTTTGTCTATCTTTCATCACTATCATTTCAACATATTTCACAACTTGTGCCCTTTCTAGCTCTCGGTGACAAGCCCTCGCATCTTACTAGTTGCGTGGAGTTAGGAGTGGGGCAAGTCTATCTGCTCATCATACCGGCTTGTCTTCACCGCTTCGCCAAAACAAATATGAGGTATCAAAATTGCTTAAAGAAACTGAAATTCAAAATCACATCGTGTCTACATTATCATATATCAACATCATGAAATACAAAAAGAAGGTTAACATTTGTATCATTTGTTCTCCATTGCATACATTCTAAAAAGTATATAAGCATACATCATAGTTTACATGTGGAAACGGAAATGGAAGCAGGGTCATAGATGCCAAGAGTCTGATACAAAAAGAGTATATATATATCAATGGTCAAAATTCCTGTACAATGCCATCATGCGCTAAGCATGGTCAAAACGCTCAAAGAGCCTGGGAAATACAAATGAATCATACAAAATCTAAGAGAGCCAAGTGGCTTCTCAACCCCTATGAGATCCCTCTGAGGGTGCACGCCCACGTCTAGGACTCCGGCTACACCGGCGCTCTGAGTGCACGGAGGGCTCACGATCCGAGGGGCAGCTGTGGTCTCGACCATGAGAATGACTCCTCATCAAGCGCTCTGCTGTCCTATACCCCGCCAGCTTGGTACGGAGGGTAGATACCATCCTAGCCACATGCCAAATGGGGGAAAAGACGTCAGTATGTCTACCAGCTGCTGAGGGCTCCCCTGCATCCACAGACAGCTCTGCACGGGTCCTCTCCATGGGGATCATCAGGGTATCGGTGCATACCCTACGAATCAGGTCTCGCCACTCATCGGCGGTCTCTGCAAACAAAGGAGAAAACGAATTAGAAATAAAACAAGAGATAAACACAAGTGTAAACAATAGGAGAGGTGGCAATTAAAGAAAGCAATCCTAACTCAAAGCAAAGGGAAGATAACTTACTCGGGTCACCAGGCCTCCAGGATGGATCTCTAGGGTCAGCACCTGCCACAGATGTCGCCACTGACTGAGGTGCTCCTCCCGTGGCTGGAGCGACGTAGCATCCCGCAACGGACTCATCCTCCCCACCATGGCCCTGGGAGAGTGGCTCCTCTGAAACCAGAGTCACCCTCTCTGCACTCTGCTCTGCCCTCTCTACTTGCATGATGTCCTGAGTATCATGCCACTCAGGATCACTGTCATCCTCTCCCCCTGACTCGCTGGCCTCGGCCTCAGTCTCCTCCTCTGTCTCTCCCCCTGTGAACTCCTCAGACTCAGAGTCTATGTCGATGGGGTCGTCACTGCTATGGGCAGGACCCGCGGCAATCTGAAGTAAGGGTGCCTGAGGAGCACTGGCTCTCCCTCGGGCACGTACTACCCGCCTCGCTGCAATAGGAATGCCAGGGGTAACAACTGTCCAACCCCGGCCTCTAGGACCCCCTCTGGCCTCTCGAACTGACCTGTATACTGGCACTACCGGGGGAAGCATGCCCATGTAAGGTAGGCCAAACTGCTGAGGAACTCGGCCAAAGGGGTGTATCTCCACTCACCCTACTCTGTTAATGAGCTGCCCTGTGGTGGAGCAGGAAATCAAGGTAAGAGCCTCCTCACCCCATAAACCTGCCATGGCCTGATATGGTGTGGCCTCCATGTCATCAGTGGTCAGGGAAGCAACTGGCTGGTGAGGTGCTCTAAGCACCGACATATCTGTCCATCTGGCTGCCCTCACAACTCCAGGATCTACCACCTCTACACCTCTGCCATAAGGGAATGAAGCGCTCATAAACCCAACTCATAACTAGGGTCGGGTGGCTCAAAGACTGCCCCTATAAACGGACTACCCTGTACAAGTCATGGTAGGTAGTCCCAAGTATATATGCTCCCCAGGCATAAATCCGGCCATGTCCCTCGATCTGTGTAATGATGGGGGACCAACAATATAGTAGTGTGTCTCCTCCCTTGTCCCCGATCAATCTCGAGGCAAGGATCCCCATAATAGCCTGGCGAATCAAGGGGATGGGCAAGCTAGGAATAGACCGAACTCTCACCCCCTTCTTCAAACCAGTGGAGATAACTGCATCTCCCATGTAAGAGGCCCACTGTGCTATCTGGGCCCGTGAACCTGCTGTCTCAAGGGTGAGTCGTCTCCCGATGATCGGGACCCCCAGGATACGGTAAACATCCTCCAAAGTGATGGTCCACTCACCTCGGACCCCTGGTAATCGGAAGGTGTTCCGATCAGCATCCCAATAGGAAAATAAGTCACAAAGAATGTGACTGGATGGTGCAACATGTGGGACGCGTGATATACGTAGTATCCCGGCCCTCTGAAGAGTGTCCTCCTCATCCTGAGAAAGGGCATCTAGTACTGCTGGGAGCCAGTCACACTCTCTCTCTCGACTCCACCGAATGTACTCCTCCCTCGCCTGCATACACCCAAAAACACACAAAACAGAGCAAGTTAGCATCCAAGTGACATTAGAAAAGTCATGAAAACACATAGAAATGCTAAAAATGCAAAACCAATTTCAAACAAGTGTCCTTTTGACATTCTGTGAAGAACCGCCACCCTGAGTAGGGCGGCGGTTTCGTAACCGCCGCCTTAAAGGCGACGGTCTTGTAACCGCCGCCCTGAACAAGGTGGCGGTCATGTAACCGCTGCCCTGGGCAGGGCGGCGGTCATGTGTCCCGAAAACCCACGTGGGTTTTATATCCTAAAAAGGCCTAAAAACACCAAAAAAGGACCATTTTAACTAAAAACAAAGCCTACCCAGTAGGCGCCCCCCCTAGATGGACCTTTTGAACCTAACATTTTCAAAAATAACCCCCCCACGACAAAGATTTTAGCATTTTAAAATTGAGGGGGGTGAAAATGATAAATTGAGGAAAACTAACCTGTGATCTCGCGGGACGATGTTCCGCTCACGGAGGCATGATCGCTATCCCGTCACGAACGTTTTGACTCTACTCTCATAAGAAACCATCACCGTGGGTCCCAGAGCTCAGAATCAATCAAATCAACACGCGTAAATGAATAGGAAAATGGGCCCACTTTCATATATATAGCAACCTGACTCATTTTTTTGAATCCCCTTTTCACAGGTTTGGAGCGCCGACGGAGGTAAGTTCTTACCCCCGCACAAATGGTACGTCCTCATTTCCCATTATTTTAGTGTTTATTTTCTGATCTATTTTGTCTATCTGCACTTGATTCCTCTTTTCATTTTTGCAGGTGGCGGGAATTTTGGATGGCGTCATTTCGACACACGGACATATCAGGTATAACTTCCAACCTCCCATTTTGGGACCGCCATACTCAGACCCACCGTTTTACACCTCTTTATGGCTAAAATGCTTCTCCGAGGGGGCAATATGTACGTACCCAAAATTGTAGGGTACTGCACCACCAGAACAATGTAACACGTGCCCCAATGATGATACAGGTCTCTTCGCAAGGTGTTCGGGATCTGAAAAAGCCCTCTAAATATGCGTTAACATCCTGCATGCCCCGCTTAGCCTCTGTGTGCTTTGTTTTTCTCTTTTCCCCTCTTTTCTTTGCTTTTTGCTCTTCAGTTACGAAACCGCCGCCCTGACTGGGTGGCGGTCTCGTGACCACCGCCCTGAGCAGGGCGGCGGTCCTGTAACCGCCACCTTGCTCAGGGTGGCGGTCCTTCACGCATTTTCCAGAATGCTCTTTTAACGTGACTCACGTAATTTCAACGTTTACCAGCCTTTTTTTCACCGCCTTTGGCTTGCATTAATGATTCTGGTTCCCTGGAATAGTGTTTTGCCATTGTTTATAGTTTAGGTGATCAATTTGGTTTTTACCTTTGGGTGAATGAATTGCTATAAATAGCTGGCTTGTGCTCAAGCAAATGGCCCCTCAAATTTGCCTCTAAATTTCTCATTGCAATAGATTAGTCTTTCATTTTTGCTTAGAATTCTTAGCTTCATTCATTGCATGCTTAGTTAGTGTTGTCTTGTTGTTAGGAAGCCACATATCCATCTTGTGCAATTGTTGTTATCACTTCATCCAAATCAATTGGAATAGGATAGTTTGTTTTTTTCAATAGGAAGCCATTAAAGTTGCAGGTTTTGTTCTTCAAACAGGATAGTTTCAGGTTCTGGACGTTTTATGTTGCATGACTCACAATAAATCCCGCTAGGAATTGCATAAGCCAAGCTCTGTACTCTTGCGCTATCTCTCTCCTACTCACATTGTATTCAGTCTGTATCCTAAGTTGCCTTTGTCCCAATATCTACTTCTGTTGATGCTAGCACTACACACTTTTCTGGATCCACGTGAGCACGAAGGAGTGAGGAGATCACACTGAGGGGACAAAATCACACACACCATCGGATTCGCCACTGTTCTGCAGAATCCAGGTTCTAGCTTTCAAAGTTCTAATTAGGAGCATATCAAATAGAGTAGCCAATCACTTTATTTTAGTCAATTTTACTTTCGATATTGCCAGGGAAGCTGTGGGGATTGATAGTTTCTGAGAGACTATGATTCATTCCTCACTTCTGAGGTAGGATCGAGAGTCTTTCAAATAGATTAGATCAGTTATTTCATTGTTTAGAATAGATTTACAACTGCACAGGCAAGTAGCTATACTCGGTTGCTTTGTTTGTTTTAAATTTGTCATTAGATTAGTTTTCAATTTCTAGATATATTAAAATAGTTGCTCCTTCAATTTCATTCATATAAATTCATTAGAAAAACACAAAAATATAGAAGTTATATATGTTATAGATATACTTCATATAGTTAATTTTACTTTGTTGCAATTGGATTTATATTGTTGCCTTTGTATGACAATCACGGGACCTAGAGAGCCCAGAGAATACGTATTCAAGCCAATCGTGCCCCAACCCAATCTCGTCACAGCAATAACTGATATTGATCAGAGTCTTAGGATCCAAGTCTTCTGAACAATGACAAACTTACAACAGATCAGCTCACAGTTGAGTGGGTTGAATATAGAGGACGACCAAGCGCATACATTTTGGTCAAGTCAGCCAAACTACAGATTACCATAGATAACTATTCGCATGACTGTAGAAGGGCTTGAAAGAGAGCAAACATTCGGTTGTGATCCTTTGGTCCCACAACCAGACGTAGGAGATACTCTCACAGACATAGATACTAGTTTAAGAATTCAGGTTGCAAGAACGCCCGTGAGATACTCTGAGAAGATCGCACAACTATTAATTCTGAATATAGAGGCCGAGAAGGCATATGACTATTGGGTACTAGGGATTAGAGACTGATTCCACACATGACCATAGCAGGTCTACAACAACCACGAATCTACGGTTGTGACCCACAAATCCCACAACCCAACGAGTCCACAGGTCAATCTGACGTTGATGCTGGCCTACGCACATTAATATTCAGATCTACTCCACTTCCACCTATCATCATCGAATAGTTATCCTTGTTAGACATAGCAGCTAACGAAGCTAAGGAGTTCTGGACTAGGCCAGAGAATCACCCATAGAGTCAATTATATTTACCATCCACCCTATGACCTTATCTGGAGACATACACGAAACTATCCCAGGTCATTTTCCACGTATTCCACAACCCATAGACCGAATCATGCCAGAGCTCGATATTGATTGGAGCCTTCGAGCAGTCATCCTTGCTGATCGATCTATCACACCAGTTCAGGTTAGGAGGGCCTTCTTTGCCTTAGATTCGTAATTTCCACTAGTGCGCGTCGAAGACATCAGATTGCCTAACTAGTTTGTCTACATCCCACGCATATTCAATCCCCACCGGCTGTCTCGGCACGACCTCGGGAGGTCGGGTGTGAGGAAAGGTTACTTGTAGATTCCCACGCTCGCTTGTCACTTTTCCATCGTACAGTAACCGATGTTCGTCACTTGACCGATGCCGATTACTGTGAAATCTGAGAAGATGATGAAAAATTGAATTTTAAAGTGATTAAGTCCAAATAAAACACCAACTCAGAAACTGAGTATGGTAATGATGAGTCCTAACACACCCAAAATGAACTGGATAACACCAGTTATGATGATGGGGCATGAAGGAAAAGAAAAATAAGAAGAAATAACCTCACTCCTCAAAACGTAATTTGACAGTCAAAAGCTAACAAAACACGTCAATCTCGTGCTTCAAATTTTAATGTTATGCGACTTATACCATTTAAAACTGATTATGAATATCATAGAGTTATTGGTCAACGAAGGTGCCCTATAAGCAATATATGGTTGGTATCAGGTGTGTTTTGGTTAAAGTGTCCGCAATATATACTTCACAGTACACAAGGTCTGACTCTAATATGATGACTAGCTAGGACACCAACTGGATCCATCGTCAATCAGGGTATTAACCTTTGGTGGCAACTACCGGGAAGGAAGATGTTTAAGAAATGAGTAAATTATTAAAGTGATTTGGATATGGGAATGTGTGCACAAAGTGTGAACTACGCTTAATTCCCACCAATCGTCAACTGGTCATGACCTCCAGTATATATATTGCAAATAAATTTAGGTGATCTAATGCAATAATCACAAGGATGAAATGCACAAATTTTTTAAAACCCAAATTGAAAATGAAGTTGGATGTAGCAAGTGAGGAATAGGAAAAGAGAATGCTCTTTCACTAAAATTCAGGTGCAAAAGAAAGGAGGAAGAATTCTTTTTAAACACCAAATGACGAATTTACTTTAGACAAATAAAAGAAGAGAAGATTTACCAGAGAGAAATTTAATGTGAAATTTTCATAAAAGAAAGAAACACATAAATATTCCCTAGAATGAACAATACAAAGAACCCACAAAATGGGTCCCACCAGGCGTGCCAAAATGTTTCACCGCAAAGTAGAGACGAAACAAATAATAGGTAAGGTTGAGGAGGAATACCTATTAATAGTCGGGAGAAGGTTGCGCACGTTGTAGAATTTGATCAAACTATTCATGCGAGAGATTCCCTTTAGCTAGGAGGAATGACATGTATAAACACAACAAGACCAACAAATGATATTCAATAGAAAATGACAGTGAACTGCCTAGCGATTGCTAGTTCCTGGAAGTGTGACACTTCCTAGATGGCTGTCAATCCATTATTTTTATCAAATTAATGAAAATAAATGTGAGAAATAGAGGTCTTATTGCTAACACTTTGATTTAGGTGTCTCAAAACGTTATCAACACACTATATTAAGTAAAGTATTGAAGTACAAACTAATCTAGCATTAGGCAAGGTATGGTCTTGGTTTAGAAAGGTCACTGAGGTGTTAGGTAAGGTCTGCGTGAAGTGTGGTTACGTTCTGGGTTGTTTGGTGAAAGTTATAAGCTTGTTCTTCTAGGAAAAATTACAAGTCACAAAAATCGTTATTGGTTAGGCAACCGATGTTAGTACTAGTAAATTACTGACGCCGGTTGGGTGACCGGTGTTGGTATGGGTCATATGGTCAAAATATTAAAAATAGGAGTTTTAGATCTCTTTATGGTTGCACAGAGAGTTGAGGGGGTTCGGGAAGGATGGTATGATTTATACAAAGACTCGACTAGGGTGATAAAGG
This sequence comes from Taxus chinensis, assembly GCA_019776745.2. Lineage (NCBI taxonomy): Eukaryota > Viridiplantae > Streptophyta > Pinopsida > Cupressales > Taxaceae > Taxus > Taxus chinensis. Next base: position 851,910,121 of record CM034150.1, read on the forward strand.
CACTAGGATGGGGAAAATGGCTTAGGTTGGTAGAATAGATTGTAGACAGGTGAAGGGTGGTATTCAGGACAAAGAAGAGTCAGATAATAGAAATGAATAAAAGACTTAAGATAAAAAAACTAGAACTAACAAATAAGAGTGAGTTACTTATCTGAGAACCTATAGATCTGAAGGTGGTGGAGGTTGATGAGCGTTCAAAGATGAAACAAGGTTGTGTCCAATGTCGTGGCAATGAAGCCTGCGTGCTCTATTGTGGGTGATCCAAGGCTGTGGAGGAAGAGACTAGTTGTTGGTGAAGACCTGATGTACTCTAGTTCGTCATTTGATAGCTTGAATGCTTGAGAGTTAGAATGCCAAAGCTTGAGTGAATGAATGAATTGAAGAACCTGTGCAAAGAGTTAGAAACTTTTATTCAAGGTAATCAACGACGGTTAGGGAACTGGTGCCAGCCGAGGGATGACCGACGTCGATTAAGGATAATTGGTCTAATTTGCTAAAAATAGGGTTTCTCTCCCAAATTTGGTGTGGTCTTTGGCTTAGTATAGGTCTGGAGTGTTAAATGTTGTAAATTAGAGCATGGAATTAGTCAAAGGATTAATAGGTCATGAATAGTTAGGGTTGGAAAGAGTCCCAATTGGTTAGGATAAGTGGAGACTTGGTCTAGGGTAATTAACGAGCTTGGAATAGGTCTAGGGTGAGGCGAAGAAATGAGGTGGCTTAGGTGAAGTGGAGGGGTAAGGTAGATAATTAATTTAACTATGGTAATTTAATTAATTAGAATGTGTGTAAAGGGTCATGGTTAGGTGTAGTGTTGAATTAATTAATAGAAGGGGGTTTAAAGGATTGTGACATTATTTTGGTGTCTACAGGTAAAAAAGGGAACTAGACTCTCTTTCATTTACTAAACACCACAAACACCTTTTACCTTAGTTAAACCACACACACGAACCAAATAATACAAGAAATAGTTTTATCTCAATTCTTTGTAATCTTCAAGTAATCATTCAAAGGAAACCACACACAAAGAATTACAACTCTACATCATCTAAGCAAATGACCATAGTTCATTCTGTTAGGAATTAATAATATTTAATGTGGAATAATTCCTCAGAATCACAATAATAAGAAGTATGAATAGAATTACAGAAATGAAATATGCACAACATGAAGACAATATTTAACGTGGTTCACCCAATGTGGGCTACATCCACAAAGAACACTTGCTCAGATTTTATTACAAGCAAACAATCTTCATAGTTACAATAATCAGATCTTGTTTGGAGCTGCGCTCAACAAACCCTCTCGAATTCGCACACACTATTCACCTTCACAAAACACACTCATATAAATCCTATTGTATGTCCATCTATTTATAAGTACATCAATAGGTAGCCAAAGAGGCAGTTTTACAAAACAATGGGTACCGAAAAAAAACATGGGCCCAAAAATAGCCCATGACGGTTACCCATTACCCATGGGTTAATAAACCACCCATGAAAAATTTTCTTCGGGGGCTTCCGTAAAAATATCCGAGTGTAACACATGGAAGGTGTACCAAACTCTAATATGAAAACAGGCTCCACAAACATAACAATCTCCCACTTGGAGACTAATTTCCACTGAGCAAGCTTCTCAACCCTTCATTGTCATCTGTGAAGGCCAACCAAAGTTGAACATAGCTTTAATTTATCCCTTGTGACCACCTTGGTCATCATGTCTGCAAGATACTGACTGGTATGAATCTTCTCCAACTTCAACTTATCTTCCTCCAAAGCTGTCCTGATGAAGTGATATCTCAACTGTATATGCTTCGTCTTGGAGTGAAAAGAAGAGTTCTTAGCTAGGTGTATAACACTCTGACTATCACTATGCAGCTTACATTCCTCCTGTTTATGCCCCAACTCCTCAAGCAATTGTTGTAACCAAATCATCTCTTTACTTACCTCTGTGGCAGCAATATACCCAGCCTCTGTGGTTGACAAAGCCACCAACTTCTGTAGTCATGAAACCCAGCTCACTGCTGTCCCACCTACAGTGTAAATATAACCTATCGTGCTCCTCCTACTGTCAACATCTCTAGCCATGTCTGAATCTACATAACCACATAAAGTGGTGTCTGATCCATTGTAAAACAAAATTGTCCCCATGGTCCCTCTCAAATACTAAAGGATCCACTTTACTACTTGCCAATGCTCTTTACCTGGATCACTCATAAATCTACTCACAGCTCCCACTGCATGGGTGATATTAGGCCTAGTGCACACCATATCATACATCAAACCGCCAACCGCTGATGAGTAAGGTACCTTGGACATCTGGTTTCTTTCCTACTCTGTCTTGGGACACTGCTCCTTTGATAAATTCAAATGTCCTGCCAAAGGAGTCCCAATTGGTTTAGCATCCTGCATGTTAAACCTATCCAATACCTTCTTAATGTACTCTTCCTGAGATAAAGTCAGCTTTCGTTCCTTCCTATCCCGAGTTATCCTCATACCAAGGATTTGTCTGGCTATCCCTAAATCCTTCATATCAAAGGATTCACTTAGCTGTTTCTTGAGTACTTTTATTTTCCACATGTTTTTACCTGCAACCAACATGTCATCAACATACAAACACATGATAATATAACTTCCATCCTCAAATTTCTTTGTATACATGCAATGGTCAGAATGACATCTAATATAACATTGCTCCATCATGAAGCTATCAAACTTCTTATACCATTGACAAGGAGCTTGTTTTAGGCCATACAAGCTCTTCTTCAGTTTGCACACCATCTCCTCTTTATCTTTGACTTCATATCCTTTTGGTTGCTGCATATATAGCTCCTCCTCTAAATCACCATGGAGAAATGCAATCTTTACATCTAATTGTTCTAAGTGCAAGTCTTCTGCTGCCACTATTCAAAAAACAGTTATGATAGAAGTCATTTTTACTACAGGAGAAAATATCTCATCAAAATCTATACCTTGTTTCTGTGTAAACCCCTTGACCACCAACCAGGCCTTATATTTTTTATTTCCTGCTTCTTCATCTTTAACTCTATACACCCACTTGTTCTGCAATGCTCTTTTGCCTTCCGGTAGCTTCACTAAATCCCAAGTCTAGTTCTCCATGAAAGATCTATGCTCCTCATCCATGGCTTGCTCCCACTTCTTACTGGCATCTACCTGCATTGCTTCATCAAAGCTCTTTGGCTCTCCACTATCAGTGAGTAATAAATAATAAAGAGAAGGAGAAAAACGTTTAGGTTCTTTTCTTACCCTAAAAGACCTCCTCATTGTAGGAGTTTGGGGTTCTTATTGAGTAGGTTCCTGAACTAATTCATGGGTCATTGTCCCATCCAGAAGATCCTCTACCACTGCATATTCTTTCTTGGATTCTTCCCTATTTTCCTACAACTGTTGTTTATACATGACTTTCTCATTAAAAACCACATCCCCAGACCGAATGATTTTCTTGTCCTTAATACTCCAACATTTATATCCAAAGTCATCACCACCATAACCAATGAAAGTACATTTTTCCGACTTAGCCTCTAGCTTGGTCCTATCATCCTTGTCTATATGAACAAACACCTCACATCCAAAGACTCTAAAAAATGAATAATCAACTTTCTTACCATACCAAGCCTCCTCAGGTATGCCTCCATCCAAGGCACTTGAGGGTCCTCTGTTTAACAAGTACACAGCTATGCTCACCGCTTCTACCCAAAAAGAAAGAGGCAGTCCTGCATGTAACCTCATGCTCCTAACACGTTCCATTATTGTTCTGTTCATCCTTTTTGATACCCCATTCTGCTGCGGAGTTCCTGGAACTATCTTTTGCCTGCGGATTCCATTTTTAGAACAATAATCATCAAATTCATAGCTGCAATACTCCCCTCCATTATTTGACTTGAGACATTTTAGCTTAAGACCTGTTTCGTTCTCTACTAAAACTTTCCATTTAACAAAAGTGTCAAATACATCAGATTTGTTTCTAATACAATAAACCCAAACTTTCCTTGTTGCATCATCAATAAAAGTAACATAATAACTTGAACCCCCGATAGATGATACCTGAGCCAACCCCCACACTTCAGAATGCACCAACTCTAACTTACTCTCTTTCTTTGTAGGTTGAACCTTGAGAAACCTTGCTTTTGTTTCCCATATATGCAGTCCTCACAGAACTCCAAACCTGTTTCTGTATATCTAGGCAAATCCTTCTTTATGATCTCCATGCCCTTATGGCTCATATGACCGAGCCTATAGTGCCACAATGTTATATCTACTTCTGAAGCCACGAGATTACAAACATTAGTGCTATAAGTGGTTAAATACAATGTTCCAACCTTCTTACCTTTTGCCACCCACAAGAGCACCCTTGGTAACCTTCCAAGAGTCCGTTGTAAATATCACAGTACAACCATCACTTCGTAACTGCCATGCTGTTATCAAATTTCTCCTTAATGTAGGCACATATTTGACATCCTTCAATAGCCATGTATTCCCATTCTGCATCTTAACCTGAATAGAACATTTTCCAATTATACTACAAGGCTCATCATCACCACGAAAAACACGCCCAAAATCCCCTTGAACATAATCAACAAAATAAGGCCTATGTGGAGTAACATGAAAAGAAGCCCCTGAATCTAAAACCCAAGATTCAGTAATATTATGCAAAGAAAGAATCAAAGCATTCTGGCATACATTACCCAATGCCACATTTGCCTCCTTATTTTCTTTCTGTTGTTTCTTCTTGTCCCGAAGCTCCCAATAGTCCTTCTTTGCATGCCCAGACTTTCCATAGTGCCAGCATACTATCTTGCTTTTGGATTTTGACCTTGCCTGATCCTTTGATTTTCCATAGTTTCCACAGTTTCCTCTATTCTTTTGTCTCCCTCTAGTTTCCACTGTCAAAGCATTCCCTGATGTAGAATATTCACCAGAGCTTTTTCTTCGCATGTCCTTGCTTAGAATCACCCCTACAAAATCCTCAAAATTCAACTTTGAGTTAGCAGAAACTGAGTTGTTTACCACCATTACCAAGCTATTCCAACTCTCAAGTAAAGAGCACATAACTAATAAAGCCCTAACTTCTTCATCAAATTCTATTTTAACCAAAGCTAGCATATTTACAATCGTATTAAAATCATTTAGATGATCTGCTACTGAACCATTCTCAGACATCTTCATATTAAACAACTTTTTCATTAAAAATATCTTATTAGAGGCAGAGGGTTTTTCATACAACTTCCCTGATGCATCCATCAGTTATTTTGTAGTCTTTTCCTTTGAAACATTAAATAATACCGAAGATGCAAGACACAACTGGATCGTTCCAAGTGCCTTCTAATTCAACAAATCCCATTCTGCATCTGTTATACTCGAGGGTTTGTTTACCTTCTCTGACAACGGAGTATAAAGATCCTTCTGATAAAGGTAATCTTCCATTTGCATCTTCTAAAGACTGAAATTCTACCTGTTGAATTTATCAACCCTAGATCTTCCATCATCTGCCATAGCTCCCACTCAAGCTAAAAACTTTCCCTACAGTTCAACACTTCAGCAAACCAAACCAGACTCTGATACCAATTGTTAGGAATTAATAATATTTACTGCAGAATAATTCCTCAGAATCACAATAATAAGAAGTATGAATAGAATTACAGAAATGAAATATGCACAGCACGAAGACAATATTTAACGTGGTTCACCCAATGTGGGCTACATCCACCAAGAACACTTGCTCAAATTTTATTACAAGCGAACAGTCTTCACAGTTACAATAATCAGATCTTATTTGGAGTTGCGCTCAACAAACCCTCCTGAATTCGCACTTGAATTCGCACACACTATTCACCTTCACAAAACACACTCATATAAATCCTATTATATGTCCATCTATTTATAAGTACATCAATAGGTAGCCGAAGAGGCGGTTTTACAAAACAATGGGTACCGAAAAAAACCATGGGCCCAAAAACAACCCATAACGGTTACCCATTACCCATGGGTTAATAAACCACCCATGAAAAATTTGCTTCAGAGGCTTCGCCCCCGAGCCCCCATCGGGGGGGATTCCGTAAAAATATCCGAGTGTAACACATGGAAGGTGTACCAAACTCTAACATGAAAACAGGCTCCACAAACATAACACATTCAAAAAACATATATCAGAGCTTAACCAACTTAACTACTATCCAAGTTAATTAGATTATGTACACATACAAATAAGATAATTTCAACTTGCTAACATATTTAAATCACCCAAACATGTGAGATTACAAAGCACACCTACAAATCTACGTACAAGAAACATCAACTAATGAAATTGAGATTAACATAGCTCAATATCTCTACCCTACAAATTCAACTGGGATTGGAAGTGAAAAATTTACTTAATAACCAAAACAAATTTATTTCTACACATCAAGACATGAATAACCAATTGAACATAGTCCACAACTCATAAAAACCATGTAGGGTCTAAATCATTTCTTTGTATTAATCCAATTATGTCAAGATGATTTTACAATAAATTTATATGCATTTATAGAGACATGGGATGAAACCTCATGCTTTGCATGTATTTAGAGCTCCTCTGAAAAGGGAAACCTAAACTAAAACTACAACAAAAAGTTAGAGTTAAATAAAGTTAATTAAAGCTTTGAAAATCTATACGATAAGAAACCCATTCACAACGAATAACCTAATTATAAGCTTCTCTATTTTTTATTATCTGCACAGCTTGAATCATCAAAATTGAGATGGAATGTTGTACGTAAAATAAAACAAACTCCAAAAATAGCCTCCTTGTACGTGAAAAGTTGATCTTCGAGAAGTTGTGTATAAGCTCATACTTTGTGCATGTTGATAAATATTACAATTGTTATCCATTGCAGTTGTGTTGACGATTAAAGTCTTGTATTGCTCTTCACTTTTATTAATAGATTAAATCAAGCCCAAGATCATGCCTCCTAAAAAAACTTCATGATTTCAGCCTTTTCAAGTTTGATGGATGTAGTGAGGATGAAATCATGCATCACTATATTACTTGATTGGCTCAAACTTTGCAACTGTTGATAAGACATTGTCATCAAATACAGTAGGAAAACAAAACATTGTTCTATGGTAAACACTTTTCCTATTAGTTTAAGAAGCCAAGTCAACCCAACTTTTGTAAATGTTGTCATAATATTGTAATGGAATATTTCTAAGCGTCTGCAACTGATTAAGAAAGAGCTTTATGCTAATGAAAGTTTAACATTTGCCTTAGCAAGCTTGTTTTCTATGGTTATTACATCATAAACACTCATCAAAGGTAAGTTTGGTAGTAAATTATCCTCGACAATCTTAGATATGATTACAATCTTAGAACTAATGTCCATCACTTCTAATTTTAAATTGTTTAGCTTAGATTCAATTGTATATGCCTATTTTTGGCTGAAGATATGTCTTTGAAATTCCCAAAAAAATCCCTCAAGGCTTGGTAGATATTAGTTCTCAGAGTATGGGGTGTACTGATTTGTATTCTTGTGGCATTGACCTCCTCTTTAGCCATTTTTCATGGCTCATTTAGCCATTTTTCAAGGAATCCTACATGATTTTCAAAGGGTCCATGATTGGTTCCCCTTCCCTTGGTATATTCCTACATAAGCCCATGATATCCTCTTCCATTATGATTAGAATGTCTTGGTTTTGGGTTGTGATTTTACTCGTAGTCACTTTTTTATAGCTTCTTATCTTTCTTGTTATAATATAATGAGACTTTTGATGGTTGGTATGCTGGATCTTGGGAATTTTTTTCCAATTTTTGTTGTTACCATTGTTGTTTAAACAATTCTACTTGTTACTTAGAAGTCTCTGAAACTTCTCCAATTGTAGACACCACCATAATAGATGAATTTGAGGATGAGGTATTAGGAATTTAGGCAGTGGGAGAATGAATAAATGGTATCACTATGGGATGACCCATAAGAGGAAGTGTAATAGGAAGTGCTTTCCTTGATTGACCAGTGAGATGACCCATTGGTACTTGTAGTGGTATTTTTAGCAAAGGGAATATAGGAATACATGGAATGGAAGGCTTAGACTAAGGAGTGGGAAGTAGTGGCAAGGGCATTGATATATTTAATCCTTATGATGTTATCATCTCCATAAAGGATATGAGTTGTGTAGGAACTCTTCTTGGTGCTTTCCTCATAGTTATTGTTGAGATAACAATTGACGGTGAAGGTGTCATTGGCAATGTGGTAGCAATAGAAGAAATATGGTAATTGGAAGAAGAAATAGTGAGTGGAATGAGTGTGGGAGAAGGAGGAGGTGACATAGAAACCATTGGAGAAATAAAAGAAATGATGGAATAAGTGGAAACAAACGTCGTAAGGGAAATAATATTACTTACCACAACAGATATATGAACAACATAACTTACCACAAAAGTAGTAGTGAATACCATCATAGGTGGTGACGTTTGTGTCATACATATAAAGTTTGTCATGCTCTTCCTAGTTGATACAATATCAACTTCTATCTACTTTATTTTTCCTTTTTCATAGGGGTTGTCCCATCTCCAATAGCTCGTTTCATGATTGGAAGTGTTTAAATTAATGACAATGATGCCATTTAAGACATCGAGCTTGTTTGTCTTGGTTGAATAGAGGCAAAGCCTTTCCTTTTATATATGTTGATATTGACATTGAGGGGAGGAGGAACAACTCTCAAAATGACCATTTATAAGTCCCTTCCACTGACATCAGGAGAACTTATAAGAAAGCGAACTTATAGGTCAATGACCTTAAATGCCTTATTACCCTGCCATAAGGGTCTCATTTCCTATAAGTGCTTACTGTCAAATGATCATTGGGATAATGTTACGTAGAGAAAATGAGAATGAATGTGTAGGTGGAAAAATAATTTCTCCCTTTTGAGAAAGGGAGAAATGGATATGGTTTTTGTGTCGCACTCTTACACCATCCTCTAATCATATGTTCATATTGTCGGGCTACCTCTATAACAACCAATCTCTTTGGAACATGTCTTGGCAGTTTGTAAGGGGCAGTTGAATTCCCCTCTATTCCAATCAAGGTAAACTCTCTATAATATCGTTAGGCTCCAATATTTTTAATTGATTCTCTCAACTCAGGGAGCATTATGGGCCTTCCCACAACATGTATGGAAAAAAAAACATTGGGATAAAAGACCTCACAAATATCCATGATGGTTTGGCCATGGTTGTAGCTATAAAGCTTAGAAAACACTACATGTCAACAATAGAAGTGGTGGGTAACCAGCTGGAAAATGGTGGGATGGAGGTAAGGGCAACACACAATAGGTCCACCAAATAAGATACCATGTTGAAATTCTCCTTATTGTAGCCAACTCCCAATACTTCTTAAAATTAAATTCTAAGAGCTCTCTAAAGTTGGGTTCCCTATCCTTGAGAATAATGCTTAATAAGGGAACCCATGCCTAATTGACATAGTCATCCTTGTCATCTCCATAGAGTCTAATCAATAGAACCATAACAACCTTAACTCCTGATCTAAATAAAGCAATATGAAGGTTCCATTTTTGCCTTTATTTTTCCCTAGAAGGGTCACTTGCCCATTCCTTCAATTATTCAAATACATCTCCCTCATTCTTGTGTTCTCTCACTGTATCTTGACTATATGACAATGTGGGAGGGCTCATTTTATACATACCATTAAACTTGTCTCCTGTGGCTAGGGCAATGACGGGCCTTATAGCTTTGGAAGCGATCTTCTCATCTGGTAGAGTGCATTATGCCAACAACCAACGTTTGCTCAAGACCGATGCGTGAAACTTGTTAGCGATTAGTGTCCTACATCCTTATAAGACTTTAAACTATTTTTTCGCCCAAAATTTTACTAAGAGTCGATGAATGACATGTGTCTTGGATGGATACGTGGAATACATCGGCGTCTCTTAGTTCTCCATAAAGAATTATCTCTAGAGTAATTTTGAAGTCTTCCTCCTAATGAAAGATCAAGGCGTATGAACGTCATTGAACATTTTTTGTAGTTTTTCAAGCTCAGAGAACTCCAAATCGTTTCCAAATTCTTTCCTAACTTAACCTACCCACCAAGAGCACTAAACATACCCATGAAACATCTTTTATTGGTAAAACCAACACAATATTCAAACATTATGAGTAATGAGCAAATTAAACTTCAAAGCCATGCAATTTTTGAATGATTTATATTATAAATGCCATGGTTTACTCTAAAGAGCTTCTTAGGGACTCCAGAGAAGTATATAACTTTGCTTTATGTTTCAATAAAAGGGGCTCCATTTTATGACAAAAATGAAGAGTGTTAACTGCAACAGAAGATTTATTAAATCTATTTTTTTTTGGAATGGTAACCCATTTTATATTAGATTATAGGTATACTATCTTTATACAATTATTTTTATGTCATATAATTTTTTGTAACTTTATTTTCGAATTTAATTAAACAAGTGAATACCCTTATAAAAACCCATCAATTTATTGATTAAAAAAACACAATACTCGAGGTCTTCCGAACCCGAAAAAAAAAACACAATAATCAATAATACTACACTACTACTGTATACTATGAAGGGAAGTAATCACAATGTTAAATTCAAGGTCACATAACCTTTTCATCTCACTTTATTTTCTCTTAATACGAGTCACGTGTTTAGACTTGAACTATGAAAGAGATACTTGATTTGATATCTCACGAAGTATCTTTTGCAATCTTTTCTATACTTAATGGAATGCATATACATCTACCTTTGAAACTTTAATTGATAACCACTCGTGTCACCAGAATGACGTATATATATCTTTTTTTTTAATAAGAGAAATATATTTACAAGAAATACGTATATTTATATTTTTTTAATACCTAGAATATACGTAGAAGAAATAAGTATGTATATCTCGGTTTTGTCGGAAAAATTTCTTGTACGGGCCAACGAAGACCACAACAACAAATGAAATTTCTTGTGCGGGTAAAGTTAAAGATAGCTCGGTGAAGACTAGTTGTTCACAATGTGCCACTGTCCGCTGCCCCTCCACCTATTTAATTATAATAATTATAAATACCCGCAGTACCCTATTTGGTGGAACAGAGTCGTTTCATCCATCACGATTCACAACCCAAGAAAGCACAACACATGTATACAGAATCTGACATGTATTCCCCGTCTTTCACCACTGCAATTTGGGGGCGAGATCAGGATCGATCGCAGAGTTGACTGGTTTGTAACTTGAGCTCCAGAGAGGAGAGGATTGCACATGTCCACTGCATTTGAGGTTGGGGGAAGGCCCATCATCAGCTTCAACGGTGACTGGGACAACAACAACAACAGCAACAACAACAACAACAACAACAACAATAATATTTCTGCCACTTCAACGGTAGGTCTGGTCGCCGGATCCAATCCCGTTGGGGTTTACCTGCCAATTGGAAAAAAATCTTTGTTGTGTTTTCTTGGGTTTGATTCAGGGGGTTTTAATTTTATTTATCTGCCTATTTTCGCAGGTTGTGTTGGACCCTGCTGCCTTTCTTGCAAATTGGAAGAAACAAATTCAGGTACTGGAAAAGCTTTATGCAATTCGAACCCTAAATATGCCATCTAGCAGTCTACCTTTCATGCTTTTTGAGTTTTGCTTCTTCTCTTTGAGACTCTGCCTTTAGTTTATGTCACGCGGTTGCGCATTGATTTTACTTGTTTTTAAATGATATTTGAGTGTTTTTTTTTTAGTAACGACCAGGTTTTTTTTCGAATTGTGTTCTCTCTTATATTTGGGGTGCTCTGAACTTGGAGTAAGATTTTCAGAATTCATGTTGCCATGAATTAGGTAGAGATTTAACAGCATTGTCAGACTGTAGTACTGTAATGAAATGAGGCAACTAGTTGTAATCTTCAGACTTTTGATGTGGATGGATCGTAGTAGGAAATATTTATAGGGTACCGACTTGGACAATTTTTAGAGGCAATTAGTTTGAGTGTGCGGACGTGGACAGATTGTAGAAGCAAATATTTCTTGTGTGTTGACAGGGACAAATTGTAGGGCGGCATGGTCTTGGGATTTCGGGGGCAGATGTAGGACACAGGTGGTCAAATGCTAAGTCCTCCAGTCGGTGGGTCTAGAGGTTCTTATATTGCAACTATCTAGGGGCCAAGCTCAATGTAAGCGAAATGACTACTTTCAGTTATGTAGTATGCATATACCATTGTTTCCCAGGAGTATAACTATCTTGGGGTCAAGTGTAGTATAAGCAAAATGAGTGCATTCAATTATCTAGTGTGCATATACCATTGTTCTCCAACTGCCTGGCCTCTGTAACAATCATTAGTAGGAGATGGACGAACATTGAGCCTGCCAGTTCCCCGATATTCAGAACAAAACCGTAGTGTACGAAAAGAAATCTAAAAGTGACCATTTCACTCAAGCTTACACATCCAAGTAGATTGTAATTACTGGGTTTTAACATGGACAGTTGTAGGAAGGTGTGTTTCAGGCACTCTGGGCAAAAGTGGGCTACCGGTGGTCGCATGCTATTGCATTCTTCTGGTGGGGACTGAAAGTTGCAGGCTTCAATCTCCCTGGGGCTAGGCTGATTGTATGTGCAATGTATATACTCAATTATGCGGTATGTTTATATGTACCCTTTCTTATAATCAGCAAGCCTCCTTCCTATACAGTCATTGGTAGGGGATGGATGAGCACACATGTCATTGAACCTGCTGTTTTTCCAGAAATTCAGGATGAAAATGTAGTGTAAGAAAAGAAATGTAAAATTTGTTATTTCATACAAACTTGCGTATCCAAGTAGATTGCAGCTATAGTATTTTGACTGTTTGACATGGAAAAATTGTACGTAGGTGTGCGTCAAGGACTTTTGGCAGGGGTTGGTGAGTGGTTGTCACTTGCTATTTTTTCCAGTCTCGAATGAATGTTACCCGGTTGAATCATCCTGAGGCCAAGTTGAATGTATGTGGCAATGTGCAATGGGTATATTCAACTATGTAGTGTATATATATCCAACCCTCTTTTCCAATCCGTAGGCTGTCCATACAATCATTAGTAGGGTATAAATGAGTGCGTTTGTCTTCGAGCCTGCCAAATCTGAGAAAATTTAGTAGAGGACATATGAGAAAAAAATGTTTAAATGGCTTTCACACACAGCCTAAAAATATCACCAAATTTCAGTTATAGTTTGCTGATGTGAATAGATTGTGGGTGGGTGTGCGCTATGAGTTTTGGGCAGAGGTGGGTGACCTGTGGTCACATGCTTAGCAATTCATTCTGTGAGGGTTGAAGGCTCAAGCAATTCAGTCTGCACGGGTTTCAGGGTAAGGCAATTGTGTCTGTGTGGGTTTAAGGGTTGAATTTCACTGGGACCAAGCTGAACGTAATTGAGTGCATTACATATTGTTCATATATATCTATTCGTTTTTGTTAATGAGTACGCCTCCTACTGAATCGTTATATATATTTTAAGTAGATTGTAGCTATAGTATTTTGACATGGAAAAATTGTAGTTAACCGTGCTTCAGGGAATTTTGGCAGGCAACTGGTCATCTGCTAATTTTTCGGTGGGGGCTGAGGGTTACCAGGTTGAATCTCCCTGGGGCCATGTGGAATGTATGTGCAATGGGTACATTCAATTATACAGCGTGTATATATCTATAATCTAACCCTCTTTTCCAACCTGTAGGCTGTCCATACAATCATCAGTAGAGTACAGATGAGTATGTTTATCTTTGAGCCTGCCAAATCTGAGAAACTTAGGATGGGACATGTGAGGAAAAAAAAAACTTAAAATGACGTTCACACACAACCTAAAAGTCTAACTAAATTTCAGTTATAGTTTGCTGATGTGATTAGATTGCAGGTGGGTGTGCACTATAGACTTCGGGCAGAGGTGGGTGGCCTGATGCTTAGCAATTCAGTCTGTGGTGTTGCAGGGTGAAGCGGTTCTGTCTGTGGGGGTTCCTAGTTAAATCTCTATGGGACCAAGCTGAATGTAATTGAGTGCATTACATATTGTTATATATATCCACTCTGTTTTGTAAACCAGCAGGCCTCCTACAGAATAATCAGTCGGGCATGGATTAACCCAAGTATCTTTAAACCTCCCAATTCACAGAAATAAAATTTTTAACTGTAGTGTATGAAAAGCCTTCTAAAATAACCATTAAATACTGATCCTACAAATGTGATTGAATACCAACAATCCTGTGCTCCATTTTTTCAGAATGTTATACAAAGAATTCTGAATTTAGGACCCAAAATTCAAACAAACTGGCTCAAACTCAACCAACTGGAAAACTTATTCAATAAGAAAAACGAACTGCAAAAATGTGAAAAGATTATCAATGGTCAATAATTTTGTGCATATGATATATCTGGAAAGAAAGTCCTTACTGTACCTTTAAAACAGCGAAAAGTGTTGAATTTAGTCGGATTCACTTTGACTTGCCATGAGAGAAGTATGGCTCAAACCTGAGTCTTTGACATAGATATTATCGGGATTTAAGCAACAGCGTGATATTGGCTAAATATGGAGAAAATTATGAGCAACATGGGAAAAGGAATGTATGTGGAGTGGGTACAGAGCATTATGCAGAGGCATGTGGTGAGATGGAAAACATTCTGTTAACAAGTTTGTGTTTGACAGTGTGTATATATCTACCCTTGTTGGTTAACCGGCATGCCTTCTATATGAGCATCGGTTGGGCATGGATGGGTACATATATTACTGAGACATGAGCCTGCCAATTGACAGGAAATTCAGGATGGAACTTCATTGCAAGAAAAATGCAGACCCTAAATATCAAATTAATAACAGCGAATAATTTGGCATAGATGAAGTATCCTGATCGGAAAGATACTCGTAGATACTGGTGCATTATGCAGAGACATTCCTGGAATGCTAGGCATGCCATTAGCAAGTTTGTGTTTAGTAGTGGTTATATATATACTGTCTTTTGTCAACCCACATGCCTCCCATGCAATCATTGGTTGGGCATGGGTGAGTAAACATATTCTTGAGCCTGCTATTTGACAGAAAATTCAGGATGGAACTGTATTGTAATTGAAAAATGCAGACCCTAAATTTCCAATTAATAACAATGAATATTTTTGCATACATGAAGTATCCTGATTCACAGAATAAAAGATAGAAAAAAATATATTAATATTCATGAGTGATCAAGAGTGTGTCAATGCGACTCAAAAGTACAAGTTTCAATAGCAGAAAATCATTAATATAGTCGCTAAACAGGTGAATGACTGTTGAATCTAACTGGCAGTGCAAAATTGGGCCAAAATATGGGAAAAAATATGAGCAACATTGGTGCAAGAATGTACAGAGGGGTTTAAATTTTTATCCCGATGATAAATGTTTTGGTACCGTTGATGATTTTAGGCTCAAAGTATGACTGTAATAGTTGTTTACACTTTACAGGTTTGAATGGTGTGCCAATAAAGGTGTTCCTTGTTAAGATCTGAAGATAATCAATGAAGCATGAAAACCTGGAAGAATATAAAGAAACCTTGTAATTCTCAAGTGACAATCTTGTGTGGTGCCATAATGCAGTTCTTGAGCTTCTTGTGACATAGTTGATTTCTAATTTTTTTACAGCTTTCAAAACTTGTGCTCGTGGAATTATTTGTACAGAATGGCACCCTTTTGTGAGGTCATAAATTTGCCTTATAATTTTTAATAAGTTAGCAACTTAGCATGTATCGGCCCAATTATCAATAAATAAGCTTATCTCCCTGGGAGGCTATGATTAAATTTTAGGTGGTATCTCTGTAATAAATTCCGGAAGGATTACTAAACATGTAAGTTGTCGTGGGCTTGAGATAATTGTATGGAATATGTGCCGTGACTGCTACCACGTGTTCCATATTCAAGCAGCCTTTTATATTCAAATGAAGTCAGATTGACAAAAAAATACAAGTTTGTTATGTATTGATCCAAATTGGATCACCAAGTGCTAGCGAAAGCAAATAGCTAAGTCACTGTTCTTGAGGCGACTAAAAAAATGTAACTTGAAACACTTTCTAATGATCGTTTTCCAAGGAGTTTCAATCAAGAATAAAGGTTCAGACAATACAGGGTCTATATAGAGTGAGTCAAGTCTAAGCTAGACATCTTTGATATGAAGTTAGTCAAAGTGGCTTCAAGTTGAAAGCATTGTTCTGTGGACAGATGTAAAACTGTCGGTATTTATAGGGTTGGTTTCGTAATCACCTGTGTATGTAGGTGGTGGTTTTGTAAACAGTTGCAAAACTGCCAGTATTTGCAGGGAGTGGTATATATCTTTCCTTAGTTCTTTATTGGTACTTAGTGATGGAAGCAAATTAGGTAAGAAATCAATTGTAATCTTTGTCAGATCGAGGTGTAATCCATTCTAGTACTTTTCCATGTGGTTCTCATGTTATTGTGTGGAAGAAAGATGTTCGCGTAAAATGTTTATTGATTATAGGGCTTTGCGAGAAATAACCATCAAGACAATGTACCCTCTTCTACTAATTGTTAATCTTTTGGATCAAATTCAGCATGCAAATGATTTCACAAAGTTGGATTTGAAATTTGGGTATCACCTTGTGAGAATAAAGGAGGATATATGGAAAACAAAATATAAGACAACACAAGCTTCATGAAAATAATCATAAAAAACACGTGCCCTCTTTTACGGATTGATAATCATTTGGATCGACTTCAACATGCTAAGCATTTGACCAAGTTGGATTTGAAATCTGGGTATCCCTACAAGAGAATAAATGAGAAAATTTTATGGGAAACAACATTCAAGACAAGGCAAGGTTTGTATAAGTAGCTTGTACATCCATTTGAGTTGTGTAATGCTTTTGCTACTTATACGAGGTTGATGAATGAGGTTTTGATACCATTGCTAGACTCTTGTGTCATTGTTTACTTGGATGATATATTTATTTTTAGTAGAACTTACGATGAGCATCTAATGCATTTCAAAAATGCTTCGAGTGTTGAAGGACAATAAGCTACTATTAAATGAGATGAAATGTGAGTTTGTGCAACAATCACTTGTCTTTTTGGGGCATGTGGTTGGGGATTTGATTTGGCAAAAGTAAAAGCCATTTCGAAATAGCTCAAGCCTTCCACTGTGACTAAAACAAGGAGCTTTGTATTCCATTGTGACTAAAACAAGGAGATTTGTAGGTGTAGTTCAGTTTTGAGGATGTTTTATTAAAATTTTCTCTACCATAGTGACATGTTTGCATTCCATAACAATAGGTGGTAAGAAATAACAAAATGCATTTGTTGAGTTTAAGCAAAATGATTAACACTGCACCAGTTCTAGCCTTGCCTAATTTGCAACTAGCTTTTCAAGTGGAAATCAACACAAGTGATGATGCTATGGGGGCTGTCCTATTGCAATGTGGTAAGTCGGTGTGTTATCATTCAAAGTTGTTTCATGGGTCGATTTTGAATTGTTGTGTTGGAAGGTTATTGAGGCCTAAAAGTCGACTTGATGTATTTTGTATAAATTACGCAATATCTAATGTATATGCATAGTATTAGATAGGACAAAATAGACGATATATAAAGCTCCTATAGCCTAGGAAGAGAACATGAAAGGCTCCTCTGAAATATCCCTTGCTGGGATCTTACAACAAAATGGATAAAATACAGAAATTTGCAGCAAATACTGAATCTGATTTTTTTGCATATTTTATGCAGAAAATTACAGCTAGGGCAGCGAACAGAAAAATATGGATAACTCCCAAAATAACCGTTCAAATCACTTGAAATTTTAAATGGAACTAGATAATAATATAAAGAACACAAGGGAAATATTTTTGGAATTTTTCAGTCAATATAACGCTGCCAGAAATTTACAGCGTGCCTAAAATAGCTGGAAAACTTCGAAAATTAATATCTTTCCGAATACAAGTGCAAAAATGATGAAACTTGGGAAATAACATATATAAATATGGAAGATGACTTTCCAACCTTCAGATCTGAAAACGGCCAGCTGGAAACCCTAGAAATTAGGGCTGCAATCTCCCAAACAAGTCGCCCCCTTGGTAGATGGCCAAAACCCTTGTGAAATCCTCTGTAGATGATGCCAAACCCTTCCTCTATGGCTGCCGTAGGTCTGATCCGAAAACCAGCTGAAAATCTCCACAAAAACTCTCAAAAACCCTCAAACCCTAATTCTGAAATTCCTGAAAATACCTCTGTAAAAAACAGCCCTGAAATCCACTCCAAATGACAAGCTAGGGTAGATCTTTCACTACCGAAGAATGCCCTGCTAGCTAGGGATGGATCTTTCACCACCGAAGCTAGGGTTCCCGTGGGATCTTACTCCACAAGCTAAATAGTTGCAAACAGCAGTTGCACATGAAAAGAAAATGAGTGTATGAATGAATGAATATCCTTTCACCCCTCTTCTCCTTTTATAACCTTTTTCATGTCAAAGAAACCCTAAAACCCCCAAGGCGCACTTCCTCATAAAGAGGGCCCAATTAATAAATAAGTTAAAGTTACTTTTTCCCTTCCTAGGCGCCTAGGCCCATAAAGTGACCCCAATGAAGAAATATAACATTAAATGCAATACATATCCCCTCAAGTCGCCAAAAAGGTACTTTAAGTGGCCCCAACGAAGAAATATAACATCTAGTCCCTTTTAAAAGCTACTTTATGACCCTGTCAATAAAAAATAATAACTGGACTAGATGCCCATACCCAATAGCAAAAATAGTGTCTCGTAACCCCTTGGGCATGACTAGGGTTAGGACACGCATTGGCCCTTAGGCCATGGGCGAGGGAAAGGGGACATTACAGTCCTCCCTTCCCAAAATTTGCTTGTCCCCAAGCAAATGCAAACTAGGATGCCGTAGAATCTGTTCTCCTTCCCAAGTAGCATCCTCAAGAGGCAAAACCCTTCCATCGTACCAAATATTCTGTGATATCTCTGTTCCTGAGCTTCCTCTGTCTGACCTCAATAATAGAGTCCGGTTCTAAAACCAGCTTCCCCTCCTCATCCAGTGGTGGCAACTCTGTAGAAGGTACAATGTGCTGTCCTAGGGCCTTCTTAAGGCATGATACATGGAAAACATTATGTATCTTGCTGTGCTCTGGAAGATCCAACTCATATGCAACCGCACCCACTCGCCGGACTATCCTGTATGGACCATAAAACCGAGGTTTCAACTTTTCCGCCCCCTTTTGCTTGAGTGATGACTGTCTGTATGGCTGTAGACGTAAGAACACCAAGTCTCCTGCCTCGAAGGACCTCTCTATCCTATGTCGATCCGCATAAACCTTCTGCTGATTCTGTGCCTTCTGGAGATTCTCCTTAAGAGCTCGTAGGATATCTTGATTCTCCTGTAACCAATCCCGAGCTTTGGGAGCTCGACTATCTGATAATACCAAATCAGCAAATGACATGGCATCGTATCCATACAAAGCTCTGAAAGGAGTCATGCCGATACTCATCTGATACGTGGTATTGTAGCAATACTCACCCATATGCAACCATCTAATCCATGCCTGCTGATGTCCTGTCACATAACTCCGCAAATAGCCCTCTATCCATTTGTTGACAATCTCCGTTTGTCCGTCAGTCTGAGGGTGGTAGCTCGTGCTAGGAGTCAACTCGGTACCGGCAAGTCTGAAAATCTCCTGCCAAAAGGTGCTCATGAAGATCTTGTCCCTGTCACTGATAATATTTTTAGGCAACCCATGTAGCCTAAAAATCCCTGTATAAAATACCTGAGCCACGTCAGCTGCCTCATGCTTCTTAGGTAGAGAAAAGAAGTGTGCATACTTGGTCAATCGATCAACTACCACATAAATGCAATTGTGCCCATGCACCATAGGGAGCCCTGTGATGAAGTCCATCGATATGCTCTCCCACTTCTGCTCAGGGATGGGAAGAGGCTGAAGCAACCCTGCAGGAAAAGAGTGCTCCGATTTGGTTTGCTGGCAAACCATACATTCTCTGACATGCTTAAGGACATCATCCTTCCTCCCCTTCCAGGCGAATCTCTCCCTGATGTACCTGTATGTTTTGAAATATCCGGGGTGTCCTACTAGTGGTGTGTCATGTACGGCACAGAAGGATCTTGCCCTTCATCTTAGACCCCAGTACAAGGAAAATCCGATCCTTGTAGAAAATGAGATCCTCTACCACCCTGTATCGGTCATCTTTGATAATACCATCCATGATCTCGCATGCAAACGGATTCTTGAAGTATTCAACAAGTATGTGAGCCTTCCAATCTGCTGAAATTTCGGACATAGAACTCAACATGGTAGTAAGGTAAGGTCTCCTAGATAAAGCATCAGCCACCACATTATTCTTACCTCTAGTGTATTCTATATCAAAGTCATACGTTTGTACCTTGTTCACCCATCTCTGTTGGCGGTCGTTGAGATCCTTTTGCCCCAAGAAGAACCTCAAGCTATTGTGATCAGTACGTACCACGAACCTGCTGCCCACAAGGTACTGTCTGAATTTGGCCAAAGCATGCATGATGGCCAACATCTCCTTGTCGTAAATCGAATACCCCCTCTCCACGGAGCTCAATTTCCGACTCTCGTAAGCAATGGGGTGCCTATCCTGCATAAGCACCGCTCCAACCCCCTCACCTAATGCATCACACTCTAGAACAAATGGCCGAGAAAAATCTGGTAATGCAAGGACGGGGCATGAACTCATCACCTCCTTGAGATGATCAAAAGTCTATTGTGCCGCTTCTGACCAAGCGAAAGCTCCCTTCTTGGTCAAATCTGTCAGTGGGGCAGTCAACCGTGAGAAATTCTTCACGAACCTTCTGTAATAGGTGCATAGTCCCAAGAATCCCCTCAAGTGTGTCAACGTCCTGGGTGGAGGCCAATCCAAAATTGCCTGTATCTTCTCTTTGTCCACCTTTACTCCCCCTCCACCAATCACATATCCCAGATATAACAACTCTGTCATGCCAAACTCACATTTAGAAGCTTTTGCATATAGCAAATTAGCTTCTAGTATTCCCAATATCTTGTCAAGGTGGCGGATATGGCTCTCCCAAGTCCTGCTGTAGACCAATATATCATCGAAGAAGACCAAAACAAACTTCCACAAATGGCGGTTGAACACGTGGTTCATGCAAGACTGGAATGTAGCTGGTGCATTAGATAGTCCGAATGGCATCACTAGAAACTCAAAATGTCCATAATGACATCTGAAAGCAGTCTTATGCACATCCTGTTCCCTAACCTTGATCTGATGATATCCAGATCGTAAATCTATTTTAGAAAAATAGATTGCTCCATGTAGCTCATCTAGTAGCTCATCAATACGCGGCACTGGATATTTGTTCTTGATTGTCCTCTTATTCAGTGCCCGATAGTCGATGCACATCCGCATGGTCCCATCCTTCTTTTTTACCAACACCACCGAGGAAGCGAAAGGACTAGAACTCGGCCTAATGTGCCCCATGTCAATAAGCTCATGGATGGTCCTCTCAATCTCATCCTTAAACCGTTTGGGGTGACGGTAAGGAGTAGTAACTACTGGTCTAGTGTCCTCGAGCTCAATCACATGCTCGAATCCCCTCTCTGGCGGTACACCCGGTGGTATGTCACTAAAAACTGCACTGTGCTTGTCCAATAGCCCCTGTATATCCACATGATACTCTGGTTGTCCATCCTCTGAGTTCTTGGTAGAAACCAAGCACTGTACTGCCCAATCCACCCCATTGTGTCTGTGAATCCTCTCGATCCTCTTTGCTGTAACGACCCTGGGTGCCTCTGAAGATAAACCCCTCAAGGTTACATTCTTCCCCTCGGACTTGAACTTGAGTTCCATCGTCTGAAAATTAGTCCGAAATTCTCCAAGAGAATGGAGCCACTGTACACCGAGCACAAGGTTGGTCTCTCCAATACCAACCACATAGAAGTCATCGGTGACTGTATGGTTACCCATGGTGATACTCAACTGCGGAACTCGCTGCATGCATCTCATGGACTCACCATTGGCTACCACCACATTAAAACCCTCAAAGTCTTCTGCCTGTAGTCCCCGCTTCTCTACCAAAGATGCATCAATGAAATTGTGGGTCGCCCCACTATCAATGAGTACTACCACTCTCTGACCCTGTAATGTTCCCCTAACTCTGAATGCCTTGTACCTCGGGGTACTTGACAAAGTAGCAATAGTCTCCTGGGGAAAAATCTCCTCCTCTTGTTCAACCCCTGCACTATCCAACGCCTCCTCATCTTCATCTTCTAACTCCTGATGGTACCGCTCTTCCTCGTTCTCGCTCTCCTCGAAGACCTCTATGAATTGGGCCCTTCCCTTTCCTCTACAATCATGTCCTGGAACCCATGGTGTGCGGCAATCGAAACATAGTTTCTTTCGCCTCAACTCCTCCCTGTCCTCTCTCGATACAAATGGTCTCCTTGTGGTCTCCTGCCTGGGTGGGGGCCCCTTGGGCTGTGAACCATCAGCTTTTGAAGGAAAACCCTTAGGCTGAATTCGAGGGGGAAACCTCGATTTTGGAGTGGACAACTCCAAATCACGTGCTCGCCTAATTGCCTCATGTAGGGAGGAAGGCTCAAATGCCTTCACAAATCCTGCTAAAGCGTTAGTCAATCCTGCCATGAAGAGTGAAGTCAACCTCACCTCTGAAACATCAGATACCATCACTGATAACCTCTGAAAATCTGCAATGTACTGATCTAGAGAACCTATCTGCCTCAAGTGGGTCAATTCCCTGAAGTGCCTATCTGGGTCCCTCTTGTCGAACCTGCTCATCAATCTCTGTGTAAAATCTGCATACGTAGTGATATGCATGTGCCCCTGTGTGACCAATCCATGATGCCACCAGTCGTGGGCATCTCCCTCGAGGTGTAGGATAGCAAACTTAATTGCATCTTCTTCGCGCATGGGATTCAAGTCGAAGTAAGTCTTCAACTTCTGGATCCAAGATTGGGCGGTACACTTCTTTGAGCCATCGAAGTGCGGAATAGAGATTTGTCCCAATCTCCTCTGAAACTCGGGTACCTGTGGTGGGTAATCTCTCCTGGGCCTGCTCCCGATCTTCATTTTGCAATATTCCTAAAATGGCATGTTGTCCCGGAAACCCTCACTCAATGTCTGGTACTTCTCCCAACAAGATTCCTCATCCACAATGTCTGCGGGCTGTCGTGTCAGCGAAACTTCCGGATCCTTCAAGAAAGAAGGCTCGTGGAGTCCCAAGGGCCTGGTAGAAGCATGAGGGGACCCTTGTCCCGAATGTCCACTCTCACCTCTATTACCATGATGTCCCATATTGCTGGCTTCTCCTCTCTCCGCATGAGCCTCAATCCTACCCTGTGCTAGCCTTTCAGTAAGCTGGCTCAAATAGAGGTTGGTAGTCTCCTGCTGCTTCACCATGTTGGTGAACAGTCGTTTCATCAGATCTACTCCCAACTCTTCACTGTCTCTGTCTCTGTCTCCCATCTTTCAACCCTAACAGGCTGGAGAACAATCGCTCTGATACCACTGAAATATCCCTTGCTGGGATCTTACAACAAAATAGACAAAACACAGAAATTTGCAGCAAATACTAAATCTGATTTTTTTTGCAGATTTTATGCAGAAAATTACAGCTAGGGCAGCGAACAAAAAAATATGGATAACTCCCAAAATAACCGTTCAAATCACTTGAAATTTTAAATGGAACTAGATAATAATATAAAGAACACAAGGGAAATATTTTTGGAATTTTTCAGTCAATATAACGCTGCCAGAAATTTACAGCGTGCCTAAAATAGCTGGAAAACTTCGAAAATTAATATCTTTCCGAATACAAGTGCAAAAATGATGAAACTTGGGAAATAACATATATAAATATGGAAGATGACTTTCCAACCTTCAGATCTGAAAACGGCCAGCTGAAAACCCTAGAAATTAGGGCTGCAATCTCCCAAACAAGTCGCCCCCCTTGGTAGATGGCCAAAACCCTTGTGAAATCCTCTGTAGATGATGCCAAACCCTTCCTCTATGGCTGCCGTAGGTCTGATCCGAAAACCAGCTGAAAATCTCCACAAAAACTCTCAAAAACCCTCAAACCCTAATTCTGAAATTCCTGAAAATACCTCTGTAAAAAAACAGCCCTGAAATCCACTCCAAATGACAAGCTAGGGTAGATCTTTCACTACCGAAGAATGCCCTGCTAGCTAGGGATGGATCTTTCACCACCGAAGCTAGGGTTCCCGTGGGATCTTACTCCACAAGCTAAATAGTTGCAAACAGCAGTTGCACATGAAAAGAAAATGAGTGTATGAATGAATGAATATCCTTTCACCCCCCCTTCTCCTTTTATAACCTTTTTCATGTCAAAGAAACCCTAAAACCCCCAAGGCGCACTTCCTCATAAAGAGGGCCCAATTAAAAATAACTTAAAGTTGCTTTTTCCCTTCCTAGGCGCCTAGGCCCATAAAGTGACCCCAATGAAGAAATATAACATTTAATGCCATACATATCCCCTCAAGTCGCCAAAAAGGTACTTTAAGTGGCCCCAATGATGAAACATAACATCTAGTCCCTTTTTAAAGTACTTTATGACCCTGTCAATAAAAAATAATAACAACTGGACTAGATGCCCATACCCAATAGCAAAAATAGTGTCTGTAACCCCTTGGGCATGACTAGGGTTAGGACACGCATTGGCCCTTAGGCCATGGGCAAGGGAAAGGGGACATTACATCCTCTAACCCGAAAAGGGAAAATGAAGGGACTGGAATGCTGACAATAACCTCAAGTTGTATAAAATGTTGTTTTGAACATTGTGCAAAAGGTTGTTGAATTCGAATATTGTCTGATATCTATCTCTCTAGCTTGCATGTTTCCTATTATGTGTTTTCCCATTTTATAGTTTAGTGTGCATAATTCTTAAAATGTGATGTTGGTTGAGTTTTAGTCTTACTCCGCACTGCTTGAAAGCATACAAATGGAATAATTCTGTGAAAATTCCTTAAGACTACAACCTAAACATATCTTGATAAGTGATCCTTAGGGACCGTTGCTAACAATGGTTTCATTCTCGGAACCTTAAAATGTTAAGATGGCTATTAGGACAAAGGGATATGGAGAGATGGCTAGAGGAGAAGATGAACCATTTTGCGGAAGATGAAATGCGGTTGTGACGGGAATATATACGAAATAGGATCAAACTAGAATACATGTATGGTGATATTCACGAGATCTTTTGGTGCGAACTTTTGGAAGCAAATAATTACATGGTTATCCAGGATTGGAATATTACTATAGTTTTAGAATCTGAGCCAAAGAAGAAGTATGTATGGACCATGAAGAAAAGGTAGAAAGCATTACACAAATTGGATACCAAGTGGAGAAGGGTTGTAGACTATGCGAGTTGCAAACTATAATTGATGGGTACGTAATTGAAATTATTGTGCAAAATTTTGGTTTTTTTAATTCTTCCAAAGAACTGTTTATTTGTGATTTGTGAGGAGAATTTGTTAAGTTGTTAATCTATATCTGGTAAAGATGTTGGTAGATAGAAAATCCCATAATGTCAATTCCTCGCGACATGGAATTGTAGGGCTAGGCGACCAAACGGATGTAATCCTAGAAGAGTGGAGATGAAAGGGAAAGGACCATAAATGAAAAGAACTACATAAAATGCTTTGAAAAGGATCAAGATGAAGAAAAGAAAAAATCTAGAGAAGGCCACATAGAGAGGTGAGACAATGCAATAAATGGGGTATTACTAATACTATGGTAGGGAAAGCTTAAGACAAGTATGCAAGTAAGAAGTAGAGATAAGTAGAGTGATCACAAGAAGGCAAGGAGTCCCCAGGATCCATAGATGAGGAATAGGATGAGGAAACTAGAAGCAACCGAGAGAAAATAGTAAGTGAGACATGGACCTTGATGAAAAAATAGAAGCAACCAAAGAAAATGAAGAGGGGGAGAAGAATAAGGAGATTGGAAATAATTATGGAGTGGGTTTAGGATGTAGTTGGGAACACACCCAGAGAGAGTCCACTTGGAAACCATCGATATTGCATATATGGGGAAGGAGCAGTTTATAGTTAAGGAGTCAATGCAGGATCCATACATGCGGGATAATAGAATAGTGATATCCCTCCTCTATAGATATATGTCTTTGGATCAAAATAGAAAATTAATTACTTGGGATTATTTGAGTGAAATAAAATAGATTGAAATTGTGTACAAGGGATTGAAGACACAACAAGGGAGATTGAAAGAAATGCAAGAGAAAGTTAAGTAGACCTTGGCTATATGCAAGATAAAATTGAATTCAATGCCAAACAACAATGTAGAAATAGAATATCCATGGAAGGCGACCAGAAGGTACTCTTGGTAGATGACCGCTACACATTCTGCATTTTCGTATTTACAAGATAGAACGAAGTGGAGGATTGTGAATGATACTAGTTCAATAAGCCTGAAATACAAAGTGAGTTTTCCTGAATATGTGGAATCTGGTACCATCTGCCTCTAGATTCAGATAGATTTGAAGTTGTGTAAATCTAGTTGTGTAAGTGTGAGTACGTATGCACAAGTAGTAACTTATCAGCCTATGCACAAACTAAACTAGAGACCTTGGTAATAATCAACTCACTGCAAGGAGGAATTAAACCAATTATAGGTGGCATAGATGGTGCATGTCGCTAGTCCTTTTGTGACACTACAATCATATGATCAATCTATCTTTCCCAGAGCACTATCTATGCTGACTTATGATATGAAGTAGGGATATAAAAGGGGTTAACTAATGAAATTACAAAAATAGGAATGATCTCGCAGGGTCCTTGTACGGGTTGAGCTCTAGATTTTTTATATACCATGAATTTGAGCTCATTGTCTTTGAAATATATTAAGGACGTGATAGTTCTAGAATTCAAAGTAAGTGCGTGTGTCAAACCATCCAGGTTTTAAAGTAGATTAAATAAAACCTGGGTGAATCAATTTTGGAGTATGATCTTCGGTTTTCAAATGTTATCAACTAAACTAACTTCAATTTTGACGATGTCAGCAAAGCTACTTGGTTTGTGGAGTAAAATCATGTTTGCCATTGTGCAAACGAAATTCATTTCAAAGGCGCAAACAATTGAGGTTGCAATAAGAGTTGAAAAGATTGAGGATTATGGGGATAACACAACAATGAATTCCAAGACAAAAGCTAAACTTGATGCAGTAATACAAACAATGGAAGAGATGTAAGAAGGGAAGAAGTCGTGCCTGAGCATTTGGTGCATAGTGTGAAGAAGGATACCACAAACAAGAGTGCTCTAGATCACACGAGAATAAGGCACCTATTCCTACAGATGGAACAGTAGAATATTATGAGATTTATAGAGTATGGGGTCATTCCACAGGGAAATGTCACCATATGCAACAATATGTGCGTTAACCATAGAGTGTGGCTTGTAGCTTCTTCAAGTCAACAATGCATGAATCCAAAGATTGTAGGGCCTTGATTAATTTAAAGGTGGAAGTCACTAGGAATGTGTTTGCACTACAAGCATAAGAGGCCCCTAAGCTGAACTCTCTGCGATTGGCCTCGAACTTGCATAAGATATGGAAATGGTTCTTGCATGTAGGTGGGCTCCTATGTCTCCTCAACACAATGCATAGTGGGTTCCACCATCTTCGCAATATGACCCAAGCTAGGCTTAACCATGTCCACAAAATATGTTGAGTTGGGCACCTCCTTCACCGTAGACCCAACCACAATCGAACACACCTCCACCTCTAGGGCCCTATGGAGGATATCAAAATTAGGCTCAAGGTTGGGGTGCTTTGCAAAGGCCATACAATGCACAACCAGGAGGTTACCAAGGTGCGTATCAACAAAGGAGGATAGGGCCTCGACCCTAAAGACAAATAGAGGTTTTCTATGTTTGCGGAGAACCAAATCACTTTGCGCAGAACTATCCATCTAATCTAGTGCAAGAAATGTACTAGGCGTATTGTAGGGTGGCGTGCAACATCATACGAAGGATTTGTTAGGACTAGCCTAAGTGCTTAATTCACCATGGGTGGATTAAATGAATAAATGTAATAGTTCAAATTGTCATTTTTAATTTGTATTTCGTTGTCTATGACTTATTTGTCATAATTCCTAGATTAGTGGTAGTTGTCCTATTGTTTGGATGTTGTTTCCCGAATGCATTCCTATAGGTGCAATTAGGGGCAGTTAGGGGCAATATGCTATTTCTGCATATTTTCCACTATCTAGGAGATATCTCATCCACCTTATGGGGATTTGCTAAGGTAGTTAAATTCCTATAAGAATTAATGCCATCTCTTGTGTTTGTAATCAATTTTTTATGATCAATAAAGTTCTCCTGTTTTTGTGTTAAGAGGATTGTCCCGCTTTAGACAAACAACAAAAAGAGAAACAATTGCGCAATGCCAAAATGGTGAATGTGGTGCCCATGGAAAGTGCAATTCTCCAAGCTGTCACTAAATTGCAGAGGAAAGAGCAAGGGTTGGGACCCTTGGAGATGCCTATTGAGCTCTAAATTAAGTGTGCGTAAGAGGATAGATACCCGGACCCCAGAAGGAAAAAGGAGCTGCTAGAAGAAGCAAAAGGGTTGCTGAGCAAGGAATCAGACCATTGGGGAAGCTGAAGTCCAGCTGTATGGGCAAGGAGTGCACATTCTGAAGTAAGAGGGAGTAGTAGCCACCCTTACTGACCTCAAAATAGCTTCTCAAAACAGTCAATGTATTGTGCAATGGTGACATTTCCCATAACATATCTAACTTACTCAAAACCCTCTTGAAAAGCGCAACTAGTGGAGTTACACATACTAACAAGCCAATTTGGTATGTTAAAACAAAGAAGCCATGGGACGTGGATATTCGGTTGAACACCATTTTAGGAGGATATGAAATAAGGGCTGCGGTGTTTGACTTTGGGGGTACTGTAAATGTGATGCCTAAATCAACTTGGGAAGCCATGGGTGCACTTGTTTTGGCGTATAGTCCAATGACATTAATCGTAGCTGATTATGGGAGAGTTAATCTGATTGGCCAATTAGAGGATGTACAAATCAGAGTTGGAGATTTCAGCTTACAAGGAGATTTTGAAGTTATTGATATGAAAACAAATGAGACTAATTGCTCAATGCTAATTGGCAAGAAATGGGCTTATGATGGGAATATGACAATCAACACAATTACTAATTAGATGAAAGCTTACATGAAGGATTTTATACTTGTCATACCCATGAATAAGAATTAACAAAATTCACATACCATTCCAAAAGAGCCAATATCTCTGTATACGTAGGACATAAAGAGCTGGTTTAAGGTTGACTACTAATCACGAGAAGAGTTTGCAGGCGTAAAAGGATAGGCAAATGCAGAAGGTAGGAGTGTGCTACGTTTGCTCAAGTTGTTGGAATTACCTAACGTTGTGCAGACCAAAAATCCCTTTATGGATGAAGATCCGAAATATGGCATCAGGTCCCCCGCCAAGCCTAAAATATGAAAGTCGTATGAATTTTCGCACACTTATCAATATTACATTAAACCAAATGGTGAAAGTTGTATTCCTTGGGAGTTAGCTCCATCAATTAGTGGAGATTTAGATGTGAACTTGAAACATTGGGTGCGCAGAGAGCATGAGATGAGGCCAACGAGGATGGTGCATGTAGAGGAGAGATAAATCCTGCAATATGATGAGAAAAGGAATATTGAATTACACACTAAAAGGGGTGGTAACAAGATGATGGACTATGCATAGAGACAAACACTTGGGATGGATAAAAGTAGTTGGAATGATGCGTGCAAGGTTTGCACTGCCTTCTAGGTTTTCTCTACCATGGAAATATAGATATCGAAGGAGTGGAATTCAAAGATCTAGAACAGTGCACAACAAGCAACAGTGCGGAAGGAGAGTGCGCAAAAAAGCAAACCATGGTGAATTCTTTTCTTAGAGTATGGGATAATAAGGAAGAAGGGACAAGGATGCTAAAAGACACTAGGGACAATTGTTAGGTCAATATTTATGATGAACCAACGCGGAAGCGAATGGAAGACATTGGACCTCTCGGTATTATTAAAATGGCAACCATAGGGGATTATTAGACGTAACAAGAGGTTTGAGATATTGCAATTACTAAGAGATTATGAAGACACGTATCCCACCAAGTTTAGTGAAATCAAGGGGAAAGACCAATCTTTGGCAGAAATGAGCATTTAATTAAAAGAGCGTGTGCAACTTGTGAAGAAGCACCCTTATAGACTCGATCCAAATATGAAAACTAAGGTCAAAGTAGAGCTTGAACACACAATAGAAGCCAATCTTATTTACCCCATAGAGTAATTTGATTGGGTAAGTCCAGTGTTGATGCAACAAAGTAAAATTGGAGAAATACACATTTGCGAAGATTACAGGGCATTGAATGATGCTTACGTAAATGATCCTTTTCCTACCCCATTCATAGGACCACAATTTTGAGAAGGCAAAATTTTGAACACAATTGCACTGTTTTATTGGATATCTGTAAGTAGGCCTACATAGGTTGAAAAACTGAAAGGGCGATCTATCAGGTTGTTTCCATAGAGTGAAAATCTGAAAGGACGGTTTGTTGGAAAGACTACTTAATTGAAAACCCGCAAGGGCATTTAAGTAGTACGTAGGGGATGAAAACCAGTAAATGGCGTTCCCTATGTCGACTGTAATCAAATTATTCAAATGCGCAAAGCAAAGAAGAACATGAGGCTGTAGAACGAAGACAAGACACTTCCTAGACTTTGAAATCATGTTTTGTCATGGGATGAGCAACTATTTAAATCCGGGAAAGCGTTAGAAGGTTATTGAGGCCTAAAAGCCGATTTGATGTATTTTGTATAAGCTGTGCAATATCTAATGTACATGCATAGTATAAATAGGACAAAATAGAAGATATGTAATGCTCCTTTAGGCTAGGAAGAGAATATGAAAAGCTCCTCTAGCCCAAAAACGGAAAAACTGATAGTTGATCTTGGTTGAAATTGGTTCATAATAGTAATAAAATTCCGTTATTGTGTGATATCTATCTTTCTAGCTTACATGTTTCTTGTTTTGTGTTTTCTCATTTTATAGTGAAGTGCGCAATTCCTAAAATGTGATGTTGGCTGAATTCTAGTCTTATTGCGCACTGTTTGAAGGTCTGCAAATGGATTAATTTTGCGAAAATCCTTAAACTACAAATTGGCATGTCTTTATGAGTGATTCCAGGGACTCTTGCTAACATACTGCACATATGATAAGAAGTTCTATGCTCTTGTTCAAGCTGTTAAAAAATGGAAGCATTTTCAAATGGAAAAAGAAATTGTTATTCGTACAAATCATCAACCCCTTAAATATTTGCAAGCCCAATCAAAATTGTAGTAAGTACGTCATTTTAAATGGATCAGTTTCTTGTAACAATTTTATTTGGTTATCAACTACAAAGTGATGAGATTAACAAGTTGGATGATATGTTGTCTAGACCTCCCTTGAATTTAGATTTGGGCACTATAAATCCACTTGAGCCATTTGTGGAAGAGGCATATGTTGAAGAACATGAGCATCATACAAATGTTGGGTAAGCTTTTCAGCAAGCAAAGAACACAAAAATAGGGTCCGAGTCCAAGGAGACCCACAACCTCCAAGATTGATTGCTCAAGTTGGGTAAGCTTTGTGTGCATAAGGAAGGAAGGACTGAGCTAATGAAAGAGGCCCATGCTTCAAAACTTGCAGGTCATTTTGGTGTTACAAAGATAATAACAGATTTGCAAAGTTACGCTGCTTGTCCAAACATGCAAGTTGATGTTGCAAAATTCATAAGGGGATGTGTTATGTAACACAAGCAAGCTTAGCACTTGAAAGTTGGGTTTATATATGTCACTATTGGTTTCTTCTAGGCCATGTGAAAGCCTTTAGCAAAGGGGATGATCACTTGTTTGTGGTTGTAGACTGCTTTAGCAAAATGCGCGTCCATGTTCCATGCAAGAAAACTCTTAAGGGCAATGTCGCAGCTGAATTATTTTTCACTAATGTTTGAATTTATTGTGGCTTGCAAAATTCTATCATCTCAGATAGGGATTTTAGATTTTTGGACAAATTTTGGATCACATTGTGGGAGAAGATGGACACTATATTGAAAAAATCCACAACTTTCATCCACAAACTAATGGGCAGACAAAGGTGGTCGATAGGAAAATGATGTAGCTCTTGAGGGGGTATAATAGGAAGCATCCCAAGACTTGGAATGAAAATTTTACATATATTCAGCATGCTTATAAGAAAGCAATTCATTTTTCTACTAATAAATCTCCTTCGGAGACATGTTTTGGTCACCTACCACCGAGTTTGTTTGATGTTAGGAAAGCCACATAGGGAACATGAAAAGGTGGAAAATTAATTGAGAAGACATGGCAAATACACCTCCAAGTATACAACAGGTTAAGAGAGTTTCAAGCAAAGTACAAAGCAAGGGGTAACCTTTGAGGTCTGTCGTATCAGCGAAACCTACAATGGCAGCCAAGGTGATGGTGGTGGAGTGCAATAGTGTGAGAGGTCAATAAAAATTGCTGACCGTAAATTTGGCCCCCATTTGACCGTTATAGAGCAGTTTTTCTTTTTATTTGGGGAATGAAACCGAAAAATCGCAATATCTTAGGCATACAGTGGAGTTTGAAGCCAATTTTGTTCCTTGGAAATATGTTTGTGAGCCCAACATAGGGTGGAGTTAGATTGAGGCCCTTTATCACCAATCAATGGACAATTTACAAAGAAGGTGATGGATTTGTTAATCAATGTGGAACCCTTCAATAGGTGAAACTATGTGACAAATCCAAGATAGGCTTCTCAAGATTGATATCTGTTGGTGTTTATCAGGTAGATCTATTTAAGATATCTGTACTAGTTACGGATCACATATAAGTCGAGGATGCCACTTAATTATTCTCGCTATGAAGTAAAAATTAAAAAAAAAAAAAACTAGGAAGGCCTACTTGCTTTACATGTCCTCAAACATTGAAGTGTGAATTGCAATATTTTGTAATAAGTATCTATAAATAATCTATAACAGAAAAGAATGTAAATATATGTTGAATCAAACCCTATATAAGGGTTGTTTTGCAGTCTACAAGACAACAAAATGTGTTCAGTATATGTTGCAAAGAGTTTTTCAGTGGAGTTTTCATGGTAGACACATTTATGGAAGCTTATCTACGGATAAATTTGAAAAGGTCAACATTTTAATATTTTAATGTAAATACTGATACTATAAAATGGTAACTCGAGATTGCTAGTGCTTGTACTTCATGGACTTCTGGCTATGTGGATTGCATGGTTGAACTTCCTTCGAGCCAAGTTTAATGTATAGGCAGTAGGTAGACTTTTGTGCAGGCTAAATTATGAAGTGTGTGTATACTCTATATTCATCATTTTTTCCAACCAACCCATACAGTCAATAGTCATACGTGTATCTTTGATCCTGCCAATTCACAAAAGTTCAGGCCTGAAATATAATGTAACAAAAACATCTAAGGTTGGCCATTTTGCACATATCCTACATATATGACTAAATTATGTAAATAAATCATTCATCGATGAGATTAGGATGTTAACAAAAATTAAAAACATTTTGCCTTTACATAAATTAATTAATAATAAAATAAAAAACAACGGCTTACTAATTATTACTTTAATTTTTTTTAAGTTATGTCATCCTAATTTGTTTTTGATCACCAAGATCACCCTAACGACGTGAGGTGAGAGCATACACAAAGTTAGGAAGTTAAAAAAATAAAAACATTTTGCCTTTACATGAAATTTAATAAATAAAATAAAAATAACAATGACTTGCTAATTATTAATTTAAACTTTTCTAAGTGATGTCATCCTAATCTGTTTTTGATCACCAAGATCACTATAAAGGCGCGAGGTGAGATCATACATAGAGTTAGGATGTTAAAAAAAATAAAAAACATTTTGCCTCTACATAAAGCAAATGATAAATGCTAAAATATTAATATTAACATTGAACAATGCCTTTAAAAATTAAAAATAACAATATTTACTAATTATTAATTTAAAAATTTCTAACCGTGCCATCCTAATCTGTTTTTGATCACCAAGATCACAATGTCTGTTTCCAATTGTGACGTCTTCTCCTTTGAATGAACAATAAAACAAGGTCTTCCTCTAAGCAATTGCTTCCTCTAAACAAACTTGAACTCCTTGCAAGCAATGGCTGCCCTCAATCTCGTCTTCCTTGCAATGGTTGCTTCCATACAAATTCTCCTTTCAATGTTTGCCTCCTTTTCAATTGCTCTTTGGCTCTTTTGCTCATACACTTGTAAAACCAACAATGAATTGTTTGTGTGATTTCAAATGAATGGTTGAGTGCTTTTTATAGCTTTTTGAGGAGTTTAGGATTTAATATTTTATTAGTTTAAATTTTAGGGTTCGGTTTTTGGTCATTGACCAAGTCAATTTTTTTTTTTGCCCCCCCACCGTCTAAACCTACGGAAATGTCTTGGGTACGTCAAAACGTACTTGGGACATACTCGGATGTATCAGGATCGTACCCGGTACGTATTCAACAGGGTATGGGAGGGGGGTCAACATACCTTGGTAACATAGCTTGGGTGCAATTATTCACAAATTGTCATAGCTCTGGGTTTGGGTGAGAAACTTTTCAGCACTCTAGATGAACCTTTCAAAGAATAACTGTATATTATCTATGCAGTTTTTGAATAGCAAGATTTTTCGTTTCTGTAAATTAGGATAATATAAAGTGTGAAAACATACAAAAATACAAGGAGACCTTGTTATTTTAAAGCAGAAATATAGATTCCAGTGCTATTTTAGTGTTCTTGAGCCATTGCCTAGTATGCTTTGAACTCATAGAGCAATTCATGTGCCATACTTATTTAAATTTTCAGTTTTCTCAACTTGTGCAGCTAGTAATATTGTATGTAATTGCACCCTTTTGTGGGATCATATTCTAATATGTAGTAGATATGAGAATATTTTGATGGATTTTTAGTTGGTTAGAGGAACATTGGTATAATATCTTTGTTTCAAAAATCGCGAGTTATCGGCAATAAATCGTTTGCCATCATGAAAACGATTAAACTTCTGAAAAATCGTGATTTTTGTTATCCCGATAAATCGGTGATTAATTGCGATAAAATACCTTGCAAAATCGTTGAAAATCGTGGTCAAACTCGTTAAAAAATCGTGGGGAAAATCGCGGCCTAGGGTTATGGTGTCCCTAGATTTCATCCTGAATTTGTGACTACCCTATCCGAAAAATTTCGTACTTTAAAAATAATGGGTCGTTTTGTGTTTTTATTGCCTGAAAGTTCTTGTATTGCATCAAGATATTCTCAAAGAGCCATATTAGCCATTTTCGCCAAATACCCAGATGCCCAAAATTGTTATATTCTGTCGTCGGGATTTGTCTGCGGGAAATTTGTATTTAATTATTTTGAGCTCCGTTTGAGGCAATTTGAGTTTGAGGCAATTTGCGCTCCGTTTTAACCTTGTTGTGATCGAACATATCATTATTCCTATATACCAGAAGGGTTTTAACTAAAAATAAGTTTTGGGCTTTATTTGTGACTTTTGGCAATTTTTTGTGTTTTTGTGTTTTCTTGTTTTGTTTTCTGTGAAATTTCTCTAGATCAATTCCTTTGCCGGGTTAGCCCCATTCTTGGCCTGGAGTTTTCGGAGATCACATACGCACATTGTGCCAGAAGGAAGTCACCATCGGAGGTCTGGTTCTCTGGGAAAAGGCGAAGTCGTGCACTAAAAAGCCCCTGCGGGGTTGGACGCATTTTTGGAAAACAAACGATTTAAGTGGATCATGGGAAAAATAGAAGCAGCAGGCAGGTGGGATTTTATTGCCTGCTTTGCAGGGTACTTTTTCCCATGATGGAAAAGTCATTTAAGTTGCTGTGGGAAAATTAGAGGCAAGTTGCAGGTAGGCGGGAATTTATTGCTTGCCTTGCAGGGTAAAAATTCCCATGGTGAAATAAAAGAAAAGTGACTTAAGTGAAATCATGGGATTTTATTGCCTGCCATGCAGGGTAAATAATCCCATTGTCAAAGTCAAATCACTTAAGTGGATCATGGGATTTCCGGGGCTGCCTTGCAGGGTAAAGAATCCCATTGTCATAAATTCTTAAAAATAGAATTCTATTATGCTAAAAAGTGTGACCCCTTTAGGGAGAACATGGCAGCCTTTAAGGTGATTAAATTAATTATTTCTTCCTCTAATTTTGGCGCCTAAACATGGAGAAAAGTCAACAAAGCAAAGGGGAGTAAAAGAGATTAAAATAGATTGATTAAATCAATTAAATCTAATTTATTTAAAGGTTGCCCCCTTCATGAAGAAAAGTGCGCCCCTTTTGGGAAGGATTTAATGCTTTTTGAAGTATTAAATGATTAAATAAATTCCTATTTTCAGTGGCTATGGTCAAAGCACACTGTGAAGCTTAAGTGAAGTGAAGAGTGGATGATTAAATTGAATTAATTTAATTTATTGGATGGCTGTCCTTAAACATGCTATTTTAGCACACCAGTTAAAGAGAAGAGCATGATTTTTAATTAATTGATTGCCAGGAATAGGAAGAACAATTATTAATTATAGAATTATGAGGGTTATATAAGCATGGGCTGCCATAAGGGTGAATTAATTAATTCACAGGTGAAGAAGTGCAGCCCAGAGGAAAAGTGCCCCCCATTTTGAAGAGGATTTTGCTCAAAAGAAGATCAAATCAAGGCTAAAAGCTTCCAATTTTGGCGCATGCATTGAAGGAGGTTGATTTGTGTTTGCATAATTGTTTGCATAAGTGATACAGGGGCTTAGGTGAAGTTGGAAAAATTCATGCTCTCTTTGCATGCAAATAAAACATCAATTTTTGGGGCAGCATGTTTGAAAAGTGCAGATTTTTATGATTAAAATTCACTGTTCATGTTCCGGTCGCCATCTTTGTCTGAATTACTTGCAGGAATTCATTATAGGTGCTTTACAAAAGAAAATGAGCTTTAATCAATGTCCAATACATTGCATATATCCTCCAAATCTGAAGAATTATTCAGATCTGCACCAATTTTGGAGAAATCCGGCCAAATAAGAAGAAAGAGAATTATTCAGACAAAGATAGACAAAGCCATGGCAAAGAGGGATGAAAAAGAAAGCACAACAGAGTCATGCATCACTTCCAAATTTGCAGACATAAGAGACACAGATTTAGGTCCGGAACCTCTTTCCGAATTGATTGATAGATCCAGAGCTGGAAGGACTTCACTCATGTGTGCAATTAAAAGTAGTAGAATTATTCGAGCTAGAGCCTTTCCATACACAACCTAGTTGCCAGAGTTTGTTAGGGAGTGTGCTAGATCTAACCATCCTTCATCTAGATCAGTGCGAGACGCTACGGGAAAAACAATAATTCGGCTGGACGCAGAGTTCATCAATTATTGTTTGAAGATTCCGGTGCGAAAAGTGGTGACTTCCATTAGCATTCAGGATGCCGGCAGCAGGTGGGAGAAGCATAGAGTTGACTGCGTGAACATAATGAACAACAGATACATGAAGAAGCCCAGATCTCCTTCTAAGTTCCCAAGAACTCTTCCACGGTCCAATTTGGTGCAGGAGGTAGATGATATTGTCAAATTGCTATGCAGGATTAATGGCGAGGCGAATACTCACACTTTCCGTACATGGATGTATGCTTTCATCAGGACCATTGAAGTCAACAAGGTTGATACCATAATCAATTAGTCAGAAATTATTAGCGACAACATTGGTGAGCAGCTCCGGAACGTGAAGCGTACTTTCAGCTTTAAAATGACTTCCTACTTGGTGTATGCTGCAGCTTCACAAGGCGTCTTCACCAAGCTGGATAGATGTGGCGTTCTTTCTAAGGACCCCATTTTCGAGTGCTACCCACAGCTTACTGTACCTGCGTGCGAGAAAGATTTCAAAGTGGTCAATGATGAATTCTTCTACGAATTCATTTGCAGGCTAGACAAGGACCTAAAGGCCAACAGGGTGAGCAGGGAAGCGTGGGAAGTTGTATCCAAAATTGGCAGTCTATTCATTCAGTTTGCAGATTTCACATACCTCAGGGTTACTGGCTTTTCTGGAGAACCGGTTAAGCTGCCCAGATATCCGAATGATAGATTGATCACCATGGAGCTGAGCAGACAACTTGTGGAGTTACACGACCTTCAGTCGAAGCGGCACAAGTCTACAGGCTTCTTCCCAATCACTGTGGGACATTATAGCTGCCGGAGCATTCATAGAGCTCGAGGGATGGAGACGCAGATGTTATCCGAGTATGAGCAAGAGTTCTTCCTGGCACGGTTGAACTTCGATCCATTTGGAGTAGCCAAGAAGACGATCTCCTAGGAGTACGCACATGTGCCTTCATTAGAAGATTTCTGGATGAAGTGCAAAAGTGAGTACGAGGTTAGAAAGAGGGATTTCAGCAGGCTATTAGCAAAGCAAGTGCTCGACTTCGGACTAGCGCGAATACCTGCGGATCTTAAAGATGATGGGAATGTGTTACTTGACACTTATCATCAAATGGGAGGAGATAGAGCCGTACTTCAGGATAACGTAGGGGGCTGCCATACAATTGAAGAAAGGTCTGGCGTTGTTTTGGTGAATACTTCAAATTGGTTGCTGACGAAAGGATATTGCCTTGATGAAACATTGATGAATCAAATCACGGGCAACTTCGGCGCAGGTGATTCCCTCAAGAGGAAGCACGGAGGAGAAAGCAGCAGAAGGGCCGAGAAGTTGAAAGTACACAGAAGATCTCAATCAAAGGAGAAGATCACTTCCACGGCCATGACTTTAGTTCCGGCTTCTCTAGCATGTACTACTTCACCAACTGTTGCACCTCAGCAGGATACTTGCATGCCTCCACTGAATCCGGCGACATTCATCTTCTCTCCTCAGCCACTCCGTTCAGCACCTGTTCTAGAAGAGACGTTGAAGCTGCAGATGGTAGAGTTTGAAAGAGCTTTGTCCTTGGATGATTCAGAAGATGTCAGCCATAACACTGTAGCACTTTCTGATGGAGAGGAAACAAAGCGGGAGATAGTAGTGCACTCAACGACTTCTCATTCTCCGAGAAGTAACTTCTCAGAATGGTTGGCTTCGCAGTTGGTTTCGGAAGCGAGAGTGGAGATGAACTTGGAAGAACACGACTTGCAGCTACTCCAGAGCCTAGGCGGGAAAGATAGAAGACCTAAAGTTGCCAAGGTAACTTCAAGGTTGATCATCGAGGAGTCGGGGCAGAAGTTTGCTGAGATGTCAGTTCCGGCGGAAGGAAAGGAGGATGAGCTCACGACAGAAGATGTAACAGTAACCAAAGTACCCCTCAGTCAAGCCACCACAGAAGGATTGAAGCAGGATACATAGACATTGATAGATGCTCTATTCCTTAGGCTTGACAGAGAAAAAACAGAGAAAGACGAACTTCAAAAGCAGGTATCTCAGTTGTGCGAGATCATAGCCAAGGTTGTTAAACCTTCCACTCAGCCCATTTCAAAGCAGGTGAGTGATCATCTTATGCAGGAGATGGAAGATGTAAGCAATCAGGTGAAAGCTATTGACGAATGGAAGAATCTGATTATTTGTCAAGCTTCTGTACAACTTGGAGAGGTGCCAGCCCGCCTGAAGGTTATGAATGATGCAGCAAATCAGCTGAAGCAACTGGTGACGAGCATAGTAGATATGAACACAGTTGCTGAAAGTAACCTGAGTACTTTGGCTGAGATCAACAAGCTGCCGGGAGATGTATTGGTTGCAGAGCAGATTGTACTGTATGGATCAGTTGAGAAGGGGAAGCAATTGGAGTTTGCAGTCTC
The DNA here is from genome assembly GCA_019776745.2 of Taxus chinensis. NCBI lineage: Eukaryota > Viridiplantae > Streptophyta > Pinopsida > Cupressales > Taxaceae > Taxus > Taxus chinensis. Next base: position 851,950,009 of record CM034150.1, read on the forward strand.
TTTCCGTTTGGAGATTTGCAGAGTTTTGCTGAAGAGGATGCAGGCACTTGAGAGTAGGACATCATCCTTACCAGACAGTATCATTTCTTTCATTGAGGAGGACGTGGTCGGAAATGTTACTTCATACGCGTGGATCGTTCCTAGCAGAGTACCTAATTCCCTGGAAGGGTCTCTTCTGATGGTACAAAAGAGAATTGACAGAGCTACTAAGCCTTTCACGATGAAGTCCATTAGCAGACTGGTGGCACTGTAGGCGGATATTGCAAGGTTTGGGCCAAGCTTGGAAGATGTGGAAGCATGCATCAAGGTGTTGAATGAAGGATTGCTGCAGTTCATGACAGAGAAGGAAGCAGTGGCTAAAATAGACGGGAAGATGCTGAATCACATGTTCGACAAGTATATCCAATATCAGAACAAAAAGAAGACATAAATGTTACAGTTGGCTTGACTTCTTCTATTCTTTCTTCTTCTATTTTCCACATTCCCGGATGAAATTGTAAGACTTCAAAGTTATTGGTTTTGAAACCATTATTTAAAGTCATGTGGAACAATTCTATTAGTTAAGTGATACATGTGTCACTTAAGGAGAAGTTAGTGGAGGATGATTGCCAAATGTCATCTTTACTTGTTTGTGTTTCAGTTCAGTTAGATTTCCCATTTGTACTTTCCCTCCTACATTCTATAAGTAGGAGAAGAACCTTCGGGTTAAGGATCAGAATTTGTAAGCAACATCCTTGTGTTCCAGACTTTGTGCTAAAACCCTTGAGAGCCACTTGAAGCAAAGGAATATACATGAGCAAATTTCCGGAGAACTTTGTGTCACGGTGTATCGTGTTTCTTGTTTTTTATCTTAAATCTCTTAATAGACTGTGTTATTTCAGATCTAGATCTAGAGCTACCTTTGCTTAGAATTCTGTGTTTATATTTATTGGTTTCTTCTATGTGCATGCAATCAACTCTGCTATCTATTGATTGAGATGCACATCTTCCCCATTTCTTCTCTGTGTTTACATAATTCCCTTCTTCTATAAATATTTCCTTTCTTAAACAACTGCTTACTTGCTGCAGAGCTGTTCAGTTATGGTTCATGAACTGAGTAGTTAAAGTAAAACCCCATTTAGATATTAGCATACTTAAATTGACAAATCTGACACAGGAGCCTCACCGGTAAATGAGGGAGATTTATCTCATGACTGCGTAGGTTTTGTGCTATGTAGAAAATCTAGCCAACTGGTTAAATACGAAAATAGACCAAATCGATTTGTTTTTTCTACTGTTTTCTCTTTGCACGACTCGTTTTTGCTACTTAAACTTGCATTTACTCCATTCGAGGGCATTCGACATGGGTAGGAGTTCACGCAAGTTCAGTTCGTGGCCAATTTTCCAACAGTTTGTGGCCATTTCGTGGTCAGTTCGTGCCCTAGCAGGGATTAATATAGTAATACTAAAAATACAGTAATAAGTTACAGTAAAAATACAAATAATATTTATTATTAATACAGTAATAATATAATACAGTAAAAATACAATAATATTAATACAGTAATACAGTAATAATACAGTAATACAGTAATTAATATAGTAATATTAATATTAATAGTAAGTATTTTTTTTTTCAATATTAATATTAATATTAGTATTAGTGTTAATATTAATTAGTAATAAGTATTAATATTAAGTATTAATATTAATCGAAAATATGCATATGGGCCTATGGCATTCTATAGAGTCACTTCTTGCATCATTTAACATTAATTTTACATTTAATTTAAGTATATTTTATGAATTTAAATGTTTTTAAAAGTAGCGATGAAGTTGCCGATTAATGCCAATTTTTTGCCGATTCCCGATTTTCAATTCAAAATTTGGCCTGCCGATTAATCCTGATTTACGATTTTTTGAACTATGTAATATATAGTTACCTAAGTCTCAGGGATGGGGGGACAGGGGTGCGAAGGGATGGGTTTCCGGGACGCCAAAAAAATTCCTAAATTTTGGGGACATCTATTAAAATAATATATAAAAATTAATATTTCAATATTTTTAACTTTTTCAATGACATTTAGGGATTTAAACTGTATTCAACGTATTTTAGGTACTTTCCAGATTATAATTGAATGCTCTTGGTAAAAATAACAGCCCTCTAAGAGTAAAAAACATCAGAAAACTCTTGAAAGATTTTAGAAAAATTGGGGATGTCCCCTCCAAGTCCCCGAAACGTTCAGGACGTCACCAAAATCTAGGGGACGCGTCCCCACATAACACTGGTATAGTACATGAGATTTTGTCAGGTCAGTCGTTATTTATCTGGTCAATGTGAAGGCAGAGGCTCAGGAAAAGTAATATCTAACCCTGCTTTCTCTGTCAACATAGAGTCTTTTTTTCATGTTAATGCCAATTATTATGTTAACATCTCTCAAACTTTGTGAGTGAAGTTTTCAATGCAATCAGAAGTGATACATCAAGAATCAGGACACCATAAGCATGGCACAAACGAACCCAATGTATGAAGGTGATGATGTTAGTAATAAAATATACAGTGCATTTTGCAGGGTGTATCTAGCCATGTTGGTTTTGCTGTATCACTTTTACTCATTATACTATAATCCATGAGTAAGAAATTTTCCATGATTGACGCCATTAATATGATATCTTAATTGATATGTTGACCACCCTACAATTTGTCTTGGGGGTCATCAAAAAGGAACAACAAGAATCTTGTTCCTGCCAGAGTTCAAAGTCCCTTCATCCGTTTAACTTTATGCAGCAGTCTGTGAGCTATGGCCACCAGCTACTTTGGATCTTCGTTATCCCACACTATTTGTAAATGAAAGACAAGAGATGGGAATAGCTATTCACTACATAATACAATTAGACAATATTTGACAACGCTTCACTTTATTGTTAGAACAATTATTACATATGAATGTCCCTCTAACAGAAACACAATGCATGAATAAGTTTATCAATTATTTAATAATTAATTTTTATCATTCATCAATCAATTAAAACTAGTTTGCAATTTATTAATAAGATTATGATTTGAATATTATTTTTTGTCATTTAATTTTTTCCTATGTTCAAGTACTTGATATTGTAGCTCTTGTAAGTTGGCTTTCTTTAAATAAACCCCGAGTCTGCAAGCTGTTCTCATTCTATTCTCATCTTGATGATGGATCATGGAGTGTGATCTAAAACGTGGATCAAAAATTCACTCACACAGTCTTTCCAGAAGCATTTTTCTAATCATATGGACTGGAAATACTCTCTCTTGGAATCCCAATTTATTTACGATTCTCTAGTTCAGGTCTTATACTGATTTTTCATTAGTTTTTCATTTCTATTTACAATAATTATGCGATACAGAAGTTGGTTAGCAACAATTGGAAACAAAATACCACCCTCTTGGTTCGCTTCTTGTTATTCTTCTGATTTTGGACCATAATAGTCTGATTTTATGTTCCATGGCACGCCAATTGTTTGAATTGCACTCTAGCTGCCCTTCTTGATCTTATTCTGATGGTTTGGGCCACGATAGTCTGATTTTATGATCCATAGCACAGCAATTGCCAAGTTTACACTCTAGTTGTGCAAGCGATAACTTTTTTGTTTCTCTTTAATGTATGTCAATCATTTAGTATCTACTACTTTGGTTGTAGCTTAAAAAATTTTGATCAATGAGTAGGAAAATTGCATATCCATTGTGTTTTTCATTTGGAGAAAAAGTATATAGTTATAACAGTTACACTCTCCGTTTTTGCAGAAACTAGTCTAATACAGCAATGGACTTCCAAGCACATATGTAATTGAAATATATTCCATCTGCTTCTACTCTTAACACAACTTTTCTACTCGCAAAATTGAAAATTCTATTAAAGAACTGGGATTAAAGAAATCGTATGTAATAAGTTTGTTCAAGTTCTTGTAATCATTGTCTGTACTGTCTTCCATATTTGCTTTTTCATTACAGACTTTCTGTTTAGGCTTATCCCAGAATTCTTCTATATGTTGGACAAGCATTACCTTGAGAAAGTTGGAAAACAAGAAAGTATATGAATGTGCAAAAATGACCAAAGAAGGTCATTTGGACATGAAAGTACAAGAAGTTACAACAGCAAGAAAGAGCGTCGAGAAAACTGTGACAGCTGAAAAAGTATCTAACACTGAAACAATTGAAAAGGATAACCAGGGGGGGTGAACCCAAACTGGGTAAAACCTAGACAAGTTTAAATGACAAGATTACAGATGCAAGATGTCAGTTTTTTGGGTAAAATTGGTTTAATAAATATTATTTTGTTCTTCTAATGGGACATTGTAATCAGGAATATTATTGATGCGAGTTTTGAATGCCATTCTTTCTTTGTCTAGTGGATTTACTTTTTTCAGCCAGGATGTTGAATCCAGCTTCTAAAAACCTCTCTCTAATGTTGCAGGGAAAACATAATATTCCAGTTAATCGGCAACGTCTTACTTTTGCTAGCAATCACTGTCCATATCCGGGGATTAATTTATTCAGCTGGAGTTGCGCTATCAAAGATCAAAGTGCGAACGGACCTGTTGCAGGGGACTTTGTATCATGTTTGCAGTCCTGGCAAGCTATTTTGCGATCAGAGAAACGCAATATTGCAAGGCTGCTTGACCCTGAGGTCTTGTCTTGATTACAACCTTTTGTGTTTTACATACTCTGGTTTCATTAGTATTCTATTTTTCTTATATGTTAGGTATTTTTTTTTAGAATTTTAAATCGTTTTTGTGGAATGCACAGTTTGATTCATCTTCCATATGAGTTTATTCTCCTCGGGGGTCCTGTGTTTGTAATGGCATTCTTTATATTTATTTAACTTGTGAAATGCTTTTAAGTTTTAGCTGATAGCTTCTTCTCTTATTAATTTATACTGTTGTTTAAATCTTTGAGCTGACTAATTACTCGTTTGGTTGTCTAAAGCTTGAAACAAACTCAGTCTGACAATTGTATGATCGCCATTTTACTGAGTTTTGTTAGTTTCTATGCTTAAGTTCTTGTATTCTTTTCTTGGGCCAAATGTGTTGTAAGGTTGGAATCTCTCAAGTCAGCAATGACAGATGAATGACTGAATTCTAATCCTGGGTTATATTAGATGTTTATCTGAGTTTTTATGACAGCAATTTTTTCCCAGATTTTGGGGACAATGGGGGGATGGCTAACAATTTGTATGCATGCATGAGTGTGTGTGCATGTATAATAAAAATATACTAATTTATAGCTTTTCAGCTACATAATTAAACGTCATAAACATTCTAAAGAGGTGAAATAACTTTTGATGTTACTGAACATTAAAAAACTCTGGCTATTGAAATTGAAAACTGAGATTGCCAAATATGAACCGGATATTGCACATATGCATATCAGATTGTTCTATTATCAATGATGATGAAAATGACTAACTCCACACTTAACAATAACTGTCAACTTCAAGAGTCTCATATGACAATGAAAATCAAAATATAACAATCATGTTTCATTATTTGAGCTATTCCAAGATGCTTAGCTGCAAGTGTGGAGTGACGAGCTCAATAATCAGTGTCCTCATCAGATGCGTATCTCATTAGCACTGCTCCCTCTTATTAAAACTTAGATATCTGTTATTTTTTTATGAACTGACTGATGCTGGAGATGTCTCCAAACTTGCTCAATAATCAGAGATTTCGTCAGATGCATATCCCCTGAGCCCCGCACCCGCTTTTTAATTTTAGAAGTCATTTTTTGAATGAACTGAGTGAGATTGGGGCTAACCCCAACCAACTGGGAATGTTAGAATGTCACCATCTGGTTGTGGATGCCCCCCCAAATCCACAAAATGTCTGAAATTTCCCTGGGATGTAGGGAAAACTTGCAGTAAAAGGGGACATGGAGTGGATTCGTCCCTATTCCTGCATCCCTAAAGCATTAGGGGACAGCTCCTGTGCCTCCAGAGGGCAGGGAGCATTGCTTTGTGCCGATGTCTTCAACTGATGTTTTGATGTGAAGGTTTTGACTTTTTTTTTGAACCTTGGTCCTTTATAAATTTATAATCTTTTTTTGCAATAAAAGGGAAGGGATATGCCGTGATGGTTCGATATTAAGCTGCCTTAATCGGGTTATAATCCATCATAAGTGGTATTGGAGCTTTAATTGTAGTGTATTTATGCAGTTGACTAAAAAGTTAAGCAGGTTGAGGGGGAGCATGGAGCGTTTCTTTGTGTTAACATCTTGGATTCATTCCTTAATGTCAAAGTTTTGAAATTATTTGTTTTGATCTTTGTCCTTCGTAGATTTCTATCTTACAATTTAACTATATGGCGATTGTAAATCTTCCATAAAGGGAAATTGGTCTCTTGTTCTTGATAATGTACATGAGCATTTATGCAGTTTGCATTTTTAATATTTGAAGTACGTCCAAAGTATTACCTGAAAAGTAAATTGGTCACCTTAATATGTGAAATCTCAGCCCTAGAATGAAACAAAATTACTACCTATGGAGTGATTCCGGGATACTATTGATTGTGATGTCACTCCCCAATGGAGTGGAATAGACAAGTACAACACATCCACTCTCACTGCCAGTGTATTTTCGTTAGTTGGCCAATTTTTGACAAATTTTCCAAATTTTTGATTTGCCAACAAGGAATTTTTTTTTTTTTTTGGCCAAAATATCATATAAAATGTACATAAAGATGTTATATTTGCCAAAATGTTCATGTATGAGTAGTAAATCCTATGTTTTACCTTAGAATTTGCCAGCCATATATATATTTCATATTTAGTGTTTTTTGATTTAAAATTTTTTGCTTACAATTAGATACTTTAAAAAGATCTCATTCCTAAATTTTTTCCCTACTGATAACACTTGGGGTGGGTCAAGGAGGGGCATTCCATGTTCATGCCTCACAAATGTTCTATTACATTTTTCCATGATATATAGACCATAATTACCAAGTTCAGTTAGAGCTTGTCCAGATCTGGTCCGAGCCGACTTTTTCGAGGCATTCAAATGCATTTGATTCGGTTTCCCAGTTCAATACAAACCCCTAAAATGAAACCTTAAAATTTTAAAGTGTTAACCCTAATTATACATGCTTATAAAAGCAATAAGAGACAATAGAATGAATAAAAGAAAGAGGCAGAGGTATTTGAGCAAGTCAACAAAGAAATTCGAGGCATTCATAGGAGATAGAGAGTTGAAGGCAAGGCAAAGTTTAAACTTCGAAGGCATGAGCCAGAGTTTGAAGGAGTTTAAAGCAAAATTCCTCTCGCATTCATCAGCTTAGGCAAGTACTTGTAACTGTCATCAACTTGGCAGTAGTGCATTCATTAGCTTGGTAACGGTACTTCGTGGGAGAGTTAGTCTGAGGTGCTTTGCGGTAGCGGGGGTGGTCTAGGTAGTGCTCACAAGAAGGGGTTGGCGACAGAGAGCTATGTGTTTTGAGTTTTGCAACTTCGCATTTTACTTTTAGTTTTTAGGTTTAGATTTTAGCATATGTATTTTAGAAAAAAGATTAGGGATTTTATTTCAAACCAATATTTTTTATATAGTGTACAATATAATATATTAATATTAAAAAGGAGCACGACTACTAAATAATATATTAATACTGATATATAATAATATAATATTAAATAAAATAATTTTTAACTTTAGTTATAATTTTATTAAAATAATATATATATATTTGATAGTTAAACAAGGGTTGGCGAGACCCTTTCCCGTAAACACTTTTGACCGGAGCTATGAACCGGGTATAAAATAATAACTTGCCATGACTAATAATACAATCGAAGACATTCAACCACAATGACAACCTGCCACCATCAACACAATATTCAGAAAATAACGACCACCATGAAACATGCCACCAATGACACAACAAAGGAACGACCACCACAAGTGTTACACACCTAATCCATCCCCCACAATAGACATGATCCAACCCAGTCACGACGGCCATCACGAGAGCTGCAACCAAGAACAATCAGCCACAATCGGCGAGCAAACCGCCCCCCAACAAGGCTTGTGCCATAGAGGGAATTGAACTTGGGTGGTACCAGATACAACTGTCCGACTTAATCAATCCACCCAACACCCATCAGCAAAATTATATATATATATATATATATATATATATATTTATATAGCTTAATGCTTTTGACCGGAGCTTAGAACCGGGGGGTTCTTGGGTTCCCTCCCTTAACAACGTCCTTAGACAAGATATTACAATTAATCAAACACAAACCGCGACCACTGAGCCCGCACCGATGATGCAATTTTTCTGCCATTGCCGTTTTTTAGAGCCATCAGCCATTGCCAATGTCGACGATGCAAAGTCCACCGCTGAGAAACCACTAGCCGTAACCATCGGTGATGCAACACCTGCCACCACTAGTAAACCGCCCCGAAGGGATCGCGCCTAGTGGGATTTGAACCTGGGTGGATCCGGACACAATCGTCCATCTTAACCGATCCACCCAAACCCCATTGGCTAAATAGTAATATATATTAATGAATACTAAATGTAAATTTTTTTTTTTTGTCTGTAATGTTAATTTTCTATTTATTTCTATTACATTTTATGATATTAATGACTAAATAATAATATTTAGTTATTGCCGATATTTAATTGATATCTTTAATGACTAAATTTTATGATATTAATGACTAGATGGTAATATTTAGTTATTAACGATATTTAATTTATATCTTCGATGATTAAATATTATTATATAGTTATTTATGTAAATTTAACTAAATATTATTATTAATGTAAATCTAACTAAATATTATTATCTAGTTATTAATTTAATTATTAGCTATTATGATTATTTATTTTATAATTATTAACTAAATTCTAACATATTACACGAAAATGTATTTTAATGTAAATAATAAAATTAAAATAAAAGAAAGTTTATTATTTTGTTTTTATAGCCGGGATTTATATTTGTTAGTTCACAAATTTTGTAAAATATTTAATTTTATTATTTATTAGGAATAAATGTTTATTTATTTTTAAAATACGCATTGAAAATGTTTATTTTTTTTATAGGGAGGTACCTTATCAACAACACCATGGCAAGTTGTCTGTTGGAAATCCAAGGATTCGGTACCATATATTGGGGGTGCAGATGTTAAGATTTTCCAATAACAAAAGAACAAGAGAAGTATGCATGATTGATTGATGGAATTTGAAGCAAATACGAATTGAAGACACTCGCAACAACAACTACTTCAAAAAAGGCTGAACTCCAATGCAATATGACACAAATTGGCTCTTTTTAGTAGTTTGGCTCCTTCATCAGAGTTTGCCCAAGAAAGTAAAAGTGCACATGAGATGTCTTAGGCTTCATTGAAATTGCTTTGGAAGCCACAAGAAAAAATGAGATTAATAGTTTGGTGTGTTGTTTTTTAATGCAAATGCCATCCCTTTCAATGTTGTTTGAAGTCTGCTTACAAAAGCCATGGTAAAGGGGATTGCAAATTTTGGGAAGGGTTACACAATACCATCTTTTGAAATCTAAAGAACTATCGTGCTAGAAAAGGTGTCATTGATATCTAACAAACTAGATGAAATGCAAAAGAATTGGAGAAAATCAGGTTATATTGTAGTAAATGATGGGTGGTTTGATACAAAGCGAAGACCCTTCTTAAATATTCTTACACAATTTCCAAAAATTGCTATGTTTTTCAAATCAATTAATACAAGGAGGTAAAGACTTTTGATTTCATTTTCAAATACATTGAATCTGCCATTTTAGAAATTGGAGAAGAATATGTAGTCCGTGTTATTATAGATAATGGAACATATTGTAAAGCTACAGGTGGACTTCTTATGGACAAGTTTCCTCATTTGTTTTGGATTCAATGTGCAACTCATGTTTTAGATCTTTTGCTTGAAGATCTACTAAAGTTAGAGTTGGTAAACAGTGTTGTTTGAGAAGGGAGACATATTTCCAAGTTCATACTTGATCGCTGCTTGACCTTGAGCTTGTATCGCTTATTTGCAAAGTGCGGATTTGCATTTAATTTTATTACTTTGTAGAGGGAGGTGGAGAAGAGGACGACTTCGAGGAAAAGTTGTGGTAAGTGAAGAATGGGCACAATCTAAGCTTTCGAAAGAAAGCCTTACAAAAGATGTTAAGAGAATCATCTTAAGAAATTCATTTTTGGCGGGTGTGGAGAAGGCCCTACAAATATTTGGGCCACTAGCGCAATTGTTAAGATTGGTTGATGACATGAAACCTCGCATTAGATTTGTGTATGAAGGCATGAAGCAAGCAACAAAAGAAATAAAAGTACGTGTAGATGATGTTGAAGTTTCACAAATACGGGACATTGTGGACATACGATGGGATACGCTGGGATATGTTACATTGTTCGATCCATGTAGCATGGTGTTGTTTAAATCCTAAGCTTATAGAGGTGGATCATGATGTAAATGAGAAGGTAAAGAACGGTATATTGGGAAACGATACATAGGTTGGTTCATGATGATGATGAGAAGGCTAAGGTGAGAAGGCAACACACTATAATCAAGAACCAAGCGGGCATGTTTTCTCATCAGGTTGTATAAGAACAAGAAGACATCCGCTACATGTATCCCGATTTATGGTGGCAGACTTATGGGTCATTTATTTTAGAGCTACAAAAGCTTGCCATCCGTGTTTACAACTTGTGTGCTAGTGCTTTTACATGTGAAAGAAACTGGAGGATGTGCGATCTAATCCACATTGGCAAGAGGAATCGACCAAGAGCTAAAAAGCTCTCAGATCTTATGTTTTGTCCACAAAAAATTTTCATTTGTTTCAGAACAATCTTGCAAAAGAAGATGGCGATTCTCACCTTGAGAACCATCCTTAAAAGAAAGTTTAGGAAAATATTGATAGTGACAACGAGCATGGATTAAATTATCGTGCTAATGCTAATTTTGATTTTGAAGAAGGTTTTGATGTTGAAGTAAGTTTTGATGTTGCAGATATTTGAAACTTTTAAGTTTCATTTTAGTATTGAGCTTAGGCTCTAAACCACGACTCTCTTTTAATGTTATTCAAATTTCAAACTCTTATGCTTTTGTCAATTCTACAAGCTTTATTTTTATGCTCATTATTTGGTAGATGGATATATTTTGGCATGTTTTACATGATTTATGTTATGTGTGTGTATTTGTCTCTATATACATACATACAACATACATACATACATACATACATACATATATATATATATATATATATATATATATATATATACACACACACACACACACACACATATACCGAACTGGATTTTTTCAATTTTTTTTCTAGAACATCAAATTTATGGATTTGTTTTCCTTTCCGGAGGGATTTAGATTTTTGAACCTGGTAACAATGACTTCATAAAAATGGTAAAATGTATAAACTCACTTTTTCTGTTAGTGCTTTGCTCTTCGGTCTACCTGCTATTGAAAAAGTCAATTGGCACAAGTTTTTTACTATTTTTATTATTCGAGAAGAAAAGGTGGATAATGTTGACAAGCTTCTGCCCATAGACTTCCTCCTTTGAGCCCCGTTCAACGATCTACTAATCACCCACCTTATTGTATTACACGCTTTGAGAGTGTTGAGATAGAATGCCAAATCAAGCAGTTTCTTGTAGAGGGAAAGATCCAACCCCTCCTTGTGTATCTCTTGCTCTCATCATGCCAAAGGAAGAACATAATGAGAGACAACTTGTCACAAATTATTGTTCTCTAAACAAATTCATTGTGAAGAAACCATTGTTGATTTTTGGATTGATGATCTTTACGATTAGCTTCACAGTGCCGATTACTTCACCAAGCTTGATTTGACTTTTAGATATGATCAAGTTCGCATGAAGCCTCATGATGTTTGGAAGAGAAGTTTTAAGTCCAGGTTCAGACTCTACGAGTGGTTGCTGATGCTTTTTGGCCTCACCAATGCACATGCTACATTCATGTGCATCGTTAATGATGTTTTACGATCCCATTGGATGTGTAATCAATAGTATTAAGTACACTCAACATTGTGTTTCTGCATGCCCTTCTTGCTAAGTTTTGCTAAAGGAAGATTCGTTGTCCTGTGTTGGACATTTTAATGTACAAAAGACCTTGTAGCTCCTTAAACGGAACTATTCTTGGTGCTCTCTATAGAAAGCAGGTTGATGATTACATTTGTCACTTCCTCTCTTTGGAGCTTGCCTATGCTTTCCAATCAAAAACTTGGATTATAGCACCGATTACCAGTACCTTCTCATGTATGAGAATCCATTTCCATGTACTTCATTAGTATTCTTTCCAAGACTCAACACTAACATGACTGCACTTTGTGGTTGTTTGCAAGATATCCACAATGTCTTTATTTATGATGTGCCCCAAGACCATTGATGCTCCACAAGCTACCAAATTGTTCTTTAAGCATGTTTGGAGTAGTTTTGGGTTGCTATTGACTAGCATTTTAGATCGCAACTCATGCTTCTTGAGTTGCTTTTGGTGATCATTTTGGAAACTTCTGGGTTGTTTCGCTGCTCTTCTTCACTTCATTTCATCCGTATTTTGATGACCAGATGGAGGTTGTTGGTTGCACTTTGCTCTATGCTCTCTGCATTTCTCATAGGTAGTGGGACACCTATCGACATGCCATTTGGCAAAGCTGCAATGAAGCTACCCATGTTTATACAGAGAATTCTCCTTTTGAAGTTTATTATGGCTTGCAACCTTTTGTGCCTTGAGATGCCAGTTGCTCTTCAAATCCAAACATGCCCCCAACGAAGGACGTTGTTTTAACAAAATTTGCAAGCTCACACAAATTCAAGACATTTTATATCTAACTGAAGCAAAATTTAAGGCACTTCATGGACGACATTGCATACCTCATTCTTTCCAAGTTGGAGGCTATGTTTGGCTTCACTTGGACAAACAGAAGCTTCACTACAAACAACATCACAAGTTGAAGTCGATCAGATAGGCACCTTAATATTTTCCAAGTAGCTGGGCATAATACCTTTCAACTTGATCTTCTAGCTCATCTTGGCATCCATGATGTTGTCAGTGTAATTGAGCTCAATGTATATGATCTTAGTTGGAGGAGGTTTCTCTCACTCATCACGAGGCTACCATTCTCGATAGTCGACGACTATTGGTCAAAGATACTTTGTTTGATTTTCAGCATAGTTACCAGGTTCGGAAATCCGATTAAATTCGGAGTTCTCGAAAAAATCCGAAAAAATACGGAAAAATCCGGTTCGGAATATATATACTTATATTATTATAAATTTATATTATTGTATACTTATATCATTATATATAGACAAATCATACAAAAAAGCATCCATCTACCATAATCATCATCATCATAATGATTCTTTCAAAAGATTGCAAGAAGTTGCTTGGTCCAAAAAGGTACAAAAATGGATTTTATGAAAATAAGAAAAATATTGCCATCAATGTGTAGAGCTCGAGAAAATATATACTTTTAGAGAAGACGACACTTGAAACGGAGCCACAGAATGAAAGTTATGGCACATGCAAGTTTTTGCTGCTACATCTTCCCGGACCCTTTCCAAAAATGGCAAATATTTTTTCCATACTTGCGATTTTTTCACCACAAAAAAGAATATGCCAAAAAAGGATTTTTTTTTTTTTTTTCTGCAAAAACAAGGCCGAACCGAACCGGATTTATTCGGTTGCTTCTAAAAATACGGTTCGAACCGGATTTCATACAAATTCGGCCGAACCTGGTAACTATGATTTTCAGACTTGCATTAATCACAATGGAAAAACCTCTACCGATGCAGGCCAAGTGGTCCCTTTGAGTTAACATCTTCAGAGAAGTTCCCAAATCTCATATAAATATTGGGGACAATATTTTCTAAGCAAGGAAGAAATGATGATAACATCTAATATAGTTTGTAAATTAACTTTAGTTATTTATCATTTAAAAGTTAAAACCATATGCAAGTGAATTAGTGGAACTATTCAAATGGTACCTTCGAGTCAACATCTCTAGAGAAGTTCCCAAATCTCATATAAAGTTTTAAAGAGAGAGTGTTTCCACACTGCATAAGGTTTAGAGTGGACGCTTCTGGATAAAACTGTGTTAATGATTTTTGGATCACACTCAGTGATCCATCATCAGGATGAGAACATATTGAGTTTTTTTTGAGATATTTCTCTTTTACACTAATCTCCCTCATTTTCTCCAACATAGTCGACCTTATCATAAATGTCACCCAAGGTTGGCTCATCTTTGCCTGCAAATTCAATCATTGATATGATTGGCTTTGGAAAATACCAATTGATGTTTTGAGCTTTTGGGATATTTTTTTTGTGTTTGATTGCCTCCAAACACTCTACAGCTCACTGATTACCATGATGTTTAAGGCAGATTTGAACTCTACAAGTCACTTGGGGACAATTTTGTGCGAGGCAAATCTTGTCTCAGCAATGCATTCAAATTGCAATAGAAAAATAAAATCTATATTAAAACTAAAATTAATTATGAACAGAAAAATAAAAACAAATTTAATCAAGGACAGATTCAAAAGAACAGAAAATTTTAAAAATTGAAACAAAATTAGAGAACTAACTTACCTTTATGTAGCTTCAACCTCGAGAACCTCCTAAACATGGCCTGTGAGAAATTATGATGTCACATACATTTGGATGCAGTTGGCCTTGTATATTTTGCTAAGCCCATGATTTTACCCATCTTGGTCAGCATCAAATTGAGTGAATGGAATGCACAAATGGTCCAAACAAATGTAGTAATATGAATTTTCCATCATCATTCATGCTGCTCTAGAACTTTTAGCCCATTGTCTTCCCACTCACAATCAAGAGTCTGTAATAGCATAACCCATAGTAGCAAAAATTGTGAAGTACTCACAAGTAATCGTAATCCATCAGTTTTGAGGTCGAAATGCTGTGTTGTTTTGAGGTCAAACCTGGGCTGTCTTAAAAAACCTGCGATTTTCTGAAAAACTAGGGAATAACTAAAGTTATTCTTGTGTCTTTTAAAAAGTGGTTTTTTAAAATATATATATAGCTATCTCTTTTTTTGCTGATTTTTATATTCAGTTTGCCGAGTTTTTCTTGTTTTAAACCTGGGTGATTGAGTTCTATTTACACTTTTGATTTGCGGTCTCAATGTTGTGTAAATGGAATGCTCCTATGATGCTACTCAGACAGGTTGTATGGTCCTCTACATGTTTCTCCTCTTCTTGGTTAATAGTGTGGTATCGACAGTTTGATGACGAGGGCCTTTGTAAGTTTGAACCTTTTTGGGGCCTGATTGATGGCCCTCACGATCTCCTTTCAAAATGGCTATCTCACCAAGGTGGAGAGGCCACTGGTGTAATTGCTTTAGATTATAGCTCATTGGTGTGATCCCTTGTCTCTATTCTCATTGACCTTTGCAAGGCATTGTCTTCTCTTGTTCTCTTCTTTGTAGTAGCATATCATTCCCTTACTCTGAAGGTCAAATTTGCATACGAAACCTACCTTGTGGAGTCCTACAAGGAGTTTTTTTTTACAATTACCTTATATATTGTTCAAATATTGTATCTCTAGGTTCTGGGTTTTTTGACCTGATTACCAATCTTTGGGGATAAATTGTACCTTGCCAATCCATCATTAATCAAAACTCTAAAGGCAAAGATTGAACATTATATAATGGCTATAACACGCTAACTCGAGAGTGCCATAAATAATAGTATTTTGTGATTATCATAGAAGGACGGTGTCATTATTGTTAGCCCATTGCTAATCACAACGAGAGTTACATATAATAGAAGCTATTGAAAGCTTACTCAAGAGTGCTATAAATAGTTGTATTTTGTGATTTTCATAAAAGGAAGTTTTATCTTGAACTAGAAGAGTTCCTTGCTCAAGCCGGTCAGGGGCAAGCGCAGTCTTCAGGAATCACCCCTTGACTTTAGTTTCTACAAGTCTGATAGTGCACCCAGTAGTGGAACCCCACTCCTCCCTGCGAAAGATACTGAGCAACAAAGACCCTCAGCTGTTAACATCTAGCGATACCAACCCCGCCCAATAGGGTTAGAGTCTCCAGGGAATGTTCCTGGTGAAAACCGTTACTCTCCACCTAGCTAGAAGGAAGGTGTTGTCAGACCATTGCAAATGACATGGAGTTACTTATACCTAAATTTGTTGAAAGCTTACAAGCTTGCAATCTATTAATATATGATGAAACTTGAAACAACTTACTAAATGTGAATATATCGTAAATCAAAGGGAAGTAATATATGTTGGTATGTGAAGTCAACATTGAGTGAGCAAGTAGCGACCAAGCTGGGAGGTTGGCAGGTTGACCTGAGCGTACGAAGTCCCTTCACTTTTTTTGGGGGGGGTCATTACAGTACATCACACGGTTTGTACTACACAGTTTATACTACGAGTTCTTTCTATAAAAGGAATTCATGGATTGTAGAGTTGTACGATTGTAATCATTAGAGCTGGTGCGTGGTGACTACCATTGATGTAACAATGGATTTATTCTTGTGTAATAAAATATCGAGAGACCTTTACCCGTGGTTTCTTCTTGGTACATTTTCAGGGTTTCCACTTAATATTTGTGTATTTCTTATTGCTTTCAGTGTGACTGTTTCTCTCTACACTAGTTATTTTTGTAACAATTGGTATTAGAGCAAGGTTAGTACAGAAGGGGGTTTGTTTTTGTGAGAAGTGAAGAATGACAGGAGGTACATTTATCAGATACGAGGTCCAAAAATTTGATGGTTCTAATTTTGCTTTGTGGAAGCTAAAGGTTCAAACCTTGTTGGTGAAGGATGGATACGCCCTAGCTCTCAAAGGGGCAACGTCGAAACATGCAGCCACGAATCAGGCGGATTGGGACAAGGATGTCCTAGCTAGGGCCACAATTCATTCATCACTGGCAGATTCAATTTTGTTTAATGTTTTAGAGGAGACAACAGTACAAGGCTTGTGGAATAAGCTCGAAAAATTGTACGAGACGAAGTCTTTGGAAAACAATCGTCTCTTACGACGACAACTATATGCTCTGAGGATGTAGGATAGTTCATCAGTCACGGATCATCTCAATGATTTCAACACATTGATTAACAAGTTGGCTTTAGTGGAAGTGAAAATTGATGAAGAAGACAAGATGGCCATTCTATTATGCTCTCTACCTGAATCTTGGAATTAGCTAGTCATGGTGCTTAGAAACTCAGATGGGAAATTAGTTTTTAAAGATGTGGTGGCTGCAACAAGTTTAAAAGAATCAAAGTGGAAGACATCTCAAGGGACTTATTCCAATGAATCCCTAATAGCAAGGGTTAGCGTAGTGGGCAAAGGGAAAGCTGAGCGTGGACGAACTAGGTCGAAATCCAAGGGGCGGAAAAGAGTTAAAAGTGTTGGAACTCTGGAAAAATGGGACTTGTCAAAAAGGATTGCTGGTTTAAGGCAAACAAGGAGACTTCCAGCCCATAGCCATTCAAGGCAAATACGACAAAAGTTGAAGCACCGTTGGAAGATGGAGAGGTATTATTTGCTAATATGAGAGGTTAGTTGCATAATATTTGGCTTATTGATTCAAGAGCCTATTTTCGCGTGATTCTTCATAGGGATTGGTTTTCTTTTTACCGGTCATGTGATGGAGGTGTGGTGTATATGGGAAATAATAATCCATACAAGGCTATTAGAGAAGGAGAGGTCAATATCAAAATGTTTGATGGGGCAGTGAGGATTGTTTAGCATATAAGACATGTACCAGGCTTGAAGAAGAACCTTCTATCGCTTGCAGTATTTGATAAACATGGTTACCAATTCATTGGAGAAAAGGGTTGTCTCAAGGTAACAAAGGGAGCACTGGTAGTGCTAAAGGGAGAAAAGGCGGGCAATCTCTACAGATTGGTTGGAGAAACTTGTATTGGAGAGGCTGCAGTGGCGTTGGATGTGGAATTGGGGTAAATGACAACTTGGCATCAACGGTTTAGGCCATATGAGCGAGTGTGGTCTCAAGGTACAACTAGATAGAAACCTTCTCATAGGTACAAAATCTTTAGATCTGAATTTTTTGTGATCATTGTTTGTATGGTAAACAACATAGGCTGTGTTTTTCAAAAAGCATTACCAGAAGTAAATAACTTCTTGAGTTAATTCATTCAGATACTTGGCAAGTACCTGTTGCATCTATTGGGGGTTTGTCATATTTTGTGTCATTTTCCAGTAAGGTGTGGATCTATCTTTTAAGAAGAAATCATAAGTTTTATCTTTTTTCAAGAAGTTTAAAACTAGTAGAAAACCAAAAGACAAACAATAAAATGTCTTAGAACTGACAACGGAGGGGAAATTTGTTCAAAGGAGTTTAATGGATTTTGTAGTGAGAATGGCATAGCAAGACAATTGATGGTTCCTAGAACACCACAACAAAATGGTGTTGCTGAAACGATGAACCATACAATCGTGGAGAAAGCTACATGTATGTTGAGCACTACTGGTTTGGAGCAGAAATTTTGGGGTGAGGTTGTTAATGCAACTTGTTTTTTGATCAATAGGTCTCTTACTACAACTCTAGATCTTAAAAATCCCAAAGAAGTGTGGATAGGGAAACCCATTGATTCTTCCTTTCTTCGTGTTTTTGGTTTTGATGCTCATGTTCACAATCCTAAAGAAAAGAGGAATAAGTTGGACGTAATGTGTAAAATATATTTTTCTTGGCTATGCAGATGGTACAAAGGGGTACAGGGTCTCGGATGTTGCTGCCCGCAAGCTAGTGATTAGCCGAGATGTCAAATTTAATGAAATAGTAATGCAAAGAATTAAAAAACAACAAAATCCAAAATATGTTCTAGTAGAGGTGGAAACATATGATGCTGATATGGAGGTGTAGAATGAAGATCAGCCACTTGTTCATGAAAATCAGCAAAATAACCATCAAGATCAGGTATATGACGAGGATGAACAACAACCGGATGAGCCACAGGATGACACATCACACTTTGTGAGGGGATCCACTAGAATGACAAACCAATAGAAAGGTACTCTTCTAGTTGTAATTCAGCTTATGCATTAGTTACTGATGTTGGTGCGCCTAGCTCATATCAGGAGGCTTGCAAAGCTGAAGATACAAGCAAATGGAAAGTTGCCATGGAGGAAGAGATGGAAGCTCTGCATAAAATTAAGATGTGGGAGCTTGTGCCATTGCCTAGGGGCAAAAAGCTATAGGGAACAAGTGGGTCTTCAATCTGAGAAAAGACATGATAAGGTGGAGCGGTCTAAAGCTCGGTTGGTGGCCAAGGGGTATTCGCAAACATATGGTATTGATTTTGATGATTTTGTTTCACCTGATGTACGACTTAGTACAATTAGAGTTGTTTTGGCTCTTGTTGCTAGTCTTGATTTAGAGTTAGAACAATTAGATGTTAAAACAACCTTCTTGCATGGTGATCTTTCAGAGGAAATTTATATGCAACAACCGAAAAGTTTTGAAGAAAGAGACAAAATCTTGTTTGTAGGTTGAACAAATTGTTCCATGGTTTGAAACAAGCGTCAAGGTGTTGGTGCAAACGATTTAATTCCTTCATGATGAGCCCGAGTTTTAGTAGATGTGAGGTTGATCATTATGCCTACTTTCAAATTTATGAAGATGGCAGTTTCATTATTATGCTTTTATATGTTGATGATATGTTGGTAACAGGTCCCAACATGCACATAATCATTTGATTGAAAGCTCAACTTGCTAAGGAGTTTGAAGTGAAGGACTTAGGAGGTGCAAATCAGATTCTTGGGATGAGGATACACAAAGATTGAAAGAATAGGAAGCTTTGGCTGTCACAAAAGACTTATGTGGAAAAGGTTCTGCAGTGCTTCAACATGCAGAATGCATAGCCAGTTAGTACCCCCATTTCCTGTTCATATTAAATTGTCTTCGGAGAAGTTCCCTAGCATTGAAGAAGAGAAGACTCAGATGTCCCGTGTACCGTACTCATTAGCAATAGGAAGTCTTATGTTTGCCATGGTGTGCACCAGACCTGACATTGCACAAGCAGCGGGAGTAGTTAGTCGTTACATGGCGAACCCTGGATATGATCATTGGGCGGCTATGAAGTGGATTCTTAAATATTTGGGAGGCACTTCTGATACTGCTATTTGTTTTAGTGGGAGTAGTCTTCAGGTAAATGGTATTGTGGATGCAAATTTTGGTGGTGACAGAGATAGGAGAATGTCTACCACAGCTTTTGTTTTCTCCTTAGTAAGAAGTGCAATTATTGGGGTCTCTAAGCTTTAGTCAGTGGCAACTTTGTCCACTACTGAAGCTGAATATATGGCAACTACATAGGCTTGTAAGGAGGCTATTTGGCTTCATATGCTTTTGGGTGAGTTACAGGTCAAGCAGGATAAAATGGTGTTGCATTGTGTCAGCCAAAGTGCTTTGCACTTAGCACGGAACCAAGCATACCATGCTAAAACGAAGCATATAGATGTGCAATATCATTTTGTATGTGATGTGGTGGAAGAAAGACAAATCTCCCTAGCCAATATACACACAGATATAAACCCAGTGACGAGTCTATAAATTAGCTCATTAATTCATCAAATAATAATACTTTTACTCTAAAAACATAATCAATGCATTGGATGGTTCGATTGATCAAGTCCAAAGTAGCGAAATAATGCATCTTATTGTTATTGAAACTATGTGGACTAATAAATAAGGTTTTTTTCCAACTAACTGCCTTGAAAAGATGCATGGTGATGTGTGCAGGTCAATAAATTCATAGTAATCGCCAATGCAAGGTGTCACAGTCAAGGTTGGACATTGTCTATTCCATTATCAAAGACTATTTTGAAGGAAGCTAATGAAGACTGAAAACAAGGAAATCCAATTCCTAGTTCTTTTAGGAGTTGTAACCAACTCCCAAACTATTTTCATATCCAATTGCCTAGATTCCTGGGCATGTGTTGGGAGGCAGTGACTATAAAATCCCTGTATTGACTGATATGACAATGTAATAAAATAGAGGAACGTAATGAAATAGAAGAACGTAAAAGGAAGATAGTAGAAGATATAGCTATTTCCAGTTTGTTTTGTAAGAGACTCCTTTTTGAATGAATAAAAGCATGCTGTCTTGAGAGAAAAATTGTGTCATCAATCCAATCTAAGGGAGGGCAGGGGCCTACTCAACCGAGAAATTGGCTATTTTGGTATTAATGTTCATGTTTTTCTCACATTTCTGAATTCTGAAGTGAGCTTAACAATAATCATTTCCAGCACTTGTAATATTCCAGTTGAATTAGCATTTCTCTTTCAGTAGTTTCATTGTATCTTGTTTTTTTAATTTCAGCAAGTTTCATTTCAAAGTATCTTCATTTTGCAAAGCATTTCTTTCTTGCACGTTGGTTTCAATAGACTAAATATTGTTTGTGTTGCTATTTAATTCTAAGTAGCTTAGAGTTATTGCTTTCAGTGGTTCTAAAAGTTGATTACTTTCAGTAGTTTGTGAAGTGAATAGATAGACTCAAATAGACAGATAAAGTGCCCCCCAAAAAAACCAGAACCACTGCCACTAGTTATATGTTTATTGTCTTCATTGCATACTGCCTGTGACACCATCCCTGGTTAAAATGACATCAAATTTAGATTGGTTGATTAAAATGATTAGATATCATAACGACCCATCACCCAACAATATGTTGACGAAACCCATTGGAAGAGAGAAGTTCATTTGGTGCAGATCTACTCTTGGCTTGCTTATTAATTGATTGGCAGAATGGGGGGCATTGGTTTTTCAGGAGTAATTTGCAGGGAAGAAATCTGACTTCAAGTGGGAGATTGTTGGTATGTGAAGTCAACATTGAGTGAGCAGGTAGCAACCAAGCTGGCAGGTTGGCCCTAGCATATGAAGTCCGTACAACACGTTTTGGGGAATCCGCACAATACGTCACGCGGTTTGTACTACACGCGGTTTGTACTGCGAGTTCTTTCTATAAAAGAATCCCATGGATTATAAAGTTGTGCAATTGTACATGATTGTAATCATTAGAGCTAGTGCGTGGTGACTACCATCGATTCAACAATGGATTGATTCGGGTGTAATAAAATACTGAGACTTTTTCCCATGGTTTTTTGCTGGTACATTACCAGGTTTTCCGCGTAATATTTGTGTATGTGTTTTAGATCTGTTTATTTCTTATTGCTTTCACTGTGATTGTTTCTATCTACACTGGTTATTTTTTCTAACTATATATATATATATATATATATATATATATATATATATATATATAGTACTTTGTTCCATGCATGAGTGCAAATGTAGCTTTAGCATGGATATTTCCCTCGATTCAAGAAAAAAAGTGCTTACTTTGGAAGCAAAGAGATTAGAAAATGAGAGGCAAATCATGATGTGTGTAACTCTAATACACCATACAACTTTATTATTTACATTCATATTTGAATTCATGTTAATTCTAATACACTGCACATATACAGCTTTACCATTTACATTCATATTCAAATTCATATTTCATATGTTCCTCTTTTTGTGGGGTATGGGCATTGTCTTTGGTATTTATATTTACACCAACCAACGTAAGCATTGATTGTTGATTGACCAATGCTTGTAGCATGCTCTTTGATGATGCAATGGACAGTAACTCATTCTAGCTGAAGACATCTTTTTTCTTGTAGGTTTTGATTGAAAGCGACAAATTACCATCTGATTTGAAGAGTAAAACTGCAGAGGAGATCCGTGATCTTGGAAGTAAGTTTACAATATCTGTTAATCTCTTTTGAGGTTGCCTATTTCCATACTTCAACTTTTGGTGTTCTATGGGTTACGGACTTAAAACCTGATCATTACATCCATCACCTTCTATTTATACATGCATGCCCACTTGTGTATGTGAGAAACAGAATTTCTGTCTTATTCTTTTGATGTAATATAAGGATGGATAAAAACTTGTGTAGATTGTATCTATACTATTATATAAGTATGGTGAATGATTTCACACTTTGATGGCTGTGCTTTCTTCCTTTTGCAGTTCCATGCAGTGTATATTATCTGTCATTCGATAAGTGTGTCCTGGCCTTGCAATCACGAAACTGTCGGGGGGAAGCTCAGTCCTGCAAAGTTAGCAATCTTTGCATCAAGGTGAACTTGTAACAGGAACAAGTCTGCTCTGTTTTTCTTTAATATTTGCATGTTATCCTTTTATTTTTTGTTGTAGTGGATATCAACATGATTCATTCTCACTGTAGGTAGATAAGGATCTTCAATTGAAGGAGTTTGAGGTGGATCTGTACGGCCATCTCAGTAAAAGCAGTCATCCACTCCATTTTCAATACCGTTTTAATGGAAGACATCTTGTAGCACATCTGTCAATGCTTGAACAAACTGTAAGAACGATGCCATAACTTTTGTGACTAGATTGCAATCTGGATGGTTTGGTTCCTTGTTCTGAACAGTATCAAATGATTTATTAACTAAAACTAAAACTAAAACTTAATGCACTCCGAGCAGGCTCAGTATAGACAAGGACAAAAGATGCGGCACAGTCTTAGAAAAGGCAATAACACTGTCGACAAGCTGGTGGATGGAAGTTCGACTGAGTCTTTGGTCAACACCGATAGAACCTCCGCACTTGTGAAACAAATTCCAAGCCGAGATTATTATTTACCTGGTTCAAAGGTAAGAATTCTGGCCATGGTTAGCTGAGATAGTTTGTTTGAATGAAAATGCTAGTTTTTATCTTACTTGTGTGAATTATCCATATTCCTATTTGCTATCCAGGAGCAGGAGCTGACAGCAAGAATCTCTCCAAATTATGAGCTGAAGTGAGTCATTAAGTGGAGCAGAGTCTTTTGGATGGTGTTTGAGCCAGACACTAGCATATAGAATTAGATTTTAAATCGAATTATTTTTATGTATTCAGGTGCATTATCGTTACTGTGATTACCCTGGATGAACCATGGGAAAGGGTACAAACATTGATGCGGAATGGCTTCAATGAGAGAAGGCCTATCACTCAAGATTCGCCGAGAATGCATAAGAACAGCAAGAAAGAGACAGGGCGAACTCAACAATGGAACTCACAATGTCTGGTAAAATCCTCAACGATGAACCATTTATCTGAGGTTAAGACTCCAGAATGTACAAAGAAGAAGGGTATGCTCAGTGCTAAATCAAGGAAGTTTAAGGGTAGTTGTAATCTAGAATCGCAACCTTCTAAGCCTGAAAAGGAGGATTCTAGCAATTTTCAAACAAATAGGGTAAATGGATGTAGTTCAACCAAGCAATCTGCAGATTCTTCAAAGTCAGATGATACACCAAAGAAATCCTCAAAGAAGAAGAAGAAGAAAAAGGGAAAACACAATCCTAAAAATAGTGGTAGTGATTCTACAGTTCCTATTTTGAAAGAGAGTTCAGAGGATTCGTCTATTGCATCTGGCATTAGTGTGACTAGCATTTCTGGAAGTGGACGTATCCCGGATTGTGGTAATGGTGACACAAATATTCTAAAAAATAATATCAAGACAAAAGGTGAAACTACAGTTGGGCACTTTTCATGTGCTAATGACTTGTTAAGTCAAACTTTTACTTATCGACCTCAAGAAACCAGTGCAGAGGTTTTTGTAGCTTCCACACAGAGTGCAACCTTAAACACGCTGACCGAGGGGCCTATTTGTCGAATATACGAGAATGGTAAAAAAATGATTAATCACACAATTTTGTCTACAGAAGCAATTGATATTCCTGAAATGATAGACGAGAGGGCAACATCATTGGACTGTTCTAATGAAATAAAAGGTTGCTTTGGCTTACAGCCTGGTGCTTGCGGTATGATTAGTAAAAGCCCTATTGGTGACTCTAAATGTGGAACAGTCCCCAAGGGCAGAAGAGTGTCAGATTTCCATAGCATAGGCAATGGAACGTGCTTGACAAGAACTAACTTCGATGTTATGTTTGCTAAGAGCACTTTTAAAGCTGATGGCAGTTCTAATGGACATTTTCGTGGTGATAGTGGTGGAGTGCATAATAGTGAGACAGGAAATACTAATGACATAATTTCTGTAGATAGTCATGATAAAAATAAGCCTATCACTAAAGTTCTGAGAAGTAAAGAAGCTCAACCAGATGATAAGAAAACTGCTGGAGGCAAAAAAGCTACTGGAAACAATTGTGAATTGCCGAACTCCTCAAGTGGAAGTATCAATTGCTGCGGCACCACTCCCAAAGGTGAAAGTACAGATTGTCACTTTTCATGTGTTAATGGCTTGTCAAGTCAAACTTCTGCTTTTCAACTGCGAGGATCCAGGACAGAGGTTTTTACAGTTTCCACACAAAATGTAACCTCAAACACACTGATGGAGGGGCCTATTCATCAAATATTTGAGGATAGTAAAAAAGTAATTAATCACACAATTGAATCTGGAGAAGCAATTTATATACCTGGAACTATTGATGAGAAATCATCATTGGACCGTTCTATCAAAGTAAAAGGTTGCATTGGCTTCCAGACTGGCTCGTCTAGTATGAATAGTACGGGTTTAGCTAGTGATCCTAGTGACAAGTGTGGAATTGTCACCAAGGGCAGAAGAGTGTCAGATTTTCATAGCATTGGCGATGGAACATGCTCGACAAGTACTGACATAGATGTTATGTTTGCTAAGAGCCCTTTAAATGCTGGTAGCAGCTCTAATGGACATTTACGTGGTGGTGGTGGAGTGTATAATATTGAAACAGGAAATACCAGTGACATAATTTCTGTAGATGGTCATGATAGAAATAAACATATCACTAAAGTTGGGAGGAGCAGAGAAGCTCAACCTGATGATAAGAAAGTTGCTGGAGGCAAGAAAGTTACTGGAAACAACTGTGGATTGGTGAGCTCCTCAAGTGGAAGCATCAATAATTGTGGCATTGGGAATGTACACAGTAGAGCTGGGAAGGAAAACAACCATTCTGTTTGGCAGAAGGTACAAAAAAATACTGCGAATGATCATATTCATGTGTCTGGAGCCGGTAATTATATCCAATTGTCATCAACTTTGGATTCACAGAAGGCATTTCCATTGGTCAATTTGAATTCAAAAGAAAATACAACCCAGATATCACAAAAAAGTTCTCAGGAATATGGTGGTTATGAACCTAATAACAAAAACCAGAAATTAAGCAACTCCAAGATTTATCTAGAACACTGTGATTTCTGGAACTGTATAGGTTCCCATGATGTCCAGTGCGGGGTTAGGGTTCAGAAGGATTCACATAGATCTCAGCAGGGGAGAGATGACTGTTCAATAAGGAGTGGGAATAGGAAGACTAGGGGTATCACTCATACGGATGTGACCAAAATAGGGAGGGATTTTGAGGAAGAGAAAACAGGGTGCTGTCGCTCAGAGACGGCCATCCAACCTTGTCAGAAAGGAAATTTAGACTTCTCATGTCAAACCAATCTTCCTAGAAGGTTTCCTTCTTGTGGTAACTATATTTCACATCAAACTGCTGAAATGCATGATACTACCAAGTGGAAATCAAGTTCTGCACCTTCCACACCATGTCAACATGGAGGAGATGTATTGCAGTTAAATAGAGATGATTTCAGTGTGGCAAGCTCTAGTTCACCTCTTCAAGGTCAAGTGAACCAGATGCTTCCTTTCTCAATAGTATCAAATTCAGCAGATCAAGAGATGCTGCCTACAAAGAATCAGGGAATCCAAATGACATCAGCTGTGCATATTTCAGAAGCTCAACTTGTTGATGAAGTCTCTTTTCATTCCCCATTTCAGAAAGAAAACAAAACTACAGAGTCGCGGATAATGCTGTCTTGTGAAAATGATATTGATCAACATTTCAACATGCAACATGCTAGGGAACTAGATGTTCCTTTTGAAATAAAAAGAGTGGCAATGGTGACGGCTAGTACTCCTGACACAGGAGCAGCAGCCACTCAATATATGGATGGTGAAAATAATGTCCATAAAGGATCAAGTGAAAATTATAAACTGCATGCATCATCTGATATTTTATTGAAATCTACTGTTTCAGCACAAGAAACTGATACTAGTAACCATGTAGAACAAACAAATGCTGTAGAGAAGCAACATATTTCTGAGGTTTCATGCAAATGCTTATCTTATATTAGTGCTCCTGCATCCTCATCCAATGCAGAGTTAAAAGAGATGGCACATGTCATTTCAAATTCTATCTCTGCTTCATATGAGTCTCAATTAGCTTCTGAAAGTATAACACATGCCCTTGGCAGTCCTCTTGCAGAGTTTGAGAAAGTTATTTACTCTGTGTCCCCTGAAATTGAGCCATTACCTCATGCAGATAAGTGTTGCCCTCATCCTAGGAAACTAGGGATAACGAATTTGGCGTGCAGATGCCAAATTGCAGACATTCCACTTAAAAACATTTGGCATTGGTTTGAAGAACCTGGTAACTATGGTTTGGAAGTAAAGGCAGAAGACTTTAGACATACAGGGAGGTTTAGTATAGATGGTTTGTTTCGAGCATATTTTGTACCTTATCTGTCAGGCATACAATTGTTTCAGTTTTCAGCTCCATCTCAATCATGTCTCAAAGGTGCTATCAGTACTGCAAGGAAGCAAAATAATGAGGAAAATAATAAGGTTGAAGACTCGTACCTTTCTCATTTTGCAAACCTTCCCATTCTGTCAACTCTTCTGCCAAAACCTTATGCAACAGAGGAGACAACTGCACCTGTCTGTTTGTACCCAGCTGATACTTCAAATATTACTTCTGATGCTGGAAACCATTCTTGCAGCACATTGTTGGAATATTCTGGCTATGGTGAAATTGAAGTCCTTTTTGAGTATTTTGAGTCTGAGCAGCCACAGCAGCGTAGACCAATGCTCGAGAAGTAAGTATATATTGTGCCAAGATATTTTTGATAGCAGTTTCTGGGCTTCTTTAGATATATGACTCATCTGTCAATATGCATTGCTAATCCTGTTGTCTTTATGTCATCCAGGATTAGGGAGTTGATCAAGACTGGCGCTGGTTCAAGCTCTCAAGTATTTGGTGATCCACATATCTTGGAGTCCATGAAGATACGTGATTTGCACCCAGCTTCATGGTTAGTCTATAGATTTGCCTGATGTACTGCTTCAACATTTAACTTTTAGTTTTTCTTTTTTCACTTAGTCTTCATTAGATTGTTTGAGCAGGGTGATTATGAATATCTCAGTGTTTGTTCATTTGTATTCCAATTTCTTTCTTGCGTAGTTGTTTAAATTGTTTTGCCGACAATCCCTTTCAGGTTTTCAGTAGCCTGGTATCCAATCTATCGAATACCTGAGGGGCAACTACGTGCAGCATTTTTGACTTACCACTCCCTTGGTCATTTCGTTCAAAGAGACACCTCACCAAGTACACTTGGTGGAGACATTGGTTCTTGCATTGTGGCTCCAGTGGTTGGTCTGCAAAGTTACAGTGCTCAGGCAAGCATTATCTTCTTTTACATTCTTACAAGCACTTTTAATGCACATGCAAAGGTTAATATGATTTTAAACGACTTCAGCATACAAGATGTTTTTCAGTAATTATATGTAGATGAATAAGATTCTTGTAATGTTGGATGTTGTCGCTCATTAGGGTTTGTTATGGTCAAACAAATTAAGATAATGTTGCCCTGTCAGTAAACATGTTTCAATTTGGTAATGAGTTCACCCATCCATATGGATTAAGGACCTCTAATCAAAACAAGATGAGTTTGATCATTTTGGGTACAAGGCAAGCGTCAACTGCCAATGCAAGACTGGCAAGTCTGGCAATGGGTGATACAAGTTCTATGTAATGGTTGGAGCATGTGATCAAAGAATTTCATAGCATATTTGAATTTAATTGCAAAGGCTGAGGGCATAGCTTTCATCAGGGCTAAAGTACCACGATCAATGGGTTTTTGATGCTGCTAGGGATGAAGTGATTGATAGCAAAATATTGTTTTGGGTAAGAGTGAATTTGGGTACCAGGAATTTTGAAAACAAGAATATGACATCCATAGGATTTTGATGAAAAAGACATGAAGTAACCCAAATTCATGGATACTCAAATGAAAAAATTGGGTCATCACGGTTCTTTCAATTTGATGTGGTCCATGCTGGGAGCTAAATTTCTTGCCTTTTGTGTGTGGTTCTGAGGTTGCTGATTTTTTTGGGGGATCAGCCGTGTATTGTAAAAATTCCTATTTAAGATTGAAGGTATGTAAAAAGATTTGGTGAACATCACATATTTTCAAATTTCTGCCATTTTAAATCCATTCTTTGATTTTCCTTGAATTTTTTTTTGTACAAACAAGTTGCTTATTTTATGAAGATTGTAAAACATACATCTTTCCATAAATGGAGCTTTAACATTTGCCAAAAAAAATATTTCCTTGCAAATACTGAGTGTTGATCTCCAACCTGCTAGCTATAAGGTGGTTATCATCTCCTTGAGATTGAGCAGCAGAAATAGAGCAAACTTTGTATTTTATGCATATTGGTTTCTTCAAGTAAACATTATTAGATACCATTTTAGGGATTAGTATTCTTGATTAATTCCTTCAATGACCCATCTCACATCAGCAATGATTCTCAAGAACCCATCTTTCACGAGTTTTGAACTCCACCTAGCACTCATTGCATTTGTTGACGTTTATTCACAGGGGAAAATGATTGGGATTGAAACTAGCAAAAAGAACTATTATATAGCATTTGAGTGGCAAGGTTCAAGTTCGAGTTTGACGAGGATAAAGTTCAGTTCAAGTTTGGTCATGGATAAAGTTCAATTTTTTTTGCCATTAAATTTGAAATACACACATTTATTATTATAAATATAAATTATAATTTACAAATATAGAATTAAAATAATAAACATACTATTATATATATATTAATAAACAACAAAAAAACATTTTAAAGATAAATAACATATAAATCTAGGTAGTCGGTATGGGGTATGGGTACACGGATTTGATATGTTGGTATGGCAATTTTTTTCGGGGGCCTATATATATATATATATATATCGGTGCTATGTGGGGATGCCCCTCCCCCAAAAAAAAACAGACGTCTTGGACGTTCTGGGGTGGGCGGGATGGGGGGAACGTCAACCCCCACGTTTCTTGTGTAGCGATATTCATGGGGAACGTCTCCAGGATGTCCCTGGATATCAGGGGATATTTTGGAAACGTTCCCTTGTTTTTTTGCAATTTTGGGGGACATTAGGACGTCCTCGGGACATCCCGAGGACGTCTAGATATCCCCAATATCTTTTCTTTCTTTTTTGCCATTCTTTTTAAAAATGACATTTAAAAATAAAACAATAAAGCTAATAGTATTATTTCAGATGATGATTCTGATTTTTGGGACATTTCAAGGTGCTTATCTTGAATTTGTCACATAGTTTCGCCCATTGAAGGGTTTCACACCACTCGATCACCTTCTCCGTAAATTCCCCAATGGCCATAATCTAGTTGCACCTTGCGTTGGGCTTGAATAAAATTGAAAATGAAATAAATTTGGGAAGGATGGGGATCTATTGTACTCCTGTTTTAAAATTAAATATCTGATTAAAATTCACTTTGGAAGCTTTAATCACTGAACAAACTTACAAGGCCTATATGTATAATTTTATATGAAGAGAAAGGTTGTTTAGATGATAAAAGCACTAAGCCATAGATCAAAATCTTTACCGGTTAGCCATAACCCGACTGCATTGTATTACAAAGACATAGAAAGAATCAAGAGTGATATATGCATACAAAATATTTTGAGCACAAATGTAGTTCTTGGACTGTCACAAGCTACTATTCATGATTTAAAAAAAAATTTATTTGAATATTTAAAATTTTATATATTATTTTAATAGTGGTCTCCCCCCCCGTCCCCAAAGTTTGGAATTTTTTTGCCATCTTAGAACCCCCGCCCCCCGTCCCGCCATCTTAGAGTCTTAGGTAACTATGTAAAATATAAAAAATTATAGCCAAATAAGCAAAATTGCAGCCTTGTACATGCATAGAGTAAACAAAATATTAAATAAGTGAAATAGCCACAAAACATATTTGATAATTCAATGCATTTTGTCATGATATTCATTGATCGAACTTAGAACTACGTACAATTGTTCAAATGCTACAATGTATACACAAAAATCAAGATAAATCAGCATACTAATAATCTAATTATAATCATAATCAAATGGCTCTCCTTCAATGTCTTCATTTGAGAGCATTATCGCCATCATGTAGTTCATTAGAACCACAAACATCAAGGATTAGAACCGCAAGCATCAATAGTGCCTCTCCTGCTAACTCCACCATGTAGGTCATGTGCAAAGAACCCTCTAGCTCTGGGTCTAGCAATGAAAGCTGGTCAATGGAAGCATCCAAGTCTGGAGTCTTTGGGTTTATATCTCAACACTTTGTTGTCGCTTGCTTGTACTTATCCTTCATGTGTAATAGAAGTGTGCAGGTTAGAATGCACGAAGACCAAATCCTCCACCTTTTTTACTTCACAACTTGTTGCAGTTAATTGAGTGGATAAAGGAGAATATAACCCAATTCCTGCTTAGTTGAAGAACTCAGAAACCTATTGAGGCAAGTCGCAAAGTCAATGCAAAATTAAAATTTTAAATTTATAAAAGTAAAAACTTAAAAACTTGAAGGCTTAAAGAGTTGAAAAATTAAAAAATTAAAATTTTACCTGCGATAAAACTTTTATTGCAAGTGGCATGAGGTGGGTATATCCCTGCCCATGGAGGTACCACCACTGAATAAGTATCCATTTTGTATTTGTTGCGAAGAGCGCTAATGGAGTGATCCTCGGAAGGATATGAAATTCACAAACTCTGTTCTAGCCAAGTTTTCTACTTCTCGATCTGGGAAGAGTCTAGCAAATGCCACCTTATACCCCTCACCAACCTCAACATTCTGTATATGGTGGGACCCTCTTGGACAAAGAAATGATCTAAGAGTAATAATATTTGTGGGGACATATTCACATGGCCACCATATCAAATACAAACTCCAAACTAAGTTTATTTATAAACTTAGGATATAACTTACATGTAACTTTTATAAAGGTATGCTCAATTAAGTTCATGTTAAAGAGTGAAACGGTTCAACCGAAAGGTTGTAACCGAATCACCCACCCTTTAAATAGGGTGATCTCCTATTGGAGATTGGATAATTCAAATTAATTTGGCCGTGCATTGATTATTGATGCAATTGTGAAGAAGTGAAAAGGGATATCTATTGCTGGGATATCGGTTAATTGTCAGATAGTTGTTCCTCATTTATTTATATTAAAAATATGGAAGTCCATTTTATAGTGTGTTTTTTACCTGTAAACAGGTTTTCCCCACTCAAATCTTGTGTACGTGTTCATTTTTGTTTACATTCTGTATTTTCTTACAATTCTGTAATTTACTAAATTAATGCATAACTAAACCCTGTCATTACAACTTGAAATCTAAATATTCTGAACATTTAATATATTATTGAAGTCATTCTGAATTTTGACAAAGAAAGGATCTTCGTTTTGTAGTATTTTGGAGTCGAGGCAAAAACAAGAAGATGCAATGAGGTGGTCATTTTACTCCACCTTTAATGAGATGCAACCACACTTCCTCGAAGAAACTCTTTGTAGGAACTTGCTCTTTGGCATTTATGGACTTAATCGACTCAATCACTGAGTCGATTCCGTCATAAATCTCACCCAAATCGACTCAAATCTCACATGGATGATCCATATCAACAAATTTGAGCATACTCATGATGTGCTAAAAAAAATGAGCAAGTAATCTACATGATCCCACCACCCATCATCTAGGATCAACAGTTTCATCTTTCTTGCCCTCTCGCTATTTGTTTGCCTCCATACACCCGAAATGATAACCATGCCGCTCAATGCCTCTCACACCTTCACAAGTCATCTCAAGACAAGTGTGTGTGAAGCAAATTGAGTCTCAACAACCTAATAAGAAATTAAAACAAATAAAATTAAGACAAGTAAAACATATTTTTTGCATATGATAAATGAATAATATGCATAATATAATGAATATCAACATAACACAAGAGATATTGGTGGGCCAAGATGCCCTAATATTCAGTATATTCAGAGTAATAGAATAAAACCCTTAAGGTAGGGCAACACCATAAATACAACTTGAGGAAGAATAACTCCACAATCTCCCAATATGGGAATTCCACTTCGAGGGTGACACCTCCAATGTACTTCTAGCAAGTAGAAGACTCAACTCATACATGACATCTCTCATAATGACATTCCTCTCCTCTATATAGCCATACATTACTCTTAATGGACGAGGAAACCCCTAATCCCAATGTAGGCCGACTCATTATCCAATATAACTAATTCCTATGTGACCTCATATATTATAAACATATAACTAACAAAAGGGGATGTGTGCCACATGTTGGCATCTCCATCAATCGATATACATTATATTATCATATCTCAAGGTACATAACATGCCCTCCCTCTTTGACATGTTTTGTCCCCAAAACATGAGAAGAACAATGTAATGAGTGTATTTCAAATCCCTACACACTTGTCACCATGCTTGATCATCCAACCACTCATATGTGATCTTAGTGGGTCCTGATACATCTCTAATCCTAGTTCCATAATCCACTACACTACTCTAATTCCATCCATGCCCATATTTGTTCCTCCTCGGCATCCATGCATAACCATAGTACTTATTCCTATGATCCCATGTGGCATAATTGTTACTCCATTGATTCCATGTATAGCCATAGTGACTGTTCCTCCAATTTCCTATATATCCATATCGGTTACTGCTCTCACATACCCTAACATACCTCCATGATTGTTTCCTCTCATGATGATGTGGGTGTCTATATGTTGACAACCTTAGTATCCTCAACCTTATCAACCTTTTCCTCAACTTTCTTTTCCTCTTCCACCTTTTTGTTCACTATTTCCTTTTTCTCTTGAGTAGAAGAATCATTATTTTCTTTTTTTTTGTAATTTTCTTCATGTTCTTCTCCTGAATCATCCTTATTCCCTTCTTCCCCATC
This sequence comes from Taxus chinensis, assembly GCA_019776745.2. Lineage (NCBI taxonomy): Eukaryota > Viridiplantae > Streptophyta > Pinopsida > Cupressales > Taxaceae > Taxus > Taxus chinensis. The sequence goes on from CM034150.1 coordinate 851,984,074, forward strand.
TTCAAAATCATCCTCATGCATTATCTTGACCCGTCTTTGTTCTTCATTAAGCGTGATATCCTGTAAAGTGACCTTCTTCTTGTACCAAATATTTATATTTTTTTTTGCACATTAATATTAATCGTCTCCAATGTCTCTAACCGAGGATACCCAAGAACAATATCCAAACTATCCATATCCAAAGCATAAAAGTTTAAATGCAAAACATATTTATCCATAAAGAGCTTTAAATTTTCAAAAACTTGAATCTGTTTGCCCTCCACTTGATCTTCCTTTATATTCTTTGCCTAAACATGTAGATGTTGAGCTACATCCATGTTGATGAAGTTATACTTGCTGCAAGGGTTTATGGACACAATTACCTTTTTCCTTTGAATGCACCCTTCAAATTGAAATATTGAAGCTTCCTTGTTTGGAGATGCACTATCTCAACTCTTATCTTGATCCGTTGTCTCTCCTTCAGAATCATGCGTAGCCTCTTCATCATCAACATTGTCTTCTTATTCTTCATTTTCTTTTTCATTCTTGTCTACAACATCCACATTATTTACATCCTCTTCTTCTTCATTTTTTTTGTCCCATTGCTATAAGAAAACTCGTTCCATTTCCTCCCAAGACCAATATGGATTCTCTTGTTTCACTTGAGAGCACTAAATTCGTGTTGGACCACCAAGCCAAAGATGAAAAAGAAACCATGGCCTTTCCTCTGAATAAATTTGTTCCTTGGATTGGGTCTATCATTCTCTAGCATCAATCTTACCATTTCCATAGAAAGATCGCGTCCCCATGAAGTACAAATTAGTGTTTCAAGAACAAACTCCATTGACCAATATTTGATCTACCAATTTCGGCTAGATCGCGGCCTCAAATTAGAAAATATAGAACACGAACCCTAATTACATTTTTGAGAGCTTTTCAAAAATGTAAAAAAAATCAGGATTTTTTTGACAATTGCGTCCTGTGAAGCAAATTTATCAAAAATCATAAAACATCAATAACTCTCGCAAAAAAGATCCAAAATTTCTGAAATTTTGAGGGTTTCTTCCTGAAATAAATTTCCCTTGGCACAAAAAAAAATTACTTGAAACTTCGTCACAATTTTCAAGATAAAGATGAATCACCAAAATTAGGTTTTGAACCCGAAAATTGAAATATCTATCGCAAAACAGGTCTAGATAACCTAAAATTGTGAGGGTAGCTTCCTTGAAAGCTTTCACAACTTCACGTTAAACATTTAGAAAAAAATCACATTCGATCTCAAGATATAGTCAAATCACTGAAAGTAGGGTTTCACCCCACAATTTACTCAAATCGATGCTTTGATACCATTTGATAAGATCTTTGCATATATTAAATGAATAATATGCATAAAATAATGAATATCAACACAACACGAGATATTGGTGGGCCAAGATGCCCTAATATTCAATATATGCAAAATAATAGAAGAATACCCTTAAGGTAGGGAAACACCAAAAATACTCCGTAAGGAAAGAATAACTCCATAATCTCCCAATATGGGAATTCCACTTCGAGGGGGAGAGATCCAATATAATTCTACCAAGTAGAAGACTCAACTAATACATGACATCTCTCATAATGACATTCCTCTCCTTTATATAGGCAAACATTACTTTTAATGCATGGGTAACACCTAATCCCAATGTTTATTACCTTAGATAACTAATTCCTATTTGACCACATATATGATAAACATATAACCAACTAAGGGGAATGTGTGCTACATGTTGGCATTTCCATAACCCATATACATTATAATATCATATCCTAAGGTGCATAACAACCTCCATACACCCCAAAGGTTGTTGATAATCATGCCACTCAATGCCTCTCACACCTTCACAAGTCACCTCAAGATGAGCGTGTGTGTAGCAAATTGGGTCCCAACAACCTAATAAGAAATTAAAACAAATAAAATTAAGACAAGTAAAACATTCAAAAATCAAAATTCTACAAATTAAAAACTTACAAAATTAATTTAATAAATTTATGAATTTTTTAAAAATAAATTTATAATTTAAAAAAAAAGATTGTTACCTTTAATAGTTGCAACATCAAGAATCTCCTAAGATGGCTTGGGACATGTGGTGGTGGTTGAAAAACATCTAGATCTCATTCACCTCCTCATAGACTTGTTTGATCCAAACAATTTTTGAGCCCAAATTTTGTAACATTGAGGGAATGAACGACACAATGTGTCCAAAATATGTTCATGTATCTTGCCTCAACCAACAACCCTGTAGCTCTGCAATATTTTGTGTTGTCCATTACAACTTGAGCCTTGGACAACATTTTGAGGCCCCACCACCTCAATGGATCGTATGAGGATGTGGGCAATGTATTGGACATATTTCACCTACCCCTCACAATCAACAACCCATAGAAACATTGCCCCTTTTTGGCACACTGGAACCACAATGATCAATGACCTATTTTCCGTATCTTTCCATCCATTGGAAACAAAGGACACCCCTGTTTTGACCCATTGATTCTTGATGGGCTGCAATGTCTCTTCAACTTGTTTTATTTCTTTTGACAATAAGGTGGTGTGCACCTTTTCATACCTTTGGCTAGTGTACCCTTTAGGGCTTCATTTATACATCTCACTATATCGTGCTAACATGGCGATCTAACAACATTAAAATGGACAACACATGTGTAAATAAAACACATAATACCTTGGTCGGCTATGTCTTCTGCTTTCATTCTAGAATGCCCTTTCCAATAGGACCTACATCTTTTATTCTTTTATGAGTAAGAGGTGAATCCTCTTCCCCCTTTAGCTGTAATGGGTGTAGACAAAAACGGGTGTTATGGGGCCACATCATCGACAAATGGAGAAATAGGTGGCTTGTTAGCTCGATCTTTCTTTTTTTGCCATAGGATACATGGATTTTAGGGCATTTGCTACATGTGCGTCTTCTTGCTCTTTGATATATGCAAGAGTATTTGCACGTGGCAACCCCTTTCCATCTAACCCTACACATACTTTGATTCCTTGACCAAGAACCCCACACAAATGGTATTTCACTCTAACTATACGAACTCTTAAATTGCATAATTTACATTTTGAGAAAATCCAAACAATGCACCCCTCCAACTTTTAGGTTCTATCTATGTGACATATGCCTTCAAAGTGTGAAGCATGGATTGAATTTGAAGGGGATACCTTTTAATACCTTGGCCCACAGAACTGGAACTTGCCATTTTAACTGCATAATGCATTTAAAAAAAAACAATTAAGTGTTGAGAGAATGTTTAAAATCAAACAATTTGAAGGGGAACCTTTAATACCTTGGCCCTAGAACTAAAACTTGATGCATAATGCATTTAAAAAAAAACAATTAAGTGTTGAAGAGAATGTTTAAAATCAAAAGTTGTTAAAGCTTAAAACAATATTACAATAAAAAAAATTTGAAAACAAATTACAAAATAGTAAATACAAGCTAAAAAACTTAAAAAATCCACAATATACTTACCTCAAATCACTAACTGCCTTTGTTGCAAGCTCCTTGAACTCCTTGGCACTCCTTGAAATATATGGCACTTGTAATCAACCCTAAGCAATTGAAAATTAGCGAAAATATGAAGGTGAGAGTCTGAATGTGCAACGAGAGGCAAGTATGCAAATGCAAGGTTAATGTGTTGAAATAGAGTTTGGGAGCATGTTTTAGGGTTTAGAAGACCTTTTTAATGTTAAAAACTTCAGTTTTGACCAGTGCTACACGGAGTCTTAGAACGGGGGATGGGTTTTGGAGACGGGGGGACCAAGGGCCTAGGTTTGGGGACGACGAGGGATGGCGACGGGATGGTGGCGCAAATATATATAGTACTTGAAAAATTAGCTATAAAAAATGTGTAAGGAACAACAAATGAAACTTTGAAATATTAAACACATTGCATTGGATAATGAAAGTTCCAATTATCAGTATATTAATATTTATATTCAAAATGATGATTACATTCAAAATTCAAATATAATTGGCTAGTGGCTCAATGCAACGAAGATTTGGCACTTGTTCTAACTCTTGTTGTTACTTGTTGCTAATGTTGTCCCTCTTCCTTGTTAATGCTCTCACTCTTGCTTGCTAATGGTATTGCTCTCAGTCTTGCTTGCTAATGGTATTGCTCTCACTCTTGCTTGCTAATGCTCTCACCTTCTCACTCTTGTTCGCTAATGCTTTCACTCTTGTTTTGATTTTTTGATTGTGATTTGGAGTGAGGGTGACTCTTATTTATAGTTTCTTTTGGAGTGCTTAGGGGGTGGGTGCTGCCCATTAAGTATTAGGGTTAAGGTTGGGGGTGTAAATTTTTAAAACAAATTGTTTTTAAAAAAAAAACTTTAAAGTAGCCTTAGCTACGGGGGACGCCTGGGAGTCTCTGGGACAACCCGAGAGACTTATAGAAGTCTCCGGGACATCTCGAAGACTCCCAGGAGTCCCCAAAAAGTGGGGACGTGTCCGAAACGTCCCCTATTTGGGGGAAATGTTTTGGGGACATTTCCTATCAATTGGTGGTGGTGGCGGGACAATGGGGGGACATGCCCATGGCATCTATGAGTCTCTAAAACGTCCCCCGTCTCTGGTATGACATGATTTTGGGGGATACACATCTCCGTGGAAAACTGGTTTTGACCTTTATTGACAAAAAAAGAAAATACTGCCACTTTTTTGTGGGTTCACTGTGAGTACGACCAAGCACGTCTGATAGTATCCGGTTATGCTTGGGTATGTTCCAGGACGTATCTGCGTACTACTAGATATACCCTAAATGTACCCTCGACGAACCGTACCCATATTACGTATCGGGTACGTACCAAACTCATACTTAGAGCCTATACTGACATACCTGGTGTGTAGATATAAATATAAATTAAAGCAAATGACAATAAACAAATTAAAAACATTTAAAATTAAATTAAAAAAATAGATATAAAAAAAAGAAATAAAGTTATGATAACATAAAGTTGAAAAAAAAATAATAACAAGACAAAATATCCCCTAGACCTACTTGCTCCTTGGCGACTGGTGTGGGATCCTCCGGTTTCCCTCCCACGTAGGTTTACAATAGTCAACACGTCCAACAAACAATGAATCTGCAGGCAATGAATCAAAACAGCTGTCTTCTGCTTATCTCATGTCCGCTACCCATCTCACATCTACCCAATGCGGCTCCTCTGTTCATGTTCATGTCCACCTCCTTTGTTCATGTTTAGCAAATCTCACCTTGTCTAGTTTTTTTTTAATTTTCTTGTATCTAATTGTTTTTTTATATTTTGCTGTTTCTTGCAATTTAGGAGGACAGGAGGGTTTAATTACTGATTTTTTTTTCTTGTGCTTTTTTTCCTTATATTTTTTTTGCTAACATTCCCAAACTTGGCCCATTTTTTTTGCTACATCAAAAGTTCAGCAAATTTCAAATTTTATACGAAAAATTCACTGAACCTTGTGACACAATATAGCATCAATAGTCACCATTGGGGCTTCCACCCAGTAATTGTGATTAACTAGGAGGTCTACTCATCGCAGTAATACTCCCCCCTCAAGTGTGCGTAGTTGTGGAGTTTTTCCTCATAGTCATGGTTGCTTAGCTTGCTATACCATTTTCAAAAACTTGGCAAATATTATAGTAGAACGCAGTTAGCTTTCAAATAGAAATTACAACTTTATTTTGTAAACATAGGTAGGAATGGTATGCCATATATTTGTGTCAACCCATACAAAAGATCAGTGCACTGGTAGAAACGTGTGAAGAGAAGAAGTTGGGTACCGAATTTGATATGCACTGTGGGACACATGATGGTGGTAGAGAGGACAACGTGATAAAGTAACAATCTACTATGTTATAACTAACATGTGATAGTACACAACATGGGAAACCATTATGCATTCATGAGAACAATGAGATTGTTACACCAAGAGGTGTAACCTATAGTGATACCCAAGGGGGATGAGGTAAGGGAGTGTAATAGTGTGAGAATGTCAATAAGAATTTGAAACAAAGCTGGCGCAAGTTGTTACTCAACATTTCAAAATAGATGTATAGATAAGAGACCAAAACAAATGAAAAGAAAGAAATAAAAGGTTTAAAAACAAAAGGTAAAAAGACCGGCGACTTAAAGAAAAAGAAGAGAATACCAGAACCACATACCCCAAAAGATGGTTGGCTTGTTGAAAAAAGACCGACAACTTAAAGAGAGTAGAGAATAACAGAACCACATACCCCAAAAAATGGTTGGCCTGTTGAAAAAAGATCGACGACTTAAAGAGAAAGACCACATACCCCAAATGATGGTTGACATGTTGAAAAAAGATCGATGATTTAATGATTTAAAGAGAAAGAAGAGAATAGCAGAACCACATACCCCAAAAGATGGTTGGGCTGTTCAAAAATTATTTTTCCGTAGGAAAAATATGGCACTTGACACAAGTGTGTGGGACAAAGTCCCTCCTCTGTTGTAAGGGGAGGCACCCTTTATTGAAAGCCATAACAGAACAAGAAAGAATAAGTACAACATCTACTCTTACTTGCCGTGGTTTGATTTTATTCCCGAAGAAAGGAATATAAGATGAAAATCATGAAGAAAGGAATGAAGGAATGAGAGAGAGGGAGAGAGAAAGAGACAAAACTTGCATTTCGAATAAGTAAACTTGAAGGCTATTCTAGTTTGCAAGGAGATCATTTAATGTAAGGATAACTTCCAATTGGAACCTTGCATGCATGAAAAGAGAGACAAACACATGACATAAGAACACATGCTATCACCAAAGAGACTATGACACAAATTTCAGAAAATATCATTCTATTCCTTCATGAGGATGGATACAAAGCTTCATACACTCATTTCTTCTCAAACAAGATCTTGTACAACACTTGGAAAACTAAAAGTCTCTTCAGAAATCTCCCCAAGTCTCCAATAGTGCACAAAGTCGAAGAGTCAAGAAACGTCTAGAAGTCCTATAACATTGTGGACAACACAAAGTCTCTCCAAAGATCCCTGATGAAATCCCTAAAAGAAGTCTCTCAAAGTTGTTCCTCCAATAAGTCCCTTGCAAATGGCTCCAAAACACATATTTATTGCAAAAAAGTAACCAACTTTTTAACTATTTTAATTATTGACCAAAGTCAAGTTCACTAAAATAGGAACCTTTGATCAAATGTGCACTTTTTATAAAATAAAGTGACATTTACGAAATATAAAAATTCACAACTTAAAAACTGCAAAAATGATTACGTGAAAAAGCAGATTGAAACAATTGTAGATTAATCACTTTGTTCCGCAGCAACCAGTCAACTGATGCCTTCAAATTTATGACTTTTTCTACTGGCACAGTTTCCTCAAATACTGGCATTTCGAGATTTGTGAATCATGATGCAATTTTTATTTATTTTGCACTTTTCTCAAAGTCTTTGTAAGCCCAAAAATTTACCAAATGGAAATTACCCCTACTCAGACAATCAAAATCTCGTTGCGGGAACTTGGAGCTGTTTTTGTGCTTGAAATGTCCTCCATGGAAAAACACTTAATTTTTTCAGTTGAAAGTTCTGCCTTGGGGATTGGAACTACTCCGATAGTCGGGAAATCTGACGTGGGGATTCAGGGTTGCTTTTGCAGTTGAAAAGTCCGTTGTGGGAACTCAGAGCTGCTTTTGCAGTCCAAAACATAGCTGTGTGAACTCAAAGTTGCTTTTGCAGTCCAAAAGTCTGTTGTGGGAACTCTGAGCTGCTTTTGCAATCCAAAACCACATTGTGGGAACTCCAAGCTGATTTTGCAGTCCAAAACTCTGTTTTTTCGACTCGTAGCTTCTGAAATTTCTTGAGCACTGCATGCTTACAAGATTCATTTTGCGACTTTGAATTGATTGAATTTGATTGATTGGTACCAAATTTTCTTGGTGGACTCAAATGTTCACCTAAGTTCAAATTCGGGGACAACAAAGGCACATGTATGAGATCTTTCTAGATATTTTAGTTAAATGTAGTGCATCATAGATATGTTTTAAATAGACCAAGGGGATATTGGTACAGAATATTTTATTTAAATCCGCCCCTACCACCTACACTATCTCTCGAGCAGCACTGTTCTGTTTTCTTCTGTTGTTGTCTTACACGTGCAGCTCTGCCTCTCCCAGCTGCTGCAACCATTCTTCCACAACTACCGTGCCATTCTGCACACTTCATTCCCTCTGCTGCACCACTTAACACCTGCCTCCTACCACCATTCTGCTGTTAAAAAATACATGAGATGTAAATTCAGTACATCACATTGCACAATATGTTAAAAAAATCTGCAGCTTTTTTTTAGCATAAGATACTAATGATATTAGGCCATTTATCTATATGTATTTTGATATATTTTTACAAGATTATTAATAATTATATGACTAACATGAATTTATAGATTTAAAAACACTAGCTAGAAAATACAAAGTGATAAACATAATGCAACAAATTTAACAGAAAAAAGATCATAGCAAAATGCAACGTGAAAAACCATTAAATAATCAGCCTAAAAAGTTAAAAACATTATGGAACTAATTTAATAATATTGTAAGTTCTAAGCGTTAAAAAATAGGTTGTAATGGGTTATACTATACTAGGTTATCTTAGGGTTTTTTAATATTATAGATCATATTACAATACATATAATTATGCTGATAGGTGTAACCTACAATGGCAGCAGGGGTGGTGGTGGAGTGTAATAGTTTGAGATGTCAATAAAATTGTCTGACCTTGAATTTGATGTCCATTTGACCATCACATGTTATGTACCTTGGGATATGATATTATAATGTATATGAGTTGATAGAGATGGCGACATGTGACACACATCCCCCTTAATTATATGTTTATTATAATATATGGGGTCACATAGGAATTAGTTATACTGGGTAATGAGTCGGCCTATATTGAGATTAAGTGTTACACATCCATTAAGAGTAATGTATATGCCTATATAAAGGAGAAGAGTATCATTATGAGATGGGTCATGTATGAGTTGAGTTTTCTACTAGGGAGAAAAATATTGGAGGTGTCCCCCTCGAAGAGGAATTCCCATATTGGGAGATTGGGGAGTTACTCCTTAAGGAGTATTGCATGGTGTTGCCCTACTTTAAAGGTATTATTCTATTTTTGAGTATATTAAATATTTGAGAATCTTGGCCCACCAATATATCTTGTGTTGTTTTGATCTTCATTATATTCTGCATATTTGGGAATCTTGGCCCACCAATATATCGTGTTGTTTTGATCTTCATTATATTCTGCATATTGTTCGAATTATTCAATTATTATATGTGAATATCTTATCATCACAGGGCAGATTTGACCTTAAATTTGATGCCCATTTGACCATCATATGGGAGTTTTTCTTCTTTCTTGGAGCCTGTGATCCAAAAATTGTGATATATTGGGCATACGGTGTAGTTTGGAGCTTTTGAGCATACAGTGTGGTCCGTAGCCCTTTCTTAGGAATTTTGTTTTTGAGCCAACGGAGTGGTGCAGGTAGATTGTGGTCATCTATCACCTATTGGCGGAAAATTTGTGGAAAAGTTAACAGAGTTGTTAATCAGTGTGGTATGTGAAAATTCAAGATAGGTGCCTCAAAATTGATATATCTTGGCCTTATCAGATATATATAATTAAGATATCTGTACTGGTAGAATAATGCTCTTCTATTCATGATGAACAGGGATGATACATAAGTACATTGAACCAAAAGACTGAGAATGAAAATTCCCATTGACAAAGACGAAGGATGATAATCCTCGCTGATGTGTCTAGTTGAGCTTGAGAAGATGAGGATGAGCCTGAAAAGGAATTGAAGAGTCATGTGTGCTACCCCCTCCTTCACAAGGTCGAATACAAGTGTATATCCAATCAAGAGAGATTAGTCACAATCAGGATCTGTTACAAAATGGCTCAGTTCTGTAACGGTTGATGTTTGATGATTCATCTTCCTTGGTGTACACTAATGATGGGTGCCTAGGTGATGGTTCGACTTCTCAATGTGCAGTGGTGTTGTTAGTGTGTGGCGGTGCCATGTGAAATCTGTGGCGCACTGGTGTTGGGCCAGCACGATTGGTGCTGACAAATATAGTGTGTAGGTGCTTGGTTGACACAAGGATCATGAGGCATCTTCTGCAGTTTAGCCGTCTGGAATCGAACTGTTTGGGAGCTGACACATCTGGGAATCGAGCTGTTCGGAGTCAAACTGTCTGGGAGATGAGGTGTATGAGACTCTGGTGCGGGCAGTGTTGGTGCACAGGTCACGAGTGCACAAGTGTTTAGGTGCTCCCTGTCATGTGTCAAGCCCACAAGCATTGAGTTGCTCCCAATTAGGTGTTGAGTGCACAAATGATGAGTTGCTCTGTCTAGTGTTGAGTGCACGTGTGTTGGGTGTCAAGCTGCTTACTCATGGGTGTTGAGCGCATGTGTTTGTCAAGTTGCGCGACCTTTAGTGTGGCGCTAACTGCGTATGCTGAATAGGCGCAACCTTGAGCAAGCATTGCATGCAAGACTTGCCACGCGCAAAATAGTGCAGCATCTAATAACTGGATTAATTGAATATCAAATCTGTAGTGATTTGTGGTCTTGTTGGCATGTATCAAGGAAGGAAATGATAGAACTCTAGGGAATGTTACAAAACAAATGAGTAAGCCATTATATTTATTGCCTGCCAAATTTGCCACACATCCTTGGAATGCCTAATAGTGATGTGTAATACTGTAGTTATAATTGTGTGCTTGGAGCATTCATTTATTATTTATTTGAACCAGCGTTTTTGTAGGGATATAATGACATTATAACTGGGTGCTTGGAGCATTCATTTATTATTTATTTGAACCAGAGAATTTGTAGGGATATAATAGCGTAAGTGATAGTTTCAAATAATATCTATTATGCGATATATAATTAGTTATTATGCAATGTATTCATCTGTTATGTGATATATAATTCCTATTTATGCAATGACAGTTGGAATGCAAAGCATGGTTCATCATTATATTCTGGATTGACTGGTAGGCTTGTTGCCCATACATACACTCTTTCTGGCAGGCAAGCTCAGAAGCCACTGAATTTGGGAAACACTTAATCGACTTTTAGAAGATTACAGTAAATGTAACCCAAGACACTACCCACTGTGGCTTACGAGTCCCAAGTTTATTTTTGGCTTAGTACTCTGCTTCTAAGTTTGTTAGACACATATGGCTTCTGTATTGGTCAATGTCTCCTTGATATTCTTGGTAGACCTGTTCATTGAAGAGCAGCCACGCTTAGTGACCCTTGGTTGTGTAAGCAATTTTTATGGGTTCTATATTATATTATTAAGCAATTTTTATGGGTTTTATATTGTATAAATTTGGTTAGTAATGTTTCTCATCTTTCAAAGGACAGATGTAATGTGTCTTTAAAAGGCTTCAGAAAAGATATCTCTTCCATGGAATTTCACAATGGCTTGAATGGATTAGCTATTCAATTTTGCACCAAGTATTATAGCTTAAGAAGTAAATTCTAACATTTTGATTGTGGGGCTCAGCTGGAAATGGTTTCCCTTCTTGCTTGGGTAGAAAGGAGATTTCCTGAAATGTCTTGTTCTTCTTGGTGTACTATTAGTATGTATTATACAATGTAATTTTCTTAACCAAAAAATAGTATGCAATGTATTCTGATGATTTAAAAGCAAGTATACCATACATTCTCTAGATTTTAGAGTTATTTTAGTGCAACTTGTGGGCCACACACTCTAGGCCCATGCAGGAACTGTTCCCTTCAGTAAGTACTGGATCGGATTCTAATCAAGATTGCCATCAGTTGGCTGAATTGCTCTGTTGGATAGTAAATTAGATGAAATTGTCTTGATGCTTGTGGCTGTTATAGTAAAACACTTTGTAATCAATTTAATGACATGCCCAAAGTTGTTTGATTTGAAGTGTGCTAAATTCAAGCAAGTTTAATACACTTCCACCATATGCAGGCTGAAGGTTGGTTTGTACCAAAAAAACATTGTGAACTTGCTCTGAATGAAAACATTCCTTCAAATCCTTTGGACGTGTTGAGAGAACGGTTGAAGACTCTTGAAGAAACAGCATCCGTGATGGCAAGAGGGTGTGCAAAGAAAGAGGCATCTTCGGTTAGCAGTAAACAGTCTGATTATGATTTTTTCCTTAAGCGCAGAAAATAGAGTGTGATTAAATGCTAATATACACATTCTTTCCTCAAATCTGGGTTTGCACTATCTTCTCTATGACAGTTAATTGTGGAGGTGGTGCTCCGGCCCTATATTTTCAACAATTCTCCCTTGCACCTTGTGCAGGAAGTTGTAAGATAGTGCAGGCCTTTTTATCACTTTTGTAAAGCATACAGCATCACGGATCATCCAGGAACAATTTTTTTCACTCTTCTGGATCAAAGCGCAAAAGCAGATGCATATAAAATTTTACATTTTAAGTTTACTACATTTCCAAATATGCAATTGCAGAGTTTGTCTCGTGTCACATGGATTTTTCTTCTCAATATACGAGGAAATATCTGCATTTTAAGCTGCCTATGAATATGTGCTGGGAGTTAAATTATTTTGAATGGATATTGTTAATTCAAATTAGCTTCGCAACAGGAGCTCTTTGATGAGCCTTCTTCAACCATTTGTTACAAAGACTTCATACACCAGTCCTTGTTTTGTATACTCTTTGATGAGCCTTCTTCGACCATTTGTTACAAAGACTTCATACACCAGTCCTTGTTTTGTATGCAGAAAATCAGGATTGCATAAATATTTTGGCATCTGCCACTTTCTCATTTGCGAGGTAATGTGATTTAACATGGAAATTCTTGCATTGGTTTGTAATCTCTCAAATTTTATTGTGATTAATAATTATCAAAATTGTTGGTTTATATTATTCGACCATTTAAAATATCTAAAAATGAGCATTTATAATCTGGCACGGAGAAAGCTTGGCACATTGATTAGAAAAATGTGTGAACCTTGCCACCCCAAATATCGGAGTTTGATACACGTTGGAAACTGCTAGCAATGATATTGATTTTAGTACAACATTAGTCATATACAGAATAATGTTTTATTTTTTGTTGATAACGTGACTGACTTTTTGCATACCAATTGCTGCATTACAAGTCGGACTGCTTGTGAAGGAAGAGAATCCTTTTTATTTGATTAACAGGGTAAGATACGTGTAAGGCATATTTCAGTGATCTATTCATGTTACCCTGAACAAAACTAATTTAGCATTATTCCTCAACTGCAACTAACATCTTCATTCTGATCCTTTCATTCTAAACACACAATGACAGAGAGAGGGAAAAGTACCCAACACCCTGCCCTCCTACTTAGATCAAACGAATTGGTAGGAAGATAGCAATGCCTACCGTAGAACCAAAAATTTGCATCAAATTGTATACAACAGTTATTGCACCAAAACGTTTGGCTTGAATTTTCACTAGCCCCACTTTATCATCAAGGAGTGCCATTTGTTTTTGAGCAGAATATAGTGAAGTATCTGAGAAGGATTTTCCATTATATGTTGTTCTAATTCCTTAATCATTTTGTGCATCATGAAGACTAGGCATGTAGATGGAAGAGGATGTGTTAATATTGGCCATTGTAGTGATGTAGAAGGCCCAAACGTAAATTTGTTTTTAGAAAACCAAAGAAAAGCTACGGTACCACATATCAGATTTTAAAATTTGAAACCTTACGGGTGAGGCATGATGCTGTAGGTTGAATGTATAAATAATAAGCGGGTTCACCAAAATGTAATATCAAATATATGGTTAATTTGATTAAGATTAATTTATTCAACACAATTATGATTCAGAAGTATAAATCCGATATACACAAGAGCAACAATCTTAAATCACGTGCTTACAAAATGTGATCATATATTTGCTTCTGCAAGCTATATAAGAATTTAGGGTTATGGTTTGAAAGATTGCACTGTTATGTGAGGCTTAGAGATGCGATAGAGATATGAAACTGTGGGAATAAGTTGTGTAGAGTGTTATAAGTGTGCTTGTGAATTTCAGAGATTTGGAAATGTGCTCTGGACATAATTACTCAAGTTAGACAAAAGTGTATGGCGATTTTGTCAACTTGTGGTAGATCGTATTCTCTAATGTTTTGATTTGCAACTCAATTCTGGCACTTGGTGCACCTTTGTCCCTAGATTAGGTATTTGTGATCAGAATATGGAGATTGCCCTGTGACCAATAAAAAGGGGTTAGTCTAATAAGCTAGACTAACCTTGGCAATCCCCAACTGCTAAGAGTTGTCTACATGGCACTAGCTCAAAAGGGCCTCAAGTTCATGTAGTTCACCCTCCCAATAAATGTATGCGAAAGTGCATAAACAATGGTTTTTAGCAAGACCCTAATAAGACCTTTAACACTTGACAATGATCTTTAGCTTTGATTATGGTGTGCATGAGAGTGATCCATGGCAACAAATTGGGATTTTCAGATTTGTAATTTTCCGTAGGGCTATAAGGGTTTAATATTTCAATGATAAAGGCCAAAAATTCTTAGAGTGTGCGGGAGTGAGAGATTCCCTAGATAGCTTTAGGGTGCATGTGTTTATATATATGACTTTTGTGAATGTCTGCTGCCCAATTATCCCTAATTAGCTAGTTGGGATAATGTGTGCATTTGTGCTTTTGACCGTTACACATACTAAAAACAAAATTTTCAGCCTTAACATAATTTTTTTGGCTGATTTTATACTTCAGCGATTCCATCCGGGCTTAATGCGGGACTTTATCAGAGACATGAGTTGAATGTATACTAGTCTATAGATGTGTTATGTATATGGTGCATTGGTTCTAGATGTGTGGAGCTGGATAGCAAGTGTTACATAAAGTGAGAATTTAGTTCGATACCTTTGGATCAAGTCAATTTATATGTATGTGATTATATTGGAATTAATGTTAAGTGATTATTGCCAAGTGTCTCAAGTGTAAATTTCACTTGCTACAAAGAGGTAGTAATGCAAAATAGTTTTCGACAATTCATTTGTAATGGACGATTTAATAAAGTGTTTCGGATGATCAAACCAAGCACTATTGAAAACAACCCATATTAGGGATAACTTATTGGGATATTATGATGAATCTATGGTAATGGTTCAAAAAGTTATGAAGAATGTATATTCTATTCAATTGAGTTCCACACAAAAAAGTAGACAACAAATTATAATACTAGCAAGTGCCCTTAAGATGAAAGGATACACTAAAGTTGACGAGTTTGAAAGTATATAGCTTTGTTGTAATTGTAATATGCAAAGAAAACAATAAAATTTGAAAGCCTTGAAATTGAAAACTTGAAATGAGAACTCTAAAATGTGAACCTTGAATTTCATGAAAACCCAAACTCAATAACCTTGGAAATTCATTGTTATAAACCATGCCTATCTTATTCGAAATTTAAAGACATAAACCCCAAAATTAAAAATACTAAAACCAAATATTTGTAGAACATTGAAAGTAGTTTGATATAAAATGTGTAATCTATTCAAATCCCAAAATGTGAAAAGTCCTTATTGAAGCTTTAGAAGTGTTGTCGTGAAAGCAAATCAATTACAAAAGTTTTGTTAAAAATTGAAAACATGGTTTTTTGTGTCATGATAGACCCCTTTGCAAATGTTCATTTTTGGGACTTAGTCATTTTATGAGTTTGTATGATCTTGGTTGGCAAAGTCGGCTTCTGATGGAATATATGAAACTTTTATTTTTGTTCCATCATTCGTGTCGGCGTCGATTAGTCAACCACATTTGAGAATAGGTTATTAGCTGGCTTTGTCGACCTTTTGAGGAACAAGCGGAATAGTTCTCCTATTTCTAATGTGAAATGGGGTGTTAATCGGCTTTATCAGCCACACTTGGCACTAATGGAACAGTTATGTGATTCCATCCTTTCCCCAAAAACTTGACCCACAGGGATGAAACAATATTAATCGGTCTTGACGGCTCGAGTTACACAGTTCCACTTCAATGCTGATAAGCCGATCAAGTATATTTAAGTTTTTAAAAGGTTTTACGGGATCTATAAAATGCCGAATCCTTTTGGGGGTATCAAACAAATGCCACACCATACCACTTTTTAACTAATTTTTAATCTTGCCCAATATGTCTTTGAGCTTTGGCCACCTACATTTAGTCATTAGTTTGCCTCTTGAGCAATTTCATCCGACCAAATTCAAATTTCCAAACATCAACAGGGTCGCCTCACCAAAGGCTCCATTTTCGTTGCTTCTACAAGTGTTTTCATCTCTATGTGTGTTAGTTTGGGCAATTTTCTCTCTTGAGTTTTCATTTTCATTGAGCTCGTAAAATCTCTTCCATCTTGTCAATTTCTCTTCCTGCTCATTTGTTTGAAAGTGTAAATCATCAAAATGAATTTTCAAAATGTCGGGTACGAGCCCATTTCATCCCTGGAAAACACTATATCTGATATAGGAGATTGTGATATTAAACACACGGACCTACCCAAATTTTGGAGCATAATGGAAGATGACAAGAGAACTCCGTTGGCTCAAAGAACTTTCTTGGCACATGTAGGAGGTTTTCCTACTTTAGTTCAGTGTGCATATATGGTTCTAACTCTTGCTTCATGTTTTGACCCTCAGACTAAGGAATTGAAAAATCCTCAAGGACGAGTTATTGCTCAACTTGATGCTCATCACATCAGCTTGGCTCTTGGGATCAATCTTCTTGCATATGCCAATGCATTGACTATTGAAATGACACAAAATGCATATGATCCAACCCCTAACAAATATCAAAATATGATTGCTAAGTCTTGGTTGAAGATTAAAAAAAAAGGACCTTCAAAATTGGCCAAAACTCTTTATAGGAATGACTTAATCAGAGAGTTATCATATATTATCACTTTCTTGGCTAGAGTGATGGGACTACCATCCACTAGAGAATTTTATAATTGGATAAGTATCTTTCAATTTAATATGTGAAGGGAAATGATCCTTAAGTTTGGGAGAGACCATTTTGAAAACCTGACAAAACGACTCACTCAACTCAATAATACTAAGTTATTCTACATGACTTCATATATGATGTATACCATTGTAAGGTACAAAATTTGGGTTGGCTTTTTAGGTCAAAGAAGGAAAAATCTCTCCCAACCCGCTTATGATTGTTACACTCAGTTGACTTTTGATAACAACAAAAGTCACTTCAGAAGGGTGAATGATGTATTCACCATGTTCATAGTGAGATTGTTAGAAGGATGGACTACTTACAAAATTTATTAGGTGGCAAAATAGTTGGTGACCCAATTTAGTAGTTCTTCATTCAATTCCAAATATTTTCTTATATAGAGTTGCAGGGTTTGAAGGAATTCCATAATAACTTCCAATCTATTGTAGTGACAAACTCATTCTAATTGAGTTATGCAAACAATTGGATATCCTCCACAAAACTTGCAATGACAAATAGGTACAAACAAGGAGTTCAATTTCCCAGAACACTCGGAAATTACATATGTATATCAAGCATTGATGCACAAAATGCCAAAAGGAAAATCACTCCTTTTAATATGCATCATTTCTCCAAGAGGTCTTCATTTGATAGCAAAAATTTCACCAACAATCTTCGGATGCCAACATCACACTCTCATGTGCACACCATTGATGATTATTGGGAAGATTGTGACAATGAATTGAAGGTTAAAAAAAGATTATTTGCAAGGATGACTCTTAAACAAATTCAGAATTTCAAGTTGTAGCAGGTTGCAAAAGGTATGGTTGATGATGGTTCTTATATGTATGAACATGATTTTGAAAGATCTATTCAACATACTCCTTTTCCCATCATCTATTAGTATCAAAAGGAGAAAAATAGTATTGATGACCTCACCGCTCTAGTGCTCCTTAGATTAAAGAAATTGTATATGAAGAGGTAGAATTCAAGGCCTCAGAAAAGTCTATTGCTTCCCAAGGTCATCAAAATACACCTTCCTCAACTCAACAACCATAGAGTACACAAAGTCAATGTTTAAAATCCAAGAACCGATCCTGCATTAGAAGAGGAAGAATATTCTATTAAAGTTCCTATATAAAATATAAATGAAGTGGTTTGAGGAAGGAGTTAACTATAAGGAGAGATCCCATCTCCCCACAAGCATCAACTAAAAATTATCTGTATGTAGAAATCACACGTGCACAAGTTCCTTCACCTCCTCTACTTACCCTCAATGTTCCTGTCACAAGTTCAATTGTTGATGATATCACCGATACTTATTTCTCATGGGTTCAACTAGTGGTTGAAAGAAAAGAAAAACACAATAAAAAATTGTTGTTCTTGACTACGATGCTATAGCTGCTCTGCTTGATACTCCAACTCCCAATAAGGCCAAGGTAACTTCCCGACTTGTACCAGACACCTTAGGCCATCAATTCGTTGAGATTAGAGAGTCCACATTTGATAAAAAATGAAAATGAGATCATCGTGGAAGATAATGAGTTAACAATAATATCAATTGGAGAAGCCACACCTGAAGGAGATGCACATAATTTGAAAGAAACAATCTTAAGATTCATCGAGAGAGCTGAAAAGTGAAAATAGACACAAGAACAATTGGAAGAAAAAGTACAAACTCTTTAAACCTACATCAAAGCTTTTCTCTCCTCACATCCCACTCCTATTGCATCCCTTCCATCTACCACTTCATTAAGTGATATTGATATCAAATGTATTTATGAGATTCACAAACATACTTAGAGGGGTAAGGTTATGGAAGCTTGGGTGGAGAAGATATTGGTAAATGGTATGAAATTCATTGATGAAGGTTACAAAGTGTATGCGAGTTTAGTGGAAGCTCATGAGAAATTGAAAATGTTGAGAAAGAGGTAAAGCTATAGTTTGACATGATTCAAGATTTGAGAATCATGGTACTGACTGATGAAAAAATTCTCCTATAAGAAAGTCTTTGATAATTCAAATGACAATATTTCCCAAACTTGGGCCGGCAACATTGAGTCGAGACTAAAAGTATTAGAAGAAAGCACAATTGATCTACGGAATTACATACAAAAGGATGCATTTATGAAAGTTGATGATTTTTGATGATATGAAAGCTCTCCATTGTCTCTTTTTCACGAAAATTCATCATAGCTCAATACACCAAATGATATTAAGGAACAATTCAGTAAATTGGTTAAAGAGGATTTATTCAATGCCGGTGATTTCAATCAAGACTAAATGGATGAAATTTTTGAACTACACAAGGTGATAGTGGAGACTTCTAAAAATTTGGCTCAATTTGGAGGAGCCAATTCATAAATGTTATATGCTATGAGAAGTTGACTTAGCAATCTTGATAACACTATCATTCCAAGAGAATCAAATTTTGCTGGGGCAGTGATCAAATTCAGGAATCACGTTACGGAACTCAAAGTTCTAGCCTCTTCACTTTCCTCCTAAGTTTCCAAAAGAAAAAATGTTATATTTTTGTGTTATACTGTTTGGTTTTATTTTTCCATGAATTATAAAAAATGTAAAAGTCACTTAAGTGACTTATTAGGAAAAGTACAATAAAAGTGACAATTTGATGACCCGTAAACAGGTAGGAAACCCCTACTCTTTTGAATGTTTCAACAGATCTTATAAATTCATCAACTTTTGTGATTTAATTGAATCCAAAGCTGATTAGAATCTGATTAAAAAATGAATTAGGACTGATCCAGAACTGATTTTAAGATTCGTACAATCAACCATTCGATCAAATAATCCAATTTTCACTTTTATCGATTTTACTGATTTCCATAAAATTGTCATTATTGATTATAATTACATTCAAATTAAAATCTTATTTAATTTATGAAAACAATATAATTCAAAATAAGAACACAACACAAGATTGTTTACATGGTTTAGAAATTCCTACATCCATGAGTTCATACGAACTGATTTATTAGTAATTGTCCAAACTATGAGTACACTCAACTTACAATTAACAAAAATAGATCAATAACCTGCAATTTTGTGTCTTCAGACCTTCGAAGGACCCTGGCGAAGCTCAATTTTCCTCCTTCACCTTTCCAAAGCAACATCACAACATCACTAAAAACTCCAAAATGGGAAAAAGAGTACACCAACAAGAGCATCTATGAATTCTAAACACTTTTCTAGTTCACTTCGAGACCTGAATCTACCCCTAAGTTGATCAAATTTTCCATTTTCAAAATTGCTTTCTTATGGCTTATTACATAGTCCTCTGACTTAACCATTTCAAATATCAACTCCTCCCTTTTATAACATGTTAACCACCTATGGCGTGGTGGTGGAAGATAATTTTGGTAACTATGAGGTTATGGGGTTGAGCCTCTCTAACCTCCTAGTGATGATTTATTCTCCATATTGGGATAAAATCCCACATTCATAGCAAAATGAGTGACATTGTTGTTTATTAATAGGTCGGCTAGTAGGTGTGTTGCCTTCGGGACTTGTTTTGCAACTTTCCACGTATTGTGGCTGGCGGGTTTGTTTGTCATGTGGTGGTCAATGGTTGTTTGGCACCCATGTTTGAACTTCCACTCAGTGTGGCCATTAGCCTGCTTGCTATGTTTGGTGGCCACATATGCATGATCAGTGGACTATATGCCATGTTGGGCCTCGTTTAGGTCGAGATGGAGGTTGTCAGTCCTGTTAGCGGGTGAGTTGGTTGTTAAGTGACTAAGCTATGCTGAGAGCTCACTGAGCTATTTGATTGATCCGCCAATGTTGGAATGTTGCACCGAACATAGTATGTAGTCTGATCGGTGGGCAAGTTGGCATAATAACTCGCTCCTTGGCTTAGTTTCAACTTGACATGCTTCATAGCATGAATCATAGTCCCACATGCATGGTGCAAATGCAATCAGAAGTATATATGTACAAAAATGTAACAATAGTTAAATGAAATAACAGAGGCAAAGACACCCCTTTGCAAAAAGAGTGTGTCGACCCTAGCTGAGGGGCCCCAACCATCAAATAACAGGGCCCACCCGTTCGATAACAAGTGTCGAAAATCGGAGGTGCATAACAATTTTTTTTCTCAATGTCACATTGCCACTTGTCATTGTTTAATTGGTCCACATGGCAAGTTTGCATGTGTCCATGTTGTTTCGAACATGTGCGCAATCACTTATTTTTTTGCCAAATTGCCAAAAATTTGAACGAGCCATAGCTTCTGCATATGAGCTCCATTTTCAGTGATCAAGATATCACCGGAAATCTCTCAACCTTCTCTTCCATACTATATTTATCTTGCGAGATTTAGGGAAACTTTTTCCATTGAATTTGATCTCCAAATCATTTGATGACGAAGGTGGGATCAAGATGACCTCAGGATGTTTACAAAGTCCAACACAACAGAATGAAACACAAAGGTTTCTTTATATTTTCAAGCCTTTACGATATCCATAATTCAACTTCTCTCTAATAAAGCTTACAACCAATTTCATGGAGCTTTTAGACACTTCTATGGGGTTCTCCTATGGACCTATCCAAGACTGGACCTTGTGCTCACATGCACATTCAACAACCTCAACTCTAATGGCTTGCAAAGATTCTCCGCATTCAACAACCCCAAAATGATGAACTCACCCCTTTTATAGTTTGTGTGCCCTTATCTTTTCCTTCTTCTCTCTCCATATTTTAATTTTCCTTGGGTGGGATAACTCCTAGATGTTTCTAGTTCTCCCCACTCATTTTTGAATTTGAAATTGAGCGCCTATTTTGGTGCCACGTCATCTGGTTGTTGAGCTCCCTTGACCGTTGAATCTTGTTAGCATCCATGTTAGGCATATTGTGACATCCTTTTCTTATCTACCAACTACCCATTATGTCATGCACTTCTTCACTACAACTTGGATCACTTTTGCCACACGCTCATTTCCATGAGTTCTACCTCCAACTTTCCTTCACGTTGTTTATAGGGTTATGGGTCTTCTCCAAAACATCTGCGTGTCTCTTTGCAATTTTAACTATTGTGCATCCCTTCTTGCTATGTTAAACCTTCGAGTGCCTTCCAATTTCTCTGCACGCCACACCTTCTTCTTCACTTCTTGTTCCTCCACTCATACTTAGGAAAAAATGAACAAGATTTTTTTGGACCTTGGATGTTCCTGCATCAAACACCTGAGGTAATTAAAACTTAAGGTCCTCCTCAAGTAGTTTGAGTGGTAGAACCACCCTTTGAACTATTGAGGTAAATAGTTATGGCTCCTTCATCCTTTGAACATTTTATTAGCCTTGGCGCTTCTCCCAACCTCTCTTCTAGTATTTCATCACTTCCTCATGAATTTTCTACAATACCTTGTGCACTCTGACGGGTCTCTATCCACCACAAACCATCCTTCTCCTCTTAAATCCTTCAAGGATTTTCTTTCCTCTTACCCATTTAAATCTTGGGTTTTGTTTTCTTGTGCATTCCTTCTGCACACATCTCTCTCCTTGTCTTCTCCTCCCTTCCTTTTGTTCTCATGTTTCCTTCTTGTCATGACTCTTCTTCTCTGCATTACTTTTCCCTGTGCCTATTTTTTTCTTTGCACTCTCACCCTTCTTTTTATGAGCTTCTTTTGTGTATTGAAAACTTACACCCTTTCTCTCATGTTCTCCCTTTGTCGCTTTTTCATCGCAACCTCTTTTCTTTGAATGTTCTCCATTTGCGTACTTCTTTTTGTGCCATCCTTTACACAATTTATTTTCGTGATGTTTGTGTTGCTACCTCTTATTGTAGTTCCCTTATTCATGTGCCTTTCTTTCCATGTAATTGTGGGATTGAACCCATCTTCGACCATTCTTGTATTACTTCTCTGCGCAATGTCCTCTCATGGGATTCCCTCTTACTTATCTTCTTCCTTATGGATGCTTCACCATCTGCTTTCCTTCTCTGGTGCACCCTCATCATTGCAAATTCTTCATCATGAATTCTTCTTAGGATGCATCAGGGTAAATTTTAGTGGTGAATATTAGTTAATTCACGAATATTCTAGTTTTTAAAATTTGCATTTGGCAATTTCTAGGGTACGAATTAAGACCGGGTCACCTAAATTATCTAGGTACAAGTTAATTTTAGGGTTTGGTTCGCCTAACATTTACACCAATAACAGACTGTTTTAATTCAAATTACCTTTAGCACGAAATTGAAATTTGCCAATTTCACCTTCATATATGTACTAATTACGTATTTACAATTCCGTATGCAAATTTTGACTATCAAATATTCTTCACAATTTCTTTTTGCTTTAAAGATTGAGATCGACCTGGATATTACAACCCTGCATTAAGGTATTTTTAATTGTTATGGTATTGGATCACATGCTACTGGCCTCTATGATACCGATCGGTAGCATAAAGTATACTACCGATTGATAACATTGTCTATGCTACCGACATGTAGTATGTTCAATGCTACCGACCGGTAGCATTGTGTATGCTAGTGGCTGGTAACATGTACAATGCAACCAACTGGTAGCATACACAATGCTACCGACTGGTAACATTATACATGCTACTAGATGGTAGCATTGAACATGATACTGGCCGATAACATACACAATGCTACTGGTCGACAACATAGACCATGCTACCAGCTGATAACATTGTGTACGCTACCGTCTGGTAGCATTGTGTACTCTAGTGATTTTTTTACGGTGTTAAGATTCAAATATTTTTCACCCGGTGTTTACAATTTTTTAAATATTTTGGTTAAAAAATGACCTATTTGAAAATTACACTTGGATATGTACAATGGACTTTGTGAATAATGAAAACAAGGTAGATCAACTCAAAATAAAAAGTAGCATATTAAATTATTTCAACCAACCAAAAAAATGAGGACTCAACTTGCATCCACTACAAACAGTAACACAGGTAATAAATTTTCATTAACTTTTTCTTTATTTTTTGTCAGTTTAGATTAAATTTTTATATCTTTGTCATAATAAAACCTTTTTCGTATTTGAATATAGAAACCCCTACTGTTAATTTTATTCCACATGAAACAATTAACAAAAACATATCCCCTAAAGAAACAATTAACAATTCAGTAGATGAAGATATAATTGATGATGACATGCCAGAACTGGAAGACAATCTTCACTACCAAATGCCTCCAATAGATGAATGTTCTAATGAAAATATTCAAGTAGAAGATGATATTGACAATACTCTTCAAAAAAAGAAATATGTGAGAAGGAAGAAAATTACATAGACAATTGGAAGGTCTTTTCAGGTAGACTGAGGTAAAAAATATCCATTCATTGAACCTGTAGAGCTAGAAAATGGTAATGATACTCCAAAAGAATGTAGATGTACAATTTGTAGTTGGAAATTAGGAAAAGAACATAAAATGCAACTAAAATTAGACACAATTGAGAAACATTGTGGTAAAATATATGTGACAGTCAAAGAAAATGATGGAAAAATAACAAAGACACATAGATGGAAAACTGTGAAAGAATGCATGCATGTAAGATATGCAGAGGAGTATGAAAATGAGCAGAAACATTGTCGAAAACTTGTGGAGAAAGGAGGAACAATTAATGCAAATTTTGGAAAAGCTCTAAATGACAATCTTAAGGCAAAAAATACACAGTTTTCAACTATATTCTTCATTCTTAAAATGGGCAGACCTATTTCAGATTTTTCAGAATTTAAGAAATTGTTTAAGTTTAATGGGTTTCCTTACCTTCCACAATCACATTGGTCAGATAACAATGCTTGGGAAATGGTAAAATGTCTTGCAATGATTGAAAAGGAGGATTTGAAAGAGAAAGTCAAGAATGCAAGTTTTATCTCCCATTTCCATTGATGAAGTTACAACAGTGGACAACACATCTTGGGTTTACATGCATGTTTATAATTTTGAGAACCACACAAGGAAACCTCATCTTCTAGCTGTTCATAAAATGAAGGAAAATTACAATGCTGAAAATATTTACAAATTGGTTATATCTAATTTGAAGGATATAGCTGGGATGGATGATTATTCAATAGCTACAAAGCTTATATGTGTTGGTGTTGACAATGCATCTGTAATGCAAGGTCATAGAATGGTCTATGTGTCCGCCTACAAACATCAGTTATACATGATTCCAATTCATTAACATGGACTCATAGGATGAATCTTGCATACAAGATAGTTAGCACATTTGAAAATGTCAAAAAAAGTTGAAGAGCTTATCCATGTGAATTGCATGCGTATATGTCAAGTAGTCTAAAAATATTTCTAGAGTTTCAGAAATTTACAATTGGAGTGATAAATGGTAAAAAACTTCTTAAAGACGTTGATACAAGATGGATTTCCATGTATGATCCTGCACACAATTTTTTGATGAATATCCATCATTAGTTGGTTTCATGTTTAAGTACCATATGCATGTTGACAAGGCAAAATATATGATTTACCGCTTAATAGATTTGGAAACATTGTTTACACTTTGTTGGATTCTACCCATGTTGAATGAAATCAATTCCTTAACAAAACATGCTTAAGAAAGATCCATTTATATAGTCTACTTCATTAGATTGAGAAAATAGGTATGTCAAACACTAGATTTGTTATACAACTTTGATGAATGTTTTCAAGGACATGTATTCAGTAGTTGGAAAACTTAAAACAAATTTAAAGGATCCTAAAAGCTATTTTAGATTCAATATAAGTGGTAATATTTGTATCCTTGTAAATGGGAAAAGATTCAAATGCACACTTTCCAAAAATGAGTGGATATTGTTGGAAAACATTGAAGAAGTACATGTAACACATAATTTATACAAAGGTCTTATATCTCAAACAAGAATCAAATTGCAAAAAATTTCACAATGTTTATCCAGTGAGATAAGAGAATGATTTAAAAGGGATGAGATTCTTGAGGCCATGGTAGTGGTCAATCCTATATTTTGGAATCCTGCAGCAGGTAAGAAAGCTATAAGTGATTCATATAAAAGACACATGGGTACTCTCATTAAGCATTTTGAAAAATCAGTAGAATGTAATGGAGTTCAAATTAAGGGTCTTCTTCAAAAGAAATTACTTTCATGTCAATAAAATCATTTTGGCATCACAATGGTCGAACAATATGACTTACTAAGTGAACCAACATATAATGGTGCAATTACATGGCTAAGGAAAATTTTTTATCCTAGTAGCATCCTACATGAAAGAATTAGTGAATATTTTTGATTGTATGAATTGTGTCAAACAATGATATTGGGATTAGTTGAAGATGAAAGGTTTTTAGCGCATTAACATTTGTTAAATCAAAATATTGAAACAGACTGGATAAAAATCTTGAGACTTGTTTGAGATTGTATGTTTCATGATATGATGTGGACACATTTCCTATTATGAAAGAGTAATGACAGTATGGAATTATCTTGACAGAAAGGAGAGGGGTCTGTAATTCTAATACAATGGGCTAACAAAACACAAGAAGACATAAACATCGAACTAATGACTAAAAATAACAATGAAAGATTAGATAACAATTTGAGTTTTGAAGACCTAAATAGTCAAGAATTGTTTGAGCTACCTGATATAGACTAAAGATGTATGTATGGACATAGTATTTCTAGAAATCAAATTTCATATCATATTATAAGTATGTAACTTTTTATTTGTGATATACACATGTTCTTTATTGAATAATATTTTTAGTGTTGTAATTTGTTGTTTAGAGTTTTTAATCAAGAAATGTGAGAAATTGTATTTTAAAACAAAATAATATCTTATTTTTTTTCTTTGTTGACAGAAAGTTTTTTTTAAAATCAATAATGTATTAATAATATCATAATTGAATATTATAATCACATTTCGATTATTTGGAGAACTTACACATGAATATAATACAAGTACACACCATATAAATTGAAACTCTCAATATTTTCATATAATGAAGAAGATTAAATTACTAGAAAAGTATATATATTTATAGTTTGAATATTAAATATGTTTTACAATTTTTATATCTGTGTGTGTGTGTGTGTGTAGTTTGTGTTTAAGTGTGAAAAATATTTTACAATTATTATCAAATTAAAAGTATTTCATTTCATTTGGATTCATTCTCAAAAAGTAGATTCTTCATTTGTGTTACTATACTCCTCTGCACATTAGAACCTTCTTTTAAAACAAATATGACTAAACAAGATCCATCATGGCTGCATTGATATTCCAAAAAATTTCACGTTTTGGATTTGTTGCATCAGTGATAGATAGTAACATTGGATCCTCTTCTGTTTTCCTTTCTTCAACAATATTTCAAGATCCATTTCAATGCTCCTTTATTATCCTTCTTAAGGTATTATTTTTATTGTTTAAAATAACAAGCTTTTTCTTCAAATCAACTACTGCAATTAAACTTTTCCTTGCACTTTTTAAATGCACATCAAGCATTGTTGCCTCATTCTTCAAATTTTGGTACTTAGACTTCATTTTAAAAATAGAAAAGTAATTAATTAAGTTTTAATAAATTACAAATCATATTTGAAAATTTTTTAAAACTTACCAATGCCTTATATGTTTCTACATTCACAATAAATACAAGGCCCTTGTCTCTTTGACCACATATTATGGTAGGCTTTTGCTTTTGCCTTTAAATTCTCAATTTTCTTCAACATTATATCTAACACATCATCATTATAACCATTTGTAAAATACACACTCCTGTACAAAAGACATTATGATTCAACAAAATATCAAGCTTTGTTGGTTCATTTTGAACCAAAGAATACAATAAATGTCTTTGGGAGTGGTTGTTAAATAACTAATTTATCATCTTTTATCAAAACTTTATCCCTGAACTCCATCAATATTAATTGTTAAATATCCTTTATTAAATATCATTAACGGTGGCTAGTAAATTGTCAGCCAAAATACTATCAAGTGAAAAACTTGTTTTTTCATCATCATGTTAAGGAAGTTTCTCATGGAGAAGGTGTGTTTGATCTTTGTTCTCTTAGCTAGAGAATCCTTCCTTATCCCATGAATCATATCTTGCAGATTGAAATTTCCATGGGCTTGAACCCACTTTTAATCCCAAGATATTCCTCATCAAAATCAATTTCATTCAATACAAAAACACCATGCACTTGGAACATTTCCCAATAAAAAAGTTGGAAACTTGGATGTAAAATTAAGGGTACCCATACTTGAAGCTGGAGCATTAAATTAAATATGTTTCCCACTTCCCCTGGTCCTGGAAATTTTGTTGTGGTAGTAGTAGTGGCATATTTCTCCTCAAAGTAGAATATTTATTTGGAGGCTGAGGAGGCACTACAATAATCAATTGTAGAAAATAAGATCATAAAATTGAAATGGAAAACATAATAAGAATGGAATAATAGAAAATTATATATCATTTATGATTAAAAAACATTACTTATTTTCATAGATTGCTAAGATGCAGATGGGGCATGTTGTATTTGTTGTGGTTTGTTGAGGAGTAGAGTGAAAAATAGGATTGGGAGTGGTATTGGTAGTTGTGATCTAAATGTAATTAACCATTAACAATTTAACTTTATCAGTTTCTTCATTTAAATAAATATAAAAAACTTACAATAAATTAAAATTATTCAACTTAAATGAGATGCATACTCTGAGTTAAATAAGATATATCAATGATCCAATGTTTGTTAAAATCAAATTCATATACAATTCTTATTGAACTTGACATGAGCTCGATGATATAAACTTGTGCTACTAGAGGTTGCTGCAGCAAAGGAATGTAAACAAGTTATAAACATTTAATGTATATTTCTATGAAATTATATATACATTAAACATATTGAAATATATAAATAATAAATACCTGTAATCAGTGGCATGGTGGATGTGTCAATTAGATGAGGAGTTAAGGAACTCCTCATATTTTCACTTGAGAAGTACTTAAATGTGGAGTGGATTGGTTTCCTTGGTCTCCTGATGCTCCAAAACATTAACTAAATCTATGAATTTGGTGGGAAATGTTCTCTTATACCGTCCTCTCTTCGGGTTGCAGTTGAAGCACCTATCCCCTATTATAATTCAACAGTGAATAGACCATAAATATCAAATATAATATATAAAATACATTAAGAAAATTAAAAATAACTATTAAAAATCAATAAATTTAAAAATACTATAAATCAATAAATTTGGGACTCATTTCATGATTGTTCAATTGTTAAAGACATAGTTGTTAGCTTTATGTGGGTGTGCGTTAAGAGAAGGGGTGATTTGTAAATTGTATAAAGATTCATAATATAATACAAGAATAAAATTTGTGGAATTAATAATATCAATGTCATTCAAATTAGTGTTAGTTAGGTAATTTATTATCCTGGAGGATAAGAAAGTTCACCAATCATATTTTTTTCCACTAAGGGTGCACACGATATAACCCAAGGCCCAATATGGAATATTCATATATCTGACCCTGCAATATAATTATGTCCCAAAAAAATTCAACCATAGCTTGCAGAAACAAGTTACTAAATCTCGTTGAGGGGAATTCCATTTTTAAGGATTTGGGGAAAGTCTAAATGTAAGGACAGACAAAATTTATAAATATTTAATAAGAACGTAAAATAAAAATTCATAAAATAAAAATGATGTAAACATTAATATGATTATAAAAAACTTACCAGTAGTTACATCAATAGATAATTAGAAGTGAGACTCCAAATACTTGATGTCTTCATATATCAAAATAGCCTTCGTTGTGACATGATCCACATCTTTTTCGCAGTAGTGTTGTAAAATTCTCAAAGTCTTTAGGGGACTTTCCAAAGGATAGTGTGTGTGTGATGGGAATGCGAATGGAAATGTGTGTGTGTGTTTATTCAGGGGACGTTAAATAAAGGATTGTGTGTGTGAATTTGAATGGAAAAAGTACAAGAGGAACTATAATAGGTTGTTAGAAGGTTGATGAGTGTTTTTGTGTCTGTTGGAAACCAGGGCATATAAACTAGCCCTATGAAAATGGAGGATTTAATCCATTTTGGAAATGAATTAGGATCTGATAGGAGGGTGTACATAGTTGAGGAAATACAAGGCTCTTAAAATAAAACTTACATATTTTTAGGTTGTTCCTATGGGATCATGGGAACTTTTGAAATTACCTTCCTTCTATGAATTTTTTTCAATAAATGCAATATAAATTCCTTCCTATGTTTGGAGATGACCTTAAATTCATTATTTGGAGATGAATTTAATTTTTATGCTCGTAGGATGGTTGTTCAGTGGATGGATGAGACTATTTTCTCATTTTTCTGTTGGCTCTTGTAGTCTGAATAAGTCGATTGCATAAAGTGAAATTTAATAGACTTCGATTTCTTTACATAGGGAAATGGGGAGAGTCCTATTGGCCAACAACATTGTCCTTTCCACCATTTGGTAGCATTTAGGATGCTACCGAATGGTAGTATGTGAAGTGTTACTAGTCGGTAACATGGAGAATGATACCGATTGGTAACATGTAGTATTCTCCATGCTACTGGTCGATAGCATTTTGCAAGCTACCAGTTGGTAACATGCAGAAAGGTACCGACTAGTAGTTGCTGAATGGTACCATATGGTAGCACTTATAATTTTACCACCATAGCTACAATAATATTTCCCTAAATTTTAAAAAAAAATTTCCATCCCCATGAATCAATTTTTCTTGTGATTCACCTTACTTTCGAATTTTTTTTCAAAATTCACCAAATATTTTCTTTGGTTTTTTAGAGGGACCCTTAAAATTTACCCTGGGCTCGTTCCATCTTTTCCACACAATATTTCTTGGTGACTTCAAGCCACTTCTACCTTTCCTCTTGCTGGGGAAATTGGTTCCAATCTATTTTCTTCTTATTCCTTGTTTCTCCTTTTGTGCCTTCTTCATTACGCAAAATTTTTGGAGCCTCTCCACAGTGCTCCTCTCCTTCCTTTTTTCCCTACAAGGAAACCTCCATATTCTCTTGTAATGCCTTGTGATTCCACCACCCTCTTCCCTACCGATACATCCTTTCTCCAGTGCACCTCTTGCACTATGCACTTCTATAGTCTCTTCGTCTGACTGCTCCTTCTGAGTCGGGTATTTTTTTCTTTCTTTGTGTAATTTCTTCTTTTGGTTGTGCTCTTTTTACTTCACACACTCTTCTACATGCTCTACTCCCTTGGGAAGTTCATAGGATTCTTCCCCTTTGGGTGTCCTATTTTACAAATGCACTCTACCAACCTCCTCCATAGGATGATTTTCTTTGGTGTCCTTCGAAACAAATTCTTCTTTCTTGTCTTCTGATTCCTTTGCAATGATGTTCCCATTGTTACGCACATTTTTACCTTTACACTCCTCAACTCCTTTGCTTGGAGTTCTTTATTCTGTGCAATCTCTTACGCCCTCTGGTTCCTCTGTTGGGACTTCTCCACTTGCGCACTCCTATCCTTTTAGCCATATAATATTATTGTCGACACCTTGGACTTTGTACACTTCTCACCATTATTTATCTATGGCTTCGAGTCATAACACTAAGTCATCCTCCTTGGTGTGCCCATGGTCCTTTGTGACCAAATTATTATCCTACACAATATTCTTGCGCACCACCATTAGGTTGAAATGCACTCACTTGCATTTATTTTCCTTTTGCATTGTCCTCTTTACGCTCTCCTAGGTGAATTCATCTTTCCCCTTCACCCTTTTCTCAACCCCTGAGCATGCTTTAGCCGCATTCTATCGTGCACCACTATGATGATCTCTCATGTTGGCTTGGATTTTGTTTCTTCCGCGTACTATCATGTGGCTTTGGTGTTCCATGTATTATTCCTTTAGTGGGGTTGGATGAAATGTCCTCCCATATTTTTGCATCTTCACCGTATTTGTTCTCCCATCGTAGAGCATCTCTTTGTCATATTTTCACGACATCCCCAATAGGTCATGACACGTGTCCATCAATAGGATGTCGTAAAACATTCGATCGGTGAATCTTCCTATCTTCATCTCCACCTCACATTGCTTGCTCACAATGCTCTCTTGACCTTCCACTAACCATGTTACTCTATAAGGTTTGGGGTGCCTTCTACATGTTAACCCCAAATTTTGCACCATATCCTCTATGACGAGGTTGTCGGTGCTCCCCTTGTTAACCACTACTAGGCAACACTTTCCCTTGGTCTTGCACCCTGTGTGGCATATATGTTTCCTCTCCTCATGCAACTCCACCTTGGCTATCTTCAATACTTGGCCGTCTCTTACACATTTCTCACAACCTTGTTCCTAGCCTTTCTCCATCTACGCGTTCTCTGCGCACTTACTTATACCACACTGACCTTTTCCTCACCATGCCCTAGGACACTTGATCACTCAATGTGCTCATTCTCCTCACACATAACAACATCCATCAAATACCGTGCATCAATATATTTTCTCTAAGATATTTTTACTTCATATTCTTCTCTCATCTTACACACCGCTCGTGCAATCTACACACAATCTATCTTGTTGTGCCGTTGACTCTTCTCTAAGTCTTCTCTCCTTACACCCACTTCTTTTATTCTGTGCATGCTTCACATTCTTATGCCACTGATTCTTCTCTGAGTCCTTCATGGCTTCTCTGCGCATCTTTATTGTGTGACATCACTTCCTCTTTGCCATTAGTACAAGTTTCGATACCTCTTTGATGGTCTTCCTCGTCCAGTTTTGTCCTTACACCTTTTAGCTCCCTCATTATCTTTGATTTGGAGGTAAAATCATGCTTCATATGTTCCCAAAATATCACAATACCTATTGCTTACAAAATATATCAGAGTCAACTTTCTAGTGCATTTTGAATGGGTAATAATGGACATCGTATGCACAAGATATCATCCACATAAAAAAGGTGTCAACATACAAACATACATATGTACAACAACACGAGGGCACATTGCGAAATCAAAAATAGTTCGACATATACTCGATAAGTGGAATTGTGTGCATAATCAACAAAGTAAAAATGAAATGGAAAAATTTAGTATTTGACAGTTGTAAAACAATTATGGGTCCACTTTTGTTTCATAGGGGGACTTGACCACCATAATGACACCATCGAGTTGGGAATGAGTTGGATAGCTCTAACTTACTATTTCAAGCTATAACCAACACATAACTCACAAGGAGTCTGAGAGGTTGAAGACATAACTCGCCACCTCAACTCACATACATGTCATGGGTCCATGGAGCAATTTATAAGGCCCCCAATCCAAGGCATTTTCATTCAACCAACTCAAAGCCTCTCAAGCCATTTGAGGAGCTCAATGAGCTCGAGGAGGAGCTCAAAGTGGTTGAAGCTCACAACGAGGAGTTTGGAGACATACGTCCTAGAGCTTGTGAAGTCAGACCTTGTGGAGCACATGAAATGGCACAAGGAGTTTGCATAGCTCACAAAGACTAGCATACGGAGTGCATGGAGTAACACAAAGAGCTAACAGAAATCTCTTGGAGTAGAGCTCGTGGTGGAGCTCGTGAAGACAACGTAATGATCCTATAGGAGATGAGAGATGGATATTTTCTCGGAGTCGTTTAGTGTAGAGCCCGAGAACATAAATGATCTCCCACAGAGCCCGAGAATGGAAATTATCTTCCATATTTTCCGATACTGGGATAATCACTCATAGAGCCCATTGTAGAGGCATTATTTTTGTTTTGGATGGAGAGTCAAATTTGTGAATGAAAATATTGAGGAAAAGTACTTTATTGATCTTGTAATGATGTGAGCCAATGTGTCGGTAAAATTTTGGATCCAACAAGGTCATCAAGAGGTTGAAGGTCATCAATTGACAAGCTAGAGGCCTACCAGTCAATACAGAGACTAGAGAGTCTGTCGACACCATTTCCAGGAGCCAGAGAGCTCATCGTTTCAGTGACTTGATTGTGAAGGATGTCAGAGAGCCGTAGATATCGTACTTCACCGACATCTTTGTCTCTAGGTCGGAGTACCATTACAAAGACATTGTGCCGCCATCCGAGAGAGATGGTGCACCAATATTGTTTGTCAAGCTGAGGGCCCTATTACGGAGCCAAGTTAATGTCAAAATAGACAGTGGTGACACTGATCTAGGTCAATCAATGCTGTTGATCGTAAACATTTAATTGATATAAAAATTTGTATTTTTTTGCATTGGTTATTTATCAATTCGTCTTTTGAACAAACCCAAAGATGTATTCCATTGTGGGATGAAATTAGTTATCATACTAGTGTTTCTTTTTGTGATTTTGTGGTTTTACATTTCCATTGTGTGTGTTTGCAATTAATTTTAACCCATAATCATGTACTCTAGAAAATTTTAAGGTATTTCGTGGAACGAGAAATTGAGTTGGTTTAAATAAACCCCATTTTCAAATCAATCTCCCCTAACATTCTCATTATTTATGGATCTTCTTCACATTTAATAGGTGACATCTTGTTTCTTCCAGCCAATACACACTTACATCTTTTTGTATTCTCTGCCCACCTTTCCTCACAATGGAGAACGCAAACTTCCATCCTAGCTACTTCATGTTCGACATTCTACTTGCTTCTCTTACAAGAAAGTAGCCTTCTTTGATACTAATTGGTGGAGAAGGCGGGATCAAAATGACCGCGGGCCATTTAGAGAGTCCAACACAACAAAATCACACACAAATATTTCTTTATATTTTCAAGCCTTTACAACATCTACAATGTAAGTGCT
Organism: Taxus chinensis; assembly: GCA_019776745.2. Classification (NCBI taxonomy): domain Eukaryota; kingdom Viridiplantae; phylum Streptophyta; class Pinopsida; order Cupressales; family Taxaceae; genus Taxus; species Taxus chinensis. The sequence continues at coordinate 852,018,769 of CM034150.1, forward strand.
CTCTAATGGAGCTTACAACCAATTACATGGAGCTTTCAAACACTTATATGGGGTTATCCTATGGACATATCCTAGATTGGATCTTTTGCTCATAGGAACATTTGAAAACCTCTGCTCTAATGGCGTGCAAAAATTATCTGCCCTCCATAGCCCAAAAATGATGAACTTGCCCCCCTTTTTACCATGCCATCTGGTTGTTGGTCTGTCAACTACCCATTCTGCCGCGCACTTCTTCGCTACACTTCTGCCGCATGCTCATCTAACTTTCCTTCACGTTATTTATGGAGTCATGCGGATTTTTCAAAACATCCACACTCCTCTTTACAATTTTAACTATTGCAAATCCCTTCTTGCTATGCTAAACCTTTGTGCACCTTCCTATTTGCTTCTTGCTCCTCCACCCGTACTTAGGAAAAATCGAGTAAGATTATTCTAGACCTTGGATGATCTTGCATCACTACTAACTAGTTACTTGGAAGTAATTACAACCCCTTTTCACTATAAAATTTGATCCTCTCTATTGTAAAAGGGTTATTGTTGATATTTTATCGAACAATAATACAAAAGAGAGATTCTCTTTTTCCATTTCTCTTGTGTTCATTCTTGTCTATATTAAACTGCAGAACTTTGTATCTACATTTATTCGAGTTAAATATATTCATCTACGGGAATACTTAATTTTGGGCAAGTCTTTTCTGTCATGTAATGTTGCAATATTATTTTATTATTAACATGCATGAGTCGATGAAGGTCTGATTTTTCTTTTTCCAAATGTGTTGTCACTCATCTTATTTCTTTTAAACCCTATTTCCCAAATTCTAATTTTCTCTTTTTCTGTTTCCTATGGAAATATAAACATATGAAATTAAAAACCTCTTCCAAAATAATCCTATTGTAAATGCTATAAATATAACTCATTTCATTTTTTCTTTCAACAGGGGAAACTCCTCATTATAGAGGGGGGACTTTCTGTCCCTTGAATTAATACCATTTTGTCAAATACATTTTTTTTTCTGCCAACAAGAAGAAAATGAAATATAAAATTGTTCCACTATTACATTCCCCAAAATTGAATACCTCAAAAATATGAAAAATTAGTTTGAAATAAATCACGAATATCCTATTTAATTTAGCAAAATAAAAAAATGTAGAAACTTGAAACACCTATACCCTATACATAAATTGCAAAACCCGAAACGAAAAACAAAAAAATGCAATTACTTTTTTGTAAAACCCAAGTCCTTAAAATACAAATACAAAAACCTTGAAATTTTTGGAACTCAAAAAACATCAACTTGGAAAACCAAATCTTGGAAGTTCGACAAATGAGATCTTGTAAAATCCAAAAAAACAAACAAAAATAATACATTGATAAAAACTACCTATGAATCCCGAAAATTAAAAATAGGAACTTGAAACATGGTAAATGAAAGTTTTAAATATGAAAATGAAATAAAAGTAAAAATAAAAATAGAGAACTTAGATACCCAAAAATCAAAATCCCTAAACTTGAAAACCTTGAAATTGAATCCTAAAACCTAGAAACCCCAAAATACACCACTTGGAAAATTTGAATTTGAAAACCTAGAAAAAACAAAAAGTTTATTAATATAAAGTGCCCCTAAAACTCAAAAATTGAAATTACAAACACTTAAAATTGAAATATTAAAAAAATGAGAAACATAAACCCTGAGATTTGAAAGCCACAAGTCGAGGAGCTCCAAAAGTCTTGAAACCATAATCCTAACAAACCTAAGCATTATGATGTAACACCTAGTTTCTCGGGCTTCCTAAAAGTAGTAATTTTTTTTTTTATGATTTTAAGTTTCTAAAATACGATAAGATTTTATCAAGATCATTTAAAAAGAATTATCCTTAAAACTTTAAAAACAAAATTTATCATTACGAGCAGACCATCTAGGACTCGAGTAATCATTTACTCCTCCTTAGATTCCCATCATGACTCGATTTATGCCATGAGCAAGAATTGTGCAGGCTGAGAAGGCTTGCCGTGATCTCCTGATCCACCTTTGCATTCTTATGAATGCTTAAATGAAATCTTTAGCATTTAGTCTTTTACTACCTTTCAGTAGTTGAGAAACCTCACGATTAAATTCCTTCACGTGTGCTGCCCACCTCGGAATCCAGGTAATATTTAACCCTTCCTCAGCCAAACCAAACTCCAGAATTAGTGATGGACGACACAATCAGCCATTGCATCACTTTGGAAAAAGTTTCCAGCTTGTGTCTAAGCCAACTCTTAAGTTTGCACAAACTATAAGAGTTTATCCATAGTCACAACACAATATATCTCGGCTCCCATAAATCCATCTTATGCTAAATTCATTAAGGTTATGTTGATGGTATGACCCTAACTTCCGTGGAAGCCAAATATGCTCTCTTAGAATCTTATACCTACCTATTGTATTGAACTATGAGCTTATCTGCGAGCCAAGAAAGATATGTCCGCACATTAGTACAATATGGCAACTTTAGGAGGCTAAGGGTTCATCTCAAGCTTACTTCGAGATTAAGATGGACATGCCTAATTATCGATCCCTTGGGTTCATTTCTTGGATTGGTGTAGGTCCATCATTCGATATGCGTACCTGTGAACTAGAAACCAATTTACACGTACTCATATAGTACAATGTACAACTACCCACCCTATCCTTAACTTATTCATGATGAGTGAAGATCTAACTCCTTTATTCCTGAAGTCATATTGAGTTATCTGAACCAACGGGTCACAATTTAAGCACATTAAGTTTTGTTAAGGTATTTTCTCATCATTAGACATGCACCATAATTAACTTATATAGTTTGACCCTCACATATTTATTCTTGTATTCACTATTTCTTTCAACGTCATTAATTGCATTTCAACTTGGATTTCAGAAATGCCACCCATTCAGAACCATAATTCCATATCGACAATGGTTCGCGAGAGTCGGTCAATAAGAGATGTAGATGGACAAACTCTAATAAGGCATAGCCAAGACTAGGTTTGATTGTTTAGATGTCATATGTTTAACAAAATTATGAATTGCATTCATAAAATAAAAAGATTACATCCTTTAGGAATTTATATGAAGTCAACACATCCATTGGATAAACATAAGTTTCCCCATTGACTCGAGTAAGATCAAATGAGATGAATATTCCTATCCTTAATGGAAGAACAACTACTTGTTGATTTAATTAAAACATCTTCCAATTTAATTTCACATAATCCACTATAAAATTTTGAGTCTTAACCATAAATAGATCAATTCTATTATCTTTCGTAAGACAACTATATTTTTAGATTGATAAGATTCGTTCCTAGACAAGAGTTCTTACTTGTCCTATATTCTATGCTTCTTACAACACAACAATTTTTTTTAAGTAAAATAAACAACATCTTGTCCACATTATATTTCTTCCAACATCACATCAGCATAATCAGACATGCATCGGAAATTAACCAATGGCAACTTTTTTCATTCAACCAAAACAGATAAGCACCTTTCATCATTATTAAATAATCCAAAGGAATGACTCCTTTCCTTTTATTAACAAAATTGTCTTTCGATTACAAATCACAAAGAAAAATAAATTCCACATTGTAATTTGGGAATCAAAACTCCTAAATCAAGTAGTTAGCAATTTCCATCGCCACCTTCTTCTTACCAATTCCTCATAGTGTACCTATAGATGCAATGGGTCAGTATTCACTATACTGGCATGGCTTCTACCCCATTATGCTCTACTCTACCTACTGAGGATAGGTCAGTATTGGTAATTGGTTGGTATGAATGTATGGAATAGTGTGCATTGCGTCATTTCTGTAAATTCAGACTGGCCTATAAAATTTTACAAATTTCAGGATATAAAGAGATTGAAATAAATCTAAAAAATCCCATTATCCTGATTACAAGAATTGAAATATTATAGAAAATAATATCATCAATTCTAATTATCACATTTTTAACAAACCAAAAGGAAATAAACTTCCATAAATCAACTTTCTTTCCAAACAATGTTCCACAAAGAGACTAACATTTTACATCTAATTAAGATGGAAATATCTACAACGTCCAGCTACCCAAATTAACACAGAGCTATTTATGCATTGTTGCATATGACCATTTTCAAATAGTTTCCAATCATCAATAAGGTTTAATCCCAAATCCAACACAATAAAAGTGGTATCTGTTCACTCAAGAAGTAAGTATCAACAACATTCAAAAATTCATATAACAGTTGTAGGATATCAACATTCAATCATTCTAACTATCCATTCAAGAATATAATAGCTGTAGAATAAAACAACATTCAACATTCATTCATAGAATAAAACAACATTCAAATTAATGTAAAAGAGTAGATAAACAACATTCAAACATTCCTTTGTAAAAAACATTCAAACAGATGTAACAAGTAGGAATCAACAACATTCAAACATTCATATAACAACTGTAAACTCCATATACTCCCAAGAAGACTCTAATGCGCTTCTAGCCCATCAATGTAGTCCAGAGCCAAAAAAATCCACAAGGCCAAGAGTTACCGATGTGACTGTGAGACACCCCACATCAACAATGGCTACCATTTCCATGCCATTAAAATAATTCAAAAATAGGCATTAAAACCTAATTAAAATAATTCATAGGAGTTCATAAAAATAAAACCTCGAGTTGTTTGATTCAATGAATCAAACGAAGTTCAAATTTTAATTGAACTTCACTCCCCATTGAATAAAATTGAATTCAATAAATAAAATCCCCTCCATTAAATAAAATCCTACTGCCCAGGTTTTATTAAGGTCAATGAGAATCTTTATCAACACGTCAGAAGAAAAATAATTAATTCTCTTGAGTCTCTTGTAGAGGGTAGACATCTACCTACTAATGGTAGAACAGATTCTGGAGAATATACACCCAGACAACAACCCTTCCTGACTACCAGTTTAAAAAAATGGGTTTTCAATAAATTTATTTATATACCCATGTTTATTAATAAGTTCGAAAAGATAATTTTCTCAGAGACCAACAACCATTTATAGTCCAACAATCAAATATATCCAATTGATTTCATGCACCTTTTTTTAATAAGGAATAACACAATGATTTCAGTCAACCATTTTTAAAAATAAAGAATAAGACAATGATTTCAGGAAACCATTTTTGTTATAGAAGATCACATCGATTTATACGGTCAAGCTTTCAAACAAAGAAGCACACATCGATTCCAGATATACATACCCAAATTAACCATTATTCCATCTACCAGTATCTACATATTATCAGAAAGAAGAGAAAAACACATGGAGAAGAAACCATGCCTGTGATAGTTGTATGAAACTTCCAAGCTACAATTATTTTTCCAATTTTTCCAACCCTTTCTCCTCCAGTTGCTCGCTACAAAACCAACCCAGAGAAACCCTTCCATTTTTAAGAAATTTGAAAAGTGCCAAGTCTACTGGAAATGTGATTTCTTTGGCATACAGACCATGATTAATGACTCTGTATTATTTTGGAGGGCTTCACCCCCATTTTCTCCTCATTTCCCTCCCAGCTCGAATGGAAATGTTTTACTTAACCCTAACCTCTACCAGCCCATGTGGGCTTGATCAATTCCAGGCATTGGATGAAGCCACCTGCCCCCTCTCGAGATTTTAGGATGCATGCATGGGGATTCCCATCATGGCGAGGGTGGAGGGGTCTGCGAGGTCCCCTCCCTTATTATTATTTTTTTTTGCAATCATTTAAACTTTTAACAAGTCAACTGAACAAAATAATCACCTTGGGGTAGACCACATGGTCTAAGGTAATAATTATTTAACTAAGTCTCCCAATACCTCACAACATCATAACATATGCCAAACAAAGGATTCCCCACTATGCATATGTATCATATATATATATTTTATAACACTTGGTCTCTAGACCATATAGTATGCCTGCCCTATATGGAGGCAGAGTTCGGGTTAAAAACTAGACAACCTAGCACAAGTCCAATGCTGTTGGCCATGTCTAACTGACATGCAGGTGTGCTTGTGGGAACCTATAGGCGAGCTGCCTATATAGGATCTCGCGTATCCTGCTGAGCTAGTGTATAGACAATGCATCTATATGTGTTAGCACACATTCCCGTACACCTGTTATACATCTTCAACAAGTTTCAATTTCATAACAACAACAAATGGTATGCTTGTATTCATAAGTAACTTAGGTTACTTATAGATGTAAGCATATTGTAAACCACCAAAAAGGATTTAAATCATTAATTTCAATTAACATTGGCCGAAAATAGAATGGGGTAAACTGTGGGATGTGACATCCTCCCCCCATACAAGCATCAACGTCTCGTTGATTTATCATTCACAAAAATTATTTAATCTGAAGAATTTATTACAACAAAAATAAATGTATTACTTTACCAGTCTTAAGAAGAAAACAGAACTGGTTCTTACCTTGGAACATCAGAGTTGAACACAACGACATTTTATTCAAACAACCGCGGAAATGTAGCCATCATGTCATCCATGTTCTCCCAAGTTGCACTATTTTCTGTGTACTGGTCCCACTGAACCTTGCACTGAGTAATTTCTCTGTTTCACAAGTGAAGCTTGTGTGTTTCCAACACCCTGATTGGCTCAACTGTCACTATCCTAGGGTCCTGCACCTGCAGTGAATGCCAATCCAACACATGTGCAACATCTCCAACGTATTTCTTTAGCAAGGAGATGTGAAAAACATCATGCATTCAAGAGAGAACAGGGGGCAATGCCAACCTATAGGCCACCAAATTTATCTTTTCAAGGACTTCAAATGGTCCCACATACCTGGGGTACCAACTTGGAAGACTTTCCAAAATTTATAGAGCTCTTTTTTGGGCTTAACTACTGAGGAAAAATTTATCCCCAACATCGAAGACTCGCTCAGTCCTCTTTTTATCCATGTAGCTTTTCTGTCAGTCTGTTGCCTCTTTCAGTCCATTCTCGAATAAACTTAACTTGATTTTCCATCTCAATCAGAAAGTCTAGTCCAATGACCTCCCTATCATTAGTTCTATCCCAACTTATGGGAGTCCTACACCTTCACCCATACAGAGCTTCGAAAGGATCCATTTTCAGCGAGGAGTGATATGTGTTGTTATAAGAGAATTCAACTAGCGAGAGGTACTCTTCCCACTTGTATTCCTGATCCATGTAGTACATTCGTAACAAGTCTTCAAGGACCTGATTCACTCTTTCTATTTTGTCCATCTATTTCTTGATGGTAGGATGAGCTGAAGTTCAACTTCATCCCTAATGTTGCATACAAGGTCAGCCAAAACCTTGCTGTCATTCTTGGATCCCTTTTGGAAATGATCAGTTTCTGGGACCCCATGTAACCTAAAAATTTCATGCACAAACCTCTTAGCAAGAGTTGGAGAATCATCCTTCAGATTTCTGGGTATAAAATGCACAACTTTGGTGAGTTTTTCAACTACTACCAAGATCATGTCATGTTTATTTTTGGACATTGAAAGTCCTTGAACAAAATCCATGTTGATTACCTACCATTTGTGTTGTGGTACCTCATGAGGGTACAACAGTCCTATAGGGTGCATATGCTTAGCCTTAACTTGCTGGCATTCAAGGCATTTCTACACATATTTAGTGGCATCCCCCTTCATGCCATGCCAGAAATATTGTTTTTCATATCAACAACCATCTTGGTTACCCCCGGATGGCCGAAATATGGTGCATCATGAAATTCTTGTAGTACCTTAAGCCTCAGATCACCTGTTTTAGGTACGTAGACTCTACCATTGTATCACAGAAGTCCCACACTTTTGAGCTTAAAACCCAAATATTTTGGATCCTGTGGATCCTTTACCAAGGCTGTCTTCACTTGTTGATAAAATTGATCAGCCAAAATAATGTTTTAAAACATCATCCTTAAAACTAGTTTTTAAAGTCACCAATGCTGAAAGATGCTTTCGGTGACTGAGTGCATCAGCGACTCAGTTCTCTTTTCCCTTAATATAGCTGATCTCAAAATCATACTCTTGGAAAGGAATTCCAGCCACCTACATTGTCTTACGTTCAAGTTGGGCTACGAGAAGATATACTTCAGACCCAAATGGCCCGTTTTTAGCTCAAAAGGCTTGCCCAGCAAGTAGTGATGCCACATTTTCAGCGCGTGGACTATTGCATCCAGTTCTAAATCATGTGGGGCATAGTTTAACTCATGAGTCTTCAAATTTCTAGACTCATATGCCACCACTTGTCCATCCTGCAAAATGATTACACCCAATCCTTCACTAGAAGCGTCTGTTACAACAAAAAGCTTCCATTTGGATTGAGCACCTTTAGGATAGGTGCTGAAGTTAATCTCTCCTTAAGATGTTCTGGAAAGCAAGTTCACATTTTTCTGTCCATTCAAACTTTTTGGATTTTTTTTGCAGTGTTGTTATAGGACCAACAACCTTTGAAAAGTTCAAAACAAACTTCCGATAGTACCCAACCAATCCCATAAAGCTTCTTACTTTATGTACATTTTTCGGGGCTGGCCATTCCATTATTACTTTGATCTTGGAAGAATCAACAACAATACCATTTGTTGAGATCATGTGGCCAAGATACTGAACCTCCTTCTTGAAAAATGAGCACTTTGACAACTTACCAAAAATCTTATGCTTCTACAGCCTCTCTAAAATAAGCCTTAAATGTTGCTGGTGCTCCTCTTCGTCCCTTGAATAAATTAGAATATCATCAAGGAAAACTAAGAGAAACTTGTCTAGATAATCTATGAAGATGTTGTTCATAAGGTTCATGAATGTTGTTGGTGCATTCATCAACCCAAAAGGTAGGAATGTGAACTCGTAATGTCTGTAACGTGTTCTAAATGTCTGTTTTATGGATGTATTCATCCTTTATCCTCAAATGATGGTACCCTAATCATAGATCTATCTTAGAAAACACCACTTCCCCATGCATGTGATCGAACAAGTCACCAATGCGGGGTAGCAGATACCTTGTTTTTGATTGTTTATTTATTCAACATCCTGTAATCAATACATAACCTCAGAGTTTCATCCTTCTTCTTTACAAAGATTACTGAAGATCCCCAAGGTGACACACTTGGTCAGATCAGACCTTGGGTCAGAAGTGCATGCAATTAGGCCTTTAATTCCATTAACTCGGTGGTCTTCATTCAATACAGATCCTTAGAGATAGGATCAGTCCCTCATTTCAGCTCAATAGAGAAATTAAACTCTCTTTTTGAGGGTAGTCCGAGAAGTTCATCCGGAAAAACATCCCGGAATTCCCTAAGGAAGGGTTAACTGTCAACTAACAACTTCTACTTTTCACTTGAGTCATTGATCTTAACTACGAAGATCTAACAACCCTTTCTCCTTGCCATCTTAAGTTGCATTGTGGATATATTTCTCACTGAAATCCCCCTTTTTATCCCCTGAATTAATGTTGGTTTACCACTGTCATCCAAACACATAATTGATTTTTCAAGGTAGTCCATCACAACCTTATAATGGGCCAACAAGTTAATTCGTAAGATTATATCATATGATCCTAACGGAGCTACATAAAGATATATTACTATGGTTAACTTTGGAGATTGTAATTCAGCTTGAACAAAAGGGTAAGTGCAGGAAGTTGATGGACAAATATAGGGTCATCCGTGGACATCATATTACAAATAACAACATAATATCAACTTGTAGGGATTATTAGCAATACATACACTCAAAATTAGACAAAATTATATTAATATGAATCATAGCATCTGGAATCTAGTTTCTAAAATACTAATTTTTGTTAAAAATGGACAATATTAACTATATTAAACACTCAAAATTCAATGACTTGGTATTTTTTTTAAAAAAACGTCGATAAGATTATAGTCCGTTTGCCCACAATTTGGATGACCAAAAATTGATATATATTTTTTTCCTTTGGTGAGAAGTTATATGCCACTATCTATCTTGGGATGGATTTTATTTTGTATTTTTTTGAGTAATATTTTATTTTTTATGATTTTTTCCATGAAAGTGGTATGAAAACATAAAGAAAATAGAGCACTTTCCGTTTGCCTGCCATAACTTCATCAAAAAATATTGAAATCAAATATTTTTTTTTTTTAACATGTATATAATTTCACCACGGTTGGGATGGTATAATTTTTATCACATTCTTATAACTGAAACAAATTTTGCAGTCTTAAACGTAGACATAAACATTCACAGGAAAAAGTGTCTTAAAGACCTACTATTAGTAATAAATTATAAAAATGATATTTATCCTCTTCTATTCACTTTAAAATCAGCATTTCTACAAAGCTAATAGTCTCCCCTACGCAATGGTACCATTTTTATGACATAGTTTTTAATTTTCGGAATGGTTCAAGTCCGCGGAAGACTAAATTTGATGTTTTGCTGTTTTTAATGTAAAATTCAGGATTTGATGTCCACTTAATTGTCCCCCAACTTGGTGCACTTACCCAAAACATTGTTCTACTTTAAATTTAGAATAGTTTCTATACAAAATAGTCTAAGAGTTTTCCATGTAGCCAACCTTTCTCGGTAATTTATTTACCAGATTTTTAGAAATGAAACTTTTAGTTGCTTCCGTATTAATTAAAATATAAATGGGCATGCTAAAGAGTTTACATGTTGTTTCAATAGGAGTGGTCTGGTGTTTAGCCTGACGATTATCCATTGCTGCTTGGATCCTTTGCTGGAAGGCTTCTCACTGATTGGGAAGGGGATTTTGCTGCTGAAAACTATTCTGTTTCTTCTAAGGGCATTCATTTGCATAATGAGGGCCTCCACAATTTTAGCAGCCACTGACAGGCCCCTTTGTCTAACTTATCTTATCGCTGTTCCCAGTTAAACTATTATTATGCTCACTTAAATTTCTAGTAGTCTTATTCAACTTACCTCCATCTTGATAAGGCTTGCATTTCTTGTTTCCCTTCTTTCACCATGTGTTCTTAGTGTTAAAAGAGGAAGTTGCTTGATTTTTCTTTTTCTCATCTCTGTAAGTAGAGATGGAATGTAGTTTCTAATCTCAAGGAATAACCTTTTCAAAGGTAGCCTCCATAGTGGTTGGTCAGTGAACATCCACTTCACCTCCCACTATTGACCTTAAGCCCAGAATAAAATTACAAATTTTGAATTCTTCATCTTGCTGGTACAGAGGTACATATTTTAGAAGACACATAAATTTTTCCCAATATTCAATCATAGTAAGGTTTCCCTACTTTAGCTCTTGAAACTCAGCTATTTTTCTATCAAAATACAGCTGGGGCAGCCAACATTGGTGAAAAAATCCCTTAAAATGGGCCCATGTGACTGCAGTAACGTCACCAATTCCTAGTTTAACCTTCTTATTATCCCACTAGGAGGATGCTTCCCCAGATAGCTAGTAAGATCCCCACAGGGCTTTAATCTCTTCTAAGAATTCCCTGATCGTGAAATATTTCTCCATTTCACTCAAACAAGCTTCAACACCATCACCTAGTGTAGACCTGTCAAAATTAGGAGGACTGATTTTTCTGATATCCTTGGATAGTTCAATAACTATCTTAGCCTTCTTTGCTGCGTGTCCACCGACATTTATCTGATCATTTAGAGGCAGTTATTCCTCATTTTCCTGATCATTTAATGGGTGTTCCTCATCATTATCAACCTCTTCATTATCTTTAGGACCTCCTCGTACTTCCTGCTCTAAAGCAATCATATGATCCTGAGTCTCTAGGAGTATGGACATCATTTCATTCAGCTTATTTTCCGATGTCTAATTGGCCTCACCAGAGCCTTCCCCATTACCTGGGAGGGTCCTTGTTCTCACCATATTGTCCTATGTGGAAAAAAAATTCTTTATCAACGTGATTCATACCATTAGGTCCCAAAGTGGAATCCTCTCACTGATACCAAATTGTAACACCTAGTTTCTCGGGCTTCCTAAAAGCCGTAATTTTTTTATGATTTAAGATTCTAAACTATGATAAGATTTTATCAAGATTATTTAAAAATAATTATTCTAAAACTTTAAAAATAGAATTTATCATTATGAGCAGACCATCTAGGAATCGAGTAATCATTTACTCCTCCCTAGATTCTCATCATGACTCGATTTAGGCCATGAGAAAGACTTGTGTATGCTGAGAAGGCTTGCAGTGATCTCCTGATCCACCTTCAAATTATTATGAATGCTTAAATGAAATATTTAACATTTAGTATTTTACTACCTTTCATAGTTGAGAAACCTCATGATTAAATTCCTTCATGTGTGCTTCCCACCTTGAAATCTAGGTAATCTTTAACCCTTCCTCGGTTCCTAGTCAAACTGCACTCCAGAATTAGTGAGGGACGAAACAATCAATCATTGCATCACTTTGGCCAAAGTTTCCAGCTTGTGTCCAAGCCAACTCTTAAGTCTGTAAAAACTATAAGAGTCTGTCCATAGTCACAACATGATATATCTTGGCTCCCATATATTCCATCTTATGCTAAATTCATTAAGCTTATGCTGATGGTACGACCCTAACTTCTGCAGAAGCCAAAGATTCTCTCTTAACATCTTATACCTACATATTGTATTGACCTACAAGCTTATATGTGAGCCAAGACAAACATGTCCAGACATTAGTACAATATTTCAGGTTTAGGAGGCTAAGGGTTCATCTCAAGCTTACACTGAGATTAAGATGGAAATGTCTAATTATCAATCCCCTGGATTCATTTCTTGGATTGGTGTAGGTACACCATATGATATGCGTACCTGCGAAATGGAAACCAATTTTCACGTACTCATATAGTATGGTGTACAACTACCCACACTATCCTTAACTTATTCACGATGAGTGAAAATATAACTCATTTATTCCTGAAGTCATATTGAGTTAACTAAACCAATGGGTCATGATTTAGTCACGTTAAGTTTTGCTAAGGTATTTTCTCATCATTAGACATGCACCATAATTAACTTATATAGTTTGAACCTCACGTGTTTATTATTATATTCAAAATTTATTTCAATGTCATTAATTGCATTTCAACTTGGATTTCGGAAATGCCATCCACTCAGAACCATAATGCCATCTTGACAATGGTTCGCAAGAGTCGGTCAATCCCTTAAGAGATGTTGATGGACAGACTCTAACAAGGCATAACCATGACTAGGTTCGATTGTTTTTATGTCATATGTTTAGAAAAATTATGACTTGCATTCATAAAATAAAAAGATTACATCCTTTACGAATTTATATGAAGTCAACACATCCATTGGTTAAACACAAGTTTCCCCATTGACTCAAGTAAGATCAAATGAGATGAATATTCCTATCCTTAATGAAAGAACAATTTTTTTTATTTAATTAAAACATCTTCCAATTTAATTTTACATACTCCACTTTACACTTTTGAGTATTAACCATAAATAAATCAATTCTATTATCTTTCGTAAGACAACTATATTTTTAGACTGATAAGATTCATTCCTAGACAAGAGTTTTACTTGTCCTATATTCTTTGTTTCGTACAACACAACAACTTTTTAAGTAAAATAAATAATGTATTTTCCACATTATATTTCCTCCATCATCACATCCGCATAATTAGACATACAATGGAAATCAACTAATGGAAATTATTATTGAACCAAAATAGAGAAGCGCCTATTATCCCAAATTCACCTCCCGGTAAATTTGGTCAAGACAACTCCTGCACATAAGGGAATTATGAAGGAAATGACTCAGACCCGTGAGCTCACATTCCAGGATGAAAAACAAGGTTGCAGGGGACTTTACAATGGAGTGGCGGGGCCTACGAAGAATCAAATGACCATGTGTAATAAGAAAGAGAAAAAAAAACTCTGTCAAGTGAACCTGTGCCTTCAATTCATCAAACAGGTTACAGGTGGGCTTAGAAATGAAGGATCAACATCGCAGAGAAGCCAAGAGCAAGAAGGAAAAGAAGTGGTGAAGTTTCAAGGTCCTCGAGCTCGAAATTTTTCAGAAAAGGGTCCAAAAATGATTAAGTATGGAGGAGGCAGCAAAAGAGACCACGTGTCCTAACGACGCTTCCCCAAAAATGTAAATCCAAAAGAGAAGCTCAAACTTGTGCCAACCCTCCACGTAGCCCAAATTCAAAAAGTAAGAGGGACCGCTAAAAATTCCATAAAGCAGCGGAGGCCGAAAAGTGTCAACTCGACGCTCCTCAAAAGGGCAACTTTGGGTCAGGTTTACAAACAAGCGCGGTGCCTCCACTTGTCCTCAAAGGGGGTTGAGATAGTTGAATAATCAATGCATAAGCTAGGATGGCGGAAGCTTCCAAGTTTCTTAAGGGCGATGTTTCAAGGGTTAAATGGAGAAAAGGTTTTTGAGCGAGTGCTAGAGTGACACGTGTCCGAGGGGAAAGCGGGCAATCAGTGAAAATTTTCATTTTTGCCCCTTGTTACCTCAAAAGGGAGTAAAATTTGCAAAATGGCCCGTGACTCCACCAAGGAAATAGTCAGCAATTAGACCCGAGTCAAAGCCAAGGCGAGGAGTCAGGGAAAGAAGTGAAAGTTTTGCCTTTCGTTCAAAAGGCATAAAGGAAAAAGTTGGAGCTCATCTCCCTAGCCAAGCAAAGGCTACCATGTATCCCGTACTAAAGAGGGGGCCCATTTTTTAAATTGATTTTCCCGCCCACTTGTACGGATTCGATACAAACTTTGAAGGGGAATATATTTTGACTTAGGGCTCGAAATACTATGAATTTGACACGATTGGAAATATCTCGGCCTCGCCCACGCAATGGAGGTCTGAGAATTTATTTTTGAGGAGGTTTGGTAAAGGAAATGGAGGAAAACGTCTTTGGGCCTTCAATGCAGGATCCATCTATCTAAACAACTAGATTGGATTTGATCTATTTCCACCATTTCCTCTTCCTTCAAAGCACCAAATTGAGGATTGACGCGGTAAAGATAGATTTGGGGGTAGATTTCATTAGAGGAATTAACAGTGGTGGTTGAGCTACAACCTATTTTTCTCACTTCTCTCTCTCTTTCTTCTCTTTGATCAAATCTATAAATACAGGGGCTGGATTCATTGTAAAGGTTGTTGTTCATTCTTCTTCCCTGCCCCCCTCTCTCTTTCTTCTCTAGGGTCGAATAAGGAGTTTAAGCCTCCTCCCTTGGCTTTGTAATGGCTTTTTCTTGCCTCTTTCCCATTAATGTTGTATTGTGTGAACTCCTGGAGTAATAAAATCTATTTCATGATGCATTTTGTCCATCCTTTTCTCATTTTTTTGTCTCTCCTCACATCTCACCATTGCAAGGTATACTGTGCATATCTCTAATGTCCATTTGAGGTTTTGGGAGCTGTGTTCAAGGGGTTTGAAATGGTGTTCTGTGTGAACTTTAGCCTTGTTTTGTGATGCATCTGTCCATCCTCTCCATTTCTCAGCTCTCTCCATTTCAGGCAGTTGGGTTTGTGATCAGCAGTTCCCTTTTCTCGATGCTATCACCTCTGTAGTGTAGGATTTATTTATTTTCATGCTCTCTCTCTTGCCTTGGTCCCTTGTAATTATTAGATGAGGAGTAGATAGCGGCATTTCCTTCCTTAGAAGTAGTTTAGTGCTAAGATTAGGAAGAGGAACCAACCTTTTCTGGAGGATCATTCCCATTTGCAAGTCCCACAGCTTGGGGAATGGTCCAATGTTATGCAAATCACACCAAATGATTCTTCCTTAGAAAAGAAGATCCATAACTCATTTGGGGGTTCCGTGAAATCACATTAACAATTTTGGCATGCTCGATGGGCCAGGTCTGAAGCACCTTACCACTTCACTTCATCAGGTTTGATGTGCTCTTGGTGAAGATTTCAGTCTTTGGAGGCACTTTCAAGCACATCTAGTGACTCCATCTAGTCAAAAAACCATTCTCTAAGTTGCAAACCCTTTCCATCCATTTCCACTCATTTTGTCCATTTCTTCTTCCATCTCTTTCATTTTCTCCCATTCCATGAGGTTGTGCAATCATGACTTGATTCCCTTCATGGAACTCACACTTACAGCAATCAATCCACCTCGAATGTATTTCCTAAATCCTCCAGATCATCATTATGATCAGATCCAGAACCATTATGCTTACCCATATGAGCAGTGTCAAAACCAGTTTGACTATGAAGCTTTTCAAGGACAAGGGGACACATATAGTGGTGATAGTTATGCAGAGGATGCTAGTTTACTGTAGAAGATTTGAAAAATAGAGGCTAGCATGGTTAAATCAAGGGAAATAGCTCAAATGAAGGCATTTCAGATTGGTTGCAGGGCACCTTATCCATGGGAAGGCCCTTTTCCAAGACATTACAACCCTCAAGAGAAGCTAGACTTCATGATTGGAATGTTGCCCCAACTTGCACAATGGGAAAAAGAGATAGAGGCCTATGAACTTGGTTCCAGGTGTAGACACCTATAATTATGCCCAAGCAATTTAAATACTTAAATTGAGCTAATTATCCCCTTTCTCGCAAATCAACGACATATCGTCAAAGGCACTCATTTTCCCTCATATCATCATTAATTAATTACACTAAGCTAATTAATTAAGTTGCTTATCCAACAAATACCCTAATTAACGACCTTCCGTTAATAAATCACCCCTTCTACCTAGACTAATTAATTATTATTAATTAATTAGCTTTCCCTTCCATTTAACCAATAAATCAATATTTAATTGATTTAATCCTCTTTTAATAGCCTAAATCACACTAATATTCTTCTAATTGGCTTCTATAAGCTTACACCTACCTATTAATTAATCACCTTTGATTAATTAAAGCACCCCCCAACTCCCATGACTTGCTAAACATAAATTAAACCCTTCTAAAGTAAGTTTACATTTAATAAAGCAACCTTAGATCCATTCCTAATCATGTTTTACCTTTATCCCATATTCATGAGAATGTGTTGAATCCTTTATCCTTTGGGCTATTTAAAGAGCCCTCCACCTAACTTTTTTCTTATACCTAAACTTCCTAACAGAGCAAATGAAAAGCATATAGCAAAGAGACTAAGAGCTTGCACCTTGCCCTTCTTGAGAGTTCATCATCTTGAGGAGCTAAGCTTCATATTCTTAAAGTGCTTAGGTCATATGGGAGGTGTCAAAAATGCTCTTATAACCCAACTTTGATAAGCTCCCATTCCTAGGTTCTTGGAGCATATCAAGGACAAAAAAATATTGATTGCCATTGAGCTTATTTAGGTCCATTTACTTGTTTATTGGTAATCTAGAGAAGTAGAGGAGTTTAAATGCTTTAGCATTGTTTAGTTTCAAAGTTTGTAATGCATGAATGCTAGGTATCTAACCCTTGTTTAGCTCTCATCTTTGATGGTGTTTATGATTTGTATCATTAGCTAAATGTGATAGAACTATTTTAGGTGTTAGTTCTTCATTCATCTAACTTATCATAAAATAAAGTAAACGATGCACACATTTGGCACGCCCAATGGGACTTACTCCATTGTCCTTTGCACTTAATTTCAAGTTTTTGTAGTTAAGTTTTATTTTTTGTTACTAACCCTCTTTTACACATGTTGATATAAATTTTTTTGTTGAGTTTGCATGTTCTAAGTATTCCTTATAGGTATAAAGAAGGTGAAGTGCTGTCAAAATTGGAATTGATGGGAAAATTTCAAGATTTCTACATGTTTTCATTTTTAGAGCTTAATTTTTTAACATTCTACATGCTAGTTTTGTCAATTTCTTGAAAATTTTTAAATTCTTGAGCATGTAGGTTAGTGTTTGATTGTGCCGAGTCTTTTATTTACATATTAATGTGGTGGGTTGTTGTCAAAATTTAATCTTGGTGAGAAAATTTTAAGATTTCATCATGTTGTCATTTTTAGAGCTTACTTTTTCATCATTCTACAAGATAAAAAGAACAACATATTCAAAACACTGTATTGTAAGTCTTCAGAAAATGGTACGTCCCTCTCCACTCAACTGGAACATAACCCCTTTGGCATAACACATTAAGCTACAACAATGGGGGTGGTTCCAGGAACCCCAAAGTAGTCCACGTAAGAGGGAACCTTGTGGACGAAATGGGAAGTGCTCTGCACTACCTACTTGACTAGTGATTCCTTTGTGAGATAGCGTTACATGTTTTCCATTGTGGTGACCCCAATGATAGTACATGTAGACATACTAGTTTCCTACTATTCTTGAAGGGGGTAAAGTAAAGCCGAGATATTCCCAAACTAGTCAGTGCGACTTTTTCGGTAAATTACACTCACTTGTGGCAACTTTGTAACACCTAGGGTGAGAGAACCATCTAGGAGAATGTACTTTGGCTAGGAGCCCACTTTGACCATTTTAAAACAGTGTTGAGTTGCGAACCTTCTTTTTGAGAAGCATGTGATGTATTACTTTCTCCTAGTTTTTACTTGCCTTAGGGCGAGGTGAAACTCTGCTGAAGTGAGGCTAGCATTTTTCGTCAATTTTTCTTGATTTATTTCCTTCATATTTTTTTGACACTTTGTTGATCAAAAGAGGTGTGATTACCTTTGTGTTACCATTCAACTGTTTCTCTCACTTTTATGTCCGTTTACACCCATACTATGTTTGTGGCTGGGTTAGTTAAATGTCTAAAGTGAACGGAGGTGTTTTCACATCATTTGGTAGCCATTGTGATCATGATACCCACATCAAGATTGTCATTGTAGTTAGGCATAGTTCATCACCGTGGACTTCCATAGAGGAGTTAGCTTGTTTGTCTCGTATAATTACAATTTCGATATTTATGTCTTGTTTCTTGTAAACTCGACATAAATACCTATATTGTATGGTTACGCTGCACACATTCTTAACTATTCCTAGCTATACTTTGAGCTCTTTTTTTTTGTTCGGTTTTATTATTACCTCGATTTCAAAAGGTGCTAGGCACTATGATTTTTGCGTGTTATATCAATAACATCTCGATATCAATACTTCACTTTCTTACAAAGTGGGTTCACATATCTTGGTGATATTGTTGTGTCATTAGCAAATCATAATTTTCACTTTTTGAGATATAGGTCTTAATTAGACTTGAGCTTGCTCATCATATATCTTGATTGGGAGATCGCATTTAAATTCATGCATTTACTTACATCTTGTTCATTCCTTTGAACTTGGCATAAGTGGAGACATCTTGTTAATCATCTAGTATCACAAATTACTTTGAAACGTAATCTAGGAGGCACTTCATTTGATTAAGTTTTGATACCAAACGATTGTTTCATTGGTGACTTTATCATTCTATCACATTGGTATTCTCACACTGTTAATTTACTCTTAACACGTACATCTTGTGTTTCACTTAGGGGTAGTCATTGAATTTTGAACAAATCTACAACTTACCTTAGTGAAACTTATCACAAAAACATGGCTCCCAAGATGCGTCTAGGTTTAAAGAAACAAACATATGAGGAACAACAGGCGCAAGCTTGGGAAACCTCTAACAAACAAGGGTCAAACCCATTTATCGGACACGATCTAGGACCACTATTTTCTGCAGAAAAGGAAATAGAAGAAATGGTCGACCATAGTGGAAATGAATTAGAATCACCACACATAGACTTTGATTTTGACCCCACTCTACTAGATGAGTTTATCCTTAGAAATAAAGATAGAGTTTTGGCACGGGTCATGGAATTAGGGGCTAAATTGCCCACCGAAAATGAACCAATATTACCTACAAATGACACTACTAAGGAAGAATCCCCCCTTATCAATATGGAAGATATTTTAATAGGTGGGCATGCTTCCACTTCTTACGCAGAAAATGATAAAGTGGTAGGGTATAGAATACCCCTCATTAAAGTGCCATGAAGAAAAAAGATAGAACATTAGACAGGGGAAGAACCTCCACACTACGAAGAGGAAGAACCTTTAGAAGAAGAAGACACAAACCAAGTCACAATCCAACAACAACTCAGTAACCTAAGCTGACAACTAGCTTTGCTTACTTTCCAGGTACAGAAAGACACAAACAAGAATGTTCAAAAGTCAAAGCCTAAGTTTAGGATCCACAAACTCCATTGAGAAAACCAAGGAGAAGAAGAAACAGGGTATCATCATGTACACATCCCCGCTTCTCCCACTAAAGAATAATTGCTCACACAAGAAGTACAATGTATGAAAGCAATGCTTGCGAGCATACAAGAAAGCAATATAGGGAGTATTAGGAAATACCAATACGAAGAACTATGCCCCTATCCTTTTGACAAGACAATGACCCTTCAACCCTTTCCAAAGAAATTTGATATGCCAAAGTTCGACAAATACAAAGGAAAGGGAGACCCAAGGGATCATGTTAAAGATTTCTACATGGCATGTCAAGAGGTGTCTTATAGTGATAATTACCTCATCAGACTTTTTCCTAAGAGTCTCGGAGGTCAAGCATTAGAATGGTTTACGTGCTTGCCATGAGGATCAATTTTCACCTGGCCAGAATTGGCAGAAAGATTCGTGTGTCATTTCTCATATAACATAGAGAGTGACGTCACCATGGTAGACTTGTGTGGCACAAAACAACGCCCAAATGAGACCTTCGCCAGCTTCCTCCAACGATGGAGAGGGATAGCTAGTTGCTTCCCTTGCGCTTTCCCTGAGAAGCAGCTAGTCAGTATTTTTGTCCCTAATCTCAACCTAGATATAGCTTTCCACCTCCAAATGCATTGTGTCTGCACCTTTGAGGAGGTTATCGAGAAAGGGATTCAAATAGAAAAGGATCTCATTGCCAAAGGCACCCTCAAAACCCAATCTAAAGACAACCAAAGTTTCAAACCCGCTGATAAGCCAAAGATCTTTAACAAAAACAAAAACGTGGTGGGAGACGGAATCACTGATTCCAAACGTGTTCAAACGGTCCAAACCAGTCAACCTTTTAAACTGACCAAGGGCCCAATTCAACCACCACCAAAGCGATGAACATTCACCTCCCTCAATGAACCATTTTCTATCATACTAAAAAAGTTGGATGCGGCCCACATGATGACCTATCCTACAACGCAACCGTTTGATGACAACACTCCTAAACCTTCATGGTATAAGGAGCATGAATACTGTGAAATGCATCACGTGAAAGGTCATAAAACAAACAAATGTTTGCGACTTTGCCACTATATTCAAGACCTCATTGACAACGGGGAGATAGAGGTGGATAACCCTAGCCACATGCAAACACCTAACGAGAAAATGGAGATTTATAAGGAACCATTCCCCAAGCATGATAAGTCAGAAAAGGCAAAACCGGATCGGGGAGAGTCATCCCAAACCTATAAAGCCACGAATTACTTGTATACCAAGAGAGATAACAATCATTACGATTCACTTATCAGATGTATTCGCTCCCCTACTGATTGTGTCAATACCATCCGGATCAAGGGAAAGGACTGCGCTGCGGTAATAAGGCGTGCCAGCCTCGTGATTCCAGAACCCTCTCTGTTGACCCCGCAAACTGGTAAATATAACCTTTTAGAACAACTTGAGAAGACACCTGCTAAGATCTCGATCTTAGATCTTCTCAAGATATCCAATGTGCATAAGGACATTTTGTATCAAACTCTTCAGGGGTCGGGAGTGCCTTTAGAAGTCGATCCTGCATACCTTCAAGCCACGGTGGTAAATATTGCACCCAGTGAGCATCTCACTTTCAACCATAGGGAGGTCCCTACCGAGAATCCTACACATAATCTTCCCTTATACATTGAGGTAGTTGTTACCCGCAGGAAAATCAAATGGGTGTTTGTGGATAACGAATCTGGATTGAACATCTGCATGCTTAAATTAGTCAAACAATTGGGACATACAGAAGAAGA
This sequence comes from Taxus chinensis, assembly GCA_019776745.2. NCBI lineage: Eukaryota > Viridiplantae > Streptophyta > Pinopsida > Cupressales > Taxaceae > Taxus > Taxus chinensis. The sequence goes on from CM034150.1 coordinate 852,040,612, forward strand.
TCTTGAGTCCCATATCATCACTATCACCACATACGACAACGCAGAAAGAGAGTCAGCAGGCACCATTATGCTGCCAATGGAGGTGGGCCCCACTTGCCATCAGACAAAGTTTCACGTCCTAGACTTGGAACTTCCATATAATATGCTTCTAGGCCGACCATGGATTCATGTCATGCAGGCCCTGCCATCAACATTTCATCAATGCATCAAGCTGAAGCATGAGGGACATACGGTTACAATACCAGGAGATTCAGAGCCCTTTGCTCATTGTAGAGCTCTTAATAGCTTTACACGAAAGGGTACATACGCATGTCCCTCCACAGATATAGTTGTCCCTCTTCATTCTAAGGCCATGGAATCTCGAGTAGATTCAAATTCTCTTAGTTCTTACGCTCATGGGGCGTCCACTTCCACATCTCCATTTGATTCATGGGAGATGAAAATTCTAGAATATGGCTGTGGGGAGTATAATGTACAACAAGCACTCTTGGTTTCTGACCTCTCCTTGTCGCCCAAGACTAGAGGTCGACCCAACTACCACTTCAGGAGACCTAGAGAAGAACACACTATTGGGTCATTCCTACCTGGAGGCTTGTTAGCTGAGGAAAAATTAATTGATCCACCTACTACTTGGGTCCGTGAGGACACTCAGCCATCTTGTTATCAAACCCCGGAATATGAAAAATCTAGCAGAATGATGTACTCCATGGGCTACAAAGGCCTAGGATGTGGTAAGAATGAACAAGGACAAAGGGAACCAGTCCCTCTCCCCCATTTCAAAACTGAAAGATATGGCATCGGGATTTGCCCTTATGGGGCACACCCTAATGATCAAGATGTGACTTGTTCAGAGCATGAGGATGGCTCCGATTATCTAGACAGCGTTACGGATTCTTGTTGTAGCCAATATGAGGATCTGGCCTCCACGAACCTTTTCATGAATAATGCTATCCTAACCATCACCCCCAATGAACCAACCCTTGACCTTGTATACCCCTCCCTTGTTGAATGGGACCAACAATGTCACGTGCCACTAGATTTATTCGAGAATGACGAGGCTATTGCAGAGTTCATGGGCATAAGGGATACAATTCCCATTGGAGATCACAAGAAGGGTTTCTTTATCGACTTAGACACCTGCGCCTACTTCGGTGAGGAGGCTGAACTTTGTGGTCAGCAAAATTTAAAGAAAAGCGAGGGCAAGAGTTCTAAAGAAAAGCCTCGGAAAAAATCAAAGTCCAAGTCACACAGTGAAAACCTCTTTGAGGCATTGGCTGAGAAACAAATAAGAAAATCAAAGGACAAACAAAGTGACCACGCCAAGGATGAAAATCTCATAGAGACATCCTTGGATGAAGATCTCAACCTACCTCCCGATCCCACGTGTATGGAGGATTTATCAAAATTGTTAGTTGAAGAAACCATTGATGTTAATATTGGTACTGAAGAAGATCCCAAGATAGTAAAATTGGGAGCATCACTCTCAGCCAGAGAACAAAATACGTTCACTATGCTACTGTGAGAGTTTATTGATGTGTTCACATGGTCTTACAAAGACATGCCCGGCTTAGATCCAAATTTGGTCGTGCATAACTTGGTTGTGCATGCAGACGCTAAGCCTATCAAACAGAAGCTTCGAAAGATGCACCCAAGAGTGGCCTTTTTAGTTAAAGAAGATTTGGAAAGGTTGCTTGCAGTAGGATTCATCAGGCCAATTGATTATTTTGAATGGATATCAAACATTGTTCCTGTCCAGAAGAAACCTATCAGTATCTGAATCTGCACAGATTTTAAGGACATCAATAAAGCTTGCCCTAAAGATGACTTTCCGTTGCCCAACATTGACATGATTGTTGACTCAACCGCAAGGTATGAAATGCTATCACTTATGGATGGCTTTTTGGGTTATAATCAAATTAAGATCGCTGAGGAAGACCAACACAAAACAGCTTTCACAACTCCTTGGGGAACTTTCTGTTATCAGGTGATGCCATTCGGCCTGAAGAATGCGGGAGCAACTTATCAGCGGGCCATGACAGTAATATTTCACGATATGATTCATGACATCATGGAAGACTATGTAGACGACATCCTGGGAAAGTCCAAAACAAGAGAGGAACATCCTATCATTTTGCGGTGTATCTTTGAACGCCTACGTGAATACAAAGTCAGGCTAAATCCAAAGAAGTGTGTCTTTGGTGTGCTTTTTGGGAAACTATTAGGCTTCATCGTGTCAAGACGAGGTATTGAGGTAGACCCTGCTAAAGTATCTGCCATCACATAAATGCCTCCATCTGAGAATATCAAGCAACTGCGTAGCTTGCAAGGGAAAATTCAAGCCATTCACCGCTTTATCTCCCAGCTTGCAGATAAATGTCACTCATTCACTCATTTGCTTAAGAAGGACATCACTTTCATTTGGGGACCTGAGCAACAACAAGCCTTTGCTTTGCTTAAACAGTACCTGGCTAATCCACCTATCCTCATCCTCCCACTCCGGGAGAACCACTTTTGCTCTATATTTCTGCTACGCAATATGCTATTGGTGCACTGCTCGCCCAATATGACGTTAGCCATAAAGAGAAAGCAGTGTACTATCTGAGTCACACCCTCATCGCCTATGAATGTAATTATCCTCAGATTGAGAAGGCTTGCTTGGCTATTTTTTTTACCTTTTAGAAACTTCACCATTACCTGCTAAATACTAAGACCAAGCTCATATCCAAGGTCGACCCACTCAAGTATTTGTTGTCCAAACCCACCCTCACAGGTAGAATGGCTAATTGGATCATTCTACTCAGTGAGTTTGATATAGAATTTGTCCATCAAAAATCAATTAAAGGACAAGTACTTGCTGACCAGCTAGCGGAAGCACCTTTGCAAAGCACAGAACCTTTGAGTCTGGATCTTCCAGATGCATCTTTGCTCTACATTGAAGAATCTGTTGTATGGCAGATACATTTTGATGGATCTTTTACGTTTCATTATTCAGGTGCAGGAGTGGTCCTTATTACTCCTTCAGGTGATCCTATACCACAGGATTTCCGCCTGGCCTTCCCTTGCACGAACAACATTGCGGAATATGAAGCACTCATTGCAGGGATGAAGCTAGCCATCAAGTGGAATATTCAACATGTGAAGGTTGTAGGTGATTCACAGCTAATCATCAAACAGGTTAATGATGAATATAAAGTTAAGGATGACAAGCTCATACCTTATAAGAAGTTGGTGGAAACTCTGAAGGAGTATTTTGTGTGCATTACCTTTGAGCAAATCCCAAGAGTGCAGAATAGATTGGCAGATGCTATGGCAATGGTGGGATCTATGCTTAGTATCCCACTAGGGAACAATGATATGCCATTCTTCGTAGAAAATCTATGCCAACCCGCGTATGACATGCCAGAATCTTGCTTGGCTTGTGAGGTTATTGGTCCCCATTCACCATGGTATGAACCCATTTTCACCTATCTTAAGGACAATACATTCCCTCCTGAAATCTCCCACTCTGAAAAGCAGAGCCTAATTCGCCAGATAGCCCGTTACACCCTATTAGGAGGTACACTTTATCGTCGTGGCTACGATGGGAATCTGTTACGTTGTCTGGATGTGCCAGAGTCAATCCAGGCAATTAAAGAAGTACACGAAGGAGTATGCGGAGCACATACAAACGGAATGGTCTTGGCTAAGAAACTGTTAAGAGTAGGTTACTATTGGCCCACCATGGAAACTGATTGTTGTAATTATGTTAGAAAATGTGTGATATGCCAAAAGTATGGAAATTTCATCCATGCTCCATCACAACCATTGCAACCAATCACTACCCCGTGGCCATTCTCCAAGTGGGGACTTGATCTAATAGGGAAGCTTACTCCTACCTCATCTGATGGTCATACACATATCATCACAGCTACAGAATAATTTACAAAATGGGTGGAGGCTGTCCCTTTAACCTATGTCACAGGAGCACAGATTTCTAAATTCATCATGAATCACATTATTTGCCAATATGGTATCCCTGCAGCCATTGTCACAGATAATGGGAAGTCATTTAAGAACAAAACTGTGAAAGGTCTTTGCCAACGGTTCCAAATCAGATTGAAATGGTCCACGCCATATTACCCTCAGGGTAATGGACAAGCTGAGGCAACAAACAAGACTTTTGTAAGGATAATGGAGAAGATGGTTAGAAAAACTGGTCGAAAACTGGCACCTAAAAATTCACCCAGCCCTCTGGGCCTACTGAACATCAATTCACACTCCTACGGGTGTGACGCCATATTCCCTCGTGTTCGGGACAGAATCTATCATCCCTTTAGAGATTGAACTCCCATCCCTGTGAATTTCTCTTTGGGACTATTTGGATAAGGATGAAGATTACCAAGTGGCAAGATTGGCTGAGTTAGAGCTCCTGGATGAGAGGCGCATTCGCGCTCTTAATCACCTGAAAGTATATCAACACAGAATCTCCCACAACTACAACAAGAGAATCATCCCTCGCCAGTTTGAGGTGGGTGATTTAGTTATGAAGGAGAACCAGTTCAACACCAGAGCAGAGCGAGAAAAGAAAGGGAAGTTCGAACCACACTGGTTAGGACCCTATGTCATAGTTGCCAAGTATGGCATAGGGGCATACAAGTTGGCTCACCCCAATGGTGATGAGCTCCGGGAGCCCATGAATTCCATGCATCTTAAGAGGTTTTATGCCTAAACATGGCACAAGAAAGTCATAAAAATCAAAAACAAATATAAAAAACATCAAAAAAATTAAAATAAAAATAAAAAACATCAAAAAAAAAAAGAGAAAACAGGTCATCCACTAGTGAAAACCACGCAATTGTGGCACTTTGGACAAGTCCTTGGGTGAAAACCGATTTCTGACACCTTGGGAGGATTCATTGTTCACAAGCATTCTGTATTAGAAGGGTAGTTGTCTTTGTCCTAGAACTGGTTCTACCTTCGAGTTTCCTTGTGCACACCATCTAGTCCAGCCTTGATCCGGCTTTGCCTTCTTCTATTCGTCTGTAAGGGATGTGGTCTTTCGTTATTTCCCATCTTACGCTGGGGGCAACTCAACGACTTCACCTTCTTGTTCATAAGCGCGTGGCTTCTGCCCTTGTATATTCCCCACCTAATGCTGGGGGCATCCATGCTTTCTTGGTTACCTGCACATAGCTTTGGAAAACTTGAGAAAACATAAAAACAATAGAAAATTGTTTCACCAAACACAAAAACAATAGAAAATTGTTTCAGAAAAACACAAAAACAATAGAAAATTGTTTCAAAAAATAAAAAAAAAATAGAAAATTGTTTCACAAAACACAAAAACAATAGAAAATTGTTTCACAAAACACAAAAACAATAGAACATTGTTTTGAGAAAACATAAAAACAATAGAAAATTGTTTCACCAAACACAAAAACAATAGAAAATTGTTTCAGAAAACACAAAAATAATAGAACATTGTTTCGAGAAAACAACAAAAACAATATATATATATATATATATATATATATATATATATAAAATAAAACACCCTACAAAATGGTAACTTGCTTCTTACGGCTGAAACTTGTGTCTTGCGCATGATATTTTCTCCATATCCTATTGGTTTGTCTCACATATTCCCCGATTAATACGACTCGCAGATCACTGGATTCACAACCATTCACAAAAGCTAGCTGCTTGCTTCGTCTATACTCTGGGGCAGTTTTGGTTGCCTGGTGCTATTTCGTTGCGCACAAATACTTTTCATGGACCCCGTGTCCATTTTCATTTCCCCTTGCATGTATCCTTGCTTGGGGCATCATTTTTAACCCTTGTCGTCAATCACAAACTTGTGGATCTCTTCAGCACTGATAACAAAACATTTGTACAACTGTCTTGACTGTTGTTGGGTTAGATATGTGTGTTCGTACTTATTTTCCCTGTTATATGAGCTTGTTTCCTTCTCGTATTGCATTGCATTATTATATGTTGTGTGGGGTTGGTACTTTCAGAAATGGACAATTGTTCGTAGTATGGCTTTTCATGTCATTCTACCTTTGTCGTATGCTTATATTTTTCATAAGGACCGATGATGTAGTTCCTATGGCAATATGATGACATCAAATTTATTCCAAACAAATAAGTGGCTAGAGGTTAAGCTCTTCTCTCCCCTCATCCATATTTCTTCTACACCACTTCCCTTTCACCCCTAATTCTCCCTCTCCTTGGGGCATCCTGCCTCGTCCCCATTCTTCTGCCTACTTCTCACCTTTTTCGATCGTCGATCGAGTTCTTCTATCACCCCATCGACACTCGAGGGGGCATCTCTCCCTCCTACTAATTTTTCTTCCATCTCTTCAAGATCTCTTTTGTCTACTATCTTTGAAGTGGCATCACTTATGCCACCCCAAAGAGGGGCAAATGTAGACACCTATAATTACGCCTAAGCAATTTAAATACTTAAATTGTGCTAATTATCCCCTTTCTCGCAAATCAACGACATATCGTCAAAGGCACTCATTTTCCCTCATATCATCATTAATTAATTACACTAAGCTAATTAATTAAGTTGCTTATCCAACAAATACCCTAATTAACGACCTTCCGTTAATAAATCACCCCTTCTACCTAGACTAATTAATTATTATTAATTAATTAGCTTTCCCTTCCATTTAACCAATAAATCAATATTTAATTGATTTAATCCTCTTTTAATAGCCTAAATCACACTAATATTCTTCTAATTGGCTTCTATAAGCTTACACCTACCTATTAATTAATCACCTTTGATTAATTAAAATACCCCCCAACTCCCATGACTTGCTAAACATGTATTAAACTCTTCTAAAGTAAGGTTACCTTTAATAAAGCAACCTTATCCATTCCTAATCATGTTTTACCTTTATCCCACATTCATGAGAATGTGTTGAATCCTTTATCCTTTGGGCTATATAAAGAGCCCTCCACCTACCTTTTTACTTACACCTAAACTTTCTAAGAGAGCAAATGCAAAGCATATAGCAAAGAGACTAAGAGCTTGCACCTTGCCCTTTTGAGAGTTCATCATCTTGAAGAGTTAAGCCTCTTTCTTAAAGTGCTTGGGTCATATGGGAGGTGTCAAAAGGCTCTTGTAGCCCAACTTTGATTAGCCCCCATTCCTAGGTTCTTGGAGCATTAAGGACAACTATTTTGATAGCCATGGAGCTTACTTAGGTCCATTCATTTATTTTTTGTTAGAGAATAGAGGAGTTTAGATATTTAGCATTGTTAGTTTCAAAGTTTGTATTGATGAATGCTAGCATCTAACCCTTGTTTAATTCTTATCATGATGGTGTTTATGCTTTGTTTTAGCTAAATTGTAGAACTATTTTAGGTGGTAGTTCTTGCTTCATTTGATTTAGCATTAAGCAAAGTATACATGCACACACCAGGCAACCTTGTCAATGGATAAATCCTACACCATTATCTGGTAATTTTCTCTCTACTCCTTAAGCAACACCATCTCAATTTGGGCTTCAATTTCCAAGCTTCCCATTGAATGTTTCCCCAAGTGTGAAATCCATTTCTCCATCCCCTAGTCTTCCACCTCATCTTAGTTCTTCAGTCCTTTTCCCTTCTAAACAACCATCCCCTCTAAACAAACAAGAATTTGCACCTCCCTTCCCACCACAAACAATTGCAAAGTTGGTTGAACCACAACCTGCCACTCCTCTTGCTTTCCCAAGTCCATGTTGGGAAGATACTCAAGAATCTAGTCAAGGAGAGTGAGAAGAGGAGTCCAATACAAAATAAATAACCAACAATCTGAAGAGTTGGGTTTCCAAATTAAGGTTTACAAAGATCCCCTTGATGGTCAAGCCAATGGAGGAGGTAAAGATTGAAGAACCAATGGTGGCTGAGGTTGAGTTTGCAGCAGAAGAAGAGCAAGAAACAAGAGGAGGAACAATCAGTCCCAAGCCCCATTGAAGAGGAGCAGCTGGGGAGAGATCGAATACATGTTGAGGCCACTCAATGAAGACGGCATCATTGAATATTTTTTGCTTTCATTTCAAGGGCATGCTTTGATTGAATAACCCATGATGGAGGAGGACCATTTAGTTTAAGAGGCTCCAAGTGCAGAGCAGGCTACAAGGGAACCTTCAATTCTTCCTCCTAATTCATCCCCTTCAAGATCTGATGTTGAAGAAGAGTTTGATATTTCAAACTTCATGTTTGAGGAAGAGGGAAACCCTGGTGAGCAAGTTATAGATCAAGAGGACACCATGAAGGAGGTAGAGCACTTGCAACAAGACAACAAGGAGGCAGACTATCTGCCATACTTGAGAGATGGCTTTGATGAAGAGGATCCCTTGGAGATTACATAATCCACTCCTCCATCCATCTTCCATGCACATGAGCCTACTGCCATGGAGGATAACATTCAAGAACAACAACCTACACTTCATAACAACCCTTGGGACTAAGGTTTGAAGATCTTAATCTTCCATGTTCTTTAAAAGAGGAGGAAGGAAACAACGAAGACCCCATCTCTCCCATACCATCCACCCAAGAAGGTCCACAAGAAGACTCCATTCTTGGAGTTGAAACTCAGAACAAGGGGCACATTCAAAGGATCAGACCATGACCAATCAGGTATTTGGCTTCATTGGAGCTAAAGGAGAAGCCAAATCTAGTCATGCCTATTTCAGGGCATGAGGATGAGCTTCAAAGCACTTAGGATCAGCTGCCATACCTCTTCAATCCAAATGTAGAGAAACTAAAAGAGGTATTGGTTTTGTCTTCAGTTGATACGTTGGTGATTTGGATGGAAGATTAGCTTGTAGTTAGTTTTTCACTCATCCAACTAGCCATGTTCAGTGCCAAATCAGTTGCATGGGTACCATTTTTTAGGAAGGGAAGCTATTTCTCCCTGCCAATTGTAGGTTTTTTTTGAGTTCCCTTTGCTCTTGGTTAGAGTAGGTAGGTTTTTTCTTAGCAGAAGAAGTGCTTATGCACACTTTGCATGTCTCACTTGAGGCATGTATTATTTTGTCTTTGTATATAAGTTTTGTCCGTTTTGCTTCGAGGGTGCATAAGGCTAGGATCTTCAATATTCATGGCAAGAAGACTCATAGTTTCCTGTAACGGTTGCTAGCTTGAAAAGAAAACAAATGCAGAGCAACTAAATTCATTTTAAAACAATCCATTTTAGAGACAAATGAAATCCTCATAGTTAAAACAATTTTCTACTCTCAGGAATTCCATTTCCAAGATTTCCATATGAAAATGGAGAGTGCAGACTTAGGGTCAGACAAAGCATAGAAAAGGTATATAGTCAGGCTTGCAGTGACTCAGGGATCAGATCTTCAAAATTTTATATGAGTTTCATGTTTATCAGGCAGACTCCATGCCCAATGGATGCTCCAAGGCCACTGGTCTCTTCATCTAGCAGACAAATGTCCCCGTGAGTCGCCAAATTGTTATACCAAATTCAGCCCCGGTAAATTTGGTCAAGAAAACTCCTGCACATAAGGGAATTATGAAGGAAATGACTCAGACCCGTGAGCTCACATTATAGGACAACAAACAAGGTTGCAGGGGACTCTACAATGGAGTGGCAGGGCCTGCGAAGGATCAAACGACCCTGTGTAATAATAAAGAGAAGAAACATCTTTGTCAAGTGAACCCATGCCTTAAATTCATCAAATAGGTTATAGGTGGGCTTGGAAATGAAGGAGCAACATTGCAGAGAATCCAAGAGCAAGAAGGAAAAAAAATGGTGAAGTTTCAAGGTCCTCGGGCTCGAAACTATTCAGAAAAGGTTCCAAAAATGATTAAGTATGGAGGAGGCAGCAAAAGAGACCACGTGTCCTAATGACACTTCTCCAAAAAATTAAATCCAAAAGGGGAGCTCAAACTTGTGCCAGCCCTCCACGTAGCCCAAATTCAAAAAGTAAGAGGGACCGCTGAAAAGTCCACAAAGCAGCAGAGGCTGACAAGTGTCAACTTGACGATCCTCGAAAGGGAAACTTTGGGTTAGGTTTGCAAACAAGCGCGGTGCCTCCATGTGTCCTCAAAGGGGGCAGAGTTAGTTGAAAAGTCAATGCATAAGCCAGGTTGATGAAAGCTGCCAAGTGTCTTAAGGACATTGTTTCAAGGGTTAAATGGATAAAAGGTTTATGAGCGAACACCAGAGTGACACGTGTCCCAGGGGAAAGTGGGCAGTTGGGGAAAAAGTTGATTTTTTCCCCTTGTTACCTCAAAAGGGAGTAAAATTTGCAAAATGACCTGTGACTCTGCTAAGGAAAAATTCAGCATTTAGACACGAGTCAAAGCCAAGACAGGGAGTTAGGGAAAGAAGTGAAAGTTTGCCTTTCGTTCTAAAGGCGTAAAGGAAAAAGTTGAAGTGCATCTCCCTAGCCAACCAAAGGCTGCCACGTGTCCCCTACTAAAGAGGGGGCCCATTTTTTAAACTGATTTTCCACCCACTTGTACGGATTTGATACAAACTTTGAAGGGGCATATCTTTCGACTCTGGGTCAAAATATTGTGAATCTGACATGATTGGAAATATCTCGGCCTCGCCCATGCAATGGAGGTTTGAGAATTTATTTTTGAGGAGGTTAGGTAAAGGAAATGGTGGAAAATGTATTCAATCCTTCAATGCAGGATCCATATGTCTCAACAACTAGATCAGATTTTATCTGTTTCTGTCGTTTCCTCTTCCTTCAAAGCGCCAAACTGAGGATTGACACGGTAACAATAGATTTGGGGGTAGATTTCATCAGAGGCATTAATAGTGGTGGTTGAGTTGTAACCTATTTTCCCTGCTTTTCTCTCTCTTTCTTCTCTCCAATCAAATCTATAAATATAGGGGCATGATTTATTGTAAAAGTTGTTGTTCATTCTTCTTCCCTGTCCCCCTCTCTCTTTCTTCTCTTGGGTCAAATGAGGAGTTTAAGCCTCCTCCCTTGGGTTTGTAATGGCTTTTTCTTGCCTCTTTCCCATTAATGGTGTATTATGTTAACTCCTGGAGCAATAAAATCTATTTCATGATGCTTTTTGTCCATCCTTTTCTCATTTGTTTTGTCTCTCCTCACCTCTCACCATTACAGGGTATACTATGCATATCTCTGATGTCCATTTGAGGTTTTGGGAGTTGTGTTTAAGGGGTTCGAAATGGTGTTCTATGTGAAATTTATCCTTAGTCTGTGATGCATCTGTCCATCCTCTCCATTGCTCACCTCTCTCCATTTCAGGCAGTTGGGTTTGTGATTAGCAGTTCCCTTTTCTCGGTGCTATCACCTATGTAGTGTAGGATTTCTTTATTTTCATGCTCTCTCTCTCCTTGGTCCCTTGGAATTATTAGATTAGGAGTAGATAGCCGCATTTCCTTCCTTAGAAGTAGTTTAGTGTTAAGATTAGGAAGAGGAACCAGCCTTCTCTGGAGGATCATTCCCATTTGCAAGTCCCACATCTTGGGGAATGATCCAATGTTATGTAAATCACACCAAATGACCTTGCCTTAGAAAAGAAGATCCATAACTCATTTGGGGGTGCTATGATTTTGCATTAACAATGCATTTTATCATTATTAAATAATCCAAAGGAAGGTCTCTTTTCCTTTTATTAAAAAAAATATCTATCAATTACAAATCACAATGAAAACTAAATTCCACATTGTAATTTGGTAATCAAAACTCCTAAATCTTAGCAATTTACATCTCCACCTTCTTACCAATTCCTTATCATGTACGCATAGATGTAAAGTGTTAGTATTCACTATGCTGGCAAGGTTTCTGCCCCCTATGCTCTATGCTACCTACTGATGATAGGTTAGTATTGGTAATTGGTTGGTACAAATGTATAGAATGGTGCATTGCACCATTCCGTACATTTGGACCGACCTATAAAATTTTATAGATTTCAGGATATAAAAGAGATTGACATAAATATAACAAATCCCATTATCCTGATTACAAGAATTGAACTATTATAGAAAGTAATATCATCAATTCTAATTATCACATTTTTAACAAACCAAAAGGAAATAAACTTCCATGAATCAACTTTATTTCTACAACGTCTAGTTGCCCAGATTGGCAAAGAGCTATCTATGCCTTATTACATATGACCATTTTCAAATAGTTTCCCATCATCAATAATGTTTAATCCCAAATCCAACACAATAATAGTGGCATATGTTCACTCAAGAAGTAATTATTAACAAAATTCAAACAATTATATAACATATGTAGGATAAAACAGTCCTCTATTCACTCAAGAAGTAAGTATCAACATCATTCAAACATTTATATAACAACCGTAGGATAAAAAAATCCTCTGTTCACTTAAGAAGTAAGTATCAACAACATTCAAACATTCATATAACAGTTGTAGACTCCATATACTCCCAAGAAGACTCTAATGCTTCTAGCCCATCAACGTACTCCAAAGCCAAACAAAAACTAATGAGGCCAAGAGTTACTGGTGTGACTGTGAGACACCCCACATAAACAATGGCTACCATTTCTACACCATTATAATAAATTTGAAATAGGCATTAAAACCTAATTAAAATAATTCCCAGATTTCATAAAAATAAAACCTTGAGTTGTTTGATTCAATGAATCAAACGAAGTTTAGATTTTAATTGAACTTCACCCCCATTGAATAAAATCAAATCCATTAAATAAAATCCTATATCTCAGGTTTTATTTCATGCCAATGAGAAAGTTTATCGACATGCCAAAAGAAAAATAATTAATCCTCCCGAGTCTCTACCGAGGGTAGATGTCTACCTACTAATGGTAAAACAATTCTAGAGAATATTCACCCAGACAACAACCCTTCTTGACTACCATTTTCACAAAAATGGGTTTTCAGTAAATTTATTTATATACCCATGTTTATTAAGGGTTTCAAATAGATAATTTTCATAGAGACCAACAACAATTTACAGTCCAACAATCAAATATAGAAACACACATCAATTTCATGAACCTTTTTAAAAAAATAAGGAATAACACAATGATTTCAGGAAACCATTTTGTAATAAAGAATAACACAATGATTTCAGGTAACCATTTTTGTTACAAAATATCACATAAATTTCTACGGTCAAGCTTTCAAACAAATAAGAACACATCAATTTCAGATATACATACCTAGATTAACCATTATTCCATCTATTAGTAGCTACGTATTATCAGGAAGAAGAGGAAAACATAGGGAGAAGAAACCATGCCTATGATAGTTGTATGAAACTTCTAAGATGTAATTATTTTTCCAATTTTTCCAACCCTTTCTCATCCAATTGCTTGGTACAAAATTGACCCAAAGAAACCCTTCCATTTTTAAGAAATCCACGGAGTGCCAAGTCTATTGGAAATACGATTTCTTTGGCATGTAGGCCATGATTAATGACTTTTTATTAATTTTGGCAAAGCTTCACCCCCATTTTCTTCTCATTTCCCTCCTATCTTGAATGAAAATGTTTTACTTAACCCTAACCTCTGCCATCCCATGTGGGCTTGATCAATGCCAACAGTTGGATGAATCCATCTGCCCCCTCTCAAGATTTGGGGATGCATGCATGGGAATTCACATCATGGCGAGGATGGAGGGGTTGTGAGGTCCCCTCCCCTATTATTACTATTTTTTTACAATCATTTAAACTTTTAACAAGTCAACCGAACAAAATAATCACCTTGGGGCAGACCACATGGTCTAAGGTAATAATTATTTAACTAAGTCCCCCAATACCTCACAACATCATAACATATGAAAACAAAGGAGTCCCCACTATGCAAAAGTATCATATATATGTTTTATAACACTTGGTATCTAGACCATATAGTATGCCCACCCTACATGGAGGAAGAGTTCGGGTTAAAAACTAGATGACCCAGCACAAGTCCAATGCTGTTGGCCATGTCTAACTGATATACGGGTGTGCTTGCGGGCACCTATAGGCGATTGCCTATATAGGAGCTCATGTATCCTGCTGAGCTAGTGTATAGATAATGTGTCTATACGTGTCAAAACACATTCCCGTACACTTGTTAGGCATGTCCAGGAGGCTTCAATTTCACAACAACAAAAATGGTATGCTTGCATTCATAAGTAACTTAGGTTACTTATAGATGTAAGTGTATTGGGAACCACAAAAAGGATTTAAATAATTAATTTCAATTAACATTGGCCAAAAATAGAATGGGGTAAGTTGTGGGATGTGACATATGAACTTGAAAACACAAATAAGAGATTGATATAAACCACCATTGAAATCCTGAAACCTGAAACCCAAAAAATTAAAGCATGAAACTTGAAGGCTCTAAAAACCAAAAAAATTGATACTTAAAAAGATTTGAATCTTAAAACCAAACACTATGAATCTTGAAACCCCTCAATGAGGAAACCTTTAAAATACACTAATACCTAAAAAATTCAAATTCAAGAAAATTGACAAACACAAACAATCAATTGATATAAAAAGTTTTCTAAAAACCTAAACCTTAAACATAAAACTTACAAAATTAAAGACTTGAAGCTGAACACCTTGAAAACACAAAGAAGGAAAAACCTTGAAACCTGAACCTTGAATGCTCAACTCAATAAACCTAAAAATCTTGAACCCAAAAATCCTAAACTCAAAAATCCTAAAACACAAAAAATGATTAATATATAACACCCTTAGACTGAAACCTACAACTAGAGAAGCTCGAAACCCAAAGACCTGAGAAACCAAAACCCTTGAAACTTGTTCATAAGAATATTTAATCCCAAAAACCTAAAAAATTATGAATTCAAAGTCCCCACTGAGGAATTCTAGAAACACAATTTTTTTAGGAATTATTTAGCGTGAACATTGAATTGATATATAAATGTATGTGAGAAAATATATAATAATTTATCGTGTGTTAAATAAATGTAAATGGTTTTTTAATTTCAAATCATAGCTAGGTGTGAGGAAAACTCATGTAGATGGAAATTAGAGATATGTGGAGAGAATAAGTGAAGTTATTTGAGACAATCGAGGGAGTAAGGATGAGTGTTGACTCCACTATTGTAGGAGTTAACAACACTATATTATTGTAATATCTTCTCTTATTGTTTAGACCGTATGCATTGAGTTAATATAAGTTTTATTATTATGTTCATATTTGTGTAATATGAACCAAAGATATCAAAAAAGTACAGTGATATAGAACACACTTTAAAATCAAAACCCAAAAGCTAATATTCCTAAACTTAAAAAATTTAAAACCATGGGAAACTAGAAACTTTGAAACTTGAATGCCCCAAACCCAAATACCTTGAAAACATGTTCACCTTAAAACACGAAAACCTTAAACTAAAGAATGCTGAAATTGAAAACCCTTAAAACACAAAAAAATGATTGATATAATAGCACCATCAAAATTTGAAAACATGAAGCCATAAACCTAAAAAATTAAATCTTGAAAACTATGAAAAACCAAAAAAATAAAAAATGTGAATCCTTAAATTTTCAAACTTAAAAATCCTAATCATTAAAGCTCGAAACCAAATAATGAGGAAACACCAAACACATGTTGATACCTAAATGTCATGAACTCAAAAACCATGATTATTAAAAAATTGAAATAAAAAAATTGATTGATATAAAGTGCCCCAAAAATCGAAACCTAAAAACAAACTAAAAAAATGAAATACTCGATCCTAAAAATCCTTTAAAATAAAAAAACCATAATACCTTGATCCCAAAAAATTAAAATCCCTAAACCTAAAAAACTTCGAAAACATAAAAAATTTAATTGATATGAAGTGCCCCTAAAACTTGAAAATAGAAAAAAAACCCAATAAATGAAAGACCTAAACTTGAAAACCCTTTAAACATGAAAATTGAGATTACATTGAACTATGAAAAGTAAAATTCCAAAACTTGATAACCTCAAAAATATTGAAACTTGACAACTGTTGGGGTTAATCACACCAGTTGTACAAATATATATCAGATTTAAGCATACAATCAATAAATATGGAAATAAACCAGAAGAAATAATACACAAGATATAATGTGGTTCACCTAGTGTGGGCTACGTCCACCAAGAAACAAACAATATATTATTCAAAGCTTCATAGATGATATACAATGAAGATCTGTAATATTCCACACCTCTCTCAGATGTATAATACTTTCTTCCTCACAAGCTTCTCTCTCTCTCTCTCTCCAAGAATTTATTCTTACAATTCTTCTAATTCTCTCTTCTAACCATAGCTTTCTAGCTTATATAAGCATATACGGACTTAGGGCACTTTAGCTATGCACTTACAACCATTAGTTCACATTTATAACAAAGGTTAGATCTAATTCCTGAGACTTAAATAAAATTAATCATGCATAGGTAACTGATTCCGGTTACCCTAACCGATACTGGTTCCTACTTTCTTGACCAATGCCGGTCCCTATGTGACCAAAGATGGTTACCCAACTGACACCGATTACTGTGTATTCCAGCAAGTTAATAAAGCATGCTATTTGTGAAGCAATTGAGCTCCACAACTCAACAATCTCCCACTTGGAAATAAATTATTGTGCTGTACTATACAAATCCATTCTTGGATCCTTTCCTTTCCACGTTTCTTCCTCTTCAAGTCTCAAACTTGAATAACAACAGAAGTGGACTGTAGCTCCAACTTCTACTTTTCGAACGACTTCATTAGCATATCAACAGGGTTCTCTTTCATATGAATTTTCTCCAATTTTAGCTTCCCATCCTCCAACACCTGCCATATAAAGTGATATCTCAACTAAATGAAATGCTGAGTTCTTTGCCAGATGAATCGCACTTTGACTATCACTGTATAATTTGTAATCCGCTTGCTCCTTTCCCAACTCTTCCATGAACCTGCTCATCCATATCATCTCTTTACTAGCCTCCGTAGCTGCAACATACTCAACCTATGTAGTAGATAAGGCCACAATCTTCTACAATCAAGAAATCCAACTAGCTTCCATCCCAGCTAATGTGAATACATATCCAGTGGTTCTTCTCCTACCATCCAAATCTCTAGCCATATCTGAATCAACATATATGCATAAAGAAGTATCTGACCCTCCATAACATAACTGCATGCTAGATGTCCCTTTAGAAACTTATAATTTGATTAAAGAACTATTATTCCTAATATTACACTAACTATCTCACTCCTCGCAGATTGGCGATACACCGTCAATTAGACCTATCTAACTCCCCTCTTATGACATTCTTTTGGTCATATTCCTCTTATAATAAATTAAGTAGGCTATTAGAGCCTCCTATTGACTAAACCATGTTCTTATACCCTTCTATACTATTTCTACTAACTTTCTAGACTATTAATCCATTTCATTGGATTGATTAGACCTCTAGAAACCCTCTTAAACATCAAATTCCTCACTAAACAGAATTAACTAGCCCAACCTAGTTTAACTAGTCCTAATCATGTTGTGACATTTTCTAAAGCTAAAAGTGACTTTTGGACTATCCTTTTGTCACACATTCACACAAATTTTTCCATTCTTGGAAATCAAAACATATAAATAGCCCACTACCCCAAGTAATTTTCTAAGAACACTTCCCCTTTCTAGGCTAAACTATAGTATTATTGCTAGGATTAAAGCTTCTCTTCATTTGTCATATTGAGATACTATGGCTTTTGCTTTGCTATTGCACTAGACTCACAAGTTTGAGAAAATGGAAGGAACCATGTGGTTCTTTAGCCATTAATGGAGAGCTTCCATTCTCACAATCACAAAATTGATTGCTTAGAATCTACCTAGGTTCATTTGTAAAGCTTTCAAGAGTAGAGGATAACTAGATATGTTAGATTTACTTGTTTATTTCAAGATTAATGCATGCAAAATTAATGAATCCTTGTTTATCTCTTATCTGATGGTCTATTGAACTATTTGTTTGAAGCTTTGGGGATTCTTGAGTGTTTCTTACCCCATTTCATATCTTTTACAAATTGTTTCATTGTTCACATTTGGCACACCCGGTGGGACTTACTCCATAGTCCTTTTTCAAGTATTTTCTAGGCTTTACATGTCCATTTATAACCATTTTTATGCTTTCTATGTTTTAAAATTTTATGTTTTAATAGATTTCACATTTTAAAAGGGTTTTGTATTCCTTTTTCTAAAGTATTTAATGGGTCCAAGCTAGAAATAGGATTTCATTAATAAAAAACTAACCTGTTTGATCCTTTAACTTTTTCATTTCCATGAATTTTGAGGGTTTTGCAAGGGGTAAGCATAGGTGTCTTTGAGAGGCACGTATGCATCAGAACATACACATATGCGTTGAGTTAGATGCATATCCGTCAGGCTGTACTTTGAGCTATCAATTTTTTTGCAAAGGGACAAGTATCCATCTTGTTTTATGTGTATGTGTTGAACCATGAGCGTACTGGTCTCTCTAGACGTGTAGGCATATGTCAAATATTGTGTTGACCTTGAATTTTACCTTGGTTGCGTATCCATTCTATGGGGTACATATCCATCAAAAATCCTAACGTATGCGTCTTGCTGGACGCATAGGTGTAAAACCTTACAATCACATTCTATCAGCACATGTAATTATCAGTTAGGGCACGTATATGTTGGTTGGACTGGGAACACATGCGTTAGTGTTAAAAGTTGAATTTTTTCATGAGATGTAAGATTAAAGTTTCTGGTTTTTGCTAACTTGTTAGTAGGTTCTTGATAGTTGTTTTCCTGGTCCTTTAGTCTTGTTTTGATTAACTTAGTTAAATGTTTCATTTCTTGATTATTTAAGGTCTTCGAAGCACGTATGCTTTTCCCTCGCACCTTATAGGTGATCTTGGGAACCAAATACACTTCCAAAACCTTCTTTTGCTTTTCAAAACGCTTGATTTATGTTCATAATGGATTAATCTTTAAAAGTTGGTTAAAATGAAGTCATTTTCGCAAGTTACTTCAATTTTTTTTTCCTTACATATTTATAGTTGAGTTTTTCACGTTGTGTATGCTCTTCACTTACACCTTTTTGGTGATTTTGGGAATCAAAAGCAACACATAAATTCTCTTTCATGATATTGTAATCTTTTGGAAAATTACTAACTTCTTGCTTATAAGACCAAATTCATTTGTCGAAGAAAGGTGTTTCAAAACAAAAACCCACTAATACGTGGTTGATTGTAGGTTTCCAAATGGTGTGCTTCTTAAAACCACACTAAGCTAAAAAAAATAAAAAACACACCACATACATCAGACTATATTTCAAGTTTCAGAAAATGGTACATCCTATCTGATCAACTAGAACATAACCTCTTTGGCATAACGTCTTAAGCTACAATAGTGGGGGTGGTTCTAGAAACCCTAAAGTAATCCATCACTGAGTAACCTCATGGATGAAACAAGAAGTTCTCTGCTTACTCACTTGACTAGTCATACATTGTGATTTTAGAGTCAAAGTTTGTCTGTATTACGACCCCAGTGATGATATAACTGAACACACTAGTTTCTCATTGTATCAAAAGGTGGTAAAGTAAAGCCAAGATAATCCTTAGAAAACCTTGGAAAATCGATCTCACATTAGACAAACTCTTGGCACCTAGTTGAGTGATCTATTTAGGAAAGCCATTTCATCAAGGAGCCCACTTTAGTAGTCCATTATCACATCTTGTAAAAACTACCATGAAGTGATAACTTGCTTAGTTTCAAAACCTTGTTTTTCAAAATAAGGAAACGAATCCATTCAAAGTTAGATATAAGTGTCTCTCATCATGGAATTAAAATGACATATCAATTCACTTGATTTCTTTCTCTCCTTTGGACGAGGTGAAGATTTGCCTAAGTGATGCTTAGTTTATTTTCACATTTTTGGACCTATACCTTTGCATTCTTATTTCCCATTTGGGACAAGAGAAAGGCATCTTTCGGGAGTGTCCATGCTTGCAGATGAGTTTTTAAATGTATAAAGTGTGTGGATATGTCCTTATATCTTTGATAACCACATGTTCTTGATTTCAAGATCATCTTCATAGGTTAAGATTTTGTTTCATCATCGTTTCCCCTTTAAGTCGTTAATTTTCCTGCATTTTAGCCATACAATTGCGACACTTACATCTTGTTTTTAATTTCTTGAGAATTTGGGATAAGTTTCCTTATTGTATCGTTACGTTTCTCACACAACTAGTACCTTCTTTCTATACTTGTACTTAGTTTCGGTCCTGAACAACATCTAAGACCTTTTGAGAGTGTTGATATTGTATTGTTCATATCACGATAAAATCATCTCGATAATAACACTTTTCTTATTCTAGGATTGGTTAACGTGTTGGGTTAGTGTTGTTTACATTATTTTCATTTTCAACTTCCATTATCAAAATACATAGATTTTTGTCAGCATTTGAAATAATCCTAGTATATCTCATGGAGAGATCGTGTTAGTAAAAATTTGGTGCTTAGATCTTGTTGATATTTCAACTCGACCTAGGTATTGATAGGGTATTTTCACTATCTATTTTGGCACCTATCATCAAAACCATAGCTTAAAGGTATAGTGTTTCATAAAACAATTGAGTGTTTGACAAATTTACTAGAGAATTTACATATTTTGTCCTAAAGTACAATATAATTTGCATATTTTGTGTACTTAGGAAATATTTTGAGATAATAGGAATTTGAATGATTCATATTACATACACCTAGGTTTCATATAAACTTGAATAAGCTTGGACAAAACCTAGAACAAATTTGACTAGTGATGCCTATAATCCCAAAAATGACATCTAAACTAGACGAGTGTGATTTAGAAGAAAATATTTTTTGCATCAGACCCCTTCACTGGTAATAACTTAGCAACCTCTCTTTTCACAAGTAAAAACATTGAACCACTAGTTTATCATAGTGGAGAATATTCCAATACATTAGAGGACCAACACAAGTTAGACTTAGTTCACTTTGAAGATCTCCTTTATCATAACAAAGACCAAGTACTCGCAAGAGTTATTAAATTAGGAGCCAAGATTCTGCAAGAGTGCAAAGTGATGATTAAAACCATTAACCATGAAACAAAATAAAAACCACGACCATCCCTCATAGACATGTATAACCCTTTTGACATTGGGTCTGCTTACACTTTAGGAAAATGTAATAGTTATGTCAAAGATAACCAACTAATACCAACAGGGGATTCATGAAGACCTTACTTTAAGGATTAACGCAGAGTAAAAATTGAACGTGAGCGAAAGGAATCACCGCCTCCTAGGTTTGATGATGAAGATGATCCCTTAGTTGAAGAAGAGATAACTCAACAACATATACTAAAAATCAGTCAAAAAATAGAAAACTTAGGCTCTTCGAATAGGAATGTGCATAAGGATAGACTTAAGACAAAATCAAGTGAGTTTCACATGGATCCATATGATGAGACAACTTTCAAGGTTGCTAAAGTAAATAGATCACTATCACACACAAAGGAACAACTCATTCAACAATAGTTACAATTGATGAAAAACACGCTTACTAATCTACGAGAAAGAAACATAGGACACAACAAAAAATAATTATATGAAGAACTATGTCCTTACCCCTTTGATAAAGATATGTTGCGCAAACCATTTCTAAAAATATTTTGATACCCCCAAATTTGAAAATTATTAAAGTAAAAGTGATCCACATAATCATGTCAAAGACTTCTACATGGCGTGCTAGGAAGTCACTTATAGCGATAACTACTTGATGCATCTATTTCCTCGTAGCCTATGAGCATAGGCATTAGAATGGTTCTTTAGTATACCTAAGGGATCGATCATGACATAGACCGCACTTGCTAAAATGTTTTTGCGACATTTATCTTTCAACATGGAGAGTGATATCACCATGAATGACCTTTGCAATGCTAAACAAAAATCTAATGAGACCTTCACAGGCTTCTTACAACGATGGCAAGGATTGGAAAGTTGTTTTCGCTTATGTCCTTCTAGAAAAATAGTTAGTAAGCATATTCATCCCCAATTTGAACCCAGAAATAGCCTTTCACTTACAAAATCACTGCGGCTCTAACTTTAAAGAAGTTATAGAGAAAGGCAAGTAGATCAAAAAGGCTCTTATTGCAAAGGGGATAACCAAACCTGTTACAAATGAAAAACATGAGACAAAAATCCGTTGATAAAACAAAGTTATTTAATAAGAACAAAAATGTCGTTGGTGATGGCATCATAGACTCCAAGAGAGTCCAAATGTAAAAAACTGGTCCGCTTTTAAAGCTTTCACAAGGACCTCACCTAAAGGCACCTACAAAATACACATTTACACCTCTAACTGAATCACTATCTACTATACTTAAACAACTGGATGCAATGAACATGGTATAATACCCAACCGTGATGGTACCATATCCAAAAGATGAACCTAAACTAGGTTGGTTCAATTTCCACCATGTCAAAGGACACAAAATTGATAGATGCCTAAGATTACGACATTATTTACAAGACTTCATCAAAGATGGTAATATCACAGTAGATTCACCATATGACTCATGACAAAGACCTAACGAAATGATGGGTATATTCAAAGAACATTTTCCTAATCATGAAGAAAAGAAAAAAAAGAAGTCAGATCATGGACAAGCCTCTAATGATTATCAGACTACTGCCTACAATTATGCAACAGAAAATAAACTATTTGACTCCTTTATAGGTTGCATCCATTCATTTGATGAACAAGTTAATATAATTAGGATATTAGAGAAGAGTTATTTTGTAGGTACACAACGAGCTTGTTTGGTAATACCATATCCCCTACTCACTCCGCAGGAAGGCCAATAGAATTTAATAGAACAGTTGGAGAATACCCCAACTAGAAACTCAATCCTAGATCTCCTTAAGATCTCTACTGCTCATAAAAAAATATTGTGTAAAACACTTCAGAGTTTTGGAGTCTCTACAGAAGTAGATCCCACACACTTGTAAGTAATGGTCCCAAACCTTGGTGCTAATGATCATATTACTTTTGATCACATTGAAATCCCTCCTAATAACCCAGAGAATAATTTACCCTTATACATAGAGGTCATCGTTATTCATCGTAAGATCAAGAGAGTTCTTGTGGATGGTGGGACCATTCTAAATATCTACACATTGAAACTGGTAAACAATCTAGGCCATTTAGAAGTAAATTTCGGTGACAAAACCATAACAATCACAACCTATGATAGTGAAGAGTGAGAATCAGCAGGTACTATAGTGGTTCTAATGGAAGTAGGGCCAACATATCATGATAAAACATTCCATGTCCTTGACCTGGATATTATTTACAACATGCTCTGAGGATGCCCATGGATACATGCTATGTAGGCCATTCCCTCCACCTTCCATCAATGTATAAATTTGTACCATGGAGAGAAGATAATCACCATCCTAGGTGATCCAGAGCCATTCGCACATTGTAGAGTGCTGTACAACTTGTCATGTGCAACATATGAATGTTTTTTGGATGATATTGTTGTTCCCTTGAAAACAGAGGCTATGAATGAATGTGTAGATCCAGATACACTCAATCCTAATTAGAATTTCCCTTCAATTATTAATCCCTTCACATCATGGGAAGCAATATCTACAAAGTATGGTCTAGATGATAAATTCACTCTTCAATAGACCTTATTAATATTATACCTTTCAATGTCACCCAAGACACGTGGTAAACCATACTTCAAATTCAAGAGTACTAGAGATAGATGCCTAGAACCACTAGAGAAGTTTATTCCTAGTGGTCTCCTATCTGAGGAGAAGATGTTAGAAGATCCCACCAGGAGGGTACCTAAAGGTACCATGACATCTTGTCATTAATCTCTGTAGTATATTAAAGGCCACCACATGATGTATGTCATGTGATATAATGGATTTGGATGCGGTATAAATGCACAAGGAAGGTTAGAGCATATTCCTATTCCTCATTTCAAATATAACAAAAAACGGCCTCAAAATCAAGACCCACAATGGTCCACCTTCCAAGATAGATGCCACCTCTTCAGAATATGAGGTTGGCTCATCTCACTCAGATAGTGATGTAGATTCCCAATGTAGCCTATATGAGGATCTTGCCTTCACTAACCTAATTTCTAATTTAGTTGTTTTTACCGTATTCAAATTCAATACCCCATCTAATTACCAAGTCACCCTCGTATATCCTAAACTTATAGATTGGGATCAAAAAATTCATGTGCTAATAGATTTCTTTGAGAATGATGAGGCTTTTGTAGAATTCATGGGGCTCAAGGATTCTATTCCGAATGGGGATCATAAGAAAGGTTTTTACATCAAACTAGATGCTTGTGCATACTTTGGAGAAGAAGTAGAGATGTGTGGGATGCCTGAAAAAAAATGTCACAAGAAAGGGAAAGAATACTTTAGAAAAGCCTCTGGGAAAAGAACAAACATAAGTCTCCCAGTGAAAAGATATTTGAGGAACTCGTACACAAACAAAATGAAGAAATCATAGACAAAGAGGGAGTATCCTTATAAAGATGATGATGAACCATCTACGGAAGTTGACCTTACTCTTCCCCCTGATCCTACACAGATGTAAGATTCTTGTTGAAGAGACAATTAGAATTAACATTAGTTTAGAAGAGGAGCCTCAAAATGATAAAGCTGGGAGCTTCACTTTCAACCCAAGAATAGAAGGTTTTCATGGAATTATTACAAGAGTATGAGGATATATTTGTGTGGTCATACACAAATATGCTAGGTTTAGATTCAAAATTGGTCATGCACAACCTTGTTGTGCACCCAGATGCTAAAACCATCAAGAAGAAATTGAGAAAAATGCATCCAAAAGTTGCACTGCTTGTTAAAGATGAATTGGAAAAAATTTTAGCAGTGAAATTCATTAAACCCATCAACTATTCGGATTGGATATCCAATAAAGTATTAGTTCAAAATAAGCCAGTAGGTATCGAAATCTGTACTAAATTTTGAGACATCAACAAAGCATGTCCCAAAGATGACTTCCCTCTACGTAATATCGACATGATTGTCAACTCCACTGCTGCTTATGAGATTCTATCCTTAATGGATGGATTTTCAAGTTAAAAATAAATTAGGATTGCATATGAAGATCAACACAAAATAACTTTCATCACCCCATGGGGGAAATTTTTCTACAAATTCATGCCTTTCAAAATCAGGAATACTGGGGCTATTGATCAATGTGTAATGACGATCATCTTCCATGACATGATGAATGCCATCACAAAGGATTATGTTGATGACATCTTAGCAAAATCCAAAACCAGAGGAGAGAACCCTGAAGTGTTGAGATGTATTTTCTAGCGTGTCTTAAATGATAAGGTCCATTTGAATCCTAGAAAGTGTGTCTTGGGATTTCTATGAGGAAGGATCTTAGGTTTCATTATTTCACAAAGAGGAATAGAGGTGGACCCCATAAATGTTGCAACTATCACAAAGATGCCTCCACCTAAAAATCTCAAACAATTACAAAGTTTACAAGGAAAAATTCAAGCAATCCACCATTTTATTTCATAGCTTGTGGATAAGTGCCATCCATTCACACATTTATTGAAGAAAGATGTTACTTTTAACTAGGGACCAGATTACCAAAAGGAATTTTCATTGCTTAAACAATACCTTGTCAACCCACCTATTGTAATCATATTTTATACCCTTAGACCAATAGTCTAATCCCATGTGTGCCGACATATCAGCCAACAGGCACTCACCCAAGGTACGCACAGGCTCTGAGTCTCTCCTTTATGCGAGTCTTGTGAGAATGGATCATATTATAAAAGATATTCAAATGGAAATGAGCAGAAAAGAACCATACAACATTATAAGAACCTAGAATGAGTTGTCATCTCATTGCATCGAGAAAAGAGAAATAACAAGCAACATATGGAAATGGTTCATATAGAAAGGAAATGCATAAGTATTATACTCCTGAACACATATATGATTTATAACAGAGCCTTATATTCATATTAACCAATTCAATAACCACGTTACATCACTTGAGGTCATAACATATCCTCATATAACCACGTAGAGCTAAGTCATGCATCATAACTACACTATGTTCATCACATTACAAAAATGAATGTAGAGCCATCCCTTTAAATGTGGTATGATTCTTGTATTCTGCTAATCCCTAACCCCTAGAACCCTCCATTACATTTCTATAGAGCTTCACCTCTCTTCAACTCTTCTCGACCTCTTTTGACTCCCTTTTTCTTCTATCGGGCACTTGTTTTTATAATCTTAACAACCACTTTCATGCCTTTCTAAAGTTATAGATCGACTACTAAGTGTTGAAGTGGTCCTCCATGGGAGCATGCCTTATTAGATCTAAGATCTCTAATCTTTGTAATGATGTCTTCTGGAACCTTCCATTACATGCCTGGAATATTCCCTTTTTGATCCCACATTTGCTAGGCTGGCACCTTATCCACAAGGGTCACACTTTTCTCGTGTGCTGCCTAGGATGCTAAATACGGCTGAGTCCAAAACCTGTCCTGCCTTACATGCATGTGCCAAATGTTTTGCAAAACCCTGCTCAAACCCTTCCCTGCATGCCTTCAACCTCACATGCCATTCTTCAACTAGGTCCCACACGCCCATGTACCCTCTAATCCTTAGCCAATATTTTGGGGCCCAACAACACCCCACACTACGTCTGTTCTCTGTCCTTGGAAAAAAATATTCAATAAAGAATGGTGGATCCTTACAAAAGGTTGGAATGGAAGAATAAAGGAATGAAGAAATGGGAAAAATAATGGGGAACTTTTTTATTTCTGGAGGAGGAGAGGGAAATCCTTCCCTAATTCTACTTCTAACTTTCCCCAAATGTTGACCTCGTTCTAAGCTTGTTGATAGAGTTCACCCACCAGAGTGCTTACCTCCTCAAAGCTTAGCCCTTCTTCCTTGGCATTCATTGTCTCCATGATCCCCTCCATTTTTTTTCCAAAGCTTCAAGTGTGTCCATCCTTCGAGTGATTTAGGGGTACAATTATTTTAGCTAGTTCTTTATTGAGCCCCGCAATGTCTCAATGACCATTGATTTCTTTTCCACTTTGGCTAGGATTTTGTATTGCTCAACCCTGTTCCCTTATTATTTTCTTAGAACTCCTTGAGTTCCATTTTATGGGTGGTAACCAAGATAATTTCCAATCCATCCCTATCCATGCAATTATCACAGGAAACCTCAATAACTTGTGCGATGACTTTTACATCGGTGAGGATCTTGTTGTACTAAGTAACTATTTCTACAACCTTTATCTTATCCTCTTTTTCTTGGCATGCCAACACCTCTTCTATGGATTCTAAGGCAAGTGGACACATATCCATAGTGAGTATGTGGTTCAAGTCCTCTAGGAACTATAAGGTTGATCCATATTTTTACGCGAGCGGTGTTAAGTCTAGATGCTTCAAGACAATGGCATCCATGATCATCTCTACTTTCTGGTTATTGGGTGTGAGCTCTGTAATTTACTCATGGTAGTAATATTCCTTGCATAATTTTCCCCTCTTTACCTTTGTCACTGTAATTTCCTCCCTTGTACCCCAATAAAAGCACTTTGCCATAGGCTGAGTGGAGTGTCACTGTGTGATGCCCAGACAATTTGGCCACCCACAACATTTAGATAGGATTAGGATTAGTTTACTTTCAATAATGGGAGATATACCATTCAATGTAGAGGGGCATAACCCTGTGAGAATTGGTGGAAACACCTAATTTGTCTACTCGACAAATTTTCTCACAAACATTTTTTGGTGACTCCTCTGGGGAGATATTTTCCTAAGTGCACCCAAAAAATATATTTGCCCAAAATATCAAAAAATATAAAAAAAGTATATATTCAAAAACATTTTTTTTAGATTTCAAATTAAAATAATTCGTGAAGGTGACCCCATCAAGGAATGAAACCTAGTCATGTTTGTTCCCCACACCATGAAGAAATTTCCAAATTGGAGTAAAGAAGATCGTTGATCAACCATGGTTCCAGACTAGTGTTGAAAAAGGAAAGAAGAGAGAACCTGTCACTAATGAAGAGGAATGTATTCAAAAGAGACATAAGATAAGGTGTGAAGCTCAAGAATATGCCAAATTCTTACACGAGATGAACAAGCAACTTGAAACAGCCCATAACAAGGAAGAAGAAGAGGAGAGTTGTCTTATAGAGGAAGATCATGAAGATCATTCGTACCATAGGGTTTTCATACTTGAAAGGTTCTTGAATTCCGCTAAATAAAATCCTATCCTTGAGCCTTCCGATGAAGATCAAATCAATTTTCAAGAAGATGAAAGACAAGATGATGCAAGATCCATTGAAAAAGATTTTTGCAATCTCACACAACACACTACAAAATTGAGAACGTGTCCTTCTTCTACCGTTCTCGAAATGAATTCATCACATACGGTGATGAAGAAATGAATATTTTGAAAAGAGAATACATGGAAAGACTTCAAAGTATAATAAAAGGAAATTATAAGCCCGAATTATTTGATAGTTTGGTTGAAGCTTTGTATTCATCACTACACATGGAATGAAAGCTACACTTATTCTATTTCTCTCTTTTATGCACTTTGTAAGCATAGTTGTTCCTGTATGGAATTGGGGAGGAACTTGGTGTCCTCAATAGATGAATTTAAAAAATTGGTTTTTTAATTCATTTGTCACGCTAGCTTTATTGTGATTTCCTCTATATTGAAGGTTGAAAAACTACAATTACTGGGTGTGAGATTTGAAATCTACCCATGACAGTAATCTTACTTGCATAATTTCCCCATATTTACCTTTATCATTGTAATTTCCTCCCTTATACCCCAGTACAAGCACTTTGCCACAGGTTCAGTGGAGTGTTCCTGTGTGATCCCCGACCAATTTGGCCACCCAAAATATTTATATAGGATTAGGATTAGTTTACTTTCAATAATGGGAGGTATACCATTCAATGTAGAGGGGTGTAGCCCCATGAGCGTTGGCGGAGAAACCTAATTTGTCTACCTAATAAATTTTATCACCAAAAAATATGCAAGAACTGTAAATTCTATTTCTTTTCATGCAAGCAGATAGTCTCCTTTACTATTTTATATCACAAAAAGAAACAACCAATTCCACTAATTTTATTTTATCTAAGAACTAAACTCCTACCATAAAATCCAAATGTCAAGGGATAAAACCCATTAGATTAAACAGTCAAATAAATCCATAATCAACCATGAATGCATATAAAAACATCCACAAATACCCCTAAGGTTTAAATTTCATTTACCCGAGAACATCAGATTATAATAATGCCCATCACAAATTTACTATTCTATCTAACCAAACCCACATTATCAATCAATATTTCACTAGAGATCACAGACAAGAAAAACACTCCTTTACATTTTTAGTAAAAGAAAACAAAATTTATCTTCCTCTAAACATATTTATTCAAATTTTTATTTAACCCCCGTTATGAAAAAACATTCTATACAATTTAAACACAAGGTATAACCATACATTTTTATCGAATGAACTCAATACGAAAACCCACAAGTAATTTTCAGGTTATATTCCAAACCCCATAACCATACAATTTTCTAACAAGTATATAAGCTCAAAAACCCACAAAACCACTTTATTCTACACATTTTTTAAACCCACGTTTCAGCAAGGTATTCACAACAGATTACAAACAAGAAATAAGCCATAAATTTTCATTAGAGTATCTCTATTTGAATACGCAAAAAATTTGTCAACCATTTTCCAAACTGCATCACAACTATACATTTTTAATGAAGGAACTCAAAGTTCAAATTTTTTTTCACAACATAATTTCCACAAAAACCATTCAAAATGAAAAATCACACAAACAAATAACAATCTCTTTATCAATAAAAAACTAGAGTAGCAAGGAAGAGTAACCCCTTGCGTAAAATGATTTGGATGCATTGATTTAGCTTCCAGTTTCCCTCTAAAACCCTTATCAAATTTCCCTGAGTGCGAAAGTTCCAGCTCTCCAAAACAACCAACCCTCCACATTGCATTCCTCATAATAAATAGAGGGTTATTTTATAAAAATCGACTTCAACACATGTAACAAAATTTTGGCAGAGTGTTTCTATGACTAGAGGTCTAACTTCATGTCAAATGAAATGCAAAACTAAACTCTAGCTTTTCCTCCCTTTCCTCCCTTTCCTCCACGAATCCAAAAAAAATGTGCCATGCATTTACTTCCTCTATCCACTTCTTGCCAAGTGGATGGTGAATGGAACCTCATGGCTTCATAGGGAGGGGATTCTCTTTATTCAAAAATTGAATATATATTTTAATGATCGTCATACCCCATTTGCGTGGCTATCCACTTGAGTGGACTTAGTAATATTTAAAATCTTATCCAAACTCAATATGATATTCTTTACCATTTTAAAAATCGAATCCCATACAAAATAAAACCTTAATCTTATTCATGCCAATATGATGTTCAACACCACTTTTAATATGAATTCAAATAAAAATCAATCAAATTAATCTTTATCCACTAGATGGGTGTGGCCATATGGCCCCAATAATTATATTATTTAAAATAATAACATATAATTTGATGTTACAAATTAATTCAACCATGGATTTTAAGCGTTTTTTTTTACCATAATGACAACTCAATAACAATTTACACAACAACAATGCCAATACCACAGTGTGACACAAAATTTCCAAGATTTGTTAAAATAAAATAGAATGTGCAAGTTGACTTAAGAATGACATCGCCCTTAGTCCATATGGGTGCCAACACAACATCAATGTTGTGAGGTGACCATAGTGATTAAGGACGATGCCTTCTTAATCGACTTGATGTTGATCAGTCAGACCCTGACACTTAGTAAATAAACTACAGAAGGTTCACATTGGAGAGCAGAGTGCATTCAAAGGCATGGAAGTATCGGAAAGGATTGCGTACGAGGAACAAAATAAGGTTCGGGACTTAGCCGTTTTCACAACAAGGATCTATTTTTGGAGTGTTGTCACCCTCAAAATCCCCCCCTCATTTTCTAAGTCAAATTCAAAGATTTTGAGCTCATGCCCTCCAGAAGTGTTCAAGTTAATTTGGAAGTCTGAAAAGATAGAGAAATTCATGCTTTGAAGTTGTTTAAACTCTCCAGCCTACACTTTTTGATGAATTTTCCATTTTCCTGTCTGAACGAGTGAAAATTTTATTGTTGTCCTCATTTGAATGAAATTGTCAATATTTCTATGGCCATGGATCATCAAACCTTACATTGTTTTCAATTTCTTGGCTCGTGAAAGAAATTTGAAAATCGAGTGCGAAATGGTGGAGTTTTCTTCTTCCTGCATTTTTTCCATAGTGAGGAACGATGGGCATTTTCTTCCTCGTCAAATTTTGGCTCCATCATGCATAGGTACATGGACATATCTAATTGGAAGTGGGTCAGTGGAGAAATTCATGTTTTTGAGCCTTGTTTCCAAAAGGGCTAAAAGTCATAAAGTGACCTGCAACCCTGATCATGGTTAAAGGAAAAATTTAAATCTTGAGCCCACCATTGGAAAGTCAAAGCAGGGAAGTGGTCCGTCAGGGATATTTGAGAGTTTAAGCCTCTTTGTAAAAAAGGTGAAAAGTTAAAAAGTGACCCGCAGCCCCGATCGGTCTTAAAGGAAAAAGTCAAATCTTGAGCCCACTGTCAAAGGAGTCAAAGCAGGGAGGTGGACCATCGGGGAGATTTGATATTTTGAGCCTTGTTTCCAAAAGGGGCTAAAAGGCATAAAGTGACCCATAGCCCCAATCATGCTATAAGGGAGAAAGCCAAATATTAAGCCTGCATCGAAGGTCAAAGTAGGGAGGCAGGCCTGCAGAGCAATTTGTGTTTTTGAGCCTGCATTGAAAAAAGGTAAAATTATAAAATTCACCCTAGATTCCTTCGCCAATCAAGTGAAGCCACGTGTCAGGATTATATCAAAAGTGGGTGAGCGGGCCAAAATGTTTCAAAATGCCAAATCTCTATAAATTCAAAAAATACAAAAGGAATCATCCACTCCCACTCCAGTAAATTTCTCCCATGTGGACGACTCTAGTTTAAAGTTTCAAAGGAAAGATGAATGATTCAAATTCAAATTTGCAAAACGAGTGTAACAACTACATTATGAAAAGTTTGTTTTTTCTCGCCATTGGTGTTTTCTTTGCGAATTAAGAATCTGAATGGACATGAATGATTGAAAAGAAATTGTAAACTGTTTCTTGCTAACAAAGAAGACGTTGTAACCATTTCTTGGAGGAGATTTAATGGCTTCTTCATGCCATTGTACGGGGCTGGAAATTGATCTTGTAAACTCATGAGTGCATTGTACTTAGAGCAAGTAAAGGAGATAGCCATTTTCTTCTATTTCCCCCTCTTTCTCAATTTCCTCCATTTCCCCACTATTTAAAAATTATATTTAAGCATCACTACAAGAAGAAGGATTTTGTAGCCTCTTTGATGAGGAGATTTCAGAAACTTTAAGTTCACAATCTTATCTCGTCTTGTTGCCATTTGCAGGGTTATTTCTTCTCATAAATGCATGTGTTGAAATTCCTAACTAGTGTATGTAGGAATATGATTTTCTACCTGCAACATTAGTTCTCCTATCTCTTTTCTCACTCCCTTTCCCACCTTCATAGAAAATTCCCCCCCTTGTAGATAAATGTAAGCATTTTCTGTAGGGTCAGTGGAGTGCTCCTGTTGGATCCCCGACTGAAAGGCCACACAAAAATCCACCTTTTCATGTGCATGTATTTACGGTAGCTGCACCAGTTAAATAGAGGGACTTAGATTCCCAGAGCGTTGGCAAGGAATCCATAAGTTTGTCCACCTGACAAATTTCCTTGCCAACAGTTTTTGGTACACACCGTGGGGTAGATTTAGTAGCATCTGCACCTGAATGTGACTGCAAGGTCAAAAAATTCAAAATTCAAAAAATAGAATTTTTAGAATTTGAAGGGCTATATGAGCCACATGGATCCAAATCATGGATATTTTGGGAAAACCTCCTGTTGAAAGACCCAAATTTCTCTTCCACATCCAAGAAGATGTTGCTTCAGATTTGAGGGAAGCTATCTGGCATAACAAACAAAGTGCAAATCACTACTTCATTGCCACAAGAATTTTGGACCTTGAAGAAAAACATGCTGCTGAATTGGAGAGGCAAAGAAAAATTCTAGCACCGCAAAGAAGAGCATACATTTTCAAGCTAGTGGATAGAATATACACCCGGCAACAGAGACAAGGAGGCAAAAATGAACCCATTTTTGAGGAACTTCAAAGGAGACAAGAGCTACTCAAAATCTAGAGACGTCCTTTTCAAGAAAATGATCACGTTGTGAACCTGAGTGTTACCAATCCTTTGGTCAGTGAATTTCCATACATCAATGAGAACCTTGAAGATTTCATCGATGTAGAGACTAAAGAAGAAACTAGAGAAAGAGAAGCAAGAGCTGACGAAGAAATAAGAGCTCAACTCAAAGAAATTGAGAGACTTCAAGCCGAGGTAGATGAAAGAACAACAATGGAAGCTGCATCCTTAGTAAGGTTGGAAGATAGAAATAGAAATAGATTAAGGGATCGTGAGCATGAACATGATTGTGAGGCCTGTAGGCCTAATGTACAATGGGGAGGAAACACCGGTCCACTGGATCTTGCTCAACCACTCCATGAGCTATCAAGAGGCTCGAGAAAAAACTTCCCAAAATTTAGAGTGAATGGTTCTCAACTCCATGAAGATCATGTAGTAGCATTTATCACTGCTTGCAGTG
This sequence comes from Taxus chinensis, assembly GCA_019776745.2. NCBI lineage: Eukaryota > Viridiplantae > Streptophyta > Pinopsida > Cupressales > Taxaceae > Taxus > Taxus chinensis. The sequence continues at coordinate 852,074,377 of CM034150.1, forward strand.
TGTTGGGTGTTTAGGAAGAAGATGTGTCAGTCCAACTCTTTGTGGAGTCACTTTAAGAAAATGATGCTGAATGGTTCTACATGCTACCCCCGAAGTCCGTTACCTGTTGGGACTATATAAGAAGTGCATTCGAACACAGGTTCAAGAGCACATAAGATTGTTAGGATCTTTTGGTCCAATTGGTATAAATGAAGAAAGAAACCTTTGAGTCAATGAGGGACTTCGTAGCAAGATATGATAGAGTGATAAGAAGGATCCCTGAAGATGTGGTGCCTCCCAAAAATAATTTGAAGAGGTTTTTCATCAGTGCTCTACCATCAGAAGTAGGTTTCTTCCTCAAAAGAGTGTAACCAAGAACATTGAGGCAAACCCAAGAATTTGCAATAGAAACTGATGATGATCTAATCCTTTCTGGAAAGGTGAAAGGCCCTATGGGAAAAAAAAGGGTCAGAATTCACACTCTGTCACCACATATCCGATGTTCCAAAAAATGGCAAATGACTTGGTTTCCTTGAAGAAGTAGCTATCTCAGATCACAATGCAGAATAATTCAAGGAGACCAAATCCTCTAGATATGCCAAGGATTGATCCACCTCCTCGTTGGCTTGCTCTTGAAGCACCACCAGTCAATGCCATCTGTGACACCAAAGAGCTAGAGGAGGAAGTAGAAATTGATGAAACTGAAGAAGAAAATATGGAAGACTATGAAAACTATCTTGAGGTCGAGGAAGTTGATATGCACAATGGCCTAATTGAGTACGTTGATGATGAAGAAGCTCCAAGTTTCTCATGTGCTATTTTAACTCGTGCACAACCCAGGAAAGGTGCTTCATCCTCAATGGTTGTGGTAAAGGATAAGAAGAATAAAGAAGATTCTCCTACAGAGGTCACACAAAATAAAATCATCAGTAGCGGATCACCACTACCACCTTCTATGGAGTCAGCCAAAGAAAAACTAGACTAATTGGTTGTCAGGGATCATGCTACTATGCCAAATAAGTAATCTAATTCTTCTCCCAGCTCAAAAGTTACTAAGAACAATTATCCTTTAAATGTTGTTCCTAAAAAAACATCTAAGGTTCAATCAAAAGCTACACCTGAAAAGGATAATTCAACACCAAAAGCAGCAAAGCCTCTACCATTCAAATCTTCCTCCATTTCTAGAACCTCTTCCTCACTCACCATAACCCCATTTAACTTTGTGGAACATGCAAGCAAAACCAAAGTCCAACTCTTAGAAATAGAATACCTATAAACAAACCCTTCCCAATTTAACAAGTTCATTAATGCAGTTCATGGTGGTAACCCTATATCCTCGAGTCCTAATTATAAAGGCTTACTACCCATACCATCCACACCACCTTCCCAACACTTTATAGCCCTCAATGCCTCAAAAACCAATAGGGTTGAACCTTTGTACCTGTCACTCCTCATTAAAGGCTTCCAACTAAATAATTGTATCATAGATTCCAGAGCCTCAGACAATGTGATGCCAACCAAAGTTGCAAATTCTCTAGGCCTCACCTTGACCTGGGTAAATGGCACCTAATACTCAATAGAATCTAAACAAGTGCCATTGGTAGGAAGAATCAGAGATGCATAGGTAGCACTAGCTGATTTTCTAGACAAGAAGGTGCTCCTAACCATACTGGTACCAGACATCCCAACATCCTTTGGTATGATATTGAGTATGAGTTTTTGTAGAGACCTGGGTGGAGAGATAAAAATGGATTGGTCATCTATAAATATCCTAGTAAAAGGCGAGATGAATAAGTTGCTACCAGTAAGAAAGATGAAGTTCATAGTACAAAAGTCTGATGATCCGAAAGCAAACATTCTCTTTCAAGATTGTGGGTCAGGAAACTACTTCCTCACATCAGAAAAATAAGAAAACTTTCCACTTATCATGGAGGAAGAGGAAGATCAAATTTGGACAATAGAATTTGATGGTAGTCATTCCAGTGCGGGCTAGGAGCTGGTGTAGTATTGTACTCTCCTTCTAATGAGTTGTACCCATTTGTCGACAAGCTGCAATTTGATAATACAAATAACACTGTAGAGTATTGTAGTAATTTTTACCCCCATCACAAAAGAAAGGAACCCCATGCGCATCGGGGTGCTGGGTGATCACTCGAGGCATGCACAGGTGCCGAGTCTCTCTTTTATGTGAGTTTAGTGGGAAACATCATCTATGATCCATGTTTAAGAGATTTGAAAGGAAGTAAAACATACAAGCACCATAGAGCTCAAATCGGCTTCTAGATCCTTGCAATCATTTTAGACAGAAAGAGCTTAACAGATTTTATAACTTATACCAGAACAAAAATAAGTTCTACAAGCATCCATACTTAATCATAAACATAAATGAAAAATAACTATGAGAAAGATGTATGCATCAGAATCATCAATGTTCATATTCATGTAAGCTGGTAACCTCATTACATTCATGGAGCCATTACAGAATGTCACAGAGAAGTAGACCGCAATCATGCATTATAACTAGAATCATATAAATAGGGTCTCAAAATAAATTTATAATCCCCATACCCTTGATACATCCTTTCCTAAGCACAATTACCCAAACTAACAGAGTTCTTTCAATATTTCTATAGAGCTCCACCCTCTATCTATTTCTCTATATCTTTACTTCTGTAGGTGCCTGTATATATAGCCTTTCTGAACTGCCAACTCATCTTCCAGTGGCCTCAGATCTAATTCCAAGTGTCTGAATGTGGTCCTCCATGCGAGCATGCTCCTCTGGGCCTGAGCTTTCTAATTTTTACCATGATGTACTTCTAGAATCTTCTACTACAGGTATGCTCCTTCCTGGGACAACCTATCACCAAGCTGGTACCTTATCCACTTCACATGTGCAGTCAGGTCATGCTTTTCACGTGTTTTGCCCAAAATTCCCAATATTGCCAAGTCCTAAAACCTTGGTACTATCCGTGCATGTGCCACGGGTTTCCTAAAACCCTTCCTTAAACCCTTCCTTGCGTGATTTATCCTTGCGTGCCTATGTGCCTTTTTGTACGTAGCCAATATTTTAGGGGCCCAAAATCACCCCACACTATGCCTGTTCTCCATCCATGAGAACAATTCTTTAATGTAAAGAAATAATACAATAGACTTATGCCTTGGAACAAGAATAAGGGGATGAAGAAATAGGGAAAGAAGAAAGAATGGGGAAGTGATGGAATCACTGCAATAAGCTAGGAAAATCCTTTTGCAAGTCGGCCTCCAACTTGTTCCAGGCATTGACTTCATTCTGCACTCTCTGACAGAGGTCACCAACTAGGGTGCTCACCTCCTCAACACTTAGTCCCTCTCCTTGTGTGCTTATGGTGGTAGCATTTTTCTCTAACTCTTTTCCTAAATCATCAAGTGCATCCATTCTTCATGTAATCTGTGGGTACAGTTCCTTCAACTGGTTTTTGATTGAACCCCTTAAGGTTTCAATGTCTTCAAATTTTATTTCAACCTCAGCAAGGATTCTGTCCCTTTCCACCCTATTTCCCTTATTCTTCTCTTGAAACTCCTTGATTTCTACTTTATGAGTGGCGACCAAGATGCCTACCACTTTGTCTATATCTGCACAATTTTTGTATGTGACCTTAGTAGTCTGGGAAGCAACTTTTATATTAGTAAGAACCTTGTTGTACTTAGCCATGAATGCCATGAATTTCAGTTTATCTTCTTTCTCCAAGCGCGCGACCACTTCTTTTGTAGATTACAAGGCTAATAGCTGCCTCTCCATGGTGAGGATTCTTGTTAAATCCTCTAGGCATCCCAAGGTAGATCCATACTTCTGCGTGGGAGGTGCTAGGTCTGGATGCTTCAACACCATAGCATTCTTAATGGACTCCACCTTTTTGTATACTACACATACTTTATCCTTCTTGTATTTTAACTCATGCTGCAACTAGGTGCTGATTAGTTTCTCTTAACTTATCTTCTTTTCCCTTGCAGCTAGCTCTTCCTCTTTCTTCTTCAGGTCCCTCCTCCAGACCTTTGATTCTATCATTCCGCTAGAAGAGTCTAGCTTTGACCTCAACAGAGACCTTATTGAGTGCATTACACAGTTGTTCATCCGAGAGCTACTGAGCATTCACCACTGGGTTGTCTTCTCTTGGTCCTGGTAATGTTATTATTTCCTCGTGGCTTACTTCAAATTCTGGCTCATCAAGATGGGACTCAATTTCCTATGAGAGCATCTTCCTTGTCAAAATATGACATTTCCATGAGCTCCTCTGCTAGAATCATGATTTGGAACCATGCGTGAAACACTTTGTTGGGGTCATCAATATAACCCATCCTTGGCCTCTCCCCCTCTATGTGCTTTCCTCATGTGTGCATGCCCTTAGGTATACTTATAGTTAAAATGGGGCCTTCAATGCTATTGTGGTCCCTTTCTGTGCTCTCCTCCTTATCCTTGTTCAATACCAGTTTGGTGCTGCATTCCAACTTCTCTTCCACCAAGGTCTCAATGGCCTTTTTTTGTTCTATTTCCACCACCTTGTTCAACTATTCCAGTGTAAGGCTTGGGACCTTCTATTTTTGTGCACTAACCTCCTCACTTCCCATGTCCTGGGTGCCTTCCCCCTCATGGCTATCCTTGCATCGCATGAAAAGGAACCCCAATTCCTCTTCTTCACCTTCTTCTTCTGAATCATGCACATTGAAAATAGGTGGCCCTTGATCTTTTTCAGGCTTGTATTCCCCACTAACATCTTCTTCAATATCATCTTCTTCACCTATGTATTTCTCCAAACTCCCTATATCTTCTGAGGTGGTCTCCTCTTCTATCCTTTGCTTCTTCCTTACCGAGGATTCCGGTGTAGGTGACTCTCTCTCTTCTTCTTCTGAGGACTCCTTATCTGACAAATTTTATGGCTGCAGAGTCTTTTCTTTGACTATGGGCCTCTTCTTGTATGAATACATACTTGTTCTAGTGCTTTCTTGTGGGAGCCTATTACCTGTGTATCCATTACACTTGTTATTTTATTCTTTGGATCTTTTTCCTCCCGTTTGGGTGTTGTAGTCATTTTTACTCCCATCACAAAAAGGAACCCCATGCACACTAGCCTATCACCTAGCGAAAGCTGAGCCCTCACCTAAGGCACACACGGGTACCGAGTCTCTCTTTTATGTGAGTTTAGTGGAAAACATCATCTATGATTAGTGTAAGAGTTTATAGGAGGGAAGTTAAGACATACAAGAACCATAGGGCTCAGAACGGCCTCTAGATCCTTGTATTCACTTCAGACTGAGTGCTTTAACAGAATCCAAAACATATATTATTGCAGAAAGAAATATACAAGCATTCATACTTAGCATGAAAGGAAAGAGAACTCATAAGAGAGAAATATGCATTAGAACCATTGATATTCATGTATATATTATATCAAGTAACCTCATTACATTCATTGAACCATTATAGAGTGTCACCGAGAAGCAGACCGCAGTCATGCATTTCACTAGACTTATGTAACCAAGCTACCTAGAGAAAATTTACAACTCCATGCCTAGTACATTCTCTCTCGAATGCAACTATCCACTAACAGAGTCCTCGCAGTAATTCTGTAGAGCTCCACCCATGTTGTCTCTCAAACTCACTCTCTCTCTAACCCGCTATATCTCAAACTCATATCTCTTTTAATCTGTAGAACTTGTATTTATCGCTTTCCTACACTGCCAACTCGCCTTCCAACACCCTCAGATCCGGTGCCAAGTGTCGAATGTGGTCCTTCATGCGAGCATGCTTCTCTAGGCCTGAGATTTCCACTTTATCTCATGATGTTCTTCTAGAAGATTCCATCTAAGGCATGCCCCTATCCGGGCCAACCTGTCGCCAGGATGGCACCTTATCCATGCGCAACCGGTCATGCTTTTCACATGTTTTGCCCTGGGTGCTCAAACTAACTAAGTCCCAAACCTCCTTTCATGCATCACACATGCTATGTGCTTCCTTAAACCTTTCTCTTACGTGCTTTTTCCTTGTGCACGTTTCCATAACTGGGACCTTGTGTGCTAATGCGCCTTCATACTTGGCCAATATTCTAGGGGTCCAACATCACCCCACACTATGCCTGTTCTCCATCCTCGAAAACACTTTACTCAACCAAGATGCATGCTGCCTTAGGGAACCAATGTATAATCTTACACTTTACAAAAGAATAAGGGAATGAAAGAATTGGGGAAAGAATGAAGAATGGGGGGGAGCATTAATTCAACAATCTAGGAAAATCCTTCCATAAGTCTGCCTCTAGCTTATTCTACACTTCGACCTCACCCTGTGCCTTTTGACAGAGGTCGCCCACTAGGGTGCTCACTTCAACAAAACTCAGGCCAATTCCCTGGGTGCCCAAAGTCATCCACGATCTACTCCATCTCTTTTCCCAGGTCTTCAAGCTTGTCCATCCTCCTCGTAATTTGAGGGTATAGTTCCTTTAGCCAGGTCTTGATTGAACTCCTTAAGGATTTAATTGCCTCTAATTTTCTCTCTACTTCGGCTAGAACTTTGTCCCTTTCCACCCTATTCCCCTTGTTCATTTCTTGGAACTCTTTTAGCTCCACTTTGAGTGTGGTAACCAAGGAACTTTCCACCTTATCTCTGTCTACGCATGTATCATACATGGCCTCCGCAGATTGGGCAGCGACCTTAACCTCTGGGAGCACTTGGCTATACTCGGAAATGAGCACTACCACCTTCAATCTATCCTCCTCCTTCAAGTGTGCTACCACTTCTTCTGTAGACTCTAGGGCCAAAGGTCATCTCTCCATAGTGAGGATGCACATTAGATATTCTATACATTCCAGAAGGGACGAGTACTTCTGAGCGGGTGGTGTTAAGTATGGGTGCTTTAAAAGGATGGTGCCCTTGATAGACTCCATTTTCTTGTATACTTCCTGCACCTTTATCTTCTCTTCCTTTAACTCGTGTCTTAGCTGTGCGCTGATCAACTCTTCCTGCTTTAAGCTCTGAGTCTTCTCTGACCAACTCCTCTTCCTTCTTCCCTAGTTTTTCCTCCAGTACTCTTATCCTATCATTGCACGTGAAGAGTCTAGCCTAGGTTTCAACCATGACCTTGTTGCGTGTGTTACAGACTTGCTCATCTGAGAGCTCCTAAGAATTCACTAAGGGATTGGCCTCCTTAGATTATGGCAACGTTATGAGTGCTCCTTGATAGAATTTGAAGTTTGGCTCATCAATGTGGGACTTAAACGCCCAAGAGAGCATCTTCTTTGTTCTGGGGTATGCACCCTCCTTTTTAAAAGACCCCATGGCTAAAAGCCTTTTTGTGGGTACAATGCTTTGGAATCATGTGTGTAGAACCTTATTCATGTCATTAATGTAGCCAATTACTTGCCTCTGCTCCGTATCAAGATTCCTCCTACCTGAGCACGCGCCTTTGGGGAAACTTATTGTTAGAGCGGGAACTCCTCCCAGGTTGTCATGTTGTTTTTTCAATATTCTCCTTCTTCCCTTCCATCAGCACTATGTCCACACTGCACTCCAACTCTTGGTCTGCCAGGGCTTTGAGCATTTTATTTTCTTCTCTTTCTGCCACCTTAATGATCTCCTCCTTCGTAAAAATTATTGGTCCCTTCTTTTCCCCATCAACCTCTTCATTCCTTTCCATGTCTCTGGTGTCTTCCTCATCCTGTGTGCCCTTACACCACGTGAATACAAACTTCTGCTTCTCATCTCCACTCTCCTCTTCCAAGTCGTAGACGCTGAAGACTTGTGGCTCTTGGTATTTTTCAGGCTCATATTCCTTGCCGTCATCTTCTTCACTCTCATCCCCTCTTCTGCACATGTACTTCTCCATACTGTCAGTCACCTCCGAGTTAGTTTCCTCATCTACCCTCTGATTTTTCCTGAGAGGTGGCTCCTGAACAGGGGATTCGGCCTTATCTTCTCCCTCAAATGACTCTTCCTTGGTGAGGGGTTTCCTAGGTGCCTCTACTTTTGGTGTCTTTTCCTTCATCGGGGACTTCTTTCTCCATATGTAAGTGCTTGGCTTGGTGCTTGTTGTTGGCATGCTCACTGTCTGAGAAGTCTGCACACTTGGTGCTTCTTCTCCCCTTCCTCTCTTCTTTGGTGCAGGCTTCTTCCTACCCATGAGATCCTTAGGTATGGAGACATTATTCTCCAGATATGCACCGTTCTCAAACTTCGGCCTTATACGAAGGTACACGCGTGCCGTGGATCCTCCAATGATGGGTAGTGTTATCGGCCTTGTCATCTAGATCTTGTGCGAAAAGTACCTCTCCACATACGTGCACTTGCCGCAATGAGGTAATTCAGCTTCTTTCTCATCTCCCTATGCTCCCAGTCCAGACTACCTAGTTCCAGCCTTAACTTCTTTGATTCCTTAAATCTATTCACTCTCGCTTGGAAGTATTGAGCAATGAACGCGAAGGGAAACTTGCACTAAGGGCTCCATGATTCGTCTATTAGCTTAAATCTAACCTAGGTAGAAATGTTGATAAACAACGAATTCATCTTCCCCCTTAGTGGCTACTGGGAGTTGTTCAGGCATTCTCCACTCTGCCCCGAATGCGTTCCTTAGGCACGTATACCATTTCTCCAGCCATACCTTGTGGGGTGCTGTCATCGTATCACAGGAATACTTCTCAAACTTCTTCACGGGTGAAGGATCCTCAGTGGGGTACTCCCATACAAACTTTTCCATTACGTCAGGCACTCCAATCTCCAAAAATACAATGGTGAGTAAGACATTGCCAAAGAGGATTTTTTCTCCTTCCTTCACACACTTAATGATTTCTTCTGCGATGTATGTGGATAAGTTATATATGGTGCCTTATGTAATTTTCTTGCAGACATGTAACCAGGGTTTATTGACCTGGATCCACCTCTCCTGGCCATTCAGCTTAGTCACCAGATGCGCGGCCATTTTCATCATGGGGTGCTTGATGTCTGAAATGTTGTAATACCTCGACCCCTTCTTGCAGGCATATTTGATGATGGTCTCCTGAATAGCCTCCTTGTCACCTAGATCATCTTCCAATCTATCTCCCTCACATATGAGGCCTGTAAATTGTGAGATAAGCTGGGGAGTAATGCACATCTTGCACCCTGCAAAGTGGAAGTAATCTTCGTGTACCAGTGACATTAACCATTGGTAAAGGTGCTATGGTTTTCCAAAATAGGGCAACTCATAGAGTTGTAACAACCCTACCTTCTCTATTTTGACCTTAACATCATCATTGTATATCGATAAGCCCTCTGGTGTTTGTTTATTGGTGGGGCGCACTAATTCCAGTGCCATTTCCTTCTCTATCATGTTTGTTTGGTGATTATAATCACTTATAGGTATATTTCTCAGGTAGGATTTCCAGTCCTTCCCCATCATCACCCCATCTGGGTATTGCATCTATGCATACCATCCTTCATTTGTGTTTACATCAGGTTCTTGTTGTTTTTCCTTGCCCTTGCCCTTTCCTTTCTTGGGTGCTATTGTTGAGGTCTTTTTATTACTCTGTTCTTCCAATTCTTCCAGCCTTCGATCTAAAATATGTGATATAACTCTCTTGAACCGCGCCCTAGTTTTTTGAACCCTAACTGGGATCAAATTAACTCCACAAGATGACGCCTCCTTACAACCCTTTTCACGCCCACATAACCCCTTCCTTCTAGTTTACAAACTCAAACTGGCTACTCACGCTTTGATCTCGCAGGTATTTCTTCGTACGATCAAATTTGGAAATCCTAGTTTATAAAACTCACTCCTTTCTTTATTTCGCAAAGTGAAAATGAAAGAGCCTCGACCCTTTACTATAGTTTTTCTCTTTTTGAACATTAAATGCTACTTCACCTAGCACCATACTTTATTCATTTAATGCATATTTTTCAAACAAATCCTGTCTTCAGTGCTTTCACTCATGTGCCCAACCTTGTGTGAAAACTCCTTCAACCTTCCGGCACACAAACAATCTAACATGACATGAGAATCTTGCGCATGCATAACCCTCACTGAAGGCACTTCTTCTATCCCGATTCTTGCTTTTACCTACCTCATGTTGCTTAAATGCACTTCTCTCCTTCTTAGTATGTGGGATCTACAAGTAGCTTTACCCTGGCACCAACCATTCATCTTCCATATTTCTTCGTATACCTCTTTCAACCAGGCCATTTAACAAAGATTTTCAACACAAATTCCTTGGTACCTTAATCATGCGCTCCTTTGCATTTCTCCACCCCACACTTAAAATGATGCGCGGTCCTCTGTGCACTCACAAATTCTCAAAAATAGCAATACGGTTATTGGTGCCCAAGGCGCAAAACAAAACAACAACAGGAAAGGGAAACATAAGAAAGGGAAAGCATAAAGGAAACTTCTAAAATAACTGGCAAAACTACCTTATTTACAAACACCAAGAAGAATTATTTATAGTAGGGCTTTAACCTACTCCCATTGAAGTGTCTAAGAAACTTCATCCCATCCAATGCTTATAACTGGCATGCGCCTGAATCAAGGATGTATGAGATTGTGTAAGGACCCAACCAATGGACTTTCAACTTCCTAGGATGGCGTAGAAACTTAGAATCATATAGTAACAGCATCTACCCAACTTCGAACTTCTTGTTGATGATGTGGTGATCATGGCAAGCCTTTTGCTTTATTTTTTCTGTTGTTTAGGTCTGGTGAGTGACCGTCTCTCATCCAGCTTCATTAAATCATTGATCCTTTCTTCCAATGCTTGTTCATTGTCTAATCCTCCTATGCGCACTATTTGCAAAGAAGTTAACATAAATTCAACTAGAAAAATAGATTCTGTGCCAAACACCAATTAAAATGGTGTGGCTTTGTTTAGCCTTTTATACGTTGTCATGTAAGCCCATAATACTGCTGATACTTTGTCATCCCAATCTTGTCTTCTGACATCACAAATTTTGGTCAAGGTATGACTCAGTATCTTATTGAATGCTTCCACAGTTCCATTTGCTTATGGGTGATAGGGTGTAGTCTTGTGATGAGCCACCATGAAATATGATAATAGGATCCTCACGGTCTCATTCAAGAAATGTGTACCCCTATCACTGGTTAAACTCAATGGGCATCCATAACTTGTGTTAATTTTCTCCCACAAGAACCTTGCCACTGTTGCTGCCGTGTAGTCTTTAGTTGGGGATGCCTCTGCCCACCTTGTGAGATAATCTGTGCAAGTGATGACATAACGTTACCTAGACCTACTTGCTGCTGGTGCAATAGGTCCCACAAAGTCTATTGCTTACTTTTCAAAAGGCTCCGTGCTAGGAATAGGGTGCAAAGGCATTTCGTCTCTCCTTCCTAGTCTTCCAATGGGCTGACAATGGTCACATGCTTTACAATAATCTCTACAATCTTTGTACAAGGTTTCCCACCACAAACCTACCATTAATATCTTGTGCATGGTGGCATCAACTGCTTAATGCCCACCCGCACTTCCTCCGTGTGCTTCCTCCATGATAGCTAGGTGCTCATGCTCTAAGACACACCTGTGCAAAACTTCATCACATCCCAAATTGTATAAGTATCCACTGATTAACATGTAGGACACAACGTGTATGGCCAAATACTTCTTTTCCAATGTCTTCATTCCATTCGACGCCACACCTTCCTTTAAAAATATTACAATCTCTTCCAAATCCAAAGGCATGCGCCACAACCTAAACAATTGTGTGTCTAGCATTGTTTCCTCAATACTCTGTGCATCCTCCCATGAATCAATTCTTGACAGATGATCAGGCCCACAGTTGCTTTTTCCAAGATTTACTATAACGGTGAATTCAAACTCTTCAAACAACAACACCCATCAACATATGCGTCCTTGTAGAATAGGTTTGTTCACTAAATACTTTAAAGCCATGTGGTCATTGTAAAACACAAAGGGTGTTTCCAGTAGCTACTGTCTAAATTTGAAGAGTGTGTAGATCATTGACAATGCCTTACACTTGGTTGTGGTATAGTTTTGTTCCACTGGTGTCAGCTTCCTGCTTGCAAAACACAGAGGATGATAAACAATCCCTTCACTTGGCTATGCAAGCACTGCTCCAATGGTGGTCCTTGATGCATCTACATGGACATGGAAGGGCTTGACCCAAGAGGGAAAATGTAAAATAGGCATGGTGATAAGCCTATCTTTTAATGTATCAAATTCCCTCTACTGCGCCTCTCCCCAATGGAAGGTACTTTTATGTCTAAGAAACTCCTCTAAAGGCACAAAAATCTTGGCATATCCCTTAATGAATTTTTTGTAATAGCCCGTATGCCCAAGGAATCTGTGCACAATGCTCTGGCTAGTAGGCTCCCTTAACCCCACAATAACTACAACCTTAGCAGGATCTACCAGTAAGCCCTCCTTACATATGATATGCCCCAATAAAGTCCCAAAGGGTGTAGAAAACACACATTTCTTAATGTTGAGGGATATCCTCAACTGCCTACACCTCTCAAACATTAACCTCAAATTGTCATAATGGTCCTTAACTAGACCATATACTTTCCAATCATCCAAATAGACTTGAAGAAACTTATGGATGAAGTCCTGGAATGCTTGCACCACTATGCGTGAAAAGATAGATGGCATATTCTTCAATCCAAAGGGCTTGACCGTATATGCAAAACTTCCCCACTCAGTGGTGAAAGTTGTCTTCTCCTGGTCCTCCTTTGCAATCTGGTCTTGGTGGTACCCTGAAAATCCATTTGTAAAGGAATAGATCTCACGCCCAATGACTCCTTCCGAAATTTCTTCAGTGAAGGGGGTTAGAAAGGGATCAATGACACAAACTACATTCAATTCCCTGTAATCTACACAAATGCCTAATCCGCCCATCCTTCTTGATGGTGATTACCATCGAGCTTAACCACTCTGATTCTTCTACTACCTCAATGATCCTATAAGCTATCATTTTGTCTATCTCCTCCTTGACCTTCACTCAAAAACTAGGATTCATATGGTAGGGCCTTTTCCTAACCGGGCACACACCGTCCTTCAATTTTATCTTCATCTCCCCCAAGGAATGGTGAACACCTTTGAGCTCATTATACCCACGTGGGAATAAATCATCAAATTTTTGTAACAGATCAATGATATTAGATACTTCCCTCTCCATCCAGTAATCTCCAATAACAGCTTCCTTGGGTTATGTTATCCAAAATTCACCCCCCAGGGTAAATTTGATAACATGCATCAGGATGTCCAAATTCCAAGAAAAATGACTGATTCAGAGCAAAATCAGGTTTCTAGGGTCCCTTCAGGAATCTTTCTAACTCCCCAGGCCAAAGAAGGAGGGAGAAAGCTTTGAGAAAGTGCGGAGAAGGTTGCAGAAAGCAAGTAGTTTGGGCCAGTAAAAATTGTAAAAATCGGCTAAGTCCTGGTCCAGCACAAGGTGGGACGAATGGGACAGAGATACGCGAACCGCCCGAACCGCCCGAAATGAGTCCAGGCGGCCCACTAAGCAAATGGGACAAATGGAGGCGAGGTACGCGTAGGAGCCGAATCAGCCGAGGACCAATCAGAAACTGCCACGTGTCCTCACAAGAGAAAAGTCAAAAAAGTCAATGGGTGGGTTTTCGAGCACCGATCCGAACCAATGGGATAATGCCACGTGTCCCAGCTAGGGCCCACAAGGAAAATTCAAAAGACAGCCCGCCGAAAAGTAGAAGAGAGAGAATTATTCAGCGAATCAGAGCATGCCACGTGGCGTCCAAGTGGCAGTGCGCGGGAAAATATTTCAAAATCTGTTTTCGCCTGTTCCGTGCCCTAAATCTTCAGATCGACATATCTTTCGATCCAGAGCTTGGATTTGCACGTTCTTGATATCAACGGAAATCTTGTGAGATTCTCTACACGTTTCCAGGGTCAATCTTGCATTTTCGTTCAGTTTGAAAAAAGAAAATCAGAAGATGCCTCTGACACGAAATAATAAGCAGAGATAATGCTTCAACAACCACTTTATTACAGCAGACAACCCGCCGCTTCTGTTAGGCAAACCGCCGCTTTGCCAGAACCCGCCGCTTCTGCCATGATGGACGAATTAAATGCAACCTAGAGGTGGTTGGGGCAGATTTCGATTTCCTCTCTCTTTTCTCTCCCATTCTTCCTATAAATTGTAAGGAGGGGTTTCTTTCTGTTGTTGGACATTTTCCACTTTGCACCCTCCCTTCTCTCCTGTTCATAAGAAGATTTGTGGAGTTCTCAAACCTCCCATATAGACTGGAACACCGTTTCTTGCCTTTTGGCCATTGCAATGTATTGAATCCGTCCTTGAGCAATATATATGTGTCTGTGGTTGCTTCTAAACCCTCTTACATATTTATTACTGTCATTCTTGATCTTTCATTGCATTTTTGCTATCTGTGCATGGTGTTGTGTTACATCTACATGATCTGTGTTAAATTTGGCAAAGCATATGTTCTTCATTCCTTGGTGCATCACCTCTATTAGCTTAGATTTATTTTATGCATCTTCTTACCTTGTCTCCTTGGCAAATTAGATTAGATTTTGAGGAAATCCTCTGCATATTTCGTATGCACCTGAACAGAGGAATAGGAACCAACCTTTCTCTGGAGATTCCTTTCTCACTCTTCAAGTCCCACACTTGGAGAAAGGATTCAATGTTATGCAATCACACTGGATATTAATATGATCAACCTAGAAATCTGATCAACATCCAGGGGTGCTGTGATTTTGCACTAATAGTTTTGGCACGCCCGGTGGGACCAGAGGTCTCATTTTTTATTGCAGCAAGGTTGATGTGCATCTGCTGCAATTTTCTTGCTTGAAAAGAGCTATTATTTGCATATCTGGCGACTCCAAGGGGAGGAATCAACTGGTTCCAGCAGTCATGCCTAAAAGCTTATGAGAAGAATCACAAGGTCAAGAGCTGGAGAAGAGGAAGTGCTGTTTGAATACCTGCAACTATCTCCAAGAAGAATGCAAAGAGGAAGAAGGATTCAAAGGTCTCCATCTCCACCAAACAGAACTCTTTCAACTCCTCCACCTGAGCGGCCTTTCTTTCAGTATACAAGGGTTTTAAGACCAATCAGAATGGCGCAACCAGTGAACCCCTATGTCAACTTCACAGGCAGCAGCCCACTTGCTCTCAATGCACAAAATCCAATCCCAGTAGCAGCACTAAAGAACATTCCATACTTTACTGGAGAAAATCAGACCACTCCTGGCGATCATGTCAAGGACATTGCTAACATTTGTGCAATCCATGAGATTAACGAGATGCAAATAGCTGTCAAATTGCTGGCGTCTTCATTCAAGGGGAAAGCATTGCAATGGTTTAGGAGCCTTGAAGCTGCTTCTATCACGAACTGGAATCAGCTGTGTATTGCACTTCATAATCAATTCGGAGAGAAGGGAGACAACTTGTCTCTTTTGGAGCAGCTGACAACCATCAAGAGAGCTTCCAATGAGCAGCTAACTGATTTCAACTTCAGATTTCAAAGATCTTGGGATAGAATTCTAGTAGTAGTCAGACCAACAGCAGAAGGTGCTTTTCTATACTACCTTAAAGCTTTATATTCTGATATTTCTATGTTGATTCAATCCGTGGGAGGCACAACTATCCCTGCTGCTTATAGTATTGCCATTAGAGCTGAAAATTGTCTGATTCAAGCTGGCAAGCTAGCTCCTAGGCCTCCAATGCCATTATATCCAAGTTTAGAAAGCCCAAGTACTAGTCAGGCACCTGTCTTAGCTCCTTCTCCCACTCCTAGAAATCAGAGTTCAAATGAAGCTTCCACTTCATCTCCAAGTGCCCCAAATGAGCTTCAAGAAGTCATGAAGCAACTGCAAAATTTAGGTAATGAGCTGGTCACACTCAAGAGGCAGCAAGCTCAAAGTTTTAGACCTTCGTATCAGCCTCAATCTCAACCGAATAGGCAGCCATATCAACCTCAAAGACCACCTAATCCAGCCACAAATATGAATCAAACAAGGCCTCCTGCCAATAAACCATTCCAGCCCTATAATCCAAATGCCATATCTGCCTCTAAGGCATTAGTACCAGCACAAAACAACATTGCCCAGGAGTATGATTGGTGTTTTCCATGTAATGAACCCCATAATCAATCCATGTGCTATAATGGTGCTTTAACCCAAGCTTTAATGGTAACAAATGCTGGTGTGGAGGGTGAGAGTAGTCAAAAAAAACAGCCAACAACAAGAAACATTCCAACAGCAATCAGCCCCAAATGATACCACATTGGTAAATTGGCAAGCAGAGGATTTCTGTGGCATGAATCAGGCAATTTCTCAAGGTGTCGCTACCAACACAAGGTCAAAAAGGAGAAATTTGGGTGAAGAACAGCCGTTAGCCCCAGCCAATCCACAACCTTCCACAGCTCCACAAATGATTGGCAAGCAAAACCCAGTTTTCAATGCACAAGGGCAGCCAAGAACAGCCCCTTGGCCAAACCAAATGCCAGCTGTTGCTGCCCATATTCAAGGAGAAAATGTGCAAATCAAGGGACAGCAGAGAGATCCTTCATCACCATTCAGTATCATTGATCAGATGAAGAAAACAAACGTCAATATATCTATGTGGGAATCCCTATCCATCCCAGGCCAAAGAGATCTGCTGCAAGCTGCTATGAAGGACTGGCCAACTTCGAATCAGCAGGTTCAG
The DNA here is from genome assembly GCA_019776745.2 of Taxus chinensis. Taxonomy (NCBI): domain Eukaryota; kingdom Viridiplantae; phylum Streptophyta; class Pinopsida; order Cupressales; family Taxaceae; genus Taxus; species Taxus chinensis. The sequence continues at coordinate 852,091,028 of CM034150.1, forward strand.
AGGCAAGACAAAGTGCTTACAAATGCTGCCCAGCCTGAAGGAAATCATGGAACACAACAAGGTAAAATGTTGAAGCCCCCCCCTTTTTATGTTTCGTTAATCATTGGAAATCAGCTAGTGCATAATTGCATGATAGACTCTGGGGCAAGTAGCTCAGTAATGCCTAAACAGATAGCTGATCAGCTAGGGCTCCAATATGAAATAACATCTAAGGGAGTAGTGCAGCTGGATGGGACAGCAATAGCAACAGTTGGAGTGATTAGAAATTTGAGTCTTACCTTGCATGCATGTCCAAATGTTGTTGTCTTACAAGATATATCAGTCATAGACCTTCCACCACTCTTTGCCCTCTGTTTGTCAAGGGATTTTACTGCCAAGATTGGGGGATATTTGTCCGCTGATTGGTCACACATGCTGTTCAGAACGAGGTATGGAACTAAAGCTACAATTAGGTCAGAACCTATTGCAGACTTCCACATTGAGCCCTATACTCCAAGTCATATTAATACCAACTGCTCAGCATTTGATCAAGAAGATCACCTTGGCACTGATGAAGCCGACACTAAGGTTGGAAGTATCCCAGATTTGACTCTTGATGAATGGGCAAATAAGGTGCATGCTTTTGATCCTTATCAAGAAGTAGAAGAATCTGAGCTAGGGGTCTATTGTATACACGAAGAAAGTCAACCTATTCCTAACATCACCAAGCCAAGCCACAAGGATGACAATGAGGTATGGCAACTGTTTTTTGATGGATCAAGGAGTAGACAAGGCGCAGGAGGTGGAGCCATGCTTATTTCACCTCAAGGAGTAAAGTATTATTCAGCTTTTAGATTTCAATTTGCATGCTCCAATAACACTGCTGAATATGAAGCCTTGGTGCAAGGGATGCATTGGGCAATAAAGAGAAAAATAAATAACTTGCAAGTGTTTGGGGACAGTGAGCTGATTGTAAATCAGGTCAAGGGACAGCATGCTACCAAAAATGATCTACTTAGATGCTACAAGAACAGGGTGTGGGACCTCATGGAAGATTTTGAGGGTTTCGGCATCAAGGCCATTCCCAGAAAAGAGAATCAAGCTGCTGACAGGCTTGCAGCAGTAGGGGCAGCCTTTGACATTGTAGAAAACATTCAACAAGACAAGGTACAGCCAAACATCCACGTGATTGTGAGGCCTTCAGTGCCGGATAACGATGTCAATTGGCAAGTATTTGAGAATGACCAGCAAATCATCCACTTCTTGCAAGAAGAAGCTGAGTTCTCAGCTAAGAATCAAGAGAAGTTGAAACAGCAATATGGTGACCAGGTGATACGGCTGAGAACTGACAAGTTGCCCAAGGGACTTGTCACCTTAGAATCCATTTTTAACCCCAATGATCAGTTTAGAAAGGAGAAAGCAAATATTCAGGTCAAGAGGGAAGATTCGGTATCCATCTTAGTGAAAGAGAACAAGCCATTGCAAATTGGAAAAATGACAACTGAGCAAGAGAGATATGAGTTCATACAGCTTTGTCAAGAATTCCCTGACGTGTTTGCTTGGAGCTATGAAGACTTGAAGGGCTTCAATCCCAACTTAGCTCAGCATACCATCGAGTTGGATCCAAATACTAAGCCTGTCAGGCAGAAATAGAGACCAGTCAATCCACACATGGAGCCTCTCATGAGGAAAGAATTGGACAAGCTGATTGAGTCAGCAATTATATTCCCAATCAAACATTCTAGTTGGGTTGCCAACTTAGTTCCAGTCAGAAAGAAAAGTGGAGAGATCAGGCTATGTGTTGACTTCAGAGATTTGAATAGAGCCTCTCTCAAGGACCATTATCCACTCCCCTCCATGGAGCAAATATCGCAGGTTGTAGCTGGGTCAGAAAGGTTTTCGCTGCTTGATGGATACTCAGGCTTCAATCAAATTATGGTAAAGGAGGAAGACCAGTTCAAGACAACCTTCACAACCAAATGGGGCACATATGCCTACAAGAAGATGCCATTTGGACTGGCGAACGCCGGAGCAACATTCCAGCGAGCTATGGATATGGCATTTAAAGGCTTGATCAACAAGATAGTACTGATATACTTAGATGATATTACTGTCTTCTCAAAGAATGCTGCAGACCATCTTTTTCACCTCAGGCAAGTGTTTCAGAGGTGTAGAAAGTTTGGAGTGTCTTTAAATCCTAATAAGTGCATCTTTCTTGCACATGAAGGGAAACTTCTTGGCCATATTGTCTCCAAGGAAGGATTAGCAATTGATCCAGAAAGGGTTGAAGCCATAAGAGCTCTGCCACTGCCAAGTCACAAAAAGGCTCTTCAAAGTTTCCTGGGAAGGATAAACTTTGTTCGGAGGTTTGTCCCAAATTTTGCAGCCCTTGTCAAGCCCATCACCAAAATGTTAAGAAAAAACATGGCTTTCAAATGGACGGCAGAAGGCAAGGAGAGTTTTGAAGCAATCAAAGAAGCCATCTCCCAGGCACCCACTCTCATCAACCCGGACTTTTCCAAGGATTTCATCCTCTATGCATTTGGGGGTGATGACACTATTTCTGCCATTTTGGTGCAACAGAATAAAGATAATGATGAACAGCCAATTGCCTTCTTTAGCCAAAGCCTAAATGACTGTGAATTGAGGTACTCTTTTATTGAAAAACATGTGCTTGCAGTAGTCAGGAGCTTGAAGAAGTTCAAGCATTTAGTCTCAAACAACAAGGTCCAGTTGCTGGTCTCACATGCTAGGGTTAAGGACTTCCTCCTCAACAAGGATTTGAATGAGAAAAGGGCAGGATGGATCACCCGTGTCATGGAGTATGACATTGAGATCAAGATCACCAAGCTAATAAAAGGCAAAGGTTTGTGTGAGCAGCTCGCTTCCAAACAACTAAACAACCCAGAAGATAAAGAAGACGCTGCCCTGCTTTTACAAGATGATCAAAAAAAAGAAAATGATGATGAGTCCATTCTTTGTTGGACTCAAAATATGATACATTTCCTACAGACGGGCATGTACCCTCTAGAAATGAGCAAAGCAAGAAGAAGACACTTCAGGTTGCAGGCTATTCCATATACCATCATTGATGGAGTTTTGTTCAAGAAGGATGTCAATGGAGTGCTGCTGAGATGCATTAACACAGGTCAGATTCAAAGGGTATTAAAGGAGTTTCATGATGGACCAGCTGGTGGCCATTTTGCACCAAGAGTGACAGCTCTGAAAATCATGAAGGCCGGTTATTATTGGCCTAAAATCTTTAGTGATTGCTATGCATGGATCAAGAAATGTAATAATTGTGCATTCTTCACAGGAAAAGAGAGACTTGCAGCCCTCCCATTACATCCAATCTCAGTTGACCAGCCATTCATGCAATGGGGTTTGGACTTCATTGGAATCATCAATCCCAATTCGAGCCAAGGGCACAAATGGATTTTGACAGCCACAGACTACTTCACCAGATGGACAGAAGCAATAGCACTCAAAGAGGCGAATGAGTCTAGCATCTTGGAATTTTACGAGGGGATAACTACCAGATTTGGTGTGCCTGCTACAATAGTCTCTGATAATGCATTGGCATTCATTGGATCTAAAGTTACTGAGTGGGCCGTCAAGAACGGGATCTACCTGAGCACTTCATCAAACTATTACCCTCAAGGTAATGGCCAGGCCGAGTCTACAAACAAAAACTTGCTGAGGATCATTAGGAGGACTCTTGATGAGAATCAGAAGGCTTGGCATACCAAACTGAAATCAGCCTTATGGGCTGATAGGATAACTCCCAAAAGATCCACAGGTAATTCTCCATTTAGGCTTGTCTACGGAAGAGAGGCAGTCTTGCCCATGTCACTTGAGTTGCCAACGTTGGAACTCATGAAACAGCTGGAGTTGCTAGAGTTTGGGCCCATGGAGGTGAGATATGTAGAATTGATGGAGCTGCAAGAAATCAGAGATCAGGCATTCCAAGCAATGGAAAAGGATCAGGCTTTGATCAAGAAGACCTTTGATAAGAAGGCCAAAGACAGATCTTTTCAAGTAGGAGATCTAGTGCTGAAATGGGATGTGGACAGAGCAAAACCAGGAAGGCATTCAAAATTTGATGCCATTTGGAGTGGCCCATACATGGTCACAAAGTGCAAGAACAACAATGCTTTCCAATTGGCCTCATTGGATGGGGAAGAACTGCAGATTCCAGTAAATGGAATCTATCTCAAGCGTTGCTTCTAGAGGGAGGTTCACTACATCTGTAAATACTAGATTAGATTTTCTTTCCTCCAAGTGCTTGTGCACATTGTTTTGCTGCAGATTAGTTTTGTTTTCCCTAAGTGCCTTGGCACAGCTTGCTGTCCATGGAGATGATGCATGTCTTTGCTAAATCAGGTCACATTCCATCTTTCCCTTTGCACATTCTGAGTCAGTTTGGATTCTAACAGAATATTTGATGACTCCATGCCCAATGGATGGCTTCAGGCAACTGGTCTTTCCATCTAGCAGGCAGATGATCCTGCTGAGTCACCAAAATTGTTATCCAAAATTCACCCCCCCAGGGTAAATTTGATAACATGCATCAGGATGTCCAAATTCCAAGAAAAATGACTGATTCAGAGCAAAATCAGGTTTCTAGGGTCCCTTCAGGAATCTTTCTAACTCCCCAGGCCGAAGAAGGAGGGAGCAAGCTTTGAGAAAGTGCGGAGAAGGTTGCAGAAAGCAAGTAGTTTGGGCCAGTAAAAATTGTAAAAATCGGCTAAGTCCTGGTCCAGCACAAGGTGGGACGAACGGGACAGAGATACGCGAACCGCCCGAACCGCCCGAAATGAGTCCAGGCGGCCCACTAAGCAAATGGGACAAATGGAGGCGAGGTACGCGTAGGAGCCGAATCAGCCGAGGACCAATCAGAAACTGCCACGTGTCCTCACAAGAGAAAAGTAAAAAAAGTCAATGGGCGGGTTTTCGAGCATCGATCCGAACCAATGGGATAATGCCACGTGTCCCAGCTAGGGCCCACAAGGAAAATTCAAAAGACAGCCCGCTGAAAAGCAGAAGAGAGAGAATTATTCAGCGAATCAGAGCATGCCACGTGGCGTCCAAGTGGCAGTGCGCGGGAAAATATTTCAAAATCCGTTTTCGCCTGTTCCGTGCCCTAAATCTTCAGATCGACATATCTTTCGATCCAGAGCTCGGATTTGCACGTTCTTGATATCAACGGAAAGCTTGTGAGATTCTCTACACGTTTCCAGGGTCAATCTTGCATTTTCGTTCAGTTTGAAAAAAGAAAATCAGAAGACGCCTCTGACACGAAATAATAAGCAGAGATAATGCTTCAACAACCACTTTATTACAGCAGACAACCCGCCGCTTCTGTTAGGCAAACCGCCACTTTGCCAGAACCCGCCGCTTCTGCCATGATGGATGAATTAAATGCAACCTAGAGGTGGTTGGGGCAGATTTCGATTTCCTCTCTCTTTCTCTCCCATTCTTCCTATAAATTGTAAGGAGGGGTTTCTTTCTGTTGTTGGACATTTTCCACTTTGCACCCTCCCTTCTCTCCTGTTTATAAGAAGATTTGTGGAGTTCTCAAACCTCCCATATAGACTGGAACACCGTTTCTTGCCTTTTGGCCATTGCAATGTATTGAATCCGTCCTTGAGCAATATATATGTGTCTGTGGTTGCTTCTAAACCCTCTTACATATTTATTACTGTCATTCTTGATCTTTCATTGCATTTTTGCTATCTGTGCATGGTGTTGTGTTACATCTACATGATCTGTGTTAAATTTGGCAAAGCATATGTTCTTCATTCCTTGGTGCATCACCTCTATTAGCTTAGATTTATTTTATGCATCTTCTTACCTTGTCTCCTTGGCAAATTAGATTAGATTTTGAGGAAATCCTCTGCATATTTCGTATGCACCTGAACAGAGGAATAGGAACCAACCTTTCTCTGGAGATTCCTTTCTCACTCTTCAAGTCCCACACTTGGAGAAAGGATTCAATGTTATGCAATCACACTGGATATTAATATGATCAACCTAGAAATCTGATCAACATCCAGGGGTGCTGTGATTTTGCACTAACAGGTTCTTCTCCTGAACCGATGTTAACTTTGTTCATTTTTAAAGGCTCATGGTAGGCACACACATGATTATCTGCACTATCCACTACCTTGCACATCCCTACAGAATGGCTAACATCTAAGCTTTCTGATTCCTCTCCATCAATCACATATACCAAATTTCCCTTCTCCTTTCCCAAACATGCATGCTCAAGCTGTAACTCTTATGTTTCCTCTATTTCTTCAAAGCGCACCTCCGATCCTGGTTCACCTAGTAATTCCAACAACCTATCTTCCATCTTGGCACTATCCCCCATGGTAAGGCACTTGATATCCTACAATGCCTTATCAAATGATGGTTTGGTACTCTGACAATCAAAGGTTTGAATAAGGTTAGCCGTGAGCTCTTTCCAATTCCTTTTCTGGTGGCGTGTCTTCAAATGAATGTACCATGTGTGCGCACAACCCTGTAGTGTAGAATACAACTTGTGCACCCAAAGGGATGGTGGTAAAGATTCTGTGCCTTCTCTCTAGACCCATTCACACTCCTAGATATGGAAAGGGGCGTGCTCCTTCGCATGGTATTCTTTGATGATGGTGGGTACATTTCTCCTAGAAAATATGATAGAGAGAGAAATTCTTACCTCGCACCACTCTAAAAGGATTTCTTGATGTGTGGCCCACCACCAAGCTACTGTGTTGAGTAAGACATGACTTAACATCCCCCTTAGTTCCTTTCCATCCTTCCACTAAGCTTCGACATCCTATAGAAAGATCTTAGGGAAGGCTCCTCCTGAATACTTGGGCAGTTCTTTTCCTCCAAGGCACCTAACCATGCATGCCTTTGTTACCTTGGTCACCGATTATTGAAGCTAGCTTTGATAAGGAAACCAATTCCTTGGAAGGAAGAGGCTTTCTTAATTGGTTAGCTGGGAGTTCAAATTCAGAATGAACCCTAGGTTTCTTCTTAATATATGTTAGGTGAATTTCAAATGGTTTTGGATAACCTTGAGCTACAAAGGACTTTCCCCTAAATGAAGGAATCTTGCTTCTTGAAAAAAACTTGATCGAGTAACCTTCATTATATGAATCCACAATCTACCAAGGATCATCATTAGAGTTGGTTTCCCTCTCTATAGTATAAAACTGAAGGTCTGCATTGTTTTTCTAACACTTAGTGCACCTAAGTAGTGTTGGTGATAACTGTCCACCAATGCGATGTGGCCTTAAGGCTATCAATAGTCCCCAGTAAAGTGTGTCTTTCTATTGGAGGAATAATTTTTTTCGTCCATTTAATAGCACCTGTAAGAAGGCATTAAGGGAGTCAATATTAACAACAAATATAGCATCATTTGATAGATTGTTCTCTTGACGTAGGTCTTCCCATCTAATGCCATACTTCTAAGGTATAGACACATGATCACCTCTTCGTGCCTAATGTTGACATGCATAGTATATTGCTAAGGTATCCATCCATCTACAACTAAATTCAACATAATCTCCTTGTCATAGTTGAGGCTCATGAGGGGGAAGGTTCGCATGCAAGACCTTCTCTCATGCTAATTTCTCTGAGGTGCGACATGGTACTTTTATCTCAACCAAGATTCTAGTAAAGGGAATGATATTCTCCTGCCTTAGCATTTTACACACCTAAATTTGACCTCATCCAGGTCATCCTTGTGCACCTTGATTCTCCTTCCTTGTTCGTCCCTCCTGGATTTCTCCTTTAGACACTACATCTCCCCTTGTAAGCTCTGAATAACATCCATGGGTGTCTTGATATATCTCATTTTGATGCAAGTGAGCTCTGGATACTTTCCATGAATGACTATCTTCAACTTGAAAGCCTAGGGTCCTTTTGTTTTGGTACCTCTCTTCACGCATTTAGGCTTCTACCCTTGTTGTTACCAACGTACAGGCTTCCAAACCTGCATCCTATGTTACTCTGAGGCATCCACTGTATGTCTAGCCTTCTTGATGCTGGCCATTATCATGCACCGTTGTCCTTCTGGGAAAGCATGTCTGATTCATATGCTCAAATAAATTGAAGCGAACTCCCGTCATGGGTACCTTATGCTTCTTCCTGGCACCATGAGCACAATAAAGAGTCTGGGCACTCTCATTTGTAGTGTTTTATGGATCCACTAGTTGAAACATGTTCCACACGGGAAATATAATCCTTCCTCCTGGCTGCAATTACCTATGGAACCATAGAATCCTCCTAGGGTCAAAACCCCTTCCATGATGCTACCTCCATCTGTGTGCTCCCCATAATGGTGATCATCACCTTTAGAACCACTGGAAATGATTGGTTTGGCACACCCCATGATCAATGGCCTCATGGATTTGATCAACGATTGCCTATAGTCCTTAGTATCATTGGTTGCAGGGAGAGGTGAAAATCTTGACCAATAACAAGATACATTCTTCCTGATTGCGTGCTACAGCAATTTCAACATCTACTTACATCATCGTCCCCATGACAAATTTCACAATCTATTATCATAGCGCACGTACCATCCTCCGTTGGGGAAATTATCCTTAATGTGCCCCTCTGGGTCCTTCACAATTGTTTGCACCAGTCAAACCACTATGAGTTTCATGGGAGGTGAGTTCGCAGACAATTTTTCAAACTGCTTGGCCATAGTAGTAATGCAGCCTCTTAAAAATAGGCTCATAACTTCAAAGCCTCGGAAACATCAGGACTTCCCCCTTAATGCTCTTGCGGGTCTAAGTGAGTGGAGGAATAGTATTATGAGACAAGGCCCTTCTGAAAAGGGGTGATCAATACCTCCAACAAACCACTGAGCATGCTTGTGAAGGGTGGATATCATATGATAATTTAGACAAGAGAGTTTTAAAGCACACATCATACTCCCACAAACTATATGCCATTCCTTGTTGAATATCCTTCAAAGCACTAATGAATCTTCTGCTTGAACTCAAGAAAGTGCAAAATCTACCAAGAATGCATTCTTTAAGGTAGTATATTACACCACCATTTGATGAGGGTCATACTTCCTATACCAGCTATGCACGTGCCCTTGCAACGTGGTTACAAACTGACTAGCCTTCCATTCTGGGTTTGTGATACCCTTCACACACCATAGCAGTTCACATTTGTGAACATGTTCTACATTGCATCCTCAATGCCCCTGTAATCTGGAAAATGTAGAGACATTTCAAAGAATACTTGAGGTGGTGGCTGGGGTCCTTATCCTCCTAAGCCAGAGCCTTGGTTCCCTCCAGTGTTTCCCTCCACCTGATCCACCAGGTCCACCAAGGTCCTGTGCCTCCAGAGCCACCAGATCCACCATAACCACTGGGTCTAATAGGGCCTATAGGAGCTGTGCCAAGCGCCCCCATGGTCCCACTAAACTGTGCACCGATGGTCTGTGATAGCGCCCCGCTACCACTACTGTGTCCCGCACGCCACTCCCTGATGCGAGACCAAAAGCTTGTACACTTGTTCCTTATCTAAAGACTCCTCTGAATACTGGAATATGTGTAGCCATAGAAGAAGGAACTGAAAAATTGTACCTCCTAGGCATGGATCTATCTCTTCCACTGATATCAACTGGGTCAATAACACTTCTTCCTGGTTCAGGAAAACCAAGTGCCAGGGCTCAGTCACTGGGTGGGTTCAGATATGCACCAATGAACTCTCCTTTCTCCATGTGATGAATTCTCACTAGAAGCCGAAGGGGTCTCCCTCACGTGCTTGCCAAGATGGGGTAGCACAGAATTCTTAGGTTCCACGTCCTCTATGTGAACCTCAACTCCTTCCCACAACTGTCTATCTCCATAGATCCATCACACTAGCAGCCTCATGTCATCTACCAATCTCCCTTTCACGCACTTCACTATACTTGAGCCGTCTCTCTTCCCTCTCCTTTTTTTTCATGATATCTACCATCTTCCTCCACCCAAGCTCCCTTACCTAGTGCTCAGAATGGTTTATCTAGCCATTGGGAAAGCCTCTAAACTCATGGTAACCATCAATATCTTCATAGCTAGAGGAATAGCATGTAGAAATGTTCCTCTAGGTTCTCGTAGAAATTCAAACTTAGCAACCTCTGGATAAGAATACTTAGAAATGGTGTACTCCAGAGTGTAGCTAGTCAGTACTCCTCTCCACCAATGATCTACAACATGGGTCCACATCAGATCTACATCCTGCAGCCTTTGGTAGTCTTCTTTGGTCCACATATGTGATCCATAACGCCAACTTGATCTAGACGCATAGGCTAAAATCCATTCATATAGTTCTACTGGGAAGCAGTAGAAGAAGGTCTCATACAGATCATGGTAGAGGTTCTCTTCTACCCATCTACGTGCATTAAACTTAGGTCCAGTGTTGAATCTCTGAGCAAATTCATCCTCCAGTGCTCTTGAACCATGATTCAACATTTTCCAATGTTAATCACTCTGTCATTACTCATTACACAGATCATGATGTATGTTATATCCCACTACAACTTTGAAAAGAGGTCCTGGTAATGGAACTAAGATGTAGTCATTTTTACTCCCATCACAAAAGGAAGGAACCCCATGCATGCTGGCCTATCACCCAATGAAAGCTGAGCACTCACCTGAGGCATGCACAGGTACCGAGTCTCTCTTTTATGTGAGTTTAGTGGGAAACATCATCTATGATTAGTGTAAGAGTTTCTAGGAGGGAAGTTAAGACATACAAGAACCATAGGGCTCAAAATGGCCTCTAGATCCTTGCAGTCACTTCAGACCGAGTGCTTTAATAGAATCCAGAACATATATTATGACAGAAAGAAATATACAAGCATTCATACTTAGCATGAAAGGAAAGAGAACTCATAAGAGATAAATATGCATTAAAACCATTGATATTCATGTATATATTATATCAGGTAACCTCATTACATTCATTGAACCATTACAGAGTGTCACAGAGAAGCAAACCACAGTCATGCATTTCACTGGACTTATGTAACTAAGCTACCAAGAGAAAATTTACAACTCCATGCGTAGTACATTCTCTCATGAATGCAACTATCCAATAACAGAGTCCTCGCAGTAATTCTGTAGAGCTCCACCCATGCTGTCTCTCAAACTCGTGCTCTCTCTAACCCTCTATATCTCAAACTCATATCTCTTTTACTCTACATGCACTTATATTTATCACTTTCCTACACTACCAACTCACCTTCAAGCATCCTCAGATCTGGTGCCAAGTGTTGAATGTGGTCCTTCATGCGAGAATGCTTCTCTAGGCCCGAGCTTTCCACTTTATCTCATGATGTTCTTGTAGAAGATTCCATCCAAGGCATGCCCCTATCTAGGCCAACCTGTCACCAGGATGGCACCTTATCCACGCACAACTAGTCATGCTTTTCATGTGTTCTCTTCTGGGCACTCAAATTGACTAAGTCCCAAACTTCCTTTCACATGTCACTCATGCTATGTGCTTCCTTAAACCTTTCTCTTGTGTGCTTTTACCTTGCGCACCTTTCCATAATTGGGACCTTGTATGCCTATGCATGCCTTCACACTTGGGCAATATTCTAGGAGTCCAACAGGTGTGGGTCTCTTCTTGCCAGTTGGGTCCTCAGGTATAGACACCTTGTTCTCCAAATATGTGCCCTTCTAAGATTTGGGTCTTATGCAGAGGTATACACATGCTGTGGATTCTCCTGCAATGGGAAAATTCATGGGCCTTGTCATCTAAACTTCATGCAACACGTAACTCTCCATGTACACGTGCTTGCTCGGGTAGAACAACCATTTATGAATTTCCTTGTGGTCTGGTCTAGATTATCAAGGTCCAGTTTCAACTTCTTAGATTATTTGAACCTGTTTACTCCCACTTAAAAGTATTGAGCTGTGAAGGTGAAGGGGAGCTTGCACCATGGACTCCAAGTCTCATCCATTAACTTGAATCTACCTAGGTAGAAATGATGGTACATAACAAATTCAACTTCTCCTTTGGCGGCCACTAGCAGTTGTTCGAGAATCCTCCATTCCACCCCGAACACATTCCTCAAGCGCGTATACCATTTCTCCAGGCGCGCCTTGTGCACAATTATCATAGTGTCACAGGTATATTTTTGAAATCTCTTTACGGGCAAAGGGTCCTCAATAGGGTACTCCCACACAATTTTTTCCAATGCATCAAGTACTCCAATCTCTGAAAACACAACGGTTAGCAAGACATTACCAAAAAGGATTCTGTCACCTATCTTCGTGCAGTTGACAATCTCATCCACAATGAATGTAAACAAGTTGTAGATGACGCCCTTTAAAATTTTTCCTACAAACATGCAACAATGGCTTATTGACCTAGTTCCATCTCTCATAGCCATTTAACTTTGTCACCAAATGTGAGGCCATCTTCATTACCAGGTCCTCGATGTCTGTGATATCGGTAGTACCTTGACCCCTTTTGTATGCGTAGGTGGTGATAGTATCCTTAATTACCTCTTTGTCACTTAAGTCATCTTCCAAACTGTCTCCTTCATAGATAAGGCTTGTGAAATGTGAGATGAGTTGAGGGGTAATGCGCATCTTACACCCTGCAAATTGGAAGTAGTCTTCATGCACACATGACATTAGCCATTGATATAGGTGCTCATGCTTCCTGAAGTAGGGAAACTCAAAGAGTTGTAATAACCCTACCTTCTCCAACTTGACCTTAACATCATCGTTATAGATGGGAAAACCCTCTGGTGTCCTTTTATTTGTTGGGGCGTACTACTCTTGTGCCATCTCCTTCTCGATTGTGCTCATACGATGATTATAGTCATTTACAAACATGTTTCTTAGATGGGACTACCACTCCTTCCCCAACAACACTCCATCTGGGTACTACATTTCTGCATACCACTCTTCGTTTATATGTGCATCAGTTTCTTGTTCCTTTTCCCTTGCCCTTGCCCTTTCCCTTCTTAGGTGTGCTAACTGGTTTCTTGGGTGCCATTGTTTAGGTCCTCTTACCACTTTAATCACTTCTTGTAACTTTGTTCTTCCACTCTTTCCCACCTTAAGATCTCAAATTTGTGAATAAAACTCCTTAAACCCATGCCCTATTTCTTCAAACCCTAGTTAGAATAATCCCTTCACAAGACGACACCTTCTCACCAGATTCTCTTATGCCTGTGAAATCCCTTCCTTCTGGTTCACTGATCCAAACTAGTTACTCATGCTCAATCTCTTCAAATCTTTTCTTCACACGGATTAGTTTTTGGAAGCCCTAGTTTGCAAAGATGCAAAAAACACTTCTTTCTCCTTATACACAAAGTGAATAATGAAATGCCTCGACCCTTTATTTATAGTTTTTCCTCTTTTAAGAATTAAATGCTACTTCACATACCACCGTACTTTTCACGTTTGATGCAGATTTTTAAAACAAATTCTGAATTTAATGCTTTAACTCATGCACCCAACCTTGACGCGGAAAATCCTCCAACCTTCTAGCACACAACCAATCCATCTAGACAAGAGATTCTTGTGCGTGTGTCACCGGTGCCGAAGGAACTTCTTCTGTCCTACCAATTTTTTCTCTTACCTACCTCATGTTGCTTATGCGCTTTTTCCTCTTTTGTACATGGGATTTGAAAGTAGCCTTATCTTGACACCAACCATCCTTTTCCATCTTTTCTTTCCATGCACCTCCTTCAACAGGGCCATTTAACTAGGACTTTACAACACAAACTTCCTTGGCACTTTACCCATTGCTCTCCTTCACATCACTCCACCCCACACTAAAATGAAGCGCGGTCCTCTGTGCACTCAAAAAAATCCTCAAAAAGTAATAAGGTTACCAGTGCCCAAGGTGTAAAACAGAAAAACCACAACACAAAAGGGAAACACAAGAAAAGAAATGCATAAAGGAAATTTTAAATTAACTGGAAAAACTATCTTATTTATAAACACCAAGAAGACTTATTTATAGTAGGGCTTCAGCCTACTCCCATTGAAGTTTCCAGGCAATTTTTTTTCCATCCAGCACTTGTAATTGGCATGCGCTTGAATCAAGGATGTACGATATTTTATAGGGATATAACCAATGGACTTTCAACTTCCCAGATGGTGCAAAAACTTAGAATCATACAGTAAGACCATCTTCCCAACCTTAAACTTCTTGTTTCTGATGTGGCAATGATGCCATGCTTTTTGCTTTTCTTTTTTTGTTTTTTGGCTCTATCTAGTGAGTGATCATATTTCATCTAGCTTCATCAGTTCATCAATTATCTCTTCCATCACTTTCTCATCAGCTAGCCCCCTGTGTGATGCTATTCATCCTAGAGAAGGCAACATGAATTCAACCAAAAAAATAGCTTCAATGCCAAAAACCAATTTAAACGGTGTGGCTTTGTTTAGCCTTTTATAAGTTGTCCTGTAAGCCCATAATACAACTGATACCTTGTCATCCCAATCTTGTCTTCCGACATCACAAATTTTTGTCAGGGTATGACTCAGTATTTTGTTAAATGATTCCGTAGTTCCATTTTCTTGTGGGTGATAGTGTGTAGTCTTGTGATGGGCCACCATGAACTCTGTTAACAGGATCCTCATGGTCTCATTAAAGAAATGTGTACCCCTATTGCTGGTTAAGATTAAAGGACATCTGTACCTCGTGATAATGTTCTCTCACAAAAATCTTGCCACTATGGCTACTGTGTAGTCTTTAGTTGGGGCTGCCTCTGCCCACCTTGTCAAATAGTCCTTGCAAGTGATTACATAGTGTGATCCAGTCCTACCCGCTACTGGTGTAATAAGGCCTAAAAAGTCTATTTCCCATTTCTCAAAAGGTTCAATGCTTAGGATAGGGAGCAAAGACATTTCATCTCTCTTTCCTGGCTTACCAATGCACTGACAATGGTCACACACTTTACAATAGTCCTTGTACAACCTTATAAAAAGTTTCCCACCAAATCCTGCCATTAAAATTTTACACGTGGTGGCGTCACCTACATAAAGTCCACCCGCACTTCCTCCATGTGCTTCCTTTATGATGGCAAGGCACTCATGCTCTAGTACACACATGTGTAAAACTTCATCATGCCCTAACTTGTATAAGTCCCCACTGATCAACATGTAGGGAGGGCGGTGCGTTTGGCTAGTTGCTTCTTCTCTAATGCCTTCATCCCTTCCGGTGCCACACCTTCCTTTAGGAATAATGCAATCTCCTCCAAATCTAAGGGCGTGCACCGTAACCTAAAAAATTACACATCTGGCATAGTCTCTTTAATACTTTGCACATCCTCCCCTGAATCAATTCTTGACAGATGATCAGGTCCATAATTACTCTTTCCAGGCTTCACAACTACCGTAAACTCAAACTCTTGAAATAATATCACCCACTGACATATGCACCCTTGTAGAATGGGCTTGTTCACCAAGTACTTTAACGCCATGTGGTCGGAGTAAAATAACAAAGGGAGTTGCCAGTAGATATTGTCTGAACTTGTAAAGCACGTAGATCATTGACAATGCTTTGCACTCAGTTGTGGTGTAATTTTGCTCTGCTGGTGTCAACTTCTGCTTGCAAAACACAAGAGGATGGTCAACAATTCCTTCACCCAGCTGTGCAAATACTACTCCAATGGTGGTTCCTGAGGCATCTACATGAACATGAAAGGGCTTGTCCTAAGAGGGAAAACGTAATATAGGTGCGGTGACAAGCCTATCCTTCAATGTGTCAAATGCCTTCTACTGCACCTCTCCCCAATGGAAGGTACTTTTATGTCTAAGTAGTTCTTCTAAAGGCGTGACGTTCTTGGCATACCCCTTGATGAACTTCCTGTAATAACCCATATTCCCAAGAAATCCACACAGTGTGCTCTGGTTAGTAGGCTCCCCCAATCCGACAATAGCTGTAACTTTGGTAGGATCTACTAGCAAGCCCTCCTTACATATGATATTCCCCATTAATGTCTCAAAGGGTGTAGAAAATACACACTTCTTAATGTTGAGGGATATCCTTAGCTACCGACACCTCATAAACATCAGTCTTAAATTATCACAATGGTCTTTTACTAGCCCATACACCATCTAAGCATCCAAATAGAAATGAAGAAATTTTTGGATGAAGTCCTGGAACGCTTGCACCACTATGCACGAGAAAACAGTAGGCACATTCTTCAACCCAAAGGGCATGACCGTGTATGTAAAACATTCCCCATTTAGTGGTGAAATTTTTCTTCTCTGGTCTTCTTTTGCAATCCGGACTTAGTGGTACCCCAAAAATCCATTTGTAAAGGACTAGATTTTGCGCCCAACGACTCCCTCCAAAATTTCTTCAGTGAAGGGGGTTAGAAAAGGATCGATGACACACAATGTGTTCAACTCCTTATAATCCACACAGATCCTAATCCTTCCATCCTTCTTGATGCTTATTACCATTGGACTTATCCATTCTGATTCTTCCACAACTTAATGACCCTAGAAGCTATCATTTTGTCTATCTCTTCCTTTACCTTTACTTGCAAATTAGGATTCATCCGGTAGAACCTCTTCCTGACTGGGTGTGCACCACCTTCCTTCAAATTTATCCTCATCTCCCCCAAGGAATGGTGGGCACCTTTGAGCTCATGGTACCCACGTGGGAATAAATCCTCAAATTCACCTAAAAGATCAATGATCTTAGAGACTTCCTTCTCTAACTAGTAATCTCCAATGATAGCTTCCTTAGGTTCTTCTCCTGCACTGATGTTAACCTTCTTTGTCTTTTAGGGCTCATGGTAGGCATGTGCGTGAGCATCAGCATTATCCACTACCTCATGTGTCCCAATAGAATGGTTAACATCCAAGCTCTCTACTTCCTCCCCATCAATAACATATACTAACTTCCCTTTCTCCTTTCCAAACACGCGTGCCCAAGTTGTATCTCTTTTATTTCTTCTACCTCTTCTTTAAAACGTGCCTCCAAACCTGGTCCACCTAGTAATTCCAACAACCTATCATCTACCATGGCACTATCCCCCATGGTAAGACACTTGACAACCTGTAATGCCTTATCAACTGATGGCTTGGTACTTCGATACTCAAATGTTTGAACTGAGGTAAGCTGATAGCTCTTTCTAATTCCCTGTCTGGCGGCATGTCTCTGAAATGTATGTACCATGCTTACGCGTAACCTTGCAGTGTAGAATACAGCTTATGTACCTATAGGGATGGTGGCAAAGCTTCCGCACCTTCTTTCCAGACCTTCTCACAAGATTGGATGTGGAAAGAGGTGGGTTCCTTACCATGGTAGTCCTTGATGGATGTGGACATGTTTCTTCTAGAAAACCTAACAGAGAGAGCAATTCTCACCTCACGTCATTCCAAAAGGCTCTCCTAATGTGTAGCCCACCACCGTGCCACTATGCCAAGTAGGACATAACTCAACATCCCCCTTTGTTCCTTCTCCTCCTTCCACCAAGCTTACATCCCCTACAAAAATATCTCAGGGAAGGCCCCTCCTAAATACTTAGGTAGCTCTTTCCTCCTAGGTGCTAGACTGTAGTGTGCCTTTGTTACTTTTGTTACCAATCCTCTCAACTACCATTCAATTAATTCATAAATCCCATGCGCCCAATTATCACATGCTATGCTAGTGGTGTCACTTACTTACTGAGAATCCTCAAATTGGATAACTCCGTCAGTAGGATGGATTATCTATGGATCCCTGATTGAGCACACATATATCCTATCTAGGACCTCTTCTCCCAAAGGTTTATTATAGGGTGTTGAATTCCCATCAGCTAGGGGTATAATGACCCGTTCCTCCTTATTTTCAAAGATGATATAACCCTTGTTGAACCAAAGGTCTGCATTGTTCTTGTAACACCATGGGCACCCAAGTAGTGCTAGGAAATTTTCTGCCTCAGCGAGCACCAAGAATTCGAAGTCCCTAGTAAACTTAGCTCCCTTGGATAGTGATAGCTGCATCCTTTAAGACACCTAATGGGCATTGCCTTTGTTTTTTTCCATATACAACACATTTGAAGATAGTTGTAATGCAGGCCTTCCCATCTGATGCCAAACATCCGGTGTGAGAACATTGACCTCCACATTTGTGTCATTGAGGATATTACTAAGGAGCCATCCATTTACGACAGCATCTAATGTGATCTCTTTGTCATAGTCAAGGTTGTGAGGGGGAAGGTTTGCATGTAGAATTTCCTCTTGTGCTTTTCTCTGGTGTGTGGTACCTTCTCCCTTAACCATGCTCCTAGCAAGGGAATAACATTCTCTTGCCTTAACATTTTAAATACTTCCTTGACCTCATCTAGGTCATCCTTTGGCTAATCTCGACCTTCCTTCCTTACTTCTCCCTCTTGGATTACTCCTTTAGACATTGGATTTATCCTTGTAAACTATGAATGATGTCCATGGTATCTTGATATACCTCCTTTTGATGAGCAAGATCTAGGTACTTTCCATGCACCACTCCCTCTCTTGAAACCAGGGTCCTCTACCTTGGTATTTCCTTTGCACGCATGGCCTCTACTCTTATTGTTACTAAAATAGGTTCCAAGCCTACATCACGTGTCACTCGTGACATCCATTGTGTGTTTTCCTTCTTAATGCTGACCATTACAATGCCTTTTTCTTTCTGATGTTGCTAATTCATGTGCTCAAAAAACTCTGGGCATTCCTCATACCTATGATTCTTCCTGCACCATGAGCACTGCAATTTGTCTAGGTACTCTTATATGTAATGTTCTGTAGACCCACAATTAAAACAGGTTCCATGTGGGAACTCACTTGTTCCTCCTCCACAGTTACCATAACCATAGAATCCTCCACAAAATCCCCTTCCATGCATGCCTCCATCTACGCACTCCTCATAACAGTGGCCATCACCCTTAGAACTACTGGCAATGCTGGTTTGGCGCACCCCATGATCAATGGCCTCATGAATCTGATAAATGAGCCTACAGTCCTTAGTATCACGGGTTGTATAAGTGAAAATATTATAGTATCAAGACACATTCTTCTGAATTATGTGCTGTAACAAGGCACATCTACTTGCATCATAGTCCCCATGACAAATTTCACAGTCTACTGTCAAGGTGCGTATTGTCCTCTAGGGACAACTACCCTTGACATGCCCCTCTACTTCATAATCTGTACATGATAAACCACTGGGAGTCTCATGGGCTGAGTTGGAAGACAACTTCTCCAGCTGCTTAGCCATAACAACAATTTGAGCCTCCAGCAATGGGCTAACATCAGTATCAACACTACTAATAGCCTCGAGCATGCAGAGTATGCTTCCAATGCGCATTGCGCAGAGTCTATGAAAGTCTTATGTGATAATTCCCTTCTAAAAGGCATTGTTATTAATCACTCCAAAAAACCATTGAGCATGCTGATGAAGGGTGAATGTCATAGGATATATTCGAGAGGAGAGTTTTAAAGAACCATGCATCATACTCTTGCACACTCTCTGTTATTCCTTATTGGATCTCCTTTAGAGAATGCTTATGCTCTTCTACTCAAACTCAGGGATATGGGACTCTGCTAGGAAGGCATTCTTCAATGCAGTGTAATCTACCACCATTATGATGTGGGTCATACTTCCTGGATACTAGCTATGCACGTACACCCTGTACAACATCATTGCAAACTAACTTTAGCCTTCAGCTCTGGGGTAGAGATCCCCTTTCACGTGCCATAGTAGCTCACACTTGTGTACATGCTCTACAATATCCTCAATGCCTCTGGTAATCTGGGTAATGTGCAAAGACATCTCAAGAGAATACTTGTGGAGGTGGCTGAGGGTATTTTTCATCCTGATCCAGAACCTTGATTCCCTCCTGGTGTTTCCTCCACCACTAGATCCACTAGATCTACCAGGTCCTATGCCTCCTAATTCCACCAGATCCACTAGATCCACCAGTTCCTCCTGATCCAGCTAGGACCACCAGGTCCCAAATTGGTCACGCCCAACATGTCCCTAACATCCCAATGAACTACATGTGCACCGAATGGTTTGTGATGTTGCACCGCACTACCAGATATGTGTACCCACAGCACCACTCCCAGATGCGATACCCAAAATTTGTGTACTTGCTCACTTATGCCCTAAAGATTCCTCTTAACACTAGGAATGGTTTGTGCAACCATAGATGTCCCAAAAGAGAAATTATACCTCCTAGGCATAGCAGATCTGTTAGTTCCACTAATACCAACTGGGTTAGCATGATACTTCTCCCTTGATCTGGAAAACCAAGTGCCAAGGGTTTGGTCATCTGGGTGAGTTCAGATATGTGCACCGAATGACTCTCCTATCTCCATGTGAAAAACTCTCATTAGAAGCCGAAGGGGCTCTCTCTCCCGTGCTTGTCCAAGATGGGGTAGCACATACTACTCAGGTTCCACATCCTCTATGCATGAATCTCAACTCATTCCCATAACATTTTCCTCCATAAATCCATGACACATTGCAACCTTGTGTTATTTAGATAATTTCCCTTTCATGCAAGCTTCATCTATATTTGATTTGTCTCTCTTCCCTTTCCTTTTCACATCGCAATGTTTTCCATCTTCCTCTAACCTAGCTTCCTCACCCAATCCTCAGAGATAGCCTAGCTGGCCATAATGGAAATGCCGCTAAACTTAGGGTAATGATCAAGATCTTCATAGCCAAAGTGATAGCATGTAAAAATGATCCTCTGGGATCCTTCAGGAACTCGAAGTCAATGACCTCTAGGATAATATTATGTAGATATGATTATATTCTAGAGTATAATTGGTTAGTATTCTCTTCCACCAATGATCAACATCACACGAGTCCACAGTCATATCTACATCTTGCAGCCTCTGATAATCATATTGGGTCCATACGCTCATGGTCTATAGTACAAGATCTATTTGGATGCATATGCTGAAAGCCATAAATATAGGTCTACTAAAAAACAATAGAAGAAAGTCTCATACAACTCATGGTACAATTTACTCTTCTACCCATCTACGTGTACATCGGACTTCAGGTCTAGTGTTGAATATTTGAGCAAACATTCATCTTCCGTGCTCTTGAACCATGATTCAAAACTTTCCAAAGATAAACCTTATGTTAGTACTCATTATGCAGATCATGATGTATGCCATTTCCCCTTACAACTTCAAAAAGAGGTCTCGACAATGGAACCAAGATGTAGTCATTTTTACCCCCATGCACACCAACCTATCACCCAATGGGTGTTGGGAACTCACCCGAGGCACATGTGGGTGCCGAGTCTCTCTTTTATGTGAGTTTAGTGGGAAACATCATCTATGATCCATGTTTAAGATATTTGAAAGGATGTAAAACATACAAGCACCATAGAGCTCAGAATGGCATCTAGATCCTTGTAAAAGAGCTTAACATATTTTATAACTTATACCAGAACAGAAAGAAGTTTTACAAGAATCCATACTTAATCATAAACATAAATTAAAAATAACTATGAGAAAGATGTATGCATCATAATCATCAATGGTCATATTCATGTAAGCTGAAAACCTCATTACATCCATGGAGCCATTATAGAATGTCATAGAGAAGCAGACTACAGTCATGTATTATAACTGGACTCATATGACTAGGGTCTCAAAATAAATTTATAATCCCCATACCCTTGATACATCCTTTCCTAAGCACAATTACAAAAACTAACAAAGTTCTTTTAGTATCTCTGTAGAGCTTTGCCGTCTATCTATTTCTCTATATCTTTACTTCTGCAGGTGCTTGTATATATAGCCTTTTTGAACTGCCAACTCATCCTTCAGTGGCCTCAAATCTGATGCTAAGTGTTTGAATGTGGTCCTCCATGTAAGCATGCTCCTCCGGGCCTGAGATTTCCACTTTTTACGATCATGTGCTTCTAGAAGCTTCGACCGCAGGCATGCTCCTTCCTGGGCCAACATATCGCCAGGTTGGCACCTTATCCACTCCACATGCATAGTCGGGTCATGCTTTTCACGTGTTCTACCCAAAATGCCCAATATGGCCAAATCCTGAAACCTTGGTTCTATCCACGCGTATGCCACATGTTTTCTTAAACCCTTCCTTAAACCCTTCCCTACGCGCTTTATCCTTGCGCACCTTTCTTCAACTATGCCTTGCGTGCCTATGTGCCTTTTTGTACTTAGCCAATATTTTAGGGGCCCAACAAGTATGAAGCACTACTCTTAGGCATGAATGTAGTAGAGGACATGGGATTCAAGAAACTGAGATGTTGAGGTGATGTAGAGGTTGTAGTAAAATAGGTCCACTAACAATATTAGGTGAAGAATCCAAGACTTCGTCATTACAGAAACAGAGTGTGGGACTATATTGAATCTTTTGATGCATTTTCCATTGAAGCTATTCCAAGGGAACAGAATGAAAAGGCTGATTCTCTTACAGTGTTAGCTTCTCTAGTGATGCCTCATCCTTCTTTTGGTAAGGAAAAAGTGACCATTGAAATGGTATTCGTGCCTACTGTACCAGAAAATGCAAATCATTGGCAAGTCTTTGATGATGATAACCAAATTATAGCCTTTTTGGAGCAAAGGGATAATTTATATAATCTCTTTTTTGAAGCAGGTGAAAAGCCACACGAAGAAGTAGTCCTTAAATAAGAGAAAGAAGGAATTGAAGGGATTGATGATGAGGGAGTGATCAATTTGAAAGGAACAAAAATTCCCAAAGGCCTAGTATCTTTAGAAGACCTCTTTTAAAAACATGAAAAATTCATTCAAGAGAAAGAAAATCAATCTTCTCGGTGCCCATCTAGTTTTGATAAAGAAAACATTGATACCCCAGAGGAGCCAATGATGGTTAATATTGGAAAATGTTTCTCTCCTAAAGAAAAGAGAAGGTTTGTTACATTACTCAAGAAGTACTTAGATGTCTTGGCCTACTCTTATGATGAACTCAAATCCTTCCAGCCAAAAGAAATGCATCATTCAATTCCTTTGAAGCAGGGTGTTAAGCCCTTCAGGTAGAAACAAATGTTGTACAACCCAAAGATTTTTGATACCATCAAGGAGGAGGTAATGAATATGCTAAATGAAATGATCATCTTTCCCATCCACCCACAATGTGGGTGGGTTCGAGGAAGTAGCTCTAGGGGATATAATGGGTAAGGTATAGGAATGTTTAGGCATGTTCAGTAGTACCAAATGGTGGGTTTGGTTGAGATAAACATCACGGTCTCGGTCTAGGAAATTTGGTCGACTGATCAAGTCAAGTATCCTAGTCATGCTAAAACACGAACAGGTGAGCTCGATTGAACAAAAAAGCTACATGATGGGTGGATAAAATCATAATTTGCAGGTCTTGGTCGAGGTACTTAATGGGTGCGGCCTTGGGTCGGGCTGAGTGATTAGTTGTGGCCATGGGTCGGGCCGGATTGGTTGGTTACGGCCTTGGGTCGGGCCTGATTGGTTGGTTGCGGCCTTGGGTCAGGCCGGATTGGTTGGTTGTGGCCTTAGGTCAAGCCAGATTGGTTGGTTGCAGCCTTGAGTCGGGCCTGATTGGTTGGGTGGTTTGATGGCCATGTAGCTGTATAGGCTCAAGTTTAGCATAAAGACTAGTAAGGTGGGTCAAATTAACCTGTTGAGTCATAGAGTGTAATTATTCATGTAGGATGGTAGTGTAGTTGAAGGAAATGAGTAGTTAGAATCCGAATGAGCACTTAGTCTAGACTGAGTGATGTGCCAACATGCCTAGGGTCTTATTGGGCTTGTATTACTGAATTCTAGGCTGCATCATTGGTTCCATTGCAAGTACCTATTTTTTAGTTTTTTTCAGGATGGTTCGCAATGAAGAAATACCGATTGACCTTAGCAAGTGTTGAAGAGTGGATACACAATTTGGAAGAAGAATACGCATGATGGTTCAACATTGGATTTGAGTTTAACACATGTGTGTGGGTGGAATAGAAGATGTATGACAATTTATATGAGATATTTTTCACTATCTTTCCAGTATAATTATATGAGTGGTTTATTGCTTATGAATCTAAGCAGAATTGAAGGTATCACGCACTTGTTTGGATGGAGGAATAATTCCATGACCTTTATGATGCTGATTTGATTTGGACTCGAGCTATGGATACGTGGTTCTGAGGTGTTTTGAAAAATTATATCTTGGAGTACTCAATTTCTACTTATTCATGTCCAGAGGTAGCTAAATTCCAAGTTTTACAATATCTGAGGGGAGCTTACCTACAAGGCATTCCACTGGCGATCAAGATCCTGATGGTAACTTTGAATATGGAGAGTAAACTGATGGCTAACTAAACATCACCACATGTAGGGGTAGGAGAAGGTTTGATGAAGGATGGAAAACCTAGTGGTAGAAAAGAAGAGAGAGGAAAGGTAGCTTATGTATAATGAGACACACAAGAGGGAGATCAAGAAGCAATGGGATGTTACAGAGAAAATGGTGTTGTAGAGAAAGATAGTTGGGGAAGGAGTTAAAATTCACGTAGAAGACAAGGAACCCAAGCCTCAGGAACTCCACCATTTGGGAAATTATGATAGGGAAAACTCCTTGGCTTCACGTAGAAGCACGCCAGCAGAGACGATCTGGGCCACGAGCGCGTATCTGAATCCACCTAGAAACCTTGCCCTTGCACTTGGTTTTCCAGCATTTAGTACAACCAGTAGTCAACATTCTAATTCCGGTGGTGGAATAGTAGGAGTGAGTATTATAAGAGGCATAATAATGGCAGTGAAATCAACTTCTTTGTTATATGGGAGTAATTTTTTGGGTGCATCATCAACACAAAATACAAGTGCACTAATTTTTGGACTAACTTCTGGGAGTAGTAACACTTCGCAGACTATTGGGGTACAGTGTAGTTATACTATTGGGACACAAGGAAATACATCTTCTAGTCTAACCCCAGCTACAGGTTCAGAATCAAGAAGCATAGGTAGTTCTGGTTCAGGTAGATTAGGAGGTTTTGGAGGCAGGGGAAACACATGAGGTTCTGGATCAGGTGGGAAAGGTCCGTACCAACCGAATAATATTTACATGGAAATATCTCTTCATCTTCCAGAGTATATGGGCATAGAAGATGTTGCTGAACATGTGCATATCTGTGAAATATTGTGGCACACAAAAGCAATCACGGTGTTTGAGTGTAGGGCAAGATAATTTACTACTACGTTACAAGGGCACACACACAACTAGTATAGAAAGTTTAACCCCGACCAGACTTGCGTAGATTATTCAAATTTAAAGGATGAATTCAAGGATACTAAGTAAGGCACTACTGAAAGTGTTAGAGAGTATGATGCAAGGTTTAAAACACTATTATCAAAGATTTCTTATGACATAAACGCAAGCCAACATGCATAATGGTTCATTGGGGGTTTGATTACCCCTTTTAGGAGGGCATTATCACATAAGACATACACTAATCCATGTGAATCACTTGAAACAACGTTGCATGCTGAGGCAGTTGGAAACATAGATACTGGGGTGAGCCCATTTTTAGAAGCACAAATAACAGCCATGGAAAAATAGTTGGAGAAACTATTAGAAAATTTAGCACATGAGACATGCATAGGGATTTGGTGTACATATTGGGAAGTAGAAGGTCACACAAAGGATAGTTTTCCTCACAGAATAGTATGCTCGTTGCTGATGGATTGTGAAATATGCTATTTAAACCATGATGCTAGACATTTTCCATTATTACAACGTGTGATAAGGAAGAACATTTCAAGCTACTGTAAAATATGTAGGTCCATGACTCATGACACAGAAGACTACCAACTGATTGGAAATATACATGATGCTATAGATATTGGTGTACAATAGACAAGAGTTTTAGATATCTCTAAGGGTAAGAACGAGAATCAAGAACATGATCACAATCAGGCGTGCAATGATTGGAGTGAAGGGAGTTTTGAAGGTGGTCATGGTAGATGTCAAGGATACCACAATGGATTTGAAGGACGAGGCCATGGTAGTGGAAGAAGTGATTTTCCTCACGAAACATGTTATACATGTGGATCTCCTGACCACTATAAGTGTGAATGTCCCTAGAGTATTACATGTTCTTTCAGTGGAAAGAACCATAGCTATGAGGAGTTCTCGGACTTGTATGAGCATATGAGTAAGAAACATAAGCAAGAAAACAAAGGTGAAAGGATGGTTAGGATATAACACACTGTTGAAAATCAATGCATGCCTAAGTTGGAGGTAGAATCAAAGGCACTACAAGTGAGGATCATGACCTATGTTGAGGCGGCATGCACCAGGGAAGCATTACATCAGAAACCTACCATCACTAAAGAGGAAGGTCTTCGTGTGCGATACCCAGATCCTACCTATCAAAAGGAGGTTTATCAGGAAACCATGGAAGTTTTAAGGAATCTTCAGGGTGAGATACAATACTTAAAACAGAAATCATGGAAGATGGAGCAAAATAAAGCATCAGAGATGATTCAAATTGATATAGATGACTTGAGGGAAGTGTGTAAAATGTTGCGCTAGGAAAATATTATTCCATTGTTAGGGATTTGGTTAAAAGGAAACACTCCATGCATAAGTAGTGAGACTGGATGACAGATCTTGCATGTGAATCTTCCCCCTCATAGCTTAGATTATGATAAGGAAATCACTCTAAATGCTATTGTGGATGGGTGGTTATTGTGTAATATACTAATTTATATAGGCACAAAAGTTAATGTTATTACCTTGGATGCATGGGTACAAAGGGGAAGACCCCCATTGCAACCATCCTCTAATGTATTATTCATGGCTAATCAGACTAAGGCCACTCCCACCAGAGTTTTGAAAGATGCATCCATTACCATACAAGGAGCCAAGTTTAGTGGAGACTTTGAAGTTTTAGTGCTAGCAGATTTAGATAGCTTCCTAGCTCTATTGGGGCATCCTTGGTGCTATTTAAATAATGCTGATATTTAGTATAATAAGGGCTATATCAGTTTTGAAAACAAAGAGGAAAGAATTATTATCCCTTTAACAGATGGAAAATCTGTGCCCTATGTTGAGCCCTTAAGTGAAGAAGATCTAAATAGGATTTATGTACGTGCCATTTAAGATCCAAAGATAATTGAGCCGACCAAAGAAGGACTAATTCAGTGGGAGGATGCAAAGTATATTAGCAATACTACAAGTTTTTCTTGTGATAATTGGGATCACAAAACTTATGAGTTGGTAGGGCATGAAGTAAAGAGCATATTTCCTTTGGGCATGAAACCACATTATATCAGGAGGATAGGTAATAACTCAGTACCTTGTTACACAAGAGAAGGACCTCCCATGGTATTCCTACATGCCATGGAAGAACAGTGGATAGAACCACTGGAAACAAGGAATATGCTAGCATATACATTACGTGGGACAACAAAATGTTTGTGGGTTGTCCCATAGGGATAATCTTATTAGATGGAATGAAATTAGGATTGCTCTTACTACTAGGTTCTTCAGGAGCAATGCACCTACTCAAATAAATACTTATCATGTTAATCAACCCATTCAGTACCACATTCAAAAGTGTGAGAGACTCTTGTTAGAAGGTTTGGAAGCTTTACCACCTTCACTATGGGTACACAGGTTTTATTCCACTTTACAAGGCTGCATGTGTGCTTGGTATGTATATGCAGAACTCCATAGAGAAAGTATAAACTGGTAGAATTAAATTGCAGGAATGGTCCAAACATTTGAATTCTTCTCTACAAAGCCTCCAGTGGAAGAAGCATTAAAAGTTATCAAGCACTTAACTATGGGGGATAGTGCCAAGGATGAAGAACTCATTCAGGAGTTATTAGATAAAGAAGAATCAGGAGCGCGTCTTGATGAAGAACTTGAGGCCGATGCAACATTACTTCAATGCACTTGCCTTGAGAAACATAAAGGAAAAATGGTATACTTAGTGGATGATGAAGAAGTAGATAATCTGGATGTAAACCATTCAACAAGGAGGCGTGAGGTATTGGATAGTGCAGATAAGAACACACACACCTATCATGAACCTATGAAGAAAAAATAGGTGAATATTAGAACAGATATTGAGCCTAAGGAAGCCATAATTGGAGACTATTGGTCAGACTTTGAAGTGGAAAAAATCATAGAGTTACTAAGGGATTACCATGACTTATTTCCTAGGGGGGTACCATGAACTTAAAGGCATGCATGAATTGTTATGGGAGATGAAGATAAATCTTAAAGAGGGGTGCACGCCCATTTAGAAAGAGACCTTATAGAATGAACCCAAACTTGCATGAAAAGGCCAAAGAAGAGATTGATAAAATGTTGAAGTCTGGGATTATCAAGCCCCTTGATGAGTCAGAAAGGGTTTCAAGAAGTATAGGCAGATCAAGATATGTGTGGAATACAAGGAGCTGAATGCTGCATGTGTAATTGATCCATTTCCTATGCCATTCATTGAGCAAATACTAGAAAGCATTGCAGGGTGCAAAATCTATTTGTTTACATATGGGTTATCTGGGTATCATCAAGTTAGGATTGCCCAAGAGGATCAGGAAAAGGCTATGTTTACTACTAAATGGGGTAGCTTCACCTATACTGTAATGCCTTTTGGCCTGAAAAATGTGCCTGCTATATTTTCACGCATAGTTGTTAAAGCATTCAAGGAATATATTCACAACTTCTTACAGGTCTATTTAGATGATTGGATGATGTATGTATTAGTAAAGGATTACTATGACAATCTGTGCTTGATGTTTGAATGGTGTAGATAGTTGAGTATCTCTTTGAACATCAAGAAGTGCATATTTTCTACACCATTTGGGATACTTTTAGGACACATAATCTGTAAAGAAGGTTTTTGGTTAATCCAACAAAAGTTGCAGTCATTATAGGCCTAAGGGAGCCTACCAGTCAGAGTTAAGTGAATATATTTTTGGGTTGTATAGGTTATTATAGAAAGTTTATCAAAGGATATGTAAAAGTTTTTACACCATTGGAAGAGTTACTGAAAGGGAAGGGTATGTTCTACTGGGGAAAAAAACAACACACATTCTATAAATTGAAGGAGAAACTTACTACTGTGTCTATTCTACATTTTCCTTCATGGGACTAACCATTTCATGTATATGTTGACACCTCTGGCATGGCCATTGGTGCAGTGTTAGCTTAACCTGGAGTAGGTATTATAGATCATCCTAACTGTTTTGCTAGTAGAAAGATGACTCCTATAGAACAAAATTACATGACTTCAAAGTGCGAAAATTTGTCAATGATATATGTGCTACATAAATTCCTCTAGTACCTACTAGCCACACCATTCATCTTTTATACAGATCACATGTTATTGAAGTATTTGGTAAATAAACCTATTTTTTTTACAAGGGCACATATGTCGATGGGTGCTCTTATTTCAAGAATTTGATTTCATAGTTGTGGTAAAACAAGGAAAAAGTAATTTTGGACTAGACCATCTATCACAAATAAAGTCAGGAGAAGAAGCAAAGGTAATTGAGGATACCATGCCAGATGCACAATTATATAGGTTACAACTAGCACCATCAGAATTAGAGGACATTGTTGTCTTTCTATGAACATGGATGACACCATAAGGAATAAAATCCTTGGAGAAGAAACAATTTTCTATACGTGCCACACCTTATATGTTAATCAATGGTGAATTTTAAAAATTGGGCCAAGATGAGGTATTGCACCATTGTGTATTGGAACATGAGCACAAAAATATTATGGAAGAGGCTCATGGTGGTATTGCAGGTGGCCACTATGTCAATGATGCCACTTTGCTTAAGATTCTACTCGCTAGATTATGGTGGGAGACCCTATATAAATATTGTAAGGAATTTTGTAAGGCATGTGATCATTGTCAACATCTTGGAAAACCAGGTCAATGAGATGAAATGCCTCTGAGACCTATTACTAGTGCAGACCTGTTTGAGAAATGGGCTATAGATTTTGTGGGTCTTGTTTCACTAGCTGCGTGTAGAAATGGATCACGTTACATCATAACTTATATAGACTATATGAAAAGGTGGGAAGAAGCAACACCTACAAAGGACTGTACAGTGGCTAGAACAGCCTGGTTTCTATCGAAAAATATTATTACTAGGTATGAATTTCCTTTAAGTTTGACCAGTGATAGGGGCACACATTTTCTTAATAAGACAATCATAATTTTAGTGGATGAATCCATGATTGCACACCATAAGAATACACCCTATCATCCTCAGGAAAATGGAACTACTAAGGCTTTCAACAAAATTTTGAGCTAGACATTGACAAAAATCTGTGATGTTCGAAGAAAGGACTGGGATGATAAAGTATCTATAATACTTTAGGCATATCGAACAACATATAAAAGGTTGAACAAGGCCACACCATTTCAATTAGTGTTTGGCATAGAAGCCATTCTTCCTTTGGAATTTATGTTACCTTCTTTGTGTATTACGCGCATAGGAGGTCTAGTTGATGAGCAAGCTTTAGAAGAATGGATTGAAAAGATCATTAAGCTGGATGAGAAACGAGCCATAACACGTTGGAGTCGGAAGCAAGAAAAGGCAAGGTAAAAAGCATGACATGACAAAAACATAAGTGATAAGAAGTTTGAGATTGGACAAATGGTGCTTTTCTATGACTCTAAGTTCTTGTGCCATCTAGGAAAACTTAAGGTACATTGGTTAGGGCCATATGTTATCACTTACATCCTTGAAACAAGTACTTTCCAGTTAGAATCACTTGATGGTACATGAATACTTGATTACTTCAACGGGAGTATGCTAAAGCCCTACTATAAATAAGTCTTTTTGGTGTCTGTAATAAGATAGTGTTGCCATTTAGATTAGGTTTCCAATTTTTCATTTCCTTAATGTTTTTCCTTCTTTCTCGCTATGCTTTGTCAATTTAGTTGGTGTGTTTTTTGTAATAAGCACGTTTACACACCAAAAGATAATTACTATTTGAAGAATTTTTATGCGCAGAGGACTGCACATACCCTTAGTGTGGGGTAAGTTGTTGATATCCAGGTACAAGACTATTGAAAATAAGTCCACACGAAAGGAAAAAATTGGTACGGGTGTTTTTCAAGGTTGGAGAATTGAAATAATCTAAACAAATATTGCTTCTAGATATGGGGACCATTGAAAGAGATGAATGAAGAAACAAGTATAACACAAGGTAAGCAAAGGCTAGGAAGACTACCCGTGGAAGGCATGGTGATGAGGTACTTAGGCACAGGGAAGTGCGCTAAAGAGAAGTCTACAACTGAAAGGTAGG
Organism: Taxus chinensis; assembly: GCA_019776745.2. Classification (NCBI taxonomy): domain Eukaryota; kingdom Viridiplantae; phylum Streptophyta; class Pinopsida; order Cupressales; family Taxaceae; genus Taxus; species Taxus chinensis. The sequence continues at coordinate 852,122,258 of CM034150.1, forward strand.
AGGGTGTGTTAGAAGGTTATAGCTTGGGCGCGAAGATGTATCATGCAAAAATAATCAAAATGGTCAATTAATGAGAGGATTATTGGTAGGTGGAGGAGCAATCAATTCACTAAATTTTTGAAATTCTATATAAGGATGGGATGTGAGTTCATTTTTACTATTGCAATTGAGAGAATTTATTAAGTGCAAATGAGCCAAACAATCATGTTGAGGTATGACGAGTGTGAAACCAGACGTGAGGAGAAGGGTTGTGCACAGGAGAAGCTTGCGTTCCCATAGGAGAAGGGTTTGAGTGAAGTAGACACATTACAAATGAGTTAGGGCACACAATTTCCACTAGGGCACAAAGATTTCAACTAGGGGTTTGACTTGCTCAGTCACAAAAGGAGGAAAAGAGATATTGTTTCAAATGGCACCAAAGAAAGCACCCGTAACAATAGATAAAGGGAAGAAGAAGGTTGAAATGGAAGAAAATATTTCTCTCGAGAGTAATTTTTCAGAAATGCAGTATCCACAGGGCATGATTGTGGGAGAAGAATGGGATTCCCATATCCACCAATGTCAAATCAATGATTACAACCATTGAAATTCCTACAATAAGAAGGATCTTGATGCACTGTTGAGCACGAAAATAAACAAGCACACGACAGAGGATATGTCGGTTTATGATGATGCTGGAGAGAATTTGCTGAAGCAAAATGGAGTCTACCAGTTTTACGAGCTACCATACTTTGGAAAGTATGAGCCATTGCATTGGTGGTTAATGAGAAGAGTCCATGAGGACTTCTTCTACTTCACCAGACGGAGGGTGAGAATCATAGCTGCCTTGATTTTAATGGTGATAGGACTGAGGGCCTCAAGGTTGGATCTGGATAATGATTTAACTGATAAATTTGTAATCCTGGAGATGAGGAAGGAGTTAGGGTATACCAAGGTCTGTGCGGTATGGAGATTAACAAGTTGAAGAAGTACCCAGTAGAACAGGTAGCTGCACATCTTGTGATAAAGCTGAATGACCAAGGAAGGTGGTCATAGGTAAATACAATGTGTTTACACATCGCCAAGAAGATGTCTTAAGGAGTGGTCTACAACATTGCAGATCACATAGAAAAGAAAATCATTGAAGAAGTGCGGACAAGTGAAAAAATAATTTTTGGTGATGTATTATTGTCTTTAGTATTCATGGAGATTGGGGTGCCTAATGGGCCAAAGGAGAATATTTTGGAGTACCCCATAGAAAACAAGTCACATGCGGAAAGGTTTGGAAAGTACTTGTGTGATGGATCAATGAGTGGACCATTCAAGTAGAGGGCGGAGATGTGGTAAGATAGAATCCACATGAAATTTGAGGAAGAGTGGTGCATACCCAAGGATTTTCCATTAGTGGTGAGTAAGGCAGTTCAGTTTTCTATATACAAACATTTTTACATCGCATGATTTGTGATGAAGGATGGGGCTTGGACCCCATGGTGCAAACTGCCATATGCCTTCACAACAAGGTACTTTCAAGCATCAGTTCATCAGTTCTTAGATGCACACCACTTAAATTCAATGCAAACAAGGTAGATTGCGACTACCACACACTGAGGAAGAAGTATGTATATCCAGGACGTAATGCATATATTTAAAGGCTTATCTCAGATGTATTGAGCATAAAGCTAGTAATATTGGCCATTAGAGACATTGGAGCAGCACTTGTGTACCTCCAACTGAAGCCAAAGATGGAAATAAAAAGTATGTGGAAGATGAGTTCGCACTCCCAGGGCCGCCGAAGGGTAAACATACCATGGAGAACATTCCAGTGCCTAAGCCCACAGAGACAATTGAAGAAGGGATGAGGAGGATGAGTGCGAGGATAGTGGTGGTTTGGAACATAGAGGTAGAAGACATCCTATAAATAAGGATGAAGCTGAGCGTGCAACTACACCACCTCAGCCACAAGAGGAGGATGATGAGGAATTAGGTGTGGACCAAAAAGAGTGCCAATTCAAAAGAGTGTTTAGGAGAACAAGGACCCAAGGTGCTACTCTGTAAATAGTGCACAGATCACCTCGAATCTCTTCACAGAAGGAGACAATTGAGAAAAGGAGAAGGAAATTAAATTTGAATGAGGAAGTAGAAGATTCAGAGGAAAGCACGCCCAATTCTCCTACACCTCCAGAGAACGTAGAGGAGCAAACAGACAAAGAAATGAAGGATGGAGAAGAGGAAGAAAAAGGAGCAGAAGAGTAAAAAAAAGAGACTACTCAGGACATAGCAGAACAAGTTCCCAATCTTGAAGCCCAAGTTCCTAAGTAGCTTAAATCAAGAAGAATGAGTGGGGAGTATATTCCACTAGCCATGGGCTACACTGAGGACACATGTAAAATTTTCTGCGCCCATTTCCAGAGGACACTGTCATAAAAGGAGTTATATGGCTGGGAATTAATAGATGAAGATATAGTGACAATGTGCACAAGGAAGAAATTATCATGGTCGAGGCACATGCACATGGATGAACCAGATTTTGATGTGTGTGAGGAGTCATACGTGTCAAGGAGGTTGAAAAATATACCTCAGACTAGACACATAACAGTAAAGCCTACTATTATGTCAGATGAACAGGTGAGCAATGCATTGGTAAAATTCTTAACAGAGGTGGCACGTTGGAATATGGACAAAGATGCCACAATTAGGGTGCTAAGGGAAGAAATCAAAACTAAGGAGGAGGAGATAGCAAGCCTACAACAAGAAAGAGACTTAGCATAGAAGAAGAATGCTGTGTTTATTAACATCACATAGGAGATTGGTGACAATGTCATGAAGGCTAGGCCACAGTTAGAGCCAAGGGCACCCAAGACGTTTCCTTTGGCAATACATTATGTAAATACATTAGTGGACTTAGTGCTTGAAGATGAACCTCTACACATGCCAGCGCTAAAGGATCCAACACAAGATGTAAAGTGAGAAAAGGCTTCAGTGATGTGGAATATTTCATCATATAAAGGACTGCTGCAAGCACTGTAGGAAGAAATAAAGAAGGTAGACCAAGCCTTGAACATCTGTATAGCTCTAGAGGTGCTCATTAAAATAAAAAACCCTAGAGGAGAACAATGAGGTCCAGATAGTGATTAAGGACGTCACATTGGGCCACATAGAAATATTAGCAATGGTTAAACAAAAGCGCGAGGCCTTGGCAGTAGCCCAAAAACCACACAAGGATCGGCTAGAGGAGCTTGGGAAACTCATTGTGCAGAAGATGGATTTGCTAGAGGGAAGGATGACTGCAATTTCCAAAATTGTGTTGGTCTTGTAGAATGAAAAAGGAGAGATTACAAGAGATGAGTTATAATCAATTGTAGTGGATATTACAGAGAAGGCAGAGGCTGCACTCAGTGACTAGAAGATGTTAGAGGTGGAAATAAAAGAGGAATATATAGAATTGATTATTTCAGTGAAAAATAAAGAAACTCCAGGTTAAAAACATTCTTTCATTCATCCAATTTTTTTGTATTCTTCTATTCATATTCTCTGATTCATTTTGGAGACAACCCTTGCCGGGGCGGTAATGTAACTAGTGTGGGGTAATGTTGATCAGTCATACCCTGGAACTTAGTAAAGAAAATAAAGAAGGTTCACACGAGATAACAAAGTGCATTCAAAGGCATGGAAGTATCGGAAAGGATTCCGCGTGAGGAACAAAAACGGGTTCGGGACTTAGCCATTTTCATGACAAGGATCTATTTTTGGAGATAGTGTGTGGAGAACTCAAACTGATTAGAGACTTGTGCATCACGCATTGGCTATTTTTGGAGGACCATATTTGAAACACTTTTCTTAGACATAAGCTAGAAATAGATCTACTACTGTCAGTTAACTAACAGTAGTCTATTGTTAGCACACTTACATGTGTGGCTATTTTTGTAACGGTGCGTGGCTAATAATAGCATGCGACCTATTTTGGGATTAGATAAGTGGTGATGGGAAAGCCCCCACCCTTATAAGTATGTAGTAAACTGTGTAGTAGATAGATAGATGTGTGTATACATGGAGATATAGTGAGATTATGATGCTAAATTTATTACGTGTAGGAGTGTATACTACTGTTATTGTAATGAAGCTTTTGTGTATTTACTACATTTAATCTAATAGGGATTATAGGCTGAATCAAGGTGTTATCATGTTTATAGTTTAGTATTGCATGCTTGACTTCATTATGGGTAACCTTTAAATACTGTTATTTTCTAGATCTAGATCTGATTATGCATTTCTTGAAGAGCATAATAGCTATAGATTTGAATGATTAAGTCTTCATCATGCTAACATCATACAATAGTAACCCTAAAGAGGGAGCTGGTACTTTTGTCTGCTTCAGGTGAGCACTCAGTCTAGACTGAGTGAAGTGCCAACATGCCTAGGGTCTTATTGGGCTTGTATTACTGAATTCTAGGCTGCATCACTTAACACCCAACACAAAAATTTAAACAAGACTTACATAGCACAACATTAAAATCAAAGTACATTTAATACTAATAAAGGAGGTATTTAGTTATCTAAGTACTTAATTTTTAATTAAGTACTTAGATGAATAATTACCGTCATCTAAAAATAATAGTTAATTAACTGAATAAATGTTCATTTTCCCATTATTCATAATTATTTGAATAATTAAATATCAAATAAAAAAGGATTAATTAGTGGGATGTTACATTCATCCCTGCTAAAATGATTCATCATCACTGATGAATTAATTATTATTTTCACATAAACTGAAATAATATTGTTGCTGAAATTTTTACCAAACAAATCCTTCATTTAGTATCCCAAATTTCAGAATCGAAACTTTTTAAAAGTAACAACATGGCTAAAATAGCCTTAATAATCTACATAGAATCAAATTTTTACCAGCCTCACTGCTGATAAATAAGAATTTTGCAAACTATCAAAAATTAATAACCAGTAATTTGTGAATATTTTAATTTCATCACAAGTTTCTACATGATTAAATGTGGAAAAACAATTTTAAATTCATCCATATTCTCCCAAGTTGCGATGTCCTCAAAATACTGGTCCCATTAGACCTTGTATTGTGAAATTTCTCTATTTCTCAACAGTAACTTATGTGTTTCCAACACTCTAACGGGTTCCTTGATGATGATTCCAGGTTCCAGAACATGCAAAGAGTCCCAATTAAGTACATGCGATAAATCTGAAACATACTTCTTTAATAATGAAATATGGAAAACATCATGCATCTTTGATAGTGAAGGAGACACTGCTAGTCGATATGCAACCAAACTAAGAACTTCTAGAACTTCAAATGGTCCAAAAAAGTGTAGGGAAAGCTTGATAGATTTCCCAAACGTTATTGAAATATTTTTGGCTTCACTTGAAGAAATAATTTGTCCCACTTTTCAAATATTCTTCCCTTCCTATGCAGATCTACATAACTCTTTTGTCGATATGCAACCTCCTTCAAGTGCTCCCAAATTTCCTTGACTTGTTTTTGCATTTCAGTTAGCATTTCCAACACAACCACTTCTATATCCTCTATGTTGTCCCAACTTGCTGGCGTTTGACATTTTCTTCCATATAATGCTTCAAATGGTGCCATTTTCAGTGAAGAGTGATATGTGTTATTTTATGTAAACTCAAATACTGGTTGGTATTCTTGCCACTCGTACTGTTGATCTATGCAGTACATGCAAAACATGTCTTCTAATACATGGTTTATACGCTCAGTTTGTGTTATCCATTTTTTGCACTGCATGCAAAATGGACAACTTATCAGGTCAGAGCACTGACAATTGATGGAAAAAAGGGAATGATTTGTAACCTTCAAGGTAGATCATGTTTTATCTCAGCCAAGTTGGTCTTAATAGGTCACTGTGACGAATGGTGGAGTTGGTGACCAGGCCTAACGCAACATTGGCTAAGTTTGAGGAAAAGTTCACCTGGGTTAGACACATGGGTTAGATGCATGGGTTGGATGCCTAGGTTGGTCGGCTGATTGTTAATGCAGTGTAGGTGACGAGCTCATGGTTGGATGAGTCAATGGCATACAAACAAGATGAACGACATTCAATCCCCCTTAGGTTGGATGTCACAAGATTAGACACCATCCAACCTCCAAAAGTTTGGCGGTGAGGAGGTTAGATGACCTATAAGGATGGTCGAGTGGCACATTATATGACATAGGGTTGGACATCCGTCCAACCCCATCAGATGTATGGTTTAGAGATAGGTGACCTTCCAACCTCCATGGTTGTTCCATGACCCCTGGCGTGAAGATGGCGACTCCTAGGTTAGTCGGTGAACCGATAACAATGTACGACCTATAAGTTTGACATCATCTAACCTTCCCAGATTGGGTGGTAATGATGGTTAGATGCAACCTACTCACAAATTGTATGAATCATGGTTATATGGTCATCCAACCGGGATATATAGAAGAGCTCACAGGGCTAGCAATTTTTCTCAAAGGAGGTTGGACATCCAAACCCATATTTTGTACGAACCACATGGATGGATGCCGCCCAACCCCACATGGTTGGGTCAACCCGCATAGGATGGACGAGTACCAGGCTAAGAGAGGGTAGGTGGATGAATGAAAGCTCAAAAAAATAGATCAAATGTGGTATGGTGCCCATGACCACCCGTGCAAGAAAAGTATCAAAATTTTATGGCTCCCTATGTACCTCTTTAATGCATGCCCTAGTAGTTGGTGAACCTAAATTTCCTATATATTGTAAAATCTACCTCATTTTGAGGGGAGACTTTATGAAAATCGAAATGAACTCTGTCAAAATTGTTCTAAAGCTATTGTGAGATAAAGGCCTCGAATTTGGGCTTGTTGTAAAGGATTTTTCCTTGTGCATACATTGTAATGGGTTGTGCATGTTTCTGAGAAATTACTTGGTATTTTGTGGATTTTCTCACCCTAATTTGAGTTGTATTGCATATTTTTGATTTCCATTCATGTTTGCAGGTGCTATTATGCATGTTTATATCTCTTTGTAGGACCTTTTAATTTGTTTTATCTTTAAGAATATAGGGAGATTAAATACTATCTTAGACTGTGGTGCACTCTTACCCACCCTCTCTTACCTTATTTGCTTCCTTATTTTTCACTCACTTAGATATGTTTCACACCCTTTCTTGGTGCATCACCTTCACTTTAGAATAGATTTGCCTTTTAATGCATACTTTCTATACCTGTCTCCTAGGAAAGCATTAGGGTAGGATTAGATTAGGTTACCATTCTAAGCAGTTTGGAGAATTTGGCACCATGTTAGGAGAAGAAGCTGATAGCTTTCTCCAGAGGATTATCCTACTTGCAAAATTGCCCACACTGCAGGATAATTCCATGTTATGTAGGCTATACTGATTTCCTCACACACAAATCACAAGCAATCAGGTGTGCTGTAATTTTTACATAACAGTTTTGGCACGCCCGGTCGGAGCATAGAGGTCAATATTTTTCAGGTTTATCAAGATTAGTAATGTGCATATTGGTGAATCTCCAGCCTTTAGAGGCTTTTTTAGCAGCACATCTGGTGATTCCCAAGGCTGAGAATATCAACTATTTTCAGTAGTACTAGTGGCCTAAATACATGAGAAGGTTCCAAACTTGGTCCAGAGGAAGAGAAGAATGTTGTCTTTGAATACTTACAGTTATCACCAAGAAGAGGAAGGAGAGGAAGAAGAGTACAAAGGTCTTTATCTCCACCAAATAGAACATTATCCACACCTCCACCTGGTGGACCCTTCCTTCAATCATTTAGGTTTCTTGGGCCAATCAAGATGGCACATTAGCCACCACCACCACAAGGACCACCAAATCCATATGTCCACTTCACGGGCAATAGTCTACTTTCCCTTAATGCCCAGAACCCCTATTCTAGTTGCAACATTAAAAAATATTCCCTACTTCACGGGGGAGAACCACATGACTCCCGCTGACCATATTCATGATATTGCAAATATTTATAACATTCATGAGATTAATTAAGTGGAATGTTGTAGTCAAATTGATTGGCTTCCTCTTTTCAAGGGGAAGGCCTTACAATGGTTCAGGAGCTTAACAGTAGGGTCCATTATAAATTGGGATCAAATATGCACAACTCGCTTTGCAACCAATTTATAGAAAGAGGAGATAATCCGTCCCTCTTGGAGCAGCTAACTACAATCAAGAGGGCTCCCAATGAACATGTTGAAAAACTTTCAATTTTTGATTGTCAGCATACGTGGGATTGGATCTCTAATTCTCATAAGGACCGGCTACTGAAGGTAAATTTCTCTATTTCCTTAAATATTTAAATTATGATATATTTGTTATGATATAATCTATGAGAGGGATGACCTTACCAGATGCTTATGCCATGGTTATTAGAGCTGAAGAATTTTCTAATCCAAGCCATGGTAAACTAGTACCTAGGCCACCTATGCCTCTTTATCCTGAAATGGGGAACCCCTAGTTCTAGTCAATGCACCTGGGTTAGCCCTTATACCTGCCCCTAGAAATCAAAGCAATAAAGAGGCCTCTACTTCTTCTAGCGACCCATTTGAAAGCCAAGAAATTTAGGAAGTCCTTTCTGGAGATAGTCAAGGGGAAACAAAATTTTGGGAATGAATGAGTGGCCATTAAGATGAAACATACCCATGAATTTCAAACCCTTCCAGCCTCAAGTTCAGTATCAAGCCAGACCCCCATATTAGCAAAATAGACCACCTAATCAAGCTTCCAGTCTATAATCAAGGGCAACCTCCTATTGCTTCAAAACAATTCTCATCCCTACAATCCCAATACAACACCAAAATCTACAAGCTCTAGTTCCTAGTTCAGAAAAACATGGCACAAGAGTACGAATGGTACTCTTCTGTATGACCAACTATTATGATTAGACAACATACTTCCAAGATCCGTCAAAGAAGGCCTCTGGTGGTACAAACTATTGGTGCATGCCTCAAGAGGTGAGTGAAGATGAAGATTCAGCAATAAGTAAGTCAAACAAGAGGTGCCTCTCCAATGAAAACCACATTGGTTAATTAGTAAGTAGAAGATTTCTATGGAATCAATCAATTCCCCTTTCTAGGGTGTAGTTTCCAACACAAGGTCCAAAGAAGAGGAACATAGAGGAGGGGAAATCATCTAGTCTAGTTGATTCTCATCCCACTCTCACACAACAAGGAGTTAGTAGTCCAAACAAGGCTCTGAGCGCACAAAAATAGCCTAAGATAGCTACTGTAACAGCCCCCAATGTGTAGAGTCAGTCTAGAGTACCAATTGTAGTAGCTCATAGACCATTCCAAATACTAGAAAAGGTCATGCCCATCAAGGTATAACAAAGAGAAAACCCATCCCCTTTAAATATCATTGATCAAATGAAAAAGACCAATGTCAACATTTCCATGTGGGAATAATTGGTAATTCTAATGAACCATCCAAAAATCAGAAGAGGGTTCTTACTAACATTACACAACAAGGAGAAGGTTATTCAGGTAAGAATGTGAAGCCTCCACCATTCTATGTCTCAGTGATTGTTAGGGATAAACTAGTGCATAATTTCATGATCAACTTAGGTGCGAGAAAATCAGTAATGTCAAATCAAATCATAGATAAATTGGGCTTAAAATATGAGCCACTATTGAGGGGAGTAGTACAATTAGATGGGACAATAGTAGAGACAGTTAGAGTGATAAAAAACTAAGCCTTACACTCCACGCTTTCCCAAATGTCACAGTTTTACAGGATGTATCGGTGATTGATTTTCCACCGCTATTTTCCTTATGACTTTCAAGGGATTTAATAGCCAAAATTGGTGGGTACCTATGAGATGATTGGTCCCACACGCTATTCAAAACAAGATATGGAACTAAGGTTATCATCAGGTCGAATCCAATTACATATTTTCACATTGAGCCCCATGTGCCAATCCTAATAAATCCTAGTTGTGCAGTATTTGAATGGGAGGATTGTTTAGACACCTATGAACCAGACACCAAGGTTGGGACTATTCTTGATCTAAAAATTGATGAGTGGGCTAAAAAAAGAGATGGATATGATCCATATAGGGAGATGGAAGAAGCTAAGTTAGGTGTTTATTATCTACATGACGAGAACCTACCTCTTCCTAGCCTCACCAAGCCATATAATTAGGATGTTAATGAAGTGTGGTAGCTATTATTTGAATGTTCGAGGAGTAGACATGGTGTTGGAGGAGGTGCAATGCTTTTTTCACCTCAAGGTATGAAGTATTACTCATCTTTTTGTTTTTCAGTTTTCTTGTTCAAACAATATAGTTGAGTATGAAGCTTTGATACATGGATTGCATTGGGCAAGGAAAAGGGGTATCAATAACTTACAAGTGTTTGGGGATAGTGAGTTAGTTATCAAATAGGTTAGAGGATAACATGGTGCTAAGAATTATTTTCTCAAAGCATATAAGCATCAGGTATGGGATCAAATTAAAGACCTTAAAGCATTCAATGTTCAAGCCATATCGAGGAAAAACAATGAGGCTACGGACAAGCTTACAAAAATTGGAGAAATGTTTGATGTGGTGGATAGTATCAAGAGAGACAGAATGTAACCACGTATTCATGTAATTGTGAGGCGAGACGTACCAAAAAATAATAAAAGTTGTTAGAAATTTGAGAATGATCAATAAATCATTAATTTTTTATAGGAGGAGGCTGAGTTCTCAGCTAAAAATCAAGAGAAATTGGAGCAGAAGTACGTGGATCAAGTGGTGCAACTATAGAAAAAATATTACTGAAGGGTTTGGTGACTCTAGAGTCAATATTCAACCCCAATGATCAAAATTGAAAAAGAGAAGGCCAACATTAAGGTAAAAAGGGAATATTTAGAGCCCATTTCAGCTGGAGAAGGTAAAATGCTCCAAATTGTCAAGGTGAGCATGGATCAAGAACAATATGAATTCATTCAACTTTGTCAAGAGCTCCCAAATGTCTTTGATTGGAGCTATGAGGATTTAAAGGGATTTAATCCTAAGTTAATACAACACACGATTGAGGTGATTCTAGAATCTAAACCCATCAAGAAAAAGAAAAGGCCAATCAATCCTCATATAGATCCTCTCATGAAGGAGCTGAATAAATCGATACATGCAAGTGTCATATTTCTAATCTAACACTCGAGTTGGATATAAATTCTGGTACCAGTCAAAAAGAGAAATGGAGAAATCAGGTTATGTGTGGATTTTTAGGATTTAAATAGGGCCTCCCTAAAAGATTAGTATCTGCTATCCTCCATGGAGTAGATATTGCATGTAGTGGCTGGTTCAAAATGATTCTTCCTATTGGACAGATATTTAGGCCACAATCAGATCATGGTGAAGGAGGAAGAATCAATTTAAAACCACTTTCACTACAAAATGGAGCACTTAGTCCTACAAGAAAATGCCATTCAGGTTATCAAATGTGGGAGACACATTTCAGAGGGCTATGGATATGACATTCAAGGGAATGTTGAACAAAATAGTGCTTTTCTATCTTGACAACATCATTGTGTTTTCCAAGAATGGAGAAAGCCACCTTTTTCACCTCAAGAAATTATTACAGTGGTGTAGGAGGTTTGGAGTGTCCTTGAATCCCAAAAAGTACATATTATTGGCACATGAAGGCAAGCTCTTAGGCCACATCATGTCAAAGGAAGGGTTGACAACTGATCCAGAGAGGGTAGGAGTCATCTGTGCTCTAAAATTACTAAATCAAAAGAAGGATATCCAAATCTTCTTGGGGAGGATTAAATTTGTACGAAGGTTCATACTAAATTTTACTTCTCTTATGAAGCCATTGATGATGATGTTGAAGAAGAATGGGAAAATATAATTTCAAAGCTATTAAGCAGGCCATATCTCAAGTTCTAAATCTCATTAATCTAGACATCTCCAAATATTTATTTCCCTACACCTTCGGTGGTTCATACATGATCTTCACAATCTTGGAGCAAAAGAATAAATAAGGACTGGAACAACCTATTGCATTCTTCAGTCAAGGCCTTGTGGACTATGAGATAAGATATTCATTCATTAAAAACATGTCCTTATTATGATTGGAATGTTGAAGAGGTTCATGAATTTAGTGTCAAATAATAGGATTCATCTACAAGTCACATACACTGGTATAAAAGAATTTATTTTAAACAAGGACCTCAATAAAAAAGGCTTGGCTAGGTAACCAAGGTCATGGAATACAACATCGATATTAAGGTGACCAAGTTGGTCAGTGGAAAAGGATTATGTGAGTAGCTATCTTCAAAACCACAAGCCAAGTCAAGTGGTAAAGGAGAGGTTGTTTTGGTGCTACATGAAAATCAAGAGAAATCAGTCGATGCCTCACTCGATCCTTTTTGGACTCAAAATATAGTCAATTTTCTTCAAATAGGTCAATTTCCTCAAGGGTTAAGTAAAGAAAAGAGGATATACTTCAAATTACAATCCATTCCATATGTTCTTATTGACAACATCTTGTTCAAAAGAGTTGTGAATGGTGTCCTTCTAAGATGCATAAAAAAAGTTCAGGTGGAGAGGGTATAACACGAGTTTCATGATGAAGAAACATGTGGCCACTTTGGCTCAAAATCCACAGCTCTTAGGATCAGTGGCCTAACCTTTTTAATGATTTTTATGCATGAATTAGGAAATAAAAAAATGTTCCTTCTTCACAAGTAAAGAGAAGCTAGTAGCCCTTCCACTCCACCCCATTTCTATAAATGAACCATTCATGTAATGGGGGCTAGAATTTATTGGGGTGATTAACCCAAGTTCTAGCTTGGGCCAAAAGTGGATCCTTATAGCCATAGATTATTTCACCAAGTGGACGAAGGTGGGTTACACTCAAAGAGACAAATGAGGGTAGTATCTTGGATTTTTATGAGGGCATTATAGCTAGATTTGGAGTCCCTTAAACTATAATATTAGATAATGCCTTGGATTTTATTGGGACCAAAATATCTGGATGGGTAGTGAAAAATAGCATCTATTTGAGCACCTCCTCAAAATATCACCCCCAGGGTAATAGGTAGGCAAAATCTACAGACAAAAATATCTTGAGGATTATAAGGAATCTAGATGATAATAAGAGAACATGACACACTAAGTTGAAATCAGCCTTGTGGGATGATAGGATTACTCCTAAGAAGTCAACAAGGAACTCTCCTTACAGGTTAGTCTATGGAAGGGAGGCAAGGTGATGAGGGTCATCAATCCTCTTCATTAATAACGTCAATCCAAGGATGGTGTCTGATGGATGTATGTAAAAGGAGAAAGAGATATTTGGAAAACACCTGCTTCAAATACAATCCAAACTTGCATAAATTAAAAATCACACTTGCATAAATGAAAAAGCACACTTGCAAAAATCAAAATCACACTTGCAAAAGTGAAAGCACACTTACATAAAGGAAATTTTTGAATTGGAAATAAGTCAAAATTAAAAAACACCTGCAGGTTTACAACAAATAGACTAAAAATTAAGATTACAATGCATAAGGAGAAAAAAAACATAACAAGATGATAATTATAGAAAAAGGAATAAATTTAAACACAAATTATTACAAAATAAAAACACAAATATACAGATACATGTTCCTTATGGAATGAGTGGCCAGCTCATTCCTTGGAAGAGGATTTAAACCATGCTTCCAAGATCTTAGTTCAGAACTACAGAATATTAGAGAGAAAAGAACAGATTTTTCATTTCTTGGTAGTAAAACATTACATATAAGAGTGTGGAAGGTTACATTTATAATTTATGCGTCCAACCAACTCCTCTATTTTAGGGAGATACAATCTGATCTTATCTTTATTCGAATTTACTTAGTAAACACACTAAGATCTAACTGCCTCCACAAAATATGGAGAGAGATCTATTCATTGGAGTCAAAGTCCTAAACAATCTTCACTGCAACCATCCACTTATTGTAGAGAAGATTTGCTTCCAAATCTTCTCCTTTACTTTTTCAGTAACACAGAAGTCATAATGAGTACTTATTGAACATTCCTACATACTATTATAAGGATGTTTCTCATCCTTGAAACATATAGATTTTTACCAAATGGACCTTTCCTAGATTTTCCATTTGACTTTGTTGTTTTTGATTGTGGAACTTTTGACGCTTGTGTGCATACACTTTGGATTCCTCACTTCAGTTCACTAGATCAGTTATATTTATCTTCATTGGTAAACGTTGTTAGGAAAGAGTGGGATGAATGAGGTTCGGTGCTCCTTTACATTATTTATGGAACAAAAACCTACTCTCAGATATTTGGTTTTACTTTTCTGTTTATGCTTTACTTGGAACTTTCTAGCACTCATGTGTGATACACTTTTCCTTGGACTACAGCTCACTGAGAAGTTGGGATTTCTCGTTTCATGTGGTAAGAACTTCATGAGCTTAAATCTGAATGATATTTTTGTTAAAAGAGTTTCTATGAAGAAAAACCTCTCAGGTTTTCTATTTGACTTTTTTGCATTTCCAATTTATGAAGACTTTTTGTGCTCGTCTGATAACAACAATTTTCCTCAAATATATTTCTAACTCAGATGATAAGTTAGATTTCTCTATATTGGTAAAACCTATAGAAAATATGAATGAATTTGTATGTTAAAACTACATTCTAAATTGAATAAAAACCTCTCTCAGATTTTAAGATAAAGACTAAGAGTGCTATCTGGTGACATAATGAGACATATTTAGTGCCCCATCGTTTGATCCCACACTTAACTTCCTCAGACTGCATCTCACTGCAAAGCTATAGATTTCTCTTCAGTGGTAAAACTTGATTTAGTCAATACTTCTGAATGAGGTTTCACATTGTCTTAAACACATTTCATGATAATAACAAATTGAGACCTCTGTAGAAGTAAATTTCCATTTGACTCTCTGATTATTCATGTTCTCATGAGGTTTTTGATGCATAGTTTCAGACACTATAATTTACGCCCAAGCAATTCTGGATACTTAAATTCTGCGAGTTCTTAAACTTTCTCACAAATTGAGAACATATCATCAAAATCACTCATATTACCTCTTGTTAGTTCATTAATTAATTACAATACGCTAATTGATTAAGTCACCTATCCAACTAACAACCTAATTAATGACCTTCCATTAATTATTTACCCCTTCTCTTAGACTAATTAATTATTATTAATTAATTAGCCTTCCACTTCATTTAATTAATAAATCAATATTTAATTGATTTAATCCCCTCCTAATAGCCTAAATCGTACTAATATTCCTCTAATTGGATTCTATAAACTTACATCTACCTATTAGTTAATCACCTTTGATTAATTAAAACACCCCCCAACTCCCATGACTTACTAAGCATAAATTAAACCCTTCTACAGTAAGGTTACCTTTAATAAAACAACCTTATCCATTCCTAATCATGTTTTACCTTTATCCCATATGCAAAGGGATGAAGTGTTTCCTTTATCCATTGGGCTATATAAGGAGTCCTCCTTCTACCTTTATACCTACACCTAATTCCCTTGAGAAAGCAAAAGAAAGCACATAGTCATGCACTAAAAGCCTTTTGCCATTCTCAAGCCCTTCCATCATCCATCTTGAAGAGCTAGGCCTCACACCCAAGCATCCTTGAAGGATCAAAGCAAGCAATATTGTTGATTGCCATTGGACTACATAGGTCCATTTGATTTAATTAAGCAATTTAGAAGAATAGAGTTCTTGCTTTGCATTATGTTTGATTTCACTATTTCAAAGTTATGATGCTAGTGTAGGCCTTGTTTATTTCTTCATCTTAATGGTACTCTTTCTTGTTTCTAGCTAGGTTAGGGAACTATTTTAGGTGATAGTTCTTGCTTTCAATCTAACTTAGTAAAAAGAATACTTGTACACATTTGGCATGCCCGGCGGGACCCTTTGTCCCATGGCATTTTAGTTTAAGTTTCATTGTTTTGGCTAATTTTTGATATACACATGTAGTAATTAATGTCTATTTTTGATAATTTGATATGTGTAACCTCATGTTCATAGCCATAATTTTAATGGGTTATTTCCATTCTTAAGCTAACTTGTCAAAACTTGAGATATTGTGAGTTTTCTTGTGTTTGTTGCCGTATTTCGGTTGCAGGTTTGGCACAGGTACATTTTTAGGGGCACATGCACGGTTTTCATGGTGCACACGCCTCTTTGCTGTGTAGGCACACTGACAAAACTTGTTATTCTATTTTCTAACCCTGACGCATGCTTGCATTAACCCCGGCACACACACCCTAACCAGTGCGCAGATGCACTAACCTAGGCGCAGAGGTCATTTCGTATTGTACCTTCACTGCATTCTGAAACCTGTCATATTGGTGCACACACCCTAACCAGAGTGCACATGTTGTTTTAGTGGCATAGACACATTTTTGATGACACAGACATTCTTTTTGATCTGTATCTGTTTCAAAAGGTGGTGGCGCACAAGTTTTCCAGTGGTAGCACATATGCTTTTCAAGTGGTTACACACGGTTTTCATAGTGACACAGTTACATTTTGTCTGTTCTCCTGTTTATTTTTCTTGGGAGTGACACGTACCCCTATTTTTGTGGCACACACCCCTCTCTGGTGGCACAGGCACATGGTAAGTCAAAAAAATCCACAGAGTGGTGCATACACTATTTTTGTGGCGCATATGCTATTTTCATGGCACACACACCTCTCGGGTGGCAAGTGCATTGTAATCCAAAACAATGTAGAGTGGCATATATTCCCTAACCCACGCGTAGATGCTAAAAAAGGGGTGCAGGTGTCCTTTTGTATTTTTGAAATTAAGGTATTGATGTGCTAACATTCTTGCAGGTTTATCTAATCATATATTTGTCTTTGCAGGATGTTTTTATATGTTTGTATTTGATTAGGTAATATTTTGCATTGTTTACTTATAGGAATAAGATCACGTATGCTCTTCCCTCACATCCCTTGGGGTGATCTTGGTAATCAGAAATGATTCTTAAGTCCTTTTGATGCTTTGAGGTTGTTAGGAATATTTGAGTGGGAATTGACTAACTTGGCATAGTTGAATTAAAAGTGTTTTTCCATTTTGATATCTTTTTGGATTTTTGAAGACAATCACGTATGCTCTTATCTTTCATCCTTGGATGATCTGGAGAATAAGAAATGATGCCTTCTCTTTTGATGGAAAACTAATAAAAATCAGGAATGTCATACATGACCAAAATGCCATCGCTTGCCAAAGAACAGAGGAATAAAAAAAAATCAGAAAACTACTAATACAGTTGTTATAGAGGTTTCCAAATGGTGTTCGAGCAAACCACATCTAATTAAAAAAGATAAAATGAATAACATATTCAAAAAACTGTATTGTAGGTTTCAGAAAAGGGTATGTCCCTCTCTGCTCAACTGGAACATAACCCCTTTGGCATAACACCTTAAGGTATAACAATGGGGGTGGTTCCAGGAACCCCAAAGTAGTCCACGCAAGAGGGAACCTTGTGGACGAAATGCGAAGTGCTCCGCACTACCTATCTGACTAGTGATTACTTTCTGAGATAGAGTTACAAGTTGTCCCTACACGACCCTTTTAAGTACATGATGGATGCATTTACTGCCCACTGTGCTTGAAGGGGGAAAAGTCGAGATACTCCCAAGATAGAAGATGGACTATTTGGGTAAATCTCCCCACTCGTGGATAATTTTTGTAACACCTAGGACGAGAGAACCACCTAGGAAAATATACTTTGGCTAGGAGCCCACATTAACTATTCTAAAACAGTGCTGAATTGTGAACCATCTTTTCATTACAAAACGTGTGACGCATTACTTGCACTTAGTTTGATTACTTGCCTTAGGGCGAGGCAAAAATCTGCCGAAGTGAAGCCAAAATTTTTCATCCCTTTCTTTGATTTGCTTCCTTCACATTCTTTTGAAACTTTTTTGATTAAGAATAAGGGTGACTACCTCTATGTTACTAATTGATTGTTTCTGCCACTTTTTTGTCCGTTTATGCCCATCCATGTTTGCAGCTGGGTAAGTTAAACATCTAAAGTGTGTGGAGGAGTATTTATATCATTGGTAGCCTTTGTGATCTTGATACCCACATCAAGATCATCATCATAGTTGAAAGGATTAATTCATCATTTGATCTCCCTTTGATGTGTTACCTTTTTTGCATTGTCTCGACACAATTAAGATACTTATGTCATGTTTTTCGTAAATGTGATCTAAGTATCCACATTGTGGCATTACCCTGCACACATTTTAACACATCCTTAGTATACTTTAACTTCGTTTAATTTCAAACATTATCCTAGATATTGAAAGGTGTCACTTACTTTGTTTGTGTCATTTCGATACACTTTGACACTAATATCTCACTTCTCCATGAAGCTTGATAGACGTGTCCAATTGGTGTGGTTATGTGGCTTACATTTGTAAACCTCACCCTTTAACATTTAGGTCTTAATTGGTTGTTGAACTTGTCATGGTATCCTTTGATTGGGAATCGCATCTACCCTTTGTTAATATTTACGCTTTGTTCATTTTGAGCTTGACGTAAATATTGCCATTGTGTTGATCATTTTTACATCGAACTATCACTTTGCACACGCATTTGCATAGGGTGTATTTCCTTGTTGATTGGCTTTGTGTTTTACACTTGCATGATTGTTCCTTGTGATCATTCATTTAGAAAATTTATTTTCTAGGACAATCCTTTTTGATCTCATCGAGATTGCATCATCACGATGTCTATTTTCCTTAGAGCTTCTTCGGAAAATCATACACGCATCTTCATACTTACACAATGTCTAGTTGGTTGTCCTTATGCTACCCAAATTGACATGTCACCTTCCTTCCCTTTGAAGGAGTTCCATCACACTATCTAGATCTAGACATTTGTGCTCAAACAAGTGCCAAAAATGACTGACTATCACAAGGTTCCCCATACTTGACAAAAATAGGAATCCTAGGTTTAGCAATTCAAATCAAAATATTCCCATACAACTAAACCTCGTTTGGTTCTTCATGCTAGAGAGCCCATACGGGTAACTCGTTCCCCACCTTCATCTCATAGTCGGTGGTATGATTTGGACATGTCTGATCCAAATTATTATTCAGTTCCCCCCACTCTTCTTCTGATTCTAATCCAAACATTTCCTCTTCTTCTGAGGATTCCAATCCAAACATTTCTTCTGATTCTTCTAATGATTTGGATCCAAACTACTATTCAGATCCAAACTACTTTTTGGATTCATCTAATTCAACTCATAAATCATCTAATGCAACTCCTATGTCATGGTCCTCCCTATCTTTGTAGGAACCTCTTCATCATACATTTAATATGACTCCTATGTCACGGTCCTCCCTTTCTTCGCAGGACCCCTTTTATCAGTCGCCTCAATGACGTCTTCTTCCTTTGAAGATACGTGTAACTCCAAGTCCCTCTAACCAAACATCTAATACAATTCTTGAATTGGGTCCTCTCTTTCTTTTCAAGACCCTTGTTATTATTCATCTAATGCGATTCTTGAATCACGGTCCTCCCCTTCTTTGCAGGACCTTCTTCATTAATCACCCCCAATAAGTCTTCCTTCTTTGAAGATTCGTGTGACTCAAAGTCCTTCAAGTCAAACGTCTGAATCGACCCATGCGTTGTAATCTACAGACTTTGGACTTAATCCTACTATTTTACATATGACATACCATTATATAGGTAGGTCCACACCACCTTCTTCTACTCCTGAGACATCTAGCTACACATCTTCTTCATCCCCACATCATTTTCTTCTATCAATCATCATCAAACATCTTCTAAGTCTTCCACACCAATTGGGTCTCTTTCTTCCAATAAACCCCTGGTGGTTGATCAACAACTCATACCGATTGATCTCTTTCAGAATGAAGAAACAATCAGGGCATTTATAGGGGCATATGAAGATATTCCTTTAGAAGATTATGATAAAGGATTCTCTTTAGACTTTGATGCACCCACATATTGTGAGGAAAATGTTGATTCCTTTTATCAAGAAAGCAAAGGAAGAGCCTCAAATCATGCAACTTGATCCTCCTCTTATTCTTCCATCTTCACATTCTTCATTATGTGATGAAACTCCTTAGTCTTGCATTAATCCATGGCCTATCTTCTCATCACCCAATAACTCTTTGTCTATCATAATTCCTCAATCACAATCTCTTATGGGGTCAATGCCAAGTAGCCCTTCATCTTCATCTAGGTGTGGGTCACCTTCTAGTAGCCCTCCCTCTGCTATTTGTGGGACATTTTCGAGTAGTTCACTATCTTCTATCCTTGGGGCATGCCCAACTAGCCCCTTATCTTCTAGGTATGGATCACCCCCGGGTAGTCCATCATATTCTATTCTTGGGCCACATCCTAGTATCCCATCATCTTACATCTATGGGTCACGTACTAATAGACCTTCTGTTCTTGGGCCACATCCTAGTAGCCCTTCATCTTCTATCTATGGGTCACATCCTAGTAGCCCTTCTTCTTCTATTCTTGGGCCACATCCTAACAACCCTTCATCTTCTATCTATGGCTCACCTCCAAGTAGCCCATATTCTTCAATCCTTGGACCGTATCCTTTTCATCAATCACATCATCCTTCTACTAATGACTGGGGCAAGCCCACCACAATTTCTCTCATTCCTATCATCAATCATAAATGTTCACTTTCTTCTCCTTCTCGAGGTAAGAAAGGTCACAAGTTAGCTTATAAGAAACCCAAATAGGTTCATTATCAAGCTTAGGTCAAAACTTCCAAGATCTCAAAATCCCCCAACAACTTGAACAATCTCAAAGTTGTAAATCAAGCGTGATTCAAGAATGCACACCAATGTAACCATCAAGTATGGCGAAAAGTGCATAAACCTCTGGATGGGGAATTAAATCTCCCACATACAAAATCCATGTTTTCAGAATAAATCACAGTCATTTATTGAGTGTGAACTCACCTCGATCATCGAGATCGGGGAAAACATGACTCTTGATAAACAAATACGCCTAGTCTCCCTTATCAAGGAAGGCGCAAACATTGTTGTTGGATCTTACCACACAGAGTGACTTTGTTAGTCCCAACCTCTTAAAACTGTCAAAAATCTAAAAATAAAAAACAATTCAAAAATACAAAATACAAAAAAAAACATTGAGAAAACACAACAAAAATCAAAGGTACAAAGATCAAACATTGCAATCAGGTGTTGCGTACACATGGATATTTCTTTCTTCCCTTCCTTGTTATTCTTCTACAAGTCTTCCTACCATTTTCATCCCTTTGGTGATATTTTGGTTAGCTTATTCGCATGCATTCTGTGACATTTATCTCTATGGTATCCATTTGACCCTAGTCTTTTATCACCTTGGTAAATTAAAGAATGACTGACCTGTTAGAGATCCTATCACATTCAACATCTAATAAGCTTGTTGCGAAGAAATTTTGGACATATTTGTTGACATTAGCCAATGTCGTCATCGTAATCACTTCCACATCCTTCCATCAAGCCATCTGTGGTTCTTAACCCCTTGTCAAACAAGAGACCTGAAATAAGTTTTCAGAAAGCAAAAGAATCAAAAATCAAAAGCTAAACGGTACAAAGAAAAAGAAAATTTAGATATTAATCTCTCTTGGGGTATTTCTAATAATCTCTATTGGGGCTATAGAAGCCTGACTGGCAGTAGAGCAATGTTACGATTAGAATCAAATGCATCTCCATCGGGGCTATGGATGCCTGACTAGCAGCGGAGCAATGTATGGCTATCCTTTCACCCTCCATTCACAAAATCACTTTTCAAAATAAATCATTCCTATACATTGGCTAGGGTGTCTTCACTTGTTGTCTTTTAAATCTTCCCTTCAAGAGGTAATAAATTCCACGTGCACACACCGGATCTCTATGAGTAAATAGGATTAGTATGTTACCAAGTGTCTTTTTTTGGAACTTGTTCAGACTCTTACTCTAGTCCATATCTTGTCTCATGATTTGTGCCTTTGGCTAATCACTTCTTCATCATGAGGCTTCTAAGCTATATTCATATCATTCACATCATTCTTCTACTTAGTTCAGAACATCCATGTGTATAAGATTACTTTTTTGCCATTTTTTTGGACACCTTTTTCCCCTTTCACAAAATAAATCTTCTCCTTCCTTTCTATCATGTACTTTTAGGCCAACTTACGCTGGGGGCATCCTTTCTTCTTCCCAGCATTTCATTGGTTTATGTTCATCATCATGTTGAACCTATCCATAATGGCCTTGGGTCTCGCTTCTACCTGTGAAGAGTTTGCCTTTGAATACTCCCACCTAATCATTGGGGCATTTTTGCATCTTCTCCTTTCTCATACGCACATGTCCTTATGCCCTTATACATCCCATCTATCGCTAGGGGCATCCACACTTCCTTGTCTTCCTATACATAGTTTCATAAAACTTTCAAAATCAACCAAAACATTCAAATATGATAGAAAAATCATCAAAAACATTCAAATATGTTTCAGAAAACTTCTAAAAATTGAAAATCATCCTACAAAATGTCACTCTTTAGTTCTCACTTATTCATGTGTGTGACTTACGGATCATCTTGATCTACCTCCATCAACAAAAGCTAGGTTTCTTACTTCGTCTGTACTCTGGGGCACAATGAGTTGCCTGGTACTGTTTCGTAGTGCACATTGCTTTTCCATCAGACCCAATTGTCCTCCGTTATTCCCCTCACATGTATCCTCGATTGGGGCACATCATCAACCCTTGTCGTTAATTTACACAGGTCGTAATTGAAGCTTGATAATAAAAACATTATATTATGTTTCTCTATTAGTTTGGCTTGTTTACTTTCTCATATTGCATTGCATTTTGTATGTTGCATGTAGTTAGGTATCTTTCACTTTCTTGTATTGCATTACATTTGGTATGTTGCATGGAGTTGGTGTTTTCAGCAATGAACAATTGTTCGTAGTATGGCTTTTCATGTCATTCTACTTTTGTCATATGCTTATATTTTTCATAAGAACCGATGACGTAGCTCTTGTGGTAATATGATGACATCAAAATTGTTCCAATATACAAAGGCTAGAGGCTAAGCTCTTATCTCCCCTCCATATTTCTTTTGCATCACTTTCTTCTCACCCCTCATCTTCTGTCTAACTAGGGCATCTTGCCTCTTCCCATTCTGCTATCTATCTCTCACCTTTTTTGATCGTCGATCATCTTCTTTCATCACCCCATCGACACTTGAGGGGGCATCTCTCCCTCCTACTAATTTTTATTCTACCCATTCAAAATTTTCTTCCATCTACTATCTTTGAAGTGGCGTCACTTACGCCACCCCAAAGAGGGGCAAATGTAGACACCCATAATTACGCCCAAGCAATTTAAATACTTAAATTGCACTAATTATTCCCTTTCTCACAAATCGATGACATATCATCAAAAGTGCTCATATTCCCTCTTGTTGTCATTAATTAATTATAATACACTAATTGATTAAGTCACCTATCCAGCTAACAACCTAATTAATGACCTTCCGTTAATTATTTATCCCTTCTCTCTAGACTAATTAATTATTATTATTTAATTAGCCTTCCACTTCATTTAATTAATAAATCAATATTTAATTCATTTAATCCCCTCCTAATAGCCTAAATCGTACTAATATTCCTGTAATTGGATTCTATAAATTAAAACACCCTTGATTAATTAAAACACCCCCCAACTCCCATGACTTGATAAGCATAATTTAAACCCTTCTAAAGTAAGGTTACCTTTAATAAAACAACCTTATCCATTCCTAATCATGTTTACCTTTATCCCACATGCAAAGGGATGAAATGTTTCCTTTATCCATTGGGCTATATAAGGAGCCCTCCTTCTACCTTTATACCTACACCTAATTCCCTTGACAAAGCAAAAGAAAACACATAGTCTTGCACTAAAATCCTTTTGCCATTCTCAAGCCCTTCCATCATCCATCTTGAAGAGCTAGGCCTCACAACCAATAACCCTTGAAGGATCAAAGCAAGCAATATTGTTGATTTCCATTGGACCACATAGGTCCATTTGATTTAATTAGGAAATTTAGAAGAATAGAGTTCTTGATTTGCATTATGTTTGATTTCACTATTTCAAAGTTATGATGCTAGTGTAGGCCATGTTCATTTCTTCATCTTGATGGTACTCTTTCTTGTTTCTAGCTAGGTTAGGGAACTATTTTAGGTGGTAGTTCTTGCTTTCAATCTAACTTAGGAAAAAGAATACTTGTACATAGATAGTGTAGAGAGTTTTTTTCCCCAAGCTTAGCTATTTATTTTCTCATAAATATTTCAAAATATTTGGAAGAGAGTGAGTCTCCCCCACACTTATTTTTTGTGCATGCCCTCATGCAAACTATTTTTTTAGTAGCTTATAGATTCCAATTGCTGCAAACTAGAAATACTTCATCTAAACATGTATATATTTGACAAATGTCTCTCTCTTTTGTGTTATTTTTTTAAAGATTTCTAGAAGTGAATCTATTTGTAATCAAAAAAATAAATAAAAATATTTGAGAATAGAAAAATATAAGTTACCACACCATACTCAGGAGTTATTCTTGCGTTCATTATGTTATATAATTGTGATTTCCATCTGCAGCTAAAAAAATAAATAGATATGAAGTCAAGGCCTCTGCAACATAGAAATTTTCAGTAGCAAATGATTTCATCAACCAAGTTGGCATAAGAAAAGAAGTGATATGAATCCAAGAAATACTTTGAAGTACAATTTTTTGTTCTGGAAAAGAAACCATTTGCTAGTTTTCAGCTTTTCCCTTTGTTATTTTTGTTTTTGTTTTTTAGTAATTAGTCAACCAGTAAATTGGTTTTCTAGCCAATCGTTATCCTTTTGAGAAATGTCAACATGATGGAAAATCAGGAAGCAATCTTCTAGAGTGTCTGCAACATTCGACTAGTTTAGAAAGCTAATTTAGAAATTGAGAAACAATGGTAAACTGTTCTGGGAAATGGAATGGTTCAGGGACTTCTTAATTTATTGGGAATGGATGGTTTATTATGAGAGGTTGTGGGTATGATCCCAAAATACAAATGGTATGTTGGCATTTAAATTAGCATATACTGGTTGAACCAATAATTTCTACAGTCATGAGAAGGATTAACATTGACTACAAAATATCACAGGAATTTTTAGTGGTTTTAGTGGTTGGGAAAATGAGTTTTAGCAAAAAAATCAACAAAAATTGAGAAAAAAAGGATAACATGGAATGAATCATGTACTGAAAATGAGGACTCCTAGCAGAATACTTGCATGCATCATAAGATTTTTTTAAAGAAAAAGAAAAACAAACAATCTTTAGAATGTTATTTTTTTAGCAGTGTGCATTCAAAATTTTATATCTTGGTCATTTCCCAACAAAAATGAATGATTAAAAATGATCTAGAAATTTTAGATCATGTATAACAATACCCATAAATCATTTGAGCTATTTCTTTATGAAACGTGAGCAAGTTTGCATTAGAAAATGCTGTTATTTTTCATGCACGAACTTCGTATCAGCTGAATATTTTTCCTTTGAAATCCTCTGTAATGCTCCATGTATATTGATTTTGTACTTTCTTGTAGTAATTATGTCATTTAAAAAATAGACGCTTGCAACATATAATTAGCTCCTTCAAATTTGAATCTCCAATAATTGTTGAAAACAATTTAGAACACGTCTCTCTTATTAAAAAAATAGAGTCAATTTAGGAGCATTCTTTACATGAGACTTAATTGATTAAAAGATATGCAACCTATAACATTCATTGCATGAAAATTTATTTCCTCTTTATATGCAAAATCTATTTCTAAATCAATTAAGTCGACATGCAAGGAAAAACTTAACAAAATTTGACTAATTCATTAAATAAAAGAGATAAAATAGGAATGCATGCTATTTGAATTTTTCTAACAACTGCATGAGTCGTTGCATGGAAAAAGGAATGTCTCACTTCATTAAAAGTAAGATTTAAAAATAGAATTCTCTTCTTGCATGTTTGAAATATTCAACCAAATAGTTGTTATATGAGAGAATAATGCATACCTAGCTTTCTTTATGGTTGTAGATTAATTTTTATTGTAGGTCAAGGAATGAGAGTTGCAGAGATGGATACATGCAAAATACTTTTCCAAAATATATGCCAAGTGTTTTAGCATGTACGAAAAGATTTGCAGATGAAAGGATGCAAGCATGAAGACATTCTAGATCTTTTCTTTCAAGATGGCATGTCCTTCCTTTGAGATAGAAATAACTCATCTTTTCCTTCAACTCCCAATCCGTTTGCACAAATATTCCACAAAAATATTTACTTTTCTAACTTGCACAAATTTAGTTTTTTTTTTTTGGTATTTCTTGCATGTATGAACTATTATTTAATATTTACAGAAGTAACAATACATGCAAACAAGATTTATTTTAGAATAGGACAACCTCTTTGCATGAAAATAATAAACATGAAATGATGTTTCCATTTTATTGGGGGGTTGATTTTAGAAATCTTCGGTAGGTTTATAAATGTAATTGCAGAAATAAATTTAATCTAATTATAGAAATAACATTTAATCTATTTGCAGAAAGGAAATATTAATCTATTTTGAAAAAAATAAAAGTTTAAAGAAACTGCCACCAAATACTTCATGTCACAGAATTTCTAAGAGGTATTCTACTGTCACTAGAATCTTCTTTAAGAAAAATCCGAGTCTCCTAATAACACCATGATCCCTAGAAATGTCACCAAAATGATGAGGGTTGTCAATCCTCTTCATTAATAACGTCAATCTAGGGCTGGTGTCCAATGGTTGTATGCAAAAGGAGAAAGATATCTTTGGAAAAAAACTCCTTCAAACACAATCCAAACTTGCATTAATTAAAAATCACACTTGCATAAATGAAAAGGCACACTTGCAGAAATCAAAATCACACTTGCAAAAATGAAAGCACACTTGCATAAAGGAAATTGCTGAATTGGAAATAAATCAAATAAAACACCTATAGGTTCACAAGAAACTGAATGAAAATGAATATTACAATACATGGAGAAAAACAATACAACAAAATGATTATCATGAAAAGGAATAAATATAAACATAAATTGTTACAAGACAAAAGTAAAAATACACAAATCCATCTTCCTTGGAATGAGTGGCCAGCTCATTCTTTGGAAGAGGATTTAAATCATGCTTCCAAGATCTTAATTCAAAACTTCAGAATATTGGAGAGAAAAGAATGGATTTTTCATTTCTTAGTAAAATATTACATATAAGAGTGTGGAAGGTTACATTTATAATTCATGCATCCAACCAACTCCTCTTTTTAGGGAATACAATATGATATTCTCTTTATTATAATTTACTTAGTCAACATACCAAGAACTAACTACCTATTTTTGGGTGGATTTATTCAAAACAATAAATCCTAAACAAACTTCACTACAACCATCCACTTATCATGGAGAATATTTCTACAACTCATCCCTTTAATCTTGGAACACAAAGTGAGAGAGTACTTATTGAACATTTCTAATACTATTCCACTATTTTCTCATCCTTGAAACATGGAGAGAAAATGGAGGAGTGCTAAGTCCATGAATTTTAATTCTTATTGTAATGCCACATGCATGCATGAATTTGGATTGCCACATGTTTAGATCTATATCCTTTGTTGATGACGTTGAAGGAAACAGTGGGATGAATAGTTCGGTGCTCCTTTACATTATTTTGGAACAAATCAAAATAATTTCACTAGCTGGGCATTTCCATAGCTATGTGTAATTTTTCCGTAGCAAAAATCTAGTAGAAATATATGAACAGTTGGGATTTCCGTAGCTGCGTTAAGACTTTCATGAGCTTCATTCTATGAACTTGGAGTAGAGTTGCTTATGAATTATTTTCTACACACTGTTGCATTTCTAATTTAGAAGAAATATCAGAAAATAACAATAATTTGACTGAAAATACATTTATAAAGAGATGATAAGATAAATCCTATATTCTACCTTAAATATGCTATCTGTTATTGAAACTACATCTAAATTCACTTGAAAACTTGATTTTAAGATAGAGAATAAGATTGATTTTTGGTGATATAATGAGACATATTTTGGTCTCATCACAAGGTTGCCTATATCACTTAAGTTTCCGGCATTAGAGTTCATGAACTAGCTAGATCTATCCAAGTTTGAGCACATGGAAGTGAGGTATGTAGAGCTTATGGAGCTAGAGGAGCTAAGAAATTAGGCCATGAACAAAATGGAAAAATACCAAGCTCAAATCAAGATGAGATTTAATGGGAAGTCTAGAAACAAAACATTCCAAGAAGGAGACTTGGTCCTAAAATGAGATATAGAAAGAGAAAAATCAGGAAGGCACTCCAAGTTTGATGCAATATGGAGTGGCCCTTATATGATTTCAGGATGCAAAGAAAACAATGTTTTCTAGCTATCAAGGTTTGACAGGGAACAACTACAGATTCTAGTTAATGGAATCTATCTCAAGCATTGTTATTGAGTGAAATACCCTTTCTTGTACTTATTAATTTAGAGTTGTAATTCCTCCAAGTTATTTCAACACATTGCTTTTTTTTTGTTTAGGTTTGATTTATAATAAGTTATTGTACACTCTTTGCATATTCCATTTAGGATCTGTATGATTTTGTATCTTTGTACATAGCTATGCCTTATTTGATCTTACACTTTCCAGTTTTAGAAAAAAATTGGTGAAAAAACAACCAATCCTCAAGCCGGGATTTTGTTTGGAATAAAAGGCCCCAGTAGTGCTCCAGAAGTTAAAGGATAAATTCTCAAGAGGTAGACTAATTTTAGCAATTAGTTTAATCCATGTAAAATGTATACTTTAGGGTCATTGGTTTTTCTGATCTAGCATGAAGATCATCCCGCAAGTCACCAATTGTTATCCATTTATTGACCCCCTACAAAATGGAAAACGTAGTAGGTTGGAACACTGGAAGTTGATGGAAAAAAGGGAATGCTTTACAACCTTCAGGGTAGCTCATGTTTTAGCTCACCTTAGTTGGTATTAACTCATGGTGAGTTGATGAGCCATGAAGAATGGTGGATTTGGTGACTAGGCGTAACGTAAAATTGGATGAGTTTGAAAAAAAGTTCACCTGGGTTATATGCCTAGGTTAGATGCTTAGGTTGGACACCTGGGTTGGATGCCTAGGTTGGACGACTAGTTTAGATGCCTATGTTGACACCTGGGTTAGCCACTAAGGTTGGTTGGATGGGTGTGTCGGCTGGGTTGGTCAGCTGAATGTTAAGGCAGGGTAGGTGACAAGCTCATGGCTAGATGGGTCAGCGATGTATGAACAAGATGGTTGGCATACAACCCCCCTTGGGTTGGACATCACAGGGTTAGATGTCATATAATCTCCCCAGGTTGGGAAGTGAAGAGGTTAGATGGACCATTGAGATGGTCAAGTGGCACATTATATGACACAGGGTTGGACGGTCGTCCAACCCCATCAGTTGTACAGTTCAGACATAGATGTCCTTCCAACCTCCCTGGTTAGATGGCCCACGATGTGAAGATGACGAATCCCAGGTTGGTCAAAGACCTGAGACATGTATGGTCATAAAGTTTGATGTCATCTAACCTTCCCAAGTTGGGCAAAAATATGGTTAGATGACCTACTCACAAATTGTATGGATCAGAGATAGACGACTGTCCAACCGGGATATATAGAAGAGCTCGTGGACTAGGTAGTTTTCTCAAAGGAGTTTAGACATCCCACTCATATTTTTTACGGCCCACATGGATGGATGTCACCTAACCAAACATGGCTGGGTGACCTACATGATGGATGAGTATCATGCCAGGTGAAGGTACGTGGAGGAATAAAAACTCAACAACTAAATTTAATGAGGCATGGTGCCCATTACTACCCGTGCAAGAAAATAACCAAATCGTATGGCTCCCCATACCTCTTTAATGCACCCTTCCAGTTGGTGACCCAAATTACCTATATATTGTAAAATCCACCTCATTTTGAGGAGAGACTTTCTTAAAAGAAAAGAAACTCTGTCAAAATTGTTCCAAAGCTATTATGAGATAAAGGCCTCGAATTTGGACTTATTATAAATGATTTTTCCTTATGCCTATACTGTGATGGATTATGCATGTTTTTGAGTAGTTAAATTTGCATTTTGTGGATTTTCTTACCATAATTCGAGTTATATTGATTTTTTTTCCTTCCATTCGGTTTATAGGTATATTGTGCATGTTTATATCTCTTTACCTGACCTTTTAATTTGATTTGTTTTATGAATCTAGGGAGCTTAATATTATTTTAGACTATGGAACTCCTATCTAACCTCTCTCAGCTTGTTTATTCCCTATTTTTCACTCACTTAGAATTCCTCACACCCTTTCTTAGTGTATCACCTTCACTTAGAGTAGTAGATTTAGTTTTATGCATCCTTTTATCCCTGTCTCCTTGGAAAGATTTAGGGTAATATTAGATTAGTTTTTCATTCTCTACACTTTGGAGAAGTTGGCACTAGGTTAGGAGAAGAATTCGGCTTTCTCCAAAGGATTATCCTACTTACAACATCCCACACTATAGGATAATCCCATGTTATGTAGGTTACACTGATTACATCAGACACAAATCACAGGCAATCAGGGGTGTTGTAATTTTGACATAACAGTTTGACTGACTATTTTCAGATGATAAGTTAAAATAAAATTCAGTTTAGTGCCTGAATCAAAATTTAATGTTTTCCAAAAATGAGATGTCATCCTTGGATCTTTGTCTAAAATGATTGTTTTTGGAACACCATGTAATAGAAAAATCTCATGCACAAACCTTTTTACAAGAACCTGGGAATCATCAAGAAGGTTCCCATGTATAAAGTGAGCTACCTTTGTCAACTTGTCTACTACTACAAAGATCATATCATGTCATTTTTTAGTCAAGGGAAGCCCTTGGATGAAGTCCATGCTAATGACCCATCATTTGTGGTGTGGAATGTTGTGTGGGTATAATAGTCCAACAAGGTGTGCATGCTCCATTTTTACCCTTTGAAATTCTAAATAGCTCAAAACATAAGTTGTGATGATCTTTTTCATTCCTTTCCAAAAATATTTCTATTTTATGTCCGTTGTCATTTATCTTATTCTAGGATGATCAAAGTATGGTGCATCATGGAGTTCTCGTAACACTTTTGTTCTAAGTTCTTCCCTTCCAGGACATAAATTATGTTTTCAAAACACATAATTTTATCGTTGTCAATACTAAAACTAGCATACCTCTTAACCTTAGAATCAACTTATAGAGCTTCCTATACTTGTAAATAGTATAGATTTGTAGGTAACTCCTTCATGACCTCTTCCTTGAATTTTGTTCACAAAGTTATAACATATGATAAGTGCTTCCTACGGCTCAAGGCATCTGCTACCCTATTTTCCTTGCCTTTGATATAAATGATATCAAATTTGTATTGTGACAAAAACTCAAACAACCTTTATTGTCATGAATTTAAATTGGGCTACGTGAAGATATACTTCAGCCCCAAGATATAATTCAAATGGTTTTCCCAACAAGTAGTGCCTCTAACCTTGTAAAGAATGAACTATCACAGCCAATTCCAAATCATGAGGGGCATAATTATATTCATGAAATTTCAGTTTTCTTTCCTCATATGCCACAATATGGTCATCTTGGATCATAACTCCTAATCCTTCCTCAGATGCATTAGTAACAACTGTAAAATTTTCATTTGGATCAGGAATGGTTAGCACTAGAGAAATTTTCAAACGCTCTTTCTATAGATTAAATGCTTGCTCACATTTATTAATCCACACAAAATTTATTTTCCTTCTTTTAAAAGTGACGTTATTGGACTTTCCAATCTTGAAAATTCCTTTATGAATTTACGGTAATACCCCTTCAAACCCATGAAACTTCTTACCTCATGCACATCCTTTGGTGATGGCCACTCTACAATGAATTTTATCTTTATAGGGTCCATGGATATTCCATTCTCATTAATTACATGACCAAGACATTGTATCACCTTCTCATAAAAAAGAACACTTAGCCACATTGCCATAAAGCTTGTTTTGTCTCAAAATATCCAACATGATTTCTAGATGTGTGTTGTGATCCTGTTAATTCTTAGAGTAGATAAGTATATAACCTAGGAACATGATTATAAAATTATCAAGATACGGATAGAGGATACTATTCATTAGGTTCATAAATAATACCAGAGCATTAGTGAGTTCGAATGGCAGAACCATGAACTCATAATATCTGAAGCATGTTTTGAATGCCGTTTTGTGGATGTCTTCCTCTTTGATTCTCAATTGATGATATCCTAACCTTAGCTATATTTTAGAAAATACCATGACACCTCTCATCTAATCAAAGATATCTTCTATCCATGGAAAAGGATATCTGTTCCTAACTATTGCCTTGTTCAACATCCTATAGTCTATGCACAACCGAAGGGTTCCGTCCTTGTTCTTCACGAAAATCACTGGTGCACCCCATGGTGACAAACTGGGTCTTATTAAGACCTTAGAGATGAGCTCATGCATTTTATCTTTTAACTCAATTAGCTCTGTTGTCATCATGCGATAAGGCACTTTTGACATAAGCTCAGTACCTAGTTTGATGTCGATTATGAAGTCAAATTCCCTTTTTCGAGGTAATCCAGGTAACTCCTCTGGAACTACATCACTAAAGCACTACAAAAGTGGAGAAATATCCAAACGAGATTTAGTAGTTTCCTCTAAATCATCTATTTTTATAGAAAAAATGGTACAACCTTTTCTTTTTTCCTTTTTCAGATGCATGGATGAAATCTACCTTATGAAAGAACCCTTTTATTTCTTGAATGATGGCTAGTTTCAGCTCATCATCTAGGAATTTTATGTTTTTTTTTGCGTAGTACACAACAACTTGGTGTTTAGATAGTCAATTGACTCCAATTATTACATCATAAGACCCTATTAGAGCTACATAGAGGTTCACTTCAGTTTTAAATTTAGGAAATTCTAATGCTATCATAGGAAAGCATTGCTCTACCTTATGTCTAGCATTGTTTCCATACTGCGCTGTTCATGGTTTTCCATAAAACTATATTTTTCTTTGCAATTTTACTGCTAAAGCTTTATAAATGAAGCATTTTGTTTCTCCTGTATCAATTAAATTATTTATAGAATGACCGGATAACTTATCTGATACTTCCACTGGCATGGCTTGATTTTTAGCCTCATGATTTCCTATAGCTGCGTGAATCTCTTGATCAACATTATTTTGATGTTGGAAACCAACTCCCTATTTATTTTGTGGGTACCAGTTTGCATAGTGTGGACCCGTAAAAATGAAACAGTCACGTATGGGCCCTTTACCTTATGATTTTTTTAATTATTATTTGTAGCCTCAAACTGCCTTGAATTTCTATTTATTGCAGCAGATTTATTTTTTGCATTCGTATGGAAAAATCTAGGCTTACTGCGCTCTTTCTTCATCCATGGATTTTTAGCAAAGCCAGATGGAGTTATTTTTTTTCTATTTTCCTCCCTATTAACAAAAATAGATTTCATCTTTTGTTCCTTTCTAATAGCCTTCTCAAAGACTGTCTCTATAGTAGATGGTCTGTACACATGCACTTCACCACCTATGACTGGGTTGAGTTCCTTATTGAACTTCCAGATTTAGAACTTCTCATATTTTTGATATTAGGGTATGTACTTCAGCAACCGGGTAAACCTTTCCCAATATTTTGTTACACTAAGCTTCCCTTGCGTCAAATTTTAGAACTCGGTCATTTTTTGGTCAAAATAAAGTTGGGGGAGCCAACGTTGGTGAAAGTAAATCTTGAATTGTTCCTAAGGAATGGAATAACTATCCCATACAAGTTCAACCTTCTTGTTATCCCACCATGAGGACGCTTCTTAGGAAAGTTGAAAAGATCCCTTGACTATCTTAGTTTATTTTGAGAACTCTATTATCTCAAGATTATTCTCCATTTCACTCAGCCATGACTCATCCCCATCTCCCAACGATGTACCATAAAAATTTAGTGGAGTTATTATCTTAATATCACGGGATAATTCTTCTTTCAACCGTGCCTTTTTTTTATTATGTTGTTCCTCTTCATCATGATGTTCCTCATGAGGTTCATCCTCCATTACCAGCTCCTATTCAAGAGGCTCTTGTTAACTAGTAACCTACTATTCTAAAACAATCATATGGTCCCACGCATCTTGGAGGAGTTCAATAATTTCTTGCAACTTTTCAGCATGTAGAGGCCCTTCAACATTTCCTGAGGCTTCCCTTGCAACCGCCCATTTTCCTCTTCAGGCCATCTATTCCTGATAGAGGTAAGATAAATTTATATTAGTGAAGCATACCTATAAGGTCTAAGAGATGAAAACCTAAAAATTTAATACCAAATGTAACAACCTAAAATTTGACACCCAAATTAGTAGGATTTTTTTTTTCTAACAGCATATAGACATTCCTCTACATATGTAAATAAGATAACTAGATACAACTAGTTTATGCAACAAGTCATATTAAATTAACAAGTTAAACATTCCTTTGCATAATTAAATCAGGTAACTAGCTAAAGCTAGTTTATGCGACATGTCTTAATAAATTAATCCATCCTATAATATAGTGATAAACCTTATGCAGCTGTAAGGGTTAATTATACCTAATCTCCATGATCACCCTTAACATTAGTTTGAATGTTCATACTTAGCCTCGCTTGGTTTTACCGCACTACGGTAGTGAGAACTTATGACTAATCCTCAAGTGTTTACCTAAAGTTCCATTTAGAAAAACTCCATCCTGTATCCTACACTTCAGGATTTGAGGATTCACTGTGATTAGACAATGTACCCAACAAACACATTACTTTGGCCAAATTTTTGTTAGTTGTACTATGTACAATTAGTATAGACGAGTGCACATACCATCTAAACTTTTGTTCTCATCACCTCACATGTGTCTCATCACAGTTATCTAGATTCCTCAAACTTATTCTAATTACTTAGTGAATAATAGTTTACACATCTAATTACCATGGATAGAAGGGTAATATCTCAAAGTTATCATCTCTTTGCTACCCTATCCATACGAACTAAAATTTTTAATATATAAAGAGTGTTTGACCCTTAGATAAGATTCCAATAGGTCTAAATACCCTTAAAAATGTCATACTTTAGTTCATATTGGTTCTTTAACCTTTAATCAAGTCATATCAATACTTTATTCAAGTATCACTCATATCTTTGTTTGTAAGCTAGTGATAGCCTCAACTTAAGATTCATTATTTTTTATTAACAAAGGAAGTTAAGATCTCTTTTGATACCCTTTAAATCTTATAAGGTATTAATTCAGTTAACAAGACGAGTTTATTTCCTCATTCTTTTTAGATTACTTCATTTCTAATATTCCTACTCTCATACTTCTTTTAGATCCCTTTATAACTACGATTGACTTAGATTAATATAATTTATGGAATTTTTTCATAACACTTTCAGATTAATCTAATATGTTATTAAGGGCAGATTTTTATCCATTTAAAGGAAATACTAACATTGAACTAGTCTTTTTAGTCTTTGACTAGATTACTCTCAAATGATTGCTTAATAAACAACACTAAATATTGGTCCAATCTTTTATCCATAATGATATTTGAATCATTTGAAAGTTTTAACTATCTTCCTCCATTTTTGCCCTTCCAATTACAACTTTATAATTCACTTATTATTCTTTTCTTATCCCATAACTAATTCTATATTGTATTAGAGAGTCATTTAGATATGAGGTATATCTTTATTATTATAAACCATAAACATTCTAATCATATGGTTGTAAACTAGTAGGAACCTTTACTTTACCAAATATCCCATATAATTTCAATGTGATTAAACATATAGTAATCAACCAACTCAATTTTATATTATGAATCATGCCCATAAATGGACTAGTACAAAGGACATCTTGTCTATGAAAACTTTATATAACCATAATTACAAGTACAATAGGATCAAAGATCCGTAACAAAAATCATCATGCCTAACGTCATTCCTCACAAGTCAGTGATAAAATGTCCATGCATCATCACATAACCTGTGATACTATTTTGTTTGGGGGTGTCAATTCAAAGAATTGGAAAGAAGTTATTCTACTTACTTAACTATGTTTTTGAAAAATAAAGTATATTAATCATCATAACTTTAACTAATCTAACATCGAAATGGTAATGCTTTTGTAACAGATAGGGAGATAGAATCATCTAGCAGTCCC
This sequence comes from Taxus chinensis, assembly GCA_019776745.2. Taxonomy (NCBI): domain Eukaryota; kingdom Viridiplantae; phylum Streptophyta; class Pinopsida; order Cupressales; family Taxaceae; genus Taxus; species Taxus chinensis. The sequence goes on from CM034150.1 coordinate 852,158,566, forward strand.
ATGGTTGGTGATGGAATAAGCATGGGGTATATGTGTGAAGTGTTCACGAAGGATAACTTCACATAAAAACCTCCCACTTCTTCAATCAAAAACCATGCGATTGGCGGAAAATTCAAGATCTTGATCTGTGTCAGAACCACTATCTTCACGCACACATGAATCAAACCAGTAAAAAAATTAATTTAACTAAACATCAAGGAAAAATACATCCGAATTACAACAAAAATTTTTACAGAATAATTCTCATGTCATATATAGTCATCCGAATAATTTAATCTATTAAATGACTAAGTATAGAATTTCGACAAAATTTTGATAGAGTCTCCCCTTGTATTTTCTACTTTTAAATTTTTTTAGAAAGCATATTTTTAATAATTTGAATCTAATAATGAAATAAATGTATAAAATGAATAGGTATGGATAAAATGATCCAACCCTCTGATTCACTAGGATCTCAGGATAAATAAAAGAAAAGATGACAAGAAATGAGCTTGCCCAGCTAAACCATCAACTTTTACTTTAATTTATTTAATATTTTCCTAAATGTCCCTACAAAAAGGATTAAACATCTATACAATATGCAAGATCTATAGATTCTATTTATTTTTGTGCAAGTAGATAGTCTCCTTTACTATTTCATATCACAAAATGAAACAACCAATTCCACTAATTTTCTTTTATTCAAGAACTAAACACCTACCTTAAAATCTAAATGTCAAGGGATAAAACCAATTAGATTAAACAATCAAATAAAGATATAATCAACAAAAAATGCATATAACAACATCCATAAATACCCATAAGGGTTAAATTTCATTTACCCAAGAACATAAGATTACAACAATGCTCCTCACAAATTTACTCTTCTATCTAACCAAACCCACATCATCAATCAATCTTTCACTGGACATCACAAACATGAAAAACACTACCATGCATTTTTATTGAAATAAGCAAGGTTGATATTACTCTATTCAACATTTTATTCAACCCCCGTTACAGAAAAGTATTCTAGATAGTTTAAACACCAGGTACAACCATACGTTTTTATGGAATGAACTCAATACAAAAACCCACAAGTATTTTCTCAGTTATATTTCAAACCCCACAACCATACAAATTTTTAGCAAGTACATAAGTTCAAAAACCAAAAAAACCACTTTATTCTACACATTATTTAAACCCACCTTTTAGCAAGGTATTCACAATAGATTACAAATAAGAAATCAGCCATAAATTTTCATTTGAGGAGCTCTATTCGAATACCCAAGAAATTTCTCAACCATTTTCCAAACCCCATCACAACTATACGTTTTTAATAAAGGAAATCAAAGTTCAGAAACAAATTCACAACATATTTTCCACAAAAACCATTCAAAATGTAAAACCACACAAAAAGATAACAATCTCTTTATCAATAAAAAACTAGAGGAGCAAGGAAGAGTAACCCCTTTGTTGAAACAATTTGGGTACCTCGATTTATCTTCCATTTTCCCTCTAAAACCCTTATTGATTTTCCCTATGTGAAAAATTTCCATCTCTCCAAAAAAATAAACCCTCCACATTACATTTGTCATAACAAATAGAGGGTTATTCATAAAAAATCGACTTAAACACATGCAACAGAATTTTGGCAGAGTGTCTCCATGACTGGAGCTCAAACTGCATCTCAAATGAAATTCAAAACCAAACTCTATATTTTCCTCCCTTTCCTCCACGTATCCCAAAAAATACACCATGCATTTACTTCCTCCATCTAATGTCTGTGAAGTGGATGGCGAATGGATCCTCATGGATTCGTGGGGAAGGAATTCCCTTTATTCAAAAATTGAATATTTATTTTAATGATCACCATACCCCATCTGCATGGTTGTACACTTGAGTGGACTTAGTAATATTTAAAATCTTATTCAAACTCAATATGGTATTCTTTACCATTTTAAAAATTGAATCCCATAAAAAATAAAACCTTAAGCTTATCTATGCCAATATTGTGTTCAACACCACTTTTAATTTGAAGTCAAAGAACAATCAATCAAACTAATGTTTATCCACTTGATAGGTGTGGCCATATGGCTCCCATCATATTATTTAAAATAATAACATACAATTTTATGTTACAAAGTAATTCAACAATGGATTTTAAGCCTTTTTCCTTACCATAACGCTAACTTAATAACAATTTACGCAACAACAATACCAATACCACAACGTGAAACAAACTTTCCAAGCCTTGTTAAAATGAAACAAAATGTGCAAGTTGACTTAGGAGCGACATCGTCCTTAGTCCATATGGGTGCCAACACAAATTCAATGTTGTGCGACGACCATAGTTATTAAGAATGGTGCCATCCTAATCAACTTGACGCCCAACAAAAAAATCTGAACAAGACTTATATAACACTGCATTAAAATAAAACTACATTTAATAATAATAAAGCTGGTATTTATTTATCTAAGTACTTAATTTTTAATTAAGTACTTAGATGACTAATTACCGTCATCTAATAATAATAATTAATTATTTGAATAAACGTTCATTTTCCCATTATTCATAATTATTTGAATAATTAAATGTCAAATAAAAAGGATTAATTAGCTAACATAGATCCACAACTCAAACTGTAGAGTGCTAAGGAGAAAGAAGGGTCTAAATTCAAATATTTTGAAAGAGTTGTTAAAAGGGAAAAGTGATATCACCATTAGTGAGAGACATTGGAGTTTCAGGTATAGAAAGTATCGTTTCCCCAAGAAAGCATGTTCATTGGAGTGAGGAACCAGAGGTGACTAATCAAACTCCTCTATCGAAGGTCCAAAAGAATCTAGTTGAAACATTGGTAACACAAGTAGTTATGTCACATCTCCAAACAAATGTCCTTATTGGATCATCGGTATCACAAGAATTTGTTTTTGCAACTTTATTTCCTACAAGGATAGTAGCAGGTTTGGATATGGAAGAGAGAATTCATAATGTCCCCATGGAAAAAAAAGGACAGAAGGGGCTGGATGTTATTCAATCAAAAAGAAAAGATGTGGCCAAGGTCACCCAACAACAAGAAAAAATGACTGAACCAATTGAAGTGATGGATGTTGAGGTATATGAGGAGACCCCTACACCCAAATTTACTGGTTTAACACTTGAAGTACCTATATTAGGAGAGGAGGATGTTTCTCAAATGAAAATTCAAATGGAAGAAAATCCCCAACCACTAATTGATGAATTAGATGTTCAAGTTCAAAGTGTTCAGGTTGAAAGTGAAGTACCATCAAAAGAATAAGAGTCAGTAATTCAAGAGCGTACAAGTTAATGATCTATAGAGGCTATTATCTCTGTTGAGTATCAACCTCAAAAAGAAGTAGATAGTGAATAGGTTAATGAATCACCTAAGATTGCAAGCCCTGCCAAAGAGATTTTGATAGAAACTTCATAAACAATTGTTAATCTAGCAGAGACCAATGACAAGAAGGATATACCAGTTGATGAAAACATTTAGGGGTCAATGATTAGGTCTTAGCCTATGGAACAAAAGGAGAAGCAAGTAGAGATGGAGGAAGTACATATTGAGCCCAAGAAGCAAGAAATGGAAATTAAAGAGCCATATATAGAGATTCTAGTATTGTAGGAAACCCTAGACACATCTAAGGACATGGTGGTAATTTTTGAACCCCAAAAAATCTTCATAATAAGGAGAAAAATTGGGAAATAATCCCACAACAGGGTGGATAGGAACACTCTTTCTAAGGAAGGAGAAGGAGATAATTTAGGTGGAAATAATGGATATTAGAAATATTATGTTTTCAAAGCCTACAAGAGCTCCTAAAAAGGCTAGAATCCTAACTAAGACTCATTTAGATCAACAAGGATTTATGACTTTTGAGGTGGCTACCCCATAGGGTGATAAAATCATGAGTGAAATTTCATTAAGTGACTATAAATTTAGACATATCCCATTGAGGAAACCTATCAGGGAAAACTTAAAAACAAGAGGCCACAGTGGGTGTTGGAGGTTTTCTACAAAAAATTGATAAGGAAAAGGAGATGAAGAGGCAGTTGAAAGATAAAATGAATACATTGTCCACATACATGCAGAAATGGATACAACCTTCTGATGAAGGGAAATAATTTTTTTGTTGTGATAACTCTAAATTTTTTGAGTGTAGTTAAAAGATCAAAGGAAAAGGTCAGTGTAGTGGACAGTTCAAAAGAATAATTGTCTAAAAAAGGAAATAAAATTATAGAAGATACAATGAAATGTTATGCCTAATTGACTGAGAGAGTCAATGAATCAAAGGACCAACAAGAGAGATGTGATGATGAACTATATTATGAGGAAGGAATTCTTCCCAAAATTAAGGCACTGACTCAGTTGGAAACTTTTTTTGTGAACCTTGTAAATGGATGTGGGTGCCCTTGAATGTTCTTCAAATGTAAGTGCAAATGATACAAAAACTCATACTTTTGGCTTGGAAATTAGCAGAGTTATTGTACTTAAATCCAAGAGGATTTGTACGAGAGTAAGCTTGCAATTTATAGAGGTAGAAGTAGTTGAAAATTAGTTAAACACGGTTGAATGCTCATGTTAAAAATAACATTAGAGGAAGTTACAGTAGTGCCAGGGAATTTAGGGGCAATAATGGAATTAATTGAAGAAGTTACATCCAGGAAGGTGGTTGTATGTGTAATTCAATTGCCCCCATCTTTCTAGGATTCTATAAGTGTAGTTAAACAGGATAAGGATAGGGAGTCCAAGTGGAGTCTAAGAGGATTTCGAATAAGTGGTAGTTGACTAGGATGTGCACACACTTAATTAATTAATAATTTAATTATTAAATGATAATTAACTTAGCACAAAGGGGTACTAGGGGTATATGATATTAATTTAATTAATCCAAAGGGCACAATGTGTATGAATTAATCAATTTAATCAATTATTCACAAATTGGTGAATAACAACGTGTATTAGGAAGTGAACTAGGATAAGATGGAAGCATGTGTGTAATTTTGGGGTGTATATATTTTTCCCCTCTTTAAAGTGCTATTGAAAAGTAATAGTTCTTTAAAGATAGTAAACACATGTAGATCGACAAATGGAAAATTGTGAAGCATTAGGATGCCCCAACAAGTAGAATGAAGTGAAGCATTAGGATTCCCCAACAAGTAGAATGATAGAGGAGTGCCCCCTTAAGCGGGTGGATGATGGAGCAAGGAAGTGGACAACCTATTGATAGGAAGAAAGAAAGAGATGGGAACAAGGATGGGAAAATGACTGTGCTCCTAACATTAGCTTCATTTGGAGAAGAATTTTTAGAGTAAACTTATTTTTGTTGTTGCATAATAGAGTTGTCACCATGATTACAAAGAATCAAGATGGTTAACCTAGATACGAGTAAACAAACAAACATAACAAAGAAAAGATAAAAAAGGAAAATAAACCCAATATACAAAGTAGGTGCCGGAATTAGGATTATAAAGGAACCAAGATGTAATCACACTACTTGTAAGTTGTCCAAAAAGAAAACATCAACAATGCAACACAAAGTCAAAAGAAGAAGAAGATAATCAACTATGCCCCTAATGTGTGCCACAACGATGATTAAGAAGATGTAAATGCTCCCAAGTGGGAATGAGATCATACTGGAAAAGTGGATTTAAAGAGACTCCTTATGACACTCTTGTTAGATCCATTGTGTAATTTCCCCAGACAAAGTTATATCATGAAGGAAATTTTTTTGTGACTTTCCCCAAGCAAAGTTAACATATCATGCATAGGGAAGAAAGTGATAGTTATAAGATTGGAACGATCACTAGGGTAATAGATAAAGGTATGAAATTTATCAAGATTGTATTGAGATGTTGAATGATTCACTTTAAGGGTTTTCCAAGTGTAGGATTTCTATGATAAGTGAATGTTTGTTCGAATTTTTTGTAATCTTTTATTTTTTTGGATTTTTGAAATATTTGAGTTTTTTGTAAGTTTTATGAGTTTTGAAAAGTTTGAAATAAAAATGAAAACAAACATGAATACACAAAAAAAGGAAAACACTCCATGGCTTAAATAAACTAGGAGAAAATCACAACACATGCAAGTGACAAAAAGATACAAAGCAATAAATAGAAACAAACCCAATATGAACAGGAATGAACAACACTAGAGTTATATGTGAACTAAGATGCAAGTAAATTTCCTTTAATTGGTCTATAATAAAGGAAAAGAAAGTACAAGAAACAATAATAAACTGAAAGAATAAAAAGTATTGTCACAATGTTGACAAACCATAATAGTACAACACAACATGTAGAAATGACATCTAATGACACTCCGAATATGTTCCACATTGAAGAACTAGATAAATTTGAATGCCCCACAAGTGATAGCTTAGGACGTGAGAGGATTGGATAGAGACTAAGAGTGGAGTGGTACTTAGATAATCCAAAAGATACTCTTGTTGGATCCCATTAAAGTTTGATCTGTATTAGATTAAAATGTAAAATCCAAATGTGCCCCAAGAAAAGTTATATTTTGAAAGGGTAAATGATTTCCTCGAGCATAAATATACACCATGGGAAATAAAGATGAGTATGATATGGAATGATCATGAGGAGAATCGTAAAATGGTGAAATTGTTGAACTGTGTTATACAGTTACTGAAAAATGGGAGAAATATTATCTGAATGTTTTGATTGCGATAATTCAAAACTATTTTATGAGTTTTGGACAATTTTATACTTTTTTGTGTTTTTGAACAATTTTATATTATTTTTTTTGAAGTTTTTAAAAATATTTTTGAATGTTTTTGTATTTTACAACTTGGTAGAAGGAAAAACTACTTGAAATTAGGTGTAAATAATTAAAAGCATTCCATTCCATCGGTAGAAATGTAGATGGTAAAATGATAGGGTGTTTCACTCCATAGAATTTTAGTTCCAGAATAGAGTTGCTTCTATCCTTTCATTCTCTTGAGAAATAGATAAGGGGTTAGGGTTAGGAGGAATACCTGTTGAGTGTTGGGAAGGTGTGCGCGTACCGTCGAGAGATCAGACCGATTGTGAAGAGCTCCTTTTTGTCTAGGAAGGACTACCTGTAAATAAGAATGCAAGACCACCAGATTTTAGTTAGACAATAAGTGAGGGAACTACCTTGGGCCTAGGAAATATTAGACTTCCTTTCGAAGGTGGTCAGTTCCCTTTTAATACAAATTGATGCAAATGATAATAAAGAAGCTATTGCGAAACTCACGATTTAGGTATCTCGTTACTAAAAGCAATAGAGACTAAACTACCAATAATAGAATGTCATGTTGTTTGTTTGGTCACTGGTTATTGATATGTTCAGATCAAGTTACAGGGATAGACCAGGCTGGACATGAGATTGTTTTGAGGTGAATAGGTGAAAGGTTGGTTTTGGTATAAGTCACAGTGACCGATGCCGGTCACTGGATAACCGATCGCGGTTATAAAACCGGTACCGGTAGGGAATAACCGATATCGGTAGGGGCAGTGATTTAGGGATTTTTAAATGGAGGTTGGTGTAAGGTGGTTATGGAGGTTTGGAAGGTTGGTAGATGGTTGAGGGGAGTAGTAGGGTGATAGAGAAGACTCAGAGAGTGAGAGAGATGTCTTTGGGGTAATATAGAGATGGATGACCGAAGGTTAGGTGCAGGTTGTTGCCGGGTAGTAGATCCAGGAGTGAGCTTATAATCCCTATGAATTAAAAGTTCACAAAGTAGTGTCTAGAAGCATACAAGGTGATAAAAGAGACTACTTACTAGTTTCTGATGTGGATGCAGGTCCAAAGAATGTAGTGGCGAAGGCAAGGCTCAGTTGGGATGATCCAGCAATCAGAAGTGATCTGATGAAGCTATCCTCCAACTCTCCCAATGTTTGGATGAGTGTGACAATGCTCTAGTTGCTCAGTTCCAGTCTTGGGCTCGATACTCCTCTTTGCAAACTCTTCTCTCCTTCTCACTTGTCTCTCCCTTGCAAATGGATTCAAATGATCCTTTCATTTTGGTTGGGGGAGGTCATTTACAGGGAACCGATGGTGGTTACCTAACCGACGCCGGCCGAGTAGGGACCGATGTCGGTTAGGTCAAAGTTGGCTATTTTTAGTAAAATAGCCAACTTTCCCTCCTTTTCTCTTGAGGGGTCAGTTGTGGGCTTGGTCAAGTCATTATTAGGTTCGTTTTGATGCGGGTGAGGGGTGATGAGTCATGGGTGTGGGTCTGGACCAAGTCATAGGTCTTAATTAGGTTAGTTTAGGGTTAGGGCTAGGTCATAGTGAGGTGGCGAGGTGAGGTGGCAGGGTTGGAGATGTGGATTTATTAATTATAAGGTAATTAATAAATAATTCAGTGTGTAAGGTTTTAGGTGGTGAGGTAGGGTTAGGTTGCGGGATGAGATACGGGGTACAGGGTGTCGTAAGACCCAAATTTGGTGTCTACATTTTCCCCTTGTTGTCGTGTAGCTTGTCTTGTAAAGCTGCACTGACAATAATAAAAAGTGGTTGCCCCAGTTAAGGGTATAGGTAATCCCCCTCAAATCTATCACAGATTGAGGCGACATGAAATCAGGGATAGGGTTGATAAAGGGTAAATGATGATGAGATGCTGGTAAGATGGTGGGGTAAGTTCAAGGAAGCCGACGCACGTTGAAATGCAGTAGTGCGACCAGGGTACATGTTTTGAAGAGAAAACAAGCAATTCATAGGCAAAGGTCGATAGTTTATCCAAACAAGGTTGATATAATCCTGGTATCCAAGGCATAGGAAGTAGCTCTAGGGGATATAACGGGTAAGGTACGGAACGTTTAGGCATGTTCGGCAGTACCAAATGGTTGGTTTGGTTGAGATAAATGTCACGGTCTTGGTCTAGGAAAAGCTGGTCGGCTGATCAATTCAAGTATCCTAGTCATGCTAAAACACGAACAGGTGAGCTCGATTGAACAAACAGGTACATGATGGGTGGATAGAATTTTTAATTTGTGGGCCTTGGTCGAGGTACTTAATTGGTGCATTTGTGGGTCGGGCCGATTGTGGGTACGGCCTTGGGTCGGGCCGATTGGTTGGTTGCGGCCTTGGGGGTCGATTGGTTTGTTGCAAGTGATTGATGGGTCGGGGATTTGTGGCCTTGGGTCGGGCCGATTGGTTGGTTGCGGCCTTGGGTCGGGCCGATTGGTTTGTTGCGGCCTTGGGTCGGGCCGATTGGTTTGGTTGCGGCCTTGGCACCATTCTCACCTCCACGGCCTGACACTTGACAAGAAGTTGCAGCTAATCGCAGGGTAATGGATGCAGGAGTGACAGAGTCTTATAGATTATGGTTAGCAGAGCCTTGGGTATACATGAGAGGGCCGTTCATTGACATAGTTGTGGTTACAGTGGGAGAGAGACCACCTTAGGGTTTAGTTCACCAGCTTCAAACACGATTGGGTGAACGAGACCACGGGATTGTTAGAGGTTACAGCCTTGAGTGGGGAGACTAGAGGCAAGAGTCCTCCACGTGAGAGGGCGTATTTGTATGTTACAGGAGAGATTGGTGGATCAGTGGGAGGAACCAATAGCAGTGAAACCTTTGAGGATGGAGAGGCCAGGTGAGCGGCGTCGACGATCACCAGGGCTACCTGGTTCGGGATGAGGCGCGGGGGGCTAAGTGAGTTTCATACATAGGGGTAGAAGAATAAATAAGGATGCCGATTGCGCGTCGATGATAGAGAAGATGTATTTGTTTAACATCTAAATAAAATGGAATATGTATGTTGATTTGAGTTTATGATAATAATAAGAATATTTGTGTTTTGAATGTTTGGATTGATAAAGGACAAAGGTGAGTGTTATCAATATAAATATGTGAAAATATTTATATTTTTAAAGAAAACACAACACATGATAGGTTATGGTAGGGGATGGTCGAGCTAACCTTGGGAGACCCCATGTCTCCTAAGTGCTGCCTACATAGCCCATTGCACAAAGCAAGGAGGGGCCTCAGACCGATGTAGTTCTCCCTTAGGACCAGGGAGAGGTGAATTCAGGCAATTTGGTTGTGGTTAGGCAATTTGTTGGTTGGTAAAAGTTTGATGTTGGTAGAGTAATGTTGTTGGTGTTGGTGTGGGTATAGGTGAAGTGAGGGTTAGCTTACCCAAGCATAGGAAATCATGTCCTAATTAAGATCAACACACAATCCTAGATTCGGGTAAAAGAGGCAAAAATGTCCCATAGTTGGAAAGAGCTAAACAAACCACGTATTATCGTAGGATGAGCTTGAATCCCTAGGTACCTTGCATAGGTGAGAAGTCGATAGGTGAAAAGAGTTGTATAATCACAATATATCGGATATACGCACGTCCCTTGAGTTTTGTTATTGTGAAGAATGGTGAGGAGAGGTGGATGGGATAGCTGAGGCGTAGAGAACTTGTTATAAGGTGATTATTCTGATGGAAGAGAACCAAACCAAAATAGACAAGTCCATGACTCAAAAGTACTTTTGAATACTGCTTTGATTTTTCTGGATATAGACTGATCGATGTGGGAAGTCTATATGGGATATGCATTTTGTTGTTCTTGAGGTCTTCACGAAGCTGATCAATGCGAGAAGCTTCTGATAGAGGCTGACTTTGTATAGCTGTCCTTCGAGGGAACAGTCTACTTATAGTAGCAGACGCGACATTGCACATAGCTGTCCTTCGAGGGAGCAGTCTAGTTATAGTAGCAGATGCGGCTTTTGCACATAGCTGTCCTTCGAGGGAGCAGTCTAGTTTATAGCTTGGAGGTCTAGATGTCTGTTTGGCATGAAGCATCTAGTTTTGCAGGAAGTTTGACTCAAGAATATCCCAGAATTGTATAATTGAGAACTTGTTATTTTGATACTTTTAAGTCATGGACCAGACTAAAAAGGAGAAGGCCTCTTTAAGAGGAGGTGATGATCAAACCACGTGGGTTTGATTTTACTTTGAGATGCACAAAAAAAGGTGTATGAGGTGGTAAATGAGCTCAAGGGATGAGCGCAAGGTGGATAAGGAGTGATGTAACACTAAATTCAACAGTAGAATGGTCAGAGATGCAAGGCATTAAGGGGTTCAGGCTCAGGTTTACCATTAAGCGAAGCTAAACGATAAGTACCTGATCCGTAAGTGTGAGTGATAATGTAAGGCCCAATCCAATTAGGAGCAAATTTTCCACGTTTGCTCTTTTCTAGTTTGGTTACATGTTGATTCTCTTTGAGGACAAGATCACCAATTTTAAAGGTACGCTCATGAATTCACTTATCATAAGCACGCTTGATGTGCTTTTGATAAATTTGAAGGTGGTCAAGAGTGGTAAGATGACGCTCGTCAAGAAGCTCCAATTGGGCTAACCGCTCTTGGCGGAAGTCATCATTGGTGAGAATATCCTGGAGAGATATTCTGAGGGAAGGGATTTGTATTTCGAGAGGCAAGAAAGCCTCGGTACCATACACCAGAGAGAATGGTGTGGCATTAGTGGAAGTACGAATGCTGGTACGATAAGCCCAAAGGGCAAAGGGGATGTGATCATGCCAATTTTGACCAGAATCGTTAACGACTTTCATGAGAATTTTGGTTAAGGTTTTGTTAGAAGATTCAGCTTGACCATTTTCTTGTGGATAGTAGGGTGACGAGAAGCTAAGTTTGATACCAAAGTTGTCACAAAGGGCTCGTAACAGCTTATTTTTGAAAGATTTGCCATTATCGGTTATCAAGCGATGAGGAACACCGAAACGACAAATAATGTGATGATTGATGAATTCAACAATTTTCTCCTTTTTGGTTGAAATGAGTGGAATGGCCTCCACCCATTTAGTGTAATATTCGGTTGCCATGATGATCCAATGGTGACGTTGCGAAGAAGGTGGATGAATCTCACCAATAAGGTCCAAACCCCATTGTGAGAAAGGCCAAAGATCTCGTGCGACCTGTAGCGGATGGCTGGGAGTATGTTGAAGGTTGGCATGTTGTTGACACATAACACAATGCTTAACATATTCACAGTAGTCTTTATTAAGAGTAGGCCAATAATATCCTAGGCGAAGGATCCGCTTGGCCATGGAAAAGCCACTAAAGTGCCCACCACAAATTCCGTCATGGACTTGTTGGATGGTATGAGTGACTTCAGCGCTGGTTAGACATCGAAGGAGGATACCATCGAAGCCACGTTTATAGAGGAGTCCCCCCATGATGACATAACGAGAAACACCTTTAAGAAAAGTGCATGTTTGCCATTACTACTAAGGTCAGGTGGGAGAACAGAGTTTGTAAGGTAGTCACAAAATTGGTGATACCAGGTATCCTGCGAGTCAGCAGATGCATTATTTACCATACAAACATCCGAGACTAAGTAAGATGGGGCAAAGAGTTGTTGGACCAAGACAAATATGTCAGAGTCAGTTGGTGATGCAGGAATTTGCGAGGCCAAGCAAGCCATAGTATCTGCAAATTTATTAGTTGAGCGTGGAACGGTTTGGATAGTATAATGGGTAAATAAGGTCAAAAGTGAATCTACGTAACATTTGTACTTTTGAAGTTCCTCATTTTTACATTGGTAGATGCCAGTGACTTGATTTACTACCAATTGAGAGTCACCGAAAATGTTAATAGACTTCACACCTAAGTGTAACGCAACGTGGAGACCTAAAACAAGGGCCTCATATTCCACTGTATTGTTAGTGCAGGGGAAATCGAGCCTGAATGAAAGAGGCATAGGTTCACCTTCAAGAGGAATGAGAACAACGCCCACCCCTCCAGAGAAAGCGCTGGCATTTAGATCCATTGAAGAAGAGAGTCATCGGATAAGACGCATCATTGAGTGAAAGAGTTGCGATGAGTTCATCAGGGAAAGTAAAATTGGTAAATTGTTCCCCAGGTAAAGGGGCTTCCGCGAGTTGGTCTGATAGTTTGTCCTTTGACTGATTTCTGGTGTACAAACTCAAGGTTGAGGTCGGCAAGGAGCATAAGCCATAATGGGTGATGCGTTGGTTTAGATGAGGTTTGGCATACATATAATGTATGGGGTCAGCGTTGGTGATGACAAAAGTTTTGTGATTCAGGAGGTAATGTCGGAGTTTGGTGGCCACGAATGATAGGGCTAGGCACAACTTTTCGACGTGTGTATACCTAGTTTCATAATCCACAAGAGTATGGACTTATGTAATAAACTTCTTGTTCTCGATGCTCGGAGTCACGATGTGCGAGCATGGCTCCTATAACATGGTCGGTGGCAGAAAGGTAAAGGTAGAAAGGGTGATCCGTCCTTGAGGTGGGATAAGCACGGGTGGCTGCAAGAGATAAGTTTTAAGAGCCTCAAAGGCTTTGTGGCACTCCTCACTCCATTGAAAGATAATGTCCTTTTTAAGGAGATGATGGAAAGGTTGACATCGATCTGAGAGTTGTGAGATGAAATGACAGATAGATTGGAGTTTTCCCTGCAAACTACGTAATTGTTTTAGGTTAGTGGGTGGGGGATTATTTCTAAGGGCCCATGTGCTGCAGCAGAGAAAGAATGATGACCATTTCTAAAATAGCTTTGACTTTAGCGGGGTTGGAACCTCAATGCCTGTAAAGAGATGATAAAGCCAAGGAGTTTTCCCAAAAGGACACCAAAGACACATTTCTTTGGTTGAAGATGAACACAGTTATTGTAACAGGTGATCAAAAATAATGGTTAAAACATCGAGATGTTCACTGCGATGTTTGGATTTTCCAAGAAGATCATTAACATAATCCTCAAGGATAGTGTGCATAATGTCATGAAAAATGTAAGTCATATCCCGCTGATAGGTGTAGAGCACCAGCATTCTTAAGGCCAATTTGGCATGACACGATAGCAGAAGGTCCCCCTAGGGGGTAATGAAGGTGGTTTTATGTTGATCGGCCGGGGCTACTAAAATTTGATTATATCCTGAGAAACCATCCATGAGAGAAAGCATCTCATGGCCCGCAGTGAGATCGACAAGTTGATCAATACTAGGTAGGGGGAATTCATCCTTTGGGCAAGCGAGGTTAAGATCCAGAAATCCGTACATATCCGAAGTCCCCCCATCGCTTTAGTGACAGGTAAAACATTAGAAATCCATTGCGGATAGTCAATAGGTAAGATGAAAGTAGAAAGGAGTCATTGAAGCTCTTCTTTAACTGAAGAGCTGGCAATGCGTGGATGCACTTTTTCTTAACTTCTGTTTAACTGGTTTGGAGTCTAGTTTCAGAAGTGATGTTATGGACTTAGCAATGTCAGGATCGATTCTTGGCATGTCGGCGTAGGACCAAGTCGAAAGCTTGATTGCGGGCACGGAGAAAGGTAGTGAAGGTGGCTTGTTCTGATGCACTTTTAGAGATTGTCTCATCTTTACAATGTGAGGATCGTCCTCATGTGGATGTTGATTTCTATAGTCAGACTCATTCAACATGGTTTGGGTTCGCGCCCAGATGGTAAGTCCTGACTGTTTGAATATAAGAGACATTACACCAAGGTAGGTGAGGATGGAGTCTTCATCCTGGCACTCCACAACATTAATCAAAGGAACTTCTTCTTTGATTCTTGGACAGGGGAGTTAGAAAAAATCTGAGGGGACCCTAGAAACATGACTTTTTTCCCTGACTCAATGCTATTGATAAGCCTGAGGGACTAGGAAGATAGTATTAATGCATGTAAATCAAAATTTACCCTGGAGGGGTGAGATTTTGGATAACAATGTAACTCCAATGGTGGAGACCCAAAACAAGGGCCTCGTATTCTGCTGTATTGTTAGTGCAGGGTGACTTCATTGAGCCTGATATGAATTGAGGCATGAGGTTCACCTTCAGTATAGGAATGGAGAACAACGCCAAGACCCCTACGATCTTTGTGTTGGCATTTAGATCCATCGAAGAAGAGAGTCATCGGATAAGACGCATCCATTGAGTGAAAGAGTTGCGATGAGTTCATTAGGGGAACCTTTCCAAGCACATTGCGTAAATTGTTCCCCAGGTAAGGTGAGGGTGAAACGCGAGTTGGTTTGCGATAGTTTTTCCTTTGACTGATTGGAAGGTGTACGACACTCAAGGTCAAGGTCGGCGAGGAGTGACAGAGCCATCGGGTCAATGCATTGGTTTAGATGAGGTTTGTGCGTACATATAATGTATGGTGGTCAGTAGTTGATATGACCTCCCCAAAAGTTTTGTGTTTCAGGAGGTAGGATGTTAGCATGTTTGGTGGCCATACGAATGATAGGGCTAGGCACAACTTTTCAACTTGTGTATACCTAGTTTCGTAATCCACAAGAGTACGGATGTATGTAATAAACTGCTTGTTCTCGATGCTCAGAGTCATCCGATGTGTGAGCATGGCTCCTACGACATGGTCAGTGGCCGAAAGGTAAGAGGTATTTGCGTCGCTGGTTTGATTCGTCCTGAAGGTGTGGATAAGCTACGGGTGGCTGGCAAGGGATAAATTTTAAGAGCCTCAGATGGCTTTGGGTGGCACTCAATCACTCCATTGAAAGTACAATGTCACATTTTTAAGGAGATGATGGAAAGGTTGACATCGATTTGCAGAGTTGTGAAGGGATGAAACGATGGATATGATTGGTGTATTTTCCCTACAAACTACGTAATTGAATTTTATGCATCTATGTAAGGTGGAGGGGGCATATCTAAAACAGCTTTGACTTTAGTGGGGTCGACCTAACAACATGCCATGCAAAGAGACGATAAAGCTCAAGGATTTTTCTTGAGAAGAGTTCGCCAAAGACACATTTCTTTGGCATGAATGATGAAGGATCAGTATTGTGCCTAGGCGATCGAAAATAATGGTTAAAAGCATCGTTGAATGTTCATTGCAACATGTTTGGATTTTCCAAGAAGATCATCGACATAATCCTCAAGGATAGTGTGCATGATGTCATGGAAGGCTTTGTAAGTCATAGCCCGTTTAGGATAGGTTGCACCAGCATTCGATAAGGCCAAATGGCATGTACACGATAGTCCCAGAAGGTAAGCTCCAGGGGGTAATGAAGGTGGTCAGGATGTTGATGCAGCCGGGGCTACAAAAATTTGATTCTATCCCAAGAAACCATCCATGACAGAAGCGGCTTCTACATGGCCCGACAGTGAGATCGACAAGTTGATCAATACTAGGTAGGGGGAAGGTCATCCTTTGGGAAAGCGAGGTTAAGATCCTAGAAATCTGTACATATCTAAAGTCCCCCCGTCGCTTTAGTGATAGGTACAACATTAGAAATCCATTGTGGATAGTCAATAGGTAACGATGAAAGAGACAGAAAGGAGTTGTTGAAGACTCTTCTTTAACTAAGAGAGCAATGCATGGATGCATTTTTATCAGCTTGTCGATTTGAACTGATGTTTGGATGTCTGGTTTCATAGAGTGTCATGTTATGGACAGCAGATGTCAGGATCGAAGTTCCTGGCATCATCGTATGATAGGACCAAGCGAAAGCTTGATTGCAGTCACAAAGAATCCTCTTAGTGAAGGTGGCTTATTCTGATGCGTCAAGAGATTGTCTGATCTTTACAATGTGAGGATCGTCCTCTCGTGTGGATGTTGATTTCTATTAGTCTTTACTCATTCAACATGGTTTGGGTTTCAGATGGTAAGGCGTGTTGAATATAAGAGTCATCCGCACTAAGGTGGGTGAGGATGGAGTCATCATCCTGGCACTCCACAACATTAATCGAAGGCAGGTCTTCTTTGATCATGTCTGGATGTAAAAGGGGGAGAGAAGATGGGTCCTCACCATCGCGTTGATAAGTGAGAGGACCTAGGAAGATAACATTCATGAAAAAAAAAGTTAGGAGGGAAAGGAAGAAGTATTTGCGTTGGTGGTTTCATTGGCCAAAGGTTCGGGTGCGCTAAGGTGGATGGTTGAGGCGTGGTTGGAGTAGATGGTTGGGTTGGATCAATGGGTGTCTTGACGGGTACAAGCACATCATTAGGGTGGTATAACATATTATAGGTTTTGAAGGGGGAAGCGTCAGATGTGACGGTGTATGACTTTCCTTCATACTTGAATTTGATGCATCTATGTAAGGTGGAGGGAACGCATCCCATAGCCTGGATCCAAGGGCGTCCTAACAACATGTTGTATTAGAATTCTCCCTCAAGGACATAGAAGAGTTCGGGTAAGGTACGATGGCCCTACACGAATGTTAAGGATCATGGTGCCTAGGGTAGAAGTAATAACATCCTTGAATGAACGTAATCATGGTGGGGTTGGCAACACATGCAGCTAGGAGGGATATTCATCTATTAGAAGGATTTGGAAGAGACGATGTTTAGGCTTGCACCCCTGCGTTGATCATAACACGACGTACCCAGATGTCCTAGACATAAGCTGAGATGAAAAGAGCAGGGTCAGGATCTTCTGCACCAAAGACGACAATTTCTTCTTCGGAAAAACTAACAACAGCGGCTTTGCTGTACAGGGACAGAGGTGGTTGTGGAGGTAAGTTGTTTGGTGAGAGAAGCAACGTGGTTGGGTGTGAATAATGGAGGCGATGGGCAAGGTTTCGTTAGGTAGGACCTCTATCACTTAAAGGATCTCAATTAGATCTTGTTGATGCAATTTCAGATGTTTGAATGAGATCATAGAGTGTCATTTTTACAGGAGATTGGTGAAGCTGTTTGAACATAGTGCGATGGGCAACTCCATCAGAGACTGGATAGGTTGGTCCATGAATAACCACTTTAGGTGGTGGTGCGATTGGGATGGTGGAAGGAGAAAGAGAGACTGCCGGTGTGCTCTCTTTAGCTTTTCCATTGTTTTTCTGACCTCGAGTAGCAATGCTAATCATGTTGATCTCATGAATGCGAGATGAGGAAGATGATAGGGATAAGTCATTGTTCTCGAGAGGCGGGGTTGCAATGATGATAGATTTTGGCGAGGCGGGGACAGGTGGTATAGGAGAAGGGATCGAAGCTAAGGGATTTTTCTTCCGTAAGTCATCTTTCTGAGATTTTCTATCCGAGATAGGTGACTGGCAAAGGATGGCTTTCAAAGCTTTGCATCCTTCTACATTGTGTCCTGGTGTGTGGTGGTAGGCGCAGATTTTAGATTCATCATAACCTATAGGTCGAGGTTTAGATGGATCATAGGGTCTGAGTGGGGGTAGGGAAATGGTCGCATCCCCTACCAACATATCAAGGATCTTGGCGTAAGATCCTTTGAGCGGGTCAAATGAAGATGAGGCTATTGATTGAGTGGGTGAGATTATTGATTGTTTTGGTAATGGTTGGGTACGAGTGGTTCATATGGGTGGTGGTTTAGGCAAGGGATTTTGATGATTGGGTTGAACTAGGCGTGGCTTCTTCTGCGCAGAAGTCATGTTTAGCTAGTTAGATGATGAGGCCACAGATGACGTGGTGGCAGGAAACAACCATGGGGAAAGAGGAGCGGCAGCAAACAAGTCCTTCGATGATCGAGTTTTCTTAGGGTTGGTAGGTAGGCAAGATACTTGGGGCGACGGTGTTGAGATGCCTGTGGATTTCTATATGGGTGCAGAAGGTGCTGGTCGTGTTAAAGAAGACGTGGGAGGCATGGTGTATTGAGGCAAGGTGGAGGGGTGAGGCCCCAATATAGAAGGTAGGTGTGACGGTGAGGGTTAAAGCCATGCCTACTGTACTGGTGTGATTGGGGGTGAGGGTTTTAGTTGTGGCGGAGGCATAGATTGGACTCGAGGAGATTGGGTCTGTCTCCTAGGTGGATTGACGGCTTTATTTTTGGATAAGTCTAACCATTTAGGTGGGTGCGTTAGGCTGGGTATTGGTAAAGTCCCAAGTGTAGGGGAAGGTTTGGTTAGGTTGATAGAGGTTGATGAGGTATTCGGTAGAGATGAGGGGGGTGGAGGTGAGGACATAGGCATTTTGAGCTTTTGTAAAAACTTCAGGTATATGGTAGAGGTGTCTGGATTAGTCATTTGCATTTGAGTAGAGCATGGTGTTCTCAAACGTGCCCATAAGAGTCGTCTATCTTCTGGGGGATGACAATCTTCACATATGGATGGGAATTTTGATATGGAAGAGAAGTGGGTTGTGATTCCGGTCCACTGGGGGTGTGATACAGGGGGTGAATGAGGCGTTGTATCAATGGGAGTTAAGGGGTCAACCGGTCGCTGGAAAGATTTAGGTGATGAAGAACTGATAGGGAGGAGGGCATGTTCTAGAGGATCTGTCATGATTAAGGAATTTGGTGATGTAGGCTCGAGGGGTTTCTCTTCTAAGGACGACAGAAAAAGTGGCGATCCTTCTTCTTTTGCAGCAAGAGTGGTAGAAGGAGATGTTTGGGAAATAGATAAGTTGGATAACAGCCACTCACAGTCTTGCAGGGATGTGGTGTAAGAAGGTGCTTCTGTGAGAAGAGAACTCTGGGTGGTTAATTCCTTTATGGGTAAAGGAATAGCGGGGCTGTCCTCTTGTCCTGATGAAGGAGAAGGGGGTGAGGACTCCTGCGTCAGTGAAGAGGCTCGATTCAGAATTTCTTCGATGGAAGCCCTTGGTTGGGAGTTGAAAACCACATGGATCTCATGCACACTCTTCTCCTCGGCTAAGGTTTCTTGGTTTGTGTTACTGTTAGAGGAATGGTTTGGAAATGGTTTGTTGAAGATTTTTAAATTTTGATTAGCAGGGGCATTAGGATTATCGAGGGTTATATCCCCTGCATCAACCATTTCCTGCACTATGTTTTTCAACATCTTGCAGTTTTCGTGGTTGTGTCCCTTCACGCGATGGAAGTTACAGAAGTCATTTTCTTTATACCAAGAAGGTATAGCGCGGGTGGAATCAAACCCGGAGTGAGGTTTAACAGGAGGCAAGGTGATAGCTCCTGCTTTAAGCAATTTGTCCAAGATCACTTCATAAGTTTCTCCCAAGGGAGTGTACTTGATGGGCTCGGCTTTATACTTATAGGTGGATTTCGGCTGGGTATAAGATGGTGCTTGAGATTTGACCGTTACCGCATGTACAGCTCCTTTTGATTTTGAAGCAGCCGATGCATGAGAGTTGGTGGTGTTGGGTTTGTTCGTGGAGTCCTGGGTTCAGAAATTTGAGTTTTTGTTGCGCAACTTCAATTTCTCCTCCTCTAAGGCCCGAATCTCTAGTTTCCGAGCCATAGTAAAGGCCTCATCAAAGGTGTGGAAAGTTTGAATTTGGAGGGTGGGAGAAATGTGTTTAGCACAGGCCCACGTAAAAATTTTGATGAGCTCGGCCTGAGGTAAGGCATAAGTAAGTTGGTTGATGAGGCCCCGCCATCGTCCAACGAAATCTGCGATAGATTCATCTTCAAATTGTCGGATGGCATAGAGATCGGTAATGGATACTTTCTTGGCAATATTGATGGAGAAATGATCCAAGAAAGATTGGGCTAACTGGTTAAAGGAGAAGATTGAGTGCTGGGCTAAAGCACTGTACCACTCCAAGGCAGGTCCTGATAAGGACATGGGGAAGGTACGGAGTAGTAAGGCATCGTCATGAGCAATCAGATAGCAAGCATGTCTAAATGATCGCAAGTGTTGTTGAGGGTCCTCCTTACTATTAAAGCGAGTAAATTTTGGTAATTCCCATTGAGGAGGATATGTATGAAGGGGGACAGAAGAATGAATAGGCTCCTGACAAACTTGCTCGTATGTCAGGGTGTTACGGCTTCCTGAAACAGAAGCCTCAAGATTTTGCATCTTGTCCATCATTTGTTTGATTAAATCATTGGTTGGGTTAGATGATGGTGTTGTCATCGTAAATGGAGGAGGATTGGGCCAAGAGCCGCTACTAGACAATGGTGGGGCTAACTGTTGATAAGGTATCGATGATGAATGTGTTGGGGCGGCCGAATAAGGGTGTCCTATATAAGATGTTGAGGCCACCGGATGCGTTTGCGGAAATGAAAAGGTGGGCGGAGCCTGAGAGGGAAAGCTCGTGTGGATAGGTGGTAGAGAACAAGTTATGAAAGAGGAAATTTGTGAGAGGGATGAGGTAGGGGCAGTGGACGGTAGTGATATGTGGGGCCCCAGATTAACCAAAGGAAAGCCAATTGGTGCAGTATGGACCATCGAATCCACTGAGCTGGGAGATGGGGCTAAGGATGAAGACAGTGAGGCGGAGTTATTAGGTGGGGAAGGAGCTAAGTGAGTGGCTATACTAATAGGCATACCCAAGAGGAGCTGACCGTCGGGTGTACAGTCAGGGGTATGAGACAAATAATACTGTACGGTGCCAAGATTAGCATCCAAAAATTTAGCAAAATCTGGATCTCTGACAGAGATCTTGGGAAAAGCATTGGTGTCCGTAGGATTCCCTATAGGATGCGAAGGGGGTGACTCAGGAAAAGACACGGAACAAGCATGTGAAACCATGGCTGCGGCTTGTTTCTGGGTGATAACAACCATGGACAAGAGGATACAGTAGAGAATTAGTCAATCAGGAACAGAAAATGCAACAAAATGTTGGAATTGGTAGGTTGCTGGTGTGTCAGGAACTGTAAAACACAGTAACCGATATCGGTCTGGTAACCGATGTCGGTCAGACGGTAGCCGGCGTCGGTCGGGTAACCGATGTCGGTAGAAGAGGACCGGTGCCGGTCACTGTGAAGGAAAAGAGAGAATGTAAGAGGCTACTGGTTTGGGGATAACAAGGCTTAGTATACCCACCAAACTGTCTGAGGTGATAACTGAGACAGGGTATAACAGAGAAACAGAACTGAAAGAAAAATAGAAAACAAGCAAGATGCACAAGCAAATCAAGAGACTAACCCTAGGATTAGTTTTAATCACTTTTGGGCTTATGCCTTAGACGCAAGATGATGTCATTCCTAAACAAAAGACCTAAGGGAGATGTCAAGTTTGTTTTGGCTTGTAAGGCTACCTCAATCGGGTGGAGGAATACCGCGGAAAGGGGGGATGTTTGAGATGTTGTGTAGATTATGATGTGATTTGGTATGTGTTGTGCAGTGAGAGTAAAATTAATTTCTCGTCAATACCGTGGATATTACCCCCACGTGTACGACCTGTTACTTTAATCTACGTTCACTAGAATAAAAAACAGCAAGCAAGAATGTGATGCACGTGTTTTAAACCCAAATCGAAAATGATATTCGATGAAGCAAAGAAAGAGAAGAGGTCAAGAAGATGACTTTCACTAATGCAAAGATGCGAAAAGACAAATTCTTTTACCAAAATGAACAAAATATTTTGTGAATATTTAGAAGAAAGAAATGGCAAGGGTGCTCCTTATATGAAAACAAGCAAGAAAGAAAGAAACCCGAATAGGGTCCCACCGGGCGTGCCAAAATGTTTCGCACAGAATTTTAGTTCCAGAATAGAGTTACTTCTATCCTTTCATTCTCTTGAGAAACAGATAAGGGGTTAGGGTTAGGAGGAATACCTGTAGAGTGTTGGGAAGGTGTGCGCGTACCGTAGAGAAATCAGACCGATTGTGAAGAACTCCTTTTTGTCTGGGAAGGACTACCTGTAAATAAGAATGCAAGACCACCAGATTTTAGTTAGACAATAAGTGAGGGAACTGCCTTGGGCCCAGGAAATATTAGACTTCCTTTCAAAGGTGGTCAGTTCCCTTTTTAATACAAACTGATGCAAATGATAATAAAGAAGCTATTGCGAACTCACGATTTAGGTATCTCGTTACTAAAAGCAATAGAGACTAAATTACCAACAATAGAATGTCATGTTGTTTGTTTGGTCACTGGTTATTGATATGTTCCGATCAAGTTACAGGGATAGACCAGGCTAGACACGAGATTGTTTTGAGGTGAATAGGTGAAAGGTTGGTTTTGGTATAAGTCACAGTGAACGATGCACGGTCACTGGATAACCGATCGCGGTTACAAAACCGGTACCGGTAGGGAATAACCGATATCGGTAGGGGCAGTGATTTAGGGATTTTTAAATGGAGGTTGGTGTAAGGTGGTTATGAGGTTTGGAAGGTTGGTAGATGGTTGAGGGGAGTAGTAGGGTGATAGAGAAGACTCAGAGAGTGAGAGAGCTGTCTTTGGGGTAATATAGAGATGGATGACCGAAGGTTAGGTGCAGGTTGTTGCTGGGTAGTAGATCCAGGAGTGAGCTTATAATCCTTATGAATTAAAAGTTCACAAAGTGGTGTCTAGAAGCATACAAGGTGATAAGAGAGACTACTTACCAGTTTTTGATGTGGATGCAGGTCCAAAGAATGCAGTGGCGAAGGCAAGGCCCAGTTGGGATGATCCAGCAATCGGAAGTGATCTGATGAAGCTATCCTCCAACTCTCCCAAGGTTTGGATGAGTGTGACAATGCTCTAGTTACTCAGTTCCAGTTTTGGGCTCGATGCTCCTCTTTGCAAACTCTTCTCTCCTTCTCACTTGTCTCTCCCTTGCAAATGGATTCGGATCCTTCATTTTGGTTGGGGGAGGTCATTTACAGGGAACCGATGGTGGTTACCTAACCGACGCCGGCCGCGTAGGGACCGATGTCGGTTAGGTCAAAGTTGGCTATTTTTAGTAAAATAGCCAACTTTCCCTCCTTTTCTCCCGAGGGGTCAGTTGTGGGCTTGGTCAAGTCATTATTAGGTTTGTTTTGATGCGGGTGAGGGGTGATGAGTCATGGGTGTGGGTCTGGACCAAGTCATAGGTCTTAATTAGGTTAGTTTAGGGTTAGGGCTAGGTCATAGTGAGGTGGCGAGGTGAGGTGGCAGGGTTGGAGATGTGGATTTATTAATTATAAGGTAATTAATAAATAATTCAGTGTGTAAGGTTTTAGGTGGTGAGGTAGGGTTAGGTTACGGGACGAGATACGGGGTACAGGGTGTCGTAAGACCCAAGAAAACGAGGTGAAAAGTGATATGAAAGGTGAAGATAATGGATGTGACAATAAAAGGTGTAATAATGATCCATGTGAGAAAAATGTAACTAATGTCTAGTCAAGATTATCTAACTAATTCTAAGATGATTCCACTTTAGGTTTTGGCAAGAATTAGATCCATTGATGGCCTACTAATTGGAAAACTCCGGTTGAAGGAATTGGTATCTCTCTTAACATGAGAAAATAAATTACTTCTTGGGATGTTTTTTGATTAAGCACTTTGATTCAAATTTCATAAATGCTTTATTAGTTAATTATTTTTTATTTTTATGAAGGACCCCCTACATGTTACCCCATGCCATTAGTAAAAGACAAGGGCTCAACACCGAAGATAAAATGTAGAAAAGTAAGGGCTTTCTCCTTTCCAAGTCTTGTACTACTAGTAAGAAGTATGGGATTATCAGTAAAAACTGTGAAGGATGAAAGGTGTAATGATTTTATAGTTTTTTTAAAATATTTTTTGATTGATTTAATTTGCCTTATATGTTGATAGTGTGCTTGTTGGGAAGGAACAATCTTCCCCCCAATTCTTAGTATCATGTGAATATTAGGATGCAAATTTTCAACACCGTAGATTGAGATGGGTGACTAAAAAGGACTGGATAAAGAAGTTTAGTGATTTCTATTAAAGAGAAATATTATTTGAAATGAGGATTTTTCCATCAGTAAGCTTCGAAACAAAACCATAGGTAAAAATATCTTGAAATAGTAGAAACCATAACAAAGATGAGACACATAATGCCCAAGAGGAACAAAGTTAACATGTGTTGTAATAGGTGAAGAAGGTTCATACATGATAATTATATGATTAAGATATCTTCCAATCGATGGAATGCCTAACATTAATTGGACACACTTTTCCGTTTCCGATTGGTAAGAAAAAATCTAATACAAAGTTTTATTATCTTTTTATGTTTTTTGATTTTTCTGAATGTTGGTGGACGAGATTTTGAAATGGAATCGTCAAGAAAAAGTTCCATGTTTATTTAATTTGAATGGTTTTGAGATACGAGGCTTATGCAAACAAAATCCAATTCAAGAGAGGGAATTGTAAAATTTGATAAGTCTTGAAATACGAGACTTGGACAGACATGGGCCAAGTCAAAGGAGTGAATCTAAAGATTTGATAATTCATGTAATATGAGACTTGGGTGGATAGGAGCCAAGTCAAAATATTTAATCAAACAATTCGATGGGTCCTGAAGTACTAGACTTGGGAAGACAGGTTCCAAGTCAAAGTATGTGTGATTAGATGAGTTTTCGATGAGATCGAAAGATATATGTGATGTTAGAAGAATATTTTTGATGCGGGGAATATTTTGGGATACATGTGTATACCCAGATCTATCATGTGGGAGGGTATTAGTGTAGCAGCTGGTTAACATGATGAGATCCCTCTCCACCATCAATTTGAGCTTTTGGTGGAGAGGGATCTCATTGTGTTATTTAGCTGCTACGCCAACATGAAATAGCTTAAGGAAAGAAGAATTGATCTCTAGATGTATACCCAAGAATCTTTGTAGGCCATGGCATAGGAGATCTTCAATGTTGCTCCTTCTAGGTTGTAAATTAGTTTATTTGACGATAGATTTACAATTAAATCTTGAAACAGTTGAATAAGGGTAATCATGATTATACACAACTCAAAGGATGTACACATGAAGATGTCTTGATAGATAGGAATTATCGTTACTGAGATGCTTGAAAATTTGATCATTTGAGGTGTAATGGACATAGAAGGTTGTGTTGTCACAAGTGTTTAAGCTTGTTGTGGTTGTATTTTGACAACAAGACTAGAGATGCTAGGCATATGAGTTGGAATGGGAAGAATGGTATGAAGCTTAATTGTGCTTAATAAAGAACCCTTTTCTATTATGTCAAGGGTTATTGGAGAGTCTTGGAGAAAATACAAGCTCTCATCAGGTGTTAAAATATTGTTTTCAAAAACAAGTTAAATGTTTTGTTCGGACCTAAAGGAAGAAAATATGTAGAAGAAATAGATTGGTTAGAAGGGAGAGATAATTGAATTTTGTCATGATCTCATGAAATGAAAGTTTGAGTAGAAGTGGGAACAATAGTCCAACTCTTCAGAAGAAGTGGAAATTGACATGTCATTGGTTATGAGATATTTGATGTCAAGTTCTACAAATATATCTTCATCATCGATTAAGTATTAGACATAATTCTTGAAACATGCACATTTATCGGTTGAGTGGCCATCAATGTGATGAAAATCACAAGATGCAGGAGGTTTGTACCAATATGGCCTAGGTTCTCCTTCAATTGAAGGTCTTGTAAGGGGATATTTTATCATCCCAACCACTTTTACTTGATGAAAAACACTAGAGAGACTTTCACCAAATAGGGGTGTAAACTTACGTTTAAATTTACGTGGTGTAGTGTCTCCACTAGGTTGTATGATTGGATTTTGATTGCTTAGTCATGTATGCATGGGCATATTGCAATCATCCGTGACACCAGTAGTGATTAAATTATGGTTACAGTTGATGTACCAAGATTCATCATTAGAATTTCTAGTATGGTGATTATTGCAAAAGTGAGGTTGAAAAAAAAACATTTTACGAACTTCTCTGAGAGGTCCACAGAGGTGGTGATAGATCCCTTTGGAAGGTGTAAGAACCAATCCAAATATTTTCCTCCAAGAATTCTTGGGAAAAGGCACAAGAGAAAGCTATCGTTATATGCCACTTTGTGGCATGCTATGGAAAATTCTTCAATATGCTGTCTCAGATCATTTTTCCCTTGTATTTTTTGAATTTGGGCATCTCAAAGGAGTGTGGGAAGGGTATACGTAAGATGTCCATGTTGAAAGGATATGGACAAAATTAATCAAAATTGAATTGTTTGTGTTGTTTTTGCATACCCACAATAATGTCTTTCATTAATTTCCATTCTTGGGAAAAGGATGAATTGTATAAACCCACCATTGTAATAAGAAATGATGTAAAGTCAAGAAAGGTATGATGAATAATGAAACCCTTAGTAAAGTGAATGCTAAGATGGAAGTGATGTAAAGGTTTGAAAATATCAAACCTTAGCCAAGTGAAAGTTTAAGATGGAAGCAAAAAAATAGGTTTGAAAAGCTTGACTTGTAGAAAAGTGAATGCGAAGAGGGAAGAAAAAAAGAGGTTAGTTGATTACCCAAATCTTAATCAAAATGAGACTTGAGATGGAAAATGGACGAAAAGAGGTTAGACGTGTTCTACTCATTAACAAAAATGAATGTTAAGGGAGAAAATACGTGACAAGGTGAACATTGTCAACTCTTAATCAAATGAGTGATAAGAGGGATGAAGAGATGTAAAAATGTAAAGGCCTTCTAACATGAGAAGTGTTAAGAGAAATGAAAAAGGGGAGAAAATTGAAATGTACTCAACACTTAACAAAATGAATGTCAAGGGAGACAAGACTTAACAAGATGAAGGCGATCAATTTTTAACAAAAGGAATGATAAGAGTTTGATGAGAAAAGGGACTTCCCAACACTTAACAAAATGAATTATGTAAATGTGGAAGATGGACTGAAGTGATAATAGATCATGAAGAAATGTATGAGCAAAATGAGTTCTAAGAAAGTATTGAATGATGTTTAGTACAAGACATCATGACCTTAGGTACAGATAACTTCTTATACCTTTATTTACATAGATGAATTCATGAAGTGATTTTTATGAGTAAATCTGATAAGGCTCTTACAAGTGAATGTTATAGTCCAGTTTGAATGATAAATTTTTATATAGCTGAACAAAATAGAAGCTGAATCCCATCATCATTCAATAGAGACACTCCTTGGGATCTGCTATAAAGGAAGTGTTCAATATTCTCAACATAAATTGTATATTTTATTTTAGTTTGAACATGAGGATCTTGCATCATGGGAGGATCCAAACATAATAGTTGTAATCTAAGGGCCTAATACATGATGCCAAAGATAGTACATAAGTGAACACAAGGATCCCAAATAAGGATTGTTTAGTAAAAGAGTGACAAGCTGTAGAACTTACTACAACAAACATAGATAACTGATCTAAAGATGAGCTAGAAAATGGGAAGTTTGCATCATGAGTCAGGTATTTGGAAAAGGTAAAGCATATACCTTACATTGGCTTGGACAAAGATTGTGAACTTCCATAGGAGGCTCTATCAATTAGGTGTCAACAGTATATCTTGTTAGGCGAGTGTGATGTTATTGCTATCTGAAAACTTTATGCTATGTATCCACTTTCATAACCTTGAGATAAAGATCTTGATTAGAATGAATTGCACTGAGTTGACACCACTAAGGATATCTCTGAGTCAAGATGCACAAGGCTATACTAGTCAGGTAGGATCACAAAGATAACCATATTTTAGGGGTCTTTATCAGTGATCTCAAGGTGTGGAATACTTTAGGTGTTCCTATAACCACACAGAATGTTGTAGCTTAAGGCTTATGAATAAGGGGGTTAGGTGCTAGTCTAATCGGTTGAACCATAACTCTTGACCAAACCTGCAGATATAGGGTTAGGGCTAGTGAGTGAATACTTGTTGAATGTTGGGAGGGTGCTTACGCGTACCGTTAGTTTGAGAGATCAGATCGAAACTTGCAGTTAGTACTCCTTTTGTCTAGGAAGGACTACCTGCAAGTAAGAATACAAGACCACCATATTTTAGTTAGACAATAAATGAGGGAACTGCCTTGAGCCCAGGAAATATTAGAAACTTCCTTCTCGAAGGTGGTCAGTTCCCCTTTTAATACGAATTAACACAAATGATAGCAAAGTTCAGGCCTTTGATTTCCCAAATTACACTTATAATTACCTTGTTAGGAAAGAGCAATAGAAGAAAGGTTGGTTTTGGTTTGAGTCACAGTGACCGATGCCGGTCATTGTATAACTGACTGCGGTTATACATCGGTACCAGTTGCTGATAACCGATATCGGTAGGGGTGGTGATTTAGGGGCTTCAATGAAGGTTGGCTGTGAGGCGGCTATGGTGTTATAAGGTTGGTAAATGATTAGGGGTAGGCAATAGGGTGATGGAGAAGACTCAGAGAGTGTGGGAGCTGTTCTTGGGGAAATGTAAGGGTAGAGGAATGACAGTGAGATGTAGGGTGCTACCAGGTAGTAGATCTAGGAGTGAACTTATAATTACTATGAATCAGAAGTTCAAGAAATGTTATTTGAAAACGTACAAGACACTACTTACTAGTTCCTGATGAAGATACAGGTCCAAGGACTGTGATGATGAAGACAGGGCTCAGGTGGGATGATCTGACAATTAAAAGTGATCCATCTTCTCTCCCAATGCTTAGATGAGTGTCACTGTGCTCTAGTTACTCAGTTGCAATCTTGGGCTCGATGTCCTTCTCTGTAAACTCTTATCTTTTCTTCACTTATCTTTGTTCTGCCAAGTGAATTCCATATGTTTTCAAATGAATTCGGATCCTTTGTTTTTGGTTGGGGGAGGTCATTTACAGGGAACCGATGGTGGTTACGTGACTGACGGTGGTTGAGTAGGAACTGATGTCGGTTAAGTCAAAGAGGGCTATTTTTAGTAAAATAGCCAACTTTCCCTCCTTTTCTCCCGAGGGATTAGTTGTGGGCTTGGTCAAGTCATTATTAGGTTGGTTTTGGTGTGGGTGAGGAGTAATTAGTCATGGGTGTGGATGTAGACCAAGTTATAGGTCTTAATTAGGTTAGTTTAGGGTTAGGGCTAGGTCATTATGAGGTGAAATGATGTGGCAGGTTTGGAGATGTGGATTTATTAATTATAAGGTAATTAATAAATAATTGTGTAAGGTTTAGGTGGTGAGGTTAGGTTGCGAAATGATATGCGGGGCACAGGGTGTCGTAAGACACCAATTTGGTGTCTACATTAGCCCCTTGTTGTCATGTATCTTGTCTTGTAAAGCTGCACTGACAATTAATAAAAATTGATTGCCCCAGTTAAGGGTATAGGTAATCCCCCTCAAATCGATCACAGATTGAGGTGACGTGAAATCAGGGATAGGGTTGATAAAGGGTGAATGGTGTTGAGATGATGGTAAGATGGTGGGGTAAGTTCAAGGAAGCAGACACACGTTGAAATTCAGTAGTGCGACCAGGGTACATGATTTGAAGAGCCAACAAGCAATTCATAAGAAAAGGTTGATAGTTTATCTAAACAAATTCCTTTAGAGGAGGATAGGTAGCTGCTTATGAATGCTGTAGTTGCCCAAGAGAAGGAGCACAATACCAGAAGTAAAGTTGCAAAGAGGAAACAAGCCAAGTCAAAATTTCCATTGCTTACTAAAGAAACTCCAAAGAAAAATAAATTTGGTAAAGGCCCTATTCCCCCAAGCAAAACTTGTGATCCTCCCCATGCCCAAACTGAAAAGACTTCCATACTATTTGAGAAATTTTCCAATCTTTCCCTAGTGCTACTTTACCGAAGAATGCTCCATATGATATTTCCTAAGTCTTGAGTTAGATAAAGATGCTTGTCCCAATTGCTGAGTTTCTTAGGATTCCTAAGTACAAGAAGAGGGCTTTTGAATATTTAGGATTCAGAGAGGAAGAAAGTACCCAAGGTAGATTTGGAAACAAGGTTGGGATTCCTATTGCCATTGTAGAATTGGAACAACCACAAGTGTTGGAAGAGTTGGGGGAACCACATGAGGTTTACTTAGGAAATTCTTTGGTTAAATATCACCTAAATGTGGATCCATTTTTCACTACCTTGGTTATCAAAGACAAGTTTTTACATAACTGTATGTTTGACTCCGTGGCATCATGCAATGTCATGCCTTTAGAAGTCATGAATGAATTGGAAATGAAAGTGAAAATAATGTATGAAAAGTGTACTTCTATGGATTCCAGGGAAGTGATATTTTTTGGGTGTGTCAAAGATCTGGTGGTGCAACTTGCATCTTATCTTGGGAGGAATTTAAAATTGGATGTTGTGATTGTTGATTGCCCTGCCAAATGGGGTACACTATTATCAAGGAAATGGGCTGTAAGTGTTGGTGGTAGTGTCCAAATGGACATGTCTTATGCCACTATCCCCATTAAAGGAAACTTAGTAAAGTTATATGGAGAGAAAAAGATGTTGTACCTTATTGAAGACCCAAATAGTGCATCTTATGAAGTTTTGTAGGCAGATGCTAATATTGATCACTTTGTGAGTTTTGTGGATTTCAGGGAGTATGAAGTTGTTGAAAACATATCTCCTAAGTATGCTATTTTTTATGGAAATTTGGTCCTTGATTCAGCCTTGAAAAATGTTAAAATGTTTAACCTGAACACAATGGAGGAGCTTCAAAGAAACTGGATGGTTTACAAATTAAACAAAGAAGAAAAAGAGGTATATTTCCAGTTGCTAAAAACATATCATATCCTCTTGGCATGGTCATATCCAACATGGAGGATATTTGGAGTTTCCCCTTGATTTGTTTTCTTTGAATCAAAGTTTTCTTACCAACTTGTACAGTGTATAGTGTTTGGCTTTTGCTTTGTTTTTGGTGTTTTGTCGGTTCGTGGTTTGCCTTGGTGTGTGGCAGTCATTTTTGTCAGTTTCTCAGCTAGTTTTTTAGTGGCTTTGGCTCATGAATCTATTTTCCTAATGGATTATTTTGGCACTTGGTCTACTTTTGTTCTTGTGGCACTCGCTGGGAGTGCCCATCCCTGAGCAGGAGCCGATGTTGGTGCCATTTTTGAGCTTGCACTATTTTGCCCTAAATTTTTCCTTCATTTTGCGTGCTCTAAAATGTTTTTCTTTCAAATTGGTGGTCTGTAAATTTTCCCTCTAGTTGAATGCCTTGAAATTCTCACAAACTTTTTGTTTTGCCCCAATTTGAAATAAATTTGCATGCGTGCCCTATTTTGTGCCCTAATTTTTCCAAAATCTAGGGGCTCTACCATTTTCCCTTTTTCCCTGATCATGGAAGTTTAAAATTGATTGATTTGCACTTATATGCAATTGAAAATCCAATTCCATGATAAAAATGCTTTGAAAACATGTTTCAGTTGGTTCAATTTTGAGAAATTTGTCATCTTGAGTGAAAAAATTGAATTCTAGGGCATCCCTGGCATTTTCTATGTTTTGATAGTCAGACAGGCATCATTTTCTCGTCAATTTATTCTTCAGCATTCATCGACAATGTGGCTTGTTCTAATTGGCCGAGGGATGGCAAAAAATTGTTTTAACTTATCGCTTTTTGCTTTTTTGGCAAAAGGGTGAATTTGGTCCCATGACTCCGCTTTACTTTGATTGGTCCTAATGTGCTTATGTGGCATGTTTTAATTGGAGGAGGAGTGGTGGGTCTTTTCATGCCTTAAGGCATTTTGGAAAAAGAGTTAAAGAGCAAAGAAAATTCCTAGGGCCCGCAACGAATCAAAATGGAACACATGGCGGCTTTAAAGCCAAGGACAAAATTACGTGTGGTCAGGTTCTTTTGAAGTTTTTTGACTTTATTTGGTTAAAAGATTGAAGTCATAAAACAATCTAGAACTTTGCTGCAAATCACATGTGGACATGTGGTAGGATTCGGGTGGAGGGGGATGTGGATTGGCGGAAGACTTAGAGATTTTTTGTCTTTTTCGGCAAAAGATATGAAAATGTAGGAATGAGCCAAAACCCCGCAATGAATCATAGAGGGATACGTGGCAGGGTCAGAGGTGGAACTTCGGGCCTCGGGGAAAAATTGAGAACTGGTAACTTTTTGGACGTGTTCTGTTAAACGTCCATGTCTGCGAATCATGAGAAATTTTTGTAAAAAATTTGATCTTTTGGCATATTCTTTTCTTGGGAAAGAAGGATGGAAAGATATTGAAAGCTATATATTACATGAGTTTGTCATGTAAAGGGTGGGAAGAGTTTAAAAAATCTTGGAAAACTAAAAATTTCATGCTAAAATCTGGGAAGAATCCCATTCTCTGAGTGACAACTTGAGAAACTCATGTAACTCTCTTTCTATCAGATTTCAAATCATGTTAAGTTGGTTGCACATGTATAGCCATCAACAAGCTCTGACATTGTTTTTCAAAACATTCCCCTGCTAATAAATCTGATCATTTTTGAATTATTCTGTGTTGTCTTTGGGAAAAATCTATGAATGCTTACATTTCAGAGTGCATTTCAAATTTGTGTATCTTGTTTCCTATTGCAGTCTTGTGTTTAAAATATCTCTTCTTTCTTGTGATAGTTTAGTTATAGTTTAGTAGCATTTGCAATCTCACATTTAGAAGAGATTTCATTTGATAAAGAGATAAACAAATTTAAAATCACTTTACCTTCCTTGACTTTAGAGATTGTTTGTAAACATTTGGGTGCACCTTAGGTCATGATTAAATAGTGATTGCTAAATGCTTCATTGGTTCATTATAACTCAAGTTTTTGTGATATATGATCAAAGATTGTGTGGAAAGGTGTAGATTTGGGCCTCCATTTGATGCACATATCCTGGTTGAAGGGATGATTAGCCATTTTGATACTTTCTGCTGTTAGGTTTCTGCATATTTTGATGAAATCCTCAAAGAGTCTGGCATACCTTAAAAACATTCAAAACAACTAATCCTACCATTTTTTACCCCTGTTTTGACCTATATACCCATAGAAGATCAAAATACATTTGCTAAAGTATGCAGAACAGATTAGGATTTCAAAATGTCTTTAGTAACCCTTGCCTTGCATTGAAAGTATCTACATAATCTAGAAGTGACAACTTGTGAAAGTCATATTTGGAGTGTTGATCATATTTTCCCAAGGCCCTTTTCATACTATTTACACAAATTAAGGGATATCTTCATCTCTTTCATCATTTGAGGGTTACAAAATAGGTTCTCTTACCTTGGTTGAAATGCACAACCTAAAAGAGTTAGGACAAGATCAAGTCCTATTTGAGTGCTATCCATCTCTCCATAAATCTGAGTACCAGTTAGATCATATCCTTGGATACAAAATGACACACACCATGATCCATCTATCTTCAGTCTTCATGC
Source organism: Taxus chinensis (assembly GCA_019776745.2). NCBI lineage: Eukaryota > Viridiplantae > Streptophyta > Pinopsida > Cupressales > Taxaceae > Taxus > Taxus chinensis. The sequence goes on from CM034150.1 coordinate 852,192,382, forward strand.
CATATCTTTGATTCTACTCAGACTGAAAAGGAGAACAAATTTGGGTACCAACACTATCCTTGAGAGCTGCTCTATCTCCCTCATCATCTTCCTCATCACCTCCCTCATGTGTCCCCTCCATATGAGCCAACATCTTTCTACCTCCTTAGGGTGGCTGGGCTCTCCACTATGCAACATATTCCTCAGTCACACCAACATCATCCATAGAAACTAGATCTCCCTAGTCATCAACACCCATAGCTCTAAATTATTCTGCACATGAATCAATGACTATTCTTATAATCACCAAAGATTAGCTATAATCACTGACAATACATATTAATCACTTAAAATTCCTATCAATAATTAACGATCCCCCCTTTCTTTTCAAAAACATCCATTTTTCAATATCAACAATTATTTTCAAGCACATCATTGCATTTTCCAATAATGTTCTTCATTTTGAGAACCCTAAAACTGGTAATCCTTCACCGAAATCATTTTATGACCTCGATACTGGTAGGCCATACGTCTGTAGGCTGTGAACCCTTTGGTTCCCCTATCATTTGGCTCTGTGATATTTTAGCAATCCCTATGAACCATATTTCTATAGGACATGAACCCCTTGGTTCTCGTATCACTTGATTCTATGACGATATCCATCCTGTTACAATATCTTGTCTTTGGGTAACTTCAAATGAAACACACATGTCAAACCTATCCAATCAACTCAATCAAACTAGTGATCCTTACAATACATCATAATCACCCCTATTTGAGGGGATCACCCATCTAAACATAAAAAAACATATATCACACCATTTTTATCCAACAATTTGGTCGTCACAAACTACTTGATGAAAAGGGGTAAATGTAGACACCGGGTTTTCGTCAACCCACATACTTCATCATATATGCACATTATTTAATCTAAAACCTATCATTATGTCATTATCCTCACTCATCCTCTCCTCCTCTAGTATAATCAAATTTTACCCCCTCAAAAATTATTATTTACCCATCCTAAACCACTTAAAACCTCTAAACCACATAAAACCTATTTTACTCTGACATCCTAGCCTCCCCAACTCATCCATAATCTCTTCCCAACCATTTTACCTCACCATTTACCCCAAAATCCCATTTGGGAAGTGGTTTCAATCATTTCCTAAAATTTTTCCCAAAAATCTTGGATCGCCGACGATTATAAATAGGAGTTTTGTTTCCTCTCTCAAGGATCTTCAGAAATATTTTCCACATTTTTGCACTCTTGTCTTCCTATAGCAAATAAATCCATGTCACTCTAGAGATCACCAAATACCTATATCAATCTCAATCCATTGCAATACTTCATCTTGGAGCATCTTTTCATCAAACATCTTCCCAGGAAGCTCAACAATCTACCAATAACTCCAATCAACTTTATCCAGCATCTACACAAGCTATCTGATCTATTTCAAGACTGTAAGGTACTCTTTTATATTGCATAATCATCTTTATTTCATCTAAACATAAAAAATAAAAATAAAACATCATTTAAAATCTTTGTTTATCATTTTTATCAAAGTTTTTCATTTTCACATTAATCGCCAATGATTTCTTGAATCACCTGTGATTCTGTTAAATCATCCATGATTCTCCTTAATCACCAGCGATCCCTGTCAATATGCATACCTCTTTCACTCAATTTACCAATTTAGCTATCAATTTTTATCAATCTTATAGCATTTAACTCTGTTCTCTGTAAGCATGGATTTACTTTAGATGGCTAGTGCCTAGCCGGTCCCATTCTATCACAAGCATTTATGACCTTCCTATAGTTCAAGAACCCTTCTTTTTGCGAACAATACAATATCCTTCATGAGCTTGACACTATGGGTGCAATTATAATTTGAATCTAACATAGAATAAATTTATGATCAAATCGAGTTCCTCCACAATATTCAACAAGAGAGAGAGGATATTTTTAGTATGATTGCTTAGAGTCCATTCAAATTGGATCCACCCTTGCTTGGGCCCACCTTTGAAGCTACACATGACTTTCCATATCAACCTTGAGTTTTAGAGATTCTTATCCATTATCTATCAATTTGTTTTCATTTACTATATCTTTATCATTATCTTTATCAATCTATTTAATTGTATCAAAGTGAGATGACAACATCCAAGGAAGTCCCTTTGGATTCCTAGAATCGGCCCTTGTACTAAGCAGCTCATTTATCCATCTATCTAATCTATTTTTTTTTTCAGTTATCTCCAATCTGCATAAGTTTCTTTATCTGATGGGAGAAGAAGGAGATTTATCACATTAGCATACAATTTCCATCATCGCGGGTTTTGGTAAACCTTGTCATCTTCCGAGGTTAGTTTATTTTTATTATTTAATTTTATCAAGTTAAAGTTGGAAAGCAAAAAACCTTTCTAGTATAATTTAGCATACAAAAGGATTGTGGAATCATGAACTATATCCATGTCGAATTACTATTGCATTTTACTATCTAACAATTTCTTGGAATTAATAGTTGTCTCCTTCTGAGACAAAAGTTCTCTTTAAACTATTGGGTACTTGACTTCGTGTCTTCTTCTATCTAGTACCAAATGTTTAATAAATTGCCCATGTAAGTGACTCTATTCACAATTGATACAAATGATCTCTATAGATTACTGGTTTTTATTGCTTTGTGTACTAGTTAAGCACTCTAATAGGTCATTTCAATCTACGTATGAATTCTCTATTTTCATCTAACCCTTACAAGTTTTCTGCCTATGGGAGCTCCCTTGTTGTGCTATCACTTGTGGGTTTTCAGACTATACAAGCTTGCTTATAGATATAAAAAAAATTAAAAATGACGAGTTCCATAGGTATTGTGGTTCTTTCCCTGTCTATTGCTTCTACTCAGAGAATTGCAATCTTATATGTTTTCCTCATCAATTTCCTTGGTTTAAATGTGATGGGTTTAAAACAAACATGGTCATCCTACATGATCACATAGTGGTAATTAGGAGGTTCAAATAGAGTTTCATGTGACATATTGAATCTCTCCCACACACAACTAAACCAATTGTAAACATAACTTAGCATCAAAACATTCCTACCCAGGTTGGACCTTACTATGGATTTCAATCTACCAAAAGGCTTCAGTTGATTCGGTGTTCTAGTACATGAGTATACACATCAATATCAATAATTATGGTATATTGGCTAAGCACCCAATTTCATCCATTTGATCGACGCGAGACTATGAAGTGCTAGGAAGGTTAGGCCCCCAATGACCAGGTCCCATACCAACACCATCACATATCTTGAGTAGCTGTCGTCAGTCGAACTCTCATTTATATCAAGGACTCTAAAGCCTTGAACATCACTTTACACCATCCATATATTTGTCCATTTTCCTATGACCCTATTATCACAATTGTTCACCATATTTCATACTTATCTTTCTTAAATAATCACATGATAATTAAAAATATCTTATGTTTGAGATTTTTATGCTCTGTCTCTAAGTCAACATATGTTGATGCATTTATTGTATCCATTTTAGATTTCATTGTTTTTTTCATGGTTACATAGAAGAAAACAAGTCCTATACTCCAAAACTCCACTAGATCTTGATAGAAAAATTGCTTCACGATCAGCTTTGAAAATGTTTCAAACACGCATTGTAGGATGCTTTCAGCATCTAATATAACAATGACATAGCATCTTCTTTCACCCTGGGTCTAGGATAGATCATATTTGTATACCTCCACATATCTGGGGCCCAATAGCCAATCCAATGTGTTAATCTGAACATTACCTGACACACCTAGCCCACATTATATTCAATGGCAGATGATCCTATAATTTTCTAAAATAGTTAGGTGAGTGTCAAACCATGTTTCTCTTATATGTATGGGTCTCACTGCCTGAGTGTGTTCACCTTCAACCATTCACACCTAAATAGATAACCCCATGTGTTAATACATGTGGATATGATTTTTCCCAACTTCGTGACCCTAATCATGATATCGGTCATCCAACAAATACACCTTTATCCCGGTAGGAAGTCAATCACAAACTATCTATATGTCATGTCTTCATAATGAAAATCATCTCCTATGAATTTCCTTCAGAGTTTTAATGTGGGCTATTTCCTCACAAGACATGGACCAAATATAACATTTGGTATCATAGCAGGTCTTCATCAGACCTGAGAATCTATCTCTACATCATCTTAACAATAGTGGTACCCAATATATCCTTCATTCACAACAAATCCTGTATAGTCTCATTCTACCATCCATAACTCCTCTCGATGATTTTTGTGAGTTCCATCCCTATCAAGTGCAAGCTACACCTCCCCCGAAAATATCAACCTGAACCTCTATCATTAACTGTTTTGGAGAAAATGTCCATCCCTTCATTGTGCCTCCACTTATTAAATAGTTGGAGCTTCTGTAAATGTTCTACTAGTTTTCCCATCATCACAACAATCATCCATTTATGCTCTCTGACTTCTTGATCAATCTATACCTCAGCTAATCCTAACCTCTCATTCATATATCCATCCCCTTTGAGACATACCTCAATAGTCCCAATCTATTTTATTCATATCGAGATTTCCACCCCTTTGTTCAACAGCATTCCACATGCAAGTCATCAGACTCCTATGTTTCTGACAGCGTATAGAATTCCCTTGTCAAAATATACTTGCCTAGCCATCACATCCCCTACATGATAATTTTCATAGATCTATTCTGGGTACTAAATAAATTTATACCATTCATCTATTCGTTGAGATCTGGCACTAACCTCTTTATAACCTTCTATCTGAGGAGATACCCATCAAATCAGGAAGACATGGTCTGGGACAGATTACAGACATAGGTGTGAATTCACTTTGCAATATCAACCCATATCAATCTATTCCAAATCAATTGATCGTATAATGGAGGAACCTTGGCTCTTTTACCTCATTCCAGTACACAAGAACCACAATATGACACCACTCCAAGATTCTCAATGAACAAAATATGGCCTCGGGCTCTAAATAGGAAGACATGCTTCTATTGGGTCCCAGTCAATACACATGTATCATATGAAAAAATCTTGACTATGAACTCAGTCCACCCATCAATTGCCTAGTATTATTAATTGTTAGTTGATCCTCCAGGTTAATGTGGAACTTAACCTAAGTTTTTGTTTTTCCTCAAGTTTCACAGTAATATTAAAACCTTATCAACTTACACATTCGGGCCAAAATTCCAAAATTGTTCTTGTTACCTTATAACACACAGTTACAAGATCTTATGCTGAGGACATTTCCTATGTCCTGTAATGTTGGCCCCACTTTAGATTGTCTATATAACAACAGTCCCACAAAATTCCCTCTTAGTCAAGTGTTGCCTAGCTTGCTCAGTCAAGTTCCTAGAACCATTTCTCAATTAAATATCACTTGTTTCGTTAAAATCATGTATAAAGTCAACCAAGTATGCAATCTAAACATTTTCAAAGATCGTATTGTCTATTGGTTATACTGTGTCATTCCATTGGAGGGGTCATTATCTAGACTCAAATGTCAATTTATCTCCCGTAAAATAAGCTAATAGAATTATTCTCTACAAAAGTATTATTCCGGTGCACACCCGATGTCTAAATTATAAATGCAGTCCATGATACATACTTTTGAATGAGTTAGCCTTCATCAATGGAGGCTCGTAGGCAACAAAGGAAGGAGGCATTTTAGCGTGCTCTTGTTAAGCACCATCGTATGAGGCTGCAATACTGCTTAGGTGGCGATGGTTTTTCAAAACTGTGTTTAGTGTGTTTCATCTTAAACCATGTGTCTAGTACATAAGAACAAATCCAAATCATTAGCCAATGTTCAGTAGTTCATCAACATATTTCTCCCAAAGAAACGTTAGACCATCAAGTACTCTCATCCTCAATGGGGTAACGTATACGCTGCTATTGATGAAGTCGTATAGTGTCCAGTCTTTGATAAACTAATAGCTTCCAGAGTTTGATCAATCTTCTTTCCATCCACCCCATCACATACATCAAGTGGTTCCAAACCCTGGTTGGTCACTAGAGAAACTTGATTGGAGTTGTAAATGGTACTCATAGGGTCAAGGACCATCGTACATGTAGAACATGATGTCAGCTCATTCCAGAAACAACTCATTCAAGATCATTATTGAAAAAGATGAATGTTAGGAAACTAGACAATCTTAATGCACCTCAAAATCAATAATGTTGGTTGAATTATATCAAACAGACCTTTACCTAATCACTCCCCAGTCTACTAGTAAACCACAGTGTGAGATAACATTCTGGGCTCATCATACTACCAACACAGTCACATAATCAGAACATCTCAGTCATCTACCAGTAGCTCTATTACTAAAAAAAAAGCATCAACAGAAGCATGTTAGAGACATCCACTGGGGATCCTGGGTCATATCCACATGGTTTGACTCCTTATTCCATGGAAAATTTCATCCACCTATGTTCTATCACAAACTCTTCATAATGAAAATCGAAACCCATTATGAATCAAAATTATGAAAAACTTATAATGATTTTCTATTTGTTTCTCTATATGGACCAAATAGGAACAGGGCTCCATCAGAATATCCTCATGCTCATACAACCATATGCTTTCCTTATATATAAAAAGCTTCTGTAACAACTTGATAAACTGCCATAAAACTGTAGGTACCCACTTTTTATCATCAAGAAATTACGTAGTTACCCCTGCCCTCCATTTCTATAATACGACATGCTATCATCAAAATTATTGATGCACTTGTACCCCTGTAGTACAGATCAGTAATATAGTTCCCCACCACACATTCCAAGGGTAAACTTCATGTCAATGTGTAGTGTCTCTCCTTATTGTTTAGATCAAAATAATCATCATCTCCTTTGACATATGCCTCATGTCCTACTTATGCTAGCACCCACATCTAGTAGCCTCTTTGAAAGTGCTTCATATGGTATTAGTGATCCATTCATAACTCTGATTTTGGCCTCTCATAGCCATCTGTATTATGCTCTGTGAGTGATAGAAGCCTTCCACCCTGGTGATTATTGTGGTGAACATCAAGTGCCCACCTTTTTTTTATTACCATAACACACTGGAGGTGCACTCTACAGAAGTTTTCTTGAGGGAGATCTCCATGCTGATCCACTTCAAAAATGTTTGAAATGAGGTAAGGAGCCTTCATTCCCTGTCAATCTACAAAATATGACATGGCTAAAAACTTTATAAAACGTCCATAACCATTACTTTCCTTAAGTTCCTTATATACACCTATGTATCACTAAAACTACAGGGGTCTTATAAGTAAGGTTCCTCCTCATCAAATCAACATAGTATGCATGCACCACACAAGTCATCTAGTTTCATGAGTTGTAACTCTTCAGACCAAAACGAGCATGTCCACAGGTTGAGGGTGCATCCCATAATGTTGCAATCCTGAACCATCTAACCAAACATGACCCTCCAAATCCAAGGTTTATAGACATCACAAAATTCACTTTAACTCCTCCTACATTTCATATCCATGGCACCATCAGTTCTTAAGATGCATCCATCATCCCCATAGTCTTCACTAGTAATTGGGGCCCTCAAATATTGGCTAAGTACACAAAGGTGCATGGGCGTAGTAAGGCCTGAGGTTGAAGAAATGGGCACGTAAGGAGATGGTGCACTGAAAGAAACGTTATAGGAGGGGTTTTAGAAGGGTCGTGTTACGCAAACGGCAAAATACAAAGTCTCAAGACTTAGCCATATCTGGCGTATCAGGAAGGACACGAGAAAAACATGACCTGACTACGCATGTAAATTGGATAAGGGTGCCAACCTAGTGATAGGTTGGCCTAGGAAGGAATATGCCCTATGTGATAGAAGTTTCTAGAAGATCATCATGGTAAAAAAGTGGAGAGCTCATGACCTAAAGGAGCATGCTCCCATGGAGGACCACATATAGACACTTGGTGACAGATTTGAAGCCTCAGAAAGATGAGTTGACAGTTCAAGCGGCCTATAAATACAAGCTCTCACAAGAAGAAAGAGATATAGATTGGATATACAATAGAGAGCGGAGCTTTGTAGAAATGCTAGTAAGGAACTCATGTTTGGGTTGGGTAGATGAAATATAGGAGAAGGATGTATCAAGGGCTTGGGGTTATGAAATTTCTGTTTGAGAGCTAAATGATATGGATGTAGTTATGATGCATGACTTCAGTCTTACTTTTTGCGATGCCTTGTAATGAATCTAATGAATGTAATGAGGTTACCAGTTTATATGAATATGATTAATAATGATTCTGGTGCATTTACATATCTTCACGGTTCTTTTTTATGCATATTTTTATGGAATAAATATGAATCCTTGCGCATATCTCTTTTCTGTTTTGATTCAGTTCCTAATCTATTAAATAATTTTTTGTCTAGAATGACTGCACTAATCTGGAATCTATTCTGAGCTCTATGATACTTGCATGTCTCATTTCCACTCACTTCCTTTAAGTTTGGATCATAGATGACTGTTTTCCCACTTAACTCACATAAAAGAGAGAATTAGACACCTACACGTATGCCTCAGGTGAGTGCCCAACACTTTCTGGGTGATAGGATGACACACATGAGATTACCTTGTTCTTTGGTGGGTGTAAAAATGAAAACATCTTAGTTCCATTGTCCGAGACCTCATTTTCTAATTTGTAGTGGGAAATGGCATTCATCAAGACCTCTGTGATGAGGTGATAACATAGAGCATTTAACTTTGGATAGTGTTGAACCATGGTTTAAGAGCACTGAGGATGAATTTACTCAGAGATTCAGCACTGGACCTGAGTTTTGATGCACGTAGATGGGTAGAAAGAGAACCGTGCTACCATGAGTTTGTATGAAACTTTTTTCTATTTCTTCCTAGTAGAGTTATATGAATGGCTCTCAGCATATGCTTCTAGATCAAGCTGGTATTATAGATCACACATGTGGACCCAAAAAGTGTACTAGAATGCTGCAAGATGTAGATCTAATCCGTGGAATCATGTTATGGAACATTGGTGGAAATGATGTATTGGCTAGCTACACTATGAAGTATGCTATTTCTACATATTCTTGGTATCAGAAAGTTGCTGAGTTTTGAGTTTCTGCAGGAGCCCAGAGGATCATTTCTATGTGGTATCCCTTTGGTAATGAAGATATTGATTGTTACCTTGAGTTTAGAGACATTTCCAATGGCCGGCTAAACTGTTCTAAGTGTTGGGCGAGGAAGCTATGAGTTGAGGAAGATGGCAGATATTACAACAAAGAAAGAAATGGAGGAGAGATGACTTAAGTATACTGAAGTGCATGAAAGGGAGATTTCTAGGACAACAAAAGGGTTGCATGTGTGATAGACTCTATGGAGGAAGACATTACGGGAAGGAGTTGAGGTTCATGCAGAGGATGTGGAACCTAAGCAGTCTGTGATACCCCATCTTAGAAAGTGCATAAGAGGAGACCCCTTTAGCCTCTGATGAGAGTTTTTCACATGGAGAGAGAAGAGTTGTTGAGCACACATCTAAACCCACCTAGTGACCAAACCCTATGGCAGCTTAGTTTTCCATGGATCAAGGAACGAGTATCGCTGACCCCGTTGATATTAGTGGAGAGTGACAAATCTACACCCCAAGAATATATAATTTCTCATTTCCCACTTCTATGGCTAGGCATACTATTCCACTATTCAGAGGAACTTTTGGAAAAGGAGAAAATGTACACAAGCGCTTAGGGTAATGCACGTCTGGGAGCGGTTGTAGGATACACTATCTAGACAGTGTGGTATTATCGTAGACCGTCGGCGTATATTTTAGTGGAACTTTTGGGACCCTTGAAATGAACAGCTACAGTCCCTTGGTGGATCTTGTGGGTCTAAGAGGAATGGGACCTAGTGGACCTAGTGGGTCTGGTGGGTTAGGGAGGCATAGGACCTGGTGGATCTGGTGGATCCAACAGTGAGGAGGAAACGCTGGAGGAAACCAAAAAGGTCTGTGGCTCGGGAGAAAAAGGACCCCAGCTACCTCCTCCACTTTTATTTGAGATGTCTTTATATTTTCTAGATTATCAGAGGTATTGAAGATGCTACAGAACATATTAATAAGTAGTGAGTTGCTATGGTGTGCAAAAGGGATCACTAGCCTCGGGAGTGAAAAGCAAGCCAATTTGTAACAAACAATGTAAGGGCGAACATGCATAGCTGATATATGAAATATGACCCTACATTAAATGGTGGTGGATTATACTGCATTTAAAGAATTCCTTCCTTGAAAAATTCCACATCCCTGAGGTTGAACTAGAAGAGAATCAATTCCCTGAAGGAGATTCAACTAGGGAATGGACAGAGAGTGTGTGGGAGTATGACGCGTGGTTTAAGACTCTCTTGTCAAAATTTTCATATGACATTCACCCTTCACAGCATGCTCCAATGGTTTGGTTGGGAGGGTTGATAACACCTTTTAGAAGATATTTATCTCATAACAATTTCATTGACCCATGCGAAGGGTGTTGGAAGCCACCCTATGCAACACTGAGCTATTGGAAGTGGTTTGATACTAGTGTTAATCCCATTTCTAGAGGATCAAATCACTACTATGGATAAGTAACTAGAGAAGTTATTTGCAAACTCAACTCATGAGACTCGCAGTGGTATGTAGTGTACAGATTGTGAAGTAGAGGGGCATGTCAAGGATAGTTTCCCCCAGAGGACAGTACGCACCGTAACATTAGACTATGAAATTTGTCATGGGGACCATGATACAAGTAGATGTCCCTTGTTATAGTGCATAATTCATAAAGAATGTGTCTTGTTACTATAAGATCTACACCTCTAAAACCCATGATACTAAGGATTTTAGGCTTATTGATTAGATCCTTGAGGCCATTGATCTTGGTGTGCACCGGACTAGCCTTGCCAAAGTAGTTATTAGAACGATGACCACCATTATGAGGAGTGTGCACAGATAGAGGACACGCATGGAAGGGGATTTCGCGGAGGATTCCATGGTCATTGTAACCGTACGAAGGAGGAAGGATTGAATTCCCACATGGAACCTTGTTTTAATTGTGGGTCTATAGACCACTACAAGCATGCGAGTGACCAAACTTATTGTAGTGCTCATGGTGTGGGAAGAAACACAAGTATGAGGAGTGCCCTAAGTTGTCTTGAGCACATGAATCAAAAACACCAGAAAGAAAAGGGCACTTCAATGGTAAGCATTAAGAAGGATGACACAAAATGGATGCCATGGGTGACACGTGATTGCTAGGCTTAGAAACTATTATGGTAACAACAAGCATTGAAGGCCATGCACACAAAGGAAATACCAAGGCAGAAGAACCTGGTTTCAAGGGAAGAAGTGGTACATGGGAAGTACCCATACCCTGCACATCAAAAAAGAGGTATATCAAGAAACCCATGGACATCATTCAGAGTTTAAAAGGAGAAATCTAGTTTCTAAAGGAGCAGTCCAGGAGGGAGGAAAAAAGAAGGAAGGTCGAGGCACCAAAAGATGACCTGGACGAGGTCAAGGAGGTATGTAAAATGCTAAGGTACAGAGAATATTATTCCCTTGCTAGGGAGCATGGTTGAGGGAGAAGGTGACCATGCGTTCGGGGAAGAATGTGAGGAGGAAGGTATTGCATGAAAAACCTTCCCCCTCATAGCCTTGACTATGATAGGGAGATCACATGTTAAATGAGGTCGTGGATGGATGGCTCCTTAGTAATATCCTCATTGACATAGGTGTGGAGGTCAATGTTCTCAACATGGATGCATGACATCAGATGAGAAGATTTGCATTACATCTATCCTTGAATGTGTTGTATATGGTGAACAAAATAAAGGTAATGCCCATCGGTGTCTTAAAGGATGCAACTATCACCATTCAAGGGGCTAAGTTTACTGGTGACTTTGAAGTCTTGGTACTCGTCAAGGTAGAAAATTTCCAAGCTCAACTTGGATGCCCATGGTGTTTATAAGAACAATGCAGATCTTCGGTTCAAAAAGGGATACATAAGATTTGAAAATGAGAAGGAATGAGTCATCATACCCCTGGCTGATGGAAATAAACACCCTATACCTAAAACTTTGGAGAAGAGGTCCTAGATAGAATATATGTGCACGCAATCAGGATCAGAACATTCATCCCACAAAGGGAGTTTATCTAGTTTGATGATGCTTAGTTCCCTAATTAACACCACTACTATATAGCAGGTGATAATGGGGCACATGGAGCCGATGAGTTAAATCCAATAAATTTGAGAGGATCAATACAAAAGATGAAAAATGCCACGTCGTTTTGGTGCCTAGGGAAAAAGGAGGATACCTAAGTAACTCAGGAGCCTTCCCTAATATTTTTTTTTGCAGGAGATGATATCTTAGTGGAAGGAGGAAATGAATGAAGGGGGATGTTAAGTTATGTCCTACTCGGGTACTACTATGTGCTGGTGGTAAATGCATCAGGATAATCTATTAGAATGGTGCGAGGTGAGATTGTATTGTCTGGAAGGTTTTGTAGGAGGGCAATGCGCACCCGCGGCTTAAAAGACTACCATTAAAGAGGATTTCTTCTTCCAGATTACGAATGTGAGACCCCTAGATGGGAATCATAGAACATTACAACTTCATATTGTTTCATAAGTTGTACTCCACCTTGCAGGGGAAGTAGGTTGTGCACATGCCATGTTATATCGTACTCAGAAATGCATCAACCAAACTGGTAATTGGACAGATTGGCAGGTGAACCTCATTCAAACATGTAGTACCAAAGTACAAAGCCATCATACATAAGGCGTTGCAAGTTGTCAAGAACCTTACTCAAGGGATAGTTCTGTGGCAGAAATAGAATACACGAATTGCTAGGAGAACATGTCCCTGAAGCACGATTTGAGGAGAAATAATATAGAGATACACCCTTGAGGGCACATGTGTCAAAGATAAAGCAAAGGTGAAGTGGTGTATTTATTGATGGGAGAAGAAGGCGAGAACTTAGATGTAACCACTCTGTTAGGATTGCGAAGTCATATAAGTGTTATGACTGGGTGCATCCTATCATGATCCTTTAAAGAGAAAAAAGGTTAACCATGGGCTTGACAAAGAGCCTAAAGAGGCTATCATCAAAACTAATGGTCGAAGAAGAAGTCGCTAAGATTATTGATCAGTACTGAGTTTGAAGGATTTTTCCCGCTTGGGTATCTGAGCTTAAATGCATCCCCCATTCCTTGGGGGCGATGAGAATTATTGCATGAGGTGTTGCCTAGTCTAGAAGATACCATACCAAAGAAACCTAACCTGTGTGTGAAGGTTAAGGAGGAAATAGCTAAGATGATAGAGTCAATGAATATTCGCTATTGAAGAGTCGAATGGATAAGTCCAATGGTGTAAGTATCAAGAGGACCGTATGTATAAGGTCAGTGTTATTCAATGGCCCTAAATGAGTATGTATCATTTGATCTTTCCTAACCCCCATTTAACTAAAGAAAATATTAGGATGGTAGGACACGAGGTCTAATTTTAACCAGATAGATTCTCTGCTAAATCACCCCAAGTAGAATTGTAAAGGAGGACCAGAGAGACAAATTTTGCCACGGATGGGGAAGATTTTTCTTATAAATCAGGCCTTTTGGGTTGAAGAATGCGCCTACTGGTTTGTTCTCACACTTGTGATGCAGCTTTCCATGACTTTATCCACAATCCTCAAGTCTTACTGGATTATTAGACAGGTATATGGGTTTAGCAAAGGACCATTGGATAACATAAAGATGATGTTTGAAGGTTTTGAACAGTTGAGGATATCCCTCAACATTAAGATATGTG